>OX451741.1:300575384-303108978 GCA_948472305.1 Vicia faba
TATATTATGTATATATATATATATATATATATATATTTATATATATATATATATATATATATATATATATATATATATATATATATATATATATATATATATATATATATATATATATATATATATATATATATATATATATATATATATATATATATATATATATATATATATATTTATTAGTATATTTAGGTTAAAATACAATAATACCTACATTTTTTTATTTTATTAATATTTGACCTCAAAAAATACTTTTTATAAATATACTTCATTTTATTTTATTTTTGTACATAATAAACAAATACTTGTATAAATTAAATAATATATATTACTTAATAAAAATTAGGGTTTTACCCTTAAAATACAAAAACTCCAAAAATAATACTTTTCTTATTTTATTTATTTGACATAAATAATACTTTTTTTTCATACATATAAAAACCCTTTTTGCATTTTGCATCTTTATTTTATTTTCCATTTAATTTATGCAATCAATTATCTTGTAAATATTCCAAAATTGATGTAATAGCTATGTTTAAATTTCTTGTCTAAATATCCCCCCATTTGAACGTTTGTACCCCTCTTCCCATATTGTGTTGTAATAGTGTAGGAATTTTACTTTTCGCACTTTAACGCTTTTTAAATATGCCATGCTAGAATTAGGGTTTGTATGCAAATAAAAAGAACAAAATAGTTTGACCTAATTTCAAGACAATCAAGCATGAAAATGGACAACACATATCACACTTGCACCCCTAGGATATTCCACTTTGTTGCCTTCAAATAAATGGGCCATATTGCATGTTAGGTTTCTTTGGGTAAAACAAACAATCAAATGATCATAGTCCCTCGATGACGCTTTCGAAAAGTTGCCTAAAATGATCAAGTCCCTTTCAAAGAGAAATTGCCCAAAGATACTTAGCACTATTGCAATTATGGTCTAAACGATGACCTGCGCCCGTCCCTTTCACTTCCTAACACAAGATTGTCCACCAAATGCAATGGTGGAACAAAATTGTTAAAAGGGTTAAAACATAACAAAAAATCTTTGAGAACTTTAGGGGTAGATAGCTCTTAAGTACTTGTCAACTTGCAAAATAAAACACTTGCCTATTTTTAAACCACACTTCACAAACACTTTCAAAACAAACTTTCAAAAACCTTGGAATATCTTTTCAAAAAGACGAACACCTTTTGTAAAACATTCGAGTAAAGAATTGTTACAAGGGTAGCCTATACAAGGCATCTTTTTCAAAACATTTTCAAAACCACACACCAAGCACCATTTCAAACAATTGAAAACCAAGGCAAGTTGATCTAAGAAAGTACCTAAGAGCCCATGGATAACCATGGATAGAAAGGGTCCTAATACCTTCCCTTTCTATAATCTACTCCCCGAACCCAAGAAAAATCTCAAAGGTTTTTGCTGTGCTTTTTGAACCTTTCCTTAGGATGAAATAAAAAGTCGGTGGCGACTCTTGCTCAACCGAAACATTTGCAAAAACAAACGCAAAACCATAGTCAGTTCTCCCACCGTATCACACCATATACCAAGGAATAGGGTGTTGCCCCTGTTGACGTCCGTGCTGAGGTACGGTACCCATGAAGAGCAAATGGTAACATCTCGTGCCAGTCTTTGTAGGTCACCGTCATCTTCTGCACAATCTTCTTAATGTTCTTATTAGCTGCTTCTACAGCCCCATTCACCTTCGACCGGTAGGGAGAAGAGTTGCGGTGATGTATCTTGAATTGCTCGTAGAGCTCAGTGATCATCTTGTTGTTAAGATTGGTACCATTATCCGTAATGATCCTCTCTGGTACACCGTATCGACAGATCAGGTTGTGCCGAATGAACCGTGCCACGACGTTCTTGGTTAAGGTGGCAAAGGAAGCTGCTTCAACCCACTTCATAAAGTAATCAATCGCTACCAGGATGAAACGATGCCCGTTGGATGCCGTAGGTCTGATCTCGCCGATCATATCAATGCCCCACATTGCAAAAGGCCAAGGTGCTGTCAAGACATTCAAAGGGACTGGAGGAATGTGCACCTTATCAGCATAGACCTGGCACTTGTGACATGTCCGAGAATGCTGATAACAGTCGACTTCCATTGTGGACCAGTAATATCCTGCCCGAAGGATTTTCTTTGCCATGGTATGTCCACTGGAATGAGTTCCGAAGGTACCTTCATGCAGCTCTGCCATGATCCTTTCTGCTTCAATCTTATCCATACAATGCAGTAAGGTTGAATCATGGTTATGTTTGTAAAGAATGCCATTGCTGATGAAGAACTTTGCCGCGAACCTTCTCAGAAACTTCTTGTCATTAACAGATGCACCCTCGGGGTATTCTTGAGCTTCAAGGTACCTCTTTACTTCATGATACCAAGGCTTTTCCGTTACCTCTTCGGTCTCAAGATCACAATAATGTGCAGGTTCATCCAATTTCCAAATAATGATCCGGGGAGCCTCGTTGTTCCATTTGTCTTTGAACATAGAAGACATCGTAGCTAGCACGTCCGCCAACTGATTCTCCTCTCTTGGGAAATGTTCAAAGGTTATCTCCTCAAAATGGGGAAGCAACGTCAACACATACTCCTTGTAAGGAATAAGATTTGGGTGTTTCGTATCCCACTCGCCTTTGATCTGACTGATCACGAGAGCGGAATCTCTGAAGACACTCAGAAACTTAATCCTTAGGTTAATTGCAGCTCGAAGACCCATGATGCATGCTTCATACTCCGCCATGTTGTTGGTGCAGTTAAAACACAGTCGGGCGGTGAGCGGAGTATGAGAGCCTTTAGGAGATATGATCACAACGCCAATACCATTACCCAAAGCGTTTGAAGCTCCATCAAAGTGCATAGACCATCGGGATCCTTCCTCAGGTCCTTCATCCGGTCCAGGTATTTCACAATCAGTTATCAACATGATAGTCTCGTCCGAGAATTCAAAGTTCATAGACTGGTAGTCATCCACTGCCTGATGTGCTAAATGGTCTTCCAATACGCTTCCCTTGATTTCTATTTGAGACGTGTACTGGATGTCATACTCAGTCAAGATCATCTGCCATCTTGCTATTCTTCCGGACAAGGAAGGCTTTTCGAAGATATACTTGATTGGATCCATCTTTGAAATCAACAGAGTAGTGTGAGTCAGCATATACTGTCTCAGCCGGCGAGCAGCCCATGCCAAAGCGCATCAAGTTTTCTCGATCAGTGAGTATCGGGTCTCACAGTCGGTAAACTTTTTGCTAAGGTAATAAATAGCATGCTCTTTTCGGCCGGACTCGTCATGCTGCCCCAACACACACCCCATTGAGTTGTCAAGTACTGTCAAGTATAAAATCAACGGTCTCCCTTCAACTGGTGGCATAAGAATAGGTGGCTCCTGGAGATACTCTTTGATTCTTTCGAAAGCGGCCTGGCATTCATCGTTCCAGCGTACCACTTTATATTTCTTCAGTAGCTTGAAGATTGGCTCACAAGTAGCAGTTAGATGTGAGATGAATCGGGCAATGTAGTTCAGACGTCCTAGGAAGCCTATGACCTCTTTCTCTGTCTTTGGAGCTGGCATATCTTGTATGGCCTTCACCTTGGCAGGGTCCACTTGAATACCTTTGTCGCTCACGACGAAGCCTAGCAATTTACCGGACCTCACCCCGAAGGTGCACTTGTTCGAGTTCAACCTCAATTTGTACAACTTCAAATGGTCAAACAGCTTATGTAGATGGTCAAGGTGTTCCTCCTCCGTTTGGGACCTCGCAATCATATCGTCTACGTATACTTAAATCTCATGATGGATCATATCATGAAACAAAGCAACCATGGCACGCTGATACGTTGCGCCAGCATTTTTCAACCCAAAAGGCATGACCTTGTAGCAAAAGGTACCCCACTGAGTAACAAAAGTGGTCTTCTCCATGTCTTCGGGAGCCATCTTTATCTGATTATAACCGGAGAAACCGTCCATGAAGGAGAATACCTTATGCTGAGCAGTGTTGTCAACCAGAAAGTCGATGTGAGGCAGAGGGAAGTCATCCTTAGGGCTCGCCCTGTTCAAATCCCTGTAGTCAACACACATTCGGACCTTACCATCTTTCTTCGGTACCGGAACCACATTGGCAACCCACTGAGGGTAAGAGGTTACTGCTAGAAAACCGGCATCAAGCTGTTTCATAACTTCAGCCTTGATTTTCTCGGACATCTCTGGACGCATACGGCGAACCTTCTGTTTTACCGGAGGGCAGTCTTCTTTGGTAGGAAGGCGATGAACCACAATGTCAGTATCCAACCCAGGCATATCTTCGTAAGACCAGGCAAAGATTTCCACGTAGTCATGCAGCATCTGAATCAGCCGTTGTTTCACACTAAGCTCCAGGTTTGCACCGATCTTGACTTCCTTTTTTTTTGTCTCAGTACCCAGATTCACCGTTTCCACGGGCTCTTCATGTGGCTGAATGGCCCTCTCTTCCTGAAGTAGCAGTCTGGCAAGCTCACCCGGCACTTCGCAATCATCTTCACCTTCGTCTTCGGCCAAGTTGATCAGATTTTCGAAGTCATAACTGGCAGTAGCAGAGTCGTTACCAGTGAGATCCAGAGTGGATTGAGACCTGTATATGTGAGTGTGTGTAAATAGTTGTTTTGCAATATATAATAAAGAAAGACAAAGAGCACAAGATTTTAAATACAAGAACGTCCAATGCTTTTATTAATGATATATGAAAATGGCACACAAAAGCCCTCACAAATGAAGCCACGGTGCCCCGGGTAAGACACCGAGCCATAAAGTTTCACAATATTATCTGTTACAAATTCAAAACAAAAGAGTTCATTACTGAGTAACAAAAGTAATATGGACGAAGTCCTTTGCTGTCCAGTTGCTTGGTCCACCGTTGGTTGTAGGGTAGATCCAGCTGTCGAATTCAGATTCCTCCACGTCATCTTCGATGGCATTTACTCTCGAGTTGCTGATGAACACATGAGGTCTTCCAATCCTTGCACTACGAACGACCCTTTGAGCTTCTGCAGTGAAACCCAAACCAAACTTGTTAGTCTTATGAGTGAAATCAGGAAGTAGGCCCCAGTTTGCATACTCAGCCTTCTTGATAACAGCCCGGGCATCCTTTAAGGAAGCCATCTTCAAAGGAGAATCTCCAACCACAGTCTCAGTTGATGCCAGTGTCTGAGGAACCTCTTCAAAGTGTTGAAATGGGGTCTCAATGAACTCCCCATCCATCTCTATGTACCGGAACGAGTTGAGGTGGCTAACCATGTACTCTTCCTCCCCCTGTACTGTCACAATCTTCCCTCTGACCGGGTACTTCAGCTTCTGATGGAGTGTGGAGGTCACAGCTCCAGCTTTATGGATCCATGGACGACCCAACAAACAAGAATAGGACGGTCGAATGCCCATCACGTAGAATGTAGAATTAAAGACCTGAGAACCAACTTTAATTGGAATATCGACTTCACCATGCACCATCCTTTTAGACCCATCAAAGGCCCGGACAACAATGTTACTTGGCTTTAGCTCCAACCTTTTGCAATCCAACCTGTCTAGAGCTTTCTTGGGCAAGACGTTAAATGAGGAACCAGTGTCAACCAACACATGTGCAAGAGTAGTGCCCCTGCATTCAATGGAGACATGCAGGGCATCGTTATGGTTCTTCCCTTTAGCAGTCAGATCAGCATCGGAGAAACCCAAACCATTATCAGCAGTTAAATTGGCCACACAATCGGTAAACTGATCAGCTGATGTCTCTTGTGGCACGTGGGCCATCTTCAAGAAGGTAATTAGAGCCTTGGCATGGGCCTCTGAACACAACAACAGTGATAACATAGAAATCTTGGATGGGGTTTGCCCCAGTTGCTCAACTACATTATAATCACTCTTCTTAATAATCTTCAGAATCTCTTCCATCTCTTGTTTGGAAGCTTCAACAGTGGTTGTCTTTGGTGCCTCCGTCTGGGCAGGCATATCAGTGGTGACCCCTTTGCCCCGAGCGTCAGATGACTCGGCGACAGGGGTAGGAATAGGAACTTGATCAGGAATGACATTAGGCACACCTGCAGGTGTGATGACAATAGGTCTTCGGATAGTTGGTGGCGCAATATCAGGTGAGAAAAGTCTACCACTGCGGGTGACTTTTGCAGGCCCGGTAATGTTATTTATGCCGGTATTAGTATCAAACTCTTGCTTAACTCCAAGAACATAAACGTCTGCCCCATAGTGCCAAGGGACAGCTTTGTCAGATGTGTAGGGAATAGGCCCCGGAACAGTGATGATTATGGGTGCAATCTTCTGAACAGGCATAATTCTGACAGGCTTCCTCGAGGGAGCCTTGGGAGAATTGTTGAAAATGGTAATAATGGAAACTTCTTCAGTAAGGGTGGCAGGAACAGCAATCTTCTCAAATAGGATTTCCTTATTATCCATCAGGTTTTGGATGCCTGACTTCAAAGATGGGCAACCAGTAGGTGAAACAGAACACAGATGGCAACCTTCACCACATCCCGGAAATAAACCGGCTAGCAACAGGTTCCTCTTGACAGTCATCAGTGGGGTAACAATGTCATCCACAGAGGCTACAAACAAGTCTTCCTCTACAGCATTTACTCCATGTTTGGGCATGGGAGCCGTCACAACATTAGGCCTCTCGGGCGCCTCGAACTCAATATCCTTTGCATCGATTAGGTCCTGAACCTTATTCTTCAAAGCCCAACAATCATCCGTATTATTCCCCGGGCTGTCACAGTGATAAGCGCAGCGGGCGTTAGGATTGTACTTTGGGGATGTTGTGTTTGAAATCTTCGGAGCTTCTTTTAGAGTCACCAGATTGGTCGTCAGTAACTGCGGCAATATCTGAGACAAGGTCATGCTGAGACGAGTGAACTGCCTTCGAGGTCTCTCTCCCCTTTGTTGGTTATGATGCTGAGGAGAACCAGCAGATTTTGAAATAACCACCGCATTGATAGCTTGGCGGTGTTCCGATCTATTTTGTCTTCTTGAACCGTAGACAGCACTGGATTCTTTCTTTAACGGCTTCTTCTCAGTGCTTGATGAGGCACCCTTATGTATCTTCCCAGCCTTGATACCAGCTTCAATCCTCTCACCAGTCAAGATAAGGTCTGTAAACCCGGCTGAAGAGTTTCCAATCAAATGGTTAAAGAATGGACCAGACAGGGTCCCCAAAAACATATAAACCAGTTCACGATCAGTTAAAGGTGGCTGCACCCTTCCGGCAAGGTCTCTCCATTTTTGAGCATACTCTTTAAACCCTTCACCCGTCCCTATTGACATACCCTGGAGTTGGGTACGCGTAGGAGCGAGGTCGGAATTATATTGATACTGCTTATAGAACGCAGTAGCCAAATCTTCCCAGCTACGGATACTGGCTCCATCCAGCTGATTGAACCACTCAAGCTGAGTCCCTGAGAGACTGTCTTGAAAGAAATGGATCCACAAATTCTTATCAGCGGTGTAAGGCTGGATCTTCCTTACATATGACCGGAGGTGTAGCTTTGGACAGGAAGCTCCATCATACTTGGCAAAGGCAGGTTCCTTGAATTTATGGGGAATCACCACCCCAGAGGATAGGCCTAGGTCTCCGAAGTCCAGCCCGGGCATGTTCTGTATCTCCATAGCGCTCAAGCGGTCTTCCAGCTATTTGTACTTATCCTCAGCAGGAGGATATTGTTCTTCATCATAGTCCGTCTCGTTGTCGGAGACTATGGGGCTAGGAACCCTTCTCTCTTGTGGACTGTCTTTCCCTCCAGATGAGGTGGTCAGATCAACCTCATTCTGCAGTCCATTTCCAAACCTGCGTCCAGTGTTGAACAGGACGGTCCTCTTCTTCTTCTTCCTCTCTTTCAGAATCAGGGTCTTCAAGTCCTGTTGACCCTTAGCTAGGCTCATAACCAACTCTTGAAACTGGGCATTCTGGGCCTGGAGGGCCTTGATAGCTTGCTCAGTGGAAGGTTCAGTAGACATGATGATTGCTGAAATAAACAGTGAAGAAGATAAGTGACCTGTAAAAGGGTACCTGTTTATGCAGTGCATGAGATGAAATGCATATGATTTATGTTTTCAAAGACAATCGGGATTCAAATTTGTAGACAAGAAAGGAAACAAACTTTATTAGATTTAACTTCAGAATTTAAATTGTTCAACAAATTGCCCTTAGGCGTTACAAGAATGGAAATGTGGAAAAGTAAATAAAACCGTAAAAGAAATCATCAAAAATATCAATGTTCCCATGGCCTCGTCTTCTCAGTGCGGATATAATCATTCAGGATCCGTTCGTTCTCCAATTGCTTAGTCAGCTTCTGAATCTTCTGTTCTTGTTTGTTTAACCTCTCCCGATAAGAGTCCCGTTCTTCCTGCAGTTGCACCCAAGACCTCTTCAGTGTGCCAACATCAGTGGCCGTATGAGGATGGAGAATAGTTGGAGGAACCTCGTCTTTATCAGCAACTTCAAGAGTAATAGGCCTGACAGATTCGTATGGCATACCTAACTTCTGGGCACGGATGCGGACCCATCTGAAATATGACTCCATTGGCAGAGAAGTCTTTGGTCCCAACTCATGTGGGTCAGATTTGTGAACTCTATCCCAATCCCTGATGAATCTACGACGCAGCTCGTTGCTATCTCCCTGAAAATCAAAGATGATATGAGGTATCAACATCTCATGAGGCCCTTCTCTTCTGGCTCTTCCAAACTGACGGAGAGCTAAACATGGGTTATAAGAGATTCCTCCATGGGTTCCGATCAATGGAACATTAGGATATTCTCCACAACGATCAATGACAATCACCTCATCCAAGCCTTTGAGAGTCCAAATAATGTCATTATTAGTAAGAGACATTACCCTATGAGCCCAGCCCATTCCTTCTTTGTTCTTCAGCACAGGCTTAGAAAGGTGCGAAATAAACCACCTCGACAATAAAGGAGCACAGCACATCAGAGTTCCCCGTTTTTGGGAAGTGCGGGCATAGAGCTGATGAAGGATATCACCCAAGAGAGTGGGTACAGGGTTCCGAGAGATGAAGATCCTTATGGCATTAACATTAACAAAAGTGTCAGGATTTGGAAACAATACCAGACCATAGATTAAGAGAGCCAGAACGTCCTCGTACGCTTTGAAGTCTAAGTCATCCCAGAAACAATTAGCTTTGCCAACCAGAAACTTAGCCAAAAAACCCTTAACTCCACTTCTAGTCTCCCAGTTAGCCATTACCTCCTCTTTGGTCAAGTGAAGGGCTACAACAATCTCTTCAGGCCTGAGAGTCTTTTCCCAACCAGTAAATGGAGTCTGCTCCAAAACAAAGATACCAAGCAACTCAGAGAATTCTTCCAGGGTAGGGACCAGCTGGAAGTCTTGAAAGGTGAAGCAATGGTATAGCGGATCATAAAACTGGACCAGGACACTCATCATTTGTTGGTCCAACTTGGAGGTGACTAAACCGAGAAGAGAACCATGCCTCCTGATGAAGGAAGTAGTGTCTGGAATCCTATCAACCAACTCTTTAAGCAAAGCAGGTGCTTGGACAAAGTTGAGCCGGATAGTATTCCTACGCATGGGCATCATGAGGTCCTACAAAACAGAGCAAAGATGAAACCCTCTTGTCTTTGAAATGGGTTAGTCCTTATGCAGGATGTATGCAATGTTATGATGTTATGATGTCATGGTAAAGGCACACCACAAGTATTCACAAAAGGCAAACATGGTAAAGGCACACAAGTCACACAAAAGAGCCCTTAGATTTCAGGCTGGCATGAAGTTTAGGTACTACCCTATTTCAGTTTCAGTTGGTTAAGACCTGTCCTAAAAATAGTAACCGGGTTCTAGAGGATCTCAATATCACTGACTACCCTCAATCGGTCATAATTCCAGTTTAGCAACCTTTTCTTGCGGCCGGAATTATCGCGAGAGTTTAGTCTCAATGAGTGTAGCATACTGCTACTGTTCTATGGCCAAGTTGGTCAATTTAAGGTTCTAAGGTCAGTTGGTGCTTAACGACTCCTCAGAAGACCCATATTCTCCTTGTTCCAACACAAGGGATATCGGTACAGACCAAGGTGTCACACCAATGTAGCTATTGCTTCATCCGTGTCGGTCTACGCCGAACAGATCCCTCACAGTTTATTGCTACTTACCTAAAAAAGGGTACCCCAGATCCGGGTTAGGATCTATAGAATTCCGATACAAGCCTATAAAATTAAAGCATACAAAGCATACAATTGAAAACACAAGTGATCTAATCCTAAGGTACACCTCACTTTATAAAATTTTCCCCAACAGAGTCGCCAATTCTGTGATCGGTGGGAATGAGAACTAACTGTTTTTTAATGCTGGTTCGCGTTTGCGTTTGTTTTTGCAAAATGTCGCGGTAAGCAAGAGTCGCCACCGTCTTTTATTTTATCCAACAAGGAAAGGACAAAAGCATAGAAAAATTCCTTTTTGAGATGTTTCTCGGGTTCGGGAGGTAGATTATAGAAAGGGAAGGTATTAGCACCCTTTCTATCCGTGGTTATCCCCGGGCTCTTAGGTACTTGCTCATTGTGTTTTCAAAAAGTTTTGCTTTTCTTGTGTTCGTGGGTTTTGAAAAGAGTTTTGTTTGAAAACTTCGATTTAACTCTTGTTTCTGTCCTTAAGAGTGTATAAAGTGTTGTTGAAAACTTTGTTTGAAAAGTGTAAGTGCGAAAAATTTGTTTTGTTTTGAAAAAGCAAGTACCTAAGAACCTCTACCTACTCAAAAGGAATTAAACTGTGTAAATGTCCCTTTAGACAATGCTATCCCACTATGAAGGAGTAGGTAGCATCGTCGTCGGAGTTTTCGGGTCAATTCGATTAAGGGACGTGTGGTCACTAAAGCAACGTTAGGACGCCTTAGCGGTAACCCTAATGTCTTAGATCATTTTTATCCGAGGCAACTGTTTCGAGGCAACTTATGATCTTTAGACAAGAGGGCGACCTCTAAAACTTCCTATACTCAATGACCACGTTCGAGGCAACCAAGTGAGGCGTACCCTAAGAGTGGCATGTGCAAATGTGTCAATTTTCAGTTATGTTATCTTTATACATGTTATGGTGAGCTACGGTTGATTTTAAGTTAAGATAGATCTTGTCATGCATAGCCTATTATTCATACATCTAGCAATTAATGGTTGCGGGAAATAAAACTAAGCTATTACAAGGCGTCGGGTATTTACATCGCCAAAAACAAACCCTTAAAAAAGTAAAATGCGGAAAAGTAAATAAAAGCGGTAAATAATCCTAAGTTAAAGCTATTACATCCTCGGAGCAATTTCAATATTGAAATATGAATCAAAAAACAATACGTGCGAGAAAAATTAAATCGAAGAATTTTTAGGGTTTTGACCCTTTTTAAGAAAGAAGGAGATTTTTTGTTATTTTTTTAATTAAGGAAATTAGTCTAAATTAATAATTGAATTAATTAATTAAAATAAAAATATTTTGGTTTTTTGTTATTTAAGGAAATAAAAAAAATAAAAAATGGTTAAAAGTTATTAAAAACCCTAATTCTACATTAATTTTATTTTGTTGCAAAAATGTTAAAATTATGCTTAATTAAAAAAACTAAGTCAATTAAATTGTTTATTTACAAAATAATGAAATTAATGAGAATAATATAGTTTTTTATGTTTTCTGATTTTTATTAGGAAAAATAAATTATTTGGTTAATTAAATAATAATGATAATAATTAAGTAAAACAAATAAATATAAAAGAAAATATAAAGAGAAAAGAAATAACCCATTGGGGGGTTTGGGCCCAAATCTGGAGGTGGAATCTGCATGTTCAAGGCCCACTTGCTGCAAGCCTGCGTTTGAATTTTCCAATTCCCTGTGACAATGTTGACTGGGCACTATGGTAGTCCTTCAATCCTAGCCTTCAGATTTGGCCAGGAGGCCATCTGGCGCCTGGATCTTAGAAGCATATGGTGGACCATCTTGTGAGCGTTGCATGAGAACATCTGGAGAAAAATTAAACAAAGGTTTTGGGGGACCTGGGATTCGAACCCAGGTCTCGTTATCCAATGAACAAACGCCCTAGCCACTGAGCCATTTGCTTGTTTTGTAATTATAATATACAATGATTAATATATATATCAAACAAACACTTATGCCTGGAAAAAAAATAAAAAGTGTGCTATTTCAAATGGGCCAATGGGAGGGCGACGTGTGGTCGTCTTCTCCAACGAAACTCTGGTTTTCTTACCTGCAGATTTTTATCCGCAGGAAGATTCGTGGGATCGTTCAAAAATGCGTTTTAAGCCATAATAATCCCATCCAAGCACATGGACGTGGTCGCCTCTTCCTCCTGAGTTCAACCATGGCCAAGATTCATCCTAATTGTCCCTGCAAAACGAAACCCCAAATGGAAACCTCCAAAACCCTAGGTTCGGGTAGGGAGTTATAGGCTACAAAAAAGCAATTGAATGATGCAGAATGAATGGAAATTTAAAGGCAAGCATGATTATACAAAAATATTAGCAAGAGGATGCAAGGAAGCGGTTTTATGATATCATGTTCAGAGCCATAATCGTGACGACTTACAGTGCGTTTCAGGGGGTCTTAAGGTCCGGTTCTGGTTGCTATGGCTTCAGGAGATTGCAAGCAAGAACACCACGTTGAGATTTTTGATTGAAACAAGCTCTAACCAAGAATTCGATTTCTCTCTTTTTCACCCTTTTTTAAGTTTTGGTATGGCCGTTTTAACAGAGCTTCGGTCGTGAATTAGGTTTGTGTGGCTTGTGTATGTATATTGGAAGTGAATTAGGTCAAGAATTGGGCTTTAATCCATGTGCATTCAAGGTTTTGAGATTTGATTTTATCATCATTGAAAAGCTTTCCAAATATGGCCAAATCTGAGATTTTGTGCATGTTTGAGCCTTGGCACGAGTTGGTTGGTTGTCACATGATATTTGCAAGTTGTGCAAATCACAAAGATCCATTTACATCAATTTTTGGATTTTATTTGATTTAATATTGATTAATAATGAATTAAATCAATAAAAATGAAATAAAATAGAAAAATAAATGTTTGGTCATGAAATTAAGGATGGGACACGTGTGTGGCATGACAAGACTGAATCAAGTGGAAAAAAGTGGGCCCTTTTGTCAAAAATTGGAGTTTTGAGGATAGTTGACTTTTGGCAATTTTGGAAAAATGCCCAACTTCAACAATGCATAACTTCATCAATTTTGAACTTTTGGAGGTGTTCTTGGACTTTTTAAAAACCTTGAGATGTCCCCTAATCAACCCTTTTGGTCTTATCTCATTTTGATCTTCCATTCTCAAGTTATAAGCTTTGGCAAAAAATGTGTTTTTGTTGACTTTCAAAAATGACCTATAATGTCCAAATTTGTAACTTCTTGTGAGTGCATTTTATGATCTTGGTGTATGAATATGGATTGTGGGAAATTGCATCCTCTTAAAAGTGAGCTTTGGATGGGTCATTTCTCATAAATTATGAGAAAGTTATGCTTGGTCAAAGTTGAGTTGACTTTTCCTACAAAACCCTAATTTAGCAACTTTTGAATCTTGATGAATCTTGAGCAATCCTTGATGAATCATGATCAGCCCTTGATCAAATGATGAATTATCCTTCAAAATGAGAATGTTGACAAAAAATCCTGAGGTTTGACTGTATTTAGGTCATAGTTGACTTTTGCCCTAGCACAGTCGATTTTTGGGTCTCTTGAGCAATTGACTGTCCAAAATTCCTCTGGAAGGTTTGAAATTTGACATGGGTGGACTTAAGAACATATTAAGACATTGGGAAGCACTTGAGGCCATTTGGATGTAAGGACCTTGATGCAACAGAAAACCCTAATTTTGAATTGACTGCCTTAGGAGGTGATTTGACTGTACAACCCTTGAGCCATTTTGAGCAATATAAAGATCATTCTTGACAAATCTTGAGGGATATGGGAGGGCAAATTTTGGGGTACAACACGGTGGCATAACTGACTGTTTAATACTGGTTTACGTTTTGCGTTTTGTGTTCGCAAAATGTCGCGGTAAACAAGAGTCGCCATCGACTTTTATTTTATCCAATCGGAAAGGAAAAAAGTACTGAAAAAATCCTTTTTCGAGATATTCTGAGTACGGGGGGTATATTATAGAAAGGGAAGGTGTTAGCACCCTCTCTATCCATGGTTTTCCATGGGCTCTTAGGTACTTTCTCTTTTTTAAATTGCTTGTGTGTGCTTGTTTTGAAAAGTTTGACTTCATGATAACCCTTGTATCAGTCCTCAAAGGTGTGACGAAGTTGTTTTGAAAGTTTGTTTGAAAAGTGTAAGTGTGAAAAAGTTTTGATTTCAGCAAGTACCTACTAGCATCTACCTACTCGAAAAAAGATGGTTTCTATTCTTGTTTCCTTTAGACAACGCTATCCCACTATTAAGGAATAGGTAGCACTGTCGATGGAATTGTAAGGGTCAATTCGAAAGGGACGTACGATCACTGAAGCAATGTTAGGATACCTTAGTAATAACCCTAGAGGCTTAAGATCATATCTGAGGTAACATTTCTGAGGTAACATTTCCGAGGAAACATTTCCGAGGAAACATTCGAATGGGATATTTTTTATCTTTTTAGACTGGAGGGCAACCGCTAAGACACCCTATGCTTAATGATCGTTTACCGAAGGCAACCGAAGTGAGAGCATACCCTAAGAGTGATATGTGCGAGTGATTTGTTTCAGTTATTTATCTTTGCATATTAGGGTTTTCTAACTGTATTAATTTGTCATGCATTCTTGTCATACAATCCTATTAGCATACATCTAGACAGTTAAATATTTGTAGGAATTAAAAAATGCGAGAAAATAAACCTACACTATTACAATGCTTCGGGGAGGGGGATTAATTACATAGCCAAAAAATTGGGGATTTAAACAGTAAAATAAACCAATTAACTATTACAAACCATGAGCAGTTACAAAAATATTGGCAAAATAATTAACAAGCACGCGGCGAATTAAATACGAGACGATTAGGGTTTTGACCCTTCGACTAATCCTATTTGCGATTGATAAAAAAAGATGAAATAACTGAAAAAAGAAAATCCTAAGTTCTAATTAATTTTAAATTAAGAAAAATAAATTAATTTACTCTAAAAACCTATTTTTGTATTTTAATTTATTTGAGAAAAATAAAAGAATTAAATCAAGAACTTAACCTAATTTCTATTTGATTTTATTTGTGAAAATAAATTAAGATTTCGCTAAGTTAAACTAAATTAAATTAAATTTGATAATAAAAAAACTAATTCTAATTTGTTATGAATTCTTGATTTTATGATTTTATTAAAAAAATGATTAATTTGTTAATTAAAATGATTAAAATAAATATTAAAAGAATTAAAGAAAAGAAATAAAAACAAGTTAGAGATGGGCCTGATTGTTAGCAATTATGGGGGGTGCAAATCTGATTTTTGTGGCCCAAATAACACCAGCCTGTTTGACCATGCTTGGTTTGGTGAGGTGTTGACTTGAGTGCATATCATGGTCCTTCAATGCTGGCACGTTAGATCTAGCTTGCTGATGAATTTGATGGTTGAATTTGATGGCATATGATGGGCGCTTGAGATTGTAGTGTACCTGATCACATGAAGCAAAATAATACAAACAAAGGTTAGAACCTGGGGATTGAACCCAGGTCCTCATGCTCGCCCCCAGTGCCTGCTTGCCATATGTACTACGCGCTTTTGTTATTCACATAATAGAAGTAAAACAATATAATCAAAACAAATAATGTATTCAGAAAATGCGCGAAAATTCAAATGAACGAGTCACACGCTGCCACACAAGCTTCTTCTTCCCCAGACTGTCGTTTTAGGCAATAGGACCTTTATCTACGGACATCTCGTTGTAGCTACAAACCTGTGACATTCAAAAATCCTATACAAGCGATATAAATGAAAGGTAAGGGTACCAATCAACTCGTCTCATCCTCACGAGCATCATGGTATCAGAATCCAAGCCTAATTTTACCTATACTGAAAACCCCTAAAATGAGCAAAGGAACCCTAACAATGTCATATCGTGATTCCTGCACTGTAAATGCAATTAATGGGTACCAATAGCTTGCAAACTCAATTATGAACAAGAATGTATAATTAAAACATGCTTATGATGAGTAAATCAATGAAATCAAAATCAAGTTTTTAGGCAAACTGTGGTGCCTGTAGCTTACGATTCTGGGCGTGAAAATGCTTGAAATTGATTGAGATCCCTTCTGGAGATTTCAAGGAGTCTATTGGTAGCCTTAGAATGGCTTGAATCACTCTCTAAGTCCAAGAACGATCACCCACTTTCTTGCAAATTTTTTAGTTTTCTTTTGGTGTTTTCACGACTGCCAACCTCAATTTTTTTATTTGTTCTTGTTCATTATATATCCCTCAATGAATTAGGGTTGCAAAACAGATTGAATCTTTAAGCTTTGATGATATTTGATTTGATTCTTTAGCCATATGATATCTTTCTATTTTCATGCCAATCATGCTTTTTTTGTACCAATTGCCATTGATTCGAATTGATCTTGCAAGCTCAGCATATCTTGGTTGCTAACCTGTCAAAAAAACAAATCAAATCGTATCTTTGATAATTTTCATCATTTATTTGATTTAATTCACTTTTTAATTAATGAAAAATCAAAATAAATTGAAAAATGAAGCGAATAATTTGTGGATAAGTATTTGAGTTATGGACCACATTATAATTGAGGTGCAAGCATCAAAAGTTGGGCCCATTTAGCAAAAAATGCAAATTTGAGCACATTTGACTTTTGGCAATTTTGTAAAAATGGTCAACTTGGCCAATGCATAATTCTCTCAATTTTGACCCTAGAGAGGTGTTTTTGTTGACTTTTCAAAAGGACCTATAATGTCAAAATTTATATCTTTTTGTGAGTGCATATTCTAAACTTGGGAGCTGAAGATGAATTGTAGGGAATTGCATCCTCTTCAAAGTGAGCTTTGGATGGGTCATTTCTGATAAAGTATGAGAAAGTTATGCTTGGTCAAAGTTGAGTTAGCTTTTCCTGCAAAACCCTAATTTAGCAACTTTTGGGTTTTGATGAATTGTGAGCAATCCTTGAGGAATCATGATCAACCCTTGATCAAATGATGAATAATACTTAAAAATGAGGATGTTGACCAAAAATCTTGAAGTTTGACTGTATGTGGGCCACAATTGACTTTTGACCTAGTATAGTTGATTTTCAGGCATTTGAGCAATTGACTGAGCAAACTTCTTCTGCAAGGCTTGAAACTTGATATGGATGAACTTGAGAACATATTAGGACAATGGTGAGCATTTGAGTCCTTTGTGGTTCACACATCTTGATGAAAATAGAAACCCTAATTTGAGGTATATTTCCTTAGGAGAGAGTTTGTCTGGTTAACTCTTGAACTTCCTTAAGCAATTTGGGGACCTCACTTGCCATGTGTTGAGAAATATGGGAGGGAAAATTTTTGGATACAACAATACACTTCACATTCATACATCATAGCATGTACATACCATACGCATTTGGCATGATACAACATCTGGTGAACATCATGCCATCATCTGCATTTTATTAACCCTTTCTCACAGGTAGAACATCAAGTTTTAGTATAAATCGACAAGAAGATTTGTGCTGATACTTCTTCCAGCATTTACTAACACTCCTCCAAATGGCATCTATAAGCCCATTCACTAACACATCTTCGAGTGAAATTTTCTGGGCACTCTAGTGTTCAAACATCTTTCACCTTCAAGTCACGAATGGTAGATCCGCCAATCTAACCCTTCAGGTTCAAGAAGTTTGAACAGGGGCAGCTGTTGCACCCCAAAATTTGCCCTCTCATTTTCACAAGGAATCACCCTGGATCCCAGATTTGCTTCTATCAAATTTCTAGGCCTTGAACTATCAATTTTTCCAAGCAAGTCATTCACAAGGGCAAAATGGTCATTTGCACACTGAAGTCTAACTTTGACTTTTAGATCAAAATCAAATCTCAAAAATCATATTTCATCAAGACATGTTGGAATATGAAGTCTGTTTCATCAGGAAATTTAAAAGTCAAATTTTACTTTGGAGAAGTCAAATTCTAAAGTACTTAGAAAATTTTCTAGGTATTTAAGGATTATGACAATTTCAGAACCTCTGACCAGATTATCACTACAGCACTCAGCAAATTCTGGATATTCTCAAGACAGAGTTTAGTCAGAAATTCTGGGCAAGCCATTCACAAAAGCTTCAGTCAGAGTTTGCCAGGATAAATCAAAGAAGGTTAAGAAGCATGCTGCAAGCTTTTTAGAAAGTCTGAAAGTTCCTTCAGAACATGCTGGAGTCAGAAGATAAGAGGATCAGAAGATGAGATGATACGCTGAAGCAGAACTTCTAATCCAGAGTCAAGCAAGGACGAAGAGTTTCACATGGCAGGATTTCTGATCATCATTTAATGCTCACGACCACTTGTGAGTTTTTATCCAAAGGATTTCCCCCACGTGTACCCCTACTGTCTTGGGAAAACCAACTGTTGTGCAAAAGTATGCTAGGCCCATGCGCTGCTTCTACTTTTCCTTAATTCACGCTGCAAAATCTAGCTTAGGCGCTGTTAACCATCCAACTTGATGCATTGAACCACACTTGTTTAAGCTTACTTCAAGAGTAAGTCAGCATCTAGTGTATGATGTTGGTGCCACTTGACTTCTCCAAACTACAAAACCTTTGCCTATAAATAGAGCACCATTAGCCATTGAGAGGAGGGCGAAAAAATTTGAGAGAAAGGTGTGGAATTTGAGAAAGAAAAGCATTGAACCCCTGTAAAAATTCCAAGAATCCAAAAAGATTGCAAACACAAAAATACAAAAACCTTAGTATTTGATTCTTGCATTAAAGCTCAATTTTTCTCAAGTTGTTTTCTGAATAAAACCACCCATACAGTTCCTAATATATATTCAAAAAGCCATCCAAAAATTCTGTAATCAAATAGTAACATATTCTCCACCAATATCCACTTCAAAGGATCAGAACTTTATCCCTTGGTTGTTCCAGAATCTTCTAATCATTTACAATCCAAGCTGAAAGTTTCCAACCTACTGAAAACATGAGGAAGCTATTCAGAACACCACAATTGGTCAGAATCAGATTCCAGCTGCAAGGTAAGTTCCTGCTGACTCTCATCATACTAATTAGGCATTGTCAGATTTTGCATATTTAACACAATGTAGATATTCTGATTCTGATGGTGTACATATTCTGAGATTTCATGCATCTCCCTGCCTAAATAGAGGGAATTCCAGTTCAGAGTTTCATAAAGAAATTAGGACTCAGAATTAGGATTAGCAAATTCATGTTGCTTCTGATTTGTGTTTCTGATATTTCTTGAAACTTGTCATAACTATCATGTGTGCAACTTCTGTTCTGTTAAGAAATGACTAAGTTGCAGATGTTCTAACTAGCTTGGAGGGAGGCAAAGTTCTGACAGAAGCATCAGCACTTCTGAAAACTTCTGAATCCTCAGAAGATCTAGAACTTCTGAACTTCCATATTTTTACTTACATGTTTCTATTTGTGCAGCGAGTCAGAGTCAGAACTTCTGACTTCTTCTATTTTCAGTATTTGCACTGATTTTGGTTTGCTTTCTCTTTTATTACTTTTGCCATCATCTTTATTTTTTTTCATTAATCACAAGCACCAAAAATATTTCATATTCACATATTATATTTTATTTTCTTTTAACATAAAAAGACAAAAAACATTTTCTTTAAACAAAACTTATTTATTTTCTTAAGTAAATAAGCATTTTACATTTCCGCACTGTTATTGCTTTCATATATTGTTAGTAACTATGGTGTGTATGGCAAGACATGAAATTGACAAATAGATCACCCTAATCAAGACTAAATGCATGCAAATCAAACACATTATTCACACATACACCCTTAAGGTTAACTCCACTTGTTGCCTAAAAAATGGTCATGTTATGCATGTGGGGTGTCTTAGCACAAACAATCAAAATACAAGATCATAGTCCCTCAATGACGCTATCAAAGTTGCCTTTCAAAATGATCTTAGTCCCTAAAAGAAAAGTGCTAAATCATCTCACAACATTGCTATCATGGTCATACGATTACCCAATGCCCGTCCCTTCACATCCAACGATGGGGCTTCTTATCAAATCAATGGTAAGATAGCAACATCTAAAGGAGGAGGAAAAGAACATCTAAGACCTTTTGAGTAGGTAGATCACTTTTAGTTGCTTGCTCAATTTCAAAACAAATATCCTTTCTATTTTCAAAACAATCACATACACTTTCCAAACATCTTTCCAAACTTGAAACATTTTCAAAAGCTCAACACTTCGTATACGTTCTTACGAACGAGAACTATTACAAAGTTTGCCTAAACGATGGAACCTTTTCAAATACTTTCAAAACCACACAGAAGCACATTTTTCAAACAAAAGCAAGTGATCTAGAAAGCAACTAAGAGCCCATGGAAAACCATGGATGAAAAGGGTGCTAACACCTTCCCTTTTCATAATCTACCCCCCGAACTCAAGAAAACATCTCGAAAGGTCTTTCTTGTGCTTTTTAACCTTTCCTTATTGGATAAAAGAAAAGTCGGTGGCGACTCTTACTAAACCGCAACATTTGTGAATACAAACACAAAACAAAAAGTCAGTTATCCCACCGTATCACAACAATTCATATGGAGTCTTTTCCAGAATAGGTCTTATAGAGAATATATTCTGAATGTAACATGCTGTGTTAATTGCTTCTTCCCAGAAGATATTAGCAATGTTAGTCTCATTGATCATGGTTCTGGCCATTTCTTGCAGTGTTCTGTTCTTTCGTTCTACAAATCCATTTTGTTGGGGAGTTATAGGACAAGAGAAGTCATGCAAGATGCCTTTTTCATTAAAAAATGTTTCAAATTTTTTATTTTCGAACTCTCCACCATGATCACTTCTGACTTGGAAAATTCTAAGATCCTTTTCATTCTAAACTTGGTTACGGAACGCAACGAACATAGAATGTGACTCGTCCTTGTGTCTTAAGAACTTTACCCATGTCCATCTGCTATAGTCATCTATGATCACTAACCCATACTTCTTGCCACTAACAGACGCGGTTTTTACTGGTCCAAATAAGTCTATGTGCAGAAGTTCTAATGGCTTAGAGGTGGAAACAACATTTTTAGATTTAAAAGCAGGTTTTGCAAATTTGCTTTTCTGACATGCTTCACACAGAGAATCTGAGCTGAACTTTAGATTAGGAAGTCCTCTAACCAGATTGAGTTTGTTAATCTGAGATATTCTTCTCATACTAACATGCCTCAATCTTTTGTGCCAGACCCATTGCTCGTTGTTAACAAAGAGAAGACATTTTACATTCTGACTCTTTAGTTCAGAAAGTTTTATCTTATAAATGTTGTTTTTCCTCTTTCCATTAAAAAGGATAGTTCCATCTTTCTGACTAACAGCTTTGCATGAATTTTGATTAAAGATTATATCATAACCGTCATCACTTAATTTACTTATGGATAACAGGTTATGCATTAATCCATCAACTAAAAGCACATTATTTATAGAAGGAAGATTACCATTACCTATTGTTCCAGAGCCAATGATCTTCCCTCTTTGGTTGCCTCCAAAGCCCACGTAGCCTCCAGGTTTAAGTTCTAGGCTTTGGAACATATGCTTTCTTCCTGTCATATGTCCAGAGCATCCAGAGTCCAGGTACCATGATTGGTGTTTTAGCCTTGCTGCTAAAGATATCTGCTACATATATAATTTTGTCCTTAGGTATCCATATCTTTTTGGGTTCTGGTTTGTTAGTTTTACCAAAATTCTAGTTGAATTTTGGTTTGACAGAGTAATCATTACTAGTGTATTTTAGGTCGTGTGTGTGCCCATATGTGAAGGGTGATTTTAGTGGTGTGCGTTTTATGACAATGTGATACGGTGGGAGAGAACTGGTTGTTTTTGGAATGCTGGTTCGCTTTTTTCATTTGTTTTTGCAAAATGTCGCGGTAAGTAAGAGTCGCCACCGTCTTTTATTTTATCCAACAAGGAAAGGAAAAAAGCACAGAAAAATTCCTTTTTCGAGATGTTTCTCGGGTCCGGGGGGTAGATTATAGAAAGGGATGCTGTTAGCACCCTTTCTATCTGTGGTTATCCATGGGCTCTTAGGTACTTGCTCATATTGTTTTCAAAATTGCTTTTCTTTGTGTTTGTGGGTTTGAAGAAGAGTTTTTGTTTGAAAAGGAGTGTAAGTGTGAAAAGTTCGTTTTTGTTTTGAAAGAGCAAGTATTTAAGAACCATCTACCTACTTCGAAAAAGGAATCGTTCTACGCTATCTTCCTTTAGACAATGCTATCCCACTATGAATGAGTAGGTAGCACCGTCGTTGGGGTTTTAAGGTTCAATTCGATTAAGGGACGTGCGGTCACTAAAGCAATGTTAGGACGCCTTAGCGGTAACCTTAATGTCTTAGATCATTTTTCCGAGGCAATTGTTTCGAGGCAACTATGATCTTTGGACAAGAGGACGACCTTTAAAACTTCCTATAATCAATTACCACGTTCGAAGGCAACAAAGTGGGGTGTACCCTAAGAGTGTGCATGTGCGAGTGTGTTGTTTTCAGTTAATTTTGTCTTTGTACATGTCAATGGTGATCTATGTTGATTTTAGGTTTAAACGTTCAATCTTGTCATGCATTCCCTATTATCAAACATCTAACAGTGTATAAGTTGCAGAAATTAAATTGCGGAATTTTAAACTAACTATTACAAAGCGTCGGGTATTTACATCGCCAAAAGCAACCCTTGAAATTAAAATGCGGAAAATAAATAAAGCGATAAAATAGTCCTAATTAAAGCTATTACATTTCGGAAACAAATACAATATCGAATAAATATGGAACGCGTGCGGGAAATTAAATCGAGCGAGTTCTAGGGTTTTGACCCTTTGATTATTCAAGAAAAGATTTTTTTGGTTTATTTTGAATTAAAAAGAAATTAGATCTAAGTTAATTATAAAATTAATAAACTAATTAATTAATTAATGAAAATAAATATGTTTTGGATTTTTGATATTTTAAAGAAATAAAAATAAATTAATCAAAGTTAATAAAACCTAATTATCTAAGTTGATTTTAATTATTGCAAAAGATATTAAAGTTATTCCTAATTAAACTAAATTAATTAAATTAATATTATTAACAAAAATAAGAATACTGAAAATTAATTTAATAAACAAAATATTTTTTGGTTTTTAATTTTATTAAGAAAAAAAAAGTTTGATTGGTTAGTTAAATTATGAAAAATAATTAAACAAAATAAATAAATAAAATAGAAAATAGAGAGAGTTAGAGGTTTGGGCCTGCTTTTGGGGGTTTGGATAGCAATTATGAGGCCCAATAATCCATTGGACTGGCTGACTTTTCTGATTCCAGCGTGGCACTTTGACTAGGGCGTATGGTGGACATCACATCTGGACCACTAGATCTGGCCTGGGGTCATCTGGCAGGTGATTGGGTGATGGTGTATGATGCATTGTTGTTCCTTATATGCACTGGAATATCTGTAGAAAAAATATAACAAATGCATGGGGGACCTGGGATTCGAACCCAGGTCCTGTTAATCATTGAACACCTCTACCACTGCACCACTATGCGTTAGTTGTTATTATATTGGACAATGAATATTATATGGGGAAAAACAATAATATGCCAGAATTAAAACAAAAATGCGCGAATATTTGAACGGAGCAACCAGATGGGGACACGTTGTCGTCCCTGTCCTCAGGTTTACACAGAAGTTACCTGCGGATTTAAATCTGCAGCTAAACGCGTAGGTCAATCCAAAATCCATCTCAGGCCATATAAACTCCATCTAAGGCCATGGTTGTGCTTGTCTTTCTCCTCCGGTCATACCCATGTCCATTAATAGGCCTAATTTCACCTGTAACAAAAACCCCTAAAAAAACCCTAAGAAACCCTACAATGGCGTTTTGCGCTATAGAGCAGATAAATACAATCAAATAATATGGAAAGCTTGGAAATTGTCTAGTGATTACAAATATGCCATTAGTTTCTTGTAATGATGCATAGATTTTGAAACACGAAATCAAATTCAAAGGGAGGTCGCGTGTTACTTACAGGGTGTTTGAGAGCGTGTGAGAGCTTGCTTTTGATTGCAGGAGGTTCAGTGATTGTCCAGCAACAGATTAGTGTTGAGATTTGCTTCTAAATTGGCCTCCAAGGACGATTTCAGTTTCACACTTTTTGGTAATTTTTCAAGTTTTGCTTTTGATGATTCTGCAGCCTCTAGCCCTTGAATCCGTGCCTTTTGGCTTGTATAAGTAATAAGCAATGCATTAGGTCAACAAATGTGGGCTGAATCCTTGTACATCAATGCTTGGAGATTTGATTTGATCCTCCATTGAAAGCTTTCTAATTTTGTCCAAAATCCAATCTTTTTGCACATGGAATGATTGATACGAATTTGATCCACTTGATGATGATGATTAGGTCCTGAAAATAGAAAAAGATCTCATGTAATCAAGTTTTGTGATTTTATTTGATTTAAATTGATTTAAAATGGAATAATTCAAATAAAAATCAAATAAAATAGAAAAATTGATAAATGGACACAAGGATGAAGCTAGGACACGTGTGGAATGTGACAAGTCCAAATCAAGTGGAAAAGAATGGGCTCATTTGACAAAATTTGAAGTTTTGGGGATAGTTAACTTTTGGCAATTTTGCAAAAATACCCAACTTCAACAATGCATAACTTCTTCAATTTTGAACTTTTGGAAGTGTTCTTGGACTTTTTATAAAGCTTGAGATGTCCTATAACCAACCCTTTTTCTCTCATATCATTTTTATATTCCATTATCAAGTCATAAGCTTTGTAAAATAAAGGTGTTTTTGTTGACTTTCAAAAATGACCTATAATGTCCAAATTTGTAACTTCTTGTGAGTGCATTTATTGATCTTGGGGTATGAATATTTATTGTATGAAATTGCATCCTCTTCAAAATGAGCTTTGGATGGGTCATTTCTCATAAATTATGAGAAAGTTATGCTTGGTCAAAGTTGAGTTGACTTTTCCTACAAAACCCTAATTTAGCAACTTTTGAGTCTTGATGAATTTTGAGCAATCCTTGATGAATCATGATCAACCCTTGATAAAATGACGAAATATCCTTCAAAATTAGAATTTTGACAAAAAATCTTGAAGTTTGACTGTATTTGGGTCACAATTGACTTTTGCCCTAACACAGTCGATTTTTGGACCCTTTGAGCAATTGACTGAGCAAACTTCCTCTACAAGGCTTGAAATTTGGCATGGATGAACTTGAGAACATATAAAGACATTGGGTAGCACTTGAGGTCATTTGGATGCAAGGACCTTGATGCAACATAAAACCCTAATTTGAGGTTGACTGCCTTAGGAGATAGCTTGACTGTCTAGCTCTTGAGCAATCTTGAGCCACTTGGAGATTTTTCTTGCAATGTTTTGAGAAATATGAGAGGGAAAATTTTGGGGTACAACAGCTGCCTCTGTTCAATCTTCTTAAACCTGAGGATATAGATTGGCTTTCGGGCCTTTCGTGATCCGAAGGTGGAAGATGATTGAACACTAAAGTGCCCAGAAATTTGCACTCGCGTGAAGTGGTATCATCCTGGTGATGTCGGGAATGGGCTTACAGATTCCATTTGGAGACTGTTGATAGGTGGTCTGAACTTCGACTGGAATATGAATTAGGGAGATCTTATCGTCGATCCGACTGAACTAGGGAAGGTCTTGGATTAAGTTTGACTGGATAAGAATCAGAAAAATCTTCGAATCGATTTAATTGAACCAGACAAAAGTCTTGGAATAACTTCAACTGGAGTACGAATCAGGGAGATCATCGCGTCGATCTGACTGAACCAGAGGAGGTCTTGGATTAACTTTGACTGGATCGGCATCAGAAAAATCTTCGAATCGATTTAACTGGACCAGACGAAAGTCTTGGAATAACTTCAACTGGAATACGAATCAGAGACATCTTCGCGTAAATCTGACTGAACCAGAGGAGGTCTTGGATTAACTTTGACTGGATCAGCATCAGAAAAACCTTCGAATCGATTTAACTGGACCAGACGAAAGTCTTGGAATAACTTCAACTGGAATACGAATCAGGGAGATCTTTGCGTCGATCTGACTGAACCAGAGGAGGTCTAGGATTAACTTTGATTGGATCGGCATCAGAAAAATCTTCGAATCGATTTAACTGGACCAGACGAAAGTCTTGGAATAACTTCAACTGGAATACGAATCAAGGAGATCTTCGCGTCGATCTGACTGAACCAGAGGAGGTCTTGCATTAACTTTGACTGGATCGGCATCAGAAAAATCTTTGGATCGATTTAACTAGACCAGACGAAAGTCTTGGAATAACTTCAACTGGAATATGAATCAGGGAGATCTTCGCATCGATCTGACTGAACCAGAGGAGGTCTTGGATTAACTTTGACTGGATCGGCATCAGAAAAATCTTCGAATCGATTTAACTGGACCAGACAAAAGTCTTGGAATAACTTCAACTGGAATACGAATCAGGGAGATCTTCGCATCAATCTGACTGAACCAGTGAAGGTTTTGGATATAGCTGAGAACTTAATTGCATCTTTCCTGAAAGGTAAAGGTCATTCATATGCAATGCATGATATGGATCAAGCAATGATGTTCTCAAAATAAATGAGATTGTATTATATGATGCGTATATGCATGTATCATGATGTATGGAAATGTAATGTTTTAGCTGGGGAAAATAAATCCCGGATAGCTGGTGGAGAATAGAGTTGAGTTCTTCATTTCCGCTGGGGATGACGAACGAAGGTGATTGTGAGAATAAACCTGCAGGAGAGAATAAATCCGTTGGGGAATAAGCTGATGAGGAGACTACTTTGTGGGGAAGAGATGCTCTGTGGAGGATTCCACTGATAAATTCCGTCGGGATGAATTATCGTTGCTGGTGATATTGAATCTGTTGAGGATTGAATTCCTATTTGGGAAAGGGAAGAACTCCGCTGGGGATGATCTTTTAGTGGTGACTTAACTGGGGATGACCTGTTAGACTTTTGTGAGGATACTCCTTTGACCTATGCTGGGGATGATCCTTTGAACTCGGCTGGGGAGATTTATTTTGTACTCCGTTGGGGATAAACTTCCAGAGTCTACTGGGGATGATGCTTCAACTCTGTTGGGGAAGCTTTTTTCAGACTGCGCTGGGAAAATTTAGACTCTACTGGGGTATCTTGTATTCTATCGGGGAACATTCTTATACTTTGCTAGGGAATATTAAGACTGTCAGGGATATCAAGCCTTTTTAGTGCTGATGGTAGATCAACTCTGCTTGGGGAAAGCATTGATGATTCGTTCATAGTTGCGAGTCTCAGCTGGGAGAGCTACCATTAATGTCTTACTCTACGGGGAGTGAAAGTATTTTAAGCATATTCTTCAGCTGAATCTACCCTTGTACCTGGTGGACAGAGCAACTATACAGTTTGGACACTTCTTATTGCCCCTGTTTCTGCTATTACCATTAATCGTTTTTGTTTCGCATGTAAATATTCATGAGCAGCAATTAATGTCAAATGCATATATAAAAAATGAACATTGGACGTTCTTTGCAAAACAAAACAGATAAAGGAAAAAACAGTTTGAAATTTGTCTGAAAATGAATTTGTATTGATTTTGAAGTTTGGCCTGTAAATAGGCGTTTTTGTACAAGAAGCTGACGTCCTAGTAAGAGAACACCGCCGAATAATAGAATTTACACAATTTGTGAAAAACTAAACAAAACAGCTATGTGAATAATCCCACTGGGTTCCAACTCTGCTATTGCCTTTATGTCCTCGAGCATCTCATCACTTTGCTATTGCCTTTATGCAAGGTGATCCAATGAGACATAGTGTTACGCCTTGATCCCTAATTTTTTCCTGGACCGCCCTTTCGGGTTTTCAGTCCACCGGGATACCCCTTTTTGCCCAAGCCGCCTTTTCAGGTTTTCGACTTGCCGGGTGTACAAATTTTTTCATTTTCATCCCTTATTTTTGCCCGAACCCTTTTGGTTTGCCGGGAAGCCCTTATTTTTGCCTAGGCCAGTCAACCTAGCGGGTCTTTGATTATGCGTAGTATCTTTTCACTATGTCTGCATTGACGGGGTGAGGAGGGTCGTCACCATCCATGGTGGTTAGAATCATAGCTCCTCCTTAGAAAATGTTCTTAATCACAAATGGCCCTTCGTAAGTAGGGGTCCATTTGCCCCTGGGATCACCTTGAGGTAGAATAATGCGCTTGATTACCAGATCCCCAACTTGATACTCTTGTCGTCTAACTTTCTTGTTAAATGCCTTGATCATCCGTTTTTGGTACGTCTGACCATGACAAATAGCAGTAAGTCTTTTTTCGTCGATTAGGTTCAGTTGATCAAGCCGGGTCTGAATCCAGTCATCTTCGCTCAAACCTGCATCCTTCATGATCCGAAGAGAGGGTATCTGAACTTCAATGGGCAAGACTGCCTCCATGCCATATACCAAGGAGTAGGGTGTTGCCCCTGTTGACGTCCGCGCTGAGGTACGGTACCCATGGAGAGCAAATGGCAACATCTTGTCCCAATCCTTGTAGGTCACTGTCATCTTCTGCACAATCTTCTTAATGTTCTTACAGGCTGCTTCGACAGCCCCATTCATCTTCGATCGGTAGGGAGAAGAGTTATGATGTTGTATCTTGAATTGCTCGCAGAGCTCGGTGATCATCTTGTTGTTGAGATTGGTACCATTGTCCATAATGATCCTCTCTGGTAGACCGTATCGACAGATCAGGTTGTGCCGAATAAACCGTGCCACGACGTTCTTGGTTACAGTAGCAAAGGAAGCTGCTTCAACCCACTTTGTAAAGTAATCAATTGCTACCAGGATGAAACAATGCCCGTTGGATGCCATAGGTCTAATCTCGCCGATCATATCAATGCCCCACATTACAAAAGGCCACGGAGCTGTCAAGACATTCAGAGGTGCTGGAGGTATGTGCACCTTATCAGCATAGACTTGGCACTTGTGACATGTCCGAGAATGCCGATAACAGTCAGCTTCCATTGTGGACCAATAATATCCTGCCCGAAGGATTTTCTTTGCCATGGTGTGTCCACTGGAATGAGTCCCGAAAGTACCTTCATGTAACTCTGCCATGATCCTTTCTGCTTCATTCTTATCCACACAACGCAGTAGGGTCGAATCATGGTTACGCTTGTAAAGGATACCATTGCTGATGAAGAACTTCGCCGCGAACCTCCTCAGAAACTTCATGTCATTAACAGATGCACCCTCGGGGTATTCCTGAGCCTCAAGATACCTTTTTACTTCATGAAACCAGGGTTTATCTACTACCTCTTCAGTCTCAATATCACAGCAATGTGCAGGTTCGTCCAGTCTTTCAATGATAATTTGGGGAGCCTCGTTGTCCCAATTGACTTTAAACATAGAAGACATCGTAGCCAACGCGTCCGCCAACTGATTCTCCTCTCTTGGGAAGTGTTCAAAGGTTATCTCCTCAAAATGGGGAATCAATGTCAATACATACTCCTTGTAAGGAATAAGATTTGGGTGTTTCGTATCCCACTCGCCTTTGATCAGACTGATCACGAGAGCGAAATCTCTGAAGATGCTCAGAAACTTAATCCTTAGGTCAATTGCTGCTTGAAGACCCATAATGCACGCTTCATACTCCGCCATGTTGTTGGTGCAGTTGAAACATAATCGGGCGGTAAACGGAGTATGAGAGCCTTTAGGAGATATGATCACAGCACCAATGCCATTACCCAAAGCGTTTGAAGCTCCATCAAAGTACATAGACCATCGGGATCCTTCCTCAGGTCCTTCATCTGGTCCAGGTGTCTCACAATCAGTTACCAACATGATATTCTCGTCCGGGAATTCAAAGTTCATAGATTGGTAATCATCCACTGCTTGATGTGCCAAATGGTCTGCCAACACACTCCCCTTGATTTCCTTTTGAGCTGTGTACTGGATGTCATACTCAGTCAAGATCATCTGCCATCTTGCTATTCTTCCGGACAAAGCAGGCTTTTCGAAGATATACTTGATTGGATCCATCTTTGATATCAATAGAGTAGTGTGAGTCAACATATACTGTCTCAGCCGGCGAGCAGCCCATGCCAAAGCGCATCAACTTTTATCGAGAAACAAGTATCAGGTCTCGCAGTCGTTAAACTTTTTGCTAAGGTAATAAATAGCATGCTCTTTTTGGCCAGACTCATCATGTTGACCTAGCACACACCCCATTGAGTTATCAAGTACTGTCAAGTATAAGATCAAAGGTCTTCCTTCAACTGGTGGCATCAGAATAGGTGGCTCTTAGAGATACTCTTTGATCCTTTCGAAAGCGGTCTGGCATTCATCGTTCCAACATACCACTTGATCTTTCTTCAGTAGCTTGAAGATTGGCTCACAAGTAGCAGTTAGGTGCGAGATGAATCGGGCAATGTAGTTCAGTCGTCCAAGGAAGCCTCTGACTTCTTTCTCTGTTTGGGGAGCTGGCATCTCTTGTATGGCCTTCACCTTTTCCGGATCCACTTGAATACCTTTATCGCTTACGAAGAAGCCCAGCAACTTACCAGATCTCACCCCGAAGGTGCACTTGTTCGGGTTTAACCTCAGCTTGTACAATTTCAACCTGTCAAACAACTTCTGAAGGTGGTCCAGATGTTCTTCCTCGGTTTGGGATCTTGCAATCATGTCGTCGACATATACCTCAATCTCGTGATGGATCATGTCATGAAACAAAGCAACCATGGCACGCTGATACGTTGCCCCAGCGTTCTTCAATCCAAAGGGCATGACCTTGTAGCAAAAAGTACCCCACTGAGTAACAAAGGTTGTCTTCTCCATGTCTTCGGGAGCCATCTTAATCTGATTATAACTGGAGAAACCATCCATGAAGGAGAAGACTTTATGCTGAGTGGTGTTGTCAACCAGTACATCGATATGAGGTAGAGGGAAACCGTCCTTGGGACTCGCCCTGTTCAGATCCCTATAGTCAACACACACTCGAACCTTACCATCCTTCTTCGGCACAGGAACCACGTTGGCCACCCACTGTGGGTAAGAAGTAACTGCTAGAAAACCGGCGTCAAACTGTTTCACAACTTCATCCTTGATTTTCTCATACATCTCTGGGCGCATTCGGCGGACCTTCTGTTTCACGGGAGGACAGTCTTCCTTGGTAGGTGTGATCGGTGGATCTGGAACTGACTGTTTAACGCTGGTTCGCGAAATGTCGCGGAAGCAAGAGTCGCCACCGTCTTTTATTTTCTCCAAATGGAAAGGACAAAAGCACAGAAAAATTCCTTATAGAGATTGCTCTCGGTTCGGGAGGTAGGTTATAGAAAGGGAAGGTGTTAGCACCCTTTCTATACATGGTTATCCATGGGCTCTTAGATACTTGCTCAATGTGTTTTCAAAAATGGTTTATTTGCTTTTCAACTGTGGGTTTTAAAAAGTTTCTTTGAAAATTTCAGTTCGACTCTTGTATCGGTCCTCAAGAGTGTTTAAAAAGTTGCTTTCGAAAGCTTTTTGAAAAGGTGTCGGTGTGAAAAGTATTTTTGATTTGTTTTTGAAATTAGAGCAAGTATCTAGAGTAGTCTACCTACCCTAAGGAATTCGTCTGTGTAAATGTCCTTAAAGTAGTGCCATCCCACCATCGAGAGGTAGGTAGCACCACCATTGGAGGTATTCGGGTCAATTCGAAGGTTCGGGACGTGGTGATCACCAGAGCAATAGGAAGATACCTTAGAAGCTACCCTCATGCCAGGTTCCCGGATCATGAGGACTTACTAAAACATCTTCGACTCGACGATCACCTTTCGAGGGGCAAGGCAACAGTGAGGCGTACCCTAGGGGTGGTGTGTGATTTGTGTGTCATGTTCATTTATTTTTGTCTTGTCATGTATGGGTGATCTACGCGTTGCTTTTATTTTGACATTCATTCTTTCATGCAATAGTTAACAGTTTAAAAGATGCGAGAATTAAAATTCCTACGCTATTACAAAGGCGCGGGTCCACATCGCCAAATTTAATCCAGGACCCGATTTGAATAAAGAAATAAAGTGCGGAAAAGATAAATGTCTGATTTACATGGCTTTGGGAGAATTACATAAAATTTATAAAAAGGAAATAAATGTGCGACATAGAATTACGATCGAATGCGAGGGCGTTGGACCCTTTTTAATGAAATTAAAGTACGATTAACAAATTAATTAAATTAAAATAAAAAGAAAAGATTTTTTGAAGTTTTTTGTGTTTATGGATTTTTAATAAGAATTAATGGAATTTAAAACCTAATTCTAGTTATTTTTAATTTATTAAAAAAACATGTTAAAGTTAAACCTAGAATTAACCTAATTATTTAATACACTTTTATTTACAAAAATAATAATTAATAATTAATATGGTGAAAAAGGCAAAAGGATAAAAATAATCAAAACCCTAATTCTACAATTTTTTAAGTTTGTTAAGAATGTTAAAATTAATCCTAGAATTTTAAAAACTAAATTAATTGATACAATTTATTTACAAAATAACATTTAAATAAAATATATTTTATTTGGTGACTTTCTGATTTTTTTTTATTTTTTATGTTTTATGAAAATAAATTAATTCAGAGAATTAAAGGGAAATAATTAAATTAAGACAAATAATAAAAAATAGAAAAAAAAGAAAAGAAAAGCAAACCCTTGGGGGTGTTGACCCCAGATTGGAGGTATCATCCAGCATTTTTGGCCCAATGTTTAAAGCCTTCAGTTGACTTTCCTGGTCACGTGGGTATGTGTTGACTGATGCCCATGATGCTCCTCAAATCATGACCTTTGGATGGGAATTATTGAGCGCGTGGCACGTCAGATTGTGGGGACACATGATGGTCATCAAGTAATGCGCTGCATAGGAAGATATTAGAAAAAATAATATTGAAGGGATAGGGGACCTGGGAATTGAACCCAGGTCCCAGAGTTTACCAATGCAATGCCTGACCAATGGAGCTGTTAACCCACTTTGTATGTAATATAGAACATGAACAACATAATGCAAAACAAATGGTAAGTGGTTAATTTCGCGCGAAATTCAAACGAGCCAACCATGTCTTGACACCTGATCTTCTTCTTCATCCGTTTGCCTTTTTACCTGAAAAAACAAGCTAAATAGCGGGGGTTTTAAACCCCCACAATTTGAAAGGCAGAAAAATAGCGAATAGGAATTAACAAAATATAAAAACAGCGCGATGGATGTTTTGGACTCCTTGGAACGTCACGATTTTAATGGTGCAAGCCTCGTGTTCTGATTTTACCATAAGCAAAAATCCCCAATTCAAGGTTTCTGAAAACCTAGAAAACTCCAATGGTGGATTCTCATATAGTGCACGAAAACTCAATTAAACTATATGTTTAGCTTTAGAATGATTAAATGAATACAAATCAAACATTAAAAATTGAAAATAATGCGTGAATCATGATACATGAATATGAAAAAAATCATGAACAGGACAAGGTCGTTCTACCAATTTCCTGCATTAGGGACAATGGTTTTGATCCAGACACGTTCCTTGAAGCCTCAGGAATGCAATGGGATAGTTATTTGGCCTTGAAATGCCTTAGAATCGTGGTTTCAGTTTTGAAAAATTTCACAAAAAAGTGCAAAGTTGTTTATGGTTTTGGGCGCAGCTTAGAGGTCTCTTGCACTAGGGTTTGCTTCTGACTTATATGAGGGATGGATTAGGGTTGAAAAATATGTCCAAAACCTTTTGCATTGATGGAAGGAATATTTGATTTTCATGCATATTTTTTCAAATCTTTTTCACATGTTTTTGATTCCAATCATGGCCAATCTTTCCAATTTTGGTATGCACGAAATCTTGAGTATCCAATGAGTGATTACACTGCATAAAAAGATTCAAATGCATTGGTTTAGTATTTTTTCCATATTTTATTTAATTAAATGAATTAATTGTGATTAAAAATTCAAATAAATAAATAAAAATGATGAATAAATCCCCTTTGGGCCAAATGGTCGTGCATATGCTTTGGATGATGAATCTTGGAAGAAAATGTGGCCCATTAACAATTTTAAGGCATTTGAAGCAAAGTTGACTTTTCAAAATACACAAAAATTTCCCAACTTCCACAAGGCACATCTTGCTCAATGTTTAAGCTTTGATCATGTTATTGGACATTTTGGAAAGGTCTTGGAGTCCTCTAACCAATGCCTTTGGTCCCATGTCATTTTGATTTACCAATCTCAAGTTATGGTCTTTTACTTAAAGTCCCTTTTTGTTGACTTTTGAAAATGACCTATAATGTTGATATTGATAACTTTTTGTGAGAGCATTTCTTGGACTTGAAGTGTGAAGAGGAGTTGTAGGAAATGTCTTTCTCTTCAAAATGAGCTTTGGATGGAATTTTTCTGATAAACCATGTGGAAGTTATGCCTTGGTCAAGTTACAGTTGACTTTTTCAACTGTCCAAATATGGAAACTTTTGCATCTTGAGACTTTTTGAACCATACTTTGAGAATCATGATCAAGAATTGATCAAATGATGTTTGTGGCTTCAAAATGAGATGTTGACCAAAAATTTGAACTTTTGACTGTCAAATGACCATTTTGCCCCTGCAATTGACTGTAGTGCAATTAGGGTTTTTGACTATGCAATTTTGTGCTGTAAGTCTTGAAACTTGGCATGAGGGTGCTTGACCATGTTTATAGGCATGTGGGGCTTGATTGGACCCTTGGAAACTTCAATTTCTTTGCCAGACCCAAAACCCTAGTTTTTGACTGTTAGGAGGCCTTTGAACTGTGCAACCCTTGGGGAGATTTTGAAGCATGCTCTTTGCAAATCTTGAAGAATATGGGAGGGCAAATTTTGGGGTACAACAGTAGGCAGGCGGTAAACCACAATATCAGTATCCAAACCAAGCATATCTTCGTAAGACCAGGCAAAGATCTCAACATAGTCATGCAGCATCTGAATCAAACGTTGCTTCACACTAAGCTCCAGATTTGCCCCGATCTTGACTTCCTTCTTGTCTATCTCAGTACCCAGATTCACTGATTCCACCGACTCTTCGTGTGGCTGTATAGCCCTCTCTTCCTGGAGCAGCAGTCTAGCAAGTTCACCAGGCACTTCGCAACCGTCTTCACCTTCGTCTTCGGCTAAGTTGATCGGATTTTCGAAGTCATAACTGGCAGTAGCAGAGTCGTTACCAGTGAGATCCAGAGTGGATGTAAACCTGTGTATGTGAGTGTGTGTAAAATAGCTATTTTGCAATATATAATAAAAGAAAAACAAGGAGTACAAGATTTGAAATGCAAGAAACGTCTAATGCTTTTATTAATGATATATGAAAATGACACACATAAAGCCCTCACAGATGAAGCCACAGTGCCCCGGGTAAGACACCGGGCCATAAAAACATTGTCTGTTACAAATTCAAAACAAAAAGTTTCATTACTGGGTAACAAAAGAAATAGGGATGAAGTCCTTTGTTGTCCAGTTGCTTGGTCCACCGTTGGTCATAGGATAGATCCAATTGTCGAACTTAGACTCTTCCACATCGTCTTCAATGGCATTCACTCCCGAGTTGCTGATGAACACGGGAGGTCTTTCGATCCGTGCATTCTGAACAGCCTTTTGAGCTTCTGCAGTGAAACCCAAACCAAACTTGTTAGTCTTTTGTGTAAAATCAGGGAGTTGGCCCCAATTCGCACATCCACCTTTCTCGACAACAGCTCGGGCATCCTTAAAGAAAGCCATCTTCATAGGAGAATCTTCAACAACAGTCTCAGTTGATGCCAGTGTCTGGGGAACCTCTTCAAAATGTTGAAATGGGGTCTCAATGAACTCCCCATCCATTTATACATATCGGAAAGAGTTGAGGTGGCTCACCATGTACTCCTCCTCTCCTTGTACTATCACAATCTTCCCTTTTACCGGGTACTTCAGCTTCTGGTGGAGCGTTGAGGTCACTGCCCCAGCTTTGTGGATCCATGGGCGACCCAACAAACAAGAATAAGATGGTCGAATGTCCATCACATAGAACGTAGAGTTGAAAACCTGAGAACCAACCTTAATCGGGATATCAACTTCTCCATGTACCATTCTTTTAGATCTATCAAAGGCCCTGACGACAATTTTGCTTGGTTTCAACTCCAACCATTCACAGTCCAACTGGTCTAGAGCTTTCTTAGGCAAGACATTCAATGAGGAACCAGTATCCACTAATACATGAGCAAGAGTAGTGCCCTTGCATTCAATGGAGACATGCAGGGCATCGTTGTGATTCTTCCCCTTAGCAGTCAAGTCGGCGTCAGAGAAACTCAACCCATTATCAACAGTCAGATTAGCCATGCAATCTTTAAACTGATCAACTGATGTCTCCTGTGGTATGTGTGTAGTCTTCAGAAATGTAATCAGAGCCTTGGCATGGGCCTCTGAGCATAGCAACAGTGACAACATAGAAATTTTGGATGGGGTTTGCCCCAGCTGCTCAACCACATTGTAGTCACTCTTTTTGATGATTTTCAGAATCTCTTCCATCTCTTGTCTAGAAGCTTCAACAGTAATTGTCTTTGGTGCCTACGTCTGGGCAGGCTCACCGGTGGTCCCTTTGCCCCGAGCGTCAGAAGACTCGGCGACAGGGGTAAGATTAGGAACTTGAACAGGAATAGTAGCAGGTACACTGGCAGGTGTAATAACAACAGGCTTTCGGGCAGTTAGTGGAGAGATATCAGGCGAGAAAAGTCTTCTGCTGCGGGTGACTTTAGCAGGTCCAACAATATTGCTGACGTCAGTATCAGCATCTAACTCTTGTTTAACTCCATGTAAATAAACATCGGCCCTGTAATGCCAAGGGACGGCTCTATCATAGGTGTAGGGGATAGGCCCAGGAACAGTAATGATCAATGGTGCGATTCTTGGAACAGATGTAATTCTAACAGCCTTTCTCGAGGAAGCCTTGGAAGAATTGTCGAGAATGGTGATAATAGCAACTTCTTCAGTATGAACTAAAGGAACAACAGTCTTCTCAAACAAAATTTCTTTACTATCCATCAGGCGTTGGACACCTGATTTCAAAAGATGGCAACCGGTTGGTAGGGCGGAACACATACGGCAACCTTCGTCACAACCCGGAAATAAACCGGCTAGCAAAAGGTTCTTCTTCACAGTCAACAAAGGGGTAACAATGTCGTTCACAAAAATCACAAATGAGTCTTCATCTATAGCATTCACCCCATGCTTGGGCATAGGAGCAGTCACAACATTAGGTCTTTCGGGCGCCTCGAACTCAATCTCCTTAGCATCAATTAAGTCCTGTATCTTATTCTTCAAAGACCAACAATCATTTGTATTATGCCCTGGGCTATCAGAGTGAAAAGAACAGCGGACATTAGGGTTATACTTTGGTGATGTAGTGTTGGGATTCTTCGGGGCCTCCCTTGGAATCACCAGATTGGTTTTCAATAACTGTGGCAGAATCTAAGACAAAGTCATGCTGAGACGGGTGAATTGCCTTCGAGGTTTCTCGTCCTTTTGTTGATTGTTGTGCTGAGGAGCACCAGCAGGTCTTGAAATAACAACCGCATTAACAGCCTGGCGGCGTTCAGGTCTATTCTGGCTTTTCAAACTGTAGAAAACACTGGACTCTTTCTTAAAAGGCTTTTTCTTGGTGCTTGATGAGGCACCCTTCTGTATCTTACCAGCCTTAATACCAGCCTCAATCCTCTCACCGGTCATAATTAGCTCTATAAACCCAGATGAATAACTTCTGATCAGATGGTTGAAAAATGGACCCGACAAGGTCCCCAAAAACATATCCACAAGCTCCCGATCAGCCAAGGGTGGTTGTACTCTTCCGGCGAGGTCCCTCCACTTCTGAGCATAATCTTTGAAACCTTCGCCCGTTCCTATTGACATACCCTGGAGTTAGGTACGCGTGGGAGCGAGGTCGGAATTGTATTGGTACTGCTTGTAGAAAGCAGTAGCCAAATCCTCCCAACTGCGGATACTGGCTCCGTCCAACTGGTAAAACCATTCAAGCTGAGTCCCTGAGAGACTGTCTTCAAAGAAGTGGATCCATAGGTTCTTATCAGCGGTGTACGGCTGAATCTTCCTCACATATGACCGGAGGTGCAGCTTCGGACAAGAAACTCTGTCATACTTAGCAAAGGCTGGTGCCTTGAACTTGTGAGGAATTACCACCCCAGATGATAGACCCAGATCACCAAAGTCCAGAACAGGCACTTTCTGAACTTCCATCACACTCAACCGGTCTTCCAATTGTTTGTATCTATCCTCAGCCGGAGGATACTGGTCTTCGTCGAAATCCGTCTCGTTGTCTGAGACCACAGGGCTAGGAGCCCTCCTTTCTTCCTGACTATCTTTCCCTCCAGATGAGGTGGTCAAATCAACTTCATCCCGTAGCCTGTTTCCAAACCTGTGACCTGTGTTTAACAGGATTGTCCTCTTCTTCTTCTTCTTCTTCTTCTTCTTCTTCTCTTTCAGAATCAGGGTCTTCAGATCTTGCTGACCCTTAGCTAGATTCATGAACAGCTCTTGGAATTGGGCATTCTGGGCCTGTAGGGCCTTGATTGTTTGCTCAGTTGATGGTTCAGCAGACATGATGAGTGTTGAAATAAACAGTGAAGAAGATAAGAGACCTGTAATGGGTACCTGTTATGAAGTGCATGGGATGAAATGCGTATGACATGATTTCAAAGACAATCGAGGGATTCAAATTCGTAAACAAGAAATGAAACACACTTTTATTAGATAAACTTTAAAATTCAAATTGTTCAAAAAATTTCCCTTAAGGCGTTACAAGAATGGAAATACTGAAAAGTAAATAAAAACTGGAAAGGAAATGATCAAAGGAAGATCAGTGCTCCCATGGTCTCTTCTTATCGGTGCGGACATAGTCATTGAGGATCCGCTCATTCTCCAGCTTCCTAGTCAACTTCTGAATCTTCTGCTCTTGCTCGTTGAACTTTTCTCGGTAAGCATCCCGCTCTTCTCTCAGCTGCATCCAAGACCTTTTCAGTGCCCCAATGTCAGTGGGCATGTAAGGATGTAGGATGGTAGGAAGAACCCCCTCTTCATTAGCAACTTCAACAATGATAGGCAGGACGGCTTCATATGGCATACCCAGCTTTTGGGCACGGATACGAACCCATCTGAGATATGGCTCCATTAGAAGAGAAGTCTTTGGACTCAACTCATGTGGATCAGATCTGTGAACTCTATCCCAAGCCCTTATGAATCTGCGGCGTTGCTCGTTGATATCCCCTTGAAAATCAAAGATGATACTAGGCATTAGCAACTCATGAGGTCCTTCTCTTCTGGCTCTCCCAAACTGACGTAAGGCCAAGCACGGATTATAAGAAATTCATCCATGGGTTCCTATCAATGGAACATTGGGGTACTCCCCGCATCGATCAATAATAGCCACCTCATCCATACCCTTGATAGTCTAGATGATTTCATTATGAGAGAGAGACATAACCCTATAAGCCCAGCCCATGCCTTCTTTGTTCTTCAGCACTGATTTGGGGAGGTGCGAAATAAACCACCTCGCTAATAATGGAGCACAGCACATCAAGGTTCCCCGCTTTCGGGCAGTATGAGCATAAAGCTGATGAAGAATGTCACCCAAGAGGGTGGGTACAGGATTATGAGAGATGAAGATTTTCACCGCATTCACATCAACAAAGGAGTCAGGATTCGGAAACAATACCAAGCCATATATCAGAAGAGCCAAAATATCTTCGAATGCCTTGAAGTCTAGATTATCCCAGAAATAATTAGCCTTACCAACCAAGAACTTAGTAAGAAAGCCCTTTGCTCCACTTCTAGTCTCCCAATTAGCCATTACCTCATCCTTTGTCAAATGAAGGGCTGAAGCAATCTCTTTCGGCCTAAGAATCTTCTCCCAACCAGTAAACGGGGTCTGCTCCACAATAGAGATACCGAGCAGATCAGAGAACTCTTCTAAGGTGGGAACCAACTGGTAGTCCTGGAAAGTAAAGCAATGGTACAGCGGATCATAGAATTGGACCAAAACACTCATCATCTGCTCGTCCAATTTGGAAGTAACCAAACAGATAAGACACCCATGTCTTCTGATGAAGGAGGTAGTATCAGGCATCTTTGCAATCAATTCCTTAAGCACAATGGGAACCTGGACAAAGTTGATCCGGATGGTACTCCTACGCATGGGCATCATGACCTACAAAACAGAACAAAGATGAATCCCTCATGTCTTTGAAATAGGTTAGTCCAATGCAAGATGTATGCAATGTTATGATGTCATAATGTCATGATAGCAAGCACATCACAAGTATCCACAAATAGCAAACATGGTAAAGGCACACAAGTCACACAGAGAGCCCTTAGATTTCAGGCTGGCAAGGAGCTTAGGTACTACCCTCTTTCAGTTCAGTTGGTTTAAACCTGTCCTAAAAATAGTAATCGGGTTCTAGAGGATCTCAATATCACTGACTACCCTCGATCGGTCATAATTCCAGTTTAGAAACCTTTTCTTGCGGCCGGAATCATCGCGAGAGTTTAGTCTCAATGAGTGTAGCATACTGCAATTGTTCTATGGACAAGTTGGTCAATTTAAAGGTTCTAAGGTCAGTTGGTGCTTAATGACCCCTTAGATGACCCATATTCTCCTCGTTCCAACACAAGGGATATCGGTACAATCTAAAGTGCCACACCAACGTAGCTACTGCTTCAACTGTATCGGTCTACGCTGTACAGTTCCCTCACAATTTATTGCTACTTACCTAAAGGGTATCCCCAGATCCAGGATAGGATCTATAGTAACTCTGATTCAAGCCCACAAATATAAAGCATACAAAGCAAACAATTGAAAACACAATGATCTAATCCTAAGGTACAACCCACTTATAAGATAGTCCCCAGCAGAGTCGCCAGTTCTGTGATACGGTGGGAGAGAACTGACTGTTTTTGGAATGCTGGTTCGTGTTTTTCGTTTGTTTTTGCAAAATGTCTCGGTAAGCAAGAGTCGCCACCATATTTTATTTTATCCAACAAGGAAAAGAAAAAAGCACAGAAAAATTCATTTTTCAAGATGTTTCTCGGGTCCGGGGGGTAGATTATAGAAAGGGAAGGTGTTAGCACCCTTTCTATCTGTGATTATCCACGGGCTCTTAGGTACTTGCTCATATTATTTCAAAATTGCTTTTCTTTGTGTTTGTGGGTTTGAATAAGAGTTTTTGTTTGAAAAGGAGTGTAAGTGTGAAAAGTTCGTTTTTGTTTTAAAAGAGCAAGTATTTAAGAACCATCTACCTACTTCGAAAAGGAATCGTTCTATGCTATCTTCCTTTAGACAATGCTATCCCACTATGAATGAGTAGGTAGCACCGTCATTGGAGTTTTAAGGGTCAATTCGATTAAGGGATGTGCGGTCACTAAAGCAATGTTAGGACGCCTTAGCGGTAACCTTAATGTCTTAGATCATTTTTCCGAGGTAACTGTTTCGAGGCAACTATGATCTTTGGACAAGAGGACGACCTTTAAAACTTCCTATAATCAATTACCACGTTCGAAGGCAACGAAGTGGGGTGTACCCTAAGAGTGCGCATGTGCGAGTGTGTTGTTTTCAGTTAATTTTGTCTTTGTACATGTCAATGGTGATCTATGTTGATTTTAGGTTTAAACGTTCAATCTTGTCATGCATTCCCTATTATCAAACATCTAACAGTGTATAAGTTGCAGAAATTAAATTGCGGAATTTTAAACTAACTATTACAAAGCGTCGGGTATTTACATCGCCAAAAGCAACCCTTGAAATTAAAATGCGGAAAATAAATAAAGCGATAAAATAGTCCTAATTAAAGCTATTACATTTCGGAAACAAATACAATATCGAATAAATATGGAACGCGTGCGGGAAATTAAATCGAGCGAGTTCTAGGGTTTTGACCCTTTGATTATTCAAGAAAAGATTTTTTTGGTTTATTTTGAATTAAAAAGAAATTAGATCTAAGTTAATTATAAAATTAATAAACTAATTAATTAATTAATGAAAATAAATATGTTTTGGATTTTTGATATTTTAAAGAAATAAAAATAAATTAATCAAAGTTAATAAAACCTAATTATCTAAGTTGATTTTAATTATTGCAAAAGATATTAAAGTTATTCCTAATTAAACTAAATTAATTAAATTAATATTATTAACAAAAATAAGAATACTGAAAATTAATTTAATAAACAAAATATTTTTTGGTTTTTAATTTTATTAAGAAAAAAAAAGTTTGATTGGTTAGTTAAATTATGAAAAATAATTAAACAAAATAAATAAATAAAATAGAAAATAGAGAGAGTTAGAGGTTTGGGCCTGCTTTTGGGGGTTTGGATAGCAATTCTGAGGCCCAATAATCCATTGGACTGGCTGACTTTTCTGATTCCAGCGTGGCACTTTGACTAGGGCGTATGGTGGACATCACATCTGGACCACCAGATCTGGCCTGGGGCCATCTGGCAGGTGATTGGGTGATGGTGTATGATGCATTGATGTTCCTTATATGCACTGGAATATCTATAGAAAAAATATAACAAATGCATTGGGGACCTGGGATTCCAACCCAGGTCCTGTTAATCATTGAACACGCGCCTCTACCACTGCACCACTATGCGTTAGTTGTTATTATATTGGACAATGAATATTATATGGGGAAAAACAATAATATGCCAGAATTAAAACAAAAACGCGCGAATATTTGAACGGAGCAACCAGATGGGGACACGTTGTCGTCCCTGTCCTCAGGATTACACAGAAGTTACCAACGGATTTAAATCTGCAGCTAAAGGCGTAGGTCAATCCAAAAATCCATCTCAGGCCATATAAACTCCATCTAAGGCCATGGTTGTGCTTGTCTTTCTCCTCCGGTCATGCCCATGTCTATTAATAGGCCTAATTTCACCTGTAACAAAAACCCCTAAAAAAAACCTAGGAAAACCTACAATGGCGTTTTGTGTTATAGAGCAGATAAATACAATCAAATAATATGGAAAGCTTGGAAATTGTCTAGTGATTGCAAATATGCCATTAGTTTCTTGTAATGATGCATAGTGTTGTACCCCAAAATTTGCCCTCCCATATTCTTCAAAATTTGCCAAGTCAAAGCTTTAAAATCTCCTCAAAGGTTGCATAGTTCAAGGGCCTCCTAACAGTCAAAATTAGGGTTTTGATTCTGACAAAGAAAATGAAGTTTACAAGGGTCCAATCAAGTCCCACATGCCTACAAATATGGTCAAGCATCCTCATACCAAGTTTCAAGACTTACAGCACAAAATTGCACAGTCAAAAACCCTAATTGCACTACAGTCAACTGTAGGGGCAAAATGGTCATTTGACAGTCAAAAGTTCAAATTTTTGGTCAACATCTCATTTTGAAGCCACAAACATCATTTGATCAATGCTTGATCATGATTCTCAAAGCTTGGCTCAAAAATCATCAAGATGCAAAAGTTTCCATATTTGGACAGTTGAAAAAGTCAACTGTAACTTGACCAAGGCATAACTTTCACATGGATTATCAGAAAAATTCCATCCAAAGCTCATTTTGAAGAGAAAGACATTTCCTACAACTCCTCTTCATATTTCAAGTCCAAGAAATGCTCTCACAAAAAGTTATCAATTTCAACATTATAGGTCATTTTCAAAAGTCAACAAAAAGGGACTTTAAGTCAAAGACCATAACTTGATATTGGTAAATCAAAATGACATGGGACCAAAGGCATTGGTTAGAGGACTCAAAGACCTTTCCAAAATGTCCAAGAACATGATCAAAGCTTAAACATTGAGCAAGATATTCCTTGTGGAAGTTGGGAAATTTTTGTGTATTTTAAAAAGTCAACTTTGCTTCAAATGCCTTAAAATTGCTAATGGGCCTCTTTTTCTTCCACAATTCATCATCCAAGGCATGTGCACGACCATGTGGCTCAAAGGGAAGTTTTTTATCATTTTTATTTATTTATTTGGATTTTTTATTATTAATAATTCATTTAATTAATTAAAATACATAAAAAATACCAAACCAATACAATCAAATCTTTTTGTGCATAGAATAGGTTTAAAATTTCGTGAAAGATCATATATGGAAGGAATTGAAGTGATTGGCCATGATTTGTACCAAATAGGCATGAAAAAATATTTGAAAAGATCCTTGAAAATCAAATCTTGAAAATCATGAATGCAAAGGTTTTTGTTTGATTTCTTTGACCTAAAACCTTCACACATACATATATAGTGCAACCCTAATGCCAAGAAGCTCCCAGCTGCGCCAGAAAAGCATAGAGAAACTTGAGTTTTTTGCAAAACAATTGGAAACTGAAAACTAGGTTACAGGTTGATTCAAGCAAAAAGACTTGTTCCATCACCTTCCTGAGGCTTCAAGGAAGGTTTTCAAATCAAAACCAACCATCCTAACACCAAGAAACGTGAGAACGATGGTGACCTGTACAGAAAATATTTGACATTCTTGCATCTCGATTCATGCATCTTTAGCAATTTTTGATTATTGATTTATGTTCCTTGACTAATTCTGAAGCTAACTACATAATTCAATTAAGTTTTCATGTGCTATACACGATTCCACCATTGATGCAAGCTAGGGTTCCTTGAATTCTAAATTGGGCGTTTCCAAATTTGGTAAAATTAGGACATGCCAACACCATGAATGAAACCAGTAGGCTTGGACGATTTGGAAACGACCCTCGCGCCTAATTTATGTGACCGGACGGCCTAATCGCTATTATCAAATCAAGCATGTTTTGAGGGGGTTCAAAACCCCCGCTAACCTTCTTCTATTTTCAGCAAAAAAAGAAACGGAGAAGAAGATGATGATGTGTAGGCTGCTGATTGGAATATTCAAATTTGCGCGCTAAAAAGTCTACTAACACGCGTTTTATTTCATATTATTTATTGGTTATCTTATAAACAAAATGCGCTCATAGCTCCACTGGTCAAAGGACACGCTGGTAACCCCTGAGACCTGGGTTCGAATCCCAGGTACCCCACCCCTTCAATACTATTTTTCTATTAATAATTCTATGCAGTTTCAACGCTAAGGACCACCATACGCTCCTCAATCAGCTATGCCACGTGTTCCACTGCACTCAATCAAGGGCCAGGATTCAAAGACTAGGGTGTGCCTCAGTCAACACCCACACACGCTGGCAACAAAAGTCAAACAGGCCAAGGGCTTAATGGGCCTGATTACTGGACTTCACCCTCTCATTTGGGGACAGACCCCCCTAGGTTTGCAAGCTTTTACATTTTTTTTTCATTCTTTTTATTTATTTCAATTATTGTTTAATTAATTATTATTTTCATAAAAAATATAAAAAACAATATAAAATAAGAAAAAGACAAAAAATAAGTATTTTTATTTAATTAATGTATTTTTGTAAATAAATATTATTCATTAATTTTAGCTATTAAATTAGGTTTAATTCAAGCATTTTCTTAATAAATTTAAAATTGGTAGAATTAGGGTTTTAATTAATTTTTATCCCTTTTCTTTTCTTTTCACTAATGATTAAATATTATTTATTTTATAAATCAAATTGCATGTAAATAATTAATTTAATTTTAGGTTTAAATTTTAACATGTTTTCTTAATAAAATAAAAATTGTAGAATTAGGTTTTTAATTTCATTAAATTCTCATAAATACAAAAAAAACTAAAAAATAATTTCTTTTTCTTTAATTTAATTAACTTGCTAATAATTTAATTTCATTAAAAAGGGTCCAACGCCCTCGCTTCCCACTTTAATTCCAATTCGCGCATTTTTATTTTATGTCGTATAATTTTATGTACCTCTCCCAAAGCCGTGTAAATTTAATCTTTCGCACTTTACTTTATTTCTTTATTTTTTCTGTCAAATCGGGTCCTGGAAATTTTGGCGATGTGGACCCGCGCCTTTTGTAATAGTTTAGAACTTTACCTTTCTCGCACTTTTTAACTGTTAAATAAATGCATGCAAGAATGAATGGCCTTAAATAAAAACAAACGCGTAGATCACCCATAACATGACAAGATAAAATATCTGAATCTAACATACAAATCACACACCACCCCTAGGGTACGCCTCACTGTTGCCTTGCCTCGAAAGGTGATCATCGAGTAGAGGATGTTTTAGTAAGTCCTCATGATCCGGGAACCTGGCATGAGGGTAGCTTCTAAGGTATCTTCCCATTACTCCGGTGATCATCATGTCCCGAACCTTCGAATTGACCCGAACACCTCCAACGGTGGTGCTACCTACCTCTCAATGGTGGGATGGCACTACTTTAAAGGACATTTACACAGACGAATTCCTTAGGGTAGGTAGGTTCTCATAGATACTTGCTCTAAATTTCAAACAAAAATTCAAAAATACTTTTCACACCAACACATTTTCAAAAAGCTTTCGAAAGCATTTTTTCAAACACTCTTGAGGACCGATACAAGAGTCGAACTGAAATTTTCAAAGAAACTTTTTAAAACCCACAGTTGAAAAGCAAACAAACCATTTTTGAAAACACAAGTGAGCAAGTATCTAAGAGCCCATGGATAACCATGGATAGAAAGGGTGCTAACACCTTCCCTTTCTATAATCTACCTCCCGAACCGAGAGCAATCTCTATAAGGAATTTTTCTGTGCTTTTGTCCTTTCCATTTGGAGAAAATAAAAGACGGTGGCGACTCTTGCTTCCGCGACATTTCGCGAACCAGCGTTAAACAGTCAGTTCCAGATCCACCGATCATAGAACTGGCGACTCTGCTGGGGAATTAAACTTAAAGTGAGGTGTACCTTAGGGTTAGTTCATAATTGTGTTTTCAATTGTATTGCTTTGCTTGCTTTAAATTGTGGGTTGCTTGGGAGTTCTATAGATCCTAACCCGGATCTGGGGGATACCTTCTTAGAAAGTAGCAACAAGACTGTGAGGGAACTGTGCGGGGTATACCGACATGGTTGAAACAGTCTGCTACGTTGCTGTGGCACTTTGGTGTGTATCGGTAACCCTTGAGTTCAGTCAAGGAGAGTACGGGGCCTCCGCGTGGTGTCATGAAGCATCAACTGACCTTAGGAACCTTAATTGAACTATCTTGGCCTCTTTAGGGTAGTGAGATAACTGACTTTGGTGCAGTCCGAGGTTGGTTGATACTCGATACTACACTAAATTGAGGGTTGCTTTCCTGGAATATCTCGGTCGCCAGTTCAGTGGCTAAATCGAAACGATGAACAATGAAAGCAATCCCGTGATATTGGGACCCTTAGAACCCGGTTACTTCTAATAGGACAGGATGAACCCACCAACTTCAAGAGGGTACTACCCAGACCCCATGCTGGCCTTAAACCCTAAGGGCTTGTCTTGTGTGCCTTGTGTGCCTTACATGTTTGTCTTTGTAAATATATGTGGTGTGTTTAATCATAGCATCATGACATCATCCAGCATCATATGCATTGACTAACCATTTCAGGGGTTCGAATCTTCATTTTTGTTCTTGTTTTGTAGGACATGGAAATTGTTCGCAGAAAGACAATTCAAATCAGTCTTGTAAAGATCCCTCCTCAGCTTAAGGAGCTTATATCCAGAATTCCCGAGAGCTCTTCATTCAGTGAAAGACATGGAAGACTCATCAGCTTGGTCAATACCAACATTGAGGAAGATATGATAAAGGTCCTGTTCCAGTTCTTTGACCCTCTGCATCACTGTTTCACCTTCTTGGATTATCAGCTGGTACCTACGTTGGAGGAGTTCTCCCGGCTCCTGAAGATCCCTATCCTTGATCAACTACCCTACAACGGTACGGAAAAGGAACCCAAGCTTGAAGAGATTGCTAAAGCCTTGCACCTACAATCATCTGACCTCAAGGGACATTGGGAAGTTAGAAGTGGTATCAAAGGGTTCTTAGCCAGGTTTCTGTTTGAAAAGGCCCATGAATGTTGGAACTCCCTTGACTTACAAGCTTTTGAAGAAGTTGTGGCCCTCCTTGTCTATGGTTTGGTGTTGTTTCCTAACCCAGATCAGCTTATAGATATCAATGCTGTCCAGATCTTCATGTCCAGGAATCCTATACCTACGTTGTTGGGGGACATCCTTCACTCATGTTACACTCGAACCATGAGAAAAAGAGGTGTCCTTATGTGTTGCACTCCTCTCCTGGGAAGGTGGTTTATTTCGCACCTTCCACAATCAGTTTTGAAGAACGAGCGGGGTCTGAGATGGTCACAACGGTTGATGACTCTTACACATGCAGATACACATTGGTGCCCTTGAACCAGAGAGGATGTCACTATCATTGATCGTTGCGGGGAGTACCCTAATGTTCCTTTACTTGGAATCAGAGGAGGTATCACTTACAACCCATGCCTGGCCTGGAGACAGTTTGGTTATGCTCGGAGGGATGGTCCTCATGACATGTTAATTCCTGACATAGTTTTTGACTTCGACAACGATACTCAAGGACTTCGCCAGAGATTTATCAGAGCCTGGAGGATGCCCAGTAGGATAGATAGCAAGACACTGGGGCACAGGAATTCCATCCCGTTGGAACCTTATCTCAAGTGGGTACGAGCCCGCTCCCAGAAGTTAGTGATGCCTTATCCCCATATGCTCCCTGTGATCAAAGAGCCAGTCTTGGAAGGAGAAGTGTCCTACACTATTCAGCACCCTGATATGCCCACATCCTGGGAAGAGATGCAGAAGAGCTGGATCCAGCTTAAGGAAGAACGGAATTCTCTTGAGACCAGTCTACATGCTAGTGAAAAGAAGGTCTTGGAACTCACCCGCCTGTTGCATGAGGAGAGGAATCTCAACACTTACATAGCTCCAAAGAGGATGCGTAGTGTATTTTGGGATTGATTTGCTTTTGTATTATTTTGCCCATGAGGCTTTGATGTACTGAACAATTATTTCCTTAATGATAACGTGTGTTCCTTTTTGTCTACAACAAATTTGAACTTTCGAACCCTTGAATGCATTGCATAAACACATATCATTCATCATGTGCATAACAGGTTTTCCTCTTTTCAGGTTGCTTACAGTTCTTCGCTGTTTATTTCAGCATCATGAATCCTGACTCATCATCAACCGAGATGTCCATCAAGGCTCTTCAGGCGCAGAACGCGCAATTTCAGGAACTAATCATGGGTTTGGCTCAGGGCCAAGAAGAGCTGAAGGCTCTGCTCCTGAAGAAGGAAAAGAAGAAGAAGAGAAGAACTGTTCTGTTCAACTCGGGCCGAAGGTTTGGCAACACTCTGCAAAATGAAGAGGCTGGTTCTTCCATTGGCAAGGGTGCCCCTCAAGGGGAGAAAGGTCCTAGTCTGGTAGTCTCCGACAACGAGACTGATTTTGATGAAGAGCAGTATCCTCCTGCAGAAGACAGATACAAGCAGTTGGAAGACAGGTTGAATGCTATGGAGATACAACAGGTACCTGGGCTGGATTTCGGAGATTTGGGTTTGTCTACCGGTGTGATTATTCCTCGTAAGTTCAAAGCACCATCTTTCACTAAGTACGACGGGGCGTCTTGTCCCAAGCTACATCTCAGGTCCTATGTTCGGAAGATTCAACCGTACTCAGTGGATAAGAATTTGTGGATCCACTTCTTCCAGGAGAGTCTTTCAGGGACTCATCTCGAATGGTTCTATCAGCTGGATGGGACCAAAGTTCGTAACTGGGAGGAGTTGGCTACTGCTTTCTATAAGCAGTATCAGTATAATGCCGACCTTGCCCCTACACGTACCCAACTCCAGGGTATGTCGTTAGGTTCAAGTGAAGGTTTTAAAGAGTACGCTCAGAAGTGGAGGGATCTGGCTGGCAGAGTGCAGCCTCCGTTGACTGATCGGGAGTTGGTGGACATGTTCTTGGGGACCCTATCTGGGCCATTTTTCAACCATCTTATTGGGAACTCGTCTGCAGGGTTTACTGATCTCATTCTGACTGGAGAGAGAATTGAGGCTGGGTTGAAGTCTGGTAAGATTCTGAAGGGTGCATCTACAAGTTCAGAGAAGAAACCCTTCAAGAAGGAGGCCAGTGTTGTGTACGGGTCCAGGAGACAAGAGAAATCTGAGCGCCGCCAATCTGTCAGTGCGGTAATGATTGCCAAGCCTGTTGCCGCTCCTCGGCCAACCAATCCTCCAAGGGCTGAAAGACCCCGGAGAGAGTTTACCCGTTTGAGCATGACCTTATCGCAGATCTTGCCACAGTTGCTATCCACCAATCTAGTGACTGTCAGAGAGGCCCCTAAAGCTGTGAACACTGCCTCCCCCAAGTACAACCCAAATGCTCGTTGTGCTTACCATTCTGATAGCCCGGGGCATTCCACTGATGACTGTTGGGCATTAAGGAATAAGGTGCAAGACCTTATTGACGCGAAAGAGATACAGTTCGAAGCGCCTGAGAGGCCGAATGTGGTGACTGCTCCTATGCCTCAGCATGGGGTAAATGCTGTTGATGAAGAGGTGTATGATGTTTCTGTGGATGATCTAGCCACTCCCTTAATAACTGTCAAGAAGAACCTACTGCTGGCCGGTTTATTTCCGGGTTGCAGTGAGGGTTGCCTGTTCTGTGCTGTTTCCCTATCTGGTTGTCCCTTGCTGAAGTTAGGCATCCAAAGCCTGATGGACAGTAAGGAGATTTTGTTCAAGAAGTCTGCAGTCCTGTTGGTTCCGGTAGAAGAAGTTTCTGTGGTTACCATCTTCAATAATCTAATCAAGGCTCTCCGGAAGAAGCCTGCCCAAATCATGACTGTTGCACCTGTGGTTATTACTGTTCCGGGGCCTCTCCCCTACGTATCTGATAAGGCTGTCCCCTGGCACTATGGGGCAGATGTGTATGTGAATGGAATCAAACAAGAGTTCAACACTGGCGCCAGTATCTGCGATATCACTGGTCCAGCCAAGGTTACCCGCAGTGGCAGGCTCTTCTCGCCTGACATTGCACCGCCCGCTACTCCAAGACCCCTCCTTATAACACCTACAAGTGTACTTGTTCCCGTTACTGACCAAGTTGTTTCCCCTGCTGCCGAGTCATCCAATGCTCGGGGCAAAGGAATTGAAGATGAGCCTGCCCGGATGGAGGCACCGATACCTATAAATGCTGAGGCCTCCCAACAAGAAATGGAGGAAATCCTGAAAATAATAAAGAAGAGTGATTTCAATGTTGTCGAGCAGCTGGGGCATACGTCCTCCAAGATCTCCATGCTCTCCTTATTGCTATGCTCCGAGGCCCATGCTAAGGCCTTGATCTCATTTCTCAAGACGGCCCATGTGCCACAGGAGACATCTGCAGTCCAGTTCACTGACTGTGTAGCAAATCTGACAGCGGACAATGGCTTGGGTTTCTCAGATGCTGACCTGACTGCAAAAGGAAGAGACCACAATGATGCCCTGCATGTCTCTATTGAATGCAGGGGCACTACTCTGGCGCATGTATTGGTGGACACTCGTTCTTCCTTAAATGTGCTACCCAAGAAGGCTTTAGACCGTTTGGATTGTGAAGGCCTAGAGCTGAAACCCAGCAATATCATCGTCAGAGCCTTTGACGGTTCAAAAAGGATGGTTCATGGAGAGGTTGACATTCCTATTCGTGTGGGTTCTCAGGTGTTTGACTCTACCTTTTATGTGATGGATATTGTCCATCGTACTCTTGTCTACTGGGTCGACCTTGGATCCATAAAGCTGGGGCAGTGACCTCTACCTTGCACCAGAAGCTGAAGTACCCCGTCAGAGGGAAGATCGTCACTGTGCAAGGAGAGGAGGAGTATATGGTGAGCCACTTGAATTCCTTCAGATATATTGAGATGGACGGGGAGTTTATTAAAACCCACTTTCAGCATTTCGAGGAGGTACTTCCAATTTCAGCAACAGCAGAAACAGCGGTCGAAGAGGAGGTTCCTTTGAAGATGGCTTCTCTAAAGGATGCCCGGGCTGTGGTTCAGAAAGGTGAATGTACTAACTGGGGCAGGCTTCCCGACTTTACACAGAAAACGGATAAATTTGGACTGGGTTTTACTGCAGAGGGTCAGAAAGCTATGCGGAAGGCGAAGATCAGAAGACCTCCTGTGCTCATTACAAATCCAGGAGTGAATGCTGTTGGGGAGGACAATGAAGTGGACGAAGCTGAGTTCAATAGCTGGATCTACCCGACGACCGAAGGCGGATTGACCAATTGGATTGTCAAAGACCATACTCCTGTTACTTTTGTTACGCAGTAATAAACTTCTTTATTTTGTTATTTGTAATAAACAATAAATTGAACTATATGGCCCGGTGTCTTACCCGAGGCACCGTGGTTTTATTTGTGAGGGCATATAAATTGTCATTTCATATATCATGAATGAAAATCTTGAACGTTTTCTCGCATTTCAAATCTTATGCTCCTTTCCTGTCTTTCCTTCCTTTATCTATATTTCAAAACAGCTGTATTTACACACACACTCACTCATACAGGTTTCAATCCACTCTGGATCTCACTGGTAACGACTCTGCTACTGCCAGTTATGACTTCGAAAATCCGATCAACTTAGCCGAAGACGAAGGTGAAGATGATTGCGAAGTGCCTGGCGAGCTTGCAAGACTGTTGCTTCAGGAAGAGAGGGCAATTCAACCACATGAAGAGCCAGTGGAAACAATAAACTTGGGTACTGAGGCAGACAGGAAAGAGGTAAAGATTGGTGCCAACCTAGAGCTCAGCGTGAAGCAACGGTTGACTAAGATGCTACATGATTATGTGGAGATATTTGCCTGGTCCTACGAAGACATGCCCGGGTTGGATACCGATATTGTGGTCCATCACTTGCCTACTAAGGAAGACTGCCCTCCGGTTAAGCAAAAGGTTCGCCGTATGCGTCCAGAGATGTCTGAGAAGATCAAAGCCGAGGTTATGAAACAGTTTGATGCTGGGTTCCTTGCAGTGACTTCTTACCCTCAGTGGGTTGCTAATGTGGTGCCGGTACCAAAGAAAGACGGTAAGGTCAGAATGTGTGTCGACTACAGGGATCTGAACAGGGCCAGCCCCAAAGATGACTTCCCCTACCTCACATTGATGTCCTTGTTGATAATACAGCTCAGCATAAGGTGTTCTCTTTCATGGATGGCTTTTTAGGTTACAATCAGATCAAGATGGCACCTGAAGACATGGAGAAGACTACCTTTGTTACTCAGTGGGGCACCTTCTGCTACAAGGTCATGCCTTTTGGACTAAAGAACGCTGGGGAAACCTACCAATGTGCCATGGTTGCTTTATTTCATGATATGATCCATCATGAGATAGAAGTGTATGTTGACGACATGATCGCAAGGTCCCAAACTGAGGAAGAGCACCTAGATCATCTGCAGAAGTTGTTTGACCGTCTGAAATTGTACAAACTGAGGTTGAACCCGAACAAGTGCACCTTCGGGGTAAGATCTGGAAAGTTGCTAGGCTTCATTGTAAGTGATAAGGGTATTCAAGTGGACCCTGCCAAGGTTAAAGCTATTCAAGAGATGCCAGTTCCTAAGACAGAGAAGGAAGTCAGAGGCTTTTTAGGACGCCTGAATTACATTGCTCGACTCATCTCACACCTAACTGCTACTTGTGAACCAATCTTCAAGCTGCTGAAGAAAGATCAGGTAGTACGTTGGAATGATGAATGTCAGGCTGCTTTTGACAGAATCAAAGAGTATCTCCAAGAACCACCCATCCTTATGCCACCGGTTGAAGGGAGACCTCTGATACTATACCTGACAGTACTTGACAACTCAATGGGGTGCGTGCTGGGGCAGCATGACGAGTCTGGCCAAAAAGAGCATGCCATTTATTACCTTAGCAAAAAGTTTACCGACTGTGAGACCCGATACTCACTGCTTGAGAAAACTTGCTGCGCTTTGGTATGGGCTACTCGCCGGTTGAGACAGTATATGCTAACTCATACCACCTTGTTGATCTCAAAGATGGATCCTATAAAGTACATATTCGAAAAGCCTGCTCTGTCTGGGAGAATAGCAATATGGCAAATGATCTTGACGGAATATGACATTCAGTACACGACCCAGAAAGCCATCAAGGGAAGTGTATTGGCAGACCACTTGGCACATCAGGCAGTAGACGACTATCAGTCAATGAACTTCGAGTTTCCAAATGAGAGCATCATGATTGTGACTGATTGTGAAGTGCCTGGACCGGATGAAGGACCTGAGGAAGGATCCCGATGGTCTATGCACTTTGACGGAGCCTCCAATGCTTTAGGTAACGGTATCGGCGCTATAATCATATCCCCTCAAGGCACTCATACTCCATTCACTGCCCGACTATGTTTTAACTGTACCAACAACATGGCGGAGTATGAGGCATGCATCATGGGCCTTCAAGCTGCGATCGACTTAAGGATCAAGTTTCTGAGTGTCTTCGGAGATTCCGCTCTTGTGATCAATCAGATCAAAGGAGAGTGGGATACGAAACATCCGAATCTTATTCCTTACAGAGAATGTGTGTTGACCTTGATCCCCCACTTCACGAAGATAACCTTTGAACACTTTCCGAGAGAGGAGAATCAGTTGGCGGACGCGTTAGCTACAATGTCTTCTATGTTCAAGGTCAAATGGGATAATGAGGCTCCCCGGATCATCATCTGGAAACTGGACGAACCGGCATACTGTTGCGATCTCGAGACTGAATTGGTGACTGAGAAGCCTTGGTACCATGAGGTGAAGAGATATCTGGAAGCTCAGGAATACCCTGAGGGTGCCTCTGTCAATGATAAGAAGTTCCTGAGAAGGTTCGCAGCAAAGTTCTTCCTTAGCAACGGCATCTTGTACAAGCGGAACCATGATTCGACCTTACTGCGTTGTGTGGATAAGACTGAAGCGGAAAGAATCATGGAAGAGTTACATGAAGGGACCTTTGGTACACATTCCAGTGGACACACCATGGCTAAAAAAAATCCTTCGGGCAGGGTATTACTGGTCCACAATGGAAGCTGACTGCTATCAACATTCTCGGACATGCCACAAGTGCCAGATATACGCAGACAAGGTGCATGTTCCTCCAGTTCCTCTGAATGTTCTGACTGCGCCTTGGCCGTTTGCAATGTGGGGCATAGATATGATTGGCGAGATTAAACCTACGGCATCCAACGGGCATCGCTTCATCCTGGTAGCGATTGATTATTTTACAAAGTGGGTTGAAGCAGCTTCCTACGCTACGGTAACCAAGACTGTTGTGGCACGATTCATTCGGCATAATCTGATCTGTCGGTACGGCGTCCCAGAGAGGATCATTACAGACAACGGTACCAATCTGAATAATAAGATGATCACTGAGCTCTGCGAGCAGTTCAAAATACAGCACCATAATTCTTCTCCTTACAGACCGAAGATGAATGGGGCTGTAGAAGCAGCAAATAAGAACATCAAGAAAATCGTGCAGAAGATGATAGTGACTTATAAAGATTGGCACGAGATGTTACCGTTCGCTCTACATGGGTACCGTACCTCAGCCAGGACGTCAACCGGGGCAACTCCTTTCTCTTTGGTTTATGGTATGGAGGCAGTCTTACCGATCGAAGTGCAAATACCCTCTCTCCGGATAATGAAGGATGCAAATCTGGATGAAGATGATTGGATCCAGACACGACTTGATCAATTAAATTTTATTGATGAAAAGAGGCTTGCTGCTATCTGTCATGGTCAGACGTATCAGAAACGGATGATCAGGGCATTTAACAAAAAGGTCAGACCACAGGAATATCAAGTTGGGGATCTGGTAATCAAGCGAATCATCCTTCCTCAGAGTGATCCAAGGGGCAAATGGACCCCTACGTATGAAGGGCCATTTATGGTTAAACATGTGTTCTCAGGAGGAGCCATGATTCTAACCAATATGGATGGTGACGACCTTCCTCACCCCGCCAATGCAGACATAGTAAAAAGATGCTACACATAAAAAAAAAAGACCCGCTAGGCTGACATGCCTAGGCAAAAATTAGGGCTTCCCGGCGAACCAAAAGGGTTCGGGCAAAATGAAGGGATGAAATGAAAAAAATCTGTACACCCGGCAAGTCGAAAACCTGAAAAGGCGGCTTGGGCAAAAATGGGTATCCCGGTGGACTGAAAACCCGAAAGGGCGGTCCAGGCAAAAGTTAGGGATAAAGCGTAATACTATGTCTCATTGGATCACTTTGCATCCAGAATCCGGTATCTACATCAAGTTCAGACGGTATCGATCAGTCAGCTTCATCTTCAACCAAGGTCATCAAGTGATGAGACGCTCGGAGTTATAAAGGCAATAGCAGAGTTGAAACCCAGTGGGATCATTCATTTCACACTGCTGTTTTATTTTCTCTTGTACAAAATTTGTATAAACTCTTTTGCTCGGCGGCGTTCTCTTACTAGGACGTCAGCCTCTTGTACATAAAACGCCTATTTTACAGGCAAATTCAAAATCAATACAAATACACTTTTCAGTTAAAATTGCCAATTGTTTTTCCTTTTTCTGTTTTGTTTTGCGAAGAACGTCCAAGGTTCAATTTGTGATATATGCATTGACAATAATTTGCTAACTCATGAATATTTGCGTACGAAACAAAGGATTAATTACAGGTAACATTAGAAACAGGGGCAATAAAGAGTTGTCTACGCAATCTAATTGTTCTATCCACTAAGGTACCAAGGTAGGTCCAACTAAAGAACATAACCAGATATCCTAATTCCCCAGAGAGTGAGCCAGCCAGTCAGAGCACTCTCAGGCAAAGCTATTGTCAAACCTTAAGGAAGTTGGGTATCCTCCCGCAGAACTCAAACATTCCCCAGCAGCATATATACATGTATTCTTAACAAGCATCCCCGACAGTCTTGGTCTTAAGATTGTTCCCCGGCAGTATACCAGCATTCAGTGGAGTCATCTTCCCGATACAGTTCAAAACTTCCCCAAGAGAGTCCAATCCAGCTCCCCCAGGAAAGTTGGAATCCATCTCCCTAAGCAGTAAGCTTATCCCCAGTAGATTCTGGAAGCTTATCCTCGCAGAGCACGAACGCGTCGCCCGGCTTTATTCAAAGAGTTATTTCCCTACCAGGATATAACTGGGTTATCCTCAGCCAAAAGCCACGGAAAGGTCGTCGTCAACACAGTTCTTTCTTATCCCCAGCGAAGTCTATCAGCACTTCCAACACAACAAGGGTATCCCCAGCAAGTTATTATCAACATTCCAGCAAAGTACCTCTCTCCCCACAGAGTATTGCTTCCCAGCAAGATCGTTAGAGTACTTTTCTACCCGCAGAGTAATCCATTTGCCAAGTATATTCCCCAACGGAGTTATCTCCTCCTACTGGTATTCTTGCAACTATCATCCCCAGCGGAAGCAAAGATCTACTTGCCAACATCAGCCCAGGAGTGACTTCCTGGCACCCGTCAAGGATTTATTTTCCTAAGACGAAAAAATATATACATAAACATCGCACTTCCCTACATCATAGCATGCATATACGCATCATATCTTACAAATCTCATTTATGTTGAGAACATCATTGCTTGATCCATATCACGCATTGCATATGACTGACCTTTACCTTTCAGGAAATATTCAGTTAAGTTCTCAATCATATTTCAAGACCTAGACCAGTTCAGTTAAATCGACTCCAAAGATTTCTCTATTTCTTATCCAGTCAAAGGCCTTCTCTGGTTCAGTCAGATCGACCCTAAGATCTCCCTGTCTCTTATCCAGTTGAAGACATTTCAAGACCTAGACCGGTTCAGTTAATCGACCCTAAGATTCTCTGTTTCTTATCCAGTCCAAGGCCTTCTCTAGTCCAGTTAAATCGACCCCAAACAGATTTTCCTGATAAAGACTCAGTAGAAGTTATCCAAGATTCTCTCAATGATTGTTGTTGAGGTTGTAGTCGCCTATGGTTCTCTCCCCGATACTGCGGAGGTGGTAATCCCAAGATTCGCTCAACGATTGCTGTTGAAGTTGAAGTTATCCAAGATTCTCTCAATGATTGCTGTTGAGGTTGTAGTCGCCTATGGTTCTCTCCCCGATACTGCGGAGGTGGTAATCCCAAGATTCGCTCAAGGATTGTTGTTGAAGTTGAAGTTATCCAAGATTCTCTCAATGATTGTTGTTGAGGTTGTAGTCGCCTATGGTTCTCTCCCTGATACTGCGGAGGTGGTAATCCCAAGATTCGCTCAACGATTGCTGTTGAAGTTGAAGTTATCCAAGATTCTCTCAATGATTGTTGTTGAGGTTGTAGTCGCCTATGGTTCTCTCCCCGATACTGCGGAGGTGGTAATCTCAAGATTCGCTCAACGATTGCTGTTGAAGTTGAAGTTACCCAAGATTCTCTCAATGATTGCTATTGAGGTTGTAGTCGCCTATGGTTCTCTCCCCGATCCTGCGGAGGTAGTAATCATCCCAAGATTCGCTCAATGATACTGTTGAAGTCGAAGTCGCCCAAGATTCTCTTAATGATTGCTGTTGAGGTTGTAGTCGCCTGTGGTTCTCTCCCCGATCCTGCGGAGGTAGTAATCATCCCAAGATTCGCTCAACGATTGCTGTTGAAGTTGAAGTTATCCAAGATTCTCTCAATGATTGTTGTTGAGGTTGTAGTCGCCTGTGGTTCTCTCCCCGATCCTGCGGAGGTAGTAATCATCCCAAGATTCGCTCAATGATACTGTTGAAGTCGAAGTCGCCCAAGATTCGCTCAACAATTGCTGTTGGAGTTGAAGTTATCCAAGATTCTCTCAATGATTTCTGTTGAGGTTGTAGTCGCCTGTGGTTCTCTCCCCGATCCTGCGGAGGTAGTAATCATCCCAAGATTCGCTCAACGATTGCTGTTGAAGTTGAAGTTATCCAAGGTTCTCTCAGCATTCCTGTTGAGGTAGTAATCGTCCAAGGTTCTCTCACCGTTCCTGTTGAGGTAGTAACCATCCCTGGTTCATTCATCATCGTTTGAAGCTCCAGATCCAGCTCCTGTAACCAGTCAGGACACATCTACAAAGAATTTGAAGACCAACTACTGTAACGGGTCAGGTAATCCTTTTCTTTTGCAGGTACGCAAGTTCTCGCTAAGGAATCTCTTACGCGATCAACATCCAGATGGCATCTATAAGCCCATCCACCTTCCATCATCTCCCAGCATGGCATCTATAAGCCCATCATCCTATCCATCAATCTCCAAATGGCATCTATAAGCCCATTCCCATCACACTACTATGTGAGCCCAAATTTCTGGGCACTCTAGTGTTCAATCATCTTCCACCTTCGGATTACGAAAGGCACGTCATCCAATCTGCATCCTCAGGTCTAAGAAGATTGAACAGGGGCAACTGTTGTACCCCAAAATTTGCCCTCCCATATTCTTCAAAATTTTCCAAGTCAAAGCTTCAAAATCTCCTCAAAGGTTGCACAGTTCAAGGGCCTCCTAACAATCAAAATTAGGGTTTTGATTCTGACAAAGAAAATGAAGTTTCCAAGGGTCCAATCAAGTCCCACATGCCTACAAATATGGTCAAGCATCCTCATACCAAGTTTCAAGACTTAGAGCACAAAATTGCACAGTCAAAAACCCTAATTGCACTACAGTCAACTGTAGGGGCAAAATGGTCATTTGACAGTCAAAAGTTCAAATTTTTGGTCAACATCTCATTTTGAAGCCACAAACATCATTTGATCAATGCTTGATCATGATTCTCAAAGCTTGGCTCAAAAATCATCGAGATGCAAAAGTTTCCATATTTGGACAGTTGAAAAAGTCAACTGTAACTTGACCAAGGCATAACTTTCACATGGATTATCAGAAAAATTCCATCCAAAGCTCATTTTGAAGAGAAAGATATTTCCTACAACTCCTCTTCATATTTAAAGTCCAAGAAATGCTCTCACAAAAAGTTATCAATTTCAACATTATAGGTCATTTTCAAAAGTCAACAAAAAGGGACTTTAAGTCAAAGACCATAACTTGATATTGGTAAATCAAAATGACATGGGACCAAAGGCATTGGTTAGAGGACTCAAAGACCTTTCCAAAATGTCCAAGAACATGATCAAAGCTTAAACATTGAGCAAGATATTCCTTGTGGAAGTTGGGAAATTTTTGTGTATTTTAAAAAGTCAACTTTGCTTCAAATGCCTTAAAATTGCTAATGGGCCTCTTTTTCTTCCACAATTCATCATCCAAGGCATGTGCACGACCATGTGGCTCAAAGGGAAGTTTTTTATCATTTTTATTTATTTATTTGGATTTTTTATTATTAATAATTCATTTAATTAATTAAAATACATAAAAAATACCAAACCAATACAATCAAATCTTTTTGTGCATAGAATAGGTTTAAAATTTCGTGAAAGATCATATATGGAAGGAATTGAAGTGATTGGCCATGATTTGTACCAAATAGGCATGAAAAAATATTTGAAAAGATCCTTGAAAATCAAATCTTGAAAATCATGAATGCAAAGGTTTTTGTTTGATTTCTTTGACCTAAAACCTTCACACATACATATATAGTGCAACCCTAATGCCAAGAAGCTCCCAGCTGTGCCAGAAAAGCATAGAGAAACTTGAGTTTTTTGCAAAACAATTGGAAACTGAAAACTAGGTTACAGGTTGATTCAAGCAAAAAGACTTGTTCCATCACCTTCCTGAGGCTTCAAGGAAGGTTTTCAAATCAAAACCAACCATCCTAACACCAAGAAACGTGAGAACGATGGTGACCTGTACAAAAAATATTTGACATTCTTGCATCTCGATTCATGCATCTTTAGCAATTTTTGATTATTGATTTATGTTCCTTGACTAATTCTGAAGCTAACTACATAATTCAATTAAGTTTTCATGTGCTATACACGATTCCACCATTGATGCAGGCTAGGGTTCCTTGAATTCTAAATTGGGTGTTTCCAAATTTGGTAAAATTAGGACATGCCAACACCATGAATGAAACCAGCAGGCTTGGACGATTTGGAAACGACCCTCGCGCCTAATTTATGTGACCGGACGGCCTAATCGCTATTATCAAATCAAGCATGTTTTGAGGGGGTTCAAAACCCCCGCTAACCTTCTTCTATTTTCAGGAAAAAAAGAAACGGAGAAGAAGATGATGATGTGTAGGCTGCTGATTGGAATATTCAAATTTGCGCGCTAAAAAGTCTACTAACACGCGTTTTATTTCATATTATTTATTGGTTATCTTATAAACAAAATGCGCTCATAGCTCCAAAGGTCAAAGGACACGCTGGTAACCCCTGGGACCTGGGTTCGATTCCCAGGTCCCCCACCCCTTCAATACTATTTTTTTATTAATAATTCTATGCAGTTTCAACGCTAAGGACCACCATACGCTCCTCAATCAGTTATGCCACGCGTTCCATTGCACTCAATCAAGGGCCAGGATTCAAAGACTAGGGTGTGCCTCAGTCAACACCCACACACGCTGGCAACAAAAGTCAAACAGGCCAAGGGCTTAATGGGCCTGATTACTGGACTTCACCCTCTCATTTGGGGACAGACCCCCCTAGGTTTGCAAGCTTTTACATTTTTTTTTTCATTCTTTTTATTTATTTCAATTATTGTTTAATTAATTATTATTTTCATAAAAAATATAAAAAACAATATAAAATCAGAAAAAGACAAAAAATAAGTATTTTTATTTAATTAATGTATTTTTGTAAATAAATATTATTCATTAATTTTAGCTATTAAATTAGGTTTAATTCAAGCATTTTCTTAATAAATTTAAAATTGGTAGAATTAGGGTTTTAATTAATTTTTATCCCTTTTCTTTTCTTTTCACTAATAATTAAATATTATTTATTTTATAAATCAAATTGCATGTAAATAATTAATTTAATTTTAGGTTTAAATTTTAACATGTTTTCTTAATAAAATAAAAATTGTAGAATTAGGTTTTTAATTTCATTAAATTCTTATAAATACAAAAAAAAACTAAAAAATAATTTCTTTTTCTTTAATTTAATTAACTTGCTAATAATTTAATTTCATTAAAAAGGGTCCAACGCCCTCGCTTCCCACTTTAATTCCAATTCGCGCATTTTTATTTTATGTCGTATAATTTTATGTACCTCTCCCAAAGCCGTGTAAATTTAATCTTTCGCACTTTACTTTATTTCTTTATTTTTTCTGTCAAATCGGGTCCTGGAAATTTTGGCGATGTGGACCCGCGCCTTTTGTAATAGTTTAGAACTTTACCTTTCTCGCACTTTTTAACTGTTAAATAAATGCATGCAAGAATGAATGGCCTTAAATAAAAACAAACGCGTAGATCACCCATAACATGACAAGATAAAATATCTGAATCTGACACACAAATCACACACCACCCCTAGGGTACGCCTCACTGTTGCCTTGCCTCAAAAGGTGATCGTCGAGTAGAGGATGTTTTAGTAAGTCCTCATGATCCAGGAACCTGGCATGAGGGTAGCTTCTAAGGTATCTTCCCATTACTCCGGTGATCACCATGTCCCGAACCTTCGAATTGACCCGAACACCTCCAACGGTGGTGCTACCTACCTCTCAATGGTGGGATGGCACTACTTTAAAGGACATTTACACAGACGAATTCCTTAGGGTAGGTAGGTTCTCATAGATACTTGCTCTAAATTTCTCACAAAAATTCAAAAATACTTTTCACACCAACACATTTTCAAAAAGCTTTCGAAAGCATTTTTTCAAACACTCTTGAGGACCGATACAAGAGTCGAACTGAAATTTTCAAAGAAACTTTTTAAAACCCACAGTTGAAAAGCAAACAAACCATTTTTGAAAATACAAGTGAGCAAGTATCTAAGAGCCCATGGATAACCATGGATAGAAAGGGTGCTAACACCTTCCCTTTCTATAATCTACCTCCCGAACCGAGAGCAATCTCTATAAGGAATTTTTCTGTGCTTTTGTCCTTTCCATTTGGAGAAAATAAAAGACGGTGGCGACTCTTGCTTCCGCGACATTTCGCGAACCAGCGTTAAACAGCCAGTTCCAGATCCATCGATCACACATAGGTTTTGAAACACGAAATCAAATTCAGAGGGAGGTCGCGTGTTACTTACAGGGCGTTTGAGAGCGTGTGAGAGCTTGCTTTTGATTGCAGGAGGTTCAGTGATTGTCCAGCAACTGATTAGTGTTGAGATTTGCTTCTGAATTGGCCTCCAAGGACGATTTCAGTTTCACACTTTTTGGTAATTTTTCAAGTTTTGCTTTTGATGATTCTGCACCCTCTAGCCCTTGAATTCGTGCCTTTTAGCTTGTATAAGTAATAAGTAATGCATTAGGTCAACAAATGTGGGTTGAATCCTTGTACATCAATGCTTGGAGATTTGATTTGATCCTCCATTGAAAGCTTTCTAATTTTGTCCAAAATCCAATCTTTTTGCACATGGAATGATTGATACGAATTTGATCCACTTGATGATGATGATTAGGTCCTGAAAATAGAAAAAGATCTCATGTAATCAAGTTTTGTGATTTTATTTGATTTAAATTGATTTAAAATGGAATAATTCAAATAAAAATCAAATAAAATAGAAAAATTGATAAATGGACACAAGAATGAAGCTAGGACACGTGTGGAATGTGACAAGTCCAAATCAAGTGGAAAAGAATGGGCCCATTTGACAAAATTTGAAGTTTTTGGGATAGTTGACTTTTGGCAATTTTGCAAAAATGCTCAACTTCAACAATGCATAACTTCTTCAATTTTGAACTTTTGGAAGTGTTCTAGGACTTTATAGAAAGCTTGAGATGTCCTCTAACCAACCCTTTTGGTCTCATATCATTTTGATATTCCATTCTCAAGTCATAAGCTTTTGAAAAAAAAGGTGTTTTTGTTGACTTTCAAAAATGACCTATAATGTACAAATTTGTAACTTCTTGTGAGTGCATTTATTGATCTTGGGGTATGAATATTGATTGTAGGAAATTGCATCCTCTTCAAAATGAGCTTTGGATGGGTCATTTCTAATAAAGTATGAGAAAGTTATGCTTGGTCAAAGTTGAGTTGACTTTTCCTACAAAACCCTAATTTAGCAACTTTTGAGTCTTGATGAATTTTGAGCAATCCTTGATGAATCATGATCAACCCTTGATCAAATGATGAAATATCCTTCAAAATGAGAATCTTGACAAAAAAATCTTGAAGTTTGATTGTATTTGGGTCACAGTTGACTTTTGCCCTAGCACAGTCGATTTTTGGACCCTTTGAGCAATTGACTGAGCAAACTTCCTCTACAAGGCTTGAGATTTGGCATGGATGAACTTGAGAACATATTAAGATATTGGGTAGAACTTGAGGTCATTTGGATTCAAGGACCTTGATGCAACATAAAACCCTAATTTGAGGTTGACTGCCTTAGTAGATAGCTTGACTGTCCAACTCTTGAGCAATCTTGAGCCACTTGGAGATTTTTCTTGAAATGTTTTGAGAAATATGAGAGGGAAAATTTTGGGGTACAACAGACAAGATCCCTGACTTTCTTAGGTGGAGATATATTACCCTGGTATCCTATTCCTTTTCTGCCATTCCTGCTAACTCCATAGATCATTAAAGCCATCTTGCTTCTATCTATGTTGTTAGCCAGAAACTTCTGAAAGTTGTGATCATACTCTTTGATGATCTTATCAGCATTATTGGGAGTCTCTAAGATTATTTCTTTCTGAGAGTTTTGTAAATCATTTTCTAATTTTGAAATATTTTCTTTTAACTCAGAATTCTCTAATCTAAGACTCTCAGTCTTTTTAGAGTCAGAGACAAGATCCCTTTTCAGGTTCTTGAATTTGACTCTGATTTGCTGATACCTTTCTAGAATTTCATTCAGACTTTCTACAAGTTCAGCCTTAGTAAAATTAACAGTGAAATCATGGAATACCTCTTTTGTGTCTGATTTTGAGTCTGAACCAGAAGCTTCACTGTCTTCTGCCACATTTGCCATGAGATCTATGTTGGCTCTTTCATCATCTGACTCTGAGTCGGCATCAGAGGTGTCTGAATCATCCCATGTTGCCATGAGGCTTTTCTTCTTCTCCTTGAAGAATTTCTTTTTGGGCTTCTCCTTCTGAAGCCTTGGACAGTCACTTTTGTAGTGCCCTTGCTCATTGCACTCATAGCAGATGATGTCCTTGTTATTTGACTTTTTGTGTCCTGAGGAACCTTCAGATCTTCTGTGTCCAGAGGAGGACTCGGACTTTCTGTATCTGGAGGAGGATTTATTTTGATTCTCTGATCTTCTTGGGTTTTTTAATTTCCTTTGTCTCTGCTTCCACAGTTGATTGACCCTTCTGGAGAGAAGAGACAATTCATCTTCTTCTGATGAGGATCCATCAAAGGTTTCTTCCATAGCCTGCAAAACCTTATAATCAGACTTTTTTGTTAGATTTTAATGCTAGAGGCTTACCTTCCTTTTGAGGCTCGTCTTATTCTAGCTCTATCTCGTGACTTCTGAGGGAGCTGACAAGTTCCTCCAGAGATATCTTGTTGAGATCTTTAGCTAGCTTAAGTGCAGTGACCATTGGCCTCCATTGCTTGGGTATACTTTTGATGATCTTCTTTACGTGATCAGCAGTAGAATATCCTTTGTCAAAAACCTTCAGCCCAGCAACAAGAATTTGGAATCTTGAGAACATTGCTTCTATGGATTCACTGTCTTCCATCTTGAATGCTTCATATTTATGAATGAGCGCAAGGGCCTTGGTTTCTTTGACTTGTATGTTTCCTTCATGCGTCATTCTCAGAGAGTCAAACATGTTTTTGGCTGTCTCTCTGTTTGAGATTTTCTCATATTCTGAGTATGAGATAGCACTGAGAAGTATTATTCTGGCTTTATGATGGTTTCTGAAATCACGTTTTTGCTGGTCAGACATCCTTTTTCTGTCTATCTTCTGACCACTTTCATCCATTGGATGTGTGTATCCATAAATTACTATGTCCCATAGATCAACATCATGATCCAGAAAGAAGCTCTCAATTATGTCTTTCCAGTAGTCAAAATTTTCTCCATCAAAGATAGGAGGTTTGGCGCTGATTATATCCTTGTCCTCATGATAGTCATTGCTGATGTTTTGGCTTGGTCCCACCATAGTGTTTTTCTAAAGCTTGGATCTTGTACTGACACGGTTAAGTGTATGAACTCAGAACCAGGCGCTATGATACCAATTGAAGAAGTGAAAAACACAAGAAGGGGGGGTTGAATTGAAACTTAAAATCAAAAGCGCAGTAGACACAATATTTTTATCCTGGTTTGTTTGATCACAAACTACTCCAGTCCACCCGCCAAGGTGATTTTGCCTCTCTCCAACGAGGACTTAATTCACTAATCAAAAACTGATTACAACACTACTTTGACAACTTCCAAAGTCTTCTTGAGTACAACCACAACCCGGTTAATCTCAAGGAAAACTAGCTTAATTAAGATAAAAGACTATATTGTATATTGTTGTTTTTCCTTACAAAAATTGTATCACAACTGTGATATTTTACACAATTTTGAGCGTATATATGAATATGTAAGATTGCAGCGTTTTAGAGGTATGTTGCAGTAGTATCACAATCGTAAACGATTTGTCCTCTAAGCTTGTTTATATAGGCATGAAAATCATGTCCAACATAAAGCGTGATAATGGACATTCAATGTTGTTTCCATATTGAGAAGATTCTTGTCTGAATGAAGTCGTTGAATATGATGTTGTCTTGATTGAATAGTAACGCTTCAGAACTTAGAATCTTGCATGCTGCAACTACTTCAGAATATTTATGACTCAGATGTGAGGATCTGATGGTATATGAACCTTCTGTTCAGAATCAGAGTATTCTTCACTTCAGCGCAGGTTCTGATCATCATTCTTTCGCGTAGGTTCTGATTACCTCAGCTTGAAAGCTTCTGTAGCTTAATTTCTGATGCTATTTTGGTCAGAACTTCTGCATACAAAATAACACAAATTTAGAGTGCATATTTATTCTTTGTGTTTTTTATCATCAAAACTCTAATTAAGGGTTGTAGAATCAAACTATGTTCTAACAGAGTTAAGTTCAGTCAAGGAGGGACTTGGAAAAGGCCTTCATGAAATAGCATAAATACAACCTGACATGGATACAGACATGAGAAAACTGCACGACATGACCAAGAAAGATAAATAATCTTTTAAGGAGTATGCTCAGTGTTGGAGAGAGCTAGTTGCAAAAGTGGAGCCACCCCTGGCTGAGAGGGAGTTGGTCGATTAATCCATGGATACCTTGTAAGCTCCCTTCTATGATAAAATGATTGGAAATATATCATCTAGATTCTCTAACTTCGTAACCATCAGAAAGAGAGTTGAGCACGAGGTGAAGAGTGAAAAGATTCATGGTGATATTGGGGCATCAAACGGCGCGAGGAAGTTCTCTGGGAACTTCCAGAAAAAGAAGGAAGGAGAAACTAACTCTGTTATGGTCGGAGGTGGAAAACACTATTATGTGGCAATAATGCCTGCTCGCCAACCCTAGCCAGCGCCTTCCAATCCTCAATATAAAAACCAAAACCAGAACAAGAGTAACAAGACTCACTTTGACCCAATTTCTATGACGTATAGTGAACTCTACCCACAACTTCTTCAAAGGTCATTGGTGACTCCTCGGTCTAATGATCTTTTCCAACACCATACCCAACATGGTACACCTAAATGTAACATGCGAGTACCATGAAGGGGCAGTAGGACATTGCTTGAATACTTGCATATTATTGAAAGCTAAGGTGTTGGAGTTGATCGACAAAAAAATGATTACTTTCAAAGAGAATAACCCGAACATCAAGAGTAACCATTTGCCAAGACACATTAAATGAAGAAAACATGAGAAGTTACCTCCTAAAGATAGTAGATCAGACAGGAAATCTCATCCTCGATGTTAATAATCATTAGGCCATTGTTATCATTTTCATTTGCAATTTTCTTGTTTATTTTGCTTTTAAATTTGTTATTTTTTGAACAATAATATTAATTAAATGAGCATGCATATTTTGAATTAATTATTTCATGCTCGATCTCCTTTTTCCTTTCCTTTTTATTGCATAAAAAATAAAATAAAATAATAAAAATATCAATGCTCCTCTACCTCAATTCCTTTTATCAACTTTTGTTAAGCAAAAATTGGATGGAGGATGATGTAAACAAATGTCCAAAATTGCTAAAATTATGCTTTTTAACAAAACCTTGTTGATCATGTAAGGCATTATTTTAATTCCCAAACACTAAATAGTTAAGGAGGTAATTTGTAGCCAACCCCTTTGAGCCTAGAAGTTGGTGTTTCTTTCTTAATGAAAATAAAACCTTAATCTTAACCAGGGCAACGTAGTTTTCAGATGATTTAACTATGAATTCATATTTCAATATAAAACATCCCAAATGAGATTCAATCACATCTTCTTCCTTATAAACATCATGAAGTTTCAAAGAAATTGTGAAAATCCAAAAGCTTATAATGATTGTTCCTCAATAACCAATAACATGGCAGTCACGATCCCTTTTCATCAAAAGAATAAATTATGTGAAAATAGTTCAAAAAATTATAAAAAAGAGCCCACTAAGTTGAGAGCCTGAAAAAATAAGTTATGCAAAAATTAGGTCATGTCGGTGGACTGAAAACTCGAAAGAGTGGTCTAGGCAAAAATAACGGATAAAAAGAAAAAAAAGAAAATCTAAAAAAGGTCACCAAAATTCTTAACAAAAGTAAAAGAACAATATAAGGTGACTACCATATCAAAACAAGAAAAGTAAACAAAAATAGGTAACTGCCACTTCAAGTAAATCTCGGTAATTCTTGATCTATCACATTTACCTTTACAATGTCAAATTTCTCTTGCAAATTGAATGTATGTGCTGAATAAACTGAACTTAGGAATGAAGAATATCAAAAGGAGAATGGGTGAGTTAAAATCAAAACTTGAGCATTATATCCTTTTGTTTCAAAAACAGTGAACCAAGCCACGTTACAACCTTCAAAAGACCTAATTGAAGTAAGGTTTATTTTGAAAGCATACTACAACAAGATTACATTAACCTGACTCCAAGGATATTTGCTAATCATCTGAATTGGCATCATACTTTTGCATTACTATTTTCATGCTTTTAATGTCTAGATCAACATAGTGTTATGATCATTGACCCATTCACTATACTTCACAACATGATATCAATAATAACTTTGATTTCAAAACATGCATGAGCGTTGTATTAAAAATACCATTTTTAAAGGAATAATTTTATCTGCAAATCAACACTTAGCACCGAGAAAGTTTTAGCAATAACCAATATATTAAGGAACTTGATCATTTGTAAGTGGTCCCGTCATGGGTAAACCACCTCAACAACGTAGTGGTCAGGGGGAAATTTCCTAAGGACTCTATTGATCAGGGGAAAATCGCCTAAGGACTCAATTGATATGGGGACAAATCCATTCTAATAATAGATTAATCAGGGACAAATTACTTCAAAGTTCAAGATACTGAGGAAAGCTGTCTCAAGGTCATGTTACAACGAGTTGCTTCAGCTCTTATTGAGGACATTTTCTTCAAGACCCATCAGACTAGGAACATTATAAGCTACATAAATTTTGAATGCAAGTTCTCTCCATGCTTCAAGCTGTTAAAACAAGACCTACCATACATCATCAACTATTGAGTTCAAGATGAGTGTCGGTGAATCATAATAGCACAATAACTTATCAGATAACCCTTTCTCTTGACAAGAAACTTTGACTAAAGAACCTTTCTAAGAATTAATTGTTCCATTGCACGCCACATGGGCACTGGTTGAAACATTCAAACCATTATCATGTTTGCATAGATCATGTCTACATTAATATCTAACCATGCATATCATTTCATGTATCATTTCATACTGCATTCATAAAAGAAAATCTCAAATCTCATGCATATCAAACCTTACTTGGTGCTCATCTGCATTCTCAGAGAACAACTGTCATCAACATCAAAATATATTACAGCTTGACACCTATAAAGACTAGTTCTTGTCCAGCATATTCCTAATCTCATGAGAATCCGATGGTTTTCGGATCTCATTTATTTCAATCTGAGGATTACCGGATACCATTCACCTTGTTCTGAGGATTTTCATGTTACGATAATTACTGTAACCCATTTTTTTCATTTGAGGATTACCAAATGATGTCACTCTGTCATGAGGATTGCCAAAATGCATCTTATTGTTACGAGGACTATCGTAACTCATCATACTTTTTTCATTTGAGGATTACCATATGTTGTCATCTTGTTCTGAGGATTTCCAAAATGTATCTTATGGTTATGATGATTATCGTAACTCATTATACTTTTTCATCTAAGGATTACCAGATGTTGTCATCTTGTTCTGAGGATTTCCAAAATATATCTTATGGTTACAAGGATTATCGTAACTAATCATACTTTTTCATCTGAGGATTACCAGATGTCATCATTTTGTTTTGAGGATTTCCAAAACACGTCTTATGGTAAAAAGGATTACCGTAACTGTGATACGGTGGGAGAACTGACTTGGGTGTTTTTGCGTTTGTGTTTGCAAATGTTGCGATTTAGCAAGAGTCACCACCGACTTTTCTTTTATCCAATAAGGAAAGGTGAAAAAGCACAGGAAAGACCTTTAGAGATGTTTTCTTGAGTTCGGGGGGTAGATTATGAAAAGGGAAGGTATTAGCACCCTTTTCATCCATGGTTTTCCATGGACTCTTAGTTACTCTCTAGATCACTTACTTTTGTTTGAAAATGTGCTTTGTGTGTTTTTGAAAGTATTTTGAAAAGGCGCCATCGTTTAGGCAAACTTTGTAATAGTTCTCGTTTGTAAGAACATATACAAAGTGTTGAGCTTTTGAAAATATTTCACGTTTGGAAAGTGTTTTGAAAATGTTTTGAAAGTGTATGTGTTTGTTTTTGAAAATAGCAAGGATATTTGTTTCAAAATTGAGCAAGCAACTAAAAGTAATCTACCTACTCAAAAGGTATTAAATATTCTTTTCCTCCTCCTTTAGATGTTGCTATCTTACCATTGATTTGGTGAGAAGTCCCATCGTTGGATGTGAAGGGACGAGCGTTGGGTCATCGTATGACTATGATAGCAATGTTGTGAGATGAGTTAGAACTTTTCTTTTAGGGACTAAGATCATTTTGAAAGGCAACTTTGATAGCGTCATCAAGGGACTATGATCTTATATTTCATGATTTGTTTGTGCTAAGAGATCCCACATGCATAACATGGCCATTTTTGTAAGGCAACAAGTGGAGTAACCCTAGGGGTGCTAGTGTGCAAGTGTGTTTGATTACATGCATTTTTGTCTTGATTAGGGTGATCTATTTGTCAATTTCAAGTCTTTCCATACACACCCTAATTACTAGCATTTACATTTAAAAGCGATAAATTGCAGAAATGTAAAGTCCTATGCTATTACAATATTTTAGGGACGGGGTACATATTTACGAATAGGGGTTGCAAGTAAAATAAGTCCTAAGTTACTATTACAACCATATTGAAATGTACAATATAAGAAAGAAATGGACTTGTTTAGAAAATGTTTTTTGTCTTTTATGTTAATATTAAAAATGATGAAAAGGAAAATAATTGCAAGATAGAAACAGCGTGCTACTGCAAGAAGAACAACTAGGATCAAAAGTTCTGAAGCCAAGAGCATTGTGACTCAGAAGGAAGCGTCAGTGGTATCAGAAGTTCTGAGTTGGTAAACTCTAAGGTCCTGCAAAACACGTTAGAGGGATAACACAGAAGTTCTGGGTTGCTTTGTGTTGAACTTCTGAATGTTAGAACAATGAGAAAATCTTAGAAGTTTTGTATGTTAAAACAGTGAAGAGAACTCAGAGGTTTTGTATGGTGCTAAGACAGTGAACAAACAATCATCACTTCAGCATGTTATCAGCGCATGAAAATCAGAAGTTTAGTGTATTTGACATGTAAGGAGAACTCAGAAGTTCTGTGTTGTGTTAGAATAGTGAGTGAATCATCAGAAGTTCTGAATTATGCTGAGTCAGTGAGTGAACATTAGTAGTTCAGTGCGTTATCAACATGTAAGCATTAGAAGTTTAGTGTGTGTTAACAGTGAGGAAAATCATAGAAGTTCTGTGTGTTAAAACAGTGAAGAGAACTCAGAAGTTCTGTGTGTGTTTAACAGTGAGAAAAATCATAGAAGTTCTGTATGTTAAAACTATGAATGAACATCAGAAGTTTTAATGCCATATTTCAACTCTTAATCAGCACATCAGCAATTTAAACAGCAAATCAGAAGATTAATAGCACAACAATTCATAGAAGTTCTAATCCTAAATCTTAGTCTAGCCCTAATCAAGAAATTCCGATCCACGGTTTTTCTACTTATGCAATGATATGTACAACATTAATACTATGATAGTTACATATTAATGATGTTCTGGATGAAAAAGATGCAAAGTCAGAAAGACTTACCTTGAACCTGGAACGTGGGCTTGGAGCTTTGAGTGGCTGTCTTTGGATGTTCTGGAATTAGCAAGAGTAATGAAAGAGGAAATGCCAAGTTCTTTGATTCAAAGGTAAGAACAAAGGTTTGTTTTTGTGTATGAGAAATCTGGATTTTTATGAAGGTTTCACAACATCCTTTTCTCTCTTGATAGTTCTCTCTTTCCAAAAGCCAGCCCCTTGAAAGTGTGATGGAGCAACTTATTTATAGGTGAATTTGTTATGATTTTGGGGGGAAGACAAATGGGATTTGAACCTTTTTTGGCATCCTATTCCCTTGCTTTTTCATCACTGTTTCCGTATGCTAGTTCGGTGCAATTATGGGATGTAGGTGTAGGCTGAACTAGCTGTTGGTTATAAGTCTGCAGCGGGTTGTATAAACAAGGTTTTGGGATTTGGTCATGTTCTGACCAAAGCATTGAATATAACCTTCATATGCTGAAGCGCTGCCTTGTTCTTGAAGCAAGCATGGTGGTTGTCAGTAGGAATTAAGGAAAAGCAAAAAGCAAAGTATGGGCTTAGTACCAAAGTTGCTATCCCAAGACAGTAGAGGTACACGTGGGGGAAATCCTTTGGATAAAGACTCGGAAAGTGGTTGTGAGCATTAAATGAACATTAAATGATGATGAGACTTATCACATCCAGAAATCCTGCCATGTGAAACTCTGCATCATTGCTTAGTTCTAGATCAGAAGTTCAGTTCAGCGTAACATCCAACCTCTGATCTTTGTATCTTCTGGCTCCAGCATGTTCTGAAGGAGCATTGAACATAGCTTCTATATGCTGAAGAATCATGTTCTGACTGAAGCATTATGTTCTGACCAAAGAGCAACTCTTCTGCATGTTCTGATTGAAGTGTCATGTTCTGGACCGTGTTTGCAACTTCTGACTGCACTTGCATAGAGGCTGGCTCGGAAGTTCTGAAGTATCACATTCTCTTAACACTTAGAAAATTTCCAAATGTTTAGAAATTTGATTTTTCAAAGTAACTTCTGACTTCTGATTTTTGATGAACCAATTTCATGCCTTAATGAAATATGATTCTTGGAACTTGATTTTAACTCAAAAGTCAAAGTTTGACTTTTCAGTGTGCAAATGACCATTTTGCCCTTATGGATGATTTCCTTGAAAAATGAGAGGGCAAATTTTGGGGTACAACAACTACCCCTGTTCAACCTTCTTACACCTGAAGAGTTAGATTGGTAAATCTTCCATTCGTGACTTGAAGGTGGAAGATGATTGAACACTAGAGTGCCCAGAAAATTTGCACTCAAAGATGTGTTAGTTGATTATGTAGGGAATGGGCTTAAAGATGCCATTTAGAGAGATAATGGATAGTTGTTGGAGATGGGCTTAAAGATGCCATCCATAAATGATTGCTGGACTATATCTGTAAGCTGGAACTAAATGATTATCAGCATGGCGTCCGTGTCTGAAGCGCATCTGAACTGTATCGGAAGGTTGGGTTGTTTGAGCTGGTCGAGTAGATAGTTGTCCTGTCTGGTTTCAGGTATTAATCTCTGACCTGAGAAAGAAAGATAGTTTTCCTGGCTTATTACAGGTGTTAATCTATAATCAGTCGTCCACAAATAGTTTTCTTGGCTTGCTACAGGTATTAATCTGGAACTTGAAAAGGTTGGTCGATGAGATAGTTGTCATGTCTGATTTCAGGTATTAATCTCTGACCTGAAAAAGAAAGATTGTTTTCCTGGCTTGCTACAGGTGTTAATCTTCAATCTCTTCATGTAGATAGTTTTCCTGGCTTGTTACAGGTATTAATCTACAATCAGTCATCCACAGATAGTTTTCCTGGCTTGCTACATGTATTAATCTGGAACTTGAAAAGGTTGGTAGATGAGATAGTTGTCCTGTCTGGTTTCAGGTATTAATCTCTGACCTGAGAAAGAAAGAAAGTTTTCCTGGCTTGTTACGGGTTTTAATCTCCAATCTCTTCATGTAGATAGTTTTCCTGGCTTGCTACAGGTATTAATCTACAATCAGTCGTCCACAGATAGTTTTCCTAGCTTGCTACAGGTATTAATCTGGAACTTGAAAAGGTTGGTCGACGAGATAGTTGTCCTGTCTGGTTTCAGGTATTAATATCTGACCTGAGAAAGAAAGATTGTTTTCCTGGCTTGTTATAGGTGTTAATCTTCAATCTCTTCATGTATATAGTTTTCATGGCTTGTTACAGGTATTAATCTACAATCAGTCGTCCACAGATAGTTTTCCTGGCTTATTAGAGGTATTAATCTGGAACTTGAAAAGGTTTGTCAATGAGATAGTTGTCTTGTCTGGTTTCAGGTATTAATCTCTGACCTGAGAAAGAAAGATAGTTTTCCTGGCTTGTTACGGGTATTAATCTTCAATCTCTTCATGTAGATAGTTTTCCTAGCTTGTTACAGGTATTAATCTACAATCAGTCGTCCACATATAATTTTCCTGGCTTGTTACAGGTATTAATCTGGAACTTGAAAAGGTTGGTCGAGGAGATAGTTGTCCTGTCTGGTTTCAGGTATTAATCTCTAACCTGAGAAAGAAAGATAGTTTTCCTGGCTTGTTACAAGTGTTAATCTTCAATCTCTTCATGTAGATAGTTTTCCTGGCTTGTTACAGGTATTAATCTACAATCCATCTTTCACAGATAGTTTTCCTGGCTTGCTACAGGTATTAATCCGGAACTTGAAAAGGTTGGTCAATGAGATAATTGTCCTGTATCGTTTCAGGTATTAATCTTTGACCTGAGAAATAAAGATAGTTTTCCTGGCTTGCTACAGGTGTTAATCTTCAATCTCTTCATGTAGATAGTTTTCCTGACTTGTTACATGTATTAATCTACAATCAGTCGTCCACAGATAGTTTTCTTGGCTTGCTACAGGTATTAATCTGGAACTTGAAAAGGTTGGTCGATGAGATAGTTGTCCTGTCTGGTTTCAGGTATTAATCTCTGACCTAAGAAAGAAAGATAGTTTTCCTGGCTTGTTACAGGTGTTAATCTTCGATCTCTTCATGTAGATAGTTTTCCTGGCTTGCTACAGGTATTAATCTACAATCAGTCGTCCACAGATAGTTTTCCTGGCTTGCTACAAGTATTAATCTGGAACTTGAAAAGGTTGGTCGATAAGATAGTTATCCTATCTAGTTTAAGGTATTAATCTCTGACCTGAGAAAGAAAGATAGTTTTCCTGGCTTACTACAGGTATTAATCTTCAATCTTTTCATGTAGATAGTTTTCCTGGCTTGTTATAGGTATTAATCTACAATTAGTCGTCCACAGATAGTTTTCCTGACTTGTTACAGGTATTAATCTGGAACTTGAAAAATTTTATGGTAGCCATCTGTTGATTGACCTTTTCCTGAAAAAGGTATAATGTTAGTTGTATGCAATGTCGTGATGCATGAAATGCATGATGTCATGATGTTCTCAAAATAAATGAGATTGTGTCGTATGCACTTATCATGTATGCAAATAGGATGTATGAAATGTGACATGTTTATTGAAGTGTATTTTTGTCTGGAAAATAAATCCTTCACAAATGTCGGGGAGTCGTTAAATCCTGGACTGCTGTTGAAAAGTTGGTGTGTCTTCAAACTTTGCTTAGAATATTTCCACCGAGATTCCTGTTTTGTTGTGTTGAGGAGAACTCCGCTGGGGAATATTGAAAACTCTGTGGAGAGTGTTGATTCTTGCTTGGGAAAAGAGTTATGGAGTCTCGGTTGTCTGTTGCTCTACTGGGGAGTCGAAGTTGAACTGATATCTGGCCGGGTCCAGGTTTCACAGTAACTTGCTGGGGATTATAGAGTAGTCTACTAGGGAAGAGGAGTTGTGGTCATTTGATTTGTAGTAGTCGGAGAGGCCACCTCAAGTTGGGGATTCCTTCCATTTGTTGGGGAAATAAACCCTGTTGTCGGTCTGTTGGGGAGGCGGCGACTTCACTGGCAGAAATCCTCGAGGATTCTTGAAGTCGACCCAGCTGGTGAGAGGTTTTCAGAGGTTAAACTCTTGCTGGGAAATTATCCTATGAGAAGGATTTTGGGGAGATTTGTCATTGCCCCTAGTAGCAAGTGTTTGTGGCATTGCCAGAAAATGTTTGATTGTACGTAACCCTTTGCTGAGATTGACGTTCAATGCCCCAAGTGACGGAGATGGAGACTTGCCCCTAGTTACTCTGCACTTCTTGAGAGGTTTCCTGGAATCTTGACTGGACTGCCCCAGGTGTGCTGGATAGTGACATGTCATGCCCCCCTGTTGATAGGAGATTTGTCAATGGAGGTGTCATCCCACTTGAATTAATTTTGTTCACTGAGAGAGCTTTCGTTCACTAGATATTCATTGTGTGAATTTCTCCGCTGTCAAACAAATAGCCATATGCAAATAGTGATATTCAAATAAATGCAAAGTTTATGTTTGTCTTGAAGTTTTTTTTGAAAATTCATTTTAGCGAGTAAAGAAATTTTGCTAAGAAAATTCAAACTCAGGATTTAGAGCAAAGCCTTATAGGAGTCAGGATACCTTTTGTAACAGTATGCTTTCGAACTAACCCATGCTTCAATTAGGACTTTTGAAGGGTTGTAACGTGGCTTGGTTCACGGTTTAAGAAACAAAGGATAAAGGCTCAAAGTGTATTTGTACCCACCCGCTCTTCGTGATGTTCTTCAGTCCTAAGCTCAGTTAATTGTGCGTTTGAATTCCAATTGAGTCTTGGAATGACATTTTTGTGATGGTTCAAACAAGTTAAGTTTGTTGGAGGGCAGTCATTTTTGCAATATTTTTCATGTTGTCGAGGATTTGTAGTGACCTCTTTTTGATTTATTATCCCTGATTTTTGCCTGACTGTTCCTGTTTTTAGATTACAGTCAGCGGGATGCCCCAGTTTTCTTTAAGTCTCCTTCGTAGGTTTTGACTTAGTGGGATTTTCTTTTTTGAGAGATAATGACTGCCTATTTGGTAGGGAACCATCACTGTCTTTTGATTCCAGAGGAATGTTTTTTTTATGTCATTCGATGTAATTACGAGATGAGAGTTTACAATTTGAACGTGCATTTGAATTAACTGAGAGACTACCCTGCCCCAGGTTTTGATTAAAGGTTTCAATTTGTGTTAAAACGGAAAACTTCTACTTCTTTGGCTCGAAGGGGTTGAATAGGGATTATCTTCCTTATAACTTCAGTGTTTAGGATTTGAAGGAATGCCTATACAACATCATCAAAGTCTGTTCAAAAGCATATTGTATGAGATTATAGCATTGTTTTGTCATCCTCCCTCTAAAGGCTTATAACTTTTAGCAAGAGTTGAATGTCATAAAGAGAGTAAAAAGTATAGTTTAAATATATTGAAAGTGAATGGATGAATTCAAGACAAACATATAAAATGCATTAATGAAATAAAGTTTGACATTAATAGATAATTGTTTGAATAACAAAAGAGAAATTACAACTTGAAAATTCAAATGAACAAAAGCTTTCAATGATTCGTCATAGGAGCAGTGATTAAGTTTGGAGTCTCCGGAGGGTCAAAATCGATATCCTTGGCATCAATCATGTCTTGGACCTTGTTCTTCATATCCCAACAGTTGTTTGTGTCATGTCCCGGACTATCGGAATGATAGGCACACCTGGCATCGGGATTGTAGCTGGGAGAAGAAGTTTTAGGGTTCGGATGAGGAACCTTTAACGTAATCAGCTATGCCTTCAACATGTGTTGTAGCGCTTGAGCCAGTGACATGTTGATCTTAGTGTATTGTCTTTTAGGTGTGACCTCCTTACGTTGATGCCCCTGTCTTTGTTGAGCAGACGTAGGATTAGAGATCAAGATTGCTCCTACGTGTTGGTAATGACGACTCTTTTGACCATACACATCATTATACTCTTTCTTCCCATTGTATGGATTTTTTTGAGCATCAGAAGGTGTAGCTCCTTGGATCTTTCCACTTTTGATGCCAGCTTCGACCCTTTCGCCGGTCAGTATTAGCTCGGTGAACCCGACTGAGGAGCTTCCAATAAAGTGTTTGAAGAAAGGCCCTGTCAAAGTTCCCATAAAGATGTCAATCAGCTCCCTGTCAATTAAAGGGGGCTGCACCCTACTAGCCAGATCTCTCCACTTTTGGGCGTATCCTTTGAAGCTCTCGTTGGAACCCATGGTCATGTTCTGTAATTGCACACGAGTTGGTGCAAGATCAGCGTTGTACTGATACTGCTTGTAGAAAGCAGCTGTTAGATCTTGCCAAGTGCGAATGTGGGAAATCTCCAATTGATAGAACCATTCAAGTTGTGTCCCAACTAATCTCTCTTGGAAGAAATGGATCCAAAGCTTCAGATCATTGTGTATGGTTGAATCTTGCGGACATAAGACTTTAGGTGCATCTTAGGGCAAGAGACTCCATCGTACAGGGCAAAGGTAGGGACTTTGAACTTTGGCGGGATGACCACTCCAGAAACCAAACCCATGTCTCCTAAATCCAAACTGGGTATCTATTGAATCTCTATAGCACTGAGGCGATCCTCCAACTGTTTGTACTTGTCATTAGTGGGAGGATATTGTTCCTCGGAGTAGTCAGCTTCAACTTCATCAATCTCCAAACTGTTGTCTTCTTCATGACTATCCCCCATGTTGGATGGAGTTGAAAGATTTAGAGCTCCCTTGACTGGTCCTCTAGGTTTTCTTCTCAAGTTCAGGACACCTACTGACTTCTTGGACTTCTTGTCTTTGAGAAGGAGAGTTTTCAGATCCTCTTTCCCCTTAGCCATAGCCAGGAACATTTATTGGAATTGAGCGTTTTGAGCTTGGAGATCTTTCACCGTTTGTTCCATATCCATCTTACTGAAATAAACAGTAGAAAGATAAGGAGACCTGTATGACGAGAAACCTGTCATGATATGATGCATGATATATGGATGCATGTTTTCAAGGATCTCACGTGGTAAATACAAGAAAATGTTAGAAGTTGAACTTTGATCAACAGCTTTGTTTGGAGAACTTTGTATCAGTGGATGTCCTTCCACGAGAATTAAGCTCACCATGTCAAGTGGGTCATAGCCCTTGACTCAAATTGTTGTATTTGATCTTTGACGGTGTTTGGTTAGAGGTTAATAAATCCTCTTGCCCCTTGGTAGACGTCCGGTTTAACGTGACCCTGCATCAAAGACCCTCGAGATCCTTGAAATGGTATGGTTGATGTTATTGAAAATACTATGGTATAATGTCATGATGTCATGTACAAATATGCGAGGTAAGCAAGTTATATACAAATAATCATATTTAAACAAGGCAGACAAATCCTTAGTTTTAGGCTTGCATTGAGTTTGTAGGTAAGTACCCTCTTGAAGTTTAGTTGGCTTAACCTGTCCTAGTTAATAGTAACCGGGTTCTAAGGGATCTCAATATCACTGACCTTTCTTTTAGGCATTATCTTAGCTCAATCAATCTTTTCTTGTAGCCGAGATATCCCAAAAGTCCGGTCTCAATGAGTGTAGCATCGGGTATCAACCAATTTTTAGCTTTACACCGAAACCGGCTATCTCACAACTTCCTAATGGCCAAGTTGGTCAAGTAAGGTTCTAAAGTCAGTTGATGCTTCACGACACCACGTGGATGCCCCGTACTCTCCTTGATTCGACTCAAGGGTTACCGGTACCAACCAAAGTGCCACATCAACATAGCTAATGCTTCAACCGTGTCGGTATACGCTGCACAGTTCCCTCACAGTTTAGTGCTACTTACCAAAAATGTGTCCCCAAATTCGGGTGTAGGATTTAAAACAAACCCAAATAAGGAACCATAATGTAAAGCAAACAAATCAAACAATGTAAGCAAGTAAATGTGATCTAACCCTAAGGTAATCCCACTTTTAAGTAATTCCCCAGCAGAGTCGCCAGTTCTATGATACGGTGGGAGAACTGACTTGGGTGTTTTTGTGTTTGTATTTGCAAATGTTGCAGTTTAGCAAGAGTCGCCACCGACTTTTCTTTTATCCAATAAGAAAAGGTGAAAAAGCACAGGAAATACCTTTAGAGATATTTTCTTGAGTTCGGGGGGTAGATTATGAAAAGGGAAGGTATTAGCACCCTTTTCATCCATGGTTTTCCATGGGCTCTTAGTTACTCGCTAGATCACTTGCTTTTGTTTGAAAATGTGCTTTGTGTGTTTTTGAAAGTATTTTGAAAAGGCGTCATCGTTTAGGCAAACTTTGTAATAGTTCTCGTTCGTAAAAACATATACAAAGTGTTGAGCTTTTGAAAATATTTCACGTTTGGAAAGTGTTTTGAAAATGTTTTGAAAGTGTATGTGTTTGTTTTTGAAAATAGCAAGGATATTTGTTTTGAAATTGAGCAAGAAACTAAAAGTAATATACCTACTCAAAAGGTCTTAGATTTTCTTTTCCTCCTCCTTTAGATGTTGCTATATTACCATTATTTGGTGAGAAGCCCCATCGTTTGATGTGAAGGGACGAGCGTTGGGTCATCGTATGACCATGATAGCAATGTTGTGAGATGACTTAGCACTTTTCTTTTAGGGACTAAGATCATTTTGAAAGGCAACTTTGAGAGCGTCATCGAGGGACTATGATCTTATATTTCGTGATTTGTTTGTGCTAAGACATCCCATATGCATAATATGGCCATTTTTGTAAGGCAACAAGTGGAGTAACCCTAGGGGTGCTAGTGTGCAAGTGTGTTTGATTACATGCATTTTTGTCTTGATTAAGGTGATCTATTTGTCAATTTCAGGTCTTGCCATACACACCCTAATTACTAGCATTTACATTTAAAAGCGATAAATTGCAGAAATGTAAAGTCCTACGCTATTACAATATTTTAGGGATGGGGGTACATATTTACGAATAGGGGTTGCAAGTAAAATAAGTCCTAAGTTACTATTAAAACCATATTGAAATGTACAATATAAGAAAGAAATGGACTTGTTTAGAAAATGTTTTTTGTCTTTTATATTAATATTAAATGTGATGAAAAAGAAAATAAATGCAAGATAGAAACAGCGTTCTGCTGCAAGAAGAACAACTAGGATCAGAAGTTCTGAAGCCAAGAGTGCTATGACTCAGAAGGAAACGTCAGTGGTATCAGAAGTTCTAAGTTGGTAAACTCTGAGGTCCTGCAAAACATGTTAGAGGGAAAACACAAGTTCTGGGTTGCTATTGTGAAATCAAGCTTCTCAAATAAGCTTTTGTTTTGATGAAGACAAACCATGGCTAACAAAGAAGGCAAAGATTTTGGTCAAGCATCTAAGCATCTAAGGATAATATCTTCACTCAAATCTCTCAACAACTTTAAAGGTATAATAATATTATCTACTTTGATCTTAAGATATAGATGCTCAAAAATGAAAAAGAAATGTTTAAAAATCATTACTCAAACTTTTCAAAGATAAAATTTCACTTTTCTTCTGCATGCAATCGATTTACATCTTAGTGCAATCGATTGCACTCTTCAAAATTCCAAATCTTTTGCTTCTGTTTCTTTATGCAATCGATTACATTGTTAGTGCAATCGATTGCACACTCAAATTTTTTAAAATGTTTGCTACTGACTTAGCTTGAAATCGATTACATAGTTAGTACAATCGATTGCACTCAGTTAATTTTTGCTACTAACTTTGCATGCAATCGATTACATTGTTAATGCAATCGATTGCACTCTTAAATTTTTTGAAAAAATAGCTGTTGAGAACCTTGTGCAATCAATTACACTAAGGGTGCAATCGATTACACATTGCACGAATTTGAAAAATAACAGCTTTGTTCATGCCTTTTGATCATGCCTTTTCATTACATCTTTTCACGCAAACTTGGAATTTGTTCATGATACATTTCCAGATCTTCATGATGTTTCAAAAGGGTGTTATGAACATATAAATATTCAATTTCAAATCCAGATCTAACACCTTCTTTCACAAATATTTTTCTGAACTTTCAAAATACAAACTCAAGCATTCTTCACTTTCATGCATAAGTTTTCTGCACATTTTCATACTTTAAAACAGAAAACTTTGAGCAAATATATCTTGAGTCTTTGTACAATATTATTATTGAAAGAAGAAGATTATACATTTTCAAATCACTCTTAGTGATCAATATACTCTACTCACTCAAACTCACAAATTTATATTTACTTACTTATTTTCCAGGATTGTTGGAATTAAGTTTAAGTGTTTTTTGTTGAAATCTTGTCTTTCCAAGTTGCTGGATACAAGTGTAGTTACATTGAGAGGATTGTTCTCATAGGTAACTTAGTGAAAATCCAAGAGGATTATTCTTGGTCCAAGAGAATTGTTCTTGGTTTGGTTGGTAGTTCTTGTGTAAGTTTGCCACAATAAGGAAATTGCTTTCATGTTGAAAGGGGACTGGAGTACTCTCGGACTGTGAGGGGAACCAGGATATATCGCCCGTGTCTCTTTATTTTTCTGCATTCTTAAGCTTTCCTAAACTCACTTATGACCAGAAAAATAAGAACCATCATCACTAAAAACCAGAATTTTTAAAAGTACCTAATTCACCCCCCCCCCCCCCCCCCCTCTTAGGCGCACTTCGTTCTTACAATTGGTATCAGAGCAGGTTATAAGTAACCTGCTCCTAAAAGATCCAGAATGGCTTCCGCAAATCATAATCCCATTTTCAGAGATGGTGGTAGTAACAACAAGCCTCCTCTATTTTGTGGTGAATATTTTGATTTTTGGAAAATACGCATGAAGGTGCATCTAGAAGCACAAGGAGAAGAAATATGGAATGCCGTTGAAAATGGTCCATTTATCCCGGTAACGGTAATCAATGGTGTTGGCTCATCAAAGCCTAAAACTGCATGGGACGATGATGATAAGAAGAAAGTTCTCTATGATAAAAAGGCAATAAACCTTCTTCAAGGTGCACTTAGCATGGACGAATTCTTCCGTGTCTCGACATGCAAAACAGCAAAGGAAATATGGGATACCTTGGTACAAACTCATGAAGGAACGGTTGAAGTAAAAATATCAAGACTAAATACCCTAAGTCTAGAATACGAACTATTTCGAATGCAGCCCGGAGAAACCATTCCTGACTTACAAAAGAGATTTGTGCACTTGACAAATCATCTAAGTGCTCTTGGTAAAACTTTGACAAATGATGAATTGAATCTAAAAGTACTTAGGTCCTTAACTAGGGAATGACAACCAAAGGTAACAGCAATTTTAGAAAAGAAAAGTCTCTCCAACATGACATCCGCAACATTATTTGGAAATTTTTGAGAATACGAAACGGAACTCGAAATACTCGAAAAGCATGAAAATCAAGAGAAGAAATCCAAGAATATTGCTTTGAAAATAGACTCCAAGGAAGTTGAAAAGGAAAACAATCCAGAAGAAGATGAAAACTTCATGCTTCTTGTTAAAAGGCTTGGTAAGTTCTTTGGAAGAAATGACAAACCTTTTTCTCATTCAAAAGGAAAGAAACATTTTCAGAAAAAGGAAGGCTCCACATCAACACAAGAAATAACATGTTATGAATGTGGTAAGCAAGGTCATATCAAGCCAGATTATCCAAAACTTTCCAAGAAAGGTGGCTTCAAAAGCAAGAAGGGATTCAAGAACAAAAAGGCTTATGTCGCATGGGAGGACAATGAAATAAGTTCCTCATCCGATTCTGACAGTGATGAAAGTGCAAATCTAGCATTGATGGCCTCACACCATTCCGATGATGAAGACAATGAGGTTAGTAATGAATTTTCTCTTTTTGATAGTGATGCACTTGGTGCTATAGATGAACTATTGAATGAATGCAAAATTTTGTATAAAACCATTTCATCACAAAAGAAACAAATTTCATCCTTAGAAGAAAAATATGTTTTAATAGAAAAAGATCTCAAAGAAGAAAAACAAAAATCAAGTGATGAACAAAAACAGAATTTTGTATGCAAAAATTGTGATTCACTCTCTTTCCAAATTGTCAAATTAAAAAGAGTCATTGAAAGATATGAAAAAGGGCAAATTGGATTGGAAGGTGTTCTTAGCCAACAAAGATACTCCAATGATAAAAGTGGGCTTGGATATTCAAAGTTTTCAAAACCAAGTTCTAACAAAACTATCTTTGTTAAGGCAAGTGATCAATCTTCCAAAGAGAAAGTGAACAAACCTAAAATAGTTCATCACTATCCGAAAAAGAAAACATTTTCTAAGAAGAAATCTTATCCTTCTAGATATAGAAGTAACTTTGAACCTACTTGTTTTTATTGTGGTATTAAAGGCCATACACCTAATGCTTGCTATGTTAGAAACTTCAGTGTGGCAAGTGGGCATTATGTATGGGTAAAGAAAGGCACTAATTATGAAGGACCCAAAGCAACTTGGGTACCTAACAAAACCTAATTTGTTTTGCAGGTATGCTTGAAGACCACATGCAATCTTTGGTATCTTGATAGTGGTTGTTCAAAGCATATGACAGGAGACATAAACCAATTTTCACATCTAGCGCTAAAGGCCAAGGGTTTTGTCACTTATGGAGACAATAATAAGGGAAGAATCCTAGGCAAAGGCAAAGTTGGTGCTCCACCTTTCACATCCATTGAAGATGTTCTTTATGTTGAAGGACTAAAGCACAATCTTCTAAGTATTAGCCAACTTTGTGACAAACGCTTCAAAATCAAGTTCACCAAGGATGAATGTTTGATAGAAGATGAAGTCACTCATGAGGTTATACTTAAAGGTAAAAGAATCAATAATATATTCATGATTTCCCTTGTTGATCCATCTTTGAAGGTTAAATGTCTCATGGCAAACAACGATGATTCATGGCTTTGGCACAAAAGAATCGCTCATATTCATATGGAACACTTGAATAAATTAATCAAGCATGATCTTGTCATTGGATTGCCTAAGAGAAATTTCGTCAAAGATTGATTATGCGATGCTTGTCAAAAGGGGAAACAAACTAGATCAACTTTCAAATCTAAGAATGTGGTGTCCACTTCAAGGCCACTACAATTGTTACATATGGATCTATTTGGTCCATCAAGAACAAGGAGTTTCGGAGGTAATGTATATGCTTTGGTTATTGTTGATGATTTCTCTAGATATACTTGGACATTCTTTTTAGTGCAGAAAAGTGATGCATTCAAGGCGTTCAAGAAGTATGCTAAACAAATTCAGAATGAGAAGTCTCTAACAATTGCCTCAATAAGAAGTGACCATGGCGGAGAATTCCAAAATGCTCTATTTGAAGAATTATGTGGAGAACATGGAATATCTCACAACTTCTCGGCACCAAGGACTCCACAATAAAATGGAGTGGTTGAAAGAAAGAATAGGTCTCTTGTGGAACTTGCTAGAACAATGCTTAGCGACTCAAACCTTCCAAAATACTTGTGGGCGGATGCGGTGAGCACGACATGTTTTGTTAGCAATAGAGTTAACATTAGACCAATCTTAAAGAAAACTCCATATGAACTTTTCAATGGGAGAAAACTAAACATTGCTTTCCTTCATATCTTTGGGTGCAAATGCTTTGTCCTAAACAATGACAAAGATAATTTGGGTAAGTTTGATGAGAAATCCGATGAAGGTATATTTCTTGGTTACTCATTCTCTAGTAAAGCATATAGAATATACAACAAAAGGACTTTGACTATTAAAGAATATATGCATGTTTCTTTTGATGAATCTAACCCCTCCAAGGAGGATAATATTGTTTGTGATAATGATGATGAAATTTTAGAAGGTCCTCAAGAAAATTCTTCCAAGGATCAACCCATTCAACTAGAAGAATCACCTCAACAAGAATCGAATCTCAATGATCTACCAAAAGAATGGAGAACTCATAGAGATCATCCTATTGATAATGTAATTGGTGATATAAGTCAAGGCGTGTCTACAAGATTAAATCTCAAGGATGCTTTCCTAAAAATGGCGTTTGTCTCTCAAATTGAACCTTCCAAAGTTGATGAAGCTTTAGGCGATGACCAATGGATCATAGCTATGCAAGAAGAATTGAATCAATTTGAAAGGAATCAACTTTGGGAACTCGTTCCTAGGCCAAGCAACAAACACATTATTGGAACAAGATGGGTGTTCAAAAACAAACTTGACGAGAATGGAATAATTGTTCGCAACAAAGCAAGATTGGTAGCACAAGGCTATAATCAAGAAGAAGGAATAGACTTTGAAGAAACTTTCGCTCCATTTGCAAGGTTAGAAGCTATTCGTCTCTTACTTGCCTATGCTTGTTCATTAAATTTTCAGCTTTTCCAAATGGACGTCAAAAGCGCATTCTTGAATGGATATATCACTGAAGAAGTATTCGTAAAGCAACCCCCAGGTTTCGAAGACTTCAAGAATCCATCTCATGTATATAAATTAATAAAAGCTCTCTATGGACTGAAACAAGCACCAAGGGCATGGTATGATCGTTTAAGCAACTTCTTATGCGAAAAAGGTTTCAAAAAAGGCAAAGTTGACAAGACTCTATTTATCAAGAAAATCAAAGACGACACTTTGCTAGCACAAGTCTATGTTGATGACATCATCTTCGGTTCTTTAAATCAAGAAATGTGTGAAGAATTCTCATCAATGATGCAAGGAGAATTTGAAATGTCCATGATGGGTAAAATGAACTATTTTCTTGGACTTCAAATCAAACAACTTAAAGATGGCATCTTCATCAACCAATCCAAATATTGCAAGGAACTCTTGAAAAGGTTTGACATGGATAACTGCAAGGAAATGTCTACACCTATGGGTTCTGGTTCTTATGTTGATCAAGATGAATCAGGTGTTTCCATCGACATCACTAAATATCGAGGTATGATTGGCTCTTTATTATATTTGACGGCAAGCCATCCTGACATAATGTTTAGTGTTTGTCTCTGTGCCCGCTTTCAAGCTAACCCAAAGGAATCTCATCTCACGGCGGTAAAGAGGATCATGAAGTATCTCAAAGGGACAACAAATTTCGGATTGTGGTATCCTAAAGGTAGTGTCTGCAACTTAATTGGCTATTCTGACGCAGATTATGCAGGATGTAAAACAGATAGAAAGAGCACAAGTGGTACCTGCCACATTCTTGGTAATGCATTAGTATCATGGGCCTGCAATAAACAAGCATGTGTTGTTCTAAGCACGGCCGAAGCTGAATATATTACAGCGGGTAGTAGTTGTTATTGTACCCCAAAATTTTCCCTCTCATATTATCAAGATTTTCCTCACAAGACCTCTTGGACTCCAGACAGGATTAGGGTTTGCTCAGCTCAAGACCTCCTCTTGCACTGATGACCTGAAATTAGGGTTTGAGTTTGCACAAGGAATTTTGGACTATCAATGCTTAATTTGACTTTCATACACCATCTTGGACCCCTAATATTTCTCATACCAAGTTTCAAGCCTTGAATCACATTTTTGCCCAATCAATTGGACAGTTGACCTAAAAATCAGCTGTATTGGGGAAAAAGTCAACCATGGCCAATTTACAGTCAAACCACATAATTTTTTATCCACAACAACATTTTAGGCTCCCATGTACCATTTGATCAAGTTTGGATCACAACTCCTCAAGAAATTTGATCAGATCATCAAAAGGGCAAAATGGTCAAAGTTAGGGTTTTGACTGAGAAAGGGCAATTTCTGATTTTTAACCAAGCCAATGACCAATTGGGTTCAAGAATGATTTAAAGGACTCAATAGAATCATCTTGACCTAATCATATAGTTCAAAATATCTGAAGTGCATAGGATTGACAGATGAATTTTGCAGTCAACTGATCAAAAATCAACTGTACACTGAAAAGTCAAACTTTGGCTTTTTGGTCAAAATCAAGTGCCAAGGGTCATAATTCATCAATATATGTCAAAATGTGAAACTTGTTGACCAAGAAACCTAATTTTGCAAATTAGGGTTTAATTTGAAATTTTTTCATAACTTAGAAAATTTCTAAGTATGGAAATTTTCTTATTTTTCCCCAACTTCCCACAACTTTTTCACCATGATGCAGTTGGATTTAAACAAAACTTCCAACATTAAAGTTGTAGTCCTCCATGAAATATACAACTTTGATTCACAAAGTTTTCCCAAAAGATGCTTAGATCTCAAGTTATGATTTTGTGAATTGGGGTCCATAAACTTTTTAACTTAGTGAAATTTTGCCCTAGGTTAGGCAGATTTTTGACCTAACTTCATGGCAACTTTTCACCTAGTTCCAAGAGGAATCTCAAAATTCATTTCAAAGATGGATTGTAGAGAATGTTACAAGATTTCCAAAGTGTCCAAGAACTCTCCAAGATCATTTATGGTTAGGGAGAATCGAAGAAGGGAAAATGGCAATTTATCACTTTTGTTCAAAGCATTTTCACAATGGTTCAAGTTGCAAATCTGCCCTAGCATGCTTGTACTTGGCATTACAGGTCCCAATCCTTTCTATACTCCATAATTTAATGCTAATTCAGTGGATAATGGCTTTATTCTGACCTATGGAGCATTGTACAATAAATTAATCCATTTATGGCATAAAGTTCATAATACTACTTTCATAAAGCTAGCTTTTTGCAACTTTGCAAATCTTGAGCCATGGACCTGATATTTTGTTGCAAACAAGATCCACAAACATCAGGCAAAGTACACCAACCCTATGCAGCTAGCAAGCAATCCTGTACAAGCCTTTGGCATTGGTCATGCCAACTTTCTTCAAAAGCAAGCAAACTTGCAAAAGTCAAGATAACTTGTGTATCTGTTAAAGGCAAGACTTTGTATCATTTCAAACAACTTCAGAACTTTGTAACAAGCCTAAACAAGAATCCATAGCATCCCAAACACTCTCAAACACCAAAATCACACTTTTCTTCCCAAACAGGGCATCATCTGCAGAACACTTGCCATTTCAAAACTTGCTCGTGCGTTTTGCCTTTCAACCCTTGAAACGTCTTCCCTACATCACATCCAAGCTATCCAGGCCCTTGCTTGCAAACTGTGTGCCCTGTTTCACACTTCACCATTTTCATTTTGCAAGGTTACAGGTTGACTCATGCAGAGAGATTCAAGCATCTACAAGGCCAGCTGAGCATTGGAGAAGCTTGAGGGAACTTCAAGGAAGCTCACACGATCCTCATGCCTCACTCCAAGTTCCCACATTGCCATATCCAAACTCAATTGAACAAGGTATTTTTCAAAGTTCTATCTCCTTATTTAGGCATCCTTAAGCTTTGATTTGTGAAGCAAAAATGTAGTCCTTAACTTGCTTAAGCTGTACATATGCATATTTGTCATTTATATTAACTGAGCTAAGAGTATTTGATTGTTGAAGTTCATGAAAAAACTAGGTCAGAAATTAGGGCCATTAAAATTCTCCCTGGTTTCTTAGAGTTAGGTTTCAAATCTTATATCATTGGAATCGTGATAAAAAATGCTACAAGTTTTATGTTGCAAGATTTTGTTTTTGTGCACGTATGTGAGAGATACATGTTGAAGGCAAAACGCGCGCAAAATGTTGTCTGGAGGACATGGATGAAGCTGGCTTGGGCCTGGCGCGCCTGGGCTTCTGTTTTTGCTTCCCATACCCCCCTATTTCCTATTTGCACCCCCTTTTGCATATTTTGATATTTTTCATATTTTCTTTTTATTTTTGTATTTATTGACTTTATTATTTTTTCTGAACATTAAAAATCACAAAAATAATTTTCTTTATTTTTTGCATTTTTATTTTATTTTTATTTTATTTTTTGCATAATAAAATAGTTTACTAGAATAAATAGAAATTCATTTTCTTAAAAAAATAGTAAAAACATTTAAAAATACCATGCATTTTTATTTTTACTATTTTTTACACCTAAAATATTATTTTCATACATATTGTATTTTTTTTTAATACTTGTAAATATTTTTATTTATTTATTTCTTGTACAAAATGAATAAAATAATAAATATAAAACATATATTTTCTTATAATCAAAAACTAGGGTTTTTACCCCTTTCAAAAATAATATTATTTTTCTCTTATTTTTTAGGGTTTAAATAATTTTTCTTCTCATACATAAAACAATTACAAAACATTCTTTGCATTTTTACATTTTATTTCATATTTAAATAATTGTTTATTTATTTATTTGTACAATAAATTCAATTGGGTTGTAATAGTGAATTAGGGTTTTATTTTGTGCAAATATCCCCATTCAAAACTTGTATCCCCCTTCCCATAATATTGTTGTAATAGTTTAGATTTACTTTACGCAATTTATCACATTATATACATGTTTAGTAAATTAGGGTTTGTATGATAAGACAAAAATCAAATAAATAGAATGACCTAATACAAGACAAACAAGATGCATGAAAAATGACAACACCTTGCACACAAGCACCTCTAGGGTTTCACCCACTTGGTTTCCTTAAAACATGGCCATGGTATGCATGCTAGGTATCTTGGCAAAACAATACAAACAAAAGATCATAGTCCCTCGATGACGCTATCTTGGTTGCCTAAAAACAAATGATCTTGGTCCCTCAAAACTTGCTAAAGATACTTGGCAATATTGTTATCATGGTCATATAATGACCCACGCCCGTCCCGTTTAACATCCAAAGATAGGGTTATCTACCAAAACAATGGTAGGTTAACAATGTCAAAGGAATAAAACTTTATAGGAAAGACTTTTGAGTAGGTAGATAAGCTTCTAGTTACTTGATCAACTTCAAAACAATCCTTGATATTTTCAAACAAACACACACATTTCAAAACATTTTCCAAAACAAACTTTCAAAACATTGAAACATTTTTCAAAAGACAAACATCTTTGTATACATTCTTACGAACGAGAATCATTACAAAGATTGCCTAAACAAAGGACTATTTTCAAAATACTTTCAAAACCACACAAAGCACCATTTTAAACAATTGTCAAAGCAAAGCAAGTGATCTAAAACAAGTAACTAAGAGCCCATGGAAAACCATGGATGAAAAGGGTGCTAGCACCTTCCCTTTTCATAATCTACCCCCCGAACCCAAAAACAATCTCAAAGGTCTTTATTGTGCTTTTTTACCTTTCCTTTTGGATAAAAGAAAAGTCGGTAGTGACTCTTGCTAAACCGCAACATTTGCGAACACAAATGCAAAACCTCAAGTCAGTTCTCCCACCGCATTACAGAACTGGCGAATCTGCTGGGGAATATTATAAAAGTGGGGTTACCTTAGGGTTTTAGATCACCTTTACATGCTTATCTTGCTTGACTTGTATGATTTACACTTTGGTTCTATTGTTTGGGTTTGAATCCTCTACCCGGATTTGGGAAATATTCATAGGTAAATAGCAATACGTTGTGGAAACTGTGTGGGGTATACCGACATGGTCTAAGCAATAGCTATATTAGTGCGACATATTTGTGGGTACCGGTAGCCTTTGAGTCAATCAAAGAGAATATGGGGCTGCTGAGTGATGTCATGAAGCACTAATGGACTTTTAGAACCTTTACTTGAACAACTTAGCCTTTTAGGATGTAGTGAGATGACCGGCTTTGGTGTAGTCCGAAGTTGGTAGATACTCGATACTACACTCATTGAGGGTTGGTTCCTTGGAATATTTCGGTCGCCAGTAAAGAGGCTGAATTGAAACAATGAACAAGGGAACAATCCAGTGATATTGAGCTCCTTAGAACCCGGTTACTATTTCTAGGACAGGTTGAGCCAACTAAACTTCAAGAGGGTACTTACCTATGAAACCCCATGCAAGCCTAAACTAGGAACTTGTGTGATTTGTTTGTACATATATACTTGTGCATAACATCATCGACATCATGAAGCATCATATGCATCCACTAACCATTTCAAGGATCTTGGATTTTTCATCTTTGTTCCTGTTTTGTAGGTTATGGAATCACTTCGCAGGAAAACCGTCCAAGTCAACCTTGTAAGAATTCCTCCATAACTCAAGGAGCTAGCTTCAAGGATTCCTGAGAATTCTCCATTCACTGAGAGGCATGGTCGTCTTCTCAACTTAGTCACTTCCAATACTGAGGAGGATATGCTGAAAGTTCTCTTCCAGTTCTTTGACCCTTTGCATCATTGCTTCACATTTCTTGACTACCAACTTGTGCCTACTTTGGAGGAATTTTCTCAACTCTTGAGGATTCTTATTCTCAATCAACTACCCTTCAACGGTATGGAAAGAGATCCAAATCCAGAAGAGATTGCTCAAGCCTTACACTTGCACTCCTCTGATGTCACAACACATTGGGAAACTAGAAGTGGTGTCAAAGGTTTCTTGTCAAAGTTTCTGTTTGAGAAGGCCCAAAGCTGTTGGAATTCTCTAGACTTGCAAGCTTTTGAGGAGATTGTATCTCTTCTCATCTATGGGATGGTCTTGTTCCCTAACCCTGGTCAACTCATAGATGTGAGTGCTGTCAAAATCTTCATGACTCGCAACCCGGTGCCTATATTGCTTGGGGATATCCTCCACTCTTTTCACACTTGTAAAATGAGGAAAAGAGGTGCTCTCATGTGTTGCACTCCTCTACTGACAAGATGGTTTATTTCTCATCTTCCCCAATCATTTTTGAAGAATGAGCAAGGTCTGAGGTGGTCACAACGATTAATGACCCTTACATATTCAGATATTCATTGGTGTTCTCGATCAAAAGAGAATGTTATCATCATTGACCATTGTGGGGAATTCCCTAATGTCCCTCTACTTGGCATTAGGGGAGGCATCACCTACAACCCTTGCTTGGCTCTGAGACAGTTTGGTTATGCCCGAAGGGATGGCCCACATGATATGCTGATTCAAGGTTTGGTCTTCGACTTCGACAACGACAATCAAGGACTCCGAAAAAGGTTCATCCGAGCTTAGAGGATGCCAAACAAGGTAGACAGTAAGACCTTAGGACACAAGAATTCCATCCCTCTTGAGCCTTACCTCAAGTGGGTATGAATCCGCGCCCAAAGTCTTATGATGCCTTACCCCTACATTCTCCCTGTGATTATAGAGCCTGTTATGAAAGGAGAGGTTCCATACACCCTCCTACATCCTGATATGCCAACATCACTCAAAGATCTACAAAGGAGTTGGATACAGCTCAAGGGAGAGCGCGATACTTTCGAAGCCTAATTCTACGCAAGCGAGAAGAAGGTTTTGGAACTTACTCGGCTACTTCACGAAGAGCAAACTCTCAACACCTACATTGCACCAAAGAGGATGCGCAACGTCTTTTTACCTTAGAATTTTGTATTATTTTGCCCATGGGGCATTGATGTACTAATAAATTCTATCTTATTAATATGACGTATGTTTCTTTTTTGTTTAAAACAAATTTGAATTTTTGAATCCTTGAATGCATTACATGAATACATATCATTCATCATATGCATAAGCAGGTCTTCACACCAAGTTTCCTCATCTCTCTGCTGTTTATTTCAGTAAGATGGTGTGATACGGTGGGAGAACTGACTTGAGGTTTTGCGTTTGTTTTCGCAAATTTTTTGGTTTAGCAAGAGTCGCCACCGACTTTTTATTTTATCCTAAGGAAAGGTTAAAAAGCACAGCAAAAACCTTTGAGATGTTTTCTTGGGTTCGGGGAGTAGATTATAGAAAGGGAAGGTATTAGCACCCTTTCTATCCATGGTTATCCATGGGCTCTTAGTTACTTGCTTAGATCAAATTGCCTTGATTTTCAATTGTTTGAAATGGTGCTTTGTGTGTGGATTTTGAAAATGTTTTGAAAAGAGGCCAATGTGGTGGCAACCCTTGTAATGATCCATGTTGGGATGTATACAAAGATGTACTTATCTTTTGAAAAGTTTTCAATGTTTTTGAAAGTTGTTTTGAAAGTGTGTTGCGATGTGTGTTTTGAAAAATAGGCAAGTGTTTTTGTTTTGCAAGTTGGCAAGTAACCAAGAGTTTGTCTACTCTAAATTTCTCAAAGATCTTTGCTATGTTTTAAACCTTTTAACAATTTTGTTCCACCATTGTATTTGGTGGACAATCTTGTGTTAGGATGTGAACAGGACGGGTGCGGGTCATCGTTTAGACCATGATTGCAATGGTGCCAAGTGTCTTTGGCAACTTTTTCTGTTAAGGGACTTGATCATTTTTAGGCAACTTTCGAAAGCGTCATCAAGGGACTATGATCATTTGATATTGTTTTGTTTTGCCAAAGACACCTAACATGCAATATGGCCCATTATTGAAGGCAACAAGTGGAGTAACCCTAAGGGGTGCAAGTGTGATTTGTGTTTGTTCATTTTCATGCTTTTATCTTGGAATTAGGTCAAGTTATTGTTTGGTTGATCTTTGCATACAAAACCCTAATTCTATCATGGCATATTTAAAAAGCTTTTAAATGCGGAATTTAAAGGTCCTAAATTATTATAACACAATTATGGGATGGGGGGGGGGGGGGTACAAATGTTCAAATGGGGATATTTTGGCAAGAAATGTAAATCTAACTATTACATCCAAATTGAATATACAAGGTATTTAATATACAATAATTAAATAAAATAAAATAAAATATGCAAGATGCAAAAAAAATGATTTTTTATATGTATGTAAAAAGGTTTTTTATGTGACAAATAAACAATAAAAAATAAAAAATAAAAAATAAATAAAAAGATTAATTCTTTTGGATTTTTTAGGGTTTAGGGCAAAAACCCTAATTTGCTAAATAAAATGTTTATTATTTAATGTATGCAATATTTATTAATTATGTACAAAAAATAAATAAAAAGAAAGTATATTGTAAAAAAAGGATTTTTGAGGTCAAAATATTAATAAAAATAAAATGTATTATTTCTTTGTATTTTCCCTAAATATTCTAATAAATATATAAGTATTTATAATATTTACTAAATATATTAAATATGTACAAAAAATAAAATATTTAATATTTACAAAAAAAAATATATTTTTTATAAAATGTTTTTTAAAATATAAAGTAAAATAAAATGTATTAGTATTATTTCTAGTATTTTTAAATAGAAGATATTATGTATTTATTTACATATATAACTAAATGAAACAAATAAATATCAAATAAAATGCAAAAAATGTGAGAAAAATATTTTTAATATTTTTTATGCTTTGACAAAAATAAATAAGTCAGAAACAAAAATCAAAAGTCAAAAATAATGAAAATAAAACACAATGGGCCAAGGGGGTGCATGTGTGATAATGTGGTGCAAAAAGAAAATCAAACTCATGCCCAGCCCAAGAGGAGTTGTCTTCAACCTCCAGACTTGTTTGAACAACAACAACACGCGTTTCCTAACTCCTGATTCCTGGACTTTCAAGCAAAACTCATAACACAAAAAATGTAGAGCATCAAGAGACGAATCCAGACATATAAAAAACTTGACTTAACTCTCAGAAATGAGAGAGAATTTCTCCATCCCTAATTCTTGACCTAAGTTTTTGTCAATGTTCAGGTCTTAAATTCTCTCAGCATATGCAATATAAATGGAAAGTGAGGATATGGGTGGCTTCAGGGACATGAGTATGACATTTTTCATTCATAAATCTAAACCTAACTCTTCCTAGATTGAGAGATAGAAGTCCATGAACTTACCTGTTCAGCTTGGATCGTGTATGACAATGGAGGCACTTTCAAGGCAATGTGAGGACTTGTACAGCTTGCTTGAAGTTCAGGGATGCTTCTCCAACCTTTAGTTTGCCTTGAAACTAAATGAATCAAGCTATGGAAGTCGACCTGAAAAATAGAAAAAGTGAAAATGGTGAAGTTGGTTAGGGGTGTTACAGTTCGTGTCCAATGCTTGAGATAGTTTGTATAGGTGGTATGGAGTGTGTATGAACTGGTTTTGGCCAAGGCGCACGAATGGATTGAGTTATGGACCTCAATCTGCAGGGATGCCCTGTTTTGTGAAGTACAATGGTGTTTTGTGGTTTAGGGAGGTATGGAAGGTATTTGGCTCGTGCCTTAGCTCAGTTATGATGTTTTGAATATGTTCAACAAGTTTGTCTAGGCTTCTGTTGGCAGAAATGTGAGATTGTATTCAAAATGCAAGGTTTCTTCTATCTTAAGCAAAAAATGACAAGTTGGTTTACAAGCTTTCCTAGGCCCCTCAAGTATGCTGCACACTTGAGTCTTAATCAGTGGGATATGTTCCTGAACTTGTGCCAAAAGGATTTGCCATGTACTTCATAGATTGCAATCTTGACATAAAGTTCACCTTTTCAAAAATGGATAATGTGCTTTTTCTAATTATGGACTAATCCTTCATGTAATGACTAAATGCATAGAATAAAATCTTGGCACAATGGTTTAGCATTTAATTTTTGAGTGTAAATGAGATTAGAGGCCTGTAATGTAGCTTGCACATGTTGAGTTTGAAAATGCACAAGTTATGAACATGCCTTTGGCCATGAATCAAAGTGACTTTTGCCCATATTCACAAATTCGATTCTCCCTAACCACAAGGGTGTTTGAGAAGTTCTTGGACATTTTGGAAAGCTTGGAATGTGTACTACAATCCATATTTGTAATGCAAGTTGAAATTCCAAGTTTAAGCATGTGAAAAGTAGCCATGAAGTTAGGCAAAAATCCTGCCTAGAATAGGTCAAAATTTTTCTAAGTTAAGAATGTTTTGCACCCTTATTCCAAAAATCATAACTTGAGCTACAAGCTTCTTTTGAGAAAACTTTGTGAATCAAAGTTGTAGGTTTTGCAATGGACTACAACTTTCATGTTTTGAGGTTTGTTTGAATCCAAATGTATCTTGATGAAAAAATGGGACAAAGTTAGGAAAAAATTAGGGATTTTCATAACTTAGAAAAATTCTAAGTTATGAAAATTCTTCATTTCAAACCCTAATTTGTGATTTTTGATTTCTTGATGAAAAAGTTTCATAATTTGACATGTCTTGATGAAAAATGAATCTTGACACTTGATTTTGACCAAAAAAAGTCAAAGTTTGACTTTTCAGTATACAGTCAAATTTGGCTCAGTTGACTGGAAAATTCATCTGTCAATCTTGTGCATTTGGGATCTTTTGAACTTGTTGAACATGTCAAGACAATGCCATGGGGTCCTTGAGTCCATATATGAGCTTGGTTTGCCATTGGCTAGGTCAAACAGTCAAAAATTGCCTTTGTGCAGTCAAAACCCTAAAAATGACCATTTTGCGCTTTTGGTGATCTGATCAAATTTCTTGTGGAATTGTGATCCAAACTTGACCAAATGGTTCATATGAGTTCATAATATTGATATGGGTCAAAAATCATGAGGTTTGACTGTCAATTGACTACAGTTGACTTTTTCCCCAATACAGCTGATTTCTAGGTCAACTGTCCAATTGACTGGGCAAAGATTGGAATCAAGGCTTGAAACTTGGTATGGATAAACTTGTGAGTCCAACATGAAGCATGAAAGTAATCTTGGGCTTTTTAGATCAAAACATCTTTGTGCAAACACAAACCCTAATTTGGGTCAACAGTGCAAAGAGGAGTCTTGAGCAGAGCAAAACCTAACTTGATCTTGAGCTCCAAGGGTCTTGTGGTGAGAAAATATTGAGGAAATGGGAGGGCAAATTTTGGGGTACAACAGATGGATATTGAACAAACGGTCAAAGACTTACAAGCTCAGAATTCACAATTTCAACAACTACTCTTGACCTTGGCCAAGGGGCAGGAGGAGCTCAAGACTCTACTAGAGAAGGAAAAAGAGAAAAAGAATAAGAAGAGAGCGGGTGTGGCTATCTTAGGCAGAAGGTTTGAAGGACAAGCCATACGGACTTTGGAATTCCCACCAACATCTGAAGAGGGGGAAGGAAAAGGTAAAGGAACTGCAGTGCCATCTGATTCTGAAGCAGAAGAAGAGGAAGATGAGGACTATTCTGAACAGTAGTACCCTCCGGCCGATGACAAATACAAAAACTTGGAAGAACGTCTAGCTGTTATGGAGATACAAAGAGTACCGGGGCTGAATTTTGAGGAGTTAGGGTTGGTTTCTGGAATTGTAATCCCTCCTAAGTTTAAAGTACCTCTGTTTGCTAAGTATGACGGGGTGTTTTTCCCTAAGATGCACCTACGATCTTATGTCAGAAAAATTCAACCACATTCTTCTGACAAAGACTTATGGGTTCACTTTTTCCAGGACAGTTTGTCAGGAACACAACTGGATTGGTTTTACCAGTTGGAGAGGTCTGATGTGCATAATTGGGAAGATTTGGCGGCCGCATTCTATAAACAGTATCAATATAACGCTGACTTGGCGCCAACCCGTACTCAGCTACAGAGTATGGCTATGGCTACCAATGAGGGTTTCAAAGACTACGCCCAAAAATAGAGGGATTTGGCCGGAAGGGTGCAACCACCTTTATCTGAAAGAGAGCTTGTGGACATGTTCTTGGGGACTCTGTCAGGTCTTTTCTTTAATCACCTGATTGGAAGCTCCTCTGCAGGTTTCACTGAGTTGATTCTAACTAGCGAAAGGGTGGAAGCCGGTATTAGAAGCGGGAAAATTCAGAAAGATGCATCTACCTCTGTTGCTGAAAAAATCCCTTCACGGTAAAGAAGGAAGTGTCTGCTGTCTATGCCCAGAAGAATCAGGGAAGAATTGAACGACGACCAACTGTGGGGGCCGTTATGATTCAGAAATCTGCATTAGACCAGCCGAGAAACAATCAGCCGAGAAATGATCAGCCGAGGAATAACCAGCAAAGGGTGGAAAGGCCTGTAAGGCAATTCACCAAGATAAACATGACTCCTGCTCAAGTCTTACCACATATCTTGAAGTTGAACCTGGCCATGCTAAAGGAAGCCCCTAAAAATCCTAACACTGCTTCTCCACATTACCATCCCAACGTCAGATGTGCTTATCATTCAGAAAGTCCAGGGCACGATACCAACAACTGTTGGGCCCTGAAGAACAAGATTCAAGATCTGATTGACGCAAAGGAAGTTGAATTTGAAGCTCCTGAAAATCCGAATGTAATCTCCACACCGATGCCTAAGCATGGGCACAATGCCAATGTTGTGGAAGAAGATCTGTTTGTTTCTGCTGTGGATGAACTGTCAACTCCTTTCCTAACCATCAAGTTGAATTTGTTAAAGGTTGGGGTGTTCCCAGGATGTGACCAAGATTGCCATGCTTGCCTGTCCTCCCCATTTGACTGTCCTCTTTTGAAGAAAGGAATCCAACAATTGATTGATAACAAGGAAATTTTGTTTGAGAAAGCTCCTGTCTCACCCATTCCAGTTCCCGAAGTTTCAATAATAACCATATACGCCAATTCTTCCAGGGTTCCTAAAAAACACGTTAGGATTACATCCGCTCCAATGACTACTCCGTTGAAGATAACAATGCCAGGGCCAACCCCTTACAAAACCGATAAAATGGTAACATGGAACTATGGTGGAGAAATCTACTACCATGGTGTCAAACAGATTGAACAAACCATTGAAGAAGAAAGCTCTGAGGAGGATAATCCTGACATCAGTAACATTGCTGGAACAAGCAAAATTACTCATAGTGGGAGAATCTTTTCTCTAGAGATTGCTCCTCCAACAGCAGTCTTTGGACCTGTGGCCATCCCGAAGATTACCCCTGTGATTGTACCTACAAGTGTACCCACCAATAATGACAATGCAATTCCCGTCCCCGTTTCCGATGCTGAGAAAAAAGTAAAGAATTTTCAAGAGGAGCCTGTCTTGACGAAGGCTCAGTCATTAGTCATTCCTGAAACATCCCAAAAAGAGATGGAAGAGATTCTGAGGATTATTAAGAAAAGTGATTACAATGTTGTTGAACAACTGGGGCAGACCCCCTCCAAAATATCTATGTTAGCCCTGTTGATGTGCTCTGAGGCACATGCTAAAGCTTTGGTCAAGTTTTTGAAGACGGCCCACGTGCCACAAGAAACCTCCGCTGATCAATTCCAGGAATGTGTGGCCAGCTTAACAGTTGACAATGGCCTGGGATTCTCCGATGCAGACTTGACCTCCAAAGGGAGAAAACATAATGACGCGCTACATGTTTCAGTTGAGTGTAGGGGAACCACCCTAGCTCATGTTTTGGTTGATACTGGGTCATCTTTAAATGTCTTGCCGAAGAAAGCCTTGGATAGACTGGATTGTGAAGGCTTAACCCTAAAACCCAGCAACATCATTGTCAGAGCCTTTGATGGTTCTAAGAGGATGGTCCATGGAGAGGTGGGCATCCCGATCAAGGTGGGTACCCAGACGTTCAATTCAACATTCTACGTGATGGACATCCGTCCTTCCTATTCTTGCCTGCTGGGAAGACCTTGGATCCACCATGCTGGAGCTGTCACTTCTACTTTGCATCAAAAGCTCAAGTACCCTGTCTAGGGGAAAATCATAATTGTTCATGGCGAAGAGGAATACATGATCAGTCATCTTAATTCTTTCCGTTATGTGGAATTAGATGGCGAATTCATAGAGACCCCTTTCTAACACTTCGAAGAAGTCTCTGAAGAGATAGTGGCGACCAAGACAGTGTCCTCAACTCCTGTGATCACAAGACCTCCGCCTCGGATGTCTTCTTTAAAGGATGCTAGGGCAGTGGTGGAAGAAGGCGGATCCACAATCTGGGGGAAGCTTCCCAACTTTCCTTTCAAATCAGACAAATGCGACTTGGGATTTACTTCGACTGGTCAGAAGGCCGTGCGCCGCTCTCGGGCTGGAGGGCCACCTGTGAAGATCAGCCACCGAGGGGTTAATGCACTAGAGGACAGTGAAGAAGAGTGCAACTTAGAAGACTGGATTTTCCCTACTGTTGGCGGAGGACTGTGCAACTGGGAAGCAAAAGACTTTGTTCCAATTACTTTCATAAATCAGTAATTTATCTTTTCCATTTCTGTTGGGCTGTAATAATTCACAAACAATTCATACTTTTTCAACCTTGTGTCTTACCCGAGGCACATAAGTCCATTTGTAAGGGTTCTTATTTCATTTTCATATGTCATTTTAATGAATCATGGACGCTTTTCATATTTAAACCTTTTGCGCTCATTGTCTTTCTTTTACATTTTGTTGTTTTAAGATGGTTATGCCCTTACACACACCCACACTCACAAATGCAGGTACCCTTCCATTTCGGAACCCATGGGTAACGATATTGCTATAGCCTTCACTGACTCTGAAGATCTGATCAACCAAGCCGAATACGAAGGTGAGGAAGATTGTGAGGTGCCAGGGGAATTGGCCAGACTACTACAGCAAGAAGAAAGAGCAATTCAGTCTCATGAAGAGAAGTTGGATACTATCAACTTGGGAACTGAGGATGACAAAAAGGAAATCAAGATAGGTGCCAACCTAGAGTCGAGTGTCAAGGAGCGCCTAATTCAGCTACTACATGAATATGTTGAGATCTTTGCCTGGTCATACGAAGACATGTTGGGACTCGATACATACATTGTGGTTCACCGTCTCCCCACAAGAGAAGACTATCCACCAGTTAAACAAAAGGTCTGTCGCATGAGACCTGACATGTCAGAAAAGATCAAAGCAGAAGTTATAAAGCAGTTCAATGCTGGATTTCTGGCTGTTACTTCCTATCCACAATGGGTTGCTAACATTGTGCCCGTGCCTAAGAAGGATGTCAAAGTGAGAATGTGCGTCAATTACAGAGACTTAAACAGGGCCAGTCCTAAAGATGACTTTCCACTTCTGCACATTAACATCCTGGTCGACAACACACCTCAGCACAAAGTATTTTCTTTCATGGACAGATTCTCAGGCTATAATCAGATCAAAATGGAACCTGAGGACATGGAGAAAACTACTTTTGTCACACAGTGGGGTACGTTCTGCTACAAAGTGATGCCATTCGGACTGAAGAATGTCGAGGCAACCTATCAACGCGCCATGGTAGCTTTGTTTCATGACATGATACATCATGAGATAGAGGTCTACGTAGATGACATGATAGCCCGATCACAAACGAAAGAAGAACACTTTGATCACTTGCAAAAGTTGTTTGTCAGGTTGAAGGAGTACAAGCTCAGATTAAACCCAAACAAGTGCACATTCGGAGTCCGAACTGGTAAGCTCTTAGGTTTCATTGTCAGCAACAAAAGCATCGAGGTTGATCCTGCCAAAGTCAAAGCTAAACAAGAAATGTCTGCCCCTCGCACTGAGAAGAAGGTCAGAGGTTTCTTGGGACGCCTAAACTACATTGCAAGGTTCATTTCTCACCTAACATCTACCTGTGAACCAATCTTCAAACTATTGAAGAAAGATCAGGTAGTTAAATGGAATGATGACTGTCATATTGCTTTTGATAGAATCAAGGAGTATTTGCTAGAACCTCTTGTCCTGATGCCACCCGTCGAAGGAAGACCGCTAATCATGTATCTAACCGTCCTAGAGAATTCAATGGGGTGAGTACTGGGCCAACATGACGAGTCTAGCCGAAAAGAGCATGCCATTTATTACCTTAGCAAAAAATTTACTGACTGTGAGACCCGATACTCACTGCTCGAGAAAACTTGCTGCGCTTTGGTATGGGTTTCTCGCCGGCTAAGGCAGTATATGTTGACTCATACCACTTTGCTGATATCTAAGATGGATCCGATCAAGTACATCTTTGAGAAGCCTGCTCTATCCGGAAGAATAGCTAGATGGCAGATGATCCTAACGGAATACGATATACAGTACACGACCCAAAAAGCAATAAAGGGGAGTGTGCTAGCCGATCATCTGGCCCATCAAGCTGTCAAAGATTACCAATCCATGAGGTTCGACTTCCCTGACGAGGACATTATGACATTGGAAAACATTGAAGAGAACAGACCATATGATGGACCTGAACAAGGATCCCGATGGACCCTGTACTTTGATGGGGCCTCCAATGCACTTGGAAACGGTATCGGTGCGGTACTCATCTCTCCAGAAGGTTGCCATACACCTTTCACTGCTAGACTTTGCTTCAACTGTACGAACAACATGGCAGAGTATGAAGCTTGCATCTTTGGACTCAAGGCTGCCGTAGACTTGGGAATCAAATCTTTGATTGTGTTTGGGGACTCAGCTTTGGTCATCAGTCAAATCAAAGGAGAGTGGGATACTAAGCATACAAACTTCATCCCTTATAAACAACATGTCTTGACATTGTTACCACATTTCGAGCAGATTACCTTCGAGCACTTTCCGCGAGAAGAAAATCAGCTAGTGGATGCTCTAGCTACAATGTCACCCATGTTTAAACTTAACTGGGATAATGAGGCTCCCCAAATCACCATTGAACGGATGGACGAACCTGCACATTGTCACGAGATTAATACCGAGGAAGTAGTGGACCGATCGTGGTTTCATGAAATCAAAAGGTATCTCGAGGCGCAAGAATACCCTGAAGGAGCATTAGTCAACGACAAAAAGTTCTTAAGGAGGTTCTCAGCTAAGTTCTTCCTAAGCAATGGCATCCTGTACAAGCGCAATCATGATTCTATTCTGCTCCGTTGTATGGACAAAGCTGAAGCTGGAAGGATTATGGCTGAATTTCATGAAGGTACCTTCGGCACTCACTCTAGCAGACATATGATGGCTAAGAAGATTCTACGGGCAGGCTACTACTGGTCTACCATGGAAGCTGACTGCTATCAACACTCCCGCACTTGTCACAAATGTCAAATCTATGCAGACAAGGTGCACGTGCCTCCAGTTCCTCTAAATGTCCTAACAGCTCCTTGGCCATTCGCTATGTGGGGAATCGACATGATTGGAGAGATCAAGCCTACAACATCCAATGGGCATCGCTTCATCCTGGTGGCCATTGACTACTTCACCAAGTGGGTCGAAGCAGCTTCCTTCGCATCCGTTACTAAGAATGTTGTGGCTCACTTCATCAAGCAGAACCTTATTTGCCGGTACGGTATCCCCAAAAGGATTATCACTGATAATGGTACAAACCTTAACAATACTATGATCACTGCCCTGTGCGAGCAGTTCAAGATTCAACATCATAGTTCATCTCCCTACCGACCAAAGATGAATGGTGTAGTTGAAGCTGCTAACAAAAATATCAAGAAGATCATACAAAATATGACAGTCACCTACAAGGACTGGCATGAGATGTTACCGTTTTCTCTTCACGGGTACCGTACCACAGCACACACATCAACTGGGGAAACACCCTATTCTTTGGTATATGGCATGGAAGCTGTTTTACCTATCAAGGTTCAGATTCTCTCTTTGAGAATCATGAAGGATGCTAGTTTGAGTGAAGACGATTGGATTCAGACCCGGCTTGATCAACTTAACTTGATTAACGAGAAGAGACTTACTGCTGTTTTCCACGGTCAGATGTATCAAAAACGGATGATCAAGGCTTTCAACAAGAAAGTCAGACGCCAGATATATCAAGTCGGGGATCTAGTAATCAAGCGCATTATCTTGCCACAAAGTGATCCCAGGGGCAAATGGACTCCTACCTACTAAGGACCATTTGTGATCAAGAACATCTTTTCTGGTGGGGCAATGATCTTAACCACCATAGACGGCGACGACCTGCCGCACCCTGCAAACGCAGACATAGTCAAAAGATACTAAGCATAAATGGCCCACTAGGTTGACACACCTAGGCAAAAAAAAGGGGATCCCGGTGAATCGAAAACCCGAAAGGGCGGTCCAGGCAAAAATTAGGGATAAACAAAAAAAATATGTACACCCGGCAAGTTGAAAACCCGAAAGGGCGACTTGGGAAAAAAAGGGTTTCCCAGTGGACTGAAAACCCGAAAGGGCGGTCCAGGCAAAAGTTAGGGAATTAAAGCGTATGACTATGTCTCGTCAGATCAATTTAAGGATAATCTCTTCACTGAAAAACTCTGAGCTTCTGATTAATCCAATCATCTTCGGACGAAGCAGCGGATGGACAAGATATTCGGAGATACGAAGGCAATAGCGGAATGGAAACCCCATGGGATTTTTACACACATAGCTATCTTTCTTTGTATAAAATTTTCTTACTTTTATGACACCGTCCTCTTACTAGGATGTCTGTCTCCTTTGTACAAAACACTTATTCAAAGTAAATACAAAGATACCTCTTTAAAGTGAAGAAAACTATTTGCCTTTTTCTTTTTACACTTGTGTTTTTATTTGCAAAAACGTCCAATGATTCATTGATGAACATATGCATTTGAACATAATTACTATTTACAAATAAGCAGGATGGAAAAGAACAATTACTGACAGACTGAAAGGATAGGAAAACTTCTTTAGGCTATTCCATGAGTAATCCCTACCATACATCATCTAGATCCCCAGCGGAGCTAAAACCTTGAAATACATATCCCCAGCGGAGCTAAATTTCAAACCCTTAATTCCCATCAGAGTTAAGTTTTCAAACTCCCAATCCACAGCAGAGCAAAAACTTTGAGTTACAGATCTCCAGCGGAGCTGAAACCTTCATACCCAGTCGAGTCAAGACTTCTAATCCCCAGCAGAAACCATCCAATTTCCCAGCAAGTTATCTTGAAGCCTGGAAATCAACCAGATAACAGTTAACTTGTGTCTCTCCCCAACCTAGGATAACTCCCCAGTAGAGTGGCAGACGACCGAAAACTCCTGAACTTACTCTCCAGCAGTAAGCCTTCTTCCCCATAGAGTTTTTACTCCCCAACAGAATGAATATTCTCATTCTTGATTCCCCAGTGAAGTTGCCAGGGTCTTCATCACTCCCCAGCATGAAGTCACCAAAGTTTTATTTGCTCCTCAACAGAATGAAGGTTCTCATTCTTAAATCCCCGCAGAGATCATCAGAGTTTTCCTTATTCTCCAGTAGATCAAGGATTTCCTTTGTATAATCCCCAATAGAGGTCATCAAATTCTCGGGATTGCCCAAGCAGATTTCTCCAGCAGTTTGGCATTACTCTCACAACAAATTTTTTGTCAATACTCCAACTTCAAGACATGAAGGATTCTCACATCCCCACAGAAGTTGTTAAGGATTTTTTAATCTCCAACAGTCGCCTAAGATTTTTCTTACTCTCAGCAGTCAAGGATTTATTTTCCCCGGCAGCAGTCAAGAGTTTCTATTATCCCCAGCTGTCAAGGATTTATTTTCCTCAGCAATACAGCAAATCAGCTTATATGCGCATACATTACATTCGTATATCATAAACATTGATAAAACACATTTATTGCATCATACATTTCATGCAACATAACTTTGTGTTTCAGCTAACATTTTACCCTTTTCAGGATAAGATTAACAAGCTACCATTAACAGTATACAATCATGATACAGTACAGATACACTCCTGACAAGGAAGTCATTCTGTTGCTCATTTAGATTCAGATTTCAGATACAGTTCAGATACGCTCCAGATACGGATGCCATCCTGATACTTATTCAGATTTCAACTATCAGATACATATTAGATACGCTCCAGACAAGGAAGCCATTCTATTTCTCATCCAGATTCAGCTATCAATTTCAAGTTCAGATACACTCCAGACACGGAAGTTATTCTGTCACTTATTCAGATTCTAGTTCAGATACACTCCAGACACGGACGCTATTCTGGCCCTTGTTCAGTTTTCCGATTCAGATACAGTATAGATACGCTCCAGACACGGAAGCCATTTTGTCACTTATTCAGATCCAAAACTTCAAATACAGTACGGATACGCTCCAGACATGGTTGCCATTCTGTCACTTATTCTGATTTTTCCCAGCTCAGAGACGCTCCAGACACGGATGCTACTCTATTGCTTATTCAGATTCAACATTCAGATATAGCTTGGATACGCTCCAGATACAGATGCTATTCCTTTGATCATTCAGATTCAGTCTCCAGATACAGTACAGATACGTTCCAGACGCGGATACCATTCTGATGCTTATTCTTCTGACCTACAAGATACAATTCAGCAAACATTCTTGGATGGCATCTCTAAGCCCATCTCCAACAAGATTCTATCACATCTCCAAATGGCATCTTTAAGCCTATTTCCTCAACTACACTTTGACGAGTGCAAATTTACGGGCACTCTAGTGTCCAATCATCTTTTACCTTCGAGTCACGAACGGCAAACTCGCCAATCTAACTCTTCAGGTTCAAGAAGATTAAACAGGGGCAGATGTTGTACCCCAAAATTTTCCCACTCATATTATAAAGATTTTCCTCACAAGACCTCTTGGACTCCAGACAGGATTAGGGTTTGCTCAGCTCAAGACCTCCTCTTGCACTGATGACCTGAAATTAGGGTTTGAGTTTGCACAAGGAATTTTGTACTATCAATGCTTCATATGACTTTCATACACCATCTTGGACCCCTAAGATTTCTCATACCAAGTTTCAAGCCTTAAATCACATTTTTGCCCAATCAATTGGACAGTTGACCTAAAAATCAGCTATATTGGGGAAAAAGTCAACCATGGCCAATTTACAGTCAAACCTCATAATTTTTTATCCACAATAACATTTTAGGCTCCCATGTACCATTTGATCAAGTTTGGATTACAACTCCTCAAGAAATTTGATCAGATCATCAAAAGGGCAAAATGGTCAAAGTTAGGGTTTTGACTGAGAAAGGGCAATTTCAGATTTTTAACCTAGCAAATGACCAATTGGGTTCAAGCATGATTTCAAGGACTCAATAGCATCATCTTTACCTAATCACATAGTTCAAAAGATCTTAAGTGCATAGGATTGACAGATGAATTTTGCAGTCAACTGATCAAAAATCAATTGTACACTGAAAAGTCAAACTTTGACTTTTTGGTCAAAATCAAGTGCCAAGGGTCATAATTCATCAAGATATGTCAAAATGTGAAACTTGTTGACCAAAAAACCTAATTTTTCAAATTAGGGTTTAATTTGAAATTTTTTCATAACTTAGAAAATTTCTAAGTATGGAAATTTTCTTATTTTTTCCCAACTTTCCACAACTTTTTCACCATGATGCAATTGGATTCAAACAAAACTTACAACATGAAAGTTGTAGTCCTCCATGAAATCTACAACTTTGATTCACAATGTTTTCCAAAAATATGCTTGGATCTCAAGTTATGATTTTGTGAATAGGGGTCCATAAACTTTTTAACTTAGTGAAATTTTGCCCTAGTTTAGGCAGATTTTTTACCTAACTTCATGGCAAATTTTCACCTAGTTACAAGAGTAATCTAAAAATGAATTTCAAAGATGGATTGTGGATAATGTTACAAGATTTCCAAAATGTCCAATAACTCTTCAAGATCATTTATGGTTAGGGAGAATCGAAGAAGGGAAAATGGAAATTTATCACTTTTGTTCAAGGCATTTTCACAATGGTTCAAGTTGCAAATATGCCCTAGCATGCTTGTACTTGGCATTACAGGTCCTAATCCTTTCTACACTCCATAATTGAATGTTAATTCAGTGGACAATGGCTTTATTCTGACCTATGGAGCATTGTACAATGAATTAATCCATTTATGGCATAAAGTTCATAATACTACTTTCATAAAGCTAACTTTTTGCCACTTTGCAAATCTTGAGCCATGGACCTGATCTTTTGTTGCAAACAAGATCCACAAACATCAGGCAAAGTACACCAACCCTATGCAGCTAGCAAGCAAGCCCGTACAGGCCTTTGGCATTGGTCATGTCAACTTTCTTCAAAAGCAAGCAAACTTGAAAAAGTCAAGACAACTTGTGTATCTGTTAAAGGCAAGACTTTGTATCATTTCAAACAACTTCAGAACTTTGTAACAAGCCTAAACACGAATCCATAGCATCCCAAACACTCTCAAACACCAAAATCACACTTTTCTGCCCAAACAGGGCATCATCTGTAGAACACTTGCCATTTTAAAACTTGCTCGTACGTTTTGCCTTTCAACCCTTGAAACATCTTCCCTATATCACATCCAAGCTATCCAGGCCCTTGGCTTGCAATTGTGTGCCCTGTTTCACACTTCACCATTTTCATTTTGCAAGGTTGCAGGTTGACTCGTGTAGGGAGATTCAAGCATCTACAAGGCCAGCTGAGCATTTGAGAAGCTTGAGGGAACTTCAAGGAAGCTCACACGATCCTCAGGCCTCACTCAAAGTTCCCACATTGCCATATCCAAACTCAACTGAACAAGGTATTTTTCAAAGTTCTATCTCCTTATTTAGGCATCCTTAAGCTTTGATTTGTGAAGCAAAAATGTAGTCCTTAACTTGCTTAAGCTGTACATATGCATATTTGTCATTTATATTAACTGAGCTAAGAGTATTTGATTGTTGAAGTTCATGAAAAAACTAGGTCAGAAGTTAGGGCCATTAAAATTCTCCCTGGTTTCTTAGAGTTAGGTTTCAAATCTTATATCATTGGAATCGTGATCAAAAATGCTACAAGTTTTATGTTGCAAGATTTTGTTTTTGTGCACGTATGTGAGAGATACAGGTTGAAGGCAAAACGCGTGCAAAATGTTGGTTGGATGACAGGGATGAAGATGGCTTGGGCCTGGCGCGCCTGGGCTTCTGTTTTTGCTTCCCATACCCCCCCGTTTCCTATTTGCACCCCCCTTTGCATATTTTGATATTTTTCATATTTTATTTTTATTTTTGTATTTATTGACTTTATTATTATTTTTTAACATTAAAAATCACAAAAATAATTTTCTTTATTTTTTGCATTTTTATTTTATTTTTATTTTATTTTTTGCCTAATAAAATAGTTTACTAGAATAAATAGAAATTCATTTTCTTAAAAAAATAGTAAAAACATTTAAAAATACCATGCATTTTTATTTTTACTATTTTTCACACCTAAAATATTATTTTCATACATATTATATTTTTTTTTAATACTTGTAAATATTTTTATTTATTTATTTCTTGTACAAAATGAATAAAATAATAAATATAAAACATATATTTTCTTTTAATCAAAAACTAGGGTTTTTACCCCTTTCAAAAATAATATTATTTTTCTCTTATTTTCTAGGGTTTAAATAATTTTTTTTCTCATACATAAAACAATTACAAAACATTCTTTGCATATTTACATTTTATTGCATATTTAAATAATTGTTTATTTATTTATTTGTACAATAAATTCAATTGGGTTGTAATAGTGAATTAGGGTTTTATTTTGTGCAAATATCCCCATTCAAAACTTGTATCCCCCTTCCCATAATATTGATGTAATAGTTTATATATACTTTACGCAATTTATCGCATTATATACATGTTTAGTAAACTAAGGTTTGTATGATAAGATAAAAATCAAACAAATATAATGACCTAATACAAGACAAACAAGATGCATGAAAAATTACAATACCTTGCACACAAGCACCTCTAGGGTTTTACCCACTTGGTTGCCTTAAAACATGGCCATGGTATGCATGCTAGGTATCTTGGCAAAACAATACAAACAAAAGATCATAGTCCCTCGATGACGCTATCTTGGTTGCCTAAAAACAAATGATCTTGGTCCCTTAAAACTTGCTAAAGATACTTGGCAATATTGTTATCATGGTCATACGATGACCTACGCCCGTCCCGTTTAACATCCAAAGATAGGGTTATCTACCAAAACAATGGTAGGTTAACAATGTCAAAGGAATAAAAATGTATAGGAAAGACTTTTGAGTAGGTAGATAAGCTTCTAGTTACTTGATCAACTTCAAAACAATCCTTGCTATTTTCAAACAAACACACACATTTCAAAACATTTTCCAAAACAAACTTTCAAAACATTGAAACATTTTTCAAAAGACAAACATTTTTGTATACATTCTTACGAATGAGAATCATTACAACGATTGCCTAAACAAAGGCCTCTTTTCAAAATACTTTCAAAACCACACAAAGCACCATTTCAAACAATTGTCAAAGCAAAGTAAGTGATCTAAAACAAGTAACTAAGAGCCCATGGAAAACCATGGATGAAAAGGGTGCTAGCACCTTCCCTTTTCATAATCTACCCCCTGAAACCAAAAACAATCTCAAAGGTCTTCCCTGTGCTTTTTTACCTTTCCTTTTGGATAAAAGAAAAGTCGGTGGCGACTCTTGCTAAACCGCAACATTTGCAAACACAAATGCAAAACCTCAAGTCAGTTCTCCCACCGCATCACAGTTGCGCTCAAATTTTGTGGCTAAAACAACAACTTTGTGACTACGGACTCGATCTAGGGTGCATTCCTCTAAGATGTGACAACACCAGTGCAATCAACATCACAAAGAATCCCGTCATGCATTCAAGGACTAAACATATAGACATTCGACATCATTTTCTCCGTGATCATGTTCTTCAAGGAGATGTTGGGGTAACCTTTGTAGATACTCATAATCAGCTTGCCGATATCTTCACCAAACCTTTGGCGAAAGAACCTTTCTACAAAATTCGTCGAGAGCTCGGCATACTTGACGAACGCGACTTATAAGGTGCATTCTACCCTTGATATATCTTTTATATATGTTTTATACATGCCATATATGAATTTATGCTATGTGATACTTAATTTTTCAAGAAAAATTTGGTTTTGGATAATTTTTGTTGGTGCAAATTGTGATACGGTGGGAGAACTGACTATGGTTTTGCGTTTGTTTTCGCAAATGTTTCGGTTGAGCAAGAGTCGCCACCGACTTTTTATTTTATCCTAAGGAAAGGTTTAAAAAGCACAGCAAAAACCTTTGAGATTTTTCTTGGGTTCGGGGAGTAGATTATAGAAAGGGAAGGTATTATCACCCTTTCTATCCATGGTTATCCATGGGCTCTTAGGTACTTGCTTAGATCAACTTGCCTTGGTTTTCAATTGTTTGAAATGGTGCTTGGTGTGTGGTTTTTGAAAATGTTTTGAAAAGATGCCTTGTATAGGCTACCCTTGTAACAATTCTTTACTCGAATGTTTTACAAAAGGTATTTTGTCTTTAGAAAAGATGTTTCAAGTTTTTTTTTTTTTGAAAGTTGGTTTTGAAAGTGTTTGTGAAGTGGGTTTTGAAAATAGGCAAGTGTTTTCTTGGCAAATTGACAAGTACTTAAGAGTTTGTCTACCCTAAAATTTTCTCAAAGATTTTTGTTATGTTTTGAACCTTTTGAAAATTTTGTTCCACCATTGCATTTGGTGGACAATCTTGTCTTAGGAGGTGAAAGGGACGGGCACGGGTCATCGTTTAGACCATAATTGCAATAGTGTTAAATGTCTTTGGGCAATTTTTCTTTAAAAGGGACTTGATCATTCATTTAGGCAACATTTTGAGGGACTATGATCATTTGATTGTTTGTTTTACCCAAAGAAATTCAACATACAATATGGCCTAATTATTTGAAGGCAACAAAGTGGAATACCCTAGGGGTGCAAGTGTGAAATGTGTTGTCCATTTTCATGCTTTTTTTTTGTCTTGTATTAGGTCAAACTATTTTTTTGTTCATTTTATTCGCATGCAAACCCTAACTCTAACATAGTATATTTAGAAAGCGATAAAGTGCGAAATTTAAATTCCTATGCTATTACAACACAATAATATGGGGAGGGGGGTACAATGTCTCAAATGGGGTATATTTAGACAAGAATTTAAACCTAACTATTACATCATTTTTTTTTGAATATTCACAAGACAAATAATTGTATAATTAAATGGAAATTGAAATAAATATGCAAAAATATAAAAAGGGAATTTTTATGTGTATGCAAAAAAAGATATTATTTATGTGAAATAAAAAGAGAAATAACAAGGTATTATTTTTGGAGTATTTTCAAATTTAGGGCAAAACCCTAATTTTTTAATCAAAAAGGGATATTAACCAATTAATTCATATAATAACTATTATTTACATACAAAAATAAAATAAAATATAGTATATTTGTAAAAAGGGCATTTTTTAGTATTAAATATTAAAAAAATAAAATATGTACATTTTTTGGTATTTTTATCTTAAGCATATTAATATATACCTATATATTTATATTATTTACAAAATGTATATTATATGTATTAGTTAATAATATTTAATATTTAAATAAAAAAGGTAATTTTCCATAAAATATTTTCAGGAGGTAAGATAAAATGTATATAAAAATATATTTGTACTATCTTAATATTTTAAACAAAAAGTATATATATATTTACCTATTTATGTACAAACTAAAGAAACAATCAAATAAATACTTAATAAATTCAAAAAATGATGAGAAAAATATTTTTATATTTTTAATATGCTGAGAAAAAATAAATGAGTCAGTTAAAAAAAAGAAAAAGTCAAAAAAAACATTAAAAATGAAGCAAATGGGCTCAGGGGTGCAAAACAGAAAAAGTGGTGTGAATAAGAAAATTGCTCAGGCCCAGCCCAAGAAGACATTGTCTTCAACCTTCAGCCAAAAACAATTCAAAAACGCGCGCCCTGTTCTTGATCTTCTAACTCCTGATTCCTGGCTTATTAATAAAAACTCATAACATTAAAAATGTTCAACATCAAGAGACGAATCCAACCATATGCAGAACTTGATCTAACTCTCTAAGATGAGGGAGAATTTCTCCTCCCCCAAATCCTAACCTAGATTTTCTGCCATTTTTAAACCTCAAATTCTCACAGCTCAAGCAAAAGAAATGAAAAGTAAAAACATGTACATGTTCAGTGGCATGAGTAGAACATGGTTTATTCACAAACTTAGAGCTAATGATGCTTGATAAGAGAGATAGAAGTTCACCAAGATACCTGTTCAGCTGAAGTTCTATCTGGCAATGAGGGAGCTTTCAGTGCAAGGTGATGATTGGAAAAGCTTCCTTGAGGTCTAGGGATGCTATTCCAATGTTTACTTTGTCTTGAAAGCTTCTGAATCGTGCTAGAGCACTTCACCTGCAAAACAAGAAACTGAAAATGGTGGAAGTGGTTAGAGGGATTACAGGTCGTGTTTCAAGTCATGGTTAGCTTGCATAGATGCTAGGGAATGTGTGTGAACTGGTTTGGGCAAGAGAGCTTGAGGGAAATGGGAGATGGCACTCAAACTGCAGGCCTGACCCTGTTTTTGCAGTTTGAAGATGATTCTGAGATTGGGAGTGTTTGAGAGGTGTTAGGATCGTGCAAAAGCTTGGTTGAGATGTCTTGAGTATGTTTGATAAGTTCACTTAAGGGTTTGTGAGCTGATATGAGAGTTGGTTTGAGTTATGATGTGTTTCTTACACTTTAAGCAAGCCATGGTTACTTTGTGCCTCTAGCCTGTACAGGCCCTCATACTATGCTGCATAATCCCTCCTTGATCAGTGTGATTAACACATAAACTTGTGCCAATTAGATATGGACTGTACTTCTTGGATTTGTAATTGGACATAAAGTGAAACTTTTGCAAAAATGGATATAATGCTTTTTCCAATTTGGGATTAATCCATCATACAATGCTTTAGCTCATGAAACAAGGTCTTAGCACAATGAACATGCATTAAATTATTGAGTGTTGGATGGTTTTAGGATCTGTAATCAAGGGGCATGCTGGTTTGAGAAGTTTGCACAAATTATGAACATGAAAAATAGCCAATTCAAAAGTGAGTTTTTGCCAAATTGTGAAATTCGAATCTCTCAAGTCATGAGGTTGTTTGATGAGTTCTTGGACATTTTAGAAAGCTTGGAATGTGTACTACAATCCATCTTTGAAATGAAAATTGAAATTCCAAGTGGAAGTGTATGGAAAATGGCCTTGAAGTGGGGTAGAAAACCTTGTCAAAATAGGTCAAAAATTCACTAAGTTAAGAATGGTTTAATGCCCTTATTCAAAAATTTGTAACTTGAGATACAAGCCTCAAATGAGAAAACTTTGTGAATCAAAGTTGTAGATTATGCAACAAGCTACAACTTTCATGTTTTGACTTTTGTTTGAATCCAAATGGATCTTGGTGGAAAAGTGGGGCAAAATTGGGAAAAAATTAGAATTTTTTTATAACTTAGAAAAATTCTAAGTTATGAAAAATTCTAATTTCTAACCCTAATTTGCATTTTGTGATTTCTTGATGAACAAGTTTCATGATTTGGCATGTTTTGATGAAAAATGAATCTTGACTCTTGATTTTGACCAAAAAGTCAAAGTTTGACTTTTCAGTATACAGTCAAAATTGATCAATTGACTGGGAAATTCAACTGTCAATCTTGTGTACTTGGGATCTTTTGAGTTTGTTGAGCATGTCAAGATAATTCCATGGGGGCCTTGAGTCCATATATGAGCTTGGTTTGCCATTGGTTGGGTCAAACAGTCAAAAATTGCCTTTGTGCAGTCAAAACCCTAAAAATGACCATTTTGCCCTTTTGGTGATCTGATCAAATTTCTTATGGAATTGTGATCCAAACTTGATCAAATGGTCCGTATGAGTTCATAATGTTGATGTGGGTCAATTTGCATGAGGTTTGACTGTCAATTGGCCACAGTTGACTTTTTCCCCAATACAGCTGACTTTTAGGTCAATTGTCCAATTGACTGGGCAAAACTTGGAATCAAAGCTTGAAACTTGGTATGGATAAACTTGGGAGTCCAATATGAAGCATGAAAGTCATCTTAAGCACTTTAGGTCAAAACATCTTTGTGCAAACATAAACCCTTATTTGGGTCCACAGTGCAAGGAGAAGTCTTGAGCAGATGAAACCCTAACTGGATCTTGGGCTTCAAAGGTTATGTGATGAGAAATCATTGAGAAATGGGAGGGAAAATTTTGGGGTACAACAGTTGCCCCTGTTCAATCTTCTTGAATCCGAAGAGTTAGATTGGCAAGTTTGCCTTTCGTGACTCGAGGGTAAAAGGAGATTGGACACTAGAGTGCCCGGAAATTTGCACTCGTCAAAGCAATGAATGCGGGAATGGGCTTAGAGATGCCATTTGGAGATGGGCTTAGAGATGCCATCTTGAGAGGGTAACAGAGATCCTGTCGAGGATGGGCTTAGAGATGCCATCTGGAAGGGAATATCAGGAAGGTGTCCAAGCTTTGGACCATCTCTGAATTGGGGGTCTGAACAAGCAATAGATTGACATCCGTTGTTGGGAGGAATCCGTAAACTGTTTCCAGAAATTTAGAGAAGAAACTGAACAAGCGATAGGTTAGCATCCGTTACTTGGAGAACCCGTAAACTGTTTTCAGAAATCTTGGAGTTGAATAAGCAATAGAGCAGCGTCCGTTGTTGGGAAGCGTCCGTAAACTGTTTTCAGAAAGTTGCATCTGAACAAGTCGATAGATTAACATCCGTTGTTGGGAAGAATCCATAGACTATTTTCAGAAGCCCGGAGAAGAAACTGAACAAGCGATAGGTTAACATCTGTTGCTTGGAGAACCCGTAAACTGTTTTCAGAAATCTTGGAGTTGAATAAGCAATAGAGCAGCGTCCGTTATTGGGAAGCGTCCGTAAACTGTTTTCAAAGGTTGATAAGAGTCTGAACAAGTTGGTAGATTAACATCCGTTGTTGGGAAGAATCCGTAAACTGTTTTCAGAAGTCTTGAGAAGAATCTGAACAAGTGATAGGTTAACATCCGTTACTTGGAGAACCCGTAAACTGTTTTCAGAAATCTTGAATTTGAACCGGAACCGGTATAAGGTTGCTTGATGATGAGTCCGTGTAAAACTGCATCTGAAACTGTTAAGGATAGCTTTTTACTCTTATCCTGAAAAGGACAAAATGTTAGCTAGACACAAAATTATGTTGCATGAAATGTATGATGCAATACATGGGATATCAATGGTATGATATGAATGTAATGAATGTGCATGTAAGCCGATGAGCTGTCTTGCTGGGGATAGATGAATCCTGGATGGCTGAAGATAAAAGCATCGTGACTGCTGCCGGGAAGAATAAATCCTTGGCTGTGACTGGGGAATAAGGAGCTTGGGTTGTATACCAAACCTCTGGGGAATTCCTGATGACTTCTACTGGGGAGTACCAACCTAGTAGACTCCTGCTGGGGATGCAAGACTGAGAATCTTCAGTTTGGCGGGAAGCATCTCTGGCGACCTTACTGGGGACTCAAGGTTTATTCTCCTAAAACTCTGTGGGGAGAAGGTTCATTAGTCTGGCTCCGCTGGGGATTGATAATTTGAAGCTTTAGCTCGACTGGGGACACTGAAACTTAAACTTTGAGGGGAATTGATTTCCGGAGGATTCTCTGGCTGGGGATTTGCAAAGATAAGTTACTGCTGGGGAATTTTGATGAACTCCGCTGGGGATAGGAAGAATTCTGGCGAGCGCGATCTTCCGTGGTTGTTAGCTGAGCATAACCCAGTTATAAGGCCTTGTGAGGAATAACTTTGAATAAAACTCGGGAGAGACGTCTGTGCTCTGCAGGGAATAAGCTTCCAGAATCTACTGGGGGTGAGCTTCAAGACTTGCTAGGGATATGGATTCCAAATCTCCCGGGGGTTTCCTTTGAAGGGTATCAAGATATCCAATTGTACCTTTGTCCTATCAGTAATCCTCTTTCCCGACTCATAAGAGAATGATTATGTTTCAAATGCATATGCCTATTTAACAAAACATTGGACGTTTCTCAAAATAAAACAAATAGTGCAAGAGAAAAGAAAGGAAATGACACAAATTTCTGGGAAAAGTATTTGTATTGATTTTCTTTGAGTATGTTTGTACAAAGGAGACAATCATCCTAGTAAGAGGATTCTGTCGTAAATATTGAAAGATTTATACAAAATAAAGGATGGTTATGTGAAATAATTCCATGGGATTCCATCTTGCTATAGCTTTCACAACCCTGAATATCTGTCCATTCAATGCTTTGCTTGACGATGACTGGATTGATTAGAAGCCTGGAACCGGTTGATGAAGAGATTGTCTTTGGAGTGATCCGACGAGACATAGTCATACGCTTTAATTCCCTAACTTTTGCCTGAATCGCCCTTTCGGGTTTTCGATCCACCGGGAAACCCCTTTTTGCCCAAGCCGCCCTTTCGGGTTTTCAACTTGCCGGGTGTACAGATTTTTTTGTTTTTATCCCTAATTTTTGCCTGAATCGCCCTTTCGGGTTTTCGATCCACCGGGATGCCCATTTTTGCCCAAGCCGCCCTTTCGGGTTTTCGACTTGTCGGGTTATTTTATGTGTAGTATCTTTTGACTATGTCTGCGTTCGCAGGGTGCGGCAAATCATCGCCGTCCATGGTGGTCAGAATCATTGCACCACCAGAAAATATGCTCTTGATCACAAATGGTCCTTCATATGTAGGAGTCCATTTGCCCCTGGGATCACTTTGCGGCAAGATAATCCGCTTGATTACGAGGTCTCCGACTTGATACACTTGACGTCTGACTTTCTTATTGAAGGCCTTGATCATCCATTTTTGATACGTCTGACCATGGCATATAGCAGCAAGTCACTTTTCGTCGATCAGATTGAGTTGATCAAGTCAGGTCTGCATCCAATCATCTTCATTCAAACCTGCATCCCTCATAATCCTTAGAGAAGGGATCTGGACTTCCATAGGCAAAGCAGCTTCCATGCCATAAACCAAAGAAAATGGGGTTGCCCCAGTTGAAGTACGTGTCGTCGTACGGTATCCATGCAGAGCAAACGGTAACATCTCATGCCAGTCTTTGTAAGTGACTGTCATTTTCTGAATGATCTTCTTAATGTTTGTGTTCACAGCTTCAACAGCACCGTTCATCTTCGGCCGATAGGGAGATGAATTGTGATGATAAATCTTGAACTGTTCGCACAATGCAGTGATCATTGTGTTATTCAGATTTGTACCGTTGTCTGTGATGATCCTGTCTGGAACACCATACCGACATATGAGATTTTGCTTGATAAAGCGGGCAACCACATTTTTAGTAACAGATGCGAAGGAAGCTGCTTCGACCCATTTGGTGAAATAGTCAATGGCAACCAGGATGAAGCGATGTCCGTTGGAAGCCGTGGGCTTGATCTCTCCAATCATATCAATGCCCCACATTGCAAAGGGCCACGGAGCAGTCAGGACGTTGAGAGGAACCGGAGGGATATGAACTTTGTCAGCATAGACTTGACACTTGTGGCAAGTACGGGAATGTTGATGGCAGTCAGCTTCCATGGTAGACCAGTAATAGCCTGCCCTTAGGATCTTCTTAGCCATTGTGTGCCCGCTCAAGTGAGTGCCAAATGTGCCGCTGTGTATATCAGTCATGATCAACTCTGCTTCAGCTTTATCTACGCACCGGAGCAATACACAATCATGGCTTCGTTTGTAAAGGATGTCGTTGCTCAGGAAGAACTTAGCAGCAAATTTCCTTAATAACTTCTTGTCATTCACGGAAGCTCCTTCAGGATAATCTCTAGTCTCGAGATACCTTTTGATTTCATGGAACCAGGGTTGTTCCACTACCTCCTCGGTATTAATCTCGTGACAGTGCGCAGGTTCATCCATTCGCTCGATGGTGATTTGGGGAGCCTCGTTATCCCAATTGAGTTTAAACATGGAGTACATTGTGGCTAGAGCATCTGCTAGCTGATTCTCTTCTCGCGGAAAATGCTCGAAGGTAATTTGCTCGAAATGAGGCAACAATGTCAGGACATGTTCTTTGTATGGGATAAGATTAGGATGCTTGGTATCCCACTCTCCTTTGATTTGACTGATGACCAAAGCCGAGTCCCCGAATACGATCAAAGATTTGATCCCCAAGTCTATGGCAGCCTTGAGACCAAAGATGCAGGCTTCATACTCAGCCATGTTGTTTGTGCAGCTGAAGCAAAGTCGGGTCGTGAAAGGTGTGTGACAACCTTCTGGAGAAATGAGTACTGCGCCAATACCGTTTCCAAGTGCATTTGAAGCACCATCAAAGTACAGGGTCCATCGGGATCCCTTTTCGGGTCCGTCATACGGTCCGTCACCTTCAACATTGTCCAAATTCATGATGTCCTCGTCTGGGAAGTCAAATCTCATGGGTTGATAGTCTTCGATAGCCTGATGAGCCAGATGGTCAGCTAATACACTCCCTTTTATAGCTTTTTGGGTGGTGTACTGGATGTCATACTCAGTTAAGATCATTTGCCATCTAGCTATCCTTCCAGATAAAGCGGGCTTTTCGAAGATATACTTGATAGGATCCATTTTGGAAATCAACAAGGTAGTATGAGTCAACATATACTGTCTTAGTCGGCGAGCAGCCCATACCAAAGCGCAGTAAGTTTTCTCGAGCAGTGAGTAGCGAGTCTCACAGTCGGTAAACTTTTTGCTAAGGTAATAAATAGCATGCTCTTTTCGACCAGACTCGTCATGCTGGCCCAAAACACACCCCATTGAGTTATCCAAGACGGTTAAGTACATGATCAATGGTCTTCCTTCGACGGGTGGCATCAGAATAGGAGGTTCTAGCAAATACTCCTTGATTCTATCAAAAGCAGCTTGGCAATCGTCGTTCCATTCCACTACCTGATCCTTTTTCAAGAGTTTGAAAATTGGCTCACAGGTAGAAGTCAGATGTGAGATGAATCTGGCAATATAGTTTAAGCGCCCTAAGAATCCTCTAACCTCCTTTTCAGTACGGGGAGCAGGCATCTCTTGTATTGCTTTTACTTTTGCCGGATCGACTTCAATGCCTTTGTTGCTTACAATGAATCCCAGGAGTTTACCAGACCTAACTCCAAAAGTGCATTTACTTGGATTCAGCCTGAGCTTGTATTCTTTTAACCTGGCAAACAGCTTCTCTAGATGTTCAAGGTGCTCTTCCTCTGTTTGTGACCGAGCTATCATATCGTCTACGTAAACTTCAATCTCATGATGTATCATATCATGAAATAAAGCTACCATGGCGCGTTGATAAGTTGCCCCTGCGTTCTTCAGCCCGAACGGCATCACTTTGTAACAGAAGGTGCCCCATTGTGTGACAAAAGTCGTTTTCTCCATATCCTCGGGAGCCATTTTGATTTGATTGTAACCCGAGAATCCATCCATGAAGGAAAACACTTTGTACTGAGCTGTATTGTCGATCAAGATGTCAATGTGAGGTAGCGGGAAATCATCTTTAGGGCTGGCCCTATTCAAATCCCGGTAGTCCACACACATTCTGACTTTGCCATCTTTCTTCGGTACTGGTACGATGTTAGCGACCCATTGAGGATAGGACGTAACAGCCAGAAAGCCAGCATCGAATTGTTTCATTACTTCCGCTTTGATCTTTTCGGACATGTCAGGCCTCATTCGGCGAACTTTTTGCTTGATTGGTGGACAGTCTTCTCTTGTGGGGAGACGGTGAACTACGATGTCTGTGTCTAGACCCGGCATGTCTTCATAGGACCAAGCGAAGATTTTAACATACTCATTCAACAACTGTACCAAGCGCTCCTTGACTTTTGGTTCCAGATTGGCACCCACTTGCACCTCCTTCCGGTCCTCCTCGGTTCCCAAGTTAACAGTTTCCAATGGCTCTTCATGCGGTAAGATGGCCCTTTCCTCTTGTTGCAGAAGCCTGGCTAGTTCCCCGGGTACTTCACAACCTTCGTCATCTTCATACTCGGCTAGATTGACCAAGTCTTCAGAGTTATTGAAAGATACAGCAGAATAGTCACCCATGGAATCCGGAGTGGATGGGTACCTGCATTGGTGAGTGTGGGTGTGTGTAAGGGATAGCCATCCTTAAACAAAAATGCAAAAGGAAAGAAAATGAACATAAGCAGTTTATCAAATGAAAAACATCGAATGAATCATTAAACATGGTATATGAATATGAAAAATAATCAAAACCCTTACAAGTAGACCTACATGCCCCGGGCAAGGCAGGAGGTGAAAAGATAGTGTACGGATTGTTTTGAAAGTAAATATTACAGACCAAATAGGAAATGTTTAACAGGTAAATTACTGATGAATAAAAGTGATGGGGACAAAGTCCTTAGCCTCCCAATTGCTCAATCCTCCTGTGACAGTTGGATAAATCCACTCTTCAACGTTGCTTCCCTTGTCTTAATCTTCCAGGGCGTTGATTCCGTAGGGAGAAATTTTGACCGGCGCTCTTTCAATCTTCGACCAGCGCATAGCTTTCTGGCCAGCGGCTGTGAACCCTAATCCAAACTTGTCAGTCTTATGCGGAATGTCAGGTAACTGCCCCCATGCTGAATTCTTCCCTTCTTTTATTGCGGCCCTTGCGTCCTCCAGAGATGCCATCCTGGCCATCTGCCTCGGTGTCTCAGCTGCCAACTTCGCCACTGCTATTTCGGGAAGGACTTCTTCGAAATGTTGAAACGGTGTCTCAATGAACTCTCCTTCAACCTCCACATACCGGAAAGAATTTAAGTGGCTAATCATGTACTCTTCTTCACCATGGACAGTGATGATCTTTCCCTTGACAGGATACTTCAACATCTGATGTAAGGAGGAGGTGACTGCCCCAGCATGGTGTATCCAAGGCCTACCCAGCAAGCAAGAGTATGACGGACGGATGTCCATCACATAGAAAGTGGATTTAAACACCTCGGCGCCTATCTTGATGGGAATTTCAACCTCTCCATGGACCATTCTCTTCGAACCATCGAAAGCTCTGACAACAATATCACTCGGCTTCAATTCCAACCCTTCACAATCTAGTCGGTCCAAGGCCTTCTTAGGCAAAACATTCAGCGACGAACCGGTATCAACCAAAACATGTGCAAGAGTGGTTCCGCGACACTCGATTGAAATATGCAAAGCATCATTGTGGTTTCTGCCTTTAGGGGTTAGGTCGGCATCAGAAAAACCTAGTCCATTGTTCGCAGTCAGGCTAGCCACGCAATTTTGAAATTGATCCGCAGAGGTTTCCTGGGGCACATGAGCTGCCTTCAGGAATTTTATCAGGGCTTTAGCGTGCGCTTCTGAGCAAAGTAGTAGTGCCAGCATGGAGATCTTGGAGGGGGTTTGCCCCAACTGTTCCACCACATCGTAATCACTTCTCTTGATTATCCTCAAAATCTCGTCCATTTCCTTCTTGGAGGTTTCCGGGATAACCAAGGGTTGAGCCCTCGTCCTGACGGGCTCATCTTGGATTCCCTTACCTTTGTCAGCAGCGGTAGGAGAGATAGTACTAGGAACAACAACGTCTTCAATCAGAGGAGTTCTAGTAGAGAATTTTATTGGTGCAGGGATGACTTCGTTAGCTGATGAGGGTCCAAAGACTGCTCTTGGAGGGGCAATCTCTGGAGAAAATATTCTCCCGCTCCTGGTGATTTTGCTGGTGCCCGCAATGTTACTAATGCTGGCTCTTTCATCATCCGAACTTTCTTCAATTAACTCGATTTGCTTGATACCATGGTAGTAGATGTCACCGCCATAGTTCCAAGGTATCGACTTCTCAGAAACATAGGGAACAGGTCCTGGCATTGTTATCTTCAAAGGAACAGATTTTGCAGCTGGTGTAATCTTAACAGGCTTTTTGACGGCCTTGGAAAGATTGGCGTGAATGGTTATGATTGAGACATCTTCAGTATGAACTGGAACAGCAGAAACTTTTTCAAACAAAATTTGTCGACTATCCATAAGGCCTTGGATGCCTTTCTTCAGTAGCGGACAATCAAACGGCAGAGAGTAGCAACAATAGCAGTCTTCTTTGCATCCCGGAAAGATCCCGGCCCTCAATAGATTCAATTTAATGGTTAACAGTGGAGTAGTCAGATCACTGACATCAGCAACATACAAATCTTCTTCAATGGCATTGACATTTCGGCCGTGCCTCGGCATGGGTGCAGATATCACATTAGGCTTCTCTGGAGCGTCAAACTCTACCTCCTTAGCCTCTATCAGGTCTTGGATTTTATGCTTGAGTGCCCAACAATCATTGGTGTCGTGCCCAACACTGTCTGAATGGTAGGCGCATTTAGCATTGGCATGATAATGCGGAGAGGACGTATTCACATTCTTTGGTGCCTCCTTGATGGTGGCAAGATTCAACTTCAATAGATGGGGAAGCACTTGTGCTGGGGTCATGTTAATGCGGGTGAACTGCCGTTGTGGCCGTTCCACCCGTTGCTGATTTGGTCTGGACTGGTTATAGCGAGGCTGCTCACTCGGAGTGTTTTGAATCATTACGGCCCCCACAGTTGGCGGACGCTCCATCTTCCCTGCTCTTCTCTGAGAATATACCATAGTTGTCTCCTTCTTAAAAGGTTTCTTCTCAACACTTGCAGCAACACCCTTCTGAATCTTTCCTGACTTGATGCCAGCTTCTATTCTTTCGCCTGTTAAGATCAAATCGGTAAACCCCGCGGAAGAGTTACCAATTAGATGATTGAAAAATGGCCCAGATAGGGTCCCAAGAAACATATCGACGAGTTCACGATCGGTTAAAGGAGGCTGCACCCTGCCAGCCAAATCCCTCCATTTTTGTGCATATTCTTTGAATCCCTCACTTGTTCCTAGTGACATACCCTGAAGTTGGGTACGAGTAGGAGCAAGATCAGAATTATACTGGTATTGTTTGTAGAAAGCGGTGGCCAAATCTTCCCAATTTCTGACACTGGTTCCTTCTAGCTGATAAAACCACTCCAACTGAGCTCCCGACAGGCTGTCTTGAAAGAAATGAATCCAGAGGTATTTATCTGCCGTATAGGGTTGAATCTTTCTCACGTAGGACCTGAGATGCATTTTTGGACAGGACAGCCCATCATACCTCACAAACACTGGCACTTTGAATTTTGGGGGAATCACAATCCCGGCGACCAAACCCAAGTCTTCAAAATCCAAACCCGATACTCTTTGTAGCTCCATGGCGGCCAACCTGTCTTCTAAACCCTTGTATTTATCATCAGCTGGAGGATATTGCTGGTCAGAATAATCTTCATCCTCTTCAACCTCTTCTTCCTCCGCATCAGACTCGGAAGGCACCGCAACTCCATCTCTTTTACTAGTCCCTTCATCAGAAGTAGGAGGAAATTCAAGCACTCTCCGAGCTTCTCTGTCAAATCTTCTCCCCAAAGTAGCCACCCCAATCCTCTTTTTCTTCTTCTTCACTGGGTCCTTATTCCCCAATTGAGTCTTGATATCCTCCTGACTTTTAACCAAAGTCATCAGGAGTTGCTGGAACTGTGCATTATGAGCTTGTAGGTCTTTGACTGTTTGCTCGAGATCCATCCTACTGAAATAAACAGCAGACAGATAAGGAAACCTGTAGTGAGACCTGCTTATGCACATGATGAATGGTATGCTTATGTATGCAATGCATTCAAGGATTTGGAACATTCAAAATTGTTTCAGACAAAGAAGAACACACGTCATATTAATAAGAAGAAATTTGTTAGTACATAAATGCCCCATGGGCCAAATATTACAAAATAAACTTCTTAAGGCAGAAAGACATTGCGCATCCTCTTTGGTGCGATGTAGGTATTGAGGGCCTCTTGCTCATGGAGTCGGCGGGTGAGCTCTAGAACCTTCTTTTCACTGGCGTAGTAGCTAGCTTCAAAAGTATTCCGTTCCTCCTTGAGCTGAATCCAACTTTTCTGCATTTCCTCCCACGATGTAGGCATGTCTGGATGTAGGATGGTGTAGGGAACCTCTCCTTCATTGACGGGCTCTTTAATCACTGGGAGTACATGAGGATAAGGCATCATTAGACTTTGGGCTCGGGCTCGTACCCACTTGAGATAGGGCTCAAGAGGGATGGAGTTCTTGTGTCCTAGAGTCTTGCTATCAACCTTGTTGAGTTTTCCCCAAGCTCTGATGAATCTTTGGCGAAGTCCTTGCGCATCATTGTCGAAGTCAAAAACTAGGCTAAGAATCAACATGTCATGAGGGCCATCCCTCCGTGCATATCCAAATTGCCTCAAAGCTAGGCAAGGGTTGTAGGTGATACCTCCCCTAATTCCAAGTAAAGGAACATTAGGAAACTCTCCGCAACGATCGACGATGATGACATTTTCTCTGGACCGAGAACACCAATGCACATCAGAATGAGTAAGAGTCATCAACCGTTGGGACCACCTTGAGCCTTGGTCATTTTTCAAGACAGATTGCGGAAGGTGCGAAATAAACCACCTTGCAAGGATAGGAGTACAGCACATGAGAACACCCCTCTTTCTCATTGTTCGTGTGTAAAATGAGTGAAGGATGTCCCCAAGCAATGTTGGTATTGGATTTCTGGACAAGAAGATTTTGACGGCGTTGACATCTACCAATTGGTCAGGATTTGGGAACAAGACCAACCCATAGATAAGGAGTGCCACAATTTCTTCAAAGGCTTGTAGGTCCAATGAATTCCAACATTCTCGTGCCTTTTCAAACAAGAATTTTGCTAAGAATCCCTTGACGCCGCTTCTGGTTTCCCAATGCCCCTTGATGTCGGATGGTTGTAGATGTAAAGCTCGAGCAACATCTTCCAGCTTTGGTTCCTTTTCCGTACCGTTGAAGGGTAGTTGATTAAGGATAGGGATTCTTAGGAGTTGAGAAAACTCCTCCAAAGTGGGTACCAACTGATAATCAGGGAAAGTGAAGCAGTGATGAAGAGGGTCAAAGAACTGGAATAGCACTTTCATCATGTCTTCTTCAATGTTGGTGTTGACTAGGCTGAGCAGTCTACCATGTCTTTCACTGAAGGATGAATTTTCCGGAATTCTTGAGGTGAGCTCTTTGAGTTGAGGAGAAATTCTCACAAGGTTGACTTGAATGGTATTTCTGCGAGGAGTTTCCATGACCTACAAAACAGGAACAAAGATGAAGATCCAAACCCTTGAAATGGTTAGTAAATGCATATGATGCTTCATGATGTTTATGATGTATGCACAAAACATATGTACAAGCAAATCACACCAAACCCTAGTTTCAGGCTTGCATGGGGTTTCATAGGTAAGTACCCTCTTGAGTGTAGTTGGCTTAAAAACCTGTCCTATAAATAGTAACCGGGTTCTAAGGAGCTCAATATCACGGGATTGTTTTCATTGTTCATTGTTTTGGTTTAGACACTTAACTAGCGACCAAAATATTCCAAGAAAACAAACCTCAATGAGTGTAGTATCGAGTATCTACCAACTTCGGACTGCACCAAAGCCGGTCATCTCACTACCCCTAATAAAAGGCCAAGATGGTCAAGTAAGGTTCTAGGTCATTAGTGCTTAGTGACATCACTCAGCGGCCCCGTACTCTCCTTGATTGAACTCAAGGGTTACCGGTACTCACAAATATGTCGCACTAATATAGCTATTGCTTCGACCGTGTCGGTATACCCCGCACAGTTTCCACAACGTATTGCTATCTATGAATGTTCCCAAAATCTGGGTGTAGGATTGCAAACCCAAACAATAGAGCCAAGATATAAAGCAAACAAATCAAACAATTAGTCATGCAAGAGGGTGATCTAAGCCCTAAGGTTACTCCACTTTTAAAGGAATTCCCCAGCAGAGTCGCCAGTTCTGTGATACGGTGGGAGAACTGACTATGGTTTTGCGTTTTTTTTCGCAAATGTTTCGGTTGAGCAAGAGTCGCCACCGACTTTTTATTTTATCCTAAGGAAAGGTTTAAAAAGCACAGCAAAAACCTTTGAGATTTTTCTTGGGTTCGGGGAGTAGATTATAGAAAGGGAAGGTATTAGCACCCTTTCTATCCATGGTTATCCATGGGCTCTTAGGTACTTGCTTAGATCAACTTGCCTTGGTTTTCAATTGTTTGAAATGGTGCTTGGTGTGTGGTTTTTGAAAATGTTTTGAAAAGATGCCTTGTATAGGCTACCCTTGTAACAATTCTTTACTCGAATGTTTTACAAAAGGTATTTTGTCTTTAGAAAAGATGTTTCAAGTTTTTTTTTTTGAAAGTTGGTTTTGAAAGTGTTTGTGAAGTGGGTTTTGAAAATAGGCAAGTGTTTTCTTGGCAAATTGACAAGTACTTAAGAGTTTGTCTACCCTAAAATTTTCTCAAAGATTTTTGTTATGTTTTGAACCTTTTGACAATTTTGTTCCACCATTGCATTTGGTGGACAATCTTGTCTTAGGAGGTGAAAGGGACGGGCGCGGGTCATCGTTTAGACCATAATTGCAATAGTGTTAAATGTCTTTGGGCAATTTTTCTTTAAAAGGGACTTGATCATTCATTTAGGCAACATTTTTAGGGACTATGATCATTTGATTGTTTGTTTTACCCAAAGAAATTCAACATACAATATGGCCTAATTATTTGAAGGCAACAAAGTGGAATACCCTAGGGGTGCAAGTGTGAAATGTGTTGTCCATTTTCATGCTTTTTTTTGTCTTGTATTAGGTCAAACTATTTTTTTGTTCATTTTATTCGCATGCAAACCCTAACTCTAACATAGTATATTTAGAAAGCGATAAAGTGTGAAATTTAAATTCCTACGCTATTACAACACAATAATATGGGGAGGGGGGTACAATGTCTCAAATGGGGTATATTTAGACAAGAATTTAAACCTAACTATTACATCTTTTTTTTTTGAATATTCACAAGACAAATAATTGTATAATTAAATGGAAATTGAAATAAATATGCAAAAATATAAAAAGGGAATTTTTATGTGTATGCAAAAAAAGATATTATTTATGTGAAATAAAAAGAGAAATAACAAGGTATTATTTTTGGATTATTTTCAAATTTAGGGCAAAACCCTAATTTTTTAATCAAAAAGGGATATTAACCAATTAATTCATATAATAACTATTATTTACATACAAAAATAAAATAAAATATAGTATATTTGTAAAAAGGGCATTTTTTAGTATTAAATATTAAAAAAATAAAATATGTACATTTTTTGGTATTTTTATCTTAAGCATATTAATATATACCTATATATTTATATTATTTACAAAATGTATATTATATGTATTAGTTAATAATATTTAATATTTAAATAAAAAAGGTAATTTTCCATAAAATATTTTCAGGAGGTAAGATAAAATGTATATAAAAATATATTTGTACTATCTTAATATTTTAAACAAAAAGTATATATATATATATATATATTTACCTATTTATGTACAAACTAAAGAAACAATCAAATAAATACTTAATAAATTCAAAAAATAATGAGAAAAATATTTTTATATTTTTAATATGCTGAGAAAAAATAAATGAGTCAGTTAAAAAAAGAAAAAGTCAAAAAAAACATTAAAAATGAAGCAAATGGGCTCAGGGGTGCAAAACAGAAAAAGTGGTGTGAATAAGAAAATTGCTCAGGCCCAGCCCAAGAAGACATTGTCTTCAACCTTCAGCCAAAAACAATTCAAAAACGCGCGCCCTGTTCTTGATCTTCTAACTCCTGATTCCTGGCTTATTAATAAAAACTCATAACATAAAAAATGTTCAGCATCAAGAGACGAATCCAACCATATGCAGAACTTGATCTAACTCTCTAAGATGAGGGAGAATTTCTCCTCCCCCAAATCCTAACCTAGATTTTCTGCCATTTTTAAACCTCAAATTCTCACAGCTCAAGCAAAAGAAATGAAAAGTAAAAACATGTACATGTTCAGTGGCATGAGTAGAACATGGTTTATTCACAAACTTAGAGCTAATGATGCTTGATAAGAGAGATAGAAGTTCACCAAGATACATGTTCAGCTGAAGTTCTATCTGGCAATGAGGGAGCTTTCAGTGCAAGGTGATGATTGGAAAAGCTTCCTTGAGGTCTAGGGATGCTATTCCAATGTTTACTTTGTCTTGAAAGCTTCTGAATCGTGCTAGAGCACTTCACCTGCAAAACAAGAAACTGAAAATGGTGGAAGTGGTTAGAGGGATTACAGGTCGTGTTTCAAGTCATGGTTAGCTTGCATAGATGCTAGGGAATGTGTGTGAACTGGTTTGGGCAAGAGAGCTTGAGGGAAATGGGAGATGGCACTCAAACTGCAGGCCTGACCCTGTTTTTGCAGTTTGAAGATGATTCTGAGATTGGGAGTGTTTGAGAGGTGTTAGGATCGTGCAAAAGCTTGGTTGAGATGTCTTGAGTATGTTTGATAAGTTCACTTAAGGGTTTGTGAGCTGATATGAGAGTTGGTTTGAGTTATGATGTGTTTCTTACACTTTAAGCAAGCCATGGTTACTTTGTGCCTCTAGCCTGTACAGGCCCTCATACTATGCTGCATAATCCCTCCTTGATCAGTGTGATTAACACATAAACTTGTGCCAATTAGATATGGACTGTACTTCTTGGATTTGTAATTGGACATAAAGTGAAACTTTTGCAAAAATGGATATAATGCTTTTTCCAATTTGGGATTAATCCATCATACAATGCTTTAGCTCATGAAACAAGGTCTTAGCACAATGAACATGCATTAAATTATTGAGTGTTGGATGGTTTTAGGATCTGTAATCAAGGGGCATGCTGGTTTGAGAAGTTTGCACAAATTATGAACATGAAAAATAGCCAATTCAAAAGTGAGTTTTTGCCAAATTGTGAAATTCGAATCTCTCAAGTCATGAGGTTGTTTGATGAGTTCTTGGACATTTTAGAAAGCTTGGAATGTGTACTACAATCCATCTTTGAAATGAAAATTGAAATTCCAAGTGGAAGTGTATGGAAAATGGCCTTGAAGTGGGGTAGAAAACCTTGTCAAAATAGGTCAAAAATTCACTAAGTTAAGAATGGTTTAATGCCCTTATTCAAAAATTTGTAACTTGAGATACAAGCCTCAAATGAGAAAACTTTGTGAATCAAAGTTGTAGATTATGCAACAAGCTACAACTTTCATGTTTTGACTTTTGTTTGAATCCAAATGGATCTTGGTGGAAAAGTGGGGCAAAATTGGGAAAAAATTAGAATTTTTTTATAACTTAGAAAAATTCTAAGTTATGAAAAATTCTAATTTCTAACCCTAATTTGCATTTTGTGATTTCTTGATGAACAAGTTTCATGATTTGGCATGTTTTGATGAAAAATGAATCTTGACTCTTGATTTTGACCAAAAAGTCAAAGTTTGACTTTTCAGTATACAGTCAAAATTGATCAATTGACTGGGAAATTCAACTGTCAATCTTGTGTACTTGGGATCTTTTGAGTTTGTTGAGCATGTCAAGATAATTCCATGGGGGCCTTGAGTCCATATATGAGCTTGGTTTGCCATTGGTTGGGTCAAACAGTCAAAAATTGCCTTTGTGCAGTCAAAACCCTAAAAATGACCATTTTGCCCTTTTGGTGATCTGATCAAATTTCTTATGGAATTGTGATCCAAACTTGATCAAATGGTCCGTATGAGTTCATAATGTTGATGTGGGTCAATTTGCATGAGGTTTGACTGTCAATTGGCCACAGTTGACTTTTTCCCCAATACAGCTGACTTTTAGGTCAATTGTCCAATTGACTGGGCAAAACTTGGAATTAAAGCTTGAAACTTGGTATGGATAAACTTGGGAGTCCAATATGAAGCATGAAAGTCATCTTAAGCACTTTAGGTCAAAACATCTTTGTGTAAACATAAACCCTAATTTGGGTCCACAGTGCAAGGAGAAGTCTTGAGCAGATGAAACCCTAACTGGATCTTGGGCTTCAAAGGTTATGTGATGAGAAATCATTGAGAAATGGGAGGGCAAATTTTGGGGTACAACACAAATCGATTGCACAAAGAGTGTAACCGATTGCACAAAGAAATTTTTCTATTCTATCCATTCTGTTTCATGTTCAAATCGATTGCACCTTTAATGCAATCGATTGCACTATGTGCGTTTTGCTTTATTTTTTATTTTGTTTGTGTGCAAATCGATTGCACATGGTATGTCAATCGACTGCACGCACTGAAAGTAGCTTTTATGACAGAAAATTAATGTTGGTCAGAATTCCTCTCTCATATTCCCAAGCCAAATACACCTCAATACTAATAACTCATTCCATACCTACCCAAATCACTTCCAAATCTCTCTCACAAAACCTCTCTCTCTCTCATAAAAGCCAAAAACCCCAAAACCCTAAAACTCCATATCCATGGCTTCAAGAACAAAGAGAAAGGCTTCAGTTTCAGATAAAGGGGAAAAGAAGATTGATTCAACATCCAATCCACTACTCTTAACTCTCACCGAAGCGCAAGAAGTCAGATTTGTCAAAAACTTTCAAAGGAAAATTGTATCCAACCCCAAGTATGGTGTACTCTCCTCCTTCCCTCAAGAATGTTTTTCATTTCAGAATGATCTAGCTGCCTGTGGTCTGGAACCCTTGATTTCTTCGTACGGTCCATACTACCCGGATTTGGTAAGAATGTTTTTCAGTAATCTAACTCCCTACAAAGAAAAGATAGTCACATATGTGCTAGGCACTCGTATCTCTCTGACTCCTCAGGTTGTTGGTGAGATCTTGCATATTCCTTTCACCGGAAGCTCCCTATATGATCCTGAAAACGAAATATGGGATGGCTATACGAAAAAGGGATTCTTTTACAGCATTGGGCGGTTAAGTGAAGCTGAATTTCGCACCAAACAGATACATGGTCTTGGCGGAGTAATTCCTTCCAGAGATTCCTGGAGTGCAGGTAACCTCCATATAGATGATCGCTTATTTCATTATTTCTTGGTCTATATACTTTTTCCAAGAGCTGGAAACCATTGCACGGTTACCGACTTCGAGATGCAGCTTATTTATGCAAGGAAGAAAGGAGTAAATGTAAACTGGGCAAGAATGACGATGATGCATATGCTGAGAGTGGATGAAAAGTATAAATTCCTTCCATAAGTTTATTTTGTCACTTTGATTATGGAGGAATTTGGTGTGGATTTTCGTGGTTTTGAAAAGGTGGATATGGATCCTAATTTAAACAGAATTTCAATTAAGAATGTTGATTCAAGGATGGGCGTACATTTTAATCCGGAGACAAAGACCATCACCTACATTGGTGAAGATGTTATTGGAAATGAAGATAATGACCAAGAAGTTGAAGGCGGTGAAGTTGTGTCTCCTCCTCCTACTGCTCCCTTTGGTCCAAGAAATCAAGAACTCATGGACTACATGGCTCAACAGTTTGCTTCTATGAATACCAACATCAACAATCAATGGAGTGCAATCAATGACTCCACTACAACCCGGATAAATGATTTTCGCTCGGATGTGAACCAACAATTCTCATACCTTTATTCTCACCTTCATATCCCACCATACGACCCAAATAACCCTGCTGCACCTCCTCCTCATTACACAGAACCTCCACTTCAACAAAAATTCCTGAACCAAGGCTCATGGTCTTACAATCATCCAGACATTCATCACCCTTAATGTTCTGGCTGACTATTTTTTTCTGTTATGTTATTGTCTTGATATTTCAATGTTACGTTTGTTCAATTTTCTGTGTAACTCTTAAAACAATGTGTATTAATGTTTTAATCTTATAATTTTTGGTTAATATTTTGCTCTATTATTATTTGCTTGAGGCATCTTTCCCTTCTTTTTGATAATGTCAAAGGGGGAGAAAGATGTATGGTACTTTATGCTTGTATTTCCTGTGTCTTGATTTTCAAGGAACTCTCCAATCAAGATGAAGAATTGCAAAGGATTCCAACCCTCTCCTACATATGGGGAGTTTTGCATCTTAGGGGGAGAAGCTCTTCCGGAAAGTACATAGCATAAAGAAAGATTGTTTGTCATCATCAAAAAGGGGGAGAATGTGAAATCAAGCTTCTCAAATAAGCTTTTGTTTTGATGAAGACAAACCATGGCTAACAAAGAAGACAAAGATTTTGGTCAAGCATCTAAGCATCTAAGGATAATATCTTCACTCAAAGCTCTCAACAACTTTAAAGGTATAATAATATTATCTACTTTGATCTTAAGATATAGATGCTCAAAAATGAAAAAGAAATGTTTAAAAATCATTACTCAAACTTTTCAAAGATAAAATTTCACTTTTCTTCTGCATGCAATCGATTTACATCTTAGTGCAATCGATTGCACTCTTCAAAATTCCAAATCTTTTGCTTCTGTTTCTTTATGCAATCGATTACATTGTTAGTGTAATCTATTGCACACTTAAATTTTTCAAAACGTTTGCTACTGACTTAGCTTGCAATCGATTACATAGTTAGTGCAATTGATTGCACTCAGTTAATTTTTGCTACTGACTTTGCATGCAATCGATTACATTGTTAATGCAATCGATTGCACTTAAAATTTTAGAAAAAATAGCTGTTGAAAATCTTGTGCAATCGATTACACTAAGGGTGCAATCGATTACACACTGCACGAATTTGAAAAATAACAGCTTTGTTCATGCCTTTTGATCATGTCTTTTCATTACATCTTTTCACTCAAACTTGGCATTTGTTCATGATACATTTCCAGATCTTCATGATGTTTCAAAAGGGTGTTATGAACATATAAATATTCAATTTCAAAAGGGTGTTATGAACATATAAATATTCAACTTTCAAAATACAAACTCAAGCATTCTTCACTTTCATGCATAAGTTTTCTGCACATTTTCATACTTTAAAATAGAAAACTTTGAGCAAATATATCTTGAGTATTTGTACAATATTATTATTGAAAGAAGAAGATTATACATTGTCAAATCACTCTTAGTGATCAATATACTCTACTCACTCAAACTCACAAATTGATATTTACTTACTTATTTTCCAGGATTGTTGGAATTAAGTTTAAGTGTTTTTTGTTGAAATCTTGTCTTTCCAAGTTGCTGGATACAAGTGTAGTTACATTGAGAGGATTGTTCTCATAGGTAACTTAGTGAAAATCCAAGTGGATTGCTCTTGGTCCAAGAGGATTGTTCTTGGTTTGGTTGGTAGTTCTTTTGTAAGTTTGCCACAATAAGGAAATCTCTTTCATGTTGAAAGGGGACTAGAGTACTCTCGGACTGTGAGGGGAACCGGGATATATCACTCGTGTCTCTTTATTTTTCTGCATTCTTAAGCTTTCCTAAAGTCACTTATAACCAGAAAAATAAGAACCATCATCACTAAAAACCATAATTTTTAAAAGTACCTAATTCACCCCCCCCCCCCCTCTTAGGTGCACTTTGTTCTTACAGCTATGTGTTGAACTTCTGAATGTTAGAACAATGAGAAAATCTTAGAAGTTCTGTATATTAAAACAGCGAAGAGAACTCAGAGATTCTGTATGGTGCCAAGACAGTGACCAAACAATCAACAGTTCAGTATGTTATCAGCGCATGAAAATCAGAAGTTTAGTGTATTTGACATGTAAGGAGAACTCAGAAGTTTTATGCTGTGTTAGAACAGTGAGTGAATCATCAGAAGTTCTGAATTGTGTTGAGTCAGTGAGTGAACATTAGCAGTTCAGTGCGTTATCAACATGTAAGCATTAGAAGTTCAGTGTGTGTTAACAGTGAGGAAAATCATAGAAGTTATGTGTGTTAAAACATTGAAGAGAACTCAGAAGTTCTGTGTGTGTAACAGTGAGAAAAATCATAGAAGTTCTGTATGTTAAAACTATGAATGAACATCAGAAGTTTTAATTCCATATTTCAACTCTTAATCAACACATCAGCAATTTAAACAGCAAATCAGAAGATTAACAGCACAACAGTTCATAGAAGTTATAATCCTAAATCTGAGTCTAGCCCTAATCAAGAAATTCGGATCCACGGTTATTCTACTTATGAAATGATATATACAACATTAATACTATGATATTTACATATTAATGATGTTCTGAATGAAAAAAATGCAAAGTCGGAAAGACTTACCTTGAACCTGGAACGTGGGCTTAAAGCTTTGAGTGGTTGTCTTTGGATGTTCTGGAATCAGCAAGAGTAACGGAAGAGGAAATGCCAAGTTCTTTGATTCAAAGGGAAGAACAAAGGTTTGTTTTTGTGTATGAGAAATCTGGATTTTTATGAAGGTTTCACAACTTCCTTTTCTCTCTTGATAGTTCTCTCTGTCCAAAAGCCAGCCCCTTGAAAGTGTGATGGAGCAACTTATTTATAGGTGAATTTGTTGTGATTTTGGGGGGGAAGACAAATGGGATTTGAACCTTTTTTGGCATCCTATTCCCTTTCTTTTTCATCACTGTTTTCGTATGCTAGTTTAGTGCAATTATGGGATGCGGGTGTAGGCTGAACTAGCTGTTGGTTATAGGTCTGCAGCGGGTTGTATAAACAAGGTTTTGGGATTTGGTCATTGTGATACGGTAGGAGAACTGACTTGAGGTGTTTGTGTTTGTGTTCGCAAGTGTTGCGGTTTAGCAAGAGTCGTCATCGACTTTTCTTTTATCTAATAAGGAAAGGTGAAAAAGCACAGGAAATACCTTTTAGAGGTATTTTTGAGTTCGGGGGGTAGATTATGAAAAGGGAAGGTATTAGCACCCTTTTCATCCATGGTTTTCCATGGGCTCTTAGTTACTTTCTAGATAACTTGCTTTTGTTTGAAAATGTGCTTAGTGTGGTTTTTGAAAGTATTTTGGAAAGGTGCCATCGTTTAGGCAAACTTTGCAATGATTCCTGTTCGTAAGAATGTATGCAAAGTGTTGAGCTTTTGAAAATATTTCAAGGTTTGGAAAATGTTTTGAAGTTGTTTTGAAAGTGTATGTGATTGTTTTTGAAAATAGCAAGGATGTTTATTTTGAAGTTGAGCAAGTAACTAAAAGTAATTTACCTACTCAAAAGGTCTTAGATGTGTTTTTCCTCCTCCTTTAAATGTTTCTACCTTACCATTGATTTGATAAGAAGCCCCATCATTAGATGTGAAGGGACGAGCGTTGGGTCATCGTATGACCATGATAGCAATGTTGTGAGATGACTTAACACTTTTTCTGTAGGGACTAAGATCATTTTGAAAGGCAACTTTGATAGCGTCGTCGAGGGACTATGATCTTGTTTTTTTATTTGTTTGTGCTAAGACACCCCACATGCATAACATGGCCATTTTTATAAGGCAACAAGTGGAATTACCCTAAGGGTATAAATTTGTGAGTGTGTTTGATTGCATGCATAATTTGTTTTGATTAGGGTGATCTATTTGTCAATTTTCATATCTTGTCATACACCCTAATTACTAGCATATATTGAAAGCAATAACAGTGCAGAAATGTAAAGCCCTACGTTATTACAATATTTAAGGGGATGGGGGTACATATTTATGAATGGGGGGTTGCAAGCTAAAATTCTAGGTTACTATTACAACCATATTGAAATAGATAAGAATGTACAGGAAATGTAAAATGTTTGTCTGCTTAAAAAAGAAAATAACTTTTGTTTAAGAAAATATTTTTTGTCTTTTTATATTAAAAGAAAATATATCATGCAAATGTAAAATATTTTTGGTGTTTTTTGATTAAAAACAAAATGTAATATGATGGCAAAATAAAATAAAAATAAAAAAGAAAGGAAACATAATCAGCGCAAAGTGCTAAAAATAAAAGAGGTCAAAAGTTCTGACTCTGCCTTGCTGCACAAACAGAAACATGTTAGCAAAAATATGGAAGTTCAGAAGTTCTGGATCTTCTGAGAACTCAGAATTTTTCAGAAGTTCTGACGCAACTGTCAGAACTTTGCCTCTCTCCATGCCAGTCAGAACATCTGCAGCTTGGTCATTTATAGAACAGAAGTTGCATGTATAACAGTTATGACAAATGAAATATCAAAAGCACAAATCAGAAGCAACATCTATTTTCTAATTCTAATTCTGATTCCTAATTTCTTTATGAAATTCTGAACTGGGATTTCTTTTACTTAGGCAAGCAAATGCAGGAATTTTCAGAATATGTACATCATCAGGATCAGAATATCTACATTGTGCTAAATATGCAAAATCTAAAAATGCTTAATCAGTTAGGATGAGGGTCAGCAGAAAACTTACCTTGCAGCTGGAAAGGATTATGTGAATAGAGATTGGTCTTAAATTCTGGTGATGTTCTGAGCAACTTCTACATGTACTCAGCAGGATGGAAGTTTGCAACTTCTGAAGTAGCCAAGGGGTGATATTCTGACTCCTTTGTAGTGAAAGTGAATGGAGAGTGTATGGATATAGGAATACAGAAGTTAAGGTAGCTTATAATGTATGAATCAGCAGCTACGTGGATGGATTTAGTCAAGAACACTTGAGGAAAAATGGAGTTTGAATATAAGGAATCAATGCCAAGATTTTGGTACTTTGTGTTTATAGTTTCCTGGGTTCTTGGAATTTTTGCAGTGGTTCAAAGCTTTCTTTCTCAATTTTCTTGTCTCTTTCACAAATTTTTCTGGTCCTTTTTCAGTGTGCAAATGGTGTTCTATTTATAGGCAAAGTTTTGCAGTTGGGGCGGTCAAGTGGCACCAACATCATATGCAGATGCTGACTTACTCTTGAAGTAAGCTTAAACAAAGTGGGGGTTCAATGCATTCAAGTTGGATGGTTAACAGTGCCTCAGCTGGATTTGGAAGCGTGAATTAAGGAAAAGTAGAGACAGTGTGTGGGTCTAGCATACTTTTGCACAGAAGTTTGTCTTCCCAAGACAGTAGGGGTACACGTGGTGAAAATCCCTTGGATAAAGTCTCAGAGGCGGTTGTGAGCATTAAATGAGTTCCCATGTGAAACTCTGCATCTTTGCTTGACTCTGGATTAGAAGTTCTGCTTCAGCATAGCATCCCATCTTCTGATCCTCTTATCTTCTGACTTCAGCATGTTCTGAGGGATCCTTCAGAACTTCCAGTATACTTACAGCACGCTTTGTTAACTTTTTGATTTAACCTTTGCAAACTCTGACTGAACCTTTGTGAACACTGGCCTAGAAGTTCTGACCAAACTTTATCTTGAGACTATCCAGAATTTGCTGAGTGTGAACACTGACCCAGAAGTTCTGAAATTGTCATGCTTCTTAAACACTTAGAAAAATTTCTAAGTTTTTAGAATTTGATTATTTCCAAGTAAAATTTGACTTTTGAAACTCTTGATGAAGCAAACTTCATATTCCAACATATCTTGATGAAATATGATTTTTTTGATTTGATTTTGATCCAAAAGTCAAAGTCAGACTTCTTTAGTGTGCAAATGACCATTTTGCCCTTGTGAATGGTTTGCTTGGAGAAATTGTTAATTCAAGGTCTGAGGACTTGACGAAAGCAAACCTGAGGATCCAGGGTTATCTTTTGAGAAATGAGAGGGAAAATTTTGGGGTGCAACAACTGCCCCTGTTCAAACTTCTTGAACCTGAAGAGTTAGATTGGTGGATCCGCCATTCGTGACTTGAAGGTGAAAGATGATTGAACACTAGAGTGCCCAGAAATTTGCACTCGAAGATGGATGGTGAATGGGCTTATAGATGCCATTTGGAGGAATGTTAGTAAAAGCTGGAAGAAGTATTTAGCATTAATCTCTTGTTGATTCATACTAGAATTGTTGTTTTACCTGTGAGAAAAGGGGTTAAAAATGCAGATGCTTGCATGATGTTCACCAGATGTGGTATCATGATAAATGCATTGTTATGTACATGCTATAATGTATGAATGCGAAATGTGTGTTTTCGCCCGGGAAAATAAATCTCTGAATGCTGCTGAGGAAATCTTCGGAGGTTGAATCCTTGATTGCCTGTTGGAAATGAAGAATATGCATATCTTCGAATTCTATTGAAGAGATGCTTTTGATGGGGAACATCACTCAAATATCATCTGTTATCTGGTCGGATCCAGGCTTCATAATGGCTGAGGATGAAGTAGTCGGTTGCTATCTGGTCGGGTCCAGGTTTCACGGTGACTTACAGGGAGAAGAGATGAATTAACTATTATCTGGTCGGATCCAGGCTTTACAGAAAATTCCTTGAAATTGAATAGTCATCTGGTCGAGTTCATGCTTCACAACAACTTGTTGGAGATGCGGAAGTTAACTGTTATCTGGTCGGATCCATGCTTCACAATAACTTGTTGGATATGCGAAAGTTAACTGTTATCTGGTCGGATCCAAGCTTCACAGTAACTTGTTGGAGATGCGGAAGTTAACTATTATCTGGTCGGATCCAGGCTTCACAGTAACTTGTTGGAGGTAATGATGAATTAACTGTTATCTGGTCAGATCCAGGCTTCACAATGACTTGCCAGAGGAAAAGATGAATTAACTGTTATCTGGTCGGATCCAGGCTTCACAGTAACTCTTTTGAATTGAATAGTCATCTGGTCGGGTCTAGGCTTTATGGTCTTTTGGAAAGTTGTACTATTATTTGGTCGAATCCAGGCTTCATATTGTCTTTCCGGGAATCAGGGTTAATTGTTATCTGGTCGGGTCCAGGCTTTACAATACACTGTTTGAAAACTGTTATCTGGTCGGGTCCAGGCTTTGTAGATTTCTGAAGTTGAAGTTAATTGTTATCTGGTCTGGTCCAGGCTTCACAATAAACTGGTTGAAAACTATTATCTGGTCGGGTCCAGACTTTGCAGATTTCTGAGGTTGAAGTTAATTGTTATCTGGTCGGATCCAGGCTTCACAATAAACTGGTTGAAACTGTTATCTAGTCAGGTCCATGCTTTGCAGATTTCTGAGGTTGAAGTTAATTGTTATCTGGTCGGGTCTAAGCTTCACAATAAACTGGTTGAAAATTGTTATCTGGTCAGGTCCAGGCTTTGTAGATTTCTTCGATGGAGTTATCTGTTAACTGGTCGGGTCCAGGCTTCACAATAAACTGCTTAGGGATTTAGTTGTTATCTGGTCGGTTTCTAGGTTTCACAACGAATCTCTGAGGATGATTGATATCTGGTCGGATCCAGGCTTTGCAATGGCTTTCTTGAAAGGATGGAAATGAGGAATGATATTTGGTCGGATCCAAGTTTCTCAGTCCTTTGTTGGGGATAGAGAGGCAACTCTATTGGGGAAAAGAAGTTAAACCTTGGTCGGATTGAGTTTAGGTTCTTCTATATATTTGAAGAGTTAGGTTATTACCTGGTCAGGTCCAGGTTTCATAGCATTTTGAAAAATGAGATCAACTGGTATCTGGTCGGGTCCAGGCTTCAGTAACTCGAGAAGTCAAACTGTTATCTGGTCGGGTCCAGGCTTCAGTAATTGAAGAAGTCAAATTGTTATCTGGTCGGGTCCAGGCTTTAGTAATAACTTGAAAATTGTGCTAATATCTGGTCGGATCCAGGCTTCATAGCATTTCTTGGTAATAATAAAGGCTTTGTTGAAGGCTTTACTGGGGATCTGGGATTGTGGCCCTGTGATTAGTAGTCTTTTGAAAGGGGAATTCAAACTGGAGAGTATAGACTCAGTCGGGTAAGGCAGACTCAGTTTGGGGAGGATACACCCAACTGGGGAGGATGGGATCAGTCGGGGATGAAGGGCTCATTTGGGGAGGATAGATTATGTTTGGAGAAAATAGCCTTGGTCAGAGAAGATGTACTCAGCTGGGCAATTTGGACTCAATTGGGGAATTTGGGTTCAGCTGGAGAAGATATACTCGGCTGAGGAAGATGGACTCAGCTTGGGGAATAAAATCTTGGTTGGAAGATATACTCCACCAGGGATAAAAACCTCGGTTTGGGGAAGATATACTCAGCTGGGGAGTGTATACTCAGTTGGGGAATTTGCTCTGTTGGGGAAATGGGCTCAGCTGGGGAATTAACTCTGTTGGGGAAATAAACCCTGTTGAGGGGGTGAATTCCCTTTAGGAAGAGGTCTCCTAGGCTTTAGTTGGGGAGAAAGCTGTCAAGAGGTTGAGACTCTGGCCGGGGATCATCCCGTGTAAGGAGATTTTGTGGGCAACTCTGTTGGGGAAAGGTTTATTGTCACCGCCCTGGTGGGGATAATGATGATGAGATAACTCTGTGGGGCTATTTCACATACATTTGAAAGAGATGCTTACTGTTGTTGTGTACTGATGTTCTGTTGTTGATGTTGCTGCTTAGCAGGACACATGTGCCAAATAGTTTTAATTATGTTCATATGCATATGTTCATTCAATTTTAGTCATTGGACAAATTTGAATTCAAAACAAAAACAGAAAATTTTGCACTTCAAAGTGTATTTGTATTGATATTTTGCCCATGAATAGGCGTTTTTGTACATAGAGACGGAAATCCTAGTACGAGGAAATCGCCGAAAGGAAAAAGCAAAATTGAGAGATGAAAACAAATAGTCATGCGAAATGATCTCATTTCTTTCCATCTCTATTATTGCACAAATGTCTTCGAATATCCTTTGCTGTTGATCGAAATTGATTGGATTGATCCTGGACCATTTGAACTTGGATTTTGGTGATAGAATTGACTGTGTTGATTTCACAGGACATAGTCGTACGCTTTTAATCCTTAATTTTTGCCTGAATCGCCCTTTTGGGTTTTCAATTCACCAGGATACCCCTTTTTTGCCCAAGTCGCCCTTTTCGTATTTTCAACTTGCCGGGTGTACAATCTTTTGCATATATCCCTAATTTTTTCCCAAACCTTTTGGTTTTCCGGGATGCCCCTTTTTTGCTTAGGTGTGTCAACCTAACGGGTCTCTTATGCGTAGTATTTTTTAACTATGTTCGCGTTTATAGGATGTGGGAAATCTTCACCGTCCATGGTGGTCAGTATCATGGCACCGCCAGAAAAAATTCTCTTGACAACAAACGGCCCTTCATAGGTGGGAGTCCATTTTCCTCTGGGGTCACCTTGTGGTAAAATAATGTGTTTTATCACCAAGTCTCCAACTTGATATACTCGAGGCTTGACCTTTTTGTTGAAAGCCTTGATCATCCGTTTTTGATATGTCTGGCCATGGCAAATAATAGCTATTCGTTTTTCATTGATCAAGTTCAGTTGATCCAATCTTGTTTGAATCCACTCGTCTTCGCCTAGGCCTGCCTCAATCATAATCCTCAGCGAGGGAATTTGAACTTCCACTAGCAAAACAGCTTCCATTCCATAGACTAGAGAGAGAGGAGTTGCCCCAGTTGATGTTCTAGCTGAAGTACGGTAGCCATGTAGAGCAAATGGCAACATCTCATGCCAATCCTTATAGGTCACTACCATTTTCTGCATAATCTTCTTGATATTTTTGTTGGCTTCTTCGACTGCGCCTGTGATACGGTGGGAGAATTGACTTGGTGTTTTGCTCTTTGATCACATTTGCGCAGATAGCAAGAGTCGCCACCGACTTTTCTTTTATCCAAAAGGAAAGGTAAAAAAGCACAGGAAATACCTTTCGAGATTATTTCTCGGGTTCGGGGGGTAGATTATGAAAAGGGAAGGTATTAGCACCCTTTTCATCCATGGTTTTCCATGGGCTCTTAGTTACTCGTTTAGATCACTTGCTTTTGTTTGACATTGTACTTGTGGTGTGGGCTTTAAAAGTGTTTAAAAAAATCTCTTTGTAATGGTTCTCGTTTCCATAAGAACGCGTACAAAGTTTTTATTTCGAAAAGTGGTTCAAAGATGTGTTTGTGGATTGTGTTTCGGAAAATGTTTTGAAAAGATGTTTTGCAATGGTTCTCGTCTCTATAAGAACGTATACAAAACATTTTGTCTTTTGAAAGTGTTTGGAGATGAAAGTGTAGGTGCAAGAATGTTTTTGTCGTGAGCAAGCGAGTAACTAGGAGCGAATCTACCCACTCGAAAGGTCTTAAATGTTCTTTTCTTTCTCCTTTAGACGTTTCTATCTTACCATTGATTTGGTAAGAATCTCCATCGTTGGATGTGAAGGGAGAGGCGCGGGTCAATTTTACAGTCATCGAAAGCAACTTATGATACGCTTTAGCAATTTTCGTAAGGGACGAGATCGTTTTATCAAAGGCAACATCGAGGGTCAGCGAGGGACTACGATCTTTTTATCGAAGGGTCATTGCTAAAGCGTCCCATATTCGAGGGACATGACTGTGTTTCCGAGGCAATAAGCGAGGTTACCCTAGAGGTGCGCGTGTGAAAAATGTGTTCGTTTCAAGTTATTTTGTTGAGATTAGGTTATCTGGCGATTGATTTTATGTCTTGCCATACACGCCTAATTACTATACAGTATAAAGAAAATAGTAAATTGCGGAAATGGAAATTCTACGCTATTACAGAGCTTTCGGGAATGGGGGTACAATTTTTACAAATGGGGATGAGTCAAATGCGATTAAAATTCCAAATAGCAAACAATACAACCAAATCGAATTGAATGATTAATTTATAACAGTCTATAAAATAAAATTAATTAACAAGGTATAGCAATAAGATTCTAAGTATTTGCTTGTGAAAAGTTTGGAAGGAAAAAAATGTAAAAATCTATTATATCAATTAACTGAAGAATTAAATCAAAACGCATGTATTTTTGTCTTTTAGAGTTTTTGTTATTTAGAAATTAAATGAACCAAATAAAACTAAAAGAAAGGTTAATTAATAAAATTAATTATAAGATTTCCCTAAATTAAAAAAAATTAGAACTAAGCTAATTGAGAAATATGTCTAACAAAAATTTCATGAGTTATTAAATTAGTACAAACAAATAAAATCAAAACTAACAAAAGTAAAGTAAAGTGGTGGTGTTAAATTGACTATGGGTGTGTGAGGTAGAAATCTGGGTGGGCCAGAAAAGAATTATAAAGCCCAAAGTTATTTGTAAAAAAGAAAAGTATGTGTTTTAGAGGGAAAAAAATGCAAATAAACGAAACAAAATTGCCCCCCCTAGGACTCGAACTCAGGATACCACGCTTGTAAACCAACACTCCAACCACTACACCATGTGTTTCATTTACTGTTATGATTGAATTAATACAAAAAATGGGATATGGTTGAGTGATTGGGCCAAAAGGCCCAAAGGGGGGTTGACCCGGTCCAGGATTGGATAATGAAAAGTTTTTTTTGAAAAAAAAACCATAAGGTGGAGCGCGCCGCATGTGCTGTTAATTGGGAAGATAAACAAATTAATCATTATTATTATCCTTGTTTCCAGTAAAACAAGAAAAGAAAAATGAAATAGCAAAGGAAGAACAATCATCTCTGCTAAAATGATTCCCACCATCTCTGTTCCTCAAGTTCATCCTTCTTCTCTCACTCGAACCAAACCCTCACCATCAACAACAAATACTCTCCCTCCCATCCGTACCAACGCCATCACCTTCTAAGCATCGCTCTCGGCAGAAAACGGTACAGTGGTTGGCGATGGAACACGAGTTGAACCATTTGGACTTCTATCGCTCAAACCACCGCTTCGACCGCGTCTCTCTTCTTCACTCTTATCTCCTCCAATCTCGTAGTTATTGACTGAAAATATGTCAGTAAACCCAAGCAAAGATGGCCCTTGAAGTTTCTTCTCAAATCCTTGGGAAGGTTCCGAATCAAGTTGTCTTCATCAACTCCCCTAGTTTCTTTTTTTTTTTGCTCTTGCTTTCGACGAAAAAACAGAATCCGCGATAAGGTAAGCGTCTTGCTCAACTTGCTCTTTCAATTTCTCACTATATGCATCACGTTTTCGTAAACAGTAACATCGGTTCAATTCTCGGTTCCGATTCTCTCGCGGTTCAAATCATCATGTTATCGTCATTCACACATATTGCAGAATAGGCGCAAGATGACAATAACACAGTAATGCCGAACCAAGATTTAATCAAGCAACAAATGTCAATAACATCAACAAATACCAAAAGGAAAAACAAAAGGAGAGGAAGCACATAGGGGTTTCTTTTTCAAATACAGGTATTTTGTTGTTATGAGATGCCTTTTGTTATCTTCCAAATTCAAATTGTACTGAGGCTTGAGGTTTATACTTGTTTGTTTTTTTGAAGATTTTCTGGTTTTTATAGTTTCTACCCAGTTAACACAAAATACAGACACCAACAATAACAATGATTCATAAACAACAATCCAACACAAAGAGTATTTGAAGAATAAAGAGGAGGGCACTTACACGTTTGAAATCTTTCTGAAATTTCGATTTTTGAAGTCGGCGATGAAACACGAAGACTAGAGGTGATGGCCAATGCTTCCTTCTTCTTCTTTTTTTAACTGTTGAGTTTCTTCTGTTGAATCCTGTAGGTTGCAGGTTTGTGAATTTGCAGAACAAATGAAGCAAGATTTGTGAGTTGTTTGGAGGAAGACTTTGAAACAATTTTTTTCTAGAGGATATTGAAGTGGTGAGTATTTTTAGTGTTTCTGCTGATGGCTCCCTCTTTCTTCTCCAAAATGCTTCTGTTATATAGGTGAGATAGTGAGAAAATGGTGGGAAACAAATGGTATTTGAACATTTTGGTATGCTGTTATAATGGCTTTTTGGTTGCAGTTTTGTTTTTCCATTTTTATGCAAATTATGGACAAATTTGGACAGGGCAGCAGGGTTGTTTTTGCAGCAAGTTTGGACTAATTTTCTTGGCTTATTATGCAGGTTTTTGGGTAGCATAGGACAACAAGGTTTTGGACTTGTTTAGGCTTTAAGACAGGGCAGCAGGGAGGCTGTTTGGATTGGTTGTGTGGCAGGTCTTGGGCTGTTTGTGGACAGCAACATGGTCTTAGATGTAGTCTTAGGAGTTGGGCTTAGAAATTAGGAAATGATATGAATGTACTTTCAATGTATCTACTATGTAAAGTTCTTTGAATGAAAATTTTCTTTAAGCATGGCTTGATGTAACATGAATGAATTTGAAACTTGATCTTGAAGATACTTGAATGAATCTTGAATGAAGTAATCTTGACTTCGTTGAATGACAATGTTTGGTCTTGAATGATTTTTGAATTAGGCCATGAGAGTTGTTTGGGATTTCTCTTGATGGTGCGATGAAGTTGAAAAGATCTTGAATGGAATTGTTTGAAATACTTAATTTGATTCATGAGAATTGTAACTTAGAGAAATCATGCATCGAAGCACAAATTCGGCCATGCTTGCATTTTAATGAAACTTGAATATTGAAAGCTCGAATGAGCTTGAGCAAATTTTTAGTGAATTCGTTCTTTGGTACCTTGAATTTAAAATAATCCACGTGAGTGAATCATAGAAAATTTGGACGAAACTTGTGATATCGCATAGCGCTTTGCTAACTTGAATTGAAATCCAAAATTTTGTTCAAATGAATCCTTAAATCATTTCCCTAATATCCTAACTTAATTTCCAACATGGTGACTTAAATTAAAAATCATGGTTGTTTAGACGACAATCTTAATCTTCACACCTTCGGTTACAAATGAAAATTCATTGCCAACCAAACATGCTCTAAGAACATTCGTCAATATTTCAACAAATTGTGGTTAAGGACAATTAACAAATGATTTGCAACGATTTGATAATTTTCAAAGTCTGCCAAACACAATTTTTCCTTCGATTCTTTGGAAATAAACCCGTGAGCGTCATCACATATGACCATGAACAGAAGTAAACGTCTTGAAGCCCTGTAATTTGAAGAAATCACCATTCTTAGAAATCAGACGACTGTTATTTGAAATTAGGTAAAAATTCATGATGCGACCTTCAACGCATTCGAATTTTGGTGATTTTCTATGCATAATCAGTTCTTGATTTGAGAAGAGAAATTGGAGGTGATATCAAGGAGAATCATACGCGAGAAGAAACGCCCAAAAATATCGAATAACGAAGAAGTTACAGTCGCTTGAACTTGATCTCACAAAAGGTCATCTTTTGGGTTAATGGAGTCATTTTCAGTCGTCTGAACCACTGACTGAGCAAACTTGTGACGCGAGGTTCGAAACTCGGCATGAACATCCTTGAGGAGACATGAAGATATACGAAGACTATCTGAAATCTTGAAGAATCGATTTTCTTTGAGAAACGTCAAACCCTAATTGTTGACTTACTGCCTAGGAAGAGAATCTGTCTGATCAACTTCTAAACCAAATTAGGTGTCTGAGAAACCCTAGGATTGTATGTTATATGAAAAATGGGAGGGCAAATTTTGGGGTACAACAACTTCCCCTGTTCAATCTTCTTAAACTTGAAAAGCGAGATCGACGTGTTTGTCGTTCGTGGCTTGAAAGTAGAAGGTGATTGAATACTAGAGTGCCCAGAAATTTGCACTTGATGATGCGCTGGTTGATTTTGTAAGGAAATGGGCTTAAAGATGCCATTTAGATAAGCGACGGAGAATCGTCGGAGATGGGCTTATAGATGTCATCCAAAGATGATTGTTGATAGAAAGTCTGAACCCGATTTTTACAGAAAACGAATTAGAATAAACAGTTGAGAGATTTAATTAAACCAGTAAAAACCTGGAAATGAATCAGAATAAACCGTTGAGAGATTTATCCGAACCAATAAAAATCTAGAAACGAATCAGAATAAACCGTTGAGAGATTTATCTAAACTAGTGAATCTGGAAACGAATCAGAATAAACCGTTGAGAGATTTATTTGAACCAGTAAGAATCTGGAAACGAATCAGAATAAACCCTTGAGAGATTTATCTGAACCAGTAAGAATCTGGAGATGAATCAGAATAAACTATTGAGAGATTTATCTGAACCTATAAAAATCTGGAGACGAATCAGAATAAATCGTTGAGAGATTCATCTGAACTAGTGAAAATCTGGAGACGAATCAGAATAAATCATTGAGAGATTTATCTGAACCAGTGAAAATGTGGAGATAAATCAGAATAAACCGTTGAGAGATTTATCTGAACCAGTAAAAACCTGGAAATGAATCAGAATAAATGGTTGAGAGATTTATCCGAACCAATAAAAATCTGGAAAAGAATCAGAATAAACCGTTGAGAGATTTATCTGAACCAGTGAATCTGGAAACGAATCAGAATAAATCATTGAGAGATTTATCTAAACCAGTGAATCTGGAAACGAATTAGAATAAACCGTTGAGAGATTTATCTGAACCAGTAAGAATCTGGAAACGAAACAGAATTAACCGTTGAGAGATTTATCTGAACTAGTGAATCTGGAAACGAATCAGAATAAATCGTTGAGAGATTTATCTGAACCAGTAAGAATATGGAAACGAATCAGAATAAACCGTTGAGAGATTTATCTGAACCAGTAAGAATCTGGAGATGAATCAGAATAAACCGTTGAGAGATTTATCTGAACCAATAAAAATCTGGAAAAGAATCAGAATAAACTGTTGAGAGATTTATCTGAACCAATGAATCTGGAAACGAATCAGAATAAACCGTTGAGAGATTTATCTGAACCAGTAAGAATCTGGAAATGAATCAGAATAAACCATTGAGAGATTTATTTGAACCAGTAAGAATCTGGAGATGAATCTGAATAAACCGTTGAGAGATTTATCTGAACCAATAAAAATCTGGAGACGAATCAGAATAAATCGTTGAGAGAAATATCTAAACCAGTGAAAATCTGGAGACGAATCAGAATAAATTGTTGAGAGATTTATTTGAATCAGTGAAAATATGGAGACGAATCAGAATAAACCGTTGAGAGATTTATCTGAACCAGTGAAAATCTGGAGACGAATCAGAATAAATCGTTGAGAGATTTATTTGAATCAGTGAAAATATGGAGATGAATCAGAATAAACCGTTGAGAGATTTATCTGAACCAGTGAAAATCTGGAGACGAATCAGAATAAACCGCTGAGAGATTTATCTGAACCAGTGAAAAAATCTAGAGATGAATCAGAATAAACCGTTGAGAGATTTATCTGAACCAGTGAGAATCTAGAGATGAATCAGAATAAACTGTTGAGAGATTTATCTGAACCAGTGAGAATCTGGAGATGAATCAGAATAAACCGTTGAGAGATTTATTTGAACCAGTAAGAGTCTGGAAGAAATATTTTATTATGTAGATAGTCGACCAGTCTTTTCTTGTTGAGAATCTTGGTCTGTTGGAAATTTGTTGATGATAATTTCCTGTCAAATGACTCTTTCCTGCAAAAGGTGAAGAGTAAATTGTATGCAATGCTATGATGTATGCGATGCATGGGGTGATATTTTCCTCTCAAAATGAATGAGATTGCACTGTATGTACTTGAGTTGTCAATGTCATGATGTATGGATGAAAATGTATGGAATTAAAGATTGTTTGTGTTGTAGCGTTGCTGGAAGCGGGAAAAATAAATCCCCTCTGAAGCACTGATGGGTGAATCCCCAAATATATACTCTGTTGTAGAAGGGAAAAGCCAGACACCGCTTGTAGTCTTTGTGATATCCTGCTGGGGAAATCTGAGAAGTTGGGCAACTTACTGGGGATACTCTGGAGCGGTAGTTGGAAGTTTTGCTTTGTCAGGAATATGAAAACGCTTGATACCGACAGGCTGCATACTGGGGATATGTTAGTGATTCTGTAGTAGGATGTATTTGTTTTCGCTTTGGCTGGAGAAAGTACCTGCGGGGGTTTTATGGAATGGCTTATAGATATTATCCCATTTCTTAGAGTCATTAGTAACTGTCTTTCCGTTTTTTTTTGTTTATTTATAACAGTGATCACATTCAAATGCATATGTTCAAAAATAAATCATTGGACGTTTTTGTAAACAAGACACAGAAACAAAGAAAAAGAAAACAAATGGTTTTGCATTTTCCAAAGGGGATATCTTTGTATTAACTTGAATAAGTATTTTTGTACAATGAGACGAGCATTCTAGCGAGAAAATGTCGTTGTAAAAATGAAAATTAATACAAAGGAAGGATAGCTATGTGAAATAATCCCATGGGGTTCCCATTCTGCTATAGTCTTCATGTCTCTGAATGTCTTATCCACTTGTCGCCTCGGCGAAGTCGATAGGATTGATTTAGAGCCATTTGATTTGATTGGTCGATGCTGAAGATTGTCTGCAAGATGATCCAACGGGACATAGTCATATGCTTCAATCCCTAACTTTTGCCTGGACCGCCCTCTCGGGTTTTCAGTCCACCGGGATACGCTTTTTTGCCCAAGCCGCCCTTTCGGGTTTTCGAGTTGTCGGGTGTACAGATTTTTTTATTTTCATCCCTTATTTTTTCCCGAACCCTTTTGGTTCGCCGGGAAGCCCTTATTTTTGCCTAGGCCAGTCAAACTAGCGGGTCTTTGATCATGCGTAGTATCTTTTAACTATGTTTGTATTTACAGGGTGCGGGAGGTCATTGCCATCCATAGTGGTCAAGATCATTGCTCCACCAGAGAATATGCTTTTGATTACAAACAACCCTTCATATGTAGGGGTCCATTTTCCCCTAGGATCACCTTATGGCAAAATGATACGCTTGATCACTAAGTCACCGACCCGATATACCTGACGTTTGACCTTTTTATTAAAAGCTTTGATCATGCGTTTTTGATACATCTGACCATGACAGATGGTTGTAAGCCTCTTTTCATCAATCAAGTTTAGTTGGTCAAACTGAGTCTGGATCCAATCTTCTTCGTTCAAACCAGCATCCTTCATGATTATTAGAGAGGGGATCTGGACCTTAATAGGCAAGACAACCTCCATGTCGTATACCAGAGAATAAGGTGTTGCCCTAGTTGATGTGCGAGTTGTGGTACGATACCCGTGGAGAGCGAATGGTAACATCTCGTGCCAGTCTTTGTATGTGACTGTCATTTTCTGTATGATCTTCTTAATGTTTTTGTTAGCAGCTTCTATAACATCATTTATCTTTGGCCGGTAAGGGGAAGAATTGTGATGCTGAATCTTGAATTGCTCGCACAAGGCGGTGATCATAGTGTTGTTTAGATTCGTATCATTATCAGTGAGGATTCTCTCTGGGATACCGTACCGACAGATGAGATTCTTTTTGATGAACCGAGCAACCACATTCTTTGTAACGGAGGCGAAGGAAGCTGCCTCAACCCACTTTGTAAAATAGTCGATGGCCACTAAGATGAAGCGGTGTCCATTGGAGGCCGTTGGCTTGAATTCCCCAATTATATCGATTCCCCACATAACAAAGGGCCAAGGAGCCATCAAGACGTTTAGAGGAACCGGAGGTACGTGCACTTTATCTGCATAAAGCTGACACTTATGGCAAGTCCGAGAGTGTTGGTAGCAATCTGCCTCCATGGTAGACCAATAATAGCCTGCCCGTAGGACTTTCTTTGCCATTGTATGCCCACTGGAATGGGTACCAAAAGTGCCTTCGTGTAATTCAACCATGATCCTTTCAGCCTCAGCCTTGTCTACACACCGAAGCAATACAGAGTCATGACTGCGTTTGTACAAAATGCCGTTACTAAGGAAGAATTTAGCTGAGAATCTTCTTAGGAACTTCTTGTCATTCACCGAAGCTCCTTCGGCGTATTCCTGAGACTCGAGATACCTTTTAACTTCATGGAACCAAGGTCGGTCCACTACTTCTTCAGTACCGATCTCGTGACAGTAGGCTGGTTCATCCATCCGCTCAATGGTGATTTGAGGAGCCTCGTTATCCCAATTAAGTTTAAACATAGATGACATTATAGCTAATGCGTCTGCTAGCTGATTTTCTTCTCGCGGGAAATGCTCGAAGGTAATCTTCTCAAAATGCGGCAACAATGTCAATACATGTTCTTTATAAGGGATAAGCTTGGGGTTTTTGGTGTCCCATTCCCCTTTGACCTAACTAATGACCAAAGTTGAATCTCCAAATACATCCAAGTTTTTGATCCCCAAGTCTATAGCAGCTTTGAGACCGAAGATGCATGCTTCGTATTCTGCCATGTTGTTTGTACAGTTGAAGCAAAGTCTGGTAGTGAAGGGAGTATGACATCCTTATGGAGATATGAGTACGGCATCGATACCATTGCCAGGTGCGTTGGATGCCCCATCAAAGAACAGGGTCCATTGGGATCCTTGTTCAGGTCCGTCATATGGCCTGATTTCTTCACAATTGTCTAACGTCATGATGTCTTCATCCGGGAATTCGAACTTCATGGACTGATAGTCTTCCACAGCTTGGTGAGCGAGGTGATCAGCCACTACACTAACCTTTATAGCTTTCTGGGTAGTATATTATATGTCATATTCTGTCAGGATCATCTGCCATCTAGCTATTCTCCCAGAAAGAGCGGGCTTCTCAAAGATGTATTTTATCGGATCCATTTTAGATATCAACAGAGTAGTATGGGTCAGCATATACTGTCTCAGCCGGCGAGCAGCCCATGCCAGAGCGCAGTAAGTTTTCTCGAGCAGTGAATATCTTGTTTCACAGTCGGTAAACTTTTTGCTCAGGTAATAAATAGCATGCTCTTTTCGGCCAGACTCGTCATGCTGCCCTAGCACACACCCCATTGAGTTTTCTAAAACAGTTAGATATAAGATCAATGGCCTTCCCTCGAGAGGTGGCAACAACACAGGAGGCTCTTGCAGATATTCTTTTATTTTGTCAAAAGCAACTTAGCATTCGTCATTCCATTTGATTACTTAATCTTTCTTCAAGAGCTTGAAGATTGGCTCACAAGTAGCTGTTAGGTGAGAAATGAACCTGGCTATGTAATGCAGACGTCCCAAGAATCCTCTGACTTCTTTCTCAGTGCAAGGAGAAGGCATCTCTTGTATTGCTTTAACCTTGGCAGGATCAACCTCGATACCTTTGTTACTGACAACAAAGCCTAGGAGCTTACCAGACCGGACTCCGAATGTGCACTTGTTTGGATTCAATCTCAACTTGTATTTATTCAGCCTCTCAAACAGTTTCTGTAAGTGATCAAGGTGCTCTTCTTCCGTTTGCAATCTGGCTATCATATCGTCTACGTAGACCTCTATCTCATGATGTATCATGTCATGAAATAAAGCTACCATGGCGCATTGATAAGTTGCCCCAGCATTCTTCAGTCTGAATGGCCTGACCTTATAGCAGAAAGTGCCCCACTGTGTAACAAAGGTCGTTTTCTCCATATCCTCAGGCGCCATTTTGATTTGGTTGTAGCCTGAGAAACCGTCCATGAAGTAAAACACTTTGTGCTGCGCCGTATTGTCAACTAGGATGTCGATGTGGGGGAGTGGGAAATCATCTTTGGGGCTTGCCCTGTTTAAGTCTCTGTAGTCCACACACATCCGCACTTTACCGTCTTTCTTGGGTACAGGAACAACATTGGCCACCCATTGGGGATAAGAGGTGACAGCCAAAAATCTGGCATTGAATTGCTTCATGACTTCTGCTTTGATCTTTTCCGACATATCGGGCCTCATGCGATGAACCTTTTTCTTTACTGCGGGAAAATCTTCTTTTGTAGGCAGACGATGTACCACAATGTCTGCATCAAGTCCCGGCATGTCTTCGTATGACCAGGCAAAGATCTTAACATAGTCATGTAATAACTGAATCAGGCGCTCCTTGACACTGGATTCCAAATTGGCACCCACCTTGACCTCCTTCTTGTCTTCCTCAGTTCCCAAGTTAACTGTTTTGACCGGCTCTTCGTGTGGCTAAATGGTCCTTTCTTCCTGTTGCAACAACCTGGCTAACTCCCCTGGCACTTCATAATCTTCCTCACCTTTGTCGTCGGCTTGGTAGATCGGATTTTCAAAGTCACAATTGGCCATAACAGAACTGTTACCCATGGGATCCTTAGTGGATGTAGATCTGCATTTTTAATATGTGAGTGTGTGTAAGAGCATAGCTACCTTTGAAAGAAATAAAATGTAAGAAAGAAAAGACAAAGAAAACCAAAATTTGATGCAAAAACGTCCATGATTCAGTAATGACATATGAGAATGAAGTGACAACCCTTACAAATGGACCATTGTGCCTCGGGTAAGACACAAGGTTTTAAAAAAGTCTGAATTGTTTAAATATTACAAGCCTGAAAATATTAAAAGACAATTACTCTTGAATAAAAGTAATAGGAATGAAATCTTTGGCCTCCCAATTATTGAGCCCTCCGCCGATGGTTGGAAAAATCCAATCGTCCATGTCACAGCTGCCATCGCTGTCTTCTATTGTATTGACTCCTTGATTGCTGATATGCATAGGTGGTCCCCCAGTGCGAGAACGTCGAACAGCTCTTTGGGCCTCTGAAGTGAACCCCAACCCAAATTTGTCGGACTTGTAGGGAATATCCGGAAGCTGATCCCAGATAGTACACCCTCCCTCTTCAACTACTGCTCGAGCATCTTTCAACGAGGCCATCTTCAGTGGAGGTCTGGTAATCTTCGGGACTTTTAGAGTAGACTTGGTTGCCGCGACCGTTGCTGGAACCTCCTCAAAGTTCTGACAGGGAGTCTCTATGAATTCACCATCCATTTCGACATACCTAAAAGAGTTCAGATGGCTAACCATGTACTCTTCCTCTCCATGAACTGTGACAATCTTTCCCCTGATCAGGTATTTTAGCATTTGGTGTAGGGTAGAAGTGACGGCACCAGCACCATGGATCCAGGGTCGACCCAACAGACAAGAGTACGAATGGTGGATGTCCATCACATAGAAAATTAAGTCAAAAGTATGAGTCCCAATTTTTATGGGGATACTAACTTCTCTGTGCACTGTCCTCTTGGAGCCATCAAAGGCCCTCGCTATGATATTGCTAGGTTTCAAGATGAGCCCCTCGCAATTCAGTCGGTCGAGAGCATTTTTGGGCAAGACATTCAATGATAAACCGGTATCCACCAAAACATGGGCAAGTGTGGTGCCCCTGCATTCAATGGAGATATGTAAGGCATCGTTGTGCTTCCTTCCCTTAGAGGTTAAATCAGCATCGGAAAAGCCCAATCCGTTATCAGCAGTTAGACTGGCCACACAATTTTCAAATTGTTCGATGGAGGTCTCTTGGGGCACGTGGGCGGTCTTAAGAAACTTTAACAAGGCTTTGGCGTGAGTTTCAGAACACAAAAGTAAGGACAACAATGATATCTTCGAGGGGATCTGCCCCAATTGTTCTACAATGTTGTAGTCACTTTTCTTAATTATCTTCAGGATCTCTTCTATTTCTTTTATGGAAGCTTCAAGGATGACCTCGGGACGTTCTCTTGCTTGGGCAGCCTCAATCAAAGCCTCTTTGCCCCTTGTGTTAGTAACAGGGATAACAGTAGGAGTATCACTGGGGGTGTCGGTAGGAGTAGAAGTAGTAATGATCACAGGAGTAGCAACGGTCTTTGGAGAAATATCAGGTGAGAAGACTCTTCCACTTCTTGTTATTTTGCTGGTCCCAGTTATGTTACCGATATCGGGATCAATATCTCTTGCAACTTCGCCTTTGATAGCCAACTGATCTTGCTTAACGCCATAGTAATAAACGTCATCCCCATAACTCCAGGGAACAGCTTTATCTGAGGAGTATGATATTGGTCTTGGAATAGTGATGATTAAGGGGGCAGATCTGGGAACGGATGTAATCCTAACGGGTCTTTTGGTGGAGACCCTGGGAGGATTGTCGGAAATGGTGATTATCGAAACATCTTGATAAGAGGTAGCTTTTCAAATAGGGTTTCTTTGCTAGTCATCAGGCGCTGGACGCATATCTTTAGTAACAAACAGCCGTTCGGTAGAGACTTGCATAGGTGACAATCTTCATCGCAGCCTGGGAACAGGCCGGCTTGTAGTAGATTCTGTTTAATGGTTAACAGAGAAGTAACTAAGTCATTCACAGAAGAAACAAAACGATCATCGTCAATGGCGTTGATACCTTGGCCATGTCTGGGCATTGGCGCCGTTATTACATTAGGCATTTCTGGGGGATCAAATTCAATCTCTTTCGCATCGATAAGGTCTTGCACCTTATTCTTTAAGGCCCAACAGTCATTTGTATTGTTCCCCAGGCTTTCAGAATGATAGGCCCATCGGGCGTTCGGGTTGTAGCGAGGAGAAGCAGTATTGGGATTCTTGGGAGCTTCCTTTAAAGTTTCCAGATTGGTCTTGAGAAGGTGCGGCAAAACTTGAGACATGGTCATGTTAATCCGGGTAAATCGTCTCATGGGCGATTCTGGTTTGCGCTGATAATTTCGCTGCTGATTTGGCACAGGGTTAGAAATCATGACAGCCCCTACTGTCGGACGACGGTCAGTTTTGTTTTGACTTCTATAATCATATGCAGCACTGACCTCCTTCTTTCTGACAAAGGGATTCTTCACCATACTCGAGGATGCATCTCTTTGAATTTTTCCGCTTTTTATATCGGCCTCAACCCGCTCACCAGTCATAATTAATTCAGTAAACCCAGCTGAGGAACTCCCAATCAGGTGATTGAAAAACGGTCCCGACAAAGTTCCTAGGAACATATCCACTAATTCTCTGTCGGATAGAGGGGGCTGGACCATGCATGTGAGATCTATCCATTTTTGAGCATAGGTTTTGAAACCTTCACCCGTTCCCATAGACATGCTTTGTAACTGCGTCCTAGTTGGAGCCAAATCAGCATTATACTAATATTGTTTGTAGAAAGCGGCAGCAACTCTTCCCAGTTGCGAACATTCGTCCCTTCCAATTGGTAGAACCAATCCAACTGAGTCCCAAATAAACTCTCCTGGAAGAAATGCACCCACAGATTCTTGCCAGCCGTGTAGGGTTGAATCTTTCTGACATATGACCTTAGATGTAGCTTCGGGCAAGAGATACCATCGTACTTGGCTAAAGTTGGGACCTTGAATTTTTGTGGGATGACAACCCCCGAGATGAGTCCTAATTCTTCAAAGTCCAAACCGGGTACCCTCTGAGTCTCCATAGCATTCAAACGATCCTCTAGCTGTTTGTATTTATCATCAGCAGGAGGATATTGTTCCTCAGAGTAATCAGGCTCTTCCTCTCCTTCGGATGCTGGGTCGTTGTTCACTTTTTGGGTTTGATTATCTCCTTCGCCTGATGATGTTGCAAAGTCTAAAGTTCGTCTGGTTTGTCCTTTAAACCTTCTTCCCATGATTACAACACCGGTTGGTTTCTTCGTTTTCTTCTTCTTCTCTTTGGCTAGCAGAGTCTTCAACTCCTCTTGTCCTTTTGTCAGAGCCATGAGCATTTGTTAAAACTGGGCATTCTGCACCTGAAGATCTTTCATAGTCTGTTCAACATCCATTTCACTGAAATAAACAGTAGAAGGATAAAGAGACCTGTTATGAGAAACCTATATGATGTTATGATGAATGAAGATGCAATATGCAAATGATTTCAAGGAAATTTAGAGATTTAAACTTGTTCAAACCAAAAAAAGAACACACGTCATATTAAATAAAACCAAGTTTTAATACATCATGCCTCCTTGGGCTTACAAAGAAAGAAACAAAATACAGCAAAACTCCTAAGACAAAAAGACCGAACGCATCCTCTTTGGAGCAATGTAAGCATTCAGGTTTTTCTCTTCATGATGCAGTTTGGTGAGCTCCAGAACCTTCTTCTCACTGGCATAATACTGGGTTTCAAAGGTGTCTCGCTCTTCCTTTAACTGAACCCAAGCTTTCTGCAGGTCTTCGAGAGAGGTTGGCATGTCAGGATGAAGAATGGTGTATGGGACGTCTCCTTCGATAACTGGCTCAATGATGACAGGAGGGATGGAAGGGTAAGGCATCAAGAGACTCTGGGCACGAGCCCTTACCCACTTAAGGTAAGGCTCGAGAGGGATGAAGTTTTTATGTCCCAAAGTCCTACTGTCCACTTTGTTCACCATTCCCTAAGCACGTGTAAACCTCTGACGGTAACCTTGATCTTCTTTGTCGTAGTCGAACACCAGACCTTGGATGAGCATCTCATGAGGGTCGTCTCTTCGGGCATACCCAAACTGCCAAAGAGCTAAGCATGGGTTGTAGGTGATACTTCCCCTAATACCAAGCAGAGGTACATTGGGGAACTCCCCACAGCGATCAATGATAGAAATATCTTCCAAGGATCTCGAGCACCAACGGATATCAGAGTGGGTGAGAGACATTAATCTTTGAGACTAAGTCAGTCTTTGCTCATTCTTCAATGCTGATTGAGGCAGGTGTGAAGTGAACCACTTAGCGAGTAGGGGGATACAACACAAAAGGGTACCTCTTTTCTTCATGGTGCGAGTATGAAGGCAATGCAAGATGTCTCCTAGTAAGGTAGGTATAGGATTGCGAGAGAGAAAAACTTTGATGGCATTAACGTCTATGAATTGGTCCGAATTGGGAAACAGAACCAAACCATAATTGAGGAGAGCTAGTACGTCTTTGAAATCTTGGAAATCCATGTCATCCCAGAATGAACGATATTTTTCCAATAGAAACTTAGCTAGAAAGCCTTTAACCCCACTTCTTGTCTCCTAATTGGCTATGACGTTGGCCCTCTTCACATGTAAAGCTTCGGCGATGACTTCAGGTTTTGGAATCCCTTCTAGACCGGTGAACGGTATCTGATTAAGCACGGGCACCCCTAAGAGTAGAGAGAACTCTTCTAATGTAGGTACCAACTGATAGTCCGGGAAAGTGAAACAATGATGTACAGGATCAAAGAATTGGAATAGTACACATATCATCTCTTCTTGGAAGTTGGATGTAGCCAAACTGAGGAGTCGACCATACTTCTTGGTAAAAGGAGAATCCCCAGGCACTCTTGAGGCTAGCTCTTGAAGTTGAGGATGTGCTTTTACGAAGCTGATTCGAATGGTGTTTCTTCGGAGAGAATTCATGTCCTACAAAACAAAAACAAAAATAAATTTCTAAATCCTTGAAATGGTTAGTGAGTATGCATATGATATTGATGATGTTTATGATGTTTATGTACAAGAAAATATACACATACAACAAACAAGTCCCTATGTTTTAGGCTTGCATAAGTTTTGTAGGTAAATACCCTCTTGAAGTCTAGTTGGCTCAACCTGTCCTAGAAATAATGATCGGGTTCTAAAGGATCTCAATATCACCGGCCTTTCTCTTAGGAATTGTCTCAGCACAACAATCTTTTCTTGCGGCCAAGATATCCCAAAAGTCTAGCCTCAATGAGTGTAGTATCGAGTATCAACCAATTTTCAGCTCTACACCGAAACCGGCTACCTCACTACGTCCTAATGGCCAAGTTTGTTCAATTAGGGTTCTAAGGTCAATTAGTGCTTCATGACGCCACTCAGTGGCCCCGTATTCTCCTCGATTTACCACGAGGGATACCGGTACCCACAAATGCGTCACACTAACATAGCCATTGTTTCAACCATATCGGTCTACGTCGTACAGTCTCCACAATGTATTGCTATTTACCTAAAAAGGTGTCCCAGATCCGGGTGGAGGATCAAAGCAAGCCCAATACGAAGAACTAAATATAAAGCACACAAATCAAATAATGAAAGCGAGTAAAGGTGATCTAACCCTAAGGTAACCCCACTTTTTATTTCAATTCCCCAGCAGAGTCGCCAGTTCTGTGATACGATGGGAGAACTGACTTGGTGTTTTGCGTTTTGATCGCATTTGTGCGGATAGCAAGAGTCACCACCGACTTTTCTTTTATCCAAAAGGAAAGGTAAAAAAGCATAGGAAAGACCTTTCGAGATTATTTCTCGGGTTCGGGGGGTAGATTATGAAAAGGGAAGGTATTAGCACCCTTTTCATCCATGGTTTTCTATGGGCTCTTAGTTACTCGTTTAGATCACTTGCTTTTGTTTGACAGTGTACTTGTGGTGTGGGCTTTGAAAGTGTTTAAAAAAATCTCTTTGTAATGGTTATCGTTTCTATAAGAATGCGTACAAAGTTTTTATTTCGAAAAGTGGTTCAAAGATGTGTTTGTGGATTGTGTTTCGAAAAATGTTTTGAAAATATGTTCTGCAATGGTTCTCGTCTCTATAAGAACGTATACAAAACATTTTGTCTTTTGAAAGTGTTTGGAGATGAAAATGTAGGTGCAAGAATGTTTTTGTCGTGAGCAAGAGAGTAACTAGGAGCGAATCTACCCACTCGAAAGGTCTTAAATGTTCTTTTCTTTCTCCTTTAGATGTTGCTATATTACCATTTATTTGGTAAGAATCCCCATCGTTGGATGTGAAGGGACATGCGCGGGTCAATTTTACAGTCATCGAAAGCAACTTATGATACGCTTTAGCAATTTTCGTAAGGGACGAGATCGTTTTATCGAAGGCAACATCGAGGGTCATCGAGGGACTACGATCTTTTCATTGAAGGGTCATTGCTAAAGCGTCCCATATTCGAGGGACATGATTGTGTTTCCGAGGCAATAAGCAAGGTTACCCTAGAGGTGCGCGTGTGAAAAATGTGTTCGTTTCAAGTTATTTTGTTGAGATTAGGTTATCTAGCGATTGATTTTATGTCTTGCCATACACGCCTAATTACTATACAGTATAAAGAAAACAGTAAATTGCGGAAATGAAAATTCTACGCTATTACAGAGCTTTCAGAAATGGGGGTACAATTTTTACAAATGGGGATGAGTCAAATGCGATTAAAAGTCCAAATAGCAAACAATACAACCAAATCGAATTTAATGATTAATTTATAACAGTCTATAAAATAAAATTAATTAACAAGGTATAGCAATAAGATTCTAAGTATTTGCTTGTGAAAAGTTTGAAAGGAAAAAAATGTAAAAATCTATTCTATCAATTAACTGAAGAATTAAATCAAAACGCATGTATTTTTGTCTTTTAGAGTTTTTGTTATTTAGAAATTAAATGAACCAAATAAAACTAAAAGAAAGGTTAATTAATAAAATTAATTATAAGATTTCCCTAAATTAAAAAAAAAATTAGAACTAAGCTAATTGAGAAATATGTCTAACAAAAATTTCATGAGTTATTAAATTAGTACAAACAAATAAAATCAAAACTAACAAAAGCAAAGTAAAATGGTGGTGTTAAATTGACTATGGGTGTGTGAGGTAGAAATCTAGGTGGGCCAGAAAAGAATTGTAAAGCCCAAAATTATTTGTAAAAAAGAAAAGTATGTGTTTTAGAGGAAAAAAAATGCAAAGAAACGAAACAAAATCGCCCCCCCTGGGACTCAAACTCAGGATATCACACTTGCAAACCAACACTCCAACAACTACACCATCTATTTCATTTACTGTTATGATTGAAGTAATACAAAAAAGGGGATATGGTTGAGTGATTGGGCCAAAAGGCCCAAAGGGGGGTTGACCCGGTCCAGGATTGGATAATGAAAAGTTTTTTTTGAAAAAAAAAACCCTAAGGTGGAGCGCGCCGCATGTGCTGTTAGTTGGGAAGATAAAAAAATTAATCATTATTATTATCCTTGTTTCTAGTAAAACAAGAAAAATAAAAATGAAATAGCAAAGGAAGAACAATCCTCTCTGATAAAATGATTTCCATCATCTTTGTTCCTCAAGTCCATCCTTCTTCTCTCACTCGAACCAAACCCTCACCATCAACAACCAATACTCTCCCTCCCATCCGTACCAACACCATCACCTTCTAAGCATCGCTCTCGGCAGAAAACGGTACAGTGGTTGGCGACGGAACACGAGTTGAACCAGTCGAACTTCCATCGCTCGAACCACCGCTTCGACCGCGTCTCTCTTCTTCACTCTTATCTCCTCCAATCTCGTAGTTGTTGACTGATAATATGTCAGTAAACCCAAGCAAAGATGACGCTTGAAGTTTCTTCTTAAATCCTTGGGAAGGTTCCGAATCAAGTTGTCTTCATCAACTCCCCTAGTTTCTTTTTTTTTGCTCTTGCTTTCGACGAAAAAACAGAATACGCGATAAGGTAAGCGTCTTGCTCAACTTGCTCTTTCGATTTCTCACTATATGCATCACGTTTTCATAAACAGTAACATCGGTTCAATTCTCGGTTCCGATTCTCTCGCGGTTCAAATCCTCATGTTATCATCATTCACATATATTGCAGAATAGGCGCAAGATAACAATAACACAGTAATGTCGAACCAAGATTCAATCAAGCAACAAATGTCAATAACATCAACAAATACCAAAAGGAAAAAACGAAAAGAGAGGAAGCACATAGGGGTTTCTTTTTCAAATACAGGTATGTTGTTGTTATGAGATGCCTTTTGTTATCTTCCAAATTCAAACTGTGTTGAGGCTTGAGGTTTATACTTGTTTGTTTTTTTGATGATTTTCTGGTTTCTATAGTTTCTACCCAGTTAACACAAAATACAGACACCAACAATAACAATGATTCATAAACAACAATCCAACACAAAAAGTATTTGAAGAATAAAGAGGAGGGCACTTACACGTTTGAAATCAGTCTGAAATTTCAATTTTTGATGTCGGCGATGAAACACGAAGACTAGAGGTGATGGCCAATGCTTCCTTCTTCTTTTTTTTAACTGTTGAGTTGCTTCTGTTGAATCCTGTAGGTTGCAGGTTTGTGAATTTGCAGAACTAATGAAGCTAGATTTGTGAGTTGTTTGGAGGAAGACTTTGAAACAATTTTTTTCTAGAGGATATTGAAGTGGTGAGTATTTTTAGTGTTTTCTGTGGATGGATCCCTCTTTCTTCTCCCAAATGCTTCTGTTATATAGGTGAGATAGTGAGAAAATAGTGGGAAACAAATGGTATTTGAACATTTTGGTATGCTGTTATAATGGCTTTTTGGTTGCAGTTTTGTTTTTCCATTTTTATGCAAATTATGGACAGATTTGGACAGGGCAGCAGGGCTGTTTTTGCAGCAAGTTTGGACTAGTTTTCTTGGCTTATTATGCAGGTTTTTGGGCAGCATAGGACAACAAGGTTTAGACTTGTTTAGGCTTGAAGACAGGGCAGCAGGGAGGCTGTTTGGATTGGTTGTGTGGCAGGTCTTTGGCTGTTTGTGGACAACAACATGGTCTTAGATGAAGTCTTAGGAGTTGGGCTTAGAAATTAGGAAATGATTTGAATGTACTTTCAATGTATCTTCTATGTAAAGTTCTTTGAATGAAAATTTTCTTTAAGCATGGCTTGATGTATCATGAATGAATTTGAAACTTGATCTTAAAGATACTTGAATGAATCTTGAATGAAGTAATCTTGACTTCGTTGAATGACAATGTTTGGTCTTGAATGATTTTTGAATTAGGCCATGAGAGTTGTTTGAGATTTCTCTTGATGGTGTGATGAAGTTGAAAAGATCTTAAATGGAATTGTTTGAAATACTTAATTTGATTCATGAGAATTGTAACTTAGAGAAATCATGCATCAAAGCACAAATTCGGCCATGCTTGCATTTTAATGAAACTTGAATATTGAAAGCTCGAATGAGCTTGAGCAAATTTTTAGTGAATTCGTTCTTTGGTACCTTGAATTTAAAATAATCCACGTGAGTGAATCATAGAAAATTTGGACGAAACTTGTGATATCGCATAGCGCTTTGCTAACTTGAATTGAAATCCAAAATTTTGTTCAAATGAATCCTCAAATCATTTCCCTAATATCCTAACTTAATTTCCAACATGGTGACTTGAATTCAAAATCATGGTTGTTTAGACGACAATCTTAATCTTCACACCTTCGGTTACAAATGAAAATTCATTGCCAACCAAACATGCTCTAAGAACATTCGTCAATATTTCAACAAATTATGGTTAAGGACAATCAACAAATGATTTGCAACGATTCGATAATTTTCAAAGTCTGCCAAACACAATTTTTCCTTCGATTCTTTGGAAATAAACCCGTGAGCGTCATCACATATGACCATGAACAGAAGTAAACGTCTCGAAGCCCTGTAATTTGAAGAAATCACCATTTTTAGAAATCAGACGACTGTTATTTGAAATTAGGTCAAAATTCATGATGTGACTTTCAACGCATTCGAATTTTGGTGATTTTCTATGCATAACCAGTTCTTGATTTGAGAATAGAAATTGGAGGTGATATCAAGGAGAATCATACGCGAGAAGAAACACCCAAAAATATCGAATAACGAAGAAGTTACAGTCGCTTGAACTTGATCTCACAAAAGGTCATCTTTTGGGTTAATGGAGTCATTTTCAGTCGTCTGAACCACTGACTGAGCAAACTTGTGACGCGAGGTTCGAAACTCGGCATGAACATCCTTGAGGAGACATGAAGATATACGAAGACTATCTGAAATCTTGAAGAATCGGTTTTCTTTGAGAAACGTCAAACCCTAATTGTTGACTTACTGCCTAGGAAGAGAATCTGTCTGATCAACTTCTAAACCAAATTAGGTGTCTGAGAAACCCTAGGATTGTATGTTATATGAAAAATGGGAGGGAAAATTTTGGGGTACAACAGTGCCATTCATTTTTGGTCTATACGGAGAAGAATTGTTATGTTTGATCTTAAATTGAGTGCACAACTCCCTGATCATGGCATTATTGAGGTTAGTCCCATTATCGGTGATGATCCTTTCGGGGATACCATAACGGCAGATGAGGTTATGTCTGATGAATCTGGCTACCATATTCTTGGCGACTGAGGAAAATGAGGTGGCTTCGACCCATTTGGTAAAATAATCGATGGCGACAAGAACGAAGCGATGTCCGTTGGAAGCAGGAGGTTTGATTTCTCCGATCATGTCAATGCCCCACATCGTAAGTGGCCACAGAGTGGTCATGACATTTAGAGGGATTGGAGGTGCATGGACCTTGTCAGCATAGATTTGGCATTTGTGACAAGTTCTTGAATGTTGATGGCAATCGGTCTCCATCGTTGACCAATAATAACTAGCTCTTAAGATTTTCTTAGCCATCGTATGTCCACTTGAGTGAGTACCAAAAAGGCCATCGTGCATATCTTCCATAATTTCCTCTGCCTCCCTCTTATCCACACATCAGAGTAGAGTTGGATCATGGTTGCGTTTGTACAATATCCCGTTACTTAGGAAGAATTTGGCTGCAAATCTTCGCAAGAACTTTCTGTCATTGATAGATGCTCCCTCTGGATACTCTTGTGCTTCAAGGTATCTCATTACCTCATGGTACCATGGCTTTTCCGCATCGGTGTCAAGCTCATAGCAATGTGCAGGTTCATCAAATCTTTCAATTATAATCATAGGGGCTTCGTTATCCCATCTGACTTTGAACATTGAGGACATGGTTGCTAAAGCGTCAGCCAACTGGTTTTCTTCCCTAGGGAAGTGTTCAAAAGTGATTTGTTCAAAGTGAGGGATCAGGGATAGCACAAGTTCCTTGTAAGGGATAAGATTAGGGTGTTTAGTGTCCCAATATCCTTTTACTTGGCTGATCACCAAGGCAGAATCTCCAAACACATCCAAATTCTTGATCCTTAAGTCAATAGCAACCCTTAGACCTAAGATGCATGCTTCATACTCAGCCATATTATTTGTGCAATCGAAGCATAGTCTTATAGTGAAAGGAGTGTGGCAACCTTCAGGAGATATGATCACAACACCAATTCTGTTACCTAAGGCGTTGGAAGCCCCATCGAATACCATTGTCCATCGGGATCCTTGTTCAGGTCCGTCATATGGTCTAGGTTTCGCACAGTCGGTTACCAGCATAATATTCTCGTCAGGGAAGACGAAGTTCATTGACTAATAATCATCCACATCTTGATGGGCCAAATGATCTGCTAGTACACTTCCTTTGATGGCTTTTTGAGTCGTGTATTGAATGTCGTACTCAGTCAAGATCATTTGCCATCTGGCTATTCCTCCAGAAAGGGCAGGTTTTTCGAAGATGTACTTAATCAGATCCATCTTAGAAACCAACAAAGTGGTATGAGTCAACATGTACTGCCTTAGCCGAAGAGCAGTCCATGCTAAAGCACATCAAGTTTTCTCGAGCAGTGAATATTTGGTTTCACAGTCGGTAAACTTTTTGCTTAGGTAGTAAATTGCATGCTCTTTTCGGCCAGACTCGTCATGTTGGCCCAAAACACACCCCATAGAATTCTCTAATACTGTCAAATACATGATCAAAGGTCTTCCTTCAAATGGAGGCATGAGAATATGAGGTTCTTGTAGGTATTCTTTATTTTTGTCAAAAGCGATCTGGCATTCATCGTTCCATCTGACTACCTGATCTTTCTTCAAGAGTTTGAAGAGTGGCTCACAGGTAGCAGTTAAGTGTGATATGAAACGGGAAATGTAATTGAGACGACCCAAGAATCCTCTGATTTCTTTTTCAGACTGAGGGACTGGAATTTCTTGGATGGCCTTTATCTTGGCGGGATCAACTTCAATGCCTTTATTGCTAACAACAAAACCTAGAAGCTTCCCATAGCGTATTCCAGATGTGCACTTGTTAGGGTTTAACCTCAGCTTGTACTTCTTTAGCCTCTCAAATAGTTTGTGCAGGTGACCGAGATGTTCTTCTTCGGTTTGTGATCTGGCAATCATATCATCCACATATACTTCTATCTCATTATGAATCATGTCATGAAATAAGGCAACCATAGCCCTTTGATATGTTGCCCCTTCATTCTTTAACCTGAACGGCATGACCTTGTAGCAAAAGGTGCCCCATTGTGTAACGAAAGTAGTTTTTTCCACATCTTCGGAAGCCATCTTTATTTGATTATAGCCTGATAAGCCATCCATGAATGAGAAGACTTTATGCTGAGCAGTATTATCGACTAAGACGTCAATGTGTGGTAGAGGGAAATCATCCTTGGGGCTTGCCCTATTCAAATACCTATAGTCTACGCACATGCGAACTTTCCCGTCTTTCTTTGGCACTGGTACTATGTTGGCCACCCATTGAGGATAGGATGTTACAGCTAGGAATCCTGCATCAAACTGTTTTATCACTTCGACTTTGATCTTTTCAGACATGTCAGGCCTCATGCGATGAACTTTTTGTTTAACTGGAGGGCAGTCTTCCTTTGTAGGCAGATGATGAACCACAATGTCAGTATCCAACCCAGGCATATCTTCATACGACCAAGAAAATACTTCCACATAATCGCGCAACATCTGAACCAAACAGATTTTAACATTGCTTTCCAAATTAGCGTTGATCCTGATTTCCTTCTTATCTGACTCAGTACCCAAGTTGATAACCTCAATCGACTCTTCATGTGGTTGAATAGCTTTTTCCTCTTGTAGCAGAAGTCTGGCTAGTTCTCCTGGTATGTCACAATCTTCCTCGCTTTTGTCTTAAGCTTGGTTGATAGGACATTCAAAGTCATAGTCGACAATAATAGAGTTGTTAGCAATAGGATCCAGAGTGGATGTAGACCTGCAAGAGTGTGTGTGTGTGCATGTAAGATGCATGACTATTTTTGACAATGTATTCGAAAGAAAAGAAAGACAATGAACACAAATATTTGAATGCAAAAGAGTCCAATGTACTAAATGATCATATGATTAGATGAACACAATATAAAACCCTTGACAAAAGGACCAAAGTGCCCCGAGCAAGGCACATGGTTTAAGAGTCGTTGTTTGGAGATAATATTACAGAGTTCCTGAATTGACAGAAAAAGTAAACAGTAATTACTCCTCAATGAAAGAAACATGAGTGAAATCCTTTGCATGCCAATTGTTGAGCTTCCCTTCGGTTGTCGGGTAGATCCAATCTTCAAAAGCTCACTCGTCTTCGGAGTCTTCTACAGCATTCACTTCATGATTTTTGAGGTGGAGAGGCGGCTTTCCAGTATAAGCACCTCTAATTTCTTTTTGAGCTTTGGAGGTGAAACCTAACCCAAACTTGTCTGCCTTGAACGGGATATCGAGGATTTGACCCCACCTCTCATTGTTTCCTTCTTCTACCACAACACGGGTGTTGTACCCCAAAATTTGCCCTCTCATTTATCAATATTTTCTCACAAGATCTCTTTGGCTCAAGACTAGATTAGGGTTTGATCAGCTCAAGACATCTCATCTTACACTAATGACCCAAAATTAGGGTTTGAGTTTGCACAAGGATTTTTGGACTATTAATGCTTAATATGACTTTCGAGGATCATTATGGACCACTAAGACTACTCATGACAATTTTCAAGCCTTGAACCACATTTTTGATCAGTCAATTGGACAGTTGACCTAAAAATCAACTGTATTGGGGAAAAAGTCAACCATGGCTAATTTATAGTCAAACTTCATAATTTTTGATCCACATCAACATTTTGGGTTCATATGTATCATTTGATCAAGTTTGGACCATAATTCCTCTAGAAATTTGATCAAATCATCAAAAGGGCAAAATGGTCAAAATTAGGGTTTTGACTGAGAAAGGGAAATTTCTGATTTTTGACCTAGCAAATGACCAATTGATTTGAAGCATGGTTTCAAGGGTTCAATTTTATCATCTTAACCTAATAACATGGTTCAAAACATTGCAATTTCATTGGATTGACATATGAAATTTGTAGTCAACTGATCAAAAGTCAACTGTATACTGAAAAGTCAAACTTTGACTTTTTGGTCAAAATCAAGTGCCAAGGATCACAACTCATCAAGACATGTCAAAATGTGAAAAATTTTCATCAAGAAATCAAAGATTGAAGATTTGGTTTTGAATTTTGAATTTTTCTTAACTTAGAAATTTTTCTAAGTATAGAAAATTTCTTATTTTTTCTCAACTTTAAGCCAATTTTTCACCATGATACAAGATGATTCAAAGAAAGTTCCCAACATGAAAGTTGCAGACCTCCATGAAATCTACAACTTTGATTCACACATTTTTCCCTAAAGATGTTTGTATCTCAAGATATAATTTTGTGAATACATGCTCATAAACTAAAATAACTTAGTGAAATTTTGCCCTAATTTAGACAGGTTTTTGACCCAACTTCATAGAAATTTTTCACCTAGTTCCAAGAGGAATATTGAAATGTATTTCAAAGATGAGTTATAGAGAACATTTCAAGCTTTCCAAAATGTCAAAGAACTCCTTAAGATCATTTTTGAGTAGGGAGAATCGAAGAAAGGAAGTTGGGAATTTCTCACTTTGAATTCAAGCCATTTCATGAAGAACAAAACTCCAATCTGAACCTATGATGCCTAATCCTTGCTTTGCAGATCTCAAACTTGTTTCTAACTTTATAATTTAATGCTTTCACAGATGATAAAGCCTTAATCCAAGCACAAGAGTCTTTGTCCAAGCTTTAATTCTATAAATGGCACAAAGTTGCCATTGCCATTTTGGAAAAGCACAACTTTTGCAACTTTTCACTTCTTGAGCATTGGACCTATTTTCTCTGCACACACAAGTCCTATAAACCAAATACAAGTTGTCTAGGACTTGTACCAACTCCAAGCAGGCCAATACAAGCATGTAGATACTTGTCTCTTCACCTTTCTTAAAAAGCAAGTAAGAGTGCAAAAAGGCTATAATTGAAAAATTTGTTGTGGAGTGGATTAGAAACCTTCCCTATACTTATACATAAACACATTGCAACTTAGAAAACGATTTCTCAAGGCCAGAAACACTCAAAAACTCCTTATCACCAAAAAAATTGTCAAAACTTGCAGTTTGTGTCCAAGCATAACAATCCACAAATTTGCTCGTGCGTTTCAAGTTTTAATCATTCAAACACTTTACCTACCTCATATCTAAGTGTTCCAGACCATCATCCCTGCACTGTAACTCTTCTTTCTTCATCTGCCATTTTTGTTTTTCAAGCTTGCAGGTTGACTTGGATAGAGAGATCCAGGCACTTTCAAAGCAAGGCAAGGATTGGAACACACTCATGGAGGTTCAGGCAAGCTAAAGGAATCTTCAGGCCTTCATAAAACTCACTCAAACTCCATTCACGATCTCAGCTGAAAGAGGTAAGAACTCCAACTTTTATCTCTTCATACAGGCATCCATTGGTCATGATTTGTGAAAGGAAAATGTAGATATTATTGTGCTGAAGCTAACCATGTGCATAGAATTCATTTATATTCATTGTGTATAGAGAATTTTAGAGTTCAAATTTCTGCAAAAATTAGGTTTAAAATTAGGGTCTTTAAAATTCGTTTTGATCTTTGATTGTTAGTTTCCATAAGTTACATGTCTGAAATCGTGGGAAAGAGTACTATCATTTTCATGTTGGAAGTTTCCATTTTCATGGAGAAATGAGAAAGATACAGAGGTTCTGGCCAGCTTGAGGAAGAAGACGAAGTACAGGGCAAGGAAGGGATTCATGTTATGTATTTTTGTTTTCATATGAACTAACGGATGTACAGCCACCCCAGTGGCAAGGTAGTGCGCTGGAAATGCATAGGTCGTGGGTTCGAACCTTGGCGCTACCTTTTGTATTTTTTTCCCCTCATTTTTCAGCTTCATTTTTGGCATTTTTGGCAGCGTGGACTTGGTTCCTTGGGCCTCTTGTTTTTTCTAACAACTACCACCCTTTCTCCTTACAGCACCCCCTGGCTCAATATTTTATTATTTATTTTTTATTTCCATTTTTTTCATCAAATGTATTTTCTTAAATACTATAAAAATCATTAAAAAATATAAATATGTTAAATATTGCACTTTTGTTTATTTTATTTTATTTTTACATAAAAAATATATTTTTATATTATTATATACTAACTATCTTTCTTAAATAAACTTGTAAAAATAAATTAAACTTAGATATATTTTTATCCCTTTTTTATACTTATAAATGTTATCTTGACATATAAAAAGACCAAATATTTTCATGAATATTATTTATTATTTTTAAGACAAAAAATACACAAAAACTAATACTTAAGGAACTTTATTTTCTTTTAAATTAGAAATTAGGGTTAACCATTTTTTTAAGAAACAATTTCCTTTTCTTAAGATATTAGGATTAGGTCAAAATTCTTTTGCATATGAAAAATAAAACAATTTCTTTTCCTTGCATATACATAACATTGCATAATTAAATTATATTGTATATTGTTTATTCAAATATTTGTACAAATTCGATTTGGTTGTAATAGTTTAAATTAGGTTTACATTATTGCAAATCCTCATTCACGATTTGTATTCCCCCCTCCCACACAATGTTGTAATAGCGTTGTAATCTTTAAAATTATGCAATTTACCGATTTTATATACCATGCTAGTAATTAGGGTTTGAATGGAAAGATAAAAACAAATCAAATAGAAAACCCTAAATCCAAGACAAAATCAAAGCATGAAAATAATACACTTGCACACAAGCATCCTTAGGGTTTCTCCACTTGGTTGCCTTATACAAAAAATGGCCATATTACGCATGTGAAGTATCTTGGCAAAAACAAACAAATATAAGATCATAGTCCCTCGATGACGCTATTCAAAGTTGCCTTACAAAATGATCTTGGTCCCTCAAAATGCTAAGATACTTTGCAACATTGCTAATTGTGATCGGTGGAAATAGAACTGACTGTTTAAAGCTGGTTTTGCAAAATGTCGTGAAAGCAAGAGTTGCCACCGTCTTTTATTTTCTCCAACATGGACAGGACAAAAGCACAGCAAAATTCCTTATGAGAACGTTCTCGGTTCGGGAGGTAGATTTATAGAAAGGGAAGGTGTTAGCACCCTTTCTATCCATGGTTATCCATGGGCTCTTAGATACTTGCTCTTATGTTTTCAAAATGATGTTTGCTTTTCAAAATGTGAGTGGGTTTGGAAAAGTTTCTTTGAAAGATTTCTGAATAACTCTTGTATCAGTCCTCAAGAGTGTTTGAAAAATTTGTTTTGAAAGCTTTTGAAAGTGTCAGTGTGAAAAGATTTTGATTTGTTTTTGAAGAGAGCAAGTATCCATGAGTCATCTACCTACCCTAAGGAATTAGGCTGTGTAAAAGTCCTTAAGGTAGTGCCATCCCACCATTGAGAGGTAGCTAGCACCACAGTTGGAGGTGTTCGGGTCAATTCGATTGTAGGGACAGTGTGATCACCGAAGCAACAGTTAGGACACCTTAGAAGCAACCCTAATGTCCTAGATCCTTTTTTAATCCGAGGCAACCGTTTCGAGGCAACTGTTTCGAGGCAACTGGATCATGGACATAAGAGCGACTGCTAAAATGTCCTATACTTGACGACCACGTTTCGAAGGCAACGAGTGAGGCGTACCCTAGAAGTGGTGTGTGTATTGTGTGTTGTTTTCATGTTATGTTTTATCTTTGATCATGGCATTGTGAGCTACGAGTTATTTTTAGTTACCATACATTCTTTCATGCAATTTAGCAGTTAGGAGTGCGGAAAATTAAAAGACATAAAGATAAAAGCTTTGCTATTACAAGGCGCGGGTCTATACATCGCCAAAATACAAAGACCCGTTTTTAATAAAAGTGCGGAAAGTAAAAAAAAACAGTAAACCTAATTACTATTACATCCTTGAACAGTTACATAATAATCAATAAGAAAATAATGCGCGAAAGGAATTAAACTGAACGTCCGAGGGTTTTGACCCTTTGCTTGAAATTAAATTAAATTAAAGCCTAATTAATTATTTAATTAAAGAAAAGAAAGTGTTTTTTTTATATTTTTGTATTTAATGAAATAAAGAAAATAAAAATCAAGAAAAACCCTAATTCTAAGTTTATTTTAATTATTAATAAAACGTCAAAGTTGACCTAATTTAGACTAATTAATTAATTTACATGTTTATTTACAAAAATAATAGTAATTAATAAATAATAATAATAATTAATTAAAGATGATGATAAAGAAAAAAGTCAAAACCTAATTCTATGTAGTTTTTGTTTATTAAGAAAAAGATTAAAATATAAACCTAATTTAAACTAACCAATTAATTTTTATTTACAAAAATAGATTAATGGTAAATTTAATAAATAATTAAAAATAAAACATTTTTTGAGTTTCTGATTTTATTGTGAAAAGTTGATTAATGGTGAGTTAATAAAAACAATTAAAACAATTAAAAAGAATTAGAAAGAAAAGAAAATTAAATTAAAAAGTATGCAAACCAAGGGGGTGTGAAGGCCCATGTGGAGGTTTCTTGAAGCAATTCTGGCCCATTGAAATCTAAGCCACGTTTGACTTTCATGATTGTATGCATGTTCATTGACCGGACCATATGATGGACTTCATTCTGTGGCCATTGGATTGATCATCATGAGCGCGTGGCAAGCTTAGGCGTGAGGATGCATGGTGGGATATTGGATGAGTGATGTACCTGAAAGCATTAAGAAAAATATGAAGAATATATGGGGGGACCTGGGAATCGAACCCAGGTCCCAATGCTTGCAATACACGTCCTCCACCATCTGAGCTACCAAGCGCCTTTGTCATATGAGTGGACAACAATTATAATATATGAAAAAGCCAATTATGCTGAAACATTAAAAAAACGCGCTAAGATTTGAACTCCCCAATCATGTAATGCCACGCCTGCTTTCTTCCTCGTTTCACCTGCAACTATAAATAAGATAGCGGGGGTTTTAAACCCCCACTAAGTGAAAGTGTGAAAAATAGCGAATATAAGAGGAATCAATATAAAAAGGGCGCGATAGGTTGGTTGAATTCGTCTGGCCTTGATGAATTCAACCATAGTCATGACGTGATCCAATTTTTCCTTATGCCTAAAGCCCTAATTTGAAGCTTCAGAAACCCTAGGTTTCATCCATGGTGAATTTCGATTCAGGCAGCTTTAGCACAATTAACTTATACCAATCGCTTCAGGAGGTACCTATTAGCATGAATCAAACAAGAAAACAGATTAAAAGCACATGAATCATGTTATGCAAGTTTGAAAAATAAGGCAAACCGTATGGCTTGTTGCCTTTGATTCTTTGCGCGTTTGGACTGATTCTTGATGCCAATAGACTCCTAGAGACTCAGGCAAGGTGATTGGATCCTTTTTAGGCTTTGAAACGTGCTGCAAGTATGAAATCAGTTTCACAAATTTCTTGAGTTTTTTGCAAATTGGTTCTATGGCTTCAGCAGCTTTCACGTGTGTCCTTGAGTAGGGTTAGCTCTTGCATATGTATGTGATCAGAATTAGGTCAAAACCTTGGCCCAAAAGTCCATGAATTATGACTTGAATATTTGATTTTCAATCATGTGATTTTCAATATTTTTTCAATGAAAACCTTGCCAATTATGGAAGATATTGTCCCCTTGAGTGATGCACAAAATCTTTAGCATGTGTGGAGTGTATTTGCTTCATAAAAAGATTTGACAACCATGCTTTGATATTTTTCTACAATTAAAACCAATTAAATGAATTAATAATAATAATAATTCAATTAATTAATTAAAAATAAGAAAATAAATCATTTTAAGTTCAATGGGTCGTGCATAGGCTTTGGGTAATGATTCAAGAAATAATTTTAGGCCCATTAGCAAATTTGAAGCTTTTTAGGCAAAGTTGACTTTTGAAAGTTCCCAAAAATTTCCCAACTTCTCAAATGCATATCTTGCTCAATTTTGAAGCTATGAACATGTTATTGGACATTTTGGAAAGGTCTTGAAGTCCTCTAACCAATGCCTTTGGTCCCATGTCATTTTGATTTACCAATCTCAAGTTATGGTCTTTGACTTAAAGTGCCTTTTTGTTGACTTTTGAAAATGACCTATAATGTTGAAATTGATAACTTTTTGTGAGAGCATTTATTGGACTTGGAGTGTGAAGATGAGTTGTAGGAAATGTCATCCCCTTAAAAATGAGCTTTGGATGGGATTTTTCTGATAAACCATCAAAAAGTTATGCCTTGGTCAATTTGCAGTTGACTTTTCAATTGTCCAAAAATAGAAACTTTTGCATCTTGATGATTTTTTGAGCCATGCTTGTGGAATCATGATCAAGAATTGATCAAATCATGATTGTGGCTTCAAAATAAGATGTTGACCAAAAATTTTGACTTTTGACTGTCAAATGACCATTTTACCCCTGCAGTTGACTGTGGAGCAATTAGGGCTTTTGACTGTGCAACTTGATGCTGTGAGTCTTGAAACTTGACATATGGATGCTTGACAATGTATATAGGCATATGGGACTTGATTGGACCCTTGAAAACCTCAATTTCTTTACAAGAACCAAAACCCTAATTTTGACTGTGTTGGGAGGCAATTGGGCTATGCAACCCTTGAGAGATTTTGAATCATCTGGAGATTGATCTTGGAAAATTTTGAAGGATATGGGAGGGAAAATTTTGGGGTACAACAGTTGCCCCTGTTCAATCTTCTTATACCTGAGGATGTAGATTGGCTGGCGTGCCTTTTGTAATCCGAAGGTGGAAGAGGATTGAACACTAGAGTGCCTAAAAATTTACACACACATAGTAAAGTATCAGCAGTGTGATAGCGGGAATGGGCTTACAGATGCCATTTAGAGAGATGGTGGATAGGAGGATGGGCTTATAGATGCCATCTGGAAGTGTGACAGAACCTTGTCGGGAATGGGCTTATAGATGCCATTTGGAGACTGTTGGTATGTGGATGGGCTTATGGATGCCATCTGGGTGTCGATCGCGTAATAGATTCATTAGCGAGGACTTGCGTACCTGAGAAAGAAAATAATTACCTGGCCTGTTACAGGGGTTGATCTTCAAACTCTTCAGACGTGCCCTGGCAGGATACAGGAATCGAGTCCGGCAAATAGTCGTCAACAGATACACCCTGGCAGGATATAGGAATCGGATCTTCAAACTCTTCAGACGTGCCCTGGCAGGATACAGGAATCGAGTCCGGCAAATAGTCATCAACAGATACACCCTGGCAGGATACAGGAATCGGATCTTCAAACTCTTCAAACGTGCCCTGGCAGGATACAGGAATCGAGTCCGGAAAATAGTCGTCAACAGATACACCCTGGCAGGATACAGGAATCGGATCTTCAAACTCTTCAGACGTGCCCTGGCATGATACAGGAATCGAGTCCGGAAAATAGTCGTCAACAGATACACCCTGGCAGGATACAGGAATCGGGTCGTCAAACTCTTCAGACGTGCCCTGGCAGGATATAGGAATCGAGTCCGGAAAATAGTCGTCAAAAGATACACCCTGGCAGGATACAGGAATTGGATCTTCAAACTCTTCAGACGTGCCCTAGCAAGATACAGGAATCGAGTCCGGAAAATAGTCGTCAACAGATACACCCTGGCAGGATACAGGAATCGGATCTTCAAACTCTTCAGACGTGCCCTGGCAGGATACAGGAATCGAGTCCAGAAAATAGTCGTCAACAGATACACCCTGGCAGGATACAGGAATCGGATCTTCAAACTCTTCAGACGTGCCCTGGCAGGATACAGGAATCGAGTCTGGAAAATAGTCGTCAACAGATACACCCTGGCAGGATACAGGAATCGGATCTTCAAACTCTTCAGACGTGCCCTGGCGGGATATAGGAATCGAGTCCGGAAAATAGTCGTCAACAGATACACCCTGGCAGGATACAGGAATCAGATCTTCAAACTTTTCAGACGTGCCCTGGCAGGATACAGGAATCGAGTCCGGAAAATAGTCGTCAACAGATACACCCTGGCAGGATACAGGAATCGGATCTTCAAACTCTTCAGACATGCCCTGGCAGGATATAGGAATCGAGTCCGGAAAATAGTCGTCAACAGATACACCCTGGAAGGATACAGGAATCGGATCTTCAAACTCTTCAGACGTGCTCTGGCAGGATACAAGAATCGAGTCCGGAAAATAGTCATCAACAGATACACCCTGGCAGGATACAGGAATCGGATCTTCAAACTCTTCAGACGTGCCCTGGCAAGATACAGGAATCGAGTCCGGAAAATAGTCGTCAACAGATACACCCTGGCAGGATACAGGAATTGGATCTTCAAACTCTTCAGACGTGCCCTGGTAGGATACAGGAATCGAGTCTGGAAATAGTCGCTCACAGATATGCCCTGGCTAGATACAGGTATCGAATCTGGAATTGCGGCAGTTGATAGTAATCATCTTTGTATTGATCTTGGTCCTGAAAAGACAAAACGTTAGTTGCATGCAATGTCATGATGTATGATATGCGTGATGCTCTCAAAAATAAATGAGATTGTATGTTCATGATGCGTATGTGCATGTTATGATGTCGTGAAAATGTGATGTTCATGAATGTATTTTTGTCTAGGAAAGTAAATCCTTGACGGGTGCCGGGAAGTCAAATCCTGGGCTGATATTTGAGTAGAGCTCTTTGTTCCCGCTGGGGATGATGATTGCAAGGATAAACTAGTAGGAGAAGATGACTCTGTTGGGGAATAAACTTGTTGGAGAGATTACTCTGCGGGGAATTACTCTATGGGAAGAGATACTTTGCTGAGATGTTGATGATAACTCCGCCGGGGATACCATTGTTGAGCTCTGTTGGAAGATTTGATGAACTCCGCTGGGGATAGGAAGACTTCGCCGGGGACGATCCTTCCGTGGCAACCAGCTGAGGATAACCCAGTTATAAGCTCTGGTGAGGAATAACCTTCTGAATAAAGTCGGGGAGAGGCGTTTGTACCCTGCAGGGGATAAGCTTCCCGAATCTACTGGGGACAAGCTTCCAGAGTCTACTGGGGAGATTGATTGAACTCTCCTAGGGAAACTTTGGACTGCACTGGGGAATGGCTCCACTGGATGTCCGGTATTCCACCGGGGAACAATCTTAGATCAAGATTGCCGGGGATGCTTGTTAGGAATGTTTGTATACTCCGATGGGGAATATTGATATCTTTTGGGGATACCCAACTTCCTTAAGGCTGACAGTAGATTAACTTTGCTTGGGGAGAGTGTTGCTGACTTGCTGGAGATACTGTGCCTTTTCGGGGCTGATGAGAGACCAACTCTGCTTGGGGAGAGCATTGCTGAAACCTGTTTTACTCCCGGGGAGTGTAGGTCTCTTGGTTATGTTCTTCAGTCGAACCTACCTTGGTACCTTGGTTGACAAAGCAACTAGATAGCTTGGACAACTCATTATTGCCCAGTTTCTGCGGGAGAAGGTACCTGTGGAGGTGCTGATAATTGTCGATTGACAAATCTTCTTCTGGTAGGCAAGTGACGAGATAACGGGACATAGTCGTACGCTGTGATCCCTAACTTTTGCCTGGACCGCCCTTTCGGGTTTTCAGTCTACCGGGATACCCATTTTTGACCAAGCCGCCTTTTCAGGTTTTCGACTTGCCGGGTGTACAGATTTTTTTTCCATTTCATCCCTTATTTTTGCCCGAACCCTTTTGGTTCACCGGGAAGCCCTTATTTTTGCCTAGGCCGGTCGACCTAGCGGGTCTTTTATTATGCGTAGTATTTTTTTCCGACTATGTCCATGCTCTCAGAGTGAAGGGAGTTGTCATTGTTATTAGTGTTGTGTTACCATAACACCAGAATATCTTCGTTGATCATGCAAGATTCGTCGCTGGAATTCATGTCCAATGCCCCAAGTGACTCAGGTGGAGATTTGCCCCTGGTTATTTGGCCTTTGAGAGATTCTCCGAATCTTGACTTAACTGCCCCAGATGATGGATAATGATCATGTCGTGCCCCTTTGGTTGGAAGTGCTTTTGTTCACTAGATATTCTTCGTGCGAATTTCTTTGTTGTTCGAACAAAAAGTCATATGCAAACAAAGTTATGTTAAAAATGCAAAGCTTATGTCTCTTGAAATTTTGAAAATGCATTTTTTTCATAAAAACAAGTGAATTTTTGTAAACCGTGATGTCAACTCGTTATTTTACCGCAAGCCTTAAGGAGTCAGGATACCTTTCGTAACAGTATGCTTTCGAACTAAACCGTGCTTCAGCTAGGACTTTTAAGGGTTGTAACGTGGCCTGGTTCACGGTTTAAGAAACAAAGGATAAAGGCTCAAAATTTATTTGTACCCACCCGCTCTTCGTGATGTTCTTTGAACCTAAACTCAGCTGATCGTGCGTTAGACCTTGTTTGAGTCTTTGCTCTGATGTACCAGTGATGGTCCGGATATTGACAGTTTATTTTGAATAGACAGACATTTCTTTTTTGGTTGAGGGTTTGTAGGACCTTTTTCTGATTGATTTCGTTATCCCTGTTTTTTGCCTGAACTGTTTCCTCTTTTGGAATTACAGTCAGCGGGATGCCCCAGTTTTGTAAGTCTCCTTCATGGGTTTTGACTTGTTGGGCTTTTGAAATAATGACTGCCCGTCCTTATGATTATTCAGAACCATCATCGTCTTTTGTTTTGAAAGGACTCCTTTGATGCTATCCATTGTGCACTTGGATCAACTGAGAGAACTACCCTGCCCCAGGTTATGATTAAGGGTTTTAATTTTTGAAAAGAAAAAAACTCCTACTTCTTTGGCTCAAAGGGGTTAACGAGGGATTATCTTCCTTATAACTCCAGTGTTTAGGAATTGAAACAATGCATGTACCTCATCAGCGGGGTTTGTCCAAAAGCATACTGTAGATTGTGGTATCGTTTTCGTCATCCTCCCTCAAAAGGCTTAGAATTATTAACTGAGAGTTGAGCCTCACGAAAATGAAAGCAATTTTGAATATAAAGAATGCGAATATATTGATTCAAAACAGACATATGCGATGCATTGATAAAGTAATAAGGTTTGCTATGACAACAGTTGTTTGAACAATCAAAAGAAAATTACAACTTGAAAATTCTAATGGACAAAAAGTCTTCTCATCTCAGGACTTGTTACTTCAAATGGTGAACCCTGCAGGGGTGGTAGAAGTACTCAGCTTGACCCTCTTGGGTGAAATCCACTACTCCTTCATTAATCAGGTCCTGGACCTTGTTCTTCAGAGCCCAGCAGTCGGCAGTGTCATGTCCAGGACTATCAGAGTGGTATGCACATCTTCTATTGGGATGATAGTTAGGAGCAGAGATGATGGGATTCCGGGGAGGAGCCCTTAGTGTAATCAGATTCAATCTCAACAGGTGCTGTAAAGCTTGAAATAGAGGCACGTTGAGCTGGGTGAAATGCCTCCGGGGCTTGCTCTGATCAACCTGTTGCTCTGGGCGAGGTTGTGGTTGGACCTGTGAAGTGGTAGCAATTTGGAGAGGTCTATTCCTCACCATACCAGACTCTTGTCCTCTTGGAAGCTGATCAATGACCTGGTCTCTGACTTGGACTGGTTGCTTCATGTTGTATCTTCCTTGGTGGAGTTGACTGATCATGGTTCTCAACTCTTCTTGCTCCCGAGCTAGGCCTTGGATGAGAGCCATTTTCCCCGGCATCTGGTTCTCATTGTATCTACCTCAGCTTGCAGATGTTTCAGCCTTTCGTCTTTATCGTCCTCAGAACTGTTCCTGACCAAATTCCACATGAGGAGTGTCCTCAACTCTTCTTGCCCCTTAGATAGGCTTAGGAAGATCTCCCTGAACTGAGTCTCTTGAGCATGAAGACCCTGGTTATCTTGTTGGGAAGCCATTGCTGAAATAAACAGCGAAAAAGGTAAGTGACCTGCAACAAGGGTACCTGTAATGCAATGACATGTATGGTATGCATGCAATGTTTTCAAGGATCTCGCGGGGTAAACAAGAAAATTGTTAGAGTTTGCATTTTGTAGCTTGATGGAAGGCACTGCATATTGTTGAGAGTCCTTCTTCAAGAGTCAAGGCTCACCATATCGAGTGGGTCATAGCCCCTGACAACCTTGGCTAGAGGAAAAATAAATCCTCTTTGCCCCTTGCTAGACACTTGGTTCATCTTGACCTGCATCACAGACCCTTGAGACCCTTGAAATGGATTAGTCCTTATGCAGGATGCATGCAATGGTATGATGGTATGTTATGCATGGAGTGATATAAGTAACCCTGTTATGAGTCCAAATTAAGGACTGTAAACAAAACCTGCGGGAAACTCAAATGTCAGATAACAAGTATGCCAGTAGTCAAGTATGAAGGCACACAAGTCACATAAGACAACCCTTAGAGTTTAGGCCAGCATGGGGTCTAGGTATTACCCTCTTTCAGTTTGTTGGTTAAGACCTGTCCTATCAAAAGTAACCGGGTTCTAGAGGATCCCAATATCACTGACTACCCTCAATCGGTCATAACTCCAGCATCGCAATCTTTTCTTGCAGCCAGAACCATCGCGAGAGTTTAGCCTCAATGGGTGTAGCATACTGCTACTGTTCTATGGCCAAGTTGGGTCAATTTAGGGTTCTAAGGTCGGTTGGCACTTAATGACTCCTCAGAAGACCCATATTCTCCTTGTTGCAACACAAGGGATATCGATACAGACCAAGGTGCCACACCAACGTAGCCACTGCTTCACCTGTGTCGGTCTACGCCAGACAGGTCCCTCACAGCTTATGCTACCTAACAGGGTATCCCCAGATCCGAGTTAGGATCTATGAAACTCCAAGACAATGCCCATAATAATAAAGCAAACAAAACAAAGCAATTGAAAACACAAGTATGAGCTATCCTAAGGTACACCTCACTTTAAGATATCCCCAGCAGAGTCGCCAGTTCTGTGATCGGTGGAAATAGAACTGACTGTTTAAAGCTGGTTTCGCGAAATGTCACGGAAGCAAGAGTCTCCACCGTCTTTTATTTTCTCCAACATGGACAGGACAAAAGCACAGCAAAATTCCTTATGAGAACATTTCTCGGTTCGGGAGGTAGATTTATAGAAAGGGAAGGTGTTAGCACCCTTTCTATCCATGGTTATCCATGGGCTCTTAGATACTTGCTCTTATGTTTTCAAAATGATGTTTGCTTTTCAAAATGTGAGTGGGTTTGGAAAAGTTTCTTTGAAAGATTTCTGAATAACTCTTGTATCAGTCCTCAAGAGTGTTTGAAAAATTTGTTTTGAAAGCTTTTGAAAGTGTCAGTGTGAAAAGATTTTGATTTGTTTTTTAAGAGAGCAAGTATCCATGAGTCATCTACCTACCCTAAGGAATTAGGCTGTCTAAAAGTCCTTAAGATAGTGCCATCCCACCATTGAGAGGTAGGTAGCACCACCGTTGGAGGTGTTCGGGTCAATTCGATTGTAGGGACAGTGTGGTCACCGAAGCAACAGTTAGGACACCTTAGAAGCAACCCTAATGTCCTAGATCCTTTTTTAATCCGAGGCAACCGTTTCGAGGCAACTGTTTCGAGGCAACTGGATCATGGACATAAGAGCGACTGCTAAAACGTCCTATACTTGACGACCACGTTTCAAAGGCAACGAGTGAGGCGTACTCTAGAAGTGGTGTGTGTATTGTGTGTTGTTTTCATGTTATGTTTTATCTTTGATCATGGCATTGTGAGCTACGAGTTATTTTTAGTTACCATACATTCTTTCATTCAATTTAGCAGTTAGGAGTGCGGAAAATTAAAAGACAGAAAGATAAAAGCTACACTATTACAAGGCGCGGGTCTATACATCGCCAAAATACAAAGACCCGTTTTTGATAAAAGTGCGGAAAGTAAAAAAAAAACAATAAACCTAATTACTATTACATCCTTGAACAGTTACATAATAATCAATAAGAAAATAATGCGCGAAAGGAATTAAACTGAACGTCCGAGGGTTTTGACCCTTTGCTTGAAATTAAATTAAATTAAAGCCTAATTAATTATTTAATTAAAGAAAAGAAAGTGTTTTTTTATATATTTTTGTATTTAATGAAATAAAGAAAATAAAAATCAAGAAAAACCCTAATTCTAAGTTTATTTTAATTATTAATAAAACGTCAAAGTTGACCTAATTTAGACTAATTAATTAATTTACATGTCTATTTACAAAAATAATAGTAATTAATAAATAATAATAATAATTAATTAAAGATGATGATAAAGAAAAAAGTCAAAACCTAATTCTATGTAGTTTTTGTTTATTAAGAAAAAGATTAAAATATAAACCTAATTTAAACTAACCAATTAATTTTTATTTACAAAAATAGATTAATGGTAAATTTAATAAATAATTAAAAATAAAACATTTTTTGAGTTTCTGATTTTATTGTGAAAAGTTGATTAATGGTGAATTAATAAAAACAATTAAAACAATTAAAAAGAATTAGAAAGAAAAGAAAATTAAATTAAAAAGTATGCAAACCAAGGGGGGTGTGAAGGCCCATGTGGAGGTTTCTTGAAGCAATTCTGGCCCATTGAAATCTAAGCCACGTTTGACTTTCATGATTGTATGCATGTTCATTGACCGGACCATATGATGGACTTCATTCTGTGGCCATTGGATTGATCATCATGAGCGCGTGGCAAGCTTAGGCGTGAGGATGCATGGTGGGATATTGGATGAGTGATGTACCTGAAAGCATTAAGAAAAATATGAAGAATATATGGGGGGACCTGGGAATCGAACCCAGGTCCCAATGCTTGCAATACACGTCCTCCACCATCTGAGCTACCAAGCGCCTTTGTCATATGAGTGGACAACAATTATAATATATGAAAAAGCCAATTATGCTGAAACATTAAAAAAACGCGCTAAGATTTGAACTCCCCAATCATGTAATTCCACACCTGCTTTCTTCCTTGTTTCACCTGCAACTATAAATAAGATAGCGGGGGTTTTAAACCCCCACTAAGTGAAAGTGTGAAAAATAGCGAATAGAAGAGGAATCAATATAAAAAGGGCGCGATAGGTTGGTTGAATTCGTCTGGCCTTGACGAATTCAACCATAGTCATGACGTGATCCAATTTTTCCTTATGCCTAAAGCCCTAATTTGAAGCTTCAGAAACCCTAGGTTTCGTCCATGGTGAATTTCGATTCAGGCAGCTTTAGCACAATTAACTTATACCAATCGCTTCAGGAGGTACCTATTAGCATGAATCAAACAAGAAAACAGATTAAAAGCACATGAATCATGTTATGCAAGTTTGAAAAATAAGGCAAACCGTATGGCTTGTTGCCTTTGATTCTTTGCGCGTTTGGACTGATTCTTGATGCCAATAGACTCCTGGAGACTCAGGCAAGGTGATTGGATCCTTTTTAGGCTTTGAAACGTGTTGCAAGTATGAAATCAGTTTCACAAATTTCTTGAGTTTTTTGCAAATTGGTTCTATGGCTTCAGCAGCTTTCACATGTGTCCTTGAGTAGGGTTAACTCTTGCATATGTATGTGATCAGAATTAGGTCAAAACCTTGGCCCAAAAGTCCATGAATTATGACTTGAATATTTGATTTTCAATTATGTGTTTTTCAATATTTTTTCAATGAAAACCTTTCCAATTATGGAAGATATTGTCCCCTTGAGTGATGCACGAAATCTTTAGCATGTGTGGAGTGTATTTGCTTCATAAAAAGATTTGACAACCATGCTTTGATATTTTTCTACAATTAAAACCAATTAAATGAATTAATAATAATAAAAATTCAATTAATTAATTAAAAATAAGAAAATAAATCATTTTAAGTTCAATGGGTCGTGCATAGGCTTTGGGTAATGATTCAAGAAAGAATTTGAGGCCCATTAGCAAATTTGAAGCTTTTTAGGCAAAGTTGACTTTTGAAAGTTCCCAAAAATTTCCCAACTTCTCCAATGCATATCTTGCTCAATTTTGAAGATATGAACATGTTCTTGGACATTTTGGAAAGGTCTTGAAGTCCTCTAACCAATGCCTTTGGTCCCATGTCATTTTGATTTACCAATCTCAAGTTATGGTCTTTGACTTAAAGTGCCTTTTTGTTGACTTTTGAAAATGACCTATAATGTTGAAATTCATAACTTTTTGTGAGAGCATTTCTTGGACTTGTAGTGTGAAGATGAGTTGTAGGAAATGTCATCCCCTTCAAAATAAGCTTTGGATGGGATTTTTATGATAAACCATGAAAAAGTTATGCCTTGGTCAATTTGAAGTTGACTTTTTAGCTGTCCAAAAATAGAAACTTTTGCATCTTGATGATTTTTTGAGCCATGCTTGTGGAATCATGATCAAGAATTGATCAAATGATGATTGTGGCTTCAAAATAAGATGTTGACCAAAAATTTTGACTTTTGACTGTCAAATGGCCATTTTACCCCTGCAGTTGACTGTGGAGTAATTAGGGCTTTTGACTGTGCAACTTGATGATGTGAGTCTTGAAACTTGACATATGGATGTTTGACAATGTATATAGGCATATGGGACTTGATTGGACCCTTGAAAACCTCAATTTCTTTACAAGAACCAAAACCCTAATTTTGACTCTGTTGGGAGGCAATTGGGTTATGCAACCCTTGAGAGATTTTGAATCATCTGGAGATTGATCTTGGCAAATTTTGAAGGATATGGGAGGGAAAATTTTGGGGTACAACACTAATCATGGTTATACGATGACCCACGTCCGTCCCGTTTACATCCAAAGATAAGGTTACTTAACAAATCAATGGTAAGACAACAATATCAAAGGAAAAGAAAATGAACAAGAAAGACATTTTGAGCAGGTAGATTACTTCTAGTTACTTGCTCCATTTCAAATAACTATCCTTGCTATTTTCAAAACACACACATTTCAAAACATCTTACAAACATTGAAAACATTTTCAAAAAGACAAACATCTTTGTATACATTCTTACGAACGAGAATCATTACAAAGATTGCCTAAACAATGGCCTCTTTTACAAAATACTTTCAAAACCACACAAAGCACAATTTCAAAACAAACAAAAAGCAAGTGATCTAGCAAGTAACTAAGAGCCCACAAAAAACCATGGATGAAAAGGGTGCTAACACCTTCCTTTTCATAATCTGCCCCACGAACTCAAGAAACAATCTCAAAGGTCTTTCCTGTGCTTTTTCACCTTTCCTTTTTTGGATAAAAGAAAAGTCAGTGGAGACTCTTGCTAACCGCAACATTTGCGGTAAAACGCAAAACACCCAAGTCAGTTCTTCCACCGTATCACAACGTGCATCCTTAAGAGAAACCATCTTGGGGATAACTTTATCGGCTTTTGGAGTGTCAGAGGAGATTTTGGTGGTGGCCATAACTTCAAATGTCTGGCAAGGAGTTTCTATATTCTCCATCCATTTCTACGTACTTGAAAGAATTGAGATGGCTTATCATAAATTCTTCTTCACCGCAAACAGTGACAACCTTCCCTTGAACTGGATATTTTAACTTCTGGTGGAGAGTAGAAGTGACCGCACCTGCCCCATGGATCCACGGGCGTCCAAGCAAGCAAGAATACGCAGGCCGTATGTCCATTATGTAGAATGTGGATTTGAAAACCTGTGAACCAACCTTAATTGGGAGATCCACCTCTCCATGAACCATTCTTTTTGACCCATCAAATACCCTCACAAAAATATCACTTGGCTTCAAAACCAAACCTTCACGGTCTAGCCGATCTAAAGTGCCTTTAGGTAACACGTTTAAAGATGAGCCTGTGTCTACCAAAACATGTGCCAGAGTGGTCCCCTTACATTCAACAGAAACATGTAAGGCTTTATTGTGATTCTTTCCCATGGGAGTTAAATCTGCGTCAGAGAACCCCAGACCATTGTCAGCTGTCAGACTTGCTACGTAATTCTCAAATTGGTTGGTTGTGGTTTCTTGAGGCACGTGATCCTTTTTCAAGAACTTAATCAAAGCGTGTACATGGGCGTCGGAACATAGTAATAAGGACAACATTGATATTTTAGAAGGGGTTTGCCCCAACTGCTCTACTATTTTGAAGTCGTTTTTCTTGATGATCTTCAGAATCTCCTCCATCTCTTGAGTGGTTGGTTCTTCCATAACAGACTTTTCAGTAGGTTCCTCTTCCCTAGCATGCTCACTTTCTTTCCCTTTAGTACTGTCATCAGATTTGTCATTGGTTATGCGGACTGGAACTGTGGTAGTGGTTGGTGGTGAGATAACAGGGGAAAAGACCCTTCCTGTTCTTGTGACTTTACTAGAACCAGTAATATTAGTAACACCAGCTTCATTATTATCAATCCAAGAGTCTTGTTTTACCCCATGGTAATAAACCTCGGCACCGTAATTCCATGGTACCGCTTTATCAGAGGTGTATGGAACAGGTCCGGCAATAATGATTATGAGAGGAGCAATGATTGGTTCATTCGAAATCCTGATAGGATCTTTGGATGAGATCTTAAGAGGTTTGTTTGAAATTGTTATGATGGCCAAATCTTCAGCTTTGTCGATTGAATTTTTGATGGAGAGAATCTTTTCGAATAGAATTTCGGGACTATCCATTAGGCGCTGTGTACCTTTCTTCAGTTTTTCACTCCCATCGGATTGTCTCATACAGCCCACACAGTCTTTTTCACAGCCAGGGAAAGTCCCAGCTTTCAACAGATTGCTCTTGATTACATTCAATGGAGTAGTTAACTCTTCAATAGAGGAAATGAAATATGTGTCTTTGACGGCATTAACACCTTTGTCGTGCTTCGGCATTGGAGCGGTAATTACATTTGGCGTTGGAGGAGGATCAAATTCAATAGTCTTGTTGTCAATTAAATCCTGGATTTTGTTCTTCAAAGCCCAGCACTGATTAGTCTCATGCCCGGGGTTATTTGAATGGTAAGCGCACTTTGCATTTGGATTATATCTCGGTGACGAGGTGTCATAGTTGGCGGGAGGATCCCGCAATGTAACTAAATTAGCCTTGAGTAGATGTTGAAGGGCTTGAGATAATGACATGCCTAACCTTGTAAATTGTCTTCTTGGAGCTTCAACCCGTTGATGATTGGTAGATGGTCTTTGAGTAGCAGTCGGATTGGATATTCGGACAACATTGACAAACAGATGATTATTCATTCTGGTATGGGCCTTTGCTCTATACATAACATTAACTTCTTTCTTTACGGCAAAAGGTTTCTTGACAGGATTGGGAGTGGAAGTAGATGCCACATAGATCTTTCCACTCTTAATGCCACTTTCAACTCTCTCACCGGTTAGGATTAATTTGGTAAAACCAGAAGAAGAGCAGCCAACCAATAGATTAAAGAAAGGACCAGATAATGTGCTCATGAACATGTCAATGTGTTCCCTATCAGTCAAGGGAGGTTGGACCCTACTAGCAAGGTCTCTCCACTTCTACGCATACTCCTTAAATCCCTCATCCTTCCCCATGGTCATACCTTGCAATTGAACCATCGTCGGTGCCAAGTCGGTGTTAGACTGATATTTATGGTAGAAGGCAGTAGCTAGACCCTCCCAGGTATTGATGCGAGAGCCATCCAACTGATAAAACCATTCAAGTTATGTTCCAGCCAGACTCTCTTAGAAAAAATGAATCCAGAGTTTTTTTATCAGCAGTGTGCGGTTGTATCTTGCGCACATAAGACTTCAAATGGAGCTTTGGGCAAGAAACCCCATCGTATTTTGCAAAGGTTGGTATTTTGAATTTGTGGGGAATGACTACCCCAAAGATTAAGCCTAAATCGTCAAAATTTAAACCGGGAATAGCTAGGATTTCAACCGTTTTCAACCTGTCTTCTAGCTGCTTGTATTTGATGTCTACGGGTGGATATTGTTCATTGAAATAATCATCATCAGATTCTTGGTCATTGATACAGTCGGCCTGAGTACTCTTGACCTCACCAATTTGGTTCTCATCCTCTTCGGATGAATCTTCCTCTATTGGAATTTGACGGATTGTCTCTTTAAACCTTTTACCCATGTTGATTAGAGCTTTCTTCTTTGGCTTTTTCTTAACGGACAACAAGGCCATCATATCCTGCTGCCCCTTGGCCAGGGCGAGTAAAGCTTCCTGAAATTGAGAATTTTGGGCCTGGAGTTCCGTCACAGTTTTCTATAGATCCATCTTGCTGAAATAAACAACGGAGAGATAAGGAAACCTGTTATGCGGAAACCTGTTATGTCATGATGCATGAATATGCAATATGCAAATGATTTCAAGGATTTAAGGAATTTAAATTTGTATAGACAAAGAGTGAACAAACGTTAACTTGCACTTAAAGAGTTCTGATTTGAATACAAACACGCCTCTTGGGCTTACAACAACAGAAATATAAAGTAAACTCCCAAGACAGAAAAGTTGTGCGCCTCTTCTTTGGCGCAATGTAGGTGTTTAAACTCCTTTCTTCATGAAGCTCCATTGTAAGCTCTAATATCTTCCTCTCGCTCTCATAGAACTTAGCTTCATAGGTGTCTCTCTCTCCTTTTAACTGAATCCAAGCATTTTGCAAATCTTCAAGAGAAGTCGGCATATCAAGATAGAGGATAGTATGTGGAACGTCTCCCTCAACTACTGGCTCTATGATAACAGGTAAGACGGCTTCATAAGGCATCTTAAGACTTTGAGCGCGAGCCCTCACCCATTTAAGATAAGGTTCCAACGGAATGGAATTCTTATGCCCCAACGTCTTGCTATCAACCTTGTTAACCATACCCCAAGCTCATATAAATCTTTGACGGTAACCTTGGGTATCGCTTTCGTAGTCAAATGTAATCCCTTGGATGAGTACCTCATGAGGGCCATCTCTCCTGGCGTATCCAAATTGTCGCAAAGCTATACAAGGGTTGTAAGTAATGCCTCCCCTAGTGCCAAGTAGAGGGACATTGGGGAATTCCCCACAGCGATCAATGATGGTAATGTCTTCCAAAGAGCGATAATACCAACGGATATCAGCATGTGAAAGTGACATTAATCTTTTAGACCACCTCATACCTTGTTCATTTTTCACCATGGATCGAGGTAGGTGCGAAATAAACCACCTAGCCAACAAAGGAGTGCAACACATCAAAGCCCCCATTTTCTTCAAAGTGCGAGAGTGAAGAGAATGCAAGATGTCTCCCAGCAATGTAGGCACCGGATTACGAGATATGAAAACTTTGATCACATTTACATCTATAAATTGGTAAGGATTTGGAAATAGTACCAACCCATAGATGAGAAGAGCCAAAATTTCCTCGAAGGCTTGTAGATCCAAAGTATTCCAACACTCTTGAGCTTTATCCAACAAAAACTTTGCTAGGAACCCTTTGACACCACTCCTTGTTACCCAATTTGCTACTATGTCAGATGGTTGCAAATGTAGAGCTCGAGAAATTTCCTCGGGTTTAGGGTCTTTTTCAATACCGTTGAAAGGTAACTGATCAAGAATATGGATCCCTATGAGTTGAGAAAATTCTTCCAAAGTGGGCACAAGTTGGTAATCGGAAAAAGTGAAGCAATGATGCAAAGGGTCGAAGAATTGGACAAGCACCTTTACCATATCTTCTTCAATACTTGAGGTAACCAGACTAAGGAGTCGACCATGTCTTTTGGTGAACAGAGAATCTTCAGGAACCCTTGATACTAAATCCTTGAGTTGTGGAGGTATCCTCACAAGACTGACTTGGATAGTGCTCCTACGAGCGGAGGCCATGTCCTACAAAACAGAACAAAGATAAATAAAAAAATCCTTGAAATGGTTAGTGATGTTTATGATGTTATGTACAAGTGTATATACAAAGCAAACAAGTCCTCAGTTTAGGCTTGCATGGGGTTTCAGGTAAGTACCCTCTTGAAGTTTAGTTGGCTCAACCCGTCCTAGTTAATAGTAACCAGGTTCTAAGGGATCTCAATATCACTGATCTTTCCCCCAAGTTTCGTTTAATAAGCGATTGACTCGCAACCAAACAAAACTCAAGAGTCAAACCTCAATGAGTGTAGCATCGAGTATCAACCAACTTTAGACTGCACCAAAGCCGATCATCTCACTACGTCCTAATGGCCAAGTTGGTCAAGTAAGGTTCTAAGGTCAGTTGATGCTTTACGACACCACGCGGAGGCCCCGTACTCTCCTTGACTGACTCAAGGGTTACCGGTACCAACCAAAGTGCCACATCAATGTAGCTACTGCTTCAACCGTGTCAGTATACCCCGCACAGTTCTCTCACAGTTTATTGCTACTTACCTAAAAGGTATCCCCCAAATCCGGGTGTAGGATTTAAAACAAACCCAAACAAGGAACCAAAATGTAAAGCAAACAAATCAAACAATGTAAGCAAGTAAAGGTGATCTAACCCTAAGGTAACCCCACTTTTAGAGTATATACTCCCCAGCAGAGTCGCCAGTTCTGTGATATGGTGGAAGAAATGACTTGAGGTGTTTGCGTTTGTGTTCGCAAGTGTTACGGTTTAGCAAGAGTCGCCACCGACTTTTCTTTTATCCAATAAGGAAAGGTGAAAAAGCACAGGAAAGACCTTTTAGATATGTTTTTGAGTTCGGGGGGTAGATTATGAAAAGGGAAGATATTAGCACCCTTTTCATCCATGGTTTTCCATGGGCTCTTAGTTACTTGCTAGATCACTTGCTTTTGTTTGAAAATGTGCTTAGTGTGGTTTTTGAAAGTATTTTGAAAAGGTGCCATCGTTTAGGTAAACTTTGCAATGATTCGCGTTCGTAAGAATGTACGCAAATTGTTGAGCTTTTGAAAATATTTCAAGGTTTGGAAAATGTTTTGAAGTTGTTTTGAAAGTATATGTGATTGTTTTTGAAAATAGCAAGGATGTTTATTTTGAAGTTGAGCAAGTAACTAAAAGTAATTTACCTACTTAAAAGATCTTAGATGTGCTTTTCCTCCTCCTTTAAATGTTGCTACCTTACCATTGATTTGATAAGAAGCCCCATCATTGGATGTTAAGGGACGAGCATTGGGTCATCGTATGACCATGATAGCAATGTTGTGAGATAACTTAGCACTTTTTCTGTAGGGACTAAGATCATTTTGAAAGGCAACTTTGATAGCGTCATCGAGGGACTATGATCTTGTTTTTTCCGATTTGTTTGTGCTAAGGCATCCCACATGCATAACATGGCCATTTTTATAAGGCAACAAGTGGAATTACCCTAAGGGTGTAAATGTGCGAGTGTGTTTGATTGCATGCATAATTTGTTTTGATTAGGGTGATCTATTTGTCAATTTTCATATCTTGTCATACACCCTAATTACTAGCATATATTGAAAGCAATAACAGTGCAGAAATGTAAAGCCCTATGCTATTACAATATTTAAGGGGATGGGGGTACATATTTATGAATGGGGGGTTGCAAGCTAAAATTTTAGGTTACTATTACAACCATATTGAAATAGATAAGAATGTACAGGAAATGTAAAATGTTTGTCTGTTTAAAAAAGAAAATAACTTTTGTTTAAGAAAATATTTTTTGTCTTTTTATATTAAAAGAAAATATATCATGCAAATGTAAAATATTTTTGGTGTTTTTTGATTAAAAATAAAATATAATATGATGGCAAAGTAAAATAAAAATAAAAAAGCAAGGAAACATAATCAGCGCAAAGTGCTAAAAATGGAAGAGGTCAGAAGTTCTGACTCTGCCTTACTGCACAAACAGAAACATGTTAGCAAAAATATGGAAGTTCAAAAGTTCTTGATCTTCTGAGAACTCAAGTTTTCAGATGTTCTGACGCAACTGTCAGAACTTTGCCTCTCTCCATGCCAGTCAGAACATCTGCAGCTTGGTCATTTACAGAACAAAAGTTGCATATTCTGAGTCCTAATTTCTTTATGAAATTCTGAACTGGGATTTCTTTTACTTAGGCAAGCAAATGCAGGTATTTTCAGAATATGTACATCATCGGGATCAGAATATCTACATTGTGCTAAATATGCAAAATCTGACAATGCTTAATCAGTTAGGATGAGGGTCAACAGAAAACTTACCTTGCAGCTGGAAAGGATTATGTGAACTGGAGATTGGTCTTGAATTCTGGTGATGTTCTGAGCAACTTCTACACGTACTCAGCAGGATGGAAGTTTGCAACTTCTGAAGCAGCCAAGGGGTGATATTCTGACTCCTTTGTGGTGAAAGTGAATGAAGAGTGTATGGCAATAGGAATACAGAAGTTAAGGTAGCTTCTAATGTATGAATCAGCAGCTACATGGATGGCTTTAGTCAAGAACACTTGAGGAAAAATGGAGTTTGAATATAAGGAATCAATGCCAAGATTTTGGTACTTTGTGTTTATAGTTTTCTGGGTTCTTGGAATTTTTGCAGTGGTTCAAAGCTTTCTTTCTCAATTTTCTCGTCTCTTTCACAAATTTTTCTGGTCCTTTTTCAGTGTGAAAACGGTGTTCTATTTATAGGCAAAGTTTTGCAGTTGGGGCGGTCAAGTGGCACCAACATCATATGCTAGATGCTGACTTACTCTTGAAGTAAGCTTAAACAAAATGGGGGTTCAATGCATTCAAGTTGGATGGTTAACAGTGCCTCAACTGGATTTGGCAGCGTGAATTAAGGAAAAGTAGAGACAGTGCGTGGGTCTAGCATACTTTTGCACAGAAGTTTGTCTTCCCAAGACAGTAGGGGTACACGTGGTGAAAATTCCTTGGATAAAGGCTCAGAGGCGGTTGTGAGCATTAAATGAGTTCCCATGTGAAACTCTGCATCTTTGCTTGACTCTGGATTAGAAGTTTTGCTTCAGCGTAGCATCTCATCTTCTGATCCTCTTATCTTCTGACTTCAGCATGTTCTGAGGGATCCTTCAGAACTTCCAGTATACTTACACACACTTTGTTAACTTTTTTATTTAACCTTTGCAAACTCTGACTGAATCTTTGTGAACGCTGGCCCATAAGTTCTGACCAAACTTTATCTTGAGACTATCCAGAATTTTCTGAGTGTGAACACTGACCCAGAAGTTCTGAAATTGTCATGCTTCTTAAACACTTAGAAAAATTTCTAAGTTTTTAGGATTTGATTCTTTCCAAGTAAAATTTGACTTTTGAAACTCTTGATGAAGCAAACTTCATATTCCAACATATCTTGATGAAATATGATTTTTTGATTTGATTTTGATCCAAAAGTCAAAGTCAGACTTCTTCAGTGTGCAAATGACCATTTTGCCCTTGTGAACGGTTTGCTTGGAAAAATTGTTAATTCAAGGCCTGGGGACTTGATGAAAGCAAACCTGAGGATCCAGGGTGATCCCTTAAGAAATGAGAGGGCAAATTTTGGGGTGCAACAGTTATGTTCTGACCAAAGCGTTGAATATAACCTTCATATGCTGAAGCGATGCCTTGTTCTTGAAGCAAGCATGGTGGTTGTCAGCAGGAATTAAGGAAAAGCAAACATCAAAGTATGAGCTTAGTACCAAAGTTGCTATCCCAAGACAATAGAGGTACACGTGGGGGAAATCCTTTAGATAAAGACTCAGAAAGTGGTTGTGAGCATTAAATGATGATGAGACTTATCACAACCAAAAATCCTGTCATGTGAAACTCTGCATCATTGCTTAGTTCTAGATCAGAAGTTCAGCTTCAGCGTAACATCGAACCTCTGATCTTTGTATCTTATGGCTCCAACATGTTCTGAAGGAGCATTGAACATAGCTTCCATATGCTGAAGAATCATGTTCTGACTGAAGCATTATGTTCTGACCAAAGAGCAACTCTTCTGCATGTTCTGATTGAAGCGTTATGTTCTGGACCGTGTTTGCAACTTCTGACTGCACTTGCATAGAGGCTGGCTCAGAAGTTCTGAAGTATCACATTCTCTTAACACTTAGAAAATTTCCAAATGTTTAGAAATTTGATTTTTTAAAGTAACTTCTGACTTCTGATTTTTGATGAACCAATTTCATGCCTTAATGAAATATGATTCTTGGAACTTGATTTTGACTCAAAAGTCAAAGTTTAACTTTTCAGTGTACAAATGACCATTTTACCCTTATGGATAATTTCCTTGAAAAATGAGAGGGCAAATTTTGGGGTACAACAGTAACTTATGGTTTTTTCATCTGAGGATTACCAGATGTCATCATTTTCTTTTAAGGATTGCCATAACACATCTTATTGTTACGAGGATTACCGTAACACATTTTTTCATCAGAAGATTACCAAATGTCATCATTTTGTTCTGATGATTTCTAGAACACATCTTATTGTCATGAGGATTACTGTTACCCAATTTTTTTCATCTCTGGATTACGAGATGTCATCATTTTGCTCTGTGGATTGCCATAACACATTTCATGTTACGAGGATTACTGTAAATGATTGTTTTCATATGATTACCAAATATCATCATTTTGTTCTAAAGATTTCCAGGATGCATCTTATTGTTACGAGGATTACCGAAACCCATTTTTTCATTTGAGGATTACCATATGTAATCACTTTGTTCAGAGGATTTCCAAAACACGTCTCATGTTACGAGGATTACCGTAAACCATTATTTTCATCTAAGGATTACCAGATATCATCATTTTGTTCCGATGATTTCTAAAATGCATCTTATTATTACGAGGATTACAGTAACTTATCATTTTATCATATGAGGATTATCAGATGTCGTCATTTTCTTCTAAGGATTTCCAAAATGCATCATATTGTTACGAGGAATACCGTAATCCATTTTTTCATACGAGGATTACCATATGTCATGATTTTGTTCTGAGGACTTCTAGAACACATCTCATATTACAAGGATTACCGTAATCCATTTTTTCATCTGAGGATTACCATATGTCATCATTTTGTTCTGAGGATTGCCATAATACATATCATGGTACGAGGATTACCATAACCCATTTTTTTCACACGAGAATTATCAGATGTTGTCATCATTTTGTTTTGAGGATTTCCAAAATGCATCTTATCATTATGAGGATTACCATAACTCGCCATTTTTTCATCTGAGGAGTAACAGATATTGTCACTTTGTTTTGAGGATTGCCATAACACATCATACTTTTATAGTAGCCCATTTTTTCATCTAAGGATTACCAGATGTTGTCACTTTGTTTTGAGAATTTCCAGAACTCACCATTTTATTACGAAGGATTATTGTAATTACCCATTTGAGTCTGAGGATTTCTGGATACCAGTTGGTTTGTTCTAAGGATTTCCAGAACATACAATTTTGTTACGCTAAATGGCGTAAAGGCAAGAAATGCAAGGGCCATCATGCGAGGATACAATTCCTTTGACTCTAATATTGATTAAAATCGATAGAGAGTTCTCGGCAACAATGCTAATTTCATTGAAAAATGTGTAGTAAATAGGGTTATAAGTGTTTTCGGAGATGCGTCTTCAAATTTACCTTAGAAAATTTCGGAGATGCATCTCCAAACCAATTTTTGATAAAAATGGAGTAAGGTGCGTTCGAAGATGCATATTCAAATATTTCTGAAGATAATATCGAATTTTCATATGTGTGAGGCACACCATAAATGTGGAAAAAGAAATTGCCAATTATCTAAACAAAAATGTTATTCTTACACCAAATCATACACATATAATGTATTTCATTGTTCACCAATATAGTGAACAGTGAACTATTATAATAATATATTTTTTTTAAATATTAAAATTATTTTTTAACTTTTTTTAGATTAAGGGGTACCGATACAAAATTCTGTGATTGACCAACCTCATAACTTCATTAACCAACATTTTACATTTTATTAATCAACTTTATTTTACTACTAAAAATTATTTTTAATATCTAGATGTTCATTAGCCAACTTTATAATTTCATTAATCAACATTTTATTTTTTTCATTAACCAATTTTATTTTATTATTAAAAATTATTTTTAATATCTAAACATTTATTAACCAACTTTTTATTTTTTATTAACCAACATTATTTTACAATTAAATTATTTTTAATATCCGAATATTTTTAAACCAACTTTTTACATTTTAGTAAATAACTTTGTTGTTCATTTCTTATTTACGGATAATATTTAACGATACTATTTATGTTACTGTTAATAAATAAAAAATACAGTTCATTGTATAAATAAGAATAATATATGGTGTAAGAATAATATTCATTTTATTTAATGAGAGATATTTATTGGCCCATTTTAGTTTGATCCAAGCCCAACAAGATAGGCTAAGCACTTCAAACTATTCCCCACGTCGTATATAAGTATGCAGAAGCATAGCATCTATATGTCATTAGGGTTTCATCCTGCCGCAGCTGCACTTTGCGAGTTTGCATCTTCATTAGATAAGAAACATTTAATTTTCTTGAAATATAGTTTCATTTAGTTTCATTTAGAGTGATGAAGTATAGGGCAGAAGCATATAGGGGAGAGCAGTATTAATGAGTGGCTCTGAAATACCCGTAGGTTCTCTACGGGGTGCCCTGTCCTTCATGCCCTTAACATCAATATGGCATCATAGTACGGATTTTGTGCTTTCATCACATTTCCGCCTCCAAACGCCATTACATCGTAATCATACACTTCATCTATAATACCTAGCAATAACTAGGTTTAAACTTGGGTTGGTAAGAAAGTGATGATTAAAGCAGGTACTTCTGATATATGGTTGGTTTTGGCAGATCTAGTGTTAGTTCTCATGGTGCGGCAAACTAACTAGTGTTGCTGTGCCGGGCATCTGGATTGTGTCTGCATGATTATATTATTAACTGCTAACTGATTTTCTAATCCAAGTAATTGTTTCTACGATTAAAGCTCGTGCTACTGTAATTGCTTATGTAAATTTGATGTCTTAGGGATTATTTAAAATTGGAGTGAAATTACCTTAAATCTCATGTTGCATAACCATGGAAAAATCTTGTTCATCTTAGACAACACATTCATGAGAAGAATTTGTGATTTAACACTACAAAGTTCTCATTTGAACTTGTGAGAAATTTAATGAGATAACAACTCGTAGTTGTTTCTTGCTTTCCTCATAGCTTCGCTAGAACTCGTAACATGACAAGTACAAGTTTCCCAAAGAAATTTTAATTCAGAAAAGAAAATTGTTATAGATTATGAATTTTTTTTAAGAGCATACATTTCTTGTTGTAATTTAGAAACACGGATAAGGTCTACTTGAGAAAATATTCTATACATCTATGGAATATTCCATGACCACAATTTATTGTGCAGCGGATTCTAAAATCGAATTGATTATCTATGAATGAATCAACATGTTGCAATGATACCAAATGCGAATGGAAGGATCAAACGGATCATTCGGGACAAGAATAGACTAAAAAAAATTCCAATTTCATCTTGGCACTAAGAGTAACGTTAATGGAAGATGGTTGATCACTTGGATGAAACGTTAATGGAAGATGGGTGATCAGTTGGATGAACAAAATAGATATTGTTTTGATCTAATTGTGGATCAACGGAAGCAACACGGGGATGCATGGTTGGGATAAAGCTCAAAGAAGACAATGGAAGATATCTTCAATGAAGAAGAGGAGAAACAATTGGATCGGAAAAGTCCATGATGTCATGTTAGAAAATGTAACAATACATGATAAGATAAAAAAGTCATAAATTCATTCATTCGGGGGCACAACAGGTTGTGGCTTGCCGAACCGGTACACGCATCTGCTAATAAATAGCAGGTTGGGTTGGTAATTTGGATCCACTACTGGGTTGTCTCTAGTCCAATTTTTTTAAAAAATGAATGACCCAAAATATGAGTCTAATTTTAAGAAACCTTTAACTGCCGCGAAGCATGTTAGATATATAAGTCCAATTTTTTTGGTTGATTTGTTAATCTCGCTCTTTTTTTTGTGGGGATAACACATAATAGAGCCGAGCAGAATGAATAATCTGTTTTACCACCCCTAATTTAATTTAAGGAAGAAGTGACGATTACAACATGACTTTACACTTAATAAAATTTGTAAGTTCACAATAACATGTATTTGAAAAAGTTTTGTAAAATGAAAAATTTGTTATTCACTTAAAAACCAAACTTAAACCACCAAATTAAGTCGGCTTGAACCTTCTAATACACTTTCTTCAATATTTTAACTATAAAATACTTTTCATAATTCATTGAATATCAATGCATTTAATATATAGAGCACATATAATATTATATGATACTTTGTTGTAAATCTACCTTCAATGAGAAGCGGTTGAATATAATTGTCCATTAGGCGTTGAATGCCTTCTTTCAGTAATTTGCAGCCATTTGGTTAGGCTGCGCAGCAGTAACACCTTTTGATACAGCTTAGAAATAAACCGGTCTGCAACAAATTCTTCTTCATGATTGGTAGGGGCGTAACCAATTCACTTATGGTAGCAACATAAAGAACATCATTGATAACACTCGTGTCTTTTTCATGCTTTGGCATAGGTGCAGTAATCACATTCGGGGTCTCCGCAGGACCAAACTCAATCTCCTTGTTGTCAATCATATCTTGAATCTTGTTTTTTAGGGCCCAAAAGTTGTTGGTATCATGCCCAGAACTGTTGGAATGATAGACACACTTCGCATTCAGATTGTATCAAGGAGAGGAGGTGTTGGAGTTCTGAGGAGGCTCCCTTAAAGTTATCAGCTCTGCCTGTAGTAAATGTTGCAATGTCTGAGATAATGGCATTAGAAATTAATACCGCTCATACAGATTGATTGCAATCATTTTTAACACGACCCTTCCGGCCATAAACATTATTGGTCTCCTTCTTATTATTGAACTTCTTCTTTACAACACTTGAAGACGCAGCCATTGGAATCTTTCCGCTCTTAATACCACTTTCGACACGTTCACCAATTAGAATCAAATCAGTGAAACCAGATGAAGAACTCCTAATTAGATGATTAAAGAATGGACCTGTCAAAGTGTCCATGAACATATAAACTAGCTCCTAGTCAGACAAGGGATGTTGCACCCTTCCAGCTAAGTCTCTCCACTTCTGGGAATATTCTTTGAACCCTTCATTCAAGCCCATAGTCATATTTTGTAATTACATGCGAGTTGGTGCAAGGTCAACATTATATTGATACTGTTTGTAGAAAGCAACAACCAAGTCTTCCCAAGTACAAATGTTGGTTCCCTCCACCTGATAGAACCATTCGAGTTGTGTACCATACAGACTTTCCTGAAAGAATTGAATCTATAACTTCTTGTTAGCAGTATGGGGTTGGATCTTTCGAACATAGGACCTCAGATGATGTTTGTGACAAGAATTACCATCATATTTAGCAAAAGCGGGACCTTGAACTTATGAGGGATAACTACTTCCGGAATAAGACCCAACTCTTCAAAATCCAATCCAGGAACTTTCTGAATTTCCATGGCCTTAAAGCGATCTTCTAGCTACTTGTACCTGTCGTCAGCAGAAGGATACTGTTCAGCTGGATAGTCTTCATCAGAATCTTGTCCAGAACCAAGGTTCTTGTTCTCTTCAGCTTTCACACTTTTGTCATCTTTCTCTTGGTTATCTTCTTCATTTAGGGGAACCTCAAAATTTAGATCCCTTCTGACTGGACCCTTGAATCTTCTGTCCATGTTAAGAAAGACTGTTGGCTTTTTAGTCTTCTTCTTATTCCCCTTTGTGATGAGGGTCTTCAACTCGTCTTAACCCTTAGCCAAGTCCAAGAACATCTGCTGAAACTGAGCGTTCTGAGCCTGAATTTCTCTCACAGTTTGCTCGAGTGCCATATTTTACTGAAATGAACAGCAAGAAGATGAGAAAACCTGTCTAGAAGGTACCGGTTATGTGATGATATGCATGATGTGCAAATACAAGTGCAATGTTTTCAAGGACCCTTGCAGGATTTAAATTTGTTTAAACAAAAGTAAACAAAATAAATTTTAGTAATAAGTTCAAATTATAATTGTTTTCAATAAAAAGAGTTACAATACATCAAAATATGAATTCAAGTCTCCCATGGACGCTTCCTCTTTGTGTTGACATGTGCATTAAGGCTTTATTCTTCGTGGAGTCGTTTTGTTAGCTCTAGTACTTTCTTCTCACTAGCATAAAACTGAGCCTCAAAGGTATCTCTTTCCTCCTTAAGCTGAATCCAGGACTTCCGCAGTTCTTCGAAGTCAGTAGGCATATCAAGATGAATAATGGTATGAGAAACATCCCATTCTACAACAGGATCTACGATCACTGGTAGGATAACAAGATATGTCATTTTAAGATTCTGAGCACGAGACCGCATCCATCTGAGGTAAGGCTCTAGAGGAATGGAATTCTTGTATCCTAAAGTCTTGCTATCAATCTTGTTGACTATACCCCAAGCACGTACAAACCTTTGATGGTAATTTTCAGGATAGTTCTCATAGTCGAACACAATACCCTAGATGAGCATATCACGAGGACCATCCCTTCGAGCATAACCAAACTGACGCAGAGCTAGAGAAGGGTTGTAAGTGATGCCCCCTCTTATACCAAGGAGTGGTACATTAGGGAATTCCCCACAACGATTAATAATAGTGACATCCTCCTGAGATCGAGAACAGCAATGGATATCTGCATTAGTGAGTGACATTAACCTTTGAGACCACCTCAAACCTTGTTCGTTCTTTATCAATGATCAAGGCAGGTACAAAATAAACCACCTGGACAATAGAGGTATGCAACACAATAGTTCCTCTCTTCTTCATAGTACGAGTGTGGAGGGAATGTAGGATATCTCCAAGCAAAGTAGGTACCAGATTATGAGTGAGAAATATTTTGATGGCATTCACATCTATGAATTGGTGTGGATTAGGGAATAGTACCAAACCATAGATTAACAAAGCCAAAGTATCCTCAAAAGCACAAAAAATATTTGCATCTAGAAACCACTGAGCCTTCTCTATAAGAAATTTAGGAGAAAAACCCTTGACTCCAATCCTTGTTTCCCAATTAGACACAATGTCCGATCATTTTAGATGTAAGGCTACTACAACATCTTCAGGTTTCAGAACTTGCTCTAAACTAGTGAAGGGTATATGAACAAGAATATGCACTTCGAGCAACTTAGAGAATTCTTCCATTGTGGGTACCAACTGATAATTTGGGAAGGTAAAACAATGATGTTTCAGATTAAAGAACTGGAAAAAAACGCTCATCATGTCTTCCTGAAAGCCAGTAGTAACCTAACTGAGTAGATGACCATGTCTCTTGGTGAATGGAGAATTGTTGGGAACCTTTGAGACTAATTCCTCGAGTTGGGAAGGTATCCTTACAAAGTTGATCCGGATAGTATTCATGCGACTGGAAGTCATGACCCTGCAACACATAACAAAGATAAATCCTCTAGATCCTTGAAATGGTTAGTCATGATGTTATGATTTTATGATGTTATGATGTCATGTTTAAGAAGATAATCAAACACAAGAAAAACACACAAGGGCCTTAGGTTTAAGGCTTGCATGGAGTTTGTAGGTAAGTACTCTCTTGAAGTTTTAGTTGACTTAACCTGCCCTAAAGAAGTAACCGGGTTCTAGGTGTAACACCCCATTTCTACCCGACGGATAATAAGAAAATCAAAGTTCAACATAAATAGGATGCTACATTTTCAACTAAAAATCAATCTTCATTTAATCATATACAAACAGATACATAACACTTAACTCGGATGAACCGATAACAATCTGATTTATTCTTCAAAATCAAACAACTTCTTATTGATAAGCAATAGAATATACATACTAAACTTCAATTCACTTAACATCTTTTATTCAACTAAAACAACCTCAAGACAACAATTATTTCATGTAATCAACTTAAAAATTCAGCAACTGAAATAATAATCAACAACTAAACATCAAGCGTTCATCTCCCCGAGTGCTACGTATCAGAGCGACAACATCGACTTGAACTAACGAGGTAATAACCATCCTTCTTGATTACCTGCACGTTACCAACAAATAATCAACACAAATAAAAGATTAAACATAATAAAATTCAGTTAAAATAAAAATTATGGTCTCAAACATATATGAATAATGGAAAACTTCCTCACATTTGGGGGGTAAAAAGGGAACTAAAGTGATTAAATCAAAAGCAAGTAATGCAAAAAGAATTAATGGTATAGTAATTATACAAATGAAATGTTTCCTAAACATGTTATGCAATAGAAAGCGATAAATGAGTACCTGGCATGTACAAAACTTTGAAAACTATCATTACCATACATCTGCAAGTTGAAACACTCAAACTTGGAAAATCACTAAATACACTTCAAGCTATTGAACCAAAATTAGAGTCCAAACAACAAATAAAGAATCAAAATAACTAAACTACCGGGTGAAATTGAATTTAACAAGCTGAAAAGTGAAGATTTGAGAATTTTAAGAACTAGACTGATTTCAACTTGTTTAAACAAAAATCACCACTACCTAAACTAATACTAAAAAAAACAATAAAACATTCTTGTTTTATGTCATAAGCTCGACACTTGTTATTTATACACACTTCTCCAAATTGCCTCTATACACGATTAGTTCCACCGGCGGTGATACCTAACCAAACACTTAATAAACGTGGAGAGAAACAAACACATACATTAAATTTACAAGTATCGAAAACATGAACACATAAATGCATAAGCATACGTGAATATAAATCTAATTACATCATATAGACAATATGAACATTATGTGCAAAACTCAAAAACAAAGAAACTATCGCAATGCGATCCAATAAAAACACCAATCCCCGACAACAACACTATTTTGTTAAAGCGGTAAAACGGCAAGCAAAAATAAGTATTTATTTAGGGTGATATAGGTTATATCATATCGCCTCCACATGCATTAGTGCTACTGAATTATCGTTCGACAAATCTCTCGTTAATGAGTTTGAGTTAAAATAAGTTTGAAGTAAATGCGGAAATTAAAGGTTATTAACAAGAAAAGAATTCATTCTTCGGAGAAGAGACTTATCAAGCATGCATATAATTCACTCCTCACAAACTTAAACATATCGACCAGTTTTGCTCAACCTACAATACTCATCAATGTAATCACATATCAAACACAACACCCACTATATCATCTCGACAAAGAACTCTCAAACAACCTCAACAACATAGAAGTCAACTGTGCTACTCGCGCTGGCGATCTCTCAGCATAACACAAACAACACAGAGGAATTAATCACAGATACCCAAGTGAATAATAAATCTAAATATATATCTATAATCTAGACACTATTAGATAATCACCCTAGATAATAATTCGAGCAGTATGTGTCTATAACAACCCAAACCCCAAGCACATAGCAAAAATCCAGGACAATAATCGACAAAGATTTATAAAGCAAGATTTATACAATGCCATGGGTGACAAATATACATGAGTTTAAAGTAAATACATATACACAACCCAACAAATGAAGAATACACAAAGAAGAAGAGAAATGAACCACAAATCTTCCGATTTGTTAGCTCTGATCGATGAGCAATCCATCCTGGATCATCCGTATGCAAGCTCCATAGTTTTTTTCTAAGCTAATCCACCAAAGAATAAGAGTGATGATATTCGGAAACAAAAGCACCAAAACCATCCCTAAAAAATGTGTTTTTACAACCTAAATACAAAATTGGATCTGACACGCACCGCCCGACGCTCAAAACCACCACCTGGCGCTGCCCTTTTATTCACCCACCCAGCCTACGTCACACACGTAAGCTGAAAAAATATCTACCACCGCCCGACGCTCACAACCACTGCCTGACGCTGGTCTCAAGTCTCGCCCGACGCTACACACGCGAGGCCAAGACAAAAGCGTCAAGATTTTTATCATTTCACACCGCTTCTGCCTCACCCGACGCTCAGTCTGGCGCTCAGCAGCGCCCTGTCACCGCCTAACGCTTAACACGCCTTATCACTGCCTGGCGCTCAGCCTAGTACTCAGCTCACCCTAGCTTCGCTCGGCCTAGGTGATAAAACTGCAAAACTCAGCTTCTTTATTTCTTTGGCTTCCTTTCTTTGCCTTGTTCCTTTATTGCTTCAAATGCATCTTAAAGCACCTTTTTAGCCTTTATTACTCAGTGCTCCAAACACACATAAATTCCTACAAAATAGATACAAAATTATCAAACGGTACATTATGTACAAAGAAAACTACATATGCACAAACTAAACGTATTTACAAACAAAACAGAGTTTATTCACAAAATATTAACAAAAGAACCGATAAGTACAACAAAACTTATATACAAAATAAATACAATTTTCACTTATCAACAAGCAAGAGAAATGAACCTAACATGTTGATGGGAGCGGAAACCTTGGCGTTGAGAATGGTAATGGAAGAGGCTCTGAAACGTGGTTATGACCAAATGATCTTCGAAGCGGATAATCAAAACCTCATTCTATAGAGGACAATAACCCTAGAAATATTATGGGTGGTCTTATTAAATATATGAAGAAGTTGAGCAATTTATTTTCTAAGATTAGGTATAGTCACATTAAGCGTGAAAATAATGTAAAGGCTCATGATCTATTCAGATCAGTGGCTATAAACAACAACAACAACCTTGAACTGAATAAGAATGTTTCTAAGTCAAACAAAAACTATTATAATAGCATTTAAAGTCTAATACAGATTTTGTTTGTCGAATTTTTTTTACTATAATATCTTTAATTATGATAAATTAATTATCAATATTAAATTCTTTTAAATTAAATTAAGGATAATTAGTAATACAATATTAAATAGTTTAAAAGTCAATGACATTTGTATATTATAGTGACCAAGATTTACAGATACTTTTTTGTTTATAATAATTTACTAGGAGTGTATTTATTATCTTTTTCATTTATTTAAATTAATTAATTTTAATTTTAATTTAGATAACTATTAATTTTAATAGATAATTGGAAATAATTTTATATTATTGTGATGATATGAGCTTAAAAGGCAAAATAACGACGCAACACAAATTTCTACCATTGATGTCTTTCCCATAAAATTATCGCATAAAGGGATCTAGAAGCACCGACATATGAGTTCTCTTAGTCTTAACCACTCACCTATCTCCAATTTGATTTCAATAACAAAATGACAAATTCAACAAGAAGATAACAACAAGCCTAAGCATATCACTTTGAAGCCACAATTTTATGATCTAAATATTTATATGATAAAAAATAATATAAGAATAAAACTTTATTATTAATTTAAATATATTTTTTAATTTTTCTATTTAAAATAAATATATTTTATAAATAAATGCGCATTTTAAACTCGAACTTGTAGTGTGCATGGGTTTATTATTAGTTATAAGTTGGAAATTTTTTTCCCGTTAACATCTAAATTAAATTAAAAAAAATCAGAAGTATCATTGTAGTAACCATTTTAATATTTTTTATTAATTATAATTAAATTAGTGCTTTATTTAGTAAGATATTTTGTCTAGTTCCACACATAATTATCATCACAAATGTAAATTCAACGTTCATATTTCTTGGAAAATAATTTATAGCAATTTTTTATTATTATTATTATTATTATTATTATTATTATTATTATTATTATTATTATTATTATTATTATTATTATTATTATTATTATTATTATTATTATTATTATTATTATTATTATTTAGAATTAAAATAAAATATGTTTAAGTAAGATTTATATAATTTTCCATAATTTTCTTTTTCTCGAATCAAATTTGGTATTTTATAGGAATTTAATTTAATTTCATAAATTGAAAGATTTTTACGTGTTAATGAGTGCACTACTACTATATGATATGTTTAAAGTAATAATATTATGTAATCATGTGTTTTTAAATTAATATTATCATTTTTGTCAACAAAAAAAAATTATCATAAATATTGTGAATTATAGAACCGTTTTATTTAAACTACGAGTATATGAGAAATTTTATCATACTTTACAATTCAATCTTTATAATTAGTTTACTTGGTTGAAAAGTGTTAAATTATCCCCTAAATGAATCTCATGATTTCAAATTTTCTTAAGTGGATCTAAGAAATTAAGAATGCCACCGTTTCAGAGAGTTTGAATATCTTAGTGAGAAAGTATATTGATTCTCCAACGATAGAAAAATATTTAAGCTAATATCTCCAAATCATAACAAAAATATTTTACATTTAACATCATATATTTCCAATTCATAGCAATTATATTTGGTATTGAATAAAGAGTATACTATACAATAAATTTGGATATCTCAAGTTCAGTATATAAAGAGTTTACTGATTTCATTCATTTGCATCACCACCCACCATGACTAGAAAGAAAGTGAAACTGGCATTCATAACCAACGACTCTTCAAGGAAAGCAACATTCAAGAAAAGGAAGAAAGGCCTAATGAAAAAGGTTAGTGAACTTAGCACCCTATGTGGAATTGATGCTTGTGCAATAATCTATAGTCCCTATGATCCTCAACCAGAAGTTTGGCCATCTCAACCGGGAGTTCAAAGGGTGCTCAACAAGTTTAGAAGAATGCCCGAATTGGAACAAAGCAAAAAGATGGTGAATCAAGAGAGTTTTCTAAAACAAAGGATCGAAAAGGCGAAAGATCAGTTGACAAAACAAAGGAAAGATAATAGAGAAAAAGAAATGACACATCTCATGTTTCAATATCTCAGTGGAGGTAATAATGCAATGAATAATATAAGTATGGCTGATTTAAATGATATGGCATGGTTGATTGATCAATATTTGAAAGAGATTAATAGAAGAGTTGAAATGTTGACCAAGAATTCTCAAGGTCAAGGCCAAATAATGGCTCCACCATTACCAATGTTGGCTAATGGAGTGGCTAAGGTTGAAGAGGTGGGACAAGGGAGTAATAATGGTCAAGGTTTGGTGGATATGAATATGAGTATGAATATGAATATGGAGGTTAATGTTATGCAAAAGCAACCTTGGTTTATGAATTTGATGGATGGTGGTGGTGGTGGTGGAAATGATGCTACACCTCCTTTGGGAAATGTTTCTCAACAAAATGGGTTTTGGCCAAATCCATTTTTCCAATGAGAGAAGTTTTGAGTTTTTTTCTTTGTTTGTTTTGTTTTGTTTGGTTATGGTTTCAAATAAGTGACCATGTTTGGTCTATGTGTTTGTGGTATAATAAGATTCGCATGTTTATTTCTTTGCTTCACCACTGTGTATTTCAAGGGAGTATGTAGTTAGTTTGCAACACAGTAAAGTAGTTACTGCATAAACAAATAACTAATTAACTAGCTAATTACTTACTTAATCCTAACAAACTCGCTCCTAAATTGAACTATACAATACAATGAACACTTATTAGTTTAGTTAATTACAATAAATAAGGAAATCAATCTAGACTTGAGAAATCACACGTCTCAAGTTTTTTCCTTGGCTTGCAAAATGACTCAAGCTTCAAAGGTTTGGTCATGATGTCCGAAAGTTGATCTTGTGAGTTGTAATGGATCAATTCAAACAACCACTTATTTTCTTGTAAAATCACTAAGAAAGTGATATATCTCATCCATGTCTTTGCATTTGCCATGGATAATTAATTTTTTGACAATTTGATTGAGTTGTTGTCACAAAATCTTTCAGCATGCTTCTCTTAAGGTTGAGCAATTTGATAAGGGTTCTAAGTAAAATGTCACGCTACATTCTTTCATCATTTCATTTTTAGATTAGATCAATTAACATAAAAGCTGAATATATGAATTTTAGCTTTATCTTATTGTTTCACAAATAAAGTGTGTTCATGACAATATTTAGTGAATTGTTTCTAATAAAAGTATCACTCAATTTTGAGAAATTAAATATATATATATATATATATATATATATATATATATATATATATATATATATATATATATATATATATATATATATATATATATATATATATATATATATATATATATATATATATATATATATATATATATATATATATATATATATATATATATATATATATATATATATATATATATATATATATATATATATATATATATATATATATATATATATATATATATATATATATATATTATTCCCAATTTTTATTATTTTTAAAATACTCCTTTTATTATTCATTTTAAATTTTTTATTTTTGTCAAATTTTTTTTAATCATTGGTCAAAGAAGTCAAAAACGAAATTTCCATACGCTAAGCACCGGTGTCGATTTTGGTCACTTACCGAAATTTTTTTACATTCTACATATTTCTGGTAGTGATTAATCAGAAATTTCAAAATTTTCGATTGTAATACACCGGAAATTTCAAAATTTTCAATCAATTTTCAAAAGCTAGCACACGTACCAGAAATTATGCAAATTTCCGGTAGAAAACATTAACCAGAAAGTTCAATTATTTTTGAAATTTTCGGTATATCTGCAGATGAAATTTTATATCTTTGTAGTCCTGAACCGACAGCGTCAGCTTCTGCCAAATCTTCAAGAGTTGAGTACTTATCACAGTTTCCTGCTTTTTTTCATCCATACATCGATGACATAATTGATATTGAGAATGATGGAAACCGTGGTTTCCGTTGTATTTCATCTTTATTAGGATGAGGGCAAGATGCATGTTATTCGGTTCGGAAGCAGTTGGATACTTAAGTCCATCAACACGCTGACTTGTTTTCCAAGTTGTTTTATGACACTGTCTCTGTTGTTAGGATATCGTTACAAGTAAAACACTTGGGTGTGCAGGATAGGGATAAATGGATGTCGATTCCCGATATGAGTTATCCCATTGCTTCTAAATACGCAGTCATATTTGTTTTCATTTCTATGAGACTTAACATGATATTTTTCTCACTTCTCATAGCTCCACCCATGTGCACGAGTCGGCATACAATCATTGTTGTTGGTTTTGTTAACGGTAATCATTGGGTTCAACTAAAATTGAAACCCGATTATCCACTACCCCCTGTCACTACTCGTTGGAGGGAGAATTGTTCTAATGATGCAAAAGCATGAGAATTAACATATGCAGGTCATTTCAAGTATTGGAAAGAATTATCTAGGAAGTGATTGTAGTTTTTTTGTAATACATATGCATGATATTTATTCTATTTATATATTAAGTCGGTTCACTATTTTACTGTGTATTTTATTCAAGTAAAAGTTAAAAAAAAAGTTATTGTATTACCGAAATTTGAAAATTTCATTTTTTCCACACACTGAAAATTTCAAATTTCTGGTTTCTTATAACGATGACATACACCGGAAACTTAAAATTTTCGGTACCGGATGTTTCAAGTTTCCGGTTAACTACATATGGTATGGTGAAAATATGGAAAATCAACGAAATTTTCTGTATTTTCGTGAAATTTCCGGTACTGCATCGGAAATTTCAAAAAATATGGTATATTAGAGGGACCGTTTCATAAAAGTGCCAAATTCGATATTTTTAACGATTAGGATTTTGCCGACATCTTTGGAGGGTTCTGATTGCATCAACACTTTTGTGTGGTCGAGAATGAATATAAATTTGTATAAATATGGACATCAATTACAGAGGAAGACATCTAAAAAAATGTCTCTTCCTCAATTTCTGATTAAGGCATAAGTCTATTTCAACAGAAATAACCCTCATGTTGAATTTAAGCTACCAAATGACACCACATCTCTCGCTAACTTGAAAGACAAGTTGAATAAATTGTTGTCTGATACTAATAATAGAAGGGTGAGAAAGATCGAGAAAATCAAACTCCTCAAGCACCATAATCTCACTAACCTCCAACTCCTCTACAACATGTATCACCGTCATCGTCTGGTTAATATAAAGACATGTGAAGAATGTACCAGCGACGAGAAGATGAAACAATGAGGAGATATCATCCATTGTGATAGTCATCTCCCCAAATAGAAGATGAAAGATTATATCTCTAAATTCCACCGCTCAACAAAAGCTTATAGGAGGGAGGCGTCCAACATGGTCAGTGAGCAGTCGGCGAACTCCAGAAGACTAAAATCACAGAAAATATGCATGACCAACTCAGGCATCGACTCCTCTAGAAATTTTTTTAACTTCAAACCATGGGATGCGACCTTTAGCGTCTGACGCTCCTATACGAAATAAAGGTAAAAAAATATCAATAAACTTTCAACACTTGATCGAGCCATAATAAATAATTTGCAAAAAAATAATAACATATATACCCCACCCTGCCATACACTGTATGCGACATGGTCAACATACCCTATGAGCACATACCTGTCTGTCAGTCCTTCAGGAAATGCACCAACAGTGTAAACTAATGGCTCCGTGGACGCACGAGTCATGGCGTCTGTATTAGTAGGAGACACCTCATCAGCTACCTCCTTCATAACAACCTGCTCAGCTGCCACATGAACCTCCTCAACAGTTACCTCCTCCACAAGAACCTGCTCAACAACAATATCGTCCATAATAATCTTCTCAGCGGGTACCTCATCAACAACGGGTACATGTACCTCCTCAACCACATGCACATGTACCTCCTCAGGAGCCTGTACCTCGTCAACAACCATAAAATCTCTACCACGACGTTAGAGTGTGCGAACTGCGCCTGCTCAGCCATTATTTTCTGGTGAGAACCGGTCGTGGGACGTCGTCCAGCTCGTAACTGAGAAGCATGTGCCTCAGCCCGAGCCTAGGCTTCTTTTCTATTTGTCAAGCGAACCCAAATGGTATCGTCTTTACCCTAGGTCCTCACTGGAAAAATAAAAATGGCAAAAAAAAAAGTTGAAATATGAACTACGGGAAATTTCTAAGAGTTTGTTCTTAGAAGTCTTTAGGATTTATTCTTGAGAACTCTAAATGCAAAGACTATTTTCTTGTAACTCATTTGTAATCCCGTGTAACAATTTTCTGAATATAGTAAATTGAAGAGTTGCGTTATATCCCAGATGTTAATCTTTTAATATGAACTGGGTAAACAAACTTTTTTTGCCTTATTCTATTATATTTTCTATTTATTGACTATTATTGTTGAAGACAATTTATTTTGGTTATTATTTTTCTTTGTCTCACATATTAAAATACTTGATTTAATTGAACCTTGTCATTTTCACAACAAATTCAAAATCTCACGGTTATCTTTATTGGTTGGTTCTTTGTAAACTTCAACTTCTTTCTCTACTTCATTTTGTTACATGCTTTCTTCATCTTCCTTAGTCATGTCATCGTCTACTTTTTTTATTCTTTTCTGAATTTTCATTCCAGTTCCAACTCTTAGACTCTTTAAATACTACATATATTCTTATCATAAATTTCTTCTTGGTAGGGTCATATAATTTGTGTATTTTGGATTTTTCACTAACGCCATGATGAACACACTTGATGCTTTTTGGATCCAATTTCTTTCTTTGAACATTTGCATATGATAGACATCCAAATACTCAAAGATGCTGGACTGAGGGCATCACCTAACTTCAGGTTTCTTTAGGGGTAATATCTTTGACAGATACAATTGGATTTTTATTTAATATATATGTTCGGCACTTACAACTTCAGACCAAAATATTTGGAACGTTTCTTCTATTTTTCAGAATTTTTTTTATCATGACAAGTTTTAAAAATATATTAAATTCGTGAACTCTTATTAACTTATTTTATAACTATTCAATGGAAAAAAAATCTTAATTTATCAATGAAAAACGATAAACGTCTGTTTCAACATTTTAACTATGTATTAACTAAAAACAAGTAAAATGGATGAAGAAATTATCAAAGCAACACAAAGACCAAACTAAAGTATTTAAACAAAAAATCAAGGCTCTTTAAGCTAAAAACATAAGTGTGCTTAGCAAGCCAAGGTGTCATCCTCGCTAAGCCAAAAACGCATATGTGATTAGCGAGAAAAGGGAGTTCATGATTTCAAGGTTAAATTATTTCAAGGTCAAAGGAAGGTTTGATGGGAAAGCGACTGTGGCCGGTGTGCTTAAGGTGGTATGTCAAGTTGTAGGTGAGATAGTATTATTTAGTCAAAAATAAAGTAGGTGTGCTAAGCGAGTCTGAGCAGTGCACTTAGCGAGCGTAACCTTTCAAATCCTATAAATAGGAGTGCCAGGAAGTTCATTGGGATATATCGGTGGATTCGAAGTAGTTCCTAGAAAAAATAGGTTCTCACCATAAATTACAACATAGGATAATATGAGAAGAAGATTCAGGACGAAAGTGTTTTTTGAGGAATCGCCAACAGTTGTTGTTCAACTTCTTTCTTATAGAGTTTCATTGTAAAGCTACGATGAGTAAGTATAGTTAATTTTTTTTTATTGGGAATAGATGTAGTTGTCCTATTATGTATATTTGTATCCTGATCATGGTGTTATATATAATTCTTCTAAAGTTTTAATATTGAAGGATGTTTTTTTTTTAATGATTATCTAAGGTTGACTTTAGTTTTTGAAGACATTGAGATGATTTTATTATTTTTGGTATTATATACATCTTTGTCAATATTTGTGACTTTTTTTTTTATAGTTAATAAATTACTAATCACGTGATATATATATATATATATATATATATATATATATATATATATATATATATATATATATATATATATATATATATATATATATATATATATATATATATATATATATATATATATATATATATATATATATATATATATATATATATATATATATATATATATATATATATATATATATATATATATATATATATATATATATATATATATATATATATATATATATATATATATATATATATATATATATATATATATATATATATATATATATATATATATATATATATATATATATATATATATATATATATATATATATATATATATATATATATATATATATATATATATATATATATATATATATATATATATATATATATATATATATATATATATAATTAATTGTTTATGCGAAGTAACAATCTCACTGAATAACGATCCCAAAATTCAACGAATCATATTCAGAAACAATAATAAAAACAAAAACAAAAAGTAACAGACGCGTGATTATGTACTTTCCCATATTATCAAAATGATCAAAGTATAGCGGTAGAAATGTTGAGACTAAACCATCAGATTGACTTGACTCGCACTGATCAAATAAAATCGCCACCGCACTTTATTATTTCCAAAGGAATGTGAAAAATGCGAATAACCCAGAAGAGGGGGAGAGAATCTTAGTTCGGGGGTTGGTTATACAAAGGGAAGATATTAGCACCCTAAACATCTACGGTACTCCACAGGAACCTCTTTGAAACTCTGTGTATTTTGACTATAAGAGTTGTATAAAAATAGATGGTGGAGATGAGAAGAGAAATGTTTTTTACAATTTTTGCACCCGTCATGGTTGCGAACTTTTAATGCTTACGTACCACCTTCCATGCAATAGGGGATCAGGGTACTCGTAGTTCACCTTTAAAAATTTTAAAACACAAGTGTGTTGGTTAATTTTAAGAGATGAGACATCACCGTCTTATCCGAGTGGAAAACATACTTACTACCCACGATTATGAGAAAAGAGAATTTGCGTCATCTCAAAGTGGAGGATATGGCTTGGATTTTAAAATCAACAAAGCCTTGCTCAACACCCAAGTGGAAAATATCTCACTTCACTATATATCATAGAAGTATAGTAGTTCACATCACTACAAGGATTGACAAGAGTCTAATTTTTTTTGAGAAAATTTTAAAGTAAAAGAGTCAAAGTGATCAAATGGTTTGAATGAGATTGATTGACTTTTAGTCTTATCACAAAAATGTCAAGGTATTATTAAGTTGATTAAAGTTTGATTAAGAAAATATTTTGAAAATGCATGAACCTAAGTCCAAGTTTATTGTGAAAGCGGTTCAAGTTTAAAAAGAAGAAGAATTTTCAAAATGAGGGAGAATATTTTTGAAATTAATGAAGGTTGAGAGAGATAAAGGGACTATCCTAAAGCATGAAGTAAAAGCTAGGGAAAAGAACCGTCTAAACAACAAGAAGCCAACACTTAACATAATGAGTCAATGTAGAATTTTCATCCTTTGAATTGAAACTAAGAAAGCAAAGATACTAAACCTCTTAAGAGAATCAAACTTCAAATGCATTAGGTCTTTCACAAAAATTAGGCAGAGCAACGATTGTATACAAATGAATTCCCAATCATAAACAAAGCGTATAATCAGAATAACCTGCACACAAAGAAAACAAACAACTCAATGTCTCGGGGTAAAACCCCAAGAACTCCAGACAATATTATAGTCGAGGTCACAAGGTCTCAAAAAAGGTCAAGGCTTCTAATCCTAAATTCAAGAAGTCTATAACTCCAAAATACCAAGGATAGTAACCAAATAGTCTGAGTAACCTTAAAGCTTTTATTGTTCAAGTTGGTTATTAGGTATCTTTAAAAAAATTAAAAAGCTCAAGTGAGCAAAGATAACACGAAATATAGATGCTAAAATAAATGGTGCTTAAGCATAAGGTAAGAGCATAAAAATGAAGTCAATTGTTAGAGATTAGGAGTTAGTTGAATGACCATCTTGAAACTTGCATTTGAAACTCATTAGAAGATTGATAAAATCAAAGCCTCTCAACAACAAGTTTCATTTGCTTTTTGTCAAGTATATCATTCATTTAAAAATTCTCAAGGCAACAATAAGTGATCAACGATGTTTAAGTGATTCACTTTGACCAAAGCTTATGAAGATTCATTAGATGATTGATAAGACCAAAACCTCATAACAATGAATCTCAAAGTTATTGGATCAATGGTTTCAAATTAACATATTTGGGCTTACAAACACGGGTTCGGGTCACGAATGATCATTTCTCGAATTGGGACAAAATTTAGCGCTATGTTAAGCAATCGTAAGTGGACTTATATAGAAGTCGCACATATTTTGAGGCCGGTCAATAGCAATATGTGTGCCACGTGTTTAGAGAAATGATATGTAGATCATTATCCAACAACATATAGTACATGTGAGAAATGGACAAGATGAAAGGGGAGGGGATGTGTTAGATGAAATTTTAGTTTCAAATATCGCCAACATCATTCATCCATCTTGATGGATTTGATTTTTCAACCTATCAACACCCAAGATCCAATAAAATTGAAGAATTTGTCCCAAAATAAACCTCAATTCAGTATCACATTCCATGTCAAGAATTAAACAAGAATTATGTACAAAAGTTCTCAATCACAAACTTTGATCAAAAGTAAAACCCTAAATACAATCCTAAGTTAAAAATTAGGTTAAAAAAGGAAAATGGATTGTAAAAATTATGATAATTAAATCCTAGCTCCCTAAAGATCTATAAAAGTCAGAAATTGGGTTTAGAGTTCTTGGATTGAGGTGAAAACTTGATTTAAAAATGCAAACATTAAAACTAGCTAGCAAAATGCTTAAACTAGAGGTGTTTTGAAAAATAGTTTATAAAAATTATGAAATCACATTTTTCAATTCAAGGAAAATTATATTTGTGACCTCAACTTGTACAAGCATTCTAAACAAATTTATTTCTGATTTTATAAACATGGGAAGTTAGAAATTTCAAGCAATCAATGTGAATGATCAACCAAAACCCTAAAAAAGGAAAATTAAGTTAAAAATTAATCAATTTAATCTAAAATTTAAATAAATTTGGTGTAAAATTCCCTAAATTTCAAAAAAAATCAAAGAATCAATAAGTATATTTTTCTTGAATTTTATCTCAGAAGAAATAATTAAATAAAAATTATTTACTCCAAATATCAAAAAGAAACAAAGAAAAAGTGATAAAACCAAACAAAAGATATAATTGAAATCCAATTTTTTTTTAAATTGAACAAAATTTATTTTCAATAAGGAAACTCAGAATAAAACTCAAAAAACATTTTTAAGGATTTTTTTATTTAGTAGAAATAGGAAAATAAAATTCTAAAACAAGTAGAATGATTAAAACCCTAATTAAACTACTTAAATTTATTTAATCATAAAAGTGATAAAATTAAAAAATAAAAATCATAAAATAAAAATATGTTGAAAATAGAGTTTAAAATATTTTTGTAATGATTTTTGAATTAAGAAAAGTATTTAAACAAAATTAGAGAAAACAAAGAAAATTAAAATATATTGTAAGCCTATTACACCTATTATTAAAAGAAAGCGCTATGGAAGGTTTTAAAACATGTTCAATAAAAAATTTCCATGTAGTCATTCCTATCAAAACACCAAACCCTTATTGTTTTGCATTTTTAAAAAAAGATTTTTAGATCATGATATTTCACGCGCTTTTCCATGAAAATCCAAGATGTAAACGTCAAACTTCAAGATTAAAATGCGTAGAATACGATATGATCAAAAATTTTCTAAAATTATGCATGATTTATAGAGAAAATAGGGCACGAAGGTGGATGCATGAACATGATTATGAGTCAAACATTTCAACAAACAGATTTCTGACTTAAATTTCTCATTCGATTCTAAACCATATCTCTTGATCCAAACATCAAAATTCATCACCTCAATGCGTAGAACAATAAAATGCTCGTGAATTCAACAACTAGTGCAAGATCTGAACATAAATTGAGCACGAAGACAGTAGCATGAACACAATTTTGAGTAACTTTATTGAACAAGAATCAAGCAGTAATGCACACACAAATGTACTTCAGATGTATAATTTAGCCAGCTAAAACCAATATGAACAAAATCTAATGCATGATTCGAGCTAGCATGAGAGGGATTCGAATTTGAAATCTTACCTCAATGAGTGAAAAATAAATTCACTCTATGCCTCTGTTTTGAAGTAGAAACCTAATGCAACTTTTTTCTTCACGCTTCAAGATGGAAAAATGAGCAAGAGAAACAGATCTTGAGCAAGAAGCTTTAACAAAAATGAAGAAGAATTTTGAGTTTGCAGAGAGAGAAGAGTTTCGTGAGGGAGAGAGGAAATGCTCTTGAGATTTTTGTGTGTTTTCTATGTTGAATGTTGATTTCTTTTATAGAGTGATGAAAAGAGAGTGAGGTCAAAAGAGGTAAGCAAAGGTGAGAGTCAAGTGGTTCTGCATTTTTGCCTTTGTTCTTGACCTCTTGGATGTCGTTTTGGGTAAGTGAGCAAAGCATGGGCGTGTGAGCTGGAAGGCTGGTGTCTTGGTTGATACAAATCCCATGCATTTCCATGCAGGTTTTACCAAAATCATGATCACAATTTCATCTCATTATATATCTCTCCATAGTGCGTGAAACGTAACAAAGTTTGAATCAAAATTAGAGAGGACATAACATACTTCAACTTTCATGTTCAAAGATTCTCAAAACAAAGCTTGAACCAATGAGATAAGTAGCCATGAATGTATGCACATCATGTGTTTGCTGGAATGCATGGCTTCGTGCGCGCGTGACATGCCTTGTTTCTGGGGAAAAATCAGCTTACATGACATCTACTTCTTATGATCATATCTTGAAATGTAAGAACTATTTTGAGAAAATTCCCGAAGAAAAGTTGTTCATAACACATAGAACTTGATATTTGATGTTGGAATTTTTTCAAAATAATCAATTTTAAGGATAAAAATGATGGTGAGGTTATGCCCATGAGTTGTTTGATGAAATGCTTGGCTTGGTGCGCGTGTGACTGGGAAAAATGCCATCTCTAGGCTTTAAATCCTAAGCATTGTATCTCTCTCTACACTTGACCATTTAATATGATTCTTGAACCAATAATGAAGAGAAAACTTCAAGCTCCAACTTTGATGTTTCCAACTTTTTGATTTGAGCCCAAATGGACATTCAAAATTAGCCATGAAGAAATCAAATTTTTGTACATATTTGGAAATTTCACTAAGTGTCCAAAAATTTCCAAGCTCCATAACTTTTTCTCCTTTCATTTTTTGTACTTGAGGCCTATAATAAAAAGTTGAAGAATTTTGTATCCTCTTCCCAGGCATGTAAAGTTTGTATATTTTCAATAAAAATTGAGAAAGTTATGACTAATCAAAGTTTAGCACTATGAACACTTGGAAAAAATTCAAAAATTCAAATAACTTCATTGACAAGTTATCTTCAATTCACACTTCCTCTTGATTTTATGCCACCATTGACCATGAAATGTGAAAATAGGGACATTAAATTGATAGCTGGCCAAAAGTACCCTAGTTTTGATCCTTTGTGCCAGGAGATGGTAAGATACATGCAATTGTGCAATTACCTACAAGATGCCATTCAAAGGGACATATATACATATTTTTATGTTAGTCAAAAGGATATATGTACAAGATACACAACTCAAGGTGCTTGGTGATCCCTCATGAATAGACCTAAAGATAGGATTAAGTAGAAGAAGTACCCAAACGTTAGTGTGACCTTGTTGTGATTGAGTTGATATGAGATGATAGAGGAATCTTAGGGGCAAAAATTGGGGTACAACAGCTTCCCTTATTTAAGTTTCTTCTATCCGGAGATGCGAAGGTTAACATCTTCTTCTTGACACGATTGAACATACTTAAATATAAAACAAGCCCTATTTTTTCCCTAAGATGCCATGCAATGCTTATGATTATGGATGCAAATGAACAAATTCAACGAGTGACACAAGACATCACTAGGGATGTAGGAAATAAAACAAGGATCAAAAGAAAAATCCGACTAGGAAAATAAATCACCAGTGAACAAAAGGCTCGAATCTATTGGGGTAAAGCCCAAGAAGGAGATAAAGCATGATTAACTCAAAGATTGAGGAAAAAGCAATGGATAACAACGATCGACAGATAACTGCGAACTATCCACTCACTGAAAAAATAGCAAAAAGTAATGTTGGCCCACAGGGAAAAGAAGTGGTAAGATAATACTTATGACGGGAACCAAATGAATTCTTCAGAGCACAACGAAAATCGACAATGAACTATCTCCCATAATGATGAGACTACCATCTATTGGAGTAAAAAAATCTCAACAACGAACTATCTCCCATGATTACGAGACTACCATCCATTGGGGTAAAAAAATCTTAACAATGAACTATCTCCCATGATGACGAGACTATCATCCATTGGAGTAAACAAATCTCAACAACGAACTATCTCCCATGATGACGAGACTACCATCCATTGGAGCAACAAATCTCAACAATAAACTATCTCCCATAATGACGAGACTACCATCCATTGGAGTAACAAAATATCAAACAACGAACTATCTCCCATAATGCCGAGACTACCACCCATTGGAGTAACAAAATCTCAATAACAAACTATCTCCTATAATGATGAGACTACCATCCATTGGAGTAAACAAATCTCAACAACGAACTATCTCTCATGATGACGATACTACCATCCACTGGAGTAACAAATCTCAACAACGAACTATCTCCCATGATGACGAGACTACCATCCATTGGAGTAACAGATCTCAACAACGAACTATCTCCCATAATGACGAGACTACCATCCATTGGAGTAAAAAAATCTCAACAACGAACTATCTCCCATAATGACGAGACTACCATCCATTGGAGTAACAAAACCTCAACAACTAACTATCTCCCATAATGACGAGACTACCATCCATTGGAGTAACAAAATCTCAACAATGAACTATCTCCCATAGTGACGAGACTACCATCCATTGGAGTAACAAAACCTCAACAACGTGAAGAATGGAAAAACACAAGAAGGGGAGGGTTGAATTGGGGTTTTTAAAACTTAAAGTAAAGAACACGTTTGTTATCCTGGTTCGTTTAAACTCAAACTACTCCAGTCCACCCTCCAAGGCGATTTCGCCTCTCTCAACGAGGTCTTAATCCACTAATCAAACTTGATTACATAGCTACTATGACAACCGTCAAAGCCTTCTTGAGTTTAAACCACAAACCGATTTTCTCAAGGAATTACACTATACAATATTTAAGAGAGTGTACAAAAAGTGTTTTCTAATAAAACAGTATTATACAAATGATGTTTTACACAAATGAAATTCAGTACATTGAAGGTGATGAAGATGACTCGTTTTTGTAGTGAGCTCAAAATTGTAAGCGATTTCTCCTTCAAGCTTTGTTTAAATAGGCAACGCATGTGGGAGCTTTTGGAATGTTTATAAATAGTAATTAAAGAGCTTTCCAAAAATAGAGATTCTTGTCCCCTTTCAGCCGTTACTATTGAATAGCCATAAGTGAATTGTAACGCTTCAGAACATGCATGCTTCAGAAGATGAATGTTACTGTTACTTCTTTCCAGAACTATATGAATCAGAATAATAGAGTCCTGTTCGCAGCTTTTAGACACTCAGAAGTTGCAGCCTTAGAAATTCTTTATAACAGATGTATTAAATCAGAGTTTGAGTGACTATCTTGTAAGTCTCAGAGTGCCTAAGAGGGGGGGGGGGGGTGAATTAGGTCTTATAAAATTTTATTCGGTTTTATGAGAATGCTTGGTAGTAATTTTGGTTAAGTTTTTGAAGGTTTTGTTTATATCTTTATCTTTTCTTGATTATGGTGATGAAAGCGATAAATGCGTAAAAGTAAAGAACACGGTGATATATCCTGGTTCCCCTCACAATCTGAGAGTACTCCAGTCCCCTTTCCAACACGAAAGAGATTTCACTATAGTTAGAATGATTGTACAGCCTATGCTTACTATCTAACCTATAGGGTGATCAAAGGTTCTTAACACCTTTAAGACCAAAAAAACACTAATGTGAATGAAGAACAATCCTCTTCAAATCACAACACTTACTTCCAACAATCCTGGATAGTAAGGGAAAAACCTTTAAGTAATACAATGATTTATTTTGAAGTATATGGAGAGCTTTATCAATCTTCAATTGATCTTCTTCTTCAAGATAAAAACAATTCTCAACAATGTATATAAATGTTCACAATGTATGAATGAAACTTGTAATGATAATGAAAGTGTATATGGCAAGTTTCACAAAATTATGAACACATGAAAGTATGAATTAAAATGTGAATGAATGAGAAAATTTTTTATTGAAGAAGTATATTTTTAATTTGAAAATTGAAGCATTGTTTGAAATAAGAAAATCTGCATTTTATAAAGTTACAAGAACCTCTTCATTCATGCCAATTCATATGAAAAGTTGCAATGCATTCATGAAAAGATACCACTTGAAAAATGTTCAAAAAACAAAGTAAAAGTTGCACTGGTTCGCTAGGAACCGGTTCCGACACTGACAGAACCCGGTTCTTAGTGAACGTTATAAGTTGGAATTCAAAAATATCATGCAGGAACCAGTTCCCCTATTGGTACAACCCGGTTCCTGGTACAAAATCCAGGGACATGTTTTTTGAGAAATTCTGGAACCCGGTTCCCTGTTAGGGAGGAACCGGTTCCTAAAGGGTTATTTTCAAAAATGCTTTTTGAAAGATATTTCAAACAAAGTTTTCTTGATCTTAAAGTTATGGAATATGTATATGTTGATGAATGCATATTGTGAACATCTATATTCAAGATTTTAAGAATTATTTATACCATATTTGACATTTGATGATTCTTCAATAATTCTTCAATAATTCTTCAATAATCTTCAAGACTTTTATTTGATGTTGATAAGATTTTTGCACATCCTTTGAATGTTGATGTCCATGTTGTCTTCATCAAAACACATGCTTTAAATATGACTTGGGAAGCTTGCAATTACATTCTCCCCCTTTTTGATGATGACAACCAAGTCTTGAAAACGATTTCTTGAAATGTTTTATGTTGTTTTGTGTAGCAAACTTGTTGAGCAAATGCAAGGCTCCCCCTAAATTGTATGCTCCCCCTAAGTCCATGATTCTTTGAATTTTGGAGTGAGTTTGATATTTTATGTGGGCCTGCAATTTCTTTGAAACAAAACAACACACATGCGTATTCTTCTCCCCCTTTGTTAACATCAAAAAGGATGGGGAAAAAGAGTGAAATAAATACATATAAAAATTAAGACGTGTATCTTAAGAGAAACATTAGATATCACCTTCATCCAAAATACCAAGTTCTCTTCGGATTTTGAAGAAAGGTTCTCGAGCAAGCGATTTAGTGAAGATATCTGCGAGTTGGTTATGAGTATCCACAAAAGTGACTTCGACATCTCCTTTAAGTACATGATCATGGAGAAAATGATGTCGAATATCTATATGTTTGGTTCTTGAATGCATGACCGAATTCTTTGTAATATTGATAGCACTTGTATTGTCGCATCGAAGAGGAATGCATCCGAGATCAAGTCCGTAATCACAGAGTGGTTGCTTGAGCCAAAGAATTTGTGCACAACAACTACCCGCTGCTATGTATTTTGCTTCGGCCGTGCTAAGAGCAACACATGCTTGCTTTTTACAAGCCCATGATACTAATGCATTTCCAATAATGTGACACGTACCACTTGTGCTTTTACGATCAGTTTTACAGCCTGCATAATCCGCGTCAGAATAACCAATTAAAGTGCAAGTACTACCTTTTGGATACCATAGGCCGACATTGATTGTTCCTTTAAGATACTTCATGATCCTTTTAACTGCCATGAGGTGTGATTCCTTTGGATTTGCTTGAAAGTGAGCGCAAAGACAAACACTAAACATGATGTCAGGACGACTTGCCGTCAAGTACAATAAAGAACCAATCATACCTCTGTACTTTGTAATATCAATTGGAGTACCAGATTCATCTTGATCAACATATGTACCGGAGCCCATTGGAGTATTCATTGCTTTACAATTGTCCATATCAAACTTTTTCAATAATTCTTTGCAATACTTAGATTGGTTGATGAAGATTCCATCTTCTAGTTGCTTGATTTGTAGTCCAAGAAAGTAGTTCATCTTTCCCATCATAGACATCTCGAATTCTCCTTGCATCATCAATGAGAATTCCTCACACATTTCTTTGTTAGTCGATCCAAAAATGATATCATCAACATAGACTTGAACCAATAAAGTGTTACTTTGGATTTTCTTAATGAACAAGGTTTTATCAACCTTACCCTTTTCGAAACCTTTTTCACACAAAAAATTGCTAAGTCTATCATACCATGCTCTTGGTGCTTGCTTTAAGCCATAAAGAGCCTTTCTCAACTTAAAGACTTTGTTCTTCACTGTTGTGTTAATCTACTTTTTAGAAGCAAACATTGTAAACACAATTTATTGTAATTCTGTTGAGAATTGATTATTGCCTCAAGTGACTAGGTTATTAGTCTGAGACTTGAGAGGGCTAAGGTGTCAGTTTGGACACAGACGGTTGTGGTTACTCACCGGCGGGTAGCCCGATCATTTGTAATCTGTTGAGATTAGTGGATTAAGTCCTTGTTGAAGGTGAAATCACCTGAGGAGGGTGAACACGAGTAACCGTGTTAAAGGCGAACCTGGATAAACCAAAGAGTCATTTTTAGTCTTTCTTTAGTTATATTTGTTCTAGTTAGTTTATGAAATACTTTAGAAAAGGAAAAACTTATTAGAAAATCCAATTCAAACCCGTTTTTATTCTGTTTTTCTCACCCTCCACTTAGAAGAGTGCTCAAAATGGAAAAGTGAATCAACATAATCGCCTTAACCTAAAACCAAAATTGAATCAACAAACGAACCATAACCTCCAACATACCCTTTAGTTTTTTAATTTGAAAAAGGGATCACATTAAAAAAAAAGGATTAAACCCTAATTTTCTATCTAAAAGATTAAACCTTAATGTTCTACCCAAAATATTAAACCCTAATATAAAAGAAAAAGCCTAACCAATTAGTCTGATTTCTTCATCGTGCAAGTCGTCACAGCCACCCACCTTCGTTGATAAATTGGTCGTGCCATGAGAGATGGGAAAATGGTCGTGCCATGAGAGATGTGAGAATGGATGTGCGATGAAGATCTGGGTTTCAGAGAGAATGGATGTGTGATGAAATATCAGAGATAATAGGTGTGCAATGAGAGTAGGGATGGCATGAAGACCCAAACCCACGAGTCCACCCACACTCAAACCCGAATCAACGGGTAAAAACCCGAGTTGATTAGATCCGGGTTCGGGTGCCACCCGATATTTTGGGTGCGGGTTTGGGTTCACTAAAACCTGCACTCGAAACCCGAAACCACACCCGCTTAGACATTAAACTACATAAGTACCCCTAAATATATATAAGTGTAAAAACTTAAGACCTTAATTTTAATTGTAATGTTACCAAACTTGATGGAAAGTTGTAATTTAATTCCTTAATTTCTTTTAGAAGCCTTGATGGAATTCTTGTGTTTCAAATTTCAATGTTACTGTTGTACTTTTTGTGTTTTTGCTGCGGGTTCAGGTTTGGGTGGAAAAATTCGAACCTAATGGGTGTGGGCGTTATTTTGCCACCCGAATAGTCCTTGGGTTTGGGTTCTGGTGGTGATTTCGGATGCGAGTTTGGGAAGTGTGAAACCCGCATCCGTTCCTACCCTCTGCCATCCCTAGATGAGAGGATGAGTATTTGAGAGATGAGAGAAATGGTGTGTTTTGATCGATGGAAGAGAAAAGATTGTGCAGTAGTTTGCTAATGTGTTTTGATTATTTTTTTAAAGAATATTCACTTAATAAATTTACACCCATTAATATTTACTTAATTAGATAATTAACACTTAATAAAATAAATTATGGATTGTTAATGTGTTTAGGATTAATATTTTGAGTTATAAAAATAAATAAATTTTTTTAGTCTATCTAAATTTACACTCGTTTTAAATTTAACGAGAGTAATAGAGATTTAATTATAATAATAATTTTAATTTACATTTGTTTCTAAAAAATGGGTGTCTATTATCACGTGTTAATACTTAAAATAACATTTTATTTACAAAATTGTCACCGCGTTTCTTATTTACACCCGTTTTAATATCACAAGTGTAAATTTTAAAATTATATTCTTTTTTTTTTGCACTAGTGCAAGTCCACGAGAACTACATCTTTTAAGCCTAAAGATATAAAAATTTATGTTAATATCCGCGCCAACAAAAATCAACAAAAAAATACGATATATCGAGACAAACACATTAGAAAACACATACTTAAAACTTTGTTCCACTCTAAAAAGAATTAGGATAAAATGGATATTTCAGTGGGCGGGACATATTTTACCTAGATGAAATGATATAGTTAATAAATATATTTTAAAAAATTATACTAAATTTAATATTAAAATTAAATATTTAATCATTTTTGTAAGAATTATCCATAATTCAAATAACATACTTATTATTATTAGATGAGATGGAGCGAACAATAAATAAAATATAGAATTGAAAATAAATAATAAATATTGTATTAATATAAAAAAAAACATGTATTAATAATATAAAAATATTTTAAAATATCAATTAATAAGAAACATGTATTCAATATTTTTATTTTTAAAATATTTAATGAAAGTTTAAAAATTTTGATTGATTATATGTATAAAATTAATTACTATGTTTAAACTTTTACAAGTAAATTAAAATTTTATTTTAAGAGAAAAATAAAAATGAGTTACCATTATGAGATTAAAAGAATAGTACAGTAACTTTTATTAGAATTTGCAAACACATTTTCCATACATTAATTCGTCAACACCTTTTTTTTTGTTTTATTTTACATTAACTAATTAACTACTGCGCCGTGCACGATCGCATGCAGGAAGAAAGTGCTCAAGGTGTTTCATTTTTGACGCGATTGGGTAGAAAGTGTTGACACTTTAGGAGACAAAGTGACGGCAGCGGCAACATTTTTGTCGACGGCGATAGCGGCGGCGGCGACGTTGGTGGTAACACGTTCACATCGGGGACACATGGATAACGTTGAAGCTGGAAGTGGTTCGGAACTGTGAGGGGATACTACAGTGAGTGGGCCCACTTTCATAGCCCTAAGTTCCTCAACTTCTCGTTGAAGCCTACGGTTCTGCTCCGTCAGAGATCCAAACCACCTCTTCATGTACTCACATTCCATCTCTGTCTGCTTCAACTTGCTCCTGCATGTCCAAATATTCAAACACATGCATTAGTTTGCAGCTAAGACCAAGACAAAGATGATGATATATTATTATTATTTTATTATTATTATTATTATTATTATTATTATTATTATTATTATTATTATTATTGGGAGTAATCAGTTGTGGATCGATGATAACTCAAAATGCATGATGCTTCATGCATGGTGTGGTCTAAAGGAGAAAATCGAGTGGTCAAAGGTGCACTTAATTACACTGAGAAGTGATAAGTGTAGTGAGTGTAAATGTGTAGCACACGAGGGAGAATAAAACAACATTCACGCTGCTATGATTATCAACTTGTCTACTTTAATTTGGACACCAACCATTGTGTTTTTTTTCTTCTTACAGTTGATCATATCATCATGTATTTTTTTTTATAAAAAAAGCAAAGAAACGAATCTATTAAAATTAGATTGGCATAATCCATGCCAATATATAACAATACAGCAATTAAATCCTTATTACAGATCAGACAAATCACCATGTTTAACTCTTGAACGACATCATTATCATTGTATTCCACTTTTTAAAATCATTTTATGTCTCTATTTTATATTATAAGGGTCATACTAATACTAACATGTGCTCTAAAGACACTTATTAAAAATTTTATAATTAGAAAAATTTAAATATAATTAAATATAATAAAATTATATTTAAAATTTTAAAACATTAAATGCACATGTTTCAAGAAAATATTTCTACAAAAAATTTATTAATTTGTGTCTTTAGGATATAGGTTAGTTTTTTCTATATTATAATATATTTAAAATAAATTTATTTTTTAGATTTATTGAATAATTAATATATCTGACTAAATATTGATCAGATACACTAATTATTCAATAAATCTAAAAAATAAAATTTACTTATAATAAAAGACAGAGTAGTATAAAATATTTTGATTCTTAAATATTATACTGGATCGTCCGTAAAATCCACGAACATTCAATGATAAACGCGGAAGAGAAAGACACATTGCCCATGTGGACCTTGACCCTTGTCGAAAACACACGATCGCGTTTTCTATTACATCTTTGACCAATAATATCTAATCGAACAATCATCCACACGAGATGCTAAATTACATTAGGAGTTTTAACCGTCCATATTGTATAAAGACCAGATTCTGTCATTTTAGATATTTGATTTATTCTCAATCTCAAAATATTTTTATCTTTTTCAATGATTTATACATTATAGTACTAATGTTGATAATTCACCCTTACTGTATTGAACCAGAGGCTTGTCTCACGAACTTAAAGTTTTGTTTCATCATTTCACTAGATATTTCTAGTTTCTTTACTGAACAAATATCAAATTTCCTAAATACATTTAGTATTATTCATTCTCTAATCAAATACTATTTTTACTAATACTATTAATTTACCTAAAAACAAATATTAAATATAGTTATATATAAAATTAGTAGTCAAATTTTACAAAAATACAATTTTGGCCACTTGCAAGTCTATCAAAGAGAACATGCATTCGTGTAAAGGGGTGACACAATCATTATATTTGTTATAAATGCTCTTATTTTTTTCAAGAGAATGTACTCCTCAGTCTAAGAGGTGGGGAGGTGAGGGAACTTCTGTAAAGGTGTGGTCTAGGTCGCCTTCACCAATGAAGACATCAACAGTGTCCAACATCTCTTGATCCACCCACACAGTAGAGTTCATCTCTTTTTAGGTTTTGAGTTGAGAGTTTTCCGTGTCAAAAAGTTGTAAGTAGTTAAATGAAACGATCATAAGAAATACACATGGTCAACACAAAGACAAATTTTGCATCCCACCAAAGTGCAAAAAGAAAAGGAAATTCACACTCAAAATAATTCACCAAATCACGAAATAGAAAAGACTAAAAATCCAAAGCTTTCCTCTAAAAACCCTAATAAAATAAGCAAGTGTGAAAACAAAAGAAAATTCAGACTCATACATTACCTTGAAAATATGAACTCAATGGCCCAAATGTGTGTTCTACAAAAAGAGGTGGCATAAACATGAATTAGGAACTAATGGAAGAAGATTAGAGAAAATATAGTAGGTTATAGATGCAGGAGAAGAATTTTCAATGATTCACAAATGGAAAAAAGAAGAACATGATAACCCTAAAACTCCTTATATATTCTCTAAGGAAGGTGAACCATGTGATCCTTGGTGTTGGGAAATGCAAACCACATCATCAATGGTCAAAATTCCACCACACGTTGTTCAAAAGCACTCGAATGACTATGTACTAAGAGGAATCATTATTGTCGGACATAGAGACATAGGTTGAAATGTACATGTGAAATGTTGTTGATCGCGAGAACGACATTTAATACACCTTTTTCAAAGACATCAATGTCAAGACTCTCTTTTTTTTCCTCCACGTGAGATTGCACTTAAGATAAACTAAAAAAAGCCACCTCTCTACGATGTAGGAACAAGGGTCAAGGGGAAAATTGTTATGGAGCTGTTTACCAGTATTTTTGGTAATCAATCACGAGGTTAGAAAGCAAGTGAGATTAACTCAAAAAATCTTCAAAGCAATTTGTGCTAATGAATTGTAAGAACACACATGTGTGTGAATTGAACGTAGTTGTTGTTTTCACGATAACGACGTGGAAACAAAATTCAAATGAAGTTAAGTTATAATAAATGACAAGGTAAAATGAAGTAAACAACATTAAACAAGAGTAAAAGTGAAAGAATGAAAAAGAAAATGTTGCATTTAAGGAAACAAGAAAACAAAGAAAATACTGGACACAGACACATACACTACGCCAAAAACTGCTTTTTGCAGCGCCTCTACTAAAGCGCTTATTGAAAAAGCGCTGCCATAGCCTTCACAAAAAACAAAATTAAAAAAAAGGGAAACCTACGAAGGCGCTTTTTTAAAAGCGCTGGCATAGGTGGGGGATACGAAAGCGCTTTTTAAAAAGCGCTGTGGTAGGTCAAATAAAAATATTAATAAAAATGAAATAATAGGGTTATGAAGGCGCTTTTTTAAAAGCGCTGGCATAGGTGGGGGATACGAAAGCGCTTTTTAAAAAGCGCTGTGGTAGGTCAAATAAAAATATTAATAAAAATGAAATAATAGGGTTATGAAGGCGCTTTTTTAAAAGCGCTGGCATAGGTGGGGGATACGAAAGCGCTTTTTAAAAAGCGCTGTGGTAGGTCAAATAAAAATATTAATAAAAATGAAATAATAGGGTTATGAAGGCGCTTTTTAAAAAGCGCTGTGGAAGAATGGCCTTTGAAAGCGCTTTCAAAAGCGCTGGCATAGCTGGACCTATGAAAGCGCTTTTACCCTAAAAAGCGCTGGTAAAAGCCCCCCTATGAAAGCGCTTTCAAAAGCGCTGTTATAGCTTATATTATTTTTAATTTAATAAATTAAAACATCAAAATAACATTTCATTCTTTTCTCTTCTTCAAACGCACAGTACAAGCTCTTCTTCTCCCGCATATCACATTCACTCACATATACTTTCCAGCACCATTAACAACACTAAATCCATCAATAATCAAAGACAACAACATTTTTTTATAATATTTCTCTTATGCGACAAGATTCCTCCGCCAATCCTTCCGTTTGCCGCTGTTCGAACTCCTCCTTCCGCCGACAACCTCTTTGCGTGCTGGACAACCGCCACGGTCTCCGACCCGAACCTCCGCTTTAGATCCTTCCGCTTTAGAACTCAAACCCACCGCGACCACTGCTCCACGGACATCTCCTTCACTCGTCGCCCTTTACTTGCTGGAGACCATTCATTCGCTGCCACCCACTAAGATCTTGCCTCAGGTAAAAATCGCTTCTTGTTTCCTGGAATTAATTTTGATGTTGTTGATTATGATATGTGATTTGAGAAGAAGAGAAATATGGGTCATGCTTTGCTTAACAAAGAGGAAGAGAGTTTTTTTTTTCTTTTCTTTTTTTTTGTTTTCTTCATAGGAAAAGTGTTGTTTTCTAGTATAGCAAAATGTGATGTACAAGGTAGAAATAGAATGTCACAAACAATAGTTTGTGACATTCATGGAGTCATCTTGAAAACTCAAGCCTTTTTTCCTTTTTTCATGCTTGTTGCTTTTGAAGGTGGCAGCATTTTCAGAGCTATTGGTGGGACTGAGTTGCATGCTATTGGTGGCTACTTCACTGGTTGTCTTACTTCTTCTGGCTTGGTTGTGAAGAATAAAGCTCTTAAAGAATACTTTGGTGATCGAAAACCCGATATTGGAATCGGAACCTCCAGTTTGAATCATCATCTTTTCTTTTCATCTTGCAAGGTATGTTTTAATTTAGCTTCAAAATGTTGTTTGAATCACATGCATGTTTGAAATCAATGCTTGTTTGAACTTTGCTCTAAATGTTGTTTGAATCACATTCATGTTTTAAATTGCGATATCTAACACGAAGATTCGACTTTTTTTTTTATTGTTTTTTCTCTCATATTCTAAAACCACATACGTGCAAGTGGAATTTCGGACTAGTGTTTTATTTTATGTTTTATTTTATGTGTCTAAATAACGAAGTTGCTATCAAAACTTATATCTACTATAATATCAGTATAATCTCCATTAATATTGAACTTGTAAGAAACAGTTGACGCAGTCAACATAATCTAATTTATAAATTTTCTAGGCATACCAATCTCCTTAAGAATACCCTCTAAGACATGTCAGTCCATCATATCATATGCCTTCTGCAAATCTAGTTGTATGATACATCTAGGTGTCCCACCTTTTCTAGAATAGCCCTTAAGAAGCTCAAAAGCCAACATGATACGATTGTGGATCTTCTAGCCTGGCACAAAAGCAGCCTGACATTGATTTATGATACTTCCAAGGACCCCTCCTAGTCTAGCAGTAAGAATTTTGGAGATTATCTTGTAGAAAGTGGTGCAATCAGTAATATGTTTATAGTCCTTAATATTCTTAACTTCAAAATGTTTGGAAATCAAAGTAACCACAATGTTGTTAAAAGCTCTATAAAGATTCTTACCTTTACATAACTCCTTGATTGCAGCAATCAAGTCATCTTTTATGATACTCCAATTGGTTTTGAAGAACTTAGCTCCATAACCATCAACTCTGAGAGCTTTTAAATCACCTATATCTTTAAGGGCAGTTTTAGTCTCATGCTCATTCACATGTGTAGTGAGCATAGTCCTCTGCTCCATAGTAAGCTGAGACCCCTCCTCATATCAGTAATATCAATGTGGTTCAGGCTCTCTTCTTTAGTACCCATTAATCCTCCATAAAACTCCAAAATTTCCTTTTCTATATCTACATGTGTGTGAATCTGAGTGCCATCATCTTTGTATAAGAGATTCATACTGCAAGCATTATGTTAGCCTAAAGGGAAGCATGAAAATATAATGTATTACTATGTGTCGGTGATGTTATAGGGACTGAGTTGCATGCTATTGGTGGCTACTTCACTGGTTGTCTTACTTCTTCTGGCTTGGTTGTGAAGAATAAAGCTCTTAAAGAGTACTTTGGTGATCGAAAACCCGATATTGGAATCGGAACCTCCAGTTTGAATCATCATCTTTTCTTTTCATCTTGCAAGGTATGTTTTAATTTAGCTTCAAAATGTTGTTTGAATCACATGCATGTTTGAAATCAATGCTTGTTTGAACTTTGCTCTAAATGTTGTTTGAATCACATTCATGTTTCAAAATTAGCGCAACCAAGCCTTTATAAATATGTCCTTGAAGCAATACATGTTAGCTTCTGTCAAATCGTACCGCGCAACCGTGGTTTTAGACTAATACCAAATATAGGCATAGTTGTTGTCAATGTTCCTACTCCTATTTTCTCCAGCCATTATAAACTAAAACATCACGCGAAGGATGTTACAGTCTAATTGATGTTACAGAATCTTACAAGTTGAGAGTGTCATACTCTTTTAAGAGAGATAATGTAACTATAAACCAAAATAATGTAGATAATGAAGTGAAACTATAAACCAAAATTATGAAGATAGTGAAGTGAAACTATAAAATTTTGCTTGCACTGAAGGTCCACAAATAATCCTCATTCATTAAGCTTTCAACATTTCATGTACTAGTTAAAAGCAAACTGTGTTTGAAAAAAAATGTAACTTACTGGAGTGATTACAGTGCTGTAATTCGCCCAGATTAGTCCAGTAGCCATAACAGCTGTGTTAAAAATAAAAGGAATCAGCAGAATATTTGCTAAAAACTGCCTGCAATTTGAATACTCAGCATTCCACAAAATTCATTCACTTGCATATGTCTGCTCCTTTCAGAGAATTCAGAAATACACATTTTCACAAGGGTGAATGATGAGCAAAAGGGCGTATTAGAAGTTCGCAAAAGATGACACTACATATAGTTATATATATGCATGCACATACCTATTTGTTGAGGATAAGAGATCATGTCAGGTGGTTTTGAAAAATCAGCAATATTGGCAATGCTGATGCCCCACTTAAACGTAGGTGCCCAAAAGTGACACTCTAGAAAATGATATAAGTAATATGTTATTAGTAGGGACTAAAAGAACCTGTATAGAATTTCATATTTGTATCTACTGAATCCCTATTAATTTGCCAAATTGATCAATAGTGGCCAGAGTAGGTTGTTGATGTACTTAAATAAGTAGTCTGACTTATGTTTAAATTGATTAAGGAACTAATAAATTTATGAGATTAAACTCTATTTTAATGTTCAACATGAACAAAATTTGGTTGTTGGCTCCCATCAATCAGTCTAGTCTATTCCCACTTGTAATTGCAACCGCGACACAAGTACTTCAACTCTCAAGTCTGTGTCAATAAGGCGAGTGAAAGGTGGAATGATGCACACCTTTATGGAGGGATAGATCCCTATTTATAAGTCCATCATAGTGAAGTTTTTGGCAGGAACACCAACGATTGGAATGAGACTGAGGAATTGGCTTGTCGTTGGATTAATTTGGATCGCATCTTGGTCCAGTTTAGAATAGATACTAACATTTTTTTTAATAAAAAAACTATCCTTAAAAAGGAACAAGAGAGTAAGGTGTGGGGTGATTATTAAATGTGAGAAAACGGAAGGTTAGTCATAATTAGTGAATGCTCCAGTTATTATTTCTGCAACACCTTTATCAAAATATTAAATTTGAAATGTGGGATGAGAAGAGATAAACATAGAACAATATGAAGTGAATTGAAACAAAGTGGTATGAAAAAAAATCATCAATTATGTATCAACTTGTAACTTGGTAGACAATAAGAGTTATCCTTTCCAATACATTATTAAAGTGAGCAGATTGAACATACAGCCTGGATAAAAGTAAACAAAAGCAGCAATACAGCAGTTACAGTTGAGGCTATTTTCCAAGGAGTGTTGAAGTACTCATGCACAAATATAGCCTTATATTTATTGCTAGGGTTTTCATAGAAACCATTTAACCTATAACATATAGATATATATTTTGAATTCAGTGTAGGCATTGAAACATTTTTGCAAAGATTGTTAACCATTGCAGCCACTTTATTAGCATCACCCATCCAATTCACAATAATTCTCTTATCAACCAAGATGCTCACATCTTTTTCTGTATTAACAAGAAAATCCAAGATACTCAAATACTGAGAAATGTAACAGGAATCTTGATCAGAAATGTGACATTCTTCAAATGCTAATATATTCCTCATGTATATCTCTGTTGTATCATGGACATGAAAACGTGGAATTTTCAATACACCCTTGTCATCAAAATTCAAGTCAAGTAAGCATTTACTGTCACTTACTTCAAATACTAATCCTGCTTCTGACAATTGACTCGCACTGTATACATGTTCAATTGCATCCCCCGGTTCTTCTCGTACAAAATCAAATGATGACGGCAGCAAAAATGTTCTTAACAGATCATTTCATGGTTACAATTGTTTCCATGTACACGACTTCTTGTAACATTTTCTTGTTTTTTACAGAATAAAAGTCAAAGCATTTCATTGCTAATATGAGTAATACAACAAAAACATCTAATGAAAGTTACTGCAAGGAATATAATAGAGTTTGAGTAACACCATTAGCTTTTAACCTAGCAAATACAATCTTATAGTTGTCAATCTAATATTTTCTCAGACTCATGCTTTGGTTTCCAAATATATTATTGATTTTGAACTTGAGGGCGATGGGTATAGGAAAGAAAGTTTCAACTTGAGGGCGATGTTGTTTGGAACAATTAATGATTTTCCGGCGTACGGAAATCTATCAGGGTACAGCATTAAGGGTCAAAAAGCGTGTCCTGTTTGTGAAGATGAAACCGATACGATGCGATTGAACTTTTGTCAGAAGAATGTTTTTCTCGGTCATCGTAGATTCTTAAATTCTAATCATCACTATCGTGGGTGGAGAAAGGCATTCAATGGAGAGGCAGAACACGGTAGAGCTCCACATATGTTGACAGGTGATCAGATTTTTGAAAAGGTGAAAGATGTGAGTACTGAGTTTGGCAAGCCTTTTGCACATAGACTTGTCACGAGTGGGTGGAAGAAGAGGTCGATTTTTTTTGAACTTCCATATTGGAAGTCGTTGTACGTAAGACATTTCCTCGATGTTATGCATATTGAAAAAAATGTATTTGATAGTGTCATTGGTACGTTACTCAATATACAAGGAAAGTCTAAGGATGGCATTAACATAAGGAAGGACATGTTAAACATGGGAATTAGAACTGAATTGGCACCCGTGACGAAAGGAAGACGCACATATCTACCACCTGCTGTTTACACTCTATCTAGAAAGGAGAAGAAAATATTGTGTAAGTTCCTCAGTGAAGTTAAAGTTCCAGAAGGCTACTCATCAGATATTAGAAGACTTGTGTCAATGAAAGACCTAAAGTTAAAGAGTTTAAAGACTCATGATTGCCATGTTATAATGGAACATTTTCTACCAATAGGTATACGTTCTATTCTGCCAGAAAAAGTAAGGAGCGCAATAACTAAGTTGTGTTTTTTCTTCAAGTCAATATGCAGCAAGGTGATCGATCCTGCGATCTTACCAACATTGCAAAAAGAGGTGGTTGTTACTTTATGTGAGCTTGAAATGTATTTTCCTCCCTCGTTTTTTGACATAATGGTTCATCTAGTCGTTCATCTTGTCAAAGAGACACAGTTGTGCGGACCAGCTTATATGAGATGGATGTACCCTGCTGAACGTTATATGAAAATTTTAAAAGGGTACGTGAAAAACCGAAGTCGACCGGAGGGTTGTATTGCGGAACGATACATTGTTGAAGAAGCGGTTGAGTTTTGCACTGAATATCTGTCAAATGTTCAATCAATTGGACTCCCCAAATCTCATATTGTCGAGAAAAAAGAAGGAAAAAGACTAATTGGAAATAAAGTTGTGACAGTGTCAATGGTCGAACGGGATCAGGTGCATTTGTATGTTCTGCACAATGAGATTGAGGTTGAGCCGTATGCTGAAATGCACAAGGGTGTTCTTCGAGGTTTAAATCTGAATAGAAATGAGAATTGGATAGTACGAGAGCACAATCGAAGTTTCATACCGTGGTTTAAGGAACAAATTTATTCAAAGTATCGTTCGGATCCTGCTTCAGTAACAGAAAGGTTGAGATGTTTAGCATATGGTCCAAGTATGATTGTGTTTTCTTATAGCGCATACGCAATTAATGGATACACATTTTATACCAAAGAACAGGATGATAAAAGTACTATGCAGAATAGTGGTGTTACCTTGGTAGCTGAAGCGATGCACATATCAAGTGCGAATGACTTAAACCCGATATTTGCAAATCTGTCATATTTTGGGGTTATCGAGCGCATTTTGTTGTTTGATTACGGGAAGTTTCAGATTCCTGTATTTGATTGCAAGTGGGTTGAAAATAATAATGGCGTACGAATGGATAAGTCAGGATTTTTGCAAGTGGATCTCAATAGGGTGGGGTACAAAGATGAACCTTTTATTCTAGCCTCTCAGGCTAAACACGTGTTCTATGTCAATGATCCGACAAGTACGAAATGGTCTATAGTGCTTTTGTCTAACAAAGTAATTGATGAAAACATTGGAGATCAAGGTGATATTGGCGTTGGCATTGAATCTTGTACAAGAAACGATCAAAATGAGAATGAACCTTGTACTAGAGATGATCATAATGAGGGTATTTGGATCAATCCAACCATCCGAGTTGTTAATAGAAGCGTAAAATATATTGCTACCAAGAAAAGAAAGAGACGTTAGTGAAAAAGGTATTATTATAATTATAGCCTAATATTGTAAGTAATATGTGAATAATGTTTTGAATTTTTGGCATATCTTTTGAACCGTTTTGAATTTTTGCGAATGTGCTTGTGCTTAATTAGTAGAACAATGTTTCCGGAGCTGATGGTGAGGTTTATTTCTTGCAAGTTTGGTTTTTTAGCATTTTATTCAATTTTGAGTTCCTTTAGTGCTATTCATATCTTTTTCGACTATCCATTTTCATGTAGTGTACTAATGTGCTTGTTTGACTTTTGTTACAGGTCTAATGGCTAGCAATGAAGAAAACCCGCAAGGAAACCAACAAGAAAATCCACCAGGAAACCAACAAGATCATGAAAACTCACAAGAAACAAATCATGCAGCGGATGATACTTCAGCAAATGATGTTGCACGAGGCATCACCATAATGCGCGAAATCATTCGTGCTAGAGATAAGGGAGTGAAATATAATGTAGATTGGAATCATTCAAATCAATTAGTTGGGGTTAATGCTTCAAAATTCACAAGCTACGTTGGTACACTTGTTCGTATGCATGTGCCAATCTCCATATCTAGATGGAATGCGAAACAATGTGAAGCATTGAAGCAAGGAAAAGAAATGTTTTGGGAAGATGTTAAGGTATGTATGTTATATGGTTTATATGGTTATATGTTTATAAGTTTATAAGTTTATATGGTGTATATGGTTTTTAAACTACTTATATGTTTATATGGTTTATATGGTTTTTAAATTACTTATATGTTTATATGGTTTATACGCAGCGGTCTTTTAACGTTCCAGATGAGCGTAAAGGCTTCATACTTGGGTTGGCCGGGAAAAGATTTAGAGGGTGGAAAAATCTGTTGACGAACACCTATCTTAAGGATGACAAAGGAAAGTGGCTGGAAGAGTTCCCGGCCGGAAGGCCAGAAAAGTATAATCTTTTCATTAAACAAGAAGATTGGACTGAGTTTATTAGACAAAGAGATGACGAATTCCGGCAAAAGAGTGCCAAAAATAGTGAGAGAGCATCAAAGCCCGCGTACCCATACAAAAAAGGGCGTTTGGGATATGCGCGCTTAGAGGAAAAAATTGTAAGTAATAAATAGAAATGATATGTTCTTATTAATTGTCTAAATGTGTTGTATTTGACGATCTAACCGTTTGTTTCTATGCATAGTTAGAGGAGACGAAAAGTGATGAAACCTCACTTCCAGCACATTTGCTGTGGAAGGAAGCCCGTGTGGGCAAGAATCAAGCTGTTGATCCAAGTGTTCTAAGAATTTATGATGAATGCGTAAGTATAACATTGTGTCTTTAATTAAATCAAATTTTTATGACTATTTAATTGATTTTTTTATCTCCATTATTTTCAGGAGACATTGTCACAAACGGAGTCCACCGGTGACGACCAGGATACGAGGAGCGTACTTAGTAAAGCACTGAATGTTCCTGAGTATTCCGGTCGGGTTAGGGGTAAAGGTCACGGTGTGACTCCAACCTCTTTCTACCAGCATCATCGGAAAAGAAATCCTACCAATGCAGAAGTGATGAATGTACTTATGGAATTACAAGCAAAAGTCAATGCATTGGAAAGAGATAAAGAGGTATTAATGAGGGAAAAGGGCAATGCGGCAATGGCGAAAGAAACTAGTGACAACGCTAGTATCAACCGTCAGAATAAATTTCCTGAGGTAATTATAAATATATTGATAAATCTCTATTGTTCAAGTTTCTCATTTTTATTCCACCTCTTTCTATTATTGAATTAAAAGTAATATGTATGCATATTGGTTTAGGGCATTTCATCTTGCCAACTATACGTAATGGCATCAGATTATCACCTTGTTGGCAAGGGAAAAGTGTACAACACTTTGGGAGATTTAATTCATAATACACCGATCCCGGCTGGACACCTGAGAGTATCAGTAGATTATCCTATTGATCCCGATGCGTTGGTACCGGTACCTGACGTGGCCTTGGATATAAGATCGGTGCGAGACGCGGTAGGGTCGTTTGTTGCATGGCCCTTGGACCTCATTTTCATTGATGATGAGGTAAGTTTAAAACCGTTAATATGAATCATTTAGATTTCAAATGTCAATTCTGAACCGTTAAGTTAATTATTTTTTAATATTAGCCTCCTACAAAACCCGCTAATAAGGGTAAGGAGATTTTGCAGCAAGGCGGCGAGTCTATGGCATCAATTCCAGAGGTACACTTAAATTGTTTATTATATGATATGAATTTAAAACTGAACGATTTTATAATTTACCTAAGTTATATGATTGTTAGGTATCTGCGAAAGTGTCACAACAAGTGACCCAGCCTGTTCGTAGCAGACCACCCCCGAAAAAGTCAATGCATAAGGGGGGAAGAGGCGGGGGAAGAGGCGTTTTTGTACCTCGATATCGGAATACACTTGGAGTACTTTTGGAAACCTCAGATTTGAAGTCAGGTGGTATTCGTACAATCCTTATGGATGCAGATATCTTTGGTCTTGACTGCCAAGAAACGATAGGATTGGACGAAATGACTGAGATTATGACGCATGGTGAATTAGGCATCGGCAATGTTCACGCATACATCCGGTATTCCGATAAATATATCATTTAATTAGTTGAACAATTTATTTATACATTTCAATGAAAATAGTCTAATGTTTATATGTTTTTATTTAAGGTTGTTGTACGATAAAAAAATGCGCGAGACTGTATTGGCAAGACGCTTCCATTTCTTGTCTGCCCATATTGTCAGCGGAGCGACAATTGTCAGGGAACCGGGTTCAGTTAGGGAGTACTTAGTGAATCGATACACGGCCTACGTCGGCAACCCAGATAGCTTGTTTATTTTGCCGTATAACACTGTTCCAGTGGGGTGAGTTTTTCATTTATTCTAATATATCTTTGTTTATTTTGCGTAGAAACTTTTCTTCTAAACTGTTGCTTAAATTTTTAGAAAACACTGGTTGTTGTTGGCTATCGATCCGATTAAAGAAGTTGTGTACTTTCTGAATTCGGTAGACGGGGAATGGACTAACTATCCCGCTATGAAGGAAACTGTTGATCAGTAAGTGAGATCGTTCTAACTATTCGTGTATATTTATATATTTAATTATTTCTGTGAGATTGATCTAAATATATGTTTTTATTTTCTTAGATCAATACAAATATTTCGTAGTCAAAGGGACGCACAGGTACCCCGGAGTAAATCATCAAATATTACTTGGATCAAAGTGCAGGTACAAAATTAGTTGCTTATAATAATAATGTTACTTGATAAAATTACACGACAACTATAAAATATATTCTGTTTTTCTATGCAGTGTCCGTTACAGAATAACGATGTAGATTGCAGATACTTTTGCTTGAGGTTTATGAAAGAAATCCTTCATAAAAATCAAGTAGAGATTCCAAGCACGGTATGGATTTATAACTTAGAATAATTTTGTATGATTTCTACATTTAATAACATCATGCATATACTGAAGTAATAATTTCTTATGTAGTACTTTGATGACCTCTATACTATGTCGTACACGAAAGTTCAAGTGGAAGAAGTCAAAGAGGAAATATGTCAATTTTATGTTGAAAACAGATTATTCTGATGGGTATGAATAAAATATTATTGTACGTGTTAGTTTGATTGTGTTGGAGCCTTTAATATTGTTTGTTTAATTGACCGTGTTGTTCATATTCATACTTTGCAGGATGAAGACCGTGTCGGTGGAGCATTATTTTCGATGTAATTATATATGATTTAGTTATGGTTACAAATGTATATAAGGATTGAATTATGGTTACAAATGTATATATACTTTGTATGTGATTTAGTTACATATGTATATAAGGATTTAGTTATGGTTACAAATGTATTATATGGTATACCGGTTTCTGTTAATATAATACCGGTTTCTGTGAATATTATAAGGATTGAATTACAGGTTAAATTATTGGACCAAAAAAAAATTACAGGCCGCACAGGGAACCTCAAATTATAGGTTTCACTTTAAAAAATTTGTATGAGCTACGAAAGCGCTTTTGGCTAAAAAGCGCTTTCGTAGGCAGGATAAATAAAAAAAAAATTAAATAGCAACCCCCTACCAAAGCGCTTTTTATGGAAAAAGCGCTGTGAAAGACCCCCCCTATCAAAGCGCTTTTTCCATAAAGCGCTGTAAAAACCATGATAAATAAAAAAAAAAAATTAAATAGAAACCCCCTATCAAAGCGCTTTTTATGGAAAAAGCGCTGTGAAAGACCCCCCTATCAAAGCGCTTTTTCCATAAAGCGCTGTAAAAGCCATGATAAATTAAAAAAAAAAATTAAATAGAAACCCCCTATCAAAGCGCTTTTTATGGATAAAGCGCTGGGAAAGACCCCCCTATCAAAGCGCTTTTTCCATAAAAAGCGCTGTAAAAGGCCTGATAAATAAAAAAAAAAAATTTTAAATAGCACACCTATCAAAGCGCTTTTCAAAAAGCGCTGGGAAAGACCCCCCTATCAAAGCGCTTTTTAAGGAAAAAGCGCTGTGGTAGGTCCACCTACGACAACGCTTTTGGCCAGAAAAAAGCGCTTTCGTAGCCTACGCCAGCGCTGGCTACGGCAGCGCTTTTAAGCGCTTTTAAAGGGCAAAAAAAAGCGCTGTGAAAGCCCATTTTCGTAGTAGTGATATATGTTTCTCACACATTATTTCGCTCTTTGACTCAGATACTCCTGTGGTATGGAGAGTATGTATTAAATTTTGGGATCCTTGTTATAATGTATGAGTCTTTTATTTATTCTATTTACAAAATAACCGTCGACGACGGTTCAACCCACTATATAACTATAGTGTTTTACTCCACGTTTGATCTTCAGGTTCCCACAAGTGTGTCAACGTGTCACCCACGATTCTCTTTGGTTATAATTCATGTTGAGTTATAACCGCTTCAAAATTCATCACGAACTTTCTGAGAGTAACTGTCTAACGTGTTATCGACGTTGCTTGCAAAGGTCTTTTGAACTTGTAAAATAACTAAGTCTTCAACCTTTTGTTGCAGTGAAGGTCCTGTTGACTCCCCTTTTCAAGATTCTGGACATGTTTCCAGATGATCCTAATCTTGTGGATTTGTTCCTGAGATTTCTCTAAACCATGTTTCACTTCATCGACACCATGGTAGATGCCTTGTCGACGCTTCGTTATCAATTCTCTTAAGACACTACATTAATGTAAAACACTTCCTTAATGTCTTCTAACAACAAATCTACTTTCACTTTTATATTTTTTGTTGACTTTCTTCTAGTTAAAATCCAAGTGTAACAAGACCATTCTCAAGGCCCATGAAGAATGTCGAATAAGTGATGAAGATAAAGACTCAGCGAACAGGTAGACCATCATCCCTGCTAAGGACACAATCACGCCTTCCATCATATCTCTCACTATTGATATCTAATCAAACGAGTACATACGTGGGGTATCGAATCACATGTAGACAATTTTATCTGTCTATACTATATAAAGACTAGAACGCGTCATTTCAGGTATTCAATTCATTTTCACTCTCAAATTAATTTTCGCCCAGTTACTAATTTAGACATTGTAGTGTTAAACTTAGAGGTTCAACCATCTCCGTCATATATGGAGTTTGTTTCACTGCACCAAAGTTATGTCATCGTTTCACTACGCATTTGTGGTTCCTTAACAAAATAGTCACGCCGTATGTGACAATTGACTCTTAATTTCCGTCGTTTTTTCAAGAAACCTCTATCTCATCGCTAAAATCAGAGATCACTGATCTTCTCTTGAATAGACTAAATAACTAACTCTTGAAGATATAGTAAAATTAAAGATTACTAAATATGTCGTTCAAGTCTCGCCGCTGTTGCGCCCGTTGAAGCTAATAAACTCCTTCTCCACCTCCAATTGAGAATGGTCCAATTCTTCTTAGCTCTCGGTTCATTTCTACACAAGATGATCTCGCTCCTCTAAGAATCGACCAACTGAACATAATTGTGGTAATAAATTTAAGAAAAAAATCACTAAAAAGATGAACTTTTAAGGGCACCAATTGATTTGGCTAATTAATGAGATCTATCTCACAATTATGATTGTTATATTTTGAGTCAAGATTCAATATATATTTTGAAGTGGATCAGTCATAATGAGAAAGTGGAAGCAAAAATGGGATTAGCCTTTACCTGGCCCTACGGTTTTGAAACCACACCTCCACTTGTCTTTGTCGGAGTCTCAGCTGCATTGCCAAACACTCTTTCTGCTTCTGCATATTACATAAATATAGCATGCATCTCTTATGAACATGGTTAATATTGATCATCCCACAAAAAGAAAGATTTTGGAGATTAACATACTGGGTTTAAAGTGTGGTTTTTTCTAAAGCTTTCTTCAAGGAGACGAGATTGTTCCTTGTTTAGACGGAGTTTTTTGCGAGGATTAACGCTATTTTCTTCTTCCTCTTCTGATTTCACCCATTCTTCTTCTATGGCGACCTGGTTCATGTCCAAAATTTTCCCTGTACTAACACATCACCCAATTTATATTATAATCACATGTTATTATATATATATATATATATATATATATATATATATATATATATATATATATATATATATATGTATATATATATATATATATATGTATACTTTCAAACTTTATTGACCTAACAAAAAGGAAGAGAGCATGATAAAAATATGACAAAAAATGTTTAATAAGATGATGATGATGATGATATTAGAAAACGATACAAAATTAAGGTATAGAAACTATGAAACTTGTATTGTGTGTGCTACTTACCAGATGATGATGATGAGGGGAGAAAAGTGATTGCTGAAGAAGCAAAACCTGGGACAGATATGGTCAATTCCAAACTCGATGAACTTGTAGGTAAAACTGCCATAGAAGAATAAGAAGATCCCTGGATAAAAAGAGAGGAAAAAAGTAAAGTGAAGCAAACAATATTGAGAGACAAAAGACAGAAGCAGCAAAGGATATATATGATGTGATGAATGAATTGTTTGGAGAGAAAAAGGTCAAGATATAGTATAGAAAACTCAAATAAGCAAATAAGGGATATTATTAATAATTGGTCGTACGAAGGTTTGTTAATTAATGTATTGAAAATCAAAAGTAGGTTTATGTGGGGAAAAATGTATGTATAAAGGGGTGTGAGTTTTTGAAATACTATGAGCATAGAGGAGTGACCGATTGCCAAAACATTCATCAACCTTTTTGGTATATGCAAGTCGCACGAATAAGACCTAATAATAAGCGTATGAGAAAGGTCATTTGAACATATAGAGTTTCAACTTTGCCGAGTAGACACAATCACCACTACACCAAATTTGTCTTTTAGCAGCACCCCTACTAAAGCGCTTTTTGTAAAAAGCGCTGGTATAGGTTGCGCTAAAACAAAATAAAAAAACACGCTAAAAAAGCGCTCTTAAAGGGGGGGGGGGGGGGGGTTACAAAAGCGCTTTCAGAAAGCGCTCTTAGAGGCTGGGGTACGAAGGCGCATTTGAAAAGCGCTCTTATAGTGGGGGGGTATGAAAGCGCTTTCTGAAAGCGCTCTTATAGGGGGCTTATGAAAGCGCTTTCAAAAGCGCTGATATAGGGGGTGGGGTACAAGAGCGCTTTTATCCTCAAAAGCGCTGGTATAGCCTTAGTTACGAAAGCGCTTTTCAAAAGCGCTGTCATACCCTCTTTACAATTAAAATTTTTTAAAACAAAATTATACTAATTTCTGCTGAAAACGCATTCTCACAAAATCTTGCATTCTCAGAAAACTCACAAAATCGTTTCCAAATCCCTAATCGTTGAAAACTCACAAAATCGTTTCAATCGTTCTCCGTTCTCAATCGTCTTCTTCGAAAGAAAAAAAGCTTGGAATACTTAAGGATCAAGAGCTTGCTTCATCAAGTCGTCTCCAATATTTCATCATCATCTTCTTCCTAGAGGTGAGTTCATAGTTAAATTTTAGCTTTGAGAGAAAAATCCATGGTTGGGAAGTTAGGGTTTGTGTTGTTGTTGTTATGAACATGAAACTTGATGACGATACATGCTTACTTGTGTGATTTCATGTTGAATGTGTTGTGGTGTTGGTATTATAATTATTTTGGATTATGTTGGAATCATGAGATATGTTTGATTGTTGTTGATTCTTGAGAGTTTACATGTGGATTTCACTAATGTTAGAATATGGTTAGGGTTGATGGGGATGGTTTAGAAATGATTTGTATGTAGAAAATTGGGTATTTTTAGCCTAGTTGTTGTGGTAATCAATTACCACTTGGTAGTATTCGATTACCAGCTTAAAAATTGGGTTTTGGATTATTTTGAGGACTGATAATTGATTACCACATACTGGTAATCGATTACCACTGACCATATGGAAAATTACCAAATTGAAAATGATGTGGCTTGAGTTTCATAACTCTATTTTGGACGCGGTCGGAAGCGTTAAAAAGCTAACACTGAGGGATATTACATAGATAAGTTTCCATGAGTTTATTTAAATTTACTTTTCCCGTTGAGTCTGGTTAACCCCATCATAGGATGATTCGATAGGCGCTTACTATGTGGCGTGAAAGTGGAATAAGTTAGAATGAGACGAGTCATATGATGGCTCTGCCTAAGGTTTATAGGGATATGTTAGACTATCATGTGTGTTTCATGTATGCTTATGATTTATGCAATGGATTGGTTCCTTGTGTCCACCATAAAACAAGAATCATATCTGATTATTGTGAGGTCGAATATATTAGAAAGTTAGTCAAATGCCTCGTCAATTGATGAGAAGAAATCATGATTGAGCCATGACTAATGTTTGGGTATTGGTAATGAATTGGTTATGTGTGTTTTTGAATCATATTATGAATTGTTGTTTGTGTTTATTGAATGATAATTGAGCAAAAACTATGATGAAAAGTGAAGTTAAATCTAGATTTGTACTAAGTGAATGACTTAGAAAGATAACTTAGGTAATGAAAATGATTTAGGTAGTGTGGCTTGGACACAATGATACCTCGGTGTGTATCACAGACAAGTATTCGCTTGATTTTAAGAATAGTTGAGCATATTTTAAAGTTGTTGTGTTCTCTTGACAGTTGTTTTAAGATAAGTTGTCGACTAGACAAAACTTACTAAGGCGCAAAATCCTCTAAGATTATAGTTTTGGAGGGTTTTCAACGTGCAGTGGGCAAGAGAAGTCAACAAATTACCTCTTTATTTTTTACGAGGTTATTTGTACCATTTGGTATAGAGTTTTTAGGCGAGTAGGAAAGTCGATGCCTTTTCCACACTCGAATACCAAGGATTTTGATTTGTTCTAGAGTTTTGGTTATAGGAAACATACCTCTTTAGACTTGATTTCGATATGATATTTTGTAGTCTGAATTATTTAGAAAATATGAAACAAAGTTATTTTTATAGGGAAACATTGACGGTTAATTAGTGGATGTGGAATGTTTGTTGGATATATATGCAAGGTGCAAGTGCAAAACATGTTATATTTTCGATGTATTTTAGATTTTTCCATTACTTATGAACACCAGGTTCTCAAGTATAATGAAACTAAAACATACCATTTATTTGAAAGGGAAACCATTTTTTCAGATGTAAGAGAAAACCTCTGGTCATGCTGTGAGAGGTTCAGTTAAGATGTCTTGTTAATTTCACAAGAAATAAAGTTAAATGTATAGAACTGATAGCTTGCAGCTCAAACGACACTAAACTAGATGTTGTATTTATAATGCAAAGCTGATTGTAGTTTACCTTGTTTTAGCTTGAATAGGCAGCAAAAAGTTGTTAAAATCAAGAGTTTATGAAAATCAGTTTTACCTATATAAAATTGACTTGTAAACGCGACTACTACAAGTTTAACCTACGATATATATAAATTGACAATATAAAAATGCATGAATAATTTAATTTTCGTCTCAATTATAAAATATATAATTGACATGAACAAAATCAAGTTAACAAAGAAGAAAATGAACTTAATGTGAAAACTGAGATAAAAAAGAGAGGTAATTTTATTAAAATCTCGTGCAAGGTTACTAGAGTGTATTGATTCACTATGAATTCAGTGGAGTAAAGGCTAAATCTATTTCATTTTATAAGTTTGTTAAAATTCGAGTTTAGAGTTGTCTTAACTAAATTTTTGTATGATTGCACGATTTGGCTCATAATTTCAACAACCTCAATGTCAGTAAACAAGTAAACTTCCAAACTTTTCTCAACAAAATTATAAATAACAGTCATTACGAAGAAATCAAATAATGCTAGCAGGGTTCCCAATTCAATTCTGATCAACAAAATTATCAATATCATTCATTGTGCTTTGTTTTCTTCCAATGCAGAACATGACAAATTGTTTAATAGTGCAAGTTTAATAATTATACAATGAGACATAGGTAAAAATGGTTTGAAAGTCTAGAGAGAAAGCATTTCATAAGAAAATAATAAAAACACACATGACAGAAATAAGCAAATTTGAAGTTAACATTAAAATAGCGTTCCCTCTTTTCTTCATTCATTCCTAACCTTCCTAACAAGGTGCACCCTTATCATTTCTATTGCTTTCTCTTGATGCAACACAATTTCACACAAGCAGCTATCACTTTCTTTAATCTTGTACTTGGCCCAAAAATTTTCCCACCCCAGCACAAACACTCGGCCATTTTTCCATGTACGTATTTCTCCTCTCTTTTTGCTATGTTTTGTGGTCATTTCGGGCAACTTCTCATGATAAGATGCTATTTCATTGCTCTCTATATCCTGTCATAACAAAATACAAAGGGTGCACCAAACTTTAATTTCTACTCATCAACACAAATCAATAAAAGTAGACATGCAAAAATCATACCTTGCAGTTGCAACATATAAGGTTGACATGTTTTGTGAAGCAGAGGCAGAAATCCTTAATAACTTTTTTTGGTATATGCTGCAAAACAAAACAGCCATGCCATATTTAATAGTTGTAAGTAAATGGACTAAATACACAATTATAAACAATTATACCAATTCATTGGGTCTGTAATGATAGTATTTCGCAAAAAAATAGGGATTTCCAGGCTGAATATACATTTCAGCATCAATTTCATCTGTTTCAAGTTTTCGAACCATAGAGCTGCTCCCGATGCCACCTAAATCAAAATAAATCATCAGGTAAAAACATACAGAAATGATCAAATAAAATAGTTTACTTTTTCATTATATTATATATCTTTTTTTGAATTTCTTTTCAATATGCTTGAAATAGATAGATCAATCAATGTCTCTAATATTGCTCTTTAGATATTGTTTAACATCCAGCATATGGCTTAGTAGTAGTAAGCTTAGATGCTGAGTTTGTATAGTTAAGAGTGTGAATCTGCTGAAATTAAATGCTGAGTTTGTATAGTGAAGTGAAAATATGGATTAAGGGATAAAATGTGTATAATTGATATTGATATAACTGTAATCATAGTAATCACTAATTACATCCTAACCCCCCAAAAACTTTCTATCATTGTTATTTTTACTTTATATTTTTTTATGTTCAAAACATTTTTCAAACAAAGCTCTTGTTTGCTTAGAATAGTAATTATTACATATAAATTGTATTATCATCTTTCCTCGTGGACTCATAATTTTAGTCATTGTATTTTGATATTTGTTGACACATCTACTACACATACAATAAAAATTTTAAACAAGACTATCAAAAATTAAGTTCAAACTTAAAACATCTTTTTATTTAAAAGAGATTTCTTACAATTTTAATTTCATATATTTATCTATCGTTAAGTGAGGTACTTACTAACTTTGTGAATTGAATTCGCCATAGGGGTTACTTGTGAAGAGTGAAAGTTTGACCGTTTTTGTTTAGCTTAATTAAGACATGGATAAGACATGGATGAATTCAAACCGATTGTCGAAAGAGTACGAGAAAGGGGTATGGGAATTTGTTGAGTTTGCGGTTGCGCACTCCAAAGACCCGCTTCGAATGCCGTGTCCTTGCTTGGGTTGCTGTTATGCCGGGGGTAAGGTTGACGGGAATCAGTTGGGATCTCATTTACTACGGTTTGGAATTGATAGAAGTTATAGATGTTGGACAATGCATGGTGAGAAAAGTACCGGGAATGCTGAGTCGAGTTGTAATAGGAAGTATGCTTCAAACGACGATTGCACAGACACATACGATTGTGATCGAGTCGAAGAGATTGCAGAAGCGCTTGAAGAAGATCTTGCGGATTGTCCCAAAATGTTTGAGAGGTTGGTAAGCGATGCAGAGAAACCGTTGTATGTTGGTTGTTCAAAATTCACAAGATTGTCTGCGGTGTTAAAGTTGTACAACTTAAAGGCGGACAATGGATGGTCGGATAAAAGTTTCACAGAGTTATTAGCCCTTATGAAAGATATGCTACCAGAGGATAATGTTCTTCCCAATCGAACGTATGAAGCCAAAAAGATGTTGTCTTCTATTGGAATGAGCTATGATAAGATACATGCATGTCCAAACGATTGCGTTTTGTTTCGAAACGAGTATGCAGCGTTGAATGAGTGTCCTAAATGTGGTGCCCCTCGATATAAGAAAAAGTTGTCTCCTGCTAAAGTCTTATGGTATTTTCCTATAATTCCGAGATTTAGACGCATGTATCGTAGTGAGACCGATTCAAGACACTTGACTTGGCATGCAGATGAAAGAATTATTGATGGAAAGTTGCGACATCCGGCAGACTCACCACAATGGAGTAAAGTTGATATTGAATATCCTGAATTTGGAAAAGAAGCAAGAAACCTTCGGTTGTCATTGTCTACTGATGGAATGAACCCGCATGGTATTCAAAGTATCTCACATAGCACATGGCCTGTGATTCTTATGATTTATAACTTACCTCCGTGGCTATGTATGAAGCGTAAGTACATGATGTTATCTATGCTAATTTCTGGGCCTAAACAACCAGGGAATGACATAGACGTATACTTGGCACCCTTAATCGAAGATTTAAAGTTTTTGTGGGAGAGAGGTGTGGAGGTTTACGATGGGTATAGGAAAGAAAGTTTCAACTTGAGGGCGATGTTGTTTGGAACAATTAATGATTTTCCAGCATACGGAAATCTATCCGGGTACAGCAACAAGGGTCAAAAGGCGTGTCCTGTTTGTGAAGATGAAACCGATACGACACGATTGGAGCTTTGTCAGAAGAATGTCTTTCTCGGCCATCGTAGATTCTTAAATTCTAATCATCACTACCGTGGGTGGAGAAAAGCATTCAATGGAGAGGCCGAACATCGTACAGCCCCGCCTTTTTTGTCAGGTGATCAAATTTTTGAAAAGGTGAAAGATGTGAGCACTCAGTTTGGCAAGCCTTTTGCACATTCAATTGTCAAGGGTGGGTGGAAGAAGAAGTCAATTTTCTTTGAACTTCCATATTGGAAGTCGTTGTACGTAAGACATTTCCTGGATGTTATGCATATTGAAAAAAATGTATTTGACAGCGTTATAGGTACGCTACTCAATATACAAGGAAAGTCTAAGGATGGCGTTAACATAAGGAATGACATGGTAAACATGGGGATGAGAACTGAATTGGGGCCCATGACGAAAGGAAGACGAACATATCTGCCACCTGCTGTTTACACTCTATCTAGAAAGGAGAAGAAAACATTGTGTAAGTTCCTCAGTGAAGTAAAAGTTCCAGAAGGCTACTCTTCAGATATTAGAAGACTTGTGTCCATGAAAGACCTCAAGTTAAAGAGTTTGAAGACGCATGATTGCCATGTTATAATGGAACATTTTTTACCAATAGGTATACGTTCTATTCTGCCAGAAAAAGTAAGAAGCGCAATAACTAAGCTGTGTTTCTTCTTCAGGTCTATTTGCAGTAAGGTGGTCGATCCCGCGATCTTACCAACATTGCAAAATGAGATAGTTGTTACTTTATGTGATCTTGAAATGTATTTTCCTCCCTCGTTTTTTGACATAATGGTTCATCTAGTCGTTCATCTTGTGAAAGAGACACAACTGTGCGGACCAGCTTATATGAGATGGATGTACCCTGCTGAACGTTATATGAAAATATTAAAAGGGTACGTGAAAAACAGAAGTCGACCAGAGGGTTGTATTGCCGAGCGATACGTTGCTGAAGAAGCGGTTGAGTTTTGTACTGAATATCTGTCAAATGTTCAATCAATTGGACTCCCCAAATCTCATATTGTCGAAAAAAAAGAAGGAAAAAGGCTAATTGGAAATAAAGTTGTGACAGTATCAATGGTCGAACGGGATCAAGTGCACTTGTATGTTCTGCACAATGAGATTGAGGTTGAGCCGTTTGTTGAAATGCACAAAGTTGTTCTCCGAGATTTAAATCCAAATAGAAATGAGAACTGGATAGTACGAGAGCACAATCGAAGTTTCATACCGTGGTTTAGAGATCATATTTATTCAAAGTATCGTTCAGATCCTGCTTCAGTAACAGAAAGGTTGAGATGTTTAGCCTATGGTCCATCTGTAATTGTGCTTTCTTATAGCGCATACGCAATTAATGGATACACATTTTATACCAAAGAACAGGATGATAAAAGTACTATGCAAAATAGTGGTGTTACCTTGGTAGCTGAAGCTATGCACATATCAAGTGCGAATGACTTAAATCCGAAATTTGCAAATTTGTCATATTTTGGGGTTATCGAGCGCATTTTGGTGTTTGATTACGCGAAGTTTCAGATTCCTGTATTTGGTTGCAAGTGGGTTGAAAATAATAGTGGCGTACGAATGGATAAGTCAGGATTTTTGCAAGTGGATCTCAATAGGGTAGGGTACAAAGATGAGCCTTTCATTCTAGCCTCTCAAGCTAAACAAGTGTTCTATGTCAATGATCCGACAAGTACGAAATGGTCTATAGTGCTTTTATCTAACAAAATAGTTGATGAAAAAATTGAAGATCAAGGTGATATTGGTGTTGGCATTGAATCTTGTACAAGAAACGATCAAAATGAGAATGAATCTTGTATTAGAAATGATCATAATGAGGGTATTTGGATCAATCCAACCGTCCGCATTGTTAAGAGACGCGTAGTACACAATCCTACCAAGAAAATAAAGAGACGTTAGTGATAAAGTAATGGTCTCGATAACCTTCACTCGCTTATGTTTAGTAATGGTCTCATTTTTATATTTTTTAATTATTATATTTAGTAATCTGGCATCGAATATGTGAAAATCTTACAATTTGTACTTTAAACAATTAATAATGGATTGAATATCTTCACGTTGAACAATTAATAATGGATTGATTTTTTTTCTTCTTATAATAACTTCTATGTTGTAATTTTTTGAAATGTTTCTCATATAAAGTTAGTGTTAATAGTGTACTAATGTGCTTTAGTTTGTTTGATACAGGTTCAATGGCTCCAGATAGAGATGCTCCACCTGAAAACCCACCTGAAAACTCACAAGAAAACTCACAAGAAAGAGTTGCTTCGGATACAAATGCTCCACCTGATACTGAAGCAAAAGAGGTTGCACGAGGCATCACTATTATGAAGGGAATCATTCGACATAGAGACCAAGGATTAGTATACCGATTGGAATGGAATTCTGATAAACAACCAATTGGTCCTAATTCTGCAAAGTTGACAAGTTATATTGGTACACTTGTCCGTATGCATATTCCGGTCTCCGTAGCTACCTGGAAATCGAAAACGAAAAATTTAGAATTGGAGGAGAAAAAACAAGCGATTTGGGAAGAGCTTCAGGTATATATCATATATGGTTAATTGTTGTTATTATCTTGACGATAAATTGTTTAAATTACTTATACTAACACACTATGCGTACGTTTTTTTGCAGAGGACTTTTGAGATACCAGATGAACGTAAAAGCTACATACTTAGTTTGGCCGGCAAAAGATATAGAGGGTGGAAAAGTTTTTTGACAAACACCTATCTTAAGGATAAAGATGGAAAATTTCTTGAAGAGGCACCGGGACGGCCAACAAAGTATGCGACCTTCATTGATGAAGCAGATTGGGCTGAGTTTGTAAAGCAAAGAGATGAAGCTTTTCAGAAAAAGAGTGCCACGAATAGTGAGAGAGCATCCAAACCCGCGTATCCATACAAAAAAGGGCGTTTGGGATATGCACGCTTAGAGGATAAAATTGTAAGTAAATAGAAATGCGTTTTAATTAATTGTCTACATGTGCATGTTTTAATTGACGATTTTATCGTTTGTGTCAATGCATAGTTAGAGGAGACTAAAAGTGAGGAAGCTTCACTTCCTGTACATGTGTTGTGGAAGGAAGCTCGTGTGGGCAAGAATCAAGCTGTCGATCCCGATGTTCAGAGAGTTTATATTGAATGTGTAAGTATAATACTGTGTCTTTAATTAAATCAAATGTTTTTTAATATATAAATGATTTTTTATCTCCACTAATAATTATTTAAATGTAAATGAATTACAGGAGACCTTGTCGCAATCGGCATCCACCGGTGAGGAGAGCGTACTTAGTAGAGTACTAGATGCTCCCGAGTATCCCGGTCGGGTGAGGGGTAAGGGTCATGGTGTGACTCCAACCTCTTTTTATAAGAGTTCTAGGAGAAGATCAAATCTTACCAATGAAGAAGTGTTGCAAAAGTTGCAGGAATTGCAAGCACAGGTCTCTGAATTGCAAAGAGATAAAGATATGTATATGAGAGAAAATTGCAACACTTCATCGGTGAGAGAAACTAGTGATAAGGCTAGTATCAACTATCAAAAGAAATTTCCCGAGTTAATTATAATTTTTTTTCCTTACAAACTGTTCTATTTTATTAATGATAATGACTTTATATTTTCTATTTGTTTAGGGCATTTCATCTTGCCAACTATACTTATCGTCACCGAATTATCGACTAGTTGGCAAGGGAAAAGTGCACAACACTTCGGGAGATTTACTTCACCACAGACCGCTCCCGGATGGACACCTGAAAGTATCGGTGGATGTTGTATTAGATCGTGATGCGATTCTACCGGTACCTGACATGGTCTCAGAGACGACATTGCTGCGAGATGCAATAGGATCATTTGTTGCATGGCCCTCGGAGCTCATTATTATTAGTGATGAGGTATATTGAAAACGATTATGAATCATTTAGTTTTCGAATGTCAATTCTAAACCGTTTATTAATTATTTTTTACATTTTAATTTTAGACTGCTCCTATAAAACCCGCAATTAAGGGTAAAGGGATTTTACAGGAGGAGGAGTCTGTTGCATCACTAAAAGAGGTACATTTAAAGTGTTAATATATAGTCTGAATCTAAATCTGCATGATTTTATATTTTACCTAACTTATATGATTTTTAGGCATCCGCTCGGGAGTCACAACAAGTGACGCAGCAGGTTCGTAGCTTACCACCCACTGGTCCTCCGAAGCAAGACACAAAAAAAGGCGGTGCTTTTGTGCCTCGATACCGTTCGACACTCGCAACAATGGTTGATATGTCCGATTTGAAGGATGGTGGTTTACGTGAAATCAACATGGATGAAAGTGTCTTCGGTATTGAATTCCCGTCACATATTACATTTGATGACTTGGAAGAGATTTTTAGGCATGATCAACTAGGCGTCAGTAATATGCACTCATACATCCGGTAATATTCACTCATCCGATATATTATTTAATTAGTCCCACAATATAATTTATTTACACATTTCAATGAAAATAATCTAATGTTTATTATGTTTTTATTTAAGGTTGTTGTATGACAGAGTGTTGCGTGGGACTGCATTGTCTAACAGATTCAGTTTCGTGTCTTCCGCCCATTGCAGCGGAATGACAATTGCTTCGGAACCGGAATTAGTTAGACAGCGCTTAGTAGATAGATTCATGTCCACCGGCAATACAGAAAGTCTGCATCTTTGGGCGTATAATACCCGACCAGTAGGGTTAGTTTCTCATTCTTGGTTCATCTAATCTCTGTTTCTTTTGTGTATAGCAAAATTTTCATATAACCTATTGTTTTAATTTATAGAGCACACTGGTTGCTGCTTGCTATCAACCCGATAAGAGAAGTCGTGTATTATCTGAATTCGGTAAATGGTGAATGGACCAATTATCCGGCTATGAAGGAAATCGTTGATTTGTAAGTGGGATCGTTCTAAATATATATTCGTGTATATTTATATATTTTCTTATTTGTGGGATTGATCTAAACATATGCTTTTATATATTTAATAATTAGATCAATACAAGTGTTCCGTAGTCAACGGGACGCACAGGTATCCCGGACTAAATCAAACAACATCACTTGGATCCAAGTGCAGGTACATTACTTTTCACAATTTTGCTTATAATATTTATGCTACTTGGTAAAACAAGACAACTATAGAATCTTATTTGTTTTATTATGTAGTGTCCGCAACAGCGAAACAGTCATGATTGCGGATACTTTGTTTTGAGGTTCATGAAAGAAATCCTTCAGGCGAATCAATTAGAGATTCCGCTCACGGTATGAATTTATAACTTAAGATAATTTCATATAATTTATTACATTTAACTAAATATATCATTTATATTATGTTTTTGTTTTGTAGTACCTTGACGAATTCCGTGCTGCTGGGTACCCGAAGCTTAAGTTGGAAGAAATTAAAGAAGATTTGTGTCAATATTATATTAAGCAATTTTTCATGTAGGATTTGTGTCGATTTGAACTATAATATTATTGATGTAATGATGTATATATATAATTTTGGATATTATATTAGTATATATATTGTCTTACTGATGGCTGAAATAATAGCGTCGAAAATATATTACAGGTCAAAAATATATTACAGGTCGAAAATATTACAGGTCGAAAACATTACAGGTCGACTGGGAGGATTAAATTATAGGCTGCACATAAAAATACCTCATTTAGAAACGACAGCGCTTTTAAAAAGCGCTCTTAAAGGTCCACCTACTAAAGCGCTTCTTAGTAAAAGCGCTGCCAAAGACCAGTAAAAAAGCATAAAAAATTAAAAAAAAATGCAGCATACAAAAGCGCTTTTGGAAAAGCGCTCTTATAGGGGGGCCTATCAGAGCGCTTTTTCCAGAAAAAGCGCTCTCATAGGGGGGCCTACCAGAGCGCTTTTCCAAAAGCGCTTTTGTATGCTGCGTTTTTTTTTAATTTTTTATGCTTTTTTACTAGTCTTTGGCAGCGCTTTCTGGGAAAAGCGCTCTTAAAGGGGGGTCTACCAGAGCGCTTTTTCCAGGAAAGCGCTCTTATAGGGGGTCCTACCAGAGCGCTTTTTCCAGGAAAGCGCTCTTAAAGGGGGGGTCTACCAGAGCGCTTTTAGAAGCGCTTTTGTTACCTACGCCAGCGCCAGCTATTAAAGCGCTTTTAAGCGCTTTTAAAGGCCAAAATAAGCGCTTTAAAAGCCCTTTTCCGTAGTAGTGCACATTCTCCGTCATATTTCTCATTGTTGATATCTAATCGAACAATTATTCACACATATAGACGAATCACACGTGGGCGGTTATAACCGTATATACTATATAAATGTTAGATCACATCATTTCAGATGTTTAATTTATTCTAATTCTCATACCACTTTTTATTTAATAATAAACGTAAGCGTTCAAGTGTTAACTTTGCAGTTCTATCCTTTCCCTGCTGTGCCGGAAGCTTGTTTAATCGTATCAAGATTTTATTTCACCACTTTATTACTCATTCCTAGTTCCTAAAGAAACAGTGGCACTATCTATGTGATTTGACTCTTGGTAATGTTGTTTTTCCCACAAAATCATTGTCTCTTCATTTAGAAATATATAATCGATTTTTTTGTCACAGATCATTGATTTTCTTCTCTCAGTTCACTGATCTTTTTCTCGTAGATCGTCAATCTTCTTCTCCCAAAACACCGATCTCTTTCTTGAAAAAATTAAATAAAGAACTATGGAAGTGTTAGCTGAAATATCAATTTTGATATTGGTAGACAAATGATTAAAAGGAAATGTCTAAATGCTATGTTTGATACGCATGTTGTGTGTTGAAGATGTGCATGTTTTTCGACAGAGAGCCTACAAGAAGAATTAAAGGTCTATGTGCGATTACAGGTCAGGTGGTAAGGTAAGATGGAAAGGCGTGGATTGTGAATGTCGCTTCGACCGAAGGAGATAAAAAATTTGAAATTCAAACTAATAAATGTTTTTCGATCTTATCTGTTAGCAAAGGATACCAGGAATCAAATGGCAGATTGGAAGCATGCAGATGGGAAACATGTCAATACCTGCAAAGGGGAGCGGTTGAAGAAAGTTACTTTAGTTTAGTATAAATAAGAATCTTAGGATCAGGATCTAGTGTGTTCAATTTGTACCAAAATTCAAAATTACTCAAAGTATCTAAGTGTGTTGAGAAACAAGTTACTAAGTGAAATGTACGTATGAATCACCATATTTTCATTCGATATTAAGTCATTAACATTAACGTTATTTTCATTCCTTTTAAGTTTCAGTCGAAATTATTTTACTTTCCTATGCTTGTCATTAATCGTTCTTGAATTACTTTTAAGATTCACAGTAATGTCAAAATACTTCTTGTTATACCCCAAAATTTTCCCTCTCACTTATAAAAAATTTTGCTCACAAGATCTCCTTTGGCTCAAGACTGCACTAGGGTTGATCAGCTCAAGACACCTCCTTAAACACTAATGACCAAAATTAGGGTTTGAGATGCCACAAGGATTTTTGAACTTCCAATGCCCCATATGACTTTCATGGATCATTATGGACCCCCAAGATTACTCATGTCAAGTTTCGAGCCTTGGATCACAATTTTACTCAGTCAATTGAGCAGTTGACCTAAAAATCAACTATATTAGGGAAAAAGTCAACTATGGCCAGTTTACAGTCAAACTTCATAAATTTTGATCCACATCAATATTTTTAAACTCATATGTATCCTTTGATCAAGTTTGGACCACAATTCCTCAAGAAATTTGATCAAATCTTCAAAAGGGCAAAATGGTCAAAATTAGGGTTTTGACTGAGAAAGGACAATTTCTAATTTTTGACCTAGAAAATGATCAATTGGTTTAAGGCATGATTTCAAGAGTTAAATTGCATCATTTTGACCTAATGTCATGACCCAAAACATTGCTCAAGATCAATTGGATTGATAGTGAGTTTTCAATCAACTGATTAAAAAGTCAAATATACACTGAAAAGTCAAACTTTGACTTTTTGGTCAAAATTCAATGTCAAAGATCACAATTCATCAAAACATGTCAAAATATGCAACTTATTCATCAAGAAATCAAAAATTCAAGATTTCATTTTGAAAAGTCAAAGTTTTCTAACTTAGATATTTTTCTAAGTGTTTAAACTGCATGTTTTTTTCATAACTTTAAGCCAAATTTTGACCATAATGCAAGCTGATTCAAAAGAAACTTCCAACATGAAAGTTGTAGATCTCCATGAAATCTACAACTTTTCTTCACTTAACTTCTTCCAAAAGTTCTTGGATCTCAAGTTATAATTTTAAGAACATGTGGTCATGAAACAAAACACTTAGTGAAATTTTGCCCTAATTTGGTCAGGATTTCAACCCAACTTCATGGAACTTTTTCATATAGTTACAAGGGGAATATTCAAAAGCAATTCAAATATGGGTTATATATCATATTTCAAGCTTTCCAAAATATCTAAGAACTCCTTGAGATCATTTTTGAGTAGAGAGAATCGAAGAGATGAAGTTAGGGTTTTATCACTTGAATTACAAGGCATTTTGTGATGAACAAAATTCAAATTCAAAGCTATGCTGCATAACCTCTACTTTGCAGGACTCAAACTTGTTAGGCACTCCATAATTAATGGCTTGCACATCTGTTAGAGGTCTCATTTCAAGCATTCAATGCAAGGCCATGCTTTATGTCCATTTTAGGAAGAAAGTGTACATTGTCATTTTGATAAAGTGCTTTTTTACACAAAACTTGTTCTTGAGCCTTGTATTTGTTATCTTCTGATCATACAAGTCCCATAACCCATAAGAAACTTGTTAGACACTTATAATCACTCAGCCCATGCTTGTACCTGACATTGAAACTTGGTTTCCCACTTTTATTCAAAATAAAGTAACCTAACAATTAGTTGAAAACTTGTACTTCTCATTGTCCCAACCACTCCAACCCTTTTGCTTATAGATATACAAACCATTTTCCATAAAACACACGCATGCTTGACCCTTAAAAACACCAAGAGCTCAGAATCACATCTCATACCTCCATTTTCACATAAATTGACCAAAAACTTGAAACTCATAACTCCCTCGTGTGTTTTCAAGCCTCTTTGTTCCTAAAGCTTCTAAACATTATTTAGAACGGATCCCACACCCTGTTAAAAGACTGTAACACCATTAACACCATCCTCCATTTTCAAAAGCAGAGCTTTGCACTTGGACTTCTTCAGAACTCCTCAGGTACTTTCAGCTCAAGCTAAGCATCCCTTTAGCTTCCTGGGAACTTGAGGAAGCTAATCCAATCATTGGAACTCACTGAAAGCTGCTCAAACTTCAAACCCGATACCCTCTTGCAAGGTAAGTTTTCTAACTTTGGAACTTTTCATACAAGCATCATCAATGAATTATTTGTGAATGAAACACGTAGATATCATTGCCCTAAAGCTAACCATGTTCATAGTTTTCATTAATTTTGTTTGAGCTTAGAGAATTTTAAGATTGAAATTTTTGAGATTTTTAGGGTTCAGATTAGGGCCAATGAAATTTATGTTTGTCTTTAATCTATAGTTTTACTGCTTTACATTTCTGAAATCGTGAGGAAATTTTCTACAAGTTTCATGTTTACAATTTTCATTTTTGTTGAGAAATGAACAAGTTACAGTTGGTCTCGCTGGAGGTTGAAGATGAAGTGTAAATCTGGGCACGTTTTGTATCATATATTTATTGTTTTTCTTATGTTAACAGATGTATTGCCACCCCAGTGGTAGAAGCGCGCACCTGTAACCTTTGGGACCTGGGTTCGAGCCCTAGTGATACCTTTTTTTTTTTCTCTTCATATTTTTACATTCTGACTCGTTTTTTGGCAGGCGTTGGGCTTCATCTTTGGGCCTTATATTTTTTGTTATTTCTCACCCCCTTGCAGACTATTCACACCCTGGCCAAGTTTTATTTTCTTTTTCTTATTTTATTTATTTATTTATTTATTTTCCTAAATATTTTTCTAATATTAAAAAAATCATAAAAAATATAAAAATAGTAGATTAATATTTTGACATAGTTTATTTATTATTTCTCATAAAAATTATTTTATTTAATCAATACTTTATTTATTTCACTAATTATCTTTGTAAATTTAATTAAAAATAAGTTTTAGTTATTTTCTTTTACACCAATTAAAATATATTATTTTAATAAAAAAAAGGGCCAAAAATATTTTATATCACTATAATTATATTCAAGACAAAAATATCAAAAATACTTTTCTTAAACTTAATTTATTTATTATCAATTAATAGAATTAGGGTTTTATTTAAAGTATTTTCTTAGTAAATTTTAGTTTAATTATTTTTCCCTTTAATTAATTATGTTAAAATCAAAATCCATTTTCTCTAAAAAAAATCCAAACAAATATCCATTTTCTCCACATTTGCATTCTTGTATATTTATTCATTTTGTACATTATATTCATTTAATTTCTTATACATTTGTACCAATTCAATATGGTTGTAATAGATTAATTAGATTTATTTTCTTGCAATCCCCATTTATAATTTGTACACCCCCTCCCACAAGTATTGTAATAGCGTAGTAACTTTAAATTCCGCAATTTATCGCTTTATATATAACATGCTAGTAATTAGGGTTTGTATGGAAAAGACTAAAACCAATACTTAGAAAACCCTAATTCAAGACACAATCAAGCATGAAAACAATACACTTGCACACAAGAACCCTTAGGGTAAATCCACTTGGTTGCCTTTACAGAATGGCCATATTACGCATGTGAGATATCTTAGCAAAAACAAGAAAAATATAAGATCATAGTCCCTCGATGACGCTATCTAAGTTGCCTTTCAAATGATCTTAGTCCCTAAAAGAGAATGCTAAGATAGCTTGCAACATTGCTAATCATGGTTATACGATGACCCACACCCGTCCCATTTACATCCAAAGATAGGGTTACTTACCAAATCAATGGTAAGATAACAATGTCAAAGGAAAAGAAAATGAACAAGAAAGACTTTTTGAGTAGGTAGAATGCTCTTAATTACTTGCTCAATTTTAAAACATCCTTACTATTTTCAAAACAAACACCCACACTTTAAAAACCTCTTACAAACTTGAAAACATTTTCAAAAGATCAAACATCTTTGTATACATTCTTACGAACGAGAATCATTACAAAGATTGCCTAAACAATGGCCTCTTTACAAAATACTTTCAAAAACCACACAAAGCACATTTCAAACAAAGAAATTTCAAAAGTGATATGGCAAACAACTAAGAGCCCATAGATAACTATGGATGAAAAGGGTGCTAACACCTTTCCTTTTCATAATCTACCCCCCGAACTCAAGAAATAATCTCAAAGGTCTTTCCTGTACTTTTTCACCTTTCCTTTTGGATAAAAGGAAATTCAGTGACGACTCTTGCTAACCGCGACATTTGCGATCAAACAAAAAACCTTCAAGTCAGTTCTCCCACCGTATCACAGAACTGGCGACTCTGCTGGGGAAAATTCTAAAAGTGGGGTTACCTTAGGGTTAGATCACATTTACTTAATTTCATTGTTTGAATTGTATGCTTTACATTATAGTTCTTTTTTTGGGTTTCAATCCTCTACCCGGATTTGGGGATACCTTATAGGTAAGTAGAAATACGTTGTGGAAACTATGCAGGGTATACCGACATGGTCTAAGTCATAGCTACGTTAGTGAGACATATTTGTGGGTACCGGTAGCCCTTGAGTTAATCAAGGGAAATACGGGGCCGCTGAGTGATGTCATGAAGCACTAATGAACTTTTAGAACCTTTACTTGACCAACTTGGCCATTAGGACGTAGTGAGACGAACGACTTTGGTGCAGTCCGAAGTTGGTAGATACTCGATACTACACTCATTGAGGTTTGGTTTTTTAAGATATTTCGGTTGCCATTAAAGAGGCTTATGCTGAGACAATGCTCAAGGAAACAAACCAGTGATATTGAGCTCCTTAGAACCCGGTTACTATTGCTAGGACAGGTTGAGCCAACTAAACTTCAAGAGGGTATTTACCTATAAAACTCCATACAAGCCTAAACCTAAGGACTTGTTTGCTTTGTTTGTGTATATTTACTTGTACATAACATCATGAACATCATAACATCATACTCATTCACTAACCATTTCAAGGATCTTGGGATTCATCTTTGTTCTGTTTCGTAGGACATGGATTCTATTCGCAGGAAAACCATTCAAGTCAATATTGTAAGGATCCCTCCACAACTTAAGGAGCTAGCTTCAAGGATTCCAGAAAATTCTCCATTCACCAAGAGACATGGTCGCCTACTCAACTTGGTCACTTCCAACACTAATGAGGATATGATGAAGGTCCTCTTTCAGTTCTTTGATCCCCTACACCATTGCTTCACATTTCCCGATTATCAACTTGTGCCAACTTTTTAAGAATTCTCCCAACTCTTGAGGATTCCCATTCTCAATCAACTACCTTTCAACGGTACAGAAAGAGACCCAAAGCCAGAAGAGATTGCTCAAGCTCTACACTTGCAGTCATCTGATGTCACAACTAATTGGGAAACAAGGAGTGATGTCAAAGGTTTCCTAGCAAAGTTATTGTTTGAGAAAGCTCGCAACTGTTGGAACTCCTTGGATTTGTAAGCCTTTGAGGAAATTGTGGCTCTCCTCATCTATGGGATGGTTTTGTTCCCAAATCATGACCAACTCATAGATGTGAACACCGTCAAGATCTTCATGTCTCGTAAGTCGGTGCCTACTTTGCTAGGGGACATCTTACATTCTTTTCACACTCGCACTATGAGGAAAAGAGGTGTCCTTATGTGTTGCACTCCTCTCTTGGTAAGATGGTTTATTTCACATCTTCCCCAATCTGTATTAAAGAACGGGCAAGGTTCAACGTGGTCACAAAGGTTGATAACGCTCAAACATTCAGACATCCATTGGTGTTCCCGATCTATAGAGAATGTTACTGTTGTCGACCGTTCTGGAGAATTCCCTAATGTCCCTTTACTTGGCATTAGGGGAGGTATCACCTACAACCCCTGCTTAGCCTTAAGACAGTTTGGTTACGCCAGAAGGGATGGCCCTCATGAGATGCTCATTCAAGGTTCGATATTTGACTACGAGAAGGACGATCAAGGTGTTCGCCAGAGGTTTATCCGAGCTTGGAGGATGTTGAACAAGGTAGATAGCAAGACATTGGGGCATAAGAATTCCATCCCTCTTAAGCCTTACCTCAAATGGGTACGAACTCGTGCTCAGAGTCTTATGATGCCTTATCCCTCCATTCTCCCGATAATCATTGAGCCTGTTATGGAAGGAGTTGTTCCATACACTATCCTACATCCTGACATGCCCACCTCTTTTGAAGACTTACAAAGAGATTGGATACAAATCAAGGGGGAGCGAGATAATTTCGAAGCCTAATTCTACGCTAACGAGAAGAAGGTTTTGGAACTCACTAAGCAACTTCATGAGGAGCAGACTCTGAATACCTACATCGCACCAAAGAGGACGTGTACCACCTTTTTATCTTAGATTTTTTGTATTATTTTGCCCAAAAAGGCATTGGTGTACTCAAGCTTTAATTTATTAATATAACCTGTGTTTACTTTTTGTCTAAAACAAATTTGAATCTTCAAAATCATTGAAATTATTGCATATGCATTTACCATTCATCATAAGATAAGCAGGTTTCTTGCAACAAGTCTCCTCATCTTTCTACTGTTTATTTAAGTAAGATGGATCTCGAGCAAACGGTGAAGGACCTTCAAGCTCAAAATTCCAAGTTTCAATAGATGTTCTTAACTCTAGCCAAAGGACAAGAAGAGTTGAAGACCTTGCTGGTTGAAGAGAAAAAGAAGAAAAAGAAAATAACCAGAGTTCTGAACATGGGAAGAAGATTCTAAGGACAAGTAAGAAGGACCCTGGACTTTGCAACGTCATCTGGTGAGAAAGACAATCAAGATGGAAAGGGCAAGGAAGTAGTGGTTCAGCCAGATTCAGAGGAGGAAGAGGAAGAAGAAGATTATTCTGAAGAACAATACCCTTCGGCCGGCGATAAGTATAAACATCTAGAAGAACAGTTAAGTTCAATGGAAATCCAAAAAGTGCCTGGATTATACTTTGAGGAGTTGGGTCTAGTATTTGGGATTTTCATCCCTCCAAAATTCAAAGCACTGGTGTTCGCCAAATATGATGGAGTTTCAAGTCCCAAAATGCATCTCCGGTCCAATGTGAGGAAAATACAGCCTCACACCGCTGACAAGGATTTATGGGTACACTTCTTTCAAGAAAGTATGTCTGGAACTCAACTTGATTGGTTTTATCAGTTAGAAAGAGCCAATGTTTATAATTGGGAAGATCTTGCTGCTGCCTTTTACAAACAATACAAATGCAATGTTGATCTTGTGCCTACCTGTACTCAACTCCAGAGTATGGCCATGGTTTCAAGTGAAGGCTTTAAAATATAACGCGCAAAAGTGGAGGGACTTAGCAGGAAGGGTCCAACCTCCCCTATCTGAAAGAGAGTTAGTGGATATGTTTTTGGGAACCTTGTCCGGTCCTTTCTTCAACCACTTAATTGAGAGTTCATCGGCAGGTTTTACCGAATTGATATTGACCGGAGTAAGGGTAGAAGTCGGGATAAAGAATGGAAAGATTCAAAAAGATGCATCCTCTGTGCTGTAAGAAAACCATTCATCAGAAAAAAGAAGTTGTTGCTGTATATCCTCAGAGAAATCAAGATAGGGCTGAACACCGTCCAATGGTGGGGGCTGTCATGATTCCTAAACCAGAGCCTACTCAGCAAATAAATAACCAACCAAGAACGGAAATACCTGTCAGACAGTTCACCCGAATTAATATGACACTATCTCAAGTATTGCCGCATTTGTTAAGATCCAATCTAGTGACTTTGAAAGAAGCTCCAAAGAATCCTAACACAACCTCTCCTTATTATCATCCTAATGCCCGCTGTGCATACCATTCTGAGAGTCCCGGCCATGACACTAACAACTGTTGGGCTTTAAAGAACAAAGTACAAGACCTGCTTGAAGCCAAAGAGATTGAACTCAACGCGCCAGAAAAGCCCAATGTCATTACTGCCCCTATGCCTAAACACGGTCGTGATATCAACGCCGTCGAGGAAGATATGTTTGTTACTTTAGTTGATGAACTTGCGACCCCACTCCTGAATATCAAAAAGAACTTGTTGAATGCCGGTGTGTCCTCAGGCTGTGATGAAAGCTGTCATTTCTGTTTATCCTCACCAACCAACTGTCCGTTGTTAAAAGCAGGCGTTCAATGCCTAATAGATGACAAGGAGATTTTGTTCGAGAAGACCTCTATTCCAACTGTTTCTTATAATGATGTTTCCATCATGACCATTTCCGAAAATTCTTCTAGGGTCTCCACCAAAAGACCAGTTAGAATTACATCAGTTCCTAAAGTAGCTCCGTTGATAATTACAATGCCTGGACCAATCCCGTATTCGTCAGACAAAACCGTACCATGGAATTATGGAGGGGATGTCTACTATCATGGTGTCAAGAAAGATTGGCCAGCTGCTGAAGATTCAAGTTTTGAGAAAGTTGGCTCCGATGTCAGTAATATTGCAGGGACTAGCAAGATTACCCAAAGTGGAATGGTACTCTCTCCAGAAATTGCTCCTCCAAAAGCTATTTCTGGACCCGTAATCATTCCTGTTGTTGTTTCTCCTCTAAAGGTTATTCCCAGTCCTTCAATCATCTCTGCTAATACTCTTATTGATAAAACTGTTACAATCCCTGTTATCACCCATACTGACATTCCTGCAGCCGAGTCAACCGAGAGGAAAAGGTATTCTGGTTGAGCCTGTCTGGATGAAGGCATAATCAGTAGCTATCCCTAAGACCTCCCGGAAACAGATGGAGGAAATTCTAAAGATCATAAAAAGAAGCGACTACAACCTAGTCGAGCAACTAGGGCAAACTCCATCAAAAATTTCCATGCTGGCTTTACTATTATGTTCTGAGGCTCATGCAAAGGCCTTGGTAAAGTTCCTTAAAACTGCCCATGTACCCCAAGAAACATCTGCCGATCAGTTCTAAGACTGCGTAGCTAGCTTGATTGCAGATAATGGCTTAGGTTTTTCAGATGCTGATTTAACGCCGAGATGGAGGAAGCATAATGAGGCATTGCATGTCTCAGCCGAATGTAGGGGCACAACTCTGGCTCATGTCTTGGTTGACAACTGTTTGTCTCTGAATGTGTTGCCTAAAAAGGCTTTTGATAGGCTTGACTGTGAAGGATTAGCATTGAAGCCAAGAAACATAGTAATGAGAGCCTTCGACGACTCAAAAAGGATGGTGCATGGGGAAGTGGATATCCCCATAAAAGTTGGAACCCAAACATTTGATTCAACTATTTATGTAATGGATATTCTCCCTTCATACTCCTGCTTATTAGGCCTACCGTGGATTCACAATGCTGGTGCCGTTACCTCCACGTTGCACCAAATGCTGAAATATCCAATTCAAGGGAAAATCATCACCGTTCATGGAGAAGAAGAGTATATGACCAACCATCTAAATTCCTTCATATATGTGGAACTAGATGGTGAATTTATTGAAACTCTATTCCAACACTTTGAAGAAGTCCCACAGACTGTGGCAGTAACCAACAATGTGTCTCAAGTTCCCAAGATTACAAGGCCTCCGCTCAAGATGTCGTCTTTAAAGGATGCCAAAGTAGTGATAGAAGAAGGTGGGTGCACTATTTGGGGTCAACTCCCAGATATCCCATACAAATCTGACAAATTCGGTTTGGGTTTCACTTTAGGAGCCCAGAAAGCTGTATGCCGTGCTCGTTCCAGAGGACCACCCTTGAAGATCAGCAACCGTGAAGTCAATGCAGTAGAGGATGATGAAGACAACTATGACCTGGAGGATTGGATTTTCTCAACTGTCAATGGAGGGCTCAGCAATTGGGAAGCTAGAGATTTCGTCCCGATCACTTTTATCCGACAATAATTTGTCTTTAAATTTTGTCGGATCTATAATATTAAAACAATTCAGACTCTTAAAACCTTGTGTCTTACCTGAGGCGCAATGGTTCATTTGTAAGGGTTATTATCTCATTTCCATATGACATCAATGAATCATGGAAGTTTTTGCATACAAACTTTGTGCTCATTGTTTTTCTTTTTTAAATTTTCATTTCTTTCAAAGATAGCTATACTCTTACACACACTCACAGTCATAATGCAAGTCTACATCCATTCGGGTTCCCATGGGTAACGATTCTTCTATGTCCTTCTGTGATTATGAAAATCTAATCTACCAAGCCGAAGAGGAAGGTGAGGAAGATTGCGAAGTACCAGGAGAACTCTCCAGGTTACTACAACAAGAAGAGAGGACCATTCAGCCCCACGAGAAACCAGTGGACACAATTAACCTATGTACCGAAGAAGACAAAAGAGAAGTCAAGGTGGGCGCCAATCTGAAACCCAGTGTCAAAGAGCGTCTGACTCAGTTGCTGCACGAGTATGTTGAGGTTTTTTCCTGGTCGTATGAAGACATGCCATGACTTGATGCAGATATCGTGGTACACCGTCTACCAACAAAAGAAGACTGTCCACCGGTAAAACAAAAGGTCCACCGAATGCGACCAGACATGTCAGAGAAGATTAAAGCAGAAGTCATGAAACAATTCAACACCGGATTCTTGGCCGTCACCTCTTATCTGTAATGGGTTACCAATGTTGTTCCCGTGCCAAAAAAAGACGGCAAAGTACAAATGTGCATGGACTACAGAGATTTGAATAGGGCAAGCCCTAAGGATGATTTCCCACTTCCCCACATTGATGTTCTAGTTGACAATACAGCACATCACAAAGTGTTTTCCTTCATGGACGGTTTCTCAGGCTACAACCAAATCAAAATGGCGCCTGAGGACATGGAGAAAACAACCTTTGTCACATAGTGGGGAACATTCTACTACAAGGTTATGACATTCGGACTGAAGAATGCTGGGGTAACCTATCAACGTGCCATGGTAGCTTTATTTCACGACATGATACATCACGAAATAGAGGTCTATGTGGACGACATGATAGCTAGATGTCAAACAGAAGAAGAGAATCTTGACCATTTACAGAAACTCTTTGAGAGACTAAAGAAGTACAAGCTGAGGTTGAACCCAAATAAATGCACGTTTGGGGTAAGGTCTGGCAAACTCCTAGGCTTTGTCGTCAGCAATAAGGGTATTGAAGTAGATCCTGCCAAGGTGAAAGCGACACAAGAGATGACTTCTCCTCATATCGAGAAGGAAGTCAGAGGATTTTTGGGACGTTTAAACTACATTGCCAAATTCATTTCTCACTTGACAGCTACTTGTGAACTAATCTTCAAATTACTAAAGAAAGATCAAGTAGTCAAATGGAATGATGAGTGCCAAACTGCCTTTGACAAGATCAAAGAGTACTTACAATAGCCTCATGTTTTGATGCCACCAGTCGAGGGAAGACCATTGATCATGTATCTAACTGTTTTGGAAAATTCAATGGGGTGTGTGCTGGGGCAGCATGACGAGTCTGGCTGAAAAGAGCACGCTATTTATTACCTGAGCAAAAAGTTTACCGATTGTGAAACAAGATATTCACTGCTCGAGAAAACTTGTTGCGCTCTGGCATGGGCTGCTCGCCGACTAAGATAGTATATGCTGACCCATACTACCTTATTGATATCTAAAATGGATCCAATAAAATACATCTTCGAGAAGCCTGCCCTTTCTGGGAGAATAGCGAGATGGCAAATGATCCCGACAGAATATGACATATAGTATACTACCCAGAAAGCAATAAATGGCAGTTTACTAGCTGATCACCTTGCTCACCAAGCTGTGGAAGACTACCAGTCCATGAAGTTCGAATTCCCAAATGAAGACATCATGATGGTAAACAACTGTGAAGAATTCAAACCATATGACAGACCTGAACAAGGATCCCGATGGACCCTGGTTTTTGATGGGGCATCCAACATAATCGAAAATGGTATTGGTGCTATACTTATATCTCCTGAAGGATGTCATACTCCCTTTACGGCAAGACTCTGCTTCAATTATACAAATAACATGGAAAAATACGAAGCGTGCATTTTTGGTCTCAAAGCTGCCATAGATTTGGGGATCAAATCCTTAAAGGTATTCAAAGATTCAACTTTGTTCATCAGCCAGATCAAAGGGGAATGGGACACCAAACACCCTAACCTTATCCCCTCAAAGAACATGTGTTGACATTGATCCCACATTTTGAGAATATTACCTTCGAGCATTTCCCGCGAGAAGAAAATTAGCCAAAATGTCATCCATGTTTAAACTTAAATGGGATAACGAAGCTCCCCATATCACCATTGAACGAATGGACGAACCAGCTCACTATGACGAGATTAATACTGAAGAAGTAGTCGACCAGCCCTGGTTTCACGAAGTCAAGAGGTATCTCGAGGCTCAAGAATATCTGGAAGGAGCTTTAGTCAATGATAAGAAGTTCTTAAGGAGATTCTCTGCTAAGTTTTCCTTAGTAATGGCATTCTCTACAAACACAACCATGACTCAGTGTTACTTCGGTGTGTAGATAAGGTTGAAGCAGAAAAAATCATGGCTAGGTTACATGAGGGCACTTTTGGCACCCATTCCAGTGGGCATACAATGGCAAAGAAAATCCTACGGGCAGGCTATTACTGGTCTACCATGGAAGCAGAGTGCTATCAACACTCTCGAACCTGCCACAAGTGTTAGATCTATGCTGACAAGGTGCACGTACCTCTGGTTCCTCTAAATGTATTGACGGCTCCTTGGCCCTTTGCTATGTGGGGCATCGATGTGATTGGGGAAATTAAACCAACAGCCTCTAATGGACACCTCTTCATCTTGGTGGCCATTGACTATTTTACAAAGTGGGTTGAGGCAGCCTCTTTCACTTCCGTGACCAAGAATGTTGTAGCCCAGTTCATTAAACAGAATCTTATCTGTCGGTATGGTATCCTGGAGAGGATCATCACAGACAATGGTACGACTTTAAACAATACTATGATCACGCCCTGTGCGAGAAATTCAAGATTCAGCATCACAATTCTTCCCCTTACCGGCCAAAGATGAATGGTACTGTCAAAGCCGTAGATAAGAATATTAAAAATATCATACAGAAAATGACAGTCACATACAAAGACTGGCATGAGATGATACCATTCACTCTCCACGGATATCGTACCACAGGGTGCACATCAACCTGGGCAACACCCTACTCTCTGGTATACGGCATGGAGGTTGTCTTACCTATTGAGGTCCAGATCCCCTCTCTGAGAATTATGAAGGATGCAGAGCTAAATGAAGAAGATTGGATCCAGACTCGACTTGATCAACTAAATTTTATTGATGAGAAAAGGATTACTGTTGTCTGTCATGGTTAAATGTATCAAAAATGGATGATCAAGTCTTTCAACAAAAAAGTCAAACGCCAAGTATATCAAGTCAGAGATTTGGTGATCAAACGTATCATACTACCGCAAGGTGACCCCAGGGGAAAATGGACTCCTACCTACGAAGGACCGTTTGTGATCAAAAACATATTCTCTGGTGGAGCAATGATTCTAACCACCATGGATGGCGACGACCTACCGCACCCTGCGAACGCAGACATAGTCAAAAGATACTACGCATAAGAAACCCGCTAGGTTGACACACCTAGGCAAAACAAAGGCATCCCGGCGAACCAAAGAGGTTCGGGAAAAAATTAGGGATAAAACAAAAAGATTTGTACACCCGACAAGTTGAAAACCCGAAAGGGCGACTTGGGCAAAAAAGGGTATCCCGGTTGACCAAAAACCCGAAAGGGCGGTCCAGGAAAAAGTTAGGGAATTAAAGCGTATGACTATGTCCCGTTGGATCACCTTACAGACAACTTTTGGCTTCAACGGACAAACTCAGCGATTCTGATCAATTCAATCAACTTCAGACAAGGAAACAAATAGTCAAGATGCTCAGAGACACGAAGGCTATAACAGAATGGGAACCACATGGGATTATTGCACATAGCAATTTTTTATTTGTATCAAATTTTCATTTTTTACGACAGCATTCTCTTACTAGAATGTTTATCTCGTTGTACAAAAATACTTACCCAAAGTCAATACAAAGATATCCCTTTGAAAGTACAAAACTATTTGTTTTTATTTACTCTTGTGTTTTGTTTACAAAAACGTCCAATGATTTATTTTTGAACATATGCATTTTAACATAATTATTGTTTACAAATGAACAAAATAAAAAGACAATCATTGATGGCTTTAAGATAGGGAAATCTCTCTAAGCTATTTCCATGAAATACCCCATAATGTGCAGTTGAATCCCCAGCGGAATAAAACTTCCAGTTATCAATCCCCAGTAGAAGTCATCCAATTTCTCAGGATTCCCCAACAGGATTTTACAAGAAGTACACGACGTTTCCCTTACAATAGAGTTTATTTCTCTAAGCGGAAATTCATCAGCACTTTAACTTCAAAACATGAAGACTTATACTCCATATCCTCAGCAGCAGTCAGGGGTTTATTTTCCACAACCTAACATAAGTGCAGTAGATTAGCTTACATAACACATACATTGCATCCATATATCATGAACATCGATAACACGAATGCATTATACCTTGCATTTCACACCATATGACATTGCATACTAGCTAACGTTTTACCCTTTTCAGGATAAGGTTAATCAACAGCTACCATAAACAATGTTCAAAGTTCAGATACAGTTCAGATACACTCCAGACACGGATGCCATCCTGATACTCATTCAAATTCAGCTTTCAGATACAATTTAGATATGCTCCAGACACGGATGCCATCCTGATACTCATTCAAATTCAGCTTTCAGATACAGTTCAGATACGTTCCAGACACGGATGCCATTCTGATACTCATTTAACTTCAGATTTCAGATACAGTTCAGATACGCTCCAGATATGGACGCCATTCTGATACTCATTCAGATTCAACCTTCAAATACTCTCCAGACATGGATGCCATTCTGATGCTCATTCAGATTCAACTTTCAAATACAGTTCAAATACGCTTCAGACACGGATTCCATTCTGATACTCATTCAGATTCAACTATCAGATACAGTTCAGATACGCACCAGATACATATGCCATCCTGATACTCATTCAAAGAAAGCTTTCAGATACAGTTCAGATATGCTCCAGACACGGATGCCATTCTGATACTCATTCAGATTTAACTTTCAGATACAATTCAGATATGCTCCAGACACGAATGCCATTCTGATACTCGTTCGGATTCAACTCTCAGATACAGTTCAGATACACTCCAGAAACGGATGCCATTCTGATACTCATTTAGATTCAACTTTCAGATACAATTCAGATACACTCTAGACATGGATGCCATTCTGATACTCATTTGGATTCAACTTTTAGATACAGTTCATATACACTCCAGACACGGATGCCATTCTGATACTCATTCAGATTCGACTTTCAGATACAATTCAGATATGCTCCAGACACAGATGCCATTCTGATACTCATTCAGATTCAACTTTCAGATACAATTCAGATACACTCCAAACACGAATGCTATTTTGATACTCATTCAGATTCAGCTTTCAGATACAGTTCTGATACGCTTCAGACACAAATGATATTCTGATACTCTTTCAGATTCGACTTTCAGATATGGTTCAGATACGCTCCAAATACGGACGTCATTCTACTACTCATTCAATTTCAGCTTACAGATATGGTTTAGCAATCATTTTTGGATGGCCTCTACAAGCCCATCTCCAACAACTTTCCATCATCTCTCCAAATGGAATCTTTAAGCCCATTCCCTATACCATCAACCTTCACATCACCGAGTGCAAATTTCTGGGCACTCTAGTGTCCAATCATCTTCCACCTTCGAGTCACGAATGGAAAAACTAGCCAATCTAACTCTTCAGGCTTAAGAAGATTGAACAGGGGAAGCTGTTGTACCCCAAAATTTTCCCTCTCTCTTATCAAGAATTTTGCTCACAAGATCTCCTTTGGCTCAAGACTGCACTAGGGTTGATATGCTCAAGACACCTCCTTAAACACTAATGACCAAAATTAAGGTTTGAGATTGCACAAGGATTTTTGAACTTCCAATGCCCCATATGACTTTCATGGATCATTATGGACCCCCAAGATTACTCATGTCAAGTTTCAAGCCTTAGATCACACTTTTACTCAGTCAATTGAGCAGTTGACCTAAAAATCAATTGTATTGGGGAAAAAGTCAACTATGGCCAATTTACAGTCAAACTTCATAAATTTTGATCCACATCAACATTTTTAAACTCATATGTATCATTTGATCAAGTTTGGACCATAATTCCTCAAGAAATTTGATCAAATCTTCAAAAGAGCAAAATGGTAAAAATTAGGGTTTTGACTGAGAAAGGACAATTTCTGATTTTTGACCTAACAAATGATCAATTGGTTTAAGGCATGATTTAAATAGTTCAATTGCATCATTTTGACCTAATGGCATGACCCAAAAAATTTCTCAAGATCAATTGGATTGATAGTGAATTTTCAGTCAAGTGATCAAAAAGTTAACTATACATTGAAAAGTCAAACTTTGACTTTTGGGTCAAAATTCAATGTCAAAGATCACAATTCATCAAAACATGTCAAAATATTAAACTTATTCATCAATAAATCAAAAAGTCAAGATTTCATTTTGAAAAGTCAAAGTTTTCTAACTTAGAAATTTTTCTAAGTGTTTAAACTTCATGTTTTTTTTATAACTTTAAGCCAAATTTTCACCATAATGCAAGCTGATTCAAAAGAAACTTCCAACATAAAAGTTGTATATCTCCATGAAATATACAACTTTCCTTCACACAACTTCTTCTAAAAGTGCTTAGATCTCAGGTTATAATTTTAAGAACATGTGGTCATGAAACAAAACACAGTGAAATTTTGCCCTAATTTGGTCAGGATTTTTACCCAACTTGATGGAACTTTTTCATATAGTTCCAATGGGAATCCTCAAAATAAATTCAAAGATGGGTTTTAGATCACATTTCAAGCTTTCCAAAATGTCAAAGAACTCCTTGAGATCATTTTTGAGTAGAGAGAATCGAAGAGATGAAGTTAGGGTTTTATCACTTGAATTACAAGGCATTTTATGATGAACGAAATTCAAATTCAAAGTTTTGCTGCATAACCTCTACTTTGCAGGCATCAAAATTGTTAGGCACTCCATAATTAATGGCTTGCATAGTTGTTAGAGGTCTCATTTCAAGCATTCAATGCAAGGCCATGCTTTATGTCCATTTTGGGAAGAAAGTGTACATTGCCATTTTGATAAAGTGCTTTTTTACACAAAACTTGTTCTTGAGCCTTGCACTTGTTATATTCTAATCATACAAGTCCCATAACCCATAAGAAACTTTTTAGACACTCACAATCACTCAGCCCATGCTTGTACCTCACATTGAAACTTCGTTTCCCACTTTTCTTCAAAATCAAGTAACCTGGAAATTAGCTGAAAATTTGTACTTCTGATTGTCCAAACCACTCCAACCCTTTTGCTTATAGATATACAAACCATTTGCCACAAAACACATGAATTCTTGACCCCTAAAAACACCAAGAGCTCAGAATCACATCTCATACCTCCATTTTCACATAAACTGACCAAAAACTTGAAACTCATAACACCCTCGTGCGTTTTCAAGCCTCTATGTTCCTAAAGCTTCTAAACGTCATTTAGAACTGATCCCACACCCTGTTACAAGACTGTAACACCATTAACACCATCCTCCATTTTCAAAAACAAAGCTTTGCACTTGGACTTCTCCAGAACTCCTCAGGTACTTTCAGCTCAAGCTAAGCATCCCTTTAGCTTCATGGGAACTTGAGGAAGCTAACCCAATCATTGGAACTCACTGAAAGCTGCTCAAACTTCAAACCCAATACCCTCTTGCAAGGTAAGTTTTATAACTTTGTAACTTTTCATACAAGCATCATCAATGATTTATTTGTGAATGAAACACGTAGATATCATTGCCCTAAAGCTAACCATGTTCATAGTTTTCATTAATTTTGTTTGAGCTTAGAGAATTTTAAGATTGAAATTTCTGAGATTTTTAGGGTTCAAATTAGGGCCAATGAAATTCATGTTTGTCTTTAATCTATAGTTTTAATGCTTTACATTTATGAAATTATGAGGAAATTTGCTACAAGTTTCATGTTTACAGTTTTCATTTTTGTTGAGAAATGAACAAGTTACAGTTGGTCTGGTTGGAGGTTGAAGATGAAGTGTAAATCTGGGCGCGTTTTGTATCATATATTTATTGTTACGATTATGTTAACAGATGTATAGCCACCCTAGTGGTAGAAGCGTGCGCCTGTAACCTTTGGGACCTGGGTTCGAGCCCAGTGGTACACTTTTTTTGTTTTTTTCTTCATATTTTTGCATTCTGACTCATTTTTTGGTAGGCGCTGGGCTTCATCTTTGGGCCTTATATTTTTTGTTATTTCTCACCCCCTTGCAGGCTATTCACACCCTGGCCCAGTTTTATTTTCTTTTTGTTATTTTTTATTTATTTATTTTCTTAAATATTTTTCTAATATTAAAAAAATCATTAAAAAATATAAAAATTGTAGATTAATATTTTGACATAGTTTATTTATTTTTTCTCACAAAAATTATTTTATTTAATCAGTACTTTATTTATTTCACTAATTATCTTTGTAAATTTAATTAAAAATAGGTTTTAGTTATTTTCTTTTACACCAATTAAAATATATTATTTTAATATAAAAAAGGCCAAAAATATTTCATAACACTATAATTATATTCAATACAAAAATAACAAAAACACTTTTCTTAAATTTAATTTCTTTTTAATCAATTAATAGAATTAGGCTTTTATTTAAAATCTTTTCTTAGTAAATTTTGGTTTAATTATTTTTCCCTTTAATTAATTAGGTTAAAATCAAAACCCATTTTCTCTAAAAAAAATCCAAACAAATATCCATTTTCTCCACATTTGCATTCTTGTATATTTTTTCATTTTGTACATTATATTCATATAATTTCTTATACATTTGTACCAATTCAATATGGTTGTAATAGATTAATTAGGTTTATTTTCTTGCAATCCCCATTTATAATTTGTACACCCCCTCCCACAAGTATTGTAATAGCGTAGTAACTTTAAATTCCGCAATTTATCACTTTATATATAACATGCTAGTAATTAGGGTTTGTATGGAAAATACTAAAACCAATACTTAGAAAACCCTAATTCAAGACAAAATCAAGCATGAAAATAATACATTTGCACACAAGCACCCTTAGGGTAAATCCACTTGGTTGCCTTTACAAAATGATCATATTACGCATGTGAGGCATCTTAGCAAAAACAAGAAAAATATAAGAGCATAGTCCCTCGATGACGCTATCTAAGTTGCCTTTCAAATGATCTTAGTCCCTAAAAGAGAATGCTAAGGTACCTTGCAACATTGCTAATCATGGTTATACAATGACCCACGCCCGTCCCATTTACATCCAAAGATAGGGTTACTTACCAAATCAATGGTAAGATAACAATGTCAAAGGAAAAGAAAATGAACAAGAAAGACTTTTTGAGTAGGTAGAATGCTCCTAATTACTTGCACAATTTCAAAACATCCTTGCTATTTTCAAAAGAAACACCCACACTTTTAAAACCTCTTACAAACTTGAAAACTTTTTCAAAAGATCAAACATCTTTGTATACATTCTTACGAACGAGAATCATTACAAAGATTGCCTAAACAATGGCGTCTTTACAAAATACTTTCAATAACCACACAAAGCACATCTCAAACAAAGAAATTTCAATAGTGATCTGGCAAACAACTAAGAGCCCATAGATAACTATGGATGAAAAGGGTGCTAACACCTTTCCTTTTCATAATCTACCCCCCGAACTCAAGAAATAATCTCAAAGGTCTTTCGTGTGCTTTTTCACCTTTCCTTTTGGATAAAAGAAAAGTCGGTGACGGCTCTTGCTAACCGCAATATTTGCGATCAAACGCAAAACTTTCAAGTCAGTTCTCCCACCGTATCACATTCTCTTAAGAAAACTATGCACATATGTATTAGGATAAATCTAGTTAATCTTATAAGTAACCAAATTATCATTTTTGGATCACTAGCGGTTGTTTACCAAAATCTACGGTAAATAACAAGCCATGGTGACGTCAAAGATTACCAGATTCCCTGCTCAATGTCATCTCGCTGCTACAGCCAATGAGACTAAAAAAGCTCGACTGCTCAACTCCTACTTTAGTAGAGAATAATCTAGACATTGTGACCTCTTTGTATGCTCTTATGCAAGAAGATCTTTCTCCTTCAAGAATTTACTCGTAGAACGTTCCAAGCCTTAACATTCTTCCAACTTATGCAGCAATTTTGCCAGGGCCAACCTTTGCAATAACCTCTTTCATAACCGCTAATGCTTGGACATGAGATGTTCCGGAAGATTCAACAACTGTAAGCCAGCTTAGCCATGCAAGGAGAAAACGACCTACTGAATAATGTTTACAACCTGATACAACAACAAAATTACCAAGCTCTTCCTGACACAATACTCCTAATTAAAGAGAACTTGCAATGCACTCCTCAGAGTGCCAACATTACATGAGAGGCGACATGGCGCGACAATAACTGAATCATACGATAAATGGATCCGGTAGATGCAACCTCACCAAATAAAGTAGTTATGAAGTAACTAAGTCACAACCAGAGTACAAGAAATCATACTCCCTCACCCAATTTTGAAGGGAGAGTGACAATCACATTTCACCAAAGGTTCACCAACCCCATAGTTCACCAACACACTAATCATGCAAAATGGAAAGGTACGGTGCAAATGAGATGATCTCTAAGCACACTAAGAACCCACTCTCTGTACGCATGCTTGATAGTTGGATCCCACGATTCCTTAGGAAACCCCAATAGCTAAAAAGTTATGAAGAAACTGGGGATCCAGAAAAATACCATGAACATGTTGATAATAAGCTTAATTATTACCCTACCCGGGGAATCTTGAAGTGTAAGCTCTTCATGTTAACCCTTAAGGGAGCTTCCATGACTTGGTTGAAAACCCTACCGCCAGAGCATAAACTCGTGGAAGGAACTCTATGATTTATTCACTACTTAGTTCACCGCTCAAAAGTGGAAACATTTTACAATGGTTGTACTTAGAGGGATCATACAAAAGAAGAAAGAAATTATGTGTGAGTACATCGGCAGATTTACCAAGGTAGCGGTAAAGGTAGGATATTTAGATGATGGATTAAAGTGTTGTATTTTCAAAAAGGGACTAAGATCCAACATCATATTCAGAGAAAAACTAGGGTTGGAAGGAGCTTGCAGGTCGACTAACATGGATAATTATATTCCCCAAATGACACCATCATTTAATAGCACATCCATGATGATTATGAGGAAACAAATGGATGAAAGTAACCATGAAATGGTGAATACTTTGACCCAACAAATGGGTAAAATATTTAACGCTCTGATTACAAACACTAATCAAAGTTATGAAGTATTGGAAAATCAGATAGGTTGAATAGCCTATTTTTTCGGTGCTCCACTAGTTCAAGCGCGACCAACTCCTCAAATATGCAAGACAAGTTGAAACACTTGAAAATGGGCCTCCAAGGGGAATGCGACCCCAAGAACCTACCCCAAATACAGAGGACGAAGAATACATTGACCAGTATAATCCCAGGCTAATAGTGGTACAAAAAAATCAGGATGCTGACCAAATACTTCGAAATGTCCAACATAATAATTTAGGGAGGAATAGCAACATAGCAAATATGGTCAATCAAATTTTGGCTCAAAGTGGCCTTAATATGGGTTTGCACATGCATAATTCCATATCACCCTTGATATAATATATTCGACAAACAGAACTCCCTAGGGGTTGGAAAGTCTCAAAGTTCACCAAGTTCACTAAAGAGACTAATGAGTTGACAGTGGAACATATCACAATGTATCAAACTTAGATCGAAGATATTGGAAATAACGAGAACCTAAAAAAGAAATATTTTCCTAATTTTCTCACAAAAAAGCTTTCCTTAGTTCACCATACTCTCTTCACAATCCATACACACTTGGAATCAATTAGAGCGAGTGTTTCACGAGAAATTCTACATGGGCCAATCAAAAATAAGTCTTAAGGAACTGGCCAATGTTAAGCGTAGGATGCCTGAGTTAATTGACGACTACCTAAACAGGTTTCGACTCCTTAAGGAAATATGTTTTACACAAGTCCTTAAACATGAGTTGGTCAAGATGGATGCAAGAGGCATAGATTATTCCATCGGGAAGAAGCTAGACACTCAATATCTTAGGGATATGGCCCAATTGGCAGATAGGGTTTTCCAAGTTGAACATTTGAAAGTCGAGAAAGCCAGAACAAATTAGTTCAATAAAAAAAATAAAAAGTTGCATATGTAGACACAAATGAGTATCTTTCTGACTTAGTCGACGAATATGTCGAAGAAAGAGAGGTATGTGTCGCTGAACTAAAACCAAGACTTCCACATGTGAGCAAATTACTAAAACCATAAAATGGAAAAAATCTTACCGAGCCCAATAAGAATGAGAAATTCGTCACAAAGACATATACCTTCGACATAACAAAGTATGGAGAAATCTTTGATTTATTGGTCACTGGTGTGCGAATCATAGTGCCTCCGGGCCAAAAGATTCCCCCACTGGAAAAAAGAAAAAAGAGAAGTTTTTGTAAGTACCATAATTTTTTGGGCCATAAAACTTCTCAATGTGTAATTTTTAGGGATTTGGAGCAGAAAGCGTTGAACTAAGGAATGCTATAATTTAGCGAGAAGCCAAAAGCCTCAATAAAGATAGACATCAATCCACTCCAGGTTAAAGAAGAAAACTTTACTGAGCATGTCGAGATCTTAATGGTTGAGACTGTTGATGGTCAAGACATAGATGTCGAGAAAGATGAAAAGGTTGAGGAATTGTCTTAAAAAACTATGTATGAAATGATGAAGGTGGTCTTTCCTTAAGCTGAAAAAGGATTGGTCGATTTATTGAATTATTGCAAGTTGAGCGACTCAAAAAACATGTTGTGCCCTAGGTGAAGTGCAGTGTACAACGAGAAAGCGATAAAAGTTGTTGAAGATGCTTCAATGTCAGACCCAAGGAAAGGGGGAAGGTCTGGACCAACACCCAATTTTGTCTTTGAAAAATCGAGAGTTCTTCATAGAAACCAATAATTCCAAGGAAAATCTAGACCATGCTACCAGAGAACCTATGTTCCTCCAACAAACGCTTCCAAGGAAATTGGGTATGACCAGTAAACGAAAAAGGGACAAATCAACAGAAATGGAGAGTAGTTAGTGAAGGAACTAAATCTTCTCATTAGTGAAATTCTAAAGTGGTGAAGAAGCATTCCCATTCCCCTTAAAGTTACAAAGGAAAAAAACCCAATGACGTGGAATCAATGGAGGTGCCACCAAAGAAACAAAAAAAAATCTTGTGAAGCCTCAGGATCCAATGGTCAGGGAAAAGCGTGGACAAAGAAAAAGGAAGATACTAAGAAACCAGTATAGGAGAGGATAACTCCAGCTCTAACCCTAGTGAACCCCTTGGAGGAAGATCATGTTGATGTTGTTGTAGACCTTGATGATGAGATGGTTTCAGACGATTTCAACACATCAGCTGATGACTTCAGTAACTTTCAATATCGTGTCAGTCTTACCGACAATGTATGATCATGTGTTAGAAGCGGATGAAGAATATGTATATGACAAGGAAAAAGCATTTGGGTTACTATGCCATGAACAACGACATAGTCGAAGAGCATCAAGTTATATTTGCAAAATCGGATGCCACAATGATGTATCACTTGAAGACTCTTTTCATAAGGGAGAAAGTGGATAATGTAGGCGTCAATAAAGTCTTCTTGGATGAAGGGGCAACTGTGAATCTCATGCCCCTATCTTTGATGAGAAGGAAAGAGAAGTATGACACTAACCTTCGACTATACAACATGGTGGTGTCAAATTATGAAGGCAAGGCCAGTCACATTTGAAATGTTGGAACTTTCAATACAAATGTCAAGACTGACGTCTCAACTTAAAAGACAGTGTCGGGTTAGATATTATGACATATGTTGAAAGAAAATTACAGATTGTGCAGAAAAATAAATTGCGGAAAATTAAACTACACAATCAATTTTTAACCCAGTTCGGTGCAACGTCACCTACTCTGGGGGCTACCAAGCCAGGAAGAAAATCCACTATGATAATTTTAGTTCAAAGTCTAAACAATTCCGATTTACAACTTCTCTCATAATCACTACCTTGTGCAAATTCTATCTAGGAACCTCCTAGATATGAGAATCCCCTCTCACTTCCAATCACCGAGTGATACCTACAGCCACAAACCTTGTGACTAGACCAAAGAAACAAATAGAAGATTGCATTTCAAATAAACAATACTTAGTTTTTCTTAAAAGCTTCAACTAAGAATAATACTTAACTCTTTGATCAAAATCTCATGAGTGAGAATAATAACTTGATATAAAATCAAGTAACAATCATTTAAACTCAATGCATCAAAAGATACATGAGATACATATAAAGAACAAAAACACTAAAACCTTAAAAGACTCTCAAAACCCTAATCCTTATGTTGCACCCACAATTTGTTCAAATATGAATGCTTGCTATTTTAGGTATAGAAAGTCCTTATTTATAGACTCTTGCAGTATGGGCTTAGACTCTTCAAATCAAATCCATTCTTCACTTTTTAAATCTGCTGCAAGATCTTCACATAAAAATATGAACAGATCTTTTAAGTTTCCTAGAAAGTCTCCGAGATCCTTTTTAATGAAACAAATCAAATATGACTTGTTCCTAATAAATCTCCTTGACCTATGAATAATAATGAGATATATCCAAAAGAACTTCTTAAAAAACAAGTCAAATATTTCAAGATATAAAACAACAGTGCCTGCTGCATAACAGGTCAAGATGTCAAGGCATCTAACTCATCATCTGTCTGATACATATGACAGCAGAACGTGTCATGACAGTTGGTCAAGATGTTGTGTCATCTTGCTCAACATCATCCTAGAACAATGTTTTAGAAAAACTCATGCCAAACCTAAAATCATGGATTTAACAATCTCCACTTTTGGTAAATTTTGGCTAAAACAACCAATTGCACAATAACCCCAGAGAAAGGAATAAAACCACAACACAAGATACATGCAAACATGTAAACTTTGTACAAACTGAAATAGAAACATATATCAGAGAATGTATTGCAGTTACAGATTGCCATCTTTAAAGCTCAATAAGATAGGACCAAAATTCCTCGATCACACATGATCAAGACTTCTCCTTTAAGGGAACACCCAAATCAACAGAAAATAAAAAATACTAAATATGAACTACCCAAGTTCACACATCAGAGGCAGAAACTACAAAAGATAAAATAGTTTCACATCAGGATTTTCACACATCAGAAAAGATGTCAGAACATAAGATAAGACATCATGCATACTAACTAAAATTCTAGCACTTTCAACACATGTTAATAGTGATGATCCAACGTCATAACATGATGTCAAGACAGATGTTGAGACATCTGTTCCTGATATAGAATAATATCTAACTGTAAAATAAATTACAGAACGATGAAAAACATAACAGATTGTTAACCCAATTTGGTGCAATATCGCCTACTCTGCGGGCTACCAAGCCAGGAAGGAAATTCACTATGATAATACTAGTTCAAAGCCTAAACAGTACCAGTTTACAACTTCTCTCCTAATCATTATCTTATGCAACTTCTACCTAGAAATTACCATCTAGATATGAGATCCTCCTCTCACTTTCAATCACCACAGGGATACCTACAACCATAAACCTAGTGACTAGATTAGGAAACCAAAAAAAGATTACACTTCAAATAAACAATACTCAACTCTTTTCTTAAAAGATCATGAGTAACATACTATCAAGTAACAATAACTTGATAAATAGTGAAGTAATAATAACTTGATAAACTATCAAGTAACAAACTATCTATCACACTGTATCAAGAGATATATGGGTGACTTAAAAAAACACAAGAGACTCTCAAAACCTAAGACTTAGACTTCCCCTAATTTTACAATTGTGAAAGTTCAATTACATTAGGTTAGGTCTTCTCTTTAAATACACCTCAGTAGTCCATGAGCTTCGTAATATTTACCCAAACATTTCTTGATCAACAAGCTGAGGGTTGCACCAATTATGCAGAAAAAATTTCCTTAAATCTTGGAACAAATATTCAAGGTTTCTAAATTGTATCAACATCTAATTTTAGAAACTTTAATGCTGTTGGAGATTTGATTTACTTGTTCCAGATTAAATTCTTTTGACCTATGAAATTTATGAGATATGTCCAAAATAAATACCACAAAATCAAATCAAATATGTCAATATTTAAAACAACATGTACTCTTGTTCTTGTACAACATGTCACAATATATGGTAGAACATCTGCCTTTAGTGGAACCTTCACTTTCTCATGTAGCAGTCAGATCAAGATGTTATGACATCTTGCTCAGCATCTGTCAAAAGCATATTTTAGCGAAATTGTTGCCAATCTAAAACCATGGATCTAACAATCTCCCCCTTTGGCAAATTTTAGCTAAAACAACCTTTTGCACAATAAACCTGGAGAGAGAGGAATAAAACCATAAACAAAAACACAAGCTTCATGTTAAACCATGAAAAATTTGCACATGGGGAAGAAGATAACCTATTTCTTCAAATCTATCCAAGAATTCTCCCCCTGCCACAAGGAACCAATTCTTGTGACAGAAAACTAATTCTCCCCCTCAAAGGGAAAATCTAAATAACCAACAGAAGAAGAAACTTTTCCCAGAGGAAGAAGAATATTTTCTCGAAGGTTGTACATTAGAAGAACATGCAACTGATGTAGCACACATAAATCAGAACACAAGACACAACAACAAACATAACTCAGGACACAAGACACAAGACACGAACAAATAAGATGTTAGAACATCTGGTACAATATTCTGCATATAACCACCAGAGAAGTAGCAGTAGAAGTAGACAAAGACAAGACTAACATGACAGACAATCATGCTCCCCCTAAGATGTTGGATACAATAAGCAACAATACTAGACTAGACTCACGAACACTTTTCTCCCCCTTCTTAGCCAAAAATTGACAAAATAAGAGCGAAAAGAAATTTAAATATAAAGAACCAAAAAGACACAAAACTGAGGCATACCAAACTAAACAAGACTGAATCAACAACAGAAAGAAAAATAGAGTCACCCAAAGAGACAAAAACTAAAACTTACTCAAAGATACAAAATCCAAGACTTACCCGAAGAGACAAAAAATAAGACTTACCTAGGAAAATGAAAACACAACACATAAAGAAAAGAAGACACAACCGGAAATAACAAAACTCAAATAGAAACTCACATATTTTTTTATAAATAAAAGATAGCAGACAACAACTATCCAATCCTCCATCTTGCATCATTGAAATTGACCCAATCTTCACCAGCATATGAATCTGAATCATGTATTTGCACATGGCTTTTCTTGAGGGACTTCATCTTGGTTACAAATGTTTTCCCTTTCCTGGATGCTCCAGTAGATGTTCCAACATTTGTTACAATATTGGACTCAACCTTCTTTGAACAAGAAATCATGTCCTTCTTGGTTTTCACCAACTGGATCTTCTCTATATCAGCCTCTTAGGAAGATTTGCTCATGTTGAAACATAACTTTTGAGGATGGTGAGGTAGTAAGGTATATAAATACAAGGAGAGTTACCTTGATTGTAACAACACACCAGTCAATGAGAGCATTTTTGGAAGGAGATCAAATCATCCTTAATAACAGTACACCTCTCGCCATATGAGAGAGACACAATTTTTGTTCAACTTTCTCTCTTTCCAAGCTTTGACTGCTAGAAAATGTTACAACATTTGAAATGACATTCTCTATGCCAATGAAAATGTTTTTCTGAGATTTCACATATCACAAGATGAATACAGTTGGAAAATCGACCAAATAGTTACTACTATAGTTTTTCATTAGTGAAATTACAAAAATACCCCTCATATTCTGAATGTAACTGGAACCTCAAGTTTAGATGAAAATACTTCCTAGAGCTTCTCAGACATACTAAGCATAGGAGTTCCAATATTTGCATGTAGCAAGACCCTGCCATAATGATGATTAGTACCAATGACTTTGTTCTTCAAGCAGACTAACAATGTCATGATATCCTGTTTGACATTGTATTCTTTTAGAAACTGTTGTACCCCAAAATTTTCCCTCTCAATTCTTCAAGAAATTCCTCACAAGATTTCTACTGGGCCAAAATTGCACAAGGTTTGATCAGCTCAAGTTGCCATGGATCATATTGGATTTCCAAGCATTAGGTCAAGGAGAAAACTATTGAAAGAGCAAAGCAGATAAATTTGACTTTTCTAGCAAAATTGAAGAAAAATAAACTTGCTTCAACTCATGCTTAGCTTCGACTGAAGTTTTTCCTCCATGTTAGCTTTGACTGGGTTTGGTTTCCCCTTGAAATAGTTCCCTTCGATTCAAAAGGAAATGACCTTTTACTAGCTTTTTTTGATTCAGAAGGAAATGACCTTCTGATAGCTTCCTTCAATTCAGAAGGCAATGGCCTTCTAAAGGGCTCCTTCGATTCACCAAGTAGGTACTTCCTGCATGCAAGCCTCGTTTGGACATTTAGGTTCCCTACATACATCTTTCGATTGCACCATTGGCCTTACATGTTTGCTTGATTCACAATGCAATGGTTACTTGAATGCAAGCTTCGATTGGGAATTTAGTCTCCTAAATACATCCTTCGATTGAGCGTTGGTCCCTGACATGCTTGCTTTGATTCACAAAATAATGGCTATTTGCCTGCAGTCTTCGTTTGAGCAATGGCCTTTTTCTTGCATGCTTCGATCCTACAAAGTCAGGGGCTCCCACCATGCTAGCGTACACAAGGAAAAGGTGTCTCTGTGCATTCATGTTAGCACCCACAAGGCTTTGGCTATCTTCATGCTAGCTCTGACTGGGCAAAGTCTCCCTTTGAAACAACTTGCTTTCGATACACAAGGGGAACGTCTATATATACAAGTCTTATTGGGACAAAAAGAGACCTCCTGCATGTAAGCTTCGATTACACTAGTGACTCCTTAAAAGCTAGCCTTTGGTGCACATGGAAAAGGCCTCCTATAGCCTCCTTCGATTCAAAGGGGGAAAGCCTCCCGTTGATGCCTTTCGATTCAGAAGTTGGTGGCTTCCTACTGGCCTCCTTTGTTTTATAAGATAAGTGCCTTCTTTACGCTTGCCCCCAGTTTACAAAGCAAGGACCTTCTTCAAGCCAGCAGACACAAGGCAATGGCCTCCTGCAACTATCCTTCGACTCAAAAACCAATGGTCTTGCATGTCTGCAAAATTCACAAGGCATAAATTTCCCTTCATGCTGGCGCTTACAAAGAAAGGGACCTCATGCATATAAGCTTTGATTCCCTCTTGAAAACCCTCAATACGCATAACCTTTACACTATGACATATCTGGGTGTCCCAATCGAAGGTTATACCTTAGTGGCCCATCTGAAGAATTGCAAGTGATACTTATGGTTCCCTCAAAAGGACACATACATGTTTCAAATCGAAGAACACCCATTTGGCCCCCTTCAAAGGATACACAAAAAGGGTCCATTCGAAAGGCACATGCTATTTGGAAACAAATATTATTGTCTAAGGAAAGGACCTGGTCAAAGGATGGACTTTTGAAGTCAAAACGAAAGGTTGAAATATCAAAAGATGCTTGCTGGCCAGAGTCCTATGTGTTGCCAAGTACAAGCCTGCTGTACTGGCCACAACACTCTAAAACTTCTATAAAGCAGTCCTGCAATGATGCCCCTATTCTTGCACCAAAATGGCATACAAGACTGCACCTCAAAGACTACAAGAACAACATACTCAATTTGTTCAAATTTCTTTTGTTTTCCCTCCCAAACATCATCCAAAATCATCTATAAATAAGAGCCTCCACCATATATCTTAGGTGCCCCTGATAGTTGAAAGACTCTTGTTGTGAGAAAATTATCAATTTCTCAAAAATCTCAAACACTATCAAACATTCTCAAATATTCCCAAACACTCTAACTTTGAAAAAACTCAGACCCCTCATACATTAGCGAACCCTTCGATCCACTCCTCAACTTCCAGATAACCATCCTTCGACCCATTCTCCAACTACAACATAATAGTCTTTTAATTCACTCCCTAGACTGTTATATAATAGCCTTCAATTCACTCTTCACCATCATATACTCTCTTTCGATTCAGTGACTGCCCAAACCAAGCAGTGACTGAACTAGCTTCAGGAAGATTCTAGTAAAGTTCCGTCCACCACCAAAGAAGTCACCTACAGCTCCTTCAATTAAGCACTTCAAGAGGTAAGTTCTCTTTAAAACTTGGAACTCTTCCATTTAAATATCATTTGTACATACCAATGAAAGGAAAATGTAGATATGCTATTTAGGAAGTTGGCCATGCCCTAACTATCGATCCCCACTGCCTAATGTTGAAAGTCTCAACCCTGACTAGTTAGACTTTGGATTTTGGTGCCCAATAATCTTGTGCTAACCCCTGACCTGTAGCTTTCAAAAGTTACACTTGTTAGTTGTATTTTCAAGTTTAGATAGTATCTCTGCATCCTTCGATTGGCTAAGCATTGAAGCCTTTCGAATATCAACCTGAGAGCTTTACATTCTGTGATATGGTGGGAGAACTGACTTGAAGGCTATTCTTTTGATCGCAAATGTTGCGGTTAGCAAGAGTCGCCACTGAATTTTCTTTTATCCAAAAGGAAAGGTGAAAAAGCACATGAAAGACCTTTGAGATTATTTCTTGATTTCGGGGGGTAGATTATGAAAAGGGAAGGTATTAGCATCCTTTTCATCCATGGTTTTACATGGGATCATAGTTACTTTCTTGATCACTTGCTTTTGTTTGAAATTATGCTTTTGTGGTTTTTGAAAGTATTTTGTAAAGAGGCCATTGTTTAGGAAAACTTCATAATGATTCTCGTTCGTAAGAATGTATACAAAGTGGTTGATCTTTTGAAAATGTTTTCAAGTTTGTAAGATGTTTTGAAAGTGTAGGTGTTTGTTTTGAAAGTAGCAAGGATGTTTATTTTGAAATGGATCAAGTAATTAGGAGCATTCAATCTACTCAAAAGTCTTTCTTGTTCATTTTCCTTTTCCTTTGACATTGTTATCTTACCATTGATTTGATAAATAACCCTATCTTTGGATGTAAACGGGACGGGCGTGGGTCATTGTATAACCATGATTAGAAATGTTGCAAGCTATCTTTGCATTCTTTTTTAGGGACTAAGATCATTTGAAAGGCAACTTAGATAGCGTCATCGAGAGACTATGATCTTGTATTTGCTTGTTTTTTTGCTAAGATACCTCACATGCGTAATATGGCCATTTTGTAAAGGCAACCAAGTGGATTTACCCTAGGGGTGCTTGTGTGCAAGTGTATTGTTTTCATGCTTGATTTTGTCTTGAATTAGGGTTTTCTATTTGATTTATTTTAGTCTTTCCATACAAACCCTAATTTAAAGCGATAAATTGCGATATATAAAGTTATTACGCTATTACAATGCTTGTGGGAGGGGGGTGTACAAATTGTAAATGGGGATTGCAAGAACATAAACCTAATTAATCTATTACAATCAAATTGAATTTGTACAAGTATTGAAATAAATAATGTACAAGATGAATATGCAAGAATGTAAATGCAAAGAAAATGGATCTTTTTGTTTGGATTTTTTTATGGGAAAAAGGAATTTGTTTTAACCTAATTAATTAAAAGAAAATAATTAATTAATTAAAAGAATTTGTTTTAACCTAATTAATTGATTAACCTAATTTACTAAGAAAAGATCTTAAATAAAAAAACCTAAGTCTATTAATTGCTTAAAAGGAAATTAAGTTTAAGAAAAGTATTTTTGTATTTTTTGTCTTGAAAATAATTTATAGTATTATAAAATATTTTGGCCTTTTTTATATTAAAATAATATATTTAAATTGGTGCAAAAATAAAATAAATAAAACCTATTTTTTTAATTAAATTTACAAGATATTTAGTGAAATGAATAAAGTATTTATTAAATAAAAATAATTTTTATGAGAAAAAATAAATAAATTTTCTCAAACTGAAAATCTAATATTTTTGTATTTTTTATGATTTTTTAATATTGGGAATAATATTTAAGAAAATAAATGAAATAAAAATAAGAAAATAAAATAAAATTGGGCCAGGGATGCAAATAGTCCACAGGGGGGTTAGAAAGTAAAAACAAAAAAAAAACAAAGGCCCAAAAATGGAGCCCAACGCCTGCAAAAAAGAGGAAATCAGAATGCAAAAAGGTTTGAAAAAATCAAAAGGGTACCACTGGGGCTCGAACCCAGGTCCCAAAGGTTACAGGTGCGCGCTTCTACCACTTGGGTGGCTATACATCCGTTAACATAAGAAAAACAACAAATATATGATATAAAACGCGCCATAAGTTGCACTTCATCTTCAACCTCCAGCCAGACCAACTGTAACTTGTTCATTTCTTAACAAAAATAAAAACTGTAAATATGAAACTTGTAGCAAATTTCCTCACGGTTTCAAAAATGTAAAGTATTAAAACTATAGATCAAAGATAAGCATGAAGTTTATTGGCCCTAAACTGAACCCTAAAAATCTCAGAAATTTCAATCTTAAAATTCTCTAAGCTCAAGAAAAATTAATGGAAACTATGGATATGGTTAGCTTTAGGGCAATGATATCTACATGTTTTGTTCACAGATAAATCATTGATGATGCCTGTATGAGAAGTTCCAAAGTTAGAAAACTTACCTTGCAAGAGGTTATTAGGTTTGAAGTTTGAGCATATTTCAAGGAGTTCCAATGGTTGGGTTAGTTTCCTCAAGTTCCCAGGAAGCTAATGGAATGCTTAGCTTGAGCTAAAAGGGCATGAAGAGTTCTGGAGAAGTCCAAGTGCAAAGCTCTGTTTTTGAAAATGGAGGGTGGTGTTAATGGTGTTACAGTTCTGTAACAGGGTGTGAGATCAGTTCTAAATGATGTCTAGAAGCTTTAGGAAACAAAAGGCTTGAAAACGCACGAGGGAGTTATGAGTTTCAAGTTTTTGGTCAGTTTATGTGAAAATGGAGGTATGGAATGTGATTCTGAGTTCTAGATGTTTTCAGGGCATGAGCATTCGTGTGTTTGATGCAAATAGTTTGTGTATGTATAAGAAAAATGATTGGAGTGCATTGGTCAGTCAGAAGTATAAGTTACAAGCTTTTGGTTAGGTTACTTGATTTTGAAGAAAACAGGGAAACCAAGTTTCAATGTGTAGTACAAGCATGGGCTGGGTGATTGTATGTGTCTAAACATTTCTCATGAGTTATAGGACTTATGTGATCAGAAGAGAACAAGTGCAAGGATCAAGAAAAAGTTTTGTGCAAAAAGTCACTTTATCAAAATGGCAATTGTGATACGATGGGAGAACTGACTTGAGGTTCTGCGTTTTTATTCGCACTTGTTCGGTTTAGCAAGAGTCGCCACCGACTTTTTATTTTATCCTAAAGGAAAGGTTAAAAAGCACAGGAAAAACCTTTGAGATGTTTTCGTGGGTTCGGGGGGTAGATTATGAAAAGGGAAGGTGCTAGCACCCTTTTCATCCATGGTTATCCATGGGCTCTTAGTTACTTGTTTTAGATCACTTGCCTTGATTTTCAATTGCTTGAAATGGTGTTTGTGTGTGTATGTTCTTTTTGAAAATGTTTTGAAAAAGATGCCTTGTCTAGGCAACCCTTGTAACAATTCTTTACTCGAATGTTTTACAAAAGGTGTTTGTCTTTTTGAAAAAGATGTTTCAAGGTTTTGAAAGTTGTTTTTAAAGTTGTGGAGTGGAGTGTGTTTTGAAAGTAGGCAAGTGTGTTTTTGCAAGTTTGATCAAGTAACTAAGAGTTGTCTACCCCTAAATTTACTCAAAGATTTTTTCTCATGTTTTAACCCTTTTAACAGTATTGTTCCACCATTGTACTTGGTGGACAATCTTGTGTTAGGATGTTAACGGGACAGGCGCGGGTCATCGTTTAGACCATGAAAGCAATGATGTCAAGTGTCTTTGGCAATTTTCTTGAGGGACTATGATCATTTTGTTTAGGCAACTTCGAAAGCGTCATCGAGGGACTATGATCATTTGATTTGTTTTTGTTTTGCCAAAGAACCCAACATGCAAACATGGCCCATTTTTGAAGGCAACAAGTAGGATTACCCTAGGGGTGCAAGTGTGAATTGTGTATTGGTTTTCATGCATTTGTCTTTGTATTAGGTTATCTAGCGGTTGACTTTGAATCTTCGCATACAAACCCTAATTACTATACAGTATATAGAAAGCGATAAATTGCGGGAATTTAAAGTCTAAGCTATTACAAATAAGTATCCGGGAATGGAGGTACAAATATTTACAAATGGGGATGAGTCTTATCAGGATAGTAGTGTCCAAATAATATTTACAACCAAATCGAATCGCATTCCCAATGTAAAATGTAGCAATGTATAAGAATAAAAGCAATGTATCAAAAGTATTTGTGAAAGTGTATGTGATTATTTACAAGTGATTAAAAGGGTTAACCTAATGTATTTATTAAGAATTTTATTTATTTTTGGTTTTTTTGTTAAGTTATATAAACAAAAAGGGTTTTAAAGAAAAAAGTAATTAATTCAAAACAAACTAATTGTTTATATATTTTTTTAATGTTTTTTATGTACAAGATCTAATTAAACAAAAGAAAAGGTTTTAGTAAAGAAAAATTGTTTAAACTTGATAAAATCTAATATTTACATTTCAAGTGTGATAGAAAGTATTAGTAATAAAAATATGAAGAATTAATATATTACTTTTTAATTTAACAAAAAAATATAGATTGTAAAAAGGAAAGAAAATAAGGTAATAAGAAAAAAGTGTTAATTTATAAGTATAAGAAAAAAAAAGTAAATAATAAAAGGGTTAAGTGGGCTTTAGAGTTGTTCTTGGCCCAAAACAAAGTTTGAAGGAGAAAAAAAAGGGGGGGTACGTACGCTGAAAGAGGGGTAAGGCGCTAGAATGGAAATGGGCTTAGGCATGTTAATGGGGCAGAGGCCCAAAGGTTTGACAATTTTTCTAAGGGTTTGTTTTGTTGTTACTCAGATTATGGTTACAATTTTACAGAGGCGCCGCTTCCATCTTCTTCTTCGTCCCCTTCACTTTCTCAAGCCAAGGCCATTGACGCTCCCTCTACACCTCAGCTGTCAGACGCCACCGTCCATCTCTCCTCTCCCCATGATAATTCAGGCCACGATGAAAAAAGGTAGCCTTGTTTCTGTCTTAACGCATTTTTAGGGTTTGTTTTATTTTGTTTCAGAACAAGGGTTTGTTGTTGAACAGCGCCGCTTCCATTCATCGTCTTCTTAATCTTTCTTGAGCAATGCTTTCTGAATAAAACTCCTCTCCGCCTATGGCCACCAGGCGCCACCGTCCATCTCTTCCTCCTTCCACGGTCAAGCAAGGCGGCGACACGAAAAGGTTTGATTTCTGTTTTATGCGTTTTTAGGTTTTCAAGTTTTATATGTTATGATTTATTTCTGTATGTCTTACCTCTTACACGCTATTGATTTTTATATGTTATCTTTGTTTGTGTGAGGTGTGAAAGAAAAGGGAAGAAGAAATTAAACTTTGGAGAGGAGACAGAGGAATGGGCTGGAGGCGTGTCTCAGGCGGCCAGACGGAGGGAATATGATGCTGATTAGTTTTGTTCTGGTATTCCTGGTATCTTTCTTTTGTTAGGTTTTATGATGATATCCCTGAAAACCCTAGCTCATCCATTTCAGAAACTTCTTTTCCTCTTCTGCTTATCTGAACGCTTTGCTTATTGTTGTGATTCTCGATGATGAGCTTTTGCTCTGAGAGTACGTTTGGATATTTGTTTATTGCTTCTGAGATGCTTGCTTGTTCCCCTTCTGTCTTCTTGAATGCTTTCCTCTGAATACTTGTGTGCTTAGATTCTGAGTTGCCTTTGATATCTTTGGCTTTGGCTTGCTCGATGATGAACCTTGGTTCTGAGAGATTGTTTGGATATGTGTGATTCTGGCTTTTGATGAATTTTTGTGTTCTTTGATAATGATGATGATAACTATGAAATTTGCTTTTCCTCTCTCTTTTGGCTTTGATTCTGAGTTGAATATACTAACCCTATGATGAATATATTCTGAGGGTTTTTGTTGGTGTTTTGGTTTTGATGTTGGTTTGGGTATTTGGATGTCTTGATGTTGTACAGTTTGTTGGGGTTTCTGGTTTTGACAGGCTTGAGGCTGTTTTTTTGTGTTTATACAGTTTGGGAGGCAAGCTTTGTGTTATTGTTTAGGCAAGCATGAGGCTTGAAGTAGTTTGGATAGGTTTTTAGGATTTTGGCTTGTTTGTGTTATGCAGGCCTTTGAAACAGAGTTTTTTAGGCAGGTTGATACAGTTTGGTGGTTTGTTGAAGGCTTATGTTTATGCAGGCCTGAAATAGGTTGGAGGCAATTTGTTGGTAACAGGCAGGCTGTGTTTGCTTGCTTGAAGGTTATATTTTTCTTTATGTGTTTTCTGCCCCCCTCTCTTTAACAGTTCTGATATGTTTGTTTTATATCTCTTAAGCCTGCCTCAAGAAACTGTAAGCCTGCTCCTTTTTACTCTCTTTTCTCTCTCTCTTAAAGCATATTATAATGCTTTAGAATATCTGTCTCTGAAAAAGCTTTGGCCAGAAAATGATGATAAAATGTGTACTTTTCACAAGCTTGCTTGCATCTTTTGCTTTCCTCTGCATCTTTCTAGATTTTCTGCATATCTCTTGTGTACTTGTTGACAGCTTTTTTGATAGCTTTGACAGCTTTGCACTTTTGACAATTTGGTTTACTTTGTTTGATAGTGCAATTCAGTTTAGTTGACATTTTGGACTTTGTAATTGTTTGGCATATTCATTTGTCCATGTGCAGCTTGTTTGAATTTTTAACTTGGCTGTTCAGTTTGCCTTGTTTGATTTTATGCATTTTGGTTGACATTTTTGTTGACACTTTGCAATTTGAAATTATGCAGCTTTGTGTATTTTGCAAAATAATTCATATGCTTGTAAAACATTTAATTTCCCTCTTTGTGAACCAAGAAGAGACATCTTCTTGCGATTTGCAGAGAGGTCGAAAAAACTGATTCCGGCCAAAACTTTTAATGATGAGCTTTAATTATCTGTCTGCCTTTTTAATTCATCTGTGTTTGAATTCTCTCTTCTCTTTTTGCAGGTAAATATCAGTCGGGCAATGGGGAGCATCAGTAGAAGATGAAGACTTAGGAAAATTAGGATATAACTTTATTTTACCTTTAATCATTGTAACAATATTAATGTAAAAAATTGTAAATAAATTTACAGTGTTCAAATAATAATTGTAACAAACAATTAAAAATGAATAAAAATAATCCTTCTTTGTCAGATATATCTCTTTAAATTCTTCTGCATTTATTTATTTAATTACTTAAATTTCTTGAATTATAATAATTGGAAGTTATCCAATAATTTTAACTTAGAAATTATAAATAATTAACAAACGTCGCAGTCTCACTGTCTTGCATTAATCAATAATAAACCCGGTGTTCCAATTAGCCATAAGCACTGCACAGTCAATCAAACAAACATCCATATGCCTTTTCTCTTTACTGATTAAACCCAACACTGCAAATTTTCAACCAGAAGCCTCAGCTTCTAACCCAGAGGTTCAGGTTTTTTTGAGAAACAAAACTGAAATCTTGAGCAGGCGTCAAAGCAGTGTAACAGCCAATTAATACACTGTGGATTCAAATTCTTCTGAAAATGCGCGTGCAAACCCTAATTTTTGATTTATTGTCAAAGAAACGCCTGCCTGATCAAACCCTGAGCCAAACTCAACCAAACCACTAAAAACCCTAATAATCTGCTTGGACTGATTCAAAAGTTAATGGAAACCCTAATTTTGTCTGACTGATAAGAAAAGTCTGTTTGACCGATTCTTGAGCCAATCTGAAAAATCAGGAAAAGCCCGAAGCTGTGATTTCTTGTAAAAAGAGGAGGGAAAATTTTGGGGTGCAACAGTTGCCCCTGTTCAATCCTCTTGGACCTGAAGAGTTAGATCGGCAAGTTTGCCGTTCGCGACTTGAAGTTAAAAGGAGATTGGACACTAGAGTGCCCAAAAAATTTGCACTCGGTGATGTGATTGAGGGAATGGGCTTAAAGATGCCATTTGCTGATGGGCTTAAAGATGCCATCTGGAGATGTGACAGGGGGATGGGCTTAGAGATGCCATCTGGAAATTGCTTGTAGGAGGATGGGCTTAGAGATGCCATCTAGAAATTGCTGGTAGGAGGATGGGCTTAGAGATGCCATCTGGAAATATTTGTTGAACTGTATGTCGTTGGTGAGTGGGTGAGTATCAGAAAGGTATCCACGTTTTGGAACATCTCTGAACTGGGGGTCTGAATAAGCAATAGATTGACATCCGTATCTGGAAGCATCCGTAAGCTGTCTTCAAAAGTTGAATCTGAACAAGCGATAGATTAACATCCGTGTCTGGAGAATCCGTAAACTGTTTTCAGAAGTCTTGAATCTGAACAAGCGATAGGTTAACATCCGTATCTGGAGAACCCGTAAACTGTTTTCAGAGGTCTTGGAGATGAATAAGCAATAGATCAACATCCATGTGGGGAAGCGTCCGTAAACTGTTTTCAAAAGTTGAGTCTGAATAAGCGATAGATTAACCTCCGTGTTTGGAGAATCCGTAAACTGTTTTCAGAAGTTGAAGAATCTGAACAAGTGATAGGTTAACATCCATGTCTGGGGAACCCGTAAACTGTTTTCAGAAGTCTTGAAGTTGAATAAGCAATAGAGCAACATCCATGTTGGGAAGCGTCTGTAAACTGTTTTCAGAAGTTGAAGAATCTGAACAAGCGATAGGTTAACATCCGTGTTTGGAGAACCCATAAACTGTTTTCAGAAGTCTTGAAATTGAATAAGGAACCGGTGTAGGGTTGCCTGATGATGAGTTCGTGTAAAACTGCATCTGGATTTGAGAAGGAACCGGTGTAGGGTTTCCTGATGATGAGTCCGTGTAAAACTGCATCTGAAATTGTTAATGATAGCCTTTTATTCTTATCCTGAAAAGGACAAATGTTAGCTAAACACAAAGTTATGTTGCATGAAATGTATGATGCAATATATGTTATATCAATGTTTATGATATGAATGTAATGAATGCGCATGTAAGCTGATGAGCTGTCTTGCTGGGGATAGATGAATCCTGGATAGCCGGAGATGATAGAATCTTGACTGTTGCCGGGGAAAGTGAATCATTGACTGCTGCAGGGGATTGCAGGAATCTCTGATTGCTGAAGCTGAGCCATCCTTGTTGACTGCTGACTGCTTGGGGGACAAGATCTTCAGTTGTTGAGGGATCTTAGGATCACCGCTGGGGATTGAAAATCCTTGGTGACCTGTGGGGAATGAGAATTCTGATGATCTCTACTGGGGAGTGTCTAAATATCCTGTGAGGAACTGAGAATGAGAGTCTTCATTCTGCTTGGGGATTGATAGTTGGAAGTTTTAGCTCCGCTGGGGATTGCAAGAATCTTTTGATTACTGCAGGTATTGATCTGGGATCCTGAAAAGGTTGGTCGGTGAGATAGTTGTCCTGGCTGGTTTCAGGTATTAATCTCTGACCTGAGAAAGAAAGATAGTTTTCCTATCTTGTTACAGGTATTAATCTTCAATCTCTTCATGTAGATAGTTTTCCTGGCTGGTTTCAGGTATTAATCTACAATCAGTCGTCCACAGATAGTTTTCCTGGCTTGTTACAGGTATTAATCTGGAACTTGGGTTATACGCCACTTTGAGAATGAGAATCTTCATTCTGTTGGGGGCCAGAAATTGGGAGTATACCAATCTTCTGAGGTTTTAAGGATGAGAGTCTTCATTCTGTTAACGGTCAGAAATTGGGAGTATACCAATCTTCTGAGGTTTTAAGGATGAGAATCTTCATTCTGTTAACCGTTAACTGCTATCTGGTCGTAATCCAGGCTTCATAATAACTAGTTGGGGATATAAACTAGTATCCGGTCGGATCTGGGCTTCATAGCTTGCTCTTTGGAGATACCACTATCTGGTCGTAATCCAGGCTTCGCGGTAGTCTGATATTGTGAACGAATGACAGAATAGCTACCGTGTCTGGAGCGTATCTGAAACTGTATCTTGGAGTTGAGATCTGTATGAGTAGCAGAATGACTTCCGTGTCTGGAGTGTATCTGAAACTGTAACTGGGATCTGAATGAGTGACAGAATGACTACCGTGTCTGGAGCGTATCTGAAACTGTATCTTGGAGTTGAGATCTGTATGAGTAGCAGAATGACTTCCGTGTCTGGAGTGTATCTGAAACTGTATCTGGGATCCGAATGAGTGACAGAATGACTACCGTGTCTGGAGCGTATCTGAAACTGTATCTTGGAGTTGAGATCTGTATGAGTAGCAGAATGACTTCCGTGTCTGGAGTGTATCTGAAACTGTAACTGGATCGGAATGAGTGACAGAATGGCTACCGTGTCTGGAGCGTATCTGAAACTGTATCTTGGAGTTGAGATCTGTATGAGTAGCAGAATGACTTCCGTGTCGGGAGTGTATCTAAAACTGTAACTGGGATCTGAATGAGTGACATAATGGCTACCGTGTCTGGAGCGTATCTGAAACTGTATCTTCCAACAGGTGATGAAGGAATTGTTGAACACTTTCGACATTCGAATGCCCCAAGTGATGATGAAGGAGACTTGCCCCAAGTTCACTAAACTTTTGAGAGATTTGTTGAAATTTTGACTGGACTGCCCCAGGTTAATTGAACTTTGAAAGATTTTGTTGAAATCTTGACTGGACTGCCCCAGGTTAATTGGATAGTGACATGTCATGCCCCCTTGTTGATAGGAGATTTGTCAATGGAAGTGTCATCCTTCTTGAAGTGATTTTACTCACTGAGAGAGTTTTCGTTCCTCCGAACATTCACTGTAGGAATTTCTTCGCTGTCAAACAAATAACCATGTGCAAACAACGATATTCAAATAATGCAAAGTTTATGCTTGTCTCGAAGTTTTTGAAAAATTCGTTTTTTAGCAGAAAACTTTTTGTAAGACAAATTCAACATAAGATTTAGGACAAAGCCTTACAGGAGTCAGGATACCTTTTGTAACAGTATGCTTTCGAACTAACCCATGCTTCAATTAGGACTTTTGAAGGGTTGTAACGTGGCTCGGTTCACGGTTTAAGAAACAAAGGATAAAGGCTCAAAGTATATTTGTACCCACCCGCTCTTCGTGATGTCCTTCAATCCTAAACTCAGTTACTTGTGCGTCGAACTCCATTCGAGTTTGGAACGACCTTTTGGTGATGGTTCACACAAGTTGAATTTGGAGGGAAGTCATCCTTTCCTTTTTTCTTTTGCAACATTTTTCATGTTGTTGAGGATTCGTAATGACCTCGTCCTTTTGATTTATTATCCCTAACTTTTGCCCGACTGTTCCTGTTTTCGAGATTACAGGCAGCGGGATGCCCCAAGTTTCTTAAGCCTCCTTTATAGGTTTTGACTTAATGGGTTTTTCTCTTTTGAGAGATTGACTGCCTATGTGATAGGGAACCATCACTGTCTTTTTGATTCCAGAGGAATATTTTTCTCTTTTTGATGTCGTTCGTTGTATTACGAACTGACAGTTTGCGACTTCAATGCACATCTTTTTTGAATTAACTGAGAGACTACCCTGCCCCAAGTTTAAATCAAAGGTTTCAAATTGTTTAGAACAGAAAACTCCTACTTCTTTGGCTCGAAGGGGTTGACTAGGGATTATCTTCCTTATAACTCCAGTGTTTGGGGTTTGAAAGAAATGCCTATACATCATCAGCAAGGTCTGTTCAAAAGCATACTGTATGAGATTATGGTATTGTTTCGTCATCCTCCCTCTAAAGGCTTGCAGCTTTTTATCAATAGTTAAATATCATAAATAAAGCATAAGAGTAGTGAAAACGAATGGATGAATTCAAGACAAACATATGCAATGCATTAATGAAACAAAGTTTGACATTAATAGATAAATTGTTTGAATAACAAAAGAAATTACAACTTGAAAATTCGAATGGAACAAAAGTCTCTCAGTTTGAGCTTTGTCATTTCAGGTGGAGAAACCCTTAACAGAAGATTTTCATCTCGCCATCTGGCATGAATCTCAGCACTCCAATGTCAATCAGATCTTGAATCTTGTTCTTCAATGCCCAACAGTCGTCGGTGTCATGTCCCAGACTATAGGAGTGGTATACACAAAACGTGTCGGGATGATAGCTAGGAGCGGAGGTATTGGGCTTCCGAATAGGATCCCTCAAAGCAGTCAGATTGACCTCCAACAAGCGCTCCAGTATTAGAGATGACGGTATGTCAGTCTCAGTCAACTGTCTTCCCAACGTATTTTGCTTACGCCGATTACCCCGTTGACGCTGACGAAGTTATTGGTGGGCTTGTGACCCTGAAGCAAGTAGAGGAGCTTTTCCCTTATCTTCTTATCTGGAAGGGGGTTGAATGATGACTTGCTCTTCAACCTTAGAGGTTTGCCCCACTTGGTTGTCCCGAAGCAGTTGGTTGACAAGAACCCTGAGCTCCTCTTGTCTTTGAGCCAAGTCCTGGATGAGAGCCATTTGGCCCACCAGTTGTCCCATCATCTGGATCCTCATTGTTGCCAGCTCGAACTGCAGTTCCTCCAACTGATCACTCCTGGTATTGCTTGAATTCCCCTGGACCATGCCCCTTGTGAGGAGAGCTTTCACTTCTTCTTGCCCCTGGGACAGGTTCAAGAATATTTCCTGAAGTTGAGCATTTTGGTCCTGGATATCCTTGACAGTCCTCTCTAGAGCCATCTCTTACTGAAATAAATAGTAGGTGAATAAGGAAACCTGAAAAGGAAAAAACTGTTATGATGCAATGCATGATATGTGAATGCATGTTTTCAAGGATCTCTCGGGGTAAACACGAGAAAATGTTAGAGGTCGAACTTCGGTCTTTGATTGGAGAACTTTGCACCGGTGGATGTCTTTCCACTAGAATCAAGCTCACCATGTCAAGTGGGTCATAGCCCCTGATTCAAGTTGTTGCACTTGATCTTTGATGACATTTGTTTAGAGGAGAAACCTCTTGCCCCTTGGGTATATGTCTGGTTCAACATGACCCTGCGTCAAAAGACCTTCGAGATCCTTGAAATGGTTACTGAAAATGCTATGGTATGATGTTATAATGTTATGTACATGTATGCAAAAGCAAGTAAGTGTATATACAGGCAATCATATTCACACAAAGCAAATAAGTCCTTAGGTTTAGGCTTGCATGGGGTTCGTAGGTAAGTACCCTCTTGAAGTTAGTTGGCTCATCCTGTCCTAAAATAGAAACCGGGTTCTAAGGAGCTCAATATCATTGGATTATTTTCTGTGTTCATTGTTTTGGTTTAGCCACTTAACTGGAGACCAAAATATTCCAAGAAAACAATCCTCAATGAGTGTAGTATCGAGTATCTACCAACTTCGGACTGCACCAAAGTCGGTCATCTCACTACCCCTAAAAAGGCTAAGATGGTCAATTAAGGTTCTAAGAGTTCGTTAGTGCTTCATGACATCACTCAGCGGCCCCGTACTCTCCTTGATTGAACTCAAGGGTTACCGGTACTCACAAATATGTCACACTAACATAGCTTACTGCTTCAACCATGTCGGTATACCCCGCACAATTCCCTCACAGTTTTATTGCTATTTACCTAAGAAGGTGCCCCAAATCCGGGTGTAGGATTTACAACAAACCCAAACAAGGACCCAAAAAGTAAAGCAATCAAAAGCAATTAAAGCAAGTATGTAAAGGTGATCTAAACCCTAAGGTAACCCCGCTTTTAAATCAATCCCCAGCAGAGTCGCCAGTTCTGTGATACGGTGGGAGAACTGACTTGAGGTTCTGCGTTTGTATTCGCACTTGTTCGGTTTAGCAAGAGTCGCCACCAACTTTTTATTTTATCCTAAAGGAAAGGTTAAAAATCACAGGAAAAACCTTTGATATGTTTTCATGGGTTCGGGGGGTAGATTATGAAAAGGGAAGGTGCTAGCACCCTTTTCATCCATGGTTATCCATGGGCTCTTAGTTACTTGTTTTAGATCACTTGCCTTGATTTTCAATTGCTTGAAATGGTGTTTGTGTGTGTATGTTCTTTTTGAAAATGTTTTGAAAAAGATGCCTTGTCTAGGCAACCCTTGTAACAATTCTTTACTCGAATGTTTTACAAAAGGTGTTTGTCTTTTTGAAAAAGATGTTTCAAGGTTTTGAAAGTTGTTTTGAAAGTTGTGTTGTGGAGTGTGTTTTGAAAGTAGGCAAGTGTGTTTTTGCAAGTTTGATCAAGTAACTAAGAGTTGTCTACCCCTAAATTTACTCAAAGATTTTTTCTCATGTTTTAACCCTTTTAACAGTATTGTTCCACCATTGAACTTGGTGGACAATCTTGTGTTAGGATGTTAGCGGGACAGACGCGGGTCATCGTTTAGACCATGAAAGCAATGATGTCAAGTGTCTTTGGCAATTTTCTTGAGGGACTATGATCATTTTGTTTAGGCAACTTTGAAAGCATCATCGAGGGACTATGATCATTTGATTTGTTTTTGTTTTGCCAAAGAACCCAACATGCAAACATGGCCCATTTTTGAAGGCAACAAGCGGGATTACCCTAGGGGTGCAAGTGTGAATTGTGTATTGGTTTTCATGCATTTGTCTTTGTATTAGGTTATCTAGCGGTTGACTTTGAATCTTCGCATACAAACCCTAATTACTATACAGTATATAGAAAGCGATAAATTGCGGGAATTTAAAGTCTAAGCTATTACAAATAAGTATCCGGGAATGGAGGTACAAATATTTACAAATGGGGATGAGTCTTATCAGGATAGTAGTTTCCAAATAATATTTACAATCAAATCGAATCGCATTCTCAATGTAAAATGTAGCAATGTATAAGAATAAAAGCAATGTATCAAAAGTATTTGTGAAAGTGTATGTGATTATTTACAAGTGATTAAAAGGGTTAACCTAATGTATTTATTAAGAATCTTATTTATTTTTGGTTTTTTTGTTAAGTTATATAAACAAAAGGGTTTTAAAGAAAAAAGTAATTAATTCAAAACAAACTAATTGTTTATATATTTTTTAATGTTTTTTATGTACAAGATCTAATTAAACAAAAGAAAAGGTTTTAGTAAAGAAAAATTGTTTAAACTTGATAAAATCTAATATTTACATTTCAAGTGTGATAGAAAGTATTAGTAATAAAAATATGAAGAATTAATATATTACTTTTTAATTTAACAAAAAAGTATAGATTGTAAAAAGGAAAGAAAATAAGGTAATAAGAAAAAAGTGTTAATTTATAAGTATAAGAAAAAAAGTAAATAATAAAAGGGTTAAGTGGGCTTTAGAGTTGTTCTTGGCCCAAAACAAAGTTTGAAGGAGAAAAAAAAAGGGGGGGGGGGGTACGTACGCTGAAAGAGGGGTAAGGCGCTAGAATGGAAATGGGCTTAGGCATGTTAATAGGGCAGAGGCCCAAAGGTTTGACAATTTTTCTAAGGGTTTGTTTTGTTGTTACTCAGATTAGGGTTACAGTTTTACAGAGGCGCCGCTTCCATCTTCTTCTTCGTCCCCTTCACTTTCTCAAGCAAAGATCATTGACGCTCCCTCTACACCTCAGATGTCAGACGCCACCGTCCATCTCTCCTCTTCCCATGATCATTCAGGCCACAATGAAAAAAGGTAGCCTTGTTTCTGTCTTAACGCATTTTTAGGGTTTGTTTTATTTTGTTTCAGAACAAGGGTTTGTTGTTGAACAGCGCCGCTTCCATTCATCGTCTTCTTCATCTTTCTTGAGCAATGCTTTCTGAACAAAACTCCTCTCCGCCTATGGCCATCAGGCGCCACCGTCCATCTCTTCCTCCTTCCATGGTCAAGCAAGGCGGCGACACGAAAAGGTTTGATTTCTATTTTATGTGTTTTTAGGTTTTCAAGTTTTATATGTTATAATTTATTTCTTTATGTCTTACCTCTTACACGCTATTGATTTTTATATGCTATCTTTGTTTGTGTGAGGTGTGAAAGAAAAGGGAAGAAGAAATTAACCTTTGGAGAGGAGACGGAGGAATGGGCTGGAGGCGTGTCTCAGGCGGCCAGGCGGAGGGAATATGATGCTGATGAGCTTTGTTCTGGTATTCCTGGTATCTTTCTTTTGTTAGGTTTTATGATGATATCCCTGAAAACCCTAGCTCATCCATTTCAGAAACTTCTTTTCCTCTTTTTCTTATCTGAACGCTTTGCTTATTGTTGTGATTCTTGATGATGAGCTTTTGCTCTAAGAGTACGTTTGGATATTTGTTTGTTGCTTTTGAGATGCTTGCTTGTTCCCCTCTGTCTGCTTGAATGCTTGCCTCTGAATACTTGGGTGCTTAGATTCTGAGTTGCCTTTGATATCTTTGGCTTTGGCTTGCTTGATGATGAACCTTGGTTCTGAGAGATTGTTTGGATATGTGTGATTCTGGCTTTTGATGAATTTTTGTGTTCTTTGATAATGATGATGATAACTATGAAATTTGCTTTTCCTCTCTCTTTTGGCTTTGATTCTGAGTTGGATATACTAACCCTATGATGAATATATTCTGAGGGTTTTTGTTGGTGTTTTGGTTTTGATGTTGGTTTGGGTATTTGGATGTGTTGATGTTGTAAAGTTTGTTGGGGTTTCTGGTTTTGACAGGCTTGAGGCTGTTTGTTTGTGTTTATACAGTTTGGGAGGCAAGCTTTGTGTTATTGTTTAGGCAAGCATGAGGCTTGAAGTAGTTTGGATAGGTTTTCAGGATTTTGGCTTGTTTGTGTTATGCAGGCCTTTGAAACTGAGTTTTTTAGGCAGGTTGATACAGTTTGGTGGTTTGTTGAAGGCTTATGTTTATGCAGGCCTGAAACAGGTTGGAGGCAATTTGTTGGTAACAGGCAGGCTGTGTTTGCTTGCTTGAAGGTTATATTTTTCTTTATGTGTTTTCTGCCCCCCTCTCTTTAACAGTTCTGATATGTTTGTTTTATATCTATTAAGCCTGCCTCAAGAAACTGTAAGCCTGCTCCTTTTTACTCTCTTTTCTCTCTCTCTCTTAAAGCATATATAATGCTTTAGAATAGCTGTCTCTAAAAAAGATTTGGCCAGAAAATGATGATAAAATGTGTACTTTTCACAAGCTTGCTTGCATCTTTTGCTTTCCTCTGCATCTTTCCAGATTTTCTGCATATCTCTTGTGTACTTGTTGACAGCTTTTTTGATAGCTTTGACAGCTTTGCACTTTTGACAATTTGGTTTACTTTGTTTGATAGTGCAATTCAGTTTAGTTGACATTTTGGACTTTGTAATTGTTTGGCATATTCATTTGTCCATGTGCAGCTTGTTTGAATTTTTCACTTGGCTGTTCAGTTTGCCTTGTTTGATTTTATGCATTTTGGTTGACATTTTTGTTGACACTTTGCAATTTGAAATTATGCAGCTTTGTGTATTTTGTAAAATAATTCATATGCTTGTAAAACATTTAATTTCCCTCTTTGTGAACCAAGAAGAGACATCTTCTTGCGATTTGCAGAGAGGTCGAACAAACTGATTCCGGCCAAAACTTTTAATGATGAACTTTAATTATCTGTCTGCCTTTTTAATTTATCTGTGTTTGACTTCTCTCTTCTCTTTTTGTAGGTAAATATCAGTCGGGCAATGGGGAGCATCAGTAGAAGATGAAGACTTAGGAAAATTAGGATATAGCTTTATTTTACCTTTAATCATTGTAACAATATTAATGTAAACAATTGTAAATAAATTTACAGTGTTCAAATAATAATTGTAACAAACAATTAAAAATGAATAAAAATAATCCTTCTTTGTCAGATATTTCTCTTTAAATTTTCTGCATTTATTTATTTAATTACTTAAATTTCTTGAATTATAATAATTGGAAGTTATCCAATAATTTTAACTTAGAAATTATAAATAATTAACAAACGTCGCAGTCTCACTGTCTTGCATTAATCAATAATAAACCCGACGTTCCAATTAGCCATAAGCATTGCACAGTCAATCAAACAAACATCCATATGCCTTTTCTCTTTACTGATTAAACCAAACACTGCAAATTTTCAACCAGAAGCCTCAGCTTCTAACCCAGAGGTTCAGGTTTTTTTGAGAAACAAAACTGAAATCTTGAGCAGGCGTCAAAGCAGTGTAACAACCAATTAATACACTGTGGATTCAAATTCTTCTGAAAATGCGCGTGCAAACCCTAATTTTTTATTTATTGTCAAAGAAACGCCTGCCTGATCAAACCCTGAGCCAAACTCAACCAAACCACTAAAAACCCTAATAATATGCTTGGACTGATTCAAAAGTTAATGGAAACCCTAATTTTGTCTGACTAATAAGAAAAGTCTGTTTGACCGGTTCTTGAGCCAATCTGAAAAATCAGGAAAAGCCCGAAGCTGTGATTTCTTGTAAAAAGAGGAGGGCAAATTTTGGGGTGCAACAACAATGTACACTTTCTTCCAAAAAGGGATATAAAGCATGTCCATGCATTGAATGCTTGAAATGTGACCTCTAACAGTCGTGCAAACCATTAATTATGGAGTTCCTAACAAGTTTGAGGCCTTAAAAGTATAGTTTATGCATCATAGTTTGAATTTTGAATTTGGTTCATCACAAAATGACTTGTAATTCAAGTGATAAAACCCTAACTTCATCTCTTCGATTCTCCCTACTCAAAAATGATCTCAAGGAGTTCTTGGACATTTTGGAAAGCTTGTAATGTTCTCTACAACCAATATTTGAATTGATTTTGAATATTACCCTTGTAACTATATGAAAAAGTGCCATGAAACTGGGTCAAAATCCCGACCAAATTAGGGCAAAATTTCACTAAGTGTTTTGTTTTATGACCACGTGTTCTTAAAATTATAACTTGAGATCCAAGAATATTTGGAAGGAGTTGTGTAAAGAAAAGTTGTAGATTTCATGGAGATCTACAACTTTCATGTTGTAAGTTTCTCTTGAATCATCTTGCATCATGGTGAAAAATTTGTTCAAAGTTGTGAAAAAACATGAAATTTCCAACACTTGGAAAAATTTCTAAGTTTAAAAATTTTGACTTTTCAAAATGAAATCTTAAATTTTTGATTTCTTGATGAATAAGTTTCATATTTTGACATGTTTTGGTGAATTATGATCTTTGGCATTAGATTTTGACCAAAAAGTCAAAGTTTGACTTTTCAGTATACAATTGACTTTTGATCAGTTGACTGAAAATTCATCTGTCAATTCATTGAACTTGAGAAATATTTTGAGCCATGTCATTAGGTCAAAATGATGCAACTGGAATCTTGAGATCATTCCTTAAACCAATTGATCATTTTCTAGGTCAAAAATCAGAAATTGCCCTTTCCCAATCAAAACCCTAATTTGGACCATTTTGCCCTTTTGGAGATTTGATCCAATTTCTTGAGGAATTATGGTCCAAACTTGATAAAATGATACATATAAGTTTAAAATGTTGATTTGGATCAAAAATTGTGAAGTTTGACTGTGAATTGGCCATAGTTGTCTTTTTCCCCAATACAGCTGATTTTTAGGTCAACTGCTCAATTGACTGAGCAAAAATGTGATCCAAGGCTTGAAACTTGACATGAGTAATTTTGAGGGTCAATAATGATCCATGAAAGTCATATGGGGTATTGGAAGTTCAAAAATCCTTGTGCAATCTCAAACCCTAATTTTGATCATCAGTGCTTAAGGAGGTGTCTTGAGCTGATCAACCCTAGTGCAGTCCTGAGCTAAGGAGATATTGTGAGAAAATTCTTGATAAGTGAGAGGGAAAATTTTGGGGTACAACATTTGCCACTGTTAAATCTTCTTAAACCTGAAGAGTTATATTGGCGAGTTTTCCATTCGTGACTCGAAGGTGGAGGATGATTGGACACTAGAGTGCCCAGAAATTTGCACTCGGTGATGTGATGGTCGATGGTAGGTGGAATGGTTTTTGAATCAGTATTTGTAAGCTGAAACTGAAAGAGTGTCAGAATGGCATCCGTGTTTGAAGTGTATCTAAGCTGAGTCTGAAAGTCGAATCTGAATGAGTATCAGAACGGCGTCAGTGTCTGGAGCGTATCTGAACTGTATCTAAGAGTTGAATGAGTGTCAGAATGGTGTCCGTGCCTGGAGCATATCTGAACTGTATTTGAAAGTTGAATGAGTGTCAGGATGGCATTCGTGTCTGGAGCGTATCTGAACTGTATCAAAAGTTGAGTCTGAATGAGTATCAGAATGGCATCCGTGTTTAGAGCGTATCTGAACTCTATCTGAAAGTTGAATCTGAATGAGTATCAGGATGGCATCCGTATCTGGAGCATATCTGAACTGTATATGAAAGTTGAGTCTGAATGAGTATCAGAATGGCATCCGTGTTTGGAGTGTATATGAACTGTATCAAAAAAGCCTTTGCACATTGTTAATGGTAGCTATTGATTAATCTTATCCTGAAAAGGGTAAAAACATTAGCTGTATACAATGTCATGATGTATGAAATGCATGGTACAATGAGATTGTGATATATGCATTCATGTTATCAATGTTCATGATATATGGATGCGATGTATGCGTATTTGAGCTAATCTGCTGCAGTGCTGTTGGATAGGGGAAATAAAATCCTGACTTCTGCTTAGGATATGGAGGGTAAGTCTTCATGTTGTGAAGTTGAGGTGTTGATGACTTTCCGCTTAGAGAAATAAACTCTGTTGTAAAGGAAACGCCGTGTGCTGCTTGTGAAATCATGTTGGGGAATCCTAAGATATTTGACGACTTCTACTAGAGATTGATAACTGGAAACTCTGTTCCGCTGGGGATTAAGCTGCACACTGCGGGGGATTTCATAGAAATAACTTAGAAAGATTTCCTTATCTCTTAAAGCCATTAGTGATTGTCTTTCTATTTTGTTTATTTGTAAACAGTAATTTGTTCAAATGCATATGTTCAAAAATAAATCATTGGACGTTTTTGTAAACAAAACACAAGAGTAAACAAAAACAGATAGTTTTGCACTTCCAAAGGAATATCTTTGTATTAACTTTGAGTAAGTATTTTTGTACAATGAGACAAACATTCTAGTAAGAGAATGCCTTCATAAAAAATGAAAAGTTTGATACAAAGAAAAGATAGCTATGTGCAATAATCCCATGGGGTTCCCATTCTGCTATAGCCTCCGTGTCTATGAGCATCTTGCCTATTTGTTGCCTTGTCGGAAGCTGATTGAATTGATCAGAACCATCGAGTTTGTCAGGTTGTCCGTAAGGTGATCCAATGGGACATAGTCATACGCTTTAATTCCCAAATTTTTCTTCGACCGCCCTTTCGGGTTTTCAGTCCACCGGGATACCCTTTTTTCCCCAAGCCGCCCTTTCGGGTTTTCAGCTTGCCGGGTGTAAATTTTTTTTGTTTTATCCCTAATTTTTGCCCGAACCTTTTTGGTTTATCGCGATGCCCTTGTTTTGCCTAGGTGTGTCAACCTAGCATGTCTCTTATGTGTAGTATCTTTTGACTATGTCTGCGTTCACAGGGTGTGGCAGGGAATATACTTTTGATTACAAATGGTCCTTCGTATGTAGGAGTCCATTTGCCCCTAGGATCACCTTGCGGTAGTATGATACATTTGATCACCAAATCCCCTACTTGATACACTTGGCGTCTGAACTTTTTGTTGAAAGCCTTGATCATCCGTTTTGGATACATTTGACCATGACAGACAGCAGCAAGCGTTTTCTCATCAATTAAGTTCAGTTGATCAAGTCGAGTCTGGATCCAATCTTCTTCATTCAACCCTGCATCCTTAATAATTCTCAGAGAGGGGATCTGGACCTAATAGGCAAGACAACCTCCATACCATATACTAGAGAGTAGGGTGTTGCCCCGGTTGATGTGTGCGCTATGGTACGATACCCGTGAAGAGAGAATGGTAGCATCTCATGCCAGTCTTTATATGTGACTATCATTTTTTGTATGATCTTTTTGATATTCTTATTTGAAGCTTCGACAACACCATTCATCTTTGGCCGGTAAGGAGAAGAATTGTGATGCTGGATCTTGAATTATTCACAATGGGAGGTGATCATAGTATTGTTCAGGTTCATACCATTGTCTGTGATGATCCTCTCCAGAATACTGTAACGACATATAAGATTTTGTTTAATGAACCGGGCTACAACATTCTTGGTAACGGAAGCGAAAGAAGCCGCCTCAACCCACTTTATGAAATAGTCAATGGCCACCAAGATAAAATGATGTCTATTAGAGGTTGTTGGCTTGACTTCCCTAATCATATCGATGCCCCACATAGCAAAGGGCTAAGGAGCTGTCAAAACATTCAGAGGAACCAGAGGTACGTGCACCTTGTCAGCATAGATCTGACACTTATTGCAAGTTAGAGAGTGTTAATAGCAGTCTTCTTCCATGGTAGACCAGTAATAGCCTTCCCGTAGGATTTTCTTTGCCATCGTATGTCCACTGGAATGGGTGCCAAAAGTACCCTCATGTAGATCAGCCATGATCTTTTTGGCTTCAACCTTATCTACGCACCGAAGTAACACTGAGTCATGGTTGCGTTTGTAGAGAATGCCATTACTAAGGAAGAACTTATCAGAGAATCTCCTTAAGAACTTCTTATCATTGACTGAAGCTCCTTCAGGATATTCTTGAGCCTCGAGATACCTCTTGACTTTGTGAAACCAAGGTCGGTTCATTACTTCTTCAGTATTAATCTCGAGACAGTGAGCTGGTTCATCCATTCTTTCAATGGTGATCTGGGGAGCCTCGTTATCCCGTTTAAGTTTAAACATGGATGACATTGTAGCTAGTGCGTCTGCTAGCTGATTTTCTTCTCGCGGGAAATGCTCGAAGGTAATCTTCTCAAAATGTGGGAGCAAAGTCAACACATGTTCTTTGTAGGGGATAAGTTTAGGGTGTTTGGTGTCCCATTCCCCTTTGATCTGGATGATAACCAAAGCTGAATCTCCGAATACATTTAAGGACTTGATCCCCAAATCTATGGCAGCTTTGAGACCAAAAATGCACACCTCATATTCTGCCATGTTGTTTGTACAATTGAAGGAGAGTCTTACTGTAAAAGGAGTATGACATCCTTCAGGAGATATGAGTACAACACCAATACCATTATCGAGTGCGTTAGATGCTCCATCAAAAACCAGGGTCCATCGGGATCCTTGTTCAGGTCCGTCATATGGCCTGAATTCTTCATAGTTGTTTACCATCATGATGTCTTCATTTGGGAATTCTAACTTCATGGACTGGTAGTCTTCCACAGCTTGGTGAGCAAGGTGATCAGCTAGTATACTGCCCTTTATTGCTTTTTGGGTAGTATATTGTATGTCATATTCGGTCAGGATCATCTGCCATCTTGCTATTCTCCCCAAAAGGGCAGGCTTCTCGAAGATGTATTTTATTGGATCCATTTTAGATATCAATAAGGTAGTATGGGTCAACATATACTGTCTTAGCCGGCGAGAAGCCCATGCCAGAGCGCAGCAAGTTTTCTCGAGTAGTGAATATCTTGTTTCACAGTCGATAAACTTTTTACTCAGGTAGTAAATAGTGTAGTTGTTTAGGTATTGGCATGCATTTTTGGTAAAACCAGGTGTATGAATGTCATGACTGATGTCATAACATTCTAGTTTATTAGGTACAGATTTATTAGGTACCTTTGCAGAAAAATATTGTCATACAGGTACTGATGTTTATGAGTGTGTATCTGAGCATTTTGCAAAATGATCACATTTACCTAAATCAGTAGACAGGTTTTCAGATGTCATAATAGATGTTAAGACATCCTGTTCTGAACTAACAGGTATGCAGTTTGGTTAATTTTGAGTTTTTTCAGGAAAATGACTCAGTCTTTCCAGAACAGAATCCTGCGTTTTCTTTGGGTTAACCTAGCTCAACCCCAACCTGGTTGATAAAGTCCTGTGACCTAGTCTTAAGGTTAAACGGAATTAACCCTAGATTTTTGTGGAAACCCTAACTGAAGATGCAGCTGCTATATATTCAACAGAGCTGCTGTTTTGGAATTAATCCCTTTTTGACAGAAGATCATTTAGAAGCTGTATAGTTTTATCTATTGTAATCCAAGCAATTATCATTGTGATAAGTGACTTGGAATAGGTTTTAATTGTAAGGGTTGTGTAGCACTCAAAGCTTTGAAGCAAGAGTGTTTGTATGTCTCTTGACTAAAGCTGTGAAGCAGAGTCAAGTTAGGTGTGTGTATCACTCAAAGCTGTGAAGCAAGAGTGTTTGTGTTGCTTGATTAAAAAGCTGTGAAGCTTAATCAAGTGTATGTTTTTGAAGAGTGTCTTCATCAATTCATTAGTCAAATTGTTTTATGTATCACTGCTGTGATTGAGGGGGAGTGAGTGGGAACTCAGGTTTAAGTTGTACTTAGATTGAAGTTGCATTGGGTAGGTCTTAAGTGAAGGAGATAAACTGGTTGGTTTATTCCTGAATTAACATCTCTTATAGTGGATTTCCTCCCTGGCTTGGTAGCCCCCAGAGTAGGTGTTGTTGCACACTGAACTGGGTAAACAATTGACTGTGTTCTTTACTGTTTTTGTATTTACTGTCTTATAGAAAGTCAGATACGGTGTCACAACATTGAACGTGACATTGAGTATCTGCAGCCAGAATTTCAATTGGCATCAGAGCAGGCACCCTGCCTGTATTACTGGGTGAGATCTAGGGATATCACTTTCTGGCACTATGGACAAAGAAGGAGTTTTTGGAAATAGACCACCCATTCTGGATGGAACTAATTATGACTACTGGAAACCTCGTATGATTGCCTTCTTAAAATCTCTGGACAAAAAGGCTTGGAGAGCTGCTGACAAAGGATGGATCCATCCCACCATAACTGAGAAAGATGGGACAATCAGTTTGAAGCCTGGGGAAGATTGGAGTAAAGAAGAAGATGAGTTAGCCCTGAGAAATTCCAAAGCTTTAAATGCCTTGTTCAATGGAATTGATAGAAATATTTTCAGACTAGTACATCAATATGAATTGGCCAAGGAAGTTTGGGACACTCTCAAAACTACTCATGAGGGCACTTCCAAAGTGAAAATGTCAAGGCTTCAGATGTTGACTACCAAGTTTGAGAATCTAAAAATGATGGAAGATGAAACCATTCATGAGTTTCACATGAACATCTTGGAGGTTGCCAACACCTCAGGAGCACTGGGAGAAAAGATGTCAGAAGAAAAATTGGTGAGAAAGATTCTCAGATCCTTGCCTAAAAGATTTGCAATGAAGGTAACTGCCATAGAGGAAGCCCAGGACATCAGCAAGTTGAAAGTGGATGAACTTATTGGGTCCCTTCAGACTTTTGAGATGGGGATCACTGAAAATGGTGACAAGAAGAACAAGAGCATATCACTTGTATCCAACACTGATGTTGAAAACAAGGAGGATGAAGAAGAAAATATTGCAGAAGCTATAGCCATGCTTGGAAGACAGTTCAACAACCTCATCAAAAGAATAGATCCAAAGTCAAGGTCTAATGTTCATAACATTCCCTCTGACATTGACAGTTCCAGCAGAAGACCAAGGTCAGAAGAGAAGGGAAAATAAGGCAGAGGAATTCAATGCCATGGTTGTGAAGGATATGGGCATATTCGAGCTGAATGCCCAACCTTTCTTAAGAAACAAAAGAAAGGAATGACTGTTACTTGGTCTGACTATGATTCAGAAAGTAATTCTGAAGAAGAATCTGCCAAACTAGTTACTGCTCTAACTAGTGTTTGTACCTCTGAAAGTGACACTAGTGATGAAGAAGTGACATTTGAAGAACTGGCTGATACCTACAAGAAATTGTGTATCAGAAGTGCTGAAGTCTGTGTGCAGAATGAGAAACAAGCAAAACTCATCATAAAGCTGGAGGCTGAAAAAAGGGCAGATCTTGAAACTATAAGTCATCTAGAAGGGGAAGTTCAATTGCTGAACTCACAACTGAACCAAATGACCAAATCTGTCAAGATGCTGACTAATGGAACAGATAAATTGGAAGAGATTCTTCAGGTTGGACAAAATGTGGGAAACAAATCTGGACTAGGATTTGTGGAAGCAAAGAACTCTGGTACAGATAAGAAGATCAGGCCTGATAAGCAAATGTCAAAATAGATGTCTCAACACAACTCTCAACATCAGGAACAGAGACATATGAAGAAAAGGTACCAAAGATGGAGATGTCATCATTGTGGGAGATATGGCCACATAAAGCCCTTCTGCTTCAGATTGCATGGATACCCCAATCAAAACTCAGGTGTCAAACCTAAGTCTAAAAAGGTACCACATACTCCTCAATGGAAGAAAAAGACTACTGCCCTGATAGCCCATACTTCCCTGAGAGTCTCTGCAAAGGAAGGCTGGTACTTTGACAGTGGATGTTCCAGACACATGACTGGAATCAAGAACCTCCTCAATAATGTTAAGCCTCACACCACCAGTTTTGTGACCTTTGGAGATGGTGCTAAAGGTGAAATCAAAGGAGTTGGTGATTTGGACTGCCCTGGAGTTCCAAGTCTGAGTGAAGTATTGCTGGTAAAAGGGCTGACTGCTAATCTCATTAGTATCAGTCAACTGTGTGATCTAGGATTAAAGGTCAATTTCTCAAAATCTGAATGTCTTGTAATCAATGAAAAACAAGAAATTGCAATGAAAGGAGTCAGATCCAAAGATAACTGTTACTTGTGGCAGCCTGAGAACACTAATAACTCCACTATGTGTCCAATTACCAAAGAAGAAAAAGAGATGAACCTGTGGCACCATAAGCTTGGTCATCTTCATCTAAGAAGAATGAAAAGAGCTATCTCTATGGAAGCAGTCAGAAGGACTCCAAGACTACAGATTGATAAAAGAAGGGTTTGTGGTGATCTTAAAATTGAAAGACTTGGTAAAAAGAAACATGTCTATGATGTGGTGGATAAACTTGAAGAAGGATGTGTTGTCAGAACCAAAAGCAATCATGACAAGGATTTTGGAAACAACAAGTCTAATAAATTCTGTTTCCCAGAAGAAATGAGTCGTGAAGTCTCTTCTCCTATAACTCACCATCAAAATGGAGTTGACAAAAAGAAGAATAAGACTATTCAAGAATCAACCAGAACTATGATTCATGTCAAAAGAATGCCTTCCCAACTGTGTGCTGAAATGGTTGCAGCTAGTAGTAACTGTTTTCAAAATATCTGGACAAAACAGATGCCCACTGAGTATAATGTCTCACAAGATGTTGTGACATTGTATTGTGACAATATGAATACAATCAATATTTCCATAAACCCTATTCATCATAGCAGGACCAAGCACATTGACTTTGTAGAGAAGAAGTCAATTAAACTGGAACATGGTATCATTAAGCTTCAGCTGGATGATTCTTCTACCAAGGCTCTTGTTGGAAATAAACTTGAAAACTTGAGGGGCAGGTTGGGTATTTTCCAACATGAGAAATTATAGCAATTAATTTTGCTTAAAACAAGGGTTGAAGGAGTTAATTTTGTTAAGTCTATTTTTAGTGGGTTAATCATATGTTTTCCCAATTCTTTCAAAATCCTTAAGAAGTTGAAAAGACTCTCTTTTGCCTCCTACCGCTCTCGACTTTGAAACCTGTTCCCTTCTCTCAATCAAAGTTTTTTCTCAAATTGCTACTGGTGCTCTAAGTCAATCAAAATGTCTCAAACATCATCTTCAACCAAGGCGACTTCATCATCTTCATCATCTTCATCATCTGACCAAGACTCTCGAGCAATCACCACATGCATAGAATCTGAAGTTCTTGAGATCACTCCTCTCAGAGAGATGGCTAATGACCCCGCCAAAGTCAAAAAGATGAGAACTAGACATGCAGGAAGAGCTCAAGCTGCTGCCTCTGGTAATCCTTCTCATCCTTCTTCTTCTGTATCAAATAGAGAAGGATCAGTTCAAGTTCATCAAGCAATTGCTAGGCTAGTGACAAGTATACTAAGCGGAAACCAATCTGTACCGGGGATTTCTGTCCCTTTAAATCAATCAGGAAGCCCAAATGTGGATGTCTCTGAGAATGTAAATGTCTCTGAGAATGTTATGACACAAAATGACAACATTCAGAACCCTTCAGAAAAGACTGCTGATCCACCTATCATTGATGTGGATGAGGAATACTCAGACAATGATCTGATTGCCAATGTAAACCCTAGCATAGCTAGGAGAATGATGAAAAGGAAGAATAATCAGAATGCTGGAAAATGTTTGACAAAAGATAAACCTGCTAATAAGAAATCCAAGGCTGAAGGCATGGCTGGGGTAGAATCTGTGAAAACTGTTCAGTCCAAAGGGAAGGTGAAAGCCCAGGTGCATACTGATAGACAACCAATTTCAAAGAAGAGAAAAGAACCCGAATCTTCTGATTCTGATGAAGAATCAGAGTTTGAGATTGATGCTGAAGAAATTCCTATCAGAAGGAAGCTCCCCTCCAGCAAAATTGCTAGAGTTCCTGAAGTCCCAACAGACAACATCTCTTTTCATCATCCTGACAATGCAAACAGATGGAAGTATGTTTGCTTGAAGAGAATAGCTTTAGAAAGAGAACTCAACAATGATGCCATGGAGTGCAAAGACATCATGGACCTGATCAAGAATGCTGGACTGATGAAGACAGTGATAAAATTTAACAAGTGTTATGAAAATCTGGTCAAGGAGTTCATAGTTAACTTGTCTAATGATTGTGCTGATGGAAGGTCAGCTGACTTTGAAAGTGTTTTTGTTAGAGGAAGAAGGGTTAATTTCTCTCCATCAGAAATTAACAAATTTCTTGGAAGATCAAATGAGGATTGTCCTGATCTGGAAGTCACTGACAATGAAGTTTGTCAAACCATCACAACAAGGCAAGTGAAGTGCTGGCCCTTGAAAGGCAAGCTGAATGCCAGCAAATTTAGCATGAAATTTGCCGTCCTGCACAAGATTGGTGCAGCCAACTGGGTGCCTACAAACCATAAATCAACTATCTCCACAGGATTGGGGAGATTTATTTATGTTGTGGGAACCAAGACTGCTTTTGACTATGGCAGGTATATTTTTGAACAAACTTTAAAACATGCTGGTAGTTATGCTGTCAAAGGACCAATTGCCTTTCCCTCCCTCCTTTGTGGAATTATCCTTGCACAATACCCTGATATCCTGGTGGCAAGAGATACTGCCTGCAAAAGAGCTCCTGCCCTTGGGTTGCACTACAAACTGTTTCAGGGATCTCATGCTCCTGATATTATCATAACATCAGCTGAGACATCGTCTGTGAAGACCCAGTCCAAGACATCTGATGTCATAACTGTATTGAAAGAGACCTGCAAAGAGCTGGAAGCTAGGAAAAAGACCCTAGAAAACCTAATTGCCAGGTTAGAAAAGGAGGAAGCTGAAGGAAACAGAAGGGAAGAGGGTGCAGAAGCTGAAGATCAACTCAATACTGAAGAAACTAGCTCCTCTGAAGGGGACAGTGCTTGAAGGTTGGTGGAGTTGATGCTGATTCCTGGTGGAGTTTGGAAGTGTGTTCAGTTTTTAGTTGCTGCTCTTATTACTGTTTCTGGATGACTGTATAAATTTTAAGAACATGTATCTTTGGCCCATTTGTGGCTAAAGAGGGGGAGATATATTTTGGTAGACTTTAATTGACATTCCATTTTTCTGCAGTCATATTTATTCTGCTGCTATCTATCTCTGATTGCTTAGGGGCTTTAGCAAAAAATCTGCCAAAGGGGGAGTTTGTAGTTGTTTAGGTATTGGCATGCATTTTTGGTAAAACCAGGTGTATGAATGTCATGACTGATGTCATAACATTCTAGTTTATTAGGTACAGATTTATTAGGTACCTTTGCAGAAAAATATTGTCATACAGGTACTGATGTTTATGAGTGTGTATCTGAGCATTTTGCAAAATGATCACATTTACCTAAATCAGTAGACATGTTTTCAGATGTCATAACAGATGTTAAGACATCCTGTTCTGAACTAACAGGTATGCAGTTTGGTTAATTCTGAGTTTTTTCAGGAAAATGACTCAGTCTTTCCAGAACAGAATCCTGCGTTTTCTTTGGGTTAACCTAGCTCAACCCCAACCTGGTTGATAAAGTCTTGTGACCTAGTCTTAAGGTTAAACGGAATTAACCCTAGCTTTTTGTGGAAACCCTAACTGAAGATGCAGCTGCTATATATTCAACAGAGCTGCTGTTTTGGAATTAATCCCTTTTTGACAGAAGATCATTTAGAAGCTGTATAGTTTTATCTATTGTAATCCAAGCAATTATCATTGTGATAAGTGACTTGGAATAGGTTTTAATTGTAAGGGTTGTGTAGCACTCAAAGCTTTGAAGCAAGAGTGTTTGTATGTCTCTTGACTAAAGCTGTGAAGCAGAGTCAAGTTAGGTGTGTGTATCACTCAAAGCTGTGAAGCAAGAGTGTTTGTGTTGCTTGATTAAAAAGATGTGAAGCTTAATCAAGTGTATGTTTTTGAAGAGTGTCTTCATCAATTCATTAGTCAAATTGTTTTATGTATCACTGCTGTGATTGAGGGGGAGTGAGTGGGAACTCAGGTTTAAGTTGTACTTAGATTGAAGTTGCATTGGGTAGGTCTTAAGTGAAGGAGATAAACTGGTTGGTTTATTCCTGAATTAACATCTCTTATAGTGGATTTCCTCCCTGGCTTGGTAGCCCCTAAAGTAGGTGTTGTTGCACACTGAACTGGGTAAACAATTGACTGTGTTCTTTACTGTTTTTGTATTTACTGTCTTATAGAAAGTCAGATACGGTGTCACAACATTGAACGTGACATTGAGTATCTGCAGCCAGAATTTCAAATAGCATGCTCTTTTCGGCCAGACTCATCATGCTTCCCCAGTACACACCCCATTGAACTTTCCAAAATAGTTAGATACATGATCAATGGTCTTCCCTCAACTAGTGGCATCAAAACATGAGGCTCTTGCAGGTACTCTTTGATCTTGTCGAAAGCTGTTTGGCACTTGTCATTCCATTTGACTACTTGATCTTTCTTCAGCAATTTGAAGATTGGTTCACAAGTAGCTGTCATGTGGGAAATGAATCTGGCAATGTAGTTTAAGTGTCACAAAAATCCTCTGACTTCCTTCTCGGTACGAGGAGCAGGAATCTCTTGTATCTCTTTCACCTTGGCAGGATCTACTTCAATACCTTTATTGCTGACGACAAAGCCTAGGAGTTTACTAGACCTTACTCCAAACGTGCATTTATTTGGGTTCAACCTCAGCTTGTATTTCTTTAGTCTCTCAAAGAGTTTCTGTAAATGATCAAGATGCTCTTCTTCTGTTTGAGATCTAGCTATCATGTCATCCACATAGACCTCTATTTCGTGATGTATCATGTCGTGAAATAGAGCTACCATGGCATGCTGATAGGTTGCCCAAGCATTTTTCAGTCCGAATGGCATAACCTTGTAGTAGAATGTGCCCCACTGTGTGACAAAGGTTGTTTTCTCCATGTCTTCAGGCGCCATTTTGATTTGGTTGTAGCCTGAGAAACCATCCATGAAGGAAAACACCTTATGTTGTGCCGTATTGTCAACTAGAACATCAATGTGGGTTAGTGGGAAATCATCTTTAGGGCTTGCCCTGTTCAAATCTTTGTACCACGCACATTCGTACCTTGCCGTCCTTTTTAGGCACGGGAACAACATTGGCAACCCACTGCGGATAGGAGGTGACGGCCAAGAATCCAACATTTAATTGTTTCATGACTTCTGCTTTAATCTTCTCCGACATGTCCGGTCACATGCGACAGACCTTTTGTTTCACTGGTGGATAATCTTCTTTTGTTGGTAGACGATACACCACAATATCTGCATTAAGTCCCGACATGTCTTCATACGACCAAGCAAAGACTTTAACATAATCATGTAACAACTGAATCAGACGCTCTTTGATACTGGGTTCCAGATTGGCACCCACCTTGACTTCTCTTTTGTCTTTAGGTACCTAGGTTGATTGTGTCCACTGGTTTCTCGTGGGGCTGAATGGTCCTCTCTTCTTGTTGCAGTAACCTGGCGAGTTCCTCTGGTACTTCACAATTATCCTCACCTTCGTCTTCGGCTTGGTAGATTAGATTTTCAGAGTCACAAAAGGCCATAGCAGAACCGTTACCCATGGGATCCCGAACGGATGTAGACCTACATTGTGAGTGTGAGTGTGTGTAAGAGTATAACTATCTTTGAAAGAAATGAAAATGTAAAAAGAAAAAACAATGAGCACAAAGTTTGTATGCAAAAGCGTCCATGATTCATTGATATTATATGGAAATGAGATAATAACCCTTACAAATGGACCATTGTGCCTCGGGTAAGACACAAGGTTTCAAGAGTCTGAATTGTTTTAATATTACAGATTCAAAAAAATGTAAAGAAAAATTACTATGGGATAAAAGTGATCGGGACAAAATCTCTAGCCTCCCAGTTGCCGAGCCCTCCACTGACAGTTGGGAAAATCCAATCCTCCAGGTTGTAGCTGTCTTCATCATCCTCCACGGTGCTGACTTGGTGGTTGCTGATCTTTAAGGGTGGTCCTCTGGCACGAGCGCGGCGTATAACTTTCTGGGCACCTAAAGTGAAACCCAGACCAAATTTTTCATATTTGTATGGGATATCTAGGAGTTGTCCCCAAATAGTGCACCCACCTTCTCCTATCACTTCCCTAACATCCTTGAAATACGAAATCTTGAGTGGAGGCCTTGTGATCTTGGGAACTTGAGACACAACCTTGGTTACTGCCACATCTTGCGGGACTTCTTCAAAGTGCTGGAATGGAGTTTCAATAAATTCACCATCTAGTTCCACATATCTGAAGAAATTTAGATGGATGATCATATACTCCTCTTCTCCATGAACAATGATGATTTTCCCTTGAATTGGATATTTCAACATTTGATGCAACGTAGAAGTAACAGCGCCAGCATTGTTAATCCACGGTCGGCCTAGCAAGCAGGAATATGAAGGGCAAATATCCATTACATAAAAAGTTGAATCAAATGTTTGGGTTCCAACCTTTATGGGGATATCCACTTCCCCATAAACCATCCTTTTTGAGCCATCAAAGGCCCTCACTACTATGTTGCTTGGTTTCAATGTCAATCCTTCGCAGTCAAGCCTATCAAGAGCCTTTTTAGGCAACACGTTCAGAGACGAACTGATATCAACCAAGACATGAGCCAACGTCGTGCCCCTGCATTCGACTGAGACATGTAATGCCTTATTATGCTTCCTGCCTCTTGGCGTTAAATTAACATCTGAAAAACCTAGACCATTATCTGCAGCCAAGCTGGCTACGCAGTCTTGGAACTGATCGACAAATATTTCTTGGGGTACATGGGCAGTTTTCAGGAATATTACCAAGGCTTTTGCATGAGCCTTAGAATATAGTAACAAAGCCAGCATGGAAAGTTTTGATGGAGTTTGCCCCAGTTGCTCGACAACATTGTAGTCACTTCTTTTTATGATCTTTAGGATTTCCTCCATCTCATTCTGGGAGGTCTCAGGGATAGCTACTGATTGTGCCTTCATCCGGACAGGCTCAACCAGAATACCTTTACCTTGAGTCTCAGTTGACTCGGCAGCAGGAATGTCAGTAGGGGTGATAACATGGATCGTAACAACTTTGTCAGTTGGAGTACTGGCATTGATGATTATAGGAGGAGCAACAACAACATGAATGATTACGTGTCCAGAAATAACTTTGGGAGGAGCAATTTCTGGAGAGAAAACCCTTCCACTGCGGGTTATCTTACTAGTCCATGCAATATTACTGGTATCAGAGTCAACTTTCTCAGAACATGAATCTCCGACAGCTGGCCAATCTTGCTTGATATCGTGGTAGTAGACATCCCCTCCATAATTCCATAGTACGATTATGTCTGATGAATACGGGAATGGTCCGGAAATTTTAATTATTAAAGGAGCTACTTTAGGAACTGATGTAATTCTAATGGGTCTTTTGGTGGAGACCCTGGAAGAATTGTCAGAAATGGTCACGATGGAAACATCATTATAAGAAACAGTTGGAACAGAAGTCTCTTCGAACAAAATTTCCTTGTTATCTATTAGGCATTGAATGACTGCTTTCAACAAAGGACAGTTGGTTGGTGGGGATAGACATAAATGACAACTTTCATCACAGCCTGGGAAAACATCGGCATTTAACAAATTCTTTTTGATAGTCAGAAGTGGGGTCATAAGTTCATCAACTGAAGTAACAAACATATATTTCTCAACGGTGTTGACATCAGGGCCGTGCTTGGGCATAGGGGCAGTAATGACATTGGGCTTTTCTCGCGTGTCGAATTCAATCTCTTTGGCTTCAAGGAGGTCTTGTATGTTGTTCTTTAGATCCCAACAGTTACTAGTGTCATGGCCGGGACTCTCAGAATGGTATGCACAACGGGCATTTGGATGATAATGAGGAGAGGTTGTGTTAGGATTCTTTGGAGCTTCTTTCAGAGTCACTAGATTAGATCTTAACAAATGTGGCAATACTTGAGATGGTGTCATATTAATTCGGGGGAGCTGTCTGATTGGTCTTTCCATTCTTGGCTGGTTGCTTCTTTGTTGATCAGGCGCAGGTTTAGGAATCATGACAGTCCCCACCATTGGACGGAGTTCAACCCTATCTTAATTTCTCTAAGGATATAAAGCAACCACTTCTTTCTTTACAATGAATGGCTTCCTTACATCAGCAGAAGATGCATCTTTCTTAATCTTCCCATTCATTATCCCAACTTCCACCCTTTCTCTGATCAATATCAATTCAATAAATCCTACCGATGAACTCCCAATTAAGTGATTAAAGAAGGGACCAGACAAGGTGCCAGAAAACATGTCTACAAATTCTCTTTCAGATAAAGGAGGCTGGACTCTTCCTGCTAAGTCCCTCAATTTTTACGCATAGTCCTTGAAGCCTTCACTTGAAACCATGGACATACTCTAGAGTTGAGTACGGGTTGGCGCAAGATCAGCGTTGTATTGGTATTGTTTATAAAAGGCAGTGGCAAGATCTTCCCAGTTGTGAACATTTTCTCTTTCTAACTGATAAAACCAATCAAGTTGAGTTCTAGACAGACTGTCTTGAAAGAAGTGTACCCATAAATCATTGACAGCGGTATGAGGCTGGATTTTCCTCACATAGGACCGGAGATGCATTTTGGGACATGAGACTCCGTCATATTTAGAGAACACTGGTGCTTTGAACTTTGGAGGAATGACTATCCCAGATACTAACCCCAACTCCTCAAAGTCCAATCCAGGCACTCTTTGGATTTCCATTGCACTTAACCGTTCTTCCAAATGCTTATACTTGTCATCGGCTGGAAGGTATTGTTCTTCAGAATAGTCTTCTTCTTCCTCTTCCTCTTCCGACTCTGATTGGACAACTGTTTCTTTTCCCTTCCCATCTTGATTGTCTTTCTCACTGGATGTCGTTGCAAAGTCTTAGGCCCTTCTTGTTTGCCCTTGGAATCTTCTTCCCATGTTTATAACTCCAGTTATCTTCTTTGTTTTCTTCTTTTTCTCTTCAACCAACAAGGTCTTCAAATCTTCTTGTCCTTTGGCTAGAGTTAAGAACATCTGTTGAAACTTGGCATTTTGAGCTTAGAGGTCCTTCACCGTTTGCTCGAGATCCATCTTACTGAAATAAACAGTAGAAAGATGAGGAGACTTGTTGCAAGAAACCTGCTTATGTTATGATGAAGGGTAAATGCGTATGCAATGCTTTCAAGGATTTTAAAGATTCAAATTTGTTTTAGACAAAAAGGAAACACACATTATATTAATAAATTAAAGCTGGAGTACATCAATGCCTTTTTTGGAAAAATAATACAAAAACTCTAAGATAAAAAGGTTGTACGCATCCTCTTTGGTGCGATGTAGGCATTCAAGTTCCTCTCCTCATGAAGTTGCTTGGTGAGTTCCAAAACCTTCTTCTCACTTGCGTAGAATTGGGCTTAGAAAGTATCTCACCCCCCTTGAGTTGTATCCAATCTCTTTGTAAGTCTTCAAGAGATGTGGGCATGTCAGGATGTAGGATAATGTATGGCACATCTCCTTCTATAACAGGCTCAATAATTACCGGGAGAATGGAAGGATAAGGCATCATAAGACTCTGAGCATGATTTCGTACCCATTTGAGGTATGGCTCAAGAGGGATGGAATTCTTATGCCCCAATGTCTTGATATCTACCTTGTTCCACATCCTCCAAGCTCGGATAAATCTCTGGCGAAGACCTTGATCGTTGCTCTCGTAGTCAAATACCAAACCTTGAATGAGCATCTCATGAGGGCCATCCCTTCGGGCGTAACCAAACTGTCTTAAGGCTAAGTAGGGGTTGTAGGTGATACCTCCCCTAATGGCGAGTAAGGGGACATTATGGAATTCTCCATAACGGTCGACATTAGTAACATTCTCAAGGGATCGGGAACACCAATGAATGTCTAAATGCTTGAGCGTCATCAACCTTTGTGACCACCTTGAACCTTGCTCATTCTTCAATACATATTGGGGAAGATGCGAAATAAACCATATTGCCAAGAGAGGAGTGCAACACATAAGGATACCTCTTTTCCTCATAGTGCGAGTGTGAAAAGAATGTATAATGTCCCCTAGCAAAGTAGGAACCGAGTTACGAGACATGAAGATCTTGAAGATGTTCAAATCTATGAGTTGGTCAGGATTTGGGAACAAAACCATCCCATAGATGAGGAGAGCCACAATTTCCTCTAAGGCTTGCAAATCCAAGGAGTTCCAATAGTTTCGGGCTTTCTCAAATAAGAACTTTGCTAGGAAACCTTTGACACCACTCCTTGTTTCCCAATTAGTTGTGACATCAGGTGATTTCAAGTGTAGAGCTTAACCAATATCTTCTGGCTTTGGGTCTCTTTCCATACCGTTGAAAGGTAGTTGATTGAGAATGAGAATCCTCAAGATTTGGGATAATTCTTCCAAAGTTGGCACAAGTTGATAATCAGGAAATGTGAAGCAATGGTGTAAAGGATCAAAGAACTGAAAGAGCACTTTCATCATGTCTTCATCAGTGTTGGGGGTGACCAAGTTGAGTAGGCGACCATGTCTCTTGGTGAATGGAGAATTTTATGGAATCCTTGAAGCTAGCTCCTTAAGTTATGGAGGGATCCTTACAATATTGACTTGAATAGTTTTCCTGCGAATAGAATCCATGTCCTATAAAACAGAACAAAAATAAATCCCCAGGTCCTTGAAATGGTTAGTGAATGTGTATGGTGTTATGATGTTCATGATGTTATGTACAAGTAAATATACACAAACAAAGAAAACAAGTCCTTAGGTTTAGGCTTGCATGGAGTCTCATATGTAAGTACCCCCTTGAAGTTTAGTTGGCTCAAACATGTCCTAGTAATAGTAACCGGGTTCTAAAGAGCTCAATATCACTGGTTTGTTTCTTTGAGCATTGTCTCAGCACAAGCCTCTTTAATGGAGACCTAAATATATCAAAAAACCAAACCTCAATGAGTGTAGTATCGAGTATCCACCAACTTCGGACTGCGCCAAAGCTGGTCATCTCACTACGTCCTAATGACCAGGTTGGTCAAGTAAAGGTTCTAAAAGTTTATTAGTGCTTCATGACATCACTCAGAGGCCCCGTATTCTCCTTGATTAACTCAAGGGCTACCGGTACCCACAAATATGTCGCACTAACGTAGCTATTGCTTAGACCATGTCGATATACCCCGTATAGTTTCCACAATGTATTGCTACTTACCTATAAGGTATCCCAAATCCGGGTAGAGGATTCAAACCCAAACAAAGAACCATAATGTAAAGTATACAAATTAAACAATGAAAGCAAGTAAATGTGATCTATCCCTAAGGTAACCCCACTTTTAGAATTTTCCCAAGCAGAGTCGCCAGTTCTGTGATACGGTGGGAGAACTAACTTGAAGGTTTTGCTTTTGATCGCAAATTTTGCGGTTAGCAAGAGTCGCCACCGACTTCTTTTATCCAAAAGGAAAGGTGAAAAATCACAAGAAAGACCTTTGAGATTATTTCTTGAGTTTGGGGGATATATTATGAAAAGGGAAGGTATTAGCACCCTTTTCATCCATGGTTTTCCATGGGCTCTTAGTTACTTGCTAGGTCACTTGCTTTTGTTTGAAATTATGCTTTGTGTGGTTTTTGAAAGTATTTTGTAAAGAGGCCATTGTTTAGGCAAACTTTTTAATGATTCTCGTTCGTAAGAATGTATACAAAGTGTTTGATCTTTTGAAAATGTTTTCAAGTTTGTAAGATGTTTTAAAAGTGTAGGTGTTTGTTTTTAAAGTAGCAAGGATGTTTGTTATGAAATGGAGCAAGTAATTAGGAGCATTCTATCTACTCAAAAGTCTTTCTTGTTCATTTTCCTTTTCCTTTGACATTGTTATCTTACCATTGATTTGGTAAATAACCTTATCTTTAGATGTAAACGGGACGGGCGTGGGTCATTGTATAACCATGATTAGCAATGTTGTAAGGTATCTTAGCATTCTCTTTTAGGGACTAAGATCATTTGAAAGGAAACTTAGATAGCGTCATCGAGGGACTATGATCTTGTATTTGCTTGTTTTTTTGCTAAGATACCTCACATGCGTAATATGGACATTTTGTAAAGTCAACCAAGTGGATTTACCCTAGGGGTGATTGTATGCCAGTGTGTTGTTTTCATGCTTGATTTTGTCTTGAATTAGGGTTTTCTATTTGATTGGTTTCAGTTGTTCCATACAAACCCTAATTACTAACATGTTATATAAAGTGACAAATTGTGGAATTTAAAGTTATTACGCCATTACAATGCTTGTGGGAGGGGGTGTACAAATTGTAAATGGGGATTGCAAGAATATAAACCTAATTAATCTATTACAACCAAATTGAATTTGTACAAGTATTGAAATAAATAATGTACAAGATGAATATGCAAGAATGTAAATGCAAAGAAAATGGATCTTTTTGTTTTGATTTTTTATGGGAAAAAGGAATTTGTTTTAACCTAATTAATTAAAATAAAATAATTAATTAAAATAATAAAAGTAAACCTAATTTACTAAGAAAAGATCTTAAATAAAAAAAAAACCTAAGTCTATTAATTGATTAAAAGGAAATTAAGTTTAAGAAAAGTATTTTTGTATTTTTTATCTTGAAAGTAATTTATAGTATTATAAAATATTTTGGCCTTTTTTATATTAAAATAATATATTTAAATTGGTGCAAGAAGAAAATAAATAAAACCTATTTTTTAAATTAAATTTACAAGATATTTAGTGAAATGAATAAAGTATTTATTAAAAAAAGATAATTTTTATGAGAAAAAATAAATAAACTATGTCAAACTGAAAATCTATTATTTTTGTATTTTTATGATTTTTTAATATTAGGAAAAATATTTAAGAAAATAAATGAAATAAAAATAAGAAAATAAAATAAAATTGGGCTAGGGGCGGAAATAGTCCACAGGGGGGGTTAGAAAGTAAAAAAAAAAAGGCCCAAAGATGGAGCCCAGCGCCCGCAAAAAAGAGGAAATCAGAATGCAAAAATGTATGAAAAAATCAAAAGGGTACCACTGAGGCTCAAACCCAGGTCCCAAAGGTTACAGGCGCGCGCTTCTACCACTGGGGTTGCTATATATCTGTTATCATAAGCAAAACAACAAATATATGATACAAAACGCGCCCTGAGTTACACTTCATCTTCAACCTCCAACCAGACCAACTGTAACCTGTTCATTTCTCAACAAAAATTAAAACAGTAAACATGAAACTTGTAGCAAATTTCCTCACGGTTTCAGAAATGTAAAGCATTAAAACTATAGATCAGAGATAAGCATGAATTTTATTGGCCCTAAACTGAAACCTAAAAAATCTCAGAAATTTCAATCTTAAAATTCTCTAAGCTCAAGCAAAATTAATGGAAACTATGGACATGGTTAGCTTTAGGGCAATGATATCTACATGTTTTGATCACAAATAAATCATTGATGATGCCTGTATGAGAAGCTCCAAACTTAGAAAATTTACCTTGCAAGAGGGTATCGAGTTTGAAGTTTGAGCAACTTTCAAGGAGTTCCAATGGTTGGGTTAGCTTCCTCAAGTTCCCAGGAAGCTAATGGAATGCTTAGCTTGAGCTGAAAGGGCCTGAGGAGTTCTGGAGAAGTCCAAGTGCAAAGCTCTGTTTTTGAAAATAGAGGATGGTGTTAATGGTGTTACAGTTCTATAACAGGGTGTGGGATCAATTCTAAATGATGTTTAGAAGCTTTAGGAAACAAAAGTCTTGAAAACGCACGAGCGAGTTATGGGTTTCAAGTTTTTGGTCAGTTTATGTGAAAATGGAGGAATGGAATGTGATTCTGAGTTCTAGTTGTTTCCAGGGCATGAGCATTCGCGTGTTTGATGCAAATAGTTTGTGTATGTATAAGCAAAAGGATTAGAGTGCATTGATCAGTCAGAAGTACAAGTTACAAGCTTTTGGCTAGGTTACTTAATTTTGAAGAAAAGAGGGAAACCAAGTTTCAATGTGTAGTACAAGCATGGGCTGCGTGATTGTAAGTGTCTAAACCATTTCTCATGAGTTATATGACTTGTGTGATCAGAAGAGAACAAGTGCAAGGCTCAAGAATAAGTTTTGTGCAAAAAGTCACTTTATCGAAATGGCAATGTACACTTTCTTCCAAAAAGGGATATAAAGCATGTCCATGCATTGAATGCTTGAAATGAGACCTCTAACAGCTGTGCAAACCATTAATTATGGAGTGCCTATCAAGTTTGAGGCCTGCAAAGTAGATTTTATGCAGCATAGTTTGAATTTTGAATTTGGTTCATCACAAAATGACTTGTAATTCAAGTGATAAAGCCCTAACTTCATCTCTTCGATTCTCCCTACTCAAGAATGTTCTCAAGGATTTCTTGGACATTTTGGAAAGATTTTAATGTTCTATACAATCCATATTTGAATTGCTTTTTAAGATTATCCTTGGAACTATATGAAAAAATGCCATGAAGTTGGGTCAAAACCCTGACCAAATTATGGCAAAATTTCACCAAGTGTTTTGTTTCATGACCACATGTTCTTAAAATTATAACTTGAGATCCAAGCATTTTTGGAAGGAGTTGTGTAAAGCAAAGTTGTATATTTCGTGGAGATCTACAACTTTCATGTTAAAAGATTCTCTTGAATTATCTTGTATCATGGTGAAAAATTTGTTCAAAGTTGTGAAAAAACATGAAATTTCCAACACTTGGAAAAATTTCTAAGTTTAGAAATTTTGACTTTTCAAAATGAAATCTTCACTTTTTGATTTCTTGATGAATAAGTTTCATATTTTGAAATTTTTTGATGAATTTTGATCTTTGGCATTAGATTTTGACCAAAAAGTCAAAGTTTGACTTTTCAGTATACAATTGACTTTTGATCAGTTGACTGAAAATTCATTTGTCAATCCATTGAACTTGAGAAATGTTTTTAAGTTATGTCATTATGTCAAAATGATACAATTGGAATCTTGAGATCATGCCTTAAACCAATTGATCATTTGCTAGGTCAAAAATCAGAAATTGCCCTTTCCCAGTCAAAACACTAATTTTGACCATTTTGCCCTTTTGGAGATTTGATCAAATTTCTTGAGGAATTATGGTCCAAACTTGATCAAATGATACATTTGAGTTTAAAATGTTGACGTGGGTTGTGAAGTTTGACTTTGAATTGGCCATAGTTGACTTTTTCCCCAATACAACTGATTTTTAGGTCAACTGCTCAATTGACTAAGCAAAAATGTGATCCAAGGCTTGAAACTTGACATGAGTAATTTTGAGGGTCCATAATGATCCATGAAAGTAATATGGGGTATTGGAAGTTCAAAAATATTTGTGCAATCTCAAACCCTAATTTTGATCATTAGTGCTTCAGGAGGTGTCTTGAGCTGATTAACCCCAGTGTAGTCCTGAGCTAAGGAGATCTTGTGAGAAAATTCTTGATAAGTGAGAGGGAAAATTTTGGGGTACAACACATTCCTACAATCTAAGGAGGCAGAAAGAAGTTTGAAACAAAGAGTGCACCTCATGCTGACTTCCAGGCTAATCGAAAGAAGCAGGAAAAAGACGAAATCGAAAGGCATGTTCATACTGATTCCAGGCCCAATCGAAAGGAGCGATCTGAAGGATGAATCGAAGGCTGCATCTCACACTATTTCCCAATCGAAGGAAGCCAAAGAAGGGGGAATCGAAAGAGCCTACTGTCTGGATCGAATGATTTTTTTTCTCTTTTTATTTTTGTCTTTATATTTTCTTACTATTCAATATGGTTGTAATAGTTAGGATATTTTATTTTCTTCATTTTTATTGCTTTATACAAATGTTAGTAATTAGTATGTATGGCAAGATAAAACCAACAAGTAGACAACCTAAAAATCAAAGACAAAAATGCATGTAATCAAACACACTTTGCACACATGCACCTCCAGTGTAATCCCACTTGTTTCCTCGAAAAATATTCATGTCCCTCGAATATGGGCATTTAGAAAATACCCTCGATAAAAGCTCGTAGTCTCTCGATGACCCTCGATGTTGCCTTCGGTAAACGATCTAGTCCCTATACGAAATTGCTAAAACGTCCCATAGGTTGCCTTCTATAACTATACAAACGACCCACGCCCGTCCCTTCATATCCAACGATGGGGCTTCTTACCAAATCAATGGTAAGGTAACAACATCTAAAGGAGGAGGAAAAGAACATAGACCTTTTAAGTAGGTAGGATTTCCTTAGTTGCTCACTTGCTCACAACAAAAACATTTTTCACACCAACACTCTCAATTGAAACATTTTTGTACGCATTCTTATAGACACGAGAATCATTACAAAGGCACTTTTCAAAATCACTTTCAGAAACATCTTCCACAATAAACATCTCTTTGAACTATTTTCAAAACCAACACTTTGTGCGCATTCTTATAGAGACGAGATTACAAAGATGTTTTAAAAATATTTTCAAACCCACACCACAAAGCACATTTTTAAACAAAAGAAAGTGATCTAGCAAGAAACTAAGAGCCCGTAGATAACTACAGATGAAAAGGGTGCTAACATAATCTCTTTTTATAACCTACCCCCCGAACTCAAGAAATAATCTCAAAGGTCTTTCCTATTCTTTTCAACCTTTCCTTATTGGATAAAAGAAAAGTCGGTGGCGACTCTTGCTATCCATAACAATTGCGATCAAACACAAAACAACTAAGTCAGTTCTCCCACCGTATTACAGATCTGGAGACTCTGATGGGGAGATACTTAAAAATGGGGTTACCTTAGAGTTAGATCATATTTACTTGCTTTCATTTGTTTGATTTGTTTGCTTTACAATTATGGGTCCTTGTTTGGGTTTTTGATCCTACACCCGAATTTGGGGCACCTTTTCAGGTAAGTAGCAATAGATTGTGGAAACTATACGATGTAGACTGATATGGTTGAAGCAATGGCTAAGTTAGTGTGATGCATTTGTTGGTACCGATATCCCTTGTATTTAATAGAGGAGAATACGGGGCCGCTGAGCGGTGTCATGAGACACTAACTGACCTTAGAACCTTAATTGAACAACTTGGCCATTAGAAAGTATTGAGATAGCCGACTTTGGTGTAAAGATGAAGATTGGTTGATACTTGATACGACACTCATTGAGATCATACTTTTGGGGTATCTCGGCCGCAAGAAAAGATTGATTGTGCTGAGACAATTCACGATGAAGAAAGATCAGTGATATTAAGATCCCCTCAAACCCGGTTACTTTCTAGGATAGGTTGAGCCAACTAAACTTCAAGAGGGTACTTACCTATAAAACTCCATGCAAGCCTAAACCTAAGAAGTTGTGTGTTTTGTTTTATTATTTGTACATAAAGACTTGTTTGCTTTGTTCACGTGTACATAACATCATAAACATCATAACATCAAAATCATTCTCACTAACCATTTCAAGGATTTCAGAATTTATCTTTGTTCTGTTTTATAGGCCATGATTCCCATTCGTAGGAATACCATTCGAGTCAGCTTCATGAAAGTGCATCCTCAAGTTCAAGAATTAGTACAAAGGGTGCTTGGAGATTATCCCTTCACCAAGAAATATGGTCGACTTCTCAACCTGGCTACCTCAAACTTACAAGAGTAAATAATGTGTGTGCTCTTACAATTCTTTTATCTCATGCATCATTGCTTCACCTTTCCTGACTACCAATTAGTGCCTACATTAGAATAATTCTCTCAACTATTAGGGTGCCTGTGCTTGATCAAATACCGTTCACCGGTTTAGAGGAGACTACAAAGCCTAAAGTCATTGCCGAAGCCTTGCATTTGAAGAGATCCGACATTATAACAAATTGGGAGACGAGAAGTGGAGTTAAGGGTTTCTTAGCCAAGTTTCTGTTGGAGAAAGCTCGTTCATTCTCAGAGGATATAAATTTTCAAGCTTTTGAAGATGTATTGGCCCTTATAATCTATGGTTTAGTTCTATTTCCCAATCCGGACCAACTCGTAGATGTGAATGCTATCAAGGTCTTTATCTCTCGTAATCTTGTATCTACCCTGCTTGGAGACATTCTACATTGTTTCCATACTCGTACCATGAAGAAAAGAGGTACTCTCTTGTGTTGAATTCCCTTACTCTCTAGGTGGTTTATTTCGCTACTACCTCGGTCAATGTTGAAGAATTAGAAAGGCTTGACATGGTCTCAAAGAATGATGTCACTCACACATTCTGATATTCATTGGTGTTCTCGATCCTTGAAGGATATTACTATCAACGACCATTGAGGGGAATTCCCTAATGTACCTCTGCTTGGCATTAGGGGAGGTATCACTTACAAACCTTGTCTGGCTTTGCGATAGTTTGGGTATGCACGATGAAATGGTCCTCATGATGCGCTCATCCAAGATGTGGTATTAGACTACGAGAGCGATGACCAAGGCTATTGTCAATGGTTTATACGAGCTTGGAGAATGGTAAACAAAGTGGATAGTAAGACATTGGGACACAAAAATTCTATTCCCCTTGAGCCTTACCTTAGGTGGGTATGAAATCATGCTCAGAGTCTCGTAATGCCTTACCCCTCCATCCTACCTGTCATCATGGAGCCTGTTGCTGAAGGAGATGTTCCATATACTGTCCTTTATCCTAACATGCCTACCTCTCTTGAAGATTTTCAAAAGGATTGGATTCAGCTAAAGGAAGAGCGAGACACCTTCGAAGCCCAGTTCCACATGAGTGAGAAGAAAGTTTTGAAGCTTACGAGTCAGCTTCATGAAGAGCGAAGTTCGAACGCCTATATTGCGCCAAAAAGGATACTCTCGACCTTTTTATCTTAGGAGTTTATTTTAAGTTTATTTCCTCCATTGTAAGCCCCAAGAGGCATGATGTAATCAACTTGGATTTATTAATACAATGTGTGTTTCCTTTTGTCTAAGCAAGTTTAAATCTCCTAGTTTCCTTGGAATCATTTGCATATGCATTTTCATTCATCATAACACAAACAAGTTTTTCATAAACAGGTCTCTTTATCTTTCTACTGTTTATTTCAGTGAGATGGATATTGAAGAGACAGTAAAGGATCTTCAAGCGTCGAACGCTCAATTCCAACAGATGTTCCTGGCTTTGGCTAAAGGACAAGAGGACCTGAAGGCCCTCATGATCAAAGATAAGAATAAGAAGGCAAATAAACCAGTCGGTGTTTTGAATTTGGGAAGAAGGTTTAGAGGACCGACCAAGCGAGCTCTAGATTTCGCAACCTCGTCAGGTGAAGGAGATAATCAAGAAGGAAAGAATAAGGAAGGAAATGACAACCCGAGGTCTGAGGAAGATGAAGCTGACTACTCTGAAGAACAGTATCCTCCTGTTGATGATAAATACAAATAGCTAGAGGATCGCCTCAATGCTATGCAGATCCAGAGGGTACCCAGACTGGATTTTGAAGAGCTAGGATTAGTCTCAGGGGTGGTCATCTCGCAGAAATTCACGGTCCCCACGTTTTATAATTATGACAGTGTCTCTTGTCCTAAGCTACATTTAAGGTCATATGTCAGGAAGATTTAACCCCATACTGCTGATAGGAACCTATGGGTGCATTTCTTCCAAGAAAGTTTGTCAGTGATGTAGTTGGATTGGTTCTATCAGTTGGAACAAACCAACATTTTCAATTGGGAAGATCTGGCTGCTTCTTTTTACAAGCAATACCAGTATAATGCTGACCTAGCTTCAACTCGTACACAATTGCAAAGTATGTCTATGGGTTCTGGTGAAGGTTTCAAGAATTATGCCCAGAAACTGAGGGATCTCGCAGGAAGATTCCAACCCCCTTTATCTGATAGAGAGTTGGTGGATATGTTCTTGGGCACGTTGTCTGGTCCATTCTTCAACCACATGATTGGAAGCTCTTCAGCTGGGTTTACTGATCTGATCTTAACTGGTGAGCGGGTAAAATCCGGTATTAAGAGTGGCAAGATTCAAAGGGATGCATCCTTAAGTACGATGAAGAAACCTTTCACTCGAAAGAAGGAGGTCAGTGCTGCTTATGGCTAGAGAAATCAAAACAAAACTGAACATCGTTAGACGGTAGGGGATGTTATGATCTATAATCCTGTATCAAATCAACAACGAAACCATCAGTGTAGGCCGGATGCGCCCATAAGACGATTCACCCGGATTAACATGACCTTATCCCAAGTTTTGGCGCATCTGTTGAAATCTAATCTGGTAACTCTGAAGGAAGCTCCCAAGAATCCTAATACTTCTTCTCCCCGCTACAACCCGAACGCTCGATGTGACTATCATTCCAAGAGTCTGGGGCGTGATACAAATGATTGCTGGGCTCTGAAAAATAAGGTACAAGACCTTTTCGAGGCGAAAGAAATTGAGTTTGACCTTCTAGAGACACCTAATGTAATAACAACGCCAATGCACAAACATGGCCAATGTCTCAATGTTGTTGATGACGACCGTTTTGTTTCCTCCATGGATGAATTAACTACTCCTCTTCTGATCGTTAAAGAAAATCTGTTGCAAGCCGATTTATTTCCAGGTTGTGGTGAAGATTGCCACTTATGTATGTCTCTACCAGATGATTGTTTGTTGTTAAAAATGGGCGTCCAACGCTTAATGATTAACAAAGAAATTATGTTCGAAAAAATTCCCCTGATAAGAAGTAGTTGTGAAGATGTACCTATAATCACCATTTCCGACAATCCTCCCAGGGTCTCCACCAAAAGACCCATCAGGATTACATCTGTTCCCAAGTTTGCTCCCCTGATCATCACCATGCCGGGGCCAATACCATATTCCTCGAATAAAGTTGTTCCTTGGGATTATGGGACTGACGTCTATTACCATGGCGTCAAGCAAGACCTGTTGGCTATTGAAGACAAAGTTGCTGAAGATACCGATCTTGACATTGACAATATTGTTGGGACCAGTAAAATTACGAGAAGTGGAAGAGTTTTCTCTCCCGAGATCTCTCTAAAAACTGTTGTGTTTTACGATGGCAGAATCGACAAGTATATATACTACTGGTTTTGCGTTTTTTGTTCGCAAATATGCCGTAAGCAAGAGTTGCCACCGTATTTTATTTTATCCAACAAAGAAAAGGGTGAAAAGAACATAAAAGGACCTTTTCGAGATGTTTTCTGAGTAAGGGGGGTAGATTATGGAAAGGGAAGGTGTTATCACCCTTTCCATCTGTGGTTTTCCATGGGCTCTTAGAGGTTTGCTCATTTTTTGAAATACTTTTGTGCTTCGTGTGTTTGAAAAATGTTTGGAAAATGCCTTAGTGCGGTGATTTGCTTTGTGTTTAACTCTTGTATCAGTCCTCAAGAGTGTTAATAAGCAAATGTTTTGAAATTGTTTTTTGAAAAGTAGTTTTTGTGTGTAAGTGCAAAAATAGTTTGAGCAAACTTCTAACAACTATCTACTTTTGTTACTCGAAAAAGGTCATTCTTTTCGTCTTTTCCTTTAGACAGTGCTATCCTACAATTAGTGAGTAGGTAGCCTTGTCGTTGGATGTTGAGGGACAATCGAAGGGACGTTACAGTCACGAAGGCAATTTATGGAGATGCTTTAGCAAATCTGTTTTAGGGACTAGATCATTTACCGAGGAGGCAACTGTAGGGTCATCGAGGGACTATGATCTTTTGATTTTACGGGTCTTTGCTAAAACATTCCTGCCTCATGACTGTTTTTTAAAGGCAACCAAAGTGGGCGTACCTTAGAGGTGTTTGTGTGCAATTGTGTTGTGTTTCAGTTATTTTTTTTCTTTTCGTTAAGTTTGCTAGCGTTTAATTATTAGTCTTATCATACAAGCCTAATTACTAGCAGTTAACATGAAAAGCAGTAAAAAATGTAGAAAATAGAGGTCCTATGCTATTACACTGCTTCGAGGAGGGGATTTACATTAAACAAGGATAATGGGAATAAAGCAGTAAATGTCCTAATTTTATCTATTACACCCGGTGAACAGATACAATAAATAGTAAAAATATGGAATTAAATAAACGCGCACAAAGGAAAAGGAAATCTTTTTGTTATTTTCTTGGTATAAAAGAAAATAAAGGCCTAAGTCTATTTAATTTAAATTTTAAGAAAAATGTTAAAATAATTAATTAATTTAATTACAAAATTAATTTAATTAGAAAAACAACTAGCCTAATATTTTTGGTGATTTTTGATTTTAATGTTAATTAAAAAGATAAAAAGAATTCTATTAAAAACAAAAATAAAATGCAAGAGGGATCCTTCGATCCAAGGAAAAAAAGGAGCGTCGACCCAGGGAGGGAATGGAAGCTCCGATCCAGGAGGGTCATGGTCCTTCCGATTGGGCTAGGAAGTGGGCATGAATAGCCTTCGATCAAGGGAAGGGAATTTCCCTTTGATCCTTGGAAAGATGCCTTCTTCGACTGAGCCAGGGAGTGAGGCGTGAGTAGCTTTTGATCCAGGAAAGGGGGTTGCCTTCGATTGCAGGAAGAAGATGTCCTCTTCGATCCAGGAGGACTATGGGCATCTTCGATCTAGAGAAGGTGTCTCCTTCGATCTAGGATGCTATACCTGCAAAAGTATGTTAGCGAAATATAACACAGGGCCTGGGTATCGAACTAAAGGCCCTTCAATCTTGCGCTTGTTGGGTCTCTTCAGGCTATATCTGCAACAAATGTTAGCAAACGAAGGACATGACCTGGGTGTCAAACCCATGCCTTTTGATTCTGTCTAGGATTGAAAATCTAAGGGGACAACCAATATGAATGGGCTATGAAAATATAATGTTGGAAAATTTTCCCTTTCTTACCAGCAGATGGATTCTTCGATTTGGGAACTTGTTGGATGTGAGCACCTTCAATCCGGGGCTTCTGGGCGTGGGAACCTTCGATCTGGAACTTCTGGGCGTGGGAACCTTTAATCTAGAACTTCTGGGCGTGGGCACCTTTTGCTGAAGGGTGGATTGGCTTAGAAAATTCTGGAAACCTTTGATGGATTTTATTGGCAGCTTCTCTCCAATGTTTTTTTTGTTCTCCTTTGGTAATGTGTCCTTGGCCTCATATTTATAGGGGTGTATGGGGACAAGAGAAATAATGCTGATAACGACCATTTGAATTCCATGAATGTAAAACGTAACCTTGGCCAAAGTTAAGGAATCTTGTCCCTTTTTGAATTTGAATGATATGTAACTGGCCTTCGAATTCTCCCTTTCGAATGGGCTGATGGCCTCCTTTGAATGCTCCCTTTCGAATGGGCTGATGGCCTCCTTGCTCCCTTTTGAATGGGCTGATGGCCTCCTTCGAATGCTCCTTTGAAAGCTTCTTCGAATGGACCTTTGCACGTTCTTTAAATGGACTATTTGCAAGCTTCTTCGAATGGACCTTTGCATGTTCTTCAAATGGACTCTTTGCAAGCTTCTTCGAATTTCTCTTCTAAGGATCCTTCGAACGGATCTGATGAAGCTCCTTTTAATGGACTCTTTGCAAGATTCTTCGAATGGACTCTTTTGGAATTCCAATCGAAGGGCCTTTATTCTGATGTTTCAATCGAAGGAAGCTCTGATGCTTCAATCGAAGGAACCTTTAGGAATGCCAATCGAAGGATCCTGTTTCCAGGCCAATCGAAAGGCTTTGTTAAAATGCCAATCTAAGGGCATTTTGGAGATGCCAATAGAAAAACATTCAGAATACCAATCGAAGGCCTTGACACAATGCCAATCGAAAGACTTGTCATGGGGCTAATCAAAAGGTACTTAAACACCACTCAAAAATTTGCTTTTTTTTCGTCAGGCAAGGGTTTGTAACCACCCATGTAAGAGTAGATCTTGTAAAAAATGAGAGGGCATATTTTGGGGTACAACAGCTACCCCTGTTCAATCTTCTTAAACCTGAAGATGTAGATTGGCTTGTCTGCCTTTCGTGATATGAAGGTGGAAGATGATTGAACACTAGAGTGCCCAGAAATTTGCACTCGATGATGTGTTGGTTGACTGTGTAGGGAATGGGCTTACAAATTCCATTTGGAGAAGATGATAGAGATTCGCCGGAGATGGGCTAAAAGATGCCATCCAAAGTAGATGCTGATTTCACACATGGTCCCTTTGGTGGTCCCTGTTCCTGCTGTCTGGGGAGGAGTCCAGTAGGGGCTGTTGATTTCTGTTGTTTTCCTATTTGAGGAAAACTTAATGGGGAACAGAGTCTAGGCACTTCAGTTGTCCGAGGCTTTGCTGAAGAGTTATCTCTTGACTGAAAATGTATTAGGAAGAGCCTGCGTAGGGCTGTTTCAGAATGAGCTCATGTTGGACTGTCTCTGGAAGGTTACAATGAAGGAATATTTAACGATTGCTACTGTTGTACCCAAAAAATTTCCCTCTCATTTCACTCAAAGACATGCCTCTAGAGGTCCTCAACTGCTCAAGGTTGACTAAGGGTTGACCAGACAAATCCTCCTCCCAAGACAATGAGCCTCAAACTAGGGTTTCCATTTTCATCAAGATGTTTGAGTTCCAAGGGTCCCAAATTATTTCCATTGCCCTAATATGTTCTCAATATCATCCATGTCAAGTTTCATGCCTTGCACAAGAAGTTGGCTCAGTCTATTGCTCAAATGCCTGAAAATCAACTGTGCTAGGTCAAAAGTCAACTGTGACCCTCATGCAGTCAAACTTCAAGATTTTTGGTCAACATCAACACTTTTAAGTAATATTCATCATTTGATCAAGGGTTTATTATGATTCCTCAAGGAATGCCCCAAATTCATCAAAACTCAAAAGTTGCTAAATTAGGGTTTTTATAGGAAAAGTCAACCAAACTTTGACCGGGCATAACTTTCTCATACTTTATCACAAATTTCTCATCCAAGGCTTATTTTGAATAGAATTCAATTCCCTATAACTCCTCTTCAACCCTCAAGTTCAAGAAATGCACTCATGAAAAGATATAAATTTAGACATTATAGGTCATTTCAAAAAGTCAACAAAAACACCTTTTGGGTCAAAGCTTCTTACATGAACATGAAAGTTCCAATTGAGATTCAACCAAAAGGGTTGTTCATAGGATATCCTAAGCTTTCTAAAAAGTCCAAGAACACCTTCTTTGGGTTAAAATTGAGGGAGATATGTATTGTCAAAGTTGACCAATATTTGGAAATGTAAATGAAGTCAACATTGATCAAAATGATTTTTTTTCCAAATGGGCCCATGTTTTCTTGTTTGGAACTTGTTCCTAAGATGTCCCACGACCCATGAGCTTATCCACTTATTATTTTATTATTTTTATTATTTATTTTGATTTTCTATCCATTTAAATCAAAATAAATCAATTTAAATAGTAGAATAATCAAATAAAATCAAAGATTTGATTTTATGAGCATTTTATGTGTCAATGAACAGCTAGAGAATCATCTCAATCGTGCAAGAGATAATTGATTGGAAAAAAAATCTTAATTTGGTCTATTTTAGCAACAAATCATACAAGGCAAAGAATGAAATCAAATCTCCATAATTTGCAAAGATATGATCAGTTTTTGTTGACCTAAATCATTCCATCATATATACACAACATATCCAAAGAATAAAGCACAAGGATTGATCGTGAAAATTACAAGAACAAGTTTCAAATTTTTGTCAAAAAAGTGCAGGTCGGTTTTGTTTCTATAGGCCGTTTCAAGCAATTCCAAGGCCAGCAATCCGTTCCTGGACATTTTCTGAAGCTATTTCAATCATCCTCAAGCCTTAAAACCTTTAGAAATCGCGCCTCACAGTACCACGGTTTGCATCTTTTTTCAAAATTAGTTTTCAATGATTTATCCATCATAAACATGTTATGATCATATATCCATGATTGCTATCATATTTGCAATGTTTTTGATTGGTTTGATTGAAGTTTAAGTGCAGGAATGGCACGATGCCATTGTTAGGGTTTGGAAGTCCCAAATTGGGAATTCCATATATAGGCAAAATTGGACAAAATTAGGGGTACTATCATGCTCAAGAGATGATTTTCCATTGATCCATGTCTTTGGTGTGAATTTATTCTACTTGTGCTACGTTTTTGAATTTTACAGGTTTATAGCTACGAACAAAATCTGTCACTATAGCCTATAGTGATGAAAATAACTGTAAGTAAAATCTTAATATCTAAAACGACCGTTTTGGGAAGAAGATGAGGGCGTGGCAGCATCCCACTGGCCCGTTTGAATCCACACGCGTTTTTTTAGACAAGGGCACTTGGTTTACATTATATTTTATTTATTTCATTATATGTACAAATGAGCTTTCCAGCGCAGTTGGTCAGGGAGCGTGTATATGATGCAAACGTCCTGGGTTCGATCCCAGGTGTGTGCTTTTATATTTTTCTTGACAATTAATTGCAGATTCAGCATATCTCCTAGCCAAGTATCCACCGTGCACTCATAAATACCACCCTTTGGATCATCTCAAAGCAAATATGACTTTCCAGAGTTGAAGACCCACAGTGAACTCCCGGAAGTTGGTCCACACTGGACCACATGCAAGGCATATGGGTCTACCATTTTGGGCTTGGAAAATTCCATTCCACACCCCCAAATTGATTCTCCTAACAGACCCAGTTTTATTTTTCTTTCTTATTTTATATTTTATTTCATTTTAGTTTTAATTTTATTTGTTTCAAAAATCATTTTTTTATCAAAAAAAAAATCACAAAAGCATTAAAATCAGATTTTTTTTCATAAAATATTTTATTTCATTAATTAATTAGATTAATTTAATTAGGGAAATTTAAATTCTTTTTTTTTTCATAATTAAAATCAATTAGAAAATTAGGGTTAATTTGCAAATAGTCAATTTTCTCAATCAATAAAATATAATAAAAAAATATTTTCTTTGATTCCCTTTGAATTTAGACTTTGATTCCCGTATTTTATTCATCGCGCACGCAATATTTTATTTTTTAATTCCAATTATTGTATTTGCTTCAAGTTTGTAATAGCTTTTAATTAGGGTTTACCGCTTATTATTTACTGTTTAATCCCCAGTTTCTTGGTTATGTAACCCCTCCCCAAAGCTTTGTAATAGCGTAGATTTACATTTCTGCACTTTACTTTCCGCTATTATTAACTGCTTAGACTAATATGCTTGTATGGAAAGAATAACGATTAAAACGGTAGATAATCCTAAATTTGCAAAGATAAATGAACTGAAAAACAAACACTTGCACATGCTCACTCCTAGGGTATATCCCCACTTCGGTTGCCTTCGGTAAACGGCCATGAAGTATAGGGAATTTTAGTGGTCACCTTCTAGTCCCAAAAGATCAAAAAATGACCCATTCGAATGTTGCCTCGGAAAGATCTTTAAGAATCTAGAGTAATTACTAAGGTTTCCTAACCATTGCTTCAGCGACCGTAATTGTCCCTTCGAATGTCCCTTAAACTCATACGATGGGGCTACCTACTCCTTAATAGTAGGATAGCGCTGTCTAAAGGTAACGAGAAAACGAACAGTCTTTTCCGAGTAGGTAGAAACTCTTAAGTACTTGCTCAAAACAACAAAAACTCTTTCATACAAACACTTTCAAAACAGTTTTCAAAAAACAACTTCGTCACACTCTTTCAAAACAGTTTTCAAAAAACAACTTTGTCACACGCATAAGCAATTTAAAAATGATCAAGTAACTAAGAGCCCATGGAAAACCATGGATAGAAAGGGTACTAACACCTTCCCTTTCTATAATCTACCCCCCGTACTCAGAAACATCTCGAAAAATGTTTTTTCTGTTCTTTTCCCTTTTCCTTTGTAGGATGAAATAAAATCGGTGGCGACTCTTACTTACCACAACATTTGCGAATACAAAAACACAAACCAGTATTAAGAGTCAGTTTTGTCACCGTATCAAAGCTACCTCAACAGACGGTGAAGGGATCTCTGATGATTGCTACCTCAACAGGTAATGAAGGAATATTTGACGATTGCTACCTCAACAGATACTGAAGGAATCTTTGATGATTGCTACCTCAACAGATAGTGAAGGAATCTCTGACGGTTTCTACCTCAACAGATAGTGAAGGAATCTTTGATGATTGCTACCTCAACAGATAATTAAGGAATATTTGACGATTTCTACCTCAACAAATAGTGAAGGAATCTTTGACGATTGCTACCTCAACAGATAGTGAAGGAATCTTTGACGATTGCTATCTCAACAGATAGTGAAGGAATATCTGACGATTGCTACCTCAACGGATAGTGAAGGAATCTCTGACGATTTCTACCTCAATAGATAGTGAAGAATTCTCTAACGATTGCTATCTCAACAGATAGTGAAGGAATATTTGATGATTTCTACCTCAATATATAGTGAAGTAATCTTTGACGATTGCTACCTCAATAGATTGTGAAGGAATCTCTGATGATTGCTACCTCAACAAATAGTGAAGGAATCTCTGACGATTGCTACCTCAACAGATAGTGAAGGAATCTTTAACGATTGCTACCTCAACAGATAATGAAGGAATCTTTGACGATTTTTACCTCAACGGATAGTGAAGGAATCTTTGACGATTGCTACCTCAACAGATAGTGAAGGAATCTTCGATGATTTCTACCTGAACAGATAGTGAAGGAATCTCTGACGATTGCTACCTCAGCGGATAGTGAAGGGTTCTCTGACGATTGCTACCTCAACAGATTACCATAAATTTGTCTGGTCATGTAAGTAGTTGATGATTTTTGTCTGTTTATAGACTTTTACCTGAAATGATACAGGGTTAGCTGGATGCAAAGTCATGATGCATGAAGTGTAAATGATGCTCTCAAAATAAATGAGATTGTGATATATGCATTTGTACTGCATATGTTATGACATCTGTAAAAATGATGTACGAATGCAATGTATGAACGTGTCGGTCGTTCCATTGATGTATTGTTGAACTAGGGAAAATGAATCCCTGATTGTTATTGGAGAGTACGGGGAAGCTGAATCTCGGACTATTGTTGGTGAGTGAAGAAAGTGAATCTTCAATTTCTACCGGGGATAAGGAATGGAGGTAGTTTTGTTGGCGATTCCCTTTCTCTGCCGAGGATCTTCGACTTCTGTTTGAGAATGATTTCGCTGTGGGGAAAAGTTCTGTTGGGAGGCTTCACCAATCTTGAGAGCGAATTTCGCTGGGGGATGAACTTCCGCAGCTAGAGAAATAAAATCTATTGGGGAAAACCTGATGTCAGAGCCGTAATTGAAAATTCCTGTTCTGTCAGGGATACAAGAACACCTGACATCACTAGGTTGTAAGATAAGGATATGGTGACGAATTTTTATCAAGATTCCCCTTCCTCTGTACCCGCTGGAGAAAGTACCTGTGGAGACTTTGTGGATGGTTTGAGCGTCATCCCAATTCATGGGGCACTGGGTAAATGCTGATTGGGATGATAAGTCTTCTACTGATAGGAAAGTGACAAGATGACAGGACATAGTCGTACGCTTTAATCTCTAACTTTATCCTGGACTGTCTTTTCAGATTTTCAGATCATTGGGATACCCTTTTTTGCCCAAGCCTCCTTTTCAGGTTTTCGACTTGGAGGGTGTACAGTTTTTTTTTGTATATATCCCTAATTTTTGCCCAAACTCTTTTGGTTCAGCAGGATGCTCTTAATTTTGCCTAGGCCTGTCAACCTAGCGGATCTTTGTTATGCGTCGCATTTTATGACTTTGTCTGTGTTCACCGGGTACGTAGAATTGTCATTGTCCATAGTAGTGAGTTGTCACACTTGCCAGAAGGTGCTTTCTTGATCGTACAGGATTCGCTGCTGGAATTCATGTCCAATGCCCTAAGTGATTCAGATGCAGATCTTCCCCTGACTATTCGGCATTTTTGAGAGACTCTTCGAATCTTGACCTGACTGCCCCAGATTAGCTAGACACCATGCCATGCCCCTTGGTTGGAAGTATTTTTCCACTTGAGGTGATCCTTTTCATTGAGAAGGTTTTTGTTCGCTGAATATTCATTGTGTGAATTTCTCTACTGTAGAACAAATAGTCATATGCAAACAATGGTATTTTAAGAATGCAAAGTTTATGCTTGTCTAAAATTTTGAAAATTCATTTTTTAGTAAAACAAATTTTGCAAGAGAGTGATATCAACTCAGGATTTATAGCAAGTCCTATAGGAGTCAGGACACCTTTTGTAACAGTATGCTCTCGAACTAACCCATGCTTCAGCTAGGACTTTCAAGGGTTGTAACGTGGCCTATTTCACGATTTAAGAAACAAAGGATAAAGGCTCAAAGTTTATTTGTATCCACCCGCTCTTCGTGATGTCCTTCAGTCATATGCTCATTTAATTGCGCGTTTAGAATCCCAATTCAGTTTGGCATCTTGTCCTTGATATTCTGGTGATGGTTCAGAAATTGAACGTTTGTTTGTGAAGGCAGTCATTTTTGTAACCTTTTTGTCAAGGATTTGTATGACCTCTTTGTTTTGATTTTGTTATCCCTGTCTTTTTCCTGAATTGTTTCTTTTTGTGATTACAATCAGCGGGATGCCCCGATTTTTTCCCTTCTTTTTCTTAAGTCTCCTTCATAGGTTTTGACTTAACGGGATTTTATTGCGAGAGATAATGACTGCCTATCTTGATGATTATGCGGAACCATCACCGTCTTTTGATTTGGAAGGACGTCTTCGATGCCATTCATTATGTACGAAGCAGAAGATTGCGACTGAATGCGCGTCTGAATTAACTAAGAAAGCTACGTTGCCTCAGGTTATGATTAAGGGTTTTAATTTGTGAGGAAAGAAAAAATCCTACTTCTTTGGCTCAAAGGGGTTGACTAGGGATTATCTTCCTTATAACTCCACTGTTTGGGATTTGAAACAACGCTTGTACATCGTCAGCAAGGTCTGTTCAGAAGCACACTGTATGGATTATGGTATCATTTTTGTCATCCTTCCTCTAAAGGCTCAGAGCTTTTAATCGAGAGTTGAATATCACAAAAAGGAAGTATAAAGCAGTTTAAGCATAATGAAAGAAAATTAATTCAAGACAAACATGTGTAATGCATTAATTAAATAACCAAGTTTTGACATGACAATAATTGTTTGAATAAATAAAGAAAATACAACTTGAGAATTCAAATGAACAAAAATGCTTTCAATCCTAGCCATGATTTGGCATGGGAGCAGTGACCACGCTGGGAGTCTCAAGAGGGCCAAACTCGATCTCCTTGGTGTCAATCATATTTTGAATCTTGTATTTTAGCGCCCAAAAATCGTTAGTGTCGTGCCTAGGACTGCTAGAATGATAGGCACACCTTGCATCAGGATTGTAGTTAGGAGAGGAAGTCTTGGGGTTTGGATGAGGTCCTATCTGTGTAATCAAATTCATCCTTATAAAGTGTTGCAATGCTTGAGACAATGACATGTTAAGCTTGGTAGACTGTCTCTTGGGCTCGTCTTGACTTTGTTAATTACCCCGTTGTTATGGTCGTTGCACGCGTGCCGAATTAGAGACCAGCACTGCCCCCCACAGATTGTTGGTAGTCTGCCTTATTACGAATCTTATGGCCGTGCACAACATTGGCTTCCCTCTTACCACCAAATGGCTTCTTCTCAGCATTAGAAGATGCAGCCATCGAGATCTTCCCACTCTTGATACCATTTTCGATCCTTCTCCAGTCAGAACCATCTCTGTGAACCGGATGAGGAACTCCCGATCAACAGATTGAAGAATGGGCATGTCAGAGTGCCCATGAACATGTCCGTCATTTCTTGATCAGTCAGAGGAGGTTGAACCTTGCCATCTAGATCACTCCATTTTTACGCATATTCCTTGAACCCTTCTCTTGAGCTCATGGACATATTTTGCAGTTGCACTCGAGTTGGTGCAAGGTCAGCATTGTATTGGTATTTCTTGTAGAAAGAAGTAGCCAAGTCTTCCCAAGTATGGATGTCAGTTCCTTCTAGTTGATATAACCAATCCAGTTGAGTGCCCTCCAAACATTCTTGGAAGAAATGGACCCATAACTTCTGGTCAGAAGTGTTAGGCTGGATCTTCCTGACATAGGATCTTAAGTGCAACTTAGGGAAGGAGATACCTTCATACTTAGCAAACGTGGGGAGCTTGAATTTTGATGGGATGACCACCCCTGGGACCAAACCTAATTCTTTAAAATCTAGATCGGGCACCCTTTGGATCTCCATGGCATTGAGCTGATCCTCCAGCCATTTGTATTTATCGTCAGTAGGAGGATATTACTCCTCAGAGTAGTCAGGTTCATCTTCTTCAGACGTTGGATTTTTGTCTCCTTCATATGATCCCTATTCTTCTTCCTCTTGATTATCCCCTCCCTTTGACGAGGTTGCGAAATCTAGAGCTCGGTTAACTGGTCTTCTTCTTCCCACACTCGAAACACGAACTAGTTTTTTTCCTTTCTTAGCCTTCTTTTTGACGAGCGTAGCTCTCAGGTCTTGTTTCCCCTAGGTCAGAGTCAGGAACATTTGTTGGAACTGAGCGTTTTGAGCCTGAAGGTCTTTGACTGTTTGTTCGAGAGCCATTTCTTTACTTGCTGAAATAAACAGCGAATAAGATGAGGACCCTAGTTTGAAATCTGTTTATGAAATAACATGTATGATATGCGTATGCAATGTTTTCAAGGACTCGCGGGGGAAACAAGAAGATGCCAGCAATTGAAATTTGTAACTTTGAATAACTTTGTATTGTTGAAGGTCCTTCTACGAGAGTCAAGCTCACCATATCAAGTGGATCATATCCCCTGACTCAAGTTGTTGAGTTTTGATCTTCTGACGACACTGGCTAGCGGAAAATAAATCCCCTTTTCCCCTTGCTAGACGTATGATTTAACATAACCTGCATCACAAACCCTTGAGATTCTTGAAATGGTTAAGGAAATGTTGTGGCATGACGTTATAATGCGTATGCTATGCGTTAGGAAAAAGTGTAAGGTTATGTAAACAAGTAAACCCTGCAAGAAATCCAAGTTATTGGATAATGATTGTGAACAAATCCTGCAAGGAAATCATGTTGTCAGATAATAAAACCCTGCAAGTAGTTCAAGTTGAAAGCAAACAAGTCACACAAGCAGCCTTAGGTTTAGGCTTGCATGGGGTTTGTAGGTAAGTACCCTCTTGAATGTTTAGTTGGCTCAACTTGTCCTATGAATAGTAACCGATTTCTAAGGAGCCTCAATATCACTGACCTTCCCTTCATAAATTGTTTCATCTCCGCACCAATGTATTGCGGCCGAAAAATCCTGAAAGTCCAGCCTCAATGAGTGTAGTATCGAGTATCAACCAATCTTCGGTCAGAACCAAATCCGGTTATCTCACTACTTCCTAATGGCTAGGATGAGTCAATTAAAGGTTCTAAAGGTCAGTTAGCGCTTAGTGACACTATGAGGAAGCCTAATGTTATCCTTAACTTACTCAAGGAACATTAGTACAATCCAAAGCATCGCGCTAACGTATCCACCACTTTGTCCGTATCGGTCTATGTTGTACAACCTCCATGGTTTATTTCTACTTACCTAATAAGGGGCTTCAGATCCGGGTGTAGGATATATAGTAACCCCAAACAGAGCCCTCAAAAGTAAAGCAATCAAAGCACACAATAAAGCAATTTAATAATGAACTAACTCTAAGGTAACCCCCCCTTTTTATTTCCCCAGCAGAGTCTCCAATTCTGTTTTACAGTGGCAGAACCGACTGTTATATATACTACTGGTTTTGCATTTTTTGTTCGCAAATGTGCGGTAAGCAAGAGTCGCCACCGTCTTTCTTTTATCCAACAAAGGAAAGGGTGAAAAGAACAGAAAAAGACCTTTTCAAGATGTTTTTTGAGTAAGGGGGTAGATTATGGAAAGGGAAGGTGTTAGCATCCTTTCTATCCATGGTTTTCCACGGGCTCTTAGAGGTTTGCTCATTTTTTGAAATACTTTTTTGCTTCGTGTGTTTGAAAAATGTTTGAAAAATGCCTAAGTGCGGCAATTTGCTTTGTATTTAACTCTTGTATCAGTCCTCAAGAGTGTTAACAACCAAATGTTTTGAAATTGTTTTTGAAAAGTAGTTTTTGTGTGTAAGTGCAAAAATAGTTTGAGAAAACTTCTAACAGCTATCTACTTTTGTTACTCGAAAAGGGTCGTTCTTTTCCTCTTTTCCTTTAGACAATGTTATGCTACTAATAGTGAGTAGGTAGCCTTGTCGTTGGATGTTGAGGGACAATTGAATGGGCGTTACAGTCACGAAGGCAATTTATGGAGATGCTTTAGCAAATATGTTTTAGGGACTATATCATTTACCGAGGAGGCAACTGTAGGGTCATCGAGGGACTATGATCTTTTGATTTTATGGGTCTTTTCTAAAACATTCCTGCCTCATGATTGTTTTTTAAAGGCAACCAAAGTGGGCGTACCTTAGAGGTATTTGTGTGCAATTGTGTTGTGTTTCAGTTTTTTTCCTCTTTTTGTTAAGTTTGCTAGCGTTTAATTATTAGTCTTATGATACAATCCTAATTACTAGAAGTTAATCTAAAAAGCAGTAAAAAAATGCTGAAAATAGAGGTCCTACGCTATTACACTGCTTCGGGGAGGGAATTTACATTATACAAGGATAATGGGAATAAAGTAGTAAATGTCCTAATTTTATCTATTATCCGGTGAACAAATAGAATAAATAGTAAAAATACAAAATCAAATAAACGCGCACAAAGTAAAAGGAAATCTTTTTGTTATTTTTTTTGGTATAAAAGAAAATAAAGGCCTAAGTCTATTTAATTTTAATTTTAAGAAAAATGTTAAAATAATTAATTAATTTAATTACAAAATTAATTTAATTAGAAAAATAACTAGCCTAATATTTTTGGTGATTTTTGATTTTAATGTTAATTAAAAAGATAAAAATAAGTCTATGAAAAACAAAATTAAAATGCAAGAGGGATCCTTCGATCCAAGGAAAAAAAGGAGCTTCGACCCAGGGAGGGAATGGAAGCTTCGATCTAGGAGGGTCATGGTCCTTTCGATTGGGCCAGGAAGTAAGCATGAACAACCTTTGATCAAGGGAAGGGGATTTCCCTTCGATCCTGGGAAAGATGCCTTCTTCGTTTGAGCCAGGGAGTGAGGCGTGAGTAGCCTTCGATCCAGAAAAGGGGGTTGCCTTCAATTGTAGGAAGAAGATGTCCTCTTCGATCCAAGTGGACTATGGGCAGCTTCGATCCAGAGCAGGTGTCTCCTTTGATCTAGGATGATATACTTTCAAAAGTATGTTAGCGAAATAAAACGCAGGGCCTGGGTATCGAACCCCAGGCCCTTCGATCATACGCTTGCGGGTCTCTTCAGGCTATGTCTGCAACAAATTTTAGCAAACGGAGGACATGACCTGGGTGTCAAACACAGGCCTTTTGATCCTGTCTAGGATGGCAAATCGAAGGGGATAACCAATATGGATGTGCTATGCAAATATAAAGTTGGACAATTTACCCTTTCTTACCAGCAGGTGGAGTCTTCGATTTGGGCACTTATTGGATTTGAGCACCTTAGATCTGGGGCTTCTGGGCGTGGGAACCTTCGATTTGGAACTTCTGGGCATGGGAACCTTCGATCTGGAACTTCTGGGCGTGGGCACCTTTTGTTGAAGGGTGGCTTTGCTTGGAAAATTCTGGCAACCTTTGATGGATCTTGTGGGCAGCCTCTCTCCTATGTTTTTTTTTCGTTCTCCTTTTGTAATGTGTCCTTGGCCTCATATTTATAGGGGTGTGAGGGGACAAGAGAAATAATGTTGATAACTGCCATTTGAATGCCATGAATGTAAAACGTAACCTTGGCCAAAGTTAAGGGATCTTGTCCCTTTTTGAATTTGAATGATATGTAACTGGCCTTCGAATGCTCCCTTTCGAATGGGCTGATGGCCTCCTTCGAATGCTCCCTTTCGAATGGGTTGATGGCCTCCTTCGAATGCTCCTTTGAAAGCTTCTTCGAATGGACCTTTGCATGTTCATCGAATGGACTCTTTGCAAGCTTCTTTGAATGGACCTTTGCACGTTCTTCGAATGGACTCTTTGCAAGCTTCTTCGAATGGCTCTTCTGAGGCTCCTTCGAATGGCTCTGATGAAGATCCTTCGAATGGACTCTTTGCAAGCTTCTTCGAATGGACTATTTTGGAATGCCAATCTAAGGGCATTTGTTCTGATGTTTCAATCGAAGGAAGCTCTGATGCTTCAATCGAAGGAACCTTTAGGAATGCCAATCGAAGGATCCTATTTCTAGGCCAATCGAAAGGCTTTGCTGAAATGCCAATCGAAGGGCATTTTGGAGATGCCAATCGAAAAACATTCAGAATTCCAATCGAAGGCCTAGACACAATGACAATCGAAAGGCTTGTCATGGGGCTAATTGAAAGGTACTTAAACACCACTCAAAAATTTGCTTTTTTTTCTTAGGAAAGGGTTTGTAACCACCCATGTAAGAGAAGATCTTGTAAAAAATGAGAGGGAAAATTTTGGGATACAACATGTTGTTATTCCTATGATTATTTCTGCTATTGCTCCTGTCAGTATTCCCATTGGTACTCCTACTGTTAGTCCTACTGTTACCCCTGCTACTGAGTTGGTCAAGACACGGGGCAAAGAGGTATTGGTTGAGCCTGTCCAGACGAAGGCGCATACAGAAGTCACCCCTGAGGCTTCTAAAAGGGAAATGGAAGAGATATTAAAGATGATCAAGAAAAGATATTATAACGTCATGGAGTAGTTGGGGAAGCCCCCTTAAAAATCTCAATGTTGGCCTTAATTTTATGCTCTTAAGGCCATGCTAAGGCTTTAGTAAAATTCCTGAAGTCTGCCCACGTGCCCCAAGAGACCTCCGTTGATCAATTCGAGAGTTGCATGGCCAACCTGACTGCTGATAATGGACTGGGTTTTTCTGACATTGATTTAACTCCCAAGGGAAGGGAACACAATGATGCCCTGCATGTCCTCATTGAGTGCAGAGGCACTACATTAGCCCATGTTCTGGTGGATACAAGTTCGTCGTTGAATGTCTTACCCAAGAATGCTCTTGACCGGTTAGATTGCGAAGGACTCACATTAAAGCCCAGTAACATTGTGGTAAAGGCCTTCGATGGTTCTAAAAGAATGATGCATGGGGAAGTGAACATCCCTATCAAAGTGGATACTCAGACTTTTGATTCAACCTTCTATGTGATGGACATCCTCCCGTCTTATTCCTGTTTATTGGGTCGACCCTGGATCCATGGGGCTGGTGTTGTTACTTCTACCCTGCATCAGATGTTGAAGTACCCAGTCAAGGGAAATATTATCAAAGTCCACGGGGAGGAGGAATATATGGTTAGCCACCTGAACTCTTTCAGGTATGTTGAAATGAACGACGAGTTCATTGAGACCCCATGTTAGAATTTTGAGGAAGTTCCACGGAAGGTTGTTGTAACTAAGACTGCTACTAAGGTTTTGAAGATTACCATACCTCCATTGAAAATGGCTTCTCTGAAGGATGCTAAAGCAGTAGTTGAGGAAGGTGGATGTACCATTTTTGATCAACTTCCAGACATTCCCTAAAAATCTAACAAGTTTGGTCTTGGTTTTACTTTGGAGGCCCAAAGAGCTGTTCGATGTGCTCGCGCTAGGGGTCCGCCATTACGCATCAACAATCATGGAGTCAATGCGTTGGAAGACAGTGATAGCAACTGTGACATGGACGAGTGGATTTTCCCAATCATCAGCGGTGGAATCAACAATTGGGAGGCTAAAGATTTTGTTCCTATTACTTTTATTCAAGAGTAATTGTCTTTTAATTTTTGGACTTGTAATATTTAAACAATTGAAACTTTGAAAACTTGTGTCTTACCCGAGGCACAATGGTGTATGTGAGGGTTATTACTTCATCTTCATATGTCATTAATAAATCATAGGACGTTTTTGCATGAAAATTTTACGCTCTTTGCTTTTATTTTTCTACCTTTTACTTTATCAAAAGTAGCCATGCTCTTACACACACACACACTCACATATCAAAATGCAGATCCACATCCACTCGGGATTCCATTGGTAACGGTCCTGCTATTTCCAATTATGACTTTGAAAAATCGATCTACCTAGTCGAGGACGAAGACGAGGAAGATTGTGAGGTACCAGGGGAACTTTCCAGACTGTTACAACATGAAGAAAGGAAAATACAACCCCACAAAGAGCCAGTTGAGATAGTAAAATTGGGTACTGAAGAGGACAAGAAGGAAGTCAAGATAGGTACTAATCTGGAGCATAGTGTTAAGGAGCATTTAATTCAGATGCTACATGACTATGTTAAAATATTTGCCTGATCATACGAAGACATGCCAGGACTCGACACTGATATCATGGTCTATCATCTGCCGACAAAAGAAGACTTATGTCCTGTGAAACAGAAGGTTCGTCGTATTCGGCCAGAGATGTTAGAAAAGATCAAGGCTGAAGTCATGAAACAGTTAAATGCCGGTTTCTTCGCTGTCACATATTATCCATAATGGGTTACTAATGTTGTTCTGGTATTTAAGAAGGATGGTAAGGTACAAATGTGTGTGGATTACAGAGACTTAAATAGGGCGAGCCCCAAGGATGACTTTCTGCTACCCCATATTGACGTTCTGGTTGACAACACCGCACAACACAAAGTATTTTCCTTCATGGATGGTTTCTCCGGGTACAATCAGATCAAAATGGCACCTGAAGATATGGAGAAAACGACCTTCGTCACGCAGTGGGGCACTTTCTGCTACAAAGTTATGCCATTTGGGTTAAAGAACGCCAGGGAAACCTATCAGCGTGCCATGGTAGCTTTATTTCACGATATGATCCATCGCGAGATAGAGGTCTACGTTGATGATATGATAGCCAGATCTCAAACCAAAGAGGAACACCTTGACCACCTGCAGAAGCTATTTGAAAGACTGGAGAAATACAAACTTAGGTTGAACCTGAATAAATGCACCTTTGGAGTAAGATCCGGTAAGCTCTTAGGTTTTGTTGTCAGCGAAAAAGGCATTGGAGTAGACCCTGCGAAGGTAAAAGCCATACAATAAATGCCAACCCCTCGCACTGAGAAAAAGTTTAGGGGATTCTTGGGATGTCTAAACTACATCGCCAGATTCATTTCTCATCTAACTGCTACTTTTGAGCCAATCTTGAAATTACTGAAGAAAGATCAAATGGTGAAGTGGAATGAAGACTGCCAGGATGCCTTTGACAAGATCAAGAAGTAACTTCAAGAGCCTCTAATTTTGATGCCGCCAGTTGAAGGGAGACCTCTGATCATGTACTTAACGGTATTGGAAAATTCGATGGGTTGTGTGCTAGGGTAGCATGAAGAGTCTGGCTGAAAAGAGCATGCAATTTACTACCTGAGCAAAAAGTTTACCGACTGTGAAACTAGATATTCACTGCTCGAGAAAACTTGCTGCGCTCTGGCATGGGATGCTCACCGACTAAGACAATATATGCTGACTCACACCACCTTATTAATATCTAAGGAGGATCCTATCAAATACATATTCGAGAAGCCCACCCTCTCTAGAAGAATATCAAGATGGAAAATGGTTATGACCGAGTACAACATTCAGTACACTACCCAAAAAGCATTAAAAGGAAGTGTACTAGCTGATCATTTGGCTCATCAGGCTGTGGATGACTACCAATCCATGAATTTTGAATTCCCGGATGAGGACATCATGTTGGTGAATGATTTCTAAGAACTCAGACCGTATGACAGACCTGAACAACGATCTTGATGGATTATGGTTTTTGATGGTGCTTCTAACACACTCGACAATGGCATCGGTGATGTGATCATATCTCCCGAAGGCTGTCATACTCCTTTCACTGCCAGACCGCTTTTCAACTGTACCAACAATATGGTTGAATATGAAGCGTGCATTATGGGTCTGAAAGCTTCTATAGATTTGGGGATCAAATCCTTAAGCGTATTTGGAGACTCGGCCTTAGTAATCAGTCAGATCAAAGGAGAATGGGACATGAAGCATCCTAATCTCATCCCTTACAAAGAGAATGTGTTGACACTGATCCCACATTTTGAAGAAATTACCTTTGAGCATTTTCCACGAGAGGAAAATCAACTAGCGGACGCGCTAGCTACTATGTCATGCATGTTCAAAATCAGGTGGGATAATGAGGCTCCTCAGATCACTATTGAGAGGATGGATGAACCAGCATACTATCATGAGATTGATACTGAAGAAGTAGCGGACAAACCTTGGTTCCATGAAGTTAAAAGATATCTCGAGGCCTAAGAATATCCTGAGGGAGCTTCAGTCAATGATAAGAAGTTCCTGAGAAGGTTCTTTGTTAAGTTCTTCCTCAGTAACATAATCCTCTATAAGCGCAACCACGACTCTACTTTGCTTCAGTGCATAGACAAGAGTGAGGAAGAAAAGATTATGGCTGATTTACACGAAGGTACCTTTGGCACTCATTAAAGTGGGCACACGATGGCTAAAAAGATGCTACGGGAAGGATACTATTGGTCCACTATGGAAGCAGATTGTTATCAGCATTCGCGAACTTGTCACAGATGCCAGATCTATGCTGATAAAGTACATGTGCCACCGGTTACTCTGAATGTCTTAACTTCTCCCTCGCCATTCGCAATGTGGGGCATCGATATGATTGGGGATATCAGACCTACAACTTCAAATGGACACCGTTTCATCCTCGTCGCCATCGATTACTTCACAAAATGGGTCGAGGCAGCTTCATTTACTTCTGTTACCAAGAACGTTGTGGCTAGTTTCATCATACATAACCTTATCTGTCGGTATGGTATTCCGGAAAGAATAATTAAAAATAATGGTACCAATCTCAATAATACTATTATCACCGGACTACGCGCGCAATTCAAAATCCAGCATCATAACTCTTCTCCTTATCGGCCGAAGATGAATGGCGTTGTGGAAGCCGCTAACAAAAATATCAAAAAGATCAAATAGAAGATGACAGTGACCTATAAAGACTGGCATGCGATGTTACCACTTGCTCTCCACGATTACCGTACCATGGTGCATACATCAACAGGGGCAACTCCTTTCTCTTTGGTATACGGTATGAAAGTTGTCCTATCGATTGAAGTCCAGATACCTTCTTTAAGAATAATGAAGGATGCAGGTTTAAATGAAGATGAATGGATTCACACTCGACTTGACCAATTGAACTTGATTGATGAGAAGAGACTCACGACTGTCTGCCATGGTCAGATGTACCAAAAACATATGATTAAAGATTTTAATAAGAAGGTCAGACGTCAGATATATCAGGCTGGTGACTTAGTAATCAAACGCAACATACTTCCCCAAGGTGATCCAAGAGGCAAATGGACTCCTACATATGAAGGACCATTTGTGATCAAGAACATATTTTCTGGTGGAGCCATGATTTTAACCACTATGGACGGTGACGACCTTCCGCACACTGTAAATGCGGACATAGTCAAAAGATACTACGCATGAAAAATACCCACTAGGTTGAGTGGCCTAGGCAAAAATAAGGGTATCACGGAAAATCAAAAGGGTTCGGGCAAAAATTAGGGATATACATGAAAACAATCTACACACCCGACAAGTCGAAAACCTGAAAAGGCAGCTTGGGAAAAAGAGGATATCCCGGTGGACTGAAAACCCGAAAGGGAGGTCCAGGCAAAATTTAGGGATTTAAAGCGTATAACTATGTCTCTTTGTATCACCTTACAACCAACTTTCAGTATTAACTGTCAAACTCAAACAGTACTAATCAAATCCAATCAGCTTCGGACAAGGAGCAAAGGGATAAGACGCTCGAAGATATAAAGGCAATAGAAGAATGGGAACCCCATGGGATTATTTCACATAGCTGTATTTATTTGTATTAGTTTTCATTCTTACGACGACATTCCCTTGCTAGGATGTTCGTCTCTTTGTACAAAAACGCTTATTCAAGTTAATACAAAGATATTCCTTCGAAAGTGCAAAACTATTTGTTTTTATTTTCCAGTTTTGTTTGCAAAAACGTCCAGTGACTATTTTTGAACATATGCATTTGAACGTGATTACTGCTTACAAATATATGCATAAAAAAGAAAATAAAATAGAAAGACAATTACTAATGGCTTTAAGAAACAGGACAATGTCTGAAGGCCATTCCATAAAATCCTCGCAGGTACTTTCTCTAGCGAGAACAGAGGCAGAGACATCCTTCTACAAGGTCACTGCCATATCTTCAGTATATAGCCTACTGATGTCAGGTACTCTCATATCCTCGGTAGATCAAGATTCCCAATTACTGCTCCAAAATTCACCAGTGAAGTCGCCAAGTTTCTCAGGATTCCCTAGCAGGATTTCACAAAATCCCCAAGCAGGTTCATGGAATTTCCCTTCCTCAATAGAGTCCATTTCTCTAAACAACGAAAACCCGTATATCAAAACTTCAACTTCAAAAAATTATGAAGACTTACACTCCTCATCCCCAACAGCAGTCAGGGATTTCTTTTCCCCAGCCCAGCAACACCGCAACAGAACAATTGATATGTTCCTACAGTGCATTCATACATCATAGCATCGACAACACAAATGCATATAAAACAATCTCATTTATTTTGAGAACATCATTACTCGATACATCTCATGCATCATGACACTGCACACAACTGATTCATTACCTTTTTCAGGAAAGTTAGCAAGCAAACAAATATCATTACCAATTTTCATTAATTCCAGATTAATACCAAACACAGGATAGGACAACTATCTGTGAACAAATTGATTATAGATCAATTCCCGAAACCAGACGGGATGATCATCTACATGAGAAACACTTTATTCAAGACCTCTGTTGGTTCAGTTTAAATCGATCTATGGTTTATCCTGATTCTGTTCCGGTGGACACTTTATCTAGTTCAAATAAATTGCTTCAAAGATTTATTCTAATTCTTTCTCAGTTAAAGATTATTCAAGACCTCTGTTGGTTCAGTTTAAATCGATCAATGGTTTAACCTGATCCGGTTCCAGTAGACACTTTCTCTGGTTCAAATAAATCGCTTCAAAGATTTATTCTGATTCTTTCCCAGTTAAAGATTATTCAAGACCTCTTCTAGTTCAATTTAAATCGATCAATGGTTTATAACGATTCTGTTCCGGTAGACACTTTCTCTGGTTCAAATAAATCGCTATAAAGATTTATTCTGATTCTTTCCTAGTTAAAGATTATTCAAGACCTCTGCTGGTTGATTTTAAATTGATCAATGGTTTATCCTGATTCCGTTTGGTAGACACTTTCTCTGGTTCAAATAAATCGCTGCAAAGATTTATTCTGATTCTTTCCTAGTTAAATATTATTCAAGACCTCTGCTAGTTCAGTTTAAATTGATCAATGGTTTATCCTGATTCCATTCTGGTATACACTTTCTATGGTTCAAATAAATCGCTTCAAATATTTATTCTGATTCTTTCCTAGTTAAAGATTACTTAAGACCTCTACTGGTTCAGTTTAAATTGATCAATGGTTTATCCTGATTGCGTTTTGGTAGACACTTTCTCTGGTTAAAATAAATCGCTCCAAATATTTATTCTGATTCTTTCCCAGTTAAAGATTATTCAAGACCTCTGTTGGTTCATTTTAAATCGATCAATGGTTTATCCTAATTCCGTTCCGGTAGACACTTTCTCTGGTTTGAATAAATTGCTTCAAATATTTATTTTGGTTCTTTCCCAATTAAATATTATCCAAGACCTCTGCTAGTTCAGTTTAAATCGATCAATGGTTTATCCTGATTCCGTTCTGGTAGACACTTTCTCTGGTTCAAATAAATTGCTTCAAAGATTTATTCTGATTCTTTCCCAGTTAAAGATTATTCAAGATCTCTGTTGGTTCAGTTTAAATCAATCAATGGTTTATCCTGATTCTATTTTGGTAGACACTTTCTCTGGTTCAAATAACTCGCTGCAAAGATTTATTCTGATTCTTTCCCAGTTAAATATTATTCAAGACCTCTCCTAGTTCAGTTTAAATCGAACAATAGTTTATCCTGATTCCGTTCCGGTAGACAATTTCTCTGGTACAAATAAATCGCTTCAAAGATTTATTCTGATTCTTTCCCAGTTAAAGATTATTCAAGACCTCTGCTGGTTCAGTTTAAATCGATCAATGGTTTATCCTGATTTCGTTTCGGTAGACACATTCTTTGGTTAAATAATTCGCTTCAAAGATTTATTCTGATTCTTTCCCAATTAAAGATTATTCAAGATCCCTGCTGGTTCAGTTTAAATTGATCAATGGGTTATCCTGATTCCGTTCTGGTAGACACTTTCTCTGGTTCGAATAAATTGCTTCAAAGATTTATTCTGCTTCTTTCCCAGTTAAAGATTATTCAAGATCTCCGCTGGTTCAGTTTAAATCGTTCAATGGTTTATCCTTATTCCGTTCTGGTAGACACTTTCTCTGGTTCAAATAAATTGCTTCAAAGATTTATTCTGATTCTTTCCTAGTTAAAGATTATTCAAGATCTCTGCTGGTTCAGTTTAAATCGATCAATGGTTTATCCTGATTCCATTCCAGTAGACACTTTCTCTGGTTCAAATAAATCGCTTCAAAGATTTATTCTGATTCTTTTCCAGTTGAGGTCAAGCTTAGACTCGATCTAATCTTTTGTCAACAATCACTTTTGGTTGGCATTTATAAGCCCACCTCCGAAAACTCCCCATCATCTTTCCAAATGACATCTTTAATCCCATTCCCTATACAATCAACCACCACATCATCAAGTGAAAATTTCTGAGCACTCTAGTGTTCAATCATCTTCCACCTTCAAGTCACGAATGGCGGAATCGCCAATCTAACTCTTCGGGTGTAAGAAGATTGAACAGGCGCAGCTGTTGTACCCCAAAATTATCCCTCTCAATTCTTCAATAAATTACTCACAAGGTTTCTACCGGGCCAAAACTGAACAAGGTTTGATCAACTCAAGTTTCCATGGATCATATTGTATTTCCAAGCATCGAGTCAAGGAGAAAACTATTGAAAGAGCAAAGCAGATAAATTTTACTTTTCTGGAAAAATTGAAGAAAAATAAACTTGCTTCGATTCATGCTTAGCTTCGACTGAAAAGTTTCCTCCATGTTAGCTTCGACTGGGTTTGGTTTCCCCTTGAAACAGTTCCCTTTGATCCAAAAGGAAATGACCTTTTACTAGCTTCTTTCGATTCAGAAGGAAATGACCTTCTGAAAGCTTCTTTCGATTCAGAAGGAAATGACCTTCTGAAAGCTTCTTTCGATTCAGAAGGAAATGGCCTTCTAAAGGGCTCCTTCAATTCACCAAGTAGGTACTTCCTGCATGCAAGCCTCGTTTGGAAATTTAGGTTCCCTACATACATCTTTCGATTGCACCATTGGCCTTACATGTTTGCGTGATTCATAACGCAAGGGTTACTTGCATGCAAGCTTCGATTGGGCATTTATTCTCCTAAATACATCCTTCGATTGAGCGTTGGTCCCTGACATGCTTGCTTTGATTCACAAAGTAATGGCTATTTGCCTGCAGTCTTCGTTTGAGCAATGGATTTTTCTTGCATGCTTCGATCCTATAAATCCAGGGGCTCCCACCATGCTAGAGTTCACAAGGAAAAGGCTTCCCTATGCATTCATGTTAGCACCCACAGGGATTTGTCTATCTTCATGCTAGCTTTGACTGGGCAAAGTCTCCCTTTGAAAGATATTGCTTTCGATCCACAAGGGGAACGCCTATCTTTATACAAGTCTTATTGGGACAAGAAGAGACCTCCTGCATGTAAGCTTCGATTACACTAGTGACTCCTTAGAAGTTGTCCTTTGGTGCACATGGAAAAGGCCTCATATAGCCTCCTTTGATTCAAAGGGGGAAAGCCTCCTATTGACGCCCTTTGATTCAGAGGTTGGTGGCTTCCTACTGGCCTCCTTCGATTTAGAAGATAAGTTCCTTCTTTACGCTTCCCCCAATTCACAAGGCAATGAACTTCTTCAAGCCAGCAGGCACAAGGCAATGGCCTCCTACAGCTATCCTTCGACTCAGAAGCCAATGGTCTTGCATGTCTGCCAAATTCACAAAGGCAGAAATTTCCCTTCATGCTAGCGCTCACAAAGCAAGGGACCTCCTGCATATAAGCTTCAATTCCCTCTTGAAAACCCTCAATACGCATAACCTTTACACTATGACATATCTAGGTGTCCCAATTGAAGGTTATACCTTGGTGGCCCATCTGAAGAATTGAAAGTGATGCATGTGGTCCCCTCAAAAGGACACATACATGTTTCAAATCAAAGAACACCCATTTGGCCCCCTTCGAAGGATGCATAAAAAGGGTCCATTCGAAAGGCACATGCTATTTGGAAACAAATATTATTGTCTAAGGAAAGGACCTGGTCGAAGGCTGGACTTATGAAGTCAAAACGAAAGGTTGAAATATCAAAAGATTCTTTTTGGGAAGATTCCTATGTGTTTCCAAGTACAAGCTTGCTGTACTGGCCACAAGACTCCAAAACTGCTACAAAGTAGTCCTGCAATGCTGCCCCAATTCTTGAACCAAAATGGCATAAGACTGCACCTCGAAGACTACAAGAACAGCATACCTAATTTGTTCAAATTTATTTTGTTTTCCCTTCCAAACATCAGCCAAAATCATCTATAAATAAGAGCCTCCACCATACATCTTAGGGGGCCCTGATAGTTGAAAGACTCTTGTTGTGAGAAAATTATCAATTTCTCAAAACTCTCAAACACTATCAAACATTCTCAAATATTCCCAAACACTCTAACTGAAAAAACTCAGATCCCCTCATACATTAGCGAACCCTTCGACCCACTCTTCAACTGCCAGATAACCAACCTTCGACCCATTCTCCAACTACAGCATAATAATCTTTTGATTCACTCCCAGTATTGTTATATAATAGCCTTCGATTCACTCACCACCATCATATATTCTCTTTCAATTCAGTGACTGTCTAAACCAAGCAGTAACTGAACTAGCTTCAGGAAGATTCCAGTGAAGCTCCATCCACCATCAAAGAAGTCACCTATACCTCCTTCGATTATGAACTTCAAGAGGTAAGTTCTCTTAAAACTTGGAACTCTTCCATTTAAATATCATTCATACATACCAATAAAATGAAAATGTAGATATCCCATTTAGGAAATTGGCCATGCCCTAACTTTCGATCCTCACTGCCTGTATGTTGAAAGTCTCAACCATGACTAGTTAGACTTTGGATTTTGGTGCCCAAGAATCTTGTACTAACCCCTGGCCGGTAGCTTTCGAAAGTTAAACTTGTTAGTTTCATTTTTAAGTTTAGCCAATTTCTCTGTATCCTTTGATTGGCTAAGCATTGAAGCCTTTCAAATCTCAAACTGGGAGCTTTGCATTCTTACAATCGAAGGAGGCAGCAAGGAGTTTGAAACGAAGAGTGCACCTCATGCTGACTTCCAGGCCAATTGAAAGAAGCAGGAAAAGGACGAAATCTAAAGGCATGTTCATACTGATTCCAGGCCCAATCGAAAGGAGCAGCCTGAAGGATGAATCGAAGGCTGCATATCACACTATTTCCCAATCAAAGGAGTCCAAAGAAGGGGGAATCAAAAGATCCTACTGTCTGGATCGAAGGATTCATTTTTTCTCTCTTTTTATTTTATTTTTGTCTTTATATTTTCTTGCTTCAATATGGTTGTAATAGTTAGGATATTTTATTTTCTGCATTTTTATTGTTTTATATAAATGTTAGTAATTAGGATGTATGGCAAGATAAAACCAACAAGTAGACAATCCAAAAATCAAAGACAAAAATGCATGTAATCAAACATACTTTGCACACATGCACCTCTAGGGTAATCCAACTTATTTCCTCGGAAAATAGTAATGTCCCTCGAATACGGGCGTTTAGTAAAGACCCTCGATAAAAGATCGTAGTCCCTTGATGACCCTCGATGTTGCCTTCGGTAAACAATCTAGTCCCTATACGAAATTGCTGAAACGTCCCATATGTTGCCTTCTATGACTGTACAAACGACCCACGCCTGTCCTTTCACATCCAACGATGGGGATTCTTACCAAATCAATGGTAAGGTAGCAACATCTAAAGGAGGATAAAAATAACATAGACCTTCTGAGTAGGTAGGATGCCCATAGTTGCTCGCTTTCTCACAACAAATTTTTTGTTCACACCAACACTCTCAATTGAAACATTTTTGTACGCATTCTTATAGAGACGAGAATCATTAGAAAGACACTTTTCAAAATTACTTTAAAAAACATCTTCCACAACAAACATCTCTTTGAACTATTTTCAAAACCAACACTCTGTGTGCATTCTTATAGAGACGAGAATCATTACAAAGATGTTTTCAAAATATTTTCAAACCCACACCACAAAGCACAGTTTCAAACAAAAGAAATTGATCTAGCAAGAACTAAGAGCCCGTAGGTAACTACAGATGAAAAGGATGCTAATACCTTCCCTTTTTATAACCTACCCCCCGAACTCAAGAAATAATCTCAAAGGTCTTTCCTATTCTTTTCAAACTTTCCTTATTGGATAAAAGAAAAGTCGGTGGCGACTCTTGCTATCTGCAACAATTGCGATCAAACACAAAACAACCAAGTCAGTTCTCCCACCGTATTACAGAAACCAACACAATTTAAAATACATCTTCCGTTAGAAATGTACATATCCTTAAGATAATAATGGATCAAATTATTTCTGATCCAGGAGACAGGATTTTTTCTTAAACATAACACTTCCATTCAAATTTATATTCATAGAACTTAGCCAATAGCTTTTAATCCAAGACTCATTAGATATTTTATCTATGAAACTCTTGATGAATAATCACTCTAATAAACTCCAAATAATGAACTCCCTTTTTGAAAAAAATTTGTTTTCTTGAGAAATTTCTTATTCAGTGCCTACTACCCTTTTAGAGTCTTTCACAATTTTTCTGGAGTATCAAATTGTTGAGTTGATGTTTCAACATCTGGTTGAATATTAATTCCTTTCTCAATGAATAAATCATTTATTTTTTCTTGAAGTTATCATTACTAATAGTACTTCTCTCAGTAGAGTAACTCAGAAGCATACCTTGTTCTTTTTCAAGGAGTAAATAAGAACCTTAGGAGACTTCACAAATAATAGATTTTTCTTTGCTATAGATCACAACAGAGAATCATATATATATATATATATATATATATATATATATATATACCAAGACACTCACCTTGCATTGGACTAATCTGATCCATGTAATAGGTTCTAGAGCTTTTGCACCTGTCTGGTGTGGCACCTTCTGGTGTGACATCTTGATTTCATCTTCCTTGAACATCAAGCAAGAGGATAAGCAATCAAATACTCGTGGAATCCACAAATAACCATTGTTTTTAAATCCCCATCAGAACTTTAAACATCTCATTAGAGACAAAACATTCTTCCTTGATGACATTTACGTTCAGACCTTGATCACACAATTGACATATGTATAAAACAATAGTCGTCAATCCTTTAGTAAGAAGAGCATTAACAAAAACTTATATAATACATCATGTACTCTTCAGTTACCCAATGCCCCTAATTTCTCTTTTAGAATCATCACCAAAAGTAACAGATGATAGAGTGAGACTTAAACATACCATCAGAAACACCTTTGTTGTAGATAAGTGTCCGGAGCAGTCAGTGTCAAAATACCAATCATCTTTGTTAAAGTTCTAAGAAATGTATGAGAAAAAGGAAATTATCACCTTACCTGAGTTTTAACCACTGCTTGGTTAACTAAATTGAGCAAGACAATAAGGGAAGTCAAACAAAAAAAACCGATTATGATCAACTTTTCACAGAAGATACATCTTCAATGCAAGTATCTGACTTTAGCTTGATAATTCTGATGTGTAGCACAATGTTGAGACGTTAAGATTGACATCCTTGACGAAGCTTTCCTTTTGATGGAAACAAGCTTTTGTCACTTGAGTTTTCTCTTTGCGTGAAAACCTTATCCCTTTTTAGGCTTCCAATTATCTTCACTCTTAAAGAACCTCCTCCAACTGATCTGAAATCTCCTTACATACTTAATCAAGATATTAAGTTTGAGGATTAATAGAGTCACCTTACCATGCAAGTTACAGGTGGTAGACAAACCTTCCTTTTCTTAAGACATAACATAAGAAATAGTCACCTCATATTTTTTTCATGGTTGACAACCCTTTTTATTCTAGATAAGAAAATATTTAAATAAAACAACCAACTCATTATAAGACAAATCTTTAATACATGAATCTACATCAAAAATCCATCTTCCATCTAAACTAGTAACTTCCTTGGCAGATTTATAATCATGATTACTTTCTTCATTTAACTAAGATATAGAAAACCCATACAGTTGTTCTTCAAGATAGGTAGAGCATTTTGCTTCATAAAGATCCAAGGCCTCCACACTCATTTTAATGAATTCTTTAACATTGATTGGTCTTTACTCTAGTTTTAGCTTTTTATTGAGCCTTATAGACTTGATGGTGTTAGTACAAATATTCTGGACATTTGGTCTAAACATTCTGTCCATTCTCCTCAAAGCCCTGTTGGATTGCTTTCTAAGGAACATAATAGCAATAAGAAACCCTTCACTAGAGACCAGAACATAAGCTCCCACGGATTTGGAAACGAAATCCATGATTTTGTTCTTCTTCTAAAGCTATAACTTCCATGTCAAACTTCTTGAATAGAGACCTTAGTTTCTTCCTCTTTCTTCTGAACTCTTTTCTCCCAAAACACTTAGATGAGCCTTTGTGAGTGAACTTGAGAATTTCCCAAGTATCTTTGGCCATAATACAAGTGATATTGAGTCTGAACAAAAGCTTACCAATTCCATTGATTACGATATTAAAATTTTCATATTTACAAAGAACCAAATCATACTCTTCCCTTCTATCTCCTCAAAACCAAGATTCTTATATCCTGACAATTCTCTAAGATCTGCTCTCCATTGAATTCCACAATGATATCATTCTAGCCTTCCAACAAAAAGAACAGTAGTACCAGAAAAACTCCCCGAAGCTCACCCAATAGATAGACTAGGGTACGTGCTCTAATACCAATTGAAATTTTGGCACTTACAATACATGTTAATACTGATGACCCAACATCAGAACAAAATGTCAAGACAGATGTTGAGACATCTTTTCATGATACAGAATAATATCAAATTACAAACTAAATTGCAGAATGATAAATAACACAACAGATTATTAACCTAGTTCGGTACAACATCACTTACTCTAGGGGCTACCAATCCAGGAAGGAAATTCACTATGATAGTATTAATTTAAAACTTAAACAATCACAGTTTATAAATTCTCTCTTAATCACTACCTTGTGCAACTTCTACCTAAAAATCACCATCAGTATATGATATCCCCCTCTCACTTCCAATCACCGCAATGATACCTACAACCACAAACACAATGACTAGATTAGAAACCCAAAAGAAGATTAAACTTATAATAAACAATACTCAACTCTTTGCTTAAAAGCTCATGAGTCAGAATAATACTTAGTCTAGCTTATTAGCTTCAACCATGAACAATAAATTGATAAACAATGAAAAGTAACAATAACTTGATAAACTATCAAGTAACAATCTGTCTACCGTACTGTATCAAAAGATATGTGGGTGACTTAAAAAAAACGCAACTAAATAGTGAATGATGCTCCCCCTAAATAGTTGCCAACAGCAGCAGAAGCTCCAACTAACCATGACAAATTATCATGCTCCCCCTAAATAGTTGCATCCAGCAAGCAACCACAATCACTACGCTTCCCTTAGTAGTAGCACAACACTATCAACATGCTAACCAACATGTCAAGACATGTTTCATAACATCAGGACACACAAAAACACTAACACTTTACTCCCCTTTTTAAGCTAAAAATAGAGTAAATGTACAAATAAAATTGGAAGCATATATAGCACAAGCAGAAACACAGATGAAAGCACAAAGCTCAAGTGGAAACACACAAACTTCAACAATTTCAGGTAATCATCCACCTCTTTCCATTGTAAAAGATCCTCCCGCACTCCTTGGTGCTATCACTAGCCTTTCCATATTGGAAAAAAACCTTTTTCCCATTTAATATCAACTTGCTTAAGCTCCCTAAGCATCATAACATAGAGGAAAGATGCAGTATCAGCTGCACTCCTCCACATCTGTAATTGTTATAACTTTTCAATAGTTCAAGTTCTAATCTCACCTCTTATGTTCCTAATTTGATATTTAGACATAACATTATGTTTTTCCTTGCTATTCATTGAAGTTACCGACAGAAGACACAGAGCCGCCACCGAACTTTATTTATCCCGAAGGAAGGGGAAATATCGATAAAACCACAAGGGAATGGATAAGATGGTCTTGCAACCAAGAGAAAGGGTAAGGGAGTCAGTTATGTGAGGGGAAGATATTAGCACCCCTCGCATCTGTTGTACTCAACGGGGTCCATTTTGTTTGTTTGTCTTAAAGGGTGTGTTTATCTACAACTATGCTTGCTTAAGGGGAAATGGAAGGGGTTTTATTATTGCGTTCGTGAGGGTTTCACGACCCTTTGACTACGTATCCAATGAAGGAATCAGAACATCGTAGTTCCTCTAGAAAATGGTTGGTTTGTTTGTGTTTTTTTGTGGGCGACGTTAACGCACGCGTTCTAGCAATAGGCACGGCCGGTATTGCGGTAGAACGAAGATAACATGCCCCTTGGGGAAGGTTTTGATTTGTTGAGTGTTTTGCGGGTTTTAAAATAAATTCAAGTAATAATTAAGAGTGTTTTGGATTTTTTATTTGTGACTGTTAAGTTTTAATTTATTACAAAAGAAGAAGAGTTTGAGAGGGAGACTATAAAAAGCCCTAATGTTGTCATACATGAGTTTCATCCTAAGGTCTAATTAGTTCGCATCTTAAAGAAGAGGAAACTAACATCCTACGGGAGCATGTTATAGGTAAGAGGAGCCGGTGCTAGTGAAGGGTGGTCGTGTGTGGTGATCATGGCTCAAGTAACAAAATTTGTAGTATTAGGAGAAGTGTAAATAGAATGTTTGGGGTATGGGGATTGAATTGGGTTATGATTAACCAAGAGGCGTACTTGATTAATCTCGTAAGAGAAGATGCTCCTACCCTCCACTATGAGACCCTTTACGAAGATGCTTGGTGTGTGGACCAAGGGGAAAGAAATTGCTTCAATGGATAAGATAAAAATCCTATACAAGGTGGCTACATGCATGTTCCTAAAAAGTGGGACTAGCGTGACGCTAGTATTCTAAACGACCAATTAAAACAATCAATCGAATTGTTGTCACTGTAGAATAGCCCAGGACCAAACTATGAAATGTGTGCGGGTGTGCATTTTGACAGTGGATACCTGTTCATCGATGATGAGCCCAAGAGGAGGCCAAGTGTTCTACTTTGGACAAGATATGAATGATTAGAAATTTAGACATACAAAGAAAAATAGCAAAAGGACAGAGTTCTAAATTATTGCAGATCACATGGGGATGGGGGTACAAGTTTGATGAATGGGGATAAATCAGATCGAAAGTTCGATTAAAAATCTAGTTAAACAAGCAATACAACCAAATCTAAAATTAATCAATAAACTAACTAAATTATATTTAAAATTAACTATTCTAAATAACTAATAAAAGGAAAATTAGTTTAATAAATTATTAGTAAGGTAATTAAATTTTTGTATTTTTATGATTTTTTAAGTAAAGAAAAATACTAAAAGAAAATTAAACTAATTCTAAACATATTTTGTGATTCCTTTTTAGTAAAGGGAAAGAAAAAAAAAAGAAAAAAAGATTAGGACTAAATATATGCGTTTTTTTTTTGTATATTTTTTTTAATAAAAGAAATATTAAGAGAAAATTATAAAAATCTAATTCTGCATAATAAAAGTATAATATTTTCTATCCTAATTATATATTTTAAAACAAAATATTTTTCGTATTATTGTTTTATTTTATTTCTTTATATTGTACAAAGACAATTCAAAGAAAATTACACCTAACTCTATGTTTTTTATTTTTACGATAATAATCCTAAAAAAGGGGAATAAAATTAATTATTGTTATTAACGAATTTTGAAAATTAATATGAAGCAATTATGAGAAACAAAACATAATTACCAAAAACTAAATATTATTAAATAAAACAAATAAAGCAAAATATTAAAACAAGTAATAAACAAGTCAGAAACAGTAAAATGGGAGCATAGGAGGGAATTCTCGGACTGGACTGTGGATATAAGCCCACACACAACAAAACAGAAAGAAGTATAAATATAAAAAAAAAGGTTGGGCTTAGTTGGGTATGGTCCAAGCCCAAACTGAAACCAAATGATCGAAACAACCCTAGAGAAAACATGGTGGTCACCCATGCTCATCAGATTATACACTCATTATTTCTTTTCTATTCTACTCTCCCTCATTCACCCCTCTCATTTAAAAAAAAACCACGGATCCTTTGTTCCTCTCTATCGCTCCCACATCTACCAATCTTCCTCACTGAACAACAACAAAACTCGTTTACGCTCTCCACGGGTCTCGTCTGAAAGCCAACAATAGAAAAACTCGTGTGACACTCCCTTTCACTCTCAGCCTCCCGTTTCCATTCCCACGCCGTATCTCTCTTATCTCAATCGGCTCACAGTTTCGGAACGAACAACAACAAATCTCAACTCATCTCTCGGTTTCGGTTTACACATCACAAAAAAACAAGATTTAACAATGAATCGCACAAGCACAGAACCAAATGATTACGGAAAAAGTAGCGGCAAACATAAAGATTTGATATGCTTAAAAAACAAAATTGAAAAAAGAGTTACATGCAGAGAGGAGGAGTTCTCCGGAAAAAGTTGGGGTATGATGTTTGAATCCTTCCGCTCCTCAATCCCTTACTCTTCTTCCCGATCTCTTCTTTTAAGACAAACTTCTGGTTGGAACTATCATCGGTGTTTTGTCAGTTTAGCTTTTCTCTACTGCCTCAGGTGTTATTATTGTTGTGCAATAAAGGTATGGTTAAAGGGGTTTGAAGGAAGTTTATGGCGTTTGAGGGAGTCTTGCATGGTTGACAAGGGGTTGAGTTGAAGGTGAGTTGAGATTGATTTAGGTGTTTTTGTAGAGTGAGGAAAATTTCATTAGGATTTTTCAGTGTGGTATGTTATATGGTGATTGCTGTAACTGATGATAATGATGATGCCTCGTGATGAAGAGTGTATCTTCTGTTTTTTTTATAAAGGTTAAGATCAGGGCATGGGTAAGGGCGAGAAGAATGGTGGTGAAGGTCAATGATTTTTTTTGTGATGTCTTAGGTTTTAACAGAATCGGGACAGTGTATTGGAGTATCTTTTTCTATGAGTTTTTTTGCTGTGTCTAGTTGGTCCCTTTTTTCGTGTTTTCTATGTGTTTTATAAAGACTGACAGGTGGGAAGTTGAGGGGAAAAGTTGTTGACGTTTAAACATAATTGGTTTGCTGACCTTTTTCTTTAGGATGCAAGTTTTTCTTACCATTTGTATACAAAGGTGTAACAGACTTTGGACTGGTTTTATGCAGGGATACTGACTGGTTTATGCAGGCTATTTTGGACTATTTTGCAATGCTTTAGGATAGGTTTTATGCAGGCTGTCATGTTTTGGGTGACATCTTTATGACCCTATTATTTTCCTATTTTTCTCTCTATGATATAAAGCTAATCTTCTTTTTACATAATTCTGAAGGGTTTGCTTCTTTTGGAACATGATGATGCGTGAAGGTTTTGGCTGTTTGTATAAACTGCTGTTGTTTTTGAATTGCTTCTATATTATTTGTTTTTATTTGCTGCCGCTTTGGCTTGTTTGGTCAAGGTTGTTTTGTTACAGCAGCTTCCTTATACAGGTGTTGTTTTCTATTTTGAGACTTTAGGAGCCTGCTGCTAACTTACAGCTGTTGCTGGCTGCTGCTGTGTTTTTTGTTATATTGCTGCCTTGTCCTGTCATTTTAGCAGCCTATGCTTCCTTGCTTGCTTGGTCTGCTGGCTTGCTACCTTAGTGCTGCTCTGCTATTAGCAGTGTTGCTTTAGTTTGGCAGCTTGGCTGTTTTGCTTCGGCAACAAGGAAATATTTGCAATTTATTCTTTTCTCCCTTTTTATGAACCAAAGAAACCAATTTTTCTGATTTTCAATTTGGGAGAGAAAATAAACCATGATAAAAATAACTCCCTAATTGATTCCAAATGAAAATCCTTCTGATGAGATACTAAAATCCTTTTAACAATTAATTCTTTCTTGAATTTTTTCAGATGTTGATTGTTTGCTAACTTTTTGTTTTCTTTGTTTCATGAGCACGAGAATTGGACGGCCAAAGCGAGGTTAAATGATAAAAATACCATGGCGAGGAGCGAGGACGAATGGATTGAAAATGAAGACTTGAAGAAACACACATTATTTCTCTCTTTATAAACAAAACAATTGTAGTTTGTATTTCACATTGTAACATGCCTTGTAACTTGTCTAAAAAATGTAATGAGCACAAATTTCAACGAATTTATTAATGATGAGCTTTGTTGTAGAAATCAAATAACTCTTGAATCTTGTTTGAATTCTTAAATTCTCTCTTGAATAATTCGAACGCACATCTTGACTTTGTAACTTAAACCTCAAGAAGTCATGAACAATGGTTGTAACTTGTTCTTCAAGCAATCAATGCGCCTTATCTTTCAAAATCCAATCAAACTCTCCAACAAAATAAATGCTTGAGAATTTAGTTCCACTTGATTAATTTGAACCCAAAACAAATGGTCACTTAAACCTTATCTTCTCATTACTCTTGAACCAAACTTGCACTCCTCGACCGGAACCCTAATTTTGATATTAAAACCACAATAACTTGTAACTTAAGCAGCAAAACACGCCTTGATCGTTATGATCCGCAACCTCATTTCTTGTGCCTAAACTCCACATTTGCCAACTTAAACTTCAAACTCTCGACTCAATGGCCTAGAGATTTTAATAAGAAAACTTGAAATGCGAGGAGATGAAATTCTTGACCTAATGCATTGAGCTTTGAGCCATATTCGAGGCAGGAGAAAGAAACATCTTCACAAAAACCAAGGAGCCAAAACCCTAGCCTCTTAACCAACACATATAGTGAAATAAACCCTAATCCAGGCTCTGATAAATTTGAGCGAGAACCAACCTTGTAACATGATGAAAAAATTCATTCCACGATCCATTAATCGATAACCAGAAGAATTCCATTTCACCTGATAAGAAAACTTTAAAACAAAATTAGACACAAAGAGGGCGCAACCCTAATACCTCGAACCAAAGCGCCTGATTCCCTGAGATGCGGGATATGCAAATGACTGAGTAATAAAATGATGCAAATGGAATGAAAAGTCCAAAGCCAGACAAAAAATAAAAGAGATAGGTAAAATTTGGGGTACGACAGTTGCCCTTATTTAATCGTCTTAAACCTGAAGGCGAGATTGGCGTCAGCCTTTCGAGAGTTCAAGGTGGAAGATGATTAAATACCAGGACCCGAAATTTGCCCCGAGAGATGGTGTGAGTGCCATTCATTGGTTTGAATGTCTGCTGGGGAAAGACAAACTGGTCTTCTGGTGTACTGGTCATGATGGATAAAACATTGTTGAAAACGGGTAGCTCGTACTGGGGTAACGGTGGCGATACAAGGTTCTTGAGGGAGTGGGCAGCAAAGTGGCTGAAAAGATATGGTGGACAATGTCGCGGTGACTGGAGGTAGGATTCATAAGAAACTTAAAGATAACACGAGGGTAAAGTATGTGGAAGGCTTACGACCCTAAGAATATGATGCAACAATAAGATCTATGGGCGACCTACGACCTCAAAAATACAACGTGATGGTAAGATCTACGGACGATCTAAGACCCTAAAAAAATAACACTATGGTAAGATCTACGGACGGTCTACGACCCTAAAAATACGAAGGTAAGATCTACGGACGATCTACGACCCTAAAATGCGAAGGTAAGATCTACGGACGATCTACGACCCTAAAAATATAACGCGATGGTAAGATCTACGGACGACCTACGACCCTAAAAAGTATAGCGCGATGGTAAGATCTACGGATGATCTACGACCCTAAAAATATGAAGGTAAGATCTACGGACGATCTACGACCCTAAAATATAACGTGATGGTAAGATCTACAGACGATCTACGACCCTAAAAATACGAAGGTAAGATCTACGGACAATCTACGACCCTAAAATGCGAAGGTAAGATCTACGGACAATCTACGATCCTAAAAATATAACACGATGGTAAGATCTACAGACGATATACGACCCTAAAAACAAAACGATGAGAGGGTAAAGTCTACGGACGACCTACGACCCTAAAATGCGAAGGTAAGATCTACGGACGATCTACCACCTTAGGAAATGTAAAGTGAAAATTGAGAGTTGGGAAGCATGACGTAATAACACCCTGGTTTATTTTAGTTGGTAGTGTAATAACATATGTTAACTGGGAATTATGAGGATGATATTCTTTGTGAGGATGTTTTGTTGATTTGGGATTGATCTGGCTCATGCTTCATATGTATTTGAAGTGTGACATGATGATCCGTGGATATGATATGCGTTTGAGGATGCAATGCAGTATGTCGTGATGATTATTGTATGTAAAGTGCCAAAAGCTCATTGGGATCTGTTGCTCGTCATCTTGAGGTACTAATACAGACTGGTGCTTGAAATTATGAGAGAACATAGTTAGCCTTATCGAGTTCACTGGGGAATTAAATTTTGCTGAGGACAAATGACTTGATCTGACTTCCTTCATGTGTTGGAATTTTGTGAATAACTGAAAAGAAACGTGGATCTCAACCAATGCCCCAAATCTCTCCGTGTGGGAGAATTAGGTGCTCGGTCGGCTGTAAGGAAGTGACGAGGATGACATCTTGGTCAAGGTGACCGTTATGACATGCTATTTGCACAGAAGAGCGAACACTGGAACGCCACAGCATTCCCTTGGGATACCTTCATATCCATGTAATTTAGTGTTTCATATCTTAGCTCGTGATTATTATTGACTTATTGTTTTCAATGCAATGCTTAACAAAGAATTTAAATCACGATTCGTATACGAAAAATAAAGTAAAAGAACATAACAAAGATTTTTAACGGAAGGGCAAATTTTTATTAATGAGTTTGGCCCGTGAATAGCCATTCATACATAGAAACAAACCCTAAATGAGGAAGTTGCGGAAAAGAAAAGAAATACAATGGGTAAAACGGTAATAAGAAAATCTCGAACTTCGGTTAAAACTGATATTGCTATAGTTCTCGCATCCTGGGTCGTCCTAATGTCGTGCTTCCAAAGGATAATAGCAAGATTGATCCATCCCACATTAGGAGGATGTATGTGAAGAGTCTTCAGACTACAGTCTCTCGCTTTTTGTCCCTAATTTTTGCCTGGATCGCCCTTTCGGGTTTTCAATCCACCAGGTCACCCATTTTTGCCTAATCCGCCCTTTCGGGTTTTCGACTTAGCGGGTTATTCTTTTTTTCCCTTCTTTTTTAGCCCTAACTTTTGCCTAAGCCGCCCCTTCGGGTTTTCGACTTAGCGGGTCCTTTTATGCGTAGTATTTTTTGACTGAGTCTGAATTGACTGGAAGCGAAACGTCTTCCCCATCCATGTTTGTCAGGATTACAGCACCTCCTGAGAAAGCTTTCTTCACGATGTATGGTCCCTCATAGTTGGGAGTCCACTTGCCTCTTGGATCAGTGTGGATTGAGAGAATCTTTCTTAAGACCAGGTCACCTGCGTGGAACTCTCGAGGCTGAATCTTCTTGTCAAATGCCCTCTTGATACACTGTTGGTATAACTGACCGTGACAAATGGCTTCCAGGCGCTTTTCTTCGATGAGATTGAGTTGGTCGAGTCTCGTTTGAATCCATTCAACTTCATCAAGCTTAGTATCCATCAAAACCCTTAAGGAAGGAATCTCCACTTCGATAGGGAGTACCACATCCATACCATAGACTAGTGAAAACAGAGTTGCCCCAGTGGAAGTACGCACCGAAGTTCGATAGCCATGCAGGGAAAAAGCTAACATCTCATGCCAATCTTTGTATGTTCTCACCATTTTTTGGACAATTTTCTTTATGTTCTTGTTAGCGGCTTCGACTTCCCCATTCATCTTCGGCCGATAAGGTGATGAATTATGATGCTCGATCTTGAATTCTTCACACATTTCCTTCATCATCTTGTTGTTGAGATTTGACCCGTTATCAGTGATGATCTTGTTAGGAGTTCCATAACGACAAATGATCTCTCTTTTGATGAAGCGAGTGACAACTTGCTTGGTAAAATTCTTGTATGAAGCCTCTTCCACCCACTTGGTGAAGTAGTCAACAACAACGAGGATAAACCTGTGTCTGTTTGAAGCGCTCGGCTTGATTCGTCCAATCATATCGATGCCCTACATTGCAAAGGGCCATGGTGAAGTCATCACATTCAAAGGAGTGGGAGGAACATGTATCATGTCTGCGTAAACCTGACATTTATGGAAAATTTTGGCATATACACAACAGTCACTTTCCATCGTCATCCAGAAATAACTTGCTCGTAAGATTTTCTTGGCCATGGAATGCCCACTGGCATGAGTCCCAAAAGTGCCCTCGTGTATTTATCGTATAAAGGATTCTTCCTCGTGTCTATCCACGCATCTGAGCAGAACTGAATCATAGTTTCTCTTGTACAGAACGTCTCCTGACAGTAAAAGCTTAGATGCCAACCTTCTAAGAGTCCGCTAATCACAAATTGTAGCACCTTCGGGGTAGTCTTGCTTCTCAAGATATCTTTTGATGTCGAAATACCACAGCCTTTTGTCTGATACATCTTCAGTTGTGAGACAATGAGCTGGGAAAGTGTGTGCTGGCTCCTTGTAATGACAGATCCTTATATTGGGTGCATGATTCGGGTAACTGACTTTGAACATTGCTGCTAAATTGGCCAGAGCGTCTGCCAGTTGATTCGCTTCTCTAGGAATATGCTCAAAGGTGACCTCATCGAAATCGGGCAACAACTCAACTATGTAATCCCTGTATGGAACTAAATTAGCGTGCCGTGTATCCCAATCACCCCTTACTTGACGTATCACTAAGGCAGAGTCCCCATAAACTTCAAGAATCTTGATCTTCAAATCAATGGCGGCTTCAAGGCCCATCACACAAGCTTCGTATTCAGCGACATTATTCGTGCAATCAAAACATAATCTGGCAGTGAAAGGTATGTGAGTGTTGTGTGGAGAGGTCATAACTGCCCCAATACCGACGCACCATCAAACGTGAGAGTCCATCTCTCCCCTGGTTCAGGTCCTTCATTATCATCAAGTTTCATAATATCCTCGTCTGGAAAATCGAACTTCATGGGCTGATATTCTTCCAATGGTTGGTAAGCGAGATGATCAGCAAGAATTCTACCTTTGATAGCCTTTTGTGTGACGTACTGGATGTCATACTCAGACAAAAGCATTTACCACCGAGCCAATTTGCCTGTAAGTGCTGGTTTCTCGAAGATGTACTTTATCAGATCTATCTTGGATATCAGAAGCGTAGAATGTGTCAACATATATTGCCTCAAACGTCGAGCTACCTACGTAAGAGCACAATAAGTCTTCTCAAGTAAGTAATACCTCGATTCAAAATCAGTAAACTTCTTGCTCAAATAGTAAATGGTGTGTTCTTTTCGTCCAGTATCATCATGTTGTCCGAGCACACAACCCATAGATCCTTCAAGCACAGTGAAATACATAATGAGAGGTCTCCCGGGAACTGGTGGTATGAGTATTGGTGGTTCTTGAAGATAATTCTTAATCCTCTCGAAAGCTTCTTGACAACTCTCATCCTAATGGACATCCTGATTCTTGCGTAACAATTTAAAGATGGGTTCACAGGTAGCAGTAAGATGAAAAATGAACCTGGCTACGTAATTCAACCTTCCAAGGAAACCTCGTACTTCCTTCTCATTTTTCGGCACCGGCATATCTTGTATTGCTTTTACTTTGTCTGGATCTACTTCAATTCCTTGTTGACTCACGATAAAACCAAGTAACTTGCCCGATCGAACCCCAAAGGTGCATTTGCTGGGATTAAGCCTTAACCTGAACTTTCGAAAAAGATCAAACAACTTCTTCAAATGAACCAAATGTTCTTCCTCAGTTTGTGACTTTGCAATCATGTCGTCCACATACACCTCAACCTCTTTATGAATCATGTCGTGAAAGCGAGTCACCATAGCTCGCTGATATATTGCACCAGCGTTCTTAAGACCAAAAGGCATGACTCTATAGAAAAAGGTACCCCAAGGAGTTGTGAAAGCTGTTTTGTCCATGTCTTTCGGAGCCATCTTTATCTGATTGTTGCCAGAGAACCCATCCATAAAGGAAAACACCGAAGACTGAGCAGTGTTATCAACCAATACATCAATATGAGGCAACGGGAAATCGTCCTTCGGGCTTTCTCTATTCAAGTCTCGATAGTCAACACACATACGTACCTTATCATCCTTCTTAGGCATGGGCACAATGTTAGAAATCCAAGGCGGGTAATTTATCACAGATAGGAAACCTGCTTCGAGCTGTTTCTGAACCTCTTCTTTGATCTTCAAAGCCATGTCGGGTATGGTCCTTCTTGGTTTTTGCTTTACAGAAGGACATTCTGGCTTGAGTGGCAATCTATGCATTACTATATCAGTGTCTAAGTCAGGCATGTCTTCATACGACCAGGAGAAGATGTCAGCATAATCTTGAAGCAATTCCATCAACCCCTTCTTTTCTTCGCTTTTCAAGGCGACCCCTATCTTGACTTCTCTCTTTACCGAGATTGACGACTTCTATTTCTTCTTGATACGACTGGATGACCCTCTCTTCCTGTCTCAAGAGTCTAGCTAGTTCTTCAGGGACTTCACAATCTTCCTCACTATCTTCGTTAGCATGATCAACTGAATTCTCAAGGATATAAGGAGCCATAGCATTATCATTTCCAACAGAGTCCGAGACGGATCTGCATGATCGATGATTTTATGTTTTATTTTTAGAAAGTGCAAAAGAATATTTAGAATATGAAAATAAAAGTATTTCCATTTTTATTTTGAAAAAGTAAAAGTAAAAGAAAAGACAGGGAACAAAATTGTATGCGAAAGTGCGATTTTTTCATTCAATGTTAAACGAAGATTGAAACATAAGGGGGCCCTTCTACAAGCTGTCAGTATGCCTTGGGAAGGACATACGACTTAAAATGGAAACATAAAATTACACATCAAGGAAAACAACTTCAGGGATATCCACGGAAGTCCAATTACTAAGCTCCTGGTCCGACGCAACTTGGTAGATAAATCTTGAAACATCTTCGTCGTCACCTTCAACATCTATGGAGAGCACTTGTCCTTCTTTGCCTACACCAGCACTGACGAATACTTCAGAAATTGGGGGAACCTGCTGTCCTCTGAGAGGAACCCAACCAGCTTGCACGTAGGATGATGGCTGATACCCAAGACCAAAACGGTCTTTCTTCTCTGGCACTTCAATCAATCTGCCCCAACTGTCATGGGGAGGTCTAGATCCTATGAGGGCTTTGGTATCCTTCAAAGAGGCCAGGGGCATCTCAGACTTCTTACATTCCACGATGGGGAACTTGTCAACAGTAACAATCTCCAGAGCTTGAAAGGGAAACTCTTGTACCTCACCTTCCACTTCCACATAACGGTAGGTAGTCAGATTATTAATCACTATGTCTTCTTCCCTGCCAACGAAGATAACTTGGTCATTCGCAACGAACTTCAGGCGTTGATGAAGAGTATATGTCACAGCTCCTGCTACATGAATCCATGAACGAGCCAAAAGGAAAGTATAGGATGGACGGATGCCCATGACATAAAACAAAAAATAGATAGTGTGGGGACCAATCTTGACAGGTAAATCCACTTCTCCATCCATCGATCTTCTCGAACCATCAAACGCTTGAACATTTAGAGTGGAGGGCCTCATCATTACTCCGTCCATATTTAGCTTAAACAAGGTAGCCTTAGGCATCACATTGAGTGAAGATCCTGTATCCACTAAAACTCGAGATAAAACAGTGTCCAAACACTTCATAGAAACATGTAGCGCTTTATTGTGGGCTCTTCCTTCAATTGGGAGTTCATCATCACAGAAACCCAAACAATTTCCCACGACAATATTTGTGACTATTCCTTCAAAATGGGACACAAAGATGTCTTGGGTAACATGAGCAGAACATAAGGTCTTCAATAAGGCGTTGCGGTGGGCCTCTGAACACAAAAGGAGAGATAAGATGGAATTCTTGGATGGTGTTTGGTTGAGTTGATCCACTACTTTGTAATCACTCCGCTTGAGATTTATCAAAAGTTTCTCCGCTTCTTGTCCTACAGAAAGTTCGGGTTGATTATCCATCACTCGCTTTCCCCTGGCCTTAGATAGAGCTTCACTGTTAGTTTCCCTAGAAGGTGGTGGTGGAGGAGAAAATATCCGACCACTGCGATTCATGTTACTGGTTCCCGCAATGTTGGTAATATTCTTGTCGCCAACCGGAGGGCACTCATACCTCCTTCCCTGAATATAAACCACATTATACTCCCATGGAACTGCCTTCGAGTCGTTGCTTGTAGGAGGAATATGAGCTTGAATCATTGTGGGGGGTAATAGGAACCTGAATTGTTAATGGAATACTAGGGGTTGCTGAAAAGCTTCTCGGATAGTAGGGGATCTCCAGGACATCAATCTCTTCTTCTCGGAATACTTTCTCTATCTGTAGGACACCTTCATCGATCAACTGTTGGATGGTCGTCTTCAACTCAGCATACTCTTCTGGTTTGGAAGAACATGTTAAGAAGAAGTCATGGAGTTCTTGTAGCACTTCACGCTTCAACAAATGTTCTCTTACAGTTTCCAAAGATATCTTAATTTCATCAACCTTTGATACCAAAACCCGTTCATTAACTTCTTCAATAGCATTGTTGTTCCCCCTTGATGAGGAGGCATGGGATTATTTTGAATATTCGGACCAACAGGGTTGAAGTTGATGGCTTTTGTTTCAATGAGATCTTGAACTTTGCATTTGAATGCTCTACAATTTTCAATTGTATGGCCTGGGGAACTAGAATGGAATTCGCAATGAGCATTAATATCATATCCCCTAGGGAGAGGATTTGGCGGTGGACCGAGTTCGCGCAATTGAACCAATTGACTACAAAGTAGCTGTGGGAGGAGCTAAGCGTAGGACATGGGAATGAGATCAAATCTTATTCCAGAGGCTCTTTGTCTTTGAGGGGCTCCCGGGCCTTGTGGTTGTTGATTTGGGTGTTGATAAGTTGGAGGATGTGAAAATTGTTGTTGCGGCACATAATGTGGTTGGGAGCGAAAGGCCGTTGTTGGGCCATCCAGGGTGTTGGAGTTGTAGCAACACATACTTGAGGAACAAATTGGTTGGAAACAACAGTAGGTGTAGGAAAATAAGGGAATCAAACTTGAGGAAATGCGGGAGCTCTTCCTTGGTTTATGGTGATGGCACTAGTCTCGCCCTCTTTCTTCTTGACAAAACCAGAGAATGGTTTTCTACTAATGCTCGCATTGTTGTTAACATTGTTAGGAACACCTTGAATCGTTCCAGCCTTAATGCACGTCTCAACACGTTCACCAATAATGACCATATCAGAGAAAGAAGTAGAAGTGCTACTGAGCATATGTTAGAGATAAGGGCCTCGTAGAGTACCCATAAACAGATCAATCAATTCATGATCCAAGAGAGGAGGTTGGACCCTTGCAGCCAGTTTATGCCACCTCTAAGCGTATTCTTTGAAAGACTCTTCAGATTTTTGTACCATCCCTTAGAGCTGAGTACAGCTAGGAGCCATGGCAGTATTGTAATGGTAATGTTTTAAAAAAGCGTCAGCAAGCTCTCCCCAAGTACTGACATGATATCTTTCCAATTGCATATACCAATCCAACGATGCCCCAGTCAAGCTGTCTTGAAAGAAATGCATGAGTAATGGTTCATTTTCAGCATAGGCCTCCATTTTGCGACAATAGGAACTAAGATGAGTCTCTGGGAAAGAAGTGCCTTTGTATTTGTTAAACTCTGGGATTTTGAAGTTGGGAGGAATAACTACCCCAGGAACGAGGCACATTGCAGCAGTATTGAATCCAAAAGCCTTGATACCCTCCATGGCTCTAAGTCGCTCTTCGAGAGCATGATACATTTTTTAAGTTTCGGCAACCCCGACAGAAACGTTCACTTGGGGTTCATCAAGATCAATAACATCATGATGATTATCGACATCATTCCTAGGAGCACCGGTAGGAGTATCAACATTTGCATTGTCATTTCTCCCATTAGCAGAAGTGGAGGGTGCAGCAGTAATAAGTTTGGCAACACTTTGGTGTAGTTCTTCTTGACCCTTGATCACGGTATGAAGGGTTTCCATAAGTTGATCCATGCGATTACCCATGGTGTCCATATCCCGACGGAGTGTATTCTGGTTCTCTTCAAAAAGATCCATTAGCCTTTGCTAGTTTCCTCTGGTACGATAAGTATGTGGAGGAGTCGTCTTTGCTGTTTACTGTAGTCTGATAAAATGGGACCCCAATGAGTTTTTGTTGTGAAAAATGAATGCATGGTAGTGTGGATGATTGCTTTATCTTCATTTCTGAGGAGACCCAAAGACTCATCTATCTTTTAAAATTTCCTTTTTGAAAAACTATATCAACGAGACTTGTCTTTGGATTTCCATAGATATGATATATATATATATATATATATATATATATATATATATATATATATATATATATATATATATATATATATATATATATATATATATATATATATATATATATATATATATATATATATATATATATATATATATATATATATATATATATATATATATATATATATATATATATATATATATATATATATATATGTATGATGTCATGGTATGCTATGGCATGAATTCTCAGCTCCAGATATTCTGGATAACCATTGCATAGTCCGTTTCACAGGCTGAAAGAAAAAAGATCAAAAGTTCGACGTCACATGCATGGAGTCAAAGTAACCACCCAGGGGGGTATGTACTAGGGGTTTATCACCTTCCGAACAAGGTTCTAAAGAGTTCTCGAAGTCTACGCTCTTCCTTTGGATATTACCGATGTCCCAATTACTTGGTAATTAGTAATATTCGCAGGAAAAACTCGCCCGAGTGCAATATTGCGTGACAACTACTTCCGGATTACTTCGTTATAGTCTCCACACTGCACCTAAAAGGTCAGGATGGGTTAATGGTTCTACGGCCCTCAGCTTCTCGAGTTCCCAGGTCGAAAGCAACGACGTCTTCCCGATTACTCGGTAAACATCACTACTTTCAAGGGGACCTCCACTGAGTGTGGGATTTTCATGCCTCCTTCTTCGGGATTACTCCCTCAAAGTTAACATGAATATACCGCCCGTCCTAATCCTATGTGTAACCCAACTCCGGGTATAGGACTTATCAAAAGTACTCACCAAACCCAACATCACAATGTATCCAAAATATGTGAGTAGAAACAATATATGCAATATATACAAAAGAGTAAGGCAATAATAAAACAAAAAGAAAAATAAAGCAAATAAATAAACACCCAAAAAGACAAATAAACAAAACTAGGCTCGCAAAAGGTCCCAAGCAGAGTCGCCAGCTGAAGCTACCGGCAGAAGACACAGAGCCGCCACCAAACTTTATTTATCCCGAAGGAAGGGGAAATATTGATAAAACCACAAGGGAATGGATAAGATGGTCTTGTGACCAAGAGAAAAGGTAAGGGAGTCGGTAATGCGAGGGGAAGGTATTAGCACCCCTCGCATCCATTGTACTCAACGGGATCCATTTTGTTTGTTTGTCTTAAAGGGTGTGTTTACCTACAACTATGTTTGCTTAAGGGGAAATGAAAGGGGTTTTATTATTGCGTTCGTGAGGGTTTCGCGACCCTTTTCCTACGTATCCAATGAAGGAATCATAACATCGTAGTTCCTCTAGAAAATGGTTGGTTTGTTTGTGTTTTTTTAGTGGGCGACGTTAACGCACGCGTTTTAGCAATAGGCATGGCCGGTATTGCGGTAGAACGGAAATAACATGCCCCTTGGGGAAGGTTTTGATTTGTTGAGTGTTTTGCGGGTTTTAAAATAAATTCAAGTATTGATTAAGAGTGTTTTGGATTTTTGATTTGTGACTGTTAAGTTTTAATTTATTACAAAAAGAAGAAGAGTGTGAGAGGGAGACTAGAAAAAGCCCTAATATTGTCATGCATGGGTTTCATCCTAAGGTCTAATTAGTTCACATCTTAAAGAAGATGAAACTAACATCCTATAGGAGCATGTTATAGGTAAGAGGAGCCGGTGCTGGTGAAGGGTGGTCGTGTGTGGTGATCATGGTTCAAGTAACAAAAAATTTAGTATTAGGAGAAGTGTAAATAGAATGCTTGGGGTATGGGGATTTAATTGGGTTATGATTAACCAAGAGGCGTACTTGATTAATCTCATGAGAGCAGGTGCTCCTACCCTCCACTATGAGACCCTTTACGAAGATGCTTGGTGTGTGGACCAAGGGGAAAGAAATTGCTTCAATGGATAAGATAAAAAGCCTATACAAGGTGGCTACATGCATGTTCCTAAAAAGTGAGACTAGCGTGGCGCTAGTATTCTAAACGACCAATTGAAACAATCAATCGAATTGTTGTCACTGTAGAATAGCCCAGGACCAAACTATAAAATGTGTGCGGGTGTGCATTTTGACAGTGGATACTTGTTCATCGATGATGAGCCCAAGAGGAGGCCAAGTGTTCTACTTTGGACAAGATATGAATGATTAGCAATTTAGACATACAAAGAAAAATAGCAAAAGGACAGAATTCTAAATTATTACATATCACATGGGGATGGGGGTACAAGTTTGATGAATGGGGATGAATCAGATCGAAAGTTCGATTAAAAATTTAGTTAAACAAGCAATACAACCAAATCGAAAATTAATCAATAAACTAACTAAAATATCTATGAAATTAACTATTCTAAATAACTAATAAAAGGAAAATTAGTTTAATAAATTATTAGTAAGGTAATTAAATTTTTGTATTTTTATATTTTTATGATTTTTTAAGTAAAGAAAAATACTAAAAGAAAATTAAACTAATTCTAAACATATTTTGTGATTCCTTTTTAATAAAGGGAAAGAAAAAAGAAAGAAAAAAATATTAGGACTAAATCTATGCGTTTTTTTTTTGTATATTTTTTTAATAAGGAAATATTAAGAGAAAATTAAAAAAATCTAATTCTGCATAATAAAAGTATAATATTTTCTATCCTAATTATATATTTTAAAACAAAATATTTTTTGTATTATTGTTTTATTTTATTTCTTTATATTGTACAAAGACAATTCAAAGAAAATTACACGTAACTCTATTTTTTTTTTTTACGATAATAATCCTAAAAAAGGGAATAAAATTAATTATTGTTATTAACGAATTACAAAAATTAAGATGAAGCAATTAAGAGAAACAAAACATAATTACCAAAAACTAAATATTATTAAATAAAACAAATAAAGCAAAATATTAAAACAAGTAATAAACAAGTCAGAAACAGCAAAATGGGAGTGCATAGGAGGGAATTCTCGGACTGGACTGTGGATATAAGCCCACACAGAACAAAACAAAAAGAAGTATAAATATAAAAAAAAGATTGGGCTTAGTTGGGTCTGGTCCAAGCCCAAACTGAAACTAAATGATCGAAACAACCCTAGAGAAAACATGGTGGTCACCCACGCTCATCAGATTATACGCTCATTATTTCTTTTCTATTCTACTCTCCCTCATTCACCCCTCTCATTTAAAAAAAAAACAACAACCACAGACCCTTTGTTCCTCTCTATCGCTCCCACATCTACCAATCTTCCTCACTGAACAACAACAAAACTCATTTACGCTCTCCACGGATCTCGTCTGAAAGCCAACAACAGAAAAACTCGTGTGACACTCCCTTTCACTCTCAGCCTCATATTTCCATTCCCACTTCATATCTCTCTTATCTCAATCGGCTCACAGTTTCGGAACGAACAACAACAAATCTCAACTCATCTCTCGGTTTCGGTTTACACATAAAGATTTGATATGCTTAAAAAACAAAATTGAAAAAAGAGTTATATGGAGAGAGGGGGAGTTCTCCGGAAAAAGTTGAGGTATGATGTTTGAATCCTTCTGCTCCTCAATCCCTTACTCTTCTTACCGATCTCTTCTTTTAAGACAAACTTCTGTTTGGAACTATCATCGGTGTTTTGTTAGTTTAGCTTTTCTCTACTGCCTCAGGTGTTATTATTGTTGTGCAATAAAGGTATGGTTAAAGGGGTTTGAAGGAAGTTTGTGGCGTTTGAGGGAGTCTTGCATGGTTGACAAGGGGTTGAGATTAAGGTGAGTTGAGATCGATTTAGGTGTTTTTGTAGAGTGAGGAAAATTTCATTAGGATTTTTTAGTGTGGTATGTTATATGGTGATTGTTGTAACTGATGATAATGATGATGCCTCGTGATGAAGAGTGTATCTTCTGTTTTTTTTACAAAGGTTAAGAGCAACGCATGGGTAAGGGAGAGAAGAATGGTGGTGAAGGTCAATGCTTTTTTTTTTGTGATGTCTCAGGTTTTAACAGAATCGGGAGAGTGTATTGGAGTATCTTTTTCTATGAGTTTTTTTGCTGTGTCTAGTTGGTCCCTTTTTTTGGTGTTTTATATGTGTTTTAGAATGACCGGCAGGTGGGAAGTTGGGGGGAAAAGTTGTAGAGGTTTAAACATAATTGGTTTACTGACCTTTTGCTTTAGGATGTAGGTTTTTCTTACCATGTGTATACAAAGGTGTAGCAGACTTTGGACTGGTTTTATGCAGGGATACGGACTGGTTTATGCAGGCTATTTTGGACTATTTTGCAATGCTTTAGGATAGGTTTTATGCAGGCTGTCATGTTTTTGGGTGAAATATTTATGACGCTATTCTTTTCCTCTTTTTCTCTCTATGATATAAAGCTAATCTTATTTTTACATAATTCTGAAGGGTTTGCTTCTTTTGGAACATGATGATGCGTGGAGGTTTTGGCTATTTGTATGAACTGCTGTTGTTTTTGAATTGTTGCCTTACTATTTGTTTTTATTTGCTTCCGCTTTGGCTTGTTTGGTCAAGGTTGTTTTGTTACAGCTGCTTCCTTATACATGTGTTGTTTGCTATTTTGAGACTTTAGGAGCCTGCTGCTAACTTACAATTGTTACTGGCTGCTGCTGCATTTTTTGTTATATTGATGCCTTGTCCTGTCATTTTAGCAGCCTATGCTGCCTTGCTTGCTTGGTCTTCTGGCATGTTGCCTTAGTGCTGCTCTGCTGTTAGCAGTGTTGCTTTAGTTTGGCAGCTTAGCTGTTTTGCTTCGACAACAAGAAAATATTTGCAATTTATTCTTTTCTCCCTTTTGTGAACCAAAGAAACCAATTTTTGTGATTTGCAATTTGGGAGAGAAAATAAACCATGATAAAAATAACTCCCTAACTGATTCCAAATGCAAACCCTTATGATGAGATACTAAAATCCTTTTAACAATTAATTCTTTCTTGAATTTTTTCACATGTTGATTGTTTGCTAACTTTTTGTTTTCTTTGTTTCATGAGCACGAGAATTGGACGGCTAAAGCGAGGTTAAATGATAAAAATACCATGGCGAGGAGCGAGGACGAATGGCTTGAAAATTAAGACTTGAAGAAACACACATTATTTCTCTCTTTGTAAACAAAACAATTGTAGGTTGTATTTCACACTGTAACATGCCTTGTAACTTGTCTAAAAAATGTAATGAGCATAAATTTGAATGAATTTATTAATGATGAACTTTGTTGTAGAAATCAAATAACTCTTGAATCTTGTTTGAATTCTGAAATTCTCTCTTGAATAATTCGAACGCACATCTTGACTTTGTAACTTAAACCTCAAGAAGTCATGAACAATGGTTGTAACTTGTTCTTCAAGCAATCAATGCGCCTTATCTTTCAAAATCCAATCAAACTCTCCAACAAAATAAATGCTTGAGAATTTAGTTCCACTTGATTAATTCAAACCCAAAACAAATGGTCACTTAAACCTTATCTTCTCATTACGCTTGAACTAAACTTGCACTCCTCGACCAGAACCCTAATTTTGATATTAAAACCACAATAACTTGTAACTTAAGCAGCATAACATGCCTTGATCGTTATGATCCCCAGCCTCATTTCTTGTGCCCGAACTCCACATTTGCCAACTTAAACTTCAAACTCTCGACTCAATGGCCTAGAGATTTTAAGAAGAAAACTTGAAATGCGAGGAGATGAAATTCATGACCTAATGCACTGAGCTTTGAGCCATCTTTGAGGCAGGCGAAAGAAACATCTTCACAAAAACCAAGGAGCCAAAACCATAGCCTCTTGACTAACACATAGGGAAATAAACCCTAATTCAGGCTCTGATAAATTTGAGCGAGAACCAACCTTGTAACATGATGAAAAAATTCATTCCACAATCCATTAATCGAGAACCATAAGAATTCCCTTTCACCTGATAAGTAAACTATAAAACAAAATTAGACATAAAGAGGGCGCAACCCTAATACCTCGAACCAAAGCACCTGATTCCCTGAGATGCGGGATATGCAAATGAATGAGTAATAAAATGATGCAAATGGAATGCAAAGGCCAAAGCCAGACAAAAAATAAAAGAGATAGGGAAAATTTGGGGTACGACAGCTTCCCCTATTTAATCTTCTTAAACCTGAAGGCGAGATTGGCGTCAGCCTTTCGAGAGTTCAAGGTGGAAGATGATTAAATACCAGGACCTGAAATTTGACTTGAGAGATGGTGTGAGTTCCATTCATTGGTGTGAATGTATGCTGGGGGAAGGCAAACTGGTCTTCTGGTGGACTGGTCATGATAGATAAAACATGGTTGAAAATGGGTAGCTCGTACTGGGGTAACGGTGCCGATACAAGGTTCTTGAGGGAGTGGGCGGAAAAGTGGCTGAAAAGATATGGTGGACAATGTCGCGGTGACTGGAGGTAGGATTCATAAGAAACTTAAAGATAACACGAGGGTAAAGTCTGTGGAAGGCTTACAACCCTAAGAATATGATACAACGGTAAGATCTATGGGCGACCTACGACCTCAAAAATACAATGTGATGGTAAGATCTACGGACAATCTACGACCCTAAAAAGATAACACTATGGTAAGATCTACGGACGATCTACGACCCTAAAAATACGAAGGTAAGATCTACGGATGATCTACAACCCTAAAATGCGAAGGTAAGATCTAAAGACGATCTACGACCCTAAAAATATAACGCGATGGTAAGATCTACGGACAATCTACGACCCTAAAAGTTTAGCGCGATGGTAAGATCTACGGACGATCTACAACCCTAAAAATACGAAGGTAAGATCTACGGACGATCTACGACCCTAAAATGCGAAGGTAAGATCTACGGAAAATCTACGACCCTATAAATATAACACGATGGTAAGATCTATGGACGATCTGCGACCCAGAAATATAACACGATGGTAAGATCTACGGATGATCTACGACCCTAAAAATACGAAGGAAAGATCTACGGACGATCTACGACCCTGAAATGCGAAGGTAAGATCTACGGATGATCTACGATCCTAAAAATATAACATAAGTTTGCTTCATATTGAAATAAGAAATCAAATTATTTCTTAGATACAAATTACCTACTGACCCACTTTGACCCAATGATGCATTTAAAGGTCCTTATTTCTTGAAAATTAGAACATAACCTTGGTTCAACCTTAGAAACAAGACATGAATTTGATATTTCTTTATCGAATTTTGTAATGCCTTCTTCATTAAATTATCTTATATTGATCTCATTGAGTTGTTTTGTATGAACTCTAACTTATGGATCAACACTTATGGAATCATAAATTGCTTCTTTTTTTGTCTCCTCAGTTTACTCATAATATATCCCAATATTATATGTGGCATCCTTCTCCCTTTCAGTGAATGAATCGTCAAGTATCACACTTGTTGATTCCATGACATCTTTAGTTCTGGAGTTAAAAACTCTATAAACTCTTCTGTTTGAAGAGTAAACCAAAATTATCCCTTTATTCCTTATGAGATTCTCCTTACCTTTTTTATATTTGTTCACCAAGATATAACATTTACTTCCAAAGTTATGAAAATACTTGACTGTAGGCTTTCTTCCTTTCCATATATCATACAGAGTAGTTAAAGTACCTCCTCTCAAGGTGACCATATTATGAATGTAGCCAGCAATAATCATAGCTTCAACCCAAAACTTCAATAATAATTGCTTACCAGAAAGCATAACTCATGTTGATTCCTGTATAGCTATAGTCTTTTTCTCAACAATTACATCTTGCTGATAAGAGATGGAACAAGAGAACTCGTGACTAATACCTTTAGAAACACAAAATTCAGACAATTTTGCATTCTCAAACTCATTGTCATGTTCACTTCTGACCTTAACAATCACACTAGTCTTGAATGCTTTGACTCATATTTTTGAAGACTTCAAAGGCATCTTATTTTTCTCTAAGAAAATTCATCCAAGTATACCCATAAAAATCACCTATAACCATATAGACATACCTCTTTCCACCCAAGCTTTATATCTGCATTGGTGTCATTAAGTCCATATGAAAAGTTCTAATACTTTGTTAGTAGTCTGATGTTGCAACATTAGGTGTGACATCATGGTTTGCTTCTTAATTAACACTCATCACAGACTTTTCTATATTAAATCTTGAGCTCTAGCATTCCTCTAATAGCTCCTTCCGATAAAATCTCCATCATTCGTTTTATATTAAGGTGTTCGAGCTTTTGGTGCAACAATTTTACTTCTTCTTCATGAGTTATCAAGCATGTGGAAGAGTAAGAAATTATTTGAGATTCCCACAAATAGAAGTTGTCTTTAGACCTTATGCCCTTCATCATAACAACATCTTTCTCATCTTTGACTAGACATTTAGATTTTGAGAAATTGACTAACAGTCTCTGGTCACACAATTGACTAATGCTAATAAGATTACAGTTAATCCTTTCACAAAAAGAACATCTTCTAAACTAGGTGAACCAACACACATCAATTTTCCAACTCCTTTGATTTCACCTTTAAAACCATCACCAAATATGGAAGTTCCTATGGGATGAGGTCTAATATTCACCAATAACTTTTGAACCCCTGTCATATGTCTAGAGAACCCACTATCAAAGTACTAGTCGTCTCCATTTGCGTCTCTTAAGGAAGTATGAGCAATAAAGTTCATATTCCTATTTTCAACACTTCTCTTTTTTCCTACTTGTTCAGCCTTAAAATGAACGGAAGATTTTTTATTTCCATATAGTTTATAACGAAAAGGCTTAATATGGCCATGCTCACCACAATAATTACATATCCACGTTGATGATTGGAATCTTGATAATACTTTATCATGTTTTCTAGGATGTTGTAACATATGGTTGGACATGTTGATCATTCTCTTCCTTTCATGGGGAAAGAACTCCTCTTCAGATACTTTTCTTTGTTTGTTATTAGATTGATAAACAACATCAGCATCTCCATTATCACAATATCAACTCTACTTTTCATCTTCTTTAAGGAATATGACATGTTACTAAGCTTAAAATTTAAGAGGGTTGCCTCACTTTGTAGATGAGAAATAATACATGAAAGTTCCTTGTTTTCATTCTCCAATTCAGCTATGATCTTTCTCTGTTCTTCTACTATCTTATGACTTTCTTCACACCTGTCATAAGTATCCTTATAGGATACATCCAGATCTTTATAGAGATCATTCTAATCATAAGCTTCTATTTCATTTGCCCATCTTCCAGAAAGATCCATTACCAGTTTTGCAGTTTCATTGTTAACCTCATCTTCTGACTCATCATTAGACCAAGATACTGTAAATCCGTTTTCGGCTTCTTGAAAAAAGTTGGAAATTCTGGTTTATATGACCAAAACCTTCACACTCGTAACATTGAATGCCTTTTCTTTGGTCGGTCTTATCCCCTGTCTTGGTATTTTTCTAAAATCTTCATCATTCCTGATGTCAGATGAGATGTTCCTGACATTTGGTCTTCCTCTTTTGTCCATTCTTTTCAGAATTATATTGAATTGCTTTCCAAGTAACACAATGGTATTAGACAGTCCTTCATCAGTATCCAAATCAACATGGTCTACTTTATCTCCAGCATTGGAAACAAAAGCTACGCTCTTGTTCTTTTTCTCAGACTTGTCACTAATAGACAATTCAAAAGTTTGAAGTGGCCCAATAAGTTCATCAACTCTCATGGTGTTGATGTATTGAGCTTCTTCAATAGCAGTTACCTTCATGTCAAATTTCCTAGGTAAGGACCTAAGAATCTTTCTAACAAGCTTTTATTCTAACATCTTTTCCCCCAAGGCACTAGAAGCATTTCCTATTTCAAGAAACTTCATATGATATTCATGGATGGTCTCATCATCATTCATCTTTAATTTCTCAAATTTAGTAGTGAGAAGATGAAGTCTTCACATTTTTACTTTGGATGTACCTTCATGAGTTGTTATGAGGATTTCCCAAGTATCCTTGGCTATAGTACAAGTATTAATCAGCCTAAAAACATTCTTGTTTACTCCATTGAATAGAGAATTCAAAGTGTCGGAATTTCCAAGAGCTAATTTATCATCCTCATCATTCCAATCTTTCCCTGGCTTTAAAGATACATTCCCGTATTTGTCTTGATTAACAGGATGATCCTATCCTTTCAAAACAACCTTCCAAGTTTGTTGTCCATGGATTTTATAAAACCAACCATTCTAACCTTCTACCAGTTATAATTTTAACCATCTAACAGATTTGTTCTGTTGTTGTATCCTCCTTCTTTATCCATAGTACCAAAAAATATTCTTCCTGGAGCTCACCCAATAGACAAAACATGGTGCTCTCTCTAATACTAATTGAAATTCTGGCACTTGTAATACGGATGTCAAGACGATGTCTCAACATAAAACACAATGTTAGGACAAATGTTATGACATATGTTGAAAGAAAATTACAGATTGTGCCGAAAAATAAATTACAAAAAATTAAACAACACAAATAATTGTTAACCTAGTTCGGTGCAACATCACTTACTCCGGGGGCTACCAAGCTAGGAATAAAATCCGCTATGATAATATTAATATGAAGCCTAAACAATTCTAGTTTACAATTTCTCTCTTAATCACTACCTTGTGCAACTTCTACCTAGGAACCTCTTATACATGAGAACCCCCTCTCACTTTCAATCACTGCAGTGATACCTGCAACCATAATCCTTGTGACTAGAATAAAGAACTAAATAAAATATTACATTTCAAATAAACAATACTTGGTTTTTCTTAAAAGCTTCAACTAAGAACAATAATTAAATTTTTACTTAAAAGCTCATGAGTGAGAATAATAACTTGATATAAAATCAAGTAACAATCAGTCAAACTCAATACATCAAAATATATATGAGTTACATGCAAAGAACAAACACTAAAACCTTAAAAGACTCCCAAAATCCTAATCCTTAAGTTGCACCCACAATTTCATAAAATCTGAATGCCTACTTTTTAGGTCTAGCAAGTCCTTATTTATAGACTCTTGCAGTATGGACTTGGACTCTTCAAATCAAATCCAATCTTAACTTTTTAAATCTACTGCAAGATCTTCACATAAAAATAGGAACAAATCTTTTAAAGTTTCTTAAAAAGTCTCCAAGATCATTTTTAATGAAACAAATCAAATATGCACTTGTTCCTAATAAATCTCCTTGACATATGAATAATAATAAGATATATCCAAAAGGATATCTAAAAAAAATCAAATACGTCAAGAAATAAAACAGAAGCGCCTGCTACATAACATGCCAAGATGTCAAGGCATTTGGCTCAACATCTGTCTGATACACATGACAACACAACTTGTCATGACATATTTCTCAACATCAACCCAAAACCATGTTTTAGCAAAATTCATGCCAAACCTAAAACCATGGATTTTACAACATTTCAGGGGAACTTCAAGTCGACCTCTCAATTGACACTCTAACCAGGACAACACTATTAATCATATTTGTGTCCAAATAAAATTACAATCTTTTGGTAGGACAAGAATGTATACACGGGGTTCATGCAGATCCATCAACTTTACACCAAAGGATTTCCATATGGCTCACTGATGGCACTATAGAGAACATTAAGGCTAACTAGAGTTATTTTAAGGCTGATGTTAATAAAGTGAATAAGAAAAATTTCGAAATAAATTTAGCCTAAATTCCTCCTTGCTACCCAATACATTTTCAACCATGATATACTTAGACACTTCATCTGCTAGATTGTTATAATGCGGGAAAAACTTTACTAGTTCCTAAAATCTAGCAGCATACTCTGCAACAGTTAAACTCCCTTGTTTCGGTTCAAGGGGATTCAATCTCCTTCTTACCCCATATTTTCTCAGGAAAGTACTTATCTAGAAAAGTATCACTGAATACAACCCAAGTGATATCTGTACCCAAAATATCCATCCTCTGGCGTGCACTCCCCTATCATTCTTCAGTTTCCTCTTTCAACATATGATCACCAAACTACACCTTATGCTCTTCCGAGCATATCACCACTCTGAAAATATTTTCAATTCCCTTAAGCCATATCTAAGCACCATCAGGATCGTGTCTTCCCTTGAATATCAGCAGGTTGTTCCTCTGAAACCTTCCTCATGCACAAGCCTCACCATCATTTTCTTTATTCTGATTTTGCTGGTCTTGTTTATTTTGCAGAGCTTGAGCCATTTCTTCCAAAGCCAAAGCAATAGCATCATCGTTTCTTCCTCTTTCCATAACTTTCTGTATAGACAACCAACATTAGAAACAATAACATATCGATAGTGTCCACACACTAATCGACCATTAGGAAGTTGACATCATATAAAAACCTGTTCGGATAGACCGACCTACTCTGATACCACTAATGTAACACCCTTCTAAACCCCACATAAAATTACAATTAATTTAAGAATACTTCAAAATAAATTCACCACACAAGGGTGCCAAATTTCATAATAAAACATCATAATTACTATCCTGCTCCATAACACGGGTTACCACATTTACAATGACACCTCTTTATAAAATCAACACATCATTTAGAAAAACATCACAGCAAAATCATCATCAAATATCATTCTTAACTTCTCAAACTCATAACATATTAGTCTCATCCCAAAGTGGGAATTACATTAGTTTAACAAAAAAAACCTTAATAAAGTATGTCAACATAAAAGGAACATAACATTCATAAAACAAAGAATTTCCAAACCAATTTTACATATCAGAGCAAGACACCTCTAGTTAACATAAACTAATAAATTACTCTAAATCTATCTTCGCGCTCCTACAAGCTACTCCTGAGCATGTGCGTGTTACCATCGTGGAGGAAACATTCAAACAAAAGGGTGAGTAATCATAATTCATTATAAAATATATAAGGAAAATATTAGTAGTAATATCATCATCATATCAACACATATCATTTATAAACAAGTCATACTCGCACTTACAAGTCATAGTAGCACTTATACATCCTTCGTCATAAAAATCATCATATAATCACACAATTCGCAAATATAATCATATCACATTTCATAAACAAAAATCATGCAATTTCCACTTTGAATGTTAATGCAAAAACACTGACTCAATGAATATGGTACCAAATATTATGAACATCTGGTTCATCACCCTCCATAGGTCCCCACCATAAGATTGATTCCCTATTAGAACCAGATCACATCATAAACATCACTACCATTCACCATAGTAACGCTTCACTAAATCCCCTGACAAGGATCTATCTACTCACACACAATACAAACAGTGGGATTGAGGCTCATCACAAGCATACCATCGTCCAAAAATTCCATGAATGCGTGATGCACAACAACATCACATATAAATTCGACCACGGCTAGTCAATAGCATCATTCTTCACATAATAATCATATAATCATATTCACATATCATGTATACATATTAAATATGCATATACTTAAGACATCATCATCACGAATAACAACAATTACATCACACCAGCATTATAGCAACTTCACAATAACATTGAGTTCATCATTAAAATAGAACATCTTCACATATTAAACAAACAATAGTTCAAATTCATAAATACATAGGTACTGGAATAATATATCAAATAACTCATGTTAATGTATTATAGTATAGCTCAGTATGCCAACTTCTTAACACTTTGAACGACGCGTCAAATAGAGTCTTGAAGCTCAAGTTGTGGCATATTGAAAAGTTATTGCCAGACTGCTCGCGTGATGCTCGCTTGGTGATTCTTGGGGAACTCTTCTCTCCATCCCTTTGCCTAAACCTCTCCTGGTGAAACCTTCTTTTCCAGAAACCCTAAAACCCTCTTTCCTGATGCTCACTTGGCGATGCTTGGGAAACTTGCTTGCCCCACGCTCGCCTCTGGATCGCTCAATGAGATGCGCGATTCTGCAACTTTTCATTTATGTTTTACTTCTATTCCATACCCATTCTAATTCTGATTTCAGGCACCAATTTATCTAAAAATAAATTTTAAACACCATATATCACATATTAACATCAAAACACATCATTGTATTATTATGCGCATAAATCATGGTATACGAACATCACCATCATCAATTTCATCATACTTTTCATCAAATCATCACATGAGACAAAACCTATATCTACCTTAACCACATATCAATCATAATAAACCAGATTACACTCTTTACCTCAAATTCCTAGCAATTTTGATCCCTTCAAGCTCTATGGAAGAGTCTTCTCTTGTTTGGCTATGTACCTTAGCCTATGTTCACGTTCTCCCAATATTTCATGATCGATACAAACTGACACCACATTCCCTATTTTATTTGTTAAATTAGACCTTTTCTATGATCTTCCCATTATGCCCTTACTTATCCTCTTACAACTACTATTTTACCCCTATCACCTATATCCATCCAATTATTCTATTTTATTATTTAATTGACTCATAAATTAACTAACCACAACTAACCACAATTATTTAATCTGAATAATTCTAAGTTAATCTCTACTTCTCACCACTAACCCAAAATATTTCGATATAAAATCACATAATAGTCACAATAGTTCACAAAAATACAAATTCTAGTTTTTAGGGTGTTACACTAGGAGCTGGGAATTCTCGAGTGGACTACTCAATGCCACGCGTTCGATTGGCGAAAGGAGCCATAGACAGAGTGAAATTATGGCATTTTGCAAACATCATGACATACCCTGTAAAAGCCTCTTGCAAGGTACACCCATTATCAATAGGAGTCATCAAGGCCAATCGAGCAACTTTGATCCTCCTATTCTTGATCTCTTCATCATCATCTTTTGGTTTGTCGATTTTTAGAGATGGTTCAAACATGTAATTTAGCCATGTTGGAGTAGCCGCAGGGGCCATCTAACAAAAAATTGATTCCAAGTTTGAGAGTTTTGAGAGAATTGACAGCAGGGCCTAAGGTTTCATACAAAGAACCTAATATCAACTGGCTCATACAAATATTTCTAACTTCATGCAATTAGTTAGCCAAGGTCAATAATATTTATAGCAGAAGATGCAGCACGACATCCACAGTGCCAAAAACACAATATGTTCTTCATGAGATGCTTTGTTAGTGGCAGTGTCATAGTAATCAGTTACATATTGTCCAAAGATGGCACAATTAGTGTTGAAATTAATGGTATCTTAATTTCTTACATTAGGATTAAAAAGCTCCCAAGTTGGGCTAAGACCATTAATGACTACTATGTCGAAAAGGGTAGGCATGATCATGCCATAAGGAAGATGAAAGGTGTTGGAAGTGCTCTCCCAAAAATACAAGGAAGTAACAAGCATATTTTGCAAATAAAGGGTACTTACTTTCTACAATTGAATAAAGTCATAGATCCCCATTTCTTTCCAATTTGTTATTTTTTAGTTTCAACTTTACCTAGACAAACGATGTAATCTTCAGCATTCTTGACTGAACGAGCAGAACGAAACATCATATAAGTTAAGTTTATGGGGTTTGTTGCATCAGTAACAATTTTATCGTTAGGGTTTGTTGTATCCGCAATAGGTTCAGCCTTATGTTTCTTTGCTTCAGTAGCAAGTTTAGCCTTAGGTTTCTTGTTTTGAGCAGTAGATTTTGCGCTAAGTTTATCTGTACTAGTCGTTGGGTTTTTCAAGCTAGCTATGAGTTTGGTAGAAAGATAAGTAAGGAAAAACTCCTTTAACTTATCAGTATTTTCTTTAGTGTCTGGTAAAGGACCCATAATCGCCTAAACTTATCCAGAAAATGAAAAAGGAACTAGTACCTGGTGTTGTGGTAGAAATGTTGAGACTAAGCCATTGGATTTATTTAACTCGCACAGATCAAATAAAAATCTCCACTACGCTTTATTGTTTCCAGAGGAATGGGAAAAGAGCGAATAAACCTAAAAAGAGTGGGAGAGAATCTAGGTACGGGTGTTGGTTATGCAAAGGGAAGGTATTAGCACCCTAAACTTCTACGGTACTCTGCAGAAACCTCTTTGAAAATTTGTGTATTTTGGCTATAAATAGTGTATACAAAAATAGATGGTGGAGATGAGAAAAGAAGTAAATTTTTACAATTTTGCACCCGCCGTGGTTGTGAACCTTAAGTGCCTATGTACTACCTTCCGTGTATTATGGGATCAGGGTATCGTAGTTCACCTCAAAACTTTTAAAACACAAGTGTGTTGGTTAATTTTAAATCGTCATATCTGAGTGGAAGACATACTTACTACCCACAGTTATGAGAAAGGAGAATTTGTGTCATCTCAAAGTGGAGGATATAACTCGCATCACTACAAGAATCGACAAGAGTCTAATCTTTTTTTTAAAAAAAGTTTTAAAGTAAAAATCCAAAGTGGAAAAATGTTTTGAATGAGTTTATTAACTTTTAGTCTTCTCACAAAAAAATGTCAAAGTATGATTAAGTTGGTTGAAGTTTGTTTAAGAAAAGTTTTTTTGAAAATGAGTGGACCTAAGTCCAAGTTTATTATGAAAGCGGTTCAAGGTAGAAAATAAGAAGAGTTTTGAAAAAGAGGGAGAAGATTTTTAAAATTAAAGAAGATATGAGGAGATGAAGGGACTATCCTAAAGCATAAAGTAAAATCTAAGGAAAAGAACCATCAAACCAATAACTAGCCAACACTTGACATAAAGAAGTCAATATAGAATTCCCATCCTTTGGATTTAAACCAAGCAAGAAAAGATACTAAGCCTCTCAAGAATACCAAGCTTCATATGCATTAAGTCATCAAAAATTGGGCAGAGTAACAGTTGTATATAGAGGATTTCTCAATCATAGACAAAGCATATAATAGAATAACCTGCACACAAAGAAAATCATCCCAATGTCTTAGAGTAAACTCCAAGAACTTTAGACAAAATAACAACATAGTCACAAGGTCTCAAGGGTATCAAGGCTTCTAATCCTAAGTCAAAGAGGCCAACAACTCCATAATGCCAAGGATAGTAACCAAATAGTCCAATTAACCTTAAAGTTTTTTAATGTTCAAGTTGGTTATTAAGTGTCTTCAAAAAGAAAAGAAAGCTCAAGTGAGAAAAATAAAAAAAGATATAAAGATAAATGCTCAAATGAGAAAAAATAAAATGACATGAAGATAAATTCTCAAGTGAGAAAAGATGAAAATGGCATGAAATGTAAATGCTAAAGTAAATGGTGAATAAAAAAGTAAAGGCATAAAATAAGTGGAATAAAGTAAAGCCATGAAGTAAAGGCATAAAGTAAAGTCAATTGTTAGTGAATTAGAAGTAAGAGTTTAGTTGAATGACTATCTTGAAACTTCCATTTGAAAACTCATTAGAAGATTGATAAAATAAAATCTTCTCAACAACAAGTTTCATTTTCTTTTTGTCAAGTATATCGTTCATTTCAAGTACTCAAGGCAAGCATATATGATCAACGATGTTTAAATGATTCACTTAGACCAAAATTCATGAAAGTTCATTAGAGGATTGATAAGATTAAATACTCCTTGTTATACCCTAATTCCCACCCCCTAAGATTTCTCATCATCTCATGTCACAATGCATCAAGACACACACATTAGGTTTATTTCTATCTTTATCCTATCTTTAAGTTTGCTCTTGAGGGATTACCAAGAACCTTGAATTGTGTATCTTGTAGAAGTGTTCTTTTAACTAACATTAATATGTGTATATAATGTTCCTTTGAATGTTCATATTGTAGGTGATCACAATTTCATTTATATCACCATCTAACCTAGGGTTTTGAGGGGTGAATCTCAATCAAATGGTTCTCTAATGGATTTCAATAGCTCAATATTCAAGGTCATGTCTATGGCATCAAATATTTTTGGTTCAAGGAGCTCTCTCACTTTATTTAAGTCAAGATCTCCTCAAAGTTGGTAGTGGAAGTCATCAAGAAGATTCATAGGTTCATGTGTTTATTTCCATGCCTTCTTCAATAAGCTTCATTGATACTTAAGCTCCATCTTTGAGCGTGCTTCATGAAAACATAATTTCAAGACCTCTTATGATTCATCATGCCTTATTTTTCCAAGAAAGATCAAAATATTCAAGATTGGCTCAACAAGTTTGACCTAATTGAACAAATGCTTGATTTAGTAATCACAAGTGCATAAATCTCTCAATTTTCAACATTTGGAGTTGGTTCTTTTTGATATGGATTCTTATCATCATAAAAAACAAACTCTCTTCACATGACAAGATCCAATTGTGCAAGATAAATCATCAAAAGTTGAAAGGGGTTTCAAGTCATTTTGACACTCTTAGAGCTAGGGTTTGTTGACTTCCAAGGGCCATATCTTGCTCATTTTTGAGATTTTTGAGTGACTCCAAAGCCATGATTTTCTTTAAAGATTCCTTAAAAAGATCTCTTCATAAATATAAGGCTAATTTTAAATGGAATATCTTTAAAAGTTTAGAAAGATTACAAGCCTTCTTGAAGAGCCTTTGAATTTTAGGGTACGACTTCAAATGATCATAACTTGGTCAATTTTTATCTCCTTAACCCCATTATTTTTCCATAATAATCTTTGTTATGTCTAATATACCTTTGTTTTTATTTGCAATACTTGAGAATGCTTGGAAAGTGGTTGAAGAATTGAAAATATTATAGGTCTTTTGTGATTTTCCCCAAATTTGTTCATCATCTTCCAAAGACCATAACTCTTTCAATTTTTATTATTTTTGAGTGATCTCAATTCCACACTTATACTCAAGAGGTATACTTCATGTCATCTTCAGATATCAAGATCAGATTTTAGTGAAAATTCATTTAACTTTGAAGAACATTATAGGTCATTTTGAAGTTCAACACTTAGACTTTTTTACAAAACAGCCATGTGTTTTTCACAAATTCAATTGGATATAACTTTTTGCCCAAGTATCCAAATTATGTATTTCTTGGCACATTGTAAAGATTACATTGTCTTTCAAATGCTCCAAGAATCATGTGATAAAGCCTCTTGAGTTGGGTGCACCATGGATTCAACGTTGGCACCTTGGAACTAATTTTGTCAAAGCAGTCAGATTACAAATTGGTTAAGGTGACCTCTAATCTGCTGAGCTACATTTTATATAAATTTTTTGCGAGGGTACCATTGAAATCGTCTTGAAGAGACGAAGCGAATGGCACCGATATGAGCTTCTAATTAGTTTGTGGAACTTGTAATTAGCGTGTGGCTGGAGGTTGAAGACAATGACATGTCTTCCCTTCAACCATTCATATCCCGCCACACATTTTTTCAAAATATGTTTTAAATAAATGATTTGGTGGTTTATTCACTAATGTCCATATCATGCACAGCGTGCCAGATCCCTTGGATTTGATTACTAACGCATTTTGACATTGATCCAATAGTCTACATCTTTTTGGTTTTATTTGTATTTTATGATTTTACATTTTATTTGTTTTAAACTTCAAAAATTCTTAAAAAATTCATTTCAACTTCTAAAATTCTGGAAAAAAAATTATCAAAAATACTTATGATTTTACTCTTTCTGATTCTTATTTTTTCACAATTTTATTTTATGATTTGGTATTTTTTAAGATTTATCTCGTTTATTTGAATTCCTTAAAAATACTTTTCTTGATTTTTAAATTCTGGAAAAATTATGGAAGGATCCAATGACCTCTTGACAAATATTGGTGACCTTATTTTATTTTTATTTCTGATTTTTCTATTTTACACAAATTTTGGTTTATTTTTCTTATTTCTTTAAATTTTAAAAATAGTTTCTGACTTTAAAAAATTCTGAAAATTTTTGTCAACACTTATTAACTCATGTTTGACCTTTGACTTTTTTAGGATTTTTATTTAGTATTTTAATATACTTTATGTATTTTACCAATTATTTCCCTTTTATTAATCATTTTTAATATTGTTTTATTAAGTATTATTTTATTATTTTTGTTTGGTCCTGATTTGGGTGTTATTTTGGGACAAGTTCCTCAATTTCATTATATCTTGGGTATTGATAGGTTAAAAAATAAAATCCACCAAAATGGACGAATGGTGTTGATGATATTTGAATCCCTAATTTCATATGATACATTCTCTCCCTCTTCGTCTTATCCCTTTCTTACTTGTGCTACTTGTTATTGGAGAATTATCTATATATCATTTCTCTAATATGTGTGTAATACGGTGGGAGAACTAACTTGGTTTTACGTTTTATCGCAAATGTGTGGATAACAAGAGTCTCCGCTGACTTTTCTTTTTATCCAATAAGGAAAGGGTGAAAAGAACAGGAAAAACCTTTGAGATTTATTGAGTTCGGGGGGTAGGTTATAAAAAGAGAAGGTATTAGCACCCTTTTCATCCGTAGTTATCTAGGGGTTCTTAACCGCTAGCTCACTTTGTTTGAAAATGCTTTGTGTTCGTGTGTTTTAAAATTTTTTGAAATTTGCCAATAGTTTGGCAAATTTGTAATGATTCTTGTATAGGTTAAGAATGCGTACAAAGTGTTTGTTTTTTGAAAATACTTCAGAAAAGTGTTTTGTGTGAAAAAGATGTTTTGAAATGTTTGCGAGCAAGCGATTAAGAACTATCTACCTACTCAAAGTCTTTATCGTTCTTTTCCTCCTCCTTTAGATAGTGTTATCTTACCATTAGTTAGTAGGAAGCCATATCATTGGATGTGAAAGGACATACGTGAGTTATTATATAGTCATAAAGGCAACTTGTAGGGGCGCTTTAGAAATTTTATCGTAAGGTACTAGATCGTTTAGTGAAGGCATCATCAAAAGGGTCATCGAGGGACTACGGTCTTTTTAACCGAGGGTCTTTGATAAGGAGTCCCCACGCTCGAGGGACATGATTGTGTTTCTGAAGGAACCAAATGAGGTTACCATAGAGGTGTGCATGTGCAAAGAGTGATTTGTTTTAAGTTTATTTATCTTGAAAGTATATTAGCTATCGTTCACTTTTATTCTTGCCATACAATCCTAATTACTAATAGTAAAAATAGGAAAGCGATAAAATATGGAAAAATAAAAATCTACGCTATTACAAGGCTTCGAGAATGGGGGTACAAATAATAAAAATGAGGGAAAAAGAAACCCTAATTAACTATTACAAACCAAACTGTTAGAACATAGTTTGATTCTACAACCCTCAGTTAGAGTTTTGATGATAACAAAATACAAGATTAAATGAATTATGAGTTTTATATATGACATAGATGTTACTTAAAATTATGTTGTATATTTACAGGAAACTCTGATGGAATCAACATCAGAACATCAGAATATCAACATCAGCATCAGAAGATGTGTCACATCAGAAGATCAATACATGTGCTTACGCTGAAGTCTGATGAACAGAATCAGCGCTTACCATACTCTGACTCTGATCAAGATCTTAACAATGTCATCAGCACTCAAAGCAATCAGAATAAGCTAAAGCCAACACACTCTGATCCTAATCAAGCAGAACATTCTGAAGTGTCAACGGTACTGCATTCAAGACAGATTAATTACCAACAGCTTTATTCCAAGACAAAGATCTTCTCAAAATGGAAAGAACGTAATGAGCATTGAAATGGAATTATTGGCATCAACGTATCTATTCCAAGAAGTATTTAAACAAATCAGTGAGAAAGGAATTGGCTAATGCTCTACAATGCTCTACAATACTCTACAATTCTCCTACTCGCATAAGCCAATCATCATCGTCCTCACTATTTCAGTTTGCTAAAGCTCTCAAATTGCTTACTCTATAGTTCTAGCATTCTAGTTTCACATAAGCTTAATTTGTGTATTATCACAGTTGTGATATATAGTTTTTGTAGAAAACATCAAACACACAAAATTGTTCATTTATCTGTTAGAAAGAATTTCCTTAAGAAACCGGTCTGTGGTTTAGACTCAAGAAGGCTTTAGCAGTTGTTAAATCAGATTTGTATTCAGTTGAATATAGTGGATTAAGACCTCGTTGGAGAGAGGCGAAATCACCTTGACGGATGGACTGGAGTAGTTTGAGATCAAATGAACCAGGATAAAAATAACGTGTTGTCTGCATTTGATTTCAAGTTTTAACAATTCAACCCCCTTCTTGTGTTTTTCACTTCTTCACAAACATTCGACCTATACAATTTATTCTACAAATTTAAAGGCAAAAGAAAATACTAAAAGGATATTAAAGAAAAAAATATGAACTATTCTAAGTATTCTAAGTATAAAAAAAACTCTGGGCGTTTTTGTTTAGAAAAAAAACTGAATGTTAATAAACGATTAAACATAATTCTAATCGATTTTAAAAAAATTAAGTTAATGAAAACCCTAATGTCTAATTGATTTTTTAACAATAATAAAAACCTAAAGTCTAGTTTAATAAATCAAAACACTAATTCTAATTATTTATTTTTCTTTTAAAAATATTAGGGTTTATGAGTGATAAATTTGAAAATAATGGGACAAAATTAGGGTTAGTAGACATAAAAAAACAAAATGCAGGGAATGGGACTCGAACCCACGCCCTCAGCCTTCAGGATAGTACCTTTCACCACTGCACCATGATGCCTCATTTGTTCAAAAATGGGATGCACTCAATATATTAAAAACATGCGTTAATAAACTATAAAAACAAAGAAAAGTGATGAGAGCTGGGATCAAATCCATGTTCTCTGCTTTGCAAGTCACGCCCTTTACCAATTAAGTTATACGTGTTATTTGTTATTCCATCAGTCACAAGTAATTATATAATAAACAATAATATAAAATCTGACGATTCAAAAACGCGCGCATGAGTGGGTCTATGGATATTTGAATGGGAGAATCAGATGGCCCTTAATGGCCACGCAAGCCCTTGACCATCCCACCAAAAGTCAGACCGGCCGGAGGTGGTGGCAACCACCGTCTTCTCTGGCAATCAACCCTGCAAACATCCTCAAACTAAAAAAAGAAAAAGGCTATCCTACTTAAAATTCCCCCTGAATTCAAATCTGGATTAAAAAAAGCAAAAGATTAGTGAAAAGAAAGCTTCGTATGCAAGCTCAATTCTCTAATAACGGCATCTCACTATTCACACATACATTCTCCATGCTAACCATCCAGATTTGTTCCAAACATAAGGCAGAGCATAAATCGATCATTACATGGCTTTGAAAATTCTTAAAACAAATATTTTTGAGTTTGAACTTTTATACCTAAACCGGAAGTGATGGATACGCTTGATCTGGTGCGTGTGCCTTGCAGAAATGGTCTGGGTCTGCTCATGGGATACTCAGAAAGTGATTGTAATGCTGGACCTTGGACGAAACTGGATGGGAATGGTGATTCAAGGGTTTGATATCTCTGGAACTTTTTCTCCTTCAAACCTTAGTATTTCTTGCTATTCAAAAACCGTCCCCTCTTGGCATGAACATGTTGGATATATATAGGGTGTATTAGGTTAGATTTTTAGGCCTTGGACTTTGTGTAAGAAGTTTATCTTATTTCTTTTATTTTGACTTTTAAATAAATAAAAAATAATAAATAAAATAATAAATCAAAGAAAGGTGTATGAATAAGTCTTGTGGTGCACATGGGATATAGAACACGCTTGGACTCTTAAATAATAGCCCAATAGCCCAAAATATCAAGTTTGTTCAGTTTGAACTTCATGCATTTGCTCAAAATTTCCCAACTTTCACTGTTTATAACTCTCTCAATTTTCGTATTTTGAAGGTAATCTTATACTTTTTGGAAATCCCAAGATATCTTTTTCAATCCCTATGTTGATCATTTTTGCATTTGAAGAATTTATTTTGATGTAAGTTGCCTTGATATAAAGTGTCTTTTTGTTGACTTATGAAATGACCTGTAATGTATTGGTTTATATCTTTTAAATGAAGTATTTTTTGGACTTGAGCTTAGATAGACAATGTGGTAGAGAATTGAATTTCCTTCAGAATGAGCCTTGGTTAAGGAATAACTGATGAAGCATCTGAAAGTTATGCTTGGTCAAAGTTCAGTTAACTTCTCCTACGGAAACCCTAATTTGCAACTTTTGACTTTTGACGACTTGAGAGCTTTCCTTGAGGGATCATGATCAAACCTTTATCAAATTATGAATATGAGTTTAAAATGTTAATGTTTACCAAAAATATTGAAGTTTGATTGTATATTGACCACAATTGACTTTTTACCCAATACAGTTGATTTTCAGTCATTTGAGCAATTGACTGAGCAAACTTGTGATGCAAGGCATGAAACTTGACATGAGCATTACTTGATACATATAAGGAACCATGGAAGCAACTTGAGACCTTTGAAACCCAATTTTCCTTGTGAAAGATGAAACCCTAATTGTGGACCCATTGCTTTAGGAGGAGAATTTGTCTGATCAATTCTTGAGTAACCTTGAGCATTTGAGAACCCTAGAAGAATGTCTTGAATAAAAATCAGAGGGAAAATTTTGGGTTACAACAACTTCCCCTGTTCAATCTTCTTAAACCTGAAGAGTTAGATTGGCCTGTCCGCCATTCATGACATGAAGGTAAAATATGATTGAACACTTAAGTGCCCAAAAATTTGCACTCACATGTGCAGGAGATGCCGCTGTTGGTTGATAATATTGCTTGGATGGTCTTAAAGATTCCATTCAGAGATATGATGGAATGTTGTCGGAGATGGGCTTATAGATGCCATCCAAAGTAACCGTTGATAGAAGTATCAGAATGAGTCTACACTTTATTGTATCTGAAGAATGCTTTCTATAATGAACCTCTAGGGAAGGTGTTTGAGTAGCTTCTTATCAGATTTAGTCTCTGAGGGGAATGCTTGTCATATTTAGCCTCAGAGATAAATGTTTGTCATGTAGATAGTCTCCCCGTCCTGTTTCGGGAATTGATCTACAGTCTGTTTTTGTTGGTAAACCCGTCCTGTTTCAGGAATTCATACCACCTGCCAATATCAATGGTTTCCACGTCCTGTTTCGGGAGTTAATATTTTCCTGGTTATAAATATAGTTTTCCCATCCGGTTTCGGGAGTTAATCTTTGCATAGTCATATAGGTAGTTTCCCCTTCCTATTTCGGGAATTAATCTCTGACCTGCTTTCTGTTGGTGAACCCGACCTATTCCAGGAATTCATATCGCCTGGTCGTACAGATAGTTTCTCTGTCTTGTTTCAGGAATTAATCTTGGACTTGGTCATACACATAGTTTCCATGTCTTGTTTCGGGAATTAATCTGTGACCTGTTTGAGAATTGTTGATGATATTTGTCTTTTTGTAGACTTTTACCTGAAAAGATGAAAAGTTAGTTGTATGCAATGTCATGATGTATGTAACGCACTGTGTAATGATGTTCTCAAATTAAATGAGAGCGTAATTTGCTTTTCGTATGCATATGCTATGATACTTGTGAATGTTGTATGAGTGTGAGATGTCGTTGAAGAGTATTGGTAGCTTTGTATAACATCTTTGATTGAGGAAAATAAATCCTTGATGGTCGTTGGGGATGAAAAATATGTGTGATCTTCAATCTTGTCTAGAATGTTTCTGCTGGGGATTCCTGCTTGCTGTTTGATGAAAATCCACTGGGGAATTTGATTTCTTCTTGGGAGAAGTGTTCAGGAACTTTGGTTGTTCGTCTCTCTAATGGGGAATTTAACCCTCATATACCTTAATCAGGGATAAAAGAGTTGGTTCACCTCCCGGGGTGTTGTCTGACTGAGTTTCTGATATAGATACCAATTCGTCTAGGGAGGATAAGGTTAAACGATATCTAGTCCGGTTTCAGACTCCGTAGCAACTTCCTGGGGATAGTGGCCTGGGTTGTCGTTTGTTAAAGAGAGGAATTTTACCGGTGATTCGTAGTAGTCATAGAAATAGATTCAACCTGGGGAAACTGAATTCTGTTGAGGAAATAAACCCTGTCGGAGAAATAAACCATGCTGGAGAAATAAACCCTGCAGGAGAAATATACTCTATTGAGGAAATATGCCCTGCGGGAGAAGATAATTCTGCAGAGGTTTTGTAGTTTTGGAGAAATAAACTCAAGTAGGGAAGATGGTTTCTATGATCGGTGTTAATGACCTAATATCTGATGAGGATTGGGGTTCTGTAGGTTGGGAACATTTTCGGGGGAAAGATCATACACCTTTATCCGCTAGGGGGATCTGCTAGGGAGTATGATTAGGTTGATTGCTGGAAGATACCCCAGTTCCTGTCTTAAGGCATATTGGACTTATGGGGCATGTATATTTGTTGAAGATGACCTTTTTAAGATAGCTCTGTGGGGATTTCTCTGTGGAGATTTGTGGATGATTTGGGCGCTATCCCAACTCCTAAAGTTTTGAGTAAATGCTTATTCCTGTTTTTATGCATTTATTTGCTAACAATAATCATATTTATATGCATATGTTCATTCAATTTAGTCATTAGACATTTTTGCGAACAAAACACAAAAATTAGAACAAAAATTTGGATTTTGAAGTGGTATTTGTATTGATAATTTGCCTATAAACAGACGGTTTTGTACAAAGACACATAAATCCTAGTAAGAGGATATTTTCGTAAAATGAAAAGAGTACAAAGTGAAAACAACACGTATAGCCATGTGGAAATAATCTCGTCGAGTTTCAATTCTGCTATTGCCCTTATGTCTTCGAGCATCTCATCCCTCGCTGCCAGAAGAAGTTAAATGAATTGATCTGTACCATTTAAATTTGATGTCGGTAACAAAGCTTGATGTAAATGATACAACGGGACATAGTCGTATGCTTTAATCCCTAACTTTTTCCTTGACCACCCTTTTGGATTGTCAGTCCATCGGGATACCCTTTTTTTACACAAGCCTCCTTTTTGAGTTTTCGACTTTCCAGGTGTACAATCTTCATATATATATATATATATATATATATATATATATATATATATATATATATATATATATATATATATATATATATATATATGCCCGAACCTTTTTGGTTCACCGGGATGCCCTTATTTTTGCCTAGGCCAGTCAACCTAGCGGGTCTCTTTCATGCATATTATCTTTTGACTATGTCCGCGTTCACAGGGTGCAGAAAATTTTCACCAACCATGGTAGTCAGTATCATAGCACCGCCAAAAAATATCTTCTTGACTACAAATAGCTATTTCTAAGTGGGAGTCCATTTGCCCCTGGGGTCACCTTACGGTAAGATTATGTGATTTATTACCAATTCGCCAACCTGATATACCCAATGCTTGACCTTCTTGTTGAAAGCTCTGATTATACACCTGATACATTTGTCCACCATAAACATCTGCAAGTCTCTTCTCGTTGATTAAATTCAACTGGTCCAGCCTAGTCTGAATCCATTCGTCTTCGTCTAAATTTGCATATTTCATAATTCTTAGAGAAGGGATCTGAACTTTGAGAGGTAGGATAACTTCCATACCGTAGACCAGAAAGAATGGGGTTACCCCAGTTGATGTCAGAGCTGAAGTGTGATAGCCATGAAGAGCAAATGATAACATCTCGTGCCAATCTTTATATTTCAACATCATCTTCTGTATAATCTTATTAATATTCTTATTGGCATCTTCCACTGCGTCATTCATCTCTGGTCGATAAGGAGAAAAATTGTGGTGCTTGATCTTTAATTGCATGCAGAGTTCTGTGATCATAGTGTTGTTGATATTTGTACTATTGTCTGTGATAATTCTCTCGGGGATGCCATATAATGACAAATAAGTTATGTTTAACGAATTGGGCCACAAAGTTCTTGGTAACAGAGGAAAATGAGGCTGCTTAAACCCACTTTGTGAAGTAATCAATGGCGATGAGGATGAAGAAGTGTCTGTTGGAAGTCGTAAGCTTGATCTCTCCAATCATATAAATGCCCCACATTGCAAACGCCCAAGGAGAAGTCAAGACATTCAGAGATACTGGAGGCACATGTACTTTGTCACCGTAGATTTGGAATTTGTAATAAGTTCTTGAGTGGTGATGGAAATCGGTTTCCATAGTCGACCAATAGTAACCCGCTCTCAAAATCATCTTATCTATAGTATGCCCACTAGAATGAGTACCAAAGATACCTTCATGCATATATTCCATAATCTTCTCTACTTCCTTTTTGTCCATACAACGAAGCAGAGTCGAATCATGATTGCGTTTATACAGAACCCTGTTACTCAGAAAGAACTTGGTTGAAAACCTCCGTAAGAATTTCCTATCATTGATAGATGCCCCCTCAGGGTACTCTTGAGCTTCGAGGTACCTTTTTACTTCATGAAACCAAGGCTTATCTTTTACTTCATTAGTATCAACTTCGTAATAGTGTGCCGAATCGTCCAGTCTTTCAATAGTAATTTGAGGAGCTTCATTGTCCCATCTGACTTTGAACATGGATGACATTGTAGCCAATGCGTTTGCCAACTGATTCTCTTCTCGTGGGATGTGCTCAAAAGTTATTTCTTTGAAGTATGTGATTAAGGTTAACACATGTTCTCTATAAGGGATGAGATTCGGGTGCTTCGCATCCCATTCTCCCTTACTTTGGTTGATTACCAGCGCTGAGTCCATGTATACGTTCAAGAACTTGATTCTCAGGTCAATAGTAGCTTTAATACCCATGATATCCACTTCGTATTCAACCATGTTGTTGGTACAATAAAGCATAATTTGGCAGTTAAGGGTGTATGACAACCCTGGGGAGAGATAATCACAACACCTATTCTGTTTCCAAGTGAGTTAGAAGCTCCATCGAAAACCATAGTCCATCGAACCTGGCTCAGGTCCTTCATATGGTCCAGGTTCTTCACAATCCGTTACTAGCATAATATTCTCGTTCGGGAACTCAAAATTCATAGACTGGTAATCATCTACAGCTTGCAGAGCCAAATGATTTGCCATTACAATTCCTTTGATTGCTTTCTAAGTTATGTACTGAATATCGTATTCTGTTAAGGCCATTTTCCATCTTGCTATTCTTCCGGATAGAGCGAGATTTTCGAATATGTATTTGATTGGATCCATCTTAGAGATCAACAAGGTAGTATGAGTTAGCATATACTGTCTTAGTCGGCGAGCAGCCCATGCCAAAATGCAACAACTTTTCTCGAGCAATGAGTATCTTGTTTCACAGTTGGTAAACTTTTTGCTAAAGTAGTATATTGCATGCTCTTTTCGACTAGACTCATCATGCTGGCCCAATACACACCCCATTGATTTCTCTAACACTATTATGTACATAATTAGAGGTCTTCCTTCAATTGGTGGCATCAGGATTGGAGGTTCTTGTAAGTACTCTCTGATCTTATCAAAGGCTGTCTGACAATCGTCGTTCCATTTTACTACCTGATCTTTCTTCAGAAGTTTGAAGATTGGCTCACAATTAGCAGTCAAATGAGAAATGAACCGAGTAATATAATTCAGTTGTCCCAAGAAACCTCTGAATTCCTTCTCGGTACGGGGAGCGGAAATTTATTGAATATCTTTGACCTTAGTGGGATCATCTTCGATACCTTTTCCACTAACAAAGAAACCCAGGAGCTTACCACATCTCACCCCAAAAGTGCACTTGTTCGGATTCAACCTCAACTTGTACTTCTTCAACCTTTCAAACAGCTTGTACAGATGGTCAAGATGTTCTTCTTCGGTATGAGATCTAGCTATCATGTCTTCAACATAAACCTCTATCTCGTGATGAATCATGTCAGGAATAAAGATACCATGGCAAGTTGATATGTTGCGCCGATATTATTCAACCCAAAAGGCATAACCTTGTGGCAAAAAGTGCCCCATTGTGTGACGAAAGTTGTTTTTCCATGTCCTCGGGTGCCATCTTGATCAGATTATAATCCAAGAAGTTGTCCATGAAGGAGAATACCTTATGTTGAGTGGTGTTGTCGACCAAAACATCTATATGAGGCAGTGGGAATTCATCTTTGGGGCTTGCCCTGTTCAGATCCCTGTAGTCTACACACATATGTACCTTGTCGTATTTCTTTGGTACCGTAACCACGTTTGCAACCCATTGAGGATAGGATGTCACTCCTAATAAACTTTCATTGAATTACTTCATAACTTTGGCCTTGATCTTCTCTGACATCTCGGGACACATGCGACGAAGCTTCTGTTTTATCAGAGAACAACCTTCTTTCATTGGCAGAAGGTGAACTACAATATTAGTATCGAGCCCTGGCATGTCTTTATACGACCTAGCAAAGATCTCAACATATTCATGAAACATCTAGATCAACCTATACTTGATAATGTCCTCCAGGTTGGCACATATCTTAACTTCTTTCCTGTCTTCTTCAGTACCCAAGTTCACAACCTCGATGGGCTCTTCATGCGGTTGTATAGCCTTTTCCTGTTGCACTAATAGTCTGGCAAGTTCTCCAGGTATTTCATAATCTTCCTCACCATCGTCCTCGGCTTGGTAGATCAGATTTTCAGAGTTATAAGTTGCAATAGTAGAGTCGTTATCAACAGGATCTAGAGTGGATGTGGATCTGCAATATATTATGTGTGTGTGTGTAAGAACACATAGCCATTTGAAAGTGCAATAAAGTAAAAGAAAGATAGAGAGCACAAAATTTGAATGCAAAACGTCCAATTCTTTTATTAAATGAAAATATGTTTATGAAATGACAACCCTTAACAAATGAACTGTTGTTCCCCGGGTAAGACACAAGGCTTAAATTAATTGTTTTAAAAGATTACATAACCAAACTTTGAAAGCAATGAAATTAGAAATGTAGCTATTACTCCTGACTAAAGGAGATAGAGATAATGTCTTTAGTCTCCCAGTTGTTGGGTTCGTTGCCGATGGTAGGAAAGATCAAGTTGTCCAGGTCATAATCACTGTCATCATCTTCTATTACATTCACTTTGTTGTTGCTGACACAAAATGATGGTCTTCCAGCACGAGCGCGACGAACAACCCTCTGACCCCCTGCAGTGAAATCCAAACCAAATTTGTCAAATTTATATGGAATGTCAGGAAGTTGACCCCAAGTAGTACAACCACCTTCTTCTACAATAGCTTTAGCGTCTTTCAGTGAAGCCATTCTGGGAGGAACCCTAGAAACTTTGGGAATGGCAGAGACGTCATTTAATGCAGGAGGGATGGCTTCAAAAGTCTGACATGGAGTCTTGATGAATTCACTATCCATCTCTACATACTGGAAAGAGTTCAAGTGGCTAACCATATACTTTTATTCACTGTAGACAATAACAATATTTCCGTTCACAGGATATTTTGACTTCTGATGTAGGGTTATGGTAACAGCGCCTGCCCCATGGATCCAAGGGCGTCCGACTAAACAAGAATACGCTGGCCGAATATCCATCATATAGAAGGTATATTTGAAGACTTGCAAAACTACCTTGATCGGAAGATCCACTTCTCTGTGCACCATCCTCTTTGATCCATCAGAGGCTCAGACTATAACATCACTAGGTTTCAATATAACCCCTTCACAAACAAGTGTGTCAAGGGCGACCTTTGGTAGAACATTTAACGAGGAACCAGTATCAACCAAAACGTGAGCCAGAGTAGTGCCCCTGCATTCAATGGAGACATACAGGGCCTTGTTGTGATTTCTTCCCTCGGGAGTTAGGTCAGCATCAAGAAAAACCTAACCCATTATCAGTCGTCAAGCTAACAACATAGTTCTCAAATTGATCGGCAGAAATCTCTTGTGGCACATGAGCAAACTTCAAGAATTTCACCAAAGCTTGTGCATGGGCTTCAGAATACAGTAGCAGGGATAACATGAAGATATTATATGGGGTTTTTCCCAACTGTTCAAAAATCTTGTAATCGCTTTTACGGATAATCTTCAAAACCTCCTCCAACTCTTGTCTAGAGGTATTTTCAACTGCAACTTCTTTAGGTGCCTCCGTCTGAGAAGGCTCCGTTATTTTCTGTTTACCTCAATCCTTAGCAGTTAACTCATTAGCAAAAACTCAAACAGGTGTAACAACACTCTTCGGAGAGATTTTCAGGGAGAAAACCCTTTCGCTTCTAGTAACCTTACTGGTACCAGCGATATTGTCAATGTTGGAATCAGTAGTTTTAACACTTTCATCTTCAGTAGTTGGTAGTTCTTGCTTGACGCCATGGTAGTAGACGTCGAATCCATAGTTCCAAGGAATAGATTTATCCGAGGAATATGGAATAGGTCCATGTGTGATGATTATTAGAGGAGCAGCTTTTGGATTGGTAGTAATCCTTACAGGACCTTTGAAGGTTATCCTGATAGGAGAGCCAAATATTACAGATAAGTCTTGAAATGGATTCTCAGAAGACAGAATCTTCTCAACCAAAATTATGTGATTTCCCATTAGGCGTTGAATGCCTTCTTTTAGTAACTTGTAGTCATTGGGTTGGGCTGCGCAGCAATAACATCTTTCAATATAACCCGGAAATAAACTGGCCTGCAACATATTCTCTTTGATAATTGGGAGGGGAGTAACCAATTTACTTACAATAACAACATAAATGAAATCATCAATAGCACTTACGCCTTTGTCATGCTTCGACATTGGTGTAGTAATTACATTCGGAGTCTCCGGAGAATAAAACTCAATCTCTTTGTTGTCAATCATGTCTTGAATTTTGTTTTTTAAGGCCCAATAGTTATTGGTGTTGTGCCCAAGACTATTGGAATGGTAAGCACACTTCACATTTGGATTGTAACAAGGAGAGGAGGTGTTTGGGTTATGAAGAGGATCCCTTAATGTAATCAACCATGCTTTCAGTAAATGTTGTAATGCCTGGGACATTGGCATACTGATCTTGAAAAATTGTCTTCTCGATACGTCTGACCTACGCTGATTACCCTGTTGTGTTTGTTGAACAGGTGCAGGATTAGAGATTAGCACTGCTCTCACAGACTGATTTCAATCACTTCTAACATGACCCTTTTGGCCATAAACATCATTAACTTCTTTCTTTCCACTAAATGTATTCTTTACAGCACTCGAAGACGCGGCTACTTGAATATTTCCACTTTAATACCACTTTTGAGACACTCCCTAGTCAGAATTAACTCAGTAAAACCAGATAAGGAACTTCTAATCAGATGGTTAAATAATGGACCTATCAAAGTGCCCATGAACATAACAACCAACTCCCTGCCAGACAAAGGAGGTTGTACTCTTCCGACTAGATCTCTCAAATTTATGGCATATTGAAATTATGGTACAGCAGACTCAGATGTCATACAAGGATGTCGAGACATCTGATCTGACATAAACATATAGGAAAGATAAAACAGTACTGAAAAGATAAAGAAAACACCAGAATTGTTTATCCAGTTCAGTGTACAACAACACCTACTCTGGGGGCTACCAAGCCAGGAATGAAGTCCACAATCAGCAGTATCAATTTGCAGACCCTACAACTAACACACCCATTGATGATCTACGCACATAATCACTACCCAATGACCCTTCTACCTAGGTCCTCCCTAGATATGGAATATCCCCATCCCACTTCCAATCATCACAATGGTGTCTAGTAGTCAACACCTCAGTCACTGGATTGACGACCCTTCACCAAAATTCTGATCAATCACATAGACAGTTTGGAAGACACACTTCCATGACAACCTAGCTAAGTCTCCAAGCAAAACTCCATTTTTGTTAGCTCTGATCCTAATTAAGAACACATCATGGAGTTGCTTTTAGGCTTCCTCAAAGAACAATACAACTCTTACCTACAGGCTTTGAGGTGAATTTGGTAACCTTCCCACAACCCAGGAGGTTTACCTTGACAAACCCTAGACTTCTACATCTTGATTCGTATTTTTTCTAGGTTACAAACCCTTCTATTTATAACCTGTTACCCAACTGGTTTTGGGCCTTAAATCACAGCAAATGAGCTATAACAAACTGCAAAAACTTCTGCCCCAAGAAAAGTCTTCAATCTTTACTTTCCTAAATAACATCCTTATTTAGAAAGTCTTCATTCTCCTTGATTTCTGATTGAATTTTCTGGACCTTTAAATACGCGCCACATAGGATGCATATATTCTCCTGAATATTTTGCCAATGTTGAGAACAAACTGAATCTCATTAATCCAGCTCAGCCAGCGCGATGTTAAGACATCTTCTTCGACATGTTGTTCCAATTGTAGAAAAAGTTCAACACAACATGTTCTGACATTATAATAGGACTTCTTGTTGTACCTGTTCTTCTTATCCTATTCTACATTACATTATTTCTACTGTTATTTGTTTTACAAAAATTAAGCCAATCCTAAAACAAGAGAACTAACAATCTCCCCCTTTGGCAAATTTTGGCTAAAACAAATAATCAAAAAAACAATTGTAATCTAGGAGATTACAACAATATAGAAATATAACCCTCAGTAGTAGTGTTCAGAAGCTACTGCATACAACAATAGATATTTAGTTGGAAATAATGTCTCAACATCTTATTAGACATCTTCTTTGCAGCACTCTGAAGAACTCAATTGCATCAGCACCAATGAACATCAGTTTCAGGATAAAAGGAAGGAAAGTCTTGAAGTTTGGTTGATGCACACGAGGAAAAAGATAGTAGAAGACAACTTGTACTCCCCCTAAATGCAGGAACATCTTCTAAACATAGAAGACCAATGGTGGAATAAGATAACTCTCAATAACTCCTTAAGACCAAATCAACCACCGCCCCTGATAACTCAGAACACAAGTCACAATTGTGTTCATAACTTAGGTCACAGGTCACAAACATATGTCACGGAAATAGGATTGAACATATTATTTTGACATATGTGAACATTAATAATAACCACTTGTGGAATCAGCAACATCTGAGCTAATTCACGAGCTAATTCACCTTTCTCCCCCTTTTTAGCCAAAACTTGGCAAAGGAGACCTTCACAATACCAGACCCAAGCGCAGCTTACCCAAACCTGAATAAAGGCCATACGAATTATGGACTCAAGGAGCTCACGGGGTTACAGAGATACGGAGAACTCTCTATAAATAATTGGGATTTTCACTTGGAAAGTAACGATCCTAGACTGTAGCACCAATCTTGGTCAAAAGAAACGATATTTGAGGAGGAAACTTTAAATATCAATGTGCACCGTCCATACTGGCTTTGAATGCTATAGCTACCTCACATGCATAGTTAGACACAATTTTCTCCTCCTGTTTACAGCCACGTGTTTGAACACATAGGCCACTCCACCCTATGTTGACCATGCAGGAACATGTCATGCATAATGTCCTGACACTTAGTCAGACATTTTCTTCTTATTTGAGTGATCATCACATCTTCTCCCACCAATCAAGGATGCTTCACCAAATTATCCACCTGTTCATACTGGATTCTAAGTGTTCTTCTTTCACTTAGACTTAGTGACATATACTAAGATAACAAAATATCACATTTGTGACACCTCTTCATAATATAGACCCTTAAGGAGTCTTTTTGAAATATATAGAGAAAAATAAATTCTCCCAGACTTCCCAATAAACTTTTAAGAGATATGTGATCTTCTAATCTTCACCGGTATTTTCATAATTAGAAACCACCATGTCTTGTTAAGTTTATCCATAACTTCACAATGTCACAACATGTTGTTTCAACATCATTTCCTCAAAAGTGAACATTATTATGGCTTGATAATATCTGTATCATTGCAGCAACAATTTACAGATATCCACAAGACTCCATTTGTCATGAGTAACTAATGCTCCAGCTTAAGATGAAGACTAGATGAGAAACTTCGGCACTTCCTACATATGCTGAACCTTGACTCCCTCAGTAGAGTCAAACCAGAGTAAGATATTCTCACTCCTTGAGAATACTTCCAGGTACCCTGACTTCTTCACAACACAAGGATACATTTGATCATTGTCTTATCATAACCACACTCTGTATCATGACCTTTTGAATAGGAAAGATGTCATGCATACTAGGTGTAAAGTCACTCACAAACTCCAAAAACTCTTAGTTTCTCCAGATCACCAAACCTTTTCTAGAGCGACTTGCAGTAAAAAATACCACTTCAAGATGCTCTGCTCAGACCTCAGTATCTGTCAGCATCCTTCTGCCTTTATATCCACTAGTAGTTGCTGATACTAGTGGAGTCTTCAACAAGATAGTAATGCATTCATCAAGCCTGCTACTGTAGACAAGATTAAATTCTCCATACTCTAATCCACATAGTCAGAAATGCCACTTCTCACAATAATGCTTAAGTATCCAACTTCACATGAACAATCCCAAGCATTAAACAGAACAACCATCAACAATCATGATGTTAACACATCATGTGGTACATCAACTCCATAGAACCTAATCAAACTGGTTCTTGATCAATCATTTAAAGGACTCATTATGCATAGAAATCCTTTAAGAAGCTCCCATTAGAACACACAGCCGGTGCACAGGTTCCTGCATGCTTTATAGTTTGGTTTGTTATAATGGCTTTGCACACCTGATTATCAGTCACTTCCAACTAACAATAATCATCTTCATACTTGCCCAGATAACTATTGATGACAGCAAGGGAAAATTCAATACAAACACCTTCCTATATTCCTTATTTCTGTGATCAACACAAGCCAGCAAAAGGAATCAGCTCCATAATCTCTTTGCACTCCAGTGCACCTGCTCCCAATTCTCTTTCAAGGGAAATTCTTCTTTGAAACACATATTTCCATTTTTCAGCATTTCCAATAGAATGGAAGGAAGTGTTTTCAAGGGGAGCATCAGGCACCCTGACAGAAAGCTTCTTGCTTGCAGACTTCTTCAAAGGAGATATGTCTTGGACATCATAACCAGAGTTAACATCTTCTAACAACCAGTATAATAGTCTTTTTTATCCCATTCACTACTGCAGAGAAATATAAATTCTCGTAGAACCAACTCATCCTCTTGGAGAAGGGTGGTATACTCTAGCAACATCTGGCTAGAGTCTTCAGAGATTCATAAGGACATAAACAGCTACATATTGTAGAAACATGTCTCAGCATGTTATCCAACATCATCCTCATAGGAGGGAAATAACTCCATAATCTTGAACATCACAAGCTCCAAACAAACCAATTAGTCCACTGACTTCTCTTGTCATGGACAATCAAAAACTTCATTATGGAGAAAAGACAACACTAAACACCCACTAGTTCACTGGGAATAACTCCAAGTACCCTGAACTAGTCACATAACAAGGACACCCCTGATTCATGCCCTTGCACCTCCACACATATTGTCACGACTCTTTGGATGGCTAAGATGCCATGCAACCATAGTCTGAAACCAACTTCCAACCATTTCGTTGTGCTTAAAAGCTTTACTAAGATCCAGACTCTCCAACAGAAGGAGTACCCCTTAACCAATGTGCTGATTAAATCCTCCTTCTGCACATTACTAATATTTGCTGACACTAGTAAAGTCTTCAAACCAAGATAGTAGTTTTACAATACTTGAGCATACTTCTCCTTCAATCAGAATCTCCTTATTCAATACCATAGATAGAACTTCCACTAATGAGTGTGGAATTTTAATATTGAGATTCATAGTTCCAAGTATCTTTAAAAGACTATCCTTAAAAATGATGTTCCAACATCATTTGAGACATCAACAACATTACCACAAAACTTATCTGCTTTGGTTCTGGAATCATCATCCAAGGGACTTATTTCCATTCGTGCCCTTTAATAAGCTCCCCATTCTCACAAAAGGATCTCACAATGTCTCATCTTCAGATTAATAACATAACAAAAATATTCTCTCACTATATTATGTAGTAAGCTTCTCACACTAGGTAAAATTGACAGCTTTCTTCTTCACACCTCTAATACTTGCTGAATCTTCGACAAGACATCCAATCATGGCAGCCAAAACATTACAGGTTATGTCAGTGACTTGACCTTAAGCTCAACCCTTGGAGAAAACAAAGTATACTAGCGTCTCCTGACTAGAATCACATAGACCCAATAGAGGCATAGACAACTACACCTAGTAGCCACATGTCGCAACATGTTGCCTGTAATCTTCACAAACTTGAATTACACGCAAGCTCCATAACTACTACACCAATAACCATAAATAGGTTCTAAGCTCCCCCTATCATGGACAAACAAGGCTTCTGCTGAGGATGAACACTTGGGGACCAGAAGACAAACAAGAGACTTCAAGCACTCACTAAAACATATCCACACTCTTGTTAAAATAACTCATCTTGAATCTGATATACCAACTCCAGGTCTTTAGATTTTTTCAAGGTCATGTCTGATACATGGCCCTACATAACCACACAAATATCCATACCTATTTGGATAGCCAAGATATCGTGAACACATACTTGGACAAACACAAGCCCTTAAATAGCTTGTTTTAAGCACACCAGACTAACATACTTGCAACAGAGGAAAACCACCTTCTTCATATTCCTCTGCTCTAACAATCACTTGCAATTACTGGTACTAGTGAAGTCTTCAACATAGTAGATATGCAGTCACCAAGCATACTACTAAGGATAGGATCAGGATCTGCATCTTCTAATCCACAAAGTCATAACTCCTTATTTTGACAACCATTATGATCATCAATCTTCCATAATCATAATCCCAAACCTTCCTTTACAAAAAAAATGATGTTACAACATCATTTAGGACATCAAGATTTCTTCATAGATCCCAATAATTCAGTTCTTAATTTATCAACCAAAGAGATTATTAATCTTGATAGTCTTTTTAGGAGAAGATCATAAAATATTACATCTTCTGTGAATCATTTAGGTTGATACAACCACCTCAGATAATACTGAGCTCCCGACAAGGTCTTTATCATCATTAACATGCACATCTTCACAAGATCATACTTCCCCACACATAGAACTGTAGATGATACTCCTTTTCAACAGATGTTAGAGCACTTGAACTCACAGCCTTCTTCTTCATCGTTCAACACAAGAGGATCCTTTCAACATTCTAGACTTGGTCAAAGACTGGTCTTCAGCTCCATCACGATGAAACATTCCAACTTTGAACTTCACTAGTGAATAACAATACTCACCTCATGATCTACACAAAAACTTCCTTTTTAGAGGAATCACACACCTAGAGATGATGTCCCGAAATCAGATACAACATCATCCATTATTACTAAGGTTCTGGAGGTAACCTCCATAGTAACTTATAATCAACTCTTGTGGGGGTTAACACAAGGAAACAAACCAACAACAACTGATCAATCTTCAGAATCAGACTATCAACATATGAAGGGGATTGCACGATTCACGTCTCAATAAGCTTTTTTTTGGACCTCATGTCTGACTTTGAGATGATGGATGCCATTGTTTGTTCCTACAGAGGAAATTGCCTCGGTTTTTCAAAAGCATTTGTTTCCCTTGGTTTTTCAAAAACAGTGCCCTTCAAATTTTAATATCTTCAAAGATATCATGACATTCTGTCTCATATTATATCAACCCTTGACAAGGGGATCTTTTTCAACAACTTCCTAGGGTACACAAAGAAAATCACCAATTCTCTTCCTCAAGGGAAATTAAAACAATACTCAGGAGCGTCAAACACTGTGGTTGGAGCACAATACTCCTCTTCAAACATAATCTATTCTATGGCCACAAATAGGATTCCATGAATCTGGTACCTTTTATTAGAAGGATCTTCTTAATATGAGCTCATCTCATATACATAAAGGATCTGGTGGAGATTCCTTTATGGGTACTTCTCAAGAACATGGAGCTTGACCTCTATACTCCCATAAGCCTTGGTCAGAAATAAACTGACACATGGAGTAGGTAAACTATTGATCGTTTCCTAATCAACTTGCACAAACTAGATGCCCCCTCTTCCAGATCATGAGTAGGTTCCAAACAAAAAGTATTCATAACATTTTTGTTCAGCACCCAAAGCATATGTTCTTCAATTGGTAGTTGCATTCCAGCTGGAATAATGTTCTAACATACCATAGAACATTAGTTCCTTCTTCTTGGAACACACCATCCTTGAAAGTCTTCAAGGTCAATATGCAGATGTATATGAGCATCATTGATTAATCAATCTTATTGATAAATGTCTTTGTGAGTGAACTTGAGGAAAAACTCAAGTTTCTTTGACACTTTTAATACGGTTGAAAATATCAACATATATTCTGTTGAGGGTAAAAACCCTAGTATCCTTCCCATACTTTCAGGGTTACATCACAAACCATGCAGTGGAAAATAACGAACTCCTCAACAATATCCAGGCACAATGTTTAAACCACTATCCATGTACAAGCATGGCAACCTAAGATTGAAGAAATAAATCCTACGTATAGCAGCTTCCACTAAGCTGCAGGCCTAATGGCAACAGACGGGAACAATACCTGTCACATATAACTAATGATCCTTGCTAAGAGACCATCCATACAATAGTATGAATTGTCCAAGTTCATTCTTTTTTCAGTAAATATTTTCTTCCTTGCCCATGACCAGAAATTACCTTCCCAAGATCTCACCCAGAGCAAAACAAGATGCCTGCTCTGATACCAATTGAAATTCTGGTACAACAGACTCATTTGTCCTACAAGGATGTCGAGACGTCTGATCTGACATAAACATACAGGCAAGATAAAACACTACTAAAAAGATAAAGAATAGACCAGAATTGTTTACAAAGTTCAGTGTACAACAACACCTACTCTAGGGGCTACCAAGCAAGGAATGAAGTCCACTATCAGCAGTATCAATTTGCAGACCCTACAACCAACCCACCCATTGACGATCTACACACTTAATCACTACCCAATGACCCTTCTACCTAGGTCCTCCCTAAATATGGAATATCCCCATCCCACTTCTAATCATCGCAATGATGTCTAGCAGTTAACACCTCAATCAATGCATTGACGGCCCTTCACAAAAATTCTAATCACACGCATAGACAATTTGGAAGACACACTTCCATGACAACCTAGATAAGTCTCCAAGCCAAACTCCATTAAATTTAGCTCTACTCCTAACTAAGAACACATCCCGGAGTTGCTTCAAAGCTTCCTCTAAGAACAACACACCTCTTACCTACAGGCTTTGAGGTGAACTTGGTAACCTTTCCACAACCCAAGAGGTTTACCTTGATAAACATGGACTTCTACATCTTAAGACATATCTTTTAAAGGTTACAAACCCTTCTATTTATAACCTGTTACCCAACTGGTTTTGGGCCTTCAATCACAACAAATCAGCTGTAACGAATTGCAGAAACTTCTTCCTCAAGAAAGGTCTTCAATCTTTACTTTCCTAAATAATCTCCTTATTTAGAAAGTCTTCATTCTCCTTGATTTATGATTGAATTTTCTGGACCTTTAAATATGTGCCACATAGGATGCATAATATTCTCCTGAATATTCTACCAATGTTGAGAACAAACTGAATCTCATTAATCAAGCTCAGCAGGCGCGATGTCAAGACATATTCTTCGACATGTTGTTCCAGTTGTTGAAAAAGTTAAACACAACATGTTCTGACATTTTAATAGGACTTCTTGTTGTACCTGTTCTTCTTATCCTATTCTACATTAAATTATTGCTGCTATTATTTGTTTTACAAAAATTAAGCCAATCCTAAAACAAGAGAATTAACACATATTATTTGAACCCTTCATTCAAGCCCATGGACATATTTTATGATTGCACACAAGTTGGTGCAAGGTCAGTATTATATTGATACTGCTTGTATAAAGCGGCATCTAGGTCTTCTCAAGTATGAATGTTGGTTCCTTCCAGCTGATAGAACCATTCATGTTCTGCACCGGACAAACTTTCCTGAAAGAAGTGAACCCATAACTTTCTGTCAGCAGTATGGGGTTGGATCTTCCGAATATAAGATCGCAGATGGAGCTTTGGATAGGACACACCATCATACTTGGAAAAGGTAGGAACCTTGAACTTATGAGGGATAAAAACCCTCGAGATAAGACCCAACTCTTTAAAGTCTATACCAGACACTTTTTTGTATTTCAATAGCATTAAGTCAATCTTCCAGTTGCTTGTATCTGTCATCAGCAGGAGGATATTGCTCATCAGAATAGTCTTCATCCTCAGGAATCTTACCAGAACCATGGTTGCTTCTGCCTTCAGCTTTAATAATTCGGTCGTCTTCCTTCTGATCGTCATCTTCATTAGAGGAAATAACATAATTTTGAGCTTGCTTGGGGAGGTTTTTGAACCTTCTCCCTATGTTGAGGATGACTGGTTTACGAGTCTTCTTATTTTTGGCGATGAGCGTCATTATCTCTTTCTTTCCCTGGGCTAAGTTCAAGAGCGTTTCCTGGAATTGGGCATTCTGTGCTTGGAGTTCCTTGACAGTTTGTTCTAGAGTCATCTTTTACTGAAATAAATAACAAGAAGATGATAAAACCTGCTTATAGAGTACCTGTCATGTGATGATATGTATGATTTGCAAATGCAAGTGCAATGTTTTCAAGGACATTTGTGGGATTTAAAGTTGTTTAAACAAAAGGAAACAAAATAAATTTTAGTAACAAGCTCAAATTATAATTGCTTTCAATAAAAAGAGTTACAAAACAGAAAAATGTTAATTCAAGTCTCCAATGGACGCTTCCTCTTTGTGTTGACATATGCATTAAGGCTTTGTTCTTTGTGGAGTCATTTTGTCAGCTCCAATACATTCTTCTCACTAACATAGAACTGATCCTCGAAGGTATCTCTTTCCTCCTTGAGCTGAATCTAGGACTTATGTAGTTCTTCAAAGTCAGTAGGCATATCGGGATGAAGAACAGTATAAGAAACACCCCCTTCAACAACAGGATCTATGACCACGGGTAGGATAATAGGATATGGAATTTTAAGATTCTGAGCACGAGACCGCACCCATCTGAGGTAAGGCTCTAGAGGAATGGAATTCTTGTGTCCCAAAGTCTTGCTATCAATCTTATTAATCGTGCCTCAAGTACTTATAAACCTTTGATGGTAATTTTGAGGATCATTCTCATAGTCGAACATAATACCCTGGATGAGCATATCATGAGGACCATCTCTTCGAGCATAACCAAATTGACGCAGAGCTAGAGAAGGGCTATAAGTGATACCCCCTATCATACCAAGGAGTGATACATTATGGAATTCCCCACAACGATCAATAATAGTGACATCTGCCTGAGATTGAGAACACCAATGGATATCTGCATGAGTGAGTGACATCAACCTTTGAGACCACCTCAAACCTTATTCGTTCTTTATCACTAATCGAGGCAGGTGCGAAATAAACCAACTGGGCAGTAGAGGTATGCAACACATAAGAGTTCCTCGCTTCTTCATAGTACGAGTAAGGCTACTGCAATGCCTTCAGGTTTTAAAACTTGCTCTAGACTGGTGAAGGGTATCTGATCAAGAATAGGCACTTCGAGCAACTTAAAGAATTCTTCCATTATGGGCACCAACTGATAATCTGGGAAGGTAAAACAGTGATGCTTCAGATCAAAGAATTGGAAAAGAACACTCATCATGTCTTCCTAGAAGCCAGTAGTAACCAAATTGAGTAGATGATCATGTCTCTTGGTGAATTGAGAATTGTCGAGAACCTTTGAGACTAATTCCTCAAGCCTGGAAGGTATCCTTACGAAGTTGATCTGGATGGTATTCCTACGACTGGAAAGCATGACCCTGCAACACAGAACAAAGATAAATCCCTTAGATCCTTGAAGTTTTTAGTCATGATATGATGTTATGATGTCATGTTTAAATAGATAATCAAACATAAGCAAAGCACACAAAAGTCTTAGGTTTAAGGCTTGCATGGGGTTTGTAGGTAAGTACCCTCTTGAAGTTTAGTTGGCTCAACCTGTCTTAAAGAAGTAACCAGGTTCTTGGGATCTCAATATCACTGATTTTTCCCACAAGTATTATCTAGCATGACAACTAACTTGCCACCAAACAAAACCCGAGAGTCGAATCTCAATGAGCGTAGCATTGAGTATCATCCAACTTTGGACTGCACCAAAGTCGGCTATCTCACTACCTTCTAATGGCTAAGTTGGGTAAATTAAGGTTCTAAAGGCCATTTAGTGCTTGTGACACCATGCAGAAGCCTAGTATTCTCCTCGAATGACTCGAGGGACACCAGTACCAACCAATGTGTCGCACTAACGTAGCCATCACTTCAACCATATCGGTATACACCATATAGTTTCCATGATCTATTGCTACTTACCTAAAATTCCCTCAAATCCCGGTGTAGATTCTTTGCAAGAAAATAAACCCGAGCAACCCTCAAATGTAAAGCATACAAGACAAACAAGGAAAGCATTTAAAAATGATCTAACTCTAAAGGTAACCCCACTTTTATTTCCTCAGCAGAGTCATTAGTTCTGTAATACGGTGGGAGAACTGATTTGGTTTTGTATTTTATTGCAAATATGTGGATAGCAAGAGTCGCCACCGACTTTTCTTTTATCCAATAAGGAAAGGGTATAAAGAACTAGAAATACCATTGAGATTTATTGAGTTCGAGGGGTAGGTTATGAAAAGGGAATGTATTAGCACCCTTTTCATCGGTAGTTATCTACGGGCTCTTAATCGCTAGCTCACTTTTTTTGAAAATGCTTTGTGTTCGTGTGTTTCAAAATATTTTGAATTTTGCCAATAGTTATGGAACTTTGTAATGATTCTTTTATTGGTTAAGAATGCGTACAAAGTGTTTGTTTTTTGAAAATACTTCAGAAAAGTGTTTTGTGTGAAAAAGATGTTTTGAAATGTTCGCGAGCAAGCTATTAAGAACTATCTACCTACTCAAAGTCTTTATAGTTCTTTTCCTCCTCCTTTAGATAGTGCTTTCATACCATTAGTTAGTAGGAAGCCCTATTATTGGATGTGAAATAACAAGCATGAGTCATCATACAGTCATAAAGGAAACTCGTAGGGGTGCTTTAGCAATTTTATCGTTAGGGACTAGATTGTGTACCGAAGGCAGCATTGAAAGAGTCATCGAGGGACTACGATATTTTTAACCGAGGGTATTTGCTAAGGCGTCCCCACGTTCGAGGGACATGATTGTGTTTCCGAAGGAAATGAATGAGGTTACCCAAGAGTTTCGCGTGTGCGAAGAATGATTTGTTTTCAGTTTATTTATCTTGAAATTAGATTAGCTATCATTTTCATTTATTCTTGCCATACAATCATAATTACTAACAATAAAAATAGGAAAGCGATAAAATGCGGAAAATAAAAATCTACGCTATTACAGGACTTCGGGAATGGGGGTACAAATAATAAAAATATGGGAAAAAGAAACCCTAATTAACTATTACAAACCAAACATGCGACCTATACAATTTATTCTACAAATTTAAAGGCAAAATAAAATACTAAAAGGATATTAAAGAAAAAAATATTAACTGTTCTAAGTATTCTAAGTATTAAAAAAAACTTTAGGCGTTTTTGTTTAGAAAATGAACTGAATGTTAATAAATGATTAAACCTAATTCAAATCGATTTTAAAAAATTAAGTTAATGAAAACCCTAATGTCTAATTTATTTTTTAACAATAATAAAAACCTAAAGTCTAGTTTAATTAATCAAAACCCTAATTCTAATTGGTTATTTTTCTTTTTAAAAAATTAGGGTTTATGAGTGATAAGTTTGAAAATAATGGGACAAAATTAGGGTTAGTAGACCTAAAAATACAAAATGCAGGGAATGGGACTCGAACCCACACCCTCATCCTCTAGGATAGCATCCTTCACCACTGCACCATGATGCCTCATTTGTTCAGGAATGGGATGCACTCAATATATTACAAACCTGCGTTAAAAAACTATAAAAACAAAGAAAAGTGATAAGAGCTGGGTTCAAACCCATGTTCTCTACTTTGCAAGTCACGCCCTTTACCAATAGAGATATACGCGTTGTTTGTTATTCCATCAGTCACAAGTAATTATATAATAAACAATAATATAAAATCTGATGAATCAAAAACTCGGGCATGAGTGGGTCCAGGGATATTTGAATGGGAGAATCAGATGGCCCCTAATGGCCACGCAAGCCCTTGACCTTCCTTCCTAAAGTCAGACCGACTGGAGGTGGTGGTAACCACCGTCTTCTCCGGCGGTCAACCCTGCAAACGTCCTCAAACCAAAAAAGAAAAAGGCTATCCTGCTTAAAATTTCCCCTGAATTCAAATATGGACTCAAAAAAACCAAAAGATTAGTGAAAAGAAAGCTTCGAATGCAAGCTTAATGGATGCCGTAATAATGGCATCTCACTATTCACACGTACAATCTCCATGCTAACCATCCAGATTTGTTCCAAACATACTTCAGAGCATAGATCCATCATTACATGGCTTTGAAAACGCTTAACACAAATTATTTGAGTTTGAACTTTTATACCTCAACCGGAAGTGATGGATACACTTGATCTGGTGCGTGCGCCTTGCAGAAACAGCCTGGATCTACTCGTGGGATGCTCAGAAAGTGATTGCAGTTCTGGACCTGGGACGAAACTGGCTATGAATGGTGATTCGAGGGTTTGATATCTTTGGAACTTTTTCTCCTTCAAACCCTAGTGTTTCCTACTGTCCAAAAGTCGTCCCCTCTTGGCATGAACATATTGGATATATATATAAGGTGTATTAGGTTAGATTTTATGGGTTTGGACCTTATGTAAGAAGTTTATCTTATTTCTTTTATTTTGTCTTTTAAATAAATAAAAAATAAAAAATAAGTAAAATAAATCAAAGGAAGGTTTATGAACAATTCTTATGGTGCACATGGGATATAGAACACGCTTGTACTATAAAACAATAGCCTAATAGCCCAAAATATCAAGTTTGCTCAATTTGAACTTCCTGCATTTGCTCAAAATTTCCCAACTTGCACTGGTCATAAATTTCTCCATTTTCATCTTTTGAATGTGATCTTGGAGTTTTTGGAAAGATCAATATGTGCTCTTCAACACCTATGTTAATCATTTTTGCATTTGAAGAATTTATCTTGATGTAAGTTGCCTTGACAAAAATTGTCTTTTTGATGACTTTTGAAATGACTTGTAATGTATTGGCTCATATCTCTTAAATGAAGCATTTTTTGGACTTGAACATAGAGAGACAAAGTGGTAGAGAATTTAATTTTATTCAAAATAATCCTGGGTTAAGGAAAAGCTGATGAAGCATGTGAAAGTTATGCCTGGTCAAAGTTCAATTGACTTCTCCTAAGGAAACCCTAACTTGGCAACTTTTGACTTTTGACGACTTGAGAGCTTTCCTTGAGGGATCATGATCAACCCTTGATCAAATGATTAATATGAGTTTAAAATTTTAGTGTTGACCAAAAATATTGATGTTTGACTGTATATTGACCATAGTTGACTTTTTACCCAATATAGTTAGTTTTCAGTCATCTAAGCAATTGAATGAGAAAACTTCTGATGTAAGGCATGAAACTTGACATGAGAATTCTTTGATACATATAAGGAAACATGGAAGCCACTTGAGACCTTTTAAACCCAATCTTTCTTGTGAAAGATGAAACCCTAGTTGTGGACCCATTGCTTTAGGAGGAGAATTAGTCTGATCAATTCATGAGCAACCTTGAGCATTTGAGAACCCTAAGAAAATGTATTGAATAAAAATGAGAGGGAAATTTTTTTGGGTACAACAATGTAGTACATAAATTTCTATTGATCAGCCTCAAAATAGGTGTGACTTCTATATAAGTCCACTTACGATTGCTTAACATAGCGCTAAATTTGTCTCGATTCGAAAAATGATCATTCATGGCCCAAACCTATGTTTGAAAGCCCATGTATCTTTAATTTGAAACCTTTGATCCAATAAATTCAAGGTGTATTGTTAGGAGGCTTTGATCTTATCAATCCTCTACTGAACTTCATAAATTTTGGTCAAAGTGAATCATTTGAACATTGTTGATCATATGTGGTTGCCTTTAGTACGTGAAATGAATGATATACTTGACAAAAAGAAAATGAAACTTTTTGTAGAGAAGCTTTGATTTTTTAAATCTTCTAATTAGTTTTCAAATGCAAGTTTCAAGACGGTCATTCAACTAAACTCTAACTTCTAATTCACTAACAATTAACTTTACTTTGTGCTTTTACTTTAGGCCATTTATTTTATGCCTTTAATTTTATGCCTTTAATTTTATGCACCATTTACTTTAGCATTTAAATTTCATGATATTTTCATCTTTTCTTAATTGAGCATTTATCTTTATGTCATTTTATCTTTGCTCACTTGAGCATTTATCTTTATGTCATTTTTATTTTGCTCACTTGAGCTTTCCTTTCTTTTTTGAAGAAAATTAATAACCAACTTGAACATTAAAAAACTTTAAGGTTAGTTGGACTATTTGGTTACTATCCTTGGCATAATGGAGTTATGGACCTCTTGAACTTAGGATTAGAAGCCTTAGTTACCCTTGGGACCTTGTGACTTTGTTGTTATTTTGTCATAAGTTCTTAGGGTTTACTCCAAGACATTGGGTTGGTTATCTTTGTCTGCAGGTTATTATGATTATATGATTTGTCCGTGATTGAGAATTCCTCTGTATATAGTTGTTACTCTGCCCAATTTTGGTGAAGACTTAATTCATCTGAAGCTTAGTATTCCTAAGAGGTTTAGTATTTTTGCTTGTTTGGTTTCAATCTAAATGATGGGAATTCTGCATTGACTTTTTATGTCAAGTGTTGACTTCTTGTTGGTTAGATAGTTCTTTTCCTTAGCCTTTACCTTATGCTTTAGGATTGTCCCTTCATCTCCTCCCATTTAATTTAATTTCAAAAATCATTTCCATCCTTTTCAAAACTCTTCTTATATTCTAACTTGAACCGCTTTTATAATAAACTTCGACTTAGGTCCTTGCAGTTTTAAAAATCTTTTCTTAATCAAACTTTAACCATCCTAATCATACTTTGACATTATTTTGCGTGAGAATACAAAAAGTCAATCAAACTCATTCAAACCATTTTTCCACTGTGGCTTTTTAATTTACAACTTTTTCTCAAAAATGATTAGACTTTTTCCGATTCTTGTAGTGATGCGAGCTACTATACTTCTACGATATATAGAAAAGTGATATATTTTTCACTTGGTTGTTGAGTGAGGCTTTGTTGATTTTAAAATTCAAGCCATATCCTCCACTTTGAGATGATGCAAATTCTCCTTTCTTATAATCGTGGGTAGTAAGTATGTTTTCCACTCAGATATGATGATGATGTCTCCTCTCTTAAAATTAACGAACACACTTGTGTTTTAAAATTTTTGAGGATAACTATGATTACCATCATCCCCTATTGCATGGAAGGTGGTACGTAGGATTTAAAGGTTCGCAGTCGCGACGGGTGCAAAGTTGTAAAAAATACTTATTTTCTCATCTCTACCATCTATTTTTTTTGTATACACCATTTATATCCAAAATACACAAATATTCAAAGAGGTTCCTGCAGAGTACCGTAGACGTTTAGGGTGCTAATACCTTCTCTTTGCATAACCAACCCCCGTACCTAGATTCTCTCCCCCTTCTTTTAGGGTTTATTCGCTCTTTTCCTATTTCCTTTGGAAACAATAAAGCGCGGTGGCGATTTTTATTTGATCTGTGCAATTCAAGTCAATCCAATGGCTTAGTCTCAACATTTCCACCGCTACAAAAATGGTGACTTCATTGGGGAAAGATCGACCAAATGATGGTCCATCTCTTAGTGGGTTGAGCCTATCTTTGTTTATATTGTGTATGTATTATTATGTGTTGTATATTATGTGTTATATATATGTTTGTCTGGATTTTCCTGGTTTCTAGGGGGCTTGGTGATTACTCATAAGTCCTCTACCAGGACTTGGGAAAACTTAAGATAGGACGGGCGGTATAGTCATGTTAACATTGAAGGAGGAACCCCAAAAAAGGAGACATGAGATCACCCACTCAGTGGAGGCCCCTTTGACTGTAGTATTTGTTTAATGAGTAATCGGAAAGATGTGCTACTTTCGACCTCGGAGCCTGCTGAAGCTGAGGAAAGTAAAACCCTTAACCCATCTTGGTCTTTTAGGTGTAGTGCATAAACTATGATGGAGCAATCAGGAAGTTTTTTCCACGTGATGCTACACTCAGACAAGTTTTTCCTGAGAATATTGTTGATTACTAGGTTAACTGGGACATTGGCAATATCCAAAGGAAGGATGTAGACTCTGGGAACCCTTTAGAACCTTGTTCAATATGTAATAAACTATTAGTCCAAACCTTGTGGGTAGTACCTTTGACTTCATACTCGTGACTCCGAACCTATAAACCCCCCATGTTTGTGATCTTGTGTGTGATTATTGCAACATCATGCATTCATGCACCAATGAGCATTCTTTAAGCAGTTGCTTCAAGGAACTTAAAGTTGACTTTGAAAATATATCAGGTACTTCTTGACCATGGATTTTGGAAGAAGAAAGAATCGGAAGTACGGTTTCAAGGATCCTAAGATAGAGGAACTAATAAGTTTGAGTCCTGAGATTGAGAGATCTACAGATTTCTGGAAGTAGTATGGATCTGTCGTGCCTATTATGAAGCTCAAAATGAAGGAGGGTATTCTTTCTACTTTGGTCCAGATCTATGATCCGTTGTGTAGGTGTTTTACTTTCCCTGATTATCAGTTGATCCCATATTGGAGGAGTATTCTTACTTATTTGGTTTACCTATTATTGATCGTGTTCCTTTCACCGGCTTAGAAGGAGAGCCCAAGTCTCATGAGATTTCCACCATGACTCATTTGAATAAATCTGAGATTGAAGCTAACATGACTACCAAAGGAGGAATTAGAGGTTTACCTGTTCAGTTTCTATTAGAGAAAGCTCATTACTTTGTCAAGATGAAGAGTACAATAACTTTTGAGGCAATCTTTTCTTTTCTTACCTATGGGCTATTCTTTGTTTCTAAACATCGACAAATTTGTGAATGTTAATGCCATTAGGATATTTCTGATTGGGAATCTAGTCCCTACATTGCTAGGAGATACTTATTATTCCACCCGTATTTGGAATTTCTATCAGGGACAGATGGTCATTTGTTGCATACCTTTGTTATATCAGTGGTTTATTTCTCACTTACCTTGGTCTGTTGCTTTTTGGGATACCGAGAAGGAACCTCGTTGGGCCCCAAAGATTATGGCTCTCACTCATTATGACATTTTTTGGTATCCCATTGGGCTTATTATGATGTGGAGATTATTGATAGTTATGGTAGTTTCCCCAATGTGCTTCTTCTTGGTACAAAGGGAGGAATTAATTACAATCATGTTCTCGTGCGTCGTCAACTTGGATATCCAATAAGAGAAAAGCCAAACCGCATTCATATGAGTGGTTTCTTTCTCAAAGAAGGAGAAGATCATAAGAAACCTAAGAAAGAGATTGAGAAGGCTTGACGCCATATATTTCATAGAAAGGGTAGAAAAGATTTGGGACCAAGAGGAGTTGTTTCCTTCGAGCCTCATCTCCGTTGGGTACAAGCAAGAGCAATTCAGTTGAATATGCCCTATTCTTGTGAAGAACCTATACCTGATCTATTTATGAGGACTACCCCTCCTCTCTTAGATAATGTGAAAGAACTTTAACTTTTCCTAGTTAGGATGCAGCAAGAGAAGGAAGCATAGAAGAACCAGTACCACAATTTGGAGGTGTCCTACTCAATAGAATTGAAAGAGAAGGATGACTTGATCGAGATTCTTGAGAGTCGTGTTATGGACATGATGGAGAAGAAAGAGGTTTATTTTCCTCTAGATCTCAGTCAGGTCCCGGTCACTCATTTTTTGATTTTGGTAATTAGAAAGAAGTCGCCGACAAATATGCAGAAGAGAACGAGCAGCTGAATGCTCAAATTATAAGACTCGGGGGAAAGTGTCAGTGCGTGGAGAGATCTTCATCAGCTTTAGTTCCTTAGGATTTTTAGACTCTATCTCTATTCTATTATACTTGGGATTGTTGAAACTTGTACGAAAAGTTTTAATCCATTTCGAAGTTATTATTAAAATGAAAATTTCAGTATTTCCAAAAGTGTTAGTGCTTTAATATTTGCAATTGTTTATAATTCTTTGGGTTCCTTGGATAAATACAAAAAATAATACATTGCATATCATGTTCACTCTCAGGTGTCTTACTGTGTTTCTCTGCTTCGTTCAATCGGCAAGTTGTCTCATCGTTACAATACTCAAGCTACTTCTAAGAAGAAGATGGAAAACCTTAAACACGAGAATCTTGAGTTGCGCGAAGAAGTTACTACTTTGAGGACTGGTATGGCCAATTTGAATGCCTTGGTGGAATTGTTGGTGGTTTCTCAGAATCATCCACCACCTCATCCTTTGTCTCCTCATGCTACTTAACCACAACAGAAGAGTGTTACTTCAGAAGTTCTATCAGTTTCTATCTATGTTACTCCAGTTACTGCTGCTTAATACTGTATGCCTCAACTTTACCCTTGGGGAATGCCTGAGAACTTTGTACCAGAGGGTTACAATCCTTCTTCTCAAGTTGCTCCATTTACTCAAATTGCTGATGTTTTTGCACCTCTTGTGATACATGCTACTCCTATTGCCAATAATCAGATTCATCATGTTGCACCTCCTGTAGTGAATATTATGCATGTTATCAATGATGAAGTTTATCATCCTGATCCTCCACCAAGTGAAGTTTGGGCTTCTATGACCGACTAGATGACTTTTAGGATAAATTTAATGAAATGCAGAAAGAAATGAAGGCTCTCCGAGGGAAAGAGTTATTCAGATAGAATGTCAGTGACCTCTGTTTGATCCCTAATGTAAAAGTACCTGCAAAGTTCAAGGTTCCAGAATTTGAGAAGTACAAGGGCAACTCTTGTCCTCGTGATCACCTGGTGATGTATATCAGAAGGATGTCCAGTCATACTGATGACCAACACTTGCTTATCCATTTCTTCCAGGATAGTTTAATCGGTGCTGCTTTGAAATGGTTATGGGATTGGACAGTAGCAATATTCACACTTTCAATGACTTGGGTGAAGCTTTCGTCAAGCAGTATAAGTATAACATGTTTATGGCACCTGACCGTAACCAATTGAGAGTGATGGCTTAGAAAGATAAGGAGTCATTCAAAGAGTATGCACAGCATTGGCACGAGGTTGCTTCCCAAGTTGTACCCCCAATGGGAGAACAAGAAATGACTAAGGTCTTCCTAAAAACCCTCGGTTCATTATATTATGAAAGGATGGTTGCCAGTGCACCAAGTGATTTCACTGAGATGGTAAGTATGGGTGTCCATCTAGAAGAAATCGTCAGGGAAGGACACTTGACAAAAGACGAAGGTTTTGGTGGAACAAGGAAAACATCATATGAGTTTTCTAAAAAGAAAGAAAGTGAAAAAAATGTTGTGATTAAGGAAATAAAGGCTAGTCCTCAGAAAAGACGTCATCAGCACCAACAACAAGTTGCTTTTGTAACTCCAGTTGTTAGTGTAGCTCCAACTACTGTTTCCTATCAGAGACTACCTCCTCAAAGTAATCAAGGGAAAATTCAAAAGAGAGAAGCTTTTGATCATATTCCAATGAGTTATGCAGAATTGTTTTCGGCTTTGATTCAAAATAAATCTGTGCAGACTAGACCTCCCCATGCTATACCTTCACCTTTACCATGGTATTACAAGGCGGATCATACTTGCGCTTTTCATCAAGGATCCCCTGGGCACAACATTGAAACTGTTATCCATTCCATTACAGTCTGAGGTAAATAAAATGGTAAGATTTGGTCTCTTGTATTTTAAAGATGTTGGTTCCAATGTAAAGGTTAATCCACTACCAAATCATGGAGATAGAAATGTTGTAAATATGGTTGCTGGTTGTCCTGGGGATTTTTGGATTTTTCATATCAACCTGGTCAAAGGTGATTTAGTGAAGATGCATGTTGATCTCTATGAATTCAGCTATTATACACATGACCATGTTGGTTGTAATATTTGTAGTTCAGATATCCATGGATGCAATAAAGTGAGAGTTGGTCTTCAAGAAATGATGGATGAAGGTCTTATCCACATAATCAAACCAAGGGTTGAGTATGAATAAGATGTGAATATGGTTTATAGATGTCTCGGTGAATTCCGGATTTTTGAAGTGAATTACATGAATGATGATCTGGTGCAGCTGCACACCATATTTTGTCACATGGATAGCCAGGAGGTACATCATTATGGGTCTTGTCTGATCTGCTATAGAGATTTTGGTGGTTGTTCTGTTGTAAGAAGAGATGTTCAATTGGTGTTAGATAATGGTACTATCAGGGTCACAGGCAACAAAGATGATTATAATGGAGTTAATATGATGGAATACTACTCATTTGTAGCCATGTCTGATGAAGAGTATGTTTCTGCTGATGACTTATTTTCCTCGGATGAAGGTATATTTTTTGATAATGATTATGTGATGCCTGAATATTTTGAAGAAGAAGGGGTCAATTTCATTGTGTCGTGTTTTGGTGTTCCCACTCCTATAGAAATTGAGTGCCATATAAGTACAACGCAACTATCCTGGAAGATTGAGTGGAAATTTATATCCAGCCTTTGTCCCATGTTAAGAATATTTCTGAAGTTAGTCGGGTAACTCGCAGTGGTCGTGTCTTCGCCCCTACCATTTGAGGAGATATTAATCCTGGAAAAAAGATTGTTGAGACTTATGTTAAGGCTAAGAAAGTTAAAGGAGAATCTAGTGGTGCCGCCTTGAAAAAAGAGGTTGATGATCTGTTAAAAATCATCAAGATGAGTGATTACAAGATTTTGAATCAGCTGTTTCAAACTCCATCTAAGATTTCCATTTTAGCCTTATTGATGAATTCTTCTACTCATCGGGAATCTCTGATGAGGGTGCTGGATCAAGATTTTGTTGAAAGTGACATTCTCCTGGATCAGTTCAACAGTGTTGTGGGGAATATTACATCTTGTAACAATCTGAGCTTTTGTGATGATGAATTACATGATGAAGGAAGAAACCATAACCTGGATCTGCATATTTCTATGAATTTCTAGAATGACTCTTTATCCAATGTACTAATTGATAATGGGTCTTCTTTGAATGTCATACCGAGAATTACTCTCATGAAGCTTAATTACCAGGGAACTCTCATGCATCCTAGTGGAATTATATTGAATGCTTTTGATGGTTCGATAAATCCTATTATCGGAGAATTAGATTTACCTATTCATAAAGGTCAACACTTATTCCAGATTACCTTTCAAGATATGGATATCTTCCCAGCCTATAGTTGTTTATTGGGACAGCCTTGGATCCATGAAGCAGGAGCTGTTACTTCATCCTTGCATAAGAAGCTGAAATTTGTTCTTTGAAGGAAAGGTAGTCATTGTGAACAGTGAGTAAGCTCTATTGACATCTCATCTGTCTTTATTTAGCATTGTAGAAGCTGATGAAGCCGCTGTTGGAACTCAGTCCCAAGCTTTTTCCATTGATAATATAAGGAAGAATGAAGATTTTATCGCCTCATTTAAGGATGTGCAACAGGTAGTGAAAAAAGGCCCTAGCAAGGTGTGGGGGCAAGCTATTAATCCACCTGTGAACAGGAATTGGACTGGTTTGGGTTTCTCTGTGAAGAAGTAAGTTGTTAAGACGAAGTCCTCTTTGAGTAAATATCAAGACATCTTTCACAGTGCAGGGTATCTTCATCCGACTACTCCAAGGATCAACGCTATTCTCGAAGATGAGCTAGAGCAAGAGATGCCGAACTTCGGGACACATGGAGTCAGAATCCATAATTGGACCACTGTTGATGTTCCTTCTTGTGTTCACATTTCAAAGTAATTTGTTTTTTGTTGGTCTTTTCAAAAGTCTTTCACTCTTCCCAAGGTGAAAAATAATGATGTTGTATGGGCGTGTCTGTTGTTTTTATTTTTAAAATCATTAATAAAAGTTGTTTTTGATTTTTAAATTGTCTTTATTTTTTGCTTTTTCTTGGAAAATGGTAATCATAAAAAAAAACCTTTAGAAATAAATAATAATTGTAAATAAATTTGCATTATCACTTGTTACATGTGTCAGTTTCTAAAATCAATCATAAATCATATGTGCAGATTAATTAAAAAACTCGTTGAGTGCAATGAACCTGCACCCTGTCCCAACTTTGAATATCATGTGTACGTGGCTAAAGACGAAGAATATTTTGAAATCCCAGAAGAGGTTTCACGGTTGCTTGAGCACGAGGAAAATACCATTCAGTCGTATAAAGAGTCGTTAGAGACGATTAACTTGGGTTCAGAGGAAGATCCGGAAGAAGCCAAGATTGGGCCACTTCTTCAACCCGATGTGAAGAGCGAGTTTATTGAATTACTAAAAGAATATGTGTATATCTTTGCTTGGTCTTATCAAGACATGACTGGTTTGGATATCGATATTGTGAAACACTATTTGCCACTTAAGCAAGAATGTCCACCAATCAAGCAGAAGCTGCGAAGAACTCATCCTGAAATGGATGTAAAGATTAAAGAAGAGGTTTTGAAGCAGATTGATGCTGGTTTTCTTGTGACATCAGTGTACCCTCATGGATTTCCAAGATTGTTCCAGTACCAAAGAAAGACAGAAAAGTCCGCATGTGCGTCGATTATAGAGATTTAAAAAAGGCAACTCCGAAAGATGATTTCCCATTACCATATATTGATATGTTGATAGATAGTATAATAAAATTCAAAGTGTTTTCGTTCATGGATGGATTTTACAGATATAATAAAATTAGAATGGCTCATGAGGACATGGAAAAAACAACGTTTATCACACCCTGGGAACATTCTATTACAGAGTGATGCCCTTCGGGTTAAAGAACACCGGTGCAACGTACTAGGGGGCTATGACAACCATATTCCATGATCTGATGCATAAATAAATCGAAGTATATGTTGATGATATGATCTCCAAATCTCAAACTGAGGAAGGGCATATAGAAGATTTATTGAAGTTGTTTCAGCGTTTGAGGAAGTACCGTCTCCGCTTGAATCCAAATAAGTGTACTTTTGGTGTTCGTTCAGGAAAGTTTATAGGTTTCATTGTAAGCAAAAAATTAATTGAAGTTGATCATGATAAAGTTAAGGCAATTCAGGAAATGCCTGCACTAAGAACTTAAAAGAAAGTTAGAGGCTTCCTTGGACGTTTGAATTATATTTCCAGATTTATTTTCCATATGACTGCAACATGTGAACCAATCTTCAAGTTGTTGAAGAAAGATCAAGGTTGTGTATGGACAAATGATTTCTAAAGGGCATTTGAAAGCATTAAAGAGTATCTTCTTGAGCCTCCTATCTTGCTCCCTCCTGTTGAAGGAAGACCATTGATTATGTATCTGACTATGTTGGATAATGCCATGGGCTGTATTTTGGGACAACAAGATGAAACAAGAAGAAAAGAATATGTAATTTATTATCTCAGCAAGAAGTTCACTGACAGTGAGTCATGGTATTCTATACTAGAAAAAACATTTTGTGCTTTGGCCTGGGAGGAAAAGCGATTGCGGCAATATATGTTGAATCATACTACTTGGTTGATTTCCAAAATGGACCCAATTAAGTATATCTTTGAAAAGCCTACTCTTACTAGAATAATTTCCCGTTGGAAGATGTTATTGTCTGAATATGATATTGAATATTGTACTCAGAAGGTTATTAAAAGGAGTGTGTTGGCGGAGTACCTTGCTCACCAACCAGTTGATGATTATCAATCTGTTAAATATGATTTCCCTGATGAGGACGTGATGTGTTTGAAAGTAAAAGATTGTGATGAACCTCTGCTTGAGGAAGGTCCTGATCCTGAATCCCGATGAGGTATGGTGTTTGATGGAGCTGTAAATGCTTATGTAAAAGGAATTGATTCCGTAGTTATCACTCCATATGGGTCACATATCCCTTTTACTGCAAGGTTGTCATTTTATTATAGCAATAACATGGCGGAGTATGAAGCTTGTATCATGGGTCTTGAAGAGGATATAGATCTCTGAATCAAAATTCTTTATGTATATGGTGATTCAGCTTTGGTGATAAATCATATTAAAGGAGAATGAGAGACTCGTCACATTGGCTTGATTCCCTACAAAGATTATGCAATAAGATTATTACCTTTCTTCAATATGGTCTAATTCTATCACATTCCCAGATATGAGAATCAGATTGCAAATACTTTAGCCACTTTGGCTTCCATGTACCAAGTAAATGCATGGAACGATGTACCTCAGATTACAGTTTAACATCTTGATAGACCATCTCATATGTTTTCTACAGAGGGACGTCAGATGAAAATCCTTGGTATTATGATATCAAGCCCTTTCTCCATACTCAGGAATACTCTATTGGTGTGTCGAACAAAGATAGAAATACATTGAGAAGGTTGGCAGATAGATTTTTCCTCAATGAAGATGTGCTATACAAAAGAAATTATGACATGGTCTTTCTCAGATGCGTGGATAGACACGAAGCAGAAATATTGATGCATGATATCCATGAAGGTTCCTTTGGTACCCATGCAAATGGACACTCGATGGCAAAGAAGATGCTTAGGGTAGGTTACTATTGGCTGACAATGGAATCTGACTGTTACAAATTTTCAAGAAGTGCCATAAGTGTCAGATTTATGCTGACAAGATTCACGTGCCTCCAACGCTTCTCAATGTTATTTCTTCCCCGAGGCCTTTTCCTATGTGTGGTATTGATATGATTGGAATGATTGAACCCAAGGCATCGAATGGACATTGTTTCATCTTACTAGCAATTGACTACTTCACCAAGTGGGTGGAAGCGGCTTCCTATGCTAACATCGCCAAGCAGGTGGTAGTACGCTTTATCAAGAATAATCTTATATGTTGTTATGGTGTGCCAAAAAGGATTATCACCGACAACGACTCAAATCTAAATAACAAGATGATGACTAAACTTTGGGAAGAGTTCAAGATTGTCCATCACAACTCGTCTCCTTAATGGCCTATGATGAACGGGGTTGTGGAAACCACTAATAAAAACATTAAGAAGATCATCCAGAAGATGGTCGTTATCTATAAGTATTGGCATGAGATTCTCCCTTTTTATTTGCATGGGTATTGTACATACATCCTCACTTCAATAGGGGAAACCCCATTCTCTCTTGTGTATGGTATGGAAGCAATACTCCCCATTGAGGTTGAGATTCCCTATTTGTGTGTAATAATGGAAACCAAATTATCAAAAGCTGAATGGGTCCATAATTGGTTTGACCAGTTGAATTTAATCAAAGAAAAGAGAATGACGGCTTTTAGTCATTGTCAGTTATATGAGAAAAGAATGAAGAAAGCCTTGGATAAGAAGGTTAAGCCTTGTGAATTCAGAGAAGACGACCTCGTGCTCAGAAATATCATATCTTTTAACGTTGATTCTAGGGGCAAGTGGACCACCAATTATGAAGGCCCATATGTTGTACCCCAATTTTTTACCCTAAGATTCTTCTATCATCTCATATCAACCCAATCATATCAAGATCACACTAAGGTTTGGTTCTTTTCCCTATCTCTAGGTTTACTCATGAGGGATCACCAAGCACTTTTATTTGTATATTGTAATCATATATTTCTTGTATTGATTAAATTTTAACTAACAAATACAATTAATGTTTGCTCTAATTGATGATACTTTAGGTGAGGGCACAACACATTTCATCAGGTTGATGCATAGGTGCATGAGTTTATTTCCATGCCTTCTTCATCAAAACCTCATTGAGACTCAAGCTTCATATTTGAGAGTGCTTTAAATTAATATCATGACAAGGTCTACTATGATTCATCATGCCTCAATTTGTCAAAATAAGTCAAAAGATACAAGAGTTGATTGAAGAGGTTTGACCTAATTGGACAAGTTCTTGATTCCTTGATCACAAGTGCATAACTCTCTCAATTCTTAATATTTGGAAGTGGTTATTATTGATATGATTTCTTATTATCATCCACAACAACTTCTATTCACGTATAAAAAGTTATTATGCAAGAAAGATTGTCAAAATTGAAAAGGGCTTCCAAGTTATTTTGGTGCTCTAGGAGCTAGGGTTTTGAACTTCTAAGGGCTATATCTTGTTCATATTTTGAGATTTTTGAGTGATTCCAAAGATATGCTTCTCTTTAAATGTTTATCAAGCAATCACTTCAAAGGTTTCAAGAAAATTTTGTATGGAAGATTTCTAATGATGGAGAAATATTACAAGTTCTCTAGATAGGCCATCAAATTCCCTTATGTGACTTCAAAAGATCATAAATTGGTCAATTTTTATCTCCATGAGCCCATTATTTTTCCATATTGGTCTTAAGAATGTGAAATTCAACTCTTATTTTTTGTGCAAGACTTGAAAATGGTTCGGAGATGCCTTAAGAACTCAAAAGATTATAGGTCACCTAATGGATTTTCACCAATTTCACAAGGCCATAAATTTTTCAATACTTGGTATTTTTGAGTGACTCAAGTTACACAATTCTCTTTGGGAAGTCTACTTCATGAAAGCATAATTTTTCAAAGAAATATTTTGGAGGAAGGCCTTGTTTGGAATCAAAACATTATAGGTCACTTTTGAAGAAGAAACTTGAAATTTTTCTAAGTATAAAAGTCAGCATCTTTTTCTCAACTTTGACTCATCATAACTTTTAGCTCAAGCATCCAAATGATTTCACTCTTTTCATATTGTAAAGATTGTGACCTTATATTTCAAATGCTTCAAGAATTATGCCCTAAGACCTCTTGAGCTATGAACACTGTGGTGTCAAAGTTGGTACCTTGAAACTGAAGTTTTCTCCAAAGTCAGAATTTAAAATCCATAATGTGGCTTATAAACACCAAATTAGCGCATGTTTTTTTATCTAAACACGTTTAAACAACTTTATAAAGTGGATTGGAGCCTTGAAACGCAAGGTTTGAGTGAGTTTTGATGCACATGAAGTCACACGTTTCTCATGTCCATAACCTTTCACGATTTCCCTCCAAAATCCACTAATTCTTTCAATTCTCATTCCCATTCACTTCCCTATAAATATATGACCATATTGCACTCATTTACACAAGCTTTGAGATCCAAATATACCCAGCCAAAATTCATTCGCAACTCATAAATTTGAAATTCCATTTCACAGTTTCAAGTTCTCTCTTCACAATTTCTTTACATATTCATCAATCTCCATAAACATACAAACTCTCTAACACTTAAACCAAGAAAATCGAGCCATAATCTGAGTTTCAGAAGTGCACTTTCAGAGTTATTTTTGTGAGCCTTGTTCAGGTAGTTTTCTGAGCCAAATTGTTCCAAATAAAAACCTATTCTACTATACTCATCCTTCTAATTCTTGTGCTTCTTACAATTTTTAAAATCGTTGAGAATTGAGTGAGAAATCCCAACCTAAAGTGCTCGCTATTACTTTTGTTTTCTCCACTTTTCTCTTTGCTCAGTTTATATAAATTTTTCGCGAGGGTAAGGTTAAGATCGTCTTGAAGAGACAAATTGAATGATATTAGTCTGAGCTTCTAACGTTTTCGTTTGAAGAATCTTAGAAAATTCCTCACGCAGGGTGTCTGGAGGTTGAAGACGACCTACGTGTCGTTCTTCAACCAATGAAACCAATGAGCGTTGGACATTTGTTTTATTTTCATTCGTTGTTTGTTTTTTGATTCAACGTGTTTTGGTTCAGGGTCCATGATATGCACAGGGCGCCAGGTCCTTTGGATCTGTTTACTAACGCGTTTTGACTTTCATCCAATGGATCACATTTTTTTCTTTTTATTTTATTAAAATCTGATTTATAAAACGATTTGGTGTGATTTCCAATAGTGACCATATCATGCACAGCGCGTCAGATCTCTTGGATCTGCTTACTAACACGTTTTGACAATGATCCAATGGTCCCTATTTTTTTTTACTTATTTTTATTTTCTGATTTTTATATTTATTTGTTTTAAACTTCAAAAGTCTATAAAAATTTCATTTATGGTCCAGGAATTATGAAAAAATTCACAAAAATACTTTGGAATATTATCTTTCTGATTTTCATTTTTTTACAATTTTATTTTATATTTGATATTTTTTATGATTTTTCACTTTCTTTTGATTATTTTAATTGTTCAAAATCATTTTCTGGTTGTTAAAAATTTTGAAAAAATTATGGAAAGGTCCTTTGTTCTTTTGGCAATTTTTGATGACTTTATTTTTTATTTTATTTTTTATTTTACTATTTTTTACCATATTTTGGTTTGTTTTACTTATTTCTTCTATTTCTAAAATTAGTTTCTGAGTTTAAAAAATTTTGAAAATTTTTGTCAACTATTATTGAACCATGTTTGACCTCTGACTATTTTTTAGGATTTTTATTTGGTATCATAATATACTTTGTGTATTTTACCATTTATTTTCCTTTTTTTAACCATTTAAATATTGTTTTACTAAATATTATTTTATTATTATTTTTTATTTATTTTATTTATTTGGTTCTGACTTGGATTTCATTTAGTGACAAATTCCTCAACCTCATTGGATCTTGAATGTTGATAGGTTGAGAAACCAAATCCACCAAAATAGATGAATGATGTTGATGATATTTGAAACCCTAATTTCATATAATGCATCCCCTCTCTCTACATCTTATCCATTTCTTACTTGTACTACATGTTGTTAGAGGATGATATACATATCATTTATCCAAACATATGGTACATATATTTCTATTGACCGGCCTCAAAATAGGTGTGACTTCTACATAAGTCCACTTATGATTGCTTAACATAGCACTAAATTTTGTCCTGATTCGAGAAATGATCATTCGTGGCCCAAACCTATGTTTGCAAGCCCGAGTAAGTTTAATTTCAAACGTTTGATCCAATAACCTTGAGGTTCATTGTTAGGAGGTTTTGGTCTTATCAATCCTCTAATGAACCTTCATTAACTTTTGTCTAAGCGAATCATTTAAATATCGTTGATCATATGTTGTCGCCTCGAGAATTTGAAATGAATGATATACTTGACAAAAGAAAATGAAACTTGTTATTGAGAGGCTTTGATTTTATCAATCTTCTAATGAGTTTTCAAATTCAAGATTCAAGAATGTTAATTAACTAACCTCTAATTTCTAACTTATTAACAATTGACTTTTATTTTTATGCTTTTACTTTATGCCTTTACTTTTATGCACCATTTATTTTAGCATTTACATTTCATGCTACTTTCATCTTTGCTCACTTGAGCATTTATCTTTATGTCATTTTTATTTTTCTCAATTGAGCTTTCATTTTCTTTTTAAAGATACCTAATAACCAACTTGAACAATAAAAAAATTTAAGGCTAGTTGGACTATTTGGTTACTATCCTTGTCATTTTTTAGTTATGGAATTCTTGGACTTAGGAGTAGAGACATTGACTACCTCGGGAACTTGTGACTTCTATTGTTATTTGTCTAGAGTTTTTAGGGTTTACCCTGAGACATTGGGTTCTTTATTTTCTGTGTGCAGGTTATTCCGATTATATGCTTTGTCTGCGATTGAGAACTCATCTGTATATAGCCATTACTCTGCCCAATTTTTGTGAAGACATAATGCTTTTGAAGTTTGGTATTCTTATGAGGTTTATGATCCTTTCTTGTTTGGTTTCAAATCCAAATGATTGGAATTCTACTTAGACTCATTGTGTCAAGTGTTGGCTTCTTGTTGGTTAGATCGTTCTTTTCCTTAGCTTTTACCTTATGCTTTAGGATAGTCCCTTCATCTCCTCCCATCTTCTTTAATTTCAAAAAATTTCTCCCTCCTTTTCAAAAGTATTCTTGTTTTCTAAACTTGAAATGCTTTCACAATAGACTTGGGCTTAGGTCCATGCATTTTCAAAAAATGTTTTCTTAATCAAATTTTAACCAACTCAATAATACTTAGACATTTTTTCTAAGAAGACTAAAAGTCAATCAATCCCATTCAAACCATTTTGCCACTTTGGCTATTTTACTTTAAACTTTTTTTCAAAATATTAGACTCTTGTGAATCTTTGTAGTGACGCGAGCTACTATACTTCTATGACATGAACTTTTATCTTCAATTGCTTCCGCGCATGAAAATCTCCCGCTCTCTGAAAACCTTGACTTCTCCAATCTTCAGTCGTGTAAACTATTCTTATCTCTAAAAAAAGTCCCCTTATTCCTTGTGAAAACTCATTTAAATAGTCACCATTAATCCATGTCGGCAAGAAGTACCCATAACGCCCTCACAGCTTAACATATGGAAAAATTATGAAAAAATCAGGAAATCAGCGTCACAGGCCAACACGGTCCATGTCAGGAAACACGGTCGACCGTGTTGGCCCCCAAACTCCCAAATCTTCTTATAATGTCCCAGCGGTTGCAACAAGGCCCGTGTCAGGCAACACGGCCGCCCATGCTGCACCCCTGACTCCATCTTTCTTCATTCACCCATCCTGACAGGGCTCGTGCCAGGCGACACGGGTGGCCGTGTTAGGCCTTCTGTAGGTGCATTTTTTAATCTATCTGGAACTCTGAGTTTTTGCACTTTTTTGCCCTGAATTGTCCTGTTTGATTCCTCTTACCCTGAAAACACTAAAACATACAACCAAAGCATAAAATGCGGTAAAATGTAATAAAATACTCGGCAATAAAAGAAAAGGTAATTTCAATTAACGATAAATAAATGTGTAAATACCATTGATCATCTTCCCAACTCCATTCTTAATAGAGAAACCCAAACCAATCCCATTCTTGTTCACAGATGGATTAATAACTTGCTCCCATACCTTACTAGGGCCCTTCTACACTACCTGTTGCGCATCTTTAAATAAGGTGATAGAATCTTTATTCTTCCTTATATTATCAATAGACAAAGCTTGCAATTGAGTTCCAAGAGCGGCTTCATCAGCTTCTAAAATGCTAAAGGAAGAAAAATGAGATATCAATAGAGCTTGCTCACCGTTCATAATAACTACCTTTCCTTCACTGACAAATTTCAGTTTCTGATGCAAGGTTGAAGTAACAACTCCTGCTTCATAGATCCAGGGTCGTTCTAATAAACAACTATAGGATGGGACATTATCCATAACTTGAAAGGTGATTTGGAATAAGTGCAGACCTATGTGAATAGGTAAATCCACCTCTCCAATGACAAATTTTCTTGAACCATCAAAATATTTTGCTATAATTCCACTAGGGCGCATAGGAGTTCCTTGATACTTAAGCTTCATGAGAGTGATTCTTGGTATGACATTCAAAGCAGATCCATTGTCTATCAGCACATTGGACAGAGATTCATTCTTACAATTGATATATATATATATATATATATATATATATATATATATATATATATATATATATATATATATATATATATATATATATATATATATATATATATATATATATATATATATATATATATATATATATATATATATATATATATATATATATATATATATATATATATATATATATATATATATATATATATATATATATATATATATGCAGAGCCAGGTTATTCTGATTATATGCTTTGTCTGTGATTAGGAAGTCATCTGTATATAGCCATTACTCTACCCAATTTTTGTGAAGACATAATTCTTTTGAAGTTTGGTATTCTTATGAGGTTTATGATCCTTGTTGCTTGGTTTCAAATCCAAAGGATGAGAATTCTACATTGACTCATTGTGTCAAGTGTTGGCTTCTTGTTGGTTAGATCTTTCTTTTCCTTAGCTTTTACCTTATGCTTTAGGATAGTCCCTTCATCTCCTCCCATCTTCTTTAATTTCAAAAGATTTCTCCCTCCTTTTCAAAACTATTCTTGTTTTCTAAACTTGAACCGCTTTCACAATAAACTTGGGCTTAGGTCCATGCATTTTCAAAAAATGTTTTCTTAATCAAATTTTAACCAACTTAATAATACTTAGACATTTTTTCTAAGAAGACTAAAAGTCAATCAATCTCATTCAAACCATTTTTCCACTTTGGCTATTTTACTTTAAACTTTTTTTCAAAAGATTAGACTCTTGTCAATCCTTGTAATGATGCGAGCTACTATACTTCTACGATATGTAGTGAAGTGTGGTATTTTCCACTTGGGTGTTGAGTGAGGCTTTGTTGATTTTAAAATCAAAGCTATATTCACCACTTTGAGATGATGCAAATTCTTCTTTCTCATAATCGTGGGTAGTAAGTATACCTTCCACTCAGATACGATGATGATGTCTTGTCTCTTAAAATTAACCAACACATTTGTGTTTTAAAATTTTAAAGGTGAGCTATGAGTACCCTGACCCCCTATTGCACGGAAGGTGGTATGTAGGAACTAAAGGTTCTAAACTGCAGCGGGTGCAAAAATTGTAAAAAACACTTCTTTTCTCATCTCCACCATCTATTTTTATATACAACACATAGCCAAAATACACAAATTTTCAAAGAGGTTCCTGCGGAGTACCATAGATGTTTAGGGTGCTAATACCTTCCCTTTGCATAACCAACCCCCGTACCTAGATTCTCTCCCCCTTCTTTTTTGGGTAATTCTCTCTTTTCCCATTCCTATGGAAACAATAAACGCGGTGGCGATATTTTTATTTGATCTGTGCGAGTCAAGTCAATCCAATGGCTTAGTCTTAACATTTCTACCGCTACACCATATGTTGTCAAGAAAGCCTTCTCTGGAGGTGCATTGATTCTTGAAACTATGGATGGTGAGGAGTTCCCACTTCCTAGGAATGTTGACGTAGTCAAGAAATACTTCACCTAAATAAATAAAAGAACAGCTCGCTAAGTTAAAAACCCGGAAGGGTGGCTTAGGCAAAAAAAACGTCTCGGTAGGCTAAAAACCTGTAAGGGCGGTCTAGGCAAAAGTTAGAGACACAAATAGAATAAATTTTCCTGGTAGGTTGAAAACCCGCAAGGGAAACCTAAGTAAAATGTAGGGATTTCCTGGCTAGTAACTGCGTCAGACAAAACTTGACCATTGAAGCAACAATCTTCTTAGATTGTCACCATATTTTAACTGAATCCTGCTTAGGAGTTCAAAGTTGTTAGGGAGTATAGTGGTCATTGTATTTCAGAGTATCTTTTCCATATATTTACCATTTTCTAAACTTTGTAATCATCCATGGAGTCACGCCATTTGTGGACTACCATTCTATTAATAAAGTTTCAGCCTTTATCCAATTCTTTGTAGTTCCTATTTTGTTCTATTTACAAAAATTTCATTTATTATTGATAGTAATTTTCAAAGCAAAAAGATTTAATAATAAAAATAGTTTTTTGAAAAGAATTTACAAATTACTTTTTACTTCTGATTTTGTGATTCAAGTGGAACAAAAGTAATGATTCCAAGGATGGATGAACTTTGAAGTTTTGAAAAGATTCACCAAGAGATATCTCGGAATTACTCTTGCTAATATGTGCATGATCCACCAATACATCTTCAGCTATCCCATATGACTGCTTGATGGTATGATCAATAAATTTCAATTTTGTCCCACTCTCGCTTATCTTTTCAATACCCAGATTTTTGAAAATAGACAATGGAATTAAACTCACACTAGAACCAGAATCAATCAGAACCCTCTTGAATTTTCTGCCTTTTATGGTTCATGGTATTACAACAGATCCCAGATCCTTCTACTTGATAGGTATTTTCCTCTCATGTGAAATTACACACAATTTTTCATCACAGGGTATCGATCCCTCTCTTGTTGATCTCTTCTTTGATAATACCTCCTTCATTAATTTATGATACAAATGAATTTTATTGAGTGCTTCCGAGAATGGTATATTGATCTCCAGCTTTTTGAACAACTGGACTAATTTATCAAACTCTTTCTCTTTCGGGTCCTTCTTTGTCACTCGAGATGGATACGATAACTTGATTGCTTGTTTAGTTTTCTCTTTAATTGGATTCACAAGTGATACCACTTCTTCTTGTTTTCTCTTGTTCTCTCTCACTTTCAGATCTACTTCTATGATATTATCATCAAATTTTACCCCATCTTTCTTTTCTTCAGCAACTTTCTCATTCCTTGTTGTGACAACATTAACATTCTCATAATTTTTCTGATTTTCTTGTGCTCGCAACGCTACCTGTTGTGCAATATGTCACATTTGAACTTCCAAATCTTTTATTACACATGTGGTATTCCTGTAATTACTCCTTGTCTCTTCTTGAAATTGAGAAGTGTGGGAAGCCATCTTTTCAATAACCACCTCATATTCTGCTTTTTGTGGAGCTTGTTGCTATTAATCTTTCAAGGAGAAGTTAGAATGATTCTTTCACCCAGGATTATAGGTGTTAGAATACGGATTATTCTGCTTCAAAAAATTTATCTCGTCAATTTCTTGTGGATTTGCAAGACAATTGAAAGTCATGTGTGGTCCACTACATATTTCACAACATGCCTTGTGTGTATGTTGAACTTGAGCTACATGTTGAGCACCCACGTTCATTACTTTTAGCTTTTTATCTACTTCTGCAATAATAGCCTCTTTAATTCTTAGTTGCTTATTCACTTCCAACTCCAAATCAATCACTCCCTCTGGTTTTCTTACAGCTCTGTCATATAGCTCCATATGCTCATTTGGAGCAATGGCTTCAATAATTTTATTCACACTAGTGGTTATTGTAAGGTTGGATGAGCCACTGATTTCTTTATCAATAAGCTGCTTTGTCTTCATTCAGAGTCCATTCACAAACATCTGCATTTGTTCATTTTGATCCATTATATGGGTGGGGAAAGCTACAAATTACCTCTTGTAAGCATTACCTAGTGACTCTCCTTTCTTTTGCTTAAAATTTACAATATCATGTCTTTTGTGAATATAAACAGAAGCGGGCAAGTACTCATCAAGAAAATTCTTCTCCATATGTTCCCAAGTAGTAATACTCCCAGCAAGTAATGAGTAAAATCACTCTTCAGTATCTTCAGAAAGCGTGAACGGGAACATCCTTAATTTCTTAGCTTCTTCAGAGTGTCCCTCAATCTTCAAAGTAGTACTCATGGTGAGTGTTGTACCCCAAAATTTGCCCTCTCATGTCTCAAGGAATTTTAGAATTACTTCAGTCAAGTTTCAAGCCTTAGACCACATTTTCTAAGAAGAATCATTCAAACTATCAAAAGGGGGGCAAAATGAGCAAAATTGGAGTTTCAGCTGGAAAAAGTTAACCGGACATTAAAAAGTCAAACTTTGACTTTTTTTGACCAAATTTGAGTCCCAAAAATCACATTATGTCAAGACATCCAAAAAAATGAAATTTAATCATAAAAAATCAAGAGAATTAAAAATCCGACTTTGCAAGACTTTGAAATTTTTCTAAGTATTTTCTATACTTGGTTAATTTCATTTGCTTCATGGCATTTTACTACAATTCCAAATAATTCAAAATGATGCAAGTAATTCAATTTATTACAAAGTGGCATTTTTGAAAAATTACAAATTCTAAAGCTATGTCTTGATTGAGTTCTCTCAAAAAACCTTGCCACAACATTTTGGCCCTTGACATAATATGCATGAAATATTCCACAAGACCAAATTTGTGACATGCTACAAGTCATATTGTCCAAGATTGAACAAAATGTGATATGCCACATTGCCACAACACCCCATGCTGACCTGCAAGAAAGCTTGTGCTATGCTGCACCCCAAGTATGCATGCTACCCAATACAGTCCAAAACTACTTTATGCAGTCTGCCCAAGCCTGCATCATAACAGCCCCAAAATTGCACCAAAATGACAAAGGAAAATTGTGTGAAGAAAGTGTCAAAACAATAAGCAAAAACAATTCAAAATAACTTATTTGATTTCCCCCCTAAACTACAGTCAAAGGTCTACAAAAGGGGACTGTCTCATAAGACATAGGTTGGATTGGAAGAGTGAGGATTAAGGGAGAGAATAGAGAGTTTTGTTGAGCAGAAAAACAGTATTCTTGTTAACCTTGACTGATTTTTCAAAATTAAATATTGTCTTGTTCAAAACAGAAACCCAATCCATTATTCCACCTGACAAACTCTCCCATAAGCCAAACAGCTCATCACAAATAAAGATTGTCCAAACATAAGGATAATCCTTGTAGTGTTATCATCTTCACCCTCAAAACATTAAAACATTACACTACAATCTAACTCAGTTTCAACAGTCCGGAGCATCTTTCTGAAGATTCACAAAGTCATCACAACATCTGGAAAAGCATTCTGATTTAAAACAGTCAGTGCAGCCTCAAGGTAAGTCTTCTTTACTTGATATCTTTTCATACACCATAACTAATTTGTTTTAAAGACGAGATGTAGCATTTTATGATCCGTTTGAACTGTTTACTTGCTTATTGTTTAGGCTTATTCAATCATTTGTTGTTCATGTTTATCAATCATATCCTGTAAACTGACATGTATGGACAGCAAAACAATGTTTAAGACAGGAGAATGCAGCATGTATCAACACATATCCTCATGTTTCGACTCATCCTAGTGAAAAACAGGGTATGAGTCGACACATAACCCCCATGCATCGACCCATACTGGATCTCAGGGTGCAAAACAGAAGCTGGAAGAGCCTATGAGTCGATACATACGCGTTTCACGTCGATACAAGAAGGTGTATGAGTCGATACATCCCATTATGTGTCGACTCATACTGAGCTATTTTTTTTACAGGAGCAAGGAAAAGCTATGTGTTGATGCATAACAGCATGGGTCGACACATAGCAGTCCAAAATGCATTTTTCCTTTTATTTTACGCTGTTTTTACATTGCTTTCATTATTATTCAATATGGTTGTAATATTTCAGTCTCCACTTCATCCCCATTGTTAAATTGTGCCCCCATCCCCCTAAAGCGATGTAATAGCTTAGATTTTATTTTCCACATGTTTACTTTCTTTTCATATATTGCTAGTAAATAAGATGTATGGCAAGATAAAATCAACAAATAGATGACCTTCAAATACAAGACAAAATGCATGCAAACTAACACACTAGCACCTCTAGGGTAATCTGACTTTGGTGCCTATCGGAAAAATATTCATGTCCCTCGAATATGGGAACATTTAGCAAAGATCCTTCGATAAGAAGATCGTAGTCCCTCGATGACCCTCGATGTTGCCTTCGGTAAACAATCTAGTCCCTAAACAACATTGCTAAAACGTCTCATAAGTTTCCTTCTATGACTATACAAATTTCCCACACCCATCCCTTCACAACCAACGATGGGACTTCTTACCAAATCAATGGTAAGATAGTCACATCTAAAGGAGAAGTAAAAGCACATTTAAGACCTTTTGAGAGGGTAGGTTCGCTCTCATTTACTCGCTTGCTCACAACAAAAACATTTTATACACCAACACTCTCACTTTGAAACATTTTCAAAAGAAAAACACTTTGTACGCGTTCTTATAGAAACGAGAGCCATTACAAAGGAAACCCTTTTCAAAATACTTTCAAAAACCACATCACAAAGCACACATTCAAACAAAAGAAAGTGATCTAGCGAGTAACTAAGAGCCCATGGAAAACCATGGATGAAAAGGGTGCTAATACCTTCCCTTTTCATAATCTACCCCCTGAACTCAAGAAAACATCTTTAATGGTCTTTCTTGTTCTTTTTCACCTTTCCTTTTGGATAAAAGAAAAGTCTGTGGCGACTCTTGCTAAACCGCAACATTTGCAAACAAAAACGCAAACACCCAAGTTAGTTCTCCCAGCGTATCACAAAACTGGCGACTCTGCTGGGGAAATATCTAAAAGTGGTGTTACCTTAGGGTTAGATCACGTTTACTTGCTTACATTGTTTGATTATTTTGTTTACATTATAGGTCCTTGTTTGGGTTACTATTAAAAATCCTACACCCGGATTTGGGGACACCTTTTAGGTAAGTAGCAATAAACTGTGAGGGAACTGTGCGGGGTATACCGACACGGTTGAAGCAGTAGCTATGTTGATGTGGCACTTTGGTTGGTACCGGTAACCCTTGAGTCAATCAAGGAGGGTACGGGGCCGCCGCATGGTGTCGTGAAACATCAATTGACCTTAGAACCTTTAATTGCATAACTTGGCCAATAGGACGTAGCGAGATGGCCGACCTTGGTGTATTCCCAAGGTCGACAGACACTCGATGCTACACTCATTGAGGTTTGACTCTTGAGCTTTGTTTATTGCGAGTCAATCGCCTATTGAACAAAGCTGGGGGAAAGATCAGTGATATTGAGATCCCTTTAGAACCCGATTACTTGTTTATAGGACAGGTTGAACCAATCCAGCTTCAAGAGGGTATGACCTTAAAACTCAAATAGGCCTTAAACCTAAGGACTTGGTGTGATTTGTCTGTGTTTTCTATACCTTTAATTTATCATGACATCATAAACATCATAAGCATGGCATATCATTGACTAACCATTTCAAGGGTTTCTAGGGCTCATCTTTGCTCTATTTTATAGGATATGGCATCCGCCCGTAGGAACACTATACATATCAACCTTGTGAAAGTGTCTCTCCAATTGAAGGATCTGGCATTAAGGGTTCTTGAAAGCTCTCATTTCGCTAAAAGGCATGGTCAGGTGCTCAATTTGGTCACTACAAAACCTGATGAAGAGTTATTAAAAGTGATGTTTCAGTTCTTCGATACTGCACACCATTGTTTCACCTTCCCGGATTACCAGCTAGTAACTACTATGGAGGAATTCTCTCAGTTGTTAGGGATATCTATTCTCGACCAGCTACCATTCAACGGTACTGAAGAACATCCAAAGCCTGAGGAGATTGCTAGAGCTTTGTCCTTATAGCGATCCGACATAGTGACAAATTAGGAGACTAGAGGGAGTGTCCAAGGAATTCTGGTTAAGTTTCTGTTCGAGAAGGCTTACCATTTTTGGGATACCTTAGATTTACAAGCATTCGAAGAGGTGCTGGAACTTCTCGTTTATGGGACGGTACTTTTCCCTAATGCGGATCAACTCGTAGATGTGAGCACTATTAAGGTTTTTCTGTCTCATAATCTAGTGCCTACATTACTCGGGGATATTCTACACTCTCTTCATGCTCTCACTCTAAAGAGAAGGGGGACCATCCTATGTTGCACTCCTCTTTTGGCTAGGTGGTTTATTTTGCACCTACCCAAGTCTATTTTGAAGAACGATCAGGGTTTGAGTTGGTCTCGTAGTTAGATGTCCCTTAAGCATTCAGACATTCGTTGGTGTTCGCGGTTCTCGGAAGATATCACCATTATCGACCGCTGTGGTGAATTCCCTGATGTCCCTCTCTTAGGCATTAGGGGAGGAATCATGTACAATCCTTGTTTGGCCTGGCGCCAGTTTGGTTATGCAAGGAGAGATGGTCCTCATGATACACTTATCCAAGGAATCTCCTTCAACTACGAGAACGATGTTCAGGGTTACCGCAAAAGGTTCATAAAAGCTTAGGGCATGATACATAAAATTGATAGAAAGATGCTGGGGTGCAAAAATTCCATCCCTCTTGAGCCCTACCTCCGATGGGTACGAGCCCACGCTCAAAGCCTTATGATGCCTTACCCTGCTGTCCTACCAATAATTGTGGAACTTGTTGCTGAGGGAGATAAGACTTCCCTTGTTCATCATCATGACATGCCAACCGATCACGAGGAGTTGCAGAAGTCTTGGGTTCGACTTAAAATGGAGTGGGACACGTTTGAAGCTCAGTTTTATGCCAGCGAGAAGAAGGTCCTGGAGCTCACTAGGCTACTTCATGAAGAAAGGAACATAAACACCTACATTGCACCAAAGAGGATGCGCTCTTGGGAAACCTAATTTCTTTTTACTTTGAGTTTTTGTCTTGTTTAAACTGTAAGCCTAAAGGAATTTTTTGTAACAATTCAAACTCATTAATACAAGTAAGGTGTATTTCCTTTTGTTTAAGCAAACTTGAGCTTTTAATAATCCTTGAAATCATTGCATACGCATACCATCCATGACATTGCATAAACAGTTACCGTTACAGGTTTCTCATCTCCTTCGTTGTTTATTTCTGCAAAAAATGTCTTCTTAACAAAGCATCAAAGATCTTCAGGCACAAAATGCCCAATTTCAACAGATGTTCATAACTCTGGCAAAAGGGCAGGAGGATCTGAAGGCCCTCATCCTGAAGGAGAAAGAGAAGAAGAAGAAGAAGAAGAAGAAGAAGAAGAAGAAGAAGCGCGTTGTTACCCTCAATATGGGCAGAAGATTCAGGGGGCCACTAAAGCAATCAATTGACGTGACTTCCTCATCCAAAGAGGGGGAAAATCAAGAAGGGCAGACAAGGGGAGAAGACCCCAGTCCTAAAATTTCTGACAATGATACTGACTACAATGATGAGCAGTATCCTCTTACTAGGGATAGGTACAAGCAGTTAGAGGATCATTTAAGTGCCATGGAGATCCATAGAATACCAGGGTTGGATTTCGAAGAACTGGGATTGGTGTCACGAGTGGTCATCCCGCAGAAATTTAAGGCTCCGGTTTTCGCAAAGTATGATGGGGTGTCTTGCCCGAAGCTTCATCTCTGTTCCTATGTAAGGAAGATCCAGCCCCACACCGCTGATAGAAACTTGTGGGTCCACTTCTTTCAAGACAGTCTGTCGGGGACTCAGCTTGAATGGTTCTACCAATTGGATGGAATCAATGTCCGAAACTGGGAGGATTTGGCTGCCGCTTTTTACAAGTAGTACCAATACAATGCCGACCTGGCCCCTACCCGTACTTAACTCTAGAGTATGTCCATGGGTGCAAGTGAAGGCTTTAAGGACTACACACAAAAATGGAGAGACTTGGCTGGGAGAGTTCAACCCCCATTATCTGACCGAGAGTTGGTTGACATGTTTCTTGGGATGCTGTCCGGTCCATTCTCCAACCATTTGATTGGTAGCTCATCGGATGGTTTCAATGAGCTGATATTAACTGGAGAAAGGGTGGAAGCTGGAATCCGGAGCGAAAAAATATAGAAAGATGTCTCTTCAAGCTCAGTAAAGAATCCATTTATTGGTAAGGAGGAAGCCAGTGCCATCTATAGCCCGAGGGGCCAAAATAGGGTTGAACATCATCAGGCAGTAAGTTCCGTAATGATATCTAGACTTGCAGTTTCTCCATAATGCAACAATCAGCAAAGGGTAGAAAGACCACAAAGGAAATTCACCCGAATCAACATGACATTGACAGAGGTTTTACCCCATCTGTTGAGATCCAACTTGGCAACTTTAAAAGAGGCTCTCAAGAATCCTAATACCTCTTCTCCTTGTTACAATCCGAACGCTAGGTGCGCCTATCATTCTGGGAGTCCTGGTCATGACACAAATGATTGTTGGACTCTAAGAAATAAGGTACAATACCCGATTGAAGCTAAGGAGATTGAGTTCGACGCTCTGGAGAAGCCCAATGTCATAACTGCTCCCATGCCTAAGCACAACCATGGAGTTAACACCGTTGATACCGATCTGTTCGTGACCTCAGTTGACGAGGTTTCTACTCCTCTTGTAACTGTTAAGGAGAATTTACTATCGGCCAGTTTATTTTCGGGTTATGGTGAAGGTTGCCACATGTGTTCATTCCTAGCTTCTGGTTGCCATTTGATGAGGTCAGGTGTTCAACGCCTGATGGACAGTAAAGAAATTTTGTTCAAGAAAACTCTTGTTCCCGTTATTCCATCTGAAGACATTGCTATTATAACCATTTCCGCCAGTCCTTCCAAGGCCTCCTCGAGAAGACCCGTTAGCATTACACCCTCAATGAGAATTACTCCGCTGATAATCACATGTCCTGGTCCTATCCAGTACGCCTCGGACAAAGATGTCCCTTGGCATTATGGCGCCGATATTTATCATCATGGCGTTAAACAAAACTTGAAGGCCGAAGAAGTTGATCCTGATGTCGGTAACATTGTCGGGACCAACAAGATTACTAGAAGTGGAAGGGTTTTCTCTCTTGAGATTTCCCCTAAAACTATCAACAAGCCTATTATCATTCCATCTGCTATTCCTGCTAGCACATTAACTACTATTCCTGTTCTCACTCAAGCTGTCACCCCTGCTGATAAGTCATCTGGGACTCGCAGCAAAGAAGTTGTAGGTGAGCCTTCCCGGACGGAGGCACCTAGAAAGATTGTTGTGGAAGCCTCTAAGCAAGAGATAGAGGAATTTTTGAAAATACTAAAAAAAAGTGACTACAATGTGGTCAAACAGTTGGGGCCGACCGCCTCAAAGATATCCATGTTATCCCTGCTGTTATGCTCCGAGGCCCATGCGAAGGCTTTGATTGCATTCCTCAAAACTACGCATGTGCCGCAAGAGACTTCAGCTGATCAATTCAAAGATTGTGTGGCTAGTCTGACTACCGACAATGGGCTGGGTTTCTCAGATGCCGACTTGAAACTGAAGGGAAGAAAGCATAATGATGATCTGCATGTCTCGATTGAATGCTGAGGCACCATTATGGCTCATGTGCTGATAGATATTGGGTCTTCACTGAATGTTCTACCAAAGAAAGCGTTGGACCGGTTGGATTGTGAGGGTTTGACTTTAAAGCCTAGTAACATTGTGGTAAGGGATTTTGACGGATCGAAGAGAATGGTGCATGGGGAGGTGAACATCCCTGTCAAAATAGGATCTCAGACATTCGAGTCCACCTTCTATGTGATGGATATCAGATCATCATACTCATGTTTGTTGGGTCATCCTTGGATCCATGAAGCTGGGGCTGTTACTTCCACACTTCACCAAATGTTAAAGTATCCGGTGAAAGGAAAGATTGTCACAGTACGGGGTGAATAAGAATACATGGTGAGCCACCTCAATTCCTTCCGCTACGTAGAGATGGACGAAGAATTTATAGAGACTCCTTGTCAAAACTTTGAAGAGGTTCCCCAGATTTTGGCGTCAATTGAGACCACTACCAATACCAAATCTCCTCTGAAGATGGCTTCTCTCAGGGACGCAAGAGCAATAGTTGAAGAAGGCGGGAATACCAATTGGGGACAGCTTCCTGAGTTTATCCACAAAACTAACAAGTTTGGCTTGGGCTTTACTTCAGAAGCTCAGAGGGTTGTTCGACGCGCTCGAGTTGGAGGATATCCCCTACGCATCAGCAATCAAGAGGTCAATGCTATTGAAGACATTAAAGAAGACTCTGATTTCGACAGCTGGATTTACCTGACTACCAACGGTGGACCAAGTAATTGGACGACCAGAGATTTCATACCAATTTCTTTTATTCCGCAGTAATTTGTCTTATTTGTTTTTTAAATTTGTAATGAACAATTTAAACTTTATATCCTTGTGTCTTACCCGAGGCATGATGGCTCTGTCTGTGAGGGTTATTATATGTCATCTCATATATCATCAATGAAACATTGGACTTTCTTTGCATACAAATTTCGCACTCTTTGTTTTTCTTTTTTGCCTTTGCTGTATCAATATAGCTATGCTCTTACACACACTCACATATCAAACTGCATATCCATATCCACTCTAGATCCCATTGATAACAATCCTGCTATTGCCAGTTATGACTTCGAAAATCCGATCAACCAAGTCGAGGACGAAGATGAGGACGATTGTGAGGTACCTGGAGAACTTGCTAGACTGCTACAGCGGGAAGAGAGGGATATACAGCCTCATGAAGAGCCAGTTGAGACAATAAACTTGGGCACAAAAATAGACAGAAAAGAGGTTAAAATAGGTGCAAATCTGGAATTAGCGTCAAATAGAGGTTGATACAAATGTTGCACGACTATATTGAGATATTCGCCTGGTCCTATAAAGACATGCCTGCTTTGGACACTAATATAGTGGTTCACCGTCTTCCGACTAAAGAAGATTGCCTTCCGGTAAAATAGAAGGTCCACCGTATGCGCCCTGAAATGTTAGAGAAAATTAAGGCAGAGGTCATGAAGCAGTTCGACGCGGGATTCTTAGCTGTCACCTCCTATCCGCAGTGGGTTGCTAACGTCGTTCCAGTACCTAAGAAAGACGGAAAGGTACAGATGTGTGTGGGTTACAGATATCTGAACAGGGCAAGCCCCAAGGATGACTTCCTACTTCCTCACATTGACGTTCTGGTCGACAACACCGCGCAACACAAAATCATTTCCTTCATGGATGGTTACTCTGGCCACAACCAGATCAAAATGGCTCCCGAAGATATGGAAAAGACAACTTTCGTCACACAGTGGGGCACTTTCTTCTACAAGGTGATGCCTTTTAGGTTGAAGAATGCTGAGGAAACTTATCAGCGCGCCATGGTCTCTTTGTTCCACGACATGATTTACCATGAGATTTAAATTTATATCGACGACATGATAGCCAGGTCTCAGACTGAGGAAGAGCACCTTGATCACCTACAAAAGCTGTTTGACAGGTTGAAGATATATAAGTTGAGGTTGAATCCGAACAAGTGCATTTTCAGGGTAAGATCAGGTAAGCTTCTGGGTTTCATCGTCAGTGGCAAAGGTATTCAAGTAGACCCTACAAAGGTAAAAGCTATACAAGAAATGCCAGCTCCCCGTACAGAGAAGGAAGTTAGAAGTTTCTTGGGACGCCTGAATTATATCGCCAGGTTCATTTCACATCTGACTGCTACTTGTGAACCAATCTTCAAGCTTCTGAAGAAAGATCGAGTGGTAAAGTGGAATGATGAATGCCAATCCGCTTTCGAAAGAATCAAAGAGTACCTACAAGAACCACCAGTTCTGATGCCTCCAGTTGAAGGGAGACTTTTGATATTGTACCTGACAATATTAGACAATTCAATGGGGTGTGTGCTGGGGCAGCATGACGAGCCTGGTCGAAAAGAGCACGCAATATACTACCTTAGCAAAAAGTTTACCGACTGTGAGACACGAAACTCGCTGCTCGAGAAAACTTGTTGCGCTTTGGCATGGGCTGCTCACCGACTGAGATAGTATATGCTGACTCACACTACCTTGTTGATATCTAAGATGGATCTGATCAAGTACATTTTCGAGAAGCCCTCTCTCTCCGGAAGAATAGAAAGGTGGAAAATGATCTTAACCGAATACGACATACAATATACAACCCAAAAAGAAATAAAGGGGAGTGTATTGGCTGATCATTTGGCTCATCAGGCCGTGGATGACTACCCGTCCATGAATTTTGAGTTCCCGGATGAGAATATCATGTTAGTAACCGACTGTGAAGAACCTGGACCGGATGAAGGACCTGAGGAAGGATCCCGATGGTCTATGTACTTTGATGAAGCCTCAAACGCATTGGGCAATGGCATCGACGCTGTAATCATATCTCCTGAGGGTTGTCATACTCCGTTCACTACCCGATTATGTTTCAACTTCAAGAACAATATGGTGGAGTATGAAACCTGCATCATGGGTCTTCGAGCTGCCATTGACCTAAGGATCAAGTTCTTGAGTGTATTCGGGGATTCTGCTTTGGTGATAAGTCAGGTCAAAGGCGAGTGGGATAAAAAACATCTGAATCTCATCCCGTACAAAGAGCATGTACTGACATTGCTCCCACACTTTGAGGAGGTAACTTTTGAACATTTCCCACGGGAGGAGAATCAGTTGGCGGACGCGCTAGCTACCATGTCTTCCATGTTCAAAGTCAAGTGGGAAAATAAAGCTCCCTGAATCACCATTGAAAGGTTGGATGAACCAGCACACTGCTGTGAAATCGATACCGAAGAGGTAACAGATAAACCCTGGTTTCACGAAGTTAAAAGGTATCTCGAGATTCAAGAGTATCCCGAAGGGGCATCTGTCAACGATAAGAATTTTCTAAGAATATTCGCTGCAAAGTTCTTCCTCAGTAATGGAATCCTCTATAAACACAAACATGACTCCACCTTACTACGATGCGTAGACAAGGGTGAAGCAGATAGGATCATGACAAATCTACATGAAGGTACCTTCAGAACCCATTCTTGTGGACACACCATGGCTAAGAAGATCCTACGGGCAGGATACTACTGGTCCACTATGGAAGCCATTTGTTATCAGCACTCTCGAACTTGCCATAAGTGCCAAATCTAAGCTGATAAGGTGCATGTGCCTCCAGTTCCTCTGAACATCTTGACAGCTCTGTGGCCCTTTGCAATGTGGGGCATCAATATGATCGGAGAAATCAGGCCCACCGCCTCTAATGGGCATCGTTTCATCTTAGTAGCCATTGATTACTTCATGAAGTGGGTTAAAGCAGCCTCTTTCGCTACTGTGACCAAGAACGTCGTGGCGCGGTTTATCTGACACAATCTGATTTGTCGATATGGTGTGCCAAAGAGGATCATTACTGACAATGGTACGGATCTCAACAACACAATGATCACCGAGCTCTGCAAACAATTCAAGATACAATATCACAACTCTTCTCCCTACCGGCCGAAGATGAATGGCGTTGTTGAAGCAGCTAACAAGAATATCAAGAAGATTATACAGAAGATAACAGGGACATACAAAGATTGGCATGAGATGCTACCATTCGCTCTTCATGGGTACCGTACCTCAGCACAGACATTGACAGGGGAAACACCCTACTCTCTGGTATATGGCATGGAGGCAGTCCTACCCATTGAGGTTCAGATTCCTTCCCAAAGGATTATGAGAGATGCAGGCTTAAACGAAGACGACTGGATCCAAACCCTACTTGATCAGTTAAATCTAATCGATGAAAAGAGATTCACTGCTATCTGCCATGGTCAGACGTATCAAAAGCGAATGATCAAGGCTTTTAACAAGAAAGTCAGGTGACAAGAATATCAAGTCGGGGACCTAGTAATCAAACGCATCATACTGTCGCAAGGTGACCCCAGGGGAAAATAGACTCCCACATACGAAGGTCCATTTGTGGTTAAAAACATTTTCTCAGGTGGAGCCATGATCCTGACTACCATGGACGGTGACGACCTTCCTCACCATGTCAATGCAGACATAGTGAAAAGATACTACGCATGATAAAAGACCCGCTAGGTTGAATGGCCTAGGAAAAAATAAGGGCTTTCCGGTGAACCAAAAGGGTTCGGGCAAAAATAAGGGATGAAAATGAAAAAATTTATACACCCAGCAAGTCGAAAACCTGAAAAGGCGACTTTGGCAAAAAAGGGTATCCCGGTGGGCCAAAAACCCGAAAGGGCGGTCTAGGTAAAAGTTAGGGATGAAAAGCGTATCACTATGTCCCACTGGATCACCCTGCGATTTGACCTCAGTATCAACTATCAAGCTCAAACGGCATAAATCAATCTAATCAGCTTCGAACAAGCAGCAAAGTCAGGAGACACTTGAAGACATGGTGGCAATAGCAGATTTGAAACCCAATGGGATTGTTACACATAACTGTTTTCTTTTTGTTGTACATAATACTGTATATCTTTCATTTTTATGGCGGCGTTCTCTTACTAGACCGTCAACTTCCTTGTACAAAAAACGCTTATTATAGGCCAACTCCAACAATCAATACAAGCCATTTTACAAAAATATTTGTTTTTCCTTTTGTTTTGTTTTTGCAAGAACGTCCAATGATTTATTCTTGACATATGCACTTGAGTATAATTGTTGTTCACAAATAGTTTCATAGGAAACAAAAGACAATTTCTTATAACTTAAGAAACAGGGACATAAGATCAGAAATGTCAAATCTGATAGTTACCATGTCCAGCAGGTACCAGGGCAGAGACAACTTTGGAGCACAGTCATCAATACATGTGACCGTGTAACATCTGTATTCCCAACAGAGCAGAAGTAATCAAAGTATCAATAACAGTTCTCCCAGAACGGGAAGTGATCTCCCTAGCCAGGATCATCCATAAACCTGACACCTATGTCCCCCAGTCGGATTTCATAATCACGAGTGGATCATCACAAATTTTTGACTCCCCAAGCAGAGTTTATTTCTCTGGATACAGAAGCTCAATCCCCAACAGAGCCCATTACTTCAGCTATTGGAAATTCACCTTTCAAGTGGTTCCCCACAGAGTTATTCTCAATCAGGGTCTCTCCCCGACAGAACATTGGTAAATAAGGGGAAAATCCCCAACATACTCACTTCCATCATCCCCAGCGGAAGTAGAAGAGCCATATTTCTCTACAACAGTCAGGAATTCTATTTTTTCCAGCAGAAGTCAGGGATTTATTCTCCCAGACTCGGATATGTCACAACCACCATGCTCATACATCATGACATGTGCATACATATGACATACAGTTTAATCTCATTTATTTTGAGAACGTCATCTCACAATGTATTTCATGCATCGCATGTAACTAACCCTGTTATCGTTTCAGGAAACACAGTTATCATCAACAATTCCAACAGTTATACATGTCATATCTGCAGGCAACCAAGGGAAAATCAGTTCCCGAAACCAAACAGGTCAACTAATCTACATGATTAAACGAAGTAACCCTGCCATCCATGTTCCTTCTGACAAGCCCTACTACCCAGGCTTTCATCACGAAGTAACCCTACTATCCAGGTTCCTTCTCACAAACCCTACTACCCAGGCTTTCATCACGAAGTAACCCTACTATCCAGGTCCCTTCTCACAACCCTACTACCCAGGCTTTCATTTCGAAGTAACCCTACTGTCCAAGTTCCTTCTCACAGCACTACTACCCAGGCTTTCATTTCAAAGTAACCCTACTATCCAGGTTCCTTCTCACAGCCCTACTACCCAGGCTTTCATCACGAAGTAACCCTACTATCCAGGTTCCTTCTCACAGCTCTACTACCCAGGATTTCATTTCGAAGTAACCCTACTATCCAGGTTCCTTCTCACAACCCTACTACCTAGGCTTTCATTTTGAAGTAACCCTACTATCCAGGTTCCTTCTCACAACCCTACTACCCAGGCTTTCATCACGATGTAACCCCACTATCCAGGTTCCTTCTTACAACCCTACTACCCAAGCTTTCATTTCGATGTAACCCTACTATCCAGGTTCCTTCTCACAACCCTACTACCCAGGCTTTCATTTCGAAGTAACCCTACAATCCAGGTTCCTACTCCCTTATCTCCAGACAACAGTTTACAACACTGTAAGGCCTGGAATGGACCAGAAACAGTCGATTTCACATTCCCCAGCAAGCCGCTGTACAACCTGGACCCCGACCAAGTATACGTTCTACTTTCACCTCCTCAGTCAAGAGATAATTCCCCAGTGGAGTAACAGACAACTGAAGCTCCTAGACTTTACTTCCCAGGACATAAATTAGCATTCCCCGGCAAAGTCCTCCTCGACAGCAGGAACAGGACTTTTCGCCAAGGAATCCATTATGCAAACAATCTTTTCTGGATGGCATCTGCAAGCCCATCTCTGACAATTTCCCATCATTTATCCAAATGGCATCTTTTAGCCCATTCCCTACATCACCGAGTGCAAATTTCTGGGCACTCTAGTGTTCAATCATCTTCCGCCTTCCGATCATGAAAGGCGGACCAACCAATCTACATCCTCAGGCTTAAGAAGATTGAACAGGGGCAGTTGTTGTACCCCAAAATTTGCCCTCTCATGTCTCAAGGACTTTTAGAATTACTTCAGTCAAGTTTCAAGCCTTAGACCACATTTTCTAAGAAGAATCATTTAAATTATCAAAAGGGGGGCAAAATGAGCAAAATTGGAGTTTCAGCTGGAAAAAGTTAACCGGACATTAAAAAGTTAAACTTTGACTTTTTTTGACCAAATTTGAGTCGCAAAAATCCCATTATGTCAAGACATCCAAAAAAATGAAATTTAATCATCAAAAATCAAGAGAATTAAAAATCCAACTTTGCAAGACTTTGAAAATTTTCTAAGTATTTTCTATACTTGGTTAATTTCATTTGCTTCATGGCATTTTACTACAATTTCAAATAATTCAAAATGATGCAAGTAATTCAAGTTATTACAAAGTGGCATTTGTGCAAAATTACAAATTCTAAAGCTATGTCTTGATTGAGTTCTCTTAAAAAACCTTGCCATAACATTTTGGTCCTTGACATAATGTGAATGAAATATTCCACAAGACCAAATTTGTGACATGCTACAAATCATATTGTCCAAGATTGAACAAAATGTGATACGCCACATTACCACAACACCCCATGCTTCCCTGCAAGAAAGCTTGTGCTATGCTGCACCCCAAGTATGCATGCTGCCCAATACAGTCCAAAACTGCTATATGCAGTCTTCCCAAGCCTGCATCATAACAGTCCCAAAATTGCACCAAAATGGCAAAGGAAAATTGTCTGAAGAAAGTGTCAAAATAGTAAGCAAAAACAATTCAAAATAACTTAATTGATTTCCCCCGTAAACTACAGTCAAGGGTCTACAAAAGGGGACTGTCTCATAAGACATAGGTTGGATTGGAAAAGAGAGGATTAAGGGAGACAATAGAGAGTTTTGTTGAGTAGAAAAACAATATTCTTTTTAATCTTGACTGATTTTTCAAAATCAAATCTGTTCTTGTTCAAAACAAAAACCCAATCCATTATTCCACCAGACAAACTCTCCCATAAGCCAAATAGCTCATCACACATAAAGATGATCCAAACATAAGGACAGTCCTTGTAGTGCTATCATCTTCACCCTCAAAACATCAAAACATTACAGTATAGTCTAACTCAGTTTCAACAGTCCGGAGCAGCTTTTTGAAGATTCACAAAGTCATCACAACATCTGGAAAAGCATTCTGATTTAAAACAACCACTGCAGCCTCAAGGTAAGTCTTATTGACTTGATATCTTTTCATACACCATTAATAATTTGTTTTAAAGATGAGATGTAGCATTTTATGATCCTTTTAAACTGTTTACTTGCTTATTGTTTAGGCTTATTCAATCATTTGTTGTTCATGTTTATCAATCATATCCTGTAAACTGACATGTATGGAAAGCAAAACAATGTTTAAGACAGGAGAATGCAGCATGTATTGACACATATCCTCATGTGTCGACTCATCCTAGTGAAAAACAAGGTATGAGTCGACACATAACCCCCATGCATCGACCCATACTGGATCTTAGGTTGCAAAACAGAAGCTGGAAGAGCCTATGAGTCGATACATACGCATTTCACGTTGATACAAGAAGGTGTATGAGTCGATACATCCCATTATGTGTTGACTCATACTGAGCTATTTTTGTTTTACAGGAGCAAGGAAAAGCTATGTGTTGATTCATAACAGCATGGGTCGACACATAACAGTCTAAAATGCATTTTTCCTTTTATTTTACGCTATTTTTACATTGCTTTCATTATTATTCAATATGGTTGTAATATTTCAGTCTCCACTTCATCCCCATTGTTAAATTGTACCCCCATCCCCCTAAAGCGATGTAATAGCTTAGATTTTACTTTCCATATTTTTACTTTCTTTTCATATATTGCTAGTAAATAAGATGTATGGCAAGATAAAATCAACAAATAGATGACCTTCAAATACAAGACAAAATGCATGCAACCTAACACACTAGCACCTCTAGGGTAATATCACTTTGTTTCCTATCGGAAAAATAGTCATGTCCCTCGAATATGGGACATTTTATCAAAGACCCTTCGATAAAAAGATCGTAGTCCCTCGATGACCCTCGATGTTGCCTTCGGTAAACGATCTAGTCCGTAAACAACATTGCTAAAACGTCTCATAAGTTGCCTTCTATGACTATACAAACATCCAACACCCATCCCTTCACATCCAACAATGGGACTTCTTACCAAATCAATGGTAAGATAGTCACATCTAAAGGAGAAGGAAAAGTATATTTAAGACCTTTTGAGTAGGTAGGTTCGCTCTCAGTTACTCGCTTGCTCACAACAAAAACATTTTATACACGAACACTCTCACTTTGAAACATTTTCAAAATACAAACACTTTGTACGCGTTCTTATAGAAACGAGAGCCATTACAAAGGAAACGCTTTTCAAAATACTTTCAAAAACCACATCACAAAGCACACATTCAAACAAAAGCTAGTGATCTAGCGAGTAACTAAGAGCCCATGGAAAACCGTGGATGAAAAGGGTGATAATACCTTCCCTTTTCATAATCTACCCCCCGAACTCAAGAAAACATCTCTAAAGGTCTTTCCTGTGCTTTTTCACCTTTCCTTTTGGATAAAAGAAAAGTCGGTGGAGACTCTTGCTAAACCGCAACATTTGCAAACACAAATGCAAACACCCAAGTCAGTTCTCCCACCGTACCACAGTGAGGAATCTTTGCAAATACTTATTGGCATCTTTGTTGATCTTTATGATGAAAGATCTATTCTCGAGCTCGCGAATGGTTGAAGGATGCAGTTGAAAATTTGCAAGAATTACCAGTTGATTCACGATAGTCAACCAACCTGTTGGAGCATTTTCTCCACCATAGTCCCCAAGAAGTCTCTCCGGTGGTGGTGGGTTTTCACCCATAGTTTCAGTTTCTAATTCTGAACCTGAGTCTGTATAGAAAAAGGAAATTAAGCTGAGGGTTTTCCTCACATGCAAAAGTTAGGAAAAATCAGTAATAAAAAAATATTAAAATTATAGAAAAGAATCTTTAGTTGCAGAGTAACAAAATTTTAATTGAACTCAAATTCAACTGAATAACTAGGTAGTCCCCGACAACGGCGCCAAAAACTTGATGGGAAAAATAGTAAGTATACTATTTTTCCTCTTGTAATAACATGGATATTCCCCGAATATCAATCTCAAGGACTGCATGCAATCATCGAGTTTAATTCATGTTCAATTAAACAAAAACTTAATCAGGGTTTTGGTTTAGGAATTATCACTTAGGAGAAATAAAAAATAAGAAGAATGCAAGTTAGGGTTTTTTCACATATATGAGGAGCATGCTAGGGCATGGTGTATAACTTTCCCTGTAACAACCTTGAATCCTGATGTATTCAACAAGTTCATATCCTTCAATTACCATCCCTTTAGATTATATTCCCCTAAGTCCTTAGTGGGAAAACCTTTAACCATCCATCCTAATTTCTAAGTCCTTAGAGATATCTAATGGAGTCAAGCCTTTATTATATCAAGAGTGATCTGGTAACTATAGGGTATCCCTAGACCTAAGTGATATCTATTATAGCATAATCGTACAAAAACCTTAACAACCGCGGTCCAGCTGGTTGTTAACCGTAGATCAATCATAATTGGTCCGATCAGAAAAGCGTGAAAACATTGCGCGATTAAATTGAATAAGAAAACAACTTTATTAAAGAACTCAGAAATTAATACTCATTACAGATTAAAATGAGGGACACCCCCTAGCATTGGGGGGCTTAGCTACTTATACTGTTCAAAATAATCACAAGACAAAATATATATATTACAAAGATTGGGATTATTGTACCCCAAAAATTTCCCTCCCTTTTCTCAAGACGTTTCTCACAAAGATCTCCAAAGCTCAAGTTTTCTCCAAGATTTGATCACACAAATTAGGGTTTTAGTTTTACCAAAGACAATTGGACTTCTAATGCCTCAGATAACTTTCATTGATCATTATACACCTCCAAGAATACTCATGTCAAGTTTCAAGTCTTGAATCATAATTTTGCTCACTCAATTGACTAGATGACTGAAAATCAGATGTATTGGGTAAAAAGTCAATTATGGTCAACCTACACTCAAACTTCATGATTTTTGGCCAAAATAAACATTTTAAAGTCCTATTAATCATTTGATCAAGTTTTTATCCCAATCTCTCAAGAAAAGCACTCAATTTACTAAAAGAGCAAAATGGTCAAAATTAGGGTTTTGACTGTATTTGACTAATCAGGGACTTTTGACCTAATACATGATATAATGGCTTGAAGTATAATCTCAAGGATTAAAATGCAACATGTTGACCTAATTTCATGGTTCAAAACATTTCTCAAGATAAATTGATTGATAGTTGAAATTCAATCAACTGATAAAAAGTCATCTGATACACCAAAAGTCAAACTTTGACTTTTTGATCAAAATTGAGTTTCAAAGGTCACAAGTCATCAAAATAAATTAAAAAATATGAATATTTATCATCAAGAAATCAAGAAATTCAAAAGTTAATGTGAAAATTCCAACTTTTCAAGACTTGGAAATTTTTCTAAGTATTTTTATACATGATAATTTCACTACTTCATGCCAATTTTTTACCAAGATGCAAGATGATTCAAAAGAAACTTTCAACATGAAAGTTGTAGATCTTGATGATATCTACAAATATTTTTATAGGACTCATATCCAAAAAATGCTTAGATTTTGAGTTATAAGTCCATAAAGTCATGCACTTTTTCTAAAACACTTAGTGAAAATTTGACCTAGTTTAGGCATATTTTTGACCTAACTTCTTGGACAATTTTCACTAAGCTCCAAGATGATTTTGTCAAAATGGTTAACATGAAGGTTGTATAGGATGTTTCGTGCTTTCCAAAATATCCAGGAACTTGAAGAGATCATGCTTGAGCTGGAAGTTTCGAAGACAAGAAGTTGGACATTCATTCTTGAATTATAGGCCATTTCTATGATGAACAAGAATCCAAATCTCTTAGCCATGTTGCTGCATAATCTTGCTTTGCAGGCTCTTAACTTGTGTTTCACTCCATAATTAATTAATTACACAACTGATAGAGCCATTATCCAAGCAATTAAGCCACTATCCAAGCTACATTACCATTTTAGGAAGAAATGCACCATTGTTATTTTTGAAAAGTTGCTTTAATCACAAAGTCAACTTGTCTTGAGCATTGCACTTGTTCTTTCTGCAAAAGCATCCTCTATAAACTCGGAAAAAACATGTTTCAAGTTTTTAGCCATCCTACAAGCCTTGTACCTTGCCTTGAAACCATGTTTTTCAAGCTTGCTTAAAAAACAAGTCAAAATCCCATAACTTGTGAGCTTGTGATTCTGATCACTCCAAGTCTCCAAACCTTTCCCTATAAATAGAAGATGTTATTTGCAAGCTAGACACGAGTTTACAAGCCCTCAAGATCCCTCACTCCCTCACTCCCTCTTAAATCAAAAATTGCACCAAAACCCAAAACTTGTAATTTCTGACTTTGAAATCCAAATACAAAATCTACTCGTGCGTTTTTAATTCTAATAAATCACAAAGCTTCTAATACACACATAGAGGCTATCCCAATACCTGCAACATAACTGTAACACCATATCACTCATCTTCCATAACCAAAAACAGAGGTCTGTAGCTTGACTTCTCCAGACCATTTCATCCACTCTCAACTCAAGTTAAGCATTGCATTAGCTTCCTAGAGGTCCAATGAAGCTAACCTGATCATTGCAGCTTCTTGAAACAAGCTCAAACTCAAAAGACGAATTCCATTTTCAAGGTGAGCTTTCTGACTTATGAACTCTTCATATAGGCATCATTTGGTTTCCATTTGTGAAGATAAAATGTAGACATCATAACCCTAAAACTAACCATGTCCTTAGAATTCGTTTATGTTGCCTAAGTAGTGAGAATTTTGAACTTGAACTTCTTGAAAAATTAGGTCCGAATTTGGTACTATTTAAAATTCATGCTCATCTTTGATCCATTGCTTAAGTTATTTACATTTCTGAAATCGTGATGAAATTTCTAACAAGTTTTATGTTCATACTTTTGAGAATGGATGAGAACTGAATAAGTTGTAGAAGTTCTGGCTGGCGCGAGGAAGAAGATGAAGTTGGCCTCATGGACATGTTTTATTTTAAGTTTATTGATTTATGTATTATAACCGGATGAAACAGCCACCCCAGTGGCAGGAGGAGCGCGCGTAAGGCATTGGTACTAAGGGTCCTGGGTTCGAGCCCCAAGGACGTCTTTCGTTATTTTTCTCAACATTTTTCCTTATTTCTTTTTGCTGGCTAGCGCGTTGGGCTTCCTCATCATGGGCTTGACTTTTTTTCTCCCTCTCACCCCCAGAATTTCTAAACATATATGCAGGCCCGCATTTTATTTTATTTGATTATTTTTCTCGTTATAACAAAAACAAACTTGGGCCTAACAAACAAAAATTTGTTTTTTCTATCAAACCTCATTCTAACTTTCAAACCTCCTACCCAACTTTTATATTTTTCTTTTTTTTTTATTTTCATTCATTATTTTATTATTATTTATTTATTATTTTTTTTATTAATACCAAAAATATTTTATTAAATACTTAGACTAATTTTTATTTTTTTGTTTATATTTTACTTGATTTTCCTTTTATAAAACCCTAAAAATATTTTCCTAACAAATTTAATTTCTTTTTCTTTTCTTAAATTTGATTGCATTAATATTAGACTTAGTTTTATTTTAATTTTATTTTAATTTAGAATCTAGGAATTTAATTAATTATTTTCTTTTTGTTTTACTAGATTAATTAGAACATTTTTCATGCAAAAAAAAAACATAAAAAAACAATCTTCTTCCTAATTTTACTTTACATTCTTGTACATTCTATTTCATATTTATTCAATATGGTTGTAATAGTAATTTAGAGTTTTATTGCTTTCATCCCCCATTCATAAACTTGTATCCCCATCCCCTAAATGATGTAATAGCGTAGAACTTTAAATTTCCGCAATTTATCGCTTTCAATATTATTGGTAGTAATTAGGGTTTGTATGACAAAATATAAAATCGATAAATAAAAAACCCTAATTCAAAGAGAAAAAATGCATGAAATCAAAACACTTTGCACACTTACACCTCTAGGGTTAACCCACATATGTTGCCTCGGATAAAACAGTCATGTCCCTCGAACGTGGGATACTTTAGTAATGACCCTCGAATACAAGATTGTAGTCCCTCGATGACCCTTTAATATTTCCTTCGGTAAACAATCTTAGACCCTTAAGATAAATTGCTAAAGGTATCCTACAATGTTTCCTTCTATGACTGTACGACGACCTACGCCTGTCCCTTCACATCCAATGATATGGCTTCTTACCAATCAATGGTAAGATAGCAATATCTAAAGGAGGATGAAATGAACAAATACTTTTTGAGTAGGTAGAACGCTCTTAGTTGCTTTCTCACAAACATTTCAAAACATCTCTCAAACACACCAACACTTTTCCATGAAATATTTTCAAAAAGTCATCACTTTGTATACATTCTTATAGAGACGAGAATCATTACAAAGTTCGCCTAAACAAAGACACTTTCAAAAATAATTTCAAAAACTGTCACAAACACATTTCAAACAAAGCACTTCAAAAGTGAGCTAGCAACTAAGAGCCCATAGATAACTATGGATGAAAAGGGTGAAAACACCTTCCCTTTTCATAACCTACCACCCGAACTCAAGAAAACTCTCAAAAGGTCTTTCATGTTCTTTTCACCCTTTCCTTTATTGGATAAAAGAAAAGTCAGTGGCGACTCTTGCTATCCGCAATAATTGCGATCAAACTCAAAACACCCAAGTCAGTTCCTCCACCATATTACATAGATGGACTTTGATCTTCAATTGATTCCGCGCATGAAAATATCCCGCTCTCTGAAAACATTGACTTCTCCAATCTTCAGTCGTGTAAACTATTCTTCGCTCTAAAAAAAGTCCACTTATTCCTTGTGAAAACTCATTTAAATAGTCACCATTAGTCCATGTCGGTTGGAAGTACCCATAACGCCCTCACAGCTTAATATATGGAAAAATCATGAAAAAATCAGGAAATTAGCATCACAGGCCAACACAGTCCATGTCAGGAAACACGGTCGCCCGTGTTGGCCCCCAAAATCCCAAATCTTCTTATAATGTCCCAGCGGTTGCAACAAGGCCCATGTCAAGCAACACGACCGCCCATGCTGCACCCCTGACTCTATCTTTCTTCATTCACCCATCCTGACAGGGCCTGTGTAAGGAGACACGGGTGACCGTGTCAGGCCTCCTGTAGGTGCATTTTTTACACTCTCTGAAAAACTGAATTTTTGCACTTTTTCGCCCTGAATTGTCCTGTTTAATTCCTCTGACCCTGAAAACACTAAAACATACAACCAAAGCATAAAATGCGGTAAAATGAAATAAAATACTCGGAAATAAAAGAAAAGATAATTTCAATTAAATATAAATAAATTCTTAAATACCATTGATCATCTTCACAACTCCATTCTTAATAGAGAAACCCAAACCAATCCCATTCTTACTAGGGCCCTTCTGCACTACCTGTTGCGCATCATTATATAAGGTGATAGAATCTTTATTCTTTCTTATATTATCAATAGACAAATCTTGGAATTGAGTTCCAAGAGCGGCTTCATCAGCTTCTACAATGCTAAAGGACGACAAATGAGATATCAACAAAGCTTACTCACCGTTCACAATAACTACCTTTCCTTCACTGACAAATTTCAATTTCTGATGCAAGGTTGAAGTAACAACTCCTGCTTCATAGATCCAGGGTCGTTCCAATAAAAAACTATAGGATGGGACATTATCCATAACTTGAAAGGTGATTTGGAATAAGTGCGTACATATGTGAATAGGTAAATCCACCTCTCCAATGATAGATTTTCTTGAACCATCAAAATATTTTGCTATAAATCCACTAGGGCGCATAGGAGTTCCTTGATACCTAAGCTTCATGATAGTGCTTCTTGGTATGACATTCAAAGAAGATCAATTTTCTATCATCACATTAGACAGAGATTCATTCTTACAATTGATATATATGCAGAGCCAGGTTATGGTTTCTCCCTTCAACAATAAATTCATCATCACAAAAGCTCAGATTGTTACAAGACGTAATATTCCCCAAAATACCATTAAACTGATCCAGAAACACATCTCATTCAACAAAATCCTAATCCAACACCCTAATCAGAGATTCCCGATGAGCATAGGAGTTCATCAATAAGGCCAAAATGGAAATCTTAGATGGAGTTTTTAACAGGTCATCAACATCTTTTTTCCAAGGAGGAGGCACTAGATTCTTCTACGACTTTCTTAGGTTTAACATTCTCAACCACCTTTTTACCAGAATTAACATCTCCTTGAAAGGTAGGGGCGAAGACACAACCATACGAGTTACCCAAGTAGCTTCGGCAATATTCTCAATATAGGACAAAGGTTGGATAGGAATTTCCACACCATCTTCTATAATAGTTTCATTGTACTTATAAGGCACATTTTTATCTGATTCATATGGGACGGGACCAGGAAGACAAATAACTATGGGGGAAACAACAGGTTTGCTGCGATATGTAATCTCTACAGGAGCGGGAACACCAAAATGTGGCATAATGACATTGACCCTTGCTTCTTCAGCATACTCGGGAATCACAGAATCATCATAAAACATACTTTCATCAGAGGAAAAGAATTCATCAGCAAAAACATACTCATCATCAGACATGGCCTCAACAGAGTAGTCTTCAATCACATTAAATCTATTATAATCATTTTTGTTTCTTGTGACTCTGATAGTACCTTTATCTAACAGCAATTGAACACCTCTTATTACAATAGAACAACCACGAGAATATCTACAACAGATATGACATGGCCCATAATGATGTAACTCCTGGACATCCATGTGACAAAATATGGTGTGCAGTTGTACCAAATCATCATCCATATAGTTTACATCAAAAATATGGAATTCTCTGGGACGATCATAAACCATATTCACCTCTTTTTCATATTCATCCCTTGGTATGATTATGTGGATAAGACCTTCATCCATCATCTCTCACTTTATCACATCCATGAATGTTTGTACTGCAAACACTACATGTGGAATGGTCATGTGTATAATAGTTGAACCCACATAGATCATCATGCATCTTCACTAAATCACCTCTGACCAGATTAATATCAAAACTCCAGAAGTCCCCAGGACAACCAGTAAATATCAATTATAGAACTTCCACCTCCATGTTTAGGTAGTGGATTATCCTTTACATTGGGACCAACATCACTAAATTATAGGAGACCAGATCTTACCATTTTCTGCACTTCAGACTTTAATGGATAACAGTTTTCAATGATGTAACAAGGGGCTCCTTTATGAAAATCACAAGTCTGATCGGCCTCATAATACCATGGAAAATTTGACGGTATAGCATGAGGAGGCCTAGCCTGCACCAATTTCTTTTAAAATAAAGCCGAAAATAATTCTGCATAACTCATCGGAGTAGGATCAAAAGCTTTTCTCTTCTGACCTTACCCTTGATTACCTTGTTGAGGTCGTCTCTGATAGGAAATAACAGTCGGATCCACATTGATGACCGGAGTTATAGAGGCTACATGTTGTTGATGATGATGACGTCTTCTTGGAGGTCTAACCCTTCTTTCTTCAGAAACGTCATTTGTTAAACTTTCTTTATTTTTATAAAAACCCATATGATGATTTCTTTGTTTCACTAGAACCTTCAAATTTTGTCAATCGTCCTTCCTTGACGGCTTCCTCTAGACGGACACCCATACTTACCATCTCAGTGAATTCACTCGGTGCACTTGCAACCATTCTTTCATAGTAAAATAAACTAAGGGTTTTTAGGAAGTCCTTAGTCATTTCTTGCTCTCCTGTTGGGGGTACAACTTGGGCAGCAACCTCGCGCCAACGCTGTGCGTAATCTTTAAAGGACTCCTTATCTTTCTGAGCCATCGCTCTCAATTGGTCTTGATCAGGTGCCATAAACATGTTTGACTTATACGGCTTCACGAAATCTTAACCAAAGTCATTGAATGTGTGGATGTTGCTACTGTCCAATCCCATATACCACTTCAAGGCAACATCGATTAAACTATCCTGGAAGAAATGAATAAGCAAACAGTGGTCATCAGTATGGGTGTAGATCATTATAATATACATCACCAGGTGGTCATGGGGACAAAAGTTTCCCTTGTAATTCTCAAATTATAGAACCTTAAACTTTGTTGGCACTTTCACATTAGGAACTAAGCAGAGGTCACTACATTCTGTCATAATAACTCTTTCCCTCAGATAGCCTTCACTTATTTCTACATTTCATTAAATTGATCCTGAAAGTCGTCCACTCAGTCATAAAAGCCCAAACTTTCCCTTGGTGGAGGAGCAGGATGATAAACTTCATCATAATAACAGGCATACCATTCACTGTAGGAGGTGCAGCATAATGAATCTCATTAATAGAAACAAGGACAACATGCATCATAGGAGGTGCAAAAGCAGCAGCAGTTTGAACAAATGGAGCAACTTGAGCAGCAGGACTGTAACCTTCTAGCATGAAATTCTTAGGCATTCCCCACGGGTAACCGCGAGGCATACATGTTTGAGTAGCAATAACTGGAGTAGAAGATATGGGACCTGGCAAAATCTATGAAATAATGATTGTCTGTTGTGTTTGAGTAGCCTGAGGAGACTGGGGAGGAGGAGGTGAGAGTTAATTCTGAGCAGCCACCAACAATTCTACCAAAGCGGTCAGATTAGCCATATCGGCTATCAAAGCAGTAACTTCTTCGCGTAGCTCACAGTTATCTTGTTTAAGGTTTTACATCTTCTTTCTAGAATTAACTTGAGTATTGTATCGATGAGACAGCTTATCGACTGAACGAAGCATAGACACAAGTAAGACACCTACGAAAGATAGTGAAACAACCGGTTGAAAATCATCAAATAATGAAGTCGCCATCGAACGTCTTTTATCCCATGTGTAGGGAAAGGTAAACATCGAGAAAACCTGAGAAGAGAGAAGTCACGGTCTTGCAACCGAGAGATCGGTTAAGGGAGTCTGTTACGCAAGGGGAAGGTATTAGCACCCCACACGCCTGTAGTACTCTAAGGTATCCACTCTTGTTGTCTATCGTATGGGTGTGTTTAATCTATGCTTACTGTTTACTATACTACTGAAGGGAGAATGCATGCAAAAGAAAGGAGAAAAGAATGTAGGGAAAATAAAATTATGCTCGCCTGGGCCCTACCCCAATGCCTACGTATCCTTTTTGAGGAATCAGAGCTACCGTAGTTCGGCTCACATGTTTTTGTTTGTTTGTGTTTTTTAATGGGTCATGTTAATCCCGCCTTCTACCGCAGCTCGACCTTTGGAGACTTATGCGTTGGCACAGAAGTAAACTAATCATGTCCTTACCTGAAAAGGGTTTTAGAGAAATGGTGCTCGAGCGCACAAAATGGTTTGAATTTTTTTGTATTTTTGTTACCTTGAAAAAGGGTTTTAAGTAAGATTAGCATGTTTTTGATTTGCTAAGAAAAGAAATTTTTGTTTTTAGTGCAAGGATGCAAAAAGGGGAGGAAAACATTCTAATGGAGACTAGCCTATTTCTAACCTTGTGTTATCATACAATGGTAGTCCTATGTCAAGGATGAAAGGGGAAGTTTCTACCTACTATTAGCATGCATGGTTTACAACCTAAGGTCTAACTTGCGTCCGAACGGAGCTAGCATATCCTAAGGGAACATGGTATGTACAAGGGTAAAGCAAGCAAGATAATAAGCTCAAGATATCACACCTAAAGAGATCCTACCTAAGTTAGCATGCCAAAGAAAGTCTAACAAAACTGTCCTATAGGGAGCATGCAATAAGAGCGAAGTCGTGATCTCAATTTCTAAATTGAGTGACTCATCGATCGGCAAGAAATAAAGGAAAGAGATAAAGTCCTATAGGGAGCATGCACTGAGAGCGAAGTCGTGATCTCAATTGCTAAATTGAGTGACTCATCGATCAACAAGAACGTAAACAAACACAAGCACAACACATATAGCAAATGAAGTGCGGAATGCCTGCTACAGGTCTTTAAACAACGACTTTGAGCGCACGCTCTTTATTTCCTACTACACATGATATATAGAAAGCGATGACGAAATGCGATAAAGTGCGCAGGAGTACAAGGGTAGTAGCCGAGGCTACCAAAGCAAGAAAGTCATCAAGAGCAGAAGAAAGCACTGAAAAAGCAGGGAGCACACGTCGAACAAGCTTTACCAAGAAACAAACTAAGTCAGAAATAATATCCAACTAAGATAATGGCAAACGCATATTGCGAATGCAATGCGTAATCAGAAGTTCCTTGCACAATTGACAAACGCGTCAAAAAATAACATGGTAAAGCAGCATGAAAATACGGATGATAACTAAAAAAAGAAAAAAAGTACTTTTTATGATTAGTTTTTTATGTAAAGAATATTCTAGAAAATTTAAAGAATTAATTCCTAAATTCCTATTTATTCTATCATCTTTTCATCGTTTCTATTATATTCAGTTTTATTACATTTTATCATGTATTTTATTGACAAGAATTATAAAAGAGTATTTAAACAAAATGAAAAAAGAAACTTGGAGTATAAAGTCAGGATAGGGGTCTGGTAGTAGCGAGGGCACTAAGCCCATTCAAATTGGGTCCAACATGTCCTTTTTTGTGTACCAAGCTTTTAAGTGAAAATTTAAAAAAAAATGATATATTTGGGCCTTATGGCTATAACATGGTCCGTTAACACCATCAACTATTTTATTGTTCCAATTATCTTATTGAATCAATAATAATAAAAATAAACAATAAATAAAAATTGAGAAAGGGAACTAGGGTTCAAAATTGTGACGGTTCAGTTCACACGATACACAAAGAGTCTTCTCTTCCTCAGCCATCGCCTCTCTCTGTTTCCTCTAAACCCACGGAGGTCGCTCCGCCATGCCGGAAGAGACGGAGCTCGTCCACTCCCTAGATCTATTACAGTTGCACCCTCTTCTTATCTGTCTCTACCTTCTTCTCATCTCAGTTTCCTAGATGCGGTTTTTATCTCCGTCACCTTCATCACAATCTCACACCTCCGCCCTCGTCTTCTTCGATCTATAACGTATCAGAACAAAAATGAAAAGAGAAGGAAGCAATGGAATCGTAAACGATTTACCTGTGAACTGCTTGGATGTTGTGCGAATAGAAAACCAGAGGGGAGGTTCCAACGATTAAGGTACCAATTTTCTGCTCACGATCCAATCTTCTTCTTCCCCTTCTTCTACTCATTATTTCCCCTTTTTGTGATTTCAGGATGTTGAGAAATTGTTGTTACGAATTTCTTGTGAAATTCCGAATGAAAGCGACTGGGAAATAAACTCAGCGTTCTTGCTGTGTATGTACTGTGATATTGAAAAGATAGATGGAGACGTAAAGCTCATTGTCATGATGTTGCATTTGCAGGTATTAACAGGTTTTTTGCAGAAGAATCTGAAGTTCAGGGATGCAAAATTGTTGTTGTTCGTCCTGTGTTGATGGAATTTACAATGGGAGAGGAAGATGGAAGAAATGATGGTTGCAGAGAGGGAAGGTTGATGAAGGTGATGGACGAATAAGAGAGATTTTCAGTCGTTTTTGGTTGTCATTCTTCTGGGAGTTGAAGAATGAAGATGGAGAAGGTTGAAGATCATAGAGAGTCAAGGTGGAAGATAATAGAGAGTGAAGGTTGAAGATCAAAAGATAGTGAAGGTTAAAGATCAAAAGATTGCAGATATAGTGGAAAGGTGAGTCTTATAATTTCTGTTGTGAGTGAATCTTCTTCCTTCCAATTTCATTTCTTGTTTCTCTTATGCCCTCTCCCTCAATTATGTTAGAAAACAGTTATACCCCGTGGAGATTCTGTTAGAAACAGTTGGGGTCAAAGTTAGAGGTTGAGCCATTAGAGTTTTGATTCTGTTACGAGGTTATAAAAAAAGTTAGTTAGCTAAACTGGGATTCGGTTACAGTAGTTACAGTTTTTGGTTAGAAAATGGTTAGAACTGTTAGCTCAATTAGGAAAACAGTTAGAAGGTTTTTGGAAGTTGGTTGGAAATCTGTTTTTGATAGTAATGAACTGGTTTTCTTTTGATGAACTGTTTCTTGGGTATGACTGTTTTTTGCAGGTTTGATGGCAGTTGTTAATGATGTAGATGAAGGTGTGATTCAGAGGGTGGAGGATTTGATGAAAATTGGAGAAGGTTCAACACGATTCAGAGATGAGAGAGTGCAGGAATTGAAGGTGAAGGTTGGGGAGGAATGGTTGAAAGAAGGTTGAAGAGGATCAGTGAATATTGATAATGGTGATGATGAATCACCTCCTCATTAAGAGAGAGAGAGAGAGAGAACCAATCTTATGGTGAGTTTTTTTTAACTTTTCTGAATTTTTGAGATATTTTCTCTGACCTTTCTGATAAAAACTGTGAAATCTCTCCCTCTCTTTTTTTTGTTGGATCAGTTAGAATTTAGTTGGTTATGAGTTAATTCCCTGTTAAAAATCGTGAATGAATCCCCTTGTAAATGTTTCTATTATCTATTATAGCTCTACTGGATGTTTGTTAGAAGTTTTGTTGAATCAGTTGGTTTTCTGTTTTGCTGCTTTTTTTTTTAAGTCAGAATTCTGTTAGGAGGTTGGTTATAGGTTGGTTTTGGTTGTTAACAGTTAGGAGCTGAGTTGGAGGTCGAGGGAAGAAATTAAAAAACAGTTAGGATTTGTTATGAAAATTAGTTAGTTTAGTTATGACAGTTGGATGCGGTTAGGGATTAGTTAGAGAATTTGTTATAGAGAATTTTGTTCAGGTGGCTAGATTATGTTACAGGGTTCTGGAATTTTGTTAGAATATAGGGAGTTACAATTTGCAAAAATTTTGTTTTGTTTTTTCTGTTATGACAGTTAAGAAGTTAAAAGTTCTGTTATGGGATGGAATTTGGAAAAATGGTTGGGGGGTTGGAGGTTGTTATTGCATTCTGCTAGTTTTAGTTAATAAACCCCCTTGGACAGTTGTTGTTACAGTTGGTAAAAAAGTTTGTTAGGCAGTTTTGGAAGTTAGTTAGAGATGGGTTATAGGCTGGTTAGAGTTTGGAAAAGGGTAAAAATTGGTTGGTTGTTGGTTTCTGTTACGGTAATTAGGAGGTTTGGAATTAATTGGAAAAACTGTTAGAAAAAAAATTGTCATGTGGTTTTAGCTATTAGTTGGAATGCAGGGTTGTTACAGTTTTGGCTAATCGAGATTTGTTTCCCTAATAATGCAGGCTATGAAGATTTGAAGAATGACAAGGGGCCTAAAGAATAAACTTGGATAAGAAGCATAGTGTACGGTTAAATGAAGACTTGACTCACGACGTGAAAAGTGGGAGAAGGCTTGGTCATGAAGATGGAAGACTTAGGCACTTAGGTTTTAATGCTTTCTTGTAAATTTTTGATGTATTAAAATATGACAAAAATGTAACTTTGGAAAATACATGAAATGATGTAACTATTTATGGTGTAAATGGCCATGACTTTTGGAAACTTTGATGTGGTGATGTTGCGCTAGAATAGGTGATATTCTTTGAAAAGATGGAACTTGATAAATACACTTTGATGAAGAGTATTTGATATTCGAGGAGTATTATTGTTTTCTGGAAGGAGGACAATTATGTTGTACAGCTGATTGAAAAAGATGGACAATATATTCATCTTTATATTAGCGATCATCAATTTGAAAATTGGCTTCTTACTGCTATGTATGCAAGCCCACATGACGCTTATGCGAAGGTGTTGACGAGGGTGGATTTCTCTAATCATTACCCCATCATGATATCTCTTAACAAAAAGAATGGTCCCAAAGCAAATAGAAACTATAGATTTTAAAACGCTTGGTTGATTGATGATAGTTACAATGCTAGAATTAAGAGCTTGTGAAATAAGACAGACAAAATCATGTTGAATCTTAATTACTATCGAATCTCTTTTAATACTTGATGGAAATTTGAAAGAACCTTGAATGTTCTTGAATGATCATGTCTTAAAAATTTGGATTGAAGTTTGTGACTTGTTCTTTGATTTCAAGATAAACCTGGAATGAATTACCCGTACTTTAAAACTTTGATTATCTTTACAATTCCGCCATTCCAAATTTCCATGAAAAGTTCAAATCACCTCGAGACATTAACTTCCAATTCCAAATTATCATTCCATTCACAAACCCTTGACTTGACAACCAATACCACACCAAAGCCTTAAAGAACCATCGAGAAATAAATATAGAATTATATATGACAAGGATAGCTTTGATATGAACATACAACGAAACTCAGTTGATGGGCATTGCCAGCTCAAAACTCCATGAATAAGAAACCATAATCCTCTCGACTTTGGTGCCTTTTGAATGAAGGAACCTCTTGAGATATCAACTAGAAACAACACATCAACTTAATAAGATCCTTAGCTAACGGTGACAACCTTGTAGCTTGATGGGGGAGAAGTTCCCAATAATCAAGAATCTAAACCCTAGTTCCACAAACCACAGTTATTGGGAAACCAACTGATTCAAGCTTGAGTAAAGGTTTGAACCAACAAAGCCATAGAATCCCTAATTCCATAATATCATCGATCCCATGCCAAATTATCGATTAATGAATCAATTCAATTCTAGATGACCTAATGAAGTATGTACGTGAAGAATGAGAGATGCGTAAGCTAGATTATCCTTATGAAGAGGTAGGACAAATTTGGGGTATAACAGTTGCCCCTATTTAATCGTCTTAAACTTGAAAGTACAATTTGCGTGTGCCTTTCGGAAGTTCAAGGTTGAAGATGATTAAATACCAATGCCAAAAATTTGTTCTGGGAGAAAGCGTGAGTGTTTATTTATTTTCGTGATATCTGTTGGGGGAAATAATTTTTTTTGTTTTTTCAATGAAGAGACGGAGATTGGACTTGTAACGTAGCGTGATGCCAATACAAGACAAATGGTTGGTATGAAAAGACAGCGGATGATGTCTACGGGCGACCTACGATCCTAAGGTGAAACATGAGAGTGATTTGATAGAGAACCAAGCCTAAGGGAGATCTCAGGTACTAAGACAAGATATATGGAAAGAACCTAGCCAAGAGGCGATCTCAGGTTCGACGATGAATTGAGGGAAGAACCTAGCCAAGAGGCAATCTCAGGTTCGATGATGATCTATGGGAAGAACCTAGCCAAGAGGCAATCTCAGGTTCGAGGGTGACGGTATTGGGAAGAACCTAGCCAAGAGGCGATCTCAGGTTCTAAGAAGATGGAAGTATTGGTCACGACACAATAACAAAGAGAAAGACATCGATCAGGACACGGAGGCTAACAAGAATACATCGATCAGGACATAATGATTAAAAGGGAGGTAGTATGATGCAAACACAAGGGCAGAGAAGACTTGTAACGTAGCATGATGCCAATACAAGGAAAGGATCGGACTTGTAATGTAGCGTGATGCCAATACAAGGAAGAGATCAGACTTGTAACATAGCGTCATACCAATACAAGGAAAGTACAAATCAGACGAGTGTTTGAATCGATACGGACGAGTATCAAGAAAGGTTAAACACGGACGAATGTTTGAATCAATACGGACGAGTATTGAAATAAGATACGGACGAGTATCAAAAGGTTAAACACAGATGAGTGTTTGAATCAATATAGACGAGTATTGAAAGGAGATACAGACGAGTATAAAAAGGTTAAACACGGACGAGTGTTTGAATCAATACGGACGAGTATTGAAAGGAGATACGTACGAGTATCAAAAGGTTAAACACAGACGACTGTTTGAATCAATACGGACGAGTATTGAAAGAAGATACAGGCGAGTACCAAAAGGTTAAACACGGACGAGTGTTTGAATCAATACGGACGAGTATTGAAAGGAGATACAGACGAGTATAAAAAGGTTAAACACAGACGAGTGTTTGCATCGATACAGACGAGTATTGAAAGAAGATACAAGCGAGTATCAAAAGGTTAAACACTAACGAGTGTTTTCATCAATACGGACGAGTATTGAAATAAGATACGGACGAGTATCAAAAGGTTAACACGGACGAGTGTTTGAATCAATACGGACGAGAATTGAAAGAAGATACATACGAGTATCAAAAAGTTAAACAGGAACGAGTATTGAAAGAAGATACAGGTGAGTATCAAAAGGTTAAACGCAGACGAGTGTTTGGGAATTTACACGGAGAGTGTTTAGAAGTTGACATGACGAGTGTTTAGGGAAGTGACACAGACGAGTGTTTATGAGTTGATGCAGATGAGTGTTTGGAGACCGACACAGACGAGTGTTGGGTTTGGACTTGGTGTATCAATTTTGTTGGAAATTCAGGGTACAAGGTACTAGTACTGTTAGCTGAGCATTGTGAAAGTGAGGGTCATTGACTAGGGATTTTGGGGATGATATCCTCTTGTAGGGACGTATTGTTGTCCTTGAATAATTCAGATATTTTGTGTAAGGTACCTGATCTGGCTCATGCTTCGTATGCATGTTTGAATTTCTTTTTCCGCAAAGACCCACTCTGATGGATCGACTACGCGCTTTTGAGGATGCAATGTTTTGCAGTGATAACTATATGCAATGCGAAGAAATAAACTTCATGGGGATAAGAGAAGGCCCATTGGGAACCGCTGCTTATTACTAGGGATGCCAATACATATCGGCGCTGGAAGCCTACAGTACCGAAGATTTCTAGGGATACCGATAAAAATTTGCATTGCGGAGCCCATGATACTGAAGATTATTGATGACTCTACTGGACATTGAGTTGCTGACGAAGCGAGTCTTCAGATAAGCCGCTGAATTCTGAATTGTACCGTTGGGGAGGAGGTAATCTGGATAAACTTTCACACATCATAAACTGAAGAAGATGGTAGAACTGAATATGACGAAGAATGGATATTGAACACCATGTGAATCTCTCCGAATATATGTCCCAAGTTTACGCACACTGGGGAATTATCTCTTGAATCACTCAGGGATAAAAGATGGGCATGGACACCCAAGAATGCCCCGATTTTGCTCTGTGAATGCCCCGGTTTAGCTTCACTGGGGACGTTCTTGATTAACTCCACTGGGGATGCACTTGTGCGTGCCGAGCCAAATGACGACTACGAACATTCTGAATTCACTTGGGGAATCATATTCGAAGTTGTCTGCAGTAGATGAAGGAGGCTTCGTGCACTGGCTAGGTCAGGGTGACCGTTACGAATTGCTACCTGCAAGGAAAAAAACACTTGGAATGCATACGACATTCCCACATGGTTATACATCAACGTAAAGTCAAGTTTTATCTCGGCTTGAGAATTTTTATTCCCTATGTTTTTAATGCCATGTTTAATAACAAGTAAAACATATTCTGCATACAAAAACATTTCATGATAATAAGAGACAACTTTGATGAAAGCAGATTTTATTGATTGGCCTGTGAATAATCCTTTGTGCAATGAAGCAACTCCTATATTAGGTACTGCGAAACAGAAATGAAAAATACAACAGGTAGAAATGGAAATGAGAGATGCTCGAATTTCCATTAAAACCGGTATTGTTACAGTTCCCATATCCTAAGTTGTCTCAATGCCTTGCCTCTGAAGAGTAGTAGTTGGACCGGTCAATTCGCTGCCAAGGTGCTATAGATTTGCACCTGTCATTCATGAAGAGCATTCAGACTACAACCACTCGCTTAAGATCCCTAATTTTTGCTTGGATCGCCCTTTCGGGTTTTCAACCCAACGGGATACCCATTTTTGCCTAAGTCACCCTTCTGGGTTTTCAACTTAGCGGGTTGTTATTTTTTCATTTTATCCCTAACTTTTGCCTGGACTTTCGTGTCCACCGGGATGCCCTTTTTTTTCCTAAGTCGCCCTTTCGGGTTTTCGACCTAGCGGGTCTCTTCATGCGTAGAATTGTTTTACTGAGTTTGAATTGACTGAGAGTGGAACATCTTCCCCATCCATGTCTGTCAAGATCAACGCACCTCCCAAAAAAGCTCTCTTCATGATGTATGGTCCCTCGTAATTGGGAGTCTATTTTCCCCTTGGGTCGGAATGGCTTTGCACGATGACTCTTCTCAAGACAAGATCACCAGGATAAAACTTTCGAGGATGAATCTTTTTGTCGAATGCTCTTTTCATCCTTTGTTGATACAATTGGCCATGACAGATGGCCGTCAGCCGCTTTTCATCAATCAAATTAAGTTGGTCGAACCTTGTCTGAAGCCGCTCTGCCTCATCAAGCTCGTTCTCCATCAGAACCTTCAACGAAGGAATTTCTACTTCGATAGAAAGCACGGCATCTGTTCCATAGACAAGTGAAAATGGAGTTGCCCCTGTTGAAGTGCGCAAAGATGTTCTATAGCCATGTAGTGCAAAAGGCACATTTCATGCCAATCTTTGTATGTTCTAACCATCTTCTGGACAATCTTCTTTATGTTCTTGTTAGCAGCTTCAACTGCACCGTTCATTTTTGGTCGATACGGCGATGAATTGTGATGTTCAATTTTGAACTCTTCACACAATTCCTTCATCATGTTGTTGTTAAGATTAGAACCATTATCAGTGATGATTCTATGAGGGACTCCGTAATGACATATGATTTATTTCCTGATGAAGTTGGTGACGACCTGTTTGGTTACATTCTTGTAAGAAGCCGCTTCTACCCATTTGGTGAAATAGTCGATAGCCACTAGGATGAATCTATGACCATTCAAAACACTTGGTTCAATCCTTCCAATCATATCAATTCCCCACATTGCAAACGGCCACGGGGAGGTCATAACATTCAGAGGAGTTGGAGGAACATGAATTCTATCTGCATATACTTGGAATTTGTGGCACAATTTTGCATATACGCAGCAATCGCTCTCCATTGTCGTCCAGAAGTATCCTGCTCGTAGGATTTTCTTCTCCATAGAATTCCCGCTCGAATGTGTCCCGAAAGAACCCTCATGGATTTCCTTTATGATCGACTCTGCTTCGTGTCTATCCACGCATCTGAGCATAACCGAGTCATAATTTCTCTTATACAGGACGTCTCCTGATAAGAGGAACTTGGATTCTAACCTTCTAAGCGTACGCTTATTACAAATTGTAGCATTTTTGGGATACTCTTGCTTCTCGAGGTACCGTTTAATGTCGTAATACCACAGCTTCTCATTAGACATATCCTCGGTTGAGAGACAATGGGCGGGAAAGACATGTGCCGACTCTTTGTACCTGAGGATGCGTATATTAGGCACCTGATTTGGAAAGCTCGCCAAAAACATAGATGCTAGTGTGGCTAAAGCATCCGCTAGCTGGTTTTCGTCTCTGGGAATATGTTCAAAGGTGATTTCCTCAAAAGCGGGTATTAACTGCAAGATGTAATCTTTGTACGGAATCAAACTGGGGTGTTTCGTCTCCCAATCACCTCGTAATTGATGTATGACCAAAGCAGAGTCTCCAAAGACTTCAAGGATTTTGATTTTAAGGTCGATGGCTGCCTCCAGACCCATTACACATGCCTCATATTCTACCATATTATTTGTACAATCGAAACATAACCGGGCCTTAAACGGTGTATGAGTATTACATGGAGAAGTCAGTATTGCTCCAATGCCATGACCTTCAGCGTTCGAGGCGCCGTCAAACCTAAGAGTCCATCGCTCTTCTGGATCAACCCAATCATAATCATCAAGTTTCATAACATCTTCATCAGGGAAGTCAAATTTCATTGATTGGTACTCTTCCAACGGTTATGAGCAAGATGATCCGCAAGAATGCTACCTTTGATAGCCTTTTGTGTAATATACTGAATGTCATATTCAGATAAAAGCATATGCCATTGAGCAAGCCTGCCTGTGAGTGCTGGCTTATCAAAGATATACTTTATCGGGTCCATTTTTGATATTAGAAAGGTCGTATATTTCAGCATATACTGCCTCAGACGTCATGCAGCCCAAGCAAGCGCACAACAAGTTTTTTCAAGTAAAGAATACCTGGATTTGCAATCGGTAAACTTTTTACTCAGATAATAAATGGAGTGCTCTTTACATCCTGTTTCATCCTGCTGTCCGAGCACACAACCCATGGATCCTTCCAGCACCGTCAAGTACATGATGAGTGGCCTCCTAGGCACTTGAGGGATAAGGATTGGTGGCTCTTGGAGGTACTGTATGATTTTTTCAAAGGCTTCCTGGAAATTATCATCCCATCGGACATCTTGATTCTTGCACAGCAATTTAAAGATGGGTTCACAAATAGCTGTGAGATGAGAAATGAACCTGGCTATGTAGTTCAATCTCCCAAGGAACCCCCTTACTTATTTTTCATTTTTTGGTGCTGGCATATTCTGTATTGCTTTTACTTTGTCGGTATCTACCTCAATTCCTCGTTGACTTATGATAAAACCGAGTAGTTTACCATATCGCACCCGAAGGTGCACTTGTTCGGATTGAGCCTTAGTCTAAACTTTTGCAGATGTGTAAATAACTTTCACAGATGGACCAAGTGTTCGTCCTCGGTTTGTGATTTTGCAATCATGTCATCAACATATACTTCGACCTCTTTATGAATCATATCATTAAAAAGTGTCACCATGGCACGTTGATATGTTGCACCAGCATTTTTGAGGCCAAAAGGCATGACCTTATAAAAGTAAGTACCCCATGGAGTAGTGAATGTCGTCTTTGTCATGTCTTCTGGGGCCATATTTATTTTATTTATCCCGAAAAACATCCATGAAAGGAGAAAACCGAGGACCCTTTTTTTTCAATGAAGAGACGGAGATTGGACTTGTAACGTGGCGTGATGCCAATACAAGACAAATAGTTGGTATGAAAAGACAGCGGATGATGTCTACGGGCGACCTACGATCCTAAGGTGAAACATGAGAGTGATTTGACAGAGAACCTAGCCTAAGGGCGACCTCAGGTTCTAAGACAAGATATATGGAAAGAACCTAGCCAAGAGGCGATCTCAGGTTCGACGATGATTTGAGGGAAGAACCTAGCCAAGAGGCAATCTCAGGTTTGATGATGATCTATGGGAAGAACATAGCCAAGAGGCGATCTCAGGTTCGACGGTGACGGTATTGGGAAGAACCTAGCCAAGAGGAGATCTCAGGTTCTAAGAAGGTGGAGGTATTGGTCACGACACGATAACAAAGAGAAAGACATCAATCAGGACACGACGGCTAACAGGAATACATCGATTAGGACACGATGATTAAAAGGGAGGTAGTATGATGCAAACACAAGGGCAGAGAAGACTTGTAACGTAGCATGATGCCAATACAAGGAGAGGATCGGACTTGTAATGTAACGTCATGCCAATACAAGGAAGAGATCAGACTTGTAAAATAGCGTCATACCAATACAAGGAAAGTACAACACGGACAAGTGTTTGAATCGATACGGACGAGTATCAAGAAAGGTTAAACACGGACAAATGTTTGAATCAATACAGACGAGTATTGAAAGAATATATGGACGAGTATCAAAAGGTTAAACAAAGACGAGTGTTTGAATCAATACGGACGAGTATTGAAAGGAGATACGGACGAGTATCAAAAGGTTAAACACATAAGAGTGTTTGAATCAATACGGATGAGTATTGAAAGGAGATACGAACGAGTATCAAAAGGTTAAACATGGACGAGTGTTTGAATCAATACGGACGAGTATTGAAAGAAGACACAGGAGAGTACAAAAAGGTTAAACACGGACGAGTGTTTGAATCAATATAGACGAGTATTGAAAGGAGATACAGACGAGTATCAAAAGTTTAAACACGGACGAGTGTCTGCATCAATACGGATGGGTATTGAAAGAAGATACAGGTGAGTATCAAAAGGTTAAACACTAACGAGTGTTTGCATCAATACGGATGAGTATTGAAAAAATATATGGACGAGTATCAAAAGGTTAACACGGACGAGTGTTTGAATCAATACGGAGGAGTATTGAAAGAAGATACAGGCGAGTATCAAAAAGTTAAACACGGACGAGTGTTTGCATCAATACAGACGAGTATTGAAAGAAGATACATGCGAGTATCAAAAGGTTAAACACGGACGAGTGGTAGCATCAATACGGACGAGTATTGAAAGAAGATACAGACGAGTATAAAAAGGTTAAACACGGACGAGTGTTTGGGAATTTACACGGCGGGTGTTTAGAAGTTGACACGACGAGTGTTTAGGGAACTCACACAGACGAGTGTTTATTAGTTGATGCAGATGAGTGTTTGGAGACCAACACAGACGAGTGTTGGGTTTGAACTTGGTGTATCGATTTTGCTAGAAATTCAGGGTACAAGGTACTGGTACTGTTAGCTGAGCATTGTGAAATTTAGGGTCATTGACTAGGGATTTTGGGGATGATATCCTCTTGTAGGGACATATTGTTGTCCTTGAATAATTCAGATATTTTGTGTAAGGTACCTGATCTGGATTATGCTTCGTATGCATGTTTGAATTTCATTTGCCGCAAAGACCCACTCTAATAGATCGGCTACACGCTTTTGAGGATGCAATGTTTTGCAGTGATAACTATATGCAATGCGAAGAAATAAACTTCATGGGGATAAGAGAAGGCCCATTGGGAACCGCTGCTCATTACTGGGGATGTCAATACATATCGGAGCTGGAAGCCTACAGTACTGGAGATTTCTGGGGATACCGATAAAAATTTGCATTGGGGAGCCCATGATACAAAAGATTATTGATGACTCTGCTGGAGACTGAGTTGCTGACGAAGCGAGTCTTCAGATAAGCCGCTGAATTCTGGATTGTACCATTGGGGAGGAGATAATCTGGATAAACTTCCACACATCCTAAACTGAAGAAGATGGTAGAACTGAATATGCCAAAGAATGGATACTGAACACCATGTGAATCTCTCCGAATACATGTCCCAAGTTTATGCACACTGGGGAATTATCTCTTGAATCACTTGGGGATAAAAGATGGGCATGGACACCTGCGAGTGCCCAGGTTTATCTCTGCGAATGCCCCAATTTAGCTTCACCGGGGACGTTCTTGATTAACTCCACTGAGGATGCACTTGCGCGTGCTGAGCCAAATGACGACTCCAAACATGCTGAATTCACTTGGGGAATCATTTTTGAAGTTGTCTATAGTAGATGAAGGCGGTTTCATGCACTGGCTAGGTCAGGGTGACCGTTACAAATTGCTACCTGCAAGGATAAACAACACTTGGAATGCATACGACATTCCCACATGGTTATACATCGACGTAAAGTCAAGTTTTATCTCGGCTTGAGAATTTTTATTCCCTATGTTTCTAATGCCATGTTTAATAACAAATAAAACATATTCTGCATACAAAAACATTTCATGATAATAAGAGACAACTTTGATGAAAGCAGATTTTATTGATTGGCCTGTGAATAGGAATTTGTGAAATGAAGCAACTCCTATATTAGGTAGCTGCGAAACAAAAACGAAAAATACAACAGGTATAAATGGAAATGAGAGATGCTTGAATTTCCATTAAAACCGGTATTATTATAGTTCCCATATCCTAAGGTGTCTCAATGCCTTGCCTCTGAAGAGTAGTAGTTGGACCGGTCAATTCGCCGCCAAGGTGCTATAGATGTAAACCTGTCATTCATGAAGAGCATTCAGACTACAGCCTCTCGCTTAAGATCCCTAATTTTTCCTTGGATCACCCTTTCGGTTTTTCGATCCAACGGGATACCCATTTTTGCCTAAGTCGCCCTTCTGGGTTTTCAACTTAGTGGGTTGTTATTTTTTCATTTTATCCCTAACTTTTGCCTGGACTTTCGTGTCCACCGAGATGCCCATTTTTTTGCCTAAGTCGCCCTTTCGGGTTTTCGACCTTGCGGGTCTCTTCATGCGTAGAATTTTTTGATTGAGTCTGAATTGACTGGGAGTGGAACGTCTTCCCCATCCATGTCTGTTAGGATCAAGGCACATCCCGAAAAATCTCTCTTCACGATGTATGGTCCCTCGTAATTGGGAGTCCATTTTCCCCTTGGATCGTAATGGCTTTGCACGATGACCCTTCTCAAGACCAGATCACCAGGATAAAACTTTCGAGGAAGAATCTTTTTGTCGAATACTTTTTTCATCCTTTGTTGATACAATTGGCCATCATAGATGGCCGTCAGCCGCTTTTCATCAATCAGATTAAGTTGGTCGAACCTTGTCTGAAGCCACTCTGCCTCATCAAGCTTGTTCTCCATCAGAACCTTCAACGAAGGAATTTCTACTTCGACAGAAAGCACGGCATCTGTGCCATAGACAAGCGAAAATGGAGTTGCCCCTGTTGAAGTGCGCAAAGATGTTATGTAGCCATGTAGTGCAAAAGGCACATTTCATGCCAATCTTTGTATGTTCTAACCATCTTCTGGACAATCTTCTTTATGTTCTTGTTAGCAGCTTCGACTGCACCGTTCATTTTTGGTCGATACGACGATGAATTGTGATGTTCAATTTTGAACTCTTCACACAATTCCTTCATCATGTTGTTGTTAAGATTAGAACCATTATCAGTGATGATTCTATGAGGGACTCCGTAATGACATATGATTTATTTCCTGATGAAGTTGGTGACGACCTGTTTGGTTACATTCTTGTAAGAAGCCGCTTCTACCCATTTGGTGAAATAGTCGATAGCCACTAGGATGAATCTATGACCATTCCAAACACTTGGTTCAATCCTTCCAATCATATCAATTCCCCACATTGCAAACGGCCACGGGGAGGTCATAACATTTAGAGGAGTTGGAGGAACATGAATTATGTCTGCATATACTTGGAATTTGTGGCATAATTTTGCATATACGTAGCAATCTCTCTCCATTATCGTCCAGAAGTATCCTACTCGTAGGATTTTCTTCGCCATAGAATGCCTTCTCGAATGAGTCCTGAAAGAACCCTCATGGATTTCGTTTATGATCGACTCCGCTTCGTGTATATCCACGCATCTGAGCAGAACTGAGTCATAATTTCTCTTATATAGGACGTCTCCTGATAAGAGGAACTTGGATGCTAACCTTCTAAGCGTACGCTTATTACAAATTGTAGCTTTTTTGGGATACTCTTGCTTCTCGAGGTACCGTTTAATGTCGTAATACCACGGCTTCTCATTTGACATGTCCTCGGTTGAGAGACGATGGGCGGAAAAGACATGTGCCAGCTCTTTGTACCTGAGGATGCGTGTATTAGGCGCCTGATTTGGAAAGCTCACCGAAAACATAGATGCTAGTGTGGCTAAAGCATTCGCCAGCTAGTTTTCGTCTCGGGGAATATGTTCAAAGGTGATTTCCTCAAAAGTGGGTATTAACCGCAAGATGTAATCTTTGTACGGAATGAAACTGGGGTGTTTCGTCTCCCAATCACCTCGTACCTGATGTATGACCAAAGCAGAGTCTCCAAAGACTTCAAGGATTTTGATTTTAAGGTTGATGGCTGCCTCCAGACCCATTACACATGCCTCATATTTTGCCACATTATTTGTACAATCGAAACATAACTGGGCCATAAACGGTGTATGAGTATTACGTGGAGAAGTCAGTATTTCCCCAATGCCATGACCTGCAGCATTCGAGGCGCCGTCAAACCTAAGAGTCCATCGCTCTTATGGATCAACCCCATCATAATCATCAAGTTTCATAACATCTTCATCAGGGAAGTCAAATTTCATTGATTGGTACTCTTCTAACGACTGATGAGCAAGATGATCCGCAAGAATGCTACCTTTGATAGCCTTTTGTGTAATATACTGAATGTCATATTCAGATAAAAGCATCTGCCATTGAGCAAGTCTGCCTGTGAGTGCTAGCTTCTCAAAGATATACTTTATCGGGTCAATTTTTGATATTAGAAAGGTCGTATATGTCAGCATATACTGCCTCAGACGTCGTGCAGCCCAAGCAAGCACACAACAAGTTTTTTCAAGTAAAGAATACCTAGATTTGCAATCGGTAAACTTTTTACTCAGATAATAAATGGCGTGCTCTTCACGTCCTATTTCATCCTACTGTCCGAGCACACAACCCATGGATCCTTCCAGCACCGTCAAGTACATGATGAGTGGCCTCCCAAGCACTGGAGGGATAAGGATTGGTGGCTCTTGGAGGTACTGTCTGATTTTTTCAAAGGCTTCCTGGAAATTATCATCCCATCAGACATCTTGATTCTTGCGCAGCAATTTAAAGATGGATTCACAAATAGATATGAGATGAGAAATGAACCTGGCTATGTAGTTCAATCTCCCAAGGAACCCCGTACTTATTTTTAATTTTTTGGTGCTGGAATATTCTGTATTTCTTTTACTTTGTCGGGATCTACCTCAATTCCTCGTTGACTTACAATAAAACCGAGTAGTTTTCCAGATTGCACCCCGAAGGTTCACTTGTTCGGATTGAGCCTTAGTCTAAACTTTTGCAGACGCGCAAATAACTTTCGCAGATGGACCAAGTGTTCGTCTTTGGTTTTTGATTTTGCATTCATGTCATCAACATATACTTCGACCTCTTTATGAATCATATCATGGAAAAGTGTCACCATGGCACGTTGATATGTTGCACCAGCATTTTTGAGGCCAAAAGGCATGACCTTATAACAGTAAGTACCCCATGGTGTAGTAAATGTCGTCTTTGTCATGTCTTTCGGGGCCATCTTTATTTGATTGTATCCAGAAAAACCATCCATGAAGGAGAAAACTGAGGGCTAAGCCGTATTATTAACCAATACGTTAATGTATGGTAATGGGAAGTCGTCCTTTGGGCTTGCTTTGTTCAAATCTCGATAGTCTACACACATGCACACCTTCCCATCTTTCTTAGCGACAGGTAGGATGTTGGCAATCCAATCTGAGTATTCACATACCAACAAAAAGCCTGCGTTCAACTGCTTTTCAACTTCTTCTTTGATTTTGAGAGACACATCTGGACGAGTTCTCCTCGGCTTATACTTTACCAGAGGACATTCTGGTTTGTGTGGCAAGTGGTGCATGACTATATCCATATCTAGACCAGGCATATCTTCATACGACCAGGAAAAGATGTCGGAGTACTCTCTGAGAAGCTCAATCAACCCCTTCTTTACGTCGTCTTGCAAAGCGGCCCCTATCTTGACCTCGCTTTTTACTACGTCGGTGCCGAGATTGATGACTTCAATAGCTTCTTGATGAGGCAAGATCGTTTTCTCTTCTTGTCTCAACAGCCTTTCTAATTCTTCTGGAATTTCACAATCTTCTCCACTACCCTCATTGGCTTGATCATTCGGATTTCCAAGGATATTGGTGCAAGGAACTGTAACATCATCGTTTTTTATGGAATTCGAGGCAGACCTGCATGATTGATGAATCATGCCTTATTTTAGAATATGGATGCAATTTGGAAAATGGTTAAAGAGTTAGAATGAAAAGCATTGCCCTTTTTATTTTACGAAAATAAGAAAAGATAGAGAGCAAAAATTGTATGCAAAAATGACATTTTATTCAATTTTTAAACAAACATAGAAACATGAGGGGGCCCTTTTCACAAGCTGTCAACATGCTTCAGACAAAAGCATGTGACTTATTTAAAACAAGAACATTACATGTCAAAGAAAACCACTTCGGGAATATCAGTGACAGTCCAATTACCGAGCTCTTGATCAGGCGTAATCTGGTAGATGTACTGAGCCATGTCTACATCATCTTCATCATCCATTGCATGGATTTATCCTCGAGCCCGCGGACCGGCCTTAACAAATACCTCTAAAAGCGGAGGAACTTGTTTTCCTTTGAGCATAGTTGGACTCGTGCCAACATGGTCTGAAAAAGAGGACCCGAACCTAAGTCCAGACTTGTCCTACGTTTTGCGCACCTCTATCACTTTTCCCCAGTCTTTATTAGGAATCCTTGATTCCACAATGGCTTTAGCATCCCTCAAAGAAACCATTGGAACTCCAGACTTCTTTGTAGTTTCAAGAAGGGCGGGGAATGTGTCAACACAAATGATTTCCAAGGCTTGGAAAGGGGTTTCATGAACTTCCCCATCCACTTCGACATAATGGAAGGAAGTAACATTGTTGATCACGACATCTTCCTCTCCGCCAATAATGATAACCTTGTCTTAGATGATGAACTTCAAACGTTGGTGTAGGGTTGAAGTAACGGCCCCTGCCATATGTATCCACGGACGTCCCAGTAAGCAAGTGTAAGATGGATGAATGTCCATGACATAAAACGATAGGTAGAACACGTGTGGGCCGATTTTGATGGGCAAGTCAACTTCCCCTTCCACAGATCTCCTCGACCCATCAAAAGCTTTGACTGTCAGCGTACTGGGTTTCATCATCACCCCATCCATGTTCAGCTTGAATAGAGTATGCTTAGGCATCACGTTCAAGGAAGACCCAGTGTCTACTAGGACTCGAGACATTACAGTATCTAAGCATCTGATGGAAATATGCAGCGCCTTATTGTGAGCTCGGCCCTCAGGAGGGAGCTCGTCATCACTGAAGCCCAGACAATTTCCTGCAGAAATATTCGTAACAACCCCTTCAAATTGGGCCACAGAAATTTCAGGATTCACATGGGAACCGTGCAGAATTTTCATCAAGGTGGTTCGATGAGCTTTGGAGTAGAGGAGGAGGGATAAGATTGAGATCTTTGCAGGCGTCTGATTCAGCTGGTCAACCACCTTGAAATCTCTCTTCTTGATTAATATGATTAGCTATTCCACTTGTTGTTCAAAAGACGTCCCAGGAGAATCATTAACTACCTGTTTACCTTTATCTCTCACATAAATCTCTTTGATAACTTCTTTAGGAGGTGGTGGAGTAGGAGCAAAGGCTCTCCCACTTCGAGTTATTCTACTAGTCCTGACAATGTTGGTTACATCCTTATTTTCAATCGGCAGACAAACAACTTTCTTTCCCCAAATGTATATGGAATTATACTCCCATGGCACTGCTTCGTTAACGGTTAATGGACCGGGAACCAAACTTGGAAGTGTTAATGCTTGGGTTGGCGGGGGAGCAACCGGATTCAGATTTGGTGCAGGGAGCGTTGGAACTTGTATAACCAATGGAACTCTTGAAGTATTCCTCTGAACATTGGCCGGATAATACGGAATCTCCAAAATAGAGACATCACCTTCGGGGATGACTTTCTCAACTCTAACAACCCCTTCGTCCATCAGTTTCTGAATGGAGTTTTTCAAATCCTCACACTCGTCCGGATTGGATGAGAATTTCAAACAAAAGTCGTGAAGCTCTTGTAGAACTTCTTTCTGTAAAAGATGCTTTCTCAAAACTACCATTGACATCTGAATGTGTTCAACCTGAGTCACTAAGTCGCGGTCATCATCAAACCCAATAACATTGATAGCAGCCCCATGATGAGGAGGCATAGGATTGTTCTGAACATTAGGGCCTATAGGCGCGAAGCTTAGCTCCTTGGCATCCAAAAGAGATTGTACCTTGTATTTTAAAGCTCAGTAGTTTTCAATCGAGTGATCGGGAGCACCCGAATGAAATTCACAACGTGCGTTAACATCATAACCCCTTGGAAGTTCTACCGGTGGGGGAGGTAACTCTAGAAGTTGTACCAACTGACCAGCTAGCAACTGCGGGAGTAATTGAGCATATGACATCGGGATTGGACCAAACCTCCTTTCGGGATACTTTTGCGGCCTTTGTTGACCCCTTTGTCCTTGGGGCCTTTGGTTCTGTTGATAGTTTTGCGGCGGTGCATATTGTTATTGTGGAGCAGCAACAGGGGTTTGATAATATGGAACCTGTACAATAGCTTTCCCCTTATCATCAGAGGCGTTGCTCACCTCTCCTTCCTTTTTCTTGACAAAACCGCTAGAGTATAGTTTCTTCCCACCACCTGAGTTGTTGTTACCATTCGTGACAGATGCACCTGTAATAGTCCCTACTTTAATACACATTTCAACCTGCTCCCCGATGATGACCATATCTAAAAATGAATCAGAATTACTACTGAGCATATGTTGCAAATACGGGCCTTGGAGGGTACTCATGAACAGATCTACAAATTCCCTATCTAGGAGAGGAGGTTGAACTCTTGCTGCCAAACTGCGCCATCTCTGGGCATACTCTTTGAAAGACTCGTCAGTCTTTTGAGACATATTCTGCAGTTGTGCACGGCTAGGCGCCATGGCGGTGTTGTAGTGATAATGTTTTAAGAAAGCATCAACAAGCTCACTTCAGTTACTAACATGAGTTTGCTCCAACTGCATGTACCACTCTAATGGAGCTTCAGAAAGACTGTCCTGAAAGAAATGCATAAGCAACGACTCATTGCTAGCATAAGCAGCCATCTTTCTATAGTAAGATCAGAGACATGAGTCTCTGGGCATGTACCTTCCTTATACTTTTCGAAATCAGGTAGCTTAAACTTTGGTGGAATCACAACCCCTGGAACCAAACACATGGAAGTGGCACTGAATCCCGGCTTCTTAGAAGTCTCCATAGCCTTCAAGCGTTCTTCCAAAGCCTTGTACATCTTAGCAGTTTCTGACAAATCAGCCGTAGAATCCTTTGGAGGGTCATCAAGATCGATGACATCATGGTGGTCATCCACAATAAGTCATGGGTTCTCCTTAGGAATCCCCCCTGTGGTTATTCCTGGGTCCACCATTCTCGGACGTGGAGGCATTGTCTACCAGTTTAGTAACGCTTATTCTGAGCTCTTCCTGCCCTTGGATGATGGCATGAAGAGTTTCCATGAGCTGATTCATTCGATCACCCATGATGTCCATGTCTTTGCGGAGAGCGGCATGGTTCTACTTAATCTGTTCCATAATCTTCAACTTGTTGGCTCGAGTGCAGTAAGGATGTAAGGAAGTCGTCTTGTAGATTCTGATAACAGGAGGCAAAACCATCGGATAAAAATCCCGTAAGAAAACCTGCAATTCATGAAATGCATGATATGTATGATGTATGAAATGATTGTCCATTCCGGTTTTTTACGGTTCCATTACCGTCAGCAGTAATCGAGAAACATGATGGTAAGGATGACCATATAAAGAAAATATCCAGAAACAAGAGAAATTCCCGCAGAGTTGAATACACAAAAGTTATGGGATGATAAGATGAGCAAATTCGCCTAACAAGCTTGTCAGTGATTGAAGTAACAATATGATAATCAGTCTGAATGCAAGCTACCACTCTTCTTCCATTTCTATCTTCTATATCATATCATCAAGGCCCAAATAAAGTTCCTTAGTGATGGTTTTAAAATCATGCCTGTTCAGACTAGCAACAAATGTGTGCTCGACAAACTTGAAAAAACGAGAGTATTTTTCAGGAGTTGGAACAATATGATGGTCCTGGGAGGTAAAACACTGTAACTCGTGGTTGTAAAACTGAAGCAGGGTCAAAGCATCATCATGTTTTCCGATAAGATCTTTTTGCATTAGGGTGGATTAAAAGATACTTTAAATTCTTCAAAAAAAGGCCAAGAACTTGAACGGAAGGCTTGGGTAGCACAGATAAGTACAATCGTCCCTCCTGATCCTCTTGAGAACATCATTGTTGCTAGACATCACTAACAGAAACTATAGCACCGTGAAGTAACCCGGAATGGATGTGCATATGCAGGGTTAGTATATAGTTTTATTTTTCTGACATTTCTTTTGAAAAATAAATATGATATGATGTGAGTGCAAATGACCATGGGGTTACTACTTCCATGATACCGGTTTCTGTTATACTGTTTCTGCAGTCTGTGAGTACTAAGATCATAGGTCTGGGACATAAACCAAAGATCCTCATGAATAGATTCAGAGCCCAGAAAATAAATCTGAGATTCCCCTAGTTACTGATAGAAATCCAGGACATAACCATTAGAACCAATAGTCATTGTCTGAGCATGGTCACCATTTGAATATGAGCAATTATCTGAACATAGTCACCAACCGTACCTGTGATGATAATTCCCTCCCCACTCACGGGTGAAAACTAGGTCAAGGCAAGGTCATGGTAACTCAGAATCGAGGATACTCCTGAAAAACTATCTCCGTATCACCTACGTGAAAATGATAGCCCCTCATTTGTACCTCATTTGAGCGTGGACGACATGGCGGCGATAGTGAGACTTAAGTCAAATAGCCTTTCATGTTCCACTCTATTACTAGGGTTCTTATGGTATACAGCTCTGGCCTGGGTATTGGGCCTTTTACCTCATAGTAACACCCACTCAATAAGAAGCGGATCCAGTAAAACAGTAGTATATGGAAGACGGTAAAATGCAATGCATACATATGCTCAGATATATACAAAATGAATGAATAAACTGAAAGCATAAAGATAAACACCCAAAGAAAATAAAGCAAGAGCTAGGAGCGACTCCGGGATGGACCAGCATTTGGTTGAGCTGTCCCCAGCGAAGTCGCCAGCTGAAACAACCGGCTAAAAATCATCAAACAATAAAGTCGCCATCGAACGTCTTTTATCCCATGTGTAGGGAAAGGTAAACATCGAGAAAACATGAGAAGTGAGAACTCACGATCTTGCAACCGAGAGATCGGGTAAGGGAGTCTGTTACGCGAGGGGAAGGTATTAGCATCCCCACACGCCCGTAGTACTTTATGGTATCCACTCTTGTTGTCTATCTTATGGGTGTGTTTAATCTATGCTTATTGTTTACTATACTACTAAAGGGAGAATGCATGCAAAATAAAGGAGAAAAGAATGTAGGGAAAATAAAATTGTGCTTGCCTGGGCCCTACCCCAATGCCTACGTATCCTTTTTGAGGAATCAGAGCTACCGTAGTTCAACTCACATGATTTTGTTTGTTTGTGTTTTTTAATGGATCATGTTAATCCCGCCTTCTGCCGCAACTCGACCTTTGGAGACTTATGTGTTGGTACAAAAGTAAAATAATCATGTCCTTACCTAAAAAGGGTTTTAGAGAAATGGTGCTCGAGCGCACAAAATGGTTTGAATTTGTTTGTATTTTTGTTACCTTGAAAAAGGGTTTTAAGTATGATTAGCATGTTTTTGATTTGCTAAGAAAAGAATTTTTTGTTTTGAATGCAAGGATGAAAGAAGGGGAAGAAAAGAGTCTAAGGGAGACTAGCCTATTTCTAACCTGGTGTTATCATACAATGGTAGTCCTATGTCAAAGATGAAAGGGGAAATTTCTACCTACTGTTAGCATGCATGGTTTACAACCTAAGGTCTAACTTGCGTCCGAATGGAGCAAGCATATCCTAAGGTAACATGGTATGTACAAGGATAAAGCAAGCAAGCTAATAAGCTCAAGAGAGCACACCTAAAGAGATCCTACCTAAGTTAGCATGCCAAAGAAAGTCTAACAAAACTATCCTATAGGGAGCATGCAATGAGAGCGAAGTCGTGATCTCAATTTCTAAATTTAGTGACTCATCGATCGGCAAGAAATAAAGGAAAGCGATAAAGTCCTATAGGGAGCATGCACTGAGAGCGAAGTCGTGATCTCAATTGCTAAAATGAGTGACTCATCGATCAACAAGAACGTAAATTAACACAAGCACAACACATATAGAAAATGAAGTGTGGAATGCCTGTTACAGGTCTTTAAACAGCGACTTCGAGCGCACGCTCTTTATTTCCTACTACACATGATATCTAGAAAGCGATGACGAAATTCGATAAAGTGCGAAGGAGTACAAGGGTAGTAGCGGAGGCTACCAAAGCAAGCAAGTCGTCAAGAGCAGGCAAAAGCACTGAAAAAGCAGGGATCACACGTCAAACAAGCTTTACCAAGAAACAAACAAAGTCAGAAATAATATCTAACTAAGATAATGGAAAACACATATTGCGAATGCAATGCGTAATCAGAAGTTTCTTGGACAATGGACAAACGCGTCAAAAAATAACATGGTAAAGCGGCATGAAAATACAGATCATAACTAAAAAAAGAAAAAAAAATACTTTTTATGATTAGTTTTTTATGCAAAGAATATTCTAGAAAATTTAAAGAATTAATTCCTAAATTCCTATTTATTCTATCATCTTTTCATCGTTTCTATTTTATTCGGTTTTATTACATTTTATCATGTACTTTATTGACAATAATTATAAAAGAGTATTTAAACAAAATGAGAAAAGAAACTGGGAGTATAAAGTCAAGATAGGGGCCTGGTAGTAGTGAGGGCACTAAGCCCATTCAAATTGGGTCCAGCATGTCCTTTTTTGTGTACCAAGCTTTCAAGTGAAAATTAAAATAAAATGATGTATTTGGGCCTTATGTCTATAACATGGTCCGTTAACACCATCAACTTTTTTACTGTTCCAATTATCTTATTGAATCAATAATAATAAAAATAAACAATAAATAACAATTGAGAAAGGGAACTAGGGCTCAGAATTGTGTCGGTTTAGTTCACACGATACATAGAGAGTCTTCTCTTCCTCAGCTGTTGCCTCTCTCTATTTCCTCTAAACCCACAGAGATCGCTCTGCCACGCCGGAAGCGATGGAGCTCGTCCATTCCCTAGATCTATTACAGCTGCACCCTCTTCTTATCCGTCTCTACCTTCTTCTCATCTCAGTTTCCTAGATGTGCTTTCTATCTCCGTCGCCTTCATCGCAATCTCACACCTCCGCCCTTGTCTTCTCCGATCTATAACGTATCAGAACAAAAATGAAAAGAGGAGGAAGCAAGGGAATCGTAAACGATTTACCTGTGAACTGCTTTAATGTTGTGCGAATATAAAACCATAGGGGAGGTTCCAACGATTAAGGTACCAATTTTCTGCTCATCATCCAATCTTCTTCTTCCCCTTCTTCTACTCAGTCTTTCCCCTTTTTGTGATCTCAGGATGTTGAGAAATTGTTGTTACGAATTTCTTGCGAAATGCCAAATGAAAGCGATTGGGAAATAAACTCAGCGTTCTTGCTGCGTATGTGTTGTGATATTGAAAAGATAGATGGAGACGTAAAGCTCGTTGTCGTGATGTTGCATTTGAAGGTATTAACAGGTTTTTTGCAGAAGAATCTGAAGTTCAGGGATGCAAAATTGTTGTTGTTTGTCCTGTGTTGATGGAAGTTGCAATGGGAGAGGAAGATGGAAGAAATGATGGTTGCAGAGAGGGAAGGTTGATGAAGGTGATGGACGAATAAGAGAGATTTTCAGTCATTTTTGGTTGTCATTCTTCTGGGAGTTGAAGAATGAAGATGAAGAAGGTTAAAGATCATAAAGAGTCAAGGTGGAAGATCATAGAGAGTGAAGGTTGAAGATCAAAAGATAGTGAAGGTTGAAGATCAAAAGATTGAAGATATAGTGGAAAGGTGAGTCTTATAATTTCTGTTGTGAGTGAATCTTTTTCCTTCCAATTTCGTTTCTCCTTTCTCTTATGCCCTCTCCCTCAATTCTGTTAGAAAACAGTTATACCCCGTGGAGATTCTGTTAGAAACAGTTGGGGTCAAAGTTAGAGGTTGAGCCGTTAGAGTTTTGATTCTGTTATGAGGTTAGAAAAAAAGTTAGTTAGCTAAGCTGGGATTCGGTTACAGTAGTTGCAGTTTTTGGTTAAAAAATGGTTAGAACTGTTAGCTCAATTAGGAAAACAGTTAGAAGGTTTTTGGAAGTTCGTTGGAAATCTATTTTTGATAGTAATGAACTGGTTTTATTTTGATGAATTGTTTCTTGGGTATGACTATTTTTTGCAGGTTTGATGGCAGTTGTTAATGATGTAGATGAATGTGTGAATCAGAGAATGTAGGATTTGATGAAAATTGGAGAAGGTTCAACATGATTCAGAGATGAGAGAGTGCAGGAATTGAAGGTGAAGGTTGGGGAGGAATGGTTGAAAGAAGTTTGAAGAGGATCAATGAAGATTGATAATGGTGATGATGAATCACCTCCTCATTCAGAGAGAGAGAGAGAACCAATCTTATGGTAAGTTTTTTTTAACTTTTCTGAATTTTTGAGATATTTTCTCTGACCTTTCTGATAAAAATTGTGAAATCTCTCCCTCTTTTTTTGTTGGATCAGTTAGAATTTAGTTGGTTATGAGTTAACTCCCTGTTAAAAATCGTGAATGAATCCCCCTGTAACTGTTTCTGTCATCTATTATAGCTCTGCTGGAAGTTTGTTAGAAGTTTTGTTGAATCAGTTTGTTTTCTGTTTTGCTGCTTTTTTTTTGAAGTCATAATTCTGTTAGGAGGTTGGTATAAGTTGGTTTTGGTTGTTAACAGTTAGGAGCTGAGTTGGAGGTCGAGGGAAGAAAGTAAAAAACAGTTAGGATTTGTTATAAAAATTAGTTAGTTTAGTTATGACAGTTGGATGCGGTTAGGGATTGGTTAGAGAATTTGTTATGGAGAATTTTGTTCAGGTGGCTGGATTATGTTAGAGGGTTTTGGAATTCTATTAGAATATAGGGAGTTACGATTAGCAAAAATAATGTTTCGTTTTTTCTGTTGTGACAATTAAGAAGTTAAAAGTTCGGTTATGGGCTGGAATTTGGAAAAATGGTTGGGGGGTTGGAGGTTGTTATTGCATTAGGCTAGTTTTAGTTAATAAACCCCCTTGGACAGTTGTTTTTACAGTTGGTAAAAAAGTTTGTTAGGCAGTTTTGGAAGTTAGTTAGAGATGGGTTATAGGCTGGTTAGAGTTAGGAAAAGGGTAAAAATTGGTTGGTTGTTGGTTTATGTTACGGTAATTAGGAGGTTTAGAATTAATTGGAAAAACTGTTAGAAAAAAAAACTGTCATGTGGTTTTAGCTATTAGTTGGAATGCAGGGCTGTTACAGTTTTGGCTAATCGAGATTTCTTTCCCTAATAATGCAGGCTATGAAGATTTGAAGAATGACAAGTGGCCTAAAGAATTAACTTGGAGAAGAAGCATAGCGTACGGTTAAATGAAGACTTGACTCACGGCGTGAAAAGTGGGAGAAGGCTTGGTCATGAAGATGGAAGACTTAGGCACTTAGGTTTTAATGCTTTCTTGTAAATTTTTGATGTATTAAAATATGACAAGAATGTAACTTTGGAAAATACTTAAAATGATGTAACGATTTATGGTGTAAATGGCCTTGACTTTTGGAAACTTTGAGGTAGTGATGTTGCGCTACAATAGCTGATATTCTTTGAAAAGATGGGACTTGATAAATACACTGTGATGAAGAGTATTTGATATTCGGGGTGTATTATTGTTTTCTGGAAGGAGGACTGTTATGTTGTACAACTGATTGAAAAAGATGGACAATATATTCAACTTAATATTAGCGATCAACAATGTGACAATTGGCTTCTTATTGCTATGTATGCAAGCCCACATGACGCTTATGCGAAGGTGTTGATGAGGGTGGATTTCTGTGATCATTACCCCATCATGATATCTCTTAACAGAAAGAATGGTCCCAAAGAAAAGAGAAACTATAGATTTTAAAGCACTTGGTTGATTGATGATAGTTACAATGCTATAATTAAGAGCTTGTGGAATAAGACAGACAAAATCATGTTGAATCTTGATTACTATCGAATCTCTTTTAATACTTGATGGAAATTTGAATGAACCTTGAATGTTCTTGAATGATCATGTCTTAAAAATTTGGATTGAAGCTTGTGACTTGTTCTTTGATTTCAATATAAACCAGGAATGAATTACCCGTATTTTAAAACTTTAATCATCTTTACAATTCCGCCATTCCAAATTTCCATGAAAAGTTCAAATCACCTCGAGACCTTAACTTCCAATTCCAAATTATCATTCCAATCAAAAACCCTTGACTTTACAACCAATACCACACCAATGCCTTAAAGAACCATCGATAAATGAATATAGAAGTATATATGACTAGGATAGCTGTGACATGAACATCCAACGAAACTCAGTTGATGGGCATTTCCTGCTCAAAACTCCATGAATAAGAAACCATAATCCTCTCGACTTGGGTGCCTTTTGAATGAAGGAACCTCTTGAGATATCAACTAGAACCAACACATCAACTTAATAATATCCTTAGCTGACAGTGACAACCTCGTATCTTGATGGGGAAGAAGTTCCCAATAATCAAGAATCTAAACCCTAGTTCCACAAACCACAGTTATTGGGAAACCAACTGATTCAATCCTGAGTAAAGGTGTGAACCAACAAAGCCATAGAATCCCTAATTCCACAATATCATCGATCCCATGCCAAATTATCAATTAATAAATGAATGCAATGCTAGATGACCTAATGAAGTATGTACATGAAGAATGAGAGATGCGTAAGCCAAATTATCCTTATGAAGAGGTAGGATAAATTTGGGGTATTACAGATAGGAATGCAAAATTATGCGCAAAATCATGCATGATATGAAATGCACATAATTTATTTTGTTTATTCAAGGAACTAAAAGAATCACAAACAATGCAAATATTGAAGTACTAACACATTTGGAAATACTGAAGAAATCTCATTTTAATAATAACTTTGAAATGGACTATAACTTTTAGTACAAGTTTCAATAATCCTAAGTACAATAGAATAAAGATAGAATTTAAAAGTATTAGGGAGCCAAAGGTGATGAAGATCTCTCCACACACTAATGCTTTCCCTTGAGTCTTGAAATTTGAGCCTTCAACTGCTTGTTCTTTTCTACATACCTGTCAGCGACTTCTTTCTCTCCATCAGAATCATAAAATGGGTGACTGGGACATGGCTGAACTCTAGAGGAAAATAAATCCTCTTGCTTCTTCATCATCTCCATAGCATGACTCTCAAGAATCTCAATCAAGTCATCCTTCTCTTTCAATTCTATTGAGTAGGACACTTCCAAAGTCTGGTACTTGTTCTTCCATGCTTTCTTCTCTTGCTACATCCTAACTAAGGCCAGCTAAAGTTCTTCCACATCATCAAAGAGAGGAGGAGTAGTCCTCATAAACATATCATATATAGTTTCTTCACGAGAATAAGGAATCTTAAATTGAATTGCCCTTGCTTGTACCCAATGGAAATGAGGCTCTAAGGAAACATATATTCTTGATCCAAAATGTTTTTCTACCCTTCCAATAAATATGGCGTTAAGCCTTTTCAATCTTTTCCTTAGCTGCCTTGTGATCTTCTCCTTCTTTGAGGAAGAATCCACTCAGATGAATGTTGGTTGGCTTGTCTCTCATTGGATATCCAAGTTGGCGGCATGCAAGAACAGGATTGTAGTTAATTACTCCCTTTGTACCAAGAAGAGGCACATTGGGGAAACTACCACAAATATTAATAATATTCACATCATATCAATTCTGATGATACCAGTCAATGTCATAATGAGTGGGAGCCATAATCTTCAGGGCTCAATGCAGTTCCTTCTTGATATCCCAAAAAGCAACAGACCGAGGTAACTAAGAAATAAACCACTGATATAACAATGGTGTGCAATAGATGACCATCCATCCATGATAGAAATACCAAAGATGGATGGAATAATAAGTATCTCCTAGCAATGTAGGGGCTCGGTTCCTAATCAGAAAGATCCTAATAGCACTAACATCCACAAATTTGTCGATGTTAGGAAACAAGAACAACCCATAGGCAAGCAAAGCAAAGATAGCTTCAAAAGCAACAGTACTCTTCATCTTGACGAAGTAATGAGATTTTTCCAATAGAAACTGAGCAGGTAAACCTATGATTCCTCCTTTGGTAGTCATGTTAGCATCGATCTCATACTTCCTCAAATGAGTTATGGTGGAAATCTCATGATACTTAGGCTCTCCTTCTAAGCCGATGAAAGGAACATAATCAGTAATAGGTAAACCTAGTGAGTAAGAAAACTCATCCAATATGGGCATCAGCTGATAATCAGGAAAAGTAAAACACCGGCACAATGGATCATAGAACTAGACCAACTTATAAAGAATACCCTCCTTCATATTGAGTGTCATAAGAGGCACAATGGCTTCATACTTATTCCAGAAATCTGTAGAACTCTCAATCTTAGGAATCAAACTAATCAGTTCATCTATCTTAGGATCCTTGAAACTGTACTTCCGAGTCTTCCTCCTTCCAAAATACATGGTCAAAAAGGTACCTGAGATATTTGCAAAAGTCAACCTTAAGTTCCTTGAAAAACTGTCAAAAGAATGCTCATGGGTGCATGAATGCATGATGATGCAACAATCACACACAAGATCACAAACATGGGGGTTCATAGGTTGAACGTCTCAAGCATGAAGTCAAAGATACTACCCACAAGGTAAGGACTAATGGTTTATCACCTATCGAACAAGGTTTTAAGGAGATCCCAAAGTCTACATTCTTCCTTCGAATATTACCAACATCCCGATTAGCTCGATAATTTGCAGTATTCTCAGTAAAAACTCGTCTGAGTGTAGAATCGCATGACAACTACTTCCGAATTTCTCCGTTAAAGTCTCCGCACTAAACCTAAAAGGACAAGATGAGTTAAGGGTTCTGCGGTCTCTCAGCTTCTCGAGCTCCCAGGTTGAAAGCAACAATGTCTTCCCGATTGCTTGGTAAACAAATACTACAGTCAAAGGAGTCTCCACTGAGTGGGGGATCTCATGTCTCTTTTTTTGGGATTCCTCCCTCAAATTTAACATGACTATACCGCCCGTCCTATCTTAATTTTGCCCAAGTCTGGGTATAGGACTTATAAGATATCACCAAGCACCCTGAAAACCAGGAAAATCCAGGCATACATATATACAACAAATAATATACGACAAATAATATACAACAAATAATGGCACATACACAAATAAATAAAGATAGGCTCAACCCACTTAGAGAATTATATCCCCAGTGAAGTCGCCATTTTTCTGTAGCGGTAGAAAAGTTGAGACTAATCCATTGGATTGACTTAACTCGTACAGATCAAATAAAATTGCCGCAGCGCTTTATTAATTCCAAAGGAAATGGGAAAAGAGCAAATTAACCTAAATAAAGAGGGGGAGAATCTATGTACGAGGGTTGGTTGTGCAAAGGGAAGGTATTAGCACCCTAAACATCTAAGGTATTCTGCAGGAACCTCTTCGAAAAAATATGTATTTTTGGTTATAAAAGGTGTATAAAAAATAGATGGTGGAGATGAGAAAAAAAGTATTTTTTACAATTTTTTCATCCGTCGCGGTTGTGAACCTTTAATGCCTATGTACCACCTTCCGTGCAATAGGGGATCAGGGTACTCAATTTTCACATCAAAAATTTTAAAACACATGTGTGTTGGCTAATTTTAAGAGAAGATACATCATCATCATATCTGAGTGGAAGACATACTTACTACCCACAATTATGAGAAAGGAGAATTTTCATCATCTCAAAGTGGAGGATATAGCTTGGATTTTAAAATCAACAAAGCCTCACTCAACACCCAAGTGGAAAATATCTCACTTTACTACATATCATATAAGTATAGTAGCTCACCTCACTACAAGAATCGACAAGAGTCTAATCTTTTGAGAAAAGGGTTTTAAAGTAAAAAGCCAAAGTGGCAAAATGGTTTGAATGAAGTTAATTGACTTTTAGTCTTTCAAAAGATGTCAAAGTATGGTTAAGTTGATTAAAAATGGATTAAGAAAATATTTTTAAAAAAATGCATGGACCTAAGTGTAGCGGTAGAAATGTTCAAGACTAATCCATTGGATTGACTAGACTTTATACAAATCAAAATAAAAATCGCCACTGCGCTTTATTGTTTCCAAAGGAATGGGAAAAGATCGAATAACCCAAAAGAGGGGGAAATATTCAAGGTAAGGGGGTTGGTTATGCAAAGGGAAGGTATTATCACCCTAAACATCTACGGTACTCCGTAGGAACCTCTTTGAAAAATTTGTATATTTTGGCTCTAAAAATGTGTTGTATAGAAATAGATGGTGGACGTGAGAAAAGAAGTATATTTTTATGATTTTTGCACCCGCCGCGGTTGTGAACCTTTAGTGCCTATGTACCACCTTTCGTGCAATAGGGGATCAGGGTACACATAGTTCCTCTTTTAAAAATTTGAAACACAAGTGTGTTGGTTGATTTTAAGAGATAACACATCATCGTTATTGTCCGTGTGGAAAACATACTTACTACCCACAATCATGAGAAATGAGAATTTGCATCATCTCAAAGTGGAGGATATGGCTTGTATTTTAAAATAAACAATGTCTCACTCAACACCCAAGTGGAAAATATCTCTCTTCACTACATATTATAGAAGTATAGTTGTTTGCATCACTACAAGGATTGACAAGAGTCTAATATTTTGAGAAAAGTTTAAAGATAAAAGTCAAAGTGGCAAAATGATTTGAAATGAGATTGATTGACTTTTATTCTTCTCACAAAAAAATGTCAAGGTATTATTAAATTGATTGAAGTTTATTTATGAAAATGTTTTGAAAATGCATGGACCTAAGTCCAAGTTTATTATGAAAGTGTTTCAAGTTTAGAAATAAGAAGAATTTTCAAAAGGATGGAGAACATTTTTGAAATTAAAGAATATGGGAGGAGAAGAAGAGACTATCCTAAGGCATAAGGTAAAAGCTAAGGAGAAGGATCATCTAACCAACAAGAAGCCAAAACTTGAAATTATGAGCCAAGATAGAATTCCCATTATTTGGATTGAAACCAAGCAAGCAAAGATACTAGACCTCTTGAGAGAACCAAACTTCAAGTGTATTAAGTCTTCACAAAATTTGGGCAGAGTAACGGCTGTATACGGGTGAATTCCAGATTACAAACAAAGAGTGTAATCAAAATAACCCGCACACAAAACAAACAACCCAATCTCTTGAGGTAAACCTCAAGAGCTCTAGACAAAATATCAATTAAGGTCCAAGGTGTCCAACATAGGCCAAGGTTTCTAATCCTAAGTCCAAAAAGTCCAACACGCCACCATGCCAAAGATAGTAACCAAATAGTCCAAGTGCCATTAATGGTTTTTAAGGGTTTATGTTGATTATTAAGTACTTTAGAAAAAGGAAAAAGAAAAGATCAAGTGAGCAAAGTAAAAATGACAAGAAAATAAATGCTCAAATAAGCAAAGATGAAAATAGCATGAAATGTAAATGCTAAAAAATAAATAGTACATAAAGCATAAAAAATAATAAAAGCATAAGATAAACAAGTCAATAATTAGTGGTTAGTTGGATGACCATCTTGAAACTTGCATTTGGAACTCATTAGAGGATTGGTAGAACCAAAGCCTCCACACAACAAGTTGCATTTGCTTTTTGTCAAGTATATCATCCATTTGGAATTCTCACAAGTACCATTTAATGATTAACGATGTTTAAGTGATTCTTGTTGACCAAAGGTGTTGTAGATCCATTAGAGGATTGGTAGAATCAAAGCCTCCACACAATGAATCTCCAGGTTATTGAATCAAAGAGATCAAATTAGCATACTTGGGCTTGCAATCATAAGTTTGGGCCACAAATGATCATTTATTCGAATCGGGACCTTAGTGAAACACGCATGTGATCAGAAAAAGGGCAACCAATTAAATTAAAACGCTTGGCACGCTATCATTGGCTGAGACGAGACATGTCACAGTCTTCAACCTCCAGACACCCTGCAATGGGGATTTTGTGAGATCCTTCAAATGGAAAAATTAGGATCCCAGGCTAGCATCATTGAACTCGTCTCTTCAAGACGATTCTAACACAACCATCACGCCAAATTTATATAAAGTATGCAGAGAGATATGAATCAAAAACTCAGAAAATAGCGAGCACCTTAAATTTGGGATTTCTCTCTCAATTCTGAATGGATTTAAAAATTGTAAGCAGTATTAGAATCAGACAAAGGAGTAGAATAGATTAGTGCTTGATTTGGATTCAATTGGTGGAGAATTATACCTTTCCGAAGTTCAAGTAAGAAGATCTGAAACTGGACTTCTGTAGCTTGAATTATGGGTCGTTTTGATTGGTTTAAGTGCTGGAGAGTTTTTATGAAGTTCAAGGATGATGAATGCGCAAAGAATTTCGGAAAAGGAAGCTTAAATTTCAAAAACTGAATTCAAAAAAAGTGTGTTCGTGTGAGGTTTTGGCATGGTGTTCTTGGCTCTCTAAGCTTGGGAAATGGATGGGGGAAGACCCTCTATTTATAGGGAAGTGAATGGGATCAAAAGAAAGAGTGAATGATGCATTTTGGAGGGAATTTGTGTGGGTCTGCATCACGAAAAAAGTGTGACTCAATTTTGATCAAAACTCAGCTAGATCGTGCGTTTCATGATGCTAAACACTTTTGGGAAGTTTCTAATCATGATTAGAAACAAAAATGCATGGAAAACTTGTGATTAGAAGCCAAAACAAAGATTTCAAAATCCTGACTTTGTGAAAAATTCAGTTTCAAGTTACCAAATTCAAATCCATGGCATTTCCAACTCAAGGGGTCTTAGGGCGTAACTCTTGATGCTTTGGAAATATGAGGTTACAAGCTTTGCAATGGAAAAAGAATTGGATAAAATGGATGCTTGATCTAAAAGCTATATGGAGTCAAAGTTGAAGAAAAAGAGTTGACTTTCCATACTTAGAAATATTCCAAATTCTTCTCCAAAAATGACCTATAATCTTTAGTATCCAAACATGGCCTCCCACTTAGAATTTGCTCTTGACCAAAAAATATGGAATGAAGTAGATCTCCTGAATGACAATTAGAAATTTGAACCACTCAAAATCTCCAAAAATTGAGCAAGTTATGACTTGTTGAAGTTGGCCAAAAATCATGAAATGACCTATAATCGTTTGCATTCTTGAGGCAACTTCCACCCATTTTCTCACTTTGAACATAAAAGAAGGCATGAAGTACACATCTTTAGGATCATCATGGAAAAATAATGGACTTAAGGTGATAAAACTTGACCAAGTTATGACCATTTGAAGTCACATATGGAAAATTGTGGATTCATCTGGATGACTTGTAATCTTTCTTCTTCACCAAGTTCCTTCCACATGAAAACTCCTTGGAACTTTTGAAGTGATTTGTTGGTAACTGTTTGAAGAGAAAGGTGTCTTTGGAATCACTCAAAAATACCAAAAGGTGAGCAAGATATGCTACTTTGAAGTTCAAAACCCTAGCCTCTAGATCAAGAGAATGCTTTGAGGAACTTTGACAAGTTTGAACAAACTTCTTGTGCCAATGTTCTTTCTTTGTGAATAGAAGTTGTTGAGGATGATGATGAGGACTCATAGTCACCAAAACCACTTCCATATCTTGAAATTTGAGAGAAATGTGCTCTTGTGACCAATAGGAACAAGACCTTATCCAATCATGACAACTTCTTGCCTCAACCCCTTGTGCTTTTGAATAAATTTTGATAACTTTGAAATATGTTAAACCAAAATAAGCCTTGTTATGCCATTTCTTCCAAAACAACTTTAATGTTGTGGTTTGAATTTCTCAAGATTTATTGACTAGGGCATGGAAATAAACTCATGAACCCATGAAGCAACCTGCTAAACCTCATTGCCTTTACCTACATTATTAACAAGTAAGGCAAACCAACTTTGCATTTTATTAATAAAAAAGAAAATCAAATCAAAATATTCATGATCACAAAAGAAAACAATTCAAGGTGCTTTGGGATCCCTAAAAGAGCAAAGCTAAAGATAGGTAGAAGGACCAAAAGCCCTATGTGATCTTGTTGTGATTGAAGCAATATGGTATGATGAAGGGATCTTAGGGGCAAAAATTGGGGTACAACAGCTGCCCTTATTTAAGTTTCTTCTATCTGGAGATACGAAGGTTGAAAATCTTTGTGTCGACGTGATCGATGATACTTAAATATAAAACAAACCCTATTTTTTGCCTTAAGATGCCATGCAAATGCTTATGCATATGAATGCATATGAACAGTACCAAAGAGACGCAAAGTATCACTGGGCATGCAACAAAATGAAGAAACAAAGGAGCAACCCCACCAGGAAAATAAATCACTGATGAACCAAAAGAACTGAATCAGAGAGGAAGATAACAAGCAACGAAGTTCACTGCCGATGGTCTACCAACTTTCACTGAAGGTAAAAATAGAATATCATATCACCATCGTTCACTGACGATGAACTATCAACGTTCACTGAAGATAGCAAAAAGATAACAAATACCGACGTTCACTATCGATGGTCTACCAACGTTCACTGAAGGTAGAAAGAGAAAATATATCACTGCCGTTCACTGATGATGAACTATCAATATTCACTTAAGATAGGAAAAAGATAACAAACACCAACGTTCACTGCCGATGGTCTACCAACGTTCACTGAAGGTAGAAAGAGAATATCATATCACCGCCGTTCATTGACGATGAACTATCAACATTCACTGAAGATAGCAAAAAGATAACAAACACTGACGTTCACTGCCGATGGTCTACCAACATTCATTGAAGGTAGAAAGAGAAAATATATCACCGCCGTTCATTGACGATGAATTATCAATGTTTACTTAAGATAGAAAAAAGATAACAAACACCGACGTTCACTTCCGATGGTCTACCAACGTTCACTGAAGGTAGAGAGAGAAAATATATCACTGCCGTTCATTGACGATGAACTATCAACGTTCATTGAAGATAGCAAAAAGATAACAAACACCGACGTTCACTGCCGATGGTCTACCAACATTCACTAAAGGTATAAAGATAATAGCATATCACTGCCGTTCAATGATGATGAACTATCAACGTTCACTGAAGATAGAAAAAAGATAACAAACATCGACGTTCACTGCCGATGGTCTACCAACATTCACTGAAGGTAGAAAGAGAATATCATATCACCGCCGTTCACTGACGATGAACTATCAACGTTCACTGATGATAGAAAAAAGATAACAAACACCGACGTTCACTGCCGATGGCCTACCAACATTCACTGAAGGTAGAAAGAGAAAATACTATCACCATCGTTCACTGACGATGAACTATCAATGTTCACTAAAGATAGAAAAAAGATAACAAACACCTACGTTCACTGCCGATGGTCTACCAACGTTCACTGAAGGTAGAAAGAGAAAATATATTAAGTTTTCCCCAAAATTATGGTGTTTCACCTAGAACGAGTCTCAACTTCTTCTTTAACCAAGGAAATCTTCCTGGAAAAGATCAAACATAAGTTGTCTCAAATAAAGAGACTTGTTACTTGTTGTCATGGAGAATTGTAAAAGGAAATGACTTGTCTGGGGATAGAAATATGACTTCCTGGGGAAATGCCACGATATTCCTGTTGAGGAGATAAAGTCTTCTTGTGCAAAATAAATGCACAAACTAAAACTCAATGTTTTCAGAAATCCAAAGTAAATAATATTGTCATGCAACCACATATCCAAATCAGAAATAAATTGGAGTAAGACAGTCAACGAAGATACATCCTTTGAGAAATAAACTCAAGACGGAAAACCGAATCCATCTAAACCAAGAGTGTTGCAGGAAGGCCAGAGCAAAATGTCAATGGACAATGATTTGTCAATTTTGGCCATGCGTGATGTATGTATGAATGTATGAGTGCTATCGTGTGTATGCTGGTAAAACAGATACACAATCAGTAGGAGCAAACAAACAAAATTGCCTCAAGTACTAACAACACTTGGCTAAATTTCAACCAGAAAGATCATTCCAAGAAAGGTAAAAGCCAACTGCGGAAACCAAAACTATTGCCTGCCTTTAACTTTACTAAAGAGAAACATAATTCAGAGGTAGACAAATTAAACAGATACCGGGATAGAACATCCTCATTCCGGCTTCATCGGAGAAACAGTTTTCCAAAAGCAACATGCCTACTGGAGATTGCAAGACCAGCCTCAGATAAAGCAGACTGACGCCGAAACAACCAAACCTCACTGGGGAATTCAAGCCTACCTCCCTAGATAAAAAACGTGGATTGAAACTTTACATCATGAAAACTTATTCCAACAAAAGATGCCCTGGGATAGCCTTCACGGGGAACCAAGAAGTCAACATTAGTGCCAATACTGCAAAAAGAACGACATCTCAGCACACCAAGGGAATAAACCTTTTCATCATATGAGGGAAGACTTTGCTAGGGAATCTGGGACAGAGGCTTCTGACCATGCAAACCCAAAATCAAATATGAACCAAGACCTGACTGGAGACAATGGGATCACAAACCCAATACTGCACCTTACACCGATGGTTATCGTCTTTAAATATCTGAGAAACATACAAAGATCATGCACATACCAGCAAAATGACCTAAGAGAACCTTCATGAAGTAAGTAAAACTTCTCAAAACAACCGGAGTTTGTTCATTCCTGGTATCACCATTTTTTGTTGTCATTGTGTCATCACAAATCCCAAAGTAAATTGAATTGTAAAAATCTCTCCCTTTTTTTTGAAAAGTCAATTTTTCTTTTTAATCTTTTTGCTTTGAAAATTATCATCAGTAATAAATGGAGTCTTTGCAATCTAAATAAAATAAGAACATAAAGAATTGGGTAAAAGCTCGAATTTCATTAATAGAATGGTAGTCTGCGAATGGCGAGACTCCATAGATGATTACAAAGTTTGGGAAATGGTAATAAATAATGGAAAAGATACAATGACCATTATTCCCCCTAACAACTTTTGAAATCCTGAGCAGTAACTTTTGTTGAAGTATGGTGAGGATCTGAGAAGATTGCTGCTTCAACGATCAAGTCTTGTCTGACGTAGTTACTTTCCAAGAAAAATCCCTAACTTTTGCCTAAGCTGCCCTTGCGGGTTTTCAACTTAGCGGGAAATTTATTCTGTTTATGTATCTAATTTTTTCCTACACCGCCCTTTCGGGTTTTCGGCCTACCGAGACGCTCTTTTTTTCCTAATCTGCCCTTTCGGGTTTTCAACTTAGCGAGTTGTTCTTTTATTTCTTTAGGCGAAGTATTTCTTGAGTGCTTCAGCATTCATGGGACGTGGGAACTCCTCGTCATCCATAGTTTCAAGAATTAATGCACCACCAGAGAAGGCTTTCTTGACAACATACGGGCCTTCAAAATTGGGAGTCCACTTGCCCCTAGAATCAGTATTGAAAGACATGATCTTCCTGAGCACGAGGTTGCCTTCTCTAAATTCATGAGGTTTGACCTTTTTATCAAATGCTTTCTTCATTCTTCTCTAATATAATTGCCAATGACATAAAGTTGTCATTCTCTTCTCTTCAATCAAATTCAATTGGTCAAACCTGTTCTGGACCTATTCAGCCTCTATCAACTTGGTTTCCATTATCACATGTAACGAGGGAATCTCTACTTCGACAGAGAGTACAGCTTCCATTCCATACACCAGGGAGAACGGGGTTGCTCCTGTTGAAGTGTGAACAAATGTTTGATATCCATGCAGAGGGAAATGGAGCATATCATGCCAATCCTTATAAGTAACAACCATTTTCTGGATAATTCTCTTGATATTCTTATTAGCAGCTTCAACAGCCCCATTCATCTTTGTCCTGTATGGAGACGAATTGTGATGGACAATCTTGAATTCTTCCCACAGTTCTGTCATCATCTTGTTGCTCAAATTCGAGCCATTGTCAGTGATGTTTCTGCTCGGAACACCATACCGGCATATAAGATTATTTTTGATGAAACGCACAACCACCTGTTTGGTAACATTGGCATATGAAGCAGCCTCTACCCATTTGGTGAAGTAGTCAATTGCTACCAAGATAAAACGGTTCCCATTCGAAGCTTTGGGTTCTATCATCCTGATCATGTCAATACCCCACATAGAGAAAGGCCATGGGGAGGAAATCACATTGAGAAGTGTCAGAGGCACACGGACCTTATATGCATAAATCTGGCATTTATGGAACTTCTTTGCAAATTTGTAACAGTCAGATTCCATTGTCAACCAATAATAACCTACCCTTAGCATCTTTTTAGCCATCGAATGTCCATTAGCATGAGTGCCAAATGAACCTTCATGAATCTCATGCATCAACATGTCTGCTTCGTGTCTATCCACGCATCTGAGCAAGACCATGTCATAATTTCTCTTGTATAAAACATTTTCACTGAGGAAGAAACTTCCTGCCAATCTTCTCAGTGTCTTTCTATCTTTCCTCGACGCACCAATCGGGTATTCCTGAGTCTGAACAAAATGCTTGATGTCATAGTACCAAGGTTTTTCATCTGCTACCTCCTCTGTCGTAAACACATGAGCGGGCCTATCCATCCGTTGAACTGTAATTCAGGGTATATCATTCCAAGTATTCACTTGGTATATGGAATCCAGAGTTGCCAGAGCATCTTCCATTTGATTTTCATCTCTAGGGATGTGATGGAATTCAATTTTATTGAAGAAGGGTAATAATCTTCTAGCATAATCTTTGTAAGGGATCAAGCCAGGGTGACGAGTGTCCCATTCTCCTTTAATCAGATTTATTACCAAGGCTGAATCACCATACATATCTAGAATCTTGATTCTGAGATCAATAGCTTCCTCAAGACCCATGATGCAAGCCTCATATTCTGACATATTATTAGTGCAATCGAATGTTAACCTCGTAGTAAAAGGAATGTGCGATCCATGAGGAGTCACAATCACATCACCAATTCCTTTACCATAAGCATTCACAGCTCCATCAAAAATCATACTCCAACGAGATTCAGGGTCAGGGCCTTCCTCAGACAATGCTTCATCACAGTCTTTCACTTTTAGGAACATCACATCCTCATCGGGGAATTCATATTCTGTAGACTGATGATCTTCCATCGGTTGGTGAGCAAGGTAATCTACCAAAACACCACTTTTAATAGCCTTTTAATTGCGGTACTTGATATCATATTCAAATAACAACATCTGCCAGCGGGCAATTCTCCCAGTAAGAGCAGGCTTTTCAAAAATACACTTGATTGAATCCATTTTAGAGATCAACCAAGTGGTATGATTCAACATATACTACCGCAAACGCTTTGCCGCCCAGGCCAAAGCATAATATGTCTTTTCTAGCGTGGAATACCACGACTCACAATCAGTGAATTTTTTGCTGAGATAATAAATAGTGAACTCCTTCTTCCCTGTTTCATCCTGTTGTCCCAGAATACAACCCATGGATTTATCTAACATTGTTAGATACATAATCAACGGTCTTCCTTCTACAGGAGGGAGCAAGATAGGAGGTTCAAGCAGATATTCTTTAATACTCTCGAATTCCCTTTGGCAGTCATCCGTCCACACATAACCTTGATCTTTCTTTAACAACTTAAAGATTGGTTCACATGTTGCAGTCATGTGGGAAATAAATCTGGAAATATAATTCAAACGCCCGAGGAAACCTCTGACTTGCTTTTCAGTTCTTGGTGCTGGCATTTCTTAAATTTCTTTGACTTTATCAGGGTCAACTTCAATTCCTTTTTGGCTAACAATGAAACCCAACAATTTCCCCGATCGAACACCGAAGGTGCATTTATTTGGATTCAAGCGGAGACGATACTTCCTCAAACGCTGAAACAACTTTAACAAATCTTCTATATGCCCTTCTTCAGTTTGGGATTTGGAAATCATATCATCAACATATACTTCGATTTCTTTGTGCATCAGATCATGGAATAAGGTTGTCATAGCCCTCTAGTACGTTGCACCAGCGTTCTTCAACCCGAAGGGCATCACTCTGTAACAGAATGTTCCCCAGGGTGTGATAAACGTTGTTTTTTCCATGTCCTCTGGAGCCATTCTTATTTGATTATACCCGTAAAATTTGTCCATGAACGAAAATACTTTGAATTTTGATGTGTTGTCCACTAACATGTCGATGTGAGGCAATGGAAAATCATCTTTTGGACTAGCTTTATTTAGATCTCTGTAGTCTACGCATATGAGGACTTTTCCGTCTTTTTTCGGTACTGGGACAATATTGGCAATCCATTGAGGATACACTGACGTCACAAGAAAACCAACATTAATCTGCTTTAGAACCTCCTCTTTGATCTTTACTGCCATATCTGGGTGAGTTCTTCTCAATTTTTGTTTAACTGGCGGACACTCTGGCTTCAACGGCAAACGATGCCCGACAATATCTGTATCTAGACCAGACATATCTTAATAGGACCAAGCAAAAATATCCACATACTTTTTCAATATCTCAATCAAGCTGCTCTTCACATCGATATGCAACGATGCTCCAATCTTGACTTCCTTCAGATCTTCTTCTGAACCCAAATTAATCACTTCTAAAGGCTCCTTATATGATTGAATGGTATTTTCCTCATGCTCAAGAAACCGTGAGACCTCTTCTGGAATCTCACCATAATCTTCGTCTTCAGCCCCAAACACAGGACATTCAAAGTTGGGAGAGGTTGCAGGGTCATTGTATTCAACAGATTTTTTAATTAATCTGCACATATGATTTATGATTGCTTTTAGAAACTGACACATATAACAAGTGATCATGCAGATTAATTTTCAGTTATTATTTATTTTGAAAGGTTTTATTTTTTATTACCATTTTCCAAGAAAAATCAGAAAATAAAGACATAATTTGGGAAGCAAAGACAACTTTTATTAATGATCTTAAAAGTCATAGCAAACAGATAAGCCCTACAACATTAATACTTCCACCTTGGGAAGAGTGAAAGCTTTTCAAAAGAAAGAAACAGATTAACAAAACAAATTACATTGAAACATGTATGCAAGAAGGAACATTAATGGTGACCCAGTTCTGAACTCTGACTCCATGTGACACATAATCTGGTACTTCCTGCTCTGCTTCATCCTCTTCGACAGCATTAATTCCAAAACCAATTGGATGGAGGTAGCCTCCATTGCGGAAAACATCCTAATAACTGTTCACATTAGACTTTGACTTCAAACTTTCGCCTTTTCCATTCTTCGAAGAGAAACACAAACCAGTTCTATTCTTGTTCACGAGTGGATCCACAAGCCGTCCCCAAACTGCATTATGACCATTGCACACAACTTGTTGCGCGTCCTTCAGCGAAACCACAAAATTCTCATTTCTCCTTATGTTGTCAATGGACAGGGCTTGGAACTGGGTTCCAACAGCAGCCTCATCCGCTTCTACGATACTGAAAGAGGACAAATGGGATACCAACAACGCCTGCTCCCCATTTATGATCACTACCTCCCCTCCACGCATAAATTTTAGCTTTTGATGCAGAGTTGAAGTGACAGCCCCTGCTTCGTGTATCCATGGCCGTCCTAGTAAACAACTATATGCGAGAATAATGTCCATGACCTGGAAGGTTTTCTGGAACAAATGTGGTCCTATATGGATGGGTAAGTCCACTTCACCCATGACAGATTTCCTCGACCCACCAAATGCTTTCACAATGATGCCACTCGGGCGCATAGGTGCTCCTTGATACTTTAACTTCATGAGAGTACTCCTCGGTATAAAATTCAACGCAGATCCATTATCAATTAGCACATTGGATAGCGAATCATTCTTGTAGTTCATAGATATGTGGAGGGCCAGGTTGTGATTCCTCCCTTCATCTGGTAACTAATCATCACAGTAACTCAAGTTGTCACATGACGTAATGTTTCCAATTACGCTGCTGAATTGATCTAATGGTATGTCACTCTCCGCAAAAGCTTGGTCTAGTAATCTCATCAATGATTCTCTATGAGCAGAGGAGTTCATCAATAAAGCTAGGATAGATATCTTTGAAGGAGTCTGGAGTAGCTTATCTACAATTTTGTAGTCGCTCATCTTAATTATCTTCAAAATATCATCCACTTATTTCTCTAATGTAGCGCCACTAGTCTCTCATGTAGCCTTCTTAGGCTCATCATTCTCAGCAATTTTCTTTCCAGCAACAATATCTCTTTGTACAACCGGCGCAAACACACGACCGCTACAGGTCACCCTGCTATTTTCAGATATATTTCCAACATTAGGCATTGGCTGGATGGGAACTTCCACCCCATCTTCTAAGATTATGGCGTTGTATTTGTAAGGCACAACCTTATCTGATTTATAGGGAATAGGACCTGGCAGACTAATTACCAATGGGGTAACAGCTGGTTTGCTATGGTACTCCACTTCCAAATGAGCAGGTGCACCAAAACAAGGCACAATGACGTTTACCCCTTCCTCAACACAATCAGATACAAAAAGTCATTTCTGGGAAACAAATCTTCGTTTGAAGAGAAATACTCATCCGCAGAAACATACTCTTCCTCTGACTCCTCTTCCATTAAACAAACTTCAACCATATCAATCTCATGATAATCATCCCTCTGAGCTGTGATCTTGATAGTTCCATTGTCTAACAGCAACTGAACACCCTCCCTCATAATAGAACATCCTCAGTGGTCTCGACAACAAACTATGCAAGATCCATATTGGTGTTCCAACTGACCAGCAGTACAACAGAAGATAGCATGCAACTGCACGAGATCCTCATTCAAATACTCCATATAAAAAATTATGAATTTACCAGGACATCCAGAAACTATATTCACTTCCTCTTCATGCTCTTCCCTAGGCCTGATTATATGGATTAAACCCTCATCCATCATCTCCTATAAATTAGCCTATATCTTCTCGCAACCCTGTATGTCTGTACTGCAAACAGCACAACCGGCATGGTCATGCGTATAGTAGCTGAATTCACAGAGGTCTGCGTGCATTTTCACCAAGTCTCCTCTAACCAGATTAATGTCAAAAATCTAAAAGTCGCCTGGACAACCGGCCACCATATTTACAACATTTACTCCCCCATGCTTGGGTAGAGGATTATCTTTAACATTAGGTCCCATGTCTTTGAAAGATAGAACACCAGACTTCACCAATCTTTGCACTTCAGTCCTTAAAGGATAACAATTCTCAACACTATGCCCTGGTGCTCCCTGATGAAAAGCACACGTTTGGTCCGCCTTATAATACCAAGGCAATGGTGATGGCACGGCGGGAGGTGGTCGTGTCTGGACCAACTTCTTCTGAATCAATGTCGGTAGCAGCTCTGTATAGCTCATGGGAATAGGTTCATAGTTCTCCCTTCTCTGATTATTCCCTTGGTTCCCCTGCTGGGTCGGTCTTTGATAAGCAACGGTAGTCGGAGCGGCACTCATCACAGGAGTAACTGAGGCGACTTGCTGGTGACGCTGATAATTCCTTATAGGAGCATTTTCCCTCCTCTCTTGTATAACAACATTTGTGTCCCCCTCTTTCTTCTTGGTAAACCCATAAGATGGCTTCTTCACACCTCCGGATCCTCCACTCTTCGTCAAACGGCCTTCTCTTACAGCCTCTTCTAGGAGGAAACCCATTCCTACCATATCTGTAAAATCACTTGGTGCGCTTGCTACCATCCTTTCGTAGTAGAAAGCACCCAACGTCTTCAGAAAAATCTTAGTCATTTCTTTCTCTTCCATGGGAGGAATTACTTGGGCAGCTACTTCGCTCCATCTCTACGCATACTCTTTGAACGATTCCCTGTCTTTCTGAACCATGGCCCTAAGTTGGTCACGGTCGGGAGCCATGTCCACATTGTACTTGTATTGTTTGATGCATGCTTCTCCCAAATCATTAAAAGTATGGATGTTGGCGCTGTCCAAGCTCATATACCACTTCAGTACTACGCCGGTCAAACTATCCTGAAAAAAGTGAATCAGCAGACGGTGATCATCAGTATGGGTAGACATTCTCCTTACGTACATCACCAAGTGAGCACGAGGGCAAGTGTTGCCCTTGTACTTCTCAAATTACGGAACCTTGAACTTAGAAGGTATTTTAACATTCAGGACCAAACACAACTCATTCACATTCTGCCCAAATAGCTCTTTTCCCCTAAGAGCCTTCATCTCTCTTTGCATTCTATCAAACTGCTCTTGAAAATCATCCATTCTGTCATAAAGACCCAAGTCTTCACTCGGCAGAGGGAAAGTGCGACACAAATCTTCATTAACAAACGGAACCAAACTCACCGAAGGAGGTGCAGTAGGAATAGTATGCACCATAGGAGGTGTCGGAGTAACAACAGTCTGAACCACTGGAGCATCTTGAGGGCCAAGATTGAAACCTCCAGGTGTAAAATTCTCTGGCATTCCCCACGGATAACCTTGAGGCATACGATTTTGAACAACAGCCGGAGTAGCGGATACAGGAGCAGTCGGAACTTCAGTACTTGCCCTTGTTGGTTGAGGTTGAACACTCGGTGGCTGATTCTGAGCAACCACCAAAGCTTCCATCAGAGTAGTCAAATTGGCCAAGTCGGCCTTCAAAGCAGAAACTTCTTCGCGCAGCTCGCGATTCTCATGTTCTAAGTTGTCCATCTTCTTTATGAAATTAGCCCGAGTGTTATAGTGATGAGTCAGCTTGCTGAGTGAAGTAAAAAGATGGGTAAGACACCTGGGTATGCATAGCAAATGAAAGAACTATGTGCAATATGATGCATGATATGCAATGCACATGATTATTTTTACTTCATTATTTAATACTTTAAGGGATTTAAGATTTATAGACATATTGCAAACATCAAAGTAATAAAGCTTTTGAAATACTGAAATTTTTTATTATAATAACTTCAAAATGGATTACAAGTTTCAATGATCCTAAGTACAAGATGAAAATACAATCTAAAATCCTGAGAAAAAGAACTGATGGAGATCAATCTATACGCTGGCGCTTCCCTGTGAGCCTGGAAATCTGAGCCCTCAACCTCTGGTTTTCTTCCACATGTCTGATGGCAACCTCTTTCCAATTATCTGGATCAGAAAGTGAGTAATCAGCACCTGTTTGAGGCTTAGGGGAAAATAAATCCCCTTTCCTCTCCACAGACTCCACCGCTCGACTCTCAAGGATCTCGATCAAATCGTCTTTCTCCTTCAAGTCTGCTTTGTAGGAACTCTCTAAAGTCTGGAACTTGTTCTTCCAAGCATTCCTTTCCTGTTGCATCCTAACCAAAGCGAGTTGTAGCTCTTCTAGATCATCTAATTAGGGAGGATTGGTCTTCACAAATAAGTCAGGCATGGGTGTCTCCCGAGTATACGGGATCTTCAGCTGAATGGCTCTTGATCGGACCCACTGAAGATATGGCTCCAAAGAAACAACACCCCTATGTCCCAAATCCTTCCTACTCTTCTTATAAATGTGACGCCAGGCCTTCGCAATCTGCTCCCTAGCTTCCCTGTGGTCTTCTCATTCCTTCAGAAAGAAACTACTCAAACGAATACTATTTAGTTTATCCTTCATCGGATAACCAAGTTGTCGCCGTGCAAGAATAGGGTTATAGTTAATTCCTCCTTTTGTACCAAGAAGAGGCACATTGGGGAAACTACCACAACTGTCAATAATCTCCACATCCTGATAAGCTCGATGATACCAATCAATATCCGAGTGAGTAAGTGCCATGATCTTAGGAGCCCAACGGGGTTCCTTCTTGACATCCCAAAAAGCATCAAACTGAGGCATATGAGAGATTAACCACCGGTAAAACAAAGGCGTGCAACAGATAATCATTCCCCTATGATAGGAACTCCGAAGATGAACAGAGTAATAACCATCACCCAACAGTGTAGGAACCGGGTTTCCAATCATGAAAATCCTGATAGCGTTAATATCGACAAACTTGTCCACATTATGAAATAAGAACAACCCGTAAGCAAGTAAAGCAAATATGGCTTCAAAAGCAACCATACTCTTCATTCTGGAAAAGTAACGAGCTTTTTCCAATAAGAACTGAGTTGGTAATCCTCTAATCCCTCCTTTAATAGTCATATGGGCTTCCACCTCAGACTTTCCCAGATGAATCAAAGCAGCAATATCATATGGTTTTGGCTCACCCTCCAAACCAGTAAAAGGAACACGATCGGTAACAGGTAAATCCAATAGATAAGAATACTCCTCCAGTGTAGGCATCAACTGATAATCGGGAAAAGTAAACCAGTGATACACCGGATCATAGAACTGGATCAAGGTCGAGAGAATACCCTCCTTCATCTTCAGCTTCATGAGAGGAATAATGGATCCATACTTCTTCCGAAAGTCTGCAGAACACTCGACCTCTAGAATTAGACTGACCAACTCATCTATCTTGGGATCCTTGAAACTGTATTTCCCGGTCTTTCTCTTTCCAGAATCCATGGTTAAAAGTACCTGAGATATTTACAAATATTCAACCTTTAAATCCCTTGAAATATTGTTTTCTTCAAAAGATGCTTATGAGTGCATGGATGCATGACGCAACAATCACACACAAGATCACACATATAGGGTTCATAGGTTCAACGTCACGAGCATGAGGTCGAAGGTACTACCCATAAGGTGTTGGTCTAAAAAGTTATCACCTGCCGAACAAGGTTCTAGAGGTTCCCAAAGTCTACATCCTTCCTTCGGATATTACCAACTTCCTGATTAACTCGGTAATTAGTAATATTCTCAAGAAAGACTCGTCCGAGCGTAGTATCATGTGACAACTATTTCCAGATTACTCCGTCATAGCTTCCGTACTACACCTAAAAGGCTAAGATGGGTTTGGTATTCTACGGTCCTCGATTTCAGCAGGCTCCCAAGTCGAAAGCAGTACATCTTCCCGATTACTCGGTGAATGACACTACAGTCAAAGGGGCCTCCACTGAGTGGGGGATCTCATGCCTCCTTTTTTTGGATTACTCCCTCAAAGTTAACATGACTATACGGCCCGTCCTATCTTAAAGTTTTCCTAAGTCCGGGTATAGGACTTATAAGTAATCACCAAGCACCCTGAAAACCAGGAAAATCCAAACAAACATATATATATAAAATATAACACATAAACACATATACAAATATAAACAAAGATAGGCTTAACCCACTTAGGGATGGACCAGTAAGAGGTCAATCTGTCCCCAGTGAAGTCGCCATTTTTTCTGTAGTGGTAGAAATGTTCAAGACTAAGCCATTGTATTGACTAGACTTTATACAAATCAAAATAAAAATCGCCACCGTGCTTTATTGTTTCCAAAGGAATGGGAAAAGAGCGAATAACCCAAAAGAGGGGGAAAGATTCAAGGTAAGGGGGTTGGTTATGCAAAGGGAAGGTATTAGCACCCTAACCATCTACGGTACTCTGCAGGAACCTCTTTGAAAAATTTGTATATTTTGGCTATAAAAATGTGTTGTATAGAAATAGATGGTGGAGGTGAGAAAAGAAGTATATTTTTATGATTTTTGCACCCGCCGCGGTTATGAACCTTTAGTGCCTACGTACCACCTTTCGTGAAGTAGGGGATCAGGGTACACGTAGTTCCTCTTTTAAAAATTTGAAACACAAGTGTGTTGGTTGGTTTTAAGAGATAAGACATCATCGTCATTTTCCGTGTGGAAAACATACTTACTACCCACAATCATGAGAAAGGAGAATTTGCATCATCTCAAAGTGGAGGATATGGCTTGGATTTTAAAATCAACAATGCCTCACTCAACACCCAAGTGGAAAATATCTCTCTTCACTACATATTATAGAAGTATAGTTGTTTGCATCACTACAAGGATTGACAAGTGTATAATATTTTGAGAAAAGTTTAAAGATAAAAGTCAAAGTGGCAAAATGATTTGAAATGAGATTGATTGACTTTTATTCTTCTCACAAAAAAATGTCAAGGTATTATTAAATTGGTTGAAGTTTATTTATGAAAATGTTTTGAAAATATATGGACCTAAGTCCAAGTTTATTATGAAAGTGTTTCAAGTTTAAAAATAAGAAGAATTTTCAAAAGGAGGGAGAAGATTTTTGAAATTAAAGAAGATGGGAGGAGAAGAAGAGACTATCCTAAAGCATAAGGTAAAAGCTAAGGAGAAGTATCATCTAACCAACAAGAAGCCAGAACTTGAAATTATGAGCCAAGATAGAATTCCCATTCTTTGGATTGAAACCAAGCAAGCAAAGATACTAGACCTCTTGAGAGAACCAAACTTCGAGTGTATTAAGTCTTCACAAAAATTGGGCAGGGTAATGGCTGTATACGAGTGAATTCCAGATTACAAACAGAGAATGGAATCACAAAAAAACCTGCACACAAAAACAAACAAGCAACACAGTGTCTTGAGGTAAACCTCAAGAACTTCAGACAAAATAATCAGATAAAATCATAAGGTCTCCAAGATAGGCCAAGGTTTCTAATCCTAAGTCCAAAAAATAGTCCCATGCTCCATCATGCCAAGGATAGTAACCAAATAGTCTAAGTACCATTAAGAGTTTTTTTTAGGGTTTATGTTGATTATTAAGTATCTTTAAGAAAGGAAAAGAAAAGCTCAAGTGAGCAAAGTAAAAATGACAAGTAAATAAATGCTCAAATGAGCAAAGATGAAAATGGCATGAAATGTAAATGCTAAAAAATAAATAGTACATAAAGCATAAAAAATAATAAAAGCATAAGATAAACAAGTCAATAAGTAGTGGTTAGTTGGATGACCATCTTGAAACATGCATTTGGAACTCATTAGAGGATTGGTATAACAAAAGCCTCCACACAACAAGTTACATTTGCTTTTTGTCAAGTATATCATCCATTTGGAATTCTCACAAGAACCATTTAATGATCAACAATGTTTAAGTGATCCGCATTGACCAAAGGTGTTGTAGATCCATTAGAGAATTGGTAGAACCAAAGCCTCCACACAATGAATCTCAAGGTTATTGGATCAAAGAGATCAAATTAGCATACTTGGGCTTGAAATCATAAGTTTGGGCCACGAATGATCATTTATTCGAATCGGGACAAAATTTAGCGCTATGTTAAGCAATCGTAAGTGGACTTATATAGAAGTCGCACCTATTTTGAGGCCAGTCAATAGCAATCTATGCACCATTTATTTTGAGACATGATATAGAGATCATGCTCCAACAACATTTAGTGCAATGAGAAGGGGACGAGATGAAGAGGGATTAGGGCAAAAAGATGAATAAACCACTTTTGAATTAAAAAAATTTAATCAAACTATTACTAAAATCATTCATCCTTTTTGGTGGAGTTGAACTCAACACCCAAGATCCAATGATGTTAATAAACTCATGATCAAAAAATCAACTCAAGACAGCCAGAAAATAATCACAAAATAATATAACAAATATATACATTAAAAGGTTTAAAAAATGTTTAAAAATAGAAAATAATGAGGAAAATATCAATTATGTTTAAATTAATCAATAAATGAAAAGTAAGGCCATAGAAAAATCAGAAATGGATCCAAATATTTTTGTAAAAATTTTGGTAATTTTAAAAGTCAGAAACTATTTTTAAACTATTTAAAATTGCTAAAACAAACATAAAATAGATCAAAAATAGTAAACCTCAATATAAAATTCCATAAAATTTTCAGAAAGTCAAAAATATGCAAAATAATATTTATGAATTTTTTTCAGAATTAAAAAATGTCAGAAAGTATTTTTTTAAGTAATTAAAAGAAATAAAATAATACAAAAAATATAAAAAATACAAAATGTTAAAATAAAAATGTGAAAAAATATTCATGAGATCAGAAATAATTCAAAGTATTTTTGCGAATTTTTTCATAATTTTTGGATAAAAAATAAACGAGTTATAAATTTTTGAAAATTTAATCAAATAAAATATAAAATCAGAAAATAAAATAAAACCAAAAAGATGTGGAACATCAGATCATAGTCAAAACGCGTTAGTAAGCTAATCCAATGGACCAGACGCGTTGTGCTTGATATGGACCTTAGTGAAACACGCATGTGATCAGAAAAAGGGAAACTAATGAAATTAAAATGCTTGGCACACTATCATTGGCTGAGACAAGACATGTCATCATCTTCAACCTCCAGACACCCTGTAATGGGGATTTTGTGAGATCCTTCAAATGGAAAAATTAGGATCCCGGGCTAGCATCATTGAACTCGTCTCTTCAAGACGATTCTAACACAACCATCGCGCCAAATTTATATAAAGTATGGAGAGAGATATGAATCAAAAACTCAGAAAATAGCGAGCAACTTCAATTTGGGATTTCTCTCTCAATTCTCATAGGAGTGAATGATGCGTTTTAGAGGGAATCCGTGTGGGTCTGCATCACGAAGAAAGTGTGACTCAATTTTTATCAAAACTCGGCTAAATCGTGCGTTTCATAATGCTAAAAACTATTGGGAAGTTTCTAATCATGATTAGAAACAAAAAAGCATGGAAAACTTGTGATTAGAAGCCAAAACAAAGATTTCAAAATCCTGACTTTGTGAAAAATTCAGTTTCAAGTTACCAAATTCAAATCCATGGCATTTCCAACTGAAGGGGTCTTAGGGCATAACTCTTAATGCTTTGGTAAGATGAGGTTACAAGCTTTGAAATGGAAAAAGAATGGAATCAAATGGATTCTTGAGTTGAAAGTTATATGGAGTCAAAGTTGAAGAAAAAGAGTTGGCTTTCCATACTTAGAAATATTTCAAATTCTTCTTCAAAAATGACCTATAATCTTTTGTATCCAAACATGGCCTTCCACTTAGAATTTGCTCTTGACCAAAAAATATGGAATGAATTAGATCTCTTGAATGACAATTTGAAATTTTAACCACTCAAAATCTCTAAAAATTGAGCAAGTTATGACTTGTTGAAGTTAGCCAAAAATCATGGAATGACCTATAATCTTTTGCATTCTTGAGGCAACTTCCACCCATTTTCTCACTTTTCACATAAAAGACCGCATGAAGTAAACATACTTAAGATCATCATGGAAAAAGAATGGACTCAAGGTGATAAAAATTGACCAAGGTATGACTATTTGAAGTCACATATGGAAATTTGTGGATTCATCTAGATGACTTGTAATCTTTCTTCTTCACCAAGTTCCTTCCACATGAAAAATCCTTGGAAATTTTGAAGTGATTTGTTGGTAACTCTTTGAAGAGAAAGGTGTATTTGGAATCACTCAAAAATACCAAAAGGTGAGCAAGATACGCTCCTTTGAAGTTCAAAACCCTAGCCTCTAGATCAAGAGAATGCTTTGAGGAACTTTGACAAGTTTGAACAAACTTCTTGTGCCAATGTTCTTTCTTTGTGAACAGAAGTTGTTGAGGATGATGATGAGGACTCGTAGTCACCAAAACCACTTCCATATCTTGAAATTTGAGAGAAATATGCTCTTGTGACCAATAGGAACAAGACCTTGTCCAATCATGACAACTTCTTGCCTCAACCCCTTGTACTTTTAAATCAATTTTGATAGCTTTGAAATATGTTGAACCAAAATAAGCCTTTTCATTCCATTTCTTCCAAAACAACTTCAATTGTGAGGTTTGAATTTCTCAAGATTTATTGACTAGGGCATGGAAATAAACTCATGAACCCATGAAGCAACCTGCTAAACCTCATTGCCTTTACCTACATTATTAACAAGTAAGGCAAACCAACATTGAATTTTATTAATTAAAAATAAAATCAAATTAAAACATTCATGATCACAAAAGAAAACAAGTCAAGGTGCTTTGGGATCCCTCAAAGATCAAAGCTAAAGATAGGTAGAAGGACCAAAAGCCCTAATGTGATCTTGTTATGATTGAAACAATATGGTATGATGAATGGATCTTAGGGGGGAAAATTGGGGTACAACACTAAGTCCAAGTTTATTATGAAAGCGGTTCAAGTTAGAAAAATAAGAAGAGATTTGAAAAGGAGGGAGGATATTTTGAAATTAAATAAGATAGGAGGATATTGAGGGACTATCCTAAAGCATAAAGTAAAAGCCAAGGAAAAGAATGATCTAACCAAAAAGAAGCCAACACTTGACATGAAGAAGTCAATGTAGAATTCCCATCCTTTGTATTAAAATAAAGCAAGCAAAAATACTAAACCTCTGAGAAATACAAAGCTTCAGATGAATTAAGTCTTCACAAAAATTAGGCAGAGTAACAGTTGTATACAGAGGAATTCTCACTCACAGACAAAGCATAGAATCAGAATAACTTGCACACAAAGAAAATCAACGCAATGCCTTGGAGTAAACCCCAAGAACTTCAAACAGAATAACAACAGAGCAACAAGGTCCCAAAATATCAAGGCTTCTAATCCTAAGTCCGAGAGATCCAAAACTCCATGATGCCAAGGATAATAACCAAGTAGTCCAAGTAACCTTAAAGTTTTTTAATGTTCAATTTTATTATTAAGTGTCTTCAAAAGAAAATAAAAGCTCAAATGAGGAAAGATAAAATAACATAAAGATAAATGCTCAAGTGAGCAAAATAAAAAAATGGCATGTAATGTAAATGCTAAAGTAAATGATATATAAAGATAAAGGCACAAAATAAAGGCCTAAAGTAAAGTTAATTGTTAGTGAATTAGAAGTTAGAGGGTTAGTTGAATGACCATCTTGAAGCTTGCATTTGAAAACTCATTAGAAGATTGATAAACTCAAAGCTTCTCAACAACAAGTCTCATTTTATTTTTGTCAAGTATATCATTCATTTCAAGTGCTCAAAGCAACCACATGTGACCAACAATGTTAAATTGATTCACTTAGACCAAAATTCATGAAGTTAATTAGAGGATTGATATAATCAAAGCCTCCTAACAATGAACTTCAAAGTTATTGGATCCAAGGTTTCAAATTAAACATACATGGACTTGCAAACATAGGTTTTGGTCCATAAATGATCACTTTTCAAATCGGGAAAAATTTAGCGCTATGTTAAGCAATCGTAAGTGGAATTATGTAGAAGCCACACCTATTTTGAGACCAGTCAAAAGAAATATATGTACCAACATGTTAGAGAAATGATATGTAGATCATTCTCCAAAAATATGTAGCACAAGTAAAAACAAGAAAGAGATAAGATGAAGAGGGAGGGGAATGATAATGTAGCCAATCTATCAGATGAAATTAGAGTTTCAAATATCATCAACATCATTCATCCATTTTGATGGATTTGGTTTCTCAACCTATCAACGCCCAAGAACCAATGAGGTTGAGGAACTTGTCCCAAAAAAAACACTCAAGTGTCTCCAAATCAGGACCAATCAAAAAATAATAAAACATATTTAATATAAAACAAAATTTAAATGATTTAAAAAGAAAATAATTGGTAAAATACACAGCATGTATTAAAACACCAAAAAAAATATCCTTAAAAAATATCAAAAGTCAAACATGAGTTAATAAGTGTTGACAAATATTTTTAGAATTTTTTAAAGTTAAAAACTATTTTTAAAATTTAAAGAAATAAGAAAAATAAATCAAAATTTGTGAAAATAGTAAACTTAAAACTAAAAAAAAAATAAGGTCACTAATATTTGAAAAGAGGTCATTGGATCCTTCCAGAATTTTAAAGTAAAGAAAAGTATTTTTAAACAATTAAAATAAGTCAAATAAAGTGAAAAATCTTAAAAAATTCCAAATCACAAAATAAAATTGTGAAAAAAATAAAAATCAGAAAGAGAAAAATCAAAAGTATTTTTGGTAATTTTTTCAGAATTTTAGAAGTTGAAATAAATTTTTTACGAATTTTTGAAGTTTAAAACAATTAAATTTTAAAAATCATAAGAAAAAAAAGTAATATCGAAATAATGTGGTGCATTGGATTTAGTTCACTTATCCACCATGTCAAATCCAAGGGCGCTGAAGCTAGGATGTATGGTGATCATCAATGGAACGCACGCAGGCAACACAAAAAGCTCCAACCAATCAGATTAAAACGCTTGGCTGTGTATCATTGGTAGAAGAACAAAATGTAGGTCGTCTTCAACCTCCAGCCTCCTAAAACTAGGGTAAAACTCATATTCATAAATCCGTAAATATACACGTTCATAGTGGTACCATTAGATGTGTGTCTACTTGAGACGATCACAACCACATGCTCACGAAAAATTTCTTTAAAGTGTGGCTCACTTGATTTAAGAAAAACCAGAGACTTTTGAAAAAAATTAAATTGAAAACAAATGCATCAAATGCATCAATTAATCAAAATTAAACCATCAGCAAGCATCAATGAACATCATAGACCATTCCAGTCATTTGAGTTAGAAGAATTAATGCCTTAAACTACCTGAACGAAGTATGAAGAAATTGCTCTAAAACATGACTTGGATACCTTGATTTAGAGCACCTCAAGGATTAATTCTTATTTTGTTAGCTTCAGTGAATTTCAAGGATGAAGAGTGAACAAAGAAATTGGAGCTAGAAGTGCTTTAAAAGCAAATTTGAAGTTGCTGAATTTTGGGGTATGGAGGAAGTTCGACAGAGGTTTTCTGGCTCTCTAAATCTTGGGAAATGAATGAAATATCATCCTCTATTTATAGGGAAGCGAATGATGATGAGAAATTGAGAGGAATTGTGAGCAAATCGTGCAAACCAAGCCAACTGTGATCATGCCAAACGTGTGACTTGAAATGCATCAAAACAACCTCATACCAAGTGCAATTCTTATCAAAACGCATTTGGGAAATTACTTAAAAATGTTTATCAACTAAAAATTGAGTAATTCTACCTGTAATCCAAGTTTACTCATGGTAAAAATTCTGACTCGAGGCAAAAACAGATTCCATGAAGCCAACTTCAACAATTCATAGTTCACTACTCAGGGACCTTTATGGGATTATTCTTGAAGCATTTGAAAGATCTCACAATAAACTTCATAAGGTTCCAAGAAAGGTAGAATTTGGATGCTTGAGCAAAAAGTTATGATCAATTGAAATCGTGAAAAACAAACTGATTTTTGTACTTAAAAATATTTTTAAGTGTTGAGCTTCAAAATGACCTATAATGTTCTTCAAAATTACATGACCTTCCACTCAAAATTAGCTCTTAATCCTTGAAGATGAAATGAAGCAGACCTCTTTAATTTAATTGTGGAATTAAGATCACTAGAAAATCATAAAAATTGAAAGAGTTATATTCTTTGGAAGATGATGAACAAATTTGGGGAAATTCACAAAAGACCTATAATCTTTTCAATTCTTAAAAAATTTCCAAGAATTTTCAAGTCTTGCATATTGAACCAGAGTTGTAGTAGACACCCCAAAGATTATTTTAGAAAAATAATGAGCTCAAAGAGATAAAAATTGACCAAGTTAATATCATCTGAAATCAAACCCTAAGATTCAAAGGCTTTTCAAAGAGATTTGTAATCTTCTTCAAACTTAAATGGTCTTCCATGCTAAATTATCCTTTGATCCTTAAAGGTAACTTATTAGGGATTCTTAAAAGAGAACAATGGCTTTGTAATCAATCAAAAATATCAAAAAATGAGCAAGCTATGGTCGTTGGAGGTCAACAAACCCTAGCTCATAGAGTGTCATAATGATAAGAACCCATAGAAAAAAGAACCAACTCAAAATATTGAAAATTGAGAAAGTTATACACTTGTGATCACTGAATCAAGCATTTGTTCAATTAGGTCAATTATGCACTTATGAACTTTATTTTAAAAATAGAGCATGATGGATCATGTTAGCCCTTGAAATGATGTTTTCTTGAAGCACACTTAAAGATGGAGCTTAAGTCTCAATGACACTTGTTGAAGAAGGCATGGAAATAAACACATAAACCTATGAATCTTCTTGATGAATACCATCACCATCCTTGAGGAAAAATTGACCTAAATAAAGTGAGAGCTATTTGAACCAAAAAATTTGATATCATAGACATAGCCTTGAAGCTTGAGCTCTTGAAATCCATTGAAGAACCAATTGACTGAGGACCTGTAAGTACGAAATGGGCCTAAGGGGGGGGGGGTGAATTAGGTACTTTAAAAAATTCTGGTTTTAGTGATGATGGATATTATTTTTCTGGATTATGGTGAGTTTATGAAAGAGTAAAGTGCAAAAAAATAAAGAGACACATGCGATATATCCTGGTTCCCCTCACAGTACGAGAGTACTCCAGTCCCCTTTCAACATGAAAGAGATTTCCTTATTGTGGCACTCTTAAACATGAACTACCCAAAACCAAGAACAGTCCTCTTAGACCAAGAACAATCCTCTTGGATTTTCACTATGTCAACAATGAGAACAATCCTCTCAAAGTGACTTCACTTGTATCCAACAATCCTGGAAAGACAAGATTTATAAAGTCACTTAAACTTATTTCCAACAATCCTGAAAAATAAGCAAGTATATATCAATATTTGATTTGAGTGAGTTTGAGTTGCAATGATCACTTTGAGTGATTTAATCAATGAGTTTATCTTCTCTTCCAATGATAATAGTATACAATGACTCAAGATATATAATGCTCAAAGTTTTCTGGTTAACAATATGTGAAAGTGTGCAGAAACCTTGTGTATGAAAATGTATAGCAGCTTGAGTTTGATTTTTGAAAATTCAGAAAATATATTTGGAAGAGGTGTTGAGATAATTTTGAAAATGAGTATTTATATGTTCATAGCACCTTTTTGAAACATCATAAAGTTCTGTAAATGAATCATGAACAATTTCCAAGATTGAGTGAAAGGTTTCCATGAAATGGTGTTATGAACAGGCATGTCCAAAGCTGCTATTTTTCAAAATCGTGCAACATGCAATCAATTGCACCCTTTGTGTAAATCGATTGCACGGGGTTTCAACAGCTAGAATTTCAAAAAATTTAAGTGTGTAATTGATTTCACAAGAGTGTAAATCGATTGCATGTGAAGTCAGTAGCAAAAATTGATTGAGTGCAATCGATTGCACAAACATGCAAATCGATTGCACTGAGAAATAGTAGCAAAAGATTTGAAAAAATTGAAGCATGCAATCGATTGCACTCAAGTGAAAAATGATTTTTAGCTTAGAAAAACATGAGTAAAGGTTTGGACAATATAAAATATTTCTTTTACCATTGAGCATCTATGTCTTAAGTTCAAAGTAAGTATTATCATTATACCTTGAAATTTTTCTAAGTGCTTGAACTAAAGACTTCATTCACAAATGCTTTTAGCTAAGTCAAAAATATTTGCCTTCTTTATCAATCATGGTTTGTCTTCATCAAAACAAAAGTGCATTTGAGAAGATTTCTTTTACAATCTCCCGCTTTTTGATGATGACAAATGATCTTGCTTGATGCGTTGTAATTTCTGGAAAGAGCTTCTCCCCCTAGGATGCATAACTCCCCCTTTGTATGAGAAGGTTGAAATCCTTTGAATTTGTTCATCTTGGTTGAAGAGTACCTTAAAAATTTAAGACAAAGAAATATACAAGCATAAAGTACTACATCCTTCTCCCCCTCTGATATTATCAAAAATAAGGGAAATATGCAAAGAAAATGACAGTAATAAAGCAATATTGAAGGGAAGACTTAATTAATCATGCATCACAAATAGTCTAACGATTACAAAGAAATTTAACAACAAATAAGACGTAGAATAACAGAACAAGGACATAACAGAAAATAGTAGACATAATAAAGTTGGACAAAACTTTATGGTTGATTCATGTCCCAGTTGTTATAGAACCAAGATCCTTGATTTGAAAATTGTTGTTGTAAAGGAGGTTCTGCGTAATGTTGTGGAGGTGCAGCTGGATTATTTGGGTCATATGGTGGAATGTGAAGATGAGAGTAAAGGTAATAAAATTGTTGATTCACATCTGTGCGGAAGTCATTAGTCCGGGTTGTTGTAGAATCGTTGATAGCATTCCATTGGTTGTTGATGTTCGTATTCATGGAAGCAAATTGTTGAGACATGAAATCCATAAGATCTTGATTGCTTGGACCAGAGGGAGAAGTAGGTGGAGGAGGTACAACTTCACCACCTTCGACTTCTTGATCGTTCCCTTCATCACCAACCACATCTTCACCAATGTAAGTTATAGTTTGTGTTTCCGGATGATAATGAACACCCATTCTTGAGTCAACATTTTTTATTGAGATCTTATGAAGATTTGGATCCATATTGACTTTCTCAAACCCAGCAAAATTAACTCCAAATTCTTCCATAATTAATGTAACAAAGTAAGCATATGGTAGAAATTTAGATTTTGCATCAACTCTCAACATATGAACCATTATGAGCCTTGCCCAATTAACACTTATTCCTTTCTTTCTTGCATAGATCAGCTGCATTTCCAGGTCAGTCATGGTGCAGTGGTTTCCAGCCCGTGGAAACATAATATAGACCATAAAGTAATGAAATAGTCGATCATCTATATAAAAGTTACATGCACTCCATGAGTCTCTAGAGGGAATCACTCCTCCTAGACCATGAATTCTTTTGGCACGGAATTCAGCTTCTCTTAATCTCCCAATGCTGTAATAAAATTCCTTTTTCCTGTAGTCATCCTATGCCTCGTTTTCAGGGTCGTACAAAGAGCTTCCAGTGTAGGGAATACGGAGAATCTCACCAACAATCTCAGGGGTTAGAGAGATTCGAGTACCCAACACACATGTCACCATCTTGCCTTTGTGGGGAGTTAAATTGCTGAAAAATACTCTTACCAGATCCGGATAATATGGACCAAATGATTAAATTAATGGTTCTAGTCCATAAGCAGTTAAATCATTTTGAAAAGAGAAACATTTCTGGGGGAAGGATGATAGCATACCATATTTAGGATTGGACACTATCTTTCTTTGAAAATTCTTTGTGAATCTTGCTTCTTGTTCTTCGGTGAGAGATGAAATTAATGGATTCTCAGAGGATGAACCAACCTTTTTCTTCCCTTTTTTTGAAGCTGGCACCTTTCGTTTTTGCCTTGAAGCCATGGGTAAGGTATTTTTAGGGTTTTGAAGGTTTTAGGTTTTTGAGGGAAGGATGTTTGATGAGCTGAAGTTTGGATATGATTTGTGAGTAAATAGAAATGAGTGGGTTGTATTATATGTAATGAAGTTTAATTGGCTTGGGAATATGAGGGAGAGAGGAATTCTAACCAACAAATATTTCTGTCATAAAAGCATGTTACAGTGGGTGCAATCGATTTGCATACAGATGCAATCGATTTGCACATAAAACAGAAGCAAAATAAAACTGAAACGCACAGAGTTCAATCGATTTGCACTTATGGTGCAATCGATTTGCACTGAAACAGAAAGGTCAAAATTAAAAACACTCAGTGAGCAATTGATTTACACTATTGTGAAATCAATTTGCATCAACCAAAAACATATTTTTCTTAAACTTAAACACCACTTAACATATATATTCACATATAGCACTGTTAAAAAGATATATATAAACTCATAACAAGGATAGAAAGCACTTTATATGTTGTGTTCATTAAGAATGCCAAGCTCTCGTCGAATCTTGTAAAACGGTTCTCTTGCCAAAGGTTTAGTGAAGATATCGGCAAGTTGATTATGAGTATCTACAAATGTCACCTAGACATCTCCTTGAAGTACATGATCATGAAGGAAATGATGTCGTATATCTATGTGTTTGGTTCTTGAATGCATGACCGGATTCTTCGTAATGTTTATTGCACTTGTATTGTCGCACCGTAGAGGAATGCATCCTAGATCGAGTCCTTAGTCACGAAGTTGTTGTTTGAGCCACAAAATTTGAGCGCAACTATTACCCGCTACAATATATTCTGCTTAAGCCGTGCTAAGAGCAACACATGCTTGTTTCTTGCAGGACCATTATATTAATGCATTTCCAAGGATGTGACAAGTACCACTTGTGCTTTTTCTATCAGTTTTACAACCTTCATAATCCGCATAAGAATAACAAACTAAGTTGCAAACACTACCTTTAGGATACCATAATCCAACATTTGTTGTTCCTTTGAGATACTTCATGATCCTTTTCACCGCCTTGAGATGAGATTCCTTTGGATTTTCTTGAAAGCGAGCACATAGACAAACACTAAACATTATGTCAGGACGGCTTGCCGTCAAATATAATAAGGATCCAATCATACCTTGATACTTTGTAATTTCGATGGAAACACCTGATTCATCTTGATCAACATATGTACCGGAACCCATTGGTGTAGACATTTCCTTACAGTTATCCATGTCAAATCTTTTCAAGAGTTCCTTGCATTACTTGGATTGGTTGATGAAGATTCCATCTTTTAATTGTTTGATTTGAAGTCCAAGAAAATAATTCATTTTACCCATCATGGACATCTCAAATTCTCCTTGCATCATTGCTGAAAATTCTTCACACATTTCTTGGTTTGAAGATCCGAAAATGATATCGTCAACATAGACTTGATCCAGCAAAGTGTCATCTTTGATTTTCTTGATAAACAAAGTCTTGTCAACTTTACCCTTTTCAAAACCTTTTTCGCATAAGAAGTTGCTTAACCGATCATACCATGCCCTTAATGCTTGTTTCAACCCATAGAGAGCTTTTCTCAATTTAAATACATGAGATGGATTCTTGAAATCTTCGAACCCTGAGGGTTTCTTAATGTAGACTTCTTCATTGATATATCCATTCAAGAATGCGCTTTTGACATCCATTTGGAAAAGCTGAAAATTTAATGAGCAAGCATAGGCAAGTAACAGACGAATAGATTCTAACCTTGCAACCTGAGTGAAAGTTTCTTCAAAATCTATTCCTTCTTCTTGATTGTAGCCTTGTGTTACCAACATTGTTTTGTTCCGAACAATTATTCCATTTTCGTCAAGTTTGTTTTTAAACACCCATCTTGTTCCAATAATGTGTTTGTTGCTTGGCCTAGGGAAAAGTTCCCAAACTTGATTCCTTTCAAATTGATTTAATTATTCTTGCATAACGATAATACATTGGTCATCGCCTAAGGCTTCATCAACATTGGAAGGTTCAATTTGAGAGACAAATGCCATGTTTAGGCAAGCATCTTTGAGATTTAGTCTTGTTGTCACACCTTGACTTATATAACCAATTACTTTATCATTAGGATGATCTCTATGAGTTCTCCATTCTTTTGGTAGATCATTGAGATTTTATTCTTGTTGGGATGATTCTTCGTGTTTAATTGGTTGATCTTTGGAAGTATTTGCTTCAGGTCCTTCTAGTATTTCATCATCATCATCACAAACAATATTATCCTCCTTGGAGGGGTTAGTTTCACCAAAAGATACATGCATTGATTATTCAATTGTTAAAGTTATTTTGTTATAGATTCTATATGCCTTACTAGAAAGGGAGTAGACAAGAAAAATACCTTCATCATATTTTTCATCAAACTTTCCAAGGTTATCTTTGTCGTTGTTTAAGACAAAGCATTTGCATCCGAAAATGTGAAAGAAAGCAATGTTTAGTTTCCTCCCTTTGAAGAGTTCATATGGAGTTTTCTTCAAGATCGGTCTTATGTTAACTCTATTTTTAACAAAACATGTCGTGCTCACCACATCCACCCAAAAATATTTTAGAAGATTTGAATCGCTAAGCATCGTTCTAGCAAGTTACACAAGAGACCTATTATTTCTTTCTACCACTCCATTTTGTTGAGGATTCCTTGGTGCCGAGAAGTTGTGAGATATTCCATGTTCTCCACAAAATTCTTCAAATAGAGCATTTTGAAATTCTCCGCCATGATCACTTCTTATGGAGGCAATTGTTAGAGACTACTCATTTTGAATTTGTTTAGCATATTTCTTGAACGCCTAGAATGCATCACTTTTCTGCACTAAAAAGAATGTCCAAGTATATCTAGAGAAATCCTCAACAATAACCAAAGCATATACATTACCTCCGAAACTTCTTGTTCTTGATGGACCAAATAAGTCCATATGTAACAGTTGTAGTGGCCTTGTAGTAGACACCACATTCTTAGATTTGAAAGTTGATTTTGTTTATTTCCCTTTTTGACATGCATCACAAAGTCTATCTTTGAGGAAATTTCTCTTAGGCAACCCAATGACAAGATCATACTTGATTAGTTTATTCAAGTGTTCCATGTGAATATGAGCAATTCTTTTGTGCCACAACCATGAATCATCGTTGTTCGCCATGATACATTTTACCTTCAAAGATGGATCATCAAGGGAAATCATGAATATATTATTGATTCTTTTACCTTTAAGTATAAACTCATGTGTGACTTCGTATTCTATTTAGCATTCATCCTTGGTGAACTTGATCTTGAAGCCTTTGTCACAAAGTTGGCTAATACTAAGAAGATTGTGCTTTAGTCCTTCAACATAAAGAACATCTTCAATGGATGTGAAAGGTGGAGCACCAACTTTGCCTTTGCCAAGAATTCTTCCATTATTATTGTCTCCATAAGTGACAAAACCCTTGGCCTTTAGAACTAGATTTTAAAATTGGTTTATGTCTCCCGTCATATGCTTTGAAAAACCACTATCAAGATACCAAAGATTGCATGTGGTTTTCAAGCATACCTGCAAAACAAATTAGGTTTTGTTAGGTACCCGAGTTTCTTTGGGTCCTTCATAATTAGTGCCTTTCTTTACCCACACATAATGCCCACTTGCCACGCTAAAGTTTCTAACATAGCAAGCATTAGGTGTATGGCCTTTAATACCACAATAAAAATAAGTAGGTTCAAAGTTACTTATATATCTAGGAGGATAAGATTTCTTCTTAGGAAATGTTTTCTTTTTAGGATAGTGATGAACTATTTTAGATTTGTCCACTTTCTCTTTGGATGATTAATCACTAGCCTTAACAAAGATAGTTTTATTAGAACATGCTTTTGAAAACTTTGAACATCCAAGTCCACTTTTATCATTGGAGTATCTTTGTTGGCTAAGAACACCTTCCAATCCAATTTGGCCTTTTTTATATCTTTCAATGACTCTTTTTAATTGGACAATTTGGAAAGAGAGTGATTCACAATTTTTGCATACAAATTTTTGTTTTTGTTCATCACTTAATTTTTGTTTTTCTTCTTTGAAATCTTTTTCCATAGATTCACATTTTTCTTCTAAAGATAAAATTTGTTTCTTTTAAGATGAAATGGTTTTATACAGAATTTTGCATTCATCCAATAGTTCATCTATAGCACCTTGTGCATCACTATCAAAAAGAGAAAATTCATTACTAACCTCATTGTCTTCATCATCAGAATTGTGTGAGGCTATCAATGATAGATTTGCACTTTCATCATTATCAGAATCGGATGAGGAACTTATTTTATTTTCCTCCCATGCAACATAAGCCTTTTTGTTCTTGAATCCCTTTTTTCTTTTGTAGCCACCTTTCTTGGAGAGTTTTCGACAATCCGGCTTGATATGACCTTGCTTACCACATTCATAACATATGACTTCTTGTGTTGATGTGGAAGCTTCATTTTTCTTGAATTGTTTCTTTCCTTTTGAATGAGAAAAAGATTTGTCATTTCTACCAAAGAACTTACCAAGCCTTTTAACAAGAAGCATGGAATTTTCATCTTCTTCCGGATTGTCTTCCTTTTCAACTTCCTTGGAATCTATCTTTAAAGCAATATTCTTGGATTTCTTCTCTTGATTTTCATGTTTTTCAAGTCTTCAGAGTTTCGTTTCATATTCTTGAAGTTTCCCAAACAATGTTGCGGACGTCATGGAGGAGATACTTTTCTTTTCTGAAATTTATGTTACCTTTGGTTGCCATTCCCTAGTTAAGGACCTAAGTACTTTCGGATTTAGTTCATCATTCGTCAGAGTCTTACCAAGAGCACTTAGATATTTGTCAAGTGCACAAATCTCTTTTGTAGGTCAAGAATGGTTTCTCCGGGCTGCATTCAAAATAATTCGTATTCTTGACTTAGGGTATTTAGTCTTGATCTTTTAACTTCAACAGTTCCTTCATGAGTTTTTACCAAGTTATCCCATATTTCTTTTGCTGTTTTGCATACCGAGACACGGAAGAATTCATCCAAGCTAAGTGCACCTTGAAGAAGGTTTATTTCCTTTTTATCATAGAGAACCTTCTTCTTATCATCTTCGTCCCGTGCAGTTTTAGGCTTTGGAGCATACACCATTGATTACCATTATAGGGATAAATGGACCATTCTCGACGGCATCCCATATTTATTCTCCTTGTTCTTCTAAATGTGCCTTCATGCGTATTTTTCAGAAGTCAAAATATTCACCACAAAATAGAGGAGGCTTGTTGTTACTACCACCATCTCTGAAAACGGGATTTTGATTTGCGGAAGCCATTCTGGATCTTTTTGGAACAGGTTACCTATAACCTGCTCTGATGCCAATTATAAGTACGAAGTGCGCCTAAGAGGGGGGATGAATTAGGTACTTTAAAAAATTATGGTTTTAGTGACGATGGATATTATTTTCTGGATTATGGTGAGTTTATGAAAGAGTAAAGTGCAGAAAAATAGAGACACAAGCGATATATCCTGGTTCCCCTCACAGTGCGAGAGTACTCCAGTCCCCTTTCAACATGAAAGAGATTTCCTTATTGTGGAAAACTTAAACAAGAACTACCCAAAACCAAGAACAATCCTCTTGGACCAAGAACAATCCTCTTGGATTTTCACTATGTCAACAATGAGAACAATCCTCTCAAAGTGACTTCACTTGTATCCAACAATCCTGGAAAGACAAGATTTATAAAACCACTTAAACTTATTTCCAACAATCCTGAAAAATAAGCAAGTATATATCAATATTTGATTTCAGTGAGTTTGAGTAGCAATGATCACTTTGAGTGATTTAATCAATAAATTGATCTTCTCTTCCAATGATAATAGTATACAATGACTCAAGATATATAATGCTCAAAGTTTTCTGGTTAACAATATGTGAAAGTGTGCAGAAACCTTGTGTATGAAAATGTATAGCAGCTTGAGTTTGATTTTTGAAGATTCAGAAAATATATTTGGAAGAGGTGTTGAGATGATTTTGAAAATGAGTATTTATATGTTCATAGCACCTTTTTGAAACATCATAAAGATCTGTAAATGAATCATGAATAATTTCCAAGATTGAGTGAAAGGTTTCCATGAAATGGTGTTATGAACAGGCATGTGCAAAGCTGCTGCTTTTCAACAACTAGAATTTCAAAAGTTTTGAGTGTGCAATCAATTGCACAAGAGTGTAAATCGATTGCATGTGAAGTCAGTAGCAAAAATTGATTGAGTGCAATCGATTGCACAAACATGTAAATCGGTTTCACTGAGAAATAGTAGCAAAATATTTGAAAAAATTGAAGCATGCAATCGATTGCACTAATATGAAAATCGATTGCACTCAAGTGAAAAATTATTTTAAGCTTAGAAAAACTTTAGTAAAGGTTTTGACAATATAAAATATTTCTTTTTACCATTGAGCATCTATGTCTTAAGTTCAAAGTAAGTATTATCATTATACCTTGAAATTTTGCTAAGTGCTTGAACTGAAGACTTTATTCATAGATGCTTTTAGTTGAGTCAAAAATCTTTACCTTCTTTGTCAATCATGGTTTGTCTTCATCAAAACAAAAGTGCATTTGAAAAGTTTGGTTTTATAGGACCAACCCTCAAACTCTAAGTCATATGGTGAGATGGATGCAATTGCGTCATCACTTATAATTTGAACATTCAAAGAAGCATATATACAAATTTTGATGTTAGTTAAAAGAACACATTTACAAGATACACAATTCAAGGTGCTTGGTGATCCCTCAAGAGCAAACTTAAAGATAGGATGAAGTAGAAGGGAGAATTAACCCTAGTGTGTGATCTTGATGTATTGATAATATGAGATGATGAGAGATCTTAAGAGAAAAATTGGGGTATAACAGACGCGTAATTCTCCATAGGTCAGGTGGCACTATGTTAACTGCTGGAGTGCCAATGTAATAATATCCTCTAAAAAATGTAAACCAACCAGCATTTTCTAGAAGAACTATGAGTTCCCTGATCCCCTATTGCACGAAGGATGGTACGTAGGCACTAAAGGTTCACAATTGCAGCGGGCACGACTAATAAAACCTTTTTCTTTATATGTACACTCTACATTCGTGCATTCTCCCCTTAGCTCGTAAGATTTAGATATGAACACACCCTTTAATTATAACAACAAGAGTGGATCTCATGGAGTACCACAGACATGAGGGGTGCTAATACCTTCCCCTTGCATAATCGACTCATGTACCCGATCTCCCGGTCGCAAGATTGTGATTTCTCCCTTCTCAGGTTTTTCTTCGATGATTTTATTTTCCCTTCTGTAGGATAAGTAAATACTTTATGGGGACTTCATTTATTTTCTCTCGATGATTTTCTCAGTTGCTTCACATGTAACTTGTGTTTATGGTTTTATTCCTCTCTCTAGATTTTGTGCAAAGGTTATTTTAGCCAAAATTTGCCAAAGGGGGAGATTGTTAGGTCTGTAATTTTATGGTTGACAACAATTTTGGTAAAACAAGTAGTTGACAGCAATTTTATCAAAACACGTTTCATCGAAAAAAACATGTATTATAGCCTAATGTTGAAGAAGATGTCATAACATCTTGAACAACTGGTACAATAGAGTCTGCTAGTACTTATTTGAGAGATGTTCTATCAGTTGTTGTCACATTTTGGAACAAAACATCATGAAAGTACAGCTGGATAATATCCTTGAAGATTTGATTAAAAAATATGAGATTCTAGAGGTTTCTAGTACTCATAACAGGCGCAAGCAATCAATGATTTTTAGGAACAGTTGCAAATTTTATTTGTTTCATAAAAGGATCTTTGAGACTTTTTAGGAAATATTTGAAAGATTTGTTTTTTGTTTCTATATTTTTGGAGAATATTCTGCAGGGATTTAGAGATGAAGATTAGATTTGATTTAAGAGTCTAAGCCCAACTGCAGAAGTCTATATAAGGAGTCGTCCAAGATCTAGTTTTTAAGAAGCATAGTATTATTTTAAAACCATGTGAAAAATAAGGGTTTAGGGTTTGAGAGTTCCTTAGTTTCTTCATCTGTTTTTGTACGTCCTCGTGTATCTTTTAATGCATAAGAGTTGACTGATTGTTACTTGTTTATCAAGTTATTGTTCTCCTCAAAGCTTTTAAGCAAGTGTTGAGTATTGTTCTTAGTGAAGCTTTTAAGGAAACTAAGTATTTTGTATTGGAAGTGTAATCTTATTTTTGGTTTCTTTAGAAATTCCATGGGATTGGGATTGTTTGGTATCACTGTGGTGATTGGGAGTGATAGGGGTTCTCATATCTTGGAGGTCCCTAGGTAGAAATTACATTGGGTAGGGATTACATGAGAAGTGTAAACTGAGATTGTTTAGCTTCAAATTGATACTACTAATAGTGGATTTCCTTCCAGGCTTTGTAGCCCTCAGAGTAGGTGATTTTCACCGAACAGGGTAAAAAATTGATTGTGTTCTTTAAGTTTTTGCAATTTACTTTTCTACACAATCTTTATGATATTGTTAGTAATTAGGGTGTGTATGGAAAGACATAAAATAAACAAATAGCAACCCCTAATTCAAGATAAATAAAGCATGTAAATCAAACACACTTGCACACTTGCATCCTTAGGGTAATTCCACTTTGTTGCCTTACAAAAATGGTCATGTTATGCATGTGGGGTGTCTTAGCAAAAACAATCAAAAAATACAAGATCATAGTCCCTCGATGACGCTATCAATGTTGCCTTCCAAAATGATCTTAGTCCCTAAAAAGGAAATTCTAAGATATCTCACAACATTGCTATCATGACTATACGATGACCCACGTTCGTCCCTTTACATCCAAAGATAAGGCTTCTTACCAAATCAATGGTAAGATAGAAATATCAAAGGAAGGAATAAATGAACAAAGACTTTTGAGTAGCTAGATTGTTCCTAGTTGCTTGCTCATTTTCAAATCAAACATCCTTGCTTATTTTTATAAACAAACACCAACACTTTAAAAAAAAACACTTTCCAAACATGAAACATTTTCAAAAGTCCAACACTTTGTATATGTTCTTACAAACGAGAACCATTACAAAGTTTGCCTAAACGAAGGCGCCTTTTAAAAAATACTTTCAAAAACCACACAAAGCACATTTTTAAAATAAAATCAAGTGATCTAGCAAAGCAACTAAGAGCCCATAGATAAATATGGATGAAAAGGGTGCTAACACCTTCCATTTTCAAAATCTACCCCCTGAACTCAAGAAACAATCTCAAAGATCTTTCCTGTTCTTTTTAGACTTTCCTTTTGGATAAAAGAAAAGTCGGTGGCAACTCTTGCTAACCGCAACATTTGCGATCAAACGCAAAACATCCCAAGCCAGTTCTCCCACCATATCACAAAACAATCGACTCTGCTGGGGATATTCCATAAAAGTGGGGTTACCTTAGGGCTAGATCACCTTTATTTACTTTCATTGTTTGACTTGTTTTCTTTACATTTTGGTTCCTTGTTTGGGCTTATTTTAAATCCTATACCCAGATTTGGGATACCTTATAGGTAAGTAGCAATGCGTTGTGGAAACTGTGCGGGGCATACCTACATGGTCTAAGAAATATCTACGTTAGTGTGCCACATTTGTGGGTATCGGTATCCCTTGAGTAGTCAAGGAGAATATGGGGCCATTGTGTGGTATCATGAAGCACTAACTGACTTTTAGAACCTTTACTTGACTAACTTGGCCATTAGGACGTAGTGAGATAACCGACTTTGGTGAAGTTCGAAGTTGATTGATACTCGATACTACACTCATTGAGATTTGACTTCTCAGGATATTTCGGTCATAGTGAAAGAGGCTTGTGCTGAAACAATGCCCGATAAGACAGATCAGTGATATTGAGATCCCTTAGAACCCGGTTACTATTTCTAGGACAGGTTTAAGCCAACTAAACTTCAAGAGGAAACTTACCTATGAGACTCCATGTAAGCCTAAACCTAAGGACTTGTTTGCCTTGTTTGTATATGCTTACTTGTACATAACATTATAAACATCATAACATCATACTTATTCTCACTAACCATTTCAAGGATTTTTGGGATTTATCTTTGTTCTGTTTTGTAGGACATGACTTATATCTGCATGAATACTATCCAAGTCAATCTTGTAAGAATTCCTCCTCAAATGAAAGAGTTAGCATCAAGGGTCCCTGAGAATTCTTCATTCACCGAAAGACATGGTCGCTTCCTAAACTTGGTTACCTCCAACACTGATGAAGATATAATAAAGGTGCTTTTCCAATTCTTTGATCCTCTACACCATTGCTTCACTTTTCCCGATTATCAGCTTATGACTACTCTAGAAGAATTCTCTCAACTCTTGAAGATTTCCATTCTTAATCAACTACCCTTCAACGGTACGGAAAAATATCCAAAACCTAAAGAGATTGCCCAAGCACTACACTTGTAACAATCTGATATCATAACTAATTGAGAAACAAGGAGTGGTGTCAAAGGTTTCTTAGCCAAGTTCTTGTTTGAGAAAGCTCAAGATTTTTGGAAAATTTTAGACTTACAAGCTTTTGAAGAAATATTGGCCCTTCTCATCTATGGGATAGTTTTGTTTCCAAACCCTGACTAACTCATAGATGTAAATGCTGTCAAAATCTTCATGTCTCGTAATTCGTTTCCTACTTTGTTGGGAGATATCCTACATTATTTTCACTCTCACACTATGAGGAAGAGAGGGATCCTCATGTGTTGCACTCCTCTCTTGTAAATATGGTTTATTTCGCATCTTCCTCGATCTATGTTGAAGAACGAGCAAAGTTTGAGGTGGTCCCATAGGTTGGTGATGCTCAGACATTCAGATGTTCATTTGTGTTCTCGATCCTTGGAGAATGTTACTCTCGTTGACTGTTGTGGGGAATTCCCTAATGTCCCTTTACTTGGCATTAGGGGAGGTATCACTTAAAACCCTTTCTTAGCCTTACGATAGTTTGGTTATGCCCGGAGAGATGGTCCGCATGAGATGCTCATCCAAGGAGTGGTATTCGACTACGAGAGAGACGATCAAGGTTACCGCCAGAGGTTTATACGAGCTTGGAGGATGGTAAGCAAAGTGGATAGCAACATGCTGGGACACAATAATTCCATTCCCCTTGAGCTTTACCTTAGGTGGGTACGAGCTCATCCTCAGAAACTTGTGATTCCTTATCCCTCCATCTTACCAGTCATCATGGAACATGTGGTTGGAGGAGATGTCCCATACACTGTCCTCCATCCCGACATGCCTACCTCTCTTGAAGAATTGAAAAAGGGTTGGATTCATCTAAAGGAAGAACGAGATACTTTCGAAGCTCAATTCTATGCTAGTTAGAAGAGGGTCTTGGAGCTTACAAAGTAGCTACATGAAGAGCACACTGTGAACGCTTATCTCGCACCGAAGAGGATGCGTTCAGTCTTTTTATCTTAGAAAGTTATTTTGTAGGCCCAAGAGGCATGATGTAATCATTTTGAACTAATTAATGAAAATTGACGTTTGTTCATTATTTTTTCTATACAAATTTTAAATTTCATAAATCCTTGAAATCATTTGCATATACATCTTCCATGCATCATAACATGACATGTTTTCATACAATAGGTTTCCTTATCTTTCTGCTGTTTATTTCAGCAAGATGGATCTAGAGAAAACTGTGAAGGATCTTCAGGCACAAAATTCTCAATTCCAAGAGACTCTACTGGCCCTAGCTAAGGGGCAACAAGATATGATGGCATTGCTGGAAGTTAAGAAGAAACCCAAGAAGAAAGCCCTGGTCAACATGGGCTGAAGGTTCAAAGAGACGGTTCGTTAGATCCCGGTAGTGGAAGACTCATTTGTAGAAAACGAGAATCAGATTGGTGAAGTTAGAAGTACCCAGGCTGACTGTGTTAATGATCAAGCGTCTAATGATGATTATTTTGACAAGCAGTATCCACCCGCTGATGTTAAGTATAAGCAGTTAGAAGACAGATTGAAGGCCGTCAAGATCCAAGCTGTCCCCGGTTTAGATTTTGATGATTTAGGTTTGATCTGTGGGGTTTTTATTCCCCAAAAATTAAAAATACCAGTCTTTGCAAAGTACGATGGAGTTTCCTGTCCAAAACTTCACCTGAAATCTTATGTGCGCAAGATACAGCCACGCACCGCTGATAAGAAACTATGGGTTCACTTTTTCCAAGAAAGCTTGACCGGAACACAACTAAATTGGTTCTACCAGTTGGATGGTTCTCGTATCAATACCTGGGAGGACTTAGCTACTGCCTTCTACCATCAGTACCAGTATAATGTCGACTTGGCGCCGAGAAGAGTTCACTTACAAGATATGACAATGGGGAAGAATGAAGGATTTAAAGAATACGCCCAAAAATGGAGAGACCTTGCCAGTAGGGTTCAACCACCCTTGACTGATAGGGAGCATATTGACATGTTTATGGGCACTTTATTTGGTCCTTTCTTTAGTCTATTGGTTGTCTGCTCTTGTTCTGGTTTCACCGAGCTAACCTTAACCGGTGAAAGAGTTGAAAGCGGCATCAAAAGCGGAAAGATTCCCATGGCATCTGCCTCCACTTCAAATCCGGTAAAGAAACCTTTTACCGCGAAGAAAGAAGTCAATGATGTGTATGGGTCAAGGGCCCATACCAAGAAGGATGACCACCGATCTGTTAATGTTGTCTGAATCTCCAATCCAACTCCTACTCAAAGACCATCTTCTAATCATCAATGTTTTAAAACTCCGAGCCCAAACTGGGAGAATATTTTCACCCAACATCTCACCACCAGTTGTTACAAAGACACCTGTCTGCATCACTGCTGCTAAGCTAATTACTGATACAAGGGGGAAGGAGAAAGTTGTTAAGATGGTCAAGACGGAAATACCTGCAAAGGATGTTGCTAACGGAGAACCTTCCACTCGTGAGATGGACGAGATCTTGAAAATAATAAAAAGAAGTGACTTCAAGATTGTGGAACAGTTGGGGAAAACCCCTTCTAAGATTTCTATGTTGTCATTTCTACTCTGTTCAGACGCTTATGCTCAGACATTAATCAAATTCTTGAAGAAGGCTTATGTCTCTCATGAGACCACAACGGACCAGTTTGAGAATTTCATGGCAAGCTTGATGGCTGATAATGGTTTGGTATTTTAAGATGCCGATCTGACACCGCTTGGGAAGAACCACAATAAAGCTCTACATGTTTCTGTCGAGTGCAAGTGGACCACCCTAGCACATGTTCTGGTCGAGACTGGTTCTTCTTTAAACGTACTGCCCAAGGGGGCGTTAGACCGCTTAGACTGTGAAGGTTTAGTCTTGAAACCCAGTGATATCATCGTGAGGGACTTCGATGGATCAAAAAGGATAGTTCATGGGGAGGTAGATCTTCCAATCAAGGTAGGCTCACAAATTTTTCAATTCCACCTTATACATCATGGATATCCGTCCTGCATATTCTTGTTTGTTGGGTCGCCCTTGGATCCATAAAGTTGGGGCAGTAACGTCGACTCTCCATCAAAAGCTCAAGTACCTTGTCAAGGGAAGAATTGTCACCGTCTGTGGTAAGGAAGAGTTTATGGTAAGCCACCTCAACTCGTTCAAATACGTAGAGATGGATGGAGAATTCATTGAGACCCTGTGTCAAGCATTTAAAGTTGTGCCACCAATGGTTGCTGCTACCAAATGTTCCCCTGATGTGTCCAAAGTTGTTAAGGTCGTGTTGAAGATGGTTTCAGTCAAAGATGCTTGTGCTGCAATTGAAGAAGGAAGCTGTGATACTTGGTGGAAACTCCTCGAGATACCATTCAAAGCGGATAAATTTGGTTTGGGTTTCACTGTCAAGGCTCAGAAAGAAGTGAGGCATGCTCGGGAAGGAAAGCCACCTCTCCGTATTGGAAGCCATGAGGTTAATGTTGTGGGTGATTCTGATGAAGGAGCTGCATTTGACGATTGGGTGTATCCTACTACAACATAGTTGAAGAATTGGCATGCAAAGGACTTCGTTTCCATCTCCTTCATTGAGGAGTAATCTACTTGTTTATTGCTTTTTGTTGAATTCAAGAAATTTTGTCTGTAATATTTAACAATAACTTTTAAGCCATGTGCCTAGCTCGGGGCACTATGGTCCATTTGTCAAGGGTTTTATTTATGTTCATATAATCATATGATCATTCAATACAAACCATTGGACTCTTTTGTATTCAAATCTTTGTGTTCATTGTCTTTCTTTTTCTTCAAATACATTTTTCAAAATAGCCTTGTATCTTACATGCACACACACACACACTCTTGCAGGTCCTCATCCACTCTGGATCTTATTTCCAATGACTCTACTAGTGTCGACTATGACTTCAAATGTCCAATTAACCAAGCCAAAGACGAAGGTGAGGAAGATTGTGAAATACCAGGAGAACTAGCCAAACTTCTATTACAAGAGGAAAAAGTTATTCAGCCACACGAAGAGTCAGTTGAAGTCATTAATCTGGGTACTGAGACAGACAAGAAGGAAATCAAGATTAACGCTAACCTGGAAAGCAGTGTTAAGAGAAGATTGGTTCATATGTTGCATGATTATGTGGAATTGTTTTCTTGGTCGTATGAAGATATGCCAGGGTTGGACACCGACACCGTAGTGCATCGTCTGCCGACAAAAGAAGATTGTCCTCTTATCAAACAAAAAGTTCGTCGCACGAGGCTTGACATGTCTGAAAAGATAAAAGTTGAAGTGATGAAACAATTTGACACAGGGTTCCTAGCTGTGACATCTTATCCCCAACGGGTTGCCAATGTGGTCGCAGTGCCAAAGAAAGACGGAAAAGTTCACATGTGCGTAGATTATAGGGATCTGAATAGGGCAAGCCCCAAGGATGATTTTCCTCTACCTCACATTAACGTCTTAGTAGATAATACTGCTCAACATAAAGTCTTCTCTTTCATGGATGGTTTCTTTGGCCATAATCATATTAGGATGGCTCCTAAAGACATGGAGAAAACCACTTTCATTACGCAATGGGGAACCTTTGGCTACAAGGTCATGCCATTCAGATTGAAGAATGCAGGGGAAACATATCAAAGAGCTATGGTAGCTTTGTTTAATGATATGATCCATCATGAAATAGAGGTATATATGGACGATAAGATTTCCAGATCACAAACTGGAGAGGAACATCACGCTCACCTATACAAGCTATTCGAAAGGTTGAAAAAGTACAAGTTAAGGTTAAACCCTAACAAGTGCACATTTGGAGTACGATCTGGAAAGCTTCTAGGTTTTGTTGTCAACAATAAAGGAATTGAAGTTGATCCTGCCAAGGTAAAGGCCATCCAAGAAATGCCAGTCCCCAACTCTGAAAAAGAAGTAATAGGATTCTTGGGTCGTCTCAATTACATCGCCCGCTTCATATCCCACTTGATTGCTACTTGTGAGTCAATCTTCAAACTCTTGAAGAAAGATCAGGTAGTCAGATGGAATAATGAATGCCAAGCTGCCTTCGACAAAATCAAAGAATATATATACAAGAACCTCCTATTCTCAAGCCTCTAGTTGAAGGAAGACCCTTGATCATGTACTTGATAGTACTAGAGAATTCTATGGCGTGTGTTTTGGGCCAACATGACGAGTCTGGCCGAAAAGAGCATGCCATTTATTACCTGAGAAAAAAATTTACTGACTGTGAAACCTGATATTCACTGCTCGAGAAAACTTGTTGCGCTCTGGCATGGGCTGCTAGCCGGCTAAGATAGTATATGTTGACTCATACCACTCTGTTGATTTCTAAGATGGACCAAATCAAGTACATCTTCGAGAAACCTGCCCTTTCCGGACAGATAGCCAGATGTCAAATGATCTTGACTGAGTATGACATTCAATACACAATGCAAAAGGCCATCAAAGGAAGCGTACTAGCACATCATTTGGCCCATCAAGCTGTCGATGATTATCAGTCTATGAACTTCGACTTCCCATATGAGAACATCATTCTAGTAACAGACTGTGTGAAACCTGGACCATATGACGGACCTGAACAAGGATCTCCATGGAATATGGTCTTCGACGGGGCTTCCAACGCCTTAGGTAACGGAATTGGTGTTATGATCATCTCCCCTGAAGGTTGCCACACTCCTTTCACTTCCAGGCTATACTTCGATTGCACGAATAATATGGCTGAGTACAAAGCGTGCATTTTAGGTCTGAAGGCTGCCATTGACTTAAGGATCAAGCATTTAAATGTGTTTGGCGAATCCGCTCTAGTGATTAGCCAAGTAAAAGGAGATTGGGACACTAAGCACCCTAATCTCATCCCTTACAAGGAATTTGTGTTATCTCTAATTCCTTACTTCGAAGAGATCACATTTGAACACTTCCCTAGGGAAGAAAATCAGCTAGTCGATGCCTTGACAACCATGTCTTCAATGTTCAAGGTTAGATGGGACAACGAAGCCCCAATGATTACAATTGAAAGATTCGACGAACCTGCACACAGTTGTGAGCTTGAAACTGACACAGAAAATCCATGGTACCATGAAGTGAATAGATACCTTGAGGAACAAGAGTATCCCGAGGGAGCATCCATCAATGACAGAAAGTTCTTACGAAGATTTTCAGCCAAATTATTCCTAAGCAACGGAATATTATACAAGAGTAACCATGATTCTACTCTACTTTGATGTGTGGACAAGAAGGAGGCAGAGGAAATTATGGAAGACATGCATGATGGTCTTTTTGGTACTCACTCAAGCAGACATACGATGGATAAGAAGATCCTGAGAGCTAGTTACTATTGGTCAACAATAGAGACTGATTTCCATCAATATTCAAGAACTTGTCACAAATGCCAAATCTATGCTGACAAGATCCATGTGCCTCATATCCCTCTGAACGTCATGACTGCTCCATGGCTATTCGCAATGTGGGGTATTGACATGATTGGAGAAATCAAGCCTACTACTTCTAATGGACATCGCTTCATTCTGGTCGCTATTGATTATTTCACCAAATGGGCCGAAGCCGCCTCTTTTGCCTCAGTCACGAAGAATATGGTAGCCAAATTCATCAAACATAACCTCATTTGCCATTATGGTATCCCCAAAAGGATAATCACCGACAATGGGACTAACCTCAACAATGCTATGATTACTGAGCTTTGCACTCAGTTCAAAATAAAGCATCACAATTCTTCCCTATATAGATCTAAAATGAATGGCGCAATCGAATCAGCCAACAAAAACATTAAGAAGATTATGCAGAAGATGGTAGTAACCTATAAGGATTGGCATGATATGTTACCGTTTGCTCTTCATGGCTATCGTACGTCAGCTAGGACATCAATTGGGGGCAACTCCCTTTTCTCTAGTCTATGGCATGGAAGTTGTTCTACCAGTGGAAGTTCATATTCCCTCACTAAGGATTATGAATGAGGCAGGCTTAGGCAAAGACGAGTGGATTCAGACGAGATTGGATCAGTTGAACTTGATCAATGAAAAGCGACTGGCTATTGTTTTCCATGGTCAGACGTACCAAAAACGTATGATCAAGGATTTCAACAAAAAGATCAAGCTAAAATTATATCAATCTGGTGACTTGGTGATAAAGTGCATCATTCTTCCGCAAGGCAACCCCAGGGGCAAATGGACTCCCACCTACGAAGGTCCATTTGTTATCAAAAGAGTGTTCTCTGGCGGTGCCATGATGCTGACTACCATGGATGGTGCAGACTTCCCACATCCTATAAACGCGGACATAGTTAAAAAATACTACGCATAAGAGACCTGCTAGGTTGACACACCTAGGAAAAATAAGGGCATCCCGGCAAACCAAAAGGTTTGGGAAAAAATTAGGGATATATGCAAAACATTGTACACCCGGCAATTTGAAAACCCGAAAGGGCGACTTGGGCAAAAATGGGTATCCTGGTGGGCTGAAAACCCGAAAGGGTGGTCCAGGCAAAAGTTATTGATTTAAAGCGTATGACTATGTCTCGTGGAATCACCACAATCAACTTTATCACCAAGGTCTGAGTTCAAATGATCCGAGATCAATCCAATCAACTTTTGTAAACGGCAAGGGGAATTTGAAGACATTAGGGCAATAGTAGAGTTGGGATACAATGAGATCATTTCCACATGGCTATTTGTTTTGTTTTCAATTTTTGTTTTCCCTTCGACGATTTCCTCATACTAGGATCTCCGTCTCTTTGTACAAAAAAACGCATATTCATGGGCAAAATATCAATACAAATATACTTTCAAGTGTAAATGTTCCGTCTTTGTTTTGAACGCAAACTTGTCCTATGACTAAAATTGAATGAATATATGCATATGAACATAATTAAAACTATTTGGCACATGTATCCTGCTAAGAAATAGCAAGCATCTCTTTAATGTATATGGACTATCCCCACAGAGTTATTTCATTAACATTATTCCTACAAGACGACTATAGTAAACCAATATTCAACAAAGTTACCCACAAAGTTTCTTTGCATAGGTTGATCTCCAGCCAGAGTCTCGACCTCTTGACATTTCTCTCTCCAACTAAGTTGATCCTACAAGAAGAAGCCTTATGGATCTCTTTCTCAAAGAAGTCACCTCATCAGCAGTTCATCGAGTACACATCAACAAGGTTTATTTCCCCAACGGGGTTTATTTCCCCAACAAACAACGAGTAGCATAACTTCCCAACTGAGTCCATCCTCCCCAGCTGAGTTTGTCTTCCCCAGCTGAGTTTATCCTCTCCAGCTTGAGTTTGCCTTTTAGACTATTGCAAATCATTGGGCCACAACCCCTAATCCTAGTAAAGTCGTCAAGAAAACCTTTACTATCTCCAAAATATACTATGAAGCCTGGACCCGACCAGATAATAGTCAACTTCTTAAATCACTATAGAGCCTGGACCCGACCAGATGATAGTGAAAGCCTTTCGGATACTATAAAGCATGGCCCTAACCAGATAATAGTACTACTTTCAGAATACTATGAAACTTGGACCTGACCAGATATTAGTTTAACTCTCCGAGATATAGAAGAACCTGGACTCAACCATACCAAGGTTTAACTTTTTTTCCCCAGTAGAGTTTGCCTCTACCCCAACAAGTTACTGTGAAGCCTGGATCCGACCAGATATCAGTTCTCAATTTCATATTTTCAAGTAAGTTATTGTGAAGCTTGGATCTGACTAGACAACAATTCCCCTCAGAAGTTTGTTGTGAAACCTGGAATCCGACTAGATAACAACTAATTCCCAAACAAGTAACTCTAAACCCTAGACCCGACAAGATATCAGTTCAACCCTATCTCTTCGGACAAGTTTATTGTGAAGCCTGGCCCTGACCAGATAGCAATTAACTTCATCCACCTCAAAATATGTGAAGCCTGGATCCGACCAGATATCAGTTCGACTATGTCTATTCAAGAAAGTTATTGTGAAGCCTAGAGTCAGACCAGATAACAACTAGCTACAATCCCCAGCAAGACACTATGAAGTCGGGATCCGACCAGATAATAGTATAACTTTTCAAAAAAAACTATGAAGCCTGAACCCGACCAGATAGTAGCTACCACTTCAAGTTACTAGGAAGCATGGACCCGACCAAATATCAGTTTAACTTCATCCTTTCTAGCAAGTTACTGCAAATCCTGGACCCATTAAACTGCATGCAGAGTTCCATGATCATAGTGTTATTGAGATTAGTACCATTATCCGTGATAATTCTCTCGGGGATACCATATCGACAAATAAGGTTATGCTTAATGAATCAGGCAACAACATTCTTAGTAACAGAGGCGAACGAGGCTACATCAACCCATTTCGTAAAGTAATCAATGACGACGAGAATGAAGAAATGTCTATTGGAAGCGGCAATATTGATTTCTCCAATCATATCAATGCTCCAAATTGCAAATGGCTAAGGAGAAGTCAAGATATTCAGAGGTACTAGAGGCACATGTACTTTGTCGGCATAGATCTAGCACTTGTGACAAGTTCTTGAGTGGTGTTGGCAGTCAGTTTCCGTGGTCGACCAATAGTATCCCGCTCTTAGAATCTTCTTAGCCATAGTATGTCCACTGGAGTAAGTACCAAATATGCCTTCGTGCATATCTTCCATAATTTTCTCTGCTTCCTTCTTGCCTCACAGCAAAGCAGAGTCGAATCATGATTGCGTTTATACAGAACCCCGTTACTCAGGAAGAACTTGGCTGAGAACCTCCGTAGGAATTTCTTGTTGTTGATAGATGCCCCCTCGGGGTAATCTTGAGTCTCAAGGTATCTTTTCACTTCATGAAATCAAGGCGTCTCTTCTACTCCGCCAGTGTCAACTTCATAGCAATGTTTTGGTTCGTCTAGCCTCTCAATGGTAATTCGGGGAGCCTCGTTGTCCCATCTGACTTTGAATGTAGATGACATTGTAGCCAATGCGTCTACCAACTGAGTCTCTTGTCGTGGGATATGTTCAAAAGTAATCTCCTCGAAGTATGGAATTAGTGTCAATATATACTCTCAATAAGGAATGATATTCGAGTACTTAGTATCACATTCTCCCTTGATTTGACTGATCACCAGTGCTGAGTCCCCATATACGTTTAAGAACTTGACTCTTAGGTCAATAGCATCTTTGATACCCATTATGCAAGCTTCGTATTCATCCATGTTGTTGGTCTAGTCAAAGCATAATCTGGAGGTGAATGGTGTATGGAAACCCTGGGGAGAGATGATTACATCACCAATTATGTTGCCAAGTGAGTTAGAAGCTCCATCGAAAACCATAGTCCATCTAGATCATGGCTCAGGTCCTTCACACGGTCCATGTTCTTCACAATCCATTACTAGCATAATATTCTCGTCCGAGAACTCAAAATTCATAGACCGGTAGTCATCTACAGCTTGATGATCCAAATGATCTGCCAGTACACTTCATTTGAGTGCTTTTTGAGTGGTGTACTGAATATTGTATTCTGTTAAGATCATTTTCCATTGGGCTATTCTTCTGGAGAGAGCTGGTTTCTCGAATATGTATTTCATGGGATCCATTTTGGAGATCAATAAAGTAGTATGGGTCAACATATACGGTCTTAGTCAGCGAGTAGCCCATGCCAAAGTGAAACAAGTTTTCTCGAGCACTGAGTATCTTGTTTCACAGTCGGTAAACTTTTTTCAAAGGTAGTATATTGCATGCTCTTTTCGACCAGACTCGTCATACTGTCCCAGTACACACCCCATTGAATTATGTAGCACTGTTAGGACATGATTAGAGGTCTTCCTTCGACTGGTGGCATCAGAATTGGAGGCTCTTGTAAGTACTCCTTGATTTTGTCAAAGGCTATCTGGTAATCATCATTCCATTTTGCTACCTGATCTTTCTTCAGCAACTTGAAGATCGGCTCACAAGTAGCGGTCAGATGAGAAATGAATCTTGCAATATAATCCAGTCGTCCCAAGAAACCTCTGACTTCCTTCTCAGTACATGGAGCCGACATTTCTTGAATAACTTTGACCTTGGCGGGATCAACTTTAATACCTTTACTGCTGACGACAAAACCCAAGAGTTTATTTGACCTAACCCCAAATGTGCATTTGTTCGGATTCAATCTCATCTTGTACTTCTTCAGTCTCTCAAATAACTTGTGTAGATGGTCAAGATGCTCTTCTTCAGTTTGTGATCTGGCTATCATATCGTTGATGTAGACCTCTATCTCGTGGTGAATCATGTCATGGAACAAAGCTACCATGGCATGTTGATATGTTACGCCGGCACTCTTTAACCAAAAAGACATAACCTTGTAGCAGAAACTGCCCCACTGTGTCACAAAGGTTGTTTCAGATGCCATCTTGATCTGATTATAACCCGAGAAGTGGTCCATGAATGAGAATACCTTGTGTTGAGCGGTGTTATCGACCAAAACATCTATATAAGGAAGTGAGAGGTCATCTTTTGGGCTTTCCCTATTCAGATCCATGTAGTCTACACACATATGTACCTTGCTATCTTTCTTTGGTACCGGAACAACATTTTCCACCCATTGAAGATACAATGTAACAACCAAGAAACCTGTGTTGAATTGTTTCATAACTCTAGCCTTGATCTTCTCTGACATCTCGGGACACATGCAATGAACCTTCTGCTTTATTGGAGAATAACCCTCTTTCATCGGCAGACAGTGAACCATAATATCAGTATCGAGCCCTGGCATATCTTCGTATGACCAAGCAAATATATCAACATATTCGTGCAACATATTGATTAACATGTTCTTGACACTGCCCTTTAGGTTGGCAACTAACTTGACTTTTTTTCAGTTTGTTTCAGTACCCAAGTTCATAACCTCTACTGGCGCTTCATGCGGTTGGATATCCTTTTGCTCTTGCATTAGTAGTCTGGAAAGTTCTCCAGGTACTTCACAATATTCCTCGCCTTCGTCCTCGGCTTGGTAGCTCGGATTTTCAAAGTCATAAGTGGAAATAACATAATTGTTATCAACAGGATCCAAAGTGGATGTGGATCTGCAATTTATTATGTGTGTGTGTGTGTAAGAACACATAGCTATTTGAAAGTGATAAAAAGTAAAAGAAAGACAAAGAGCATAAAATTTGAATGCAAGACGTCCAATTCTTTATTAAGTAAAAATATGTTTATGAAATGACAACCCTTAACAAATGGACCATTGTGCCCCGGGTAAGGCACAAGGCTTAAAGTGACTATTTAAATATTACATGCCCAAACTTTGAAAGAAATAAAAACAGAAATGTAGCTATTACTCCTGACTAAAGGAGATAGAGATGATGTCTCGAGTCTTCCAGTTGTTGGGTTTGTTGCCGATGGTGGGAAAGATCCAGTTGTCAAGGTCATAATCATTGTTAGTATCTTCTATAGCGTTGACTTCATTGATGTTGATACGGAATGACGGTCTTCCAGCATGAGCGCGACGAACATCCCTCTGACCCTCTTCTTTTACAGCATCTTTAGCATCTTTTAACAAATCCATTATGGGAGGAACCCTGGTAACCTTGGGAATAGAAAAGACGTCTTTAGTAGCGGAAGGAGGGATAACTTCAAAAGTATGACAGGGGGTCTCGATGAATTCGTCGTCCATCTCCATATACCGGAATGAATTCAACTGGCTAACCATATACTCTTCTTCGCCAAAGACTGTAACAACCTTTTCCTGCACGGGATACTTCAGCTTTTGGTGTAGAGTATAGGTAACAACGCCTGCCCCCATGGATCCAAGGGCGTATGAGTAAACAAGAATATGCTGGCCGGATATCCATCACATAAAAGGTAGATAACTTACGAAATTACCTTGATCGGAAGATCCACTTCTCCGTGCACCATCCTCTTCGAATCGTCAAAGGCTCTCACTACAATATCATTAGGTTTTAGTATAACCCCATTCGTAATTAAGTCTGTCAAGAGCGCCCTTCGTTGGAACATTTAACGAGGGACCGGTATCAACCAAAACATAAGCCAAAGTAGTGCCTCTGCATTCAATGGAGACATACAGGGCCTTATTGTGATTTCTTCCTTTCGGAGTCAGGTCAGCATCAGAAAAACCTAATCCATTGTTAGTCGTTAAGCTAGAAACATAGTTCTCAAATGATCAGAACAAATCTCTTACGGCACGTGAGCGGACTTCAAGAATTTCACCAAAGCATGTGCATGAGCTTAAGAACACAGTAACAGGGACCACATGGAGATTATAGAGGGGGTCTTCCTCAGCTGTTCAACAATCTTGTAATCACTTTTGTGGATAATCTTCAGTACCGCTTCCAACTCTTCCATAGAGGTGTTTTTGACTGCAACTTCTTTAGGTGCCTCCATCTGGGCAGGCTCCGTTATTTGCTCTTTGCCCCGAGTCTCAGTAGTTGACCCGGTAGCAGTAACTCGAACAGGTGTAGCAACAGTCTTCAGAGAGATTTCCATGGAGAAAACCTTTCTTCTTCTAGTAACTTTCCTGGTCTCAACAATATTGTCAATGTTGAGATCAGTAACTTTAGTACCTTCATTCTCAGTAATTGGTAGTTCTTGCTTAATGCCATGGTAGTAGACATCAGATCCATAATCCCACGGGATATCTTTATCCGAAGAGTACGGAATAGGTCCAGGTGTTGTGATTATTAGAGGAGCAGCTTTTGGATTGGAAGTAATCCTTACAAGACCTTTGGAGGTGATCCTGACAAGAGGGTCGGATATTACAGATAAGTCTTGAAATATATTCTCAGTGGACGAAATCTTATCAACTAGAATTATGTGATTATCTATTAGGCATTAAATGTCTTCTTTTAATGACTTGCAACCATTGGGTTGGGTTGCGCAGCAGTAACATCTTTCAATACAGCCCGAAAATAAACTGGCCTACAATAGATTCTCTTTGATAATTGGGAGGGTAGTAGCCAATTCACTTACAGTAGCAACATAAATAACATCATCAATAGCACTTAAGCCTTTGTCATGTTTCGACATTGGTGTAGTAATTACATTCAGAGTCTCTAGAGGATCAAACTCAATCTCTTTGTTGTCAATTATTAGTGTCATGCCCCAGACTGTTGGAATGGTAAGCACACTTCACATTTAGATTGTAGCAAGGAGAGGAGGTTTTGAGATTCTGAGGAGGATCCCTTAATGTAATCAGCTCTGCTTTCAGTAAATGTTGTAATGCCTGGGACAGTGGAATACTGATCTTGGTAAACTATTTTCTGTATGTGTTTGACCTATGCTGATTGACATGTTGTTGTTGAACGGCATAGGATTAAAGATTAGCACCACTTCTATAGACTGATTGTGGTCACTTCTAACACGGCCCTTCTGGCCATAAACAACATTAAATTATTTCTTTCCGCTAAATGTCTTCTTTACAGCACTTGAAGACGCAGCCACTTGAATTTTTCCACTCTTTGTGCCAATTTTGACATGCTCCCCAGTTAGGATCAGCTCAGTAAAACCAGATAAAGAGCTTCCAGTCAGATGGTTAAAGAAAGGACCCGTTAAAGTGCCCATGAACATATAAACCAGCTCCCTGTCAGATGAAGGAGGTTTCACTCTTCTGGCCAGATCTCTCCACTTTTGGACATATTCTTGTAAAAATAAGCATCCAGGTTTTCTCAAGTGCGAATGTTGGTTCCTTCCAGTTGATAGAACCATTCAAGTTATGTACCAGACAAACTTTCCTAAAATAAGTGAACCCATAACTTTCTGTCAACAGTATGGGATTGGATATTTTGAACATAAGATCTCAGATGAAGCTTTGGACAGGACACACCATCATACTTGGAAAAGGTAGGAACCTTGAACTTGTGAAGGATAATAACCTCTGAGATAAGACCCAACTCTTTAAAGTCCAGCCCAGGCACTTTTAGCATCTCCATAACATTAAGTCGATCTTCCAACTGCTTGTATCTGTCATTAGCAGGAGGATATTATTTGGAAAAATAGTCCACATCAGAATCTTGTCTAGAACCAAGGTTGTTATTCTCTTCAGCTTTCACACTCTCATCATATTTCTCTTGGTTATCGTCTTCATTCAGGGGGTCCTCCAAATCTAGAGCCCTTATGACTGCATCCTTGAATCTTCTGCCCATATTAAGAAAGACTGTTGGCTTTTTAGTCTTCTTCTTATTCCCCTTTGTTATGAGGGTCTTCAACTCATCTTGACCCTTAGCTAAGTCCAATAACATATGCTGAAACTGAGCTTTCTGAGATTGGAGTTCTTTCACAGTTTGCTCGAGTGCCATCTTTTACTGAAATAAACAGCAAGTAGATGAGAAAACCTGTCTAGAAAGTACCTGTTATGTGATGATATGCATGATATGCAAATGCAAGTTCAATGTTTTCAAGGACCATTGCGGGATTTAAATTTTTTTAAACAAAGGGAAACAAAAGAAATTTTAGTAACAAACTCAAATTATAATTGCTTTGTAGGTTTACAATGACAATAAAAAGAGTTACAAAGAAGCAAAATGTTAATTCAAGTCTCCAATGGACGCTTCCTATTTGTGTTGACATATATATTAAGGCTTTGTTCTTCATGGAGTCATTTCGTCAGCTCTCGTACTTTCTTCTCACTAGCATAGAACTAAGCCTCGAAGGTATCTCTTTCTTCCTTGAGCTGAATCTAAGACTTTTGTAGTTCTTTGAAGTCAGTGGGCATATCAGGATGAAGAATGGTATGAGAAACATCCCCTGCAACAACAGGCTCTATGATTATTGGTAAGATAACAGGATGGAATTTTAAGATTCTGAGCACAAGACTGTGCCAATCTGATGTAAGGTTCTAGAAGAATGGAACTCTTGTGTCCCAAAGTCTTGCTATCAATCTGGTTGACCGTGCCCCAATCACGTATAAACCTTTGATGGAAACTTTGAGGTTCGTTCTCATAGTCGAACAAAATACCCTAAATGAGCATATCATGAGGACCGTCCCTTCGACCATAACCAAACTGGCGCAGAGCTAGAGAAGGGTGGAAGTGATGCCCCCTCTTATACCAAGGAGTGGCACATTAGGTAATTTCCCATAGCAATCAATAATCATGGCATCTGCCTGAGATCGAGAACACCAACGGATATATGAATGAGAGAGTGACATCAACCTTTGAGACCACCTTAAACCTTATTCATTCTTTATCACTGATCAGGGCAGGTGTGAAATAAACCACCTGGACAGTAGAGGTATGCAACACATAAGATTTCTTCGCTTATTTATAGTACAAGTGTGGAGGGAATGTAGGACATCTCCAAGCAAAGTAGGCACTAGATTATGGGTGAGAAATATTTTGATGGAATTCACATCTTTGAATTGGTCTGGATTAGGGAATAATACCAAACCATAGATCAACAAAGCCAAAATATCCTCAAAAGAACGAAAATTCATGGCATCTAGAAACCCATGAGCCTTCTCTATCATAAATTTAGGAGAAAAACCCTTGACCACATTCCTTGTTTCCCAATTAGATACAATGTATGATCGTTTCAAATGTAAAGCTACTGTCATGTCTTCAGGTTTTGGAACCTGCTTTAGACCGGTGAAAGGTATTTGATCAAGAATAGGAGCTTCGAGTAACTTAGAGAATTATTTCATTGTGGGCACCAATTGATAATCTGGGAAAGTAAAATAGTGATGCTTAGGATCAAAGAACTGGAATAGAACACTCATCATGTCTTCCTGGAAACCGGTAGTAACCAAACTGAGTAGATGACCATGTCTCTTGGTTAATTGAGAATCTTTAGGAACCTTTGAGACTAATTCCTAAATCTTGGAAGGTACCCTTACGAAGTTGATTCGGATAGTATTCCTATGAATGGAAGCCATGACCCTACAACACAGGACAAAGATGAATCCCCTAGATCCTTGAAATGGTTAGTCATGATATGATTTAATGATGTTATGATGTCATGTTTAAATAGATAATAAAACACAAGAAAAGCATACAAGGCCTTAGGTTTAGGCTTGCATGGAGTTTGTAGGTAAGTACCATCTTAAAGTTTAGTTGGCTCAACCTATCTTAAAGAAGTAACCGGGTTCTAGAGATCTCAATATCACTGATTTTTCCCAAAGGTTTTGTTTAGCACGACAACTGACTTGCCACCAAAAAAAACCCGAGATTCGAATCTCAATGAGCATAGTATCGAGTATCAACCAACTTCATACTGCATAAAAGTCGGCTATCTCACTACCTTCTAATGGCTAAGTTGGGTCAATTAAGGTTCTAAAGGTTAGCTAGAGCTTTGTGACACCACGCGACAACCTAGTATTCTCCTCGACTGACTCGAGGGACACCAGTACCAACTAATGTGTTGCACTAACATAGCCATCACTTTAACCATAGTTTCCATGATCTATTTCTACTTACCTAAAATGTCCCCCAGATCCGGGTGTAGGATCTTTTCAAGAAAATAAACCTAAACAATCCCTCAAATGTAAAGCATACAAAGAAAACAATAAAAACATTTAAAGTGATCTAACTCTAAATGTAACCCCTCTTTTTAGTAGTCCCCAACAGAGTTTCCAGTTCTATAATACGGTGGGAGAACTGACTTTTAGTTTTGTGTTTTATTTCAAATGTTGCGGATAGTAAGAATCTCCACCGACTTTTCTTTTATCCAATAAGGAAAGGGTGAAAAGAACAAGAAAGACCTTGAGACTATTGAGCTCGGGGGTATGTTATGAAAAGGGAAGGTGTTACCATCCTTTTTATCTGTAGTTATCTACAAGCTCTTAATTGCTAGCTCACTTTTGAAAATGAATTGTGTGTTTTGAAAAATATTTTCAAATGCCAGTCGTAAGGCAACTTTGTAATGATTCTTGAGAATGTGTCCAAAGTGTTTGTTTGAAAATATTTTTGAAAGTGTTTGTGTGAAAAAGTATTTATTTAATTTCTGATCAAGAAATTACGAGCTATCTACCTACTCAAAGTCTTTATCGTTCTTTTACTTCTCCTTTAGATAGTGCTACCCTACCATTAGTTAGTAGGAAGCCCTGTTGTTGGATGCGAAGGGACATGTGTGGGTCATCGTATAGTCATTGAAGGCAACTCGTAGGGGCGCTTTAGCAATTCGTAAGGGACTAGATATTTTACCAAAGGCAGCATCAAAAGGGTCATTTAGGGACTACGATCTTTTTAATCGAGGGACAGTACTAAAGCGTCCCCACATTCGAGGGACGTGACTGTTTTTTTATACGAAGGAAACATGTGAGGTTACCCTAGAGGTGTGCGTGTGTGAGTCTATTAAATTTAGTTTATTTATCTTCATTAGGGTTTTGCTACCGTTTGTTTTTATTCTTGCTATACAATCCTATTAAGCTAACAATAATGTATACAAAGCATAAAAATATAAGTGCAGAAAAATAAAAGTCTATGCTATTATAGGGCTTCAGGGATGGGGGTACAAATAATAAAAATGCGGGAAAAATAAACCCTAACTAACTATTATAAACTGTAAGCAATTACAATAATAAAAAAGGCGAAAATAATAAAATATGTGAAGCGGTAAGAGAGGAAAATGAAAAGGAAATTGTCTGGATTGATTTTTGTTAGAAAAGAGTTTTTGACGATTAACCTAATAACCTAATTAATTTTAATTAATTAAAAAACCTAAAAAGCCTAATTAATTTTAATTAATTAAAAAATAAGGTTTATTAATTAAAAAAACTAATCCTTAATGTGGATTAGGGTTTGTGAAAAAAATTAATTGATAAAAAATGGTTTAGTTTGATGAATTTAGGGTTTTATAAGTGAAAATAGGAAGAAAAAAAATAAGGGTTTAAAAAAGTTACTAGGGCTGGATGTTGAACCCACGCCCTCTACCCTTTCACTCAGCACCTTCACCACCAGGCCAAGCACACCTTGGTGTTAGGAAATAGCTTCAGCGCATTTTGTAAGTTATCCTGCAAAACATGAAAATATGAAGAAAATAAATGACAAAAGGCAGGATCGAACCCACGCCCTTTGACACAAATGCCTTAGCGTGCGCTTCTACCACTGGGGTGGCTGTTTCATCCGGTTGTATAATCAAACCAATAAAATAAATATTAAGCAAAGAGGAATAGACCCGAGAGGCGTCGAAGCCCTAGCTTCGATCGTATTCTCTAGTGAGTTAATCCTTCGCCCCTGCAAAATAGAAACTATTAGAAATCCAAAAGTACCCCACCCCCCTAAATCGAGGGCTATGAATTCAATAGGATTGTTATTTTGGACTGAAACAATCTAGTTTGAGAGGTATAACAAAAAAGATATGGATCGGTGCAAGTATGGCATCTCACGATATGGATTGCATGGGATTATTACGATGATCCAAACATGTACAAACGCATATCATAAACATATTAGTGGCACTAGTATGGCTTAAAACAAAACGAAAATCAAAATAAGATTTTTGGAAAGATCATTAATCGGTGATGGATGCATGTGTAACATCAAGCCTCTCAATGAACTTTTTTTCATGAAGACAAACCATAATGGCAAGAAGGCAAAGATGTTGATCAAGCTAAAGCATCATTAGATAAAAGTCTTTGGTTCAAGATCTTGGCAAATTTCATAAGGTATAATAAAAATTCTTACTATGAACTTAAGTCTTAGATGCTTAATGATCAAAAGAAGTTTTTAAACTTGTCCAAACTATTTCTCAAGTTTCTTAAGCAAAAAATTAATTTTTATTACTGAGCAATCGATTTACATGTTGGAGCAATCGATTGCTTGCCTCACGTTTTCAGGTTTTTTGCTTCTGTTTGCCCGTGCAAATCGATTTGCATATATGTGTAATCAATTTCTCTCTGTTTTAAAAAGCTTTTTTGTTTTTAAGTGCAATCAATTTACACAAATGTGAAATCGATTTCTCACTGAAAATATTTGAAATTTATGGCTGTTAGAACCTGTGCAAATTGATTTGCATCAAGGATGCAATCGATTGCTTGCTGTACATTTTTGAAAATCGGTATATTTTCATATACCTCTTCACACACACCTTTTGAATAATGGATTGTACTGAATCTTGGCAATTGTTTATGATCATTGTACAGAAAATCATGTTGTTTCAATGGGGTATTATGAAGATATAAATAGTCAAAAATTCAAATGATTTTACAACCTCTTCCAATCAATCTTATTCTGAAATTTTCAAATACTCAACTCAAGCTTTCTTCATTTTTATTCAAAAACATTTTTGCATATTTTCACATCTTGTATAACAGAAAACTTTGAGCAATCTAAGTCCTGAGTCATTGTATATCATTGTTATTGGAAGGGAAGATCAATTTATTGATAAAATCACTTAAAGTGATTATTACTCTACAAACTTACTCACTCAAATATTGATGTACACTTTCTTATTTTTCAAGATTGTTGAAAATAAGATTAGTGGTTTTTGTACTCTTGTTTTTCCAGGATTGTTGGAAACAACTAGGTCACCTTAAGAGGATTGTTCTCATTGTTGACATAGTTAAAATCCAAGAGGATTGTTCTTAGTGTTTGGTAGTTCTTGTATAAGTTGCCAACTAAAAGGAAAGCTCTTTCATGTTGAAAGGGGACTGGAGTACTCTCGGACTGTGAGGGGAACCAGGATAACTCTCTTGTGTCTCTTTATTTTTCTTCACTTTACTACTTTCATAAACACCATAAACCAGAAAAATAATATCCATCATCACTAAAACCAGAAAAAATTTAAAGTACCTAATTCACCCCCCCCCCCTCTTAGGCGCACTTCATACTTACAATTGGCATCAGAGCAGGTTATAGGTAACATGTTCCTAAAAATCCAGAATAGCTTCCGCAAATCAAAATCCGGTTTTTAGAGATGGTGGTAGTAACAAAAAGCCTCCTCTATTTTGTGGTGAATATTTTGACTTCTGCAAAATACGCATGAAGGCACATCTAGAAGCACAAGGAGAAGAAATACGGAATGCCGTCGAAAATGGTCCCTTTGTTCCTATAACGGTTGTCAACGGTGTTGGTTCATCAAAGCCTAAAACTTCATGGGATGAAGATGATAAAAAAAAGGTCCTCTATGATAAAAAGACAATCAATCTTCTTCAAGGTGCAATTGGCATGGATAAATCCTTTTGTGTCTCGGCGTGCAAAAGGGCGAAAGATATATGGGATACCTAGGTAGAAACTCATGAAGGAACCATTGAAGTTAAAAGATCAAAATTAAATACTTTAAGTCAAGAATACGAGTTATTTTGAATGCAGCCCGGAGAATCCATTCTTGACTTACAGAAAAGATTCGTGCACTTGGAAAATCATCTAAGTGCTCTTGGTAAGATTTTAACTAATGATGAATTAAATTTGAAAGTGCTTAGATATTTAACTAGGGAATGGCAACCAAAAGTAACGGCAATTTCTGAAAAGATAATTCTTTCTACAATGACGTCTGCAACATTGTTTGGAAAACTTCAAGAATATGAGATGGAACTCAGAAGACTTGAAAAGCATGAAAATCAAGAGAAGAAATCTAAGAATATTGCTTTAAAGATAGATTCCAATGAAGTTAAAAAGGAAGACAATCTGGAAGAAGATGAAAATTTCACGCTTCTTGTTAAAAGGCTTGGTAAGTTCTTTGGTAGAAATGACAAATCCTTTTCTCATGCAAAAAGAAAGAAACATTTCAAGAAAAAGGAAGCTTCCACATCAACACAAGATGTCACATGTTATGAATGCGGTTAGCAAGGTCATATAAAGCCAGATTGTCCGAAACTCTCCAAGAAAGGTAGCTACAAAGGCAAAAAGGATTTTAATAACAAAAAGGCCTATGTTGCATGGGAGGTGTAGCGGTAAAATCAATGAAGTCACCACTGAGTATTTATTTATCCCATATGAGAGGGAAAGGGAAATCATCAAAGAAAACCTAAAGGGGAAATCAAGGTCTTGCGACCGAGAGATTGGGTAAGGGTGCCGATTACGCGAGGCGAAGGTATTAGCACCCCACACGTCCATAGTACTCTACGGGATCCACTCTCGTTATTCTAATCAAAGGGGTGTTCAATCTAATGCTTAAGGGTTATAAACTAAGAGAGAATGCATGCAAAGAAAAGAGAAAGAATGTACGGAAAATAAAGTTGTACTCGCTTGGGCCCTACCCCAATGCCTACGTATCCTTTTTGAGGAATCAGAGCTACCGTAGTTCGGCTCATATATTTTGTTTGTTTGTGTTTTTTTATGGATAATTTTAATTCCGCCTTCTTCCGCAGCTCGACCTTTGGAGACTTATGCGTTTGCACAGAAGTGGACTAATCATGTCCTTACCTGAAAAGGGTTTTTAGAGAAAAGGTGCTTGAGCTTACAAAATTGTTTGAATTGGTTTGTATTTGTGTTACTTTGAAAAACGGTTTAGGTATAATTAGCATGTTTTTGATTTGCTAAGAAAAGAAGTTTTAGTTTTAAATGCGATTATACAAATAATGGGAAGAGAACATCTAAGGGAGACTAACCTATCTCTAACCTAATGTTATCATACAATGGTAGTCCTATGTTAAGGATGAAGGGGAAGTTTCTACCTACTGTTAGTATGCATGGTTTACAACCTAAGGTCTAACTTGCGTTCGAACAGAGCAAGCGCATCCTAAAGGAACATGGTATGTACAGGTGATATGGCTGGTTTTTTGTTTGATGTAATTGAATTTTGGTTTATGGACTTTGATGTGGTATATTCATGAGCTGGACTGAAATTGTCACTTTTATGTAATTTTGAATGGTTGAAAGTGTAAATGTTCTTAGTTCTTGATTTTGTAATAGCCATGGTTGAATCAAGAAAATAGAATTTGAATTAATTCACTTGTCTTTGAATTTATTCTCTTATGCTTACATCTTCTCAAAATGTACCTTGAATGAATTGAGATCCCTTCTTTAACCTTAAGTTCAAAATCTTCTTTTTGTATCTCAAACATAATCCAAATTCTAAACAAAGCCAATTGATGAATCACTTATATTATGAGTACAAGAAAACCAGGAAAATTATCCACAAGCCCTGTCACATCTCTCGCTTATATCTTGTCCTTTAAGCAAGTTAAATGACTTATCCTTGAATCACATTAAAAACTTCTATTCCATGTTCATCTTAAATCGATCCTTAATGTAACTCGAGCGTTCATGACAAGTCGAAACTCAATTGACTTCAAATGGCATGCTTGGTCAATGAACCTTAATCTCAATTGGATCCATAAATTCTAGTCATCTTGCATTTGAAACAAACGTCTTTTATTTGATAAAATGAGCTAAATAAGCTCCTGACCCTATCTTGAATCAACCGTTAACAAAGCCATGAACTTAATAAGCCCTTGAATCAATATTAACTCTGAGCATGATTAGAAGTTTCAACGAATCCAAGTCACTAGTCATTTCTCTCAATAGCCCAAGTTAACTTGCAATCGAAATAACAAGTATTTGATGAGAACCAAAAATTGTATCATTAAAAACAAGTCCACAATGTTGAAGAAGGAGAAGCTCAAGATAACCACCAGATCGAGCCCTAATCCAATGATACCCAATTGAAGCATAATAGAAGAAAACCCTAATTCTTAAGCATTGAATAAAGATTGCAACTTGATGCTGAGGAGAGAGAATATCCCTGTAATTTGATGATAAAGAAGTCTATGAAATAAAACCCTAATTCGAACGAATGATTGATGGAGAAATCAACCGAGACAAGCTTGTGCAAAGATAAGAGCCTTAAAGCCATTCAACAAACTTAATTCCTGGAAATCCTTGATCTCAAGCCAAGCTATTGATTAACGATGCATGATGCGTCAGATGACCTAATGAAGGTTATGTACCTCAATCTCAATTAAATCCACAAATTCTAGTCACATTCATTTGAAGCGACCCACCTCCATTCAGAGAGAGAAACCCTAATGCCAAAGCTCTTAGATCTTATAACCATGAGACCAATGCTATGAAATGTACAAAGTATGATGAGGGATCTTAGGGGCAAAAATTAGGGTACAACAGGAGGATAATGAGATAAGTTCTTCGTCCGATTCCGACAATGACGAAAGTGCAAATCTAGCATTGATGGCCTCACACTATTCTGATAGTGAAGATGATGAGGTTAGTAATGAATTTTATCTTTTTGATAATGATACACTAGGTTCTATAAATGAACTATTAAATAAATGCAAAATTTTGTACAAAACTATTTCATCTCAAAAGAAACAAATTTCATCTTTAGAATAAAAATTTGAAACTATGGAAAAAGATCTCAAAGATCAAAAACAAAAATTAAGTGATTAACAAACGCAGGATTTTGTATGCAAAAATTGTGAATCACTTTCTTTCCAAATTGTCCAATTAAAAAGAGTTCTTGAGAGATATGAAAAAGGTCAAATTGGATAGGAAGGTGTTCTTAGCCAACAAAGATATTCCAATGATAAAAGTGGACTTGGATATTCAAAGTTTTCGAAACCAAGTTCTAACAAAACTATCTTTGTTAAGGCTAGTGATCAATCATCCAAAGAGAAAGTGAACATACCTAAAGTGGTTATTCATTATCCTAAAAAGAAAAAAATCTCCTAAGAAGAAATCTTATCCTTCTAGATATAAAAGTAACTTTGAACCTACTTGTTTTTGTTGTGGTATTAAAAGCCACACACCTAATGCTTGCTATGTTAGAAACTTTAGTGTGGCTAGTGGAAATTATCTGTGGGTAAAGAAAGATACTAATTATGAAAGACGCAAAGAAACTTGGTTACCTAATAAAACCTAATTTGTTTTGTAGGTATGCTTGAAGACCACTTCCAATCTATGGTATCTTGATAGTAGTTGTTCAAAGCATATGACGTGAGACATAAACCAATTTTTAAATCTAGTGCTAAAGGCCAAGGGTTTTGTCACTTATGGAGACAATAATAAGGGAATAATTATTGGAAAAGGCAAAGTTGGTGCACCACCTTTCACATCCATTGAAGATGTTCTTTATGTTGAAGGACTAAAGCACAATCTTCTTAGTATTAGCCAACTATGTGACGAAGGCTTCAAGATCAAGTTCACCAAAGATGAATGCTTGATAGAAGACGAAGTCCCAGACGAGGTTATACTTAAAGGTAAAAGAATTAATAATATATTTATGATTTCCCTTGATGATCCATCTTTGAAGGTAAAATGTCTCATGGCGAACAACAGTGATTCATGGCTTTGGCACAAAAGAATTGCCCATATTCACATGGAACACTTTAATAAATTAATCAAGAATGATCTTGTCATTGGATTGCCTAAGAGAAAATTTGTCAAAGATAGACTTTGTGATGCTTGTAAAAAAGGGAAACAAACAAAATCAACTTTCAAATATAAGAATGTGGTGTCTACTACAAATCCACTACAATTGTTGCATATGGACATATTTGGTCCATCAAGAACAAGAAGTTTTGAAGGTAATGTATATGCATTGGTTATTGTTGACGATTTCTCTAGATATACTTGGACATTCTTTTTAGTGCAGAAAAGTGATGCATTCAAAGCTTTCAATATTATTATATGTATTTTGTCCATTTTTTATGCATCTTTCCCTTCTTTTTCATAATATCAAAGGGGGATAAGGATGTTATACTTTATGCTTGTGTATTTCCTTGTCTTAAACTTTTAAGGTACAAATAATCCTTCAAGATGAGCAAATCCAAATGATTACAAAGCTTCTCATACAAAGGGGGAGTTATACATCTTAGGGGGAGAAGTCTTTTTTGGAAATAACAACGCATCAAGGAAGATTGTTAGTCATCACCAAAAAGGGGGAATGTAATATCAAGCCTCTCAATGAACTTTGTTTTGATGAAGACAAACTATAATAGCAAGAATGCAAAGATGTTGATCAAGCTAAAGCATCATTAGATAAAATTCTTTGGTTCAAGCTCTTGGAAAATTTCATAAGGTATAATAACAATTCTTACTATGAACTTAAGTCTTAGATGCTCAATGATCAAAAGAAGTTTTTAAACTTGTCCAAACTATTTCTCAAGTTTCTTAAGAAAAAAAATATTTTTGTTACTGAGCAATCGATTTACATGTTGGGGAAATCGATTGCTTGCCTCACGTTTTAAGTTTTTTTGCTTTTGTTTTCCCGTGCAATCAATTTTCATATATGTGTAATCGATTTCTCTCTGTTTGAAAAAGCTTATGTTTTTACGTGCAATCGATTTACACAAAGGTGCAATTGATTGCTCACTGAAAATATTTGAAATTTCTGGTTGTTAGAACCTGTGCAAATCAATTTGCATCAAGGGTGCAATCGATTGCTTGTTGTACATTTTTGAAAATCAGTATAGTTTCATATACCTATTCACACACACCTTTTGAATAATGGATTGTACTGAATCTTGGCAATTGTTCATGATCATTGTACAGAAAATCATGTTGTTTCAAAGGGGTATTATAAAGATATAAATAGCCAAAGATTCAAATGATTTTATGACCTCTTCCAATCAATCTTTTCCTGAAATTTTCAAATACTCAACTCAAGCTTTCTTTATTTTTATTCAAAAAATTTTTTGCACATTTTTACATCTTGTATAACAGAAAACTTTGAGAAATCTAAGTCCTGAGTCATTGTTTATCATTGTTATTAGAAGGGAAGATCAAGTTATTGATAAAATCACTTAAAGTGATTATTACTCTACAAACTTACTCACTCAAATATTATTGTACACTTTCTTATTTTTCAGGATTGTTGAAAATAAGATTAGTGGTTTTTGTAATATTGTTTTTCCAATATTGTTGGAAACAAGTAGGTCACCTTGAGAGGATTGTTCTCATTGTTGACATAGTGAAAATCCAAGAGGATCGTTCTTGGTGTATGGTACTTGTTGTATAAGTTTCCAACTATAAGGAAATCTCTTTCATGTTGAAAGAGGACTGGAGTACTCTCGGACTATGAGGGGAACCAGGATAACTCTCTTGTGTCTCTTTATTTTTCTGCACTTTACTACATTCTTAAACACCATAAACCAGAAAAATAATATCCATCATCACTAAAACCAGAAAAATTTTAAAGTACCTAATTCACCCCCCCCCCTCTTAGGCGCATTTTGTACTTATAGTATGCATATTTCGTGAGCTTTGAACCATCAAATTTGATCCATTCTTACTCTGTATGGTTGCTGGGAGTGAATGGAGAGGCTAGTTTGTAGTGAAAGGGACTATAAATAAGGTCTCAAGTTTTTAAGGTTCTTGAAAAAACTTGAGAATTTTGGACAAGTTTCTTGAGGAAAGGGTTTTGTTGTTGACTTGTGTGATACGGTGGGAGAGAACTGACTGTTTTTTGGAATGCTGGTTTGCGTTTTGCGTTAGTTTTTGCAAAATGTCGCGGTAAGCAAGAGTCGCCACCGTCTTTTATTTTATCCAACAAGGAAAGGAATAAAAGCACAGAAAAATTCCTTTTTCGAGATGTTTCTCGGGTCCGGGGGGTAGATTATATAAAGGGAAGGTGTTAGCACCCTTTCTATCTGTGGTTATCCACGGGCTCTTAGGTACTTGCTCATAATGTTTTCAAAATTTGCTTTTCTTTTGTGCTTGTGGGTTTGAAGAAGTTTTTTTGTTTGAAAGGAGTGTAAGTGTGAAAAGTTTGTTCTATTTTGGAAAGAGCAAGTACTTAAGAACCATCTACCTACTCGAAAAAGGAATCATTCTATGCTATCTTCCTTTAGAAAATGTTATCCCACTATCAATGAGTAGGTAGCATCGTCGTTGGAGTTTAAGGGTCAATTCGATTAAGGGACGTGCGGTCACTAAAGCAATGTTAGGACACCTTAGCGGTAACCCTAATGTCTTAGATCATTTTTCCGAGGCAACCGTTTCGAGGCAACTATGATCTTTGGAGAAGAGGGATACCTCTAAAACTTCCTATACTCAATGACCGTGTTACGAAGGCAACCAAGTGAGGTGTACCCTAAGAGTGCGCATGTGCGAGTGTGTCATTTTCAGTTAATTTATCTTTGTACATGTCAATGGTTATCTATGTTGATTTTAAGTTAAACATTCGATCTTGTCATGCATTCCCTATTATCAAACATCTAACAGTTTATAAGTTGCGGAAATTAAACTAACTATTACAAGGCGTCGGGTATTTACATCGCCAAAAGCAACCCTTGAAATTAAAATGCGGAAAATAAATAAAGCGGTAAAAATAGTAAAGTCCTATTAAGCTATTACATTCCGGAAACAAATACAATATTGAAATAAAATGGATCGCGTGCGGGAAATTAAATCGGGCGCAAGTTCTAGGGTTTTGACCCTTTTTGAAAGAAAGTATCCTTTTTTTGTTATTTTGAATTTATGGAAGAAATTAAATTGGATTAATTAATAAATTAATAAACAAATTAATTAATAAAAATATTTTTGAGTTTTTGGTATTTAAAGGAATAAAAATAAATTAATCAATGTTAAGAAAAACCTAATTGTCTTAGTTAATTTTAATTATTGCAAAAAAGATATTAAAGTTATTCCTAATTAAAACTAAATTAATTAAATTAATATTTATTAACAAAAATAAAATGCTGAAATTTAATTTAATAAACAAAATATTTTTTGGTTTTTTTATTTTATGAAGAAAAAGGTTTGATTGGTTAATGATAATAAAAATAATAACAATAAATAATTTAAAGAAATAATAAAAAAAAGAGAAAAAAGTTAGGGTTTGGGCCTGATTTTGGAGGTTCATTCAGCAATTTCCATGGCCCATTTGTATTGGCCTGGTTGACTTTTGTGATCCAGCGCGTGCACTTTGACTAGGTAGTATGGTGGGTATCCCATCTGGACCACTAGATCTGGCATGGGGCCATCTGGCAAGTGATTGAATGAGGGAGCATGGTAGGCTACGCACTTGGGTTTGAATTGGATAACCTGTAGAAAAAATATAGCAAATACATGGGGGACCTGGGATTCGAACCCAGGTCCTGTAAGCTATTGCATACACGCCACTACCACTCAACCAACGCGCTTCAACTGTTAGTATAATGGACAATAATAAATAAAAGGGAAAACACATTAATATGCCAGAAATATTAAAAAAAAGTGCGCGAATTGTTTGAACCGTCCAACCAGGGGGAGACACGTCTTCGTCTTCTTCCTTCAACCCTGTATATTTACATGCGTATTTATATCCGCAGCTAAATTCGTATGTCCATCCTAAAATTTGTTATGGGCCATGAAAATTAAGTCCAAGACTATGGTTATGCTCGTCTATCTCCCCTGGTTACGTCCATGTCCATCAATGGCGCTGATTTTTCCTGTAGAAGAAATGCCCAAAAAACAAACTACAAAACCCTAGGTTCGGTTATAGGGCTACAGTCCATATAAATGCAATCAAATAATGCCAAAAGTTTAGAAATTTCTTAAGCATCATAAATATGTCAAAGATTTGACAGGAAAATGCAAGAATATGGAGTTACGATTTCAAACGAAAAGCGGTTTTTTGAGATACTTACAGAGCCTTAAGGTGTGTATGGAGATTGGTTTTGGGTTGGTTCTGCTTCAGGGATTTTCCAACAATTGATTAGTGTTGAGTTTTGCTTCTGAATTCGCCTCCAAGGATGATTTCAGTTTTGCACTTTTTTCACCTTTTTTCAAGTTTGGTTCTTGATGTTCTTGCAGCCTCTAGGTCTCAAATTCGTGTGCCTTGGATTGTATATGTATGCTGCAATGTATTAGGTCAACAAATTGGTCTTGAATCCTTGTACATTAATGCCTTGAGATTGGATTTGATCCTCCATTGAAAACTTGCTTAATTTGCAAAAAATTTAATCTTTTTGCACATGGAATGCTTGATACGAATTTGATCATGACATTGATGATGATTAGGTCCTGAAAATAGAAAAAGATCTCATGTAATCGAGTTTTGTGATTTTATTTGATTTAAATTGATTTAAAATGAAATAATTCAATAAAAAATCAAATAAAATAATAAAATTGATAAATGGACACAAGGCTGAAGCTAGGACACATGTGAAATGTGGCAAGCCCAAATCAAGTGGAAAAGAATGGGCCCATTTGACAAAATTTGAAGTTTTTGGGATAGTTGACTTTTGGCAATTTTGCAAAAATACCCAACTTCAACAATGCATAACTTCTTCACTTTTGGCAAAAAGGTGTTTTTGTTGACTTTCAAAAATGACCTATAATGTCCAAATTCGTACCTTTTTGTGAGTGCATTTTCTGATCTTGGGGTATGAACATGGATTGTTGGAAATTGCATCCTATTCAAAATGATCTTTGTATAGGTCATTTCTCATAAAGTATGAGAAAGTTATGCTTGGTCAAAGTTGAGTTGACTTTTCCTGCAAAACCCTAATTTAGCAACTTTTGAGTCTTGATGAATTTTGAGCAATCCTTGATGAATCCTGATCAACCCTTGATCAAATGATGAAATAACCTTCAAAATGAGAATGTTGACAAAAAATCTTGAAGTTTGACTGTATTTGGGTCACAATTGACTTTTGCCCTAACACAGTCGGTTTTTGGACCCTTTGAGCAATTGACTGAGCAAACTTCCTCTGCAAGGCATGAAATTTGACATGGATGATCTTGAGATCATATTATTACATTGAGGAGCACTTGAGGTCATTTGGATGCAAGGACCTTGATGTAACACAAAACCCTAATTTGAGGTTGACTGCCTTAGGAGATAGCTTGATTGTCCAACTCTTGAGCAATCTTGATCCACTTGGAGATTTTTCTTGAAATGTTTTGAGAAATATGAGAGGGCAAATTTTGGGGTACAACAACTTCCCCTGTTCAATCTTCTTAATCCTGAGGATATAGATTGGCTTTCGAGCCTTTCGTGATCCGAAGGTGGAAGATGATTGAACACTAGAGTGCCCAGAAATTTGCACTTGCATGAAGTGGTATCAGCTTGGTGGTGTCGGGAATGGGCTTACAGATGCCATTTGGAGACTATTGATAGGTGGTCTGAACTTCGGCTGGAATACGAATCAGGGAGATCTTAGGGTCGATCTGACTGAACCATAGAAGGTCTTGGATTAACTTTGAATGGATAAGAATCAGAAAAATCTTAGGGTCGATTTAGCTGAACCAGACGAAAGTCTTGGAATATCTTCAACTGGAATACGAATCAGGGAGATCTTAGGGTCGATCTGACTGAACCAGAGAAGGTCTTGGATTAACTTTGACTGGATCGGAATCAGAAAAATCTTAGGGTCGATTTAACTGAACCAGAAAAAAGTCTTGGGATATCTTCAACTGGAATACGAATCAGGGAGATCTTAGGGTCGATCTAACTGAACCAAAGAAGGTCTTGGATTAACTTTGGCTGGATCGGAATCAGAAAAATCTTAGAGTCGATTTAACTGAACTAGCTAGAAGTCTTGGGATATCTTCAACTGGAAAACGAACCAGGGAGATCTTCGCGTCGATCTGACTGAACCAGAGAAGGTGTTGGATTAACTTTGGCTGGATCAGAATCAGAAAAATCTTAGGGTCGATTTAACTGAACCATACAAAAGTCTTGGGATATCTTCAACTGGAATACGAATCAGGGAGATCTTAGGGTCGATCTGAATGAACCAGAGAAGGTCTTGGATTAACTTTGGCTGGATCAGAATCAGAAAAAGCTTAGGGTCGATTTAACTAAACCAGACAGAAGTCTTGGGATATCTTCAACTGGAATACGAATCAGGGAGATCTTAGGGTCGATCTGACTGAACCAGAGAAGGTCTTGGGTTAACTTTGGCTGGATCAGAATCAGAAAAATCTTAGGGTCGATTTAACTGAACCAGATAAAAGTCTTGGGATATCTTCAACTGGAAAACGAATCAGTGAGATTTTAGGGTCGATCTAACTGAACCAGAGAAGGTCTTGGATTAACTTTTGCTGGATCGGAATCAAAAAAATCTTAGGGTCAATTTAACTGAACCAGACATAAGTCTTGGGATATCTTCAACTGGAAAACGAATCAGGGAGATCTTCGCGTCGATCTGACTGAACCAGAGAAGGTCTTGGATTAACTTTGGTTGGATCAGAATCAGAAAAATCTTAGGGTCGATTTAACTGAACCGGACAAAAGTCTTCCATAGGTGTAGTTTTTGAGGGGACCACCAGGTCATATAAGTAGTCAACGGTGTTTATTGATTCGTCTTTCCCTGAAAAGGTAAAGAGTTAGTCATATGCAATGTCATGATGTATGAAATGCATAATATATATCAAGCAATGATGCTCTCAAAATAAATGAGATTGTGTGGTATGATGCGTATATACTTGTATCATGATGTATGGAAATGTAATGTTTTAGCCGGAGAAAATAAATCCCAAATAGTTGTTGAAGAATAGAGCTGGATTTTTCGTTTCCGCTGGGGATGGAGAACGACGAGAATAAACTTGCAGGAGAGGATGACTCCATTGGGGGATAGGCTGATGAGGAGATTACTCCATGGGGGAGAGATGCTCTGCTGAGGATTCCACCGATAAATTCTGTCTGGATGAATTATCGTTGCTGGTGATATTGAATCTGTTGAGGATTGAATTCCTGTCTGTGAAAGGGAGGAACTCCGTTGGAGACGATCTCTCAGTGGCAATGTCACTGGGGATAACCTGTTAGACTTTCGTGGGGATAATCCTCTGAATTCTGCTTGGAATGATCCTTTGAACTCGGTTGGGGAGATTTATTTTTGTACTCCGCTGGGGATAAAATTCTAGAGTCTACTGGGGATGATTCTTCAACTCCACTGGGGAAGCCTTTTCAGACTGCGCTGGGAAAAATTTAACTCCACTGAGGGTATCTTGTATTCTTCCGGGGAACCTTTTTATACTCCGCTAGGGAACATTAGAACTACCGAGGACATCAAGCCTTTTTAGTGCTGATGGTAGATAAACTCTGCTTGGGGAGAGCATTGTTGACTCGTTCATAGTTGCAAGTCTCGGCTGGGGGAGAGCTACCATTACTGTCTTACTATGCGGGGAGTGAAGGTATCTTAGCCCTATTCTACAGATGAATTTACCCGGTACATGGTGTACAAAGCAACTATACAGTTCGGACAATTTTTATTGCCCCTGTTTCTGATGTTACCCGTAATCGTCTTTTGTTTTGCATGTAAATATTCATGAGCAGCAGTTAATGTCGAATGCATATATCAAAAATGAACATTGGAAGTTCCTTGCAAAACAAAACAGATAAAGGAAAAAAACAGTTTGAAATTTCTTTGAAAATGAATTGTATTGATTTTGAAGTTTGGCCTGTAAATAGGCGTTTTTGTACAAGGGGCTGACGTCCTAGTAAGAGAATGCCGCCGAACAAATAGAATTTACACAAATTTGTGAAAAACTAAACAAAACAGCTATGCGAACAACCCCACTAGGTTCCAACTCTGCTATTGCCTTTATGTCCTCGAGCATCTCATCACTTTACTATTGGTTGAAGGTGAATCAGATTAATTAGTGTCGTCCGAGCTTAATAGTTGATACCGAAGTCTGGATGCAAGGTGATCCAATGAGACATAGTGTTACGCTTTGATCCCTAATTTTTGCCTAGACCGCCCTTTCGGGTTTTCAGTCCACCGGGATACCCATTTTTGCCCAAGCCGCCTTTTCAGGTTTTCGACTTGCTAGGTGTACAGATTTCTTCATTTTCATCCCTTATTTTTGCCCGAACCCTTTTGGTTCGCCGGGAAGCCTTTATTTTTTCCTAGGCCAGTCAACCTAGCGGGTCTTTGATTATGCATAGTATCTTTTCACTATGTCTGCATTGACGGGGTAAGGAAGGTCGTCACCATCCATGGTGGTTAGAATCATAGCTCCTCCTGAGAAGACGTTCTTAACCATAAATGGCCCTTCATAAGTAGGGGTCCATTTGCCCCTGGGATCACCTTGAGGTAAGATAATGCGCTTGATAACCAGATCCCCAACTTGATACTCTTGTCGTCTAACTTTCTTGTTAAATGCCTTGATCATCCGTTTTTGGTACGTCTGACCATGACAAATAGCACTAAGTCTCTTTTCGTCGATTAAGTTCAGCTGATCAAGCCGGGTCTAAATCCAGTCATCTTCGCTCAAGCCTGCATCCTTCATGATTCGAAGAGAGGGTATCTGAACTTCAATGGGCAAGACTGCCTCCATGCCATATACCAAGGAATAGGGTGTTGCCCCTGTTGACGTCCGTGCTGAGGTATGGTACCCATGAAGAGCAAATGGTAACATCTCGTGCCAATCTTTTTATGTCACGGTCATTTTCTGCACAATCTTCTTAATGTTCTTATTAGCCGCATCTACAACCCCATTCATCTTCGGCCGGTAGGGAGAAGAGTTATGATGTTGTATCTTGAATTACTAGCAGAGCTCGGTGATCATCTTGTTGTTGAGATTGGTACCATTGTCCGTAATGATCCTATCAGGTACACCGTATAGACAGATCAGATTATGCTGAATAAACCGTGCCACGACATTCTTGGTTACAGTAGCAAAGGAAGTTGCTTCAACCTACTTCGTAAAGTAATCAATTGCTACCAGGATAAAACGATGCCCGTTAGATGCCGTAGGTCTGATCTCGCCGATCATATCAATGCCCCATATTGCAAAAGGCCAAGGTGCCGTCAAGATGTTCAGAGGTACTGGAGGTATATGCACCTTATCAGTATAGACTTGGCACTTGTGACATGTCTGAGAATGCTGATAACAGTCGGCTTCCATTGTGGACCCATAATATCCTGCCCGTAGGATCTTCTTTGCCATGGTGTGTCCACTAGAATGAGTTCCGAAAGTACCTTCATGTAACTCCACCATGATCCTTTCTGCTTCATTCTTATCCACACAACGCAGTAAGGTCGAATCATGGTTGTGCTTGTAAAGGATACCATTGTTGATGAAGAACTTTGCCGCGAACCTCCTCAGAAACTTCTTGTCATTAACAGATGCACCCTCAGGGTATTCCTGAGCCTCAAGGTATCTCTTCACCTCATGAAACCAGGGTTTATCTGCTACCTCTTCAGTCTCAATATCACAGCAATGCGCAGGTTCGTCCAGTTTTTCAATGATGATCTAGGGAGCTTCATTGTCCCAATTGACTTTGAACATAGAAGACATTGTAGCCAGCGTGTCCGCTAACTGATTCTCCTCTCTATGGAAGTGTTCAAAGGTTATCTCCTCGAAATGGGGAAGCAAAGTCAATACATACTCCTTATAAGGAATAAGATTTGGGTGTTTCGTATCCCACTCGCCTTTGATCTGACTGATCACGAGAACAGAATCTCTGAAGACACTCAGAAACTTAATCCTTAGGTCAATTGCTGCTCGAAGACCCATGATACATGCTTCATAGTCCGCCATATTGTTGGTGCAGTTAAAACATAGTCGGGTGGTGAATGGAGTATGAGAGCCTTCAGGAGATATGATCACGGCGCCAATGCCATTACCCAAAGCGTTCGAAGCTCCATCAAAGTACATAGACCATCGGGATCCTTCCTCCGGTCCTTCATCCGGTCCAGGTGTCTCACAATCAGTTACCAACATGATATTCTCGTCCGGAAATTCAAAGTTCATAGACTGGTAATCATCCACTGCCTGATGTGCCAAATAATATACCAACACACTTCCCTTAATTGCCTTTTGGGTCGTGTACTGGATGTCGTACTCAGTCAAGATTGTCTTCCATCTTGCTATTCTTTCGGACAAAGCAGGCTTCTCGAAGATATACTTGATTGGATCCATCTTCGATATCAATAGAGTAGTGTGAGTTAACATATACTGTCTCAGCCGGCGAGAAGCCCATGCCAAAGCGCAACAAGTTTTCTCGAGCAACGAGTATCGGGTCTCGCAGTCGGTAAACTTTTTGCTAAGGTAATAAATAGCATGCTCTTTTCGGCCAGACTCGTCATGCTGCCCCAGCACACACCCCATCGAATTGTCGAGTACTATTAAGTATAAGATTAAAGGTCTCCCTTCAATTGGAGGCATCAGAATGGGTGGCTCTTGGAGATACTCTTTGATCCTTTCGAAAGCGACCTGGAATTCATTGTTCCAACGTACTACTTGATCTTTCTTCAGTAGCTTGAAGATTGGCTCACAAGTAGCAGTCAGGTGCGAGATGAATCGGGAAATGTAGTTCAGTCGTCCCAAGAAGCCTCTGACTTCTTTCTCTCTTCTGGGAGCTTGCATCTCCTGTATAGCCTTCACTTTTGCTGGATCCACTTGAATACCTTTTTCGCTTACGACGAAACCCAGCAGCTTACTAGATCTCACCCCGAAGGTGCACTTGTTCAGGTTTAACCTCAGCTTGTACAACTTCAACCTGTCAAATAACTTGTGAAGGTGGTCCAGATGTTCTTCTTCAGTCTGAGATCTTGCAATCATATCGTCGACGTATACTTCAATTTCATGATGGATCATGTCATGAAATAAAGCAACCATGGCACGCTGATACGTTGCCCCAACATTTTTCAATCCAAAAGGCATGACCTTGTAGCAAAAGGTACCCCACTGAGTAACAAAGTTTGTCTTCTCCATGTCTTCGGGAGCCATTTTAATCTGATTATAACCGGAGAAACCATCCATGAAGGAGAAGACTTTATGATGAGCGGTGTTGTCAACCAGAACATTAATATGAGGTAGAGGGAAGTCATCCTTGGGGATTGCCCTATTCAGATCCCTATAGTCAACACACATTCGAACCTTACCATCCTTCTTCGGCACAAGAACCACATTGGCCACCCACTATGGGTAAGAAGTAACTGCTAGAAAACCAGCGTTAAACTGTTTCATAACTTCAGCCTTGATTTTCTCAGATATTTTTGGGCGCATTCGGCGGACCTTCTGTTTCACTGGAGGACAGTCTTCCTTGGTAGGCAGGCGATGAACCACAATATCAGTATCCAAGCCAGGCATATCTTCATAAGACCAGGCGAAGATCTCAACATAGTCACGCAGCATCTGAATCAACCGTTGCTTCACACTAAGCTCCAGATTTGCACCGATCCTGACCTCTTTCTTGTCTACCTCTGTACCCAGATTCACTATTACCACCGGCTCTTCGTGTGGCTGTATAGCCCTCTCCTCTTGGAGTAACAGTCTTGCAATTTCACCGGGCACTTCACAATCATCTTCACCTTCGTCTTCGGCTAAGTTGATCAGATTTTTGAAGTCATAACTGGCGGTAGCAGAGTCGTTACCAGTGAGGTCCAGAGTTGATGTAGACCTGTATATGTGAGTGTGTGTAAAATAGCTATTTTGCAATATATAATAAAAAAACAAGGAGCGCAAAATTTGAAATGCAAGAAACGTCTAATGCTTTTATTAATGATATATGAAAATGACACACATAAAGCCCTCGCAAATGAGGCCACAATGCCCCGGGTAAGACACCGGGCCGTAAAGTTTAAAACATTGTCTGTTACATATTCAAAACAAAAAGTTTCATTACTGGGTAACAAAAGAAATAGGGATGAAGTCCTTTACTGTCCAGTTGCTTGGTCCACCGTCGGTCGTAGGATAGATCCAATTTTTGAACTCAAACTCTTCAATGTCGTCTTCAATGGCATTTACTCTTAAATTGCTGATGAACAGGGGAGGTCTTCTGATCTGTGTGTTCTGAACAGCCCTTTGAGCTTCTGCAGTGAAACCCAAACTAAACTTGTTAGTCTTCTGTGCAAAATCAGGGAGTTGGCCACAATTCGTACACCCACATTTCTCAACAACAGCCCAGGCATCCTTGAAGGAAGCCATCTTCATAGGAGGATCTTCAACAATAGTCTCAGCTGATGCCAGTGTCTGGGGACCCTCTTCAAAATGTTGAAACGAGGTCTCAATGAACTCCCCATCCATTTCTACATATCGGAAAGAGTTGAGGTGGCTCACCATGTACTCCTCTTCTCCTTGCATTGTCACAATTTTCCCTTTCACTGGGTACTTCAGCTTCTGGTGGAGTGTTGAGGTTACTGCCCCTGCTTTGTGGATCCATGGGCGACCCAACAAACAAGAGTAAGATGGCCGAATGTCCATCACATAGAATGTAGAGTTGAAAACCTGAGAACCAACCTTAATCGGGATATCAACTTCTCCGTGCACCATCCTTTTAGACCCATCAAAGGCCCTGACGACAATGTTGCTTGGCTTCAACTCCAATCCTTCACAGTCCAACCGGTCTAGAGCTTTCTTAGGCAAAACGTTCAATGAGGAACCCATATCCACCAATACATGTGCAAGAGTAGTTCCCCTGCATTCAATGGAGACATGCAGGGAATCGTTGTGATTCTTCCCCTTAGTAGTCATGTTGGCATCAAAGAAACCCAACCCATTATCAACAGTCAAACTAGCCATGCAATCATTAAACTGATTAGCTGATGTCTCTTGTGGTATATGTGCAGTCTTCAGAAATGCAATCAGAGCCTTGGCATGGGCCTCTGAGCATAGCAATAGTGACAGCATAGAGATTTTGGACGGGGTTTTCCCCAGCTGTTCAACTACATTGTAGTCACTCTTTTTGATGATCTTCAGAATCTCTTCCATCTCTTGTCTAGAAGCTTCAACAGTAATTGTCTTTGGTGCCTCCGTCTGGGCAGGCTCACTGGTGATCCCTTTGCCCCGAGTGTCAGATGACTCGGCGACAGGGGTAAGAATAGGAACTTGAATAGGAACAGTAGCAGGTACACTGGCAGGTGTAATAACAACATGTTTTCGGGCAGTCGGTGGAGAGATATCAGGTGAGAAAAGTCTTCTGCTACGGGTGACTTTAGCAGGTCCAACAATATTGCTGACGTTAGTATCAACATCCAAATCTTGTTTAACTCCATGAAAATAATCATCAGCCCCGTAGTGCCAAGGGACAACTTTATCAGATGTATAGGGGATAGGCCCTGGAACAGTGATGATCAACGGTGCGATTCTTGGAACAGATGTAACTCTAACAGGCTTCCTCGAGGGAGCCTTGGAAGAATTGTCGAAAATGGTAATAATAGCAACTTCTTTAGTACGAACTAAAGGAACAACAGTCTTCTCAAACAGAATTTATTTACTATCCATCAGGCGTTGGACACCTAACTTCAAAAGATGGCAACCGGTAGGTAGAACAGAACACATACGGCAACCTTCGTCACAGCCCGGAAATAAACCGGCTAGCAAAAGGTTCTTCTTCACAATCATCAAGGGAGTAGCAATATCTTTCACAGAAACCACGAACGAGTCTTCTTCTATAGCATTTACTCCATGGTTGGGCATAGGAGCAGTCACAACATTAGGTCTTTCGGGAGCCTCGAACTCAATCTCCTTAGCATCAATTAAGTCCTGTATTTTGTTCTTCAAATCCCAACAATCATCTGTATTATGCCCCGGGCTATCAGAGTGAAAAGCACAGCGGGCATTAGGGTTGTACTTCGGTGATGTTGTATTTGGATTCTTAGGGGCCTCCCTTGGAATCACTAGATTGGTCTTTAATAACTGTGGTAGAATCTGAGACAAAGTCATGTTGAGATGGGTGAATTGCCTTCGAGGTCTCTCATCCTTTTGTTGATTGTTGCGTGAAGTAGCACCAGCGGGTCTTGAAATAACAACTGCATTAACAGCTTGGTGGTGTTCAGGTCTACTCTGGCTTTTCTAACTGTAGACAACACTGGACTCCTTCTTAAAAGGCTTTTTCTCGGTGCTTGATGAAGCACCCTTTTGTATCTTACCAGCCTTAATACCAGCCTCAATCCTCTCACCGGTCATAATCAGCTCTGTAAACCCAGACGAAGAGATTCCAATTAGTTGGTTGAAAAATGGACCAGACAAGGTCCCCAGAAACATATCCACAAGCACCCGATCAGCCAAGGGTGGTTGTACTCTTCCTGCGAGGTCCCTCCACTTTTGAGCATAATCTTTGAAACCTTCACCCGTTCCCATTGACATACCCTGGAGTTTGGTACGCGTGGGAGCGAGGTCGGCGTTGTATTGGTACTGCTTGTAGAAAGCAGCAGCCAAATCTTCCCAACTGTGGATACTGGCTCCGTCTAACTGGTAAAACCATTCAAGCTGAGTCCCTGAGAGACTGTCTTGAAAGAAGTGGATCCATAGGTTCTTATCAGCGGTGTACGGCTGAATCTTCCTTACATATGACCGGAGGTGCAACTTTGGACAAGAAACTCCGTCATACTTAGCAAAGGCTGGTGCTTTGAATTTATGGGGAATCACCACCCCAGATGATAGACCTAGATCACCAAAGTCCAGACCAGGCACTTTTTGAACTTCCATCGCACTCAACCGGTCTTCCAGTTGTTTGTCTCTATCCTCAGCCGGAGGATACTGGTATTCATCGAAGTCCGTCTCATTGTCTGAGACCGCAGGGCTAGGAGCCCTCCTTTCTTCCTGACTATCTTTCCCTCCAAATGAGGTGGTCAAATCAACTTCATCCCGTAGCCTTTTTCCAAACCTGTGACCTGTGTTAAACAGGACTGTCCTCTTCTTCTTCTTCTCTTTCAGAATCAAAGTCTTCAGATTTTGCTGACACTTAGCTAGATTCATGAACAACTCTTGAAATTGGACATTTTGAGCCTGTAGGGCCTTGATTGCTTTCTCAGTTGATGGTTCAGCAGACATGATGCTGAAATAAACAGCGAAGAAAATAAGAGACCTGTAATGGGTACCTGTTATGAAGTGCATGGGATGAAATGCGTATGATATGATTTCAAAGACAATCGAGAGATTCAAATTCGTCAACAAGAAATGAAACACACTTTTATTAGGTAAACTTGAAATTCAAATTGTTCAACAAATAGCCCTTAAGGCGTTACAAGGAAGGAAATACTGAAAAGTAAATAAAAACTGGAAAGGAAATAATCAAAGGACAATCAGTGCTCCCATGGTCGCTTCTTGTCGGTGCGGACATAGTCATTGAGAATCCGCTCGTTCTCCAGCTGCCTAGTCAACTTCTGGATCTTCTTCTCTTGCTCGTTAAACTTTTCTCGGTAAGCATCCTGCTCTTCTCTCAGCTGCATCCAGGACCTCTTCAATGCCCTAATGTCAGTAGGCATGTAAGGGTGGAGGATGGTAGGAAGAACCCCCTCTTTATTAGCAACTTCAACAATGATAGGCAGGACGGCTTCATACGGCATACCCAGCTTTTGGGCACGAATACGAACCCATCTGAGATATGGCTCCATTGGAAGAAAAGTCTTTGGACCCAGCTCATGTGGATCAGATCTGTGAACTCTATCCCAAGCCCTTATGAATCTGCGGCGTTGCTCGTCGCTATCCCCTTGAAAATCAAAGATGATACTAGGCATTAGCAGCTCATGAGGTCCTTCTCTTCTGGCTCTCCCAAACTAACGTAAGGCCAAGCACGAATTATAAGAAATTCCTCCATGGGTCCCTATCAATGGAACATTGGGATACTCCCCACAACGATCAATAATAGCCACCTCGTCCATACCCTTGGTAGTCCAAATGATGTCATTGTGAGAGAGAGACATAATATAAGCCCAGCCCATGCCTTCTTTGTTCTTCAGCACTGATTTGGGGAGGTGCAAAATAAACCACCTCGCTAATAATGGAGCACAGCACATCAAGGTTCCCCGCTTTCGAGCAGTACGGGCATAAAGCTGGTGGAGAATGTCACCCAAGAAAGTGGGTACAGGATTACGAGAGATGAAGATTTTCACCGCATTCACATCAACAAAGGAGTCAGGATTCGGAAACAATACCAAGCCATATATCAGAAGAGCCAGAATATCTTCGAATGCCTTGAAGTCTAGATTATCCCATAAATAATTAGCCTTACCAACCAAGAACTTAGTCAGAAAGCCCTTTGCTCCACTTCTAGTCTCCCAATTAGCCATTACCTCATCCTTGGTTATATGAAGGGCTGGAGCAATCTTTTCTGGCATAAGGATCTTCTCCCAACCAGTAAACGGGGTCTGCTCCAGAATAGAGATACCGAGCAGATCAGAGAACTCTTCTAAGGTGGGAACCAACTGGTAGTCTGGAAAAGTAAAGAAATGGTACAGCGGATCATAGAACTGGACCAAGACACTCATCATCTGCTCGTCCAATTTGGAGGTAACCAAACTGAGAAGATACCCATGTCTTCTGATGAAGGAGGTAGTATCAGGCATCTTTGTAATCAATTCTTTAAGCATGGTGGGAACCTGGACAAAGTTGATCTGGATGGTATTCCTACGCATGGGCATAATGACCTACAAAACAGAACAAAGATGAATCCCTCTTGTCTTTGAAATAGGTTAGTCCAATGCAAGATGTATGAAATGTTATGATGTCATGATGTCATGATAGAAAGCACATCACAAGTATCCACAAATAGCAAACATGGTAAAGGCACATAAGTCACACAGAGAGCCCTTAGATTTCAGGCTGGCGAGGAGCTTAGGTACTACCCTCTTTCAGTTTAGTTGGTTTAAACCTGTCCTAAAAATAGTAACCGGGTTCTAGAGGATCTCAATATCACTGACTACCCTCAATCAGTCATAATTCCAGTTTAGCAACCTTTTCTTGCGACCGGAATCATCGCGAGAGTTTAGTCTCAATGAGTGTAGCATACTGCTACTGTTCTATGGTCAAGTTGGTCAATTTAAAGGTTCTAAGGTCAGTTGGTGCTTAATGACCCCTTAGATGACCCATATTCTCCTCGTTCCAACACAACGGATATTAGTACAATCTAAAGTGTCACACCAACGTAGCTACTGTTTCAACCGTATCGGTCTACGCCGTACAGTTCCCTCACAGTTTATTGCTACTTACCTAAAGGGTATCCCCCAGATCCGGGTTAGGATCTATAGTAACTCCGATACAAACCCACAAATATAAAGCATACAAAGCAAACAATTGAAAACACAATGATCTAATCCTAAGGTACACCGCACTTATTAAGATGTCCCCAGCGGAGTCGCCAGTTCTGTGATACGGTGGGAGAGAACTGACTGTTTTTTGGAATGCTGGTTTGCGTTTTGCATTTGTTTTCGCAAAATGTCGCGGTAAGCAAGAGTCTCCACGGTCTTTTATTTTATCCAACAAGGAAAGGAAGAAAAGCACAGAAAAATTCCTTTTTCGAGATGTTTCTCGGGTCCGGGGGGTAGATTATAGAAAGGGAAGGTGTTAGCACCCTTTCTATCCGTGGTTATCCACGGGCTCTTAGGTACTTGCTCATAATGTTTTCAAAATTTTATTTTCTTTTGTGCTTGTGGGTTTGAAGATGTTTTTTTGTTTGAAAGGAGTGTAAGTGTGAAAAGTTTGTTCTGTTTTGGAAAGAGCAAGTACTTAAGAACCATCCACCTACTCGAAAAAGGAATCGTTCTATGCTATCTTCCTTTAGACAATGCTATCCCACTATTGATGAGTAGGTAGCATCATCGCTGGAGTTTAAGGGTCAATTCGATTAAGGGACGTGCGGCCACTAAAGCAATGTTAGGATGCCTTAGCGGTAACCCTAATGTCTTAGATCATTTTTCCGAGGCAACCGTTTCGAGGCAACTATGATCTTTGGACAAGAGGGCGACCTCTAAAACTTCCTATACTCAATGATCACGTTACGAAGGAAACCAAGTGAGGTGTACCCTAAGAGTGCGCATGTGCGAGTGTGTCATTTTCAGTTAATTTGTCTTTGTACATGTCAATGGTTATCTATGTTGATTTTAAGTTAAACATTTGATCTTGTCATGCATTCCCTATTATCAAACATCTAACAGTTTATAAGTTACAAAAATTAAATTGCAGAAATTAAACTAACTATTACAAGGCGTCGGGTATTTACATCGCCAAAAGTAACCCTTGAAACTAAAATGCGGAAAACAAATAAAGCTTTAAAAATAGTAAAGTCCTATTAAGCTATTACATTGCGGAAACAAATACAATATTGAAATAAAATGGATCGCGTGCAGGAAATTAAGTGGGGCGCAAGTTCTAGGGTTTTGACCCTTTTTGAAAGAAAGTGTCCTTTTTTGTTATTTTGAATTTATGGAAGAAATTAAATTGGATTAATTATTAAATTAATAAACAAATTAATTAATAAAAATATTTTTGAGTTTTTGGTATTTAAAGGAATAAAAATAAATTAATCAATGTTAAGAAAAACCTAATTGTCTAAGTTAATTTTAATTATTGCAAAAAAGATATTAAAGTTATTCCTAATTAAAACTAAATTAATTAAATTAATATTTATTAACAAAAATAAAATGCTGAAATTTAATTTAAAAAACAAAATATTTTTTGGTTTTTTTATTTTATGAATAAAAAGGTTTGATTGGTTAATGATAATAAAAATAATAACAATAAATAATTTAAAGAGATAATAAATAAAAAAAGAGAAAAAAGTTAAGGTTTAGGCCTGATTTTGGAGGTTCATTCAGCAATTTCCATGGCCCATTTGTATTGGCCTGGCTGACTTTTGTGATCCAGCGCGTGCACTTTGACTAGGTAGTATGGTGGATATCCCATCTGGACCACCAGATCTGGCCTGGGTCCATCTGGCAAGTGATTGAATGAGGGAGCATGGTAGGATACGCACTTGGGTTTGCATTGGATAACCTGTAGAAAAAATATAGCAAATACATGGGGGACCTGGGATTCGAACCCAGGTCCTGTAAGCCATTGCATACACGCCACTACCACTCAATCAACGCGCTTCAACTGTTAGTATAATGGACAATAATAAATAAAAGGGAAAACACATTAATATGCCAGAAATAAAAAAAAGTGCACGAATTGTTTGAACTGTCCAACCAGGGGGAGACACGTCTTCGTCTTCTTCCTTCCACCCTGTATATTTACCTGCGGATTTATATCCGCAGCTAAATTCGTATGTCCATCCTAAAATCTGTTCTAGGCCATGAAAATCAAATCCAAGACTATGGTTATGCTCGTCTATCTCCCTTGGTTACGTCCATGTCCATCAATGGTGCTGATTTTGCCTGTAGAAAAAATGCCCAAAAAACAAACTACAAAACCCTAGGTTCGGTTATAGGGCTACAGTCCATATAAATGCAATCAAATAATGCCAAAAGTTCGGAAATTTCCTAAGCATCATAAATATGTCAAAGATTTGCCAGGAAAATACAAGAATATGGAGTTACGATTTCAAACGAAAAGCGGTTTTTTGAGATACTTACAGAGCCTTAGGCCGTGTATGAAGATTGGTTTTGGGTTGGTTCTGCTTCAGGGATTGTCCAACAATTGATTAGTGTTGAGTTTTGCTTCTGAATTCGCCTCCAAGGATGATTTCAGTTTTGCACTTTTTTCACCTTTTTTCAAGTTTGGTTCTTGATGTTCTTGCAGCCTCTAGGTCTCAAATTCGTGTGCCTTGGATTGTATATGTATGCTACAATGTATTAGGTCAACAAATTGGTCTTGAATCCTTGTACATTAATGCCTTGAGATTGGATTTGATCCTCCATTGAAAACTTGCTTAATTTGTAAAAAATCCAATCTTTTTGCACATGGAATGCTTGATACGAATTTGATCATGACATTGATGATGATTAGGTCCTGAAAATAGAAAAAGATCTCATGTAATCAAGTTTTGTGATTTTATTTGATTTAAAATGAAATAATTCAATAAAAAATCAAATGAAATAATAAAATTGATAAATGGACACAAGGCTGAAGATAGGAAACGTGTGGAATGTGGCAAGCCCAAATCAAGTGGAAAAGAATGGGCCCATTTGACAAAATTTGAAGTTTTGGGGATAGTTGACTTTTGGCAATTTTGCAAAAATGCCCAACTCCAACAATGCATAACTTCTTCAATTTTAAACTTTTGGAAGTGTTCTTGGACTTTTTAGAAAGATTGAGATGTGCTCTAACCATTACTTTTTGTCTCATATCATTTTGATATTCCATACTAAAGTTATAAGCTTTGGAAAAAAAGGTGTTTTTGTTGACTTTCAAAAATGACCTATAATGTCCAAATTTGTAAATTTTTGTGAGTGCATTTTCTGATCTTGGTGTATGAAGATGGATTGTAGGAAATTGCATCCTCTTCAAAATGAGCTTTGGATGGGTCATTTATCATAAATTATGAGAACGTTATGCTTGGTCAAAGTTGAGTTGAATTTTCCTACAAAACCCTAATTTAGCAACTTTTGAGTCTTGATGAATTTTGAGCAATCCTTGATGAATCATGATCAACCCTTGATAAAATTATGAAATACCCTTCAAAATGAGAATGTTGACAAAAAATCTTGAAGTTTGACTGTATTTGGGTCACAGTTGACTTTTGCCCTAACATCGTTGATTTTTGGACCTTTTTAGCAATTGACTGAGCAAACTTCCTCTGCAAGGCTTGAAATTTTAAATGGATGATCTTGAGAGCATATTAGGACATTGTGGAGCACTTGAGGTCATTTGGATTCAAGGACCTTGATGCAACATAAAACCCTAATTTGAGGTTGACTGCCTTAGGAGATAGCTTGACTGTCTAACTCTTGAGCAATCTTGATCCACTTGGAGATTTTTCTTGAAATGTTTTGAGAAATATGAGAGGGAAAATTTTGGGTTAAAACAACTTGTATGAATAGTGGAGATTAAATAGCATGAATTAGGTAAAAGATAGGATGGGCTTGGACCTTGTGTAAGAAGCCTCATATTTTATCTTATTTATTTTTGAATTATTAATGAATAAATCAAAATAATTAAAATAAAATATATCAAGAAGTTCATGAACAAGATCTGAGGTGTATGAGGAGTGTAATACATGTTTGGACTTTAAAACAATGGCCCAATAGTCCAAAATATCAAGTTTTCTCAATTTGAACTTCATGTATTTGCTCAAAATTTCCCAACTTGCACTGGTCATAACTCTCTCAATTTTCATATTTTAAAAATTATCTTGGACTTTTTTGGAAGGGCCAAGGTGTCCTCTACAACCTCTATGTTTATCATGTTTTCATTTGAAGACTTTATCTTGATGTAAGTTTCCTTGACAAAAAGTGTCTTCTTGCTGACTTTTGAAATGACCTGTAATATATTGACCTATATCTCTCAAATGAAACATTTTTTGGACTTGAGCTTATAGAGACAAAGTTGTATAGAATTGAATTTTATTTAAAATGAGCTTTGGTTGGGGAAAACTGATGAAGCATGTGAAAGTTATGCTTGGTCAAAGTTCAGTTAACTTCTCCTAAGAAAACCCTAATTTGGCAACTTTTGACTTTTGATGACTTGAGAGTTTTTCTTGATGAATAAAGATAAACTCTATCAAATGATGAATGTGACTTAAAAATATTGATGTTGACCAAAAATATTGAATTTTGAATGTATGTTGACCACAATTGACTCGTTGTTCAATATAATTAATTTTCAGTCATCTGAGCAATTAACTGAGCAAACTTGTGATGTAAGGAATGAAACATGGTATGAGCATTCTTGGGGACCTGTAAGAAACCACTAATTCAATTTGAGGCTTTTGAAACCCAAAATTCCTTGTGATAATTGAAACCCTAGTTGTGGATCCATTGCTTAGGAGGAGAATTTGTCTGATTAATTCTTGAGCAACCTTGAGGATTTGAGAACCCTATGAAAATGTCTTGAGATCAATGGAGGGAAAATTTTGGGGTACAACATCTTCTCTCTATCCTTCTCCTTCTCCAAGTTGTGTTCCTAGATTCTTGTCTCTATTCTCTCCAAATTTGTTTTCACATACTGTTTGGAAGCCTCCTCTAGGTTATCTCCTAATTTATATCATTAGGGCAATCTAGTTAAAATTATAAACTCGCATCTCACTATTAGCTGGGATTTTCGACAAGGTTAAAAAGTCCAGCTAAAATCAGGTGAAGAAGTAAGATGGATGGAAAGTTAGTTGAAATAAAGAGTGAGGTCGATAGAGGCGAATGGAAGCTAAAAGATAGGTTCATAGAGGACGTGGACTTATAAAATGTATTGTAAAGTCGGATGAGTCGACTAAGGCAAAGGTGATCGACTGAAACAAGGAAGTTGTATCAGGCGTGAAATTTTGGCTATTATATCTCGGAAATCCTTAGAGATGTTGAGACACCAGATCCGACTTCACACACAACAGCAAGATGTATTGACAATATAAACATTGTTGAATGTAAATAACACTGGATATGTTTACCAAGTTCGGAACAACCTTCCTACTCTGGGGGCTACCAAACCAGGGACGAAATTAACTAGATAGTACCAATTTGTAGACCTCATAGCAAACATCCCAGTTTATAGCCTACGTGCTTAATCACTACCCTTTCCTTAACTTCTACCTAAGACACACCTAGTTATGAGACACTCATCAAGTCCCTCTTCAACTACAGACAGCAATTGGATCAACTCTAACCACAAGTAGAGAACATAATCGGAAGTCACTCTTCCAAGACACTAAAAACTCAATCCTTAAAAGCTTATGAGAATTGCCACACAAATAATCAATGCTTAACATCTTATGAGCATTTGACACACAAATACTTAGTGATTAAAAGATTATGAACATATGACACATATCTTACAACCCAACAATAAGGATTATAAAAACCCTAACACAAATACACACGTAAGTTCCACCTAATACTAGGTATGCACCATTCTATTTATAACTTTATTTTGGAATAGGTTGGGTTTCGAAACCACAACAGTGAGGATGCACAAAGTTTGCACATTCTTCCCCGAGATAATAGGTCTTCAATCATTAGTTTCCTAAAATGTCTCCATATTTAGAAACTATGCATATCTTTGAAAACCAACATAAAATATTCTGATTTGTCAATCTTAAATGCCACATAAGTTAACAGAATATTCTCCAAATATTCAATAACTTACAAACCAGCTGAAACATCACTAACAGCTACTGCAGACACGATTTCCTATTCACCGGGTTGAGAAGTCTATTTCGACATGTTGAAAACAACAAGTTGGGGTTTCTTTGTTCAATATGTTTCTTCCAAGTTGATTATACCAAAATGTATGCAATCACAATTTTATAGAAATAACAATCTCCCCATTTGGCACATTTTGGCTAAAACAACCAAATAACCCTTGCACATAAAACTCCATAATATGTTTGAAAATAAATCAAACATACACATCAGAAGTACAGTAGCGGAAAAGAAACAAGCAAGGTTAGAAGCATAAAATAGGATAGTAGCACATAACCAAAACACAATTAGTAGTTAGTTGATCTACATAACCAAAACACATTAAGTTCTCAACAACATAATGTCGTGACATCATGTCTGACATCTCCTCAGAGCCTTCAGTCTAGAACAGAGCAGGGACTCTCCCTCAAAACCTTCTAGCAAAAATAGAGAATCAAAGAATTCTCTCCCCCTCAGCCATAACACCACAATAGCACCACCTAGTGTCAGCTTCAACACCCTCAATATCATATTACTCCCCCTTTTTAGCCATAATATGACAAAGGTAAGTAGATAATACTAGTAAAATTTTAAGCACCTAAAGTGTAAGTATCAGGGTGCAAAAATTAAAAATATCCTGGCCATTTGACCCTTACAAAATCATAAACCAAAATAAATAGAATCATAAGGCAGATCCAAATAAAGTCCTATGAGCAAATGTTCATTAGGTGCAACACCATCCTTAACCTTTTTGTCAACAAATGCAGCACCATCAGTAATTACTACAATTCTTCATAGATACAGATTCCAAGTCTCCTCCTTAGGTTCTCAAACTGAACTGCATTAAGAGCTTTTATAAAGATAACAACAAGCTGATTCTCAGTAGTGACATGCTCAAGCTTTATGACTTTGTCCTCCACAAGTTCTCTGATGAAATGATGCCCGGTGTCAATGTGCTTTGTCCAACTATGCTGAATAGGATTTTTGGAAATATTTATAGCACTCAAATTGTCATAAAATAATTTTATAACATCTTGTATAACATTGTATTCAGACAACATTTGCTTCATTCACACCAGTTGAGAGCAGCTGTTTCCTGCTGCTATGTACTCAAATTCAGCAGTAGATAGAGAAACACAGTTTTCCTTCTTACTGAACCAAGAAATAAGGTTGTTTCCCATAAAGAAAAATCCTCCAGAGGTACTCTTCTTATCATTAGCACTTCCAGCCTAATCAGCAACGCAAAAACCCACCAACGAGGAATTTGTATCATGGGAGTACAACATACCATAGTCACGTGTTCCATTTACATATTTCAGAATCCTTTTTACTTTGTTAATGTGACTTGCCTTAGGTTGTGCTTGATATCTTGCACATGCCCCAACAGAAAATACGATGTCTGGTCTGTTAGCAGTAAGATATAGAAGGTTGTCAATCATGCTTCTATATAAACTCTCATCAACATTAACCCGTTTTTCATATTTAGATAACTTTAGGTGTGTAGGATCTAGAGTTCTCTTATGGATGGCACTTTCCAATCCAAATTTCTTCACAATATTCCTTGCATATTTGCTTTGACATAGAAAAATGGAGTCTTCCGTCTATTTGACTTGCAACCCAAGGAAGTAAGTCAGTTCACCTACCAAACTCATTTTGAATTCAGATTGTATCTGCCTGACAAACTGTTGGGCCATTTCATTCAACATCCCTCCAAAAACAATGTCATCCACATAGATCTGCGTTATCAATAATTTTCCAGCTTCAACTTTGACAAATATTATCTTGTTAATTTCACCCTTTCTATATCCATTATTGACTAGAAACACAATCAACCTCTCATACCAAGCTTGTGGAGCTTGTTTCAAGACGTACAAGGCCTTCTTTAGTATGAAAAACATGATCTGGAAAGGAAGGATCAATAAACCCTTTTGGTTGTTCAACATAGACTTCTTCATTCAGGTACCCATTTAGAAAGGAACTCTTGAGATCCATTTGATACAGCTTGAACCTTATATGACACGCTACTCCAAGCAGTAATCTGATAGACTCAAAGCGAGCCACGTGAGCAAATGTTTCATCAAAATATATTCCCTCAATTTGAGTTTACCCCTGAGCAACCAATCTAGCTTTATTTCTAATGACAACTCCTTGTTCATATGTCGTGTTCTTGTACACCCATTTTGTACCAATGATATTTGTCCCTTTAGGTTTTGGTACCAAATCCCATACTTAATTTCTCTTGAACTCATCAACCTCATCTTATATAGAATTGATCCATAACTCATCAGTCAAAGTTTTATTCACATTCTTGGGCTTAATCTTTGACATAAAACAAGCATTTGAAACAGCTTCCCTTGATCTGGTGACTACTCCTTGTCTAGGATTTCCTATTATCAACTCCTTAGGATGATCCTTTTGAATTCCGAGAGAAGGCCTTATGTTCATTACCTGGGGTCATCACCTTCAGAACTAGCACTTGAGCCTGCAACATTTGTGGTAGATATTGTGACATTTTCTTCAGCAACCAAATCTTCTGTAGGAATAGTTGTCTCAACTTCTTCTAGGAAATCATCTTCTTTAATTGAGTCATCAATAATCACATTTGAAGACACCATAATCACCTTGATTTTGGAGTTGAATACTCTATATGCTTTACTGTTTGTAGAGTATCCCAGAAAAATTCCTTCACCATTCTTAGCATCCAACATCCTTCTTGGCTCTCGATCAGCCCAAATATAAAATTTTATTCCAAAGACGTGGAAATACTCGACAATTGGCTTTCTCTCTCTCCACAATTCATACAGAGTAACAGAAGTTCCAGTTCTGATTATTACTCTGTTGTGAATATAGCAAGCAGTGTTCATGGCTTCAGCCCAAAAGTAAAGAGGTAATTTCTTGGCATGAAGCATAACTCTAATACACTCTTGAATAGTCATGTTCTTTCGCTCAACGATAAAATTTTGTTGAGGAGTGATGGGTGAGGAAAACTCATGACTAATCCCTTCAGAGGTTCATAATTATTCAAACTTGTTATTCTCAAATTCCTTCTTGTGGTCACTTCTGATCTTGACAACACCACATTCTTTTTCTCTTTGAATCTTGTGGCATAATCATTTGAACATATCAAACACCTCATACTTCTCTTTGATGAACTTCACCAAATTGAATCTTGAGTAGTCATCAACAATAACATAGGTATACCTTTTACCTCCAATAATTTTAACATGCATAGGTCCGATCAAGTCCATGTGAAGAAGCTCTAAAACTCTTGAGGTAGCAAGATGTTGAATCTTCTTATGGGACATCTTTGTCTGCTTCCAATTTGACATTGACCATAAATTCTTCCTTTATCAATCTTTAGCTTTGGAATATCTTTAATAGCTTCCTTTGACAGGATCTTCTTCATGCCCTTTAGATGTAGATGTCCAAGTTTTTGATTCCATATGGTTACTTCATCATCCTTTGATAGTAACCATGTTGAGAGACATTATGGATAATTCCATAGGTAGTAGTTGTCTTTTGACCCGGTTCCTTTCATAACCACTTCATTCTTATCATTTGTAATCAGGCATTCAGATTAAGTAAAGTTAACCTTGAGACCTTGATCACAGGGTTGACTGATACTTATCAGATTTGTTGCGAGCCCTTCCCCAAACAACACATTATCTAGACTAGGTTGTCCAGCATAATTCACCTTTCCCACACCTTTGATATCACTCTTTGACCCATCTCCAAATGTGACATAGATAGTGGCATGTGGTTTAACGTCCACAAGGAATTTCTTAATACCAGTCATGTGTTTGGAACTGCCACTGTCAAAATACCAATCTTCTCTATTTGACGCTTTGAGCAAAGTGTAAGCTATGAGTCCATATTGTAGTGGTAGAAATGTTTAAGACTAAGCCATTGGATTGACTAGACTTATACAAATCAAAATAAAAATTGCCAATGCGCTTTATTTTTTCCAAAGGAATGGGAAAAGAGCGAGTAACCCAAAAAGATGGGGAAAGATTCAAGGTAAGGGGGTTGGTTATACAAAGGGAAAGTATTAGCACCCTAAACATCTACGGTACTCCACAGAAACCTCTTTGAAAAAATCTACATATTTTGGCTATAAAATGTTGTATGTAAAATAGTTGGTGGAGGTGAGAAAAGAAATATATTTTTTTATGATTTTTGCACCCGCCGCAGTTGCGAACCTTTAGTGCCTACGTACCACCTTTCGTGCAATAGAGGATCAGGGTACACGTAGTTCATCTTTAAAAAAATTTTAAAAACACAAGTGTGTTGCTTAATTTTATGAGATAAGTCATCATCGTCATTGTCCGTATGGAAAACATACTTACTACCCACAATCATGAGAAAGGAGAATTTGCATCATCTCAAAGTGGAGGATATGGCTTTCATTTTAAAATCAACAATGTCTCACTCAACACCCAAGTGGAAAATATCTCTCTTCATTATATATTGTAGAAGTATAGTTGTTTGCTTCACTACAAGGATTGACAAGAGTCCAATCTTTTGAGAAAGGTTTTAAAATATAAAAAAAAAAGCCAAAGTGGAAAAATGGTTTGAAATGAGATTGATTAACTTTTAGTCTTCTCACAAAAAATGTCAAGGTATTATTAAATTGATTTAAGTTTATTTATGAAAATGTTTTGAAAATGCATGGACATAAGTCCAAGTTTATTATGAAAGTGGTTCAAGTTTAAAAAAAACAAGAAGAGTTTTCAAAAGGAGGGAGAAGATTTTAGAAATTAAAGAAGATGGGAGGAGATGAAGGGACTATCCTAAAGTATAAGGTACAAGCTAAGGAGAAGAACCATCTAACCAACAAGAAGTCAATACTTGACATTATGAGTCAAGATAGAATTCCAATTCTTTTGATTGAAACCAAGCAAGCAAAGATACTAGACCTCTTGAGAGAACCAAACTTCAAGTGAATTAAGTCTTCACAAAAATTGGGCATAGTAACGACTGTATACGGGTGAATTTCAGATTACAAACAAAGAATTTAATTACAATAACCTGCACATAAAACAAACAAACAACCCAATGTCTTGAGGTAAACCTCAAGAACTCCAGACAAAATATCAATTAAGGTCACAAAGTCTCCAACATAGGCCAAGGTTTCTAATCCTAAGTCCAAGAAGTTCAATACTCCACAATGCCAAGGATAGTAACCAAATAGTCCAAGTATCATTAAAGCCTTTTTTTAGGGTTCATGTTGATTATTAGGTGTCTTGGAAAAGAAAAGAAAGGCTCAAGTGAGCAAAACAAAAATAACAAGGATAGAAATGCCTAAGTAAGCAAAATACAAATACATGAAATGTAATGCTTAAAGTATATGGTACATAAAGCATAAAAAATAAAAGCATAAAATGAAACAAATTAATAATTAGTGGTTAGTTGGATGACCATCTTGAAACTTACATTTAGAACTCATTAGAGGATTGGTAGAACCAAAGCCTCCACACAACAAGTTGCATTTGCTTTTTGTCAAGTATATCATCCATTTGGAATCTTCACAAGTAGCAATTAATGATGAACGATGTTTAAGTGATCCGTGTTGACCAAAAGTGTTGTAGATCCATTAGAGGATTGGTAGAACCAAAGCCTCCGCACAATGAATCTCAAAGTTATTGGATCAAAGGGATCAAATTAACATACTTGGGCTTGTAAATATAGGTTTGACCCATGAATGATCATTTAGTCGAATCGGGACAAAAATTTAGCGCTATGTTAAGCAATCGTAAGTGGACTTATATAAAAGTCGCACCTATTTTGAGGTCGGTCAATAGCAATTTATGCACCATTTGTTTTGAGACATGATATAGAGATCATGCTCCAATAACACTTAGTGCAATAAGAAAGGGATGACATGAAGAGGGATGGGAAAGAATACAAACCACATTTGAATTAAATTTTAATTAAACTATTATTAAAATTATTCATCTATTTTATGGAGTTAGACTCAACATCATGGATCCAATGATGTTAACAAATTTCATAATAAAAAATTCAACCCAAGATCAACCAGAAAATAATCACAAAATAATATTGCATTTAATATATACATTAAAAAAGTTTTAGAATATTTTAAAATAGAAATAAAAGAGAAAAATATCAACTATGTTTAAATTAATCAAGAAATAAAAAGTAAGACCATAGAAAAATCAGATAAGGACTCAAATATTTTTATAAAATTTTTGGTAATTTTTTAAAGTCGGAAACTATTTTTAAAATTAAAAGAAATGAGTAGAATAAACCAAAAATGATACAAAAATAACAAAGTCAGAAATAAAAAATAAATAAGGTCACCAATATTTGTCACAATATTATTGGATCCTTCCATAATTTTTTCAGAATTTAAAAATGTATAAAAGTATTTTTAAACATTTAAAACAAATAAAATAAAGTGATAATTTATAAAAAATATCAAAACACAAAATAAAATTGTGAAAAAATAAAAATCAGAAAGAGAATAATCCAAAATATTTTTCATAATTTTTTCAGATTTTTTGGACTAAAACTGAATTATCTATGATTTTTTGAAGTTTAAATCAATTAAATATAAAAATCAGAAAATAAAATAAAAACCAAAAAGATGTGGACCAATGGATGAGAGTTAAAACACGTTAGTAATCAAATCCAAGGGATCTGGCGCGCTGTGCATATCATGCTCATTAGTGAATAAAACACTGGATCACTTATTAAATTAGAAATTTCAAAAAAAAAAGTGGTGCGCCTTCATTGGTTGGACGATGACACGTTGGTCATCTTCAACCTCCAGCTAACGTGAATTGTAGGTCTCTCAAACAGTAAAATCAGAAGCTCAGACCTATGTCATTCGCTTCGTCTCTTCATGACAGAGACAACCACACCTTCGCGAAAAATTTATATAAATTGTAGCTCAAGCAATTTGGAAGAAAAGTTTTGAAAAGGGATTTAAAATTTCATGGTCAAAATGTGTTTCCAGATAAAAGCAAGTGTTGCGACTAGAACCAGGGCAATGAGAGCATCACAATGATATCAATGTTTTGAAGAATTGATGGAGAAATCTACCTATTGAAGTTGAGTTACAAAGCTCTAAAACTGGACTTCTATGGAGCAATATAGGGCACGATTCTTGAAGGTAATTATATTTTTAGCTTCAGGGAAGATCAAGGAAGGTGAATTGATAGAAACATTGGATTAAAAAAGGCTTAAACACTGATTACGAAGTTACAGAAAATTGAGTTATGGAGCAAGTTTAGCAGGGTGATTCTGGCTACCCAAGCTTGAGTAAATGAATGGGGGATGACCCTCTATTTATAGGAGAATGAATGGGATCCTCAAGCATGTGAAATGATGAAGTTTGGAGGGAAATCATGAGGGGTCTGCAGCATGAATAAAGTGTAACTTGTTTAGCATCAAAACACAGCCAAATCGTGCGTTTCATGATGCTAAACACCTTTGGAAAGTTGCTAAACATGATTAGAAGCAAAAATGTGTGGAAAACTTGTGATTAGAAGCCAAAACAAAGATTTCAAAATCTGACTTGTGATGAAACTTCAGTTTCAAGCTACCAATTTCAAAACAATGGCATTTTCAGCTCAAGGGGTCTTAGGACATGATTCTTGATGCTTTAGATAGATGAGGTTACAAGATTTGCAATGGAAAAATAATGGAATTAAATGGATGCTTGAGCTGAAAGTTGCATTGAGTTAAAGTTGGAGAAAAAGGGTTGACTTTCCATACATAGAAATATTTCAAATTTTTCTTCAAAAGTGACCTATAATGTTTTGCATCCAAACATGGCCTTCCACTTGGAATTTGCTCTTGACCAAAAACAATATCATGAAATAGACCTCTTGAATTACATTTTTAAACTTTAACCATTCAAAATATACAAAAATTGAGAGAGTTATGAATTGTTGAAGTTGGAAAAAATCATGAAATGACCTATAATCTTTTGCATCCTTAGGGCATCTTCCATCCATTTTCTCACTTTTAACATAAAATAAGGAATAAAGCTAACATCCCTAAGATCATTATGGAAAAATAGTGAGCTCAAGGTGATAAAAATTGACCAAGTTATGATCATTTTAAGTCACACATTGAAAATTGGGGGTTCATCTAGAGGACTGGTAATCTTTCTTCATCATCATGTTTCTTCCACATGAAAACTCCTTGAAACTTTTGAAGTGATTTGTTAGTAACCCTATGAAGATGAGTATGTTTTTGGAATCACTCACAAATACCAAAAGATGAGCAAGATATACTTCTTTGAAGTTCAAAACCCTAGCTCTAGACCAAGAAAATGCTTTGAGGAACTTTGACAATTTTGACCAACCTTCTTGTACCAACACTCTTGCTTTGTAAATAGAAGTTATTGAGGATGATAATGAGAACTCATAGACATCAAAACCACTTCCATATCTTGATAATTTTGAGAAATATGTACTTGTGATCAATGGGAACAAGACCTTGTCCAATCATGACAACTTCTTCCATCAACCCTTTGTACCTTTGAATCAGTTTGATAACTTTGAAATGTGATGAACCAAAATAAACTTTTCCATGCCATTTCTTCCAAAACAACTTCAATGGTGAGGTTTGAATTTCTCAAGCTTTATTTACTAGGGCATGGAAATAAACTCATGAACCCATGGATCAACTTGCTAAGCCACATTTCCTTTTTTAACAAGTAAGACCATCCAACATTTCATTTTATCAATTAGAAAGAAAATCAAGTCAAAATATCCATGATCACAAAAGAAAACAAGTCAAGATGCTTGGTGATTCCTCAAAGAGAAAACTAAAGATAGGGAGAAGAACCAAAAGCCCTAGTGTGATCTTGTTGTGGTTGAATCAACATGGTATGATGAAGGGATCTTAGGGGGGGAAATTGGGGTACAACAGCTTCCCTTATTTAAGTTTCTTCTATCCGGAGATACGAAGGTTAAAAATCTTCGTGTCGACCCGATCGAAGATATTTAAATATATAAAAAAAACCTATTTTTTACCCTAAGATTCCATGCAATGCTTATGAATATGAATGCAAATGGACAAATTCAAAGGGACGCAAAACACCACTGGGGATGTAACAAAATAAAGAAACAAAAGAGAAACCCGACCAGGAAAATAAATCACTGGTGGATCAAAAGACCCGACTTATAGACGATGATAAAAAGTCAAAGGATACACCAAATTTTACTGAAGGTGAAACTACCGACGCTCATTGAGGGTAAAAAGAGGAAGGAAAAAACAACACCGTAGTTTATTGACGGTGGGCTACCAACGTTTACTGAAGGTAGAAAGAGAATATATCAAAGCATCTCTATTCACTAACGATGAACTACCAACGTTCACTAAAGGTAGCAAAAATATAACAAGCACCAACTTTCACTGAAGGTGACCTACCAACTTTCACTGAAGGTAGAGAGAGAATATATCATAGCACCGCCGTTCACTAATGAAGAACTACCAACGTTCTGTTTACTGTGGTTTTTGGTAAACAACCGCTGATCCTCCAAAAAGGAAAGTCCTTTTGGTTACTCGCGGGATCGATCAGATTGATCCCAGAACATATTCTAATTTTTATGTTGGTTTGATGCAAAAATAGATATCTAGGAAGAACCCACGTTCGACCAAAGATAATATGCTTGTGGTTTTGTAAAGTAAGAAAGTTAATAGAAATGCAGGTAAAGATGCAGGAAAAGTAACTTTGCAAAATAAGATCAAAGCAATGTAAAAAGACTTTATTAATGAAAAGTGGTGTTTCCAACGTACATTTCTCAGTTTGTCCTTTCACACACAGCGGGTACTTGGACAATATTTGAGTAACTAGCACAATAGGTTGAACACCCGGAAACTCTACACAAACTTCCTAGTTTTATACTAAAATCAAGTAACTTTCGAGGGTGGATTGGCTTCTAGGATGAAGACAAGTGTCTTATGCATGTCCCTCGACCCCTATCTTCTTGCCACGTCTCTTTCCCTTAACTGCTGGCGAACTACATTTCCATCCAATCTTCAAATTCAAATATCCTTTGCTTTTGGTGTTGACACGCTTTCGAAGGTTTGTTCCTCTAGTCGAAGGCCACGGGACTTTTCCCGTCGAAGGCCTGATGGTGAAGTTTGGTCGAAGACTAATTTGTAACTTAGCTATTTCTTCTAAGTTTTTTCCAGCTTGGCTTTATCTGCTCTATTTTGGTCCATGGGGCCAATATATAGTAGGTGTGGAATTCAAGAGCTAACAAATTTTCCCCTAAGAATGCCTGTTTCGACGTTAAGAGAAAAAATCATTCTTTGACATTCCCATTTGACACGTGTCTTTTTGTCCAAAAAGCATTGATGTGCGCTTTTCGTCTTCCAACAACTTCCATACTCAGAACCATCATTACTCTTTTCCCAAGACGTCTTTTCAATCAGCCGTTACCATACTGCCATTATGACCATTACTCCTAGAACCTAGGCAAGCATGTCAAACGTTTCCCATCATTTGCACGATTATTGCTTTGCAGCTTGCCACGTGCCCCACTACGTCCATAGCATTAAATGGCTTTGACGAGGCACACTTCCCTTTGGACACTATAAATAGCCTTGAACCTTCTCTTTTGGAACTTTCACAACATTTAGCATTTTTATCTCCTTTTCAGAAGAAAAAAAACACCTTACACCGTCATCTTCATTCCTTACTATTTCATAACAATGGCTTTCCTTTCTAATGCTCCCAACAACCCCAAACCTAAGAATGTCGTTGATGTACACTGCCGACCAGAGATATTCCCTACAAGCCCTTCTCCTACTTCGAATGAGGGGCCACGATTCGTTTCTGAACCCACGACTAGAGAAAGGCGTGAGGCATACGATTCCCAACTTCTCATTCCTATCAGGTACTCTGAAGATATATACGCTATGTCTGGCCCTCTGTCCACATGCATCGAGAATCCTATGAAGGATCGTGCTTTCTTCCCCACTCACCCAAGACTCAAACCTATAGGCTGTGCGAAGAAACCCAAGGATGACCCTGAGGATGCGACTCCAGCTAACCAGCAACACGCTCAGACCAAGGAGGACATTAACCTTCAATTCATGAACAAAGGGAACAGGATCTTCCGATCATTCCTTAATCTCTCCTCAGAATATTCAGATTGGCTAAATAAGATGGAGAAGGCACAAACCTCCGTCTGGAAGGAAATGGGGATTTATGATTTGGTGATGTTGTCGAAGACAGGATTGTCTTATTGTCCTCTTATGTTGGTGTCTTCACTATACTTCTGGGATAGAGCCCACTTCACATTTCATTTTCCCTGTGGAATGGTGACCCCAACCCTCTTCGACATAGCAGCGATCACAGGTCTTCGATCGACTGGCGATTATTTCGACCCAGAGGATCTATCTGAAGATGTCATTGGGTTTTCAGCTATAAAACCCACATACACCACATTCATCAACCATTTCCATGATAAATCCTCCAGCACTGTGTGGGAGGTGGAACATATAGCTTTTATGGCTATGTGGTTATCCCATTTCATCTTCTGCACCAAGTCGCTTCAAGTGACTAAGAAGATGCTCACGCTCGCAATGCAGCTTCATCACGACTATCCTCTTTGCTTGGCTGAATTGATTTTGGCCAATCTATATAAGTCCATCAGTAACGGTGTGATTCAACTTAAGGTCATAGGAGATAGGGCAAGCTTGCTTCTTTCAGGCCCTTTCTGGCTTCTTCAATTTTGGCTCAACGCCACCTTCGAATCTTTTCTTCCTCAGAAGAATAAGATCAATGAAGCGGCCCCAGAAATCATGAACAGGAGGGTCGAAGGTACCAGACTTGCTTTGCTGACTCCGACTGATGAGGGTCAACTATTTCAAAAGGCCTTCACAAGCTTTGTGATGATGTTTGCATAGCACAAACATTTTGTTTCGACCATGGCTCCTTTTGCTAGTTGAAAAGTCGGCCCAAAATGGTTTACTAGGCCATTTCCTTCGACTGATTAGGAGGACTTGGAGGACGAATACGTGGGCATCTGGGAGTCATTTCTTCGAACCAGAATCATGCCACTGAGATTTCAAGAGCTCAAAGAATCAATTAAGTTTGATTGCTTACCAACCAAATCTTATTTCTCGATAATTCGGAATTGTCCAGCCACTCCCATCACCCATCTGTTCTCGAGAGAAACAGCTATTATTTTACAACGCAGATTACTCAGAGGATGCTGCTACCAAGCACATTGGTAGGTACGTTGGTTGGACCGTACTAACCATGTTCGACTTCAATCTCAATTTTTTGTGTTCTAGCAATTTTGAAGGGTGGTGGAGGCAATATTATAATGAGGAGTTCTTCGATGAGAAGGCTTTCGCCCACCACCTTCGCGAGGCGTTCAAACAGGTCCTTGACAAGATTAAGAAAGGTAATATTTTCTTTCTTTTTATTTCCTTGTCTTAGATTCAGGATGACACCTTATATTTGTTTCTCGTATAGCTGTCAAGAGGACCAACATAAAAAAGGCTGCTGAAAGCACCAAAGGGGGAGACCCTTCTGTTAATCCTTCGCCAAAGGTACTTACTTTCTGCTGTATCTTTCTCCTTTCCTGTTTTCTGATACAGATGCTGATGTCTTTGACTCTTATCTTTCTGGATGTTCAGAAAACCACTCCATAGAAAATGAAGGTTCAGGAAATAGAAATCTCTAGTGATGAAGAAGAGGAGTCTCCTCCTGTTCCTCTGAAGAGACAAAAATTTAAGAAAGCAGTTCCCGCACCTGAGCCTCATCCCAAAACAAAAATTAAGATTACAGCTACGAGGCCTCCTCCTATAGTTATCAGAGAGCCTACTGAGCAAGAAGTAGCTGCCAGGCTAAATAATCCCAATGAGAGCGACAATTCCAGCCCCGGTGTCGAAGTTCCAATTCAGGTATTTGCTTTGATTGACAATCGCTTACTTATTGAACTAACCCTTTTCTCCATAAGAATTCTGAGAATAAAAACTTCTTTTAATCTTCAAGACACTTCCGACACCTCTAAACAAGTTCCTACTCTTGTTGAAGGATCCGCCACTCTATTAAATAGTGAGAGAGATCCTACTTATAGGCCTTCTTCAGCAAAAGGCTCTTTTCTGAGCTCAGTTGATGAGGTGAACCAAACTTATGAACCTCAATATGAGACCATAGAGGAAGTCAATGAAGAAGGCCCTATAGGAGACCATGAAGAAATTAGGGCTCCACTGGTTGACACACAGGAAGTCGAAGAAGAGGAGGAGGCCATTGATGTCGTAGTTGTAACAGAAAGGGAAAATATGCCGGAGGGGGAAAATCAGGATGAAAGAATTCTAGATGCTGATGGAATAGAAGGCTCTACTTAAGGGGCCCAAAATCTGACGAACACTGAAACTGCCCATATTCCCACACGGGTGGTTAATGTGGCTACTGCCACTAATGAGGGTGCCCCTTCGACAGGGTCTCGAACCAAAGAAGCTTTGGCCTTGATGAAACAGCAAAATCCTCTGGGCTACTTGACTGCCATTCTCGAAGGGAGAGAAAGTTCTTCTGACCACAGTGTCTCGATTGCATCCGGAAAGTATACTTCGACCTCCCCTCTTGATGAGGCACTTCAGAAGGTTAAAGCACAAATTTTCAAAAGAGACTTAATGCTAACCTTGGAGGGAGAATCTACTACTCCTTCCTTTCTGAAGACCATCTTGAGGGTTGTTGATCTCCTCATTGCTTCTCCAGACGTAGCCGGCGTCATTCTGGATTTAACTTCCATTATTGACCAAGTGTCAGCGGACTACAATCGTCGAAGGACTCTTGTTCGCGAGATCGAAGAGGCCAATGGCCATGTAGCTGTTGCTTGGCATGCTGCTACTGAATCATCTTCCAAAGTAAAAGAACTTTCGAAGGCTCAAGAAGCTAGGCAGAAAGAAGTTAAGGAGATCGATCGAGACACGGATAAAATGAAGGCGCAAATCAGAGAATTGGAGGCTAAAATTGCCGCCAATGATAAAAGGAAGGAAGAACTTCTTGCCACTAATACTGAGTTTGAAAGCCAGGAGGAACTTGCTGAAGGGTTGAAGCATGCTGATCGAGCCCAAATGCTTGATGTTAAACTTGAAAATCTTCTTCAGTCGAAGGCTCTTTGCGAACAGCGTTTGGAATTGCAGAGGATTAAATACCTCCAGATCAAGGCCAATCTCCCCTTTTGAGTCTTGTTTCTATATTTTTATAATCACTCATTGTAATGACGTTAAGGCCATTTTGGCTATCTTTAATGAAATTTAAATTTCCATTTTGGCATTTTCTTTATTCGACTGTGACTATACATTGGCTATTTTAACTTCTTGAAGCATAGGTCTATACTTTTTCACGTATTTACCATTTACTCTCAGAAGTCTTTGATCTTCATTTTACTCCTCAATCTTATAGGCTCCACTAGAGAAAGTTTGAATAATTTTGAAAGGTCCTTCCCATTTAGGGGACCATTTTCCCATAGTTCTATCTTTTCGATCCATTGGAAGAATTACCTTCCATACTAAATCCTCAGGCAAAAATGCCTTAGGCTTTACTTTTCGATTATAGGATTTCTCGACCCGTTTCTTTTGTAATCTTAAGAGGTCTAAGGCTTTCAATCTTTCCTCATCCAAATCCACCAATTCGTCTAACATCATATTCCAATAAACTTCAGAAGGAATATCCTGATGCTTTTGTACCCTCGTTGACTGTAGACAAATTTCTACTGGCAATACTGCATCATGACCATAAGTTAGGCGAAATGGTGTTGTTCCTGTAGCCTCTTTAGGCGAGGTTCAACAAGCCCATAGAACTTGATCCAACATCTTGTGCCAATTTCTTGGTTTCTTTCCCATGTGTTTCTTTATTAAACTGATTACTACCTTGTTTGCTACTTCGACTTGGCTGTTAGCTTGTGCATAATAAGGTGTAGATGTTAACAGTTTGAATCCCATTTCTGTAGCAAATTCTTGCATTTTTAGACCAGTAAAGACTGATCCTTGATCTGTCGTTATTGTCTCAGGGGTTCCAAATCTATATATAATATACTTTTGAATAAATTCAATGACATTTTCTTGGTATACATTGACTAAAGGAATTGCTTCGATCCATTTAGTAAAATAATCAATGCCCACCAATATGTATTTCTGGATTTTAGAGGATGCTGGTCGAATCTCTCCAATAAGATATAAAGCCCAACCTCTAAAAGGCCAAGATTTCACAATCGAATGAAGTTCGCTTGCCGGTACATGCTGGATGCCTGTGTGCACTTGACATTCTTGACATCCTTTTTCAAAATCAATACAATCTTTTAACATAGTTGGCCAATACAGTCCTTGTCGAAACAACATCCATTTCATCTTATGGCCTACTTGATGTGCTCCACATGCCCCGGAGTGTGTAGTCAAAAGAGCTATGTATGCTTCTGTTTCGCTTAGGCATTTCAGCAGCACACCTTCAGGTGTTTTCTTGAATAATTCATTTCCCATTAGTATATAGCTTAGTTCCCTATACTTTATCTTTCGCTCTATCGAAGCCACTAGATTTTGTAAATAATCCACTATAGGTTTTCTCCAATCTTGTTCTGTTAGATTGTCTATGAACGAAATCTCAAAGTTTTCGTGATCAGTGTATCCCAACGTTGTTGTTTCTAAATCTACTGGATACATCTTAGTGGATGCTACTCTTCCTCTAACTTCGATTGCTTGTCGTAGTTTTTCTTTCAAAACATTATACCCAGAAGTGATCTGTGTTAAATCATTAGCCACCTGATTTTCCAATATGGGTATATGTCAAATGTTAACCACTTCGAAGTTCTTCAACAAACGCCTAGCTATTACGAAATACATGATAAGATTTTCTCTTATGCATTTGTATTCTTTCGTAACTTGTTTTAGGAATAATTCTAAGTCTCCCATTATTTCGTCTCGAGTTGCCCCCAATTCCAACAAGATTTCAAGACCTACGATTAAAGCTTCGTATTCAGCCTCATTATTTGAACAATCTCCTTCGATCTTGTACTTAAATGTTATTGGAATTTTGTTTGGAGAAATAATGAGAACCCCTACTCCAGTTCCGTATTTATGACTAGAACCATCGAAGTATAACTTCCAAGGTTCAATCTCCAAATAATTTATTGATTCTTCTGTTATTGAGTGGTCAATTATAAAGTCTACTACCACTTGACCTTTCACAGCCTTGAGAGGCATAAAGATTAATGAATACTCAGTTAATGCAAGTGCCCATTTGCCAATTCTGTTGTGCAAAATAGGTTTCGACAACATATATTTGAAAACATCAAAATGAGACGAAACGTAAACATTAACTGGTTTAATATATTGCTTGAGTTTTGTACATGAAAAGTAAAGACATAAACATAGTTTTTCAACTTCGTTATATCTAGTTTACGCATCATTTAAAACTCTACTGAGGTAGTAAATGGGTCTTTCGACACCATTCTCATCCTCTTGAGCTAACATGCTCCCTAAGGTTTTATCAGATGCAGCTATGTACAATCTCATACTCATATCTCTACAAGGAGGTACCAGAATTGGTGGCTTGATGAGGTACTCTTTGATTTTGTCGAAGGCCTCTTGCGTTTCTTGCCCCCATTCAAATCCTCCTCTGCTGAGTCGAAGTAGTGATGAGAAGGATTGCTTTTTCCCACTGAGGTTGGATACAAATCTCCTTAGGAAATTTATCTTCCCAAGTAGAGACTGCAATTCCTTCTTGTTGGTTGGCGCTTTGGCTTCCAAAATAGCTTTGGTCTTGTTCTGGTTTATCTCGATTCCCTTTTTATGGACCACAAAGCCTAAGAAGTCCCCTGCTTTGACACCAAAAGCGCACTTCAGAGGATTCATTTTCAGACCATAGCGCCTCATCCTCTCAAAGGATTGTCGAGGATGGTCCATGTGAGCCTGCCCTGAAACAGATTTGACAACAATATCATCAATGTAAATATGCATAAAAGTCTCAATAAAATCATGGCTCTTTGATATGTTGCCCCTGCATTTTTTAGGCCAAAAGGCATCACTACCCATTCGTAAGTGCCTAAGCCCCAGGGCAACGGAAAGTTGTTTTCGACACATCTTCAACAATAAAAATCTGATTATATCCAGAGTATCCGTCAAGCATACTCATGTACTCAAAACCAGCAGCAGAATCGACAAGCATTTCCGCAACAGGCATTGGATATTCATCTTTGGGTGTTGCCGCATTCAAATCTATGAAGTCAATGCACACCCTTAAGGTACCATTTTTCTTTATAACATGTACAATATTGGCAATCCATTCGACATACCTGGTCATTCAGATGAACTTGCATTTCAGCAGTCTTTCGACTTCCGTTTTGATTTTCGACAAAATCTTTGGTGCAAAGCGCCTTGGAGTTTGCTTGACAGGCTTCTTTCCAAGTTTTGTTGGTAATTGAAGTTCCACCAAGCTTCTGTCGAGACCAGGCATTTCGTCATAATCCCATGCAAAGCAATCCTTGAACTCTTTTAACAATTGGATCATTTCGACCCTGAGTTCTGGATCTATCTTTGCGTTGATATACGTTGGCTTTTTTATCGGACCTTCGCCTAGATTTACTTCTTCTAAGGGGTCATGTGCTAGCATTCTAACACCATCTGCCAACGGATCCTTTTCGAAACCCAGATGTTCATCATCATAAATGGCGTCTAACCTCTGATTTCGCACTTCTTTCTCTTCCAAGATAGGAGGTTCTGGGTCGAAATCTTTCCCAGGGCCTTCTTGCGAAGATACCTGTTCATTGGATCCACGAGCCATGTACTTGACCTCAGCCTCTAAGGCCGCTATCATTCTATTTTCGGCTACATATGCCGAAATCTTTTGTAGAGCTTGTGACTCAGTCATCGTCACCAAACTCACTTCCCCATCCTATTGGTTGTATATCATCAACTCCTCCATAGTCGATGTTTGACAAGTCCTCTCTATCCCACGGAAACCCATAGTCAGAGTGTAGGTACAGAGAGCAGAAAGCATTGGGTGCTGGAGTCAGATCAAATTCAGGAGGGCTGCATGTCCCTGTATGAGCCAAATTCCTATCGAAGCTATTCTTCTCGACGCTGTTAACTTCGCCTAGGTAGTAGCTTTGATCTTTCTCGATGTTTTCCATGATACCATCAGGACGCCATATTGTGACCCTCTGATGCATCGAGGATGGCACTGCACCGATGCCATGTATCCACTCTCGACCCAAGAGCAGATTATAGTTTGGTTTTACTGAAATCACCATAAACATGGTGGGTCGAAGGATTGATCCCACCTTGAGATCTAGTTGTATGACTCCCATTGTGGTTCCAATGCCTCCTTTATAATTGGAGAGGACCATGTTGTGGGGCTTGATGTCAGCATCCTCTTTTCCTAGTTTTCCCAGCATAGATTGTGGAATTATGTTTATGGTCGCTCTATAATCAACCAGGATTTTGTTTATAGTCACTCCCCCTATCTTCGCTCTGGTGAATAGGGGCTTGAGGTGATTTTTCATCTCCTCAGTTGGTGGCTCGAAGAAAGCGTTCTTCTCTTCCACACAGCCATTATTCATTACATAGTAACACATTAGCCTATGTCTGGCCATTTCTTGTTCGACCATCAAGTCGGTTTCCTCAACTTCGACCTGACGATTATATTCCCTAGGCAGCACCGATATGACGTTCACCATGATGTATAAAGTATCGTCAGAGTCGGAGTCACCTTCGTCATTCGACCCACATTCTTCTGGACACGCCAGAGGTTTCCTCTCTAGAGGTTTTCTTTGCTTTCGTTTCACGTTGGTGCTAGCCTCTGGGTGAGGCTCTACTACAACCTCCTTCTCGGCTTTTCGCCGTCTTTGGAATCTCTTCCATTGTGAACGAGACATGGGGTTCTTCCCATTGTAATTACTCGATATGTGAGCCATTTTATTTGATGTAGATGCATGGTACTCTTTTCTGTAGTCCAAAGAGGAGCCCCTTGGCACGTCGAACGTCTGGCGCTTTTCTTCATTGGGCATCTTTCTGCCCATGGTGTTAAGCCAAGTATCTATAGGTACATTAGTTAGAGGCCTATAAGTTGGTGGCCTTCTTACCAGGTGCATGGGTCCTTTTTGATGTCCCCTCCTGGGATCGAATCTGACTTCTAGACCCATTTTTGGTTGGGCATTGGTGCCCCATTTTGGTTTCACAGCTCTCATACCTTGTATGTGTTTTGCGGCTTTCTTGTCAAAAATAGAGTTGCATCTTGGACACAACATCACTTCCGATTTTTTCTTCTGGCATCGGTGTAAAAAGTCTGCCAGATCTTCGTTCTCTTTTGGAAATGTCGTTTTATTCACTTCTTCCTGTCGAATAGCCTCTTCTGAAGCCTTGGCATCAGAGACTTCGACCATGTTGACCTCCATGTTGCTATTGGCAACGAGATTCATTTTCTGAATTTTGGCCTCAAAGTTCTTTGTCGAACCTTTCACGGCAGCCAAGTAAGAACCTGTAGTGGTCCTTCTATTGGAGCTTTCAGTAAATCTTTTGTTTCTGTTTGGGTCTTCAGTAACCCTTTTGCTCGAGCCTCCAACAACTCCTTTATTCAGGTTTAGGCCTTCAGTGGCCTTTTTGTTTGAGCCTTGGGTAGCCCCTTTGTTCAGGTTTAAGCCTTCAGTGGCCTTCCTCACTCCTTCGATAGTTTTCCTGGATATGTTTCCAGTAAAACTGCCAAAGATGGGCTTGTTAACGAAGTCTTCGGAAACTTCCACCATATGAATGCCGACTGGCTCAGCATAATGTGCCTCCATCTGCAGTGGGTTTGCTTCAATTTTCATCGCTGGCTTATCAGCGAACTTAAGCCTTCCTTCTTTGAGTGCTTGCTTAACAAGATCCCTGAAAAGAAAACATTGTCAGGTTTTATGGCCCAGAAAATTATGGTATTTTCAAAAACCTCTTTTCTTTCTTTGTTCTAAAGGAGGCAACTTTACCCCTGGGGGCACTATCATTTGGCCATCTTTGACTAATAAATCAAATATTTCATCACATTTGGTGATGTCAAAACTATATGTTTTCTTAGGTAATTTGTCGTTGTTTCTTTCAGACTCTACAGGATTTTTCCCATTTGATGGCACTAGCAATTTACAAGAATATGGCGGTCCTTGTTTTAATTCTGCTAAGTCTATCTCGCCTTCTTCGACATCTACAGGGTCACTAGATGTCTTTGGATCGTCATCGTCCATTTCGACATAGGTTACTCTTTCTCTTCGATGAGTTTTGGTCGCCTTAGCCTTTTCGGCTTTAAGGCGTTCTACTTGTCGAACTCTATCGGCCAACTGGGCCATGTCTCTCAAGTATTGGGTATCTAACTTTTTCCTAATGGAATAATCCAGGCCCCTTGCTGCCATTTCGACCAATTCATGTTCAGGCACTTGGGTAAAGCATCTGGCTTTAAGCAGTCGAAACCTATTTAGATACTCATCCATTGGCTCAGTGAATCTCGTCTTCACACTAGCCAATTCTTTTAGACTTATTTTGGTCTTCCCCATGTAAAATTGTTCATGGAACAATCTTCCCAATTGATTCCAATTGTGGATCGAATTGGCTGGGAGGGTAGTGAACTAAGTGAAAGCATTCTTTGTTAGAGAACTTGGGAAATATTTAATCCTAAGGTTTTTGTTGTTTGCTATTTCCCCAACCTCTATCAAATATCTCGCGACATGTTCGACAGTAGATTCTGTCGTATCCCCTGAGAATTTGGTAAACTTGGGAACTTTTCCCCTAGGGGTAAGTCTGTTTCCAGAATATATTCTGACAATGGGGATGTGAAGTTTGGCCTGTGAAAACCAACGTTCATCCCATTCTGAATCATAATCCTTTCGATCATGGCAGTCAGATTATTGTTTGTTCCATAATTTTGGTGTCGAACTTGCTGTATCAATTCATCAGCATTTTGGTTCCTATTCACCATAATCACTCCTTGATTGATTCTCTAGGGATTGGTGGGGGATTTCGAGGCATTTCGACCCTATTTTGTTTTATTTCTACTCTAGGGATCTGAGTATTTTGATTAACGGTTAAATATTCTTCCACGATTACCCCTTGTTTCCCTCTTATTGTTATTCTCTAGGGTTGTCGAATAGTTTGGGGTACCCCAAAGATTTTAGCCATGCGCGTCATTTGCGCTTCCATTTGTTGATTCGACTGGGTAGTATTTTGAATTAGGGGGTTCATCATTTTACTTAAAGTTTGTGCCAACATTTGCATCATATCATGGTTGCTTTCATCCATTTGTTGCCTCAAAATTACTGTAGAAGTGTTTGTGAGGCTTGGTATTGCATGTGATGGTCCTCCTAAAATCTGGTTTCTATCCAAATTTTCCATACTGGCTCCAGATCCCTGTAATGGTGATGATGCACTCACCAAAGGTTTTGAAAAAGTAGACGCAGCGTTCATAAGGCTAGCCATTTCAGTGGTTGGCATGCCATATGGCTGTTCTCGACCCATCCAGGCTGTCGAGAATCCTAGGAGAATGTATGGTCGAGATCCTGGATTTGCCCTTGGTGGGGGCATTCCTAAAGGACCTCTAGGACCTACATACGAAAGTAAGGGTCTTGTTTGATTTATGGTCAACGTTGGTACTGAACCAACGGAAGTTGAGATATTTTCTCCAACGGTGGTAATAACCGTTGTTCCAGTAGTATTTGGTGGAGGTATTTCTCCATTATTTAGCTCATTAGCCATGCTATTTTCGCTATTTTTCTTCCTAACAGTACACTCGTTGGTTATTCTACCACTTCTTAATAACATGCAACGTTGTATACGTACAAAAGGAAAGCAATAACATGAACAAAATATGTGATTAAAATTAGCAACGTCCCACCAAGTGTGCCAATTTGTTTACTGTGGTTTTTGGTAAACAACCGTTGATCCTCTAAAAAGGAAAGTCCTTTTGGTTACTCGCGGGATCGATTAGATTGATCCCAGAACATATGCTAATTTTTTTTATGTTGGTTTGATATAAAAATAGATATCTAGGAAGAACGCACGTTCGACCAAAGATAAGATGCTTGTGGTTTTGGAAAGTAATAAAGTTAATAGAAATGCAGGTAAAGATGTAGAAAAAGTAACTTTGCAAAATAAGATCAAAGCAATGTAAAAAGACTTTATTAATGAAAAATGGTGTTTCCAACGTACATTTCTCAATTTGTCCTTTCACACACAGCGGGTACTTGGACAATATTTGAGTAACTAGCACAATAGGTTGAACACCCGGAAACTGAACACAAACTTCCTAGTTTTATACTAAAATCAAGTAATTGTCGAGGGTGGCTTGGCTTCTAGGATGAATACAAGTGTCTTATGCATGTCCCTCGACCCATATTTTCCTTCCACGTCGCTTTCCCTTAATTGCTGGTGAACTGCATTTCCCTCCAATCTTCAAATTCAAATATCCTTTGCTTTTGGTGCTGACACGCTTTCGAAGGTTTGTTCCTCTAGTCAAAGGCCACAGGACTTTTCCCGTCGAAGGCCTGATGGTGAGGTTTGGTCTAAGACCAATTTGTAACTTAGATATTTCTTCTAAGTTTTTTCCAGCTTGGCTTTATCTGCTCTATTTTGGTCCATGGGGCCAATATATAGTAGGTGTCGAAATCAAGAGCCAACATGTTCACCGAGGGTAGCAAAAATATAACAAGCACCAACTTTCACTGAAGGTGACCTACTAACTTTCACTGAAGGTAGAAAGAGTATATATCATAGCATCGCCGTTCACTGACGATGAACTACCAACATTCACTGAAGGTAGAAAAAAGATAACAAACAGCAACTTTCACTGAAGGTGACCTACCAACTTTCACTGAAGGTAGAGAGAGAATATATCATAGCATCGTCGTTCATTGATGATGAACTACCAAGATTCACTGAGGGTAGAAAGAAGATAATAAGCACCAACTTTCACTGAAGGTGACCTACCAAATTTCACTGAAGGTAAAGAGAGAATATATCATAGCATCGCCGTTCACTGATGATGAACTACCAACATTCACTGAGGGTAGCAAAAAGATAACAAGCACCAACTTTCACTGAAGGTGACCTACCAACTTTCACTGGAGGTAGAAAGAGAATATATCATGGCATCGCCGTTCACTGACGATGAACTATCAGCGTTCACTGAGGGTAGCAAAAGGATAACAAGTTTTCTCCAAAATTCTGGCGTTTCACCTGGAACGGGTCTCAACTTCTTCTTTAACCAAGGCATTCTTCCTAGGAAAAGGTAATGTATAAGCTGTCTCAAATAAAGAGACTACCACTTACAAATATTTCTTAACGAACCGTCCCTGTTATATTGAACGACTAAATATCCACTCATAGAGAACATGGTAAAGAAAAGAAACGTCGACTTTTATGGGGAAATACAAGTTGCTCAAATAAAGAGACATGTTATTTGCTGTTATGGAGACTTGAAAAAAATGACTTCCTGGGGAAAACAATATGGCTTCCTGGGGAAATGCCGACATATACTTGCTGGGGAGATAAAGTCTTCTTGTGCAAAATAAATTCATATTCTCAAACCAAAACTCGAAGCTTTCAGAAATCCAAAGTAATAATATTTTTGGGAAACAAGGATTCAATCCAGAAATAAACTGGAGTAAAACAGTCTACCAAAATACATTCTTTGAGAAATGAACTCAAGAGGGAAACCCAAATCATCCAGTCAAGGAGATGTGTAGGAAGGATAAAGCAAAAAATATTCCACGAGGGATAACTCAGTAGCGAAATTGAAAGAATATACACTTTCTACTTATGACTGACACTCTATTGGAGAGAGGACAACACAACTCTGCAAAACATGGCAATATGTCCACAAAATATTAACGAGTATGAATGAGCAATGATTTTCTAAATTTAACTATGTATGATGTATGTATGAGTGTATGAGTGTATGATTGTATGAGTATTATTATGTATATGCTGACAAAAGAGACATATAATACTGGGAATAAACAGGCAAAACCAACTCAGGAACAAACAACACTTGGCTAAACCACATCCAAGACGATCATACCAAAAGAAAAATAAGCACCAACTGAGGAAACAAAATCCTACTGCATGGCTTAACTTTACTGGGGAGAAACATAATATAGCGATGAAACAGTACAGATACAGGGATATAACATCCTTCTCCAGGCTTCACCAGGGAGTAGCACTCAGACTTCAACGGGGAAATAAATATTTCCAAATGTAACACTTCTACTGGGGATTGCAAAATTAATTTCAAATAAAGAAGATGGACACCAAATCATCAAAACATTCACTGGGGAATTCAGGCCCATTTTGAAGGAGGAAAAACATACAAACTTCACTAAGGCATATAATGCTTCATTATCGAGACCTCTATTGGGGACTTTGTGCTGAATCCATTGAGGAGATCAACACCACATCATCAAGGGGAAACCAATATATGTTCTTCGCTGGAGAAACCAGAGATACATGTTCTTCGAGAGTAATAATTGTACCAACTTCTCTGGGAAGAGAGGACTTCTATCCAATAAGTGAAACCTTTACTGGAGAAATCTTGAATTGAATCTTCATATCATGCAAACTCAAAAAAGAAGAAAAAATGAACCAAAACTTGACTGGGGACACTGGAGTCACAAACCCAATACAACGAAAACGTATGGAGAAAATCTTCCCGGGGAAAACAAAAACTTCTCAAAACTACTGGAGTTCGTCCATTCCTGGGATCATCACTTTTGTTTTCCTCTTGAATCAAAAAAGCTAAAGTAAAATTAAATTGTAAATTCTTTTTGAAAAACAATTTTGTTATTTAATCTTTTTGCTTTGAAAATTATTATCAATAACAAAATGGAGTCTTTGCAAGCTAAATAAAACAAGAAATACAAAGAATTGGGTAAAAGCTCAAATTTCATTGATAGAATGGTAGTCTGCGAATGGTGAGACTCCATGGATAATTACAAAGTTTGGAAAATGGTAATATATAATGGAAAAGATACATTGAGATACAATGACCACTATCCCCTCTAACAACTTTTGAAATCCTGAGCAGTAGCTTCCGTTGAAGTATGATGAGGATCCGAGAAGATTTTTGCTTCAATGATCAAGTCTTGTCTGATGTAGTTACTTGCCAAGAAATCCCTAACTTTTTCCTAAGCTTCCCCTATGGATTTTCATCTTAGCGAGAAATTTATTATGTTTATGTCTTTAATTTTTGCCTAGACCGCCCTTTCGGGTTTTCGGTCTATCGAGATGCTCTTTTTTGCCTAAGTCGCCCTTTTGGGTTTTCAACTTAGCGAGCTGTTCTTTTTATTTCTTTAGGCAAAGTATTTATTGAATGCATCAGCATTCATAGGACGTGGGAACTCCTCGCCATCCATAGTTTCAAGAATTAATGCACCGCCAGAGAAGGCTTTCTTGACAACATATGGACCTTCAAAATTAGGAGTCCCCTTGCCCCTAGAATCAGCATTAAAAGACATGACCTTCCTGAGCACGAGGTCGCCTTCTCTGAATTCACGAGGTTTGACCTTCTTATCAAAAGCTTTCTTAATTCTCTTCTGATATAACTGCCCATGACACAAAGCCATCATTATCTTCTCTTCAATCAAATTCAATTGGTCAAACCGGTTCTGGACCCACCCAGCCTCTGACAACTTGGTTTCCATTATCACACGCAAAGAGGGAATCTCGACCTCAATTGGGAGTACTGCTTCCATTCCATACACAAGGGAGAACGGGGTTGCTCCTGTTGGAGTGCAGACAGATGTCCGATATCCATGTAAAGTAAAAGGGAGCATTTCATGCCAGTCTTTATAAGTAACAACCATCTTCTGGATAATCTTCTTGATATTCTTATTAGTAGCTTCAACAACCACATTCATCTTTGGCCTGTATGGAGATGATTTGTGATGTACAATCTTGAATTCCTCACAAAGTTCTGTCATCATCTTGTTGTTCAGATTCGAGCCATTGTTAGTGATAATTTTGCTCGGCACACCATACCGACATATAAGATTATTCTTAATCAAGCACACTACCACCTGCTTGGTAACATTAGCATATGAAGCTGCTTCCACCCATTTGGTGATGTAATCAATTGCTACCAGGATAAAACGGTGTCCATTCGAAGCTTTGGATTCTATCATCCCGTTCATGTCAATACCCCACATAGAGAAAGGCCACGGGGTAGAAATAACATTGAGAATTGTCGGAAGCACGTAAACCTTGTTCGCATAAATATGGAATTTATGACACTTCTTTGCAAATTTGTAACAGTCAGATTCCATTGTCAACCAATAGTAACTTGCCCTTAGCATCTTCTTAGCCATCGAATGTCCATTAGCGTGAGGGCCAAATGAGCCTTCATGAATCTCATGCATCAACATGTCTGCTTCGTGTCTATCTATGCATTTGAGCAGTACCATGTCATAATTTTTCTTGTACAACACATTTTCACTGAGGAAGAAACTGCCGGCCAATCTTCTTAATGTCTTTTTATCTTTACTCGATGCACCAATCGGATATTCCTGAGAGTGAAGAAAATGCTTGATATCATAATACCAAGGTTTCTCATCCGCTACCTCCTCTGTTGTAAACACATGAGCGGGCCTATCCAGTCGCTAAACTATAATTCGAGGTATATCATTCCAAGTATTTACTTGATACATAGAAGCCAGAGTTGCCAGAGCATCCGCCATTTGATTTTCATCTGTAGGGATGTGATGGAATTCAACTTTATTAAAGAAGGGTAACAATCTTCTAGCATAATCTTTGTAAGGGATCAATCCAGGGTGACGAGTATCCCACTCTCCTTTAATATGATTTATTACCAAAGCTGAATCGCCATACACATATAGAATTTTAATTCTGAGATCAATAGCTTCCTTGAGACCTAAGATGTAAGCCTCATATTCTTCCATATTATTAGTATAATCAAATGTCAACCTTGCATTGAAAGGGATGTGGGATCCATGTGGAGTGACAATCACGACACCAATTCCTTTATCATAAGCATTCACAACTCCATCAAATATCATACTCCAACGAGATTCAGGATCAGGACCTTCCTCAGGAAATGTTTCATCACAATCTTTCACTTTCAGAAACATCACATCCTCATCAAGGAAATCATACTTCACAGACTGATAATCATCAACTGGCTGGTGAGCAAGATAATCTGCCAACACATTGCTTTTAATAGCTTTTTGAGTGCGGTATTCGATGTCATATTCAGATAATAGTATCTGCCAGCGAGCAATTCTACCAGTAAGAGCAGGCTTTTCAAAAATGTACTTGATTGGATCCATTTTAGAGATCAACCAAGTAGTGTGATTCAACATATACTGCCGCAAACGTTTTTCCGCACATGCCAGAGCACAACATGTCTTTTCTAACATGGAATACCGCAATTCACAATCAGTAAACTTTTAACTAAGATAATAAATGGCATACTCTTTCTTCCCTATTTCATCTTGTTGTCCCAGAATACAGCCCATGGAATTATCTAACACCGTCAGGTACATAATCAATGGTCTTCCTTCAACAGAGGGAGCAAGATAGGAGGTTCAAGCAGATATTCTTTAATACTTTCAAATGCCCTTTGGAAGTCATCTATCCACACGCAACCTTGGTCTTTTTTTAACAACCTAAAGATTGGTTCACACGTTGTAGTCATGTGGAAAATGAATCTGGAAATATAATTCAAATGCCCGAGGAACTCTCTGACTTGCTTTTCAGTTCTCGGTGCTGGCATTTCTTGAATTTCTTTGACTTTATAAGGGTCAACTTCAATCCCTCTCTAGCTAATAATGAAACCCAACAATTTCCCTGACCGAACACCGAAGGTACATTTATTTGGATTCAAGCGGAGACGATACTTCCTCAAACGCTGAAACAACTTCAATAAATATTCTACATGCCCTTCTTCAGTCTGGGATTTAGCAATCATATCATCAACATATACCTTGATTTCCTTGTGCATCATATCATGGAATAGGGTTGTCATAGACCTTCTGGTACGATGCACCAGCGTTCTTCAACCCGAAGGGCATCACTCTGTAACAGAATGTTCCCCAGGGTGTGATAAATGTTGTTTTTTCCATGTCCTCAGGAGCCATTCTTATTTTATTATACCCGGAAAATTCGTCCATGAACGAGAAAAATTTGAATTTTGTTGTGCTATCCACTAACATATCAATGTGTGGCAATGGAAAATCATCTTTTAGACTAGCTTTATTTAGATCTCTGTAATCTACGCACATGCAAACTTTTCTATCTTTCTTCGGTACTGGGACAATATTGGCAATCCATTAAGGGTACATTGATGTCACAAGAAAACCGACATTAATCTGCTTTAGAACTTCCTCTTTGATCTTCACTGCCATATTTGGGTGAGTTCTTCGCAACTTCTATTTGATTGGCGGACACTCTGGCTTCAACGGAAAACGGTGCTCTACAATATCTGTAACTAGACCAGGCATATCTTGGTAATACCAAGCAAAAATGTCCACATACTCTTTCAACAACTCAATCAACCTGCTCTTCACATCAGGATGCAGTAACGCTCTAATCTTGACTTCCTTCGGATCTTCTTCTGAACCTAAATTGATTACTTCCAATGGCTCTTTATATGGATAAATGGCATCCTCCTCGCGCTCAAGCAACCGTGAGAACTCTTATGGGATCTCATCATAGTCTTCTTCTTCGGCCCCATACACAGGATATTCAAAGTTGGGAGAAGGTGCAGGGTCATTGTATTCAACGGGTTTTTTAATTAATCTGCACATATGATTTATGATTGTTTTTAGAAACTGACACATATAACAAGTGACCATGCAGATTGAATTTCAGTTATTATTTATTTTGAAAGGTTTTTCTGATTACCATTTTCCAAGAAAAAAAGCAAAAAATAAAACACAATTTGGGAAACAAAGACAACTTTTATTATTGATTTTAAAAGTCACAGCAAACAGATAAGCCCGTACAATATTAATACTTTCACCTTCGGCAGAGTGAAAGCTTTTCAAAAAGATTACCAAAACAAAATTACTTTGAAACATGTATGCAAGAGGGAATATCAATGGTGATCCAGTTCTGAACCCTAACTCCGTGCGTCGCATAATTTGGCATTTCTGGCTCTGCTTCATCTTCCACAATGGCATTAATCCCGGAGGCAGTTGGATGAAGAGAACCCCCGCTACGGAAGATGTCTTAATACTTGCCTGCAGCAGACTTCAGCTTCATGCTCTTACCTTTATCATTCTTCAAAGAGAACCCCAAACCAGCTATGTTCTTGTTTACAGGTGGATCCACAATCTGTCTCTATACCTCACTATGACCATTACGCACAACCTGCTGCGTATCCTGAAGTGAAACCATAGAATTCTCATTTCACCTTATGTTGTCAATGGATAAAGCTTGGAACTAGGTTCCAACAGCAGCTTCATTTGCCTCCACAATGCTGAAAGAGGACAAATGAGATATCAATAATGCTTGTTCTCCATTTATAATCACCACTTTTCCTTCACGTACAAACTTTAGCTTTTGGTGTAAAGTCGAAGTGACAACCCCTGCCTCATGTATCCATGGTCGTCCCAACAAGAAGCTATAAGCGGGTATAATATCCATGACCTAGAAGGTAATATGAAACAAATGTGGACTTATATGAATAGGTAAGTCCACTTCACCAATAAAAGATTTCCTTGATCCATAAAATGCTTTCACAATAATGGCACTTGGGCGCATGGGCGTTCCTTGATATTTCAACTTCATAAGTGTACTCCTTGGTATAACATTCAAAGAGGATCCATTATCAATCAGCACATTGGATAATGAATCATTCTTGCAGTTCATAGAGATGTGGAGGGCCAAGTTGTGATTCCTTCCTTCATCTGGAAATTCATCATCGCAGAAACTCAGGTTATTACATGACGTAATGTTCCCTACTACACTGTTGAATTGGTCTATAGGCATGTCACTTTCCACAAAAGCTTGGTCCAATACCCTCATCAAAGATTCCCTGTGAGCAGAGGAGTTCATCAATAAAGCCAAGATAGATATTTTTGAAGGAGTCTGTAGTAGCTGACCTACAATTCTGTAGTCTCTCATCTTGATTATCTTCAAAATATCATCCACCTCTTTCTCTAGCGTAGCTCCACTAGATTCACCCACTGCCTTCTTGGGTTCAACATTTTCAACAATTTTCTTTCCAGCACTCACATCTCCTCAAACAACTAGTGCAAATACACGATCGTTGCGGGTCACTCTACTAGTCTCAGCAATATTTCCAACATCAGGCATTGGCTGGATGGAAACTTCCACACAATCCTCCAATATTGTAGCATTTTATTTGTCGGGTACTGCCTTATCTGACTTGTAAGGGACAGGACCCGACAAACTAATCACGAATGGAGTAATAGCTGGCTTGCTATGATACTCAACTTCAAAATGGGCAGGTGTACCAAAACAAGGCATAATAACGTTTACCCATTCTTCAACATAATCAGTCATTATTTAGTCATCTTTGGAAAATAAATCCTCATCTGAGGAGAAATACTCATCTGCAGAGGTATACTCATCATCCGACTCTTCTTCAGCCAAACAAAACTCAATCATATCAACTTCATGGTAATCATCCCTTTGATCTGTAACCTTGATGTTTCCATTATCCAACAACAACTGAACACCTTTCCTCACAATTGAACATCCTCGAGAGTCCTGGCAGCAAACTCGGCAAGATCCATACTGATGTTCCATCTGACCAACCATGTGGCAGAAAGTAGCATGCAATTGCACAAGGTCCTCATTCATATACTCTACATCAAAAAATTTGAACTCTCCAGGACATCCAGAAACCATGTTCACTTACTCTTCATACTCTGCCCTAGGCCTGATTATGTGGATGAGGCCCTCATCCATCATCTCCTGCAAATCAGCCTTTATCTTATCGCAACCCTGTATGTTTGTACTGCAAATAGCACAACCAGAATGGTCATGCATATAGTAGATAAATTCACAGAGGTCTGCATGCATTTTCACCAAATCTCCTCTAACCAGATTAATATTAAAAATTAGGAAGTCGCCTGGACAACCGGCGACCATATTCATAACATTTTCTCCTCCATGCTTGGGTAGAGGGTTGTCTTTCACATTAGGGCCCATATCTTTGAAGTATAGAATACCGGACTTCACCAATTTCTGCACCTCAATCTTCAAAGGATAGCAGTTCTCAACATTATGCCCTGGTGCTCCCTAATAAAAAGTACATGTTTGGTCTGCCTTGTAATACCAAGGCGATGGTGATGGTACAGCAGGAGGTGGTCGGGTCTGAACCAACTTCTTCTGAATTAATGCCGGTAGTAAATCTGTATAACTCATAGTAGTAAGTTCATAACTCTCCCTTCTCTAATTATACCCTTGATTCCCCTGTTGGGATGGTCTCTAATAAGCAATGGTGGTTAGAGCTATACCAACAACTGGAGTAACTGAGGCAACTTGCTGATGACGCTGATAACTTCTTCTAAGAGGATTAACTCTCCTCTCTTGCATAACAACATTTGTATCTCCTTCCTTATTTTTGCTAAACTCATAGGACGACTTCTTCGTATTTCCAAAACCTTCACTCTTTTTTAAACGGCCCTCTCTTACAACCTCTTATAACCGGATACACATGCCTACCATTTCAGTAAAGTCACTTGGCGCACTCGCTACCATCCTCTCATAGTAGAAAGCACCCAGAGTTTTCAAGAAAATCTTAGTCGTCTCCTTCTCTTCCATGGGAGGAATCAGTTGGGCGGCTACCTCACGCCATCTCTGTGTATATTCTTTGAATGATTCCCTATCTTTCTGGACCATGGCCCTGAGTTGATCACGGTCAGGCGCCATGTCTATGTTGTATTTGTATTGTCTGATAAATGCTTCTCCCAAGTCATTAAAAGTATGGATATTGACGATGTCCAAACTCATATACCACTTCAGCTCAGCACCGGTCAAACTATCCTGAAAAAAGTGAATCAGCAGATGCTAATCATTAGTATGAGTAAACATTCTTCTTACATAGATATCCAGATGAGCACGAGGGCAAGTGTTTCCCTTGTACTTTTCAAACTCTGGGTCCTTAAACTTTGAAGGTATCTTAACATTCGGTACCAAGCATAATCCATTCACGTTTTGCCCGAATAACTCCTTTTCCCTGAGGGCCTTCATCTCCCTCTTCATCTTGTCAAATTGTTCTTGAAAGTCATCCATTCTGTCATAAAGACCCAAGTCTTCACTTCGTGGAGAAAAATAGCGAAACATATCATCATTAACAAATGGAACCATATTCACCGAAGGAGGTGCAGCAGGAGCAACATGCTCCACAAGGGGTGCGAGAGTAACAGTAGTCTGAACAACTGGAGTTTCTTGAGGACCAAGATTAAAACTTTCAGGCGCAAAGTTCTTTGGCATTCCCCATGGATAACCTTGAGGCATACGATTCGGAACAACAACTGGAGTAGCAGACACAAACAGTCGGAGCTTCAGTAGTAACCCTTGTTGGTTGAGGTTGAACACTCGGTGGCTTATTCTGAGCATCCACTAGAGATTCCATCGGAGCAGTAAAATTGGCCATGCTGGCCTTTAAAGCAGAAACCTCCTCGCGTAACTCGCGTTTCTCTTGTTCTAAGTTGTCCATCTTCCTTCTGAAATTAGCTCGAGTGTTATAGTGGTGAGTCAGCTTGCTGAACGAAGTAAAGAAGCTTGGTAAGACACCTGGATATGCATAACAAATGCAAGAAATACGTGCAATATGATGCATGATATGCAATGCACATGATTAATTTTTATTATTAATATTTCAAGGGACTTAAAGATTTATAGACACATTGCAAATATCAAAGTAATAACACATTTGAAATATTGAAAAAATTTATTATAATAACTTTAAAATGGATTACAAGTTTCAATAATCTCAAGTACAAGATGAAAATAATGTCTAAAACCCTAAGAAGTAAAGCAGACAGATATCACTCTATACGTTGGCGCTTCCCTGTAACCCTAGTAATCTGAGCCTTCAACCTTTGGTTTTCGTCAGCATATTTGGTGGCCACTTCCTTCAAATCACCTGAATCAGGAAGTGAGAAACTAACATCTGATTGAGGCTTAGGAGAAAATAAATCCCCTTGATTCTCCATGATCTCTACAGCCCAACTCTCAAGGATCTCAATCAAGTCGTCTTTCTCCTTCAAATCTGCTCTATAGGAAATCTCTAAAGTTTGGCACTTATTCTTCCAACATCCTTTTCTTGTTGAATCCTGACCAAAGCAAGATGTAGCTCTTCCACATCATCCAATAGAGGAGGAGTGGTATTCACAAACAAATCAGGCATAGGTGCTTCCCTAGAATACGGCATCTTCGAATGAATAGCTCTCATTTAGACCCACTCAAGATAAGGTTCCAAAGAAACAACCCCTATTGGACCCAAATCTTTCCTACTCTTCTTATGAATGTGACGCCATGCCTTCTCAATATGCTCCCTAGCTTCCTTATGGTCTTCTCCCTCCTTCAGAAAGAAACTACTCAAATGAATACTACTTGGTTTATCCCTCATCGGATAACCAAGCTGTCGTCGTGCAAGAACAGGGTTATAGTTAATTCCTCCCTTTGTACCAAGAAGAAGTACATTGGGGAAACTACCACAACTGTCAACAATCTCTACATCCTGGTAAACTTTATGATACTAATCAATATCCGAGTGAGTAAGTGCCATGATCTTAGGATCCCAACAGGGTTCCTTCCTGATATCCCAAAAAGCATCAGACTGAGGCATATGAGAGATAAACCACCGGTACAACAGAGGCGTACAACAGATAATCATCCCCCCATTATAAGAATTCCTAAGATGAATAGAATAATAAGCATCACCCAACAATGTAGGAATTGGGTTTCCAATCATGAAGATCCTGATAGCATTAACGTCAACAAACTTGTCCACATTAGGAAATAAGAATAACCCGTGAGCAAGTAGAGCAAAGATGACCTCAAAAGCGACTGTACTCTTCATCCTAGCAAAGTAACGAGATTTCTCCAATAAGAACTGAGTTGGTAATCCTCTAATCCCTCCTTTAGTAGTCATATGGGCTTCAACCTCAGACTTCCCCAGATGGATCAAAGAAGTAATCTCGTGTGATTTTGCTCACCCTCCAAACCTGTAAAAGGAACACGATCGGTAATACGTAAATCCAACAGATAAGAATACTCCTCCAGTGTAGGCATCAACTGATAGTCAAGGAAAGTAAAGCAATGATACATCGGATCATAGAACTGGACCAAGGTCGAGAGAATACCCTCTTTCAGCCTAAGCTTCATGAGAGGAACGATGGATCCATACTTCTTCCGGAAATCTGCAGAACACTCAATCTCGAAAATTAGACTGATCAACTCATCTATCTTGGGATTCTTGAAACTGTATTTTCCGTTCTTTCTTTTTCCATAATCCATGGTCAAAAGGTACCTGAGATATTCACAAATGGTCAAATTTTAAGCCCCTTGAAATGAAATTCCTTCAAAAGATGCTTATGAGTGTATGGATGCATGATGCAACAATCACACACAAGATCTCACATATAGGGTTCATAGGTTCAACGTCACGAGCATGAGGTCGAAGGTACTACCCATAAGGTATGATCTAAAAGTTATCACCTGCCGAACAAGGTTCTAGAGGTTCCCAGAGTCTTCATCCTTCCTTCGGATATTACCAACTTCCCGATTGACTCGGTAATTAGTAATATTCTAAAAAAAACTCGTACGAGCATAGTATCACGTGACAACTATTTCCGGATTACTCCGTCGTAGTTTCCGCACTACACCTAAAAGGCCAAGATGGGTTAGGTATTCTACGGTCCTCAGCTTCAGCAAGCTCCCAGGTCGAAAGTAGTACGTCTTCTCGATTACTCGGTAAACGACCACAGTCAAAGGAGCCTCCACTGAGTAGGGGATCTCATGCCTCATTTTTGGAATTACTCCCTTAAAGTTAACATGACTATACCGCTCGTCCTATCTTAAAGTTTGTCCAAGTCCGGGTATAGGACTTATTAGTAATCACCAAGCACCCTGAAAACCGGGAAAATTCAGACAAACAAATATATAACATATAACACATAAACAACAGTAGCACATATACAGATATACAAAAAGATAGGCTTAACCCACTTAGGGATGGACCAGTAAGAGGTCAATCTTTCCCCAGTGAAGTCACCATTTTTTCTGTAGCGGTAGAAATGCTTAAGACTAAGCCATTGGATTGACTAGACTTATACAAATCAAAATCAAAATCGCCACCACACTTTATTGTTTCCAAAGGAATGGGAAAAGAGAGAGTAACCCAAAAAGAGGGGGAAAGATTCAAGGTAAGGGGGTTGGTTATGCAAAGGGAAGGTATTAGCACCTGTAACATCTACAGTACTCCGCATGAACCTCTTTGAAAAAATCAATATATTTTGGCTATAAAGTGTTGTATGTAAAATAAATGGTGGAGGTGAGAAAAGAAATATATATTTTTATGATTTTTTCACCCGCCGCAGTTATGAACCTTTAGTGCCTACGTACCACCTTTCGTGCAATAGGGGATCAGGGTACACGTAGTTCATCTTTAAAAAAATTTAAAACACAAGTGTGTTGGTTAATTTTATGAGATAAGACATCATCGTCATTGTCTGTGTGGAAAACATACTTACTACCCACAGTCATGAGAAATGAGAATTTGCATCATCTCAAAGTAGAGGACATGGCTTGGATTTTAAAATCAACAATGCCTCACGCAATACAAAAGTGGAAAGTATCTCTCTTCACTACATATTGTAGAAGTATAATTGTTTGCATCACTACAAGGATTGGCAATAGTCCAATCTTTTGAGAAAGGTTTTAAAATATAAAAAAAAAACAAAGTGGCAAAATGGTTTGAAATGAGATTGATTAACTTTAAGTCTTCTCACAAAACATGTCAAGATATTATTAAATTGATCAAATTTTATTTATGAAAATCTTTTGAAAATGCATGGACATAAGTCCAAGTTTATTATGAAAGTGGTTCAAGTTTAAAAAAACAAGAAGATTTTTCAAAAGGAGGGAGAAGATTTTTGAAATTAAAGAAGATGGGAGGAGATTAAGGGACTATCCTAAAGCATAAGGTAAAAGCTAGAGAGAAGAACTATCTAACCAACAAGAAGCCAATACTTGACATTATGGGTCAATATAGAATTCCCATTCTTTGGATTGAAACCAAGAAAGCAAAGATATTAGACCTCTTGAGAGAACCAAACTTCAAGTGTGTTAAGTCTTCACAAAAATTGGGCAAAGTAACGGTTGTATACGGGTGAATTCTAGATTACAAACAAAGAATGCAATCACAATAACCTGCACACAAAACAAACAAACAACCCAATGTCTTGAGGTAAACCTCAAGAACTCCAGACAAAATATCAATTAAGGTCACAAGGTCTCCAACATAGGCCAAGGTTTCTAATCCTAAGTCCAAGAAGTACAATACTCCATAATTTCAAGGATAGTAACCAAATAGTCCAAGTATCATTAAAGCCATTTTTAGGGTTCATGTTGATTATTAGGTGTCTTGAAAAAGAAAAGAAAGGCTAAAGTGAGCAAAACAAAAATAACAAGGATAGAAATGCTCAAGTGAGTAAAATACAAATACATGAAATGTAATGCTTAAAGTAAATGGTACATAAAGCATAAAAAATAAAAGCATAAAATGAAATAAATTAATAATTAGTGGTTAGTTAGATGACCATCTTGAAACTTGCATTTGGAACTCATTAGAGGATTGGTAGAACCAAAGCCTCCACATAACAAGTTGAATTTACTTTTTGTCAAGTATATCATCCATTTGGAATCCTCACAAGTACCATTTAATGATCAACGATGTCTAAGTGATCCACGTTTACCAAAAGTGTTGTAGATTCATTAGAGAATTGATAGAACCAAAGCCTCCACACAATGAATCTCAAAGTTATTGGATCAAAGGGATCAAATTAACATACTTGGGCTTACAAACATAGGTTTGGGCCATGAATGATCATTTATTCGAATCGGGACAAAAATTTAGCGCTATGTTAAGCAATCATAAATGGACTTATATAGAAGTCGCACCTATTTTGAGGTCGGTCAATAGCAATTTATACACCATTTGTTTTGAGACATGATATAGAGATCATGCTTCAATAACACTTAGTGCAATAAGAAAGGGATGAGATGGAGAGGAATGGGAAAGAATACAAACCACATTTGAATTAAATTTTAATTAAACTATTATTAAAATCATTCATCTATTTTATGGAGTTAGACTCAACACCATGGATCCAATGATGTTAACAAAGTTCATAATCAAAAATTTAACCCAAGATCAGGAAGAAAATAATCACAAAATAATATTATATTTAATATATACATTAAAAAAGTTTTTGAATATTTTAAAATAGAAATAAAAGAGAAAAATATCAACTATATTCAAATTAATCAAGAAATAAAAAGTAAGACTATAGATAAATCAGGAAAGGACTCAAATATTTTTATAGAATTTTTGGTAATTTTTAAAGTCAGAAATTATTTTTAAAATTAAAAGAAATGAGTAGAATAAACCAAAAATGACAAAAAATAACACAGTCAGAAATAAAAAAATTAATAAGGTCACCAATATTTGTCACAATATTATTGGATCCTTCCATAATTTTTTCAGAATTTAAAATTGTATAAAAATATTTTTAAACATTTAAAACAAATCAAATAAAGTGATAATTTACAAAAAATATCAAAACACAAAATAAAATTGTGAAAAAATAAAAATCTGAAAGAGAATAATCAAAAATATTTTTCATAATTTTTTCATATTTTTTGGACTAAAAATGAATTTTCTATGATTTTTTGAAGTTTAAAACAATTAAATATAAAAATCGGAAAATAAATTAAAAACCAAAAAGATGTGGACCAATGGATGAGAGTCAAAACACGTTAGTAATCAAATCCAAGAGATCTGGCGCACTGTGCATATCATGGTCATTATTGAATAAAACACTGGATCACTTATTAAATCAGAAATTAAAAAAAAAAACAAGTGGCGCGCCTTCATTGGTTGGAAGATGACACGTTGGTCATCTTCAACCTCCAGCCAACGTGAATTGCGGGTCTCTCAAATTGTAAAATCAGAAGCTCAGACATATGCCATTCGCTTCGTCTTTTCAATACGAAGACAACCACGCCTTCACGACAATGAGAGCATCACAATGATATCAAAGTTTTGAAGAATTGATGGAGAAATCTACCTATTGAAGTTGAGTTGCAGAGCTCTGAAACTGGACTTCTATGGGGAAATATAGGGCACGATTCTTGAAGGTAATTGTATGGTTAGCTTCAGGGAAGATCAAGGAAGGTGAATTGATAGAAAATTTGGATTAAAAAATGTTTGAACATTGATTACGAAGTTACAGAAAATTGAGTTATGGAGCAAGTTTGGCAGGGTGATTCTGGCTATCCAAGCATGAGGAAATGAATTAGGGATGACCCTCTATTTATAGGAGAATGAATGGGATCCCCAAGCGTGTGAAATGATGAAGTTTAGAGGGAAATCATGGGGGGTCTGCAGCATGAACAAAGTGAGACTTGTTTAGCATCAAAACTCAGCCAAATCGTGCGTTTTATGATACTAAACACCTTTGGAAAGTTTCTAAACATGATTAGAAGCAAAAACGCGTGGAAAACTTGTGATTAGAATCCAAAACAAAGATTTCAAAATCTGACTTGTGATGAAACTTCAGTTTCAAGCTACCAGTTTCAAAACAATTGCATTTTTCAGCTCAATTGCATCCAAAAATGGCCTTCCACTTGGAATTTATTCTTTACCAAAAAAGATGGCATGAAATAGACCTCTTGAATGGAATTTTGAAACTTAAACCATTCACAATATCCAAAAATTGAGAGTTATGAATTGTTGAAGTTGGCAAAAAATTATGAAATGGCCTATAATCTTTTACATCCTTAAGGAATCTTCCATTCATTTTATCACTTTGCACATAAAAGAAGGAATAAAGTTCACATCTGTAAGAACATTATGTAAAACGAGTGGGCTCAAGGTGATAAAAATTGACCAAGTTATGATCATTTGGAGTCACACATGGAAAATTGGGGGTTCATCTAGAGGACTTGTAATCTTTCTTCATCATCAAGTTTCTTCCACATGAAAACTCCTTGAAACTTTTGAAGTGATTTGTTAATAACCCTTTGAAGATAAGGATGTTTTTGGAATCACTCAAAAATACTAAAATATGAGCAAGATATACTTCTTTGAAGTTCAAAACCCTAGCTCTTAGACCAAGAAAATGCTTTGAGGAACTTTGACAATTTTGACCAACCTTCTTGTACCAACACTCTTTCTTTATAAATATAAGTTATTGATGATGATAATGAGAACTCATAGCCATAAAAACCACTTCCATATCTTGAGAATATAAAGAAATATGCACTTGTGATCAATGGGAACAAGACCTTGTCCAATCATGACAACTTCTTCCATCAACCCTTTGTACCTTTGAATCAATTTGAAAACTTTGAAATGTGATGAACCAAAATAAACTTTGCCATGCCATTTCTTCCAAAAACAACTTCAATGGTGAGGTTTGAATTTCTCAATCTTTATTGACTGCGGCATGGAAATAAAGTCATGAACCCATGGATCAACTTGCTAAGCCACGTTGCCTTTACCTACATTATTAACAAGTAAGACCATCCAACATTGCATTTTATCAATTAGAAAGGAAATGAAGTCAAGATATCCATGATCACAAAATAAAACAAGTCAAGATGCTTGGTGATTCCTCAAAGAGCAAAACTAAAGATAGGGAGAAGAACTAAAATCCCTAATGTGATCTTGTTGTGGTTTAATCAACATTGTATGATGAATGGATCTTAGGGGCAAAAATTGGGGTACAACACATATGAATCATGATGAGGAGATCTTCTTGAATTTTCCCTAGTATTAACATCTTTCCTTTTGTAAGGAGTCCTATGGTGGGAATATCCGTACAATTGGCAGTAAGAGGATTTCGAATGACCAAGAAATTCACATTGGTGACATCTCCATGGTTGATACATGGAATAATAGTACCTTCCCTGATGTCTCGGATGATGTTGAGACAAGTACCTTGACATCTTCTGTTCTTGTTTCATCTTTTGGGGAGAAAACTCCACAACTTGCTTGTGGTTCTTCTTAACTTGGATATTATAACCATGACCCCTCATATTTCCAACGTTATTATCAGTCTGAAGAATCTCATTCAACATAGCAATACCATTGTTTATCATTCGCATAGATTTGGTCATATTGTAAAACTTTGATCTTTGCAATATTACCTCCCCTCTAAGATTTGTAACGATAGATATGTGCTCTTCTTTCTCCATCTCTAGATGAGCAATAAGTATCTTTTATTCCAATATTCTTTGACTCATTCTCTCACTTTTTAGGCACATCTCTGTGAACCCAGTAGCCAGTTCACTAACTGTGAATTCTCTAACATATGACTCTTTATCAGATTCACATGATTCTTTATTAAATCCACAAATTCCAGTCAAGGCAGTCACCTGTTTGACCAAATCTTCCTCATGATCACTTTCAGATTCTCCATCTGACCATGAAATAGATAGGTTTTTCCCTTGATTTTTGAGATAGGTGGTACATTAAGTCCTTATATGACCATATCCCTCACATTCATGGCACTAGACACCTTTCCCTTGGTTTGGCTTCTGTTCAAATCTTGACTTCCTCCCCAAGTTTTGGTTTTTATTGATGTCATATGAAATGTTCTTAGCACCCAACCTAGACTTCCTCAACACCCTTCTAAACTGTTTTCCCAACAACACGAGATCTTCATATACTCCTTTTAATTTCATGTTTCATTTATCCTCTGAGTCTTCATCACTCAAAGCAAAAGCTATGCTCTTCTTTTTTTCAGATCTTTCATTGATAGCAGACTTGAAAGTCTTAAGTGGACTCACAAGTTCATCTATTATCATAGTGCTTAAATCTTGGGATTATTCAATAGCAATCACCTTCATGTAAAATCTCTTGGGGAGAGATATGAGCATCTTCCTGATCAGCTTATCCTCTGATATCTTCTCTCCCATGTCTTCTGAGTCATTAGTAATGTCTAAAACACTCATGTGAAAGTCCTGGATACTCTCATCCTCCTTCATCTTCAAGTTCTCAAATTTAGTGGAGAGAAGTTAAAGCTTTTCCAATTTAACCTTAAGATTTCCTTCATGGACTTTTTTCAAGGTCTCCCATTCAACTTTTGCATGTTTACAATTCTTTATCACTTAAATACGTTCTTATCGACCCCATTGAATATGGAATTCAATGCTTTGGAGTTTCCTTGAGCTGATAACACATCAGCATCATTCCAATCTTCTTCAGGCTTCAACACATCAGTGGCCTTACCTTTTACATCCAAAACCTTTGGTAGATCCCATCCTTTGATAACATTCCTCCAGGCTTTGTCACCCAAATATTTTATGAAGGCTTCCATACGGGGTTTCCAACTGTCATAGTTGGTACCATCCAAAATCAGTATTTTCACCATAGCTCTACCATCCTTGTCCATTGCACCAGAAAGTAAATTCCCTGAATCTCACCCAGAGTCAGAACAGGATTCCTGCTCTTATACCAATTGAAATTTTGGCTATCAGATCCTGGATGTCCTAAGAGATATCGAGACATCAGATCCAACTTCACACGCAACAGAAAGATGTATGAACAATATAAATTATGCTAAAAGTGAATAACACAAGATATGTTTACCCTGTTTGGAACAACCTTCCTACTCTGGAGGCTACCAAGCCAGGGACAAAATTAACTACATAATATCAATTTGTAGACCTCACAGCAAACATCCCAGTTTACAGTCTACGCACTTAATCACTACCATTTCCTTAACTTCTACCTAAGACACACCTAAGTATGAGGACCTCCTTAAATCCCTCTTCAATTACAGACAACAATTGGATCAACTCTAACCACAAGTAGAGAACAAAACTGGAAGTCACTCTTCCAAGACACACAAAACTCAATGCTTAAAAGCTTATGAGAATCGACACACAAATACATAATGTTTAACAACTTATGAGCATCTGGCACACAAATGTACAATTCTTAAAAGCTTATGAACATATGACACAAAACTTACAACCCAACATAAGGATTCTAAAAACCCTAACACTATTAGTTCTCTAGTTTTAAGGATTGGAATTAATTTTTGTAAAACAAATAATACAACAGTATGTTAGATAGGATGTATTGACTTGCTAATGTGAACAAGTTAAAGAAATAAGTCATATCTTACATTAGGACATGTTGAGTTGAAGAGTTTCAACATTTGGAATAACAAGTCGGATAAGATGTCCTATAAAGGAGCATACGACATCGCGCCTGAGCAGATGTGGACAGTTAGATTCTGTTATGATTTAAGAGATGCATACTATTTTGGGAAATATTATGAAACATTATAGGGTGTTGATCTAAAGGTCAAGAAGAATCAATTAGAATATTGAAAAATATACAATTTCTAAATTTGGAGATAATTTTAGAAGATTCGCTTGAAGACTTATTTGTAGAAGAAGTTATTGTTGTTTGTTAAAGCTGATATGATGTACTTTGAAGCCCAAATCTAGTTGGGTATAGGTTATAAATAGAAGTGTTTGTAACCTAGGAAAAACACGGGTTCAAGATGTAGAAGTCTAGGGCTTTGTCTTTTTGCCACTCTCTAGGAGAGTGGGTGTAAGTGAACCAGTCAGGTTGTGAGATGGTCATTGTTGTTCTCACTTAGAAGTTGTGAAGTAATAAGTTGAGTATTGTTCTCGGAGGAAGCTTTGAAGTAGCTCTAAGTTGTGGTCTTAGTCAAGAGTCTTAGCTAGTGATTTTCATGGAAGTGTGTCTTCCTATTTGTTCAGAATTGTGTTGATCCAATCGTTGTCTATGATTGAAGAGAGATTAAGGAGGGCCTCATATTTAGGTGAGTCTTAGATAAAATTCTAGGAGGGGTAGTGATTAAGTGATTAGGTTGTAAACTGGAAGTTTGTTGTAGGGTCTATGAATTGATACTATGATAGTGGATTTGTCCCTGGCTTGGTATGCCCCTAGAGTAGGAGAGTTGCTCTGAACTGGGTTAACAATTTTGTGTGTTTTTTATGCTTTTCAGTATTGTGTTTATTGTTAATACGTTACCTATTTGTTTATGTTATATTAAATGTCCTAACATGTCATAAGACATCTGAGTTGTCATACTAGAATTTCAATTGGTATCAGAGCAGCCATCCTGTCTATTTCTAGATGAGATCTAAGAGGGATACTTTCTGGCATATGTGCAAGGTATAAGGTTCTACTTAAAAGCTGTATGAACTTGGAGAGTTCATATTGTTGTTTGAATAATCCCTAGAAGTCGAGGATGGATTGTTCATGAAAGGGTGTGTAATAGACCTGTCTGTATTGGTTTCAGACGCATAGCTTTGGTGGCAAGCTACTATGTTAAAGGTTTGATTCATTTTCAAACCTAGGGTAACCTGTTGCACCAGTAGAATGGTGTTTTTGTGCAAGGGTTTATGTTTCTTCCTGAATGTTGGTGTGAAGTTTTCTGGTTTATATTCCTTGCATATATATTTGATGGAAAACTCCTGGTGGTTTTGTGGGTTGAGGCTGCACCACACTATTCTCTTCTAAAGGCATATCACATAGTGTGGTGATACTGGAGGAGAGGTTCAACAAGCTTGCTAGAGCAGCCAAAGATATTTGAGGTTTATCCCAAGTCCACTCATAAAGGCACTCTTGTGTGAGTTTGTTGAAAAGAGATCTGGTAGAGGCAATTTATTTTTGCTTTAACCCTAAAAGGCTGTAGGTGTTTAGTTATTGGCATGCATTTTTGGTAAAACCAGGTGTGTGAATGTCATGACTAATGTCATAACATTCTGTTTTATTAGGTACTGGTTTATTAGGTACCTTTGCAGAAAAATAGTGGCATACAGGTACTGCTGTTTATGAGTGTGCATCTGAGCATTTTGCAAAATGATCACATTTACCAAAATCAGTAAACAGGAATTCAGATGTCATAACAAATGTTAAGACATCCTGTTCTGATCTAACAGTTATGCAGTTTGGTTAATTTTGAGATTTTTCAGGAAGATGACTCAGTCTTTCCAGAACAGAATCTCTCGTGGACTTTGGGTTTAACCTAGCTCAACCCTAACCTGGTTGATAAAGTCTTGTTACCAAGTCTTAAGTTCAAACGAAATTAACCCTAGCTTTTTGTGGAAACCCTAACTGAAGAAGCAGCTGCTATATATTCAACAGGGTTGCTGTTTGGAATTTATCCTTTTTGACAGAAGATCATTTAGGAGCTGTATAGTTTTAACTATTGTAATCCAAGCAAGTATCATTGTGATAAGTGACTTGGAATAGGTTTTAAATTGTAAGGGTTTTGTATCACTCAAAGCTTTGAAGCAATAGTGTTTTGTGTCTCCTGACTAAAGCTTTAAAGCAAAGTCAAGTTAGGTTTATGTATCACTCAAAGCTGTGAAGCAAGAGTGTTTGTGTTGCTTGATTAAAAAGCTGTGAAGCATAATCAAGTGTATGTTTTGAAGAGTGTCTTCATTAATTCATTAGTCAATTGTTTTAAGTATCACTGTTGTGATTGAGGGGGAGTGAGTAGGAACTCAGGTTTAAGTAGAACTTAGATTGAAGTTGCATTGGGTAGGTATTAAGTGAAGGAGATAAACTGGTTGGTTTATTCCTGAATTAATATATCTTATAGTGGATTTCCTCCCTGGCTTGGTAGCCCCCAGAGTAGGTGTTGTTGCACACTGAACTAGGTAAACAATTGACTGTGTTCTTTACTGTTTTTGTATTTACTGTCCTATAGAAAGTCAGATACGGTGTCATAACATTGAACGTGACATTGAGTATCTGCAGCCAGAATTTCAATTGGCATCAGAGCAGGCACCCTGCCTGTATTACTGGGTGAGATCTAGGGATATCACTTTCTGGCACTATGGACAAAGAAGGAGTTTTTGGAAATAGACCACCCATTCTGGATGGAACAAATTATGACTACTAGAAACCTCGTATGATTGCCTTCTTAAAATCTCTGGACAAAAAGGCTTGGAGAGCTGCTGACAAAGGATGGAACCATCCCACCATAACTGAGAAAGATGGGACAATCAGTCTGAAGCCTGAGGAAGAATGAAGTAAAGAAGAAGATGAGTTAGCCCTGGGTAATTCCAAAGCTTTAAATTCCTTGTTCAATGGAATTGATAGAAACATATTCAGACTAGTACATCAATATGAACTGGCCAAGAAAGTTTGGGACACTCTCAAAACTACCCATGAGGGCACCTCCAAAGTAAAAATGTCAAGGCTTCAGATGCTGACTACCAAGTTTGAGAATCTAAAAATGATGGAAGATGAAACCATTCATGAGTTTCACATGAACATCTTGGAGATTTCCAACACCTCAGGAGCATTGGGAGAAAAGATGTCAGAAGAAAAACTGGTGAGAAAGATTCTCAGATCCTTGCCTAAAAGATTTGCAATGAAGGTAACTGCTATAGAGGAAGCCCATGATATCAGCAAGTTGAAAGTGGATGAACTCATTGGGTCTCTTCAGACTTTTGAGATGGGGATCACTGAAAATGTTGACAAAAAGAACAAGAGCATAGCACTTGTATCCAACACTGAAGATGAAAACAAGGAGGATGAAGAAGAAAATATTTCAGAAGCTATAGCCATGCTTGGAAGACAATTCAACAAACTCATCAAAAGAATAGATCCAAAGTCAAGGTCTAATGTTCATAACATCCCATCTGACATTGACAGTTCCAGCAGAAGACCAAGGTCAGAAGAGAAGGGAAATCAAGGTAGAGGAATTCAATGCCATGGTTGTGAAGGATATGGGCATATTCGAGCTGAATGCCCTACCTTTCTTAAGAAACAAAAGAAAGGAATGACTGTTACCTGGTCTGACTATGATTCAGAAAGTAATTCTGAAGAAGAATCTGCCAAACTAGTTACTGCTCTAACTGGTGTTTGCACCTCTGAAAGTGACACCAGTGATGAGGAAGTGACATTTGAAGAACTGGATGATACTTACAAGAAATTGTGTATCAGAAGTGCTGAAGTCTGTGTGCAGAATGAGAAACAAACAAAACTCATCATAAAGCTGGAGGATGAAAAAAGGACAGATCTTGAAACTATAAGTCATCTAGAAGGGGAAGTTCAAATGCTGAACTCAAAACTGAACCAGATGACCAAATCTGTCAAGATGCTGACAAATGGAACTGGCAAATTGGAAGAAATCCTTCAGGTTGGACAAAATATGGGAAACAAGTCTGGACTAGGATTTGTGGAAGCAAAGATACCTGGTGCAGACAAGAAAATCAGGTTTGATAAACAAAGGTCAAAGCAGATGTCACAACATAACACTCAACATCGGGAACAAAAAAATATGAAGAAAAAGTACCAAAGATGGAGATGTCATCATTGTGGGAGGTATGGTCACATTAAGCCTTTCTGCTTCAGATTGTATGGATACCCTAATCAGAACCCAACTGTTAAACCTAAAAGGGTACCACATAATCCTCAATGGAAGAAAAAGGCTACTTCCCTGATAGCCCACACTTCCCTGAGAGTCTCTGTAGAGGAAGATTGGTACTTTGACAGTGGGTGTTCTAAGCACATGACTGGAATCAAGAACCTTCTCAATAATGTTAAACCTCACACCACTATTTATGTGACCTTTGGAGATGGTGCTAGAGGTGAAATCAAAAGAGTTGGAAATTTGGGCTGCCCTGGAGTTCCAAATCTGAATGAATTACTATTGGTAAAAGGCCTGACTGCTAATCTCATTAGTATCAGTCAATTATGTGATCTGGGATTCAAGGTCATCTTCTCAAAATCTGAATGTCTTGTAATTAATGAAAAACAAGACGTGGTAATGAAAGGAATCAGATCTAAAGACAACTGTTACTTGTGGCAGCCTGAGAACACTAATAACTCCACTATGTGTTCTATTGCCAAAGAAGAAAAAGAGGTGAAACTGTGGCCCCAAAAACTTGGCCATCTTCATCTAATAAGAATGAAAAGGACTATCTCTTTGGAAGCAGTCAGAAGGATTCCAAGACTGCAAATTGATAAAGGGAGGGTTTGTGGTGAACATCAAGTGGAAAGGCTTGGTGAAAATAGATATGTCTATGATGTGGTGAATAACGTTGAAGTTGTTAAAGAACTGTGCACAAGAACTCAAAAAGAAGGGTGTATTGTCAAAATCAAAAGTGATCATGACAAGGAATTTGGAAACAGCAAGTTTAATAAGTTCTGTTTCTCAGAAGGAATTAGTCATGAATCCTCTTCTCCCATAACTCCTCAACAAAATAGAGTTAACAGAAGGAAAAATAGGATCATACAGGAATCTGCCAGAGCTATGATTCATGACAAAAGAATTCCTTTTCATTTTTGTGCTGAAGCTGAATACATTGCAGATAGTAGTAGCTGTTCTCAAATTATCTGGATGACACAGATGCTCTCTGAGTATAATGTCACACAAGATGTTATGACATTGCACTGTGACAATCTGAATACAATCAATATTTCCAAGAACCCTATTCAGCATAGCAGGACCAAGCACATTGACCTTAAAAATCACTTTATCAGAGACCTTGTAAAGGAGAAGACAATTAAACTGGAACATGGTGTCATTAAGCTACAGCTGGATGACATGTTTACCAAGGCTCTTGATGCAAATCAACTTGAAAACTTGAGGGGCAAGATGGGTATTTGCCAACATGAGAAATTATAGCAATTAATTTTGCTCAAAACAAGGGTTGAAGGAGTTATTTTTGTTAAGTCTATTTTAAGTGGGTTAATCATATATTTCCCAAATTCTTTCAAAATTACTAAGAAGTTGAATAGACACACATTTGCCTCCTTCCACTCTCGACTTTGCAACATCTCTTTTTCTCTCATTCAAAGTTTTCTCCCTAGTTGCTACTGGTTTTCCAAGTCAATCAAAATGTCTCAAACTTCATCCTCATCCAAGACAACCGTTTCATCTTCATCATCTGATCAAGATTCTCGAGCAATCACCACATGCATAGATTCTGAAGTCCTGGAGATTACCCCTCTTAGAGAAATGGCAACTAACCCCTCCAAGGTCAAAAAGCTGAGAACAAGGCATGCAGGAAGGTCTCAAGCTACTGCTTCTGGTAATCCTTCTCATCCTTCATCTTCTGTACCAAATAGGGAAGGATCAGCTCAAGTACATCAAGCAATTGCTAGGCTCATTACAAGAATACTGAGTGAGAACCACTATGTACCGGGGATTTCTGTTCCATTAAATCAAGAATCAGCAAGCCCAAATGTTGAAGCAAATCCAGATGTCTCTGAGAATGTTGTGACACCAAATGACAACATTCAGAAATCATCTGAAAACCTTGATGATATTCAGAACCCTTCAGAGAAGACTGATGATCCACCTGTTATTGATGTGGATGAGGAATACTCAGATAATGAACTAATTGCCAATGTAAACCATAGCATAGCTAGGAGAATGATGAAAAGAAAGGGTAATCAGAATGCTGCAAAATGTATGACCAAAGAGAAACCTGCTGATAAGAAAACCAAGTCTAAAGGCAAGACTGGTGTAGAATCTGTGAAGACTGGTCTGTCCAAAGGGAAGGTGAAAGCCCAAGTGCATACTGGGAATCTCTCAAAACCTGCTAGACAACCAATTACAAAGAAGAGAAAATAACCTGAGTCTTCTGATTCTAATGAGGAATCAGAGTTTGAGATTGATGCTGAAGAAATTCCTATCAGAAGAAAACTCCCTTCCAGCAAAATGGCTAGAGTTCCTGAAGTCCCAACAGACAACATCTCTTTTCACCACCCTGACAATGCCAACAAATGGAAGTATGTTTGCTTAAAGAGAATAGCTTTAGAAAGAGAACTAAACAATGGTGCCATGGATTGCAAGGAAATCATGGACCTGATCAAAGCTGCTGGACTAATGAAGACTGTGGTAAAATTTACCAAGTGCTTTGAAAATCTGGTCAAGGAATTTATAGTGAACTTGTCTGATGAATGTGTTGATGGAAGGTCAGCTGACTTTAAATGTGTTTTAGTTAGAGGAAGAAGGGTTAATTTCTCTCCATCAGAAATTAACAAATTTCTTGGAAGATCAAATGAGGATTGCCCTGAACTAGAAGTCACTGACAATGAAGTATGCCAAACCATCACAGCAAGACAAGTCAAGTGCTGTCCCTTGAAAGGCAAGCTGAATGCCAGCAAACTAAGCATGAAATTTTCCATCCTGCACAAGATTGGTGCAGCCAACTGGGTCCCTACAAACCATAAATCAACTATCTCCACAGGATTGGGGAGATTCATTTATGCTGTGGGAACCAAGACTGAATTTGACTATGGCAGGTATATTTTTGAACAAACTTTAAAACATGCTGGTAGCTTTGCTTTCAAAGGCCCTATTGCCTTTCCCTCCCTCCTTTGTGGAATTATCCTTGCACAGTACCCTGATATCCTGGTGGCAAGAGATACTGCTTGCAGAAGAGCTCCTACTCTTGGGTTACACTACAAGCTTTTTCAGGGATCTCATGTTCCTGATATTGTCATAACATCAGCTGAGACATCATCTGTAAAAACTCAGTCCAAAACATCTGATGTTATAGCTATATTGAAAGAGACCTGCAAAGAGCTGGAGACTAGGAAAAAGACTCTAGAAAACCTAATTGCCAGGTTAGAACAGGAGGAGGCTGAAGGAAACAGAAGGGAAGAGGGTGTTGCTGAAGATCAACTCAATACTGAAGAAAGTAGCTCCTCTGAAGGGGACAGTGCTTAAAGGTTGGTGGAGTTGATGCTGGTTCCTGGTGGAGTTTGCAAGTGTGTTCGGATTTTAGTTGATGTTTTTATTACTTTTTCTGGATGACTGTATAAACATTTAAGTACATGTATCTTTGGCCCATTTGTGGCTAAAGAGGGGGAGATATTCTGTGGTTAATTACTTGATAGACACTATATTTTTCTGCAGTCACATTTATTCTGCTGCTATCTATTCTCTGATTACTTAGGGGATTTAGCAAAAAATCTGCCAAAGGGGGAGTTTGTAGGTGTTTAGTTATTGGCATGCATTTTTTGTAAAATCAGGTGTGTGAATGTCATGACTAATGTCATAACATTCTGTTTTATTAGGTACTGGTTTATTAGGTACCTTTGCAGAAAAATAGTGGCATACAGGTACTGCTGTTTATGAGTGTGTATCTGAGCATTTTGCAAAATGATCACATTTACCAAAATCAGTAAACAGGAATTCAGATGTCATAACAAATGTTAAGACATCCTGTTCTGATCTAACAGTTATGCAGTTTGGTTAATTCTAAGATTTTTAAGGAAGATGACTCAGTCTTTCCAAAACAGAATCTCTCGTGGACTTTGGGTTTAACCTAGCTCAACCCTAACCTGGTTGATAAAGTCTTGTGACCAAGTCTTAAGGTCAAATGGAATTAACCCTAGCTTTTTGTGGAAACCCTAACTGAAGAAGCAGCTGCTATATATTCAACAGGGTTGCTGTTTGGAATTTATCCTTTTTGACAGAAGATCATTTAGGAGCTGTATAGTTTTAACTATTGTAATCCAAGCAAGTATCATTGTGATAAGTGACTTGGAATAGGTTTTAAATTGTAATGGTTTTGTATCACTCAAAGCTTTGAAGCAAGAGTGTTTTGTGTCTCTTGACTAAAGCTTTGAAGCAAAGTCAAGTTAGGTTTATGTATCACTCAAAGCTGTGAAGCAAGAGTGTTTGTGTTGCTTGATTAAAAATCTGTGAAGCATAATCAAGTGTATGTTTTGAAGAGTGTCTTCATTAATTCATTAGTCAATTATTTTAAGTATCACTGCTGTGATTGAGGGGGAGTGAGTAGGAACTCAGGTTTAAGTAGAACTTAGATTGAAGTTGCATTGGGTAGGTCTTAAGTGAAGGAGATAAACTGGTTGGTTTATTCCTGAATTAATATCTCTTATAATGGATTTCCTCCCTGGCTTGGTAGCCCCCAGAGTAGGTGTTGTTGCACACTGAACTGGGTAAACAATTGATTGTGTTCTTTACTGTTTTTGTATTTACTGTCCTATAGAAAGTCAGATACGGTGTCATAACATTGAACGTGACATTGAGTATCCGCAGCCAGAATTTCAAAGGCCAATCCCTAGGATTTGATAAAGGATGTCTTTATGTGTTCCTTGTAAAGGAAACGGATTTCCTACCAGATGTTGGAACATCAAGCTAGCATATTGTGCAGGATTTGGTTGGACAAAGGTAGGGTATAACAGATGCTTGGGGGCTAAACAATTGTGTCTAAAATTAAATATGTTTGGAACCTACTCCTAATCTGGAAGAGGAGGCATCTGTATCTAAGAAGTACCTATATAGAAACATGTCTTAGATAAGTATGTTGGTCAGGACACGATTAACATATGGAACTCTTTAAATTAGTTTATTTCTGATCTAAGTGAGTTGCTGAGAAGTGGTTGTGTGTTGTTATGGAGGCTTGATAAAGGTATCCCATTAGGATCCTTTATATGTGGAGGAAAATCTATAGTGTCAAAACTTCTTCTCTAACATCTAGAAGATCCTTCTGATCAAAGGAGACGTGCTTATGGAATCTTGTTTATAGACATGAAACAGATTCTAATTGAGGGAAGTAATGCACTAATCACATGATGTGAAGCTACTGTATGGTTCTCAAGGAATTCTTAGCAGTTAATAAGGGGGAGTCCTTAATATGAAGCTAAAAGAACTTGAAGAAGTGTTAGACATAATGTCTTGACAACTTTGTATTGAGGATTTATTTTTCTCAATATGACTGGTGGTTCTTTTCATAAATAGGATGGAGGTTGTCAACACTAACTTGGTATTCTTATCAAGTATATGAGAACATGAAACTCTTGTTCTGTTATTGTGGAAAGGTCTTTCAAGGGATGGTGAGCATTGGAGGAATTTCAAACAGTATTATGTGGTTGATTGGTGTCTGCACTATGGAGAATCATCCAAATCACCTAAGATGAGAATCTCAGTTGTTTGAAGCAAGGAGGAGTTATGGGAAGTTCCTCTCTCTGCTAGTGTTTAATTATATGGTGTCCTTACGTAATGGAACAAATGTGTTTGCAAGGACTGAAGGGAATCCTTGTATGATGGAGAAGAAGACTTATTTTGTACAGTCTGTTTGTGATTACCAGTAAATGCCATGCTTGTTGAAGTCTTCTCCAGATACCTGTTAGAGTGAATCTCATCTTTAGGTGCATAAGGATGACATCCAACACCTCAAAGTCAAACAGGAGGTCTGAAATTTTTTCTTTTAAGAAGAAATCTTCTTGAGGTGTGCATGCTTTGCATATATGTTAGTCTGGGTTGAAGATTGATCAGGTATTAATGGTTGATCATCTTGTGTCCCTTGCAAGAGTTAGTGATTACTATGGTGTCTCCAGACCATAGTTAATGGTGAAATCCATGTGGTTGAGACTGATGTCAGATCCGATGTTGGAACATCATCTCAAAGTTTGTGTTATTCCTTCAACAAAGGAAGTTGTTATTTTCCAGAGTGGAGCTAAGGTCAAGCCACTGACCTAATCTGAAGTATTTTATGACATGAATGAATGTCATCAGTTGGTCCCAAAAGTATGCAGAAGAAGGATGTCAGACCAAATGTCATACCTTGTGTGAGAAGGTAATCTTATCTGACCTATGATAAATACTTTGACGGGAGCTAAGTATTTATTTATCCTTTAAGGAGGTTGTGCATGAAGACTGATGGTGAATACTTTGATGGGATACTAAATATTTGTTTGAAGAACTTATGCAAATTTGCATTCTAAAAATTATGGTTACGAAAATATGTGATAGTTTATTTCTCTCCTTGACTTTCAAGTGTTTGGAAAAACCTGAGTAAGTTGCACCGGGTGTGTGTTCTAATGGGAGCTTCTTAAAGTATTTCTATGTATAATGAGTCCTTTAAATAATAGATCAAGCACCAGCTTGATTGGGTTATGTATTATGGAGCTGATGTCCCATATGATGTCTTAACATCATAATTGTCGATAGTTGTTTTATTTTACTGCTTGGGATTGTGCATGTGAAGTTGGATACTTAAGCACTTTTGTCAGAAGTGGAATTTCTAATTATGTGGATTAGAATGTGGAAAGTCTAATCCTATCTACAATAGCATGCTTGATGAATGCATGACTACTTTGTTGAAGACTCCATTAATATCAGCAACTACTAGTGGATGTAAGGGTAGAAGACTGTTGACAAATACTAAGGTCTGAGCGGAATGTTTATGGTGATGTGTTTTCTTCTGTTGTAAGTCACTCTAAAAAAGGTTTGGTGATCTGGATCTTAGTAAATATTTTAAGCAAACTAAGAGTTTTTGGAGTTTGTGAGTGACTTCACACCTAGTATGCATGACATCCTGCCTATTCAAAAGGTCATGATACAAAGTGAGGTTATGAAAGAACAAGTGATCAGATATGTCCTGGTGTTTGGAAGAAGTCAGGGTATCTGACTCTAGTTTGACTCTACTGAAAGGGTCGGGGTTCAACATATGTGGGAAGTGTTGTTCTTCAACATGAAAGAATGAAGTATTTCATGTGTTTTCACCAGGTGCTCAAGTTTTCATCTTCAACTAGAGCATTGTTTATCCATGACAAGGGGAGTCATGTATTTGTCTGTAGATTATTTCTGCAATGGTATAGATTTTGTTAGAAGTGTTGTTCAAGCTTGTAGAGATCTTATGCCTCTCATGAGGATGTGATGTCAGACAGCATGTTGTGACATTATGAATTTTTTGGTGATCTTGACAAGGCATGGTTTGTGTTAGCCATGTGAAGTTGGGTGATAAATCAAAAGTTCACATTTATCTCAAATGGTTAATGGTTAAGTTTGGGAGAATTTATTTTTCTCTACAGAATTTTAATTGAGAGATGTCACAAATATGATATTCTGATATCTTGGTGTGAGTCACTAAGTCTAAGTGAAAGGAGAACACTTAGAATCCAGTGGAAGACAGCATGGATGAAGATGTGTTGGTCAATGTGCAAGCAGAAGAATACAATGTCTGACTAGATGCCAGGATATTTTATTCGGGACATGTTTCTTGTGCGACCAAAAGAGGAGTGTTGCGACAATTTGTGTTCAAACATGTGTCAGAATGTGTGTTTGACCATGCGTGTGCATGAACTAGGACATGTTCTTTTCTACAGAAATGGTCTAGAGCGTTTAAAGGCATTCAAAGCTATTTTAGACAGTGCACTTTGATGTAAGTGGCAGTTTTGTCCCTCAATTAACGTCTCTTTGAACAAGATCGTCTCGTTTAAAGATTGTTAATTCCTAATAAAACTGCTCAACTATTTATAGAGTTCTCTCCTGTCATATATCTCCATGTGAGTGTTTGATTTTGTTCATCATCACTATGGGTTATGTTCGGGTATGGGTAAGTTTTTTCTGGGTATGGTTCTGTTAAGGCCTCCTTTGTCAATTTTTGGAGAAAAATGAGGAGAAGGGTGTACTCATATGCCAGTCTGGAATCTGCAGCTCCAGATGTTGCTTTCAAATGTCGGACAAGATGTTCCATCTTGTGGCTGTGGCCTGTTATGGTCAGGTGTGGTTTTGTGACCTGTGATCTGAGTTATGAACATAGTTGTAACTTATGTTCTGAGTTACCAAGGATGGTGGTTGATTTGTCTAGGTCCACTAGAGGCTGCTGATCAAGGAATGGTTAGGAATTCTCTTATTCCACCATTGGTCTCCTATAACAAGAGATGATACCTATTTTGAGGAGGGGTGTAAACTATCTTCTTCCTTATGTGCATCAAACCAAATCACTTCAGGACTTTCTACTTCTTTTCTTGAATGTTCTGCACTTTGGTGATGGGTTTGGTACTGCAATGGAGCTTATTCAAATTGCTTGTAAGAAGATGCCAAAGAAAGATGTCCCAACATCTTTGCTAAAGACTTACTCCATGGTGATATGTTGCAGTGTTCAACACTTTCTGAAGACTATTGTTGATGTTTTTGTTTCTTGTTGTATTTTTAATTTGTAATTTTTATTTATTTGTTTTAGCCAAAATTTGTCAAAGAAGAAGATTGTAAGTTCTCTAATTTTAAGGATTGGCATTAATTTTTGTAAAACAAATAATACAACAATATGTTAGATATGATTTATTAACTTGCTAATAGGAACAGGTTGAAGCAAGAAGTCTTATCTTATGTTAAGACATATTGAGTTGAAGAATTTCAACATCTGGAGCAACATGTCGAATAAGATGTCCTATGAAGGAGCATACGACATCGCGCCTGAGCTGAAGTGGACAGTTAGATTCTGTTATGATTTAACTAGTGCAAAGTATTTTGGAAAATATTATGCAACATTATAGGGCACTGATTTAAAGGTCAAGAAGAATCAATCAGAATATTAAAGAATATACAATTTCTAAATTTGGAGATAACTTAGGAAGATTTGATTGAAGACCTTGTTTGTAGCATAAGTTACTATTGTACTTTGAAGGCCCAAATCCAGTTGGGTATAGGTTATAAATAAAATTATTTGTAACCTAGAAAAGACACGGTTTTAAGATGTAGAAGTCTAGGGCTTTGTCTTTTTTCTGCTCTCTGTGAGAGTTGGTGTAAGTGAACCACTCGGGTTGTGAGATGGTCACTGTTGTTCTCACTCAGAAGCTATGAAGTAATGATTTGAGTATTGTTCTTGGATGAAGCTTTGAAGCAACTTTAAATTGTGGTCTTAGTCAAGAGTCTTGGCTAGTGATTGTCATGGAAGTGTGTCTTCCTGTTTGTTCAGAATTATGTTGGTTCAATCATTGTCTGTGATTGAAGAGGGATTGAAGAGGGCATCATATTTAGGTGAGTCTTAGATAGAAATCTAGGGAGGATAGTGATTAAGTGATTATGGTCTATGAATTAATACTATCATAGTGGATTTGTCTTTGGGTTAACAATTTTGGGTGTTGTTTATGCTTTTCAGTATTTTGTTTATTGTTAATACCTTGCATGTTTGTTTATATCGGATCAGATGTCACAATATGTCATAGGGCCTCTGAGTTCTGTTATACCAAAATTTCAAACACAAATACACACGTAATTTCCACCTAACACTAGGTATACGCCAGTCTATTTATAACTTTATTTTGGACTGGGTTGGGCTTCGAAACCGCAGTTGTGAGGCTGCACAAGGTCAACACATTCTTCTTCAAGATAATAGATCTTCAATCATTACTTTCCTAAAATGCCTTCATATTTAGAAACTATGCATATCTTCGAAAACAAACATAAAATATTCGGGTTCATCAATCTTGGAAGCCACATAAGCTAACAAAATATTCCCCAAATATTCAATAACTTACAAATTAGCGGAAACATCACTAACAACTGCTGCAGACATGATGTCCTATCTACTAGGTTGGGACATCTATTTCGGCATGATGAAAACAACAAGTTGGGACTTCTTTGTTCAATATGTTGATGTCAAGTTGATTTTACCAAAATGTATGACACTCACAATTTCAGAGAAATAACAAGGCGAACGTGGCATAATAATCGTTCGTGATTGTGGATATGATATGAAGACGTGCACTTAAACCCTATTTTATAGAAGGAGTTAATGAGTTTATCACGTGGGTGTTTGCTCAGGAATGTTGTTGAAGCGAAGGAGGAGTTAGGTGTCCCTATCTTAAATGTGAATGTAGACCAATAATTAGTGACCTGGAGGAAGTAGCACGTCATTTGCATAGAAGGGGTTTCATTGAAATTTATTGGGTTTGGACATATAATGGTGAAGAAATGCCGAGTAACGTACCAGAGACTAGAAACACATATGCTTCAAGTAGTTGACCGCCTATGGAATTTGAGGAAAACTTTAATCTGATCGGTGAAATGGTTGAGGATGATTTTGGTGTGAATGTGACATATGATCAACCTGAAGATTTTGACAGGGAAGAATTGCCGAATGAGGAAGCGCAAAGATTTTATCAGTTGTTGAATGAGATGAATACGCCATTGTTCGAGGGGTCGTCAGACTCAAAGTTATCAATGTGTGTGAGATTGTTGGCCGCCAAGTCAAATTGGAATGTTCCTGATCAGTGTTTGGAACATTTCACAAAAATGATGTTGGACTCCACCGCAATGAAAGACAACTTGCCTACAAGTTTTTATGATGCAAAGAAGTGGGTGTCAAAGTTTGGTTTAAAAGTAAGAAATATTGATTGTTGCGTTAGTGGTTGCATGTTTTTTTATGATAATGAATTTGGTACTCAAGATTGATTGTTGGAGGAATGCAAGTTTTGTAAGAGTCCAAGATATCAAGTTCGCAGTAGAGCCATTAACAGCAAACAAAAACGTGTATCAGTAAACTCCATGTTTTATCTTCCGATAATACCAAGGTTAAAAAGAATGTTTGCTTCAATGCATAGTGCAAGTCAAATGACATGGCATCATAAAAACCAAACAAGTTCAGGCATTATGCGACATCCATCTGATGGCGAGGCATGGAAGCACTTTGATCAGACACATTTTGATTTTGCTGCAAAACGTAGAAATGTCAGGCTCGGATTATGCTCTGATTGTTTTGCCCCATATGTACAAGCGTCAGGAAGTGCGTATTATTGTTGGACAGTTATTGTAGCTCTTTACAACCTCCCTCCTAAGATGTGTATGACAAAACCATACATGTTTTTCATGTGCGTCATTCCAGGGCCTTCCAGTCCAAAAGCCGGAGTCGATGTGTACTTACAACCTTTAATTGATGATTGGAAGAGGTTGTGGATTGGAGAATGGACTTATGATATATCCTGTAAACAAAACTTTACTTTGTGATCTGCCTTGATGTGGACCATTAATGACTTTCCAGCATATGGCATGTTATCTGGTTGGGGTATGCATGGGAAAATGAGTTGTCTGCATTGCATGGCATGCACCAAAGAGTTTACGTTGGATAAAGGGGTAAAATCTCGTGGTTTGACTGTCACCGCAGATTCCTACCAACAAATCATCCCTACAGAAGAAACAAGACAAATTTTAAAAAAAGACGAATGAGTAACAGATCTACCTCCACCTCGATTGTCACCAGGTGATATAAGGAATCAAGTTTGTGAACTACCAAAATTTACAGATACTGGAAAAGCATGTAGAATTGAAGGATATGGAGTCACACACAATTGGACAAAAAGAAGTATATTTTGGGACCTCCCATATTGGAAAGATAATTTGTTGCGCCATAATCTTGATGTTATGCATATTGAGAAGAATTCTTTTGATAATGTATTTAACACAGTGATGGATGTTAAAGACAAAACAAAAGATAATGAGAAGGCTAGACAAGACATGAAAATTTGTTGTAACCGGAAAGAGTTGGAGTTGAAACCTCAACCGAATGTAAAATTATTAAAACCCAAGGCTTGTTTTAGTCTACCTTCCCAAGAAGCTAAAGCGGTTTGTCGATGGTTAAAATATTTGAGAATGCCAGATGGGTATTCTTCAAATTTAGCAAGGTGTGCCGACGCTAACACGGGGAAGTTGCATGGTATGAAAAGTCATGATTGCCACGTTTTTATGGAACAATTGCTACCAATTGCGTTTGGTTCACTACCCAAAATGTGCTTAATCCACTAACTGAAATTAGTCAATTTTTTACAGATATTTGTGTGTCAGCTTTAAGAGTGAATGACATCATTAAGTTGGACCGAAACATTCCACTCATTCTCTGTAAGTTGGAACAAGTATTTCCGCCTGTTTTTTTTTACTCCATTAAGAATCTACCTGTGCATCTTGCATATGAAGCTTATCTTGGTGGACCTGTTCAATATAGGTGGATGTATCCGTTTGAAAGGTTCATGGGTGATCCAAAGCGATCGGTGAAAAATAAAGCTAGATTTGAAGGATTTATATGTGCACATTACTTGCATAGGGAAACATCACATTTTTAAAGCAATTATTTTAATCACTTCATGTTAACTCCTAGAATCATACGGAATCCTGTAAATGTCAACGAGAGGAGTCAATTCACCTTATCAGTCTTTGGGATTCTAGGTCGTCCCTCTGGAAAGAAGGGTGTGCATTGGTTGACCCAAAAAGAAATGCAATTCGCACATGTCCGTGTCTTGATCAATTTCCTTGAAGTTAAACCATATCTTGAGTAAGTATACCCAAAATGTTTAATTTTCTTTGCAGTGTTAATATAAAATGTATTATCTTGAAACTTATAGTGTGTTTCTTTTTAGGGAATTTAACATCGCCTATTTTCATAGTGTCGGTGTACAATCAACATTCGGTGTCATCCATGCTCAATTTCTAACATGGTTCAAGGAGAGATTGTCTAACATTGTTGCACTGACTCCATAAATACTCCATTTGAGAAACTTGTCTGAAGGTCCTGTTCAAAGTGCAAATGAATGGCACACATACTTCGTGAACGGATATAAATTTCACACTGAGACATGGACTGAAGGAAAAAAACCATAAACAGTGGTGTATTTGTAAAATAAGTTACAGATGCCGGTGAAGATCACTTCTATGGCTTTGTTAAACATATCTACGAGTTGGTATACAATTACTTGGACTCGGAAAATAAAGTTGTCTTGTTTTATTGTGAATGGTATGATCCAACTAGAGGCACAAAAATAAATAAGTCATATGGTACTGTTGAGATTCAAATGGATCGGAGGTACAAAGAGTATGACCCTTTCATAATGTCACATATTGTTAGGCAAGTTTATTATGTTCCTTATCCTTCATTTGTACCATGTAAACAAGGATGGTGTGTTTTAATAAAAACAAAATCGCTGGGTCATATTGAAATTGGCGATCTAGTGGAAGATGCTGCTTACCAAGTTGATGAAGTTGAGCAAATTAATGATGTGATTGCAAATGAACAAGTTACAAGTTTGTCTGATACAACAGTTGTGGGGCATCAAGTTGATGCGTCTATATTGTTGGTTGATAATAATATGGACGAAGAGCATCATGAAGAGTTTGGATCCAAGGACAATATCACATCAGATGATGAGAATGATATAGATGACGAGCATGAAGATTTAGAATAATGAACTATTTATTGAATGTGTTAATGAATAATATATTGATGAGAATAATGAATCATCTATTGAATTTGTTAATGAATATGTATTGAAGAGAATGTATTTTTCAAATTTAGTATTTTTGTTAATGAATATATATTAACTGTGTATTTTATTTAAATAGGTAAAATGCCACCTCGAACTGATAAGAGTAAGGATAGTGGTAAAAATTCCCAAAGCCTGAGGTTAGTAACATGTGAGGCACCTCAGTCGGCCACATGCCCTCCCCCGTAGAGTCGGGTCGATCCTATGTCCATGGCCAGTACTCAGCCTTTTATGCCATTACTCTCTTCTCAGAGTATGCCATTTCCATCTGGGAGTTCTTCTTTTATTAGCCCGTATGGGGTACCATCTTTTATTAGGCCACCTGGTTTTCTTTTCCCGCATACCCAAATGCCCTCATCCTTCCAGCATTTTGAAGGACCCAGTTTTCCACATCCCACACAGATGCCCTCATCCTTCCAACATTTTGGAGGACCCAGTTTTCCACATCCCACACAGATGCCCTCATCCTTCCAGCAGACTGGAGGATCCAACATCCCACATCCCACACAGACGCCTTCATCCTTCTAGCAGACTGGAGGATCCAGCAGCCCATATCCCACATAAACTGAAGGATCCAGCACCCCACATCCCACACAGACTAGAGGATCCTGCACCCCATATCCCACACAGACTAGAGGATCCCGCACCCCACATCTCCCACATGTACTTGTACGTGAGGATGTTCATGCGCAGCCAGATGATGATGATGATCATGTGGATGGGGATGATGATGTGTTAGATGGAAATGATCTTCGAGGGAATGATGATCCGAGTGAGATTCATGTCATTGACGGGAGATTTTGGATTTGGCCCGAAGGAAACTCGTAAGTTTCTTATTTATAAATTTTTATTTAAGAATACATTTTCATTTTTAATATAAATTTATATTTAATATTGTTAATTCCAATTATTTTTGTTTAGTTTCTCGCCAAGTCGGACTGCTGCCAAGGTTATAAATTATATAATTCAGCAGATGTATAAACAATTTTGGAAGACCTTCAGAGATGTAAAAACTAAAGAAGCTTGGTTTAACAAATTTAAGGTATAATTAATTTATTTATTTAGTTATTGTTATTTAAAAGAAATTTTCATTATAATTATCTAACTATTCATTTTAATGTCATACAATTTTGCAAGAAAAATGTGTGTAAGACCCATTGAACGAGAAGATGATAAAAAAAAATTATTATGGCAGAACCTCAGGACGACTTTCTGACATAATGAGGCGTGTTAGAGAGCGTTGGGAACTTCAGGGTATCTGTTCCAATTGGATGGGAAAGAGGTTTTTGAGGAACTTCTTAAATATTTGGAGTCACCCAGATTTCGGGCTAAATCTGAAAATTTTAAGAAGATGAGGGCATCTGAAAAAGGGGGCTGCGTTAATGCAGTTGGAAGTATAAGTACCGCAGAGCATGTTCGATGCATGGTAAATATTATCACTTTTAAATTTATATTTTGATTCATAATATATTTTTTAAGTAATGTTAATTTTACTATTTAGACCAAGAATTTAGAGAGACCTCTGTTGATGATTGATTTGGTTAAAAAGACTTGAACAAAGAAAACTGGAGATTTTTTTGACGAACGCACTCTAAAAGCTTTCGTAAGTTATTTAATTTAAGTTGTTGTTTAAATTTTTTTTATTTAATGACAAATTTGTGTCGTGATTATCACGTGACAACTGATAAACTGTGACGTGAAAATCATATGACAATTGACAAGTCGTGACGTGAAAATCACGTGACAACTTTTTTAATATAATTTAATTTAATTTAATTTAATTTATTAAATATTTAACTTAATTTTTTTATTGAATGTATAGGAGGATTATCAGACATTGCTCGCAAATTTTCCGATTCATAATCCTCAATATACTCCGGGAGAGGGAGAGCCGCTTCATCCAGATGTGGATTTTTATATTTGGGATCAAGTCATGGGCGAAAAAGGCCCTAACAGTTGTTTTTTTGGTGGTGGAAATTTGGCGGGCTCCTTGAGAAGTGGGGATAGAACTCTTTTTCAAAGAGTTAGAGATGGGGAAGGGGGGTCACGTCAACCAAATTTGACACCGGAATAACTTGAAACGCTAAAATAATTTATGTTAAATGAGGCGAGACGCGAGTCAGCGTAATGTGAGGCGATAATGAAAGTCCAAGTGGAGGCAATGAGACAAGATCAACAACGACAAGTGGAGGTCATGACGAAGAGGCACGCTGATATGGAGCAACAAATGCGACAATTTATGCAAGGGTTTGGTGGAAATCAAAACTTTCGTGGTCAAGAGCCTGAGGATGACGAAAGCGAGGATGATTTTGACATTGACAATTATACCAACCAAGATGACCCGTAAACTTAAATTTTTTTTATTTATTCACGTTTGAATTTGTGTACCATACTAATTAATTAGTTCTTAAATTTATAATTTTAGTTTATTAATTTTATTATATTAAATTTAATTATATCGAATTTATTATATATAGAGTTTATTAAATATTGAATTTATTATATATTAAATTTATTAATTTAATTTATTATATATTGAATTTATTAATTTAATTTATTATATATTGAATTTATTATATGTTAAAGTTATTAATTTAATTTATTATATTGAATTTATTAATTAATATTATTAATTTAATTAATTATATAAAGAAAAAAAATCTAGTTATTAATATTAAATTTTAAAAAAAAAACATTAGGGACGTGAATTTCACGTCACAAGTTGTGACGTGAAAATCACGTCGCAACTTAGCATATAAAAACAAAAGTTGAAGAAAGATGTGTGTCATACGTTTAGGATTTAGTGACGTGATTTTCACGTCTCTAGTTTGTGACGTGAAAATCACGTGGCAAATAAAGCAACTTTTATACTGTCCCACCTGCTTTTCCTGCAAAAGTGGGCATTCATATAAAATATATTGCAACGTGATTTTCACGTCACAACTTTGTGACATGAAAATCACGTCGCAAACAATTTGCCACCCTCTCCTCAGCCACATGATCTTTCACGTCGTTAATAATTGATTGTGACGTGAATTTTTAAGTTGTGACGTGAAATTCACGTCGCAAATGAGAGTTTTTTTTTTGTAGTGATAAAATTAATTTTAACATAATTGAGTTTAAGAAAATCGAATTATGTTTGGATACATTTATATCAAAATGAGTTGAACAATAAGTTTCAGTGTAAAAATCATCCATAATCAATTTTGGAGATAAAACTACAAATTTTAACTTCAACTAGAATCAATTTTGGAGGCAGAATCGATTCTATTTTTGATAAAACAAACACTTCAAAATCACCCAAAATCAATTCTGCATCTCTAGAATTGATTCTGGATCTCCCAAAAGACAATTCAAACATGCTATTAGAAGCTACAATTCCTACCTTTTGAATTTAGTAAAATCAATTCTAGATTTGTTATATTTTATTTAATACAATTTCTTTTAAATTTTCTTTTTTACCCTCTTTAATTTTCATCGATTACTTCTTTCATTTTGATTTGTATTAGAATTTATTATCATTTTGGTAATTACACATTCAAAATCAATTTTGATAAAATTATCCAAACAACATTAATTGATAACAATCACTTCTATATTATTATATCCAAATATAAATCAATTCTATTAAATTCAATTATGTTAAAATCAATTCTATCAAACTTAATTATCTAAAAATCAACTGTTTGGATTGGCGTTGGACATGATTGATTTGGACAAAATTGAGTTTGGTAGAATTAATTTTAGCATAATTAATTTATATTTGAATACATTTGTGTCAAAGTGAGTTTGAATACGAGTATTAATTATGTACCAACTCGCGTATCTAACATGAAAAATTAATATAAAAAAGGATATAGAGTTGGTACATACCATACGTGTATAGTATGTGTATCAGTACCCAATATATACTTGATACTGGTACTTTTCCTAAAACGGTGTACCCGTACTTCAAAAATTGACATGATTAGAAGATATCCCTTGATCAGTACTAGAGGCATTTGTAGAAGGTTTAGACAAAAATTGACATGATTAGAAGATATCTCTTGATCAGTACTAGAGGCATTTGTAGAAGGTTTAGGCATAAGACTGGATGAAGATAATATCATACCTCCCTTTCCTAGATTTCTTCAGGATATTTACCGAAGATATTGCAACTGCACCATGATTTTAAATTGCGGTTCGCAACTGCAATTGCATCCACAATATTGCAGATGCTACTTTCACAATCGCATTGAATCGCAATTGCGGTGTGATTTTAAAATTACGTCTCCAAATATATTAAGAATCACATCAGACAATTTCAATGATGTTTCTTTAAGCATTTTCGTCAAAAATTAAAATATTAGAATTTTAAAACTCAATTTATTTCTTATGTAATAAAAAAATATATCAATAAATTTTTTCGACATTGTATTTCAAACACCTCTCTATAAAAATTCACAACGTAATGGCCGCAATGCACATCACAACAAGCATAATGATCACAAACATAACGCCCACAACTATAACCGCATGCACAACCGGAATTTAAAACGATGAGATGCACATTAAAATGAAGATATTATAAGATCAAAGTGAGAATTAAATACAAAAGATAAAACTGAACAATGTAGGAGTAACCAGGAGTGAGATTTAAGTACCAATGTAATAGTCTTTTGTCTTGATTTCAATGGTCCTTTTGTCTACAAAGGTTTCCTTATTGAACTTATGAACAAACCCTAACAATAAAATCTAACAAATATTTCATACTTAGATAGACATTATTCTATAACCCTAAATCTCACATTCACAAGCCGCTATTAAGTTAATCATCAGAGTGTTGGTGGATACATCTCCACCGCCGAAATCAATAGACCACATCAAAGTTTAAGAGTTCATCCCCGTCATCATAACTACTTCAAGATAAAGGTGTTTTAGATCAAATCTGTAGATAATTATGGAAATCTAGTAGGACTAATTGTCGGTTCATGAGTCTAGTGTGGAAATGATTGGGAATTCGGAAAGGCGCTGCTATAAGCATTTCTTAGTTTTCCTTTTCGAAATATGAGTGGTAAATATCATAAAGTCGAAGCAAACTTGAGATGAAACGGAAAGGGTGCAATTTTTTTATTAACACACGATCAAGGGTGCAACGTGAAGAGGGATTTGGGATATGTATAGCAAAAGGGTGGGAGTGTGGGCTCACAGTCATGATTAGGTTTAAAAACATGCATATAACTTGGAAGTTTTTTGATGATTTGGTGGGGAACAATGCGATAACCACTTGTCTACTTGTCGTCCTTCCTTGTTTAGAATTTTACATGCATATATAATCCACTAATCAAAGTAGTCGAAAGTGGGAGTGAGAAATAATGCATTACCCACGTAATTAGCCCAACAAAGCTAAACTCTAGGTTATGTCGTTTTTGCCAACATGAATAGTATTTTCCTATAAATTGTCCCACCTAGTAGAATACTATGGTCAAAATCATAGAAAATTTAAGTTCCTCAGGTCACAATTATGTTTACATTCAAGAAATGCCTTAAGCAGTATACATCAACCATTATCATCATCAACATCTAAAAGACTGGATTGGGTAATGGTTCTCGGAGATTCATCCTTCGTCTCCAAAAGATGGGGACAATGAAAGACTAATTTGGTTGAGATGAAATGTATCCCTTGTCATGGTTGGTTTCCTCACTTTTTCGAATATATAACAAGTTTAGTTAGGGTGTATGTTTGTTTAGATGATGAGGCAAGGGAGCAAGTAAAGATGGATGTGGCAAGAGTTCTAGTTCAGACCAAGTATATGTTGGTTTTGAATGAAACATTCAATATGGAGATCGATGATAATATTTACAAAATAAAGGTGGTGGACGATATGCAAGGACATAAACGTATTGTAATTCCAAAAACTACCAGGAAGAACATACCCAGTGCAAATTCTACCTAAGCACTTACTAGATATCATAACCCACTCACTTTCAATCACCGCAGTGATATCAACTTTCAATCACATGGAAAAACAATCCCAATCCCAAGAACTACCAGGAAGAACATACTTCCTAATTACAAAGAAAGATAACCTCAATCCCAGGAACTTCCAGGAAGAACATACTTCTAAATTACAAATACCTAGTTAAGACTCTTAAATAAAAATAATACTTAGGTTGCTTAAGAGCTTCCACCAAGAACAACATTCAACTCTTAGCTAAAAAAATTAGAGAAGAACAATACTCAACTCGTGTCTACGGACTTTGAGTGAGAACACTATGTCTACCACAAGTATCAAAAGATACAAGGGTGAGTTACACAACAATGAACATGAGAGACTCTCAAATCTAAACCCTTATTTTTCAAATTGTTCAGAACTATGTTGCCCTAGGTCTTGGTATTCCTTTTTTAAGCCTTCAGCTGTCCATGGGCTTGAAAATCTATGTCCAAATATTCCTTAATACATGCGTTGATTGTTGTAAGAATATCTTCTTAAATCTTAGAACAAATCTTCAAGTATCCTAAATTAGCTCAACAACCAGTTTTAGAAACTTTTAATATTGTTGCATATTTGATTCACTTGTTCCCAATGCATCTTCTTGACCTGCGAAAATAACTGAGATATATCCAAAAGGAATCTCAGAAAATCAAATCTTGTCAAGAAATATTAAACAACAGCACTTGTTGTACCAGACCAAGATGTCATGATATTGTCTTTGAAATTTGGATGAAAATCACATAACAACACATCCTCTTATGACAATTATGTTTTGTCAAAATTTAGTCAATCACAAAATTATGGTACTAACAATCTTCCTCTTTGGAAAATTTTGACTAAAACAATCTTAGCACAAAAATTTAGGAGATTCTTCATAATGCAAAATGTCATATAAACTTTGTTTGACATCTTTGCACACATCTCATCAAAGCAGCAACAGCAGCATCAAAATACTCCATTTCAATCAGCATGACAAACTATCATGCTCCCCCTTAATAGTTGCATCCAGCAAGCAACCATAATAGCTACTCTCCCCTAGCAGTAGCAGATAGTTCTATCACTTTTCTAAATTAACATGTCAAGACATGTGATGTAACATTACGACACAAAGCACATCAACACTTTACTCCCTCCTTTTTAGCCAAAATCATGACAAAAGTGGAGTAAATGTATACAACCAGCGGAAAACACACACTACATACAAAAGCAGTTAAACATAGATAGGCTTATTACTCCCCTTGTCACTCATAACCACTTTTAGGCACAGAGAGAAAATTCTCCTCCCCAAGTGGAAGAAGAAACTTTTCCCGAAGCACAAGAAATCATTATACTAGAACTAAGGAAAATCCAAACGACCTGCATGAGCTATTCAAATTCACACATATGATACTCATCTCCTTACAATAACACTCATGAGCTATCCAAGTTCACACATAAACAGAATGTCAGAACATCTGGTTTGACATCTCCGCACACCAGAAAACACGGTAAAAGCACACAAGCATGGCATACCCTTAAACAGTTGCAAGACCAACACACTTTGACACTTCTACTCCCCCTGTAGATGACCTTCTGCAATCCTTACTTTTAAACACTTATACGAGATAGACCATTGACATGGATACCTTGGTTGCTAACTTAAAACAAATTCTTTTGAGTTCATCCTACTCCGAATTAGCTTTCTTATCCCCTTATCTTCCAGCTCACCAAGCTTTATAGAATCATCCTTATGCTTGGATTTATTTCATTTTGAAACTTAGCTTAGAACAACTGATTCTTAAACAGAGAGATTACCTTGCTTGTATCAAAGAGTCAATCAATGAGAGCATTTTCAAAGCAAGTGTAGTTACTCTTATTATTAATGCACCACTCACCATAAAAGAGAGACACTCTTTTTTTCTTATATTTTTTCTGAGCTTTGACTACATAGTCTATGCTAACCATAATCATAGCTGATTGGACAATAAAGTTTGCACACCTCCTATACTGACTATGTAGCAAAGCCATTTTCCAAAACACCCTTTAAGATTTCCTTCTGACATGTATCCAAGGAATTTCTAATTATGACTCATAATATTTCCCATAGATCCCAAGCTAAAGAGAATACCCTTTCTTGCAGCAAGATCACTAACCTAACTATGATTAGTACCAATGAGTTTTGTCAAGTCGCACTTGCACACTAGATTACACAAACTACACCCAACACGTCCTTGACATTGTATGAAGAACACTAAGGTGCAACAGTTTTCTTCAACATAATACTTATCCTTAAAGACTAGGATACAAACGAAACTTGGTTGATTCAAGAGACAAGATTGATTTCAAAGGATATTCATCCCCTATTAACACCAACATCACCAGATTTTTCTTTGTAAACATATAGGGTGCCCAGCTTTACTCCAACATACACTTGTCAAGGTCTCCTTAAATTCTGAATACATGATATCATCAGACTTGAAAAATAGAGGAGATTCCTTTATAAACCAGTTTTCTTATCATCCACCCCTCTAGATAAACCTTTTGAACTCTAGCTGACTTGAGAGATTCCTGATTTAGTTCATGCAGCTATTCAGAGTCTTCTAACCTAGAGAATCAGTTTCCTGAGGTGATGTTCAAACATTTTGTTCAACGTCCTTTTTCTTTCTTAATGACAGCAATATCTCAAAGATATTCATTAAGTAGTTGCAACTAATGTTCTTTGAAGACTTCAAAGATGTCTAATTCTTTCATGTTGTAGTCCACACAATTCCTTTTCAGAATAACAATCAAGCATATAGACATGCTTCTATTCACCATTTGGAACCCAACTTCCTTTGTAGAAGTTGGTAAAGAACTTTTGATAACTTCAAATAGATTTGATCTTAATTTTTTAAAGTTTATCAAAAATATCAACAACTATCACAAGGGCATACACCAATTCAATCAAGACTCTTACCTTGCAAAAACCTGATGAGGTTCACAAGAGAAAGTTCTAGAAATATTGTAGGAGACTGATCTTGCAACCTTTGTTGTGACATCTTCACTTCTACTTCCTTGGACACCTCAACTACATTCTTCCCATTAGTGATCAGCTATTCACAACAAGACCTTGATCATACAAACTGAGACAACTCATCATACTAGATGTCAATCCTTTAGACAATGAGAACAACATATATACATGAGACTCTTTAACCATTCAGTTCTTCAACACATACCTTTATATCTTTGGCAACAGTACCAAAGAGCACAACTGGTAGAATGATACAAGATGCTCACCAGCAACTTCCTCCTTTGATATATATAACCATTGTCAGGTCAACCTTGAGCTGAGAATAGCTTTTGAGAAAGCCATACTTTTACAGTGAAGTGACAATATTCAATGCAAGGCTTGGCCTTTAGCTTGAGTATTCTGATGTCTGTTATGAAGTTGAGACATTTTGATTTCACATCACTGACTCAGCTTGATTGTTGACTGATAAAGTTCTTCATTACATGTTAGAACATTGAAAATAAGGCCATATCCCTTCAGCAATCTTCCCGATCTTGAAAAGACTCCTCAAAAAATTTAACCATTGTTTAACACAGTTTATACTTTGAAGATATTCAAAACCACATCATCCTGCACACATAAACATTAACTTACTTTTCATCCAATAGATGAGAAAAGGATACTTACAGACTTCTTCACTTTTAATGCACAAGACTAGAAGAAGCAGTTAGCTCATCATCATAGAATACCACCCTTCTTAGGTCAAGATATAGAAAGCCCCTTCAAATGAATCTTGAGACAGATAGGACATTCTATTCATTCTCCTCAGTACCTGGTAGAATTACTTCCCAAGAAACATAACATCATAGGATAACTATATGTCAGAGCCCATATCATAATGCTCTCCCCTTTATCTTACTCCCAGCTGGTGATGACTTGAACTTATACAAAGGTTGTCATCTTCAAGTCATATCTCTTGATAAGAGACATGAGAATCTTCCAAACCATCTTAACTTCTAACAGATATTCTCCCAAAGAGTTGAAAGAATTTGATATAACCAACGATTTCATGAGAAGTCATGAATTTCTTTCTTCGTCTTTCTTCTTCAAGTAAATAGCTCAACCTATTATGGATACAAGAATACTTCTTTCTTTTAGCAATAATACCATAAGCACAAACTACGAACAACCAGAGTTGTTCTTCCACCAAAAGCATATGCAGCAGAAGACAAATTAAAACAGCCTCAACATATTCCAGGTAAGATGTCTGAGCATCTTGTAGGAAATAGACAACCATCAGTAGTTGTCACAATAATAGCATCATTACCACCAACAGTAGTTGTAACCTTAACACAACAATCAGTAGTTGTAACATAAAAACAACCATCAGTAGTTGTTTTAGCAGTAACAGAAGCTGCAAAAGAGGATACAGAAGCACCAGACAACCATCAGTAGTTGTCCATTTAATCCAAGTAAGTTGTCATCCTATCCTTCCAATCGCCAAATAGTACCAGAAAGATACTCCATGAAGCTCACTCAATGATAGACAAGGTGTCTGCTCTGAGGCCAATTGAAATCACTTACATAATATGGCAGAACTGATATTACAAACATCAGAATATGATGTCATGACAAATGTTACAACATCTACCTACAGACTGAATAGCAATACTAAACTGATATATTATGCAGTTATAAACATGGAATGATAAAGAAGACAATAAATTGATAACCTAGTTCAGTGCAACTCACCTACATCTGGGGGCTACCAAGCCAGGAAGAAAATCCATTACTTGCAGTATTAATTCGAAGCTAAACTCCCCCGTTTACAAACTCTCACTTAATCATTACCCAGTGCAAATTCTACCTAAGCACTTACTAGATATCATAACCCACTCACTTCCAATCACCGCAGTGATATCAAATCCCAATCACAGGGAAAAGTAATCCCAAACCAAGAACTTCCAGGAAGAACATACTTCCCAATTATAAAGAAAGACAACCCCAATCCCAAGAACTTCCAGGAAGAACATACTTCCAAATTACAAATACTTAGTTAAGACTCTTAACTAAAACCAATACTTGGGTTGCTTAAAAGCTTCCACCAAGAAAAACACTCAACTCTTTGCTAAAAATATTAGAGGAGAACAATACTCAGCTCGTGCCTACATACTTTGAGTGAGAACACTATGTCTACCACAAGTATCAAAAGATACAAGGTTGACTAACACCACAATGAACACGAGATACTCTCAAACCTAAACCCTTATATTTCAAATTGTTCAGAATTATGTTGCCCTAGGTCATGGTCTTCATTTTATAAGCCTTCAGTTGTCCACGGGCTTCAAAATCCTCGCCCAAATATTCCTTAATCCACTCAATAATTGCTACAGAGAATATCTCCTTAAATCTTGGAACAAATCTTCAAGTATCCTAAATTAGCTCAACAACCAATTTTAGAAATTTTTAATGTTGTTGGAGATTTAATTCGCTTGTTCTAAATGCATCTTCTTGAACTGCAAAAATAAATGAGATATATCCAAAAGGAATCTCAAAAAATCAAATCAAGTCTTGTCAATAAATATCAAACAGCAGCACTTGCTGCACCAGACCAAGATGTCATGACATTGTCTTTGACATCTGGTGGAAAATTACATAATAACACATCATGTTATGAAAAACCATGTTTTTGACAAAATTTAGCTAATCACAAAACCATGGTACTAGCAATATTATATGTTGAGTCTGACAATGGTATAATCAAAAGTCATGGGGAAAAAGAGGCAAAGTCAAATGAAGTGAAATGTGGGGTTAGTGAAACTAAAGGAAAGGAATTATTGTGTTTGAAACAGAAGGTGATGGGCCCGGAAACAGAATGCTCTGATCCAATATCATGTAATCCTGTTGGACCTAGAGGCCCAGCAAATTCCAATAGGCCCGGAAAGAAAAAGACTCATGATGTAATTCATGAAAAGTTGAAAACTCATTTTATTCCTTTGTATTATTCCGCTCTGATTCTTTCTATATGTAAACCTAAAACTCTCTCTATGCCCAATTGTACATCAAATAGAAACGATAACGTGGCGGATATGGAGGATCAATTATCAAGATTTTATGGGGTTTTACAATTTTATGTTGCGAATCTACCAATGATTCAGATATTCATCAAGGTAATTCTTGCTTTTGGAATAAAATTGAGGTGGATGTTCCACCCAAAGTGTGGAATTCTATCAAAGAACTGGGCATTGAAGGGGACAAGAATGTTGAGGTATTTGAAGGCATTGTCTGTTAAATTGAAGCTAGGGATCATAGATGCAATGACTTATCGAAGGAGGTTATAATAAGGGTTCCATGAATATTGGAACTTTTAACATAAGAGGGTGTGACAATTCTCTTAAAATAAGAAGGTTAAGTCAAATTCTTTTAAAAGGGAAGGTTGGTATTGTCGCGTCTGGGATTTTCATCGAAGCGCGAAGGAGGCGGAAAGAAGAGTCGCCATCAATGTTATTTATCCCAAGAGAGGGAAAGGAAACAATGAGTAAACCTAAATGAAGGAAAGAACATGGTCTTGAAACCAAGAGAAAGGGTAAGGAAGTCGATTATGCAAGGGGAAGGTATTAGCACCCCTCACATCTATGGTACTCCACGGGATCCACTCAAGTTTGTTCTAATCTAAGGGTGTATAAAAATATAAGTCTAAAGCTTAAGCTAAAAGGGAATGCATGCATAGTATACACAAAAAGAAGGTTTTTATTAGTTGTGCCCTCCGCGGTTACGAACCTTTAGTGCCTACATACCACCTTTCGTGCAATATGAGACCAGGGCACTCGTAATTCTTCTAAAAAAAGTTTTTTGTTTGTTATGTGTGTTTAATGAGAATAATGTGTTAGACATTCAAAACGCTGGAACATTGACTTTGTTTTGCTTGTACTGGAGGCTTTAAGTTATTCGCTTCGTATTGGAATGGCTAAAACACATTCGTTTATGAAAAGAGTTTTCAAAAGAAAAACCAAGTGGCAAAAGGGGTTTGAATTGGTTAGTGTTTTTTTCTGTGAATAATAGATATTTAACCTCAAGAGAGAGATATTAGCCATTCTCCACTTATTAATGAAATGAGTCTTTGAGATTTGAACCACACAAAAGACTAAGAATGAAAGAATGATAAGATCGAGAAGAAACTCACTTATCATTTCCATCGCTTAGCGGAAGTGTGATTCTTATCATTTATTTATTTATTGTTTTGAAGTTTAAAAGGAAAATGTTTTAGTTTTAAAGATGCAAAAGGGGGATGAAAAGGTCTAAGGGAAACTAGAAAAGAAACCTAAAGTTATTATACAATGGTGGCCCTAAGGTTAAGGTTGAAAGGGAAACTTCTACCTAAGTTAGCATGCTTGGTTTGCAAACCTAATATCTTTCTCAATTCAAATCTTAACTAAGATTGAGTCGAGAAACCCTAAGGGAACATGTTAATCTTACAAAAGAGAAGAAAAAGAAGAAAGAAGGTAATAAAATGTGTGCTTTTGAGAAAATGAAGAAAAGGTGCAAGTAAGCAATGGCAAAACAAAGAGGGAATGATCAAGATGAGAGAAATACAAACTCAATGAGGCAGTATCAAATACATACTGTAGCGGTAGAAATGTTTTGACTAAGCCATTGGATTTACTTAACTTGCACACATCAAATAAAAATTGCCATCGCGCTTTATTGTTTCCAGAGGAATGGGAAAAGAGCGAATAACCCAAAAAAAGAGGGAGAGAATCTAGGTACGGGGGTTGGTTATGCAAAGGGAAGGTATTAGAATCCTAAACATCTACGGTACTCCATAGGAACCTCTTTGAAAATTTGTGTATTTGGCTATAAGTGTTGTATACAAAAATAGATGGTGGAGATGAGAAAAGAAGTATATTTTTTTTTACAATTTTTCACTCGCCGCGATTGGGAACCTTTAGTGCCTACGTACCACCTTCCGTACAATAGGGGATTAGGGTACTCGTAGTTCACCTTGAAAATTTTTAAAACACAAGTGTGTTGGTTAATTTTAAGAGAAGAGACATCATCATCATATCCTAGTGGAAAACATAATTACTACCCACAATTATGAGAAAGGAGAATTTGCATCATCTCAAAGTGGAGGATATATCTTAGATTTTAAAATCAACAAAGCCTCGCTCAACACCCAAGTGGGAAATATCTCACTTCACTACATATATTGGAAGTATAGTAGCTCGTATCACTGCAAGGATCGACAAGAGTCTAATCTTTTGAGAAAAATTTTAAAGTAAAAAGTCAAAGTGGAAAAAATGGTTTGAATCAGGTTGATTGACTTTTAGTCTTCTCAAAAAAATGTCAAAGTATGATTAAGTTGGTTAAAGTTTGGTTAAGAAGAGATTTTTGAAAATGCATGGACCTAGGTCCAAGTTTATTATGAAAGCGTTTCAAGTTTAGAAAACAATGAGGGTTTTGAAAAGGAGGGAGAATATTTTTGAAATTAAAGAAAATGGGAGGAGATGAAGGGAATATCCCAAGGCATAAGGTAAAAGCTAAGGAAAAGAACCGTCTAACCAACAAGAAGCCAACACTTGACATAAAGAGTCAATGTAGAATTCACATCCTTTAGATTGAAACCAAGTAAGAAAATATACTAAACCTCTTAAGAATACCAAGCTTCAGATGCATTAAGTCTTCTAAAAAATTGGACAGAGTAATAGTTGTATACATAGGAATTCTCAATCACAGACAAAACACATAATCAGAATAACCTGCACACAAAGAAAATTAACCCAATGTCTTGGGGTAAACCCAAAGAACTCTAGGAAAAATAACAACAGAGTCACAAGGTCCCAAGTGTATCAGAGTCTTATAATCCTAAGTCCAAGAGGTCCGCGACTCCATAATGCCAAGGATAGTAACCAAATAGTCCAAGTAACCTTAAAAAAATTTATGTTCAAGTTGATTATTAAGTGTCTTAAAAAAGAAAAGGAAAACTCAAGTGAGAAAAAAATAAAAATGACATAAAGACAAGTGCTCAAGTGAGAAAATATAAAAATAGCATGAAATGTAAATGCTAAAATAAATGGTACATAAAAGTAAAGGCATAAAGATAAAAGGTAAAAAGTAAAAGCACAAAGTAAAAGTACAAAGTAAAAACATAAAATAAAGTCATTTGTTAATGAATTACAAGTTAGAGGTTAGTTGAATGACCATCTTGAAACTTGTATTTGAAAACTCATTAGAAGATTGATAAAATCAAAGCTTCTCATCAACAAGTCTCGTTTGCTTTTTGTCAAGTATATCATTCATTTCAAATACTCAAGACGACCTCATATGATCAACGATATTTAAATGATTCACTTAGACCAAAATTTATGAAGGTTCATTAGAGGATTGATAAGATCAAAGTCTCTTAATAATGAACCTCAAGGTTATTAGATCAAAGGTTTCAAATTAAACATGCTTGGGTTTGCAAACATAAGTTTGGGCCACAAATGATCATTTTCTAAATTGGGACAAATTTAGCGTTATGTTAAGCAATCGTAAATGGACTTATATAGAAGTCACACCTATTTTGAGGTCGGTCAATAGCAATATATGTACCACATGTTTGAGAAATGATATGTAGATTAATCTTCAACAACATGTAGCACAAGTAAGAAAGAGATAAGATGAAGACGGGAGGGATGTATCAAATGAAATTAGGGTTTCAAATATCATCAACATTATTCATCCATTTTGATGGATTTGGTTTTACAACCTATCAACACCCAAGATCCAATGAGGTTGAAGAACTTGTCCCAAAATAACATTCAAATCAAGACCAAACAAAAATAATAAAATAATATTTAATAAAATAATATTTAAGAGATTACTAAAAGGGAAATAATTGGTAAAAATACACAAAGTATACTAAAACACCAAATAAAAATATAAAAAAAATAGTCATAAGTCAAACATGATTCAATAAGTGTTAACAAATTGTTTTGGAATTTTTTAAAGTCAGAAACTATTTTTAAAATTTAAAGAAATAAGAAAAGTAAACCAAAAATGATGAAAAATAACAAAATCATAAATAAAAATAAGATGATGTTGCCAATATTTGTCAAGAGGTCATTGGATCCTTCCAGAATTTTTCCAGAATTTAAAAATCAAGAAAAGTATTTTTAATCAATTAAAACAAGTTAAATAAAGTGAAAAATTATAAAAAATATCAAATCACAAAATAAAATTGTGAAAAAATGAAAATAAGAAAGAGAAAAATCAAAAGTATTTTTGAGAAATTTTCATAATTTTAGAAGTTGAAATGAATTTTTTATGAATTTTTGAAGTTTAAAACTATTAAAATAAATAATAAATAATAAATAAAAATAAAACCAAAATGATGTAGACTATTGAATCAATGTCAAAACGTGTTAGTAATCAAATCCAAAGGATCTGGCGCACTGTGCATATAATGGACATTAGTGAATAAATCACTGGATCATTAATTAAAAAACAGATTTGAAAAAATAAGTGGCATCTTATCATTGGTTGAGAGATGACACGTTGGTCATCTTCAACCTCCAGCCACGTGAATTACAGGTCTCACAAACTGTAAAACCAGGAGCTCGGACAGGTGTCATTCGCTTCATCTCTTCAAGACAATTTCAATGGCACCCTCGTGAAAATTTTATATAAACTGTAGCTCAGTCGATTTGAAGAAAACCAGAAGAAAAAAATTGAATAGGGATTTGAAAATTCATGACCGAAACTCACTTCTAGTTAAAAACAAATGATGCGATGAGTGTCAGAGTGATGAGAGTTTCATCGTAGTAACAAATTATTAGAGAATTGATGGAGGAATCTATCTGTTGAAGTTCAAATTCAGAGCTCTGAAACTTGACTTGGCTAGCATGATTTAGGAAACTTCAAGGCTTGGTTTGTCTTCTGTTAGCTTCATTGATGTTCAAGGATGATGAATCAGCAAAGAAATTGGATTGAAAAAGGTTGTAGAACCAAATTCGAAGTTACAGAATTTTGAGTTATGGAGAGAGTTTGGCAGGGTGATTTTGATTGTCCAAGCTTGTCCAAATGATGTAGAGAGGGTCTCTATTTATAGGAGAATGTGATGCAATGCTGAGAGAGGGTGAATGATAAGCAATCAAGTGAAATCGTGCACACCCTGATCATGACAAAAGTGTGACTTGCAAGTTGTCAAAACTCAACCATTTCTTGTGTTTCAATCCTTAATCCGGCCTTAGCAACTTTGTTAAACATGTTTAAGTGGAAAACACACACAAAATTGGTGTTTAGAAGTCACATTATGAAAATCAAAATCTGACTGTCTTGACAAAATCAGTTTTAAGGTGCCAACTTTAAATCCATGGTGCACCCAACTCAAGAGGATTTATGGCATAATTCTTGAAGAATTTGAAAGACCATGTCACAATCTTTCCAATGTGCCAAGAAAGACTTCATTTGGATGCTTGAGCAAAAATTTATGTCCAATTGAATTTGTGAAAAACACACGAATCTTTTGTACTTAGAAAAATTCTAGGTGTTGAACCTCAAAATGACCTATAATGTTCTTCAAAATTACATGACTTTTCACTCAAAATTTGAACTTGATATCTGAAGATGACATGAAGTAAACTTATTGAATTGAAGTGCGGAATTGAGATCACTCAAAAATCATAAAAATTGAAAGAGTTATGGTCTTTGGAAGATGATGAATAAATTTGGGGAAATTCACAAAAGACCTATAATATTTTCAAATTTCCAACCACTTTCCAAGCATCTTTGCGTCTTGAACATCAAAACAAAGTTTTAGTAGACATCCCAAATATTGTTTTGGAAAAATATTGGGCTCAAGGAGATAAAAATTGACCAATTTGTGATCATTTGAAGTCAAACCCTAGAATTCAAAGGCCTCTCAAGGAGACTTGTAATATTCCTCAATCATTAGTGATCTTTCATTCAAAATTATCCTTAGACTTCTGAAGAGAGCTTATTAAGGACCCTTTAAAGTGAATCATGGATTTGGAGTCACTCAAAAATCTAAAAAAATGAGCAAGATATGGTCCTTATAAGTCAACAAACCCTAGCTCAGAGAGTATCAACATGACTTGAAACCCCTTTCAACTTTTGATGATTTTTGTTGCACAATTGGATCTTGTTACATGAAAAGAGGTTGTTATAGATGATGATAAGAATCCATAGAAAAAAGAAACAACTAAAAATGTTTAAAAATGAGAGATTTATGCACTTATGATCACTGAATCTAGTATTTGCTCAATTAAGTCAAATTTGTTTAATCAACCTTGAATCTTCTTGGACTTTTTAGAAAAATAAGCATGATGAATCATAAGAGGCCTTGACATGATGTTATCTTGAAGCACACTAAAATATGGAGCTCAAGTATCAATGAAGCTTGTTGAAGAAAGCATGGAAATAAACATATGAACCTATGAATCTTCTTGATGACTTCCACCACCAACTTTGAGAAGATCTTGACCTAAATAAGTTAGAGGGCTCCTTGAACAACAAATATTTAATTCCATAGACATTACCTTGAAGATGGAGCTCTTGTAATCCATCAAAGAACCATTTGATTGAGAATCACCCCTCAAACACTAGATTAGATGGTGAGATGAATGCAATTGTGGTCACCTATAATATGAACATTCAAAGGAATATATATACACATATTGATGTTAGTTAAAAGAAAACATGTATAAGATACATAATTCAAGGTGCTTGGTAACCTCTCAAGAGCAAACTAAAATATGGGATAAAGTAGAAAGAGAGAACCAACTCTAATGTGTGATTTTAATGCATTATGGCATGAGATGGTGAGGAATCTTATGGGAAAAAGTTGGGGTATAACACATACCCTCAAGTATCTATCATGGAATACTAAATACATAAGGTAATGGTGCTCAAGATACAAAACTAGCTAAGGAAAACATCAAAACATTCCCCTAAGATTGGATTTAACTTATGTTGCAAGCAAGAAGACAAGAATAGATTAAAGTAGTGCATGATTCACATTTATATGAAAGCATACTTCAAGTAATCAAGTCTAACATGGATCCTCAACCTTAGAGGTGTCACCAATCAAATAAGAAAGAAACAAGGTGGTAGAAAGCAAATTATAGCTCCTAGATAGTCACCATGTTGAATTGATAATTAAGTATCAATCAAGGATCAAAGGAGCAAGGCACAAGAGGCCTTAACATCATGGAAGTCGTAAGATAACACAAGTATAATCAATCATTAAATGACTTAGAAATATCAATTTGAAATGCTTAAGGCAAATACTAAGTCAAAATCTCATTAATCAAATGTTAAGCAAGGAAAACAAACAACAAATGAAATGCATCAAGTAGTTTTAGTGTAATACGGTGGGAGAAATGACTTGGGTGTTTTGCATTTTATCGCAATTGTTGCGGATAGCAAGAGTCGCCACTGAATTTTCTTTTATCCAATAAAGGAAAGGTTAAAAAGAATAGGAAAGACTTTTGTGAAATTTTCTTGATTTTGGGGGTAAGTTATGAAAACGGTAGGTGTTAACACCCTTTTCATCCATAGTTATCTATGGGCTCTTAGTTGCTTGCTAGCTCACTATTGAAATTTATTTGTTTGTAATGTGTTTATGGTGGATTTTGAAAGTATTTTTTTTAAAAGCGCCTTTGTTTAGGCAAACTTTGTAATGATTCTCGTCTCTATAAGAATGCATACAAAGTGTTAGACTTTTGAAAATATTTCATGTTTTTGAAAGTGTTTGGTGTGTTTGAAAAGATGTTTATTTGGAAGATGGATTGTGAGCAAGCAACTAAGAACGTTCTACCTACTCAAAAGTCTTTTGTTCATTTCTCTCTTCATTTGATATTGCTATCTCACTATTGATAGGTAAGTAGCCTTATCTTTGGATGTAAGGGACAGGCGTGGGTCATCGTATAGTCATGGATAGCAATGTTGTGAGATATCTTAGCAGTCCTCTTAAGGGACTAAAACCATTTGTAAGGCAAAATTCAAAGCCTCATCGAGGGACTATGATCTTGTGTTTTTGATTGTTTTTGCTAAGATGTCTCACATGTATATCATGATCGTTTTTAAGGCAATAAACTGGAGTAAATCCTAGAGGTGAAAAGTGTGCAAGTGTATTGTACTTCATGTTTGGTTTAATCTTGAATTAGGGTTTTCTAAGCATTTATTTTATCTTGTCATACAAACCCAAATTACTAGCATTTATATGGAAGCGATAAATTGCGGAAAATAAATGTTCTACGCTATTACATCATTTGGGGATGGGGTGTACAAATATACAAATTGGGATTGCAAGAAAATTAAAGCCCTAATTATCTATTACAACCATATTGAATAAATGTACAAGAATTGAAATGGATATAATGTACATGAAATAAAATGAATATAATGTACAAGAAATAAAATGAATGTAATGTACAAGTATGAATGGATAAGGATTGAATTTTTGTTTTGAACTAATTAAAAGAAAATAATTAACTAAAATAATAAAATCAAAATTAAGTTAATAAAAGAAATTAATTTATTAAAGAAAATAAGTTTTTGTTTTTTAGGGTTTTTGTGCATTTGATTAAACTAGTAAATAAAAAATTAATTAAATAAAAGTCCTAAATTCTAAATTAATTAAAATAAAATAAGTTTAGGTCTAATATTAATTTATTTAAGAAAAGAAATTAAATTTATAATAAGAAAATATTTTTGTTCTTTTTTAGTTTACAAAATAAAATAGAAGTATTTTAAATGTGCCAATACATGAACAAAATATTTTTGGATTTTTTTAATTAATAAAAATAATAGTAATAATAAAAAAATGAATAAAAGAGGAAACATAAAGATAAAATGTAAAATGAAACCAAGGGTGTAAAACAGTTTAAGGTGGTTTTGTAAGGAAAATCAATTAAAGTCTGACCCAAGTTTATTTTTTGTAAACAGAAAATGAAATAAAAAGTGATTAGGCATGCGTGGTATAAGTGAGACAGGGGGGTGCATGTGTGAGAATGAGGTTGGGCTGGGCTGATAGCAAATAGCAAAGGGGGGGGGGGGCGCTGAAGAGGTACTGGACTTGGGAATTTGTTTGATTGATTGGGCTTGATAATTTGTTTTTTAACAAAACAAAACAAAAAAGTAGCAAAATGAATTCATTTTTTATAACTCACTCTCTCTCACTATCTGGTTCTCTCCCGCGCTCTCTTGTTCTCCTCACCGGAGAAGAAACTAGGCCGCGCCAGAAATCTCCCTTGCAGCGGCGACAACGACGGCGATGCTCCAAACTTGATATTTTTTACATCAATCTCTTCCTATATTCCTTTTAATCACTAATCTGGTGTTTGATTTTGTAGAAAATGCGTGATTTAGCCTAGATCTAAAAAGGGATGATCAGAACCCTAGGGGTTCCGATTTGCTTTTTCTACATGATTTTGGTGAGATCTTTCCTCTTTATCTTTTCTATAAACTCTGAAGGTCACGTTTTTTATGAAAATGATGATGAACAAACTATTAGGGTTTTGTGTGCTGTTTTGGTTTTGCTATCTCTCTGTATATTTGCGTATTATATGTATATTATGTATATTTTTTTAAACAAGAAGGTGGAAGATGTTGTTGAGGTTTTTGCCTCTGTATGTTTGTGAACTGTGTTCTTGAGCTATATATTTTTGTGAAAAGAAGCTGAAAACGATCTGAAGAGTTTGTATAAATAAAAATTACCTCTTTATGTTGCTCTGGCTCAGTTGTTGCGTTTCTGTATCTTTGTGGTTTGGCTGAAAGTGATTTTTTTGAGGAGTTTTGGTATGAACAGTGGCTGGATTTTGGCTTTTGTTGTATGTTTTATATATTTTTCTTTTGCTGGAAAAATCATCTTCTTTGTTGTGAATCATATTTTGTTTTTTTATAGTGTGACTTGTGCTTGCTGACTTTACTTGTTAGTAACTTTGGTACTGGTACAGACTTTGAGGGAAGCTTGCATTGTCACTTTTTACTGTTTTTTGATAAATCAACTTTGTTGTTCTTTTGCTAGTTGAATTTGCTTGTTGGCTGCTGGGTTCTATAACTGTTGTACTGGTCTTGGTGCTTTTTTGAAGGCTTTGTACTTGCTGTATTTTGATAACTCAAGTTGATGTCCTTTTGCTGGTTTTTCTGTGATGCTTGTTGTATTTTTTCTGAGTTTTCTGTGAACAAACATTTGCTTTGAGATTTGCAGTATAGTTCGCCAAGCCTATGATTTGATTTTGTAGTTCTGAGTTTTTTTCTTTGAAACAACATAACAATGAGGCCTATTTCTTTTGGTTGTGTGAGAACATGATGAGTCTTTTTTATAAATCTGATTTGATCCTTTGTACTTTTTGTGAACCAACTTTGTCTTTGTGATTTGTAAAAGGTAACATTTTCTAAGCCAATGATGTAGTTTTGTCCTTGTGAAACATGTATGAGGCTTTTCCTTTGGGCTGAAGTAAAATAATGTTGTGCTTGAAATTCTGTTAGGCTTGAAATTATGTCTTTTGAATCTTTGTCTCTTTAGGGTGAAATATGGTTGGAATTCTGTTTTGCATTCTTCTTTTGTGAACCAAGTTAAATTGTGATTTGCAATGATGTTTTGGCCCATGATAGAACTAAATATTTAAGGCCTTAGCACATAACAAATACCCTATTTTCTTATTCTTAAAAAAACTCTAATGATGAGTTTAACAATCTTTCAATTCTTTGTTCACTTTTAATTGTTCACTAATCTAATCTTCTTGTTTCACATGAGCAGCAAAGGATTGAATGAGGAGAAAGATGAACGAAACCGTGGTATGGCTTGGAGAAGAATCTTGAAGGCTAGGAGCATGAAGAATCTTTTGCTTGAATGGTGTATTAGAAAAAATAGGATAGAAAAATGTAATAGGCCTTTAAAATGTAATTGAACTTTCTTTTAAATAATTTGGAATGTAATTTGAACAATAATTTTTTAGGAATGTATGGTTTTGAAAATGGTGAGGCAAGTTTGTAGTAATTGTTTGAGTTGAATGAAAGAATTGAAAAGAAAGAATGATATGGGTGTTGATCCCTTGAACTTTAGAATTGTATTTTAAGGCACAAGATCAAATAAAACTCAAACCTTGAATCCTATTCACAAACTTAAGATTTCTTAAATCTTTAATTTCAAATCCTCATAACCTGAAATGTCTTGCAATTGAAACGACAAATCCGTCTTGATCATAATATTGATTCATAATTTCCTCTCTTTTAAAATGATGCCTTTAGATGATTGTCCACAAAAGTAAACCAGCTGACGAGCAAACCCCTGATCTTAAATCCAGATTCGGTTAACTTTCTTCATAAGCAAACAAATGTATCATTAAAGGATCCTCAAACTCCATATCTTTTTATCATGAATCAAAATAATAATTCAAAATAAACTCAAACACAATCCTTAATATCGTACCATACTTGAAAACATGAATATTTATCCCAAAAGGTGTCACACACTCAAAAACCCTAGTACAAAACCAGTGGGCAGAAGAAACTTTGAGCATTTGCAAACTTGAACCCTTGGAGAATTAATTGACATGTTTGGAGGTCTAAAAAGCTTTGAACATTTTAGAAAGACTATAAGAGGATTTTTAAAGGAGAGGGAGGGAAAATTTTGGGGTACAACAGTTGCCCATGTTCAATTTTCTTAAAGCTGAAAAGCGAGAATGGCATGTCATCGTTCATAGCTCGAAGGTGGAAGATGATTGAACACTAGAGTGCCAAGAAATTTGCACTCGCCAATGTTGTTGGTTGACTGTATCGAGAATGGGCTTAAAAGATTCCATTTGAAAAATAATGAAAAGTTTGTCAGAGATGGGCTTACAGATGCCATCCAAAGGTGATAGGGATTCGTTGGAGATGGGCTTATAGACGCCATCCAAAATGACCGTAGGTAGAGATTGGAAGGAATATCATAATAAATATTTGATCGGCTTATACTGAAACAGCAGATGTCTTGAATAATCTTTCACTGGATAATGAATCAGTATAAATCTTCAGAGTGATTTAACTGAACCAGGGAAAGTGTATACTTGAATGTAATCAGGATAAATCAATGGTCGATTTAAACTGAAACAACAGATGTCTTGAAGGAAGTGCTTGTCATGTAGATAGTCGCCCCGCCTTGTTTTAGGAATTCATCTACACTCAATTTGTTGGTAAACCCATCATGTTTCAGGAATTCATACCTATTGGTGATAAAGATAGTTGATTTGTCCTATTTCGGGAATTGATCTTTATCTAACCAAAGAGAAAGAAAGATAGTTTCCCCGTCCTGTTTCGGGAGTTAATCTTTAATATGCCCGTGTAGATAGTTATCCTGTCTTGTTTCAGGTATTAATCTACAATCAGTTTATTGGTAAACCCATCCTGTTTCGGGAGTTCATAACATTGGTGATAAAGATAGTCGCCCCGTCCTGTTTCGGGAATTGATCTTTATCTAACCAAAGAGAAAGAAAGATAGTTTCCCCGTCCTGTTTCGGGAGTTAATCTTTAATCTGCTCATATAGGTAGTTGTCATGTCTTGTTTCAGGTATTAATCTACAATTGGTTGTCCATAAATAGGTGTCCTGTCTTGTTTCAGGTATTAATCTAGAACCCGCTTTTTGTTGGTCATAGATATAGTTTCCCCGGCTTGTTCGGGAATTGATCTTTATCTAACCAAAGAGAAAGAAAGATACTTTCCCCGTCCTATTTCGGGAGTTAGTCTTCAATCTACTCATGTAGATAGTTGCCATATCTTGTTTTAGGTATTAATCTATAATCAGTTTGTTGGTAAATCCATCATGTTTCGGGAGTTCATACCATTGTTGATAAAGATAGTTGCCCCGTCCTGTTTCTGGAATTGATCTTTATCTAACCAAAGAGAAAGAAACATAGTTTCCCCGTCCTATTTCGGGAGTTAATTTTCAATATGCTCATGTAGATAGTTGTCTTGTATTGTTTCAGGTATTAATCTACAATTGGTTGACCATACATAGTTGTCCTGTCTTGATTCAAGTATTAATCCGGAACTCGCTTTTTGTTGGTCATAGATATAGTCTCCCTAGATTATTTCAGGAATTAATCTCTGACCTATTTGAGAAATGTTGGTGATATTTGCACGTCTTTAACTAGAAGAAGTAAATCTAACCAGAAGAGGTCTTTGATTCACATGTCTTTAACTGGAAGAAATAAATCTAACCAGAAGAAGTCTTCGCTCGCCTATCTTTAACTGGAAGAAATAAATCTAACTAGAAGAGGTCTTCATTCTCCTGTCTTTAACTGGAAGAAATAAATCTAACCAGAAGAGGTCTTCGTTCTCCTATCTTTAACTGGAAGAAATAAAACTAACCAGAAGAAGTTTGTCGTTCACCTGTCTTTAACTGGAAGAAATAAATCTAACCAAAAGAGGTCTTTGTTTTGTTGATTGACTTTTCCTGCAAGGAAGAGGGTTAGTTGCATGCAGATATATGCATGGCTTGATGATGTTCTCAAAATAAATGAGATTATGTTGTATGTATTTACCATGTATGTAATATGATGTATGAATTTGAAATATTATTGAAATGTATCTTTGTCTGGTAAAATAAATCCTTGACAAATGTTGGGAAGATTTGGGAAGTTAAATCCCGGACTACTGTTGAAGAGTATGTGTATCTTCAAACTTTGTTTAGAATGTTTCCGCTGGGAATTCCTGTTTTGTTGTTTGGGAAGAAATCCGCTGGGGAACATTGATTTTGGCTTTTTGCTTGAAGAAACTCTGCGGGGAGTATTGATTTCTGCTTGGGGAAAAGAGTTCAGGACCTTTGGTTGTCCATTACTCTACTGGGGAATTATACTTGACTAGAGATATTTGAAAGTTAGCTGTTATTTGTCTGAAATCCATGCTTCGCAACAACTTGTTAGGGATAATGAAGTTGACTGTTATCTGGTCATATTCCAGGCTTCGCAGTGACTTACTGGGGAAGATGAAATTAACTATTATCTAGTTGGATTCCAGGCTTCGCAAGAACTCAAACTGTTATCTGGTCGAACTCCAGGCTTCGCAGTAATTGAAGAAGTTAAATTATTATCTGGTCGGATTCCATGCTTTATAGTAACTTAAACTGTTATCTGGTCGGATTCCAGGCTTCGTAGTAATTTGTTTAGAGAAATGAAGTTGAACTGACATCTGGTCGAATTCTAAGCTTTGTAGTAACTTAGATGAAATCAAACCGTTATCTGGTTGGGTCCAGTCTTCACAGTAATTTGTTATTTTCTGGTCGGGTTCCAGGCTTCGTAGCGATTGAAGAAATTAAATTGTTATCTGGTCGGATTCCAGGCTTTGCAGAAAATTGAAGTTAAATTATTATCTGGTCGGATTCCAGGCTTCAACAACTTCAACTTGAGGTTAACTGTTATCTGGTCGAATTCCAAGCTTCACAGTGATTAAAGATAAACTGTTATATGGTCGGATTCCAGGCTTCAGCAACTTAAACTTGAGGTTAACTGTTATTTGGTCGGGTCCAGGTTTCAGCAATTTGAACTTGAGTTTAACTGTTATCTGGTCGGGTCCAAGTTTCAGCAATTTGAACTTGAGTTTAACTGTTATCTGGTCGGGTCCAGGTTTCAGCAATTTGAACTTGAGTTTAACTGTTATCTGGTCGGGTCTAGGTTTCAGCAACTCGAATTATTATCTGGTTGGGTCCAGGTTTCAACAATTTGATCTTGAGGTTAACTAGTGTCTGGTCGGGTCCAGGTTTCAACAACTCGAACTGTTATCTGATCGGGTCCAGGTTTCAACAATTGAAGAAGTTAAACTATTATCTGGCCAGGTCCAGGCTTTAGTAACTTAAAATTGAGATTTACTGTTATCTGGTCGGGTCCAGGTTTTAGCAATTGAAGAAGTTAAACTATTATCTGGTCGGGTCTAAGCTTTAGTAACTTAAAATTGACATTTTTTGTTATCTGGTCATGTCCAGGTTTCAGCAACTCAAACTGTTTTCTGGTCAGGTCCAGGCTTTGCAGTAACTGAATCAACTGTTATCTGGTCAGGTCCAGGCTTTACAGTAAATTGAATCAACTATTATCTGGTCGGGTCCAGGTTTCACAGTAATTTATTTCAAACTATTATTTGGTCGGGTCCAGGTTTCACAGTAATTTGTTTGGATGAAGTTGAACTAGTATCTGGTTGGGTCCAGGCTTCGTAGTAACTTGCTTTTGAGGAATGGAGTCAATTGTTATCTGGTCGGGTTCCAGGCTTTACAGTAACTTTTGGTGATAGTAACGACTCAATTGGGGGCTATAATGACTCTATCGGGGATTAAGGGGTTTTATCCATTGATTTGTAATAGTCTGAGAGAAAGACTCGTACTGGGGAATTTGTAGTTTGTTATGGAAATAAACCCTTTTGAAGAGAATATTTTGACGACCTACTGGGAAGTGAATTCTTTAGGAAGAACTCCACAAGGCTTCTTTCTTAAGACCAAACTCAGTTGGGGAGAGGGTTTTTGAGAGATTGAAACTCTGGATGGGGATTGCATGAATTCAACTTTGTGGGATAATATTATTGAAGTGATTATGTGGGAATATCCATGAATTTTGACTTGTAGGGATTTGTGGACAACTTGAACTTTGTCTTCTCTTAGTAAACGTTGATCGGAGTGAAAAATATTTTACTGATAGACAAAATGATGAGATAACGGGACATAGTCGTACGCCTTAATCCCTAACTTTTGTATGGACCGTCTTTTCAGATTTTCAGTCCAACGGGATACCCCTTTTTTTGCCCAAGCCGCCTTTTCAGGTTTCAACTTGATGGGTGTATAATCTTTTGTATATATCCTTAATTTTTGCTCGAATTTGGTCCGCCAGGATGCCCTTATTTTTGCCTAGGTATGTCAACCTAGCGGGTCTTTTTCATGCGTAGTATTTTCCGACTATGTCTGTGTTTAGAGGGTGTAGATATTTTGTCATTATTTATGGTAGTAACTATTATAGAAATGCCATAAATTATTTGCTTTATCATGCATGACCTTCCATACGAGGGAGCCTGTTTTCCCCTAGAGTTAATCTGGTGTGTTTCGATGTTTGAAGTTTTGATAACATTTCTAGTAGTCTTGAACTTCCTAGATATATTTTTTAAGAACTGTCATGGAGGAATCTGAAGACATGATACTAACACCATCTGATACTACTGGCATAGACAAGTAATTTGGTGGTACTGGAAGGTTTTCATAGGGGGTTTTGTTAAAGCTCATGATCAATGTAACATTACCCCTAAGTGATTCGAATGGAGATCTGCCACTGGCTATTCAGTACTTTTTGAGAGATTCTTTGAATCTCAACTTGACTACCCCAAATGTGTTGGACAATGATCATGTCATGCCCTTTGATTATGAGAGATTTTGTCATTAGAAATGTCTCTCCATTTGAAGTGATTCTGTTTATTGGGAGAGTTTTCGTTCATTGGATATACGTTGTGTGAGTTTCTCTGTTGTCAAACAATTAGACAATTACAAAAAGTGGTATTCAAACAATGCAAAGTTTATGACTGCCTTGAGAAATTTTTTGAAAAATGCATTTTTTAAAGAGCAACAAGATTTGTAAGAATATGAATTCAACTCAGGATCTATAGTAATCCCTACAGGAGTCAGGATACCTTTTGTAACAGTATGCTTTTATACTAACATATGCTTCAATTAAGACCTTTAAAGGGTTGTAACGTGGCATGGTTCATGGTTTTAAGAAACAAGGGATAAGGCTCAAAGTTTATTTGTACCCAACTTGTTCTCCATGATGTTCTCCAATCCTATACTTAGTTAGTTGCGCGCTTGGATTCTAATTGAGTCTAGAATGGTTTTTGAGCGATGGTTCGAATACTGGAAGTTTATTTTTGGGAACGCAATCATTTTTGCAACATTTGTTGAGGATTTGTAACGACCTTTTTTTTCTTCAATTTATTGTCCCTACTTTTTGCCTGATTGTTCTTGTTTTGAGATTACACTCAGTGGGATGCCCCAATTTTCTTAAATCTCCTTCATAGGTTTTGACCTAATGGGCTTTTATTTTTTAGAGGTAAAGACTGCCTACTTCATGGGGAACCAACATCATCTTTTGATTCAAAAGGATATTTATGAAATGACAACTTGTGACTGAATGCGCTTTTGGTATTAACTGAGAAACTTCCCTGTCCCGGGTTAAGATTAAAGGTTTCAGTTCGTGCGGAAAAGAAAACTCCTACTTTTTTGGCTCAAAGGGGATGACTAGGGATTATCTTCCTTATAACTCCAGTGTTTAGGATTTGAAACAACGCATGTACATCATCAGCAAGGTCTATTTGAGAGCATACTGTATGAGATTAAAGTATTATTTTCGTCATCCTCCCTCTAAAGGCTTACAGTTCGTAATCGAGAGTTGAATATCATACAAAAGAGGTAAAAGCATAATTTTAGTATAGTGAAAATGAATGGGTTAACTCAATACAAACATATGCAATGCATTAGTGAGAATAATGAAAGTCTGACATAAAGTTAAGTGTTCAAACAAACAAAAAAATTACAACTGAAAATTCGAATGAACAAAAAAATTTCCTCCTAAGCTTCGTCACTTCAAATGATGTGCCTTTGAGGGATGACAGAAAAAAATCCAGTTGACCATCTGGTGTAAATTCCAACATTCCTCCTTCGATCAGGTCTTGAATTTTGTTCTTCAACGCCCAATAATGGCCAATGTCATGCCCACGAATGTTGGAGTGATACATGCATCTTTCATTATGCTTGTAGTGAGGAGAAGAAGTATTAGGTTTTTGAGGAGACTCCCTTAATACAACCAGCTTGACTTCCAATACATGATGCAATGCTTGAGTCAAGAACATGTTGATCTCGATAAATTTTCTTTTAGGCGTATCTTTCTTATGCGGGCCACCCTGTCGTGGTTGGTGAGGTCGTTGTTAGACTCTTGGCGTAGCAGCCATTTTGAAAGGTGTTCTCCCAACAAAATCTTCTTGTTTCATCTGAGGCTAATTAATGACTTGATCCCCAATTTTAGTTGTTTTCACCATATGGTTGCATCCATCTTGATGAAACTTGTTGACGAGGGCTCTTATCTCTTCTTGTCCCCGAGCTAAGTTTTGGATAAGAGCCATTTGTCCCAACATCTGGATTCTCATTGTTGCCATGTCTGCTTTCAATTTCTTCAACTGGCCATCCTTGTCGTCTTCATGATTCTTCTTGGTGATGCTCTCAATGAGGAGTTCCTTCACTTCTTCTTTCCCCTTGGATAAATTCAGGAACAAATCTTGAAGCTGACCATTTTGAGTCTGAAGATCTTGGACAGTTTGCTCGAGAGCCATTTTTACTGAAATAAACAGCAAGTGGATGAGAAAACCTGCACGGGGAAAACCTATGATGTGTGTATGTAATGTTTCCAAGGATCTCGTGGGGTAAACATAAGAAAGTGTTAGTAGTTGAATCTCGATTACGGCTTTTATCAGAGAACTTAATATCGTTGTATGTCCTTCTACGAGAATCAATCTCACCATATCAAGTGGTTCATAGACCTTGGCTCAAGTTACCGTGCTTTGCTCTTTGACAACACTTGGTTTGAGGAAAATAAATCCTCTTGTTTCTTGGTAGACGTTTGATTCAACATAACCCTGCATCACAGCCCCTTGAGACCCTTGAATGGTTATTGAAAATTGCTATGGTATGTTGTCATGATGTTATGTATAAGTAAACACATATACACAAACAAACAAGTCCTTAGGTTTAAGCTTGCATGAGGTTCATAGGTAAGTACACTCTTGAAGTTTATTTGGTTCAACCTGTCCTAGAAAGTAATTGGGTTCTAAGGGATCTCAATATCATTGATCTTTCTTCATTGGGCATTATTTCGCGCAAGCCTCTTTATTAGCGACCGAAATATCCAAAAAGTATGATCTCAATGAGCGTAGTATCGAGTATCAAACAACTTCAGACTGCACCAAAGTCGGCTACCTCACTCTTTTCTAATGGCCAAGTTGTTTAGTTAAGGGTTTTAAGGTTCGTAAGTGCTTCACGACACCACACAATGGCCCTGTATTCTCCTTAATTTTCCATAAGGGATACCGGTACCCACAAACGTGTCACACTAACATAGATATTGTCTCAACCATATCGGTCTACGCCGTATAGTCTCCATAATTTTGCTATTTACCTAATGATGTTCCCAAATCCGGGTAGAGGATCAATACAAATCCAAACAAGGACCCATAAATGTAAAGCAAACAAATAAAACAATGGAAGCAATTAAATGTGATATAGCTCTAAGGTAACCCCACTTTTAGAGATATCCCTAGCAGAGTCGCCAGTTTTGTAATACGGTGGGAGAATTGACTTGGGTGTTTTTCATTTTATCGCAATTGTTGTGGATAGCAAGAGTCGCCACCGGCTTTTCTTTTATCTAATAAAGGAAAGGGTGAAAAGAACAGGAAAGACCTTTGAGAATTTTTCTTGAGTTTGGGGGGTAAGTTATGAAAAGGGAAGGTGTTAGCACCCTTTTCATCCATAGTTATCTATGGGCTCTTAGTTGCTTGGCTCACTTTTGAAATTTATTTGTTTGAAATTTGTTTGTGGTGGGTTTTGAAAGCATTTTTTTAAAAGCGCCTTTGTTTAGGCAAACTTTGTAATGATTCTCATATCTATAAGAATGCATACAAAGTGTTGGACTTTTGAAAATATTTCATGTTTTTGAAAGTGTTTGGTGTGTTTGAAAAGATATTTATTTGGAATATGGATTGTGAGCAAGCAACTAAGAATGTTCTACCTACTCAAAAGTCTTTTGTTCATTTCTCTCTTCCTTTGATATTGCTATCTCACCATTGATGGGTAAGTAGCATTATATTTGGATGTAAGGGACGGGTGTGGGTCATCATATAGTCATGGATAGCAATGTTGTGAGATATCTTATCATTTCGTTTAAGGGACTAAAATCATTTGTAAGGCAAAATTCGAAGCATCGTCGAGGGACTATGATCTTGTGTTTTTGATTGTTTTTGCTAAGATGTCTCACATGCATATCATGACCATTTTTAAGGCAACAAAGTGGAGTAAACTCTAGAGGTTCAAAGTGTGCAAGTGTATTGTATTTCATGCTTGGTTTAATCTTGAATTAGGTTTTCTAAGAATTGATTTTATCTTGCCATACAAACCATAATTGCTAGCATTTATATGGAAGCGATAAATTGCGGAAAATAAATGTTCTACACTATTACATCATTTGGGGATGGGGTGTAGAAATATACAAATGGGGATTGCAAGAAAATGATGATGAACAAACTATTAGGGTTTTGTGTGTTGTTTCAGTTTTGCTGTCTCTCTGTATATTTGTGTATTGTATGTATATTCTGTATATTTTTTGAAACAAGAAGGTGGAAGATGTTGTTGAGGTTTTTGCCTCTGTATGTTTATGAATTATGTTCTTTAGCTGTATATTTTTGTGAAAAGAAGCTGAAAATGATTTGAGGAGTTTGTATAAATAAAAATTACCTCTTGTGTTGCTCTGGATAAGTTGTTGCGTTTCTGTATCTTTGTGGTTTGGCTGAAAGTGATTTTTTTGAGGAGTTTTGGTATGAACAGAGGCTGGATTTTGGATTTTGCTGTATGTTTTGTATATTTTTCTTTTACTGGAAAAATTCTCTTCTTTGTTATGAACCATGTTCTATTTTTTTATACTGTGACTTGTGCTGGCTAACTTTACTTGTTAGCAACTTTGATACTGGTACAGACTTTGAGGGAAGCTTGCATTGTCACTTTTTACTGATTTTTGATAAATCAACTTCGTTGTTTTTTTGCCAGTTGACTTTGCTTGTTGGGTGTTGGGTTCTATACCTGCTGTACTAGTTTAGGTGATTTTTTGCAGGCTTTGTACTTGTTGTATTTTGATAACTCAAATTGTTGTCCTTTTGCTGGTTTTTTAGTGATGCTTGTTGTATTTTTTGAGTTTTCTATGAACAAACATTTGCTTTGAGATTTTTTTGAGATTTGCAGTACAGTTAGCTAAGCCTATGATTTGATTTTGCAGTTCTGAGTTTTTTTATTTGAAACAACATAACTATGAGGCCTCTTTCTTTTGGTTGCGTGAGAACATGACGATTCTTTTTTTTGAAATCTGATTTGATCCTTTGTACTTTTTGTAAACCAACTTTGTCTTTGTGATTTGCAAAACGTAATATTTTCTAAGCCAATGATGTAGTCTTGTCTTTGTGAAACATGTATGAGGCTTTTCGTTTGGGCTGGAGTATAATTCTGTTGGGCTTGAAATTCTGTCTTTTGAATCTTTGTCTCTTTAAGTTGAAATATGGTTGGAATTCTGTTTTGCATTCTTCTTTTGTGAACCAAGTCAAATTGTGATTTGCAATGATGTCTTGGCCCATGATAAAACTAAATATTTAAGGCCTTAGCACATAAAAAATACCCTATTTTCTGATTCTTAAAAAAAACCTAATGATGAAGCTTGAAGGCTAGGAGCATGAAAAATCTTTTGCTTGAATGGTGTTTTAGAAAAAATAGGATAGAAAAATGTAATAGGCCTTTAAAATGTAATTGAATTTTCTTTTAAATAATTTGGAATGTAATTTGAACAATAATTTTTTAGGAATGTATGGTTTTGAAAATGGTGAGGCAAATTTGTAGTAATTGTTTGAGTTGAATGAAATAATTGAAAAGAAAGAATGATATGGGCTTTGATCCCTTGAACTTTTGAATTGGAATTTAGGGCACAAGATCAAATGAAACTCAAACCTTGAATCTTATTCACAAACTTGAGATTTCTTAAATCTTTAATTTTAAATCCTCATAACCCAAAATGTCTTTCAATTGAAACGACAAATCCGTCTTGATCATAATATTAATCCATAATTTCCTCTATTTTGAAATGATGCCTTTAGAAGATTGTCCACAAAAGTAAACCAGCAGACGAGCAAACCCCTGATCTCAAATCCAGATTCGATTAACTTTCTTCACAAGCAAACAAATGTATCATTAAAGGATCCTCAAACTCCATATATTTTTATCATGAATCAAAACCTTAATTCAAAATAAACTCCAACGCAATCCTTAATATCACACCATCCTTGAAAACATGAATCTTGATCCCAACAGGTGTCACACACTCAAAAACCCTAGTACAAAACCAGTGGACGGAAGAAACTTTGAGCATTTCCAAACTCGGACCCTTGGCGAATTAATTGACATGTTTGGAGGTATGAAAAGCTTTGAACATTTGAGAAACCCTAGAAGAGGATTTTTAAAGGAGAGGGAGGGAAAATTTTGGGGTAAAACACTTAGAACTGTCCATGAACACCGGCTTTAATACATCATTAATTCAGCATAAAGTCACAAATGAAGTGACAAAGGTGGATCATGTGCCTTTGAGACATCAACAATCAAAGAAGAAATGAAAACAAGGTTGAAAAGAAGAGAAATTTTACTCCCAATCGTCATCCAGATTGACTTGTAATTGAATGCAATTCATAGAATCATGGGAGATATGCGTTAAAGGCATGATAACCTTAGTAGTCAGTAGCAAATACTTACCCTCATTCATTATGGATCAAAGCTATTTGACAAAATAACGCTTCAAAACAAACTCCTAACCTTGATCACATTTGGTGAATTTAGGCACATAAATAAAAACAAGTTAGGGTGCTTAAAGTGTTCAACAAATTTTAAATTAATACCCTAAACATGTCATGAGGATGTGGTAGAGAAATCAGAATCAAATTCCAAAAGGTTGCATAAATGCATTCCATGTACCTCACAAAACAAGCGAAAGAAACACAAAATGAATCACATTCAAAGAGAAAGATCAAAGTGATCAATTGAAGTTAAATGCCTCTAAAGTCTTTATAAGACTATCCTTGAGCTTATACTAGCTCCAACCAGCAATTACAACCAAAAAAATTTGTTGTACCCCAAAATTTTCCCTCTCATTTATCAAATATTTTCTCATAAGATCTCCTTTGGTTCAAGACTGTACAATGATTGATCAGCTCAAGACATCTCCTAAAGCACTGATGACTGAAAATAGGGTTTGAGACTGTACAAGTATAATTGAACTTTTAATTCCTCATTTTACTTTCATGGATCATTATGGACCCTCAAGATTACTCATGTCATGTTTCAAGTCTTGGATCACATTTTTGCTCAATCAATTGAGCAGTTGACCTAAAAATCAAATGTATTGGGGAAAAAGTCAATTGTGGTCAGTTTATAGTCAAACTTCATAATTTTTTATCCATATCAACATTGTGAACTCATATATGTCATATTATCAATTTTGGACCATAATTCCTCAAGAAATTTGATCAGATCATCAAAAGGGCAAAATGGAAAAAATTAAGGTTTTGATTGGGAAAGGGCAACTTCAGATTTTTGACCTAGCAAATGTTTAATTGGTTTAAGGAATGATCTCAAGAGTTCAATTACATCATTTTTACCTAATGGCATGACTCAAAACATCCCTTAAGATCAATTAATTGATAGTTGATTTTCAGTCAACTGATCAAAAGTCAAATGTATACTGAAAAGTCAAACTTTGACTTTTTTTGGTCAAAATCAAGTGTCAAAGATCACAATTCATCAAAACATGTCAAAATATGAAACTTGTTCATCAAGATATCAAAAAGTCAAGATTTCATTTTGAAAAGTCAAAGTTTCCAAACTTAGAAATTTTTCTAAGTGTTGAAAACTTCATATTTTTTCACAACTTTGAGCCATTTTTTCACCATGATGCAAGATGATTCAAAAGAAACTTTCAACATGAAAGTTGTAGATCTCCATGAGATATAAAACTTTTATTTACACAACTTCTCCTAGAAATGCTTGGATCTCGAGTTATTAATCCAAAAAAGGATCATGAAACTAAACACTTAGTGAAAATTTTGCCCTAGTTTAGGCAGGATTTTGACCTAACTTCATGTCAATTTTTCATAAAGTCCGAAGGGGAATTTTCAAAAGTGATTCAAATATGGATTATAGAGCACATTACAAGGTTTCCAAAATGTCCAAGAACTCATTAATATCATTCTTTAGCAAGGAGAATCGAAGAGAGGAAGTTAGGGTTTCAAACTAAAATTATAGGTCATTTTTGTGATGAACAAGAATTCAAATCTCAAGCCTATGCTGCACAATTTCTTTGCAGGCCTCTAAACCTTAAGATCTCTCCCTAATCAGAAGATTACACTTGATTTTGAGTTATTATCCATTTGATTCAAGCTTTATCCAAGATAATTTTCCATTAATGGCACAAAGGCACCATTGTCATTTACATAAAGCAAGCTTTATGCAAAGTCAACTTGAATTGAGCTTCACACTTGTTCCTTCTGCACAAAACTCCTCTACAAAGTCAGATAAGCATGTTTAAAGTTGGTAACCACTCTAGATAGCTTTGTACTATGCATTGAAACAATGTTTGTCAACCTTACTTCAAAAACAAGTCAAGAAGTCAAAACATGTGATATTGTACTTCTGACCACCTCAAGTATCCAAACCTTTTCCATACATATACACAAGTTGTTTGCAAGAAAACACACGTATACACAAGCCCTAAAACACACACGAACTCGGAACTTTATCAAAAATCACCATTGTTGCACATTCTGACCAAAAACATGAAACTCACATCTCCCTCATGCGTTTTCAAGCCTTTTGGTTCCTAAAGCTTCTAAACATCAAATACAACTCATCCCACACCCTGTTACACGACTGTAACACCATTTGCACCATCTTCTATAACAAAAAAAACAGAGTCTGCACATTGACTTCTCTAGACCATTTCAACCATCCATTGCTCAAGCTAATCATTGCATTAGCTTCCTGGGACCTCAAGGAAGCTAACATAATAATCACCATCACCTGAAACAAGCTCAAACTCAAAACACGATTTCCAATTTTTAGGTAAGTTTCCCTAACTTTGAACTTTTCATACAAGCATCATTACTGGTTTATTTGTGAATAAGAAATGTAGATATCATTGTCCTGAAGCTAACCATGTCCTTAGATTTCATTATTATTGCTTGAGTAGTTAGAATTTTGAATCTGAACCTCTGAAAATATTTAGGTCCGAATTTGGTACCATTAGAAATTCATGCTCATTTTTGAGAATTAGCTTAAGTTATTCACATATTCAGAATCGTGAGGAAATTTTTAACAAGTTTGATATTGGAAGTTTTATGAATGGTTGAGAAATGATGAAGTTACATATCCTTTGGCTAGAGGTTGAAGATGAAGTGTATTCATGACTCATTTTGTGTTATATATTTATCATTTCAGTTAAGTTAATGGATGTATAGTCACCCCAGTGGTAAGACAGCACGCTGGTAACCAAGAGGGCATGGGTTCAACACCTAACGCGCTGCCTTTTGCATTTTTCACATTTTTTGTCATTTTTCTTTTTTGTTTCAGGAAGCGCTTAGGCCTCCACCCCATGGGCCTGACTTTCTTTCTTCTTAACAATACTCCATGTTTCACTTTCTAACCTCCCTGACTTTATTTTTTTATTTTATTTTATTTTCATCTTTTATTATTATTATTAATATTATTTTTATTAATAAAAAATCCAAAAATATTTATATTTATTTAGTTTATTTTTCTTCGTAAAACTAAAAGAACAAAAAAACATTTCCTTTAATAAATTAATTTCCTTTTTTTTAAAATACTTAGATAATTATTCTTAATTATTATTATATTGTTTTCTTGTAAATTAAAATCAATTTAGAACTTAGTACTTTTATTTAATTAATTCTATTTACTAATTTAATTAAATTCACAAAAAAACCCTAAAAACTTATTTTCTTTAATAAATTAATTTATTTTACTAACTTAATCTTAGTTTTCTTATTTTTAGTTAATTATTTTATTTTAGTTAATTAGGTCAAAAACCCCTTTTTCATGAAAACCAAATAAAAATCACATTTCTTTTTACATTTTATATTCTTACATTTTTATCTTCATTTTTGTACATTTATTTAAATTCAATATGGTTGTAATAGATAATTAGATTTAATTTTCTTGAAATTCCCCATTTGTAATTTGTACACCCCTCCCCTAATGATGTAATAGCATAGTAATTTTAATTTCCGCAATTTAATGCTTTATATATAAATGCTAGTAATTAGGGTTTTGTATGGAAAGATTAAAACCAACAAGTAGCAAACCCTAATCAAGACAAATCAAGCATGTAAACCAATACACTTGCACACTTACACCTTTAGGGTAAATCCACTTTGTTGCTTTATAAAAATGGCCATATTATGCATGTGAGGTATCTTAGCAAAAACAAGCAAAAAATACAAGATCATAGTCCCTCGATGACGCTATCCATGTTGCCTTTCAAAATGATCTCAGTCCCTAAAGAAAATGCTAAGATATCTTACAACGTTGTTAATCATGGCAATACGATGACCTTTGCCCGTCCCTTTTACATCAAAAGATAGGGTTACTTACCAAATCAATGGTAAGATAATAATGTCAAAGGAAAGAGGAAATAAACATGAAAGACTTTTGAGTAGGTAGATTGTTCCTAGTTGCTTGCTCAATTTAAAAACAAAAACATCCTTGCTATTTTCAAAACAAACACCAACACTTTCAAAAAACATCTTTAAAACTTGAAAACATTTTCAAAAGATCAACACTTTGTATACATTCTTATGAACGAGAATCATTACAGAGTTTTCCTAAACGATGGCGCCTTTTCAAAATACTTTCAAAAAACCACACAAAGCACATTTTTAAATAAAAGCAAGTAATCTAGCAAGTAACTAAGAGCCCATGAAAAACCATGGATGAAAAGGGTGCTAATACCTTCTCTTTTCATAATATACCCCCCAAACTCAAGAAAACATCTCAAAGGTCATTCCTGTTCTTTTCAGCCTTTCCTTTTGGATAAAAGAAAAGTCGGTGGCGACTCTTGCTAACCGCAACATTTGCGATCAAATGCAAAACAACCAAGTCAGTTCTCCCACCGCGTTACAGAACTGGCGACTCTGCTGGGGAGAATACTCTAAAAGTGGGGTTACCTTAGGGCTAGATCACATTTATTTACTTTCATTGTTTGACTTGTATGCTTTATATTTTGGTTCTTTGTTTGGGTTTGAACCCTCTACCCGGATTTGGGATACCTTATAGGTAAGTAGCAATACGTTGTGGAAACTGTGTAGGGTATACCGACATGGTCTAAGCAGTTGTTACGTTAGTGTAAAATATTTGTGGGTACCGGTAGCCCTTTAGTAATCAAGGAGAATACGGGGTCGTTGGGTGATGTCATGAAGCACTAACTAACTTCTAGAACCTTTACTTGACCAACTTGGCCAATAGGACATAGTGAGATGACCGGCTTTGGTGCAGTCCGAAGTTGGTAGATACTCGATACTACACTCATTGAGTTTTGGTTTTTTGGGATATTTCGGTCGCCATTAAAGAGGCTTGCGCTGAAACAATGCCTGAGAAAACAAACCAGAGATATTGAGCTCCCTTAGAACCCGGTTACTATTGCTAGGACAGGTTTGAGCCAACTAAACTTCAAGAGGGTACTTACCTATGAGACTCCATGCAAGCCTAAACCTAAGGACTTGTTTGTTTTGTATATATTTACTTTTACATAACATCATAAACATCATAACATCATACTCATACTCACTAACCATTTCAAGGATTTTTGGGATTTACCTTTGTTCTGTTTTGTAGAACATGGATTCTATTCGCAGGAAAACCATTCAAGTCAATCTTGTAAGGATCCCTCCTAAACTTAAAGAGTTAGCATCAAGGGTTCCCGAAAATTCTCCATTTACCGAAAGACATGGTCGCCTCCTAAACTTGGTTACCTCTAACACTGATGAGGACATGATGAAGGTGCTCTTCCAGTTCTTTGATCCTCTACACCATTACTTCACATTTCCTGATTATCAACTTGTGCCAACTTTGGAAGAATTCTCCCAACTCTTGAGGATTCCCATTCTCAATTAAATATCTTTCAATGGTACAGAAAGAGATCCAAAACCAGAAGAGATTGCTCAAGCCCTACACTTGCAATCATCTGATGTCACAACTAATTGGGAAACAAGGAGTGGTGTCAAAGGTTTCTTAGCCAAGTTCTTTTTTTAGAAAGTTAAAAATTGTTGGAACTCCTTGGACTTGCAAGATTTTGAGGAAATTGTGGCTCTCCTCATCTATGGGATGGTTTTGTTTCTAAATCCTGACCAACTCATAAATGTAAATGCCGTAAAAATCTTCATGTCTCGTAATCTGGTGCCTACTTTGTTAGGAGACATCCTACATTCTTTTCACACTCGCACTATAAGGAAAAGGGGTATTCTCATGTGTTGTACTCCTCTCTTGGCAAGATGGTTTATTTCGCATCTTTCCCAATCTATATTGAAGAACGAGCAAGGTTCAAGGTGGTCACATAGGTTGATGACGCTCAAACATTCAGACATTCATTGGTGTTCCCGATCTTTGGAGAATGTTACTATCGTCAATCGTTATGGAGAATTCCCCAATGTCCCCTTACTTGGCATTAGGGGAGGTATCACCTACAACCCCTGCTTAGCCTTAAGACAGTTTGGTTACGCCCGGAGGGATGGCCCACATGAGATGCTTATTCAAGATTTGGTATTTGACTATGAGAATGACGATCAAGGTCACCGCCAGAGGTTTATCTGAGCTTGGAGGATGTTGAACAAGGTAGATAGAAAGACATTGGGGCATAAGAATTCAATCCCTCTTGAGCCTTACCTCAAATGGGTACGAGCTCGTGCTCAAAGTCTTATGATGCCTTACCCCTCCATTCTCCCGATTATCAAAGAGTCTGTTATGGAAGGAGATGTTCCATACACTATCCTGCATCCTGACATGTCCACCTCTCTCGAAGACTTGAAAAGGGATTGAATACAACTTAAAGGGGAGCGAGACACTTTCGAGGCTCAATTCTACGCCAGCGAGAAGAAGGTTATGGAACTCACCAAGTAGCTTCATGAGGAGTGGAGTCTGAACGCCTACATCACACCAAAAAGGATGCGTTCAACTTTTTTATCTTAGAGTTTTTGTATTTCTTTGTAAGCCTAAAAGAGGCATGATGTACTCAAACTTTGATTTATTAATATGACGTGTGTTCCTTTTTTGTCTAAAGCAAATTTAAATCTCTAATTTTCTTGAAATCATTGCATATGCATCTTCATTCATCATAACATAAGCAGGTTTCTTACAACAGGTATCCTCATCTTTCTACTATTTATTTATGTAAGATAGACATGGAACAGATGATAAAAGATATCAAGGCACAGAATGCTCAGTTTCAACAAATGTTCTTGACTCTAGCCAAAGGACAAGAGGAATTGAAAACTTTGTTGATCGAAGAAAAGAAGAAGAAAGCAAATAAAGCAACCGGTGTTTTGAATCTAGGAAGAAGGTTCCCAGGGCCAGCCAGACGAACCCTAGACTTTGCAACATCATCTGGTGAAAAGGATAATCAAGAAGGGAAAGACAAAGAAGTGATTGCCCAGCCAGAATCTGAAGAAGAAGAAGAAGAAGAGGATTACTCTTAAGAACAGTATCCTCCGGCCGACGACAAATACAAACATCTGGAAGAGTGTCTAAGTGCAATGGAGATTCAGAAATTGCCTGGGCTGGACTTTGAAGAGTTGGATTTGGTATCTGGGATTGTTATTCCACCAAAGTTCAAGGCACCAGTGTTTGCTAAGTACGATGGGGTTTCGTGTCCCAAGATACACCTCTGATCTTATGTGAGAAAGATACAACCTCACACTGCCGACAAAGATTTATGGGTCCACTTTTTTCAGGATAGTCTATCAGGGACTCGGCTAGATTGGTTCTATCAACTGGAAATGGCCAATATCCATAATTGGGAAGACCTTGCCGCTGCTTTTTATAAACAATATCAGTACAACACAGACCTTGCTCCCACCCGTACTCAACTCTAGAGTATGACTATGGTTTCAAGTGAAGGTTTCAAAGACTATGCTCAGAAATGGAGGGACTTAGCAGGAAGAGTCCAGCCTCCCCTGTCTGACAGAGAACTAGTGGACATGTTTCTGGGTACCCTGTCTGGTCCTTTCTTTAATCATCTAATTGGAAGTTCCTCAGTAGGCTTCACTGAATTAATCTTGACCAGGGAAAGAGTGGAAGTTGGGATTAAGAGTGGGAAGATCCAAAAGGACGCATCCTCCAGTGCCGTGAGAAAACCATTTATTGGGAATAAAGAAGTTGGTGTTGTGTAACCTCAAAGGAATCAAGACAGAATTGAACTCCGTCCAGTGGCAGGGGTCGTCATGATCCCTAAGCCTGCACCTACTCAACAAAGGAGCAACCAACCTAGAACAGAAATACCAGTAAGACAATTTACCCAGATAAATATGACGCTGTCTCAAGTCCTGCCACATTTATTGAGATCTAATATGGTAACTTTGAAGGAAACCCCAAAGAATCCCAACACCGCCTCTCCTCATTACCACCCTAATGCTCAATGTGCTTACCATTCAGAAAGTCCAGGCCATGATAACAACAACTGCTGGGCTTTGAAAAACAAGGTGCAAGACCTTCTCTAAGCAAAATAAATTGAATTTGATGCTCTTGAGATCCCAAATGTTATCACTGCTCCTATGCCCAAGCATGTCCGTGATGTTAATGCTATTGAAGATGGTGTGTTTATTACTGTTGTTGATGAACTTGTTACTCCTCTCCTGACCGTCAAGAGGAACCTGTTGAAGGCCGGTTTATTTATGGGCTGTGGCGAAGGCTGTCACCTCTGTTTATCCCTACCAACTGATTGTCATTTATTGAAAGCAGATGTCCAACGCCTAATGGATGACAAAGATATTTTGTTTTAAAAGACTCTCGTTCCAACCATTTCTTACAAAGATGTTTCAATAGTAACCATTTCCGCCAATCCTTCCAGGGTCTCCACCAAAAGACCCATTAGGATTACATATGTTCCTAAGGTGACTCCACTGATAATTACTATGCCAGGGCCGATCCCGTACTCATAAGATAAAACTGTCCCATGGAACTATGGGGGTGACATTTATTATCACGATGTCAAACATGATTGGCTGGTTGGTGAAGACTCAATTTTTTAGAAGGTTGACCCTGACATCGACAACATTGCGGGAACCAGCAAAATAACCCGAAGTGGAAGAGTATTCTCCCTAGAGATTACTCCTCTAAAAACTGTTACCGGTCCTGTGATCATCCCTGCTTTTGTTCCCGTTGACACTACTATAGTTCCTATGGTTACCCCTACTGACACCCCTATCACCAAGTGGACCGAGACTCGGGGCAAAGACATTCTGGTTGAGCCTGTCTGGATGAAGGTGCAATCAGTATCTATCCCGGAAGCCTCGAAAAAGGAGATGGAAGAAATTCTGAAAATTATAAAGAGAAGCGACTACAACATAGTCGAACAGCTAGGGAAGACTCCGATAAAGATTTATATGCTAGCTTTACTGTTGTGCTCCGAGGCTCATGCGAAGGCCTTGGTGAAATTTCTTAAAACTGCCCATGTTCCACAAGAAACCTTTGCTAACCAATTCCAAGACTGCGTGGCCAGTTTAACCGCTGATAACGGTTTAGGCTTTTCTGATGCTGACCTGACACCTAGAGAGAGGAAACACAGCAAGGCATTGCATGTCTTTGTCGAATTCAGGGGCACAACTTTCGCCCATGTCCTGGTTGATATCGGTTCATCTTTGAATGTGCTTCCTAAGAAGGCTTTGGATAGACTCGACTGTGAAGGTTTGACCTTAAAGCCCAGCAACATAGTGGTAAGGGCATTCGATGGTTCAAAGAGAATGGTGCATGGGGAGGTTGATATCCCCATAAAAGTTGGAACTCAAACCTTTGATTCAACTTTCTACGTGATGGAAATTCGCCCTTCCTATTCCTGTTTATTGGGCCGACCTTGGATTCACAGCGCAGATGCTGTCACCTCTACATTACATCAGATGCTGAAATATCCAACCAAGGGAAAAATCATTAATGTCCATGGAGAGGAGGAATATATGGTCAATCACCTGAACTCCTTCAGATACGTGGAATTGGATGGTGAATTTATTGAAACTCTGTTTCATCCCTTCGAGGAAGTCCCACAAACAGTGGCAGCAACCAAGACTATTCCCTAAGTCCCGAAGATTACAAGACCTCCGCTAAAGATGTCTTCTCTGAAAGATACCAAGGCAGTGGTCGAAAAAGGTGGGTGTACTATTTGGGGCCAACTCCCGGATATCCCTTACAAATATGACAAATTTGGTTTGGGTTTCACTTCAGGATACCAGAAATCTGTTCGTCGTGCTCGCGCCGAGGGGTCACCTTTGAAGATCAGCAACCATGGAGCCAACACATTGGAGGATAGTGATGACAGATGCGACTTAGAAGATTGGATTTTCCTAACTATCAATTGAGGACTCAGCAACTGGGAAGCTAAATATTTTGTCCCAATTACTTTTATCCAACAGTAAATGTCTTTAAATTTTTGTCGGACTTGTAATAATTAAACAATTTAGACTTTTAAAACCTTGTGTCTTACCCGAGGAACAACGGTCCATTTGTAAGGGTTGTTACTTCATTTTCATATGCCATCAATGAATCATGGACGTTTTTGCATGCAAACTTTGTACTCTTTGTCTTTATTTTTCTACATTTTTATTTCTTTCAAAAATAGCTATGCTCTTACACACACTCACATATAAAAATGCAGATCTACATCCACCCAGGATCCCATGGGTAAGGATTCTGCTATGGCCTATTGTGACTCAGAAAATCTAATCTACCAAGCCAAAGACGAAGGTGAGGAAGATTGTAAAGTGCCGACGGAACTAGCCAGGTTACTAAAATAGGAAGAAAGGACCATATAGCCCCACGAAGAACCAGTGGAGACAATTAACCTAGGTACCAAAGAGGACAAGAAAGAAGTCAAGGTAGGAGCCAATCTGGAATTTAGTATCAAGAAGCACTTAATTCAGTTACTACATGACTATGTTGAGGTCTTTGCCTGGTCGCTCAAAGACATGCCAGAACTCAACACTTATATCGTGGTCCATCGTCTACCGACAAAAGAAGACTGCCCTCTGGTAAAACAGAAAGTCCGCCGCATGCGGCCAGACATGTCAGAAAAGATCAAGACTGAAGTCATGAAACAATTCAACACCAGATTCTTAGCCGTCACCTCCTATCCACAATGGGTCGCCAATGTTGTTCCAGTGCCTAAAAAAGATGGTAAAGTACACATGTGTGTGGACTACAGAGACTTGAATAGGGAAAGCCCCAAGGACGACTTCCCGCTTCCCCACATCGATATTCTGGTTGACAACACTGCACAACATAAAGTATTTTCCTTCATGGATGGTTTCTCAGGCTATAATCAAATCAAATGGCACCGGAGGACATGGAGAAAATGACCTTCGTCACACAGTGGGGCACTTTCTGTTATAAGGTTATGCCATTAGGGTTGAAGAATGTTGGGGCAACTTATCAGCACACCATGGTAGCTCTATTTCATGATATGATCCATCACGAAATAGAGGTCTATGTGGACGACATGATAGCCAGATCTCAAACTGAAGAGGAACATCTTGACCATTTGCAGAAATTGTTTAAAAGACTGAAGAAATACAAGCTAAGGTTGAACCCGAATAAATGCACATTTGGGGTGAGGTCCGGTAAACTCCTAAGCTTCATCGTCAGTGGACCCTGCCAAGGTGAAAGAAATACAAGAAATTCCTACTCCTCGCACCGAGAAGGAAGTCATAGGATTCTTAGGACGACTTAACTACATCGCCAGATTCATTTCTCACCTAACTGCTACTTGTGAACCAATCTTCAAATTACTGAAGAAAGATCAAGTAGTCAAATGGAATGATGAATGCCAAGCTGCCTTCGACAAGAACAAAGAGTACCTACAAGAGCCTCCTGTTTTGATGCCTCCAGTCGAGGCAAGACCTTTGATCATGTATCTAACTGTCTTGGAAAATTCAATGGGGTGTGTGTTGGGGCAGCATGACGAGTCTGGCCGAAAAGAGCATGCTATTTATTACCTAAGAAAAAAATTTACCGACTGTGAAACAAGATATTCACTGCTCGAGAAAACTTATTGCGCTCTGGCATGGGCTGCTCGCCGACTAAGACAATATATGTTGACCCATACTACCTTATTGATATCCAAGATGGATCCAATTAAATACATATTCAAGAAGCCTGCCCTCTCTGGGAGAATAGCAAGATGGCAGATGATCCTGATAGAATACGACATTCAGTACACTACCCAAAAAGCAATAAAGGGCAGTGTGTTAGCCGATCACCTTGCTCATCAGGCCGTGGATGACTATCAGTACATGAAATTCGAATTCCTAGATGAAGACATCATGATGGTAAATAATTGTGAAGAACCCAGACCATATGACGGACCTGAACAAGGATCCTGATGGACCTTGGTTTTTGAATGAGCCTCCAACGCACTCGGAAATGGCATAGGTGCCGTAATCATATCCCCTGAAGGATGCCATACTCCCTTCACTACAAGACTTTGCTTCAACTGTACAAATAACATGGTAGAATATGAAGCGTGTATTTTTGGTCTCAAAGCTGCTATAGATTTGGGAATCAAGTCTTTAACTGTATTTGGAGATTTAGCCTTAGTCATCAGTCAGATCAAAGGAGAATGGGACACGAAGCACACTAACCTCGTCCCCTACAAAGAACATGTGTTTACATTAATCCCACATTTCGAGGAAATTACCTTTGAGCATTTTCCACGAGAGGAAAATCAACTAGCGGACGCACTAGCCACTATGTCATCCATGTTTAAACTCAAGTGGGGTAACGAGGCTCCCCAGATCACCATTGAACGAACCAGCTTACTGCCACGAGATCGATACTGAAGAAGTAATGGGCCAGCCTTGGTTCCATGAAGTTAAGAGCTATCTCGAGGCTCAAGAGTATTCAGAAGGAGCTTCAGTCAATGATAAGAAGTTCCTAAGAAGATTCACTGCTAAGTTCTTCCTCAGTAATGGCATTCTCAACAAGCGCAGCCATGACTCTGTTTTGCTTCGTTGCGTAGACAAGGTTGAGGCAAAAAAGATCATGGATGACCTGCATGAAGGCACTTTTGGCACCCATTCCAGTGGGCATATGATGTCTAAAAAGATCCTATGAGCGGGGTACTACTGGTCTACCATGGAAGCAGATTGCTACCAACATTCACGAACCTGTCACAAGTGTCATATCTACGCTGACAAAGTGCATGTGCCTCCAGTTCCTCTAAACATCCTGACTGCTCCCTGGCCATTCGCAATGTGGGGAATCGATATGATTGGAGAAGTCAAACCTACAGCTTCTAATGGACACTATTTCATCTTGGTGGCCATTGATTACTTCATGAAGTGGGTTGAGGCAACTTCTTTCGCTTCTGTTACCAAGAATGTTGTGGCCCGATTCATCAAACAGAATCTCGTCTGTCGGTACGGTATCCCAGAGAATATCATCACAGACAATGGTAAGAATCTCAACAATATTATGATCACTGCACTATGCGTGCAATTCAAGATCTAGTACCATAATTCTTCCCCTTACCGGCCAAAGATGAATGGCGTTGCCGAAGCCGCAAATAAGAAAATCAAGAAGATCATACAAAAAATGATAGTAACCTACAAGGACTGGAATGAGATGCTACCATTCACTCTCCACAGTTACCGTACCATGGCAAGCACATCAACAGGGGAAACTCCCTTCTTCTTGGTATACAACATGGAAGGTGTCCTACGAATTAAAGTCCAAATACCTTCTCTGAGAATCATAAAGGATGCAGGGCTGAACGAAGATGAATGGATTCAAACTCGGTTTGACCAGTTGAACTTAATTAATGAGAAGAGGCTTACGGCTGTCTGTCACGGCCAGATGTACCAAAAATGCATGATCAAAAGCATATTCTCTGGTGGAGCAATAATCCTAACCACTATGGATGGCGACGACCTTCCGCACCCTGTGAAGACGGACATAGTCAAAAGATACTACACATAAGAGACCCGCTAGGTTTGCACACCTAGGAAAAACAAGGGCATCTCGGTGAACCACAAAGGTTCGGGAAAAAATTAGGGATAAAATACAAAAAAATTTGTACACCCGGCAAGCTGAAAACCTGAAAGGGAGGCTTGGGCAAAAAAGGGTACCCCGGTGGACTGAAAACCCGAAAGGGCAGTCCAGGAAAAATTTAGGGAATTAAAGCGTATGACTATGTCCCATTGGATCACCTTACAGACAACCTTTAGCATCAATTGACAAACTCAATGGGTCTAATCAATCCAATCAACTACGGACAAGGCAACAAGTGGATAAGACGCTCAGAGACACGAAGGCTATAGTAGAATGGGAACCCCATGGGATTATTTCACATAGTTATCTTTTCTTTGTATCAAATTTTAATTTTCTACGACGACTTTCTCTTACTAGAATGTTCGTCTCATTGTACAAAAATACTTATTCAAATTAATACAAATATATCCCTTTGAAAGTGCAAAACTATCTGTTTTTTTTATTTTTCCGTGTTTTGTTTGCGAAAACATCCAATGATTTATTTTTGAACATATGCATTTGAACATGACTACTGTTTACAAATGAAAAAAAAACCAGAAAGACAATCACTAATGGCTTTAAGAAATAGGATGATTGAAACTACGCGGTCGGAACCTGTCATCTGGATGTTAATGAAACATCAATGAAGTCGCCACCGAACGTCTTTTATCCCTCCGAAAGGGAAAGGTAAACATTGAGAAAACCTGAAAAGGGAGAAATCACGGTCTTTTGACCGAGAGATCAGGTAAGGGAGTCTATTACGCGAGGGGAAGGTGTTAGCACTCCACACGCCCGTAGTACTCTATGGTATCCATTCTTGTTGTCTAATCTAATGGGTGTGGTTAAATCCTATGTCTATGGCTTAAAACTGAAAAGGGAATGCATGCGAAAGAAGAAAAGAAAACAATGTAGGGAAAATAAAAAGATGTGCTCGATCGGGCCCTACCCCAATGCCTACGTATCCCTTTTAAGGAATCAGAGCAGCCGTAGTTCGGCTTATATTTTTTGGTTGGTTTGTGTTTTTTAGTTAAGACAACAAAAACAGTCAAGATGGAAAAACATCAAATAAAACAACAAACAAATGAGACGGTAAAACATCAGCTAAATAATAACAAAGTAACATGTCAAAGACAGCGAAACATCAAATGATAAAACAATCACACCTAACAATGACATTGAGAGTCAAAGTAGGATAACCAACATATGCGATGACGAAACATCGGCTTCAAACAAATGTGCGATGGCGAAACATCAGCTAAAAGATAACAAAGTCATGGCAAAGATGGTGAGACATCAATAAAACGGGTGACAAAATATCACACCTAACAATGATATTGAGAATCAAAGTAGGATAACAAACATGTGCGATGGCGAAACATCGGCTTCAAGATAACAAGATATTATGGAAAAGATGGAAACACATCAATAAAACAGATGACGAAACATCACACCTAACAATGATATTGAGAATCAAAGTAGGATAACAAACATGTGCGATAGCGAAACATCGACTTCAAGATAACAAGATATCATGGAAAAGATGGAAACACATCAATAAAACAGATGACGAAACATCACACCTAACAATGATATTAAGAATCAAAGTAGGATAATCAAACATGTGCGATGGCAAAACATTGGCTTCAAACAAATGTGCGATGGAGAAACATCAGCTAAAAGATAACAAAATCAAGAGACGCATAAACAAATAGGATTGGTTTGTATATTTTATCTTGAAGAAGGGTTTGAGTTTATTAGAAGTGTCTTATGATTTGCCAAGAAAATAGCTTTTTGTTTTAAGATGCAGAATGCATAGAAAGGGAAAACAACTAAGGGAAACTAACCTAGTACTATCCCTAGTGTTATCATACAATGGTTGACCCTAAGGTTGAGGATAAAGGGAAATTAATATCCTATGTTAGCATACATGGATTCCTATCTTAGTCAACTTGTCAAATAAAGCTTAACAAAACTATCCTATAGGGAACATGCAATGAGAGCGAAGTCGTGATCTCAATTTCTAAATTGAGTGAGTCATCGATCAACAATTAAAGAAGAAAAGCAATAAACATCCTATAGGGAACATGCACTGAGAGCGAAGTCGTGATCTCAATTTCTAAATTGAGTGACTCATCGATCAACAATTAAAGAAGAAAAGCAATAAACATCCTATAGGGAACATGCACTGAGAGCAAAGTCGTGATCTCAATTTCTAAATTGAGTGACTCATCGATCAAAAGCAAACACACCACATGCATCAGATAAAAACCAGAGGGCCTCCTGACATATATCAGCAATAGAGGTCCCATCATACAATCAGAGATTTATGCAAAATGAAGATGGGAGAAAGGAAGTGGGATAATGCCAAACAGATAATTATCTGTAGCAGTCAAGCAAGAATAAAAGAAACCCAGAGAAACTTCAAGCAAGCTGGCATCAGTAGACAAATTGAGTCAGGAATTACACCATCAGGATGTAAGCAATTTATCATGTATGAACAAATCCCAGGGGCAATGTGCAACATTCACAATCAAATGTATATGTCCTGCATGGAATATCAAACATGCCAAATACGATAGTAGTGCCAATATAACAAGTTGTGTTTCACAAATAAAGTGAAACACAAAAGCCTCAAGCCAAAAGTGGAAACTTTCTCAAAGTACCTCGCACATTCAACAACCAAGTTAGTATTACACAAGGTGAATGATGACTCACATAGGGGATGGATGCAACATGATGAGGTGAGAACAACATGATAACAATTATCAAACATTAGACAGGACAGATAAGAGGAAACAGACATATGCACAATTAGGTCAAAAGAAATAGAGGAATGTTGCTCCTTTCTATCACCATGTTGAGTTGAAAATTGAATGTCAATCAAGGATTGTGATCGGTGGATCTGGAACTGACTGTTTAAAGCTGGATCACGAAATGTCGCGGAAGCAAGAGTCGCCACCGTCTTTTATTTTCTCCAATAGGAAAGGACAAAAGCACAGAAAAATTCCTTTAAAGAGATTGCTCTCGGTTCGGGAGGTAGATTATAGAAAGGGAAGGTGTTAGCACCCTTTCTATCCATGGTTATCCATGGGCTCTTAGATACTTGCTCAATGTGTTTTCAAAATGGTTTGTTTGCTTTTCAATGTGGGTTTAAAAAAGTTTCTTTTGAAAAATTTCAGATCGACTCGTACGTCAGAGTGTTTGAAAAGTTTTGCTTTGAAAGCTTTTGAAAAGTGTCAGTGTGAAAAGTCTTTTTGAGTTTGTTTGAAATTAGAGCAAGTATACTTGAGAACCTACCTACCCTAAGGAATTCGTCTGTGTAAGAGTCCTTAAAAGTAGTGCCATCCCACCATTGAGAGGTAGGTAGCACCACCGTTGGAGGTGTTCGGGTCAATTCGAAGGTTCGGGACATGGTGATCACCAGAGCAATGGGAAGACACCTTAGAAGCTACCCTCATGCCAGGTTCCCGGATCATGAGGACTTACTAAGACGTCCTCTACTCGACGACCACCTTTCGAAAGGCAACAGTGAGGCGTACCCTAGGGGTGGTGTGTGCGAATTGTGTGTCATGTTTCAGTTGTTTGTCTTGTCATGTTTGTCGTGTTCTACGCTTGATTTTATTAAGACATTCATTCTTTCATGCTTGGTTAACAGTTAAATATTTTTGCGAGGAAACAAATCTAAACTATTACAAATGGCGCGGGTCCACATCGCCAAAATTAAACCGGACCCGATTTAGCGGAAAAATAAATAAAGCAATAAAGTAAAAGTGCGAAGAATAAATTTACGTGGCTTTGGGAGAGATACAGAATTATGATAAGTAATAAAGTAAATGCGCAAAAGAAAATAATTAAAACAAAACTAGGGCGTTGGACCCTTTTGCAAATAATTAAATTACAAGAATTAATTAATTAGAATTAAATAAGGAATTAGAATTAAAATTCAAAAAGAAAATGTTTTTTAGATTTTTATGTTTTTATTTATTAAAAGAAAAAAAAGAGTTAATTGAAGTTAAACTATAAGGCAAACCCTAATTCTAATGTTTTTATTTATTAGGAAAGAATTAAAATATAATCTACATTAAACCCTAAATTTATTCATGTACATTTAATTATAAAAATAAAATAATAAATAAATAATATTGTGAAAAAAGGAAAAATTAAAAAAAGATATAAAAACTATCAATTAATCTAATTCTACATTTTTATGGATTTTTATTAAAAAAGGAATTAAAATTGAAAACCTAATTAAACTAAATAATTATAAGTATTTATTATGAAAATAATTAATACATAAATATTTATTAATTTTTGGCCTTTTCTGATTTTTTGAATGTTTTTGTATTTTGTAGAAAAATAAATTACTTGAATTAAGACAATAAAATAAATAAAACAACAAAAATAAAAGTGAGAAGAAAAATATAAAATGCAAACCAGGGTGGGGTGTAGCCCCAGATGGGAGGTGTAAAATTAAGAGGCCTGGCCCAATTGAGTTTGCCACATGCTGACTTTCCTGGATCGTGTGCTAGTGCATTGACCACGTTCACCATAGGCCTGGGATCTGAGCCCTTGATCTGCCCCTCCTGGACACCTGTGCATTTGGATCTTGTGGACACACGGTATGCCTCATTGCTGACGCTGCATAGGAAAATGGTTTGAAGAATAATAATGAAATTTGCAAGACCTGGGACTTGAACCCAGGTCTTTGAGGTCATATGTACAACGTGTTACCATTTGAGCCAAGCGCGTTTAGTTAACATATAATATCAAATGAATATAATAAATAAAGCATGGTGTTAGTGGACAATCTGGCGCGAATTTTCAAACTAGCCAATCATGTAGTGACAACGAGGTTGTCTTCTTCGTTCTTTCTGAAACACAAGCGTATGGCCACGGTTTTTATAGCGTTGTTTTAGAGGTGATTCAAGAAAATAGCGAATAGCTCCATTCTCAACATAAATAGGGCGCGATGGTATGAATCTTTTCGTCTCTAAGCACTGAGTTCAGCCATGGTATTCAGAAGTCCTAATTTTTCTTCTACACAAAATCCCCAATTTTAGAAACCTGCAACCCTAAAAATCGCATATGGTGGAATCGTGTATGATCAATGAAAACGCAATTAAACACCACAGTTAGCTTTAGAACATTAATATGAACATGAATCAACAAAGAAAAATGCATAAAGATGATGGAATCATGCTGTGCGATTTCAAAAATTCCAAGGTACAGTTGGACTTAGGGGTACCAATTCAGGGCCTTTTGATTGATGTTAAGGATTGAGGAACGTTCAAGGACGTCTCAGGATGATGATGGAATGGAAATTTGTGCTTGAATCGCCCTTGAAACTAGATTTCAGTGTTTGAGTTTTTTGTGAAAAATTTCAATATGCAATGCTTGTTTTGGGCGCAGCTTTTTGTCTAGGATCATTAGGGTTCTCATGCTGAGTATGTATAGAGGCTTTTAGGTTAAGAATATTAAATAAAATCCATTGAATTCATTGTTTGAAGATTTGATTTGCTTAAGAATCTTTTCTAATCTTTTCATGTGCATTTTGGTGTCAATTAGTTCCAATCAAGCCAAAACCTTCTATATTAGCATGTGCACGAAATCTCAAGTTCAAATCATGCATAAAAAGATTTGTTTAGGTCAATTTTATATTTTTCACATATTAAAATAATTTAAATGAATTAATATTGATATGAATTCAAATAAATAATTAAAAAATATGAAAATACTTCCCTTTGGGCCTAATGGTCGTGCATAGGCTTGGCATGAAGAAACTTGGAAGAAAAATGGGCCCATTTGCATTTTTAGGCCTTTTGCATCAATGTTGACTTTCAAAAATTTCCAAAAATTTCCCAACTTCCACAAGGCATAACTTGGTCAATGTTTAAGCTTTTCACATGTTCTTGGACATTTTGGAAAGGTCTTTGAGTCCTTTAACCAATGCCTTTGGTCCCATGTCATTTTGATTTACCAATCTCAAGTTATGGCCTTTGACTTAAAGTCACTTTTTGTTGACTTTTGAAAATGACCTATAATGTTGAAATTGATAACTTTTTGTGAGAGCATTTCTTGGACTTGGAACATGAAGATGAATTGTAGGAAATGTCTTTCTCTTCAAAATGAGCTTTGGATGGAATTTTTCTGATAATCCATGTGAAAGTTATGCCTTGGTCAATTTCAGTTGACTTTTTCAGCTGTCCAAATATAGCAATTTTTGCATCTTTGATGATTTCTGAGCCAAATTTTGAGAATCATGATCAAGCATTGATCAAATGATGTTTGTGGCTTCAAAATGATATATTGACCAAAAATTTGAACTTTTGACTGTCAAATGACCATTTTGCCCCTACAGTTGACTGTAGTGCAATTTAGGGTTTTGACTGTGCAATTTTGAGCTGAATGCCTTGAAACTTGATATGAGGATACTTGACCATCTTTGTAGGCATGTGAGACTTGATTGGGCCTTTGAAAACTTCCTTTCCTTGATCAGAACCCAAACCCTAGTTTTGACTGTCTAGGAGACAGTTGAGCTGCATAGTCCTTGGGGGATTTTGTGACCTTGACTTGACAATTTCTTGATGAATATGGGAGGGAAAATTTTGGGGTACAACAAGGATCATAAGAGCTTGAGAATAAAATTAACAAAGACCATGAAGGTCAGTACCAATCACATTTTAATCATGCACAATTAATTCAATCACAACTTCATGAACACAATAAAAGATGGAACCTACATAATGCACTAGAAGGTTCAAACATTCAAACATGAGGCATTCAAATGAAATGGCTTGGGCTAACATGGACAATCAGAATCAACATGATCATTAGGTTCCTAATTATAGGCCTCACTCAAGTTCATTGGCCATCAAACAAATGGAAACAAGACATGCAAACATAATTGGATACCTTCACTTCACAATTACATCAAAAATAGAAATAATGGTCCATAATTCCAACCAAAAAAGTACTAGAATCTTTGAAAGGCATAAAAGTCAGAATGCAAGCCCTAAGTTCATGAATGATTGAGGAGGAGACCAAATGAAGCTCAAAGTTCAAGACTAGTTGGCAAAATTACCAAGCTAGACAAGTTTTCAAAATAATCTGTGGAAAAATGTCAAACCAAGTTAGAAAAAATCAAGATGAATGGTTTTAAGATCCTCCATGCATTCATGAACCCTAATCAAGACTTGGATCCTAATAAAAATCCAAGGTACAAGGTTTTTGAACTTGAAACTTGCACCATAAGCAATAAAACCCTAAATTTTGACTTCTAATCCTAAATATTAATTAAATAGGATCAAAACTCAAACAAATTAAACCAAGGTCATACCAATCACCAAGAAACCCTAAATGTCAGAAAATATATTTTTTCACATTTTTTTTAATTAAGGAAAAATCAAAAATGAAATTAAAATCAAACAATTATTCAATTAACAAATATTCACATATGAAAATGATATTTAAATCAAAAATTCAGAAAAGTGCCCAACAAAAAATATATTCAAATATTAGAACTAAAGACACACATGCCTGATTTTTTGTGGAATTTCTGAATTAAAGAAAATATTAAAATAAAAAATAAACAAACAATTAATAATTGAATTATTATTTAAATGGAAAAATGAAAACCCTAGCCAAAAATCAACAAAAGGTCAAAAATGAAATTATATTCTAACTCCATGACTAAAAACAAGCTTACATAATTTTTTTGAGAATTTTTGAATTAAAGGAAATATTAAAGTAAAAATTAAACAAAAAATATTAAAAATAACCTTTGAAATTAAATTTTAAATCAAAAAATAAGAAAAATGATGAACTAAAATCAGAATCAATTTTTACATTATTTTGTGAGTCTAAAACAATTTTTGTGGATTTTTTAGATCAATAGAACTATTAAAAAGATGATAAAATTTGAAAAAAATTAACTAATTAAACCAATGAATTTTTAAACCAATCAAATTATTTTTAAAAAACTTCAAAAAAATATGACAAATACTAGAAAATAATATTGACTTATAGTAATTTTTTCATGATTTTTGAAAATGTTTTGATCAGAAAATAAAATCAAGAAAAATGCCAAATAAAACAAATAATTCAAATAAGCCAAAAATTCAAACGGACCAATCAGACAGTGCCACCACATCATCTTCAACCTTTGGACATTACAAAAACGCGCACAACATTCAGGTTTAGGGCTCAGGTTCAGATCAATCATGCATACTCGTCTATACATCATTTTTCATGAAATCAAGGGAAATTTAAAGTAAGCATTTCATACTTCACGTTGCAATTGGAATCAAATCAAAACATCAACCATACTGTTCACAATTTAGCCAGGAATATGAACAAAATCATTATGAATCGCAAGTTTCAGAGTACTCAAACATGCATAATTCACCAAATCAAATGCTATAAAGCTTCAGAATCATTCCATTAACATCATTGGATGCAAATCCAAGCTTAAACACTTCAATAAACAAGCATATCTTAGAAATTGAAGTTTAGAAAAATTACCTCAAGGCAAAAAGTGTTCTACTGTCTCCTTCACTCCAGATGCAAACAAATGGTTCTAGCTTGATCTACTCCATTTGTTGAAGCTGAATCCACAAGAATTTTGAAGAAAACACCAAGGAATAGAGAGAATCGAATCAAGTTGCAGAAGAAGAAAGTAAATCTCAGATATGAAATTCTTGAAAATAGAGCATTCTCTCTCTCTCTCTCTCTCTCTCTCTCTCTCTCTCTCTCTCCTTGCTTGCTTCTTCTTATATAGAGTTTGTAGAGGAGCATAGAAGTGGAAATCTGTCCTTAAAGCTGTTGGAGGGCAGGATTGGGAATTTTGGCCAAAAATGAAGTGTATATTGAATCAGGTGATTTGCTCATGCGTTCTTCTGCCTTTTATGCATTTTGTGAGCCAAATAACTTCAGAAGATCTTGCTTAGAATCTTGGCCCTTAATTCCATTTGTTCAAAGAGTGTTGGAGTTTTTGCAATTTTGGGCAATTTTGGTGATTTTCCAAATTCAACAAGTACAAAACCAAGCCTGGCACGAAATGGTGGGTGTGTTGGGCCTCAACATGTTGAAAATTGATCATGGGATGGATTAGAAACATAGAGAAAGTCTGAAACTTGAGTTTTCATGAATTGGCCATTTTGCTTATTTGTCAAGTTTCAATAAAATGCCCCAAAATTCCAAAACTCACAACTTGCTCATAGTTTGGAATTTTTGCACAAATGAGCACAATTTGGAAAGGTATTGAAAAGATATACAAACCCTTAGTTTTTAGTTTTTGCAAATTAATCCATTAAGGTCCTCAAAATTTGGCTTGAAATTCACTAAATTTGGAAAATGACCTATAATTTTGTGACTTCAAAAGACCATAACTCTTGATTCCTTTCCAATTTGGACATGATACCATAAGGAGGTGAAAGATCATTCTCTTAGCTTTCCAAGAATATTTCATTTGCATTTTTGTGATCAAAGGTGAATAAAATATGAATTTTTGAAATTAAGTCCTCATTTTCCAAAATTAGAAACTTTTAGGGTTTCTTCAAGAACAAGTTTCAACCCAAACTTCGATCTCCTTGACCCAATGACCAAAATGGACTTGAAATATGAAAAGTGCATCCTTGAATTGATGGTTGACCAAAAGTTCTCTTGGTCAACTTTGACTTTGACTGATTTTGACCAAAATGACCATTTTGCCCCTTTGAATCAATTGATCCACTTCCCTTCAAAATTGATGACCAAAACTTCAAGCATATGATCTTTCAAACATATAGAGGCCTTGTATAAAGTTTCACTTCAAAATTCTCAAGAAATCCTGATAAAAACCCAAACCCTAGTTTTGATCAACACCTCAAGAGACTGATGAATCATCTTCAAAACTTCAAATCCTCTGGGCATCATGACCAATTCCTTGTGCAAAGACTTTTTAAAATACCAAAGAGATGTTGTAGCTCCCTAAATCCAGACTTGTACATTGGCCAATAGCCTTGCTCAAACAAAACCCTAATTTGACTGATGAATCCAAAGAGTGATTCTTATTATAATCAAACACAAACTTCAGTCCTCTGATGATCCAAAGAGATGAATGAAATATCTTGAGATATGCAATAACTTTTGAGCTTGAAAGATCCAGAGGTTTAGATGATAAGATTCTACTTGAGCAACTTGTCAATGCAAACAACTTTCAAGGCTCATGGAAGACTTGATAACCAAAGTATTTTGATCCAATCACAATGTATGATGCAATGCAATCATGATATTCATGATGAAACATAAGCCTAAATCAAGAGGGTAAATTTTGGAGTGCAACAGCTGCCCCTATTCAAATATCTTCAAAATGGTAAGTGAGAAAAGTGATAACTTCGAGCGTACAGGGTTGAAGATGTTTGAATACGAAAGAACCAGAAAATTTACACTCTTGAAGAAGAAAGAAACAGAAGAAGAAAAACCCTAAATCATGCGTCAAAATGAAGTTGTAACATAGGTTGAAACAGAATGAAGACAAAGAATAGTAGGTACAACTAAACTTCCGGACAAGCATGCCAGGGCAAAACTGGCCTTCAAAAAGGGGTGAGATAAAACTCAAACCACAGAGTATAGGCGAAACTAAGCTCTGGAATAGAAAACGTACACGGGCGAGGAGGCGAAACTCTGAGCTCAACCCAAGGCAAAAGTGGCTAGAGTGCGTGACTCTAGGAGCACTTGCTAATCTCAACTAAGATAGACAGTATGAAGGAACTGAAAGACTCTCAGAGATGAGGAACAGAAGCGAGACGAAACTTGACTCAAAAACCAGTCAGACGAAACTAGACTAGATGAGTACCAGGATAAAACTGGATTTCACGCATGGGTAACGAGGCAAAACTTGACCCAAAGCAAAGTGATGAGAGTGCACATTTCTCAAAACACTTGCTGGTCTCAGATCAATGGATAAACAGTGACGAAAACTGATAGAGGAATCCAAGGAACAAAAGAGACTAATTTCAAACCAGGGACGCAGTACAAACACTGCACTCGGTAAACGAACACCGTCAAAGGGTCCAAGGTTTGAAAACAAAGACGAGATAAAACTCGATTCAAAAACTAGTTAGGCGAAACTAAACTAGATGAGTACCAGGACGAAACTGGATTTCATGCACAGGCGACGAGGCGAAGCTCGGCCCAAAGCAAGGAGATTAGGGCGTACACCTAAAAACCTGCTGAAAGTGAATATCAGGATGAAACCGGTATTCGAAAAGGTACATCAATAGACATTGGAATGAACCGGAGAGGATAGTGAAGGCTAAACTCGAGAAGACCGTGCCAGGGCAAAACTGAACTATAGTCAAAAGTAGACACTCAAACAAACAAAAGATTGACGTCAGAAGGATATTGGTATGGGGAGGAAACTGAGATAATGAGGACGAAGACCTCGCTGGGGATTTAACCCGAAGTATTAGTCAAATCACTGGGGATGACGAAAATAATAATGGCTTATGTTCCGATGTATGTTTCAAATTTTTATAGCGCAATGCTCCATATAATGGAAATGCTACGCGTTTAGGTAGATGCAATGTAATGATGCATGTTTATAAGTTTCACTGGGGAATGGCCAATTGAGAAGCCAATAACCAAGAAGTCAGGATCTGACCAGACTTGCAAAAATAAATTGCAAAATCCAAAGGAGAGGGGAAAATATGGGGAACCACCAGAGAGAACCTTGAAGAGATGAAGCTTCGCGGAGAATAACAAACGAGAAACCAATAGAAACGGGCTACAAACATCGAGGGGAGCTGCAAAAATAAATTGCAAACTCCTAGAGAAGATCAGATCAACACTGTAGATTCCGGAGAGGGACGCCTATCTGAATATTAGACATTTGAGAGAGAAGATCAGGGTAAGACTGTAATCTCTGGAAAAGACATTACACGGCCGTGTTGATGGATGACACCAAGACAACAAACCCGACATGAAGGGTGAACACCCTTGCTGGGGGAACAAAGCTCTGCTGAAGGGGTGGGACTTCACCAGGGATACAAAACTTTGTTGAAGATTCTTGTTGGAGAGAGATTCTTTAGAATGCAACCAATGGATGGATCATGCAGATAGTCTCATAGTACCGACCTTACTGGGTATAAGGAAAGATCTTAACATAAGGATGCTCCAGTCAACAAAACAACTGGTAAATGAGAGGTCAAGGCGAGGAATCTCTGTTGGCACTTCTTGTTGGGGAGATGAAACTCCTAAGAATGTGAGTTCCCCTTTAAACGACTCCACTGGGGGTGTGTGGCGTATCCAAACTTGAAGTCTTGGAATGAAGCTTTTGAAAAGAGAAGATTCTTGGGGCGATAAAACTTTGCTGCGGAAACGAAACTTCACTGGGGAAACGAAACTTCAGAGGATAAGAAGAGTCCTAACATACATGGGCTCTGTCCAAAAAGAAGAAAACCAAACATTCCCTTCCTGACAATCATTAAGCTCTTTACAGGTGTTCAATGTGTAAACTCCTTTTTGATGTTTAAATAAATGTTTTGCATACATAAAGATGTTTATTTTGGGAATGACAAACCTGATGCGATGATTATTTAAGCCCTGAAATTGAAAACCTTAACAAAGTGTCGCATCTCTGTTGTGAATGACTGACTGGCTAGAGTGCAAAAATTTTAAAACCCTTTCTTCTTATTGACAAACGAGTCAAGATGCGGGTGATAAGATACCAACATGAATATGCAGCGCATATTTGGGAGTTTAGGAAATGTTATCCTATTGTAGTATGCTTTCGAGTTAAACCCTAGTTTCAGTTAGGACTTTTAGAGGTTGTAACGTGGCTTGGTTCGAGGTTTTTATAAAAAAGTTTTTTAAGGCTCAAGTTATCTGGTTCCCACCCCCTTCATGATATTATCCTGTCCTAAGTTCAGTTGACTTATCACAAGCATTCATCTTTCAAAAGGATTTATAATGGTTGAGTGATCACGACAAGTTCTCCAACATGATTGTCACTTAACTTCTGCCGCTTTTGTTTTTTTGATGTTATTGTTCCTCTTCTCTTGATGAAAATTTTATTGAATAATCTTTTTTTGTGGCCTTTTAGGCTCTCTTTTCCCTAACTTTTGCCTGTACAAAATATTTTGAATTTCAAATTTGGGGAGTCCAGTGGGATGCCCTAACTTTTGCCTAAGCGACTTGTTCTCAAGTTTCGACTTAGTAGAGCTTTTTGTTTCTTTCTTATTCATACTTTCCACCTCGAACAAGTCAATGTGACTTTAGATCTTTGAACTTTTTCTTTCTTTCTCTCTTTTTTTTTTGAAGAAAACAAAATGCCGTAGTCCTTGGTCGGTGAGAGATATCCATTATTGTATCGATTCAATCTTGACCTCAGGGATTTGTGAGGAAATGATCATCGTGGTTTAGACACACATTTCCCTCTTTTTGCATGATGTGAAAGATAAAATGTAGTGATCCTCAGAGGGGTCATTCTTTATGAAATTTGAATGCTTGGGCAAATCAACTGAACATCTACCCTGCCCCTGGTTAAAAAGTTTTGTTTTTTTTTTAACGGAAGAGAAACTCCTACTTCGAAGGCCCAGAGGGGTTAACGAGGGTCTAACTCCCTTATATCTCCAGTGTTTGGGGATTGAAACAATGCATGTACATCGTCAACGGGGTTCTACTCAAAAGCATACCACTACAGTCATTGTTTTTAGCTAAACTCCTTCCTCCAAACTCTTGGCTAAGCAAAAGAATTGGCACCGTTGGTATCAAAATGCCCGAAAAAAACCGATTAAAGAGTGATACTGGATGGATTAAGTAAAATGAAACAATTTTTTCTCAAGGAAAGAAAATTCAACGCATCAAAACTAACATTCGACTATAAACAAAATCCTATATGCAGACAATGCTAAAACAATCAATCAAGATAACACATGAAAGTGCGGCAAATAAACATAATAAAGGCCATTATGGGGAAGAAATATCTCCAACTAAGTTCGCCGACCTGCCGTAATCTTGATATTACCCTGACCCATGACCTTTACCAACAACATGGAGCGGTGAATCAAAATTGGCAAGGCATCCACAAACAAAGTGAATGAGAGATTCATCAAACATGGAACCAAACATGCCCCTTACGCAGTAGTAGTTGTTATCCGTATTTCAAGCGATCAACCAACCATAACTCATATTACCATTTCCGTGTAAGGCCCACAAAGTTTATATGCACATGCTTATCAAAATATTGGATGTTTTTGCAAACAAAATAGTAAAAAGGGAGAAAAGAAACGCATACGCATACTTGAAAGAAAATATTTTATTGATTTTGAGAGATCAGTCTGTGAAAAAGGTGTTTACACTTAGAAGCAAGTAATTCAAAATCAAAATAAACAAGTGTTTACAAATGGCAATGTAAATGTGAATATCCATCAAGTCCCAACTCTGCTATGACTCTTATGACTCTTATCTTCCTGCTTTCAGATAGATTGTTCTTGGATTAGCCTCGAGCTCATGCCAGGTGATAGAACGAAGGAAGGAAACAAAGGAATTCAGGATGAATGTAGTCATTCGCTTTAAGTCCTTAACTTTTTCCTGAATCGACCTTTCGGGTTTTCGATTCACCAGGACACCCTCTTTTTGCCAAAACCGCCCTTTCGAGTTTTCAGTTTAGCGGGTTTTTTATTATTTTTATGCAAAGTATTTTTTAACTACGTCAGCATTCACGAGGAGAGGGAAGTACTCTCCATCCATAGTCATGAGCATCATCGCTCCACCAGAGAAAACTTTTCTGACCATGAAAAGGCCTTCATAAGTTGGAGCCCACTTTCCCCTAGGATCTCCCTGGGGAAGAATTATCCTCTTTCCCGTAGACGCTTTTACTGGTTCAGATAAATCACTCAAAGATTTACTCTGATTCTTTCCAGTTAAAGAATATTCAAGATATGTTTTGGTTCACTTTAAACCCCTCAACGGTTTATCCTGATACTTTCCAAAGGGACACTTTGGGTTCAGATAAATCTCTCAATGGTTTATTCTGATTCTTTCCTACAGACGCTTTCTCTGGTTCAGATAAATCATACAAAGATTTACTCTGATTCTTTCCAGTTAAAGAATATTCAAGATCTCTTTTGGTTCAGTTTAAACCCCTCAACGGTTTATCCTAATAATTTCCAAAGGAACACTGCCGGTTCAGTTTAAATCCCTCAACGATTTATTATGATTCTTTCCGCAGACACTTTCTCTGGTTCAGATAAATCGCACAAAGATTTACTCTGATTCTTTCCAGTTAAAGAATATTTAAGACCTCTTTTGGTTCAGTTTAAACCCCTCAACGGTTTATCCTGATTCTTTCCAAATGAACATTTTTGGTTCATATAAATCTCTCTAAGATATATTCTGACTCTCCCCAGTCAAGCAACATAAAAGACTTCTTCTGGTTCAGATAAGTCACTCCAAAGATTTATTCTGATTCTTTTCCAGTTTGAAATCAAGTTCAGACTTAGTCCATTTTCTGTCAACAGACACCATTGGATGGCATCTATAAGCCCATCTCTGGCAAATCACCATCATTCCTCCAAATGGCATCTATAATCCCATTCCCATCATCTTCGAGTGCAAATTTCTGGGCACTCTAGTGCCCAATCATCTTCCACCTTCAAGTCACGAATGGCGGATCCGCCAATCTAACACTTCATGTTTAAGAAGATTGCACAGGGACAGCTGTTGTACCCTAAAATTTGCCCTCTCATTTATCAAATATCTTCTCACAAGATCTCCTTTGGTTCAAGACTGTACAAGGATTGATCAGCTCAAGACACCTCCTTAAGCACTGATGACTGAAATTAGGGTTTGAGATTGCACAAGGAAAATTGAACTTTTAATGCCTCATTTGACTTTCATGGATCATTATGGACCCTCAAGATTACTCATGTCAAGTTTCAAGTCTTGGATCACATTTTTGCTCAGTCAATTGAGTAGTTGACCTAAAAATCAACTATATTGGGGAAAAAGTCAACTATGGTCAGTTTACAGTCAAACTTGATAATTTTTTCATCCATATCAACATTGTGAACTCATATATGTCATTTGATCCAGTTTGGACCACAATTCCTCAAGATTTGATCAGATCATCAAAAGGGCAAAATGGTCAAAATTAGGGTTTTGACTGGGAAAGGACAATTTCTGATTTTTGACCTAGCAAATGTTTAATTGGTTTGAGGCATAATACCAAGAGTTCAATTGCATCATTTTTACCAAATGACATGACTCAAAACATCCCCCAAGATCAATTGATTGATAGTTGATTTTTAGTCAATTGATCAAAACTCAATTGTATACTGAAAAGTCAAACTTTGACTTTTTTTGGGTCAAAATCAAGTGTCAAAGATCACAATTCATTAAAACATGTCAAAATATGAAACTTGTTCATCAAGAAATCAAAAATTCAAGATTTCATTTTGAAAAGTCAAAGTTTCCAAACTTAGAAATTTTTCTAACTGTTAAAAACTTCATATTTTTTCACAACTTTGAGCCACTTTTTCACCATGATGCAAGATGATTCAAAAGAAACTTTCAACATGAAAGTTGTAGATCTCCATGAGATATAAAACTTTTCTTTACACAACTTATCCTATAAATGCTTGGATCTCAAGTTATTAATCCATAAAGTCATGATCATGAAACTAAACACTTAGTGAAAATTTTGCCCTAATTTAGGCAGGATTTTAACCTAACTTCATGACAATTTTTCATATAGTCCCAAGGGGAATTTTTTAAAGTGATTCAAAGATGGATTATAGAGAATATTACAAGCTTTCCAAAATGTCCAAGAAATCCTTGAGATCATTCTTGAGTAAGGAGAATCAAAAGAGGAAGTTAGGGTTTCAAACTGAAATTATAGGTCATTTTTGTGATGAACAAGAATTCAAATCTCAAGCCTATGCTGCGCAATGTTGCTTTGAAGGCCTCTAAACCTCAAGATATCTCCCTAATCAGAAGATTACACTTGCTTTTGAGCTATTATCCATTTGATTCAAGCTTTATCCAAGATAATTTTCCATTAATGACACAAAGGCACCATTGCCATTTACAAAAAGCAAGCTTTATGCAAAGTCAACTTGCATTGAGCTTTACACTTGTTCCTTCTCCACAAACTTCCTTTACAAAGTCATATAATCATGTTTAAAGTTGGTAACCACTCTAGATAGATTTATACTATGCACTGAAACCATGTTTGTCAACCTTACTTCAAAAACAAACCAAGAAGCCAAAACATGGGATCTTGTACTTCTGACCACCTCAAGTATCCAAACCTTTTCCATACATATACACAAGTTGTTTGCAATAAAACAAACGCATAAACAAGCCCTAATACACACAAGAACTTAGAACTGTATCAAAAATCACCATTGTTGCACATTCTGACCAAAAGCTTGAAACGCACATCTCCCTCAGGCGTTTTCAAGCCTTTTGGTTCCTAAAGCTTCTAAATATCAAATATAACTCATCCCACACCCTGTTACACGATTGTAACACCATTTGCACCATCTTCCATAACTAAAAAACAGAGTCTGCACATTGAATTCTCTAGACCATTTCAGCCATCCATTGCTCAAGCTAATCATTGCATTAGCTTCCTGGGACCTCAAGGAAGCTAACCTGATCATCACCATCACTTGAAACAAGCTCAAACTTAAAACACGATTTCCAGTTTTATGGTAAGTTTCCCTAACTTTGAACTCTTCATACAAGCATCATTAATGGTTTATTTGTGAAAAAGAAATGTAGATATCATTGTCCCGAAGCTAACCATGTCCTTAGATTTCATTATTATTGCTTGAGTAGTTAGAATTTTGAATCTGAACCTCTGAAAATATTTAGGTCATAATTTGGTACCATTAGAAATTCATGCTCATTTTTTAGAATTAGCTTAAGTTATTTACATATTCAGAATCATGAGGAAATTTCTAACAAGTTTGATGTTTAAAGTTTTATGAATGGTTGAGAAATGATGAAGTTACAGGTCCTTTGGCTGGAGGTTGAAGATGAAGTGTATTCATGACTCATTTTGTATTATATATTTATCATTCCAGTTAAGTTAACGGACTTATAGCCATCCCAGTGGTAAGGCAGTGCGCTAGTAACCAAGAGGGCGGGGGTTCAACACCCAGCACGCTACCTTTTGCATTTTTCACATTTTTTGTCATTTAGCTTTTTTGTTTCAGGAAGCGCTTGGGCCTCCACCCCATGGGCCTGACTTTTTTTTCTTAACAATACTCCTTGTTTCACTTTCTTACCTCCCTGACTTTATTTTTTTATTTTATTTTATTTTCATATTTTATTATTATTATTATTATTATTATTATTATTATTATTATTATTATTATTATTATTATTATTATTATTATTATTATTATTATTATTATTAATGAAAAATCCAAAAACATTTATATTTTATTATTTATATTTATTTAGTTTATTTTTCTTCATAAAACTAAAAGAACAAAAAAACATTTCCTTTAATAAATTAATTTCTTTTTTTTAAAATAATTAGATAATTAGTCTTAATTATTATTATATTATTTTCTTGTAAATTAAAATCAATTTAGAAATTAGGAATTTTATTTAATTAATTTTATTTACTAATTTAATTAAATTCACAAAAAAACCCTAAAAACTTATTTTCTTTAATAAATTAATTTATTTTAGTAACTTAATCTTAGTTTTCTTATTTTTAATTAATTATTCTATTTTAGTTAATTAGGTCAAAACCCCCTCTTTTTATATTTTATATTTTTACATTTTTATATTTATTTTTGTACATTTATTCAAATTCAATATGATTGTAATAGATAATTAGATTTAATTTTCTTGCAATTCCCCATTTGTAATTTGTACACCCCTCCCCTAATGATGTAATAGTGTAGTAATTTTAATTTCTGCAATTTAATGCTTTATATACAAATACTAGTAATTAGGGTTTTGTATGGAAAGATTAAAACCAACAAGTAGCAAACCCTAATCACGACAAATCAAGCATGTAAACCAATACACTTGCACACTTACACCTTTAGGGTAAATCCACTTTGTTGCCTTATAAAAATGGCCATATTATGCATGTGAGGTATCTTAACAAAAACAAGAAAAAAAATACAAGATTATAGTCCCTCGATGATGCTATCCATGTTGCCTTTCAAAATGATCTTAGTCCCTAAACAAAATTCTAAGATATCTTACAACGTTGCTAATCATGGCTATACGATAACCCTTTCCTGTCCCTTTTACATCCAAAGATAGGGTTACTTACCAAATGAATGGTAAGATAACAATGTCAAAGTAAAGAGGAAATAAACATGAAAGACTTTTGAGTAGGTAGATTATTCCTAGTTGATTGCTCAATTTCAAAACAAAAACATCCTTGCTATTTTCAAAACAAACACCAACACTTTCAAAAAACATCTTTGAAACTTGAAAACATTTTCAAAAGATCAACACTTTGTATATATTCTTACGAACGAGAATCATTACAAAGTTTTCCTAAACGGTGGCGCCTTTTCAAAATACTTTCAAAAAACCACACAAAGCACATTTTCAAACAAAAGCAAGTGATCTAGAAAGTAACTAAGAGCCCATGGAAAACCATGGATGAAAATGGTGCTAATACCTTTCCTTTTCATAATCTACCCCCCGAACTCAAGAAAATATCTCAAAGGTCTTTCCTGTTCTTTTCAGCCTTTCCTTTTGGATAAAAGAAAATTTGGTGGTGACTCTTGTTAACCGCAACATTTGCGATCAAACGCAAAACAACCAATTCAATTCTCCCACCGCGTTACACAATTGTACAAGAACATGATTTAAAGATCAATTGCACTAAAATTAGGGTTTTACAAACCACACAAACTTTATGCTTAAGGTAAAAACCAAATGATCAACATACAATTTCTATAAATTAAAACATGTTGACATATAATTAAATCATTCAAATTATCATATCATACCCAAATATTGGCTTTAAATTATACTCATAAGCTTTGGAATGAAGCTTGACTAAATTATACTAGGCCAAAGGGATATGTTCACAACAAAATTCCATAAAAAAATGATATAAAATCGAAACAAAAATGATAAAAGGAGCTCAAGCCTCATGCAAGTCAGAAACCATTCATTTCTCAACTTAAAAGTTCATGGAAGTATCAAAATCAAATTAAAAGATCAATATTAGCTCAAAACTAGGCTTAAATGACCATTAAACAAAATAAATTAGTAAAAAATATTAAAATCAAAAGTAAAATTCAACTAAAATGAGAAACATGATATCAACATCTTAAATAAGCTCAAACATATTTTTGTGGAATTTTGAGATCAATGGAAGTGAGTGAATTATATTGAAACTTCATAAAGAAGCAATAAAATCTCAAAAACCATTAAATCATTTCTAAAATTGTGAAAACCAAACAAAACCTAAAATAAATGAGGTCTAAAACTATCAAAAATTCAGGAAAACTCGAAGGAACATGAAAATATTTTTTTGTGAATTTTTATAGTTCCTAAATTGGACAAAAATAATTTTAAGTAAAACTATGTAAAATAAAACACATTAAACCAAATAAAATATGAAAAATAGAAAATAAATGTTAAAAATAAAATAAAAATCACATTTAGAAAATAGTTTCAATTATATTTCAGTTTTATTTTTGTTTGTATTTTTTGGATCAATAAATAATTAAAATAAATTAAAAGAAGACAAAAGAAATAAATTATAAAATAAACAAAATAATAAGAATTAAAAATAAAATGGTCAAAGCTTCTCATGAGAATCAGCGCAGGGGCCCCACTATCATGCATAGACCAATCACGCACCTCCCCAATCATTGGACGCTAGTGGACAAAAAAGTGAATCAGCCAATCAAAGGCCAGCACGTATAGGTACCAACCCAGAAAATGCAAACCAAAGCCCTAGAAGACGTGATTTTCCAGGAATCTTCTCATCCAATTTTCTCATTCATTTCTCAACGAAATTGAATAGTACAAGCACCAAAGTTGTAGATCTCAAAAAGATCTACAAGTTTTCTTTAAGAATTTTTTGAAAAGGTTGAGATCTGAGAGAGAAATTTGGGCGAGAAGGGAGCATAAAATCAATTTCTCACATATTTTTTCAGATCTGAATAACTCAAAATGCAACCAATATTAATGAAAAAAGTTCTAAAGGGAGAGGTTCAGTAGCAACATAAGAACAACATCAAAACATTTCCAAATGCAATATGCAAAGATCTAGGATTTAATAGGCTTACCTAGTGGAAAATGAGTCCACTACCATCTTATGCTTCAAAATGAAAAAGAAACCATAGATTTCTCTTGATTCTTCTTATTGGAGCTCAAATAAAGAGCTTAGTGAAGGAGATACTTCATAAACTTGCTTGAGGAGATTTGAAGAAATTGCAAGAATAGAGAAAATTGGTAGAGAGCTCAAATCAGCATGTGTGTGTGAATAAAGGCAAGGGTGCTCTTATATAGAGGCTTAGAATGAGGGTTGGATAGTCATTATAAGCTAAGAGACATTGGAGGGTATTATGGGGAGAAATTGCAAAAATATGCCTTGGTCACAAAGCCTGCATTTTGCGTAGAGATAGGGACGCCTTTTGTGCATTTTAGACTGCTATATACGCTGTAGCATGTGACCAAAAGATAATACAAGTTAGTGGAGTGTGAAGAAAGAAATAGAGAAATGGCTATTTTTGGCAAATTTGAGGTTTTTTGTATAAACCATGTGAAATTCCTTGCATGGGTACAAATAGAAGGTTTGATTCTCTTGTACAGGACCCAAATAGATTAGAGGCTTGATTGGAGTCCAAAAGAATGGTTAGAATTGGAGAAATCAAGAAATTGCAAAATTTGACATGACAAAATTCAATAAAATGCAGTCCCATCCTAAAGGGCATAACTTGCTTAATTATTTGAATAAATGGATAAACCCGTACTCTTTGGAAAGGTATTGAGATGTTCTACAACTTTCATGTTGGAAGTTTTCTCATTTGAATGCACTAAAGTCATCAAAACTGGCCATGAAAATCTGAAATTTTAAGAAACGACATATAATCTTCAAAAGTGACCTATAATTATTTGCTCCATAACTCTCAAAATAATCACTTTTTGGACATGAGACCACATTGACAAAGTTTTAGATATTATTTTTCTCTTTCCAACCATGTGAAGTTTGCAAATTTTCAATAAGAAATGAAGATGTTATGAATTTTTGAAATTCAGCCTTATGACTTTCCACACTTAGAAAATTTCCCATTTCACCAAGATACCTTCATGGGTAAGTTAACTCCAAAATTACTCTTTATTTTGAATTTCTTCAATCATAGGCCATATAATGTTGAAATATGATCATTGACTTCAACTTTGACCAAATGTCCACTTGGTCAATAGTTGACTTTTATTGACTTTTGCTCAAATAACCAAATAATCAAAATTAAGCAATTGAACTTTAAACAATGCCAACTAAGGGTCCATAATCCATATGAGAATTCTTTAAGACATATACAAGTCAATGAAAACCAAGTTGCTCAAGAAAAACGTCAGGAAATGCCTGTCAAAAAGTTAACTTTTTAGTCAACTAGGTCAAAACTTGAACAATCATACAATGTAATGCTTTGAATAATCTTGTGATGAATCCAGTGGTCACACTTGAAACCTTGAGCTATCAATTTATTATAGAAACCAAGTCTTTATGGAAATGAATCTCACAACTTTTAAAGGGGCCAGAACCCTAATTTCTAACTGAATAGCTTAGGAGATGGTATATGAAGAGCAAACCCTAATTTCTCAGAGATTCTTGAGAAATTCAAGGAGCCAATGAACTTGAATCAATAAGAAGATCATGAACATGAGGTCCAATATAACTTGCTTTGAGAGACTCAAACTCTTTCCTGATGGATAATCTTGAGCCAAGAGAAACCCTAAGAACCTTGATCCCATGAGTGTAGCAATGAATATAAATTAATGGGGAGCATGCAAATGCAATGCAATAAACCAGATGAAAAGATATAAGGGTAGGAAAAATTTGGGGTATGAAAGGTATGTGCTTTATACAAGAGACAAAGCTTCAAAAATGTAAGATAGTCTAGTGGCTGGTATGTGGGGATCTTCAGATTGTGGATGGTCAGCAAAGGGGTTAGAAGGTCATTCTTGAGGCATTTTGACTAAATGGAAGAAAGAGTCGATTGTACATGTATTCAGCTTCAAGGGGAAGGATATCTCGAAATTAATGTGGTATGGAAAGGTACAAATTGTTACTTTATGAATATTTAATCTCCTCTTATGTTAGAAGATAAGAGTTTGTTATGGTTAGAATTATTGAATTGGAAAGATAAATTAGAGCCAGGTGAATGGGTGGTGGGTGGCGATTTTAATGCAACAAAATCGTTGGAGGATAGAAGTGTTAGGAGTTCACACAGTAGAACTACTGAGATGGAGGATTTCATTAGTTTTATCAACCTAGTGGGTCTTGTAGATTTACCAGTAGTGGGGAACAAGTATACTTGAATAAATTCATATGGAAGTTCAAGTAGTAGAACTGATAGGTTTGTATTGTCATAGGGTTTAGTAAATGACTGGAAAGTTGTATCTCAAGTAACTAGTAACATGGATATATCAGATCATAGGCCAGATTGGATTAAGGCTAATAATCTAAACTAGGATCCTAAGCCATTTAAAGTATATAATTGTTGGGATGATCATAAGGAATTTTTGAAATTTGTAAAGAAAAAATGGGACTCTTGTTCAGCAAAAGGGAAGAAATCTTATGTTTTAAAAGAAAAATTCAAGTTCCTAAAGGAGAGACTTAGATGGTGGAATCATATGGTTCCTAAATGGCGATTCCCCTCATTCTGCGAGGATGTTGCTAGGGTGGCATCACTCTAAATGTGGAACTTGAATTCATCTTTATTTGAGACTCTCACAAATATAACAATACACAATCCCTCAAGCACAATGGATTTGTAAAAGGAAAAGTGTTTTTAAGACTCCTTTCATTTAGAAGATGAGTCCCTCTACTTGGGCGAGTCCCTCAACTGAAGGCGATCTTTTTAATGTGAGGTGATTCCCTCAACTTGGGGTGATTCCCTCAGTTGAAGGCAGTCTTTTTAATGTGAGGCGAGTTCCTCGACTGAAGGCAACCTTTTTAATGTGAGGCGTCTAACACCCAAAACCCCACACATGAAGAATCGAGTAATTTAATTATAAATACAACCACATTGGGTGTCACACACATTAAAAAACACATATATTGCTTCGTAACACAAGTTTCAACTTAATAATTCAAAGACACGTGTTTCTAATTAGGATTTTTACATGACATCAACTCATATGAATCGTACCTAGGATGTTTACACGACATCCAATCCATCTGAGCAGTATCACATATTTAAATAATAAGACATTTCATAACATGTCATCACACGCTCTCCCAATTATTCAAGGAGTCATCACAGTGTTGGCTGAAGATTTTGATAATGATGTTAGAAGCCAAATGAATTAAACGTTTCGATCGAAATGAGGTAAAGCATCATGTTTCGAAGTAGCAGAAGCAGTGTTTCGAATAAGTATGTCAAAGCTTGGAGCTTCGAGTGGCAATTATGGGAACATATCTAAAGAAGTTTCGAAATAACAACAAGGCTGTGTCTGGGAAGAGCGTTCGAAACGGAGAAGTACCAAAGCATTTGAAATTCAAATGGAAGCGGGACATTCGAAGTTTGAAAGTTATATGCTGGAGCATTTGGGGACACGTGGAAGGAAGAAAGAGGCATTGTTCTGCATGTTCTGAACGTGGCATAATCCTGTAGCGAGACCGTTATGGTCGAATTAGTATAAATAGAAGTCTTAGTATTAGGATTTCGTGTGTCATATCTATTATACAAAATACTCAGTAACATTCAAACTACCACATGGCAAGGGAAACGAATGCAAGAGAAATGTATGTATGATAGCACCATGTATTTCTGATTTAATGAAAACCTTTTACCATTCCCAGCACTTTCCTTTATCTTTTTGTCAAATAGCATTTACAAGTTTTCTCATTTACAGTCTTTTCACTTCGAAATATCTTCTTCAAAGCTTTACATTTTAATGCTTTCTTCACATTTCAAGCAATTTACATTTTAGAAAACTGTCATATTTTCCATACCTTTACCTTCAAGTTTTATCCTTCGAACGCATATTTTTACTTAAAGTCATTTACAGATTTCTTGCATTAAACGCTTTCTTCACATTTCAAACCTTTTACGTTCCAGAATTTCTTTACATTAATTGTTTCATAATTCGAAACCATTTACTTCACTTTTATGCAATTTTACATGTCTTTACAATTAGCATTTATTCATGTAACTTAGTTTCGTACACGCACATTTTGATTACATCTTTAGACTTTTAGAGAGAGAAATCGAAATAAGCCAAACACTCAAATATCAACCATGAATATATGTTCGATCGTGAGAGTAACCTTAATATCCAAGGAGTCCTAGGATCAATCTAGTCGATCCTGTGAGTTACCAGAGGAATTGAATAACAGTCAGAAAGATTATTCAATAGTTTGGAAGACTAGCGGTTGTTTACCAGAAATCACTGGAAACAAATTGGCACACCTGGTGGGACCAAAAATTGGATATTAGAAATAAAGATTGTTGAGACATAACCATTACAAAAAACGTTGGAACCTAAGAAGTTTGTTGTTTTATGAACCTGAGAAGTGGTAAGATAACCAACAACAACCAACCTTTATCCAGAAGAAAACGTTTGGACAAAATGTCTAATTCTGACAATCAACAAGGGGACCAAAATGGCCCACATACAATAGGCACTAATGCGTCCACTTCGATCGGAACATCTAATGTAATCCCTTCGAACGCACAGTCTGTTGCATCTTCAACCAGTAACGTAGCCACCAATGGAGTAAGTGGCATATCAACTAATAGTTTGATCTTAGGAAATACTGGAACCATTGGTTACCCTGGGGGATTCGTTCCACCATCAGGGACACAATCCCATTTCACCACTCCATTAACTAGACCACCCGGTTTCGATGGGAATAGAACCAGAAATTCCTCTTATGGAATGCCAACGTCTTTTATGGCAGGTTTACACAATTCCACATCGAATTCATCTCCACAACTAGGGTTTGGGTCTGGGGCGAATCAGTTTATGACAAATAACCAAGGGTCAGTGGGTTATAGCACAATGCATATCTTAACCACAGACAACCAGTTGGCTTTTAGGCAATTGATGGATGACAGTAACCATAATATGATAGGGGTGTTAGCACAAACCATGCAGGAGATATTTGCCCCAATAGTGCAAAATGTGACTGTGACAAACAGAGAAAACGCTGACAATATGAGTCGAATAGCAGATTTCTTTGCTCCCCCAGAAAGGCGTAGGCAGAATCAAGCGGGATTTCGAGCAAACATGCCTGTTATAGAACAAATTGCTAACGACCCAATTTATAGACCACCCAGGGAAGAAGTTAATTTAGGGGCCAGGGCACCAAGGTTAGAAGTCCCAATAATCCCGGGCCCACAAAGAGAAATTATGGAACCAGGGGCAAGGGTCGAAAGGCTAGAAGCCCCAGAGTTTCGGGAAGAACAACCTAGGGGAGTTGTTTTGGTTGGTCGAAATCAAGATGCCGATGCTGTCGTTCATAGAATTCGAAACGATAACATCTTGGCAGAAAACAACCTAACCACCATGATAGAGAGAGTCATGGCCCAGAATGGCCTCAACACAGGTATGAGAAGGCCAAATTACGCTTCTCCTATATTGGATTGCATAATGCATACTGATTTACCAAAGGGATATAAAGTCCCTAAATTTACAAAGTTCGCTGGGGATACCAATGAGTCAACAGTCGAACACATAGCGAGATATCTAACCGAAGCGGGAGATATAGCCAATAATGAAGATCTCAGGATCAAATACTTCCCAAGTTCCTTGACAAAAAACGCCTTCACATGGTTTACCACTTTGCCTCCTGGGTCCATTGACACTTGGGCTCTCTTAGAGAGATTATTCCATGAACAATTTTACATGGGACAGTCGAAAATAAGTTTGAAGGAATTGGCCAGTGTTAAGAGAAAGTTCACCGAACCCATAGATGATTATCTGAATAGATTTAGGCTTTTGAAATCCAGATGTTACACAGTAGTGCCTGAACATGAGTTAGTCGAAATGGCCGCTGGTGGCTTGGATTATTCTATTCGAAAGAAACTAGACACTCAATATTTGAGGGATATGGCTCAGTTAGCCGATAGGGTTCGACAGGTCGAAAGACTAAAGGCCGAAAAAGCCAGAGTCTTTAAGAATAGCAAGAAAGAGAGGATTTCCTATGTTGGGACTGAGGAAGCAGAAGAATATCCTGAATTCGAATTCGAAGAGGTCGAAATCGACCTCGCTGAATTAAAACAGGCCCCGCCTTATTCCTGCAAATCGTTAGTTCCCACAAAAGGGAAAGACATTGTTGAAAATGAGAAAAGTGACAAATTTCCAAAGAAGGTTTATACCTTCGATGTCACTAAATGTGACGAGATTTTTGACTTACTTGTCAAAGATGGCCAACTAATTGTGCCATCAAATGTCAAAATACCTCCTTTGGATCAGAGAAAGAAGAGAGGATTTTGCAAATATCATAGTTTCCTAGGCCACAAAACCTCACAATGTTTTCTTTTCAGGGATCTGATTCAAAACGCGATCAAAGATGGCAGACTAAAGTTTGCTGATAAGGTGAAGATGAAAGTGGACGAAGATCCCTTGGACGTCGCAGACACCAACTACTCCGAGCCTGCATGCATTGGAGAGGTCAACATGGTGGAAACTGATCAAAGCGACGCCCTAACAGGAGAGAAGGGTGCTGAAGTTGAAAACTGGGTGATGGTCGAAGTCAGTAAGGAGGTCACTGAAGACATCCAGAATACGCCAGAGACTTCGATTGTCGCACCTGTAGCTGTTGCAAGAGAAACCCAGGCTACTGAAGGCCAGGGAAATCAAAACCAAGAACTAACACAAGTCACTGAAGGCTTGAGGCTGGAATTGGAGAAAGTCCAAATCACGCAGCCAATTCCCCCTCAGAAGGAAATATGGGACACTCTAGGGGAACCCAGTGGAAAATTTGACTATTTGGTCAAATATTCTGCCCCAGAGAGTTCGAAGGTTCAGATTAAGGATATAAAGCCCACAGGATGGGGCGATGATGAAGCTAAGGGGGAAGATGTTGAAATAAATATGGTGGATATGGAAAGACCTCGCTCTGAGATGGAGGAAATAGAAAAATACTTAGAAAAAGAAAAGTATAGAATGGGGGATAATCACACTGGAGATGCTAGTCTCAAGGATTATCTCATGACATGCCACAAAGGAGATTCAGGCATGATATTGTGCCCTAGGTGCAGCATCCTCTGCAATCAAAGAATCGCTGCGAATTTCGAAAGGGTACAGAGGACTCGAACTGGCAACAATTGGCGCCAGGATAACCAGCTTTTTAGGTGTTATCCCAAGGCTGGAGAAAGTTTGCTGGAATTTGTGTTTCGCTGCTACAAAGGGGCAACCAAGTGCTTGATTTGCCCAAGGTGTTCTGCTATGTATGACCAAAGCATGGCCAGGGCTTTCGAAACGATTCCCTTTGCCCCTTGCTGGAACCATCAAGAAATTGTCCAGATGGGCCCACGTTTCGACAGCAGACACAAACAGCGAAGGCCTGATAGCCCTCACCCCAAGGCTGCTCGAAGAGTGACTTTCAAACTCCCTGCTGAAGTGCCAACCGATAGATGGTTACAGGTCAGAAATGACAAAGGCAAAGATAAATGGAGAAACGCTGAACGAAATGCACGCCATGCTGTGACATACAGGAGGCAATTCAACACAGCAAAAAGGGAGGAGGTGAGATTAGAAAATTACAAAGGAAGGAACCCCATGTCAAGATCCCAGTGGCGCAGACAGCAAAGGATTCGAAAGGCTGAGAGAGAAGCTGTGGCAAACAAAGGGGTTACTTCAACGAAAAACCAAGGTGAATCTAGCACCAACAAACCAAAAAATCAAACTGAAGACAAACCTCCAGTCAATAGGAGGCTCTTCTCTGAAGAACAACGCGATGAACCAAAGGAATACACTCCAGGCCCGGAAGAGGACGAAGATATGATAACAGATAACTTCAAATCAGAGGGGGAGTCTTCATTTAACTTGAACTGTAACGTGGTGTCTGTGCTTCCCTGCGAATTTGGGAAGGAAACCGAAATCAATGAATATGAGGAGGAAGACACCACAGATTTGATGAAACATAGGCCTGTGTGCTACTATGTAATGGACAATGGGGCTGTTGAGGAACAAAATGCGTTCTTCGAACATCCAGAACCTGCAATGAAGAACCATCTCAAGCCACTTTTTATTCGGGCGAAAGTTGGTGTCCATGGTGTGAACAAAGTTCTAGTGGATGGGGGTGCTGCAGTAAATTTGATACCCCATTTCATGCTAAAAAGATTAGAGATCCGCGAAGGAGACATCAAGCCCCATAATATGGTTCTGTCCAATTATGAGGGAAAAGTGGGCAAAACACTGGGAGTGGTCCAGTTGGAATTGACAATAGGCTCAAGCTGTAGGCCCACCATGTTTATGGTGATCGAAGCCAAGGCCAACTATAACTTACTGCTGGGAAGAGAGTGGATCCATGGCATGGGGGCAGTTCCTTCGTCAATGCATCAGCGACTAGTCACGTGGAGAGATGATGGAATCGTGGAAAACATCGAAGCAGACCAGAGTTACTTTATGTCAACTGTCAATTTAGTTGACAAGAGGGATTATGATAAAAATCTGGCAAAGATTGCTCCGTGTGTTCCAAATGATGAGATTAATGAAACTAGAAACGCCCACTACTACATGACCCTTCGTCATGATGGCCTTTACTGGGATAGAACAATAATCAGTGAAGAAGAGGGAGTCGAAAGCACTATACAAAAACGGCCAGCAGGCTGGGACTTCGATAACCTTATCCATGACTGAGTCTACCTTTTTCGAAAGGATTTCGGCCTATATGGCTGAGAACGAATCAAAAGCGGCCTTAGAGGCTGAAATAAATAAATCAACTATAAAGATGAACGAAGTAAGTGGGGATGGTTCGAAATGCCCACCCTTCGAAGAGTTTGAGATGGATCAAAGATTGGATGCCATCTATGATAAAGAACCCTTAGGCTTCGAAAGGGACCCCATAAACTCAGGTGCCAAAATGTTGGCACAAGATCCACTCGAAGAAGTTAACTTAGGGGATGAAAAAACGAAAAGAGTAACCTACATAAGTGCTAAACTTAGCCCAGGCCTCAAGAAGGAAGTAATCGAAGTCCTCAAGGAAAACAAAGATTGCTTCGCGTGGGATTATGACGAGATGCCTGGTTTAAAGAGGGAGTTGGTCGAACACAGACTGCCAATCAAAGATGGCAAGAGGCCCATCAAACAAACTCCCAGAAGATTCGCACCAGCGGTTCTCACAAAAATTAAAGCTGAGATCGAAAGGTTGTTGCGTTGCAAATTCATCAGAACAACAAGGTACGTCGAATGGTTAGCAAACATAGTACTTGTTATTAAGAAAAATGGTTCTTTAAGAATTTGCATAGATTTTAGGGATTTAAACACTGCAACCCCTAAAGATGAATATTCCATGCCTGTGGCAGAGATGCTAGTAGATTCTGCTGCAGGGTTCGAATACTTGAGTATGTTAGATGGATACTCTGGGTATAACCAGATTTTCATTTCTGAAGAAGATGTTGCAAAGACAGCATTTCGTTGCCCAGGAGCCTTAGGCACCTACGAATGGGTGGTGATGCCTTTTGGTTTAAAGAACGCTGGAGCAACTTATCAAAGGGCAATGAATTCAATTTTTCATGATTTCATTGAAACCTTCATGCAGGTGTATATTGATGATATAGTCATCAAATCCATATCTGCAGCAACACATTTGCATCATTTAAGCCAATCATTCGAGCGAATGAGAAAACATGGCTTAAAAATGAATCCCCTTAAATGTGCATTTTTTGTGCAGGCTGGAGATTTTCTTGGTTTTGTGGTTCACAAGAAAGGAATCGAAATCAACCAGAACAAAACCAAAGCCATAATGGAGACGAAAGCACCTACGTTAAAAAGGGAGTTGCAATCTCTACTAGGGAAAATTAACTTCCTCAGAAGATTCATTTCGAACCTAAGTGGAAGAACCCAAGCTTTCTCTCTGTTACTTCGTCTAAAGCAGGGCCAAGCCTTCGAATGGAACGAAGCTCACCAGGAAGCATTTGACAGGATAAAAGAATACCTTTCTCAGCCTCCCATTTTGTCTCCACCTTCATGGGGGAAGCCCATGAGATTGTACATATCTGCCTCTGAAGTTAGTATAGGTAGTATGCTAGCACAAGAAGATAGCAATGGCATCGAAAGAGCCATATACTATTTAAGTAGAGTGCTAAATGATGCAGAGACCAGATATAGCAATTTAGAAAAGCTATGTCTCTGCTTGTATTTCTCTTGTATGAAACTCAAGTATTATATAAAACCTGTTGATGTTTATGTTTCATCTCATTTCGATGTTATTAAACATATGCTTTCAAAACCAATAATGCATAGCAGAGTTGGCAAGTGGGCTTTAGCCTTAACAGAATATTCTTTGACTTTCATGCCTTTAAAATCTATGAAAGGTCAAGTGATTCCTGACTTCATTGTGGACCATTCTTTGGTTGAGCAGACGGTCATGAGTTACGTCGAAATGCAACCATGGAAATTGTACTTTGATGGTTCAACCCACAGGAATGGAAGTGGTGTTGGAGTCCTTCTGATTTCTCCTGAAGGAATTCCAACAAAATTCAAGTATAAATTAGATGGTCCTCGTTGTTCTAACAACGAAGCTGAGTATGAAGCACTCATTGTTGGACTTGAAGCTTTGTTGGAATTGGGGGCAACCAGAGTCGAAATTAAAGGAGACTCTGAATTAGTGGTCAAACAAATCACAAAGGAATACAAGTGCATAAAGGAAAATTTAATGGTATACTTCGTCATAGTCAATAGGCTATTGAGGAAATTTGAATACATGGACATTCAACACATACCAAGAATAGAGAACTAAGAAGCAAATGACTTAGCGCAGTTGGCTTCGGGTTATAAAGTGTCTACCAAGAACTTCAAGGATTTGGTTGAATTAAGGGGAAGAGTTATGGCTACTAGATTCACACCATCGGATCTGGAAAGTATGAGATTGGGATATGCTGAGAAACAGGGATTCAAAATATTAGCCATAAATACTTTGTCATATGCAGATTGGCAAAGTCCACTGAAGAGTTATTTAGCAGACCCAACTCTAAATGTGGATAGAAAGACAAAATATAGAGCATTGTCATATCTCCTCATGGGGAACGAATTGTTTAAAAAGACCCAAGAGGGTGTATTATTAAAATGCCTAGGAGAAAGTGAGGCATATTAAGCATTGTTTGAAGTCCATAATGGGGCATGTGGGGCACATCAAGCAGGCCATAAAATGAAATGGCTGTTATTTCGATATGGCTTGTATTGGCCTAGCATGCTCAAAGATTGCATAGACTTTGCTAAAGGATGTGAGGAATGTCAGAAACATGCAGGAATTCAACATGCCCCTGCAAGTGAGTTGCATTCGATCATCAAACCATGGCCATTTAGAGGATGGGCGTTGGATTTGATAGGAGAAATAAATCCTGCTTCGTCCAAAGGACAGAAATACATCTTGGTGGGAATAGATTATTTTACCAAATGGATCGAAGCTATACCACTGATAGTTGCTGATCAAGAGGCTATTATTGAATTTATACAAAAGCACATTATCTATAGGTTCGGATTCCCAGAGAGCATAACTACAAACCAAGGCTCTGTGTTTACTGGTAGAAAGATGCAAGGATTTGCCCAAGAAATGGGGTTTAGATTGCTAACATCAACGCCATATTATGCTCAAGCAAACGGACAAGTCGAAGCACAAAACTCTGGACCAAATATTATGGGCTTGTAGAACATCTCCTAAGGAAGCTACTAACACTACGCCTTTCCAACTCACATTTGGTCATGATGCAGTGTTGCCAGTAGAAATTCATCTACAATCAGTTCGAATTCAGAGACAAAACGAAATCCCAGCTGCATTATATTGGGAAATGATGATGAATGAATTAGTTGAGTTGGACGAAATTAGATTACATGCATTGGAAATTTTGATGAGGCAAAAAGAAAGAGTGGCCAGAACATACAATAAAAGGGTGAAGAAAAAAGTATTCATTATTAATGACTTGGTTTGGAGAGTGATATTGCCTATGGACAAGAAGAATAAAGCGTTAGGTAAATGGTCACCTCATTGGGAAGGACCTTTTCGAATATTAAGAGTATTCTCAAACAATGCATACGAAATCGAAGAACTCATGGATGATAAACGTATCCTAAAGGTTAATGGGAAATATTTAAAGAAATATAAGCCAAGCCTGCAGGAGATTCTAATAGTAACAACGTAAACAAGATGTTATAAAAAGCCAAGATGGCAAGATAAAATGCCAAAATGGCGTTGTTCGAATATTACACATAAGAAACCAAAATTGTAGTCAAATAAACACCAAAATCTAGAAATAAGAGTTATTTTTCAATCGATTAAAAGTGCTTCGAAATGATTCAAGTTTCTGCTGAGCGAACCGTCTGGCTCCTTCCAAGGTTGCCACTTCTCCTTTAAGTTGTTCTACAGTCTCCATTTCCGCAAGCCCCTGGTTGAGAAGCTCTTCGAATTGGTTACCAGCAGTATTGGTTTCGAAAGCTATTTGTTGTTCTTTAGCCTCCTTAACCTTCTGTTGAAGTTCCAGAATCTGCCTTTCCCAAAGAAGTATGGACTCAGCTCGAGCCTCATAATCAGTTTTCGCCTGCTTCAGATGCATAGCTTGATCCTCAGCTTCTTGAGAGAGTTTCGAAGCTTGTTCATAAGCGGAATCCATGGCAATGCGTTTCTCTTGAACCTTCTTGGCAGCAGATTCGTCTTGGAGAAGTTAACCAGTTACGTTGTCCAGCAAATTCTGAAGATCGAACAAGAGAGTACTAACTGGCAAGGAGCAGGTGGAAAGATTGACCTTTGTGAGCAGCTCCTTCATAGTATAGCAAGCAGTACTATCTTGCTTAAGCACTTCGAATATATCCACATCGAGAATAGTTTTCCTAATTTTATTAAGAAGAACAATTCTTTCATCTGTGGGAAGAGGATAGCTGGTCGAACTTGTGCCAGCCCTAGCAAGTGGGACGTCCCTCTGAGCCAACTTTGCCTTCATGTACCCAATAGGGTCACTTCGTCTCAGAAGTGCCAGTTCCTCGTCAGTCATTCGAGACAGAGAGGATTGAGGGAGTTCCACACGTAAGGGAGCCACGTCCATTTCAACCTCTATGGGTTCGTTGGTTGCATTACCATCCCCTTCATTCGTTTGGTGCTCTTGGTCTTCTTCATCCTCATCCAAGTCCACCACTTTGATACCATCCCTTTCACTGCTATTTGAGTTGGACTCCGTCCCAGCAGTCGAACCGTCATTGGCATTCTCCTCCTCAGATTCTTCGTCTGCAGATTCTTCGGCTCTTTGCCCAGAATAAGTTTTCTCTTCCTTAGTTTGAGTGTCCTTTGGGTCCTCTTGAAGAGTTTCAAGAGGGGACTTTTGAAGAGAAGCCCTTTGCAAATCCTCTGCAGACGTTTGAAGTGTTGTTTCGTTTATCTCTTTCAGAGGAATGGAGGTACCTTGATCATCCTGCTGTTCAGAAGTTCCAGCCAGAACCGCCATATTGGAGGAACCTTTATTTTGAACCAGGTTGCTGGAATCTCCTTGAGGAGAGGAGTTGAGCGGAGCAGCAGCTCTGGATGGTGAGTTCGAAATAGTGGAAGCTGGATTCAAGATGTTCTGCAAGGAACAACAGAATGTTAAAAAATTCACCAAGGTAATAAGAAGTTATTATTGTCAAAATTTAAAGGTTCAATTTACCTGTGGACTCTCGGAGGAGAGGTTACTAGCTATACGTTCCAACGTTGGGTTGGAGGTCGAAGGTGGATTTTTGGATTTGGGTGAGGGAGCAGCATCCCTGGAATCAAGTCCAGAGACACTAGTTGGAACGGTGCTTTTCGAAATATCTTTCTTTGGCTTCTTCTTCGAAGCAGTATTTAAGTTTCCTCCAACCTTGGGATCTTCCCCAGTGGTGCTTGATTTCCGCTTCTTGGGAGTAGTAGGAGGAAGCTTGTTGGTCTGAAAAGATTGTAAACAAAGATTTAGATGCAAACCATAAAGCATGAGTGAATTCGAAACATCAAGGCTAAGTGATTACCGTTGGAATTGGAACACTGGTTGTTGTTGGTATTATTGTTGTTGTTGTGGTTGCAGCAATAGTAGTTGTTTCGGGTGGAGTCACTTTGTCAGTAGTTTCGATGGAGGCTTGAGAGGCACTCCCTTCTTTCGACTTCGAGGCAGCTGTCTTTATCCTGATGGCTGAAAATCGAAACAATTAAAGCAAAGGTTAAAGATATGGAAAATAAAAGACATTTGGGATTTTCCCAGGCATTCGCACCTGTGCCTTGATCAGATTTAATTGACATGGCAGAAAGGTCGTATCGAAGGTGTCCTGGGAAATCATGAAGCCAGTATCGAGCCCATGTCACAGTCTCAGATGGCTTTGGTTTCCTTTGAAGATATTTGAACATCTCTTTGCAAGTAAACCACCAAGAATATGGGGGAAACCAAGCCAGAGCCAGTTCTGAGGTAGGTAATCTGGGAAATTTAGGTGGATGCATTTCGAATGCCAACCTATACCTATCCTCAGGTGACATCCCTGAAGGAAGTTTTAACTTAGAAACTTTTTGTTTAAATTTTTCCTTCAAGGTCTCAGCTGCTTGATGCACAGTGGAGTCCAAGCGCGTGGGGTCATAAGTAGTTTCAAAATAATTTTGGAAAGCTTTAATCTCTTTGGCATGAGTAAACATACCTTTCTTTGTTGGTACCTGCACATCGAAGGCATCAATTAGTTTCTGTTGAATTGTAAGTGTATCGAACATATAAGTTTGATAAAACTTGGTCCACCATTCCAGAAATCCTTTAGCCGTGAGATGGGTAGGTTCGAAGGTTATCAACTCAAATTGGGCAAAGCCTTGATATTATTCTTGCTGTATTTTGGCTTCCCGTTCCTTGAAAGTTCGTCCAGAAGTGATGGCGCTCTCAGTTTGAAATAAAGGTTCAGGAATCAGTTGGCATAAACCAAACTGCCTCGAAACAAAGTTTGGTTGGTAGGCAAAGAGAAAAATCTAGTTTTTGGCTGGAGTTATCCTTGAAGAAATGAGTCTAGGCAGCAAAAAAGCTCTCCATACATCCTGAATCTCCTTGCTCTTGATAGCTTCTGAGAGAGCCATGGTGAACCAAGAAGGTCCATGAGCCCTCGAAGCAAAAGGCGCCATGCTCTCTTCGAACTTGTGCCTTTTGGAGAATATCATGATGTACTTCGAGAATTGGACTTTGAAGTCATCTTTGTCGTCATTGGAAGTTAATCTTCGAAGCCTAGTGCCTTCGACTATCCTATCATTTATCTCAGAATCTTGCTCATCAATGGTGTTGGCGGTTGATAAGGAGGGTTCGAACATGGCATTTAGCCATAGTTGAAGTAACCAAAAAGGGCCAGCCAACAGAATATTTTTGGAGGTGTGGGATTTGAGGCTCGAAACAGCTGACCTCAGGCTTTCATAAAGGTCAACTAAGAGCAGTTCACTTAGGCACACTTTTCGATTTTCATGCAAGTCCCTAGCTAGAGGAATGAACCTACTAGCTACCTGTAGGGATCTACTGCAGAAAACGTATCTTGACAGCCACAGGGTTAAGAAAGCAATGTGCTCTACGTCAGACACATTGTCCCCCTCAGCATGGTAATGACTGATAAACTTGGAAAAACTGGCTAGCTTGACTTCGAAGTCAATTATGCTTGAGTGTTCTTCGTTGTCGGGTATATAAGTTTCTCCCACTGGCGATAGCCCAGTGATGGCCGCTATGTCGAAGAAGGTTGGGGTGATCATTCCACCTGGGAGATGGAAAGTGTTATAGGTACTGTCCCAGAAATAGAGGGACGTGAATAGCAGAGGGTGGCTGTAGGTGAAACCAGGCTTCGATAGTTTAATCAGGTTATAGATGCCTAATTCTTCCCATTGCTGGGATTTCTTAGCTTCTACTTTCTTGAACCAATTTTGATAAGCAATATCAGAGGTGGGGCAAGATCGAAATGGCTTAAAATTACTTTTTACATAATCCAAAACAAAGGGGTCCTTAGGAGGAACAGTTGGGGTTTCTATGGTATTTGAACTAGGAGATTCTACTGCCTTAGGGGCGTCCATTTTGTTAAATAAGGGTTTAAAACTATAACAAACTGGGAAAATCGTCCACAAACTGGGTAAGCGTACTTTTGATTTTAATAGGCTTACCTAGTGGAAAATGAGTCCACTACCATCTTATGCTTCCAAATGAAAAAGAAACCATAGATTTCTCTTGATTCTTCTTATTGGAGCTCAAATAAAGAGCTTAGTGAAGGAGATACTTCATAAACTTGCTTAAGGAGATTTGAAGAAATTGCAAGAATAGAGAAAATTGGTAGAGAGCTCAAATCAGCATGTGTGTGTGAATAAAGGCAAGGGTGCTCTTATATAGAGGCTTAGAATGAGGGTTGGATAGTCATTATAAGCTAAGAGACATTGGAGGGTATTATGGGGAGAAATTGCAAAAATATGCCTTGGCCACAAAGCCTGCATTTTGTGTAGAGATAGGGACGCCTTTTGTGCATTTTAGACTGCTATATACGCTGTAGCATGTGACCAAAAGATAATACAAGTTAGTGGAGTGTGAAGAAAGAAATAGAGAAATGGCTATTTTTGGCAAATTTGAGGTTTTTTGTACAAACCATGTGAAATTCCTTGCATGGGTACAAATAGAAGGTTTGATTCTCTTGTACAGGACCCAAATAGATTAGAGGCTTGATTGGAGTCCAAAAGAATGGTTAGAATTGGAGAAATCAAGAAATTGCAAAATTTGACATGACAAAATTCAATAAAATGCAGTCCCATCCTAAAGGGCATAACTTGCTTAATTATTTTAATAAATGGATAAACTCGTACTCTTTGGAAAGGTATTGAGATGTTCTACAACTTTCATGTTGGAAGTTTTCTCATTTGAATGCACTAAAGTCATCAAAACTGGCCATGAAAATCTGAAAGTTTAAGAAACGACATATAATCTTCAAAAGTGACCTATAATTATTTGCTCCATAACTCTCAAAATAATCACTTTTTGGACATGAGACCACATTGACAAAGTTTTAGATATTATTTTTCTCTTTCCAACCATGTGAAGTTTGCAAATTTTCAATAAGAAATGAAGATGTTATGAATTTTTGAAATTCAGCCTTATGACTTTCCACACTTAGAAAATTTCCCAGTTCACCAAGATACCTTCATGGGTAAGTTAACTCTAAAATTACTCTTTATTTTGAATTTCTTCAATCATAGGCCATATAATGTTGAAATATGATCATTGACTTCAACTTTGACCAAATGTCCACTTGGTCAATAGTTGACTTTTATTGACTTTTGCTCAAATAACCAAATAATCAAAATTAAGCAATTGAACTTTAAACAATGCCAACTAAGGGTCCATAATCCATATGAGAATTCTTTAAGACATATACAAGTCAATGAAAACCAAGTTGCTCAAGAAAAACGTCAGGAAATGCCTTTGTCAAAAAGTTAACTTTTTAGTCAACTAGGTCAAAACTTGAACAATCATACAATGTAATGCTTTGAATAATCTTGTGATGAATCCAGTGGTCACACTTGAAACCTTGAGCTATCAATTTATTATAGAAACCAAGTCTTTATGGAAATGAATCTCACAACTTTTAAAGGGTCCAGAACCCTAATTTCTAACTGAATAGCTTAGGAGATGGAATATGAAGAGCAAACCCTAATTTCTCAGAGATTCTTGAGAAATTCAAGGAGCCAATGAACTTGAATCAATAAGAAGATCATGAACATGAGGTCCCATATAACTTGCTTTGAGAGACTCAAACTCTTTCCTGATGGATAATCTTGAGCCAAGAGAAACCCTAAGAACCTTGATCCCATGAGTGTAGCAATGAATATAAATTAATGGGGAGCATGCAAATGCAATGCAATAAACCAGATGAAAAGATATAAGGGTAGGACAAATTTGGGGTATGAAAGGTATGTGCTTTATACAAGAGACAAAGCTTCAAAAATGTAAGATAGTCTAGTGGCTGGTATGTGGGGATCTTCAGATTGTGGATGGTCAGCAAAGGGGTTAGAAGGTCATTCTTGAGGCATTTTGACTAAATGGAAGAAAGAGTCGATTGTACATGTATTCAGCTTCAAGGGGAAGGATATCTCGAAATTAATGTGGTATGGAAAGGTACAAATTGTTACTTTATGAATATTTAATCTCCTCTTATGTTAGAAGATAAGAGTTTGTTATGGTTAGAATTATTGAATTGGAAAGATAAATTAGAGCCAGGTGAATGGGTGGTGGGTGGCGATTTTAATGCAACAAAATCGTTGGAGGATAGAAGTGTTAGGAGTTCACACAGTAGAACTACTGAGATGGAGGATTTCATTAGTTTTATCAACCTAGTGGGTCTTGTAGATTTACCAGTAGTGGGGAACAAGTATACTTGAATAAATTCATATGGAAGTTCAAGTAGTAGAACTGATAGGTTTGTATTGTCATAGGGTTTAGTAAATGACTGGAAAGTTGTATCTCAAGTAACTAGTAACATGGATATATCAGATCATAGGCCAGATTGGATTAAGGCTAATAATCTAAACTAGGATCCTAAGCCATTTAAAGTATATAATTGTTGGGATGATCATAAGGAATTTTTGAAATTTGTAAAGAAAAAATGGGACTCTTGTTCAGCAAAAGGGAAGAAATCTTATGTTTTAAAAGAAAAATTCAAGTTCCTAAAGGAGATACTTAGATGGTGGAATCATATGGTTCCTAAATGGCGATTCCCCTCATTCCGCGAGGATGTTGCTAGGGTGGCATCACTCTAAATGTGGAACTTGAATTCATCTTTATTTGAGACTCTCACAAATATAACAATACACAATCCCTCAAGCACAATGGATTTGTAAAAGGAAAAGTGTTTTTAAGACTCCTTTCATTTAGAAGATGAGTCCCTCTACTTGGGTGAGTCCCTCAACTGAAGGCGATCTTTTTAATGTGAGGTGATTCCCTCAACTTGGGGTGATTCCCTCAGTTGAAGGCAGTCTTTTTAATGTGAGGCGAGTTCCTCGACTGAAGGCAACCTTTTTAATGTGAGGCATCTAACACCCAAAACCCCACACATGAAGAATTGAGTAATTTAATTATAAATACAACCACATTGGGTGTCACACACATTAAAAAACACATATATTGCTTCGTAACACAAGTTTCAACTTAATAATTCAAAGACACGTGTTTCTAATTAGGATTTTTACATAACATCAACTCATATGAATCGTACCTAGGATGTTTACACGACATCCAATCCATCTGAGCAGTATCACATATTTAAATAATAAGACATTTCATAACATGTCATCACACGCTCACCCAATTATTCAAGGAGTCATCACAGTGTTGGATGAAGATTTTGATAATGATGTTAGAAGCCAAATGAATTAAAAGTTTCGATCGAAATGAGGTAAAGCGTCATGTTTCGAAGTAGCAGAAGCAGTGTTTCGAATAAGTATGTCAAAGCTTGGAGCTTCGAGTGGCAATTATGGGAACATATCTAAATAAGTCTCGAAATAACAACAAGGCTGTGTCTGGGAAGAGCGTTCGAAACGGAGAAGTACCAAAGCATTTGAAATTCAAATGGAAGCGGGACATTCGAAGTTTGAAAGTTATGTGCTGGAGCATTTGGGGACACGTGGAAAGAAGAAAGAGGCATTGTTCTGCATGTTCTGAACGTGGCATAATCCTGTAGCGAGACCGTTATGGTCGAATTAGTATAAATAGAAGTCTTAGTATTAGGATTTCGTGTGTCATATCTATTATACAAAATACTCAGTAACATTCAAACTACCACATGGCAAGGGAAACGAATGCAAGAGAAATGTATGTATGATAGCACCATGTATTTCTGATTTAATGAAAACCTTTTACCATTCCCAGCACTTTCCTTTATCTTTTTGTCAAATAGCATTTACAAGTTTTCTCATTTACAGTCTTTTCACTTCAAAATCTCTTCTTCAAAGCTTTACATTTTAATGCTTTCTTCACATTTCAAGCAATTTACATTTTAGAAAACTGTCATATTTTCCATACCTTTACCTTCAAGTTTTATCCTTCGAACGCATATTTTTACTTAAAGTCATTTACAGATTTCTTGCATTAAACGCTTTCTTCACATTTCAAACCTTTTACGTTCCAGAATTTCTTTACATTAATTGTTTCATAATTCGAAACCATTTACTTCACTTTTATGCAATTTTACATGTCTTTACAATTAGCATTTATTCATGTAACTTAGTTTCGTACACGCACATTTTGATTACATCTTTAGACTTTTAGAGAGAGAAATCGAAATAAGCCAAACACACAAATATCAACCATGAATATCTGTTCGATCGTGAGAGTAACCTTAATATCCAAGGAGTACTAGGATCAATCTAGTCGATCCTGTGAGTTACCAGAGGAATTGAATAACAGTCAGAAAGATTATTCGATAGTTTGGAAGACTAGCGGTTGTTTACCAGAAATCACTGGAAACACACAGTGAAATCATTAATAAAACAACTAACAACAACATTCCAACATACGAATATTAGTCCCATAAATGTTAATTTCATGGCATGAGCAAAAAGAGTCAAAATATTCAACTAAAACAACTTAAAAATCTCATAAACACAAAAAGTATTTAACTCTGACACAAATGACATAAAAGTCAATTCAAGCGTTTATCCCAACCCGATGATACATGATCAGAGCAAGGAACCACTAGTAAAATCTATAAACTACAGAAGTAACGCCAAGGCTATCTTCCACTTACTTCAGTAGTGCTACTCATGAGTATCTCCATGATGCCCATGTAAAGGCAATATTCAAACAAAATGGGAGAGAATACAATTCAATAATTAGCGGTAAAATATAATTGGAGTAGATTAAATAATTACACCATACAACAACATAAACAAATCAAGTATTCTCATCCACACATCATAACATCAAAATAATCACCAAATGCAACACAAATGCAAATGTACTCAATATATGACTGAACATTCATGTGGTACCAAATTATTAACACTTAAGTCCACTTCACTCCATGATCTCCACCATAGGATTGATTCCCTCTTGGAATTGGAGCACACCAAATCGCCACCATTACCATTTGTAATGCTTCACTAATCCCCCATAACAAGCATTAGCTATATGTACTCAATCCATCACTGTAGGATAGAGTCTCATCATCACATCATAAAAGCACCATTATCACATAACATTAAGGAACAATGCAACAAACCATTAACCAAACATATAAACTGTGATCGGTGGATCTGGAACTGAATGTTTAATGCTGGTTCGCGAAATGTCGCGGAAGCAAGAGTCGCCACCGTCTTTTATTTTCTCCAAATGGAAAGGACAAAAGCACAGAAAAATTCCTTATAGAGATTGCTCTCGGTTCGGGAGGTAGGTTATAGAAAAGGAAGGTGTTAGCACCCTTTCTATCCATGGTTATCCATGGGCTCTTAGATACTTGCTCATCTGTGTTTTCAAAATGGTTTGTTTGCTTTTCAACTGTGGGTTTTAAAAAGTTTCTTTGAAAATTTCAGTTCGACTCTTGTATCGGTCCTCAAGAGTGTTTGAAAAATTGCTTTCGAAAGCTTTTTGAAAAAGTGTCGGTGTGAAAAGTATTTTTTAATTTTGTTTTGAAATTAGAGCAAGTATCTAGAGTCGTCTACCTACCCTAAGGAATTCGTTTGTGTAAATGTCCTTGAAGTAGTGCCATCCCACCATTGAGAGGTAGGTAGCACCACCATTGGAGGTGTTCGGGTCAATTCGAAGGTCGGGACATGGTGATCACCGGAGCAATAGGAAGATACCTTAGAAGCTACCCTCATGCCAGGTTCCCGGATCATGAGGACTTACTAAAACATCTTCTACTCGACGATCACCTTTCGAGGGGCAAGGCAACAGGGAGGCGTACCCTAGGGGTGGTGTGTGATTTGTGTGTCGTTTTCAGATATTTTTGTCTTGTTCATGTCATGGGTGATCTACGCTTTTGCTTTTATTTTAACATTCATTCTTGCATGCAAATTTATTAACAATTAAAAAGTGCGGAATTTAAAAGTTCTACGCTATTACAAAGGCGCGGGTCCACATCGCCAAATTAAATCCAAGACCCGATTTGACATAAAATAAAGATGCGAGAAATATAAATGTTTAATTTACACGGCTTTGGGAGAATTACATGAATATTATAAGAAAGGAAATAAAATGTGCGAAACGAACTAATAATCGAAAGCGAGGGCGTTGGACCCTTTTTAATGAAATTAAATCAAATTACGAAATTAATTAAATTAAATGAGAAAGGAGATTATTTTTTAAGTTTTTGTATTTATGGATTTTTAATAAGAGAATTAAATGAAATTAAGAAATTAATTAACCCTAATTCTAACTATTTTTATTTATTAAGAAAAAATATTAAAATTGAACCTAAAATTAAACCTAATTAATTAATGCAATTTTATTTACAAGAAATAATAATTAATAATTAATAATTAATATGGTGAAAAAAGGAAAAAAGGATAAAAGTAATAAAACCCTAATTCTACAATTTTTAAGTTTATTAAGAAAATGTTAAAGTTAATCCTAGAATAAAAAACTAATTAATTAATAAGACCTTTTTTACAAAAAAAATAACATTAAATGAAATATATTTTAATTTTTATGACTTTCTGATTTTTATTATTATTTTTTTTATGTTAAGAAAATATTAATTTAAAGAATTAAAAAAGAAATAATTGAATTAACACAAATAATGGAAAATAAAAAAAGGAAAGAATTGCAAACCCTTGAGGGTGTTGACCCCAATTGGGAGGTATCATCAGCATTTTTGGCCCATTGAAACCTTGGCCTCGTTGACTTTTCTGAGCCACGTATGTATGCATTGACTGGTGCCCACGGTATTCTTCAAACATTGGCCTTTGGATTAGGATTATGGGACAAGTGGTGTGCCTGGATTGTGAGCGTATGGTGGACGCTTGGAGAGAGCGCTGCATGCAAGTATGGTTAGAAAAATAATATGGAGAGAGGAGGGGACCTGGGAATCGAACCCAGGTCCCAATGCTTGCCAACACAATATCCCACCAACTGAGCTGCTTCAACGCGTTGTATGTAAAATAATGCATAAATAATATAAGAGAAAACTGGCATTAGTGACATAGAATTAAAAAACGCGCGCTAGAATTCAAAGTGCCCAATCACATGGAGACAAGTCACCATCTTCTCCGTTTGTGCGTTGTACCTGAAACAAAAACAAACAAGATTGCGGGGGTTTTAAACCCCCACTATATGATCTATGAAAAAAAATAGCGAATAGAAATCGTTTGATCATAAATTGATCGCGAGCTATGCATTGAATTCGTCTGAAGCTCCTGGTTTTAATGGTCTAAGTCTCATGTCCCAATTTTTCTTTAAACGTGAAGCCCCAATTTTGAACCTCTGCAACCCTAAAACACTCCAATGGTGATTTCGCGTATGGGCAAGAAAAACTCAATTAAACAATATGGTTAGCTTTAGAATGATCCAATGAATACAAATCCAACATTAAAAATTGCAAACAATGCATGAATTATGATACAAGAATACGAAAAAAAGCATGAACAGGACGAGGTTGTTCTACCAATTCTTTGCGTTAGAGATGATGGTTTTGATCCAGAAACCTTCCTTGAAGTCTCAGGAATGCAATAGGATGGTTATTCTGTCTTGAAACCCTTTGTAATCGTGATTTCAGTTTTTGAAAATTTGGACAAAATGCCAACTTTGTTCTTGAGAAGAGGCGCAGCTTAGAGGTTCTTTTGCACTAGGTCTAGCATCTGGCTTATGTATGGAATGAATTAGGGTTGAATTTTCAATCAAAAGATCTTTGCATTGATGAGAACAATATTTGATTTTCATGCATAATTTTTCAAATCTTTTTCACATGTTTTTGATGTCAATCATGGCCAATCTTCCCCATTTGAGTTGTGCACGAATCTTGAGCCTTTAATGAATGATTACACTGCATAAAAAGATTCAAATGCATTGTTTTAGTATTTTTCCATATTTAATTTAATTTAAATGAATTAATTGTAATTAAAAATTAAAATAAATAAATAAAAATGATGAATAAATCCCCTTTGGGCCAAATGGTCGTGCATATGCTTTGGATGATGAATCTTGGAAGAAAATGAGGCCCATTAGCAATTTTAAGGCATTTGAAGCAAAGTTGACTTTTCAAAATTCCCAAAAATTTCCCAACTTCCACAAGGCATATCTTGCTCAATTTTTAAGCTTTGATCATGTTCTTGGACATTTTGGAAAGGTCTTGAAGTCCTCTAACCAATGCCTTTGGTCCCACGTCATTTTGATTTACCAATCTCAAGTTATGGCCTTTGACTTAAAGTCCCTTTTTGTTGACTTTTGAAAATGACCTATAATGTTGAAATTGATAACTTTTTGTGAGAGCATTTCTTGGACTTGAAGTGTGAAGAGGAGTTGTAGGAAATGTCTTTCTCTTCAAAATGAGCTTTGGATGGAATTTTTCTGATAATCCATGTGGAAGTTATGCCTTGGTCAAGTTACAGTTGACTTTTTCAACTGTCCAAATATGGAAACTTTTGCATCTTGAGACTTTTTGAGCCATGCTTTGAAAATCATGATCAAGAATTGATCAAATGATGTTTGTGGCTTCAAAATAAGATGTTGACCAAAAATTTGGACTTTTGACTGTCAAATGACCATTTTACCCCTACAGTTGACTGCTGAGCAATTAGGGTTTTTGACTGTGCAATTTTGTGCTGTAAGTCTGGAAACTTGACATATGGATGCTTGACCATGTTTATAGGCATGTGGGACTTGATTGGACCCTTGGAAACTTCAATTTCTTTGTCATAACCAAAACCCTAGTTTTTGACTGTTAGGAGGCCCTTGAACTGTGCAACCCTTAGGGAGATTTTGAAGCATGTTCTTTGCAAATCTTGAAGAATATGGGAGGGAAAATTTTGGGGTAGAACAGTTGCCCCTGTTCAATCTTCTTAGACCTGAGGATGCAGATTGGCTGACGTGCCTTTCGTAATCCGAAGGTGGAAGATGATTGAACACTAGAGTGCCTAGAAATTTGCGCTCACATAGTAGTGTGATGATGGGAATGGGCTTATAGATGCCATTTGGAGATTGATGGATAGGATGATGGGCTTATAGATGCCATCCAGGTGTTGATTGCGTAAGAGATTCCTTAGCGAGAACTTGCGTACCTGAAAAGAAAATGATTACCTGGCCTGTCACAGGAGCTGGTCCTCAAACTCTTTGTATAGATGTGTCCTGACTGGTTACAGGAATTGGGTATGGAGCTTCAAAAGGTTGTGAATGAACCAGGGATGGTTACTACCTCAACGGGACGGTGAGAGAACCTTGGGTGATTACTACCTCAACAGGGATGCTGAGAGAATCTTGGATGATTACTACCTCCACAGTAACGGGGAGAGAATCATAGGAGACTTCAACCTCAACAGTAACGCTGAGAGAATCTTGGGCGACTTCAACCTCAACAGTAACGCTGAGAGAATCTTGGATGTCTTCTACTGAGTCTTTATCTGAAAAATCTTTTAGGGGTCGATTTAACTGGACTAGAGAAGGCCTTTGACTGCATAAGAAACAGGAAAATCTTAGGGTCGATTTAACTGAACCGGACAAGGTCTTGAAATCTTCAACTGGATAAGAAACAGGGAGATCTTAGGGTCGATCTGACTAAACCAGAGAAGGCCTTTGACTGGATAAGAAACAGAAAAATCTTAGGGGCGATTTAACTGAACCGGTCTTGGTCTTGAAATCTTCAACTGGATAAGAAACAGGGAGATCTTAGGGTCGATCTGACTGAACCAGAGAAGGCCTTTGACTGGATAAGAAACAGAAAAATCTTAGGGTCGATTTAACTGAACCGGTCTAGGTCTTGAAATCTTCAACTGGATAAGAAACAGGGAGATCTTAGGGTCGATCTGACTGAACCAGAGAAGGCCTTTGACTGGATAAGAAACAGAAAAATCTTAGGGTCGATTTAACTGAACTGGTCTAGGTCTTGAAATCTTCAACTGGATAAGAAACAGGGAGATCTTAGGGTCGATCTGACTGAACCAGAGAAGGCCTTTGACGGGATAAGAAACAGTAAAATCTTAGGGTCGATTTAACTGAACCGGTCAAGGTCTTGAATATAGCTGAGAACTTGACTGAATTCTTCCTGAAAGGTAAAGGTCAGTCATATGCAAGGCATGATATGAATCAAGCGATGATGTTCTCAACATAAATGAGATTTGTGAGATATGATGCGTATATGCATGCTATAATGTATGGAAATGTGATGTTTATGAATGTATCTTTTCGTCTTAGGAAAATAAATCCTTGACGGATGCCAGGAAGTCATATCCTGGGCTGATGTTGAAGAATAGATCTTTGCTTCCGCTGGGGATGATAGTTGCAAGCATACCGGTAGGAGAAGATAACTCTGTTGGGGAATAAACTTGGCGAAGAGGTTACTCTGCGGGGAGAAAAGATACTCTAGCGATCTTGCTGGGAAGCAATACTCTGTGGGGAGAGAGATACTTTGCTGAAATATTGATGGTAACTTCGCTGGGGATACCATTGTTATGTTGGAAGTGTTAATAGACCTCGCCGGGGATAAGAAGACTTCGTCGAGGACGATCTTTCCGTGGCTTTTGGCTGAGGATAACCCAGTTATATCCTGGTAGGGAAATAACTCTTTGAATAAAGCCGGGGGACGCGTTCGTGCTCTACGGGGATAAGCTTCAAGAATCTACTGGGGATAAGCTTACTGCTTGGGGAGATGGATTCCAACTTTTCCTGGGGAAACTGGATTGGACTCTCCTGGGGAAGTTTTGAACTGTATCGGGGAAGTGACTCCACTGAATGTTTGATATACCGCCGGGGAACAATATTTAGACCAAGATTACCGGGGATGCTTGTTAAGAATGCATATATACTGCTGGGGAATGTTGAGATCTGCGGGAGGATACCCAACTTCCTTAAGTTTGACTATAACTTTGCTTGAGGAGAGTGTACTGACTTGCTGGCTCACTCTCTGGGGAATTGGGATGTACTGGTTATGTTCTTCAGCTGAACTCACCTTGATACCTTGGAGGACAGAACAATTAGATTGCTTAGACAACTCTTTATTGCCCCTGTTTCTAATGTTACCTGTAATTAATCCTTTGTTTCGTATGCAAATATTCATGAGTTAGCAAATTATTGTCAATGCATATATCACAAATTGAACCTTGGACGTTCTTCGCAAAACAAAACAGAAAAGGAAAAACAATTGGCAATTTTAACTGAAAAGTATATTTGTATTGATTTTTTGAATTTTCCTGTAAAATAGGCGTTTATGTACAAGAGGCTGACGTCCTAGTAAGAGAACGCCGCCGAACAAAAGAGTTTATACAATTTTGTACAAGAAAAGATAAAACAGTTGTGTGAAATGAATGATCCCACTGGGTTTCAACTCTGCTATTGCCTTTATATCTCCGAGCGTCTCATCACTTGATGACCTTAGTTGAAGATGAAGCTGACTGATCAATGTCGTCTGCACTTGATGTAGATACCGGATTCTGGATGCAAAGTGACCAATGAGACATAGTATTACGCTTTATCCCTAACTTTTGCCTGAACCGCCCTTTCGGGTTTTCAGTCCACCGGGATACCCATTTTTGCCCAAGCCGCCTTTTCAGGTTTTCGACTTGCCGGGTGTACAGATTTTTTCATTTCATCCCTTCATTTTGCCCGAACCCTTTTGGTTCGCCGGGAAGCCCTAATTTTTGCCTAGGTATGTCAACCTAGCGGGTCTTTTTCATGCGTAGTATCTTTTTACTATGTCTGCATTGGCGGGGTGAGGAAGGTCGTCACCATCCATGTTGGTTAGAATCATGGCTCCTCCTGAGAACACATGTTTAACCACAAATGGCCCTTCGTACGTAGGGGTCCATTTGCCCCTTGGATCACTCTGAGGAAGGATGATTCGTTTGATTACCAGATCCCCAACTTGATATTCCTGTGGTCTGACCTTTTTGTTAAATGCCCTGATCATCCGTTTCTGATACGTTTGACCATGACAGATAACAGCAAGCCTCTTTTCATCAATAAGGTTTAATTGATCAAGTCGTGTCTGGATCCAATCATCTTCATTCAGATTTGCATCCTTCATTATCCGGAGAGAGGGTATCTGCACTTCAATCGGTAAGACTGCCTCCATACCATAAACCAAGGAGAAAGGAGTTGCCCCGGTTGACGTCCTGGCTGAGGTACGGTACCCATGTAGAGCGAACGGTAACATCTCGTGCCAATCCTTATAAGTCATTGTCATCTTCTGCACGATTTTCTTGATATTTTTATTTGCTGCTTCTACAGCCCCATTCATCTTTGGTCGATAAGGAGAAGAGTTATGGTGCTGTATCTTAAACTGCTCGCAGAGCTCAGTGATCATCTTGTTATTGAGATTGGTACCGTTGTCTGTAATAATTCTTTCTGGGACGCCGTATCGACAGATCAGGTTATGCCGAATGAACCGTGCCACAACAGTCTTGGTTACCGTAGCGTAGGAAGCTGCTTCAACCCACTTCGTGAAATAGTCAATCGCCACCAGAATGAAGCGATGCCCGTTGGATGCCGTAGGTTTAATCTCACCGATCATATCTATGCCCCATATTGCAAACGGCCAAGGTGCTGTCAAGACATTTAGAGGAACTGGAGGAACATGCACCTTGTCTGCATATATCTGGCATTTATGGCATGTCCGGGAATGTTGGTAGCAGTCTGCTTCCATTGTGGACCAGAAATATCCTGCCCGAAGGATTTTCTTCGCCATAGTGTGTCCACTGGAATGTGTTCCAAAGGTCCCTTCATGTAGCTCTTCCATGATCCTTTCTGCTTCAGTCTTATCCACACAACGCAGTAAGGTCGAATCATGGTTTCGCTTATACAGGATGCCGTTGCTAAGGAAGAACTTCGCTGCGAACCTTCTCAGAAACTTCTTATCATTGACAGATGCACCTTCAGGGTATTTCTGAGCTTCCAAATATCTCTTCACCTCATGGTACCAAGGCTTCTCAGTTACCAATTCAGTCTCGAGATTACAGCAGTATGCCGGTTCGTCCAGTTTCCAGATGATGATCCGGGGAGCCTCATTATCCCATTTGACCTTGAACATAGAAGACATTATAGCTAACGCGTCCGCCAGCTGATTCTCCTCTCTCGGGAAGTGTTCAAAGGTTATCTCTGTGAAGTGGGGGATCAATGTCAACACACATTCTCTGTAAGGAATAAGATTCAGATGTTTCGTATCCTACTCTCCTTTGATTTGGTTGATCACGAGAGCGGAATCTCCGAAGACACTCAGAAACTTGATCCTTAAGTCGATCGCAGCTTGGAGACCCATGATGCATGCCTCATACTCCGCCATGTTGTTGGTGCAGTTGAAACACAGCCGGGCAGTGAGTGGAGTATGAGTGCCTTGATGGGATATGATTACAGCGCCGATACCGTTACCCAAAGCATTGGAGGCTCCGTCAAAGTGCATAGACCATCGGGATCCTTCCTCAGGTCCTTCATCCGGTCCAGGTACTTCACAATCAGTCACAATCATGATGCTCTCGTCCGGAAACTCGAAGTTCATTGACTGATAGTCGTCTACTGCCTGATGTGCCAAGTGGTCTGCCAGTACACTTCCCTTGATGGCTTTCTGGGTCGTGTACTGAATGTCATATTCCGTCAAGATCATTTTCCATCTTGCTATTCTCCCAGACAGAGCAGGCTTTTCAAATATGTACTTTATCAGATCCATCTTTGAGATCAACAAAGTAGTGTGAGACAGCATATATTGTCTCAGCCGGCGAGCAGCCCATACCAAAGCGCAACAAGTTTTCTAGAGCAGTGAGTATCGGGTCTCACAGTCAGTAAACTTTTTGCTAAGGTAATAAATGGCGTGCTCTTTTCGGCCAGACTCGTCATGCTGCCCCAGCACACACCCCATTGAGTTGTCAAGTACTGTCAGGTATAATATCAGAGGTCTCCCCTCAACCGGTGGCATAAGGATGGGTGGTTCTTGGAGATACTCTTTGATTCTGTCAAAAGCAGCCTGACATTCATCATTCCAACGTACTACCTGATCTTTCTTCAGCAGCTTGAAGATTGGTTCACAAGTAGCAGTTAGGTGTGAGATGAACCGGGCGATGTAATTCAGGCGTCCTAAAAAGCCTCTGACCTCTTTCTCTGTCTTGGGAACTGGCATCTCTTGAATGGCCTTAACCTTGGCAGGGTCCACTTGAATACCCTTATCACTTACAACGAAGCCTAGCAACTTCCCAGATCTTACCCCGAAGGTGCACTTGTTCGGGTTCAACCTCAGCTTGTACAACTTCAGCCGGTCAAATAACTTCTGCAGATGATCAAGGTGTTCTTCCTCAGTCTGGGACCTTGCAATCATGTCGTCAACATACACTTCTATCTCATGATGGACCATGTCATGAAATAAAGCAACCATGGCACGTTGGTAGGTTGCCCCAGCATTTTTCAGTCCAAAAGGCATGACCTTGTAGTAGAAGGTGCCCCACTGAGTAACAAAGGTAGTCTTTTCCATGTATTCCAGAGCCATCTTGATCTGATTATACCCTGAAAAACCATCCATGAAAGAGAACACTTTGTGCTGAGCAGTATTGTCAACTAAGACATCAATGTGAGGTAGAGGGAAGTCATCTTTGGGGCTGGCCCTGTTCAGATCCCTGTAATCGACACACATTCTGACCTTTCCATCTTTCTTAAGTACCGACACCACATTAGCAACCCACTGAGGATAAGAAGTCACTGCAAGGAACCCGGCATCAAACTGTTTCATAACATCGGCTTTGATCTTCTCAGACATCTCTGGACGCATACGGCGGACCTTTTGCTTGACCAGAGGGCAGTCTTCCTTGGTAGGCAAATGATGGACCACGATATCGGTATCCAACCCGGGCATATCTTCGTAGGACCAGGAAAATATCTCCACATAATCATGTAGCATCTGAGTCAACCGTTGCTTCACGCTGAGCTCTAGGTTGGCACCAATCTTTACCTCCTTTCTGTCTGCCTCAGTACCCAGATTTATTGTTTCCACTGGCTCTTCGTGTGGTTGAATTGCCCTCTTTTCCTGAAGTAACAGTCTTGCAAGCTCGCCAGGCACTTCGCAATCATCTTCACCTTCGTCTTCGGCTAAGTTGATCGGATTTTCGAAGTCATAACTGGCAGTAGCAGAGTCGTTACCAGTGAGATCCAGAATGGATTGAAACCTGTATGAGTGAGTGTGTGTAAATACAGCTGTTTTTGAAATATATGAAGGAAGGAAAGAAAGAAAAGGAGCATAAGATTTGAAATGCGAGAAAACGTCCAAGATCTTTATTCATGATATATGAAATGACAATTTATATGCCCTCACAAATGAAGCCAACGGTGCCTCGGGTAAGACACCGGGCCATAGAGTTTTAATTGTTTATTACAAATAACAAAACATAGGAGTTTATTACTGCGTAACAAAAGTAACAGGAGTATGGTCTTTAGCAATCCAATTGGTCAGTCCGCCATCAGTTGTCGGGTAGATCCAGCTATTGAACTCTGACTCTCCCACTTCATCTTCGTTCCCAACAGCATTCACTCCTGGATTGGTAATGAGCACAGGAGGTCTTCTGATCTTTGCCTTCCGCATAGCTTTCTGACCCTCTGCAGTAAAACCCAGTCCGAACTTGTCAGTTTTCTGTGTAAAATCAGGGAGCCTGCCCCAGTTAGCACATTCACCTTTCTTGACCACAGCCCGGGCATCTTTCAAGGAAGCCATCTTCAAAGGAACATCCTCTTCGACCACTGTTTCTGCCGCTGCCAAAGTTGGAGGTACCTCTTTGAAATGCTGAAAGAGGGTTTCAATAAACTCCCCGTACATCTCAATATATCTGAAGGAATTCAAATGGCTCACCATATACTCCTCCTCTCCCTGCACAGTGACAATCTTCCCTCTGACAGGGTATTTTAGCTTCTGGTGCAAGGTAGAGGTTACTGCCCCAGCTTTGTGGATCCAAGGTCGACCCAGTAGACAAGAATACGATGGACGGATATCCATCACATAGAAAGTAGAGTCGAACACCTGAGGACCCACCCGGATAGGAATGTCTACCTCTCCATGAACCATCCTCTTGGAACCGTCAAAGGCTCTGACGATAATATTGCTAGGTTTCAGCTCCAGGCCCTCACAATCCAAACGGTCTAAGGCTTTCTTGGGTAGCACATTTAGGGAAGAACCAGTGTCCACCAACACGTGCGCAAGAGTAGTGCCCCTGCATTCAATAGAGACATGCAGGGCATCATTGTGGTCTCTTCCCTTAGCAGTAAGGTCAGCATCCGACAAACCCAAACCATTGTCCGCTGTCAGATTTGCTATGCAATCAGTAAACTGGACTGCAGATGTCTCCTGTGGCACATGGGCCGTATTGAGAAATGAAATCAAGGCCTTAGCATGGGCCTCTGAGCACAGTAGCAAGGAGAGCATGGAGATTTTGGAGGGCGTATGCCCCAGCTGCTCGACAACATTAAAGTCACTCTTCTTGATTATTTTCAGGATTTCCTCCATCTCTTGTTGGGAGGCCTCAGCAGTCACAGATTTTGGCGCCTCTATCCGGGCAGGCTCATCTTCAATCCCTTTGCCCCGAGTATTAGATGACTCGGCCGCAGGGGAAACAACTTGATCAGAAACGGGAACAGGTATACTTGCAGGTGTTATAGTGAGAGGTCTTCGAATAGTTGGTGGTGCAATGTCAGGCGAGAAGAGCCTGCCACTGCAGGTAACTTTTGCTGGACCAGTGATATTGCTGATGCTGGTGCCAGTGTTGAACTCTTGCTTGATTCCATGTACATACACGTCTGCCCCATAATGCCAGGGGACAGCCTTATCAGATTCGTAGGGGAGAGGCCCCGGAACAGTAATAACAACAGGTGCGACAGTCATGATTTGAACAGGCTTCCTTGGGAGAGCCTTGATTGGATTATTGAAGATTGTTACAACAGAAACTTCTTCTACCGGAACAAACTGAACAACAGTCTTCTTGAATAGAATCTCTTTGATGTCCATTAGGCTTTGGATGCCCAACTTCAGCAAAGGACAACCAGATAGGGAAACAGCACAAAAAAGGAAACCTTCACTACAACCCGGAAATAAACCGGCCAACAGTAGGTTCCTCTTGACAGTCATTAAGGGAGTAGCTACATCATTCACAGAAACAGCATATACATCTTCATCAACAGCATTTACTCCATGCTGGGGCATAGGAGCAGTCACCACATTTGGCCTCTCAGGCGCTTCAAACTGTATCTCTTTTGCACCGATAAGGTCTTGCACCTTATTCCTTAAGGCCCAACAGTCATCAGTGGAATGCCCCGGGCTATCGGAGTGATAAGCACAGCGGGCATTTGGATTGTATTTCGGGGAGGCAGTGTTTACAACCTTCGGGGCCTCTCTGACAGTCACTAGGTTGGTGGACAGCAACTGTGGCAAGATTTGTGATAGAGTCATACTCAAGCGGGTAAACTCCCTTCTAGGTCTTTCAGCCCTTTGAGGATTGGCTTGCCGAGGAGCGGCAGCAGGTTTAGCAATCATCACCGCGTTGACAGACTGGCGGCGCTCAGGTTTCTCTTGTCTTCTAGACCCATATACAGCACTGGCCTCCTTCTTAAAGGGCTTCTTCTCAGAATTTGACGACGCACCCTTCTGAATTTTACCAGACTTTATCCCAGCCTCTATTCTCTCTCCAGTCAGAATAAGATCAGTGAACCCTGCGGATGAGTTACCAATGAGATGGTTGAAAAATGGCCCAGATAGGGTCCCCAAGAACATGTCTACCAACTCCCGGTCAGTCAACGGAGGCTGCACCCTGCCAGCCAGATCCCTCTACTTCTGTGCGTACTCTTTAAAACCTTCGCTTGACCCTAGCGACATACCCTGGAGTTGGGTACGTGTAGGGACAAGGTCGGCATTATATTGATACTGCTTATAGAAAGCAGTAGCCAACTCCTCCCAGTTACGAACCTTGGTCCCATCCAGCTGATAGAACCATTCGAGATGAGTCCCTGAAAGACTCTCCTGGAAGAAGTGGATCCACAAGTTCTTGTCCACTGAGTACGGTTGAATCTTCCGCACGTAAGACCTGAGGTGTAGCTTGGGACAAGACGCCCCGTCATACTTGGTAAAAGATGGTGCCTTAAACTTATGAGGAATAATCACACCAGTAGATAATCCCAAGTCTCCGAAATCCAGCCCAGGCACTTGTTGGATCTCCATAGCATTCAACCTGTCTTCCAACTGCTTGTACCGGTCTTCAGCCGGAGGGTACTGTTCCTCATCAAAACCAGTCTCGTTGTCAGAGACTACCGGACTAGGACCTTTTCCCCCTTGGGGACTACCCTTGCCTATAGAAGAACCAGCCTCTTCATTTTGCAGAGTGTTGCCAAACCTTTAGCCCGAGTTGAAAAGAACAGTTCTCTTCTTCTTCTTCTTCTCCTTCTTCAGGAGCAGAGCCTTCAGCTCTTCTTGGCCCTGAGCCAAACCCATGATTAGTTCCTGAAATTGCGCATTCTGCGCCTGAAGAGCCTTGATGGACATCTCAGTTGATGATGAGTCAGGATTCATGATGCTGAAATAAACAGCGAAGAACAGTAAGCAACCTGAAAAGAAGAAAACCTGCTATGCACATGATGAATGATATGTGTTTATGCAATGCATTCAAGGGTTCGAAAGTCCAAATTTGTTATAGACACAAAAGAACACACGTTATCATTAAGGAAATAATTGTTCAGTACATCAAAGCCTCACGGGCACATATTACAAAGCAAATCAATCTCAAAAGACACTACGCATCCTCTTTGGAGCTATGTAGGTGTTGAGATTCCTCTCCTCGTGCAATAGGTGGGTGAGCTCCAAGACCTTCTTTTCACTAGCATGTAGACTGGTCTCAAGAGAATTTCGTTCTTCCTTAAGCTGGATCCAACTCTTCTGCATCTCTTCCCAGGATGTGGGCATATCAGGATGCTGAATGATGTAGGACACTTCTCCTTCCAAGACTGGCTCTTTGATCACAGGGAGCATATGAGGATAAGGCATTAATATCTTCTGGGAGCGGGCTCGTACCCACTTGAGATAAGGTTCCAACGGGATGGAGTTCCTATGCCCCAGTGTCTTACTGTCTATCCTACTGGGCATCCTCCAAGCTCTGATGAATCTCTGGCGAAGTCCTTGTGCATCGTTGTCGAAGTCAAAAACTATGTCAGGAATTAACATGTCATGAGGGCCATCCCTCCGAGCATAACCAAACTGTCTCCAAGCAAGGCATGGGTTGTAAGTAATACCTCCTCTGATTCCAAGTAAAGGAACATTAGGGTACTCCCCGCAACGATCAATGATAGTGACATCCTCTCTGGATCGAGGGCACCAATGTATGTCTACATGCGTAAGAGTCATCAACCGTTGTGACCATCTCAAACCCCGCTCGTTCTTTAAAACTGATTGTGGAAGGTGCAAAGTAAACCACCTTCCCAGGAGAGGAGTGCAACACATAAGGACACCTCTTTTTCTCATGGTTCGAGTGTAACATGAGTGAAGGATGTCCCCCAGCAACGTAGGTATAGGATTCCTGGACATAAAGATCTAGACAGCACTGATATCTATAAGCTGATCTGGGTTAGGGAACAACACCAAACCATAGACAAGGAGGGCCACAACTTCTTCAAAAGCTTGTAAATCAAGGGAGTTCCAACATTCATGGGCCTTTTCAAACAGAAACCTGGCTAAGAACCCTTTGATACCACTTCTAACTTCCCAATGTCCCTTGAGGTCAGATGATTGTAGGTGCAAGGCTTTAGCAATCTCTTCAAGTTTGGGTTCCTTTTCCGTACCGTTGTAGGGTAGTTGATCAAGGATAGGGATATTCAGGAGCCGGGAGAACTCCTCCAGTGTAGGTACCAGCTGATAACCCAGGAAGGTGAAACAGTGATGCAGAGGGTCAAAGAACTGGAACAGGACCTTTATCATGTCTTCCTCAATGTTGGTATTGACCAAGCTGATGAGTCTTCCATGCCTCTCACTGAATGAAGAGCTCTCGGGAATCCTGGATATAAGCTCCTTAAGCTGAGGAGGGATCCTTACAAGGCTGATTTGAATTGTCTTTCTGCGAACAGTTTCCATGTCCTACAAAACAAGAACAAAGATGAAGATTCGAACCCCTGAAATGGTTAGTCAATGCATATGATGCTGGATGATGTCATGATGCTATGATTAAACACGCCACAAATATTTACAAAGGCAAACATGTAAGGCACACAAGTCACACAAGACAAGCCCTTAGAGTTTAGGCCAGCATGGGGTCTGGGTATTACCCTCTTGAAGTTGGTGGGTTCAACCTGTCCTATTAGAAGTAACCGGGTTCTAAGGGTCTCAATATCACGGGATTGCTTTCATTGTTCATCGTTTCGATTTAGCCACTGAACTGGCGACCGAAATATTCCAGGAAAGAAACCCTCAATTGAGTGTAGTATCGAGTATCAACCAACCTTGGACTGCCCCAAAGTCAGTTATCTCACTACCCTAAAGAGGCCAAGATAGTTCAATTAAGGTTCCTAAGGTCTGTTGATGCTTCACGACACCACGCGGAGGCCCCGTACTCTCCTTGACTGAACTCAAGGGTTACCGGTACACACCAAAGTGCCACATCAACGTAGCAGACTGTTTCAACCATGTCAGTATACCCCACACAGTTCCCTCACAGCCTTGTTGCTACTTTCTAAGAAGGTATCCCCAGATCCGGGTTAGGATCTATAGAACTCCCAAGACAGTCCCACAATTTAAAGCAAGCAAAGAAATACAATTGAAAACACAGTTATGAACTAACCCTAAGGTACACCTCACTTTAAGAGTATTGATCCCCAGCAGAGTCGCCAGTTCTGTGATCGGTGGATCTGGAACTGAATGTTTAACGCTGGTTCGCGAAATGTCGCGGAAGCAAGAGTCGCCACAATCTTTTATTTTCTCCAAATGGAAAGGACAAAAGCACAGAAAAATTCCTTATAGAGATTGCTCTCGGTTCGGGAGGTAGGTTATAGAAAGGGAAGGTGTTAGCACCCTTTATATCCATGGTTATCCATGGGCTCTTAGATACTTGCTCATCTGGGTTTTCAAAATGGTTTGTTTGCTTTTCAACTGTGGGTTTTAAAAAGTTTCTTTGAAAATTTCAGTTCGACTCTTGTATCGGTCCTCAAGAGTGTTTGAAAAATTGCTTTCGAAAGCTTTTTGAAAAAGTGTCGGTGTGAAAAGTATTTTTGAATTTTGTTTTGAAATTAGAGCAAGTATCTAGAGTCGTCTACCTACCCTAAGGAATTCGTCTGTGTAAATGTCCTTGAAGTAGTGCCATCCCACCATTGAGAGGTAGGTAGCACCACCATTGGAGGTGTTCGGGTCAATTCGAAGGTCGGGACATGGTGATCACCGGAGCAATAGGAAGATACCTTAGAAGCTACCCTCATGCCAGGTTCCCGGATCATGAGGACTTACTAAAACATCTTCTACTCGACGATCACCTTTCGAGGGGCAAGGCAACAGGGAGGCGTACCCTAGGGGTGGTGTGTGATTTGTGTGTCGTTTTCAGATATTTTTGTCTTGTTCATGTCATGGGTGATCTACGCTTTTGCTTTTATTTTAACATTCATTCTTGCATGCAAATTTATTAACAATTAAAAAGTGCGGAATTTAAAAGTTCTACGCTATTACAAAGGCGCGGGTCCACATCGCCAAATTAAATCCAAGACCCGATTTGACATAAAATAAAGATGCGAGAAATATAAATGTTTAATTTACACGGCTTTGGGAGAATTACATGAATATTATAAGAAAGGAAATAAAATGTGCGAAATGAACTAATAATCGAAAGCGAGGGCGTTGGACCCTTTTTAATGAAATTAAATCAAATTACGAAATTAATTAAATTAAATGAGAAAGGAGATTATTTTTTAAGTTTTTGTATTTATGGATTTTTAATAAGAGAATTAAATGAAATTAAGAAATTAATTAACCCTAATTCTAACTATTTTTATTTATTAAGAAAAAATATTAAAATTGAACCTAAAATTAAACCTAATTAATTAATGCAATTTTATTTACAAGAAATAATAATTAATAATTAATAATTAATATGGTGAAAAAAGGAAAAAAGGATAAAAGTAATAAAACCCTAATTCTACAATTTTTAAGTTTATTAAGAAAATGTTAAAGTTAATCCTAGAATAAAAAACTAATTAATTAATAAGACCTTTTTTACAAAAAAATAACATTAAATGAAATATATTTTAATTTTTATGACTTTCTGATTTTTTTTTTTTTTTTTTATGTTAAGAAAATATTAATTTAAAGAATTAAAAAAGAAATAATTGAATTAACACAAATAATGGAAAATAAAAAAAGGAAAGAATTGTAAACCCTTGGGGGTGTTGACCCCAATTGGGAGGTACCATCAGCATTTTTGGCCCATTGAAACCCTGGCCTCGTTGACTTTTCTGAGCCACGTATGTATGCCTTGACTGGTGCCCACGGTATTCTTCAAACATTGGCCTTTGGATTAGGATTATGGGACAAGTGGTGTGCCTGGATTGTGAGCGTATGCTGGACGCTTGGAGAGAGCGCTGCATGCAAGTATGGTTAGAAAAATAATATGGAGAGAGGAGGGGACCTGGGAATCGAACCCAGGTCCCAATGCTTGCCAACACAATATCCCACCAACTGAGCTGCTTCAACGCGCTGTATGTAAAATAATGCATAAATAATATAAGAGAAAACTGGCATTAGTGACATAGAATTAAAAAACGCGCGCTAGAATTCAAAGTGCCCAATCACATGGAGACAAGTCACCATCTTCTCCGTTTGTGCGTTGTACCTGAAACAAAAACAAACAAGATTGTGGGGGTTTTAAACCCCCACTATATGATCTATGAAAAAAAATAGCGAATAGAAATCCTTTGATCATAAATTGATCGCGAGCTATGCATTGAATTCGTCTGAAGCTCCTGGTTTTAATGGTCTAAGTCTCATGTCCCAATTTTTCTTTAAACGTGAAGCCCCAATTTTGAACCTCTGAAACCCTAAAACACTCCAATGGTGATTTCGCGTATGGGCAAGAAAAACTCAATTAAACAATATGGTTAGCTTTAGAATGATCCAATGAATACAAATCCAACATTAAAAATTGCAAACAATGCATGAATTATGATACAAGAATACGAAAAAAAGCATGAACAGGACGAGGTTGTTCTACCAATTCTTTGCGTTAGAGATGATGGTTTTGATCCAGAAACCTTCCTTGAAGTCTCAGGAATGCAATAGGATGGTTATTCTGTCTTGAAACCCTTTGTAATCGTGATTTCAGTTTTTGAAAATTTGGACAAAATGCCAACTTTGTTCTTGAGAACAGGCGCAGCTTAGAGGTTCTTTTGCACTAGGTCTAGCATCTGGCTTATGTATGGAATGAATTAGGGTTGAATTTTCAATCAAAAGATCTTTGCATTGATGAGAACAATATTTGATTTTCATGCATAATTTTTCAAATCTTTTTCACATGTTTTTGATTTCAATCATGGCCAATCTTCCCCATTTGAGTTGTGCACGAATCTTGAGCCTTTAATGAATGATTACACTGCATAAAAAGATTCAAATGCATTGTTTTAGTATTTTTCCATATTTTATTTAATTTAAATGAATTAATTGTAATTAAAAATTCAAATAAATAAATAAAAATGATGAATAAATCCCCTTTGGGCCAAATGGTCGTGCATATGCTTTGGATGATGAATCTTGGAAGAAAATGAGGCCCATTAGCAATTTTAAGGCATTTGAAGCAAAGTTGACTTTTCAAAATTCCCAAAAATTTCCCAACTTCCACAAGGCATATCTTGCTCAATTTTTAAGCTTTGATCATGTTCTTGGACATTTTGGAAAGGTCTTGAAGTCCTCTAACCAATGCCTTTGGTCCCACGTCATTTTGATTTACCAATCTCAAGTTATGGCCTTTGACTTAAAGTCCCTTTTTGTTGACTTTTGAAAATGACATATAATGTTGAAATTGATAACTTTTTGTGAGAGCATTTCTTGGACTTGAAGTGTGAAGAGGAGTTGTAGGAAATGTCTTTCTCTTCAAAATGAGCTTTGGATGGAATTTTTCTGATAATCCATGTGGAAGTTATGCCTTGGTCAAGTTACAGTTGACTTTTTCAACTGTCCAAATATGGAAACTTTTGCATCTTGAGACTTTTTGAGCCATGCTTTGAAAATCATGATCAAGAATTGATCAAATGATGTTTGTGGCTTCAAAATAAGATGTTGACCAAAAATTTGGACTTTTGACTGTCAAATGACCATTTTACCCCTACAATTGACTGCTGAGCAATTAGGGTTTTTGACTGTGCAATTTTGTGCTGTAAGTCTTGAAACTTGACATATGGATGCTTGACCATGTTTATAGGCATGTGGGACTTGATTGGACCCTTGGAAACTTCAATTTCTTTGTCAGAACCAAAACCCTAGTTTTTGACTGTTAGGAGGCCCTTGAACTGTGCAACCCTTAGGGAGATTTTGAAGCATGTTCTCTGCAAATCTTGAAGAATATGGGAGGGCAAATTTTGGGGTACAACATAAACTAATAACCTCATCAACATAATAGACATACGAATAATATTAAAGCATTTCACCTATCACTATTATAATTATGGTTACATTATCACTTGATAGGAAATCGTGTTAGCTTTGCAATGCTTCAAACATAATCTCGTTTGGAATTACGGACTAAAATTTATGGCAAAAACGACTTCATAGTACAAAATCCAGGGAGCTATTACAGCCGCCCGTAATGGATATTATGGCCTGTAATACTCCCAATATAGAATTTCACTTTGGACATGTGTAACACCCTGATTTTATTTAAATTGTTTTTCATAATTTAATTATGTGATGTTGTGTATTTATGTGCGTTGATGGGTGTTTTGATGTGTTATGATGCCCTTGGTGTAGGGTAGTTGCCTTAAAAATATAGAAATTAAGATGTTGGGGTGTGTGAGCAATACTGTAGAGTTGATTGATGTTATGAGTAACTAATTAGTAATATTAGTTTGTAATTATATATTTAAATAATATAAGTTTAATATTATTTAGATTTAATAATTAGTATTTTTATTATATTTTTATTACTTATTTTTAGTTGTATTAGATAATAATAATAATAAAATTATATAATAGAAATAGAGATAGTGAGAGTTAAGAAGAAAGTGATCATAACATTTGGGAAAGAAAAAAAAGAGAAGAAATAGAGGCAAGTGAGAAGAGGAGGCTAGGGCTCAAGAGAAGAGAAATCTTCATTTCTAAGGTTGAAGCTTTTGCAAGAACTCTTAGGTAAGGGTGCGATTTCCGATTTCATTGGGGTTGTGAAATATCATATATGTGATAGGGTAGTATCATGTGTAGGTTCATCTTTCCCTAAGTTTTCTTATTTATAATTGAGTATGAATATATGCATGACTTGGTTGTTAATTGATGAAATTGGTTAGATTATGTGTATGTAATTGTTGTACATAAAATGTTGAAATGAACTTAATTTGAGTTTGTGTTCTAGTGTGGAGATTTGGGGTTTTTGGGATGAATTGGGTTGAGTTTCGTAACATGAAAATCTGGTTTTTTTTTACTTTGGTACAGTGGTAACCGGTTACCACTATGGGGTAGTCAGTTACTGTAACACCCCAAAATTAATTAGATTATTTATTTAGATATTTAATTTATTTAAGATGAGTATTTGTGACGTATTTTTGAATATATGTGATGTCTTAATGATTTATATGATGCATTGTGATGTTCGCTGATACTATATGTTGGGATAGTAGTGAGTTATAAGATAATGTGAGATGTTTAGAACTTAAATAATTAGTTTGGTATTATTTAGATTTAATAGTAATTATTTATAATTATTTTATTGGTTAAATAAAACAAAAGTGGTGTAGAAGGAATAAGGGCAAGATAGTAAATGGTGAAGTGATTAGTTAGGGTAATATGGGGAGACCATAGAAAGGGGTTCAAGGGGTAAGTTTGAAATAAGGAAAAATTAAGGTTTAGAACGCTTATTCTATGCGATTGTGAAAAGTGTTGGAAGAGCACGACAGAGCTAGGGCGGGAAGCGAACAAGGGGATTTTTGGTAGAACCCAAAGAAGAAGATCAAAGCTATAATCTAAGGTAAGGGGGGTTATCCTTTTTATTAAGATTGATATAGGGTTTAGATGTACGTAGGTTTTTTGGGGGGTTTTGTGGTGAATTGATAACATGATGAGTATGCTGAATCTTTGGTGAAGTTGATGAAATTACCATGTTGTTTTGTTATGAATTAATGTATATGATGTATAATATGATGTGTTGGTACTGTATGATGAAAACATGAGTATTGGTGATGAATTAGAACATTTCTGTGTTGAAATCGCAAGGAAATTGGGATTGGTGTAGTGCAGAAAACGCACAAGGAATTCCCAGTTCTCATTGTGTCGTTGGGCGAGCCATGTGCTTCGCCAGGCGAGTGAGCTTCGTCCAAGCAGCGCCAGGTGAGCAAGAAGCGAAAGGAAAGGGTGAAAAACAGAGCCCCTGGATTTTTGTATGGGAATGGTACCTCACCCCAATTTCGTCGGGCGAAGTAGAGGAGAGAGGAGCTCGTCGGGCGAGCGAATAGATTTTTCGAGCGAAGGAGACAGAAGAAAAAAAAATCTCCTACATTTTTGTACGGGGGGATGCTTTTCGCCCCAACCTCGTCGGGCGAGCCTCAAGCGAGAGGTGTCTAACAAAAACTTTAAAAATGTCGTAACTTGAGTTTCTGGACTTCGTTCGACGCGTCGTTTGAACCGTTAGGAGGCCAACATGATGTACTATGCTTTGGTAGAATAAAATGATTCATATGATGTATCTTTCCAGTATTATTCTAGGATTATAATAGATCCCGAATGATTAAATATGTTAATCCTATGGTGAACTAATGTGATTATGTGATTGATGCAACATGATGTATGTTCGTATGATAGACCTATGTTTGTTATGATAATGATTTGTGTATTATGATGTATGTGATGACATGTGATGAATTCATGGATGGTGATGCATTTTGACTAGTCGTGGTCGTGTTTATTAAGTTGTTGCGCATCATGCATTCATGACATATTTTAGGACTTCGATCTAGTGATGTTGTTAGGACAATTGGTCCAGTGATGGCCTCAACCGCATAGTGTAGATTGAGTGAAATACTATGATGTGCTCTAGTTCCAAGTGGGAATTGATCCTATTTGTGGGGATCTTTGGAGAAACAATGACTGAGTCATTAGTGATGTTTTGGTACTACATGCATGAATCAATGACGTTGCATTACATTATATGTGACATTGTATAATGATTGACAAAGTGATATTGATGACGCTGTGATTTTGTGCGTTTGATGATTATTGTTAATATGATGATATGATTATATACTTGATTCGTATTGTTGATGCAAAAGTGAGTGCAATATATAAAATGTGATCGTATGTGGAATTCATGATAATTTGTTGTTGTACTTCTATATCCATTCCATATATCTTTTATAATAATATGTGATTACTCACCCTTTCTGCTTGGAAATGTTGCCTCTATATGTGGGTAACTTGAAAGTGGTCAAGAATGATCCATCGAAGCTTATAGGATAACTTTGGAGTGTGTTATTTATTTTTGTTGAATAAGAGGGTTTTGCTCTGATATGTAACATCGAGGTTTCGAGATGCGTTTGAATTGAATCATGTATTTCTTTGTTGACATGAGTTTATAAAATTTTATTTTGTTTTGAAATTGTATTAATAATCATGGCCTTTTAGTGACGAGGATTAATGATGTTATTGAAGGATACTAACAATGAAGTTATATGAGTTATGTTTTTTGCTGCGAAGTTCAGCGTTTTATGTTGATTATTTATAAAGAAATAATTGTTTGAATTTAAGAACCTGTGTTACAAAGCAGGACGTTTTATGTGATGTTTTTATGAAGATGTGACACCCTTTTGGTGCATTACTCTGATTTATTATTTATAATATTCGTGGGGAATTAGAAGGGTGTTGCATTAGTGGTATCAAAGCTGGTTGGTCTGTCCGGCCAGGTTGTTGAGTTTGTAGTGTATGATAGTGGAATATTGTCAAGATAGTTCTAACCATTGTGATTGTTATTGGCTTGTAACAGAGAAATGGCTAGAAGAAACGATGTTGTGATTGCTGCTGCTTTGTAGGTTATTGCTCAGGATGTGCAACATCAGCCTAATGCTAGCGGGAATGATGGATTTTGTGTTTTAGAGGCATTTCGGAGGAATCATCTGCATGTTTTCAAAGGTAGGTACGATCCCGATGGAGCACAGACTTGGGTCAAAGAGATCGAAAGGATCTTTCAAGACATGGATTGCTCATAGGCACAAAAGGTACGATTCGGTACTCATATGCTGGAGAAGAAGCTGATGACTGGTGGGTTGGTACCCGTCAAAGAGTGACAGCAGTGGGTGAAGTCATTATTTAGGTTGTGTTAAGCAGGGAATTTCTGAGGAAGTACTTCCTAGAGCATATGCGCGGGAAGAAAGAGATTGATTTCCTGGAGCTGAAACAAGGTAATTTGACTGTGATTGAGTATGCTTCGAGGTTCGTGGAACTGGAAAAGTATTATCCACATTACAGTGAAGCAACTGTTGAGTTCTTGAAGTGTATCAGGTTTGAGAATGGTTTGTGTCTGAAAATCAAGCAGGCAATAGGATATCGAGAGATCTGTGTATTTCCAGAGTTGGTGAACAATTGTAGGATCTATGAAGAAGATAGGAAATCTCATTCGGCATATTACAAGAGTCTGAATAAGAAAAGAGGAAAACAATATCAAGACCATAAGAATACTTATGATGCCCCGGCTGATAAAGGGAATTAGAAGTTTTTCCATAGGAAGAAGACAAGTGTGGGAGGAGCTCCCGCTCCTGTCAAGTGCTATAGGTGTAGTGGACAGGGTCATTATTCTAATGAATGTGAGAATAAAGTTTTGAGATGTTACAAGAATGGTAAGTCAGGTTATCATGCTCTTCTAACGTATTGTTTTGAACATTAGGGCCAATGTCCTTAAACGACAAGATACCGCTTCGGACCAACCTCTGAACTTCGACCTTCAAAGCAAAGCAATCTTCTAAATCGTGCCTAGGAGAATCCTGATGAAAGGCACAAGAAGCGTCAGCCTTATATCCTCTTGGCAGTTTTTGAGGAACAACTGGTCGAGCTCGAGTTTGAACCAGATTCTTCTTCAACAAAGAAGGATACAACTCTGTGTATGTCATTAGAATTGGATCAAAGCTCATTTTCCTCTGATTACATTGCCCTTGATTTCCTTGTTGAGGTGCCCTCTGATATGCAACAGAAGTTGGAGTCTTATTGACGAATGGAGCCCAAAAGCAACTTGTTGATTCCTATTATGAGATCTCCCTTGCCTACCATGAAGTATAGCGTATGAGTCTTGCTCTTTCTTTTTGGAAGAACTATCACCATTCTTCTTAGCACCATTTGACGAGTCCCCGTCTTTAGATAAACGACCTTCACGGACAACTTCCTCTAAACAGACACCCATGCCTACCATTTTAGTGAAATCACTTGGGGCACTTGCTACCATTCTTTCGTAGTAGAAAGCTCCCAGCGTCTTCAGAAAAATTTTAATCATTTCCTTCTCTTCCATGGGAGGAATCACTTGTGCAGCCACTTCGCGCCATCTCTGTGCATATTCTTTGAATGATTCTCTATCCTTCTGAACCATGGCCCTAAGCTGGTCACGGTCAGGCGCCATGTCCACATTGTACTTGTATTGTTTAATGAATGCTTCTCCCAAATCATTAAAAGTATGGATGCTAGCGCTGTCCAAACTCATATACCACTTCAACGCAGCACCAGCCAAACTATCCTGAAAAAAGTGAATCAGCAGACGCTGATCATCAGTGTGGGTAGACATTCTCCTCACGTACATCACCAAGTGAGCACGAGGGAAAGTGTTGCCCTTGTACTTCTCAAATTCCGGGACCTTGAACTTAGCAGGCACTTTAACATTCGGGACCAAACACAGCTCTTTCACATTCTGCCCGAACAACTCTTTTCCCCTAAGAGCCTTCATCTCTCTTTGCATTCTATCAAACTGCTCTTGGAAATCATCCATTTTGTCATAAAGACCCAAGTCTTCACTCGAAGGAGGGAAAGGACGACACACATCTTCATTAACAAACGGAACCAAATTCACCGAAGGAGGTGCAGCAGGAACAATATGCACCACAGGAGGTGCTGGAGTAACAACATTCTAAACCACTGGAGCATCTTGAGGGCCAAGATTGAAACCTTCAGGTGCAAAATTTTCTGGCATTCCCCAAGGATAACCCTTTGGCATACGGTTTTGAACAACAGCCGGAGTAGCGGAAACAGGAACAGTCGGAACTTTAGCATTTGCCCTTGTTGGTTGAGGTTGAACACTCGGTGGCTGATTCTGAGCAACCACCAGAGCTTCCATCAGAGTAGTCAAATTGTCCAAGCCAGCCTTCAAAGCGGAAACTTCTTCGCGCAACTCGCGATTCTCCTGTTCCAAGTTGTCCATCTTCTTTTTGAAATTAGCCCGAGTGTTATAGTGATGAGTCAGCTTGCTAAGTGAAGTAAAGAAGTTGGGTAAGACACCTGGATATGAATAACAAATGCAAGAAATATGTGTAATATGATGCATGATATGCAATGCATATGATTATTTTTACTTCATTATTTAATATTTCAAGGGATTTAAGATTTATAGACACATTGCAAACATCTAAGTAATAAAGCTTCTCTTTCTAGAATCCATGGTTTAAAAGTACCTGAGATATTCACAAATAGTCAACCTTTAAACCCCTTAAAATATTGTTTTCTTCAAAAGATGATTATGAGTGCATGGATGCATGATGCAACAATCACACACAAGATCACACATATAGGGTTCATAGGTTCAACGTCACGAGCATGAGGTCGAAGGTATTATCCATAAGGTGTTGGTCTAAGATGTTATCACCTACCGAACAAGGTTCTAGAGGTTCCCAGCGTCTACATCCTTCCTTCGGATATTACCAACTTCCCAATTAACTCGGTAATTAGTAATATTCTCAAGAAAGACTCGTCCAAGCGTAGTATCGCGTGACAACTATTTCCGAGTTACTCCTTTATAGCTTCCGCACTACACCTAAAAGTCCAAGATGGGTTAGGTAATCTAAGGTCCTCAGCTTCAGCAGGCTCCCAGGTCGAAAGCAGTACGTCTTCCCGATTACTCGGTAAACGACACTACAGTCAAAGGGGCCTCCACTGAGTGGGGGATCTCATGCCTCCTTTCTTGGGATTACTCCCTCAAAGTTAACATGACTATACCTTCCGTCCAATCTTAAAGTTTGCCCAAGTCCGGGTATAGGACTTATGAGTAATCACCAAGCACCCTGTAAACCAGGAAAATCCAGACAAACATATATACAAAATATAACACATAAACAACAATAGCACATATACAAATATAAACAAAGATAGGCTCAACCCACTTAGGGATGGACTAGCAAGAGGTCAATCTTTCCCCAGTGAAGTCTCCATATTTTCTGTAGCGGTAGAAATGTGCAAGACTGAGTCATTGGATTGACTAGACTTTATACAAATCAAAATAAAAATCGCCACCGCGCTTTATTGTTTCCAAAGGAATGGGAAAAGAGCGAATAACCCAAAAGAGGGGGAAAGATTCAAGGTAAGGGGGTTAGTTATGCAAAGGGAAGGTATTAGCACCCTAAACATCTACGGTACTCCGCAGGAACCTCTTCGTAAAATCTGTATATTTTGGCTATAAAAATGTGTTATATAAAAAATGGATGGTGGAGGTGAGAAAAGAAATATATTTTTTATGATTTTTGCACCCGCCGCGGTTGCGATCCTTTAGTGCCTACGTACCACCTTTCGTGTAATAGGGGATCAGGGTACACGTAGTTCCTCTTTTAAAAGTTTGAAACACAAGTGTGTTGGTTGATTTTATGAGATAAGACATCATCGTCATTGTCCGTGTGGAAAACATACTTACTACCCACAATCATGAGAAAGGAGAATTTGCATCATCTCAAAGTGGAGGATATGGCTTGGATTTTAAAATCAACAATGCCTCACTCAACACCCAAGTGAAAAATATCTCTCTTTACTACATATTATAGAAGTATAGTTGTTTGCATCACTACAAGGATTGACAAGAGTCTAATCTTTTGAGAAAGATTTTAAAATAAAAAGCCAAAGTGGCAAAAATGATTTGAAATGAGATTGATTGACTTTTAGTCTTCTCACAAAAAATGTCGAGGTATTATTAAATTGATTGAAGTTTATTTATAAAAATGTTTGAAAATGCATGGACATAAGTCCAAGTTTATTATGAAAATGTTTCAAGTTTCAAAACAAGAAGAGTTTTTTTTAAAAGGAGGGAGAAGATTTTTGAAATTAAAGAAGATGGGAGGAGATGAAGAGGCTATCTTAATGCATAAGGTAAAAGCTATGGATAAGAACCATCTAACCAACAAGAAGCCAATACTTGACATTATGAGTCAATATAGAATTCCCATTCTTCGGATTGAAATCAAGCAAGCAAAGATACTAGACCTCTTGAGAGAACCAAACTTCAAGTGTTGTAAGTCTTCGCAAAAATTGGGGAGAGTAACGGCTGTATACGGGTGAATTCCAGATTACAAACCAAGATCGTAATCTCAATAACCTGCACACAAAACAAACACACAACCCAATGTCTTGAGGTAAACCTCAAGAACTCCAGACAAAATATAAAATAAAGTCACAAAAGTCTCCAAGATAGGCCAAGGTCTCTAATCCTAAGTCCAAGAAGTCCAATGCTCCATAATGCCAAGGATAGTAACCAAATAGTCCAAATATCATTAAAGTTTTTTATGGTTCATGTTGATTATTAAGTGTCTTTAAAAAGAAATAAAAGCTCAATTGAGCAAAATAAAAATTACATAAAAGTAAATGCTCAAGTGAGCAAAGATGAAAATAGCATGAAATGTAAAATGCTAAAAGTAAATCGTACATAAAGCATGAAAATAAAAGCGTAAAGTAAAGTTAATTATTAGTAATTAGTGGTTAGTTGGATGACCATATTGAAACTTGCATTTGGAACTCATTAGAGGATTGGTAGAACCAAAGCCTCCACACAACAAGTTGCATTTTCTTTTTGTCAAGTATATCATCCATTTTGGAATTCTCACAAGGCTACATGTAATGAACAACGATGTTTAGGTGATCCGCATTGACCAAAGGTGTTGTAGATCAATTAGAGGATTGGTAGAACCAAAGCCTCCACACAATGAATCTCAAGGTTATTGGATCAAAGAGATCAAATTAACATACTTGGGATTGCAATAATAAGTTTGGGCCACGAATGATCATTTATTCGAATCGGGACAAAATTTAGCGCTATGTTAAGCAATCGTAAGTGGACTTGTGTAGAAGTCACACCTATTTTGAGGCCGGTCAATAGCAATCTATGTACGTCATGTTTGGATAAATGATATAGAGATCACCATCCCTTAACATGTAGCACAATTAAAAAAGAAAGGGATAAGATGAAGAGGGAGGGGAATGATAAGCTAATTTGGATCACCATTTCAAAATTCTTTCATCTTTAAATTCAACCACTCCTCTAGATGGATTAAAGCACTAAACATATCATTAATCCAAAGCACCAAAAATGAATTAAATAATTCACTCTAAGGTAGATTTGAATTGATGAAAATTTATCCAACTTCATCTACATCACAAAGTCCATTGAGTTTAAAGACAAATTGGACATTTAAAATTGCAATCTAAACCAACAATCAAAAGGAGTGAGTAGAAAAATCATTTTGGATCAAAGCTGCCCCAAAACAAGGCAAAAAAGTGCATTTTGTCCCTGTGCAGTCGATTGCAGTAACTGTGCAATCGATTGCACACAATGTTATTTTCAAATAAAATTGTGTGAAACGCTTCTGTGCAATCGATTGCATAGTTACTGCAATCGATTGTACACTGTTACAGTAGCAAAAACAACATTTTAAAAGGGAAATTTCTTGTTCAAACTTTCCATCAAACACCTTATGATCATGGATCCAATTGAGCACGAAAATTCCATCAAATTATGAGAAAATAACACCATTGGAATCACAAAATAATGCTCAAAGAATCAAACCCAAAGATCACCAAGAGATCACATTGTGAAAGATGAATTATCCAACTTACCAAAGGTAGATCTAGAGAATTATCAAAACAACTTCAAGAATTTGCTTCAATTCAACCACAAGAATCAATTGACCAAGCTTGGATGTAGAGAATTGATGAAGAAAAAGTGTTTGGATGAAGGTTTAGCTCAAAGATTAGTAAGATTTAATGCAAAGCTTACTAACTTTTTGAAAATGGAGCTTTGAGTGAATTCGGTAGATGGAGAGAATTGAGAGTTTTTTTAGCAAGGTGGATTTGGATATCAAAAGCTTGAAATTTGAATGAAATGAGGGCTCTATTTATAGAGTTTAGGATTGGGATTAGTGGTAATTTGGTAATTGATTCTTGGAGCCAAAATTTGAATTAATGAATTCTTTCAAATATTAGAGCCAAAATTTGAATTAATGATAATTCTTTCAAATATTAGAGCCAAAATTTGAATTAATGATAATTCTTTTTAAAAATGAAAGATTGGCACTAAAATTTGAATTAATGATACCTCTTTCTAAAGTGAAGGAAAATTGGAGCCAAAATTTGACAAGTTTAAAATGCTGATTTTTTTTAAAATTTTCACACTGTGCAATCGATTGCACTACAGTGCAAATCGATTGCACAGTGTATTTTTTCAAAAATGGCACAAAATGCACTATGTGCAATCGATTGCACTTTAAGAGCAATCGATTGCATCAGTGAAAAAAATGAAATTTTTTAATTCTTTTTCTTTGCAAATAGAGATTTTAGGAAAATAATACCAGAAATCCTTATTTGTCAGATGCTTCGACTTGGTACCTACAAAACAAAAATATACAAAGACAAAGACAAATATTTTTTTTGTATTTTGATTAGAAGTTAGTCAACAACACATATACAAAATACACAACCAAGGTGCTTGGAGATTCCTCAAGAGCAAACTTAAAGATAGGAGATAGAAAAAGAGGAAGAACCAACCCTAATGTGATCTTGTTATGATCGAGTTGATATGATATGATATGATAGAGGAATCTTAGGGGAAAAAATTGGGGTACAACACTAGTCAAAAGTCAAAGATTGAGCATCAGAAGTCTTTGGGTCTTATGCAACCTTTAATTATTCCATAGTTGAAATGGGACAATGTCTCTATGGATTTTGGGTCGGGTTTTCTGAAGACTGCTAAAGGCAACGATTCGATTCAGGTGGTTGTGGATAGGTTAACTAAGTTGGATCATTTCTTACCCATGAAGATCAATCATCCTATGGAGAACCTAGCTGAGATGTATATTAAAGAGATTGTGAAATTGCAGGGGATACCTTCGAGTATTGTATCGAATAGAGATCCAAGGTTTACGTCTAAATTTTGGGAAGGTTTGTAGAATAATTTTGGTACTAAGTTGAGGTTGAGTTTCGCATATCATCTACAGACGGACGATCAGACAGAGAGCACTATTCAGTCTTTGGAGGATTTTTTTAGGGCTTGTGTGTTGGAACAAGGAGGTGCTTGGAACAACCACTTGCCATTTATTTAATTTACATATAAAAACAGTTTTCATGCGAGTATTGGGATGGAACTATATGAAGAGTTGTATGGTAGGATGTGTAGAACTACATTGTGTTGCTATGAGTCAGGCGAGAGTGTTGTGCTCGGACCTGAGATTGTGCAGGAAATGACTGAAAATATCAAGATAATCCAAGAGAGGATGAAAGCTTCTCAGAGTCCTCAAAAGAGTAATCATGACAAGAGGAGAAAGGCACTTGATTTCCAAAAAGATGATCATGTGTCTTTGAGAGTTACTCCAGTGACTGGTGTTGGTGGAGCTTTGAAGTTGAGAAAGCTTGTAGAGGTAGAAATGTTCAAGACTAAGCCATTGGATTGACTAGACTTTATACAAATCAAAATAAAAATCGCCACCGCACTTTATTATTTCCAAAGGAATGGGAAAAGAGCGAATAACCCAAAAAGAGGGGGAAAGATTCAAGGTAAGGGGGTTGGTTATGCAAAGGGAAGGTATTAGCACCCTAAACATCTACGGTACTCCGCATGAGCCTCTTTGTAAAATCTGTATATTTTGGCTATAAAAAAATGTTGTATATATATATAAAAAATGGATGGTGGAGGTGAGAAAATAAATATGTTTATTTTATAATTTTTTCACTCACCGCGGTTGCGAACCTTTAGTGCCTACGTACCACCTTTTCGTGCAATAGGGGATCAGGGTACACGTAGTTCCTCTTTCAAAAATTTAAAACACAAATGTGTTGGTTAATTTTATGAGATAAAACATCATCGTCATTGTCCGTGTGGAAAACATACCTACTACCCACAATCATGAGAAAGGAGAATTTACATCATCTCAAAGTGGAGGATATGGCTTGGATTTGAAAATCAACAATGCCTCACTCAACACCCAACTGGAAAATATCTCTCTTCACTATATATTGTAGAAGTATAGTTGTTTGCATCACTACAAGGATTGACAAGAGTTCAACCTTTTTAAGAAAAATTTTAAAGATAAAAGCCAAGTGGCAAAAATGGTTTGAAATGGGATTGATTGACTTTTAGTCTTCTCACAAAAAATGTCAAGGTATTATTAAGTTGATTGGAGTTTATTTATGAAAAAATTTGAAGATGCATGGACTTAAGTCCAAGTTTATTATGAAAATGGTTTAAGTTCAAAAACAAGAAGAGTTTTCAAAAAGGGGGAAGAAGATTTTTGAAATTAAAGAAGATGGGGGGAGAAGAAGGGACTATCCTAAAGCATAAGGTAAAAGCTAGGGATAAGAACCATCTAACCAACAAGTAGCCAATACTTGACATTATGAGCCAAGATAGAATTCTCATTCCTTGGATTGAAACCAATCAAGCAAAAATACTAGACCTCTTGAGATAACCAAACTTCAAGTGTATTAAGTCTTCACAAAAATTGGGCAGAGTAGCAACTGTATACGGGTGAATTCCATATTACAAACAAATGGTGTAATCACAAGAACCTGCATACAAAAATAAACAAGCAACCCAATGTCTTGAGGTAAACCTCAAGAGCTCCAGACAAAATAATCAGATAAGATCACAAGGTCTCCAAGATAGGTCAAGGTTTCTAATCCTAAGTCCAAGAGAAGTCCCATGCTCCATAATGCCAAGGATAGTAATCAAATAGTCCAAGTACCATTAAATATTTTTTAGGGTTTATGTTGATTATTAAGTATCTTAAGAAAGGAAAAGAAAAGCTCAAGTGAGCAAAGTAAAAATGGCAAGAAAGTAAATGCTCAAATGAGCAAGGATGAAAATGGCATGAAATGTAAATGCTAAAAGTAAATAGTACATAAAGCATAAAAAAGAATAAAAGCATAAGGTAAAACAAGTCAATAGTTAGTGGTTAGTTGGATGACCATCTTGAAGCTTGCATTTGGAACTCATTAGAGGATTGATAGAACCAAAGCCTCCACACAACAAGTTGCATTTGCTTTTTGTCAAGTATATCATCCATTTGGAATTCTCATAAGTACCATTTAATGATCAACGATGTTTAAGTGATCCGCGTTGACCAAAGGTGTTGTAGATCCATTAGAGTATTGGTAGAACCAAAGCCTCCAAACAATGAATCTCAAGCTTATTGGATCAAAGAGATCAAATTAACATACTTGGGCTTGCAATCATAAGTTTGGGCCACGAATAATCATTTATTCGAATCGGGACAAAATTTAGCGCTATGTTAAGCAATCGTAAGTGTACTTATATAGAAGTCGCACCTATTTTAAGGCCGGTCAATAGAAATGTATGCACCATTTGTTTTGAGACATGATATAGAAATCATGTTCCAACAACATTTAGTGAAAGAAGAAAGGGATGAGATGAAGAGGGATGGGGAAAAAATATACAAACCACATTTGAATTAAATTTTAATCAAACTATTATTAAAATCATTCATCCATTTTTGTGGAGTTAAACTCAACACCATGGATCTAATGATGTTAATAAAGTTCATGATCCAAAATCTAACCCAAGATCAGCCAGAAAATAATCACAAAATAATATCACATTTAATATACACAAAAAGGGTTTGAAAAATGTTTTAAAAATAGAAAATAATGAGAAAAATATCAACTATGTTCAAATTAATCAAGAAAAGAAAAGTAAAACCACAAAAAATTCAGAAAAAGGCCAAAATAATTTTACAAATTTTTTTGGTAATTTTTTAAAGTCAGAAACTATTTTTAAAATTAAAATAAATGGGTAAAATAGACAAAAAATAGTAAAAAATAGTAAAGTCAGAAACAAAAATAAAATAAGGTCACCAATATTTGTCACAATATCATTGGATCATTACATAATTTTTCCAAAATTTAAAAATATATAAAAGTATTTTAAAAAATTTAAAACAAATCAAATAAGTGTAAAATTTATAAAAAATACTAAAACACAAAATTAAATTTTGAAAAATTAAAAATTAGAAAGAGAATAATCAAAAATATTTTTCATAATTTTTTCAGATTTTTTGGACTAAAAATGAATTTTTTATGATATTTTGAAATTTAAAACAATTAAAATATAAAAATCAGAAAAAGAAAATAAAAGTAAAATTGTGGACCATTGGATGAGAGTCAAAACGCGTTAGTAATCAAATCCAAGGGATCTGGCGCATTGTGCATATCATGGTCATTAGTGAATATTGTACATAATCATTAATTAAATCAGAATTTGAAAAATACAGATGGCGCGCCTTCATTGGTTAGAAGATGACACGTTGGTCATCTTCAACCTCCAGCCATCACGAATTGCAGGTCTCTCAAACTGTAAAATCAGAAGCTCAGACCTATGTCATTCTATTTGTCTCTTCAAGACAAAGACAACCACACCCTCGCGCCAAATTTAAATAAACTGTAGCTCAAGCAATTTGGAAGGAAAGTTTTGAAAAGGGATTTGAAATTTCATGGTCAAAACGTGTTTCCAGTGAAAGGTAAGTGTTGCAACTAGAACCAGGGAAATGAGAGCAACACAATGATATCAGAGTTTTGAAGAATTGATGAAGGAATCTACCTATTGAAGTTAAGTTGCAGTGCTCTGAAACTGGACTTCTATGGAGCAGTATAGGGCACGATTCTTGAATGTAATTATATGGTTAGCTTCAGGGAAGATCAAGGAAGGTGAATTGATGGAAAAATTGGATTGAAAAAGGGTCGAGGATGGATTTTGAAGTTGTTGAATTTTGAGGTGTGAAACAAGTTTGGCAGGGTGATTCTGGCTATCCAAGCTTGGGAAATTGAATGGGATAGTTCATGTATTTACAGGAGAAGCGAGTGGGATCAAAAGGAAGAGTGAATGATGTGTTTTGGAGGGAATTCGTGCAAACCTGATGCACGAGTGAAGTGTGATCCAAACTTCACCAAAACTCATCCAATTCTTGCGTTTTGATGCGCTAAACAAATCTGGAACTTCACTAAACATGTTTAGAGGCAAAAACGCGTGGAAAACTTGTGATTAGAGGCCACATTATGGATTTCAAAATTCTGATTTTGTGAGAAATTCAATTTCAAAGTGCCAACTTCTGACCAATGGCATTTTCAACTCAAGGGGTCTTATGGCATGATTCTTGATGCTTTAGAAAGATGAGGTTACAAGCTTTGCAATGGAAAAAAAATTGATTTAAATGGATGCTTGAGATGAAAGTTGCATTGAGTCAAAGTTGAAGAAAAAGGGTTGACTTTCCATACTTAGAAATATTTCAAATTCTTCTTCAAAAATGACCTATAATGTCTTGCATCCAAACATGGCCTTCCACTTGGAATTTGCTCTTGACCAAAAAAGATGGCATGAATTATATCTCTTGAATGACACTTTGAAACTTGAATCATTCAAAATATTCAAAATTTGAGCAAGTTATGACTTGTTGAAGTTGGCAAAATATCATGAAATGACCTATAATCTTTTGCATCTTTAAGGCAACTTCCATCCATTTTCCCACTTTGTACATAAAAGAAGGCATAAAGTTCACATCTTAAAAATCATTATGGAAAAAGAATGGACTCAAAGTGATAATAATTGACCAATTTATGATCATTTGAAGTCACTCATTTAAAATTGTAGATTCATCTGGATGACTTGTAATCTTTCTTCTTCACCAAGTTTCTTCCACATGAAAACTCCTTGGAACTTTTGAAGTGATTTGTTGATAACCCTTTAAAGAGAAGTATGTCTTTGGAATCACTCAAAAATACCAAAAGGTGAGCAAGATGTACTCCTTAGAAGTTCAAAACCCTAGCTCCTAGATCAAGAAAATGCTTTGAGGAACTTTGACAAGTTTGAACAAACTTCTTGTATCAATATTCTTGCTTTGTGAATAGAAGTTGTTGAGGATGATAATGAGGACTCATATCCACCAAACCACTTCCATATCTTGAAAATTTGATAAAAATATGCTCTTGTGACCAATAGGAACAAAGCCTTGTTCAAACATGTCAACTTCTCCAATCAACCCCTTGTACTTTTGAGTCAAATCTAATACCTGGAAATGTGATGAACCAGAGCAACCTTGCCACGCCAATTCTTCCAAAACCAATCCAATGGTGAGGTTTGAACTTCTCAAGATATATTCACTAGGGCATGGAAATAAACTCATGAACCCATGGGGTAGCTTGTTAAATCTCATTTCCTTCACCTACATGGATAACAAGCAAGACAAAACAACATTGCATTTTATTAGTTAAATGAAGAAAACAAAATAATATTCATGATCAAAAAAGGAACATAAGTCAAGGTGCTTGGTAATCCCTCAAAAAGGGCAAAACTAAATGTAGAGAGGGGAACCAAGAATCCTAGTGTGATCTTGTTGTGAGTGAATCAACATGGTATGATGAAGGGATCTTAGGGGCAAAAATTGGGGTACAACAAAGCTTACGCCACAATTTGTTGGTCCATATCAGATATTGAAGAAGATAAGTGAAGTGGCATATCGGATTACCTTACTTTCGTCGCTCATGAATATTTATTATGTGTTTCATGTGTTTCAGTTGAGGAAATACATTTTGGATCCTTCGCATGTGATTCAAATGGATGATGTACAAGTGAGAGATAACCTGACTGTTGAAGTATCACTCGTGTGTATAGAAGGACGAGAAGTGAAGGAATTGTAGGGTAAATACATAGCCTTAGTGAATATTGAAATTCTGGTATTCATATCACAGATGTCCCAAAAGATGTCGAGACACCTTTCTCTAAATTTTGCACACGATGAACAATATGAATGATAAACACAGTGCAGAAAAAAATAAAGAACACAAGGAATTATTTACCCAATTCGATGAATTGACACACCTACTCTAGAGGCTACCAAGCCAAGAAGGAAATCCACTACCAGTAGTACTAATTCAAAGCTAAGCTCTCCCTTTTACAACTTATCACTTAATCCATACCCAGTGCAACTTTTGCCTAGGAACTCCTATATATGAGTATACCCACTCACTCCGAATAACCATATTGATAGAAAATTAATAGACAAAAATAACTTGAAAGAAACTCTTCAAAGACACATAACCATTCTTTCTTACTATTGTACCCCAAAATTTTCCCTCCCAAATCTACTCAAGGCATGCTCTTAAAGGTCCTCAATTGCTCAAGGTTGACCAAGAATTGACCAGATAAATTCTCCTCCTAAGCAATGAACCTCTAATTAGGGTTTCACTTTCCATAAAGATGTGTGAGACCCAAATGTCTCTAATGTTTTCCATTGTCCTAATATGCCTTAAAGATTGCACATGCCAAGTTTCATTCCTTGCACTACAAGTTTGCTCAGCCAATTGCTCAAATGTTTGAAAATCAATTGTGCTAGGTCAAAAGTCAATTGTGGCCTATATACAGTCAAACTTCAAGTTTTTTGGTCAACATCAACATTTTTAAGTTATATCCATAATTTGATCAAGGGTTGATCATGATTCCTCAAGAAATGCTCCTAATTCATCAAAAGTCAAGAATTGCTAATTAGGGTTTCTATAGGAAAAGTCAACCAAACTTTGAACAAGCATAACTTTCACATACTTCATCCATTTTTCTCCAACCAAAGATCATCTTGAAGTTAACTCAATTCCCTACAACTTATCTTAAGACCTCAAGTGCAAGAAATGCACCATTTGAAATATACAAGTTCATACATTACAAGTCATTTTCAGAAAGTCAACAAAAGGCACTTTTTGTCAAGACCATTTACATAAGATAAAATCTTCAAATGAAAAATTGATAAAAAGAGAGAGATTGAAGTAGACACTTTAGGATTTCCAAAAATTCCAAGATCATCATCATGAGATAAAAATTGAGCATGTTATGGCTTGCCCAAGTTGGGAAAATTTTGGAAATTTCAAGAATGGTGCATTGAGCAAATTTGAACTTTTGAGCCAATGGCTTAACTTTTTAAGGTTCAAATATTTTCCTAAGATTATAGAGGACCTCTAATCTTATTTTTGCATGGCCTTGCAATTTTTATCTATTTTTTTCATATTTATTTAGATTTATTTCAAATAAATATAAAATAAACTGTACAAAATGTTTGCAGATGGGGCTTGGCATTTGGGTTGGTGTTTTGACTTGTCTTGAAGCCCAAGATTTCATGCAAATATGACCAGATACACTCAAAGTTGGAAATGGCATGAAATATCCATTTTTGGCATATTTTCAAATCTTGAATCATGGCCTTAAACACAATAGTTATTGTGTGATTTTCTTCCCTTCTTTTTAAGCTTTTTCTTCCTCTATATAAAGCAAACACAATGCAAGCATAAAAGAAGAAAAAAGCTACCTAGAGAAAGCTCTCCCAATTTTCAAATTTTCTCAAAGTTAGGGCAATCAGAAAACTCATCCTCCAGCCACTTTCAACAAATTCCAGGCGTCCATTCTCCTTCCTGGCCCTCTCAGGAACAGATCCAGACCAATCCCACTCCCCGTCGTTCCCAGGAGAAGCCTAACCATCACTCTCCAATTGATAAAATTCTCATCTTCGACACCTTAAATTCATGCATTTTTATTGATGTTTTGTGTTTATATATGATTAGGGTGATGATTAGGACTGAAATGGAACCTTATACACTAGCTTGGACGTGTACATGGCCATTTTCCATTCTTAACCGGGTTCCTCATATTTGTGTCATAACTTCATTTGTAGCTCGTTACAGGCTAAACTAAGGCCACCATTGAACTCAGGGCCATCAATTTAGGGGGGTAGGGTCCCTACCACCCATTAATGCTTGTGTTTTCTACATATCAAGATTTGGGGCTGTCAGAGAAGACGACCAGAGTTGACTCCAGCGTCTTTGACTTCAGTTGACTCTGGCAGGAGCTTACATGTCTAAACCTTGGTCACTAATTCGCCCATTCAAATAGTAGGGACCCACCGTAAAGGCACGTGTTGATGAGTTGTCTTTAATTCATGTTTTATATTATTTTGTTTTCTTATCATTGCATTAACGAATGATCAAGCTGGCCCAGTGGTAAAGAATTCACCCATAGAGCTTTCACCTTGCACGTCCTGGGTTCGATCCCAGTTTGCTGCGTTTTGCATTTTTTCAACAAATTTGCTTCAGATCTGATGCGCATGAGGAAAAGCATGCGCATGATAGGCCTTGCACTTGGATCGTTCAATCCTGAGATGGCAAATCCAATGTTCTCAAATGACAAAAGACCATGGTGTGCCTTAGGGTACACTCCCTACTGGATTGGGCGCAAAAGCTAGGCTGATTTCATTTGGGCCCAACGAAATTCCAAAAACTCACCCCCATTTATTTTTTATTAGTTTTTTTGTTTAGTTTATATTTTACTTTTTAATTTTTTTCTAACAAATCATAAAAAAATCAAAAAATAAATAAATAGATTTAGGTTTTCCAAAATTATTATAATTAGTTAATTATTTTAATTTTATTTTATCAACTTAAAATTAATTAGACTTAGGTTCATTTTAATTCAAATGTTTTCTTAATAAATAAAACACAAAAAATGTTAGAATTAGGTTAATTCAATATCTATTTTCTTAAATTAAATTTAGATTTAGTTTAATTATTTTTCTTGAAATAAATAAAAATAAAACCAAAAAGACTTTCATTCTTAGGATTTTTTAGACGTAATATTTCACTTCGCGCGCATTATTTTTATTCTTGCATTTTATATAATAATGTAACTAATTATGGGATGTAATAGTCTTGGTTTAAAATTCCACATTTTATTTTCTTGCACCTTTTTATGTAACTGTCCTGAAGCATTGTAATAGCGTAGGATCTAAATTTTCGCACTTTAGATTTCTGCAAATATTAACTGCTAGTAACTAGGCTTGTATGGCAAGACTGAAATCAAACGCTAGCAAACTTAAATTAAAAGACTAAAATAACTGAACATAACACACATGCACATATGCACCTCTAAGGTACGCCCACTTTGGTTGCCTTCGAAAAAGCAGTCATGTCCCTCGAGAATAGGGACGCTTTAGCAAAAGACCCATAAATAAAAAGATCATAGTTCCTCGATGACCCTACAGTTGCCTTTCAGTAAATGATCTAGTCCCTTAAACAAAATTTATAAAGCGTCTCTATATGTTGCCTTTATGATTGTACGTCCCTTCGAACATCCCTCAAACATCCAACGATAGGGATACCTACTCACTAATAGTAGGGTAGCGGTGTCTAAAGGATAGGAGGAAAAGAACAACTCTTTTCAAGTACAAGTAGATAGATGTTAGATGCTTTCTCAAATAAAACAAACTCTTCACACTTACACATTTCTAAAACAACTTTTAAAAACATTTGCCTTGTCAACACTCTTGAGGACTGATACAAGAGTTAACGCAAAGCAAATTTCCGCACTAAGGCATTTTCAAACATTTTGTCAAAACACACCAAAAGCACAAGGTATTTCAAAATGAGCTAAGCATTTAAGAGCCCGTAGAAAACTACGGATGGAAAGGGTGCTAACAACTTCCCTTTCCATAATCGACCCCCCTTACTCATAAAACTCTCGAAAAGGTCTTTTTCTATTCTTTTCACCCTTTCCTTAATTTGGATAAAAGAAAAGTCGCTGGCGACTCTTGCTTACTACAACATTTGCAAACACAAACGCAAAACCAATATAACAGTCGGTTCTGCCACCATATCATAGAACTAGCGACTCTGATGGGGATAAATTAAAAAATAAGTGGGGTTACCTTAGAGTTACTTAATTTTTAAAATACTTTAAATTGTGTGCTTTGTATGCTTTACCTTTTGGGATTTGTTTGGGTTGTTACTATAGATCCTACACCCGGATCTGGGGTACCTTTTAGGTAAGTAGCAATAGATCGTGGGGGTTCTGCGGGGTATACCGACACAATTGAAGAGATAGCTACGTTAATGTGACACTTTGGTTGGTACTGGTAGCCTTTGAGTAGTCAAGGAGAATACAGGGCCGCTGCATGGTGCCATAAAGCATCAACTGACCTTAAAACCTTTAATTGACCAACTTGGCCATTAGGAAGTAATGAGATAGTCGTATTTGGTGTAGTCCTAAGTCGCTTGATACTCGATACTACACTCATTGAGATTTAACTCCCGAGTTTTGTTTGGTGGCAAGTCAATTATCAATCGGAACGAAACTTGTGTGAAAGATCAGTGATATTGAGATCTCTTAGAACCCGATTACTATTTCTAGGATAGGTTGAGCCAACTAAATTTCAAGAGGTTACTTACCTTAAAACCCATGCAAACTTTAAACCTAAGGTCTTTGTGTGATTTTCTTGTGCTTGATATATTGGTGTTTTCTTAGCATGACATCATAACATTGCATATCATACTAACCATTTCAAGGATTTTGAGGGCTTATCCTTGACTTGTTTTTTAGGACATGGCATCCACTCGCAAGAATACTATCCAAGTCAACCTCGTCAGGGTACCTCATCAACTCAAGGAATTAGCATCAAGAGTTCCTAAAAGCTATCCATTCACTGAAATACATGGTCGACTTCTCAACTTGGTCACTTCAAACCCTAATGAAGAAATGTTAAAGGTGCTCTTTCAGTTCTTCGACCCTTTACATCATTGCTTTACCTTTCCTGATTACCAGTTAGTGCCCACTATGGAGGAGTTTTCTCAGTTACTGGGAGTGCCCATTCTTAATCAATTACCATTCAATGGTATGGAAAAGGACCCAAAACCTGAGGAGATTGCTCAATCTCTATCTTTACAGCGGTCAGATGTCGTGGAAAATTTGGAAACAAGAAGAGGCATCAAAGGGTTTCTAGATAAGTTTCTATTTGAGAAGGCTCACCTTTTTTGGGATACCCTGGATTTACAAGCTTTTTAAGAAGTGTTGGCCCTTCTCATCTATAGGATGGTACTATTTCCTAATCCGGACCAACTCATAGATGTGAATGCGGTCAAGGTTTTTCTGTCTCATAATCCGGTGCATACTTTACTTGGAGACATTCTACACTCTTTGCATACTCGCACTGTAAAGAGAAGAGAGACTATTTTGTGTTGCATTCCTCTGTTGGCTAGGTGGTTTATTTCGCACCTACCTCGATCTGTTATGAAGAATAAGCAGAGCATGAGATGGTCTAATAGGTTGATGTCCCTCACACAATTGGATATTCACTAGTGTCCTCGGTCCTTAGAGAATGTTACCATCATCGATCATTGTGGGGAATTCCCTAATGTCCCTCTCCTGGGCATTAGGGGAGGAGTCACTTATAATCCTTGTTTGGCATTGCAATAGTTTGTGTATGCTAGGAGGGATGGTCCTCATGATGTATTGGTTCAAGGCAATGTATTCAACTATGAGGATAATGTCCGAGGTTCATACGAGCCTGGGGCATGGTAAACAAAGTGGATAGTAAGACATTGGGGCGTAAGAACTCCATCCCTTTGGAGCCTTATCTTAAGTGGGTACGAGCACGCGCTCAAAATCTTATGATGCCTTATCCTGTCATCCTACCTATTATCATGGAACATGTTGTTGATGAAGAGGTATCTTACACCATTCTCCATCCTGACATGCCAACTACTCTCGAGGATTCGCAAAGATCTTGGATTCAGCTCAAAGAGGAACGATACACCTTTGAAACCCAGTTCTACGCCAGCGAGAAGAATGTTTTAGAGCTCACTAGGCTACTTCACGAAGAAAAGAGTATAAATGCCTACATTGCACCAAAGAGGATGCGCCCGTGGGAAATTTGAGTCCTTTTCTTCTTTTAGAGTTTATTTTGTTTTGTTTCTTCAATTGTAAAGTCGAAGAGGCATCTTTGTAACCGTTTAAAACTTCTTAATGCAATTAATGTTTGTTCTCTTTTTGTTTAAGCAAATTTAAGTCTTAGAAATCCTTGAAAACATTGCATACGCATATCATACATATCATTGCATAAACAGGTTTTAGGACAGGTTTCTTATTCTTTTAGATGTTTATTTCAGCAAAAGAAATGGCTCTCGAACAAACAGTGAAGGACCTCCAAACTCAAAATGCTCAGTTTTAACAAATGATCATGGCTCTGGCCAAGGGGCAAGAAGAGATGAAAGCCCTGATAGTCAAAGAAATGACCAAGAAGCAAAAGAAACCAACTGGTGTAGTGAATTTGGGAAGAAGGATCAGAGGACCGGTTAAGTGAGCTATAGATTTCGCAACCACATCGGAAGAAGGGGACAATCAAGGAGAAAAGTCCACGGAAGAAAACAATAACCCGAGGTCTGTGGAAGATGAACCTGACTATTCTGACGAATAGTATCCTCCTGCTGATGATAAGTATAAACAGTTGGAGGATCGCCTCAATGCTATGGAAATACAGAGGGTGCCCGGGCTGGATTTTGAAGAGTTAGGGCTGGTATCAGGGGTGGTCATCCCTCAGAAATTCAAGGTTCCTGCATTTGCAAAGTATGACGGCGTCTCCTGTCCTAAGTTGCATTTAAGGTCGTATGTCAGGAAGATTCAATCCCACACAACCGATAAGGATCAGTGGGTGCATTTCTTCCAAGAAAGTTTGTCCGGGACACAGTTGGAATGGTTCTATCAGCTGAAGGGAACCAACATCATAATTAGGAACACTTGGTTGCTGCTTTCTACAAGAAGTATTGTTGTACCCCAAAATTTTCCCTCCCTTTTCATCAACATTTTCTCACCACAAGACTCATGGAGCTCAAGATCAAGTTAGGGTTTGCTCTGCTCAAGACCCCTCCTTGCATTGTTGACCCAAATTAGGGTTTGAGTTTGCACAAAAATGTTTTGACCTAAAATTCCCAAAGTGACTTTCATGTTTCATGTTGGACTTACAAGTTTATCCATACCAAGTTTCAAGCCTTGATTTCAATCTTTGCCCAGTCAATTGGACAGTTGACCTAGAAATCAGCTGTATTGGGGAAAAAGTCAACTGTGGCCAATTGACAGTCAAACCTCATGATTTTTGACCCACATCAACATAATGAACTCATATGAACCATTTGGTCAAGTTTGGATCACAATTCCACAAGAAATTTGATCATATCACCAAAAGGGCAAAATGGTCATTTTTAGGGTTTTGATTGCACAAAGGCAATTTTTGACTGTTTGACCTAACCAATGGCAAACCAAGCTCACATATGGACTCAAGGACTCAATGGAATTGTCTTGACCCATTCAACAAGTTCAAAAGATCTCAAATGCACAGGATTGACAGATGAATTTTCCAGTCAACTGATCAAAATTTGACTGTATACTGAAAAGTCAAACTTTGACTTTTTGGTCAAAATCAAGTGCCAAGATTCATTTTTCATCAAGACATGTCAAATAATGAAACTTGTTCATCAAGAAATCCAAAATTGCAAATTAGGGTTTAAAATGAAGAAATTTCATAACTTAGAAATTTTCTAAGTTATGAAATTTCCTTATTTTTTCCTAACTTTGTCCCATTTTTTCATCAATATGCAAATGGATTCAAACAACACTTGAAACATGAAAGTTGTAGTACATTGCAAAATCTACAACTTTTATTCACAAAGTTTTCTCAAAGGAAGCTTGTATCACAAGTTATGATTTTTGGAACAAGGGTGCAAAACATTTTTAACTTAGAGAAATTTTGACCTATTCTAGGCAAGATTTTTGTCCAACTTCTTGGCCATTTTTCACATGGTTCCACTTGGAGTTTAAATTTTAATTACAAAGACGGATTGTAGTACACATTCCAAGCTTTCCAAATTATCCAAGAACTCATCAAACACCCTTGTGGTTAGAGAGAATCGAATTTGCAAAGTTGGCCAAAACTCACTTTTGTTCATGGCCAAAGCTTGTTCATAACATTTGCATTTTCAAGTCAGCAGGGTTTGTGATAGTTTGCAGGCCTCTAAACCTCTTCACACTCAATAATTTAATGCTTAACCATTGTGTTCAAGCATTGTTTTGTGCATTTAGTCATTACACATAGAATTAATCCTTAAATGGAAAAAGCAAACTTGCCATTTTTGAAAAGTGGTGCTTTATGTCAAATACCAAATCTTGGAGGCATGGGCCAGATCTTTGAAGAAAGAGTTTGTACACATATCCCACTGATCAAGAGAAAGTGCTGCAGCATGCTTGAGAGCTTGGTACAGGCCTATATCACAACTTGACATTTCTTTGCTTACATTGAAAGAAACATTGCAAAACAACTCCAACTTCCACTTCCTGTCAACACAGCCAAGAACAAACCTTGTGAACCTTTTCCATACGTCAAGCCAAGCCTAAAACACGATTGAACCATCCCTCACACTTCTTAATACTCAGAATCTCTGTTTTGCTGCAAAACAGAGCATTCTCTGCAGATTGACTTGCCTAGTATTATCCACTCGTGCGTTTTTGCCCAAACAAGTTCCAATACATTCCATTCCATCCACACAAACTATCCCAAGCCCTAAACACAAGTTGTAACACCCCTAACCACGTTTTCCATTTTTACTTTCAAGATGTGCAGGTGGACTTCCATAGCACGATACAGGAAGTTTCAAAGCAAGTTAGGTGTTGGAGAAGCTTCCTTGGACTTCAGGCAAGCTGTACAGAAGCTCAAACTCCATTGAAGTTGGCCATATTGCTCTGCACGATTCAAGCTGAGACAGGTAATCCATGGACTTCTATCTCTCAATCTAGGAAGAGTTAGGCTTAGGTTTGTGAATGAAACATGCTCTACTCATAGCCCTGAAGCCATACATGTGTTCACTTTTTATTTATATTATGCATGCTGTGAGAATTTTAGCCATGAACATTGAAGAAAAATTAGGTCATAAATTGGGGATGAAGAAATTCTCCTTGGTTTCTTAGAGTTAGGTCAAGTATTTTATATGTCTGAATTCGTCTCTTGATGCTCTACATTATTGGTGTTATGAGTTTTAGCTAAAAGTCAAAGAATCAGAAGTTAGTATGATGAACAAGAAGGCGCGCGTTTTTTGAAACAGAAGCTGAAGGTTGAAGAAGGCTGACTTGGGCTGGGCCTGAGTTGGTTTTGCTCTTTGCACACTTTTTTTTTCCATTTTGCACCCCCTTGGCCCATTATGTGAAATACTTGTCATTTTTGCATTTTTCTTTTTGATTATGATTTTATATTTTTATTCAAACATGAAAAAACACTAAAAATATTTTTCCTCAATTTTTTTGCATTTATTTGGCATTTATTTGTTTTATTTAGTATATATATGTAAACAATATAAAAACCTTTTTATTTAAAACCCTAAAAATAATACAAAAATAAATATTTTTCAGTTATTATTTTTTGTTTACATTTTGAAAACATTTTCTAAAATATACTTTTTTTGTAAATAATTAATATTTTATTTTTGTATATATTTAGTATATTTAATATATAATATAAATACTTGTATATTTTATTAGAATACTTAGGATAAAAATATGAAAATAATACATTTTTATTTTTATTAATATTTGACCTCAAAAATACTTTTTTACAATATATTTCTTATTTTTTGTATATAATTAACAAATATTGTATATAATTAATAAATAAATACTATTTATTCAAAAACTAGGGTTTTGCCCTAAATAACAAAAATATTCAAAATTTGACCTTTTTATTTTTGTTTATATTTCACATGAAAAAATACTTTCACATACATAAAAAATCTTTTTGTGCATAATACATTTTGCATATTTATTGTATTTATTTTAAATATTGTACAATTAAATATTTGTACATTCGATATGGATGTAATAGCTTAGAATTTAATTTCTTGTCAAATATTCCCAAATTCAAACTTGTACCCCCATCCCCATAATCATTGTTGTAATAGCTTAGCATTTAAATTTCCGCATTTAAAAGCTTTCAAATTATGCCATGATAGACCTAGGGTTTGTATGCAAATAAAATCAACAAATAGCTTGACCTAATTCAAGATAAACATGCATGAAAAACAAACACAATGCACACTTGCACCCCTAGGGTTACACCACTTGTTGCCTTCAAAAATGGGCCATGGTTGTATGTTAAGTACTTTGGCAAAACAAAAACAAACAAAATGATCATAGTCCCTCGATGACGCTATCGGAGTTGCCTAAACAAAATGATCATAGTCCCTCAAGAAAATTGCCAAAGAAACTTGACACTATTGCATTCATGGTCTAAACGATGACCCGCGCCCGTCCCGTTAAGATCCTAACACAAGGTTGTTCACCAAATACAATGGTGAAACAACACTGTTAAAAGGGTTAAAACATGAGAAAGATCTTTGAGAAATTTAGGGTAGATAGCTCTTGGTTACTTGACCAACTTGCAAAATAAATCCTTGCCATTTTTCAAAACACACTCCACAACACAACTTTCAAAATAACTTTCAAAAACATTGAAACATCTTTTCAAAAAGACAAACACCTTTGTAAAACATTCGAGTAAAGAATTGTTACAATGGTTGCCTAGACAAGGCATCTTTTTCAAAACATTTTCAAAACCACACACACAAAGCACCATTTCAAACAATTGAAAAGCAAAGGCAAGTGATCTAAGCAAGTAACTAAGAGCCCATGGATAACCATGGATAGAAAGGGTTCTAATACCTTCCCTTTCTATAATCTACTCCCCGAACCCACGAAAACATCTCAAAGGTTTTTCCTGTGCTTTTTAACCTTTCCTTAGGATAAAATAAAAAGTCGGTGGCGACTCTTGCTAAACCGAAACATTTGCGAAAACAAATGCAAAACCCAAGTCAGTTCTCGCACCATACCACAGAACTGGCGACTCTGCTGGGGATTTGATTTAAAAGTGGAATAACCTTAGGGCCTAGATCACCCTTTTGCATGACTAATTGTTTGCTTTGATTGCTTTACCTTTTGGTTCTCTTGTTTGGGCTTGAAATCCTACACCCGGATTTGGGAAACATTCATAGATAGCAGTACGTTGTGGAAACTGTGAGGGGTATACCGACACGGTTGAAGCAATAGCTATATTAGTGTGACATATTTGTGAGTACTGGTAACCCTTGAGTTCAATCAAGGAGAGTATGGGGCCGCTGAGTGATGTCACTAAGCACTAATGACCTAGAACCTTACTTGACCATCTTGGCCTTTTATTAGGGGTAGTGAGATGACCGGCTTTGGTGCAGTCCGAAGTTGGTAGATACTCGATACTACACTCATTGAGGGTTGTTTTCTTGGAATATTTTGGTCGCTAGTTAAGTGGCTAAACCAAAACAATGAACATAGAAAACAATCCAATGATATTGAGCTCCTTAGAACCCGGTTACTATTTATAGGACAGGTTTTTTAAGCCAACTAAACTCAAGAGGGTACTTACCTATGGAACCCCATGCAAGCCTGAAACTAGGGTTTTGTGTGACTTGCTTGTACATATGTTTGTGCATACATCATGAACATCATAAAGCATCATATGCATCCATTAACCATTTCAAGGGTTTGGATCTTCATCTTTGTTCTTGTTTTGTAGGTCATGGAAATTCTTCGTAGGAAAACTATCCAAGTCAACCTTGTGAGAGTCCCTCCTCAACTCAAGGAGCTTACATCCAGAATTCCAGAAAGTTCTCTCTTCAGTGAAAGACATGGTAGACTGCTCAGCCTAGTCAACACCAACATTGAAGAAGACATGGTGAAAGTGTTATTCCAATTCTTTGACCCCCTTCACCACTGTTTCATATTCCCCGACTATCAATTGGTGCCTACTTTGGAGGAATTTTCTCAACTCCTCAGAATTCCTATTCTTAATCAACTACCCTATAACGGTACGGAAAAAGAACCAAATCCTGAAGATGTTGCTCAAGCACTACACTTGCAACCATCTGACATCAAGGGGCATTGGGAGACTAGAAGTGGTGTCAAAGGCTTCTTGGCAAAATTCTTGTTTGAGAAGGCACAAGAGTGTTGGAATTCCCTGGATCTGCAAGCCTTTGAAGAGATTGTGGCACTCCTTATTTATGGGTTGGTCTTGTTCCCAAATCCTGACCAACTTATAGATGTCAATGCTGTCAAGATTTTCCTATCCAAGAATCCCATACCTACATTGCTTGGGGACATCCTCCACTCATTTTACACACGAACAATGAGGAAGAGAGGTGTTCTCATGTGCTGTACTCCTCTCCTTGCAAGGTGGTTTATTTCTCACCTTCCACAATCTGTTTTGAAGAATGAACAAGGCTTAAGGTGGTCACAAAGGTTGATGACCCTCACACATTCTGATGTACATTGGTGTTCTCGGTCCAGAGAAAATGTCATCATCGTCGATCGTTGTGGTGAATTCCCTAATGTTCCATTACTTGGCATTAGGGGGGGCATTGTTGTACCCCAATTTTTGACCTAAGATCCCATCTTCATTGGAATTTTTATTCAAAGAAATTAAGGGCACGAAATATGGTCAGTTTTAACCTCTCAAACTTCTCCACAACTTCCTCAGAGCACAATCAAGATTTCATCATCACTGGTTTACATGTGTATCAAGATGCTTTAGAATGCGAAGAAAGATCAAGTTTGCAAGTCGATTCAAAGCACTTAGACCAAAAAGCCAACTTTTTCAAGATCAAGTTCAAAGGATCATAAATTTCCAATATTTTGAGACAGTTCTTTTTGCATGTTGTCATATTATGCTTTGAAGGCTATGGAATTTATTGAAACGTTATAGGTCATTTTCATAACCTAGAATATTCTTAACCTCCAAGCCACAATTCATGCCATAATTGTTCTCTAAAGATATTGAATTTTATGATGAGTTTGTTCATGACACATGATGATGAGTTTAAGGATTCTTTAAATTGTTTGGCGCTTGTTTCAAGTCACTTGCATTTGAGCATAAGTGATTGTCAAATTATGATGAATTTTTTTACCAAGGCTCTTAAGATACTATTTGTTCACTCAAGTACTAATGACAAGTTTGCAAATATTCTTCAAGAGAAGTTCACAAAAGTCCATCAATTCTACAAGGACTATTTCTAAGGAAAAGTTCTTATTCAATTCAAGAATTTGATACAAACTTTAAAGAAAATTTCAAGATCATTGATTCAAGGATATTTGTCATGTTTAGTTCAAAAGTGGAGAATGCATCATGTTAATTTTTAGGCATATTTCAAGTTTGCAATTTCAAAAAATTTCAAGACAAATCCATTCCAAACTCAAATGAAATATTTAAAGTTACATCCAAATTCAAGACTTGTTACAAATTTCATATCCCATTACAAATACTATAGCCACAAAATCACATGAAAAACATTGCAAATCCTGAAGCCTATTTTAAACTATCCTTCATCAATCTTCAAAATACCAAGTCTAAGCCTATGCTATTATTTTCAAGCCCGTTTTCCTTGCTTCATGATGCATCAAAATTGCTCCATAACTTGTACCAATGTTGTCCGTAAATCAGTTGCTACAAACACTTCAAAACAGTCCAAAAATCTGCTACAAAATCAGCCCCTGTTGCTGTCCACCCTGCTACTGTCTTGCTGCCCAGACAAACTGCATAATAATGCCAAAAGATCCTGTAAAACCTGTCCAAAAACAGTCTAAACTTTCACAAAATAGAAAATGCAAATCCTGCATCAAAAGGGAAAAATCAGCATATCACATTTTGTCCAAGACTCACAAATTTTCCCCCCAAAACCATATTGTCCCATTATAAAGGAGGGGGCTCAGCATCAGATAAAGCAGGGGTAGAGAGTAAAAACCAGAAGAAAGGGGAGTTCTCCTCCACAACTGATTTCCAGAACTTACGAGATTCATAAATGCAACTGCAGTAATTTGAATCTAATTGTCAACAACTCTTCATACAATACCTGCAGAAATTACAAAGTAACATCACAACATATAAAAAACCAGGAAAAAGAGAAGATGAGGAAAGAAGAATGATAATACTGCCAAGATTATTTTCAAGTCTTCTCCCAACTTCATCAAAGAGCATGTAGATCCCAGCAGCCACACTAGGAATTAAGGAAGCAACTTTTACTTGCGGTTTTCTTGGTTTTCTTTATTCTCTCTCGCCGGCATCGAAGCTCTAACCAGGTGAATCTACTTTGTCTTCCTTCAATTACTTTGAAGATTTGTATTGATGTTTGTATAAATAGAATATAAGCATTATATTGCTGTGTTTTTTGTCTTTGAATCGCAATCATGAGATTAGGAGTGTTGTCATCGTTAACCGTAAAAGATGTTGAAATCAGAAAATAGCGTAAAAACCTGAACAGAATAATTAGAAAATGTTATAGTTATTCCCTGTGAGTATAAAAACGATAGAAGAGCAAGATTTATTGTTATGGTTTTTTGTATACCGCGAACTGAGAGTATAAACAATAAGCGTACAGACCGCTATCATCAAATCGAAAGAGCACACTAGTTGGATAAGGAGAGGCTAAGGGCGGTTCTTCTTATTGTTATGCCTCCCTACCACAATCAATCTTTCCTTTCCATGGAACGTTATGGTTTCCCAACAACAAACTGTTCGTGAATGGGAAAGAATCAATACATTCGCTCCTGCACCAAATCAAACCATAAGTATAGGGTTTGTGATCCATTCTACGAGACAAGCACAGTAGTAACAGAAGCAGTGATGAAGAGTGAAAGTTTAGGAGCTTACCTGTCGGAGAAGCTCCGGCGCTTCTTCAAGGCGACAGAAGTAGATAGACCTTCTTCTTCAGGATAGGGATTAGATAATTGAAATAATTTTGAGGATGATGGTTATGGTGTGGGGTTGTTGAACGCTCAAATGTGTAGCTTTAGAGGTGGTCGAGGTTGGTGGTGATGGTGTTGATGAGCGGTTGCGGCGGGCAGCTCAGAGGTTGTAGAAGTGGTGAGAGAATGAGAGTAGAGTGGATATTGAAGCTTGAAGGTAACTACGGAAGGGTTAAAGGATGAAGGTGCAGAGTTTCGAATGGGTGAAAGGTTAGGGATTGAAGGAGTTTTCACTTTTCAATTTTCGAGTTGAGCCTTATCCTCATACTAACCCGGCCCAACCTTTTTTTAATTCTATTTTGTTCATGTTTTTTTTGTGTGTTGGGCTCTTCGTTCTAAAGTCCGCTTCTGTTTGAATATCTTATACTCTTTTCATTCTTTTTTTTAGTTCAAACAATAAAACCAACATGGGAACCTCTTTATTTTTATTTGATTTAGTTTTAATCTACTAACTTTAAAATTTAGTTTTAGTTTTATTTTAGTAACTTTAGGATTTTATTTAGATTTGACTTAGTAAATTTTAGAATTTTATTTGTTTTAGTTTTAATTTAGTAAACTTTAGAATTTTATTTGATTTTATTTAAGTTAACTTTAGAATTTTAGTTGTTAGTTTTAGTTTAGGGACTTTAGAACTTTATTTGATTTAGAATTAGTTTAATGAGTTTATAATTTTTATTTAATTTAGAATTAGTTTAATAAGTTTAGAATTTTAGTTGTTTAGAATTAGTTTAATATTCTTTTAGAATTTTATTTGATTTAGATTTAGTTTAGTAACTTTGGAATTTTTTTTGTTTTAGATTAGCAACCTTGGAATTTTTATTTAGTTTAGATTTAATTTACTAATTTTAAAATTTTTAATTTAGCTTAGATCTAATTTAGTAATTTTAGAACTATTTTTGCAACCTTCGAATTTGTAGTTAGTTTAGAATTTTTAGTAAGTAATCTTAAATTGTTAATTTAGTTTAAATAACTTCTTTAGATAATTAGTTACATTCTCTCTTATTTTATTTAAATATCTTTGTCATTTTAATTTCTCGATGCCTTTAGGTCATTAACCTGTTTCGTTATATTTATTTTCTTGTGAATTTTGATTGCTTATATTTGGATGTCTATTTCATTTTGCTCGCCCGATTTAATCCAAGGGAAATGTTCCAACTCAGCTGACTTCATGTCATCAAATACGTCTTCTACAATCGTGTGAATACCCTCATTCATTTTTTTGCTTGTTTACTATTTTTCCAAACTTAAGATAATTTCCCCAAAAGACTCCATTTTCAAACTCATACCTTTTAAGTCAAAACTTCGACACTAGGTCGTCGTATCTTCAAAAATCTCGTCCATACCCATCTTTTAGCCAAACGAATCATTTTAATCAAACAAACAATTTTAAACCAAAAAACAGATATTTCAAAAGGTTCCTGTGGAGTACCGCAGATGCATTGGGTTCTAATACCTTCCCATTGTATAACCAACCCCCGAACTCTCGATCTCTTTTCAAAACGCATTGTATTTTCATTACTTTTAAGTATTATTATACATTGCATATTTTAGGGTTTTATTTCGCTCTTTTCCCTTTTCCCTTGGAAATAATAAAGCGCGGTGGCGACTCTTGCTTTTGCGAGTCAAGTTAATTAATAGCCTGATCTCTGATTTTCACCGCTACAGAATTGGCGACTCTGTTGGGGAAAGATTGACCTCTTGCTGGTCCATCCCTAAGTGGGTTAAGCCTAATTTGTTATATCTGTTTTATCATTATTTGATTGTTTGATTATATGTATATATTATGATTATTTGGGTGTTGATAATATTTACAAAGGACAACTCCTATACCCGGACTAAGTTACACTTAGGAATAGGACGGGCGGTATAGTCATGTTAACTTTGAGGGAGTAATCCCGAAGAAGGAGGCATGAGATCCCCCACTCAGTGGAAGGCCCTTTTGAACGTAATATTTGTTTACCGAGTAATCGGGAAGACATTATTATTTTCGACCTGGGAGCCAGAGAAGCTGGGAACCGTAGAACCCTAACCCATCTTGGCCTTTTAGGTGTAGCGCGGAGATTATAACAGAGTAATCCGGAAGTAATTGTTACGCGATGCTACTCTCGGATGAGTTTCTCTTGAGAATATTGCTGATTATTGAGTAATCAAGACGTTGGTAATATCCGAAGGAGGAATGTAGACTCCGGGAACTCTTAGAACCTTGTTCTACAGGTGTGATTAAACAGTTAGTACATACCTTGGGGGTGTTCCTTACCTTGACTCCATGCTCGTGACGTTGAACCTTTCGACTTTATTTGTGACCTTGCTTGTGGTTGTTGCATAGCCATGCATTCATGCATCCATAACACCCTTTTCACTTGACTTTGAAGGAATTTGGAGGTCTTTCTTTGTAAACATCACAAGTTTCGTCAAGCTCAATGGATCTTGGGTGTTGATAGGGCGAAAACCCTAATCCACCAAAATGGATGATTGATCTTGATGATAACTTGATCAATGTTTGGAGCCAATTTAAAATTCATCTTCTATCTTCATACTTTGATGTTTACAACTTAATATCTTGAGTTCCTTGAAAATCAAATAAAAACTCTCTTTTGCATATCATACATCATTCTACATTTTTTGTTTCACTTTCAGAGGTCTTTTTCCGAGTCGTATTTTTTCTTTGGTCTCACCAGTACAACACTCGCGCTAAGAGAACAATGGAGAATATCAAGTAAGAGGTTTCTGAACTCCGTAGAGAGATGACTATTTTGAAAGCTAGTGTGGAGCGCTTAACTGGTTTGGTTGAAATTCTGGTTGCCGCCCAAGTCAATCCTTCTAAGAAGGAGGAAGCGATGATAAAAGTCTTCACTGAAACTCTAAAATCATTCTCTCATGAGAAGGTGATGGTTAATGCACCTAATGACTTTCCTGACAAGGTGAATGTGGGAGTGCGTCTAGAAGAAGATGTCGGAAAGGGATGTTCATACGAAGATGGTAGCTCAGCTAATGGTGTGAAGTTTGATAATAACTTTTCCAAAAAGAGAACCAGAGGAAGAAATAATCATCATCAGAATCATCATGTTTCTCCTATTCATCAACAGAATCAGCAAGTTCCTAATCAGAGGAAAACCCAGTTTGATCCAATTCCAATTACCTATACAGAGTTGTTCCCTATACTGATGCAGAGGAATTTGGTTCAGACCCGACCTCCATCAAAGGTTCCTGAGAAGATACATTGGTACTACAAAGCTGATTTGACATGTACCTTTCATCAAGGTGCTCCTTGGCATGACTTGGAGGGTTGCTTTGCTTTGAAGATTGAGGTTCAGTAGTTGGTCAGAAGTGGTATCTTGTCATTCAAGGACGTTGGTTTTGAAGTTCAAATCAAGCATGTGCCGAAGAGTAAACACGATTGATGGTGACTTTGATTTTGAAGGATGTTTTCGGTAATTCAAGTCCATATGGAAAGCCTTCCCCGATCATTAACCTATTTCTGCTTTTTGTAATTTTTCTTGTTTATCAAAACATTGTTTGCATGTAAGAACTTGTTTGCATCTGTATGATTATCTTAATACAATGAGTATGTTTGTCTTGAAGAAATTCATTCGTTTCACTCATATTTATTTTCAAATTTTAAATTGCTTTTGCACTATGATACCAAATTGTTGCTCATTCTCTTGCCTAGGCAGAGATTGAAGGGAGGATGATGATCTAAAGAACACAAAATCTTTGGTTGCATGCTTTTGGATAAAATCTTGCTGATGATGTACAGGCATTGTTTCAAATTCCTAAACACCGGAGATATAAGGAAGATAATCCCTTGCTAACCCCTTTTGAGCCTTTGAAGCAGAAGTTTCTTTTCTATACGAAAAAACCTTGAATTTTAACCTGGGGCAGGGTAGTTTTTAGTTAATCTGACTGAGTGTTCGAAATTCATAAGGAAGATGTTTTTTGAAGAGAAACTACGAGGGCCGTCCTTCATGTATAATGAATCTAGAGGATGTGGAACCACAATGTTATCCCTCATTCATCAAGAAACAAGGCAATCACAATCCTCTCAACAAGCAAAGACAAGCTAATGTCACACATTTTGTTCAAAAAGTCAAAAATCAAGAAAAAAAAGAAAAAGCCTGTTAAGTCAAAAAACTTGAAAACAAGTGACTTAGGCAAAAATTAGGGCATCTCGCTGGACTATCAATTCAAAAGAATTAGTTCAGGCAAAAGTTAGGGAAAATAAAAATTGCAAAGAAAGGACTACAAAGAAAAGTCCTCAGCAAAGAACAAATTGGTGACTACAAACACGAAGACATGAGGGTGGTTTCTACTCCGAAAGCCTCGTCGTTTCCTTGACCGTCACAAAATTCTTTTGAGAGATGAACACTCATGTTGGATTAACTGAACATAGGGTTGGAGAACATCATGAAGAATGGGTGGGCACCAAATATTTTGAGCCTTAAAATATTTTTTTCTAAAAACCATGAACCAGACCACGTTACAACCTTCAAAATTCCTAATTGAAGCAAGGTTACTTTGAAAGCATACTTCCATGAGATAGTGCTCCTGACTCCCATGAATGTTTGTTAAATAGTTATGTTGGTATCATATGATTTTTCTATACAAAAATAAATGGTGCTCTAACTCGCAAAATTTGTGCGATATCTCTTTAAAACCTTCAAGACTTACATAACTGTTGCATTAAAATTTTCATTCTCATAATAAACTTTTTCTAACTGCAAAACATTTGTTTGATATCAAGGAAGCTCACATAAGCACCAGTGATGAGTTTTATTCTTTTAAGGCCTGAAACTCTGTTGAGTAATTAGAGAATCATTCCAAGAAAAATCATATCCAGAGGCATGTCACATGAAGACCTTAAGCACAGACATGTTGCTTATCCCAGTTAATGCTTTTCCCAACTTGTTTACTCTTTTGGGGCAAAATTTGAAGACTTTGTTGTGCCAACTACAGTCAATCCGGGGTAATCACGTCGAGATTTGATGAATTCCTCTAAGAGTTTGAAGACACCAGAGCATGGTGAATGCCAGGTCTTTTGTAAAATCCTCTTGAGACGATTTCTCCTCATCAACTTTATAGCTTGGGGCATTTTAGAAGTGAAGTTATTTGCAAGAATCGTTGAGCAACATGCAGCTTATCAACAGTAAACTTGGGGCATCCAAAATTAATCCCAGGGGCAATCCAGATTTGTTGTGATATGTTTTGCACACATTATTAGAGGGTGGTGTTCCCAGTATCTCCAGCTAAGCAAGACTTCTTTCCAGCTGAAACTTTGTTTGTGTTATCCTTTCAATGGATTGTTTGCAATAGAAGACTAGACTTTGGGTTTTCTACCTGAAAATATCTTCCTCTCCAGAGATATTTAAGCCTTGTAAAAGGACCTTGCTCCAATGATGGCCTGTGTTTTATCTCCAGTAATGTTACCATCCTGTTGAGATTAGCCGAGTGTCGAGTTATACTGGGACGTCTTATCATCTTCTGTCTATCTCCCATGTCTGTCTTGTCAACATATATATGACATTCATTCATTCGTTCATACTTGCATCATGCACGCACATTTGTATTTGTTGATATCTTTGAGTTCGTACACCTTGGTTATGTCTATTCAAATAGCATATTTGATCTTTCCAAATAGAGTGTCAACTTAAGCAGAAAGTGTGCCTCCTTTCTAATTCCCCACTGAGTTAACTCTCGTGGAAGAACCTTGCTTTAGCTTTCCTTTTCCATCTATGGATAGGATAAATCCAATTTGAGTTATTTCCTCATTGGGTGGAGTCTTGTTTGACTATTTTCTCTCCAGTCTATTCCTGGATTGAGCTTTGTCTCTTGTGAACGATACCCTGTGGATCTCTCTAGGCTGTGAAACCTAGATGGAGAGTGCATTTATTTTGCAATGTAAATACTTGGTCTCCTCAAGAAGGATTTATTCATGGTTCCCCATTGAAGATGAACTTTATTCCCCAGTAGTGTTATCACAACCTTCTTATGGAATATCGACATGACAACAAGCGACTGACTCTTTATTTGAGTAGTTTGATTATTTCTGATTTCTCTACGACAAATGGCGGTCTCTTCATGAACAGTTTGTCCATCCCCGACGAAATTATTGGCTCTCACCTCCAACAATATCTTCATGATATTTTATGAGTATCTTCAACAAAACAGCAAGCGGCGGTCTCTTCATGAGCAACTTGTGTGTTACTGTCACCTTTCAAAACATCAAGCGGTGGTCTCTTCATGAGGCAACTTGTATGTTATTGACACCTTTGAAAACATCAAGCGGCGGTCTCTTCATGAGCAACTTGTATGTTATTGATACCTTAGAGAAAACAGCAAGCGGCAGTCTCTTCATGAGGCAACTTATGTGTTATGGATACTCTTGACAAACATCAAGTGGCGGTCTCTTCATGAGCAACTCGTATGTTATTGACACCTTTGAAAACATCAAGCGGCGGTCTCTTCATGAGAAACTTGTATGTTATTGATACCTTTGAAAAAACAGCAGGCGGCAGTCTCTTCATGAGGCAACTTGTGTGTTATGGATACTCTTGACAAACAGTAAGCGGCAGTCTCTTCATGAGGCAACTTGTATGTTATGGATACTCTTGACAAACAGCAAGCGGCGGTCTCTTCACGAGGCAACTTGTATATTATTGACACCTCAAAAAACGGCAAGTGGCAGTCCTTTCATGGGTAGCTTGTACGTTATTTTTTCTTTTGAAAACAGCAAGTGGCGGTCTCTTCATGAGCATCTTGTACGGAAAACGGCAAGTGGCAGCTTCTTCATGAGCAGCTTGTACGTTAGTATTTTTGGAAGACAACAAGTGGCAGACTCTTCATGAGCAGCTTGTGTGCTTTAATATTCTTTGAAGACAGCAAGTGGCGGTCTCTTCATGAGCAGTTTGCATGTTATTGACACCTTTGAAAGGAAGCAAGTGGCGGCCTCTTTATTTGAGCAGCTTGTGTATCCCCAACAATAATGTCTACTCAGCAAATGGCATCCCTTTCGGAAAAGTCCCGTGGGGAAGTTTGTTATTTTATCCTTTTCAAGCGATATTTTGGTTAGAGAAGAAATGTGTTACCGTTCTTGGTAAAATTCAGAAATCAGAGATGTTTATCTCCAGCCGCAGTGCTGATGTCAATCATTTTGTTTTCCAGTCTCAGTACTGATGTCCATCATTTTATTTTCCAGTCACAGTACTGATGTCAATCATATGCTTTTCTAGTCACAGTACTGATGTGAATCATTACCTTTTCCAGTCTCAACACTGATGTAAATCATTCAAGAGTCTCTCATTTGAAGTATGTGACTCTGTTTCCCCAGTGGAGTTACAACCTCTTCCTTTGCGGGATTACTGTATAATGTGCTTGGTTTCTCCAGCATAGTCTGTCTCATATGGCGTCATTCCCCATAAAATTCATAGCATTACATTCACATCATATCATGAACATAATCGCGGTATCTTAAGGCCAAAAATTGTGTATTCTATATTTAAGTCCCTTCAATCTCGTCGAAATGAAGATCCCAATCTTCATATCTCCAGATAGAAAAAACTTAAATAGGGGCAGCTGTTGTACCCCAATTTTTGACCTAAGATCCCATCTTCATTGGCATTTTTATTCAAAGAAATTAAGGGCACGAAATATGGCCGGTTTTAACCTCTCAAACTTCTCCACAACTTCCTCAGAGCACACTCAAGATTTCATCATCACTGGTTTACATGTCTATCAAGATGCTTTAGAATGCGAAGAAAGATCAATTTTGCAAGTCGATTCAAAGCACTTAGACCAAAAAGCCAACTTTTTCAAGATCAAGTTCAAAGGATCATAAATTTGCAATATTTTGAGACAGTTCTTTTTGCATGTTGTCATATTATGCTTTGAAGGCTATGGAATTTATTGAAACGTTATAGGTCATTTTCATAACCTAGAATATTCTTAACCTCCAAGCCACAATTCATGCCATAATTGTTCTCTAAAGATATTGAATTTTATGATGAGTTTGTTCATGACACATGATGATGAGTTTAAGGATTCTTTAAATTGTTTGGCGCTTGTTTCAAGTCACTTGCATTTGAGCATAAGTGATTGTAAAATTATGATGAATTTTTTTACCAAGGCTCTTAAGATACTATTTGTTCACTCAAGTACTAATGACAAGTTTTCAAATATTCTTCAAGAGAAGTTCACAAAAGTCCATCAATTCTACAAGGACTATTTCTAAGGAAAAGTTCTTATTCAATTCAAGAATTTGATACAAACTTTAAAGAAAATTTCAAGATCATTGATTCAAGGATATTTGTCATGTTTAGTTCAAAAGTGGAGAATGCATCATGTTAATTTTTAGGCATATTTCAAGTTTGCAATTTCAAAAAATTTCAAGACAAATCCATTCCAAACTCAAATGAAATATTTAAAGTTACATCCAAATTCAAGACTTGTTACGAATTTCATATCCCTTTACAAATACTATAGCCACAAAATCACATGAAAAACATTGCAAATCCTGAAGCCTATTTTAAACTATCCTTCATCAATCTTCAAAATACCAAGTCTAAGCCTATGCTATTATTTTCAAGCCTGTTTTCCTTGCTTCATGATGCATCAAAATTGCTCCATAACTTGTACCAATGTTATCCGTAAATCAGCTGCTACAAACACTTCAAAAGAGTCCAAAAATCTGCTACAAAATCAGCCCCTGTTGCTGTCCACCTTGCTACTGTCTTGCTGCCCAGACAAACTGCATAATAATGCCAAAAGCTCATGTAAAACCTGTCCAAAAACAGTCTAAACTTTCACAAAAATAGAAAATGCAAATCCTGCATCAAAAGGGAAAAATCAGCATATCACATTTTGTCCAAGACTCACAAATTTTCCCCCCAAAACCATATTGTCCCATTATAAAGGAGGGGGCTCAGCATCAGATAAAGCAGGGGTAGAGAGTAAAAACCAGAAGAAAGGGGAGTTCTCCTCCACAACTGATTTCCAGAACTTACGAGATTCATAAATGCAACTGCAGTAATTTGAATCTAATTGTCAACAACTCTTCATACAATACCTGCAGAAATTACAAAGTAACATCACAACATATAAAAAACCAGGAAAAAGAGAAGATGAGGAAAGAAGAATGATAATACTGCCAAGATTATTTTCAAGTCTTCCCCCAACTTCATCAAAGAGCATGTAGATCCCAGCAGCCACACCAGGAATTAAGGAAGAAAATTTTACTTGCGGTTTTCTTGGTTTTCTTTATTCTCTCTCGCCGGCATCGAAGCTCTGACCAGGTGAATCTACTTTGCCTTCCTTCAATTACTTTGAAGATTTGTATTGATGTTTGTATAAATAGAATATAATCATTATATTGCTGTATTTTTTGTCTTTGAATCGCAATCATGAGATTAGGAGTGTTGTCATCGTTAACCGTAAAAGATGTTGAAATCAGAAAATAGCGTAAAAACCTTAACAAAATAATTAGAAAATGTTATAGTTATTCCCTGAGAGTATAAAAACGATAGAAGAGCAAGATTTACTGTTATGGTTGTTTGTATACCGCGAACTGAGAGTATAAACAATAAGCGTACAGACCGCTATCATCAAATCGAAAGAGCACACTAGTTGGATAAGGAGAGGCTAAGGGCGGTTCTTCTTATTGTTATGCCTCCCTACCACAATCAATATTTCCTTTCCATGGAACATTATGGTTTCCCAACAACAAACTGTTCGTGAATGGGAAAGAATCAATACATTCGCTCCTGCACCAAATCAAACCATAAGTATAGGGTTTGTGATCCATTCTACGAGACAAGCACAGCAGTAACAGAAGCAGTGATGAAGAGTGAAAGTTTAGGAGCTTACCTGTCGGAGAAGCTCCGGTGCTTCTTCAAGGCGACAGAAGTAGATAGACCTTCTTCTTCAGGATAGGGATTAGATAATTGAAATAATTTTGAGGATGATGGTTATGGCGTGGGGTTGTTGAACGTTCAAATGTGTAGCTTTAGAGGTGGTCGAGGTTGGTGGTGATGGTGTTGATGAGCGGTTGCGGCGGGCAGCTCAGAGGTTGTAGAAGTGGTAAGAGAATGAGAGTAGAGTGGATATTGAAGCTTGAAGGTAACTACGGAAGGGTTAAAGGATGAAGGTGCAGAGTTTCGAATGGGTGAAAGGTTAGGGATTGAAGGAGTTTTCACTTTTCAATTTTCGAGTTGAGCCTTATCCTCATACTAACCCGACCCAACCTTTTTTTAATTCTATTTTGTTCATGTTTTTTTTTGTGTGTTGGGCTCTTCGTTCTAAAGTCCGCTTCTGTTTGAATATCTTATACATTTTTCATTCTTTTTTTTAGTTCAAACAATAAAACAAACATGGGAACCTCTTTATTTTTACTTGATTTAGTTTTAATCTACTAACTTTAAAATTTTGTTTTAGTTTTATTTTAGTAACTTTAGGATTTTATTTAGATTTGACTTAGTAAATTTTAGAATTTTATTTGTTTTAGTTTTAATTTAGTAAACTTTAGAATTTTATTTGATTTTATTTAAGTTAACTTTAGAATTTTAGTTGTTAGTTTTAGTTTAGGGACTTTAGAACTTTATTTGATTTAGAATTAGTTTAATGAGTTTATAATTTTTATTTAATTTAGAATTAGTTTAATAAGTTTAGAATTTTAGTTGTTTAGAATTAGTTTAATATTCTTTTAGAATTTTATTTGATTTAGATTTAGTTTAGTAACTTTGGAATTTTTTTTGTTTTAGATTAGCAACCTTGGAATTTTTATTTAGTTTAGATTTAATTTACTAATTTTAAAATTTTTAATTTAGCTTAGATCTAATTTAGTAATTTTAGAACTATTTTTGCAACCTTCGAATTTGTAGTTAGTTTAGAATTTTTAGTAAGTAATCTTAAATTGTTAATTTAGTTTAAATAACTTCTTTAGATAATTAGTTACATTCTCTCTTATTTTATTTAAATATCTTTGTCATTTTAATTTCTCGATGCCTTTAGGTCATTAACCTGTTTCGTTATATTTATTTTCTTGTGAATTTTGATTGCTTATATTTGGATGTCTATTTCATTTTGCTCGCCCGATTTAATCCAAGGGAAATGTTCCAACTCAGCTGACTTCATGTCATCAAATACGTCTTCTACAATCGTGTGAATACCCTCATTCATTTTTTTGCTTGTTTACTATTTTTCCAAACTTAAGATAATTTTCCCAAAAGACTCCATTTTCAAATTCATACCTTTTAAGTCAAAACTTCGACACTAGGTCGTCGTATCTTCAAAAATCTCGTCCATACCCATCTTTTAGCCAAACGAATCATTTTAATCAAACAAACAATTTTAAACCAAAAAACAAATATTTCAAAAGGTTCATGCGGAGTACCGCAGATACATTGGGTGCTAATACCTTCCCATTGTATAACCAACCCCCGAACTCTCGATCTCTTTTCAAAACGCATTGTATTTTCATTACTTTTAAGTATTATTATACATTGCATATTTTAGGGTTTTATTTCGCTCTTTTCCCTTTTCCCTTGGAAATAATAAAGCGCGGTGGCGACTCTTGCTTTTGCGAGTCAAGTTAATTAATAGCCTGATCTCCGATTTTCACCACTACAGGCATTACCTACAACCCTTGTCTAGCTTTGAGATAATTTGGATATGCACGGAGGGATGGCCCTCATGACATGCTGATTCTTGACCTAGTTTTTGACTTCGACAACAATGCGCAAGGACTTATCCAAAGATTCATCAGAGCTTAGAGGATGCCTAACAAGGTAGATAGCAAGACACTGGGGCACAAGAATTCCATCCCTCTTGAGCCTTACCTTAAGTGGGTACGAACCCGAGCCCAGAGTCTTTTGATGCCTTACCCTCACATTCTCCCTTTGATTAAAGAGCCTGTTAAGGAAGGAGAGGTTCCATACACCATCCTACATCCTGACATGCCAACATCATGGGAGGAAATGCAAAAGAGTTGGATCCAACTCAAGGAAGAACGAAATACTTTTGAAGCCAGCTTCTACGCCAGTGAGAAGAAGGTTTTGGAGCTTACCCGCCGACTTCGCGAGGAGGAGACCCTCAACACTTACATCGCACCAAAAAGGATGCGCAACGTCTTTTTACCTTAAGAAGTTTTTGTAATATTTGGCCCATGGGGCATTTATGTACTGAAAAAATTTCTTCTTATTAATATGACGTGTGTTCTTTTTGTCTGCAACAATTTTGAATTTCTAAATCCTTGAATGCATTGCATGAATAAACATATCATTCATCATATGCATAAACAGGTCTTCACACCAGGTTTCCTTATCTTTCTGCTGTTTATTTCAGTAAGATGGATCTTGAACAGACGGTCAAAGATCTGCAGTCACAAAACTCGCAGTTTCAACAGCTCCTTATGACCTTGGCAAAGGGTCAGGAGGATCTTAAAGCACTGTTAGGGAACAAAGAGAAAGAAAAAGGAAAAAAGAAGAAGAAAAGAGTTGGGGTAGCTACACTGGGAAGAAGATTTGAGAATGAAGCGAGGAGAGTTCTTGAATTTCCCTCCACATCTGATGAGGGAACCGGTAAGGGAAAAGGAGCTGCATTACCTTCTGAGTCCGAGGCTGAAGAGGAAGAGGTTGAGGAAGATGAAGACTACTCAGAGCAGCAATACCCGCCAGCGGACGACAAATACAAAAACCTGGAGGATAGACTGGAAGCTATGGAGCTGCAAAGGGTTCCCGGGTTAGATTTTGAAGAATTGGGATTGATTGCTGGGATTGTGATCCCTCCAAAGTTTAAGGTGCCAAATTTTGCAAAATACGATGGTCTGTCTTGCCCGAAGATGCACCTGAGGTCGTATGTCAGAAGAATTCAACCTCACTCATCTGATAGAAATCTTTGGGTACACTTCTTCCAGGATAGCCTGTCTGGTACACAGCTAGATTGGTTCTACCAGCTTGAGAGGTCAGAGGTGCATAGTTGGGAGAATTTGGCAGCTGCCTTTTTTCGCCAGTATCAATATAACGCTGACTTGGCGCCAACCCGTACTCAGTTACAAAGTATGGGGATGGCCTCAAATGAGGGATTCAAAGAATACGCCCAGAAATGGCGCGACTTGGCCGGAAGAGTGCAGCCACCTCTTTCAGATAGGGAACTAGTTGATATGTTCTTGGGGACCCTATTTGGCCCTTTCTTCAACCATTTGATCGGGAGCTCTTCTGCAGGGTTTACCGAACTGATTCTGACTGGCGAGCGGGTGGAAGCTGGTATTAAGAGTGGGAAGATTCAAAGGGATGCCTCTGCCTCCGCAACTGTTAAGAAATCATTCCCGGCCAAGAAGGAAACAACTATTATATACTCTCAGAAAGGATTGGGAAGAACTGAGCACCGACCGACTGTAGGGGCCGTGATGATTCAGAATTCGTCAAATGATCAGCCTCGTAACAATCAGTCCAGACCTAAACAGCAATGGGGAGAACGGCCACAACGGCAGTTCACCCGCATCAATATGACGCCCGCACAAGTTCTTCCCTATTTGTTGAAGCTGAATCTCACCAGTATCAAAGAGGAACCAAAAAATGTGAATACAACTTCCCTATATTATCATCCCAATGCTAAATGTGCCTATCATTCTGACAGCACCGGGCATGACACCAACGATTGCTGGGCGCTTAAGCATAAAATTCAAGATTTAATAGATGCTAAAGAGGTTGAGTTCGACGCCCCGGAGAAGCCAAATGTGATCTCCGCTCTGATGCCAAAGCATGGTCGCAATGTCCATGCTATTGAAGAAGATCTGTATGTTGCTGCTGTTAATGATCTGGTAACTCCACTACTAACAATCAAGTTGAATCTGTTGAAGGCTGGGATTTTCCCAGGATGTAAAGAAGATTGCTACTTTTGTTCCTCCCTACCAATTGACTTTCCATTGCTGAAGATAGGCATCCAACGCCTAATGGACAACCAACAAATTCTTTTCGAAAAGACTCCCGTTACTCCAACCCTTATCAATGATGTTTCAATAATCACCATTTCAGCCAATCTTTCCAAGGTCCCCAAAAGACCTGTTAAGATTACATCCGCTACGAAGATTGTTCCCTTGAAGATAACCATGCCTGGGCCCGTCCCATAAAAATCTGACAAATCGATACCGTGGAATTATGGTGGAGAAATCTACTACCACAGTGTTAAGCAAATTGAGATAACTGAAGAGATCTCTGACGAAGAAACTGCCGACGTTGGAAACATTGCCGGTACGAGCAAAATTATCCGAAGTGGGAGAATTTTTTCTCCAGAGATTGCCCCTCCAAAGGCAATCTTTGGACCCTCAGCTGCTCCCAAGGTCACCCCTGCACCGGTAAAACTATCTGCAAGAACTCCGTTGATTGAAGAAGCTGTTACTCCTGTGGTTGTCCCCCCTACTTCTGCTGATAAGGGGAAAGGGATCCAAGAAGAACTCGTCAGGACGAGGGCTCAACCATTGGTCATCCCCGAAACCTCTAAGAAAGAAATGCAGGAGATTCTGAAAATAATTAAGAAGAGTGATTATGACGTGGTGGAGCAATTGGGGCAAACCCCCTCGAAGATCTCCATTTTGGCCCTGCTGCTTTGTTCGGAGGCTCATGCCAAAGCTTTGATAAGGTTTTTGAAGACAGCCCATGTGCCCCAGGAAACCTCAGCTGATCAGTTCCAGGATTGTGTAGCCAGCCTTACCGCCGACAACAGCCTGGGTTTCTCTGATGCTGACCTAACTCCAAAGGGAAGAAAGCACAATGACGCACTGCATGTGTCAGTTGAATGTCGAGGAACCACTCTCGCCCATGTCTTGGTCGACACTGGTTCTTCTCTAAATGTGCTGCCTAAGAAGGCTCTGGACCGGTTGGATTGTGAAGGCTTGGAGCTGAAACCAAGTAATATCATCGTCAGGGCCTTTGACAGGTCTAAAAGAATGGTGCATGGGGAGGTAGACATTCCCATCAAGGTAGGCACTGAGGTGTTCCACTCCACATTCTATGTGATGGACATCCGCCCATCTTACTCCTGCCTGCTAGGAAGACCGTGGATACATAATGCTGGGGCAGTCACCTCTTCTCTACATCAGATGCTGAAATACCCTGTTAAGGGAAAAATCATAATTGTGCACGGCGAGGAGGAGTATATGATCAGTCATTTGAACTCCTTTCGGCATGTGGAAGTGGATGGAGAATTCATTGAAACACCCTTTCAACACTTTGAGGAAGTTGCTCCCGAGGTTGCAATAGCAAAGGCAATAGCTGAGGTACCCAAGCAGGTGGCCAGGATGGCATCTCTGAAAGACGCAAAGGCTGCAATGAAGGAGGGAAAGAGCTCAACATGGGGTCAGTTGCCTGACTTTCCCCACAAGACAAACAAGTTTGGGTTGGGGTTTACCGCTTCGGGGCAAAAGGCGATGCATCGCTCCAAAATTGAAAAGACACCCATCAAGATTTCTCCTCATGGAATCAATGCTTTGGAAGACAAAGACGAAGAGGGTAACATTGAAGACTGGATCTTCCCAACCATTAAAGGGGGACTGCACAAATGGGAGGCGAAAGACTTCGTTCCCATTACTTTCATCAATCAGTAATTTATCTTTCGAACATTTCCTGTTGGTCTGTAATAATTACTAAAACAATCTGCACACTATTTTTCACCTCATGCCTTGCCCGGGGCATGCAGGTCCATTTGTAAGGGTTTTGATTCTCTTCATAAATCATATGCCATGTTTAATGAATCATTGGACGTTTTTCATTTATAAATTGCTGTGTTCATTTTCTTTCCTTTTGCATTTTTGTTTGTTTAAGGATGGCTATCCCTTACACACACCCACACTCACAAATGTAGGTACCCATCCACTCCAGATTCCATGGGTGACGATTCTGCTATATCCTTCAATAACTCTGAAGATTTGGTCAATCAGGCTGAGTACGAAGATGACGAAGATTGTGAAGTACCAGGAGAGTTAGCCAGACTTCTACAACAAGAAGAGAGGGCCATCTTACCTCATGAAGAGTTGTTGGAAACCGTCAACTTAGGAACAGAGGAAGACAAGAAAGAAGTACAAGTGGGTGCCAATCTGGAATCAGGTGTCAAGGAGCGCTTAGTACAGTTGTTAAATGAATACGTTGAAATCTTCGCCTGGTCTTATGAGGACATGCCAGGGTTAGAAACAGATATCGTGGTTCACCGTCTCCCTACAAGAGAGGACTGTCCACCGATCAAGCAAAAAGTCCGCTGAATGAGGCCTGACATGTCTGAGAAGATTAAAGCTGAAGTAATGAAGTAATTCAACGCTGGCTTTCTGGCTGTTACATCCTATCCACAATGGGTTGCTAACATCGTGCCAGTACCTAAAAAAGACGGCAAGGTCAGAATGTGTGTGGACTACCGGGATTTGAACAGGGCCAGCCCTGAAGATGATTTTCCGCTACCACATATCGACATTTTGATTGACAACACGGCTCAGCATAAAGTATTCTCTTTCATGGATGGATTCTCGGGCTACAACCAGATTAAAATGGCCCCCGAGGACATGGAGAAAACAACCTTTGTTATGCAATGGGGTACCTTCTGCTACAAGGTGATGTCGTTCGGGCTGAAGAACGCATGGGCAACTTATCAACGCGCCATGGTAGCTTTGTTTCATGATATGATACATCATGAGATTGAGGTTTACGTAGACGACATGATAGCTCGATCACAAACAGAAGAGGAACACCTTGAACATTTGCAAAATCTGTTTGCCAGGTTGAAGGAGTACAAACTCAGGCTGAATCCAAGTAAGTGCACTTTTGGAGTTAGGTCTAGTAAACTTCTGGGATTTATTGTCAGCAACAAAGGCATTGAGGTCGATCCAGCAAAAGTAAAGGCTATACAAGAAATGCCTGCCCCCCGTACTGAAAAGGAGGTTAGAGGGTTCTTGGGACGCTTAAACTATATTGCTAGATTCATCTCTCATCTCACGTCTACCTGTGAGCCAATTTTCAAACTATTAAATAAAGATCAGGTAGTCGAGTGGAACGATGATTGTCAAATTGCTTTTGATAAGATCAAGGGGTATTTGCTAGAACCTCCTATTCTGATGCCACCTGTCGAAGGAAGGTCGCTGATCATGTACCTAACTGTTTTGGACAACTCAATGGGGTGTGTATTGGGCCAGCATGACGAGTCTGGTCGAAAAGAGCATGTCATTTATTACCTTAGCAAAAAGTTTACCGAATGTGAGACTCGAGAAAACTTGTTGCGCTTTGGTGTGGGCTGCTCGCCGACTAAGGCAATATATGTTGACTCATACCACTTTGCTGATTTCCAAAATGGATCCTATCAAGTACATCTTCGAGAAGCCTGCTTTATCTGGAAGAGTCGCTAGATGGCAGATGATTCTGACTGAATATGACATCCAGTATACTACCCAAAAAGCTATAAAAGGGAGTGTACTAGCTGACCATCTAGCTCATCAAGCCATCGAAGATTATCAATCCATGAGATTCGACTTCCTGGACAAGGACATCATGACATTGGACAACATTGAAGGTAACAGACCGTATGACGGACCTGAAAATGGATCCCGATGGACCCTGTACTTTGATGGTGCTTCAAATGCACTTGGAAACGGTATCGGTGCGGTACTCATTTCTCCAGAAGGTTGTCATACACCTTTCACGGCCGGACTTTGTTTCAGCTGTACCAACAACATGGCCGAATATGAAGCTTGCATCTTTGGTCTCAAGGCTGCTATAGACTTGGGGATCAAATCTTTGATCGTATTTGGGGACTCGGCTTTGGTTATCAGTCAAATCAAAGGAGAGTGGGACACGAAACATCCTAATATTATACCATACAAAGAACATGTCCTGACATTGCTGCCTCATTTTGAGCAGATTACTTTCGAGCATTTCCCGCGAGAAGAAAATCAGCTAGCAGATGCTTTGGCTACAATGTCTTCCATGTTTAAACTCAACTTGGATAACGAGGCTCCCCAAATCACCATCGAGTGAATGGATGAACCTGCGCATTGTCATGAGATTAATACCGAAGAAGTAGTGGAACAACCCTGGTTTCACGAAATCAAAAGGTATCTCCAGACTAGAGAATATCCCGAAGGAGCTTCCGTCAATGACAAAAAGTTCTTAAGGAGATTTGCGGCCAAGTTCTTCCTAAGCAATGGCATCCTTTACAAGCGCAGCCATGATTGTGTTTTACTTCGTTGTGTGGACAAAGCTGAAGCAGAATTGATCATGACTGAGATACACAGTGGCACATTTGGCACCCACTTGAGCGGACATACGATGGCTAAGAAGATTCTAAGGGAAGGCTATTACTAGTCCACCATGGAAGCTGATTGTCATCAATATTCCCGTACTTGCCACAAATGTCAGGTCTACGCCGACAAGATTCATATTCCTCCTGTTCCTCTCAACGTTCTGACAGCTCCTTGGCCATTCGCAATGTGGGGAATTGACATGATTGGAGAGATAAAACCCACAACGTCCAATGGACATCGCTTCATCTTGGTCGCTATTGACTATTTCACTAAGTGGGTCGAAGCAGCTTCCTTTGCCTCTGTTACAAAAAATGTGGTTGCCCGCTTCATCAAGCAGAACCTCATATGCCGGTATGGTGTCCCTGACAGGATCATCACAGACAACGGTACAAATCTGAACAATACTATGATCACCGCTCTATGTGAACAGTTCAAGATTTATCATCACAATTCATCTCCCTATTGGCCGAAGATGAACGGTGTTGTTGAAGCTGCGAACTAAAACATCAAGAAGATCATTCAGAAAATGACAGTAACCTACAAGGACTGGCATGAGATGTTACCGTTTGCTCTGCATGGATACCGTACCACAGCACGTACTTCAACAGGGGCAACCCCATTTTCTTTGGTATATGGCATGGAAGTTGTCCTACCTATGGAAGTTCAGATTCCTTCTTTAAGGATTATGAAGGATGCTGGTTTGAGTGAAGACGATTGGATTCAGACCCGACTTGATCAACTCAATTTGATTGATGAGAAGCGACTCACTGCTGTTTGCCATGGTCAGACGTACCAAAAACGGATGATCAAGGCTTTCAACAAGAAAGTCAGACGTCAAGTATATCAAGTCGGAGATCTTGTAATCAAGCGGATCATCTTGCCGCAAAGTGATCCCAGGGGTAAATGGACTCCTACTTACGAAGGACCATTTGTGATCAAAAGCATATTTTCTAGTGGTGCAATGATTTTGACCACCATGGACGGCGACGATTTGCCACACCCTACGAACGCAGACATAGTCAAAAGATACTACGCATAAAACGACCCGACAAGTCGAAAACCCGAAAGGGCGACTTGGGCAAAAAATGGGCATCCCGGTGAACCGAAAACCCGAAAGGGCGGTTCAGGCAAAAATTAGGGATAAAACAAAAAAATATGTACACCCGGCAAGTTGAAAACCCGAAAGGGCGGCTTGGGCAAAAAGGGGTTTCCCGGTGGATCGAAAACCCGAAAGGGCAATCCAGGCAAAAGTTAGGGAATTAAAGTGTATGATTATGTCTCGACGGATCACTTTAAAAAACAATCTCTTCATCAACAAGCTCCGAGCTTCTGATCAATCCAGTCATCGGCGGACGAAGCATCGAATGTACAAGATATTCAGAGTTGTGAAGGCTATAACAGAATGGAATCCCATGAAATTGTTTCACATAGCCATCTTTCTTTTGTATAAATTTTTCAATTTTTACGACAATATCCTCTTACTAGGATGTCTGTCTCCTTTGTACAAAGATACTCATAAAAAGTTAATACAAACACTTTTCCAAATACAGAAATTTGCTTTGTCCTCCTTTTGCTTTTTTACACTTATGTTTTATTCGAGAAACGTCCAATGTTTTGTTAAATAGGCATATGCATTTGAACATAATCATTTACTTACAAATCAAGAAAGATGATTGCAGATAGTTTAAAGGTACAGATAGATATCTTGATGCCCTTTCAGAAGGAATCCCCAACGATTCTAAACTCCAAATTCCTCAACAAGGTTAAAATCCAGAACTTAATTCCCTAAACAGAGTTAAACTTCAGGATCCTCAGCAGAACAAAATCTTTCTCAAAACTGATTTCCCCAGCTAAGAGAGCCTTCCAGAACTTAATCCCCCTCAGAGTTAAGTTTCAGTATCCCCAGTGGAGCCTTAAAAATCTGAAAATCCTATCCCCAGTTGAAGTCAAAACTATCAATCCCCAGCGGAGCTAAAACTTCCAACTATCAATCCCCAGCGGAACCAGACTAGTGAACCTTCTCCCCACAAAGATACTTCCCATCAGATTGAAGATTCTCAATTTTACTTCTCCAGCTTAAGTCTAACAGGTTCTGGACTCCCCAGTAGAGATCATCAGAATTCTCATTCCCTACAAGTCACCAAGGAGTTCCAATCCCCAGCAGTGGTCCTAAGATCCCTCAACAATTGAAGATCTTGTTCCCCAAGCTGTCAGCAGTCAACAAGGATGTCTCATCTTCAGCAATCAAAGATTCTTACACTCCCCTGCAGCAGCAAGGATTCACTTTCCCTGGTAGCAGTCAAGATTCTATTATCTCCGGCCATCCAGGATTCCTCTATCCGCAACAAGACAGCTCGTCAGCTTACATGCGCATTTATTACATTCATATCATGAACATTGATATACACATATTGCATCATACATTTCATGCAACATGACTTTGTGTTTCAGCTAATATTTTACCCTTTTCAGGATAAAATTAATAATCCAAGATTTCTGAAAATAGTTTACGGATTCTCCAAACACGGATGTTAATCTATCGCTTGTTCAGACTCAACTTTTGAAAACAGTTTACGGACGCTTCCCAACATGGATGCTGATCTATTGCTTATTCAACTTCAAGACCTCTGAAAACAGTTTATGGGTTCTCCAGACACGGATGTTAACCTATCGCTTGTTCAGATCCAAGATTTCTGAAAACAGTTTACAGATTCTCCAAACACGGATGTTAATCTATCGCTTGTTCAGACTCAACTTTTGAAAACAGTTTACGGACGCTTCCCAACATGGATGCTGATCTATTGCTTATTCAACTTCAAGACCTCTGAAAACAGTTTACGGGTTCTTCAGACACGGATGTTAACCTATCGCTTGTTCAGATCCAAGATTTCTGAAAACAGTTTACGGATTCTCCAAACACGGATGTTAATCTATCGCTTGTTCAGACTCAACTTTTGAAAACAGTTTACGGACGCTTCCCAACATGGATGCTGATCTATTGCTTATTCAACTTCAAGACCTCTGAAAACAGTTTACGGGTTCTCCAGACACGGATGTTAACCTATCGCTTGTTCAGATCTAAGATTTCTGAAAACAGTTTACGGATTCTCCAAACACGGATGTTAATCTATCGCTTGTTCAGACTCAAGTTTTGAAAACAGTTTACGGACGCTTCCCAACATGGATGCTGATCTATTGCTTATTCAAATTCAAGACCTCTAAAAACAGTTTACGGGTTCTCCAGACACAGATGTTAACCTATCGCTTGTTCAGATTCAAGACCTCTGAAAATAGTTTACGAATTCTCCAAACACGGATATTAATCTATCGCTTGTTCAGACTCAACTTTTGAAAACAGTTTATGGACGCTTCCCAACATGGATGCTGATCTATTACTTATTCAACTTCAAGACCTCTGAAAACAGTTTACGGGTTCTCCAGACACGGATGTTAACCTATCGCTTGTTCAGATCCAAGACTTCTGAAAACAGTTCACGGATTCTCCAGATACGGATGTTAATCTATCACTTGTTTGGATTCAACTTTTGAAAACAGTTTACGGATTCTCCAAACACGGATGTCAATCCATTGCTTATTCAAGATCCCTAGTTCAGAGATATTCCAAACATGGACACCTTTCTGATACTCATTTCTTTCACCTACAACATACATTCCAGATGGCATCTTTAAGCCCATCCCCTGACAAGATTTTGGTCACATCTCCAGATGTCATCTTTAAGCCCATCTCCAAATGGCATCTTTAAGCCCATTCCCGCACCCATGCTTTGACGAGTGCAAATTTACGGGCAATCTAGTGTCCAATCTCCTTTTACCTTCGAGACGCGAAAGGCAAACTTGCCAATCTAACTCTTTAGGTTCAATAAGATTGAACAGGGGCAACTGTTGTACCCCAAAATTTTCCCTCCCTTTTCATCAACATTTTCTCACCACAAGACTCTTGGAGCTCAAGATCAAGTTAGGGTTTGCTCTGCTCAAGACCCGTCCTTGCATTGTTGACCCAAATTAGGGTTTGAGTTTGCACAAAAATGTTTTGACCTAAAATTCCCAAAGTGACTTTCATGCTTCATGTTGGACTTACAAGTTTATCCATACCAAGTTTCAAGCCTTGATTTCAATCTTTGCCCAGTCAATTGGACAGTTGACCTAAAAATCAGTTGTATTGGGGAAAAAGTCAACTGTGGCCAATTGACAGTCAAACCTCATGATTTTTGACCCACATCAACATCATGAACTCATATGAACCATTTGGTCAAGTTTGGATCACAATTCCACAAGAAATTTGATCAGATCACCAAAAGGGCAAAATGGTCATTTTTAGGGTTTTGACTGCACAAAGACAATTTTTTACTGTTTGACCTAACCAATGGCAAACCAAGCTCACATATGGACTCAAGGACTCAATGGAATTGTCTTGACCCATTCAACAAGTTCAAAAGATCTCAAATGTACAGGATTGACAGATGAATTTTCCAGTCAACTGATCAAAATTTGACTGTATACTGAAAAGTCAAACTTTGACTTTTTGGTCAAAATCAAGTGCCAAGATTCATTTTTCATCAAGACATGTAAAATTATGAAACTTGTTCATCAAGAAATCCAAAATTGCAAATTAGGGTTTAAAATGAAGAAATTTCATAACTTAGAAATTTTCTAAGTTATGAAATTTCCTTATTTTTTCCTAACTTTGTCCCATTTTTTCATCAAGATGCAAATGGATTCAAACAAAACTTGAAACATGAAAGTTGTATTCCATTGAAAAATCTACAACTTTGATTCACAAAGTTTTCTCAAAGGAAGCTTTTATCTCAAGTTATGATTTTTGGAACAAGGGTGCAAAACATTTTTAACTTAGAGAAATTTTGACCTATTCTAGGCAGGATTTTTGTCCAACTTCTTGGCCATTTTTCACATGGTTCCACTTGGAGTTTAAATTTTCATTACAAATATGGATTGTATTACACATTCCAAGCTTTCCAAATTGTTAAAGAACTCATCAAACACCCTTGTGCTTAGAGAGAATCGAATTTTCAAAGTTGGCCAAAACTCACTTTTGTTCATGGCCAAAGCTTGTTCATAACATTTGCATTTTCAAGTTAGCAGGGTTTGTGATAGTTTGCAGGCCTCTAAACCTCTTCACACTCAATAATTTAATGCCTAACCATTGTGTTCAAGCATTATTTTGTGCATTTAGTCATTACACATAGAATTAATCCTTAAATGGAAAAAGCAAACTTGCCATTTTTGAAAAGTGGTGCTTTATGTCAAATACCAAATCTTGGAGGCATGGGCCAGATCTTTGAGGCAAGAGTTTGTACACATATCCCACTGATCAAGAGAAAGTACTGCAGCATGCTTGAGAGCTTGGTACAGGCCTATATCACAACTTGACATTTCTTTGCTTACATTGAAAAAAAACATTGCAAAACAACTCCAACTTCCACTTCCTGTCAACACAGCCAAGAACAAACCTTGTGAACCTTTTCCATACATCAAGCCAAGCCTAAAACACGATTGAACCATCCCTCACACTTCTTAATACTCAGAATCCTTGTTTTGCTGCAAAACAGAGCATTCTCTGCAGATTGACTTGCCTAGCATTATCCACTCGTGCGTTTTTGCCCAAACAAGTTCCAATACATTCCATTTCTTCCACACAAACTATCCCAAGCCCTAAACACAAGTTGTAACACCCCTAACCATGTTTTCCATTTTTACTTTCAAGCTGTGCAGGTGGACTTCCATAGCACGATACAGGAAGTTTCAAAGCAAGTTAGGTGTTGGAGAAGCTTCCTTGGACTTCAGGCAAGCTGTACAGAAGCTCAAACTCCATTGAAGTTGGCCACATTGCTCTGCACGATTCAAGCTGAGACAGGTAATCCATGGACTTCTATCTCTCAATCTAGGAAGAGTTAGGCTTAGGTTTGTGAATGAAACATGCTCTACTCATAGCCCTGAAACCATACATGTGTTCACTTTTTATTTATATTATGCGTGCTGTGAGAATTTTAGCCATGAACATTGAAGAAAAATTAGGTCAGAAATTGGGGATGAAGAAATTCTCCTTGGTTTCTTAGAGTTAGGTCAAGTATTTTATATGTCTGAATTCGTCTCTTGATGCTCTACATTATTGGTGTTATGAGTTTTTGCTAAAAGTCAAAGAATCAGAAGTTAGTATGATGAACAAGAAGGTGCGCATTTTTTGAAACATAAGCTGAAGGTTGAAGAAGGCTGACTTGGGATGGGCCTGAGTTGGTTTTGCTCTTTGCACACTTTTTTTCCATTTTGCACCCCCTTGGCCCATTATGTGAAATACTTGTCATTTTTGCATTTTTCTTTTTGATTCTGATTTTATGTTTTTATTCAAACATGAAAAAACACTAAAAATATTTTTCCTCACTTTTTTTGCATTTATTTGGCATTTATTTGTTTTATTTAGTATATATATGTAAACAATATAAAAACCTTTTTATTTAAAACCCTAAAAATAATACAAAAATAAATATTTTTCAGTTATTATTTTTTGTTTACATTTTGAAAACATTTTCTAAAATATACTTTTTTTGTAAATAATTAATATTTTATTTTTGCATATATTTAGTATATTTAATATATAATATAAATACTTGTATATTTTATTAGAATACTTAGGATAAAAATATGAAAATAATACATTTTTATTTTTATTAATATTTGACCTCAAAAATACTTTTTTACAATATACTTCTTATTTTTTGTATATAATTAACAAATATTGTATATAATTAATAAATAAATACTATTTATTCAAAAACTAGGGTTTTGCCCTAAAGAACAAAAATATTCAAAATTTGACCTTTTTATTTTTGTTTATATTTCACATTAAAAAATACTTTCACATACATAAAAAATATTTTTGTGCATAATACATTTTGCATATTTATTGTATTTATTTTAAATATTGTACAATTAAATATTTGTATATTAGATATGGATGTTGTGATACGGTGGGAGAATTGACTAGCGTTTTGCGTTTGTTTTCGCAAATGTTCCGGTTGAGCAAGAGTCGCCACCGACTTTTTATTTTATCCTAAGGAAAGGTTTAAAAAGCACAGCAAAAACCTTTGAGATGTTTTCTTGGGTTCGGGGAGTAGATTATAGAAAGGGAAGGTATTAGCACCCTTTCTATCCATGGTTATCCATGGGCTCTTAGGTACTTGCTTAGATCAACTTGTCTTGGTTTTCAATTGTTTGAAATGGTGCTTTGTGTGTGGTTTTGAAAATGTTTTTAAAAAGATGCCTTGTCTAGGCTACCCTTGTAACAATTCTTTACTCGAATGTTTTACAAAAGGTGTTTGTCTTTTTGAAAAGATGTTTCAAGGTTTTTTTGAAAGTTTGTTTTGAAATTGTGGTTTGAAAAATAGGCAAGTGTTTTTGTTTTGCAAGTTGACAAGTACTTAAGAGCTATCTACCCTAAAGTTCTCAAGGATTTTTGCTATGTTTTAACCCTTTTAACAATTTTGTTCCACCATTGCATTTGGTGGACAATCTTGTGTTAGGATGTGAAAGGGACGGGCGCGGGTCATCGTTTAGACCATAATTGCAATGGTGCCAAGTATCTTTGGGCAATGTTTTCTTTAAGGGACTTGATCATTTTTTAGGCAACTTCCGAAAGCGTCATCGAGGGACTATGATCATTTGATTGTGTTTATTTTGCCCAAAGAGACCTAACATGCAATATGGCCCATTATTGAAGGCAACAAGTGGAATACCCTAGGGGTGCAAGTGTGATTAGTGTTGTCCATTTTCATGCTTGATTATCTTGAAATTAGGTCAAACTATTTTGTTGTTTTTATTTGCATACAAACCCTAATTCTAACATGGTATATTTAGAAAGCATTAAAGTGCGAAATTTAAGGTACCTAAGCTATTACAACACAATATGGGAAGGGGGGTACAAATGTTCAAATGGGGGGTATTTGACAAGGAATTTAAACCTAGCTATTACATCAATTTGGAATTATTTAGAAGATATTTAATTGCACAAATTAAATAGAAATAAAATAAATATGCAAGATGCAAAAAGGCTTTTTATATGTATGAAAAAAAATATTTTTATATGTCAAATAAACAAAATGAAAAGTATGATATTTTTTTTGGAGTTTTTTATGTTTAGGGAAAAACCCTAATTTTATTAAATAAAAGTATTAATTATTTGATATATACAAATATTTAATAATTATGTATAAGAATAAAATAAAAATGAAGTATATTTGTAAAAAGGGTATTTTTAATATTAAATATTAATAAAAAATAAAAGTGTGTATATTTTGTATTTTAACCTAAATATATTAATATATATATATATATATATGTATTTATATTATATGATAAATATATTAAACATGTATAAAAAATATAATATTTAATATTTACAAAAAAAAAGTATTTTTGATATAAAATGTTTTCAAAAGAGAAAATGAAATAAAAATCAGAAATAAAATATATTTGCATTATTTTTTTCTAGTTATTCTAAATAATAGTATTTATATTATTTATGCACAAAAACTAAATAAGACTAACAAATATCAAAATAAATGCAAAAAATGTGGAAAAAAGGATTTTTATATTTTTTCATACTTAAATAAAAATATAGAAATGAAATCAAAAGGAAAAAATGGAAAATGATAAGTAAAAATCAAAATGGGCCAGGGAGGTTCAAAAGCAAAAGCAAGGTGCAAATAAGAAAAATAGAACAAGCCCAACCCAATAGGACCTTCTTCAACCTCTGGCCAGAACCTTTGTCAAAAACGCGCGCTTTGCACAATGATTCAAACATCTGGATTCCTGGACTTTTAGCACAAACTTACAACATAAGAAATGTTAAGCATCAAGCCACGATTCTGGACATGTAAAGAACTCATCCTAACTCTCAGAAATGAGAGAGAATTTCATCATTCCCAAATCTTAACCTAACTTTTTATCAATGTTCAGACCTCAAATTCTCATAGCACAAGCAAAATAAATGGAAAGTAAAGACATGTATAGTTTCAGGGACATGAGCATGACATTTTTCATTCACAAACTTAGAGCTAATGATGCCTACATTGAGAGATAGAAGTTCAAGAATATACCTGTTCAGTTGGAATCGTGTCTGGTAATGGGGGAGCTTTCAGGGCAAGATGATGATTTGTACAGCTTCCTTGAAGTGTGAGGATGTTATTCCAATACTTGGTATGCTTTGAAACCTTCTATACCAAGCTGCAGAAGTCAACCTGCAAGAGGAAGAAATGAAAATGGCCAAACTGATTAGAGGAGTTACAGTCCACTTCTAATGCTTTGGATAGTTTGGATTGATGGTAAGGAAAGTGTTTGAACTGGTTTTGGCCAAGATGCACAATGGAAATAAGTTGTGGGATTCAAGTTGCAGAATGTGCCCTGTTTTGCCACAAAACTGTGATTTTCTGTGTATGGATGGATGAAGGGTTGTTTGGTCGTGCTTTAGGTCAGTTAGGGAGTGTGCAATGTGAGGACAATGTTTGCTTAGGCTGTTCTTTTCTGAGATGAGAGTTCTTGTCCAAAATGCAAGCTTTTCTTCTTACTTAAGCAAAAGTTGTCAAGTTGGTTCTTAGGCCAAGGCAGGTCCCTCCTAATGTGCTGCACACTTAGTCTTGATCAGTGTAATTAGTCTAATCACTTGTGCCAAGAAGATATGTATTGTACTTGCTTGGATTACCAATTGACATAAAGTTCCACTTTTGCAAAAATGGCCATTATGCTTTTTCTACTTTGGGATTAAACCCTTATGCAATGCTTGAACACATATAATATGGTCTTGGAACAAAGATTTTGCATTAAATTTATGACTGTAAAAAGGATTTAGGGCCTGTAATCAAGAAATGCATGCTGATTTGAAAATTGCCTAAGTGTATGAACATGGAAATTGGCCATAACAAAAGTGAGTTTTTCCCATATTGCCAAATTCGATTCTCTCTAACCATGAGGTTGTTTGATGAGTTCTTGGACATTTTGGAAAGCTTGGAATGTGTACTACAATCCATCTTTGAAATGCAAATTGAAATTCCAAGTGGAAGTATGTGAAAAATGGTCTTGAAGTTAGACAAAAATCCTGCCTAAAATAGGTCAAATTTTCTCTAAGTTAAGAATGGTTTGGTACCCTTGTTCCAAAAATTGTAACTTGAGATACAAGCTTCTTTTGGGAAAACTTTGTGAATCAACGTTGTAGATTTTGCAATGGACTACAACTTTCATGTTTTGAGTTTTGCTTGAATCCAAATGAATCTTGGTGAGAAAGCGGGGCAAAGTTAGGAAAAAATTAGGTTTTTTCATAACTTAGAAAAATTCTAAGTTATGAAAAATCTTCATTTCAAACCCTAATTTGCAATTCTTGATTTCTTGATGAACAATTTTCATGATTTGGCATGTTTTGATGGAAAATGAATCTTGACACTTGATTTTGACCAAAAAGTCAAAGTTTGACTTTTCAGTATACAGTCAAAATTGATCAATTGACTAGGAAATTCAACTGTCAATCTTGTGCATTTGGGATCTTTTGAACTTGTTGAGTATGTCAAGACAATTCCATGGGGTCCTTGAGTCCATATGTGAGCTTGGTTTGCCATGGGCTAGGTCAAACAGTCAAAAATTGCCTTTGTGCAGTCAAAACCCTAAAAATGACCATTTTGCCCTTTTGGTGATCTGATCAAATTTCTTGTGGAATTGTGATCCAAACTTGATAAAATGGTCCATGTGAGTTCATAATGTTGATATGGGTCAATTTTCATGAGATTTGACTGTCAATTGGCCACAGTTGACTTTTTCCCCAATACAGCTGATTTCTAGGTCAACTGTCCAATTGACTGGGCAAAATTTGGAATCAAGACTTAAAACTTGGTATGGATAAACTTGGGAGTCCAATATGAAGCATGAAAGTCATCTTAGGAAATTTTGGTCAAAACATCTTTGTGCAAACACAAACCCTAATTTGGGTCAACAGTGCAAGGAGAAGTCTTGAGCAGATGAAACCCTAACTGGATCTTGAGCTCCAAGGGCTTAGTGATGAGAAATCAATGAGAAATGGGAGGGCAAATTTTGGGGTACAACAGTTTCCCCTGTTCAATCTTCTTGAATCTGAAGAGTTAGATAGGCAAGTTTGCCTTTCGTGACTCGAGGGTAAAAGGAGATTGGACACTAGAGTGCCCTTAAATTTGCACTCGTCAAAGCAATGGATGGGGGAATGGGCTTAGAGATGCCATTTGGTGATGGGCTTAAAGATGCCATCTGGAAGGGTGACGGAATCTTGTCGGAGATGGGCTTAAAGATGCCATCTGGAATGAGTATCAGGAAGGTGTCCATGCTTTGGACTATCTCCGAACTGGGGGTCTGAATAAGCAATAGATTGACATCCGTATCTGGAGGCATCCGTAAACTGTTTTCAAAAGTTGAGAAGAGTCTGAATAAGCGATAGATTAACATCCGTTATGGGGAAGAATCCATAAACTGTTTTCAGAAGTCTTGAGAAGAATCTGAACAAGCGATAGGTTAACATCCGTTACTGGAGAACCCGTGAACTGTTTTCAGAAATCTTGAAGTTGAATAAGCAATAGAGCAGCATCCGTTGTTGGGAAGCGTCCGTAAACTGTTTTCAAAAGTTGCATCTGAACAAGCGATAGATTAACATCCGTTGTTGGGAAGAATCCATAAACTGTTTTCAGAAGTCTTGAGAGGAATCTGAACAAGCGATAGGTTAACATCCGTTACTGGAGAACACGTGAACTGTTTTCAGAAATCTTGAAGTTGAATAAGCATTAGAGCAGCATCCGTTGTTGGGAAGCGTCCGTAAACTGTTTTCAAAAGTTGCATCTGAACAAGCGATAGATTAACATCCGTTGTTGGGAAGAATCCATAAACTGTTTTCAGAAGTCTTGAGAAGAATCTGAACAAGCGATAGGTTAACATCCGTTACTTGGAGAACCCGTGAACTGTTTTCAGAAATCTTGAAATTGAGGAGGAACCGGTGTAGGGTTTCCTGATGATGAGCTCGTGTAAAACTCCATCTGGAATAAGCATCAGGATGTTGCCCTGTCGGGGTCACATCTAAACTATTCCTGGAAAGAATCTCTGAAAAGGTAAAGGGTTAGTTGTATGCAATGTCATGATGCATGATGCAATGTATGTTATATGATATGAATGTAAATGAATGGGCATGTAAGCTGGAGAGCTGTCTTGCGAAGGATAGATGAATCCGAGATGGCTGAAGATAAAAGCATCTTGACTGCTGCCGGGAAGAATAATTCCTGGTTGTTGCTGGGGAATAAGGAGCTTGGGTTGTATACCAATCTTCTGGGAAATTCCTGTCTTGAGGAGACCTTCACTGGAGAATCTTCGAATATACAATGAGGAACTGAAAACTGAAAGTCTTCAAATTTGCTTGGGGAATACCAGTCCTTAAAACGTCGAGGGGCCTTAGAACCACTTGCGGGGACTTGGAATTTCCTTGGTGACTTGCAGGGTAAAAGAATTTCTGATGATTTCTACTGGGGATTTTAGAACCTGGTAGACTTAAGCTGGGGAGATAAGACTGAGAATCTCTAGTCTAGTGAGAAGCATTTCTGTGGGGAGAGGGTTCACCAGTCTGGCTCCGCTGGGGATTGATAATTTGAAGTTTTAGCTCTGCTGGGGATACTGAAACTTAAACTCTGAGGGGAATTGAGTTCTGGAGGATTCTCTGGCTGGGGATAACAAAGATAAACTCCTCTGGGGGTTGTATTGATAAGTTATGTTGGGGAACTCTGATGAACTCCGCTGGGGATAGGAAGAAATTTGCCGAGTGCAATCTTCCGTGGAAATAAGTTGAGGATAACCCAGTTATAAGCCCTTGTGAGGAGTAACTTTGAATAAAGCTCGGGAGAGACGTCCGTACTCTGCAGGGGATAAGCTTCCAGAATCTACTGGGGATAAGCTTCAAGACTTGCTGGGGATATGGATTCCAAATCTCCTGGGGGTTTCCTTTGAAAGGGTATCAAGATATCCAACTGCACCTTCAACCTATCAGTAATCCTCTTTCTTGATTCATAAGGAAATGATTATGTTCAAATGCATATGCCTATTTAACAAAACATTGGACGTTTCTCAAAATAAAACAATTAGTGCAAGAGAAAAAGAAAAAGGAAATGACACAAATTTCTGGGAAGAGTATTTGTATTAACTTTCTCTGAGTATATTTGTACAAAGGAGACAATCATCCTAGTAAGAGGATTTTGTCGTAAATATTGAAATATTTATACAAAATAAAGATGGCTATGTGAAATAATTCCATGGGATTCCATTCCGCCATAGCCTTCACAACTCTGAATATCTGTCCATCCAATGCTTCGTTTGCCGATGACTGGATTAATCAGAAACCTGGAACTGGTTGATGAAGAGATTGTCTTTGAAGTGATCCGACGAGACATAGTCATACGCTTTAATTCCCTAACTTTTGCCTGAATCGCCCTTTCGGGTTTTCGATCCACCGGGAAACCCCTTTTTGCCCAAGCCGCCTTTTCGGGTTTTCAACTTGCCGGGTGTACAGATTTTTTTTGTTTTTATCCCTAATTTTTGCCTGAACCGCCCTTTCGGGTTTTCGGTTCACCGGGATGCCCATTTTTGCCCAAGCCGCCCTTTCGGGTTTTCGACTTGTCGGGTTATTTTATGCGTAGTATCTTTTGACTATGTCTGCATTTGCAGGGTGCGGCAAATCGTCGCCGTCCATGGTGGTTAGAATCATCGCACCACCAGAAAATATGCTCTTGATCACAAATGGTCCTTCATATGTAGGAGTCCATTTTCCCCTGGGATCACTTTGCGGCAAGATAATCCGCTTGATTACGAGATCTACGACTTGATACACCTGACGTCTGACTTTCTTATTGAAGGCCTTGATCATCCGTTTTTGATACGTCTGACCATGGCATATAGAAGCGAGTCGCTTCTCGTCGATCAAATTGAGTTGATCAAGTCGGGTCTGAATCCAATCATCTTCATTCAAACCTGTGTCCTTCATGATCCTTAGAGAAGGAATCTGAACTTCCATAGGCAGGACAGCTTCCATGCCATATACCAACGAAAATGGGGTTGCCCCGGTTGAAGTACGTGCCGTCGTACGGTATCCATGTAGAGCAAACGGTAACATCTCATGCCAGTCTTTGTAAGTGACTGTCATTTTCTGAATGATCTTCTTAATGTTTTTGTTCGCAGCTTCAACAGCACCGTTCATCTTCGGCCGATAGGGAGATGAATTGTGATGATAAATCTTGAATTGTTCGCACAATGCGGTGATCATCGTGTTATTCAGATTTGTACCATTGTCTGTGATGATCCTGTCTGGAACACCATACCGACATATGAGATTTTGCTTGATGAAGCGGGCAACCACATTTTTAGTAACAGAGGCGAAGGAAGCTGCTTCGACCCATTTGGTGAAATAGTCAATGGCAACTAGGACGAAGCGATGTCCGTTGGAAGCCGTGGGCTTGATCTCTCCAATCATGTCAATGCCCCACATTGCAAATGGCCAAGGAGCAGTCAGAACGTTGAGAGGAACCAGAGGGATATGAACTTTGTCAGCGTAGACTTGACATTTGTGGCAAGTACGGGAATGTTGATGGTAGTCAGCTTCCATGGTAGACCAGTAATAGCCTGCCCTTAGGATCTTCTTAGTCATTGTATGCCCGCTCAAGTTAGTGCCAAATGTGCCGCTGTGTATCTCAGTCATGATCAACTCTGCTTCAGCTTTGTCTATGCATCGGAGTAATACACAATCATGGCTTCGTTTGTAAAGGATGTCGTTGCTCAGGAAGAATTTGGCAGCAAATTTCCTTAAGAACTTCTTGTCATTTACGGAAGCTCCTTCGGGATAATCTCTAGTCTGGAGATACCTTTTGATTTCATGGAACCAGGGTTGTTCCACTACTTCTTCGGTATTAATCTCGTGACAATGTGCAAGTTCATCCATTCGCTCGATGGTGATTTGGGGAGCCTCGTTATCCCAGTTGAGTTTAAACATGGAGGACATTGTAGCTAGAGCATCTGCTAGCTGATTCTCTTCTCGCGGGAAATGCTCAAAGGTAATTTGCTCGAAATGAGGCAACAATGTCAAGACATGTTATTTTTATGGGATAAGATTAGGGTGCTTGGTATCCCACTCTCCTTTGATTTGACTGATAACCAAAGCCGAGTCCCCAAATACGATCAAAGATTTGATCCCCAAGTCTATAGCAGCCTTGAGACCAAAGATGCAAGCTTCATACTCAGCCATGTTGTTTGTGCAGCTGAAGCAAAGTCGGGCCGTGAAAGGTGTGTGACAACCCTCCAGAGAAATGAGTAATGCGCCGATACCGTTTCCAATTGCGTTTGAAGCACCATCAAAGTACAGGGTCCATCGGGATCCTTTTTCGGGTCCGTCATACGGTCCGTTACTTTCAATGTGGTCTAAGTTCATGATGTCCTCGTCTGGGAAGTCAAATATCATGGGTTGGTAATCTTCGATAGCTTGATGAGCCAGATGGTCAGCTAGTACACTCCCTTTTATAGCTTTTTGAGTGGTGTACTAGATGTCATACTCAGTCAGGATCATCTGCCATCTGGCTATTCTTCCAGATAAAGCAGGCTTTTCGAAGATATACTTGATAGGATCCATTTTGCAAATCAACAAGGTAGTATGAGTCAACATATACTGTCTTAGTCGGCGAGCAGCCCATACCAAAGCGCAACAAGTTTTCTCGAGCAGTGAGTAGCGAGTCTCACAGTCGGTAAACTTTTTGCTAAGGTAATAAATAGCATGCTCTTTTCGACCAGACTCGTCATGCTGGCCCAAAACACACCCCATTGAGTTATCCAAGACGGTCAGATACATGATCAATGGTCTTCCTTCGACGGGTGGCATCAGAATAGGAGGTTCTAGCAAATACTCCTTAATTTTATCAAAAGCAGCTTGGCAATCATCGTTCCATTCGACTACTTGATCTTTCTTCAAGAGTTTGAAAATTGGCTCACAGGTAGAAGTCAGATGAGAGATGAATCTGGCAATATAGTTCAAGCGCCCCAAGAACCCTCTAACCTCCTTTTCAGTACGGGAAGCAGGCATCTCTTGTATTGCTTTCACTTTTGCTGGATCGACTTTAATGCCTTTGTTGCTTACAATGAATCCTAGAAGTTTACCAGACCTAACTCCAAAAGTGCACTTACTTGGATTCAGCCTGAGTTTGTATTCTTTCAACCTGGCAAACAGCTTTTCTAGATGTTCAAGGTGCTCCTCCTCTGTTTGTGACCGAGCTATCATATCGTCTACGTAAACTTCAATCTCATGATGTATCATATCATGAAACAAAGCTACCATGGCGCGTTGATAAGTTGCCCCAGCGTTCTTCAGTCCGAACGGCATCACCTTGTAACAGAAAGTGCCCCATTGTGTGACAAAAGTTGTTTTCTCCATATCCTCGGGGGCCATTTTGATTTGATTGTAGCCCGAGAATCCATCCATGAAGGAAAACACTTTGTGCTGAGCTGTATTGTCGATCAAAATGTCAATGTGTGGAAGTGGAAAATCATCTTTGGGGCTGGCTCTATTCAAATCCCGGTAGTCCACACACATCCTGACTTTGCCATCTTTCTTAGGTACTGGCACGATGTTAGCGACCCATTGAGGATAGGACGTAACAGCCATAAAGCCAGCGTCGAATTGCTTCATCACTTCTGCTTTGATCTTTTCAGACATGTCAGGCCTCATTCGGCGGACTTTTTGCTTGATCGGTGGACAATCCTCTCTTGTGGGGAGACGGTGAACCACGATGTCTGTGTCTAAACCCGGCATGTCTTCATAAGACCAAGCGAAGATTTCAACATACTCATTCAATAATTGTATCAGGCGTTCCTTGATACTTGGTTCCAGATTGGCACCCACTTGCACCTCCTTCCGGTCTTCCTCGGTCCCTAAGTTGACAGTTTCCAATGACTCTTTGTGCGGTAAGATGGCCCTTTCCTCTTGTTGTAGAAGTCTGGCTAGTTCCCCTGGTACTTCACAACCTTCGTCATCTTCATACTCGGCTTGATTGACCAGATTTTCAGAGTTATTGAAGGATATAGCAGAATAGTCACCCATGGAATCCGGAGTGGATGGGTACCTGCATTTGTGAGTGTGGGTGTGTGTAAGGGATAGCCATCCTTAAACAAAAATGCAAAAGGAAAGAAAATGAACACAGCAGTTTATCAAATGAAAAACGTCCAATGAATCATTAAACATGGCATATGGATATGAAAGTAATTAAAACCCTTACAAATGGACCTACATGCCCCGGGCAAGGCATGAGGTAAAAAGATAGTGTACGGATTGTTCGAAAATAAATATTACAGACCAATAGGAAATGTTTGACAGATAAATTACTGATGAATAAAAGTGATGGGGACAAAGTCTTTTGCCTCCCAGTTGCACAATCCTTCTTTGACAGTTGGGTAAATCCACCCTTCGATGTTGCTCTCTTTGTCTTCATCCTCCAAAGCGTTGATTCCGTAGGGAGAAATTTTGACTGGCGCTCTTTCAATCTTCGAACGGCGCATAGCTTTCTGGCCCGCGGTAGTGAACCCTAATCCAAATTTGTCTGTTTTATGTGGAATATCAGGAAACTGCCCCCATGCTGAATTCTTCCCCTCCTTTATTGCGGCCTTTGCATCGTCCAGAGATGCCATCCTGGCCATCTGCCTCGATACTTCAGCTGCCAACTTTGCTACTGTTATTTCAGGAAGGACTTCTTCGAAATGCTGGAAAGGCGTCTCAATGAACTCCCCCTCTACCTCCACATACCGGAAGGAGTTCAAGTGGCTGATCATGTACTCCTCTTCGCCATGGACGGTTATAATCTTTCCCTTGACAGGATACTTCAACATCTGATGTAAGGAGGAGGTGACTGCCCCAGCATGGTGTATCCAAGGCCTACCCAACAAGCAAGAGTAAGACGAACGGATGTCCATCACATAGAAAGTAGATTTAAACACCTCAGTGCCTATCTTGATGGGAATTTCAACCTCCCCATGGACCATCCTCTTCGAACCATCGAAAGCTCTAACAACAATATCACTCGGCTTCAACTCTAACCCTTCACAATCTAGTCGGTCCAAAGCTTTCTTAGGCAGTACATTCAGCGACGAACCAGTGTCGACCAAGACATGTGCGAGAGTAGTTCCTCGGCACTCGACTGAAATGTGCAAAGCATCATTGTGGTTTCTACCTTTAGGAGTTAGGTCGGCATCAGAGAAACCTAATCCATTGTCCGCAGTAAGGCTAGCCACGCAATTTTGGAATTGATCCGCAGAGGTTTCCTGGGGCACATGGGCTGCCTTTAGGAATTTTATCAGAGCCTTAGCGTGCGCTTCCGAGCAAAGTAGTAGCGCCAGCATGGAGATCTTTGAGGGGGTTTGCCCCAGTTGTTCTACCACATCGTAATCACTCCTTTTGATTATCTTCAAGATCTCATCCATTTCTTTCTTGGAGGTTTCCGGTATGACCAAGGGTTGAGCCCTCGTCCTGACGAGCTCATCTTGGATTCCCTTACCTTTATCAGCAGCGGTAGGAGGGACAATACTAGGAACAACAACATCTTCAATCAATGGGGTTCTAGCGGAGAGTTTTATTGGTGCAGGGATAACCTTGTCAGTAGATGAGGGTCCAAAGATTGCTCTTGGAGGGGCAATCTCTGGAGAAAATATTCTCCCGCTCCGGGTGATTTTGCTCGTGCCTGCAATGTTTCCAATGCTGGCTTCTTCATCATCCGAACTTTCTTCAGTTATTTCGATTTGTTTAATACCATGGTAGTAGACGTCACCGCCATAGTTCCATGGTATTGACTTCTCAGAAATATAGGGGACATGCCCTGGCATTGTTATCTTCAAAGGAACAGATTTCGTAGCTGGTGTAATCTTAACAAGCTTTCTGTCGGCCTTGGAAAGATTGGCGTGAATGGTTATGATTGAGACATCTTCAGTATGGGTTGGAATAGCAGAAACTTTTTCAAACAAAATTTGTCGACTATCCATTAGGCCTTGGATGCCTTTCTTCAGTAACGGACAATCAAACGGCAGAGAGTAACAACAATAGCAATCTTCTTTACATCCCGGGAAGATCCCGGCCCTTAACAGAGTTAACAATGGAGTTATCAGATCATTGACATCAGCAACATACAAATCTTCTTCAATGGCATTGACATTTCGGCCGTGCTTCGGCATTGGAGCAGATATCACGTTTGGCTTCTTTGGAGCGTCGAACTCCACCTCCTTCGCCTCTATCAGGTCTTGGATTTTATGCTTGAGTGCCCAATAATCATTGGTGTCGTGCCCGATACTGTCAGAATGGTAGGCGCATTTAGCATTAGGATGATAATGCGGAGAGGACGTATTCACATTTTTTGGTGCCTCTTTGATAGTGGCGAGATTCAACTTTAACAGATGGGGAAGCACTTGCGCTGGAGTCATATTAATGCGGGTGAACTACCATTGTGGCCGTTCCACCCGTTGCTGATTTGGTCTGGACTGGTTATAGAGAGGCTGCTCACTTGAAGGGTTTTGAATCATTACGGCCCCCACGGTCGGTCGGCGCTCAGTCTTCCCTGCTCTTCTTTGGGAGTATACAACAGCCGTTTCCTTCTTGAAAGGTTTCTTCTCAACACTTGCAACGACACCCTTCTGAATCTTTCCTGACTTGATGCCTGCTTCTATTCTTTCGCCTGTTAAGATCAAATCGGTAAACCCCACGGAAGAGTTACCAATCAGATGATTGAAAAATGGCCCAGATAGGGTCCCTAGAAACATATCAACAAGTTCACGGTCGGTTAAAGGAGGCTTCCCCCTGCCAGCCAAATCCCTCCATTTTTGTGCATATTCTTTGAATCCTTCGCCTGTTCCCAGTGACATACCCTGAAGTTGGGTACGCGTAGGAGCAAGGTCAGAATTGTACTGATATTGTTTGTAGAAGGCGGTGGCCAAGTCTTCCCAGTTTCGGACGCTGGTTCCCTCTAGCTGATAAAACCACTCCAGTTGATCCCCAGAAAGGCTGTCTTGAAAGAAATGGATCCAAAGGTTCTTATCTGCCGTATAAGGTTGGATCTTTCTTACGTAGGACCTGAGATGCATTTTTGGACAGGACAACCCATCATACCTCACAAAAACTGGCACTTTGAACTTTGGGGGAATCACAATCCCGGCAACTAAACCCAAGTCTTCGAAATCCAAACCCGGCACCCTTTGTAGCTCCATGGCGGCCAACCTGTCTTCTAAACCTTTGTATTTATCATCAGCCGGAGGGTATTGTTGATCAGAGTAGTCTTCATCCTCTTCGACCTCCTCTTCTTCCACATCGGACTCGGAAGGTATCGCAGCCCCACCTCCTTTACTGGTCCCTTCATCAGAAGTAGGAGGAAATTCAAGCACTCTCCTGGCCTTTCCTTCAAATCTTCTCCCTAAAGTAGCCACCCCGAGTCTCTTTTTCTTCTTTTTCACTGGGTCTTTATTCCACAGCAAGGTCTTGAGATCCTCCTGACCCTTAGCCAAGGTCATCAGGAGTTACTGGAACTGTGCATTTTGAGCTTGTAGGTCTTTGACTGTTTGCTCGAGATCCATCCTACTGAAATAAACAGCAGACAGATAAGGAAACCTGGAGTGAGACCTGCTTATGCACATGATGAATTATATGCTTATGCATGCAATGCATTCAAGGATTTAGAACATTCAAAATTGTTGCAGACAAAGAAGAATGCACGTCATATTAATAAGAAGAAATTTGTTAGTACATAAATGCCCCATGGGCCAAATATTACAAAAACAACTTCTCAAGGTAAAAAGACATTGCGCATCCTCTTTGGTGCGATGTAGGTGTTGAGGGCCTCTTGCTCATGGAGTCGGCGGGTAAGCTCTAGAACCTTCTTCTCGCTAGCGTAGAAGCTGGCTTCAAAAGTGTTTCGTTCCTCCTTGAGCTGAATCCAACTTTTCTGCATTTCCTCCCACGATGTAGGCATGTCAGGATGTAGGATGGTGTAGGGAACCTCTCCTTCCTTGACGGGCTCTTTAATCACAGGGAGAACATGGGGATAAGGCATCATTAGACTCTGGGCTCGGGCTCGTACCCACTTGAGGTAAGGTTCAAGAGGGATGGAATTCTTGTGTCCCAGTGTCTTGCTATCAACCTTATTGGGCATCCTCCAAGCTCTGATGAATCTTTGGAGAAGTCCTTTCGCATCGTTGTCGAAGTCAAAAACTAGGTCAGGAATCAACATGTCGTGAGGGCCATCCCTCCGTGCATATCCAAATTTCCTCAAAGCTAGGCAAGGGTTGTAGGTAATGCCCCCTCTAATGCCAAGTAATGGGACATTAGGGAACTCTCCACAATGATCGACGATGATGACATTTTCTCTGGACCGAGAACACCAATGTACATCAGAGTGAGTAAGAGTCATCAACCGTTGGGACCACCTTGAGCCTTGGTCATTCTTCAAGACAAATTGTTGAAGGTGCGAAATAAACCACCTTGCAAGGAGAGGAGTACAACACATGAGAACACCCCTCTTTCTCATTGTTCGTGTGTAAAATGAGTGAAGGATGTCCCCAAGCAATGTTGGTATTGGATTTCTGGACAAGAAGATTTTGACGGCATTGACATCTACCAATTGGTCAGAATTTGGGAACAAGACCAACCCATAGATAAGGAGTGCCACAATTTCTTCAAAGGCTTGTAGGTCCAATGAATTCCAACATTCTTGTGCCTTCTCAAACAAGAATTTTGCTAAGAATCCTTTGACGCCGCTTCTGGTTTCCCAATGCCCCTTGATGTCGGATGGTTGTAGATGTAATGCTCGAGCAACATCTTCCGGCTTTGGTTCCTTTTCCGTACCGTTGAAGGGTAGTTGATTAAGGATAGGAATTCTCAGGAGTTGAGACAACTCCTCCAAAGTGGGCACCAACTGGTAATCGGGGAAAGTGAAACAGTGGTGAAGAGGGTCAAAGAACTGGAATAGCACTTTCATCATGTCTTCTTCAATGTTGGTGTTGACTAAGCTGAGCAGTCTACCATGTCTTTCACTGAAGGATGAGCTTTCTGGAATTCTTGAGGTGAGTTCCTTGAGTTGAGGAGAGATTCTCACAAGGTTGACTTGGATGGTCTTTCTGCGAGGAATTTCCATGACCTACAAAACAAGAACAAAGATGAAGATCTAAACCCTTGAAGTGGTTAGTGAATGCATATGATGCTTTATGATGTTTATGATGTATGCACAAACATATGTACAAGCAAATCACACCAAACCCTAGTTTCAGGCTTGCATGGGGTTTCATAGGTAAGTACCCTCTTGAGTGTAGTTGGCCTAAAAACCTGTCCTATAAATAGTAATCGGGTTCTAAGGAGCTCAATATCACTGGATTGTTTTCATTGTTCATTGTTTTGGTTTAGCCACTTAACTAGCGACCAAAATATTCCAAGAAAACAACCCTCAATGAGTGTAGTATCGAGTATCTACCAACTTCGGACTGCACCAAAGCCGGTCATCTCACTACCCCTAATGAAAGGCCAAGATGGTCAAGTAAGGTTCTAGGTCATTAGTGCTTAGTGACATCACTCAGCGGCCCCGTACTCTCCTTGATTGAACTCAAGGGTTACCGGTACTCACAAATATGTCGCACTAATATAGCTATTTCTTCGACCGTGTCGGTATACCCTGCACAGTTTCCACAACGTATTGCTATCTATGAAATGTTTCCCAAAATCCGGGTGGAGGATTACAAACCCAAACAAGAGAACCAAGATATAAAGCAATCAAGACAAACAATTAATCATGCAAGAGGGTGATCTAAGCCCTAAGGTTACTCCACTTTTAAAATTCTCCCCAGCAGAGTCGCCAGTTCTGTGATACGGTGGGAGAACTGACTAGTGTTTTACGTTTGTTTTCGCAAATGTTTCGGTTGAGCAAGAGTCGCCGCCGACTTTTTATTTTATCCTAAGGAAAGGTTTAAAAAGCACAGCAAAAACCTTTGAGATGTTTTCTTGGGTTCGGGGAGTAGATTATAGAAAGGGAAGGTATTAGCACCCTTTCTATCCATGGTTATCCATGGGCTCTTAGGTACTTGCTTAGATCAACTTGCCTTGGTTTTCAATTGTTTGAAATGGTGCTTTGTGTGTGGTTTTGAAAATGTTTTAAAAAAGATGTCTTGTCTAGGCTACCCTTGTAACAATTCTTTACTCGAATGTTTTACAAAAGGTGTTTGTTTTTTTGAAAAGATGTTTCAAGGTTTTTTTGAAAGTTTGTTTTGAAAGTGTGGTTTGAAAAATAGGCAAGTGTTTTTGTTTTGCAAGTTGACAAGTACTTAAGAGCTATCTACCCTAAAGTTCTCAAAGATTTTTGCTATGTTTTAACCCTTTTAACAATTTTGTTCCACCATTGCATTTGGTGGACAATCTTGTGTTAGGATGTGAAAGGGACGGGCGCGGGTCATCGTTTAGACCATAATTGCAATGGTGCCAAGTATCTTTGGGCAATGTTTTCTTTAAGGGACTTGATCATTTTTTAGGCAACTTCCGAAAGCGTCATCGAGGGACTATGATCATTTGATTGTGTTTATTTTGCCCAAAGAGAGACCTAACATGCAATATGGCCCATTATTGAAGGCAACAAGTGGAATACCCTAGGGGTGCAAGTGTGATTAGTGTTGTCCATTTTCATGCTTGATTATCTTGAAATTAGGTCAAACTATTTTGTTGTTTTTATTTGCATACAAACCCTAATTCTAACATGGTATATTTAGAAAGCATTAAAGTGCGAAATTTAAGGTTCCTAAGCTATTACAACACAATATGGGAAGGGGGGTACAAATGTTCAAATGGGGGGTATTTGACAAGGAATTTAAACCTAGCTATTACATCAATTTGGAATTATTTACAAGATATTTAATTGCACAAATTAAATAGAAATAAAATAAATATGCAAGATGCAAAAAGGCTTTTTATATGTATGAAAAAAAATATTTTTATATGTCAAATAAACAAAATGAAAAGTATTATATTTTTTTTTGGAGTTTTTTATGTTTAGGGCAAAACCCTAATTTTATTAAATAAAAGTATTAATTATTTGATATATACAAATATTTAATAATTATGTATAAGAATAAAATAAAAATGAAGTATATTTGTAAAAAGGGTATTTTTAATATTAAATATTAATAAAAAATAAAAGTGTGTATATTTTGTATTTTAACCTAAATATATTTATATATATATATATATATATATATATATATATATATATATATATATATATATATATATATATATATATATATATATATATATATATATATATATATATATATATATATATATATATATATATATATATATATATATATATATATATATATATATATATATATATATATATATATATATATATATATATATATATATATATATATATATATATATATATATATATATATATATATATATATATATATATATATATATATATATATATATATATATATATATATATATATATATATATATATATATATATATATATATATATATATATATATATATATATATATATATATATATATATATATATATATATATATATATATATATATGTATTTATATTATATGATAAATATATTAAACATGTATAAAAAATATAATATTTAATATTTACAAAAAAAAAAGTATTTTTGATATAAAATGTTTTCAAAAGAGAAAATGAAATAAAAATCAGAAATAAAATATATTTGCATTATTTTTTTCTAGTTATTCTAAATAATAGTATTTATATTATTTATGCACAAAAACTAAATAAGACTAACAAATATCAAAATAAATGCAAAAAATGTGGAAAAAAGGATTTTTATATTTTTTCATACTTAAATAAAAATATAGAAATGAAATCAAAAGGAAAAAATGGAAAATGATAAGTAAAAATCAAAATGGGCCAGGGAGGTTCAAAAGCAAAAGCAAGGTGCAAATAAGAAAAATAGAACAAGCACAACCCAATAGGACCTTCTTCAACCTCTGGCCAGAACCTTTGTCAAAAACGCGCGCTTTGCACAATGATTCAAACATCTGGATTCCTGGACTTTTAGCACAAACTTACAACATAAGAAATGTTAAGCATCAAGCCACGATTCTGGACATGTAAAGAACTCATCCTAACTCCCAGAAATGAGAGAGAATTTCATCATTCCCAAATCTTAACCTAACTTTTTATCAATGTTCAGACCTCAAATTCTCATAGCACAAACAAAATAAATGGAAAGTAAAGACATGTATAGTTTCAGGGACATGAGCATGACATTTTTCATTCACAAACTTAGAGCTAATGATACCTACATTGAGAGATAGAAGTTCAAGAATATACTTGTTCAGTTGGAATCGTGTCTGGCAATGGGGGAGCTTTCAGGGCAAGATGATGATTTGTACAGCTTCCTTGAAGTGTGAGGATGCTATTCCAATACTTGGTATGCTTTGAAACCTTCTATACCAAGCCGCAGAAGTCAACCTGCAAGAGGAAGAAATGAAAATGGCCAAACTGATTAGAGGAGTTACAGTCCACTTTTAATGCTTTGGATAGTTTGGATTGATGGTAAGAAAACTGTTTGAACTGGTTTTGGCCAAGATGCACGATGGAAATGAGTTGTGGGATTCAAGTTGCAGAATGTGCCCTGTTTTGCCACAAAACTATGATTTTATGTGTATGGATGGATGAAGGGTTGTTTGGTCGTGCTTTAGGTCAGTTAGGGAGTGTGAAATGTGAGGACAAAGTTTGCTTAGGCTGTTCTTTTCTGAGATGAGAGTTCTTGTCCAAAATGCAAGCTTTTCTTCTTACTTAAGCAAAAGTTGTCAAGTTGGCTCTTAGGCTAAGGCAGGTCCCTCCTAATGTGCTGCAAACTTAGTCTTGATCAGTGTAATTAGTCTAATCACTTGTTCCAAGAAGATATGCATTGTACTTGCTTGGATTACCAATTGACATAAAGTTCCACTTTTGCAAAAATGGCCATTATGCTTTTTCTACTTTGGGATTAAACCCTTATGCAATGCTTGAACACATAGAATATGGTCTTGGCACAAAGAGTTTGCATTAAATTTATGAGTGTAAAAAGGATTTAGGGCCTGTAATCAAGAAATGCATGCTGATTTGAAAATTGCCTAAGTGTATGAACATGGAAATTGGCCATAACAAAAGTGAGTTTTTCCCATATTTCCAAATTCGATTCTCTCTAACCATGTGGTTGTTTGATGAGTTCTTGGACATTTTTGTAAGCTTGGAATGTGTACTACAATCCATCTTTGAAATGCAAATTGAAATTCCAAGTGGAAGTATGTGAAAAATGGTCTTAAAGTTAGGCAAAAATCCTGCCTAAAATAGGTCAAATTTTCTCTAAGTTAAGAATGGTTTGGTACCCTTGTTCCAAAAATTGTAACTTGAGATACAAGCTTCTTTTGGGAAAACTTTGTGAATCAAATTTGTAGATTTTGCAATGGACTACAACTTTCATGTTTTGACTTTTTCTTGAATCCAAATGAATCTTGGTGAGAAAGCGGGGCAAAGTTAGGAAAAAATTAGGTTTTTTTAATAACTTAGAAAAATTCTAAGTTATGAAAAATCTTCATTTCAAACCCTAATTTGCAATTCTTGATTTCTTGATGAACAAGTTTCATGATTTGGCATGTTTTGATGGAAAATGAATCTTGACACTTGATTTTGACCAAAAAGTCAAAGTTTGACTTTTCAGTATACAGTCAAAATTGATCAATTGACTGAGAAATTCAACTGTCAATCTTGTGCATTTGGGATCTTTTGAACTTGTTGAGTATGTCAAGACAATTCCATGGGGTCCTTGAGTCCATATGTGAGCTTGGTTTGCCATGGGCTAGGTCAAACAGTCAAAAATTGCCTTTGTGCAGTCAAAACCCTAAAAATGACCATTTTGCCCTTTTGGTGATCTGATCAAATTTCTTGTGGAATTGTGATCCAAACTTGATAAAATGGTCCATGTGAGTTCATAATGTTGATATGGGTCAATTTTCATGAGATTTGACTGTCAATTGGCCACAGTTGACTTTTTCCCCAATACAGTTGATTTCTAGGTCAACTGTCCAATTGACTGGGCAAAATTTGGAATCAAGACTTAAAACTTGGTATGGATAAACTTGGGAGTCCAATATGAAGCATGAAAGTCATCTTAGGCAATTTTGGTCAAAACATCTTTGTGCAAACACAAACCCTAATTTGGGTCAACAGTGCAAGGAGAAGTCTTGAGCAGATGAAACCCTAACTGGATCTTGAGCTCCAAGGGCTTAGTGATGAGAAATCAATGAGAAATGGGAGGGAAAATTTTGGGGTACATCAGATGTAATAGCTTAGAATTTAATTTCTTGTCAAACATTCCCAAATTCAAACTTGTACCCCCACCCCCATAATCATTGTTGTAATAGCTTAGCATTTAAATTTCCGCATTTAAAAGCTTTCAAATTATGCCATGATAGACCTAGGGTTTGTATGCAAATAAAATCAACAAATAGCTTGACCTAATTCAAGATAAACATGCATGAAAAACAAACACAATGCACACTTGCACCCCTAGGGTGACACCACTTATTGCCTTCAAAAATGGGCCATGGTTGTATGTTAAGTACTTTGGCAAAACAAAAACAAACAAAATGATCATAGTCCCTCGATGACGCTATCGGAGTTGCCTAAACAAAATGATCATAGTCCCTCAAGAAAATTTCCAAAGACACTTGACACTATTGCATTCATGGTCTAAACGATGACCCGCGCCCGTCCCGTTAACATCCTAACACAAGGTTGTTCACCAAATACAATGGTGAAACAACACTGTTAAAAGGGTTAAAACATGAGAAAGATCTTTGAGAAATTTAGGGTAGATAGCTCTTGGTTACTTGACCAACTTGCAAAACAAATCCTTGCCATTTTTCAAAACACACTCCACAACACAACTTTCAAAATAACTTTCAAAAACATTGAAACATCTTTTCAAAAAGACAAACACCTTTGTAAAACATTCGAGAAAAGAATTGTTACAATGGTTGCCTAGACAAAGCATCTTTTTCAAAACATTTTCAAAACCACACACACAAAGCACCATTTCAAACAATTGAAAAGCAAAGGCAAGTGATCTAAGCAAGTAACTAAGAGCCCATGGATAACCATGGATAGAAAGGGTGCTAATACCTTCCCTTTCTATAATCTACTCCCCGAACCCACGAAAACATCTCAAAGGTTTTTCCTGTGCTTTTTAACCTTTCCTTAGGATAAAATAAAAAGTCGGTGGCGACTCTTGCTAAACCGAAACATTTGCGAAAACAAACGCAAAACCCAAGTCAGTTCTCCCACCGTACCACAAGTACCAATATAATGCTGACCTCGCCCTAACTCATACGCAATTGCAGAGTATGTCTATGGGTTTAGGCGAGGGATTTAAAGATTATGCCCAAAAGTGGAACGACCTTGCAGGAAGAGTCCAGCCTCCATTGTCTGATAGAGATCTGGTGGACATGTTCTTAGGCACGTTATCTGAGACTTTCTTTAACCATTTGATTGGAAGTTCTTCTGCTGTGTTTACTGAATTGATCTTGGTTGGTGAACGGGTAGAGGCTGGCATCAAAAGTGGTAAAATACAGAGAGATACATCCTCCAGTTCCATGAAAAACCTTTCACTGAGACTGTTGTGATTTCCAATCCTACATTAAACCAACAACGAAACAATCAGCGCAGGCCAGATACGCCCAGAAGACAGTTCACTCGGATCAACATGACTTTATCACAAGTCCTACCACATTTTATGAAGTCCAATTTGGTGACTCTAAAAGAGGCTCCCAAGAATCCCAACACTACATCTCCTCACTACAATGCAAATTCTCGGTATACTTACCATTCTGAGAGTCTGGGCCATGATATAAACGATTGTTGGGCTTTGAAGAGTAAAGTGCATGATTTGATTGAAGCAAACGAGATTGAGTTTGACACTCCTGAGACCCCTAATGTTATTACTGCCCCTATGCCCAAGCATAATTGTGGTGTTAATTCTATTGACGATGACATGTTTGTTGCTTTTGTTGATGAATTGGCTACTCCACTCTTGATTATTAAGAAGAATATCTTTCAGGTCGATTTATTTCCAGGTTGTGGAGAAGGTTGCCACTTGTGCTTGTCCTTACATAATGGTTCCCATTTGTTGAAGGAGGGCGTTCAGCGCCTGATGGATGGTAAAGAAATCCTATTTGAAAAAACTCCAATCACAAGTGTTTCATGTGAAGATGTTTCTATCATTACCATTTACGCCAATCCTCCCAAGGTCTCCTTTAAAAGTCCTGTCAGGATTACATTTGTTCCGAAAGTTGCTCCATTGATAATTACTTTCCCTGGACCTATACCGTATTCCTCGGATAAAGTTGTTCCCTTGAACTATGGGGCTGACGTCTATTACCATGGCGTCAAGCAAGCTTTGCTGGTTATTAGGGATAAAGATGCTGAAGACTCTGATCCTGACATTAGTAATATCGCAGGGACTAGTAAGATAATAAGAAGTGGAAGAGTTTTCTCTCCCGAGATCTCTCCTCCTAAAACTATTACTACTCCCGTGATCATCCTTGCAGCCGCTCCTGTTAATACTCCCATTACTACTCATGTGGTTGTCCCTGTTGCTACTCATGTTATTATTCCTATGAATACTCCTGCTGCTAGCCCTGTTGTTACCCTTGCCATCGAGTCAGGCAAGACTCGGGGAAAAGAGATATTGGTTGAGCCTGTCCAGCCGAAGGCGCACCCAGAAGCCATCCCTGAGGCTTCTAAGAAGGAAATGGAAGAAATCTTAAAAATAATTAAAAAGAGCGACTACAATATGGTTGAACAACTGGGGAAGACCCCTTCCAAGATCTCAATGTTGGCCCTGTTACTGTGCTCTGAAGCCCATGCCAAGGCTTTAGTAATATTCCTCAAGACTGCTCATGTGCCACAAGAAACCTCCGATGATCAATTCAAAGACTGTGGCCAGTTTGACTGCTGACAATGGGCTAGGTTTCTCTGATGCTGATATGTCTCCCAGAGGAAGGAGACATAATGACGCCCTGCACGTCTCTATCAAGTGCAGGGGCACTACTTTGTCCCATGTTCTAGTGGATACAGGTTCATCATTGAATGTTCTGCCCAAGAAGACCCTTGACAGGTTAGATTACGAAGGTTTGACTCTGAAACCTAGTAACATTGTGGTGAGAGCCTTCGACGGTTCTAAAAGAATGGTGCATGGAGAGGTGGACATCCCTATCAAAGTGGGCACTCAAACTTTTAATTCCACTTTCTATGTGATGGACATCCACCCATCTTACTCTTGTTTATTGGGTCGACCCTGGATCCATGGGGCTGGTGCTATAACTTCCACCCTACATCAGATGCTGAAATACCCAGTCAATGGGAAGATTATCACAGTTCATGGGGAGGAGGAGTACATGGTAAGCCACCTAAACTCTTTCAGGTACATTGAAATGGAAGGCGAGTTCATTGAGACCCTATGTCAACTTTGAGGAGGTTCTACAGACCGTTGCTGTAATTAAAACATCTGCCAGTATTCCAAAGACTACCAGGCTTTCGCTGAAGATGGATTCTCTGAAAGATGCCAGGGCAGTTGTTGAAGAAGGTGGGTGTATAATTTGGTGCCAACTTCCGGATATTCCCTACAAATCTGACAAATTTGGTTTGGGTTTTACATCAGGAACTCAAAGGGTTGTTCGTCGTGCTCGTGCCGGAGGACCACCCCCTACGCATCAGTAATCATGGGGTTAATGCTTTGGAAGACAGTGACAATGACTATGATATGGACCAGTGGATCTTCCCAACTGTCAGCGGATGACTCACCAACTGGAAGGCTAAAGACTTTGTGCCGATTACTTTAATTCAGGAGTAATTATCCTTTTTTGTTTTTGGATACGTAATAAATGAATAATACAAACTCTAAAACCTTGTGTCTTACCCGAGGCATAATGGTTATTTTGTGAGGGATATCATGTTTCATTATCATATGTCATCAATAAAGCATTGGACATTTTTACATACAAATTTTATGCTCTTTGCCTTTCTTTTCTACTTTTTACTTTATTAAAAACAACTATGCTCTTACACACACTCACATATCAAAATGCAGATCCGCGTCCACTATGGATCCCATTGATAACGATTCTGCTATTGCTCATTATGGTTTTGAAAATCCAATCAACCAAGCCGAGGACGATGGTGAAGGAGATTGTGAGGTACCATAAGAGCTTGCCAGACTGTTACAATAAGAAGAAAGGGAAATACAGCCTCGTGAGGAGCCAGTTGAGACAGTGAACTTAGGTACTGAAGAGGACAGAAAAGAAGTCAAGGTAGGTGCTAACTTGGAGCCCGGTGTCAAACAGTGGTTAATACAGGTGCTACATGACTATGTTGAGGTTTTCGCCTGGTCATACAAAGACATACCAGGACTTGACACCGATATTGTGGTTCATCGCCTACCTACTAAAGAGGATTTCCCTCTAGTGAAATGGAAGGTTCATCGCATGCGGCCTGAGATGTCAAAAAAGATTAAAGTCGAAGTCATGAAACAGTTCAACACCGGTTTCTTAGTTGTTAATTCCTATCCTTAATGGGTTGCTAATGTGGTTCTGGTACCTAAGAAAGATGGTAAGGTACGTATGTGTATGGATTATAGAGACCTGAACAGGGCAAGCCCCAAGGATGACTTTCCGCTTCCCGATATTGATGTTTTGGTTGACAACACTGCACAACATAAGGTATTCTCCTTCATGGATGGTTTCTCTGGGTATAATCAGATCAAAATGGCACCTAAGGACATGGAGAAGACGAGCTTCGTCATACAATAGGGCACTTTTTGCTACAAGGTTATACCCTTTGGGTTGAAGAACGTTGGGGCAACCTATCAGCGTGCCATGGTAGCATTGTTTCACGATATGATCCATCACGAGATAGAGGTCTACATGGATGATATGATAACCAGGTCTCAGACTGAAGAGGAACACCTGGATCATCTGCAGAAGTTGTTTGAAAGGTTAAAGAAGTACAAATTGAGGTTGAACCCGAATAAGTGCACTTTTGGAGTAAGATCAGGTAAGCTCTTAGGTTTCATTGTCAGCGGCAAAGGTATTGAAGTGGACCCCGCAAAGGTTAAAGCTATACAAGATATGCCAACTCCTCACACTGAGAAGGAGGTCAGGGAATTATTGGGACGTCTAAACTACATTTCCAGATTCATTTCCCATCTAACCGCTACTTGTGAGCCAATTTTCAAATTACTGAAGAAAGATCAAGCAGTGAAGTGGAATGACGATTGCCACAATGCCTTTGACAAAATTAAGGAATATCTTCAAGAGACTCCAATTTTAATGCCTCTGGTCGAAGGAAGAACTCTGATCATGTACTTAACAGTGTTAGAAAATTCAATGGGGTGTGTGTTGGGGAAGCATGACGAGTCTGGTCGAAAAGAGCATGCAATATACTACCTTAGCAAAAATTTTACTGATTGTGAAATAAGATACTCACTGCTCGAGAAAACTTGTTGCGCTTTGGCATAGGCTGCTCGCCGACTAAGACAGTATATGTTGACTCACACTACTTTGTTTATATCTAAAATGGACCCCATCAAGTACATCTTTGAGAAGCCCGCTCTCTCCGGAAGACTAGCAAGATGGCAAATGATCCTGACTGAATACGATATTCAATACACAACCCAGAAAGCAATCAAGGGAAGTGTACTAGCTAATCATTTGGCTCATCAGGCTGTGGATGATTACCAATCCATGAATTTTGAGTTCCCAAACGAGAACATCATGTTAGTAACTGATTATGCAGATCCTGGACCGGATGAAGGACCTGAAAAAGGATCCCGATGGACTATGGTTTTTGACAAAGCTTCCACCGCACTTGGAAATAGCGTCAGTGTTATGATCATCTCTCTTGAAGGCTGACATACTCCTTTCACGGCCCGATTATGTTTCAATTGTACCAACAATATGGATGAGTATGAAGCATGTATTATGGGTATCAAGGTTGCTATCGACTTGAGGATCAAATTCTTGAGTGTATTCGGAGATTCGGCCCTAGTGATCAGTCAAATCAAAGGAGAATGGGACATGAAGCATCCTAATATCATCCCTTACAAAGAGTATCTGTTGACTTGATTCCGCATTTTGAAGAAATTACTTTTGCCACGAGAGGAAAATCAACTAGCAGACGCGCTAGCTACTATGTCATCCATGTTCAAGGTCAGGTGGGATGGCGAGGCTCCTCAGATCACTATTGAGAGGATGGATGAACCCGCATATTGTCATGAGATTGATACTGAATAAGTAGTGGACAAACCTTGGTTCCATGAAGTCAAAAGATATCTCGAAGCCCAAGAGTATCCTGAAGGAGCTTCAGTCAATGATAAGAAGTTCCTAAGAAGGTTCTCTGCCAAATTTTTCCTCAGTAATGGGATCCTTTACAAGCGCAACCACGATTCTACTTTGCTTCGGTGTGTAGATAGGAATAAAGCAGAGAAGATTATGGCTGATTTACACGAAGGTGCCTTTGGCACCCATTCTAGTGGACATACGATGGATAAAAAGATCCTACGGGCAGGATACTACTGGTCCACTATGGAAGCAGACTGTTATCAACATTGGCGGACTTGTCACAAGTGCCAGATTTATGCTGATAAGGTGCACATACCTCCGGTTCCTCTAAACATCTTGACTACTCCTTGGCCTTTCGCAATGTGGGGAATTGATATGATTGGAGAGATTAGACTTACAGCTTCTAATGGCCATCACTTCATCCTAGTTGCCATTGATTACTTCACAAAGTGGGTCGAGGCAGCTTCATTCTCTTATTTTACCAAGAACGTTGTGGCCCAATTCATCAAACATAACATTCTCTGCCGGTACGGTATTCCAGAAAGAATCATTACAGATAATGGTACCAATCTCAACAGCATTATGATCACTGAGCTCTGCACACAATTCAAAATCCAGCATCATAACTCTTCTCCCTACCGGCCGAAGATGAATGGCACTGTAGGGGCTGCTAATAAAAATATCAAGAAGATCATCCAGAAGATGACGGTGACATATAAATATTGACATGAGATGTTACCATTTGCTCTTCATGGTTACCGCGCCACAATGCACACATCAACATGGGCAACTCCTTTCTCTTTGGTATACGGTATGGAAGTTTTCCTACCCATTGAAATACAGATTCCTTCTCTGAGAATCATGAAGGATGCAGGGATGAGTGAAGACGAATGGGTCCAGACTCGACTTGGCCAGTTAAATCTTATTGACGAGAAGAGGCTCGCGACTGTCTGCCATGGTCATATGTACCAAAAATGTATGATCAAAGCTTTTAACAAGAATGTCAGACGTCAGGTATATCAGGCTGGTGACATGGTAATCAAGCGCATTATACTGCCGCAAGGTGATCCCAGGGGAAAATTGACTCCCACATACGAAGGGCCATTTGTGATCAAGAACATATTTTCTGGTGGAGCCATGATCTTAACAACTATGGACGGTGATGACCTTCCACACCCGGTAAACGCAGACATAATTAAAAGATACTACGCATAAACAAATACCTGCTAGGTCGACTGGCCTAGGCAAAAATTAGGGCATCCCGAAGAACCAAAAGGGTTCGGGAAAAAATTAGGGACATACATGGAAAAAAATGTGTGCACCCGGCAAGTCGAAAACCTAAAAAGCGACTTGGGCAAAAAAGGGTATCCCGGTGGGATGAAAACCCGAAAGGGCGGTCCAAGAAAAAGTTAGGTATTTAAAGCGTACAACTATGTCCCGTTGAATCACCTTACAGCCAATTTTCAGTATCAACTATCAAGCTCAAGTGGTACTAATCAATCCAGTCAGCTTTGGACAAGCAGCAAAGTGATTAGATGCTCAAAGATATAAAGGCAATAGCAGAATGAGAACCCAATGGGATTATTTCACATAGTTGTCTTTCTTTGTATACTACTTTTGTATAATTCCCATTCTTATGACAACATTCTCTTACTAGGACGTCTGTCTCCTTGTACAAAAACGCTTATTTCAATTTAATATAAAACTACTTCTTTGAAAATTGCAAATTTATGTTTTTATTTTTATGTTTTGCGTGCGAAAACGTCTAGTGATTATTTTTGAACATATGCATTTGAATATGATTACTGCTCACAAATACACGCATAAAAACAGAAAGGCAACTGCTAATGCCTTTAAGAAATGGGACAATATCTAAGGGTCATCCACAAGATCCCCGCAGATGGTTTCCCCAGCAGTTACCTTCTTTAGTAGGTACAAAGGCAGGGGCATTATACTATAAGGTCACTTCCATATTCGCAGCAGGTAACCAATTGATGTCAGTTGTTCTCGCATCCCTGGCAGAAGCAAAAATCTCCAATTACTGCTTCAAAATCCCCAGTGAAGTCACCAAGCTTCTCAAGATTCTCCAACAGGATTCCAATAAAATCTCCGAGCAGTTTATGGAGTTCACCTCCTGCAACAGAGTTTTATAAATCTTAAGTAGTTTATAAAGCCTTATCCCCAGTAGAGTTTATTTCTCTAGCTACGAGAGTTCATCCGCCAGCGGAGTTTATTTCTCCAAATTGGTGAAATCTTCCAATAGGACTCCTCCCTTCGACAAAATCATTCTCAAACAAAAGTCGAAGATCCTCGGCAGAGAAAAGGAATCGCCAACAAAACTATCTCCATTCATTATCCCCAGCAGAAATTGAAGAATCACTTTCTCCACTCACCAACAGCAGTCCAAGATTCAGCTTCCCAGCAGCAGTCAGGGATTTATTTTCCCAGAATAAGATCCTGCGCAACAGCATTACATGTTCATACATCATGGCATGTGCATACAAATACATATATCATAATCTCATTTATTTTTGGATCATCATGCAATTTTTACATCATGACATCGCATGTAACTGATTTTACCTTTTCAGGTTAAATTAGCAAACAGACAAATGTTATCAACTTTTACAACAGGTCAAAGATTAATGCCCGAAACTAGAGGGGAAACTATCTGCACAACCAAGTGGTATGAACTCCCGAAACAAGACGGGTTTACCAACAAATGCAGCAGGCTACAGATTAATTCCCGAGACCAAACGGGGAAACTATCTATGTGACCAACAAAACAAGTTCCAGATTAATGCCTGAAACTAGCCAGAAAACTATTTATGGACGACCAACTGTGGATTAACACTTGTAACCATCCAGGAAAACTATCTTTCTTTCTCGAGTCAGAGATTAATACCTGAAACCAGCCAGGACAACTATCTCAACGACCGACAAAAACAAGTTCCAGATTAATACATGTAATAAGCCAGGAGAAATATCTGTGGACGATCAACTATGGATTAACACCTGTAACCAGCCAGGAAAACTGCCTACATAAAGAGATTAAAGATTAATACCTGTAACAAGCCATGAAAACTATATTTATTTCTCATGTCAGAGATTAATACCTGAAACCATCCAGGACAACTATCTCAAGTTCCAGATTAACACCTGTAACAAGCCAGGAGAACTATCTGTGGACGATCGGTTGTAGATTAACACCTAAAACCAGATAGGATAGCTATCTATATGACCAGAAGAAGCAATATTACATGGGTTCCTTCTCGTCATCCAGATGCAATCTAACACGGACTCATCCAGAAATAACTCTATACAGGCTCCTTCTAATACATTTTCAGGTAACGATTAATTCCATTATCCCCAGCAAGTTACTGCGAAACCTGGATTTCAACCAGAAGACAGAAAACTCTCATTTCTCTCCAGAGATAACTCTTCAGCAGAGCCTTGGACAACTGAAGTTCCTAGACTCTATTCCCTACAGAGTTTCCTCAAGCAAGAGAACAACATAAACCCATATTCCCCAGTGGATTCCTCCTCAGACAGCATGAACATGAATCCCCCACAAAGAGACCTCTTATGAAACCAGCATCTACTTTGGATGGCATCTTTAAACCCATCTCTGACGACTCTCTGTCATATTCTCCAAATGGAATTTTAAGCCCATTCCTGACATCGGTGTTACTTCATGCGAGTGCAAATTTCTGGGCACTCTAGTGTTCAATCATCTTCCACCTTCAGATTAGGAAAGGACGACAAGCCAATCTAAATCCTCAGGTTTCAGATAATTGAACAGGGGCAGCTGTTGTACCCCAAAAATTTCCCTCCAAATTCTACTCAAGGGATGCTCCTAAAGGTCCTCAATTGCTCAAGGTTGACCAAGAATTGACCAGATAAATTCTCCTCCTAAGCAATGAACCTCTAATTAGGGTTTCACTTTCCATCAAGATGTGTGATCTCCAAAGGTCTATAATGTTTTCCATGGTCCTAATATGCCTTCAAGATTGCCCATGCCAAGTTTCATGCCTTGCACTACAAGTTTGCTCAGTCAATTGCTAAAATGCTTGAAAATTAACTATTCTAGGTCAAAAGTCAATTGTGGCCTATATACAGTCAAACTTCAAGTTTTTTGGTCAATATCAACATTTTGAAGTGATATCGATCATTTGATCAAGGGTTGATCATGATTCCTCAAGAAATGCTCCTAATTCATCATAAGTCAAGAATTGCTAATTAGGGTTTTTATAGGAAAAGTCAACCAAATTTGACCAGGCATAACTTTCACATACTTCATCCATTTTTCTCCAACCAAATCTCATTTTAAAGAGAACTCAATTCCCTGAAACTTATCTTCAGCCCTCAAGTCCAAGAAATGCACCATTTGAAAGATACAAGTTCATACATTACAGGTCACTTTCAGAAAGTCAACAAAAGGGACTTTTTGTCAAGACCATTTACATCAAGATAAAGTCTTCAAATGAAAATTTGGTCAAAAGAGAGATTTAAGTAGACATATTGAGCTTTCCAAAAAGTCCAATATTATCATCATGAGATAAATTTTGGAAATTTCAAGAATGGTGCATTGAGCAAATTTGAACTTTTGAGCCAATGGCTTAACTTTTTAAGGTTCAAATATTCTCCTAAGCTTATCGAGGACCTCTAATCTTATTTTTGCATGGCCTTACAATTTGTATCTATTTTGTTCATATTTATTTTGATTTATTTCAAATAAATATAAAATAAATTATACAAAATGTTTGGAGATGGGCCTTGGCATTTGGGTTGGTGTTTTGACTTGTCTTGAAGCCCAAGATTTCGTGCAAATATGACCAGATACACTCAAAGTTGGAAATGACATGAAATATCCATTTTTGGTATACTTTCAAATCTTGAATCATGTCCTTAAACACAATAGTTATTGTGTGATTTTCTTCCCTTCTTTGAAAGCTATCTCTTCCTCTATATAAAGCAAACAAAATGCAAGTATAACAGACGAAAAAATCTACCTAGAGAAAGCTCTCTAAATTTTCAAAATTTCTCAAAGTTAGGGTGTGATCGGTGGAAATAGAACTGACTGTTTTTAGCTGGTTCGCGAAATGTCGCGGTAAGCAAGAGTCACCACCGTCTTTTATGTTCTCCAACATGGAAAGGACAAAAGCACAGCAAAATTCCTTATGAGAATGTTTCTCGGTTCGGGAGGTAGATTTATAGAAAGGGAAGGTGTTAGCACCCTTTCTATCCGTGGTTATCCACGGGCTCTTAGGTACTTGCTCTTATGTTTTCAAAAGATGTTTGCTTTTCAAATGTGAGTGGGTTTGAAAAAGTTTCGTTTTGAAAGATTTCTGAGTGACTCTTGTATCTGTCCTCAAGAGTGTTTGAAAAATTTGTTTTGAAAACTTTTGAAAGTGTCAGTGTGAAAAGTATTTTTGTTTGTTTTTGAAAAGAGCAAGTACCCATGAGTCATCTACCTACCCTAAGGAATTAGGTTGTGTAAGAGTCCTTAAGATAGTGCTATCCCACCATTGAGAGGTAGGTAGCACCACTGTTGGAGGTGTTCGGGTCAATTCGATTGTAGGGACAGTGTGGTCACCGAAGCAATAGTAGGACACCTTAGAAGCAACCCTAATGTCCTAGATCCTTTTTAATCTGAGGCAACCGTTTCGAGGCAACTAGATCTTAGATATAAGGGCGACCGCTAAAACACCCTATACTTGACGACCACTTTCGAGGCAACAAGTGAGGTGTACCCTAGAAGTGGCATGTGCATTGTGTGTTGTTTCAGTTTATGTTTATCTTGGATCATGCAATTGTGAGCTATGAGTTGTTTTTAATTATCATACATTCTTTCATGCAATTTAGCAGTTAGGAGTGCGGAAAATAAAATACAGAAAGGTAAAAGCTACGCTATTACAAGGCGCGGGTCTATACATCACTAAAAAACAAAGACCCGTTTTGATAAAGTGCAGAAAGTAAAGAAAGCGGTAAAACTAATTACTATTACATCTTTGGAAACAGTTACATAATAATCCAATAAGAAAATAATGCGCAAAATAGAAATTAAACTAGACGTCCGTAGGGTTTTGACCCTTTTGAGAAATTATGAGCTTTTTTGTCCTTTGCTTTAAATTAAAATTAAACCTAATTATTTAATTAATTATTTACAAGAAAGATGTTTTTTTGTGTTTTTTGTATTTAATGAAAATAAAGAAATTAAAATCAAAAGAAAACCCTAGTTCTAAGTTTATTTTAATTATTAATGAAAACGTTAAAGTTAACCTAATTTAAGCTAATTAATTAATTTACATTTATATGTACAAAAATAATAATAATTAATAATGATAATAATAAGAAAATGATTAAAAATGTAAAAACCTAATTCAATGCAATTTTTATTTATTAAGAAAAAGGATTACAATTTAAACCTAAATTAAGCTAAATTAGTTATTAATATTTATTTACAAAAAATAAGTTAATGGTGAAATTAATAAATAATTAAAAATATATTTACAATTTTGATTTTCTGATTTTTATTAGGAAAAATTAATTTGGTGAATTAATAATAATAATTAAAACAATTAAAAGAAATTAAAAGAAAAGGAAACAAAATTAATTATGCAAACCAAAGGGGGTGTGATGGCCCAAAGTGGAGGTAAAATTCTGGAATTCGGGCCCAAGAAGCACAAGGCCTCATTGACTTTCAGGAATCATGTGCATGTTTGTTGACTGGAACACACGATGGACTCCATCTCTTGGCCACTGGATTGATGCTGAGAGACACATGGCAAGCTATTGCTGGGCGTGCATGATAGAACATTGGATGATTGCTGCATTGGAACACGTTAGAACAAAAATTAACAATTATATGGGGGGACCTGGGAATCGAACCCAGGTCCCAACGCTTGCAAGACACGTCCACAACCACTCAGCCAAACGCGTGCTTTTGTTAATATAATGGTTATTGATTGTAATATATGAAAAAACAATTAACGTTCTGAAGAAAGCAAAACGCGCGCTGAATTTGAACCTCCCAACCACAGGTTGCCACCTATTATCTTCTTCCTCATTTTTTCCTGTAAAACAAACAAGATAGCGGGGGTTTTAAACCTCCACTAACTACAACAACGAATAATAGCGATTAGAGTTAGGGTGCATATAAATTAGGCGCGATATGTCCTTCTTGTTTGTCTCGTTGCAACGAATCCAGTCATATGCATCACTAGTCCTAATTGTTCTGGGTTTAGAAAGCCCCAAATTTGAAACTGAAGAACCCTAGAATTTGTTCATGGTGATTTTAGATTCAGCGCGCTTCAGTTTAATTAAACTGTTTCACTAGCTTCAGAAGGTTCCTAACAACACAAACCAATCAAGAAAACGTGTCAAATATGCATGATTTATGAGTTATGATTCTGGATAAGGAAAGAAAACCGTAGCACTGTGTTCTTTGATTCTTTGAGCTATGAAGTTGGAAATTTCTTGCAATACATTCAGGGAACTCTCTGCAATGGATTAGAGTCACCAAATTCCCTTGAATCCGCCTGTAAATTAGAAAACTGTTTTGAGTTTTTTCACTTTTTTTTTCAATGGTGCATATGGTGTTCTTGCAGCAGTTTTTTCATTTTTTTTCAATAGGGTTTGCTTCAGCATCTTTATGTGAAGATAATTAGGTTAAAACCTTGGCCAAAAAGTCCATGAAATAATGTTTCAATCTTTGATTTTCAATCATATAATTTCCAATCTTTTTTCAATGAAAACCTTGCCAAATTGGGAGATCTTGTCACCTTGAGTGATGTACGAGATCTTCAGCATATATGGAGTGTATTTGCTTCATAAAAAGATTTGACAACCATGTTTTGATATTTTCCTACAATTAAAACCAATTAAATGAATTAATATTAATATAAATTCAATTAATTAATTAAAAATAAGAAAATAAATCAAATTAAGTTCAATGGGTCGTGCATAGGCTTTGGGTAAATATTCAAGAAGGAATTTGAGGCCCATTAGCAAAAATGAAGTGTTTTAGGCAAAGTTGACTTTTGAAAGTTCCCAAAAGTTTCCCAACTTCTCCAATGCATATCTTGCTCAATTTTGAAGCTATGAACATGTTCTTGGACATTTTGGAAAGGTCTTGAAGTCCTCTAACCAATGCCTTTGGTCCCATGTCATTTTGATTTACCAATCTCAAGTTATGGTCTTTGACTTAAAGTGCCTTTTTGTTGGCTTTTGAAAATGACCTATAATGTTGAAATTGATAACTTTTTGTGAGAGCATTTCTTGGACTTGGAATGTGAAGATGAGTTGTAGGAAATGTCATCCCCTTAAAAATGAGCATTGGATAGGATTTTTCTGATGAACCATGAAAAAGTTATGCCCTGGTCAAGTTACAGTTGACTTTTCAACTGTCCAAAAATAGAAACTTTTTGCATCTTGATGATTTTTGAGCCATGCTTGTGGAATCATGATCAAGACTTGATAAAATGATGATTGTGGCTTCAAAATAAGATGTTGACCAAAAATTTTGACTTTTTACTGTCAAATGACCATTTTGCCCCTACAGTTGAATGTGAAGCAATTAGGGCTTTTGACTGTGCAACTTGATGCTGTGAGTCTTGAAACTTGACATATGAATGCTTGACAATGTATATAGGCATATGGGACTTGATTGGACCCTTGAAAACCTCAATTTCCTTGCAAGACCCAAAACCCTAATTTTGACTGTGTTAGGAGGCAACTGGACTGTGCAACCCTTGAGAGATTTTGAACCATCTGGAGATTGATTTTGGCAAATCTTGAAGAATATGGGAGGGAAAATTTTGCGGTACAACAGTTGCCCCTGTTCAATCTTCTTATACCTGAGGATGTAGATTGGCTTGCGTGCCTTTCGTGATCCGAAGGTAGAAGATGATTGAACACTAGAGTGCCCAGAAATTTGCACTCACATAATAGGATATCAGCAGTGTGATGTAGGGAATGGGCTTATAGATGCCATTTGGAGAGATGATGGATAAGAGGATGGGCTTATATATGCCATCTAGGTGTCGATCGCGTAAGATATTCCTTAGCGAGAACTTGCGTACCTGAGAAAGAAAAATACTTACCTGGCCTGTTACAGAGGTTGATCTTCAAACTCTTTATGTAGATATGCCCTGGCTGGATACAGGTATCGAATCTCTAAACTCCTCATGTAGATATGCCCTGGCTGGATACAGGTATCGAGTCTACAATCAGTTACTCACAGATGTGCACTGGCTAGATACAAGAATCGAATCTGGAATCAGTCGTCGACAGATATGCCCTGGCTGGATACAGGAATCGAATCTTCAAACTCTTCAGACGTGCCCTGGCTGGATACAGGAATCGAGTCCGAAATTAGTCGTCAACAGATATGCCCTGGCTGGATACAGGAATCGAATCTTCAAACTCTTCAGACGTGCCCTGACTGGATACAGGAATCGAGTCCGGAATTAGTCGTCAACAGATATGCCCTGGCTGGATATAGGAATCGAATCTTCAAACTCTTCAGACGTGCCCTGGCTGGATATAGGAATCGAGTCCGGAATTAGTCGTCAACGGATATGCCCTGGCTGGATACAGGAATCGAATCTTCAAACTCTTCAGACGTGCCCTGGCTGGATACAGGAATCGAGTCCGAAATTAGTCGTCAACAGATATGCCCTGGCTGGATACAGGAATCGAATCTTCAAACTCTTCAGACGTGCCCTGGCTGGATACAGGAATCGAGTCTGGAATTTCTTCATGTAGATATGCCCTGGCTAGATACAGGTGTCGAATCCACAGGTAATCGCTCACAGATATGCCCTGGCTAGATACAGGTATCGAATCTGGAATTGCGACAGTTGATAGTAATCATCTTTGTATTGACCTTTTTCCTGAAAAGGCGAAACATTAGTTGTATGCGATGTCGTGATGTATGAAATGCGTGATGTTCTCAAAATAAATGAGATTGTATGTTCATGATGCGTATGTGCATGCTATAATGTATGAAGATGTGATGTTTATGAATGTATTTTTGTCTAGGAAAATAAATCCTTGATGAATGTCGGGAGTTTGTTGAATCCTGGGCTGATTGTTGAAGAGTGGAGCTCTTTGTTTCCGCTGGAGATGACGGTTGCAAGAATGAAACTGTAGGAGAAGATGACTCCGTTGAGGAATAAACTTTGTTGAAGAGATTACTCTGCGGGGAAATACTCTGTGGGGAGAGATACTTCGCTGAGGTTTTGAATGAGAACTCCGCTGGGGATTCCATTGATAAGCTATATTGGGGGATTGATGAACTTCGCTGGGGGATAGGAAGAACTTCGTCGGGGACGATCTTTCCATGGTAATTAGCTGAGGATAACCCAGTTATAAGCTCTGGTGGAGAATAACCTTTGAATAAAGTCCGGGAGACGTGTTCGTGCTCTTGTAGGGGTAAGCTTCCAGAATCTACTGGGGATAAGCTTCCTACTGGGGAGATGGTTTAACTCTCCTGGAGAGACTTTTGAGACTGTACTGGGGAAGGGGCTCCACTGGGATGTCTGTATTCCGCCGGGGAACAATCTTAGAATAAGACTGCCGGGGATGCTTGCTTAGGAATATCTGCATACTCCACTGGGGAATATTGAGATTTTCTGGGGATACCTAACTTCCTTGGGGACTAACAGTAGACTAACTCTGCTTGGGGAGAGTGTTGCTGACTTGTTGGGGGTACTGTGCCTTGTTAGGGCTGATTGGAGACCAACTGCTTGGGAGAGTATTGCTGAGTCTTATCTTACTCTGCGGGGAGTGAAGGTATCCTGGTTACATTCTTCAGCCGAATCTACCTTGGTGCCTTGGTGGACAGAGCAACTAGATCGCTTAGACGACTCATTATTGCCCCTGTTTCTGATGTCACCTGCAATTACTCCTTTGTTTCGCATGCAAATATTTATGAGTTAGCAATTAGTGTCAAATGCATATATCAAAAATGAACATTGGACGTTCTTTGCAAAACAAAACAGAAAAAATGAAAGTCAGTTGGCAATTTATCTGAATAGTGAATTTGTATTGATTTTTGGAGTTTGCCTGTAAATAGGCGTTTATGTACAAGAGGCTGACGTCCTAGTAAGAGAACGCCTCCGAACAACAGATTTTATACAATTTTGTGAAAAGGAAAACAAAACAGCTATGTGAAAGGAATAATCCCACTGGGTTCCAACTCTGCTATCGCCTTTATGTCTTCAAGTGTCTCATCACTTGGCTGCTTAGTTGAAGATGAAGCTGACTGATCGATGTCGTCTGAACCTGATATTTGATACCGGATTCTGGATGCAAGGTGATTCAATGGGACATAGTATTACGCCTTAATCCCTAACTTTTTCCTGGACCGCCCTTTCGGGTTTTCAGTCCACCGGGATACCCATTTTTGCCCAAGCCGCCTTTTCAGGTTTTCGACTTGCCGGGTGTACAGATTTTTTCATTTTTCATCCCTTATTTTTGCCCGAACCCTTTTGGTTCACCGGGAAGCCCTTATTTTTGCCCGAACCCTTTTGGTTCACCGGGAAGCCCTTATTTTTGCCTAGGTGTGTCAACCTAGCGGGTCTTTTATTCATGCGTAGTATCTTTTTACTATGTCTGCATTGGCGGGGTGAGGAAGGTCGTCACCATCCATGGTGGTTAGAATCATAGCTCCTCCTGAGAAGATATGTTTAACCACAAATGGCCCTTCGTATGTGGGGGTCCATTTGCCCCTGGGATCACTTTGAGGCAGAATGATGCGCTTGATTACCAGGTCTCCGACTTGATACTCTTGTGGTCTCACTTTCTTGTTAAAAGCCCTGATCATCCGTTTCTGGTACGTTTGACCATGACAAATAGCAGTGAGTCTCTTTTTGTCAATTAGGTTTAATTGATCAAGTCGAGTCTGGATCCAGTCATCTTCGCTCAAGCCTGCATCCTTCATTATCCGGAGAGAGGGTATCTGGACTTCAATAGGCAAGACTGCCTCCATGCCATATACCAAGGAAAAGGGGGTTGCCCCGGTTGACGTTCTTGCTGAGGTACGGTACCCATGAAGAGCAAATGGTAACATCTCGTGCCAATCTTTATATGTTACTGTCATCTTCTGCACAATCTTCTTGATATTCTTATTTACTGCTTCTACAGCCCCATTCATCTTCGGCCGGTAGGGAGAAGAGTTGTGGTGATGTATCTTGAATTGCTCGCAGAGCTCAGTGATCATCTTGTTATTAAGATTGGTACAATTGTCCGTAATGATCCTTTCCGGGACGCCGTATCGATAGATCAGGTTGTGCCGAATAAACTGTGCCACAACGTTCTTGGTTACGGTAGCGTAGGAAGCTGCTTCAACCCACTTTTTAAAGTAATCGATCGCCACCAAGATGAAGCGATGCCCTTTGGATGCCGTAGGTTTGATCTCGCCGATCATATCAATGCCCCACATTGTAAAAGGCCAAGGTGCAGTCAAGACATTCAGAGGAACTGGAGGAACATGCACTTTATCGGCATAGATCTGGCACTTATGACATGTCCGGGAATGTTGGTAACAGTCGGCTTCCATTGTGGACCAGAAATATCCTGCCCGAAGGATTTTCTTCGCCATGGTATGTCCACTGGAATGTGTTCCGAAGGTACCCTCATGTAACTCTGCCATGATTCTTTCTGCTTCGGTCTTATCCACACAATGCAGTAAAGTTGAATCATGGCTTCGCTTGTATAGAATGTCGTTGCTGAGGAAGAACTTTGCAGCGAACCTTCTAAGGAACTTCTTGTCATTGACAGATGCACCCTCGGGATATTCTTGAGTTTCAAGGTACCTCTTCACTTCATGATACCAAGGTTTTTCAGTTACCTCTTCAGCCTCAAGATCACAGCAATATGCAGGTTCATCCAGTTTCCAGACAATGATTCGGGGAGCCTCGTTGTCCCATTTGACCTTGAACATAGAAGACATCGTAGCCAGCGCGTCCGCTAACTGATTCTCCTCTCTTGGGAAGTGTTCAAAAGTTATTTCCGTGAAGTGAGGGATCAACGTCAACACACACTCTTTGTAAGGAATAAGATTTGGGTGTTTCGTATCCCACTCGCCTTTGATCTGATTGATCACGAGAGCGGAATCTCCGAAGACACTCAGAAACTTGATCCTTAAATCAATTGCAGCTTGCAGACCCATGATGCATGCCTCATACTCCGCCATATTGTTGGTGCAGTTGAAACATAGCCGGGAAGTGAGTGGAGTATGAGTGCCTTTTGGGGATATGATCACAGCTCCAATACCGTTACCCAAAGCGTTGGAGGCTCCGTCAAAGTGCATAGACCATCGGGATCCTTCCTCAGGTCCTTCATCCGGTCCAGGTACTTCACAATCAGTCACTACCATGATGTTCTCGTCAGGAAATTCAAAGTTCATTGACTGGTAATCTTCCACTGCCTGGTGTGCCAAATGGTCTGCCAATACACTTCCTTTGATTGCTTTCTGAGTCGTGTACTGGATGTCATATTCCGTCAAGATCATCTGCCATCTTGTTATTCTTCCAGACAAAGCAGGCTTTTCGAATATGTACTTGATTGGATCCATTTTTGAAATCAACAGAGTAGTGTGAGTCAACATATACTGTCTCAGCCGGCGAGCAGCCCATACCAAAGCGCAGCAAGTTTTCTCGAGCAGTGAGTATCGGGTCTCACAGTCGGTAAACTTTTTGCTAAGGTAGTAAATAGCATGCTCTTTTCGGCCAGACTCGTCATGCTGCCCCAGCACACACCCCATTGAGCTGTCAAGTACTGTCAAGTATAGTATTAGAGGTCTCCCTTCAACCGGTGGCATAAGAATGGGTGGTTTTTGGAGATACTCTTTGATTCTGTCCAAAGCGGCCTGACATTCATCATTCAAACGTACTACCTGATCTTTCTTCAGCAGCTTGAAGATTGGTTCACAGGTAGCAGTTAGGTGCAAGATGAATCGGGCAATGTAGTTTAACCGTCCTAGAAAGCCTCTGACTTCTTTCTCTATCTTGGGAACTGGCATCTCTTGTATGGCTTTAACCTTGGCAGGGTCCACTTAAATACCTTTGTCGCTCACGACGAAGCCTAGCAACTTTTCAGATCTTACCCCAAAGGTGCATTTGTTTGGGTTCAACCTTAGCTTGTACAACTTCAGACGGTCAAACAGCTTCTGTAAATGGTCAAGGTGTTCCTCCTCAGTTTGAGACCTGGCAATCATATCATCGACGTATACTTCAATCTCATGATGGATCATGTCATGAAATAAAGCAACCATGGCACGTTGGTGGGTTGCCCCAGCATTTTTCAACCCAAAAGGCATGACCTTGTAGTAGAAGGTGCCCCACTGAGTAACAAAGGTAGTCTTTTCCATATCTTCAGGAGCCATCTTGATCTGATTATAACCTGAAAAACCATCCATGAAGGAGAATACCTTGTGCTGAGCAGTATTGTCAACCAGAACGTCGATGTGAGGCAGAGGGAAGTCATCCTTGGGGCTTGCCCTGTTCAAATCCCTGTAGTCAACACACATTCGGACCTTACCATCTTTCTTAGGCACTGGAACCACGTTGGCAACCCACTGAGGGTAAGAAGTCACTGCTAGAAACCCGGCATCAAATTGTTTCATAACCTCAGCTTTGATCTTCTCGGACATCTCTGGACGCATACGGCGGACCTTTTGTTTAACCGGAGGGCAGTCTTCCTTGGTAGGCAGGTGGTGAACCACAATGTCGGTATCCAACTTTTGTACCCCAAATTTTGACCTAAGATACCATTTCACATCTGCATCATTACATTACAAGTGTTTTGATCCATTGATTTTAAAAAATTCATAACTTTTTTCCGGCCGAGAGCTATTTATTTTGAACACTAAATCATTTAATCGATTCATGCTAAAACAATGTTTATTGATTATTTATTATCTTAAATTTAAGTAATTGGAATTTGTTTCCGGTTATTATATAATTAAAAGATGTATAGATAATAAAATAAACATTAGAAAAGAGACGCATTAATCGTGCAGACAGTATTTATTTATTATGCACTATCTTAAATTTAAATAACTGGAATTTATTTTCAGTTATTACATAATTCAAAGATTTATGAATAATATAATAAATATTCGAAAAAGTTCATTAATTGTTCAATAATAATTATTTAATTATTTATCATTCTAAGTTAAAATAATTGAAATTCTATTTTAATTATTATAACTTGGAAAGTCGTGAATAATGAATTAAATAATTGAAACTATTAATTGACCAATGATGTTATTTATTTGTTTGTTTACTATTCTGAATTTAGGTAATTGAGATTTATTTTCAATTATTATACAATTTAAAGAATTGTAAACAATAAAGTAAATAATTAGAGAGAAAGAGGAAATTAATTGGCGAATATTGGAATTTTATTTATTTTTCTAATTGTACAATTATTGTGGTAAACATTGTATTTATTACAACAAAATTGCAATAATAATTTTACAAAGTTAAAATGAAATAAAAATTAATCTAATGTTCCTAATTCTAAATCTTCTGATCCAATGCACTTTTTGTCTGCTCACTTGATGTTACCTGCAAAATTAAAAGAAATTAGAATTTGAACAAATAATTAAAAGCAAAATTATTTAATGTTCATCATTAAAAGCAATGGCCGGAATCAGTTTACCCTTTTTTGCAAATCACGGGATTTCTCCCGGTTCACAAAAAAGAGAGGAATTTTTATAAATGAATGTACAAATTCACTTTTGTCAAAAATTGCATCTTTCAAATTAATTGCATTTTTTAAAATCCAATGCATTTTTCAAAATATGCACAGCATACAAAGTCCATGCATAATTTCAACAGCATATGCAAGCACAAACAAGATTCCAACGTAAACCCACTGTGCCATGCAGTAAGCAAGTCAATATGCAGTTTAAACAATTTTAGCAAGCAATATATATATTTCCTTTTTTCATCATGTTCCAGCCATGCAGTTTCAGAACAAGTACAATGCATATCATCTTAATGCATCAATTGGTACTTGAGAGAGAGAGAGAGAGAAAGAAATTGGTTTTGCAGGTTTTGGTTTAGGCAGAAGGAATTATAAGACAAAGCTACTGTAGTATCACAGTAAAAGAAGAAGCACAAGAGTAGAATACAAACAAAACTGCTGTAACAGTATTGTGATCGGTGGATCTGGAACTGACTGTTTAACGCTGGTTCGCGAAATGTCGCGGAAGCAAGAGTCGCCACCGTCTTTTATTTTCTCCAAATGGAAAGGACAAAAGCACAGAAAAATTCCTTAAAGAGATTGCTCTCGGTTCGGGAGGTAGATTATAGAAAGGGAAGGTATTAGCACCCTTTCTATCCATGGTTATCCATGGGCTCTTAGATACTTGCTCAATGTGTTTTCAAAAATGTTTGTTTGCTTTTCAATGTGGGTTTAAAAAAGTTTCTTTGAAAAATTTCAGTTCGACTCATACGTCAGAGTGTTTGAAAAATTTGCTTTGAAAGCATTTGAAAAGTGTTGGTGTGAAAAGTATTTTGTTTGTTTTTGAAATTAGAGCAAGTATCTACGAGAACCTACCTACCCTAAGGAATTCGTCTGTGTAAATGTCCTTGAAGTAGTGCCATCCCACCATTGAGAGGTAGGTAGCACCACCGTTGGAGGTGTTCGGGTCAATTCGAGGTTCGGGACATGGTGATCACCAGAGCAATGGGAAGACACCTTAGAAGCTACCCTCATGCCAGGTTCCCGGATCATGAGGACTTACTAAGACATCCTCTACTCGACGACCACCTTTCGAAAGGCAACAGTGAGGCGTACCCTAGAGGTGGTGTGTGCGAATTTGTGTGTCAGTTTCATTGATATTTGTCTTGTCATGTTCATCGTGATCTACACTTGATTTTAATTAGGGCCATTCATTCTTGCATGCTTATTTAATAGTTAAAAGTTGCGGGAAAAAATAAATCTAAAGCTATTACAAATGGCGCGGGTCCACATCGCCAAAATTAAACCGGACCCGATTTGACGGAAAGTAAATAAAGCAAATAAAAGTGCGAAAAGTAAAGGTTACAATGCTTTGGGAGAATTACATAATTATAATAAACAACATAAAATAAATGCGCGAAATTAAATAATTAAAACAATGGGCGTTGGACCCTTTTGCAAAATTAAAATTAATAATGGAATTGAAATTAAAAAGAATGTTTTTTTGGTATTTTTGGTTATTAAAATTTAATAGAAAAAATAATTAGTTATAAATTAAAATAAAACACTAAACCTAGTTCTAATTATTTTTTAAGTTTATTAAGGAAAAACATATTGAATTTTTAACCTAATTGCAAACCCTAATTTATTTGTGTTCAATTTAATTATAAATAAAATAATATTATGATAAAAAGGAAAAATTAAAAGGAATGAAAATTGTCAATTAAACCTAATTCTACCTTTTTTATATTTGTTATGAAAAGAATTAAAATTGCAAAAATCCTAATTAAAACTAAGTTCATTACATGTTAATTTATTTACAAAAAAAATAATTACAATAAAAATATTTATTATTTTTGATCTTTTCTGATTTTTTAATGAAGTTTTTATATTTTGTAAAAAAAAAGGAATAATTAATTGAAAACAATAAAGAAAATAAAATTGCACTTGAAAAATAAAAATAATAAAAATATAGAGAAGCAAACCAGGGGGGGGGGTAGCCCCAAATTGGAGGTTTTGGTTCAGCAAATCAGGCCCAATAGCTCTGGATCCATTGACTTTTTTGTGCAACATGTTGGTACGTTGACTCTTGTGTACGTGTTCTTCAGATCCAGGCCATTGATTTGAAGCAGCTAGACGCGTGGCTCTTTGGATGTTGAGGCATATGGTGTACATCAATACTGACGCTGCATGTGAATGTGAACAAGAAAATAATATTGAACTTATTGAAGACCTGGGGATCGAACCCAGGTCTTGTGCATTGCCCATGCATTCGCTTGCCATCTGTGCCACTTAACCCATTTGTTATATAATAAACAAATAAATCATATAAGAAAAAGCAACGCGTTAGTGACTGAAGCGCGCGAAACTTTGAATGAACGAATCATTGGTTGACACCACATCATCGTCCTCACCACCCCTGTAAAACAAAACTCAAAGGCAACGTTTTTCATGCGTTTCATTAGGCAGCTTTTGAAAAAATAGCGATTAGTTCATCTCCAAACATAAATTAGGCGCGAGGGTTGGTCTTTGTTCGTTTGGGCATGGTGATTCCAATGGTGATACTCAGGAGTCCTGATTTTGCCTTGGCTGGAAAGCCCTAAATTGAAAGACCTGCAAACCCTAGAAACTGGCCATGGCGAAATTGTATATACAGCACGATAATCAAATTAAATGTGTGGGTTAGCTTTAGAACATCATGAGGAACACAAATATATGATTAGAATGCTATGAAAATGTCTAGAATGCAAAGCACGATGGTGACTTTTTCTCTGTACAGGAGGTGTCCTTATTACCGATTCTTGGAGCTTTTGTCGTTGTTTTTGATTGGAGTATGATCAAGGAGACTCAAGGAAGCCAATGGAATGAATTGTAGGGTTTTAATCGACCTCTAAGGTTGATTTCAGAATTTGAGTTTTATGGAGAATTTTCAAGTTAGCAAAGTCTTTTTCTGCGCAGCTTAGGATCCTTTTGCATTAGGGTTTGATTCCTGGTTATGTAGTGAGCATGTTAGGTTAAAAATTGTACAAAATCTTTTGAATTCAATGGTTTCAATTTTTGATTTTATAAGATCTTTTTTGAATCTTTTTTCATGTGTATTTGGTGTCAATTAGCTCAAATCAAACCAAAACTTGCCTAATTAGGATGTGCACGTGATATTGAAAGTAAAACATGCATGAAAAGATTTTTTAGGTCAAGCTTGATATTTTTCATGTATTTAAATAATTTAAATGAATTAATATAAATAATAATTCAAATAAATAAATAAAAAATGAGAAAATACTTCCCTTTGGGCCAAGTGGTCGTGCATAGGCTTGGAATGATGAATCTTGGAAGAAAAATGGGCCCATTAGCAATTTTAGGTCATTTGAACCATTGTTGACTTTTCAAAATTCCCAAAAATTTCCCAACTTCCACAAGGCATAACGTGCTCAATTTTTAAGCTTTTCACATGTTCTTGGACATTTTGGAAAGGTCTTTGAGTCCTTTAACCAATGCCTTTGGTCCCATGTCATTTTGATTTACCAATCCCAAGTTATGGCCTTTGACGTAAAGTCCCTTTTTGTTGACTTTTGAAAATGACCTATAATGTTGAAATTGATAACTTTTTGTGAGAGCATTTCTTGGACTTTAAGTATGAAGATGAGTTGTAGGAAATGTCTTTCCCTTCAAAATGAGCTTTGGATGGAATTTTTCTGATAATCCATGTGAAAGTTATGCCCTGGTCAATTTCAGTTGACTTTTTCAGCTGTCCAAATATAGCAACTTTTGCATCTTGATGATTTTCTGAGCCAAATTTTGAGAATCATGATCAAGCATTGATCAAATGATGTTTGTGGCTTCAAAATGATATGTTGACCAAAAATTTGAACTTTTGACTGCCAAATGACCATTTTGCCCCTACAGTTGACTGTAGTGCAATTTAGGGTTTTGACTGTGCAATTTTGATCTGAATGCCTTGAAACTTGATATGAGGATGCTTGACCACATTTGTAAGCATATGAGACTTGATTGGTCCTTTGAAAACTTCATTTTCTTGATCAGGACTCAAACCCTAGTTTTGACTGTATGAGAGACTGTTGAGCTGCACAACCACTGGGGAATTTTGTGACCTTGACTTGACAAATCTTGGAGAATATGGGAGGGCAAATTTTGGGGTGCAACAGTTGCCCCTGTTCAATCTTCTTAGACCTGAGGATGCAGATTGGCTGACGTGCCTTTCGTAATCCGAGGGTAGAAGATGATTGGACACTAGAGTGCCCAGAAATTTGCGCTCACATAGTAGCAGTGATGGTGAAATGGGCTTATAGATGCCATTTGGAGATTGCTGGATAGGACGATGGGCTTATAGATGCCATCTGGATGTTGATCGCGTAGGAGATTCTTTGGCGAGAACCTGCATACCTGCAAAACAGAAAATGAGTACCTGGCACGTTGCAGGAGCTGATTTTAGATGCTTGGTATAGATGTGTCCTGAATGGTTACAGGAGCTGAGTCTGGAGCTTCAAAAGATGATGAATGAAACCGGGATGGTTACTACCTTAGCATGAACGGTAAGAGAACCTTGGGTGACTTTAACTTCAACAACGCTCGTTGAGAAAATCTTAGCGGGAATTACCATCTTTGCAGTATCGGGAAGAGAACCATAAGCAATTATAATCTAAAAGGGAATCACCTTACTCGCCGTCGGAGAGGGAACCATAGGAAAAGGAATTGTCACCTCACACACCGTCGGAGAGGGAACCAAGGGAGACTATCACCTCACACTCATCGTCGGAGAGGGAAACATCTGAAAAAGGAATTACCACCTCACGCACTTGTCGGAGAGGGGACCATAACTTCTGCCGAGTCTTTATCAGAAAAATCTGTTGGGAGTCGATTTAGCTGGACTAAAGAAGACTTTGAAATATGTTTGAGCATTTTAACTGCGTCTTTCCTGAAAGGTAAAGGTCAGTCATATGCAATGCATGATATGGATCATGCGATGATGTTCTCAACATAAATGAGATTTGTATGATGCGTTTATGCATGCTATAATGATGTTTTATGAATGTTTTCGTCTAGGAAAGTAAATCCTTGACGGGTGCCGGGAATTCATATCCTGGGCTGACGTTTGAAGAATAATCTTTTGCTTCCGCTGGGGATGATAGCTGCAAGAATACCGGTAGGAGAAGATGACTCCGTTGCGGGATAAACTTGGCAAATGGAAGATTCTGCGGGGATAAAAGATACTCTAGCGACCATGCTGGGAAGCAAAACTCTGTGGGGAGAGATGCTCTGCTGAGTGTTGATAACTTGCTGAGGATACCCTTGTTGTTGAAAGTGTTGATAGACTTCGCTGGGGATAAGAAAATTCTGTCGACGACGACCTTTCCGCGGCTTTTGGCTGAGGATAACCCAGTTATATCCCGTTAAGGAAACAACTCTTTGAATAAAGCCGGGCGCGTTCGTGCTCCGCAAGGGATAAGCTTCCAGAATTTACTGGGGATAAGCTTACTGTTTGGGGAGATGGACTCCAATTTTTCTGGGGGAGCTGGATTGGACTCTCCTGGGGAGATTTTGAACTGTAATTTTGTAAGTTGAAAGAGGGAACATATGTAGGGTTGCCTGCTGATGAGCTCGTGTAAAACCGCATCTGAAATGGAGAAGGAACCTGTGTAGGGTTACTTTGATGATGAGTTCGTGTAAAACTGCGTTTTTGGAAAGGGAGAACCTGTGTAGGGTGTCCGGGTGACGAGTCCATGTAAAACTGCATCTTGAATAGGGGGAACCGGTGTAGGGTTGCTTGGTGAGGTAAGTTCATGTAAAACTTCTTGATGAACCGGGGTGAGGTTATCTTGAACTAAATCCATGTAAGACTTCTGGAGGAACCGGGGTTAGGTTACCTTGGGGTAAATCCATGTGAGATTTCTTGACGAACCGGGGTAAGGTTACTGGAGACGAGTCCATGTGAGACTTCTGGGGGAACCGGGGTTAGGTTACCTTGAGATAGATCCGTGTGAGATTTCTTGACGAACCGGGGTACGGTTGCTTCGGGATAAGTTTGTGTAAAACTTCTGGATGAACCGGGGTGAGGTTACTTGAGATAAACCCATGTAAGATTTCTAGAGGAACCGGGGTAAGGTTACTTGACGAGTTTGTGTAAAAACTTTTTGATGAACCGGGGTTAGGTCATCTTGAGCTAAATCCATGTAAGACTTCTGGAGGAACCGGGGTTAGGTTACCTGGATAAGTTTGTGTAAAAACTTCTTGATGAACCGGGGTTAGGTCATCTTGAGATAGGTCCATGTGAGACTTCTGGAGGAACCGGGGTTAGGTTACTTGGATAAGTTTGTGTAAAAACTTCTTGATGAACCGGGGTTAGGTCATCTTGAGATAGGTCCATGTAAGACTTCTGGAGGAACCGGGGTTAGGTTACTTGGATAAGTTCGTGTAAAAACTCCTTGATGAACCGGGGTTAGGTCATCTTGAGATAGGTCCATGTAAGACTTCTGGAGGAACCGGGGTTAGGTTACTTGGATAAGTTCGTGTAAAAACTTTTTGATGAACCGGGGTTAGGTCATCTTGTGGAGGAGGAGTCTGTGTATGATTTTGTCTGAAGGTTGAGAAGAAACCGGTGTTGGATTGCATGATTTTGATTAAGTGGATGATTGTCCTGTTTGGTCTCGGACGTTAGCCCACGATCTGGAATTTGTAAAGGTAGATGGTAATCATTCTTATGTTGATCTGTCCTTTGTACTTTGGTTGACAGAGCAATTGGATCGCCTGGATAACTCATTATTGCCCCTGCTTCGGAGGTGAGGGAAGAGCATACCTGTGTGGGTGATTGACAAATCTTCGGGTAGGCAAGTGATGAGATACCGGAACATAGTCGTACGCTTTGATCCCTAACTTTTGCCTGAACCGCCCTTTCGGGTTTTCGGTCCACCGGGATACCCATTTTTGCCCAAGCCGCCTTTTCGGGTTTTCGACTTGCCGGGTGTACATGTTTTTTCATTTCATCCCTTCATTTTGCCCGAACCCTTTTGGTTCGCCGGGAAGCCCTTATTTTTGCCTAGGTGTGTCAACCTAGTGGGTCTTTGATTGTGCGTAGTATTTTTCGACTATGTCCACGCTCTCAGAATGTAGGGAGTTGCCCCTGTTGGAAGTATTTTGCCATGCCCTAGATAATGGGCAATGCTCCTACTGTGCCCCTTGACTGGAGGTACTTCTGTTCACAAGGTGTTCATCGTGCGAATTTCCCTATTGTTCAAACAAATAGTCATATGCAAACAAGGTTATTTTAAGAATGCAAAAGTCTATGTCTGTCTTGAATTTTGAAAATGCATTTTTTGTAATACAGTGCGATGTCAACTCAATATTTTACAGCAAACCTTCAGGAGTCAGGATACCTTCGTAACAGTATGCTTTCGAACTAATCCATGCTTCAGCTAGGACTTTTAAGGGTTATATCGTGGCCTGGTTCACGGTTTAAGAAACAAAGGATAAAGGCTCAAATTATTTGTACCCACCCGCTCTTCGTGATGTTCTCCAAACCTAAACTCAGTTGATCGTGCGTTAGACCTTGTTTGAGTCTTTGTTCTGATGTTCCAATGATGGTTCAGATGTTGATGATTTCTTTTGAACAGGCAGTCATTTTTGCTTTGGTTGTGAGACCTCTTGCTTGATTTTTGTTATCCCTTTCTTTTTTTTGCCTGAACTGTTTCCTTTTTGGGATTACAGTCAGCGGGATGCCCCAGTTTGGTAAGTCTTCTTTATTGGTTTTGACTTTTTGGGCTTTTCATTTATGATTTTTTTTGGTAACGACTGCCTGTCCTTATGATTGTTCTGGACCATCACTGTCTTTTGTTTTTGAAAAAACTCATTTGGTGACATTCATTGTGCACTTGGATCAACTGAGAGAACTACCCTGCCCCTGGTTATGATTAAGGGTTTTGGTTTTCGAAAATAAAAACTCCTACTTCTTTGGCTCAGAGGGGTTGACGAGGGATTATCATCCTTATAACTCCAGTGTTTTAGGGATTGAAACAATGCCTGTACCTCATCAGCGGGGTCTGTTCAAAAGCATACTGTAGAGATCGTGGTATCGTTTTCGTCATCCTCCCTCAAGAGGTTTAGAATTTTCAATTAAGAGTTGACCATCGCAAAAATATGAAAGCAGTTTTAAGCATAGTAAACATAATTAAATCAAGATAGACATGTGTAATGCATTCATGAAATAAAAGAGTTTAACATGATAATTGTTTATCTGAACAAGAAAAGAAAAATACAACTTGAATTCAAATGAACAAAAATCTCTCGATCCTAGCCATGTTTTGGCAATGGAGCAGTGATCACGTTGGGAGTCTCGGCAGGCTCGAACTCGATCTCTTTGGCATCGATCATGTTCTGAATTTTGTACTTCAGTGCCCAACAGTCTTCAGTATCGTGCCCCGGGCTATCGGAATGATAAGCACATCTAGCTTCTGGACTATAGCTAGGAGAGGAGGTCTTAGGATTGGCAGGAGGGTTGATCACTGCAATCAGGTTCATCTTCAACATGTGTTGCAGTGCCTGTGACCATGGCATGTTAATGTTGGTGAATTGCCTTTTAGGCCCGTCCGGCCTTTGCTGGTTTCCCTTTTGTGGTTGACGGTGTGATGCAGAACCAGAGATCATGACTGCCCCTGCATGTTGATCACGGCGACTCTTTTGACCGTATGCAGCATTAGATTCCTTCTTTCCCGTGTAAGGCTTTTTATGAATATCAGAAGGTGTGGCCTCTTGAATTTTTCCACTCTTGATACCAGCTTCAATTCTTTCGCCGGTCAGGATGAGGTCAGTGAATCCAGCAGATGAATTGCCAATCAGGTGGTTGAAGAATGGCCCGGATAGGGTCCCCAAGAACATATCAACGAGTTCCCGGTCAGTTAATGGAGGTTGTACCCTTCCAGCAAGGTCTCTCCATTTCTGTGCATACTCTTTGAAACCTTCGCCTGCACCTATAGACATTCCCTGAAGCTGAGTGCGTGTGGGAGCAAGGTCGGCATTGTACTGGTAATGCTTGTAGAAAGCAGTGGCTAAGTCTTCCCAGGTACGGATGTTGGCTCCATTCAATTGATAAAACCACTCGAGCTGAGTCCCTGAAAGACTCTCTTGGAAGAAATGGATCCATAAGTTTTTGTCAGCTGTATAGGGTTGGATCCTCCTTGTGTAGGCCCTGAGATGCAACTTAGGACAGGATGCCCCATCGTATTTAGCAAAGGCGGGTACTTTGAATTTGCGCGGGATCACTACCCCAGAAGACAGACCTAGATCCTCGAAGTCCAGGCCAGGCACCTTTTGTATCTCCATAGCACTGAGCCGGTCTTCCAACTGTTTGTACTTATCCTCAGCTGGAGGGTACTGCTCGTTGTTGAAATCTGTCTCGTTGTCGGAGACCACTGGACTAGGTACCTCTCTCTCATGGTGACTACTTTCCCTCACAGATGGAGTAGTCCTCTCAGTTTCAGTCTGCGGTGTATTCCCAGATCTGCGTCTAGGGCTGAACAAAACAGTCCTCTTCTTCTTCTTTTCCTTCTTCAAGAGGAGAGCTTTCAGATCTTGTTGCCCCTGGGTCAAATTCATGATCAGCCCTTGGAATTGGGCGTTCTGAGCCTGGAGGGCCTTGATAGTGTGCTCGGTTGAAGATTCAGGATTCATGATGAGACTGCTGAAATAAACAGCGAAGAAGGTAAGTAACCTGCAGAGAAAGGGTACCTGTTATGCAATGAGATGTATGATATGCATGCAATGATTTCAAGGACCTCGCGGGGTAAACAAGAAAATTTGTTAGCATTTGGATCCGGTGGCTTGATTGAAGGAACTTCATATTTGTTGAGAGTCTTTCTTCCAAGGGTCAAAGGCTCACCATATCAAGTGGGTCATAGCCCCTGACTTTAGTCATCATGTCTGGTTTTGATTTCCAAACAACCTTGGTTAAGGGAACCTTCTTCAAGAGTCAAAGCTCACCATATCAAGTGGGTCATAGCCCCTGACAACCTTGGCTAGAGGAAAATAAATCCTCTTTGCCCCTTGCTAGATGTTTGATTCATCATGACCTGCATCACAAGCCCTTGAGATCCTCGAAATGGGTTAGGATGTATGCAATGGTATGATGTTATGGCATGCATGGGGTAATGTGAGTAACCCTGTTACGAGTCCCAATTAAGGACTGCAAACCGAAACCTGCGAGCACTCAAGTAAAACCTGTCATGAGTCCCAGTTAAGGACTAAAACAGAACCTGCAAGAAACAAGTGTCAGGTAACGAGCATGCAGATAGTCAAGTTGGAAGGCACACAAGTCACACAAGAAAAGCCCTTAGAGTTTAGGCCAGCATGAGGTCTAGGTACTACCCTCTTTCAGTTTGTTGGTTCATACCTGTCCTAATCAAAAGTAACCGGGTTCTTAGAGGATCCCAATATCATTGACTACCCTCAATCGGTCATAACTCCAGCATCGCAATCTTTTCTTGCGGCCAGAACCATCACGAGAGTTTAGCCTCAATGGGCGTAGCATACTGCTACTGTTCTAATGGCCAAGTTGTGTCAATTAAGGTTCTAAGGTCTGTTGGTGCTTAATGACTCCTTGGAAGACCCATATTCTCCCCGTTTCAACACGAGGGATATCGGTACAGACCAAGATGCCACACCAACGTAGCCACTGCTTCACCCATGTCGGTATACGCCGGACAGGTCCCTCACAGCTTATGCTACCTAAACAGGGTATCCCCAGATCCGGGTTAGGATCTATGTAACTCCGATGCAACCCACAATAGTAAAGCAAGCAAATCAATACAATTGAAAACATAGTTATGAACTAGCCCTAAGGTACACCTCACTTTATAGTTTGGTCCCCAGCAGAGTCGCCAGTTCTGTGATCGGTGGATCTGGAACTGACTGTTTAACGCTGGTTCGCGAAATGTCGCGGAAGCAAGAGTCGCCACCGTCTTTTATTTTCTCCAAATGGAAAGGACAAAAGCACAGAAAAATTCCTTAAAGAGATTGCTCTCGGTTCGGGAGGTAGATTATAGAAAGGGAAGGTATTAGCACCCTTTCTATCCATGGTTATCCATGGGCTCTTAGATACTTGCTCAATGTGTTTTCAAAAATGTTTGTTTGCTTTTCAATGTGGGTTTAAAAAAGTTTCTTTGAAAAATTTCAGTTCGACTCATACGTCAGAGTGTTTGAAAAATTTGCTTTGAAAGCTTTTGAAAAGTGTTGGTGTGAAAAGTATTTTGTTTGTTTTTGAAATTAGAGCAAGTATCTACGAGAACCTACCTACCCTAAGGAATTCGTCTGTGTAAATTTCCTTGAAGTAGTGCCATCCCACCATTGAGAGGTAGGTAGCACCACCGTTGGAGGTGTTCGGGTCAATTCGAGGTTCGGGACATGGTGATCACCAGAGCAATGGGAAGACACCTTAGAAGCTACCCTCATGCCAGGTTCCCGGATCATGAGGACTTACTAAGACATCCTCTACTCGACGACCACCTTTCGAAAGGCAACAGTGAGGCGTACCCTAGAGGTGGTGTGTGCGAATTTGTGTGTCAGTTTCATTGATATTTGTCTTGTCATGTTCATCGTGATCTACACTTGATTTTAATTAGGGCCATTCATTCTTGCATGCTTATTTAATAGTTAAAAGTTGCGGGAAAAAATAAATCTAAAGCTATTACAAATGGCGCGGGTCCACATTGCCAAAATTAAACCGGACCCGATTTGACGGAAAGTAAATAAAGCAAATAAAAGTGCGAAAAGTAAAGGTTACAATGCTTTGGGAGAATTACATAATTATAATAAACAACATAAAATAAATGCGCGAAATTAAATAATTAAAACAATGGGCGTTGGACCCTTTTGCAAAATTAAAATTAATAATGGAATTGAAATTAAAAAGAATGTTTTTTGGTATTTTTGGTTATTAAAATTTAATAGAAAAAATAATTAGTTATAAATTAAAATAAAACACTAAACCTAGTTCTAATTATTTTTTAAGTTTATTAAGGAAAAACATATTGAATTTTTAACCTAATTGCAAACCCTAATTTATTTGTGTTCAATTTAATTATAAATAAAATAATATTATGATAAAAAGGAAAAATTAAAAGGAATGAAAATTGTCAATTAAACCTAATTCTACCTTTTTTATATTTGTTATGAAAAGAATTAAAATTGCAAAAATCCTAATTAAAACTAAATTCATTACATGTTAATTTATTTACAAAAAAAATAATTACAATAAAAATATTTATTATTTTTGATCTTTTCTGATTTTTTAATGAAGTTTTTATATTTTGTAAAAAAAAAGGAATAATTAATTGAAAACAATAAAGAAAATAAAATTGCAATTGAAAAATAAAAATAATAAAAATATAGAGAAGCAAACCAGGGGGGGGGGGGTAGCCCCAAATTGGAGGTTTTGGTTCAGCAAATCAGGCCCAATAGCTCTGGATCCATTGACTTTTTTGTGCAACATGTTGGTACGTTGACTCTTGTGTACGTGTTCTTCAGATCCAGGCCATTGATTTGAAGCAGCTAGACGCGTGGCTCTTTGGATGTTGAGGCATATGGTGTACATCAATACTGACGCTGCATGTGAATGTGAACAAGAAAATAATATTGAATTTATTGAAGACCTGGGGATCGAACCCAGGTCTTGTGCATTGCCCATGCGTTCGCTTGCCATCTGTGCCACTTAACCCATTTGTTATATAATAAACAAATAAATCATATAAGAAAAAGCAACGCGTTAGTGACTGAAGCGCGCGAAACTTTGAATGAACGAATCATTGGTTGACACCACATCATCGTCCTCACCACCCCTGTAAAACAAAACTCAAAGGCAACGTTTTTCATGCGTTTCATTAGGCAGCTTTTGAAAAAATAGCGATTAGTTCATCTCCAAACATAAATTAGGCGCGAGGGTTGGTCTTTGTTCGTTTGGGCATGGTGATTCCAATGGTGATACTCAGGAGTCCTGATTTTGCCTTGGCTGGAAAGCCCTAAATTGAAAGACCTGCAAACCCTAGAAACTGGCCATGGCGAAATTGTATATATAGCACGATAATCAAATTAAATGTGTGGGTTAGCTTTAGAACATCATGAGGAACACAAATATATGATTAGAATGCTATGAAAATGTCTAGAATGCAAAGCACGATGGTGACTTTTTCTCTGTACAGGAGGTGTCCTTATTACCGATTCTTGGAGCTTTTGTCGTTGTTTTTGATTGGAGTATGATCAAGGAGACTCAAGGAAGCCAATGGAATGAATTGTAGGGTTTTAATCGACCTCTAAGGTTGATTTCAGAATTTGAGTTTTATGGAGAATTTTCAAGTTAGCAAAGTCTTTTTCTGCGCAGCTTAGGATCCTTTTGCATTAGGGTTTGATTCCTGGTTATGTAGTGAGCATGTTAGGTTAAAAATTGTACAAAATCTTTTGAATTCAATGGTTTCAATTTTTGATTTTATAAGATCTTTTTTGAATCTTTTTTCATGTGTATTTGGTGTCAATTAGCTCAAATCAAACCAAAACTTGCCTAATTAGGATGTGCACGTGATATTGAAAGTAAAACATGCATGAAAAGATTTTTTAGGTCAAGCTTGATATTTTTCATGTATTTAAATAATTTAAATGAATTAATATAAATAATAATTCAAATAAATAAATAAAAAATGAGAAAATACTTCCCTTTGGGCCAAGTGGTCGTGCATAGGCTTGGAATGATGAATATTGGAAGAAAAATGGGCCCATTAGCAATTTTAGGTCATTTGAACCATTGTTGACTTTTCAAAATTCCCAAACATTTCCCAACTTCCACAAGGCATAACTTGCTCAATTATTAAGCTTTTCACATGTTCTTGGACATTTTGGAAAGGTCTTTGAGTCCTTTAACCAATGCCTTTGGCCCCATGTCATTTTGATTTACCAATCTCAAGTTATGGCCTTTGACTTAAAGTCCCTTTTTGTTGACTTTTGAAAATGACCTATAATGTTGAAATTGATAACTTTTTGTGAGAGCATTTCTTGGACTTTAAGTATGAAGATGAGTTGTAGGAAATGTCTTTCCCTTCAAAATGAGCTTTGGATGGAATTTTTCTGATAATCCATGTGAAAGTTATGCCCTGGTCAATTTCAGTTGACTTTTTCAGCTGTCCAAATATAGCAACTTTTGCATCTTGATGATTTTCTGAGCCAAATTTTGAGAATCATGATCAAGCATTGATCAAATGATGTTTGTGGCTTCAAAATGATATGTTGACCAAAAATTTGAACTTTTGACTGCCAAATGACCATTTTGCCCCTACAGTTGACTGTAGTGCAATTTAGGGTTTTGACTGTGCAATTTTGATCTGAATGCCTTGAAACTTGATATGAGGATGCTTGACCACATTTGTAAGCATATGAGACTTGATTGGTCCTTTGAAAACTTCATTTTCTTGATCAGGACTCAAACCCTAGTTTTGACTGTATGAGAGACTGTTGAGCTGCACAACCACTGGGGAATTTTGTGACCTTGACTTGACAAATCTTGGAGAATATGGGAGGGCAAATTTTGGGGTGCAACAGTTGCCCCTGTTCAATCTTCTTAGACCTGAGGATGCAGATTGGCTGACGTGCCTTTCGTAATCCGAGGGTAGAAGATGATTGGACACTAGAGTGCCTAGAAATTTGCACTCACATAGTAGCAGTGATGGTGAAATGGGCTTATAGATGCCATTTGGAGATTGCTGGATAGGACGATGGGCTTATAGATGCCATCTGGATGTTGATCGCGTAGGAGATTCTTTGGCGAGAACCTGCATACCTGCAAAACAGAAAATGAGTACCTGGCACGTTGCAGGAGCTGATTTTAGATGCTTGGTATAGATGTGTCCTGAATGGTTACAGGAGCTGAGTCTGGAGCTTCAAAAGATGATGAATGAAACCGGGATGGTTACTACCTTAGAATGAACGGTAAGAGAACCTTGGGTGACTTTAACTTCAACAACGCTCGTTGAGAAAATCTTAGCGGGAATTACCATCTTTGCAGTATCGGGAAGAGAACCATAAGCAATTATAATCTAAAAGGGAATCACCTCACTCGCCGTCGGAGAGGGAACCATAGGAAAAGGAATTGTCACCTCACACACCGTCGGAGAGGGAACCAAGGGAGACTATCACCTCACACTCATCGTCGGAGAGGGAAATATCTGAAAAAGGAATTACCACCTCACGCACTTGTCGGAGAGGGGACCATAACTTCTGCCGAGTCTTTATCAGAAAAATATGTTGGGAGTCGATTTAGCTGGACTAAAGAAGACTTTGAAATATGTTTGAGCATTTTAACTGCGTCTTTCCTGAAAGGTAAAGGTCAGTCATATGCAATGCATGATATGGATCATGCGATGATGTTCTCAACATTAATGAGATTTGTATGATGCGTTTATGCATGCTATAATGATGTTTTATGAATGTTTTCGTCTAGGAAAGTAAATCCTTGACGGGTGCCGGGAAGTCATATCCTGGGCTGACGTTTGAAGAATAATCTTTTGCTTCCGCTGGGGATGATAGCTGCAAGAATACCGGTAGGAGAAGATGACTCCGTTGCGGGATAAACTTGGCAAATGGAAGATTCTGCGGGGATAAAAGATACTCTAGCGACCATGCTGGGAAGCAAAACTCTGTGGGGAGAGATGCTCTGCTGAGTGTTGATAACTTGCTGAGGATACCCTTGTTGTTGAAAGTGTTGATAGACTTCGCTGGGGATAAGAAAATTCTGTCGACGACGACCTTTCCGCGGCTTTTGGCTGAGGATAACCCAGTTATATCCCGTTAAGGAAACAACTCTTTGAATAAAGCCGGGCGCGTTCATGCTCCGCAAGGGATAAGCTTCCAGAATTTACTGGGGATAAGCTTACTGTTTGGGGAGATGGACTCCAATTTTTCTGGGGGAGCTGGATTGGACTCTCCTGGGGAGATTTTGAACTGTAATTTTGTAAGTTGAAAGAGGGAACATATGTAGGGTTGCCTGCTGATGAGCTCGTGTAAAACCGCATCTGAAATGGAGAAGGAACCTGTGTAGGGTTACTTTGATGATGAGTTCGTGTAAAACTGCGTTTTTGGAAAGGGAGAACCTGTGTAGGGTGTCCGGGTGACGAGTCCATGTAAAACTGCATCTTGAATAGGGGGAACCGGTGTAGGGTTTCTTGGTGAGGTAAGTTCATGTAAAACTTCTTGATGAACCGGGGTGAGGTTATCTTGAACTAAATCCATGTAAGACTTCTGGAGGAACCGGGGTTAGGTTACCTTGGGGTAAATCCATGTGAGATTTCTTGACGAACCGGGGTAAGGTTACTGGAGACGAGTCCATGTGAGACTTCTGGGGGAACCGGGGTTAGGTTACCTTGAGATAGATCCGTGTGAGATTTCTTGACGAACCGGGGTACGGTTGCTTCGGGATAAGTTTGTGTAAAACTTCTGGATGAACCGGGGTGAGGTTACTTGAGATAAACCCATGTAAGATTTCTAGAGGAACCGGGGTAAGGTTACTTGACGAGTTTGTGTAAAAACTTTTTGATGAACCGGGGTTAGGTCATCTTGAGCTAAATCCATGTAAGACTTCTGGAGGAACCGGGGTTAGGTTACCTGGATAAGTTTGTGTAAAAACTTCTTGATGAACCGGGGTTAGGTCATCTTGAGATAGGTCCATGTGAGACTTCTGGAGGAACCGGGGTTAGGTTACTTGGATAAGTTTGTGTAAAAACTTCTTGATGAACCGGGGTTAGGTCATCTTGAGATAGGTCCATGTAAGACTTCTGGAGGAACCGGGGTTAGGTTACTTGGATAAGTTCGTGTAAAAACTCCTTGATGAACCGGGGTTAGGTCATCTTGAGATAGGTCCATGTAAGACTTCTGGAGGAACCGGGGTTAGGTTACTTGGATAAGTTCGTGTAAAAACTTTTTGATGAACCGGGGTTAGGTCATCTTGTGGAGGAGGAGTCTGTGTATGATTTTGTCTGAAGGTTGAGAAGAAACCGGTGTTGGATTGCATGATTTTGATTAAGTGGATGATTGTCCTGTTTGGTCTCGGACGTTAGCCCACGATCTGGAATTTGTAAAGGTAGATGGTAATCATTCTTATGTTGATCTGTCCTTTGTACTTTGGTTGACAGAGCAATTGGATCGCCTGGATAACTCATTATTGCCCCTGCTTCGGAGGCGAGGGAAGAGCATACCTGTGTGGGTGATTGACAAATCTTCGGGTAGGCAAGTGACGAGATACCGGAACATAGTCGTACGCTTTGATCCCTAACTTTTGCCTGAACCGCCCTTTCGGGTTTTCGGTCCACCGGGATACCCATTTTTGCCCAAGCCGCCTTTTCGGGTTTTCGACTTGCCGGGTGTACATGTTTTTTCATTTCATCCCTTCATTTTGCCCGAACCCTTTTGGTTCGCCGGGAAGCCCTTATTTTTGCCTAGGTGTGTCAACCTAGTGGGTCTTTGATTGTGCGTAGTATTTTTCGACTATGTCCACGCTCTCAGAATATAGGGAGTTGCCCCTGTTGGAAGTATTTTGCCATGCCCCAGATAATGGGCAATGCTCCTACTGTGCCCCTTGACTGGAGGTACTTCTGTTCACAAGGTGTTCATCGTGCGAATTTCCCTATTGTTCAAACAAATAGTCATATGCAAACAAGGTTATTTTAAGAATGCAAAAGTCTATGTCTGTCTTGAATTTTGAAAATGCATTTTTTGTAATACAGTGCGATGTCAACTCAATATTTTACAGCAAACCTTCAGGAGTCAGGATACCTTCGTAACAGTATGCTTTCGAACTAATCCATGCTTCAGCTAGGACTTTTAAGGGTTATATCGTGGCCTGGTTCACAGTTTAAGAAACAAAGGATAAAGGCTCAAATTATTTGTACCCACCCGCTCTTCGTGATGTTCTCCAAACCTAAACTCAGTTGATCGTGCGTTAGACCTTGTTTGAGTCTTTGTTCTGATGTTCCAATGATGGTTCAGATGTTGATGATTTCTTTTGAACAGGCAGTCATTTTTGCTTTGGTTGTGAGACCTCTTGCTTGATTTTTGTTATCCCTTTCTTTTTTTTGCCTGAACTGTTTCCTTTTTGGGATTACAGTCAGCGGGATGCCCCAGTTTGGTAAGTCTTCTTTATTGGTTTTGACTTTTTGGGCTTTTCATTTATGATTTTTTTTGGTAACGACTGCCTGTCCTTATGATTGTTCTGGACCATCACTGTCTTTTGTTTTTGAAAAAACTCATTTGGTGACATTCATTGTGCACTTGGATCAACTGAGAGAACTACCCTGCCCCTGGTTATGATTAAGGGTTTTGGTTTTCGAAAATAAAAACTCCTACTTCTTTGGCTCAGAGGGGTTGACGAGGGATTATCATCCTTATAACTCCAGTGTTTTAGGGATTGAAACAATGCCTGTACCTCATCAGCGGGGTCTGTTCAAAAGCATACTATAGAGATCGTGGTATCGTTTTCATCATCCTCCCTCAAGAGGTTTAGAATTTTCAATTAAGAGTTGACCATCGCAAAAATATGAAAGCGGTTTTAAGCATAGTAAACATAATTAAATCAAGACAGACATGTGTAATGCATTCATGAAATAAAAGAGTTTAACATGATAATTGTTTATCTGAACAAGAAAAGAAAAATACAACTTGAATTCAAATGAACAAAAATCTCTCGATCCTAGCCATGTTTTGGCAATGGAGCAGTGATCACGTTGGGAGTCTCGGCAGGCTCGAACTCGATCTCTTTGGCATCGATCATGTTCTGAATTTTGTACTTCAGTGCCCAACAGTCTTCAGTATCGTGCCCCGGGCTATCGGAATGATAAGCACATCTAGCTTCTGGATTATAGCTAGGAGAGGAGGTCTTAGGATTGGCAGGAGGGTTGATCACTGCAATCAGGTTCATCTTCAACATGTGTTGCAGTGCCTGTGACCATGGCATGTTAATGTTGGTGAATTGCCTTTTAGGCCCGTCCGGCCTTTGCTGGTTTCCCTTTTGTGGTTGACGGCGTGATGCAGAACCAGAGATCATGACTGCCCCTGCATGTTGATCACGGCGACTCTTTTGACCGTATGCAGCATTAGATTCCTTCTTTCCCGTGTAAGGCTTTTTATGAATATCAGAAGGTGTGGCCTCTTGAATTTTTCCACTCTTGATACCAGCTTCAATTCTTTCGCCGGTCAGGATGAGGTCAGTGAATCCAGCAGATGAATTGCCAATCAGGTGGTTGAAGAATGGCCCGGATAGGGTCCCCAAGAACATATCAACGAGTTCCCGGTCAGTTAATGGAGGTTGTACCCTTCCAGCAAGGTCTCTCCATTTCTGTGCATACTCTTTGAAACCTTCGCCTGCACCTATAGACATTCCCTGAAGCTGAGTGCGTGTGGGAGCAAGGTCGGCATTGTACTGGTAATGCTTGTAGAAAGCAGTGGCTAAGTCTTCCCAGGTACGGATGTTGGCTCCATTCAATTGATAAAACCACTCGAGCTGAGTCCCTGAAAGACTCTCTTGGAAGAAATGGATCCATAAGTTTTTGTCAGCTGTATAGGGTTGGATCCTCCTTGTGTAGGCCCTGAGATGCAACTTAGGACAGGATGCCCCATCGTATTTAGCAAAGGCGGGTACTTTGAATTTGCGCGGGATCACTACCCCAGAAGACAGACCTAGATCCTCGAAGTCCAGGCCAGGCACCTTTTGTATCTCCATAGCACTGAGCCGGTCTTCCAACTGTTTGTACTTATCCTCAGCTGGAGGGTACTGCTCGTTGTTGAAATCTGTCTCGTTGTCGGAGACCACTGGACTAGGTACCTCTCTCTCATGGTGACTACTTTCCCTCACAGATGGAGTAGTCCTCTCAGTTTCAGTCTGCGGTGTATTCCCAGATCTGCGTCTAGGGCTGAACAAAACAGTCCTCTTCTTCTTCTTTTCCTTCTTCAAGAGGAGAGCTTTCAGATCTTGTTGCCCCTGGGTCAAATTCATGATCAGCCCTTGGAATTGGGCGTTCTGAGCCTGGAGGGCCTTGATAGTGTGCTCGGTTGAAGATTCAGGATTCATGACGAGACTGCTGAAATAAACAGCGAAGAAGGTAAGTAACCTGCAGAGAAAGGGTACCTGTTATGCAATGAGATGTATGATATGCATGCAATGATTTCAAGGACCTCGCGGGGTAAACAAGAAAATTTGTTAGCATTTGGATCCGGTGGCTTGATTGAAGGAACTTCATATTTGTTGAGAGTCTTTCTTCCAAGGGTCAAAGGCTCACCATATCAAGTGGGTCATAGCCCCTGACTTTAGTCATCATGTCTGGTTTTGATTTCCAAACAACCTTGGTTAAGGGAACCTTCTTCAAGAGTCAAAGCTCACCATATCAAGTGGGTCATAGCCCCTGACAACCTTGGCTAGAGGAAAATAAATCCTCTTTGCCCCTTGCTAGATGTTTGATTCATCATGACCTGCATCACAAGCCCTTGAGATCCTCGAAATGGGTTAGGATGTATGCAATGGTATGATGTTATGGCATGCATGGGGTAATGTGAGTAACCCTGTTACGAGTCCCAATTAAGGACTGCAAACCGAAACCTGCGAGCACTCAAGTAAAACCTGTCATGAGTCCCAGTTAAGGACTAAAACAGAACCTGCAAGAAACAAGTGTCAGGTAACGAGCATGCAGATAGTCAAGTTGGAAGGCACACAAGTCACACAAGAAAAGCCCTTAGAGTTTAGGCCAGCATGAGGTCTAGGTACTACCCTCTTTCAGTTTGTTGGTTCATACCTGTCCTAATCAAAAGTAACCGGGTTCTTAGAGGATCCCAATATCATTGACTACCCTCAATCGGTCATAACTCCAGCATCGCAATCTTTTCTTGCGGCCAGAACCATCACGAGAGTTTAGCCTCAATGGGCGTAGCATACTGCTACTGTTCTAATGGCCAAGTTGTGTCAATTAAGGTTCTAAGGTCTGTTGGTGCTTAATGACTCCTTGGAAGACCCATATTCTCCCCGTTTCAACACGAGGGATATCGGTACAGACCAAGATGCCACACCAACGTAGCCACTGCTTCACCCATGTCGGTATACGCCGGACAGGTCCCTCACAGCTTATACTACCTAAACAGGGTATCCCCAGATCCGGGTTAGGATCTATGTAACTCCGATGCAACCCACAATAGTAAAGCAAGCAAATCAATACAATTGAAAACATAGTTATGAACTAGCCCTAAGGTACACCTCACTTTATAGTTTGTTCCCCAGCAGAGTCGCCAGTTCTGTGATCGGTGGATCTGGAACTGACTGTTTAACGCTGGTTCGCGAAATGTCGCGGAAGCAAGAGTCGCCACCGTCTTTTATTTTCTCCAAATGGAAAGGACAAAAGCACAGAAAAATTCCTTAAAGAGATTGCTCTCGGTTCGGGAGGTAGATTATAGAAAGGGAAGGTATTAGCACCCTTTCTATCCATGGTTATCCATGGGCTCTTAGATACTTGCTCAATGTGTTTTCAAAAATGTTTGTTTGCTTTTCAATGTGGGTTTAAAAAAGTTTCTTTGAAAAATTTCAGTTCGACTCATACGTCAGAGTGTTTGAAAAATTTGCTTTGAAAGCTTTTGAAAAGTGTTGGTGTGAAAAGTATTTTGTTTGTTTTTGAAATTAGAGCAAGTATCTACGAGAACCTACCTACCCTAAGGAATTCGTCTGTGTAAATGTCCTTGAAGTAGTGCCATCCCACCATTGAGAGGTAGGTAGCACCACCGTTGGAGGTGTTCGGGTCAATTCGAGGTTCGGGACATGGTGATCACCAGAGCAATGGGAAGACACCTTAGAAGCTACCCTCATGCCAGGTTCCCGGATCATGAGGACTTACTAAGACATCCTCTACTCGACGACCACCTTTCGAAAGGCAACAGTGAGGCGTACCCTAGAGGTGGTGTGTGCGAATTTGTGTGTCAGTTTCATTGATATTTGTCTTGTCATGTTCATCGTGATCTACACTTGATTTTAATTAGGGCCATTCATTCTTGCATGCTTATTTAATAGTTAAAAGTTGCGGGAAAAAATAAATCTAAAGCTATTACAAATGGCGCGGGTCCACATCGCCAAAATTAAACCGGACCCGATTTGACGGAAAGTAAATAAAGCAAATAAAAGTGCGAAAAGTAAAGGTTACAATGCTTTGGGAGAATTACATAATTATAATAAACAACATAAAATAAATGCGCGAAATTAAATAATTAAAACAATGGGCGTTGGACCCTTTTGCAAAATTAAAATTAATAATGGAATTGAAATTAAAAAGAATGTTTTTTGGTATTTTTGGTTATTAAAATTTAATAGAAAAAATAATTAGTTATAAATTAAAATAAAACACTAAACCTAGTTCTAATTATTTTTTAAGTTTATTAAGGAAAAACATATTGAATTTTTAACCTAATTGCAAACCCTAATTTATTTGTGTTCAATTTAATTATAAATAAAATAATATTATGATAAAAAGGAAAAATTAAAAGGAATGAAAATTGTCAATTAAACCTAATTCTACCTTTTTTATATTTGTTATGAAAAGAATTAAAATTGCAAAAATCCTAATTAAAACTAAATTCATTACATGTTAATTTATTTACAAAAAAAATAATTACAATAAAAATATTTATTATTTTTGATCTTTTTTGATTTTTTAATGAAGTTTTTATATTTTGTAAAAAAAAAGGAATAATTAATTGAAAACAATAAAGAAAATAAAATTGCAATTGAAAAATAAAAATAATAAAAATATAGAGAAGCAAACCAGGGGGGGGGGGGGTAGCCCCAAATTGGAGGTTTTGGTTCAGCAAATCAGGCCCAATAGCTCTGGATCCATTGACTTTTTTGTGCAACATGTTGGTACGTTGACTCTTGTGTACGTGTTCTTTAGATCCAGGCCATTGATTTGAAGCAGCTAGACGCGTGGCTCTTTGGATGTTGAGGCATATGGTGTACATCAATACTGACGCTGCATGTGAATGTGAACAAGAAAATAATATTGAACTTATTGAAGACCTGGGGATCGAACCCAGGTCTTGTGCATTGCCCATGCGTTCGCTTGCCATCTGTGCCACTTAACCCATTTGTTATATAATAAACAAATAAATCATATAAGAAAAAGCAACGCGTTAGTGACTGAAGCGCGCGAAACTTTGAATGAACGAATCATTGGTTGACACCACATCATCGTCCTCACCACCCCTGTAAAACAAAACTCAAAGGCAACGTTTTTCATGCGTTTCATTAGGCAGCTTTTGAAAAAATAGCGATTAGTTCATCTCCAAACATAAATTAGGCGCGATGGTTGGTCTTTGTTCGTTTGGGCATGGTGATTCCAATGGTGATACTCAGGAGTCCTGATTTTGCCTTGGCTGGAAAGCCCTAAATTGAAAGACCTGCAAACCCTAGAAACTGGCCATGGCGAAATTGTATATATAGCACGATAATCAAATTAAATGTGTGGGTTAGCTTTAGAACATCATGAGGAACACAAATATATGATTAGAATGCTATGAAAATGTCTAGAATGCAAAGCACGATGGTGACTTTTTCTCTGTACAGGAGGTGTCCTTATTACCGATTCTTGGAGCTTTTGTCGTTGTTTTTAATTGGAGTATGATCAAGGAGACTCAAGGAAGCCAATGGAATGAATTGTAGGGTTTTAATCGACCTCTAAGGTTGATTTCAGAATTTGAGTTTTATGGAGAATTTTCAAGTTAGCAAAGTCTTTTTCTGCGCAGCTTAGGATCCTTTTGCATTAGGGTTTGATTCCTGGTTATGTAGTGAGCATGTTAGGTTAAAAATTGTACAAAATCTTTTGAATTCAATGGTTTCAATTTTTGATTTTATAAGATCTTTTTTGAATCTTTTTTCATGTGTATTTGGTGTCAATTAGCTCAAATCAAACCAAAACTTGCCTAATTAGGATGTGCACGTGATATTGAAAGTAAAACATGCATGAAAAGATTTTTTAGGTCAAGCTTGATATTTTTCATGTATTTAAATAATTTAAATGAATTAATATAAATAATAATTCAAATAAATAAATAAAAAATGAGAAAATACTTCCCTTTGGGCCAAGTGGTCGTGCATAGGCTTGGAATGATGAATCTTGGAAGAAAAATGGGCCCATTAGCAATTTTAGGTCATTTGAACCATTGTTGACTTTTCAAAATTCCCAAACATTTCCCAACTTCCACAAGGCATAACTTGCTCAATTATTAAGCTTTTCACATGTTCTTGGACATTTTGGAAAGGTCTTTGAGTCCTTTAACCAATGCCTTTGGTCCCATGTCATTTTGATTTACCAATCTCAAGTTATGGCCTTTGACTTAAAGTCCCTTTTTGTTGACTTTTGAAAATGACCTATAATGTTGAAATTGATAACTTTTTGTGAGAGCATTTATTGGACTTGAAGTATGAAGATGAGTTGTAGGAAATGTCTTTCCCTTCAAAATGAGCTTTGGATGGAATTTTTCTGATAATCCATGTGAAAGTTATGCCCTGGTCAATTTCAGTTGACTTTTTCAGCTGTCCAAATATAGCAACTTTTGCATCTTGATGATTTTCTGAGCCAAATTTTGAGAATCATGATCAAGCATTGATCAAATGATGTTTTTGGCTTCAAAATGATATGTTGACCAAAAATTTGAACTTTTGACTGCCAAATGACCATTTTGCCCCTACAGTTGACTGTAGTGCAATTTAGGGTTTTGACTGTGCAATTTTGATCTGAATGCCTTGAAACTTGATATGAGGATGCTTGACCACATTTGTAAGCATATGAGACTTGATTGGTCCTTTGAAAACTTCATTTTCTTGATCAGGACTCAAACCCTAGTTTTGACTGTATGAGAGACTGTTGAGCTGCACAACCACTGGGGAATTTTGTGACCTTGACTTGACAAATCTTGGAGAATATGGGAGGGCAAATTTTGGGGTGCAACAAGTATGATGCAGAAGGCCAAGAAGATTGTAAAAATATTCAAATCTCCAGCCTGTAACGTAAACAAAGGAGGCAGTGGTTATAACATATTGGAATCACTTCAAAACAAGATCAATCTATCTCCAAGCAAGAAAAAAAACTATCAAAAAGCAAAACTTCTTTTCTTCAAGTCCCCTAAGCCTGTACTGCATATACCTGCTACTGCATAAACCATTACAGAACAAAAACTATAACATGGCTTAAACTTCAATAGCTTGTTTCAGCCATTAAAAACCTCACCAAAACTGATTGAGCCCTCAAGCCAATATCACCATCACCATTTCAAAACCATATACCAAAAACCATAAACACATGGCCTAAACCATTCAACTGCACAACCAACAAACCATTCTACTGCATTATCAAACCTGCCCATCACCATTTCAAAACCATATACCAAAAACCATAAACACATGGCCTGAACCATTCAAATGCACAACCAGCAAACCTGCCTATTGTCATAAACGATAAAGCCTGCACATTACCAAAACCTTATGGCCTAACAACGAAAACCTATTCCCAAAACCAGTTCCCATCAACAAACACAAAACCAGTAAGGCCTCAAAAACATTATCATAGGCCAACAGTAGCATACTACAAAAGAAGAAGAAAAGAGGCAAATCAACACAAATGTCCCAACAGTAGAAAGCATTCGAAGCACATAACAAGGCATACAGTACCAAGGCAAAAGAAGAAGAGAAGATACAAAGTACCGGCCACCGAAGCAAGCCCGTGACACGCCTCTTTTCCTCGCCGCCTGGCCTCCTAGCTCGTTCAACCGTCCTCCTCCGCCTCCGCCTCTAAGTAACAATTTCCTTTCCCCTTCTCACTTCCATAAAACCTCCAACAAACAATAATAAGAATCAGAATCAACATAATCATAATCAATGCATGCAACTATAACAAAACCTAACGAATAAACACGTTTTACCGTAAAATCCGTCGCCCCCTTTTCGTGTGGCTAGAGGGAAGAAGACAGTGGGAGCTGGTGGCCATGGCAAAGAATTTAGAAACGAACTCAGGGACTCAGAAGCAAAAGCATTGGAAAGATGGAGCGAAGATGAAGAAGATGACACACAAGGAGCGCCGTTCGGCCAAAACCCTTAACCCTATTGTGATTTCCCTAATTTTGTTTAACCCTCTAAAGAAACAAGTTTTGAAATGGGCCTCACCCCATGTTGCTGCCTTTAGCCCAACGCTTTGCTTCGTCCACCCCCCCCCCCCCCCCCCCCCTTATCCTGCTTCTGATACTTAAGCTTGGGCCTCCTAAATCCCCCTTGTGGCCCATTTCGTTATTTCCTTTAGTTTGATAATTAGCTTAATTCACTTTTATTCCTAATTAGTAATAATAAACAACCTTTTATATAGTTAATTATATATTTATTCTTAATAGTATTAATTACTAATAAACAATTTTGTTATATTAATTAAGACTTTTTATAAAATTAGTTAAAAATACTCAATTTAGTGTAGGCCATTAAGTCATTTTTGTAATAATACCTTTTTATTAAAAAAAAGAAAAAACATATTAAATGTAGAACATATGGAAATAGAAAATATTTTAATATATAAAATATAGAGACTTAAAAAACTAAAAAAATATATTTTGACTCCTTTAATTAATTCTCATATTTGTTTTTATCCATATTAAAAAACGCGTAAAAATTGAAAACTATTAAAAATACTTTCCTTTTATTAATATTAATCAAAATCATAAAAAATCCATTATTCACATCATTTAGTCTATCATTTAATTATTTTTATTTAATCATTATCCATATATTTTTCTGTTTATTTGTTTCATATTTACTTGATTATTCTGTTTACGTCTAAATCCAAGGGAAAAACGATAAATTTGTTGACTTCATGTCTTCAAGTCTAATTGCGCGAACTTTCGCATTTCATTAAAGCTTAAGATAATTTTTCCTCAAATATTCAATCTTTTCGAAACTTATACCCTTTAGGCAAAAACTTCGACATTAGGTCGTCGCATCTTCAAAAAAACTCGTTCGTACCCCTTTTTCGGCCAAAATAATTCATTTTTCAATCAAGCAATCAATTTTTAAATAAACAAATATTTCAAAAGGTTCCTATAGAGTACTATAGATACATTGGGTGCTAATACCTTCCCATTGTATAACCAACCCCCGAACCATAAGATCTCTTTTCAAAAATGCCTTGTATTTTCATTACTTTTAAAAAAGTATTATTTACATTGCATATTTAGGGTTTTATTTCGCTCTTTTCCCTTTTCTTTTGGAAATAATAAAGCGCGGTGGCGACTCTTGCTTTTGTGAGACGAATTAATCAATAATTCGATCTCCGATTTACCCCGCTACATTTTTATCGCTACAGAATTGGCGACTCTGCTGGGGACAGATTGACCTCTTGCTGGTCCATCCCTAAGTGGGTTAAGCCTAGTTTGTTTTATCTGTTTTATTATTATTTGTTTTGTTTGATTATGTGTTTAAATTGGGGTTGTTTGGTTTTTTTTTGCAAAGGACGAATCCTATACCCGGATTAAGTAACACTTAAGGAATAGGACGGGCGGTATAGTCATGTTAACTTTGAGGGAGTAATCCCGAAGAAGGAGGCATGAGATCCCCCACTCAATGGAAGGCCCTCTTGAATTTAATATTTGTTTACCGAGTAAACGGGAAGACATTATTATTTTCGACCTAGGAGCCCGAGAAGTTGAGGGCCTTAGAACCCTAACCCCTCTTGGCCTTTTTAGGTGTAGCGCGGAGACTATAACGGAGTAATTCGGAAGTAGTTGTTACGCGATGCTACGCTCGGACGAGTTTCTCTTGAGAATATTGCTAATTATTGAGTAATCAAGACGTTGGTAATATCCGAAAGAGGAATGTAGACTCTGGGAACTCTTAGAACCATGTCTTACAGGTGTGATTGAACCGTTAGTACATACCTTTGGGTGGGCTTTACCCTCGACTCCATGCTGAACGTTGAATCCTTGAACCCCATGTTTGCAAGCTTGTGTGTGACTGTCGCATTATCATTCATTCATGCATTCATCAACGTCTTTGTAAAAAAAAAATTGTTTTTCAAGGAACTTCGGAATGATTTTTGCAGACATCTTAGGTTATTATGGAACTTGGAAGGAGAAATACTCGAAGCTTTAGTTTCAAGGAGCCTGAGATTGAAGAACTGAAGAGTTTGATTCCGAAGATCGAGAGTCTGACGGATTTTCAGAAGAAATATGGGTCCATCGTACCGCTCATGAAGCGCAAGATGAAGAAAGGCATCCTCAACATGTTGGTTCAATTCTATGATCCCTTGTACCGATGTTTCACTTTTCCGGATTATCAGTTGATGCCCACTTTAGAGGAGTATTCTTATATTCTTGGTTTGCCGATCGCCGACCATGTTCCCTTCTCTGGATTAGAAGAAGAGCCCAAATCTCACGAGATAGCAGCTATCACCCACTTAAGGAAGTCAGAGGTAGAGGAGAACATGACTACGAAAGGGGGAATCCGGGGTTTGCTGGCGCAGTTTTTGTTGAAGAAAGCTCGCCACTTTGCTGAGACAAAGGATACTGTTGCCTTCGAAGACGTATTTGCCTTACTCGCATATGGTCTTTTCTTATTCCCTAACATTGATAAGTTTGTGGATATCAACGCCATCAGAATTTTCCTGATTGGAAATCCGGTCCCTAGCTGCTAGGGGATACATACTACTCCACCCACCTGCGAAACTCTTATCAAGGAGGGATGATTATTTGTTGTGTACCGTTGCTGTATCAGTGGTACGTCTCGCATCTACCTGGGTCTGATGCTTTCTGGGATCTCGAGAAGGAACCGCGTTGGGCGCCAAAGATTATGGCTCTCACTCATTTCGATATTGACTGGTATAATCGAGTTTACCACGACGTGGAGATCATTGATAACCGTGGTGCTTTTCCTAATGTACCTCTTCTCGGTACGAGGGGTGGAATCAACTACAACCCTGTTCTCGCGCGCCGTCAGTTCGGATACCCGATGAGAGATAAACCAAACAACATCCATGTGAGTGGTTTCTTTCTTTAGGAAGGACAAGATCATCAGGCTGCTAAGAGGGAGATCGAAGGAGCTTGGCGCCATATCCACAGGAAAGGGAGAGATATGCTGGGACATAGAGGTGCCGTTTCTTTGGAGCCTTACCTGCAGTGGGTCCGTGCTAGGGCTTATGCTCTCAAGATGCCCTATAAACTTGAGAACCCTTTATTCCCTGCCATTGCACCATCATCTGTTGTTATCCCTATCGCGGATGTAGGAGAATATCAAGGAAATCTGGCTAGGATGAAGTCCGAGAGGGATGCTTGGAAGGAAAAGTACCATATGTCTGAGTATGAGAATCGAGTCCTGACTCGATAGTTAAAAGAGAAGGAGGAGTTGTTGTTTATTCAAGACGGCCGGTTCATCGATCACGACGAGAAGCTTCGTCAGAAGGATGCCTTGCTGAAGAAGTATGCGAGTGAAAGGAAGAGAAAAAGGGAAGGTTCGGTAAGCGTGGCTCTCGTTCCTAATCCGCAGGAGGAAGTCATTAACCGACTGATAGTTGAGAAGAGGGAGATGGAAGACTTTTATGAAGAGAAGATCAAGAAGCTCCAGTTACAGTTGGTGTTTGGTCCTTCATCTGAGGATTCCGAGTGATCTTTAACCTTTAGTTTGGCTTATTGATGTAATTTTGTAAAATTATGTAAAAGGGCTTCATGTTTCGAAGTTGTAATTTATTGTTTTATTATGGGCTTCATGCTCCAAAGTTGTAATTTATTGCTTTATTTTAGATTTCGTGTTGTAAAATTGTAATTTATCACTTCATTATGGATTCCACGTTTCGAAGTTGTAATTTATTGCTTTCATTATTGGATTTGTTATCCCAAAGTTGTAATTTACTATTTTGATATTCCAAATTGTAAGTTGTAATTTATCGCTTTCGATTATTGGATTGAGTTTTTGTTGTTCCAAATTCCTTTACCATTGATGTATGCAAAATTATCAAAGTTCCTTGAAAAACTTTTAAAATGAGTCATCATTTGCATCGCCACATCATGCATCATTCCACACTCCACCTCACATGTTTTCTAGAGTCTCATCCTTGTTCTTTTTCCACTCAAGGTTGTCAAGCTGTCTCACCGATACGACACTCGGGCCAATCGTCAAAGGAAAATGGAAGATTTGGAACAGGAAAATCATGAGCTTCGTGGGGAAGTTGCTACACTTCGTGTCGAGATGGAAAAGTTGACTGCGTTAGTGGAAAGTTTGGTGGCTGTTCAGAATCAGCCATCGACTACAGCTGCCGAGATTCAGACTTCACCTCCAGTGGTTTCCGAGATTGTCACAGTCCCTGCCTCCGTGACTCAAATCAACTCTCCGCTTCAACATCAGATGCTGAAAGGTTTCCCGTGGGGAATGCCTTACAACTTTGTGCCAGAGGGGTATCAGCCTGCCGTACAACCTTTATTTCAACCTGCTTTGTCTCTTCCTCAACCCGAGACAACTGCCATGCCGCCAGTCGTTCCGTCTATGACACCTTTTCCGCAACCAATTATGACAATTGTTGCTCCTGTGGTCCACTCCGTGCCTTACTTGAATGAACCTACTTATCCTGCCGAGCCTGCTGAAAGTTTGGGTCTCTTTGATAGAATGGAGGAATTTCAGGATCAGTTCCAAGAAATGCAGAAGGAGCTTAGAGCATTGAAAGGGAAGGATTTGTTTGGGAAGAATACGCATGACCTTTGTTTAGTTCTGAATGTCAAGATTCCAGCAAAATTCAAAGTGCCAGACTTTGAGAGATATAAGGGTGATTCGTGTCCTAGAAGTCATTTGACAATGTACGTGAGGAAGATGTCTACGTATTCCGATGATCATGACTTGTTGATTCATTATTTTCAAGATAGTTTGACGGGTGCTGCTCTAAAGTGGTATATGGGTTTAGACAGTATTCGGATCCGTAACTTTAACGATCTTAGTGAAGCCTTTGTCCATCAATACAAGTACAACGTTGACATGGCGCCGGACCGGGATCAACTCCAAGCGATGTCGCAGAGAGACCGAGAATCTTTTAAGGAGTACGCCCAGAGGTGGCATGAAATCGCTGCTCAAATCTACCCACCTCTTGAGGAGAAAGAGATGACTAAGATATTTTTGAAGACTTTAGGATCCTTTTACTATGAAAGAATGATAGCCAGCGCACCCAGTGACTTCACCGAAATGGTAAGCATGGGCATGCGGTTAGAGGAAGGGATTCGTGAAGGGCGTTTGGTTAAAGAAGGGAGTCCGTCTAGCAGTGCGAAGAAGTTTGGAAGTGTTTTCCCGAAAAGAAAAGAGCAGGACGTTAGCGCTTTGTTTCCAGGTAGACCTAGGAGAGGTTACTCTCACGTTGAGGCAGTCACTCCGGCTGTCCGCCCAACTTTGATGACCCCAGCTCATCAAACTCCACCAACTCAACAACGGCCTTTTCAACAGCAGCCTCGACAACAGGCTTATCCATTCAACAATCAGAACCGTTCACCCAGAAAACCGCAGTTCGATGCCATTCCTATGACTTATACTGAATTGTTCCCTGCTCTTATCAGAAAGAATCTCATCACGACAAAGCCTCCTCCTGTCGCATCGAACAGTACTTCTCCGTGGTACAAGGCGGATCAGTTTTGTGAATATCATCAAGGGTCGCCGGGGCACAACCTTGAGAATTGCTTTTCTCTGAAGGCGGACGTACAGAGATTAATTAAGAATGGTATCTTGTCTTTCAAGGATGTTAATCCAAATGTTAGAGATAATCCTTTGCTTCGACATGGGGCAGCTTCCGTGAATATGGTGGAAGGTTGTCCGGGGAAGTTTCGAGTTTTTCAAGTTGAACACATAAGAGAGTCGTTGGTCAGGTTACATCAGAGTTTGAGAAGACTTGCCTTTGTTAGGCACCAGCATGATTATGATGTTTGTGAGTTTTGTTCGAGAGAGGATGATTGTCCTATTGTGAAGGAGGATATTCAGAAGTTGCTAGATCAGAGAGTTATCACTATTACCTATGACCGAAATCCGGAGGATGAAGTGAATGTTATCATACCACAATTCAATTTGCCTGAATCAGTAGAGATTGCTTACAATAGTCAAACTGCGCCTATTGATCCTTTGATTATTTACCCACCTGGCCCTGTGCCTTACAGCTCAGACCAAGCTGTACCGTACAAGTATAATTCCACAATGATTGAGAATGGGGCATAAGTCCCTATACCAACGAGACCATCTTTTGTTAACATTGCTGATGTGAGTAGAGTTACGAGAAGTGGACGTGTTTTTGCAGCAGTACCTTTGAAGAGACCAGAAGTTCAAGTTAGGAGGCCCATACCGGAGGAGATTCCAGTAAGAAATGTTAAACCAAGGGTTGAGATAGGCCGATCCAGTGAACCTATCCCTCACCCTGAGGATGATGAGATCCTGAAGCTTATCAAGAGAAGTGAATATAAGATTGTGGACCAGCTTTTGCAAACACCTTCCAAGATTTCCTTGCTTGCCTTATTGAGAGATTTTGGTGCGCATAGGGAAGCCTTGATGAAGGTCTTGGACCAGGCGTTCGTGGACCATGATGTGACGGTTGACCAGTTCGATGGAATTGTGGGAAATATAACTTCGTGTAACAATCTTGGTTTCAGTGATGAAGAGCTCCCGGAGGAGGGGAGAAACCATAATATGGCTTTTCACATCTCAGTAAGTTGTGGAAACGATACCTTATCAAGTGTGTTGGTGGATACAGGTTCGTCGTTGAATGTGATGCCCAAGACTACGTTATCTCGGCTTTCATATCCAGGTGCTCCTATGAGGCCTAGTGGAGTAATTGTTAAAGCATTTGATGGCTCTAGGAAGACAGTTATTGGTGAAGTGGATCTTCCTATAGTGATTGGTCCCCATACTTTTCGCATCACTTTCCAAGTGATGGATATCCGTGCTGCCTACAGCTGTTTATTGGGTCGTCCCTGGATCCATGATGCCGGGGCAGTCACCTCTACGCTCCATCAGAGACTAAAGTTTGTGAGGCATGGGAAGCTAGTGATGATTGGGGGAGAGCAAGCTATGGTGGTAAGCCATTTATCATCATTCTCTTTTATTGATGCGGATGAAGATGTTGGAACCCAGTTCCAAGGTCTTTCTGTTGCTAAGAGTACAGTGAATAAGCAAGGGGCATCCATCTCTTCTTTTGAGGATGCGCGGCGAGTGGTGGAAAGTGGTTCGGCCGAAGGATGGGGCCAGGTGTTGACGTTACCCGAGAACAAGTCTGGGGAAGGTCTGGGTTTTCATCCAGTATCTGCAAGAGTCAAGAAAGAGGTGGTTGTTCGTCCGATTCAAGAGGTTTTCCGAAGTGCAGGGTTTGTACATCCTGAGGTTGATGATATCATAGATGATGATTCCGAGGAGGATTTGCCCGTTTTTGTGACGCCTGGATTGGCTTGCCAAAACTGGATAGCTGTTGATGTTCCTGTGGTTATGCACATTTCCGAGTAATGTTTTGTTTATTTTTCCTTTAAAAAAATTCGCTCTGCCCAAGGCGAAACGTATTTTGTGTCGGGCTATGAAAAATAATTCCTTTTGCTCTGCCCAAGGCAAAAGAGAAATGCCTGGGCTCTTTGTTTCAAGTATTTCCCTTTTAATGAATAAAAATGTTATTTTGTCCACTACTGTTTTATTTTTCATTTTTGGGGAAATAGTAATGAAAATTGATTAATAACCTTTTGTTTTATTTGCACAAATCGATTTCTAAAATAAAGCATAATCATATGTGCAGATTAATCCATGACTTAACCATCAAAAACAATGATCCTATGCCCTCTCCCAACTTTGAATTCCCTGTGTTCAGAGCCGAAGAAGAGGATGACGAAGAGATTCCTGTTGAGATTTCCCGTTTGCTTGAGCATGATGAGAAGGTTATTCAACCATTTGAAGAACCCGTAGAGTTGGTCAATTTGGGTGATGAAGAAGATAGAAAGGAAGTCAAAGTCGGAGCTTTGCTTATCCCGGAGGTTAAGGAGAAGATGTTGGAGCTTCTCAAGGAGTATGTTGACGTGTTTGCTTGGTCCTACCAAGATATGCCAGGTTTGGACAATGACATTGTGGAGCATCGTTTACCGTTGAGACCTGAGTGTCCGCCGATCAAGCAGAAGTTGAGAAGGACTCGTCCTGACATGGATGACAAGATCAAAGAGGAGGTTCAGAAGCAGATCAATGCAGGTTTCCTTGTTACATCGGTCTATCCTCAGTGGTTAGCCAATATAGTGCCTGTTGCTAAGAAAGATGGAAAAGTTCGGATGTGTGTAGACTACAGAGATCTGAATAGAGCTAGTCCGAAGGATGACTTCCCATTACTTCATATTGACGTATTGGTCGACAGTACCGCTAAGTTCAAAGTCTTTTCTTTCATGGATGGTTTCTCTGGTTACAATCAAATCAAGATGGCACCAGAAGATATGGAGAAGACCGCTTTCATTACACCTTGGGGAACTTTCTGTTATCGGGTTATGCCGTTTGGTTTGAGGAATACTGGCGCAACATACCAAAGGGCCATGACTGCTTTGTTCCATGACATGATGCATAAGGAGATCGAAGTGTATGTGGATGACATGATTGCCAAATCACAGATTGAGGAAGATGACTTGGAGCATTTGTTGAAGTTGTTCCAGCGTTTGAGGAAGTATAAACTCCGTCTGAATCCTAACAAGTGCACTTTTGGCGTTCGTTCTGGAAGACTTCTGGGTTTCATTGTCAGCCAGAAAGGTATTGAAGTAGATCCTGATAAAGTCAAAGCTATTCGGGAAATGCCCGCACCCAAGACGGAAAAACAAGTAAGAGGATTCCTCGGGAGATTGAACTATATCTCTAGGTTTATATCTCATATGACTGCTACCTGTGGGCCGATTTTCAAACTTCTCCGAAAGAACCAAGGATGTGTGTGGACAGAAGATTGTCAGAGAGCTTTTGATAGCATCAAAGAATATTTGCTTGAACTTCCCATTTTGATTCCTCCGGTGGAAGGAAGACCTTTGATTATGTACCTGACTATATTGGAAGATTCCATGGGATGTGTGCTTGGTCAACAAGATGAGACTGGAAGAAAGGAACACGCTGTATATTATCTGAGTAAGAAATTCACAGACTGTGAGTCTCGATACTCATTGCTTGAGAAAACCTGTTGTGCTTTAGCTTGGGCTGCTCGCCGTCTGCGCCAGTATATGATTAATCACACTACTTGGTTGATCTCCAAAATGGACCCGATCAAGTATATCTTTGAGAAGCCCGCCTTATCTGGAAGAATAGCCCGTTGGCAGATGTTGTTGTTCGAATATGACATTGAATACCACACTCAGAAAGCGATCAAAGGAAGCATTTTAGTCGATCATTTGGCTCACCAACCAATTGACGATTATCAATCCATCAAGTTTGATTTCCCAGATGAAGATGTTATGTACTTGAAAGCTAAAGATTGTGAAGAACCGTTACCCGAGGAAGGACCTGATCCTGAATCCCGTTGGGGTTTGATATTTGACGGAGCTGTGAACTCTTATGGAAATGGAATTGGGGCAATCATCGTCGCTCCCCGAGGTACTCATATCCCGTTCACGGCGAGATTGAAGTTTGACTGCACGAACAACATGGCGGAGTATGAGGCATGTATTATGGGTCTCGAAGAAGCAGTGGATCTAAGGATTAAGATTCTTGATATTTACGGAGATTCAGCATTGGTGATTAATCAAATCAAAGGAGAATGGGAGACTCGTCATCCTGGTTTGATCCCTTACAGAGACTATGCTAGAAGATTGTTAACTTTCTTCAACAAAGTGGAATTACACCATATCCCTAGAGATGAGAACCAAATGGCTGATGCTTTAGCTACTTTGTCTTCAATGTTTCAAGTAAATGGTTGGAATGATGTGCCTACAATCCGAGTTATGCGTCTCGATAGACCTGCTCATGTGTTCTCAGTAGAAGAGATTACCGACGACAAACCTTGGTTCTATGACATTAAACGTGTTCTTCAAACTCAAGAGTACCCGCCTGGGGCATCCAATAAAGATAGGAAGATGTTGAGAAGATTAGCAAGCAATTTCTTTCTCAATGAAGAAGTTTTGTATAAGAGGAATTATGACATGGTCTTGCTCAGATGTGTGGACAGACGTGAAGCAGACATGCTGATGCAAGAAGTGCATGAAGGATCCTTTGGCACTCATGCCAATGGACATGCAATGGCTAGAAAGATGTTGAGAGCTGGTTACTATTGGATGACCATGGAATTTGACTGCTGCAAATATGTGAAGAAGTGTCATAAATGCCAGATTTATGCGGACAAGATGCACGTGCCGCCGACCCTCCTCAATGTTATATCTTCACCTTGGCCTTTCTCTATGTGGGGCATTGGTATGATTGGAATGATTGAGCCCAAAGCTTCAAATGGTCATCGTTTCATCTTAGTAGCGATCGATTATTTTACTAAATGGGTGGAAGCAGCATCTTATGCTAATGTAACCAGACAGGTGGTAGTCAGATTTATCAAGAATCAAATCATTTGTCGATACGGTATCCCGAGCAAGATCATCACTGATAATGGTTCGAATTTGAATAACAAGATGATGAGAGAGCTTTGTGAAGAGTTCAAGATCGAACATCATAATTCTTCTCCTTACAGACCGAAGATGAATGGGGCAGTTGAAGCCGCTAACAAGAACATCAAGAAGATTGTCCAGAAGATGGTGGTAACTTATAGAGATTGGCATGAAATGCTTCCGTTTGCTCTGCATGGATACCGTACTTCAGTTCGAACTTCAACATGCGCAACCCCTTTTTCCCTAGTTTATGGTATGGAAGCAGTACTCCCCGTGGAGGTTGAGATTCCGTCTATGAGAGTGTTGATGGAAGCTAAACTTTCTGAGGCTGAATGGTGTCAAAGTAGATATGATCAGTTGAATTTAATTGAAGAAAAGAGATTGACAGCGTTGTGTCACGGTCAATTTTATCAGCAGAGAATGAAGAAGGCTTTTGATAAGAAGGTTCGACCACGTGAGTTCAGAGAGGGTGACCTTGTACTCAAGAAGATATTATCTTTCCAACCTGATTCTAGGGGCAAGTGGGCTCCGAATTATGAAGGACCGTATGTCGTTAAGAAGGTTTTCTCTGGAGGTGCTTTGATTCTCACCAATATGGACGGTGAAGAACTCCCGCGTCCCATGAACGCCGATGCAGTCAAGAAGTATTTCGCTTAGGCAAACTTTTGGTCAAACCAGTCTTGGCATCTGAGCACATTCTGGAATTCAAAGTTGTTAGGGAGAATAGTGATCATTGTTTTGTGTAACCTTTTATTTCATGTACTATTTCCCAAACTTTTGTAAACTGTTGGAGGCGCACTGTTAGCGAACCACCGGCTCATTAATGAAATTTGAGCATTTACCCTCTGTGGGAAAAATTTTAATTTTTACGGAAATATTTGAAACAAAGTATTTAAAATATTCTTATTTTCTAAAAAAAAGGGTGTCGTGAATAACGAAAGGAATATTAACAGTCGGTCCGAGGATGATCAAGCCATGAAATGCAAAACAGTACAGTAATTTATCCTTGCATGATGAACATGTTTTATTCCGAAATCGTCATGAGGTGTTATTTGTGTAAGCTCATGTTTCTGGTGGTACTAAGTTTGGTGACTCCCCAAGTGTACCAGTTAAGATTTGTTTCAGTTAGCTTTATTTGGGCAGTTTTTGAAGTGCGGTACACTTCGTCTCAAACCAGTGGTTTATTGGTATTGTAAGTTTGGATTTGGATGCTTTTCTCCTCAGAAGACTTGAGCCTTGTAGCGTTACGCTCCGACGTTGCTTTGTGTTTCCAGTTCCGGTCATCTTCCGTCTTTTCAAGTTTGGCCGAGTATCTATTTTGCTGTGACATCTTATTATCTCCAAGATATTCCATCTGTCTGTTTTGTCAGCATGACATTTATTTACTCATTTACACTCATATCAGCATGCATATCCACATTTGCCGTTGATTTTGGGTCGTACTTCGTTTATTCGAACAACGTACGTATTTCTTTCCAAGTAGAAGGTTAGCTTAGGCAGAAAATATGCTTCCTTTCTAAATTCCCCAACTGAGCTAATCCTCGTGGATGATTTTTGATTCAGCTTACCTTGTCCATTTCTGGATTGGATGAATCCCCAATCGAATTACTTTCTCATTGGGTAGAGTCTTGTTTGACTGTCCCCTCTCTGGTTTATTCCTGGATGAAGTTGTTGCCTCCTGCATAGGCTACCTCTTTGATTTTCCCCAGTGAGTTTGCGACCTAGACAGCGGGCGCATTTATTTCGCACGTTTGACTATATGATCTCCTCGGGAAAGATTGATTCATGTTTCTTTTTGACGAAGATGTTATTCTCTGCCAGTGTCATCGCAATTTCCTTCATTGTGACTTTGGGAAAACGACAAGCGGCAGCTCTTCATGAGAAACTTGTACGTTATTATTTCGGGAAGACGGCAAGCGGCAGCTCTTCATGAGCAACTTGTACGTTTTTATTTTTGTGAAAGACGGCAAGCGGCAGCTCTTCACGAGCCACTAGTGCGTTATTATCTTTTGGAAAACGACAAGCAGCAGCTCTTCACGAGCTACTAGTGCGTTATTATCTTTTGGAAAACGACAAGCAGCAGCTCTTCACGAGCTACTAGTGCGTTATTATCTTTTGGAAAACAACAAGCAGCAGCTCTTCACGAGCTACTAGTGCGTTATCATCTTTTGGAAAACGACAAGCGGCAGCTCTTCACGAGCAACTTGTACGTTATTACTTTTCTGGAATACAGCAAGCGGCAGCTTCTTTATTTGAGCAACTTGTATGTTATTGGTATTTTCTTTGGACAACAGCAAGTGGCAGCCTCTTTATTTGAGCAACTTGTATGTTATTGGTATTTTCTTTGGACAACAGCAAGTGGCAGCCTCTTTATTTGAGCAACTTGTATGTTATTGGTATTTTCTTTGGACAACAGCAAGTGGCAGCCTCTTTATTTGAGCAACTTGTATGTTATTGGTATTTTCTTTGGACAACAGCAAGTGGCAGCCTCTTTATTTGAGCAACTTGTATGTTATTGGTATTTTCTTTGGGCAACAGCAAGTGGCAGCCTCTTTATTTGAGTAACTTGTATGTTATTGGATTTTCTTTGGACGACGACAAGCGGCAGTTCTTTATTTGAACAACTGGCGTATCTATAATATTATTATATCAGCATTAATGAGTATATCTCCGAAAATCTCGCAGAGAAGTTTGTCAGGAATCATTACCTTCAAAAATCGGCAATCCGTTATCAGCAATTTGATACCCCCTGTTTAACTCACTGCGATTGGGTCAATAATCTGTTTTTTTGGCCTATGCAAGATGCTCTCCTGGTTAGGGTCAGAGGTCGTACTCCCTCGATTTTATTCGCTGTCAAGAGTCTGTCATTCGCAGTCGATAGTTTGTTTCCACAGTAATGCGTAATCCATGTCTCTGTGTTTGTTGGTGTTCGATTCCTCCAACATTGTCTTGTTTCATACAACATCTTTCACCGTGAATCCAATCACTGCATTCATGTCAAACATAAGGGCGGCATCTTAGGACAAAATTTGCGCAATTATGTATTTAAGTACCTTCAATCTCGTCGAAACGAAGATTTTTAATCTTCATATCTCCGGATAGAAGAAACTTAAATAGGGGCAGCTGTTGTACCCCAAATTTTGACCTAAGATACCATTTCCCATCTGCATCATTATATTACAAGTGTTTTGATCCATTGATTTTAAAAAATTCATAACTTTTTTCCGGCCGAGAGCTATTTATTTTGAACACTAAATCATTTAATCGATTCATGCTAAAAAAATGTTTATTGATTATTTATTATCTTAAATTTAAGTAATTGGAATTTGTTTCCGGTTATTATATAATTTAAAGATGTATAGATAATAAAATAAACATTAGAAAAGAGGCGCATTAATCATGCAGACAGTATTTATTTATTATGCACTATCTTAAATTTAAATAACTGGAATTTATTTTCAGTTATTACATAATTCAAAGATTTATGAATAATATAATAAATATTCGAAAAAGTTCATTAATTGTTCAATAATAATTATTTAATTATTTATCATTCTAAGTTAAAATAATTGAAATTCTATTTTAATTATTATAATTTGGAAAGTCGTGAATAATGAATTAAATAATTGAAACTATTAATTGACCAATGATGTTATTTATTTGTTTGTTTACTATTCTGAATTTAGGTAATTGAGATTTATTTTCAATTATTATACAATTTAAAGAATTGTAAACAATAAAGTAAATAATTAGAGAGAAAGAGGAAATTAATTGGCGAATATTGGAATTTTATTTATTTTTCTAATTGTACAATTATTGTGGTAAACATTGTATTTATTACAACAAAATTACAATAATAATTTTACAAAGTTAAAATGAAATAAAAATTAATCTAATGTTCCTAATTCTAAATCTTCTGATCCAATGCATTTTTTGTCTGCTCACTTGATGTTGCCTGCAAAATTAAAAGAAATTAGAATTTGAACAAATAATTAAAAGCAAAATTATTTAATGTTCATCATTAAAAGCAATGGCCGGAATCAGTTTACCCTTTTTTGCAAATCACGGGATTTCTCCCGGTTCACAAAAAAGAGAGGAATTTTTATAAATGAATGCACAAATTCACTTTTGTCAAAAATTGCATCTTTCAAATTAATTGCATTTTTTAAAATCCAATGCATTTTTCAAAATATGCACAGCATACAAAGTCCATGCATAATTTCAACAGCATATGCAAGCACAAACAAGATTCCAACGTAAACCCACTGTGCCATGCAGTAAGTAAGTCAATATGCAGTTTAAACAATTTTTGCAAGCAATATATATATTTCCTTTTTTCATCATGTTCCAGCCATGCAGTTTCAGAACAAGTACAATGCATATCATCTTAATGCATCAATTGGTACTTGAGAAGGAATTATAAGAGAGAGAAATTGGTTTTGCAGGTTTTGGTTTAGGCAGAAGGAATTATAAGACAAAGCTACTGCAGTATCACAGTAAAAGAAGAAGCACAAGAGTAGAATACAAATAAAACTGCTGTAACAGTATGATGCAGAAGGCCAAGAAGATTGTAAAAATATTCAAATCTCCAGCCTGTAACGTAAACAAAGGAGGCAGTGGTTATAACATATTGGAATCACTTCAAAACAAGATCAATCTATCTCCAAGCAAGAAAAAAAACTATCAAAAAGCAAAACTTCTTTTCTTCAAGTCCCCTAAGCCTGTACTGCATATACCTGCTACTGCATAAACCATTACAGAACAAAAACTATAACATGGCTTAAACTTCAATAGCTTGTTTCAGCCATTAAAAACCTCACCAAAACTGATTGAGCCCTCAAGCCAATATCACCATCACCATTTCAAAACCATATACCAAAAACCATAAACACATGGCCTAAACCATTCAACTGCACAACCAACAAACCATTCTACTGCATTATCAAACCTGCCCATCACCATTTCAAAACCATATACCAAAAACCATAAACACATGGCCTGAACCATTCAAATGCACAACTAGCAAACCTGCCTACTGTCATAAACGATAAAGCCTGCACATTACCAAAACCTTATGGCCTAACAACGAAAACCTATTCCCAAAACCAGTTCCCATCAACAAACACAAAACCAGTAAGGCCTCAAAAACACTATCATAGGCCAACAGTAGCATACTACAGAAGAAGAAGAAAAGAGGCAAATCAACACAAATGTCCCAACAGTAGCAAGCATTCGAAGCACATAACAAGGCATACAGTACCAAGGCAAAAGAAGAAGAGAAGATACAAAGTACCGGCCACCGAAGCAAGCCCGTGACACGCCTCTTTTCCTCGCCGCCTGGCCTCCTAGCTCGTTCAACCGTCCTCCTCCGCCTCCGCCTCTAGGTAACAATTTCCTTTCCCCTTCTCACTTCCATAAAACCTCCAACAAACAATAATAAGAATCAGAATCAACATAATCATAATCAACGCATGCAACTATAACAAAACCTAACGAATAAACACGTTTTACCGTAAAATCTGTCGCCCCCTTTTCGTGTGGCTAGAGGGAAGAAGACAGTGGGAGCTGGTGGCCATGGCAAATAATTTAGAAATGAACTCAGGGACTCAGAAGCAAAAGCATTGGAAAGATGGAGCGAAGATGAAGAAGAGGACACACAAGGAGCGCCGTTTGGCCAAAACCCTTAACCCTAATGTGATTTCCCTAATTTTGTTTAACCCTCTAAAGAAACAAGTTTTGAAATGGGCCTCACCCCATGTTGCTGCCTTTAGCCCAACTCTTTGCTTCGTCCACCCCCCCCCCCCCCCCTTATCCTGCTTCTGATACTTAAGATTGGGCCTCCTAAATCCCCCTTGTGGCCCATTTCATTATTTCCTTTAGTTTGATAATTAGCTTAATTCACTTTTATTCCTAATTAGTAATAATAAACAACCTTTTATATAGTTAATTATATATTTATTCTTAATAGTATTAATTACTAATAAACAATTTTGTTATATTAATTAAGACTTTTTATAAAATTAGTTAAAAATACTCAATTTAGTGTAGGTCATTAAGTCATTTTTGTAATAATACCTTTTTATTAAAAAAAAGAAAAAACATATTAAATGTAGAACATATGGAAATAGAAAATATTTTAATATATAAAATATAGAGACTTAAAAAACTAAAAAAAAAATATTTTGACTCCTTTAATTAATTCTCATTTTTGTTTTTATCCATATTAAAAAACGCGTAAAAATTGAAAACTATTAAAAATACTTTCCTTTTATTAATATTAATCAAAATCATAAAAAATGCATTATTCACATCATTTAGTCTATCATTTAATTATTGTTATTTAATCATTATCCGTATATTTTTCTATTTATTTGTTTCATATTTACTTGATTATTCTGTTTACGTCTAAATCCAAGGGAAAAACGATAAATTTGTTGACTTCATGTCTTCAAGTCTAATTGCGTGAACTTTCGCATTTCATTAAAGCTTAAGATAATTTTTCCTCAAATATTCAATCTTTTCGAAACTTATACCCTTTAGGCAAAAACTTCGACATTAGGTCGTCGCATCTTCAAAAAAACCCGTCCGTACCCCTTTTTCGGCCAAAACAATTCATTTTTCAATCAAGCAATCAATTTTTAAATAAACAGATATTTCAAAAGGTTCCTATAGAGTACTATAGATACATTGGGTGCTAATACCTTCCCATTGTATAACCAACCCCCGAACCATAAGATCTCTTTTCAAAAACGCCTTGTATTTTCATTACTTTTAAAAAAGTATTATTTACATTGCATATTTAGGGTTTTATTTCGCTCTTTTCCCTTTTCCTTTGGAAATAATAAAGCGCGGTGGCGACTCTTGCTTTTGTGAGACGAATTAATCAATAATTCGATCTCCGATTTACCCCGCTACATTTTTTATCGCTACACCAACCCAGGCATGTCTTCGTAAGACCAGGCAAAAATTTCCATATAATCATGCAACATCTGAATCAACCGCTATTTCACGCTGAGCTCTAGATTGGCACCAATCTTGACTTCCTTTTTGTCTGTCTCAGTACCCAGATTTACCGTTTCCACTGGCTCTTCATGTGGCTGAATGGCCCTCTCTTCTTGGAGTAACAGTCTTGCAAGCTCACCAGGCACTTCGCAATCATCTTCACCTTCGTCTTCGGCTAAGTTGATCAGATTTTCGAAGTCATAACTGGCAGTAGCAGAGTCGTTACCAGTGAGATCCAGAGTGGATTGGAACCTGTATAGGTGAGTGTGTGTAAATATAGCTGTTTTGCAATGTATAAAGAAAGAAAGGGAGCACAAGATTTGAAATGCGAAAAACGTCCAATGCTTTTATTCATGATATATGGAAATGACAAGTAATAAGCCCTCACGAATGAAGCCACGGTGCCCCGGGTAAGACACCGGGCCGTAAAGTTTCAAATTATTGTTCGTTACATATTTAAAAACAAAGGAGTTCATTACTGAGTAACAAAAGTAACAGGTACACAGTCTTTTGCGGTCCAGTTGCTTGGCCCATTGTCGGCCGTTGGGTAGATCCAGCTGTTGAACTCAGATTCCTCCACTTCGTCACCATCCCTGATAGCATTCACCCCATGATTGGGCATGGGAGCGGTTACCACATTAGGCTTCTCGGGGGCCTCGAACTGAACCTCTTTAGCATCAATAAGGTCCTGAACCTTATTCCTCAGGGCCCAACAATCATCAGTAGAATGCCCCGGGCTATCAGAGTGATAAGCACAGCGGGCATTGGGATTGTACTTCGGAGAGGTTGTGTTTACCACCTTCAGAGCTTCTCTGACAGTTACCAAGTTGGTTTATAGCAGTTGCGGCAAGATCTGAGACAAGGTCATACTAAGCCGAGTGTATTCTCTTCTGGGTCTCTTACCCCTTGGTTGGTTAGATCGCCGAGGAGCGGCAGCAGGCTTTGAAATCACCACCGCGTTGACAGCTTGGCGGCGTTCCGGTTTATTTTGTCTTCTGGGACCATACACAACACTGGCTTCCTTCTTGAAAGGCTTCTTCTCAGAACTTGAGGACGCACCTTTCTGTATCTTCCCCGATTTCATACCAGCTTCTATCCTCGCACCAGTCAGAATGAGGTCTGTAAACCCTGCAGAAGAATTACCAATCAGGTGGTTGAAGAACGGCCCGGATAGGGTCCCCAAGAACATGTCCACGAGTTCACGGTCGGTCAACGGTGGTTGCACCCTGCCAGCCAGGTCCCTCCACTTTTGCGCGTACTCTTTAAAACCTTCTCCCGATCCTAGCGACATACCCTGGAGTTGGATACGTGTAGGAGCGAGGTCGGCATTGTACTGATACTGCTTATAAAAAGCAGTAGCTAAGTCCTCCCAGTTTCGAATACTGGCTCCATCCAGCTAATAGAACCACTAGAGTTGAGCCCCTGAAAGGCCATCCTGGAAGAAATGGATCCATAAGTTCTTGTCCACAGTATACGGTTGGATCTTCCGCACATAAGATCTGAGATGTAGCTTAGGGCAGGAAGCCTCGTCATACTTCGCAAAAGATGGTGTCTTGAACTTATGTGGGATCACCACCCCAGAAGATAAACCCAGATCTCCAAAATCCAACCCAGGCACCTATTGAATTTCCATGGCACTCAGACGATCCTCTAACTGCTTGTACCTATCTTCAGCGGGAGGGTACTGCTCATCATTGAAATCAGTCTCGTTGTCAGAGACCACAGGACTAGGAACCCTTCCCCCTTGGGGACTGCCTTTGTCTACAGAGGAAGCACCTTGGTCAGCCTCACTTTGCAGTGTATTACCAAACCTCCGTCCAGTGTTGAATAGTACAGTTCTCTTCTTCTTCTTCTTCTTTACCAGCAGAGCCTTCAATTCCTCTTGACCTTGGGCTAAACTCATGATCAACTCTTGGAACTGGGTGTTCTGAGCCTGGAGGGCCTTGATGGATTGCTCAGTAGATGATTCAGGATTCATGATGACTGCTGAAATAAACAGCGAAGAACATTAAGCAACCTGAAAAGAAGAGTACCTGTGATGCACATGATGAATGGAATGCGTATGATTTATGTTTTCAAAGACAATCGGGATTCAATTTTGTAAACAAAAAGGAAGTGCACTTTATTAGATTAAACTTTGAGATTTAAATTGTTCAACAGATTGCCCTTAGGCGTTACATAAAATGGAAATACTGAAAAGGGAAATAAAAACTGTAAAAGAACATCCAAAGCTCATCAGTGATCCCAGGGTCTCTTTTTCTCAGTACGGATGTAGTCATTCAGGGTCCGCTCATTCTCCAACTGCTTTGTCAGCTTCTGGATCTTCAATTCCTGCTCGTTGAACTTTTCCCGATAAGAATCCCGTTCTTCTTGTAATTGCGCCCAAGACCTCTTTAGTGTATCAACAACAGTAGGTATCTGAGGAGGGAGAACAGTTGGAGGAACCCCGTCTCTATCAGGATATTCAAGAGTGATGGGCCTGACAGCTTCGTATGGCATACCTAACTTCTGAGCACGGATGCGGACCCATCTGTAGTAGGATTCCATAGGTAGAGAAGTCTTCGGCCCTAACTCATGTGGGTCAGCTTTGTGAATTCTATCCCAAGCCTTGATGAATCTACGACGCAGCTCGTCACTATCTACCTGAAACTCAAAACTGATGTGGGGCACCAACATCTCATGAGGCCCCGCTCTTCTGGCTCTTCCAAACTGACGGAGAGCTAGACATGGATTATAAGAGATTCCTCCTTGGGTACCAATCAAAGGAACATTAGGATATTCTCCGCAACAATCAATAACAGCTACCTCATCCAAACCTCTGAGAGTCCAAATGATGTCATTATCAGTGAGAGACATTAACCTATGAGCCCAGCCTCTTCCTTCTTTGTTCTTCAGCACGAACTTAGGGAGGTGAGAAATAAACCACCTCACTGACAAAGGAGTACAACACCACAGAGTTCCTCGTCTTCGGGCAGTACGAGCATAGAGTTGTTGCAGGATATCACCCAAGAGAGTGGGCACAGGGTTCCGAGACATGAAGATCCTTATGGCAATGACATTAGTGAAGTTATCAGGATTAGGAAACAAAACTAGACCATAGATTAAGAGAGCCAGAATGTCTTCATACGCCCTTAACTCATTCCAGAAACTGTTAGCTTTACCAATCAGAAACTTGGCCAAGAAGCCCTTAACTCTGCTTCTAGTCACCCAGTTGTCCATTACCTCTTTGGTGGTCAAAGGGAGGGCTGCAGCAATCTCCTCAAGCCTAAGAGTCTTTTCCCAACTAGTGAAGGGAGTCTGATCCAAGATAGGGATACCAAGCAAGTCAGAGAATTCTTCCAGGGTAGGGACCAGCTGGAAGTCTTGAAAGGTGAAGCAATTATACAAGGGATCATAAAACTGGGTCAAGACACTCATCAGTTGTTGGTCCCACTTTGTAGTGACTAAACCGAGAAGAGAACCATGCCTCTGGATGAAGGAAGTGGTGTTTGGAATTCTGCTAACCAATTCTTCAAGCAAATCAGGTGGGTGAACAAAATTAAACCGGATAGTGTTCCTTCGCACAGGCATCATGATGTCCTACAAAATAGAGCAAAGATGAAACCCTCTTGTCTTTGAAATAGGTCAGTCCTTATGCAGGATGCATGCAATGTCTATGATGGTATGATGTTATGATAAAGCACACCATAAGTATTCACAAAGGCAAACGTGATAAGGCACACAAGTCACACAAGACAGCCCTTAGAGTTTAGGCCAGCATGGAGTTCAGGTACTACCCTCTTTCAGTTTGTTGGTTAAGACATGTCCTATCAAAAGTAACCGGGTTCTAGAGGATCCCAATATCACTGACTACCCTCAATCGGTCATAAATCCAGCGTCGCAATCTTTTCTTGCGGCCAGAACCATTGCGAGAGTTTAGCCTCAATGGGTGTAGCATACTGCTACTGTTCTATGGCCAAGTTGGGTCAATTTAGGGTTCTAAGGTCGGTTGGTGCTTAATGACTCCTCAGAAGACCCATATTCTCCTCGTTGCAACACAAGGGATATCGGTACAGACCAAGGTGCCACACCAACGTAGCCACTGCTTCACCCGTGTCGGTCTACGCCGGACAGGTCCCTCACAGCTTATGCTACCTAAAAATGGTATCCCCAGATCCGGGTTAGGATCTATGAAATTCCAAGACAATGCCCACAATAATAAAGCAACCAAAACATTCAATTGAAAACATAAGTATGATCTATCCTAAGGTACACCTCACTTTAAAGTATTCCCCAGCAGAGTCGCCAGTTCTGTGATCGGTGGAAATAGAACTGACTGTTTTTAGATGGTTCGCGAAATGTCGCGGTAAGCAAGAGTCACCACCGTCTTTTATGTTCTCCAACATGGAAAGGACAAAAGCACAGCAAAATTCCTTATGAGAATGTTTCTCGGTTCGGGAGGTAGATTTATAGAAAGGGAATGTGTTAGCACCCTTTCTATCTGTGGTTATCCACGGGCTCTTAGGTACTTGCTCTTATGTTTTCAAAAGATGTTTGCTTTTCAAATGTGAGTGGGTTTGAAAAAGTTTCGTTTTGAAAGATTTCTGAGTGACTCTTGTATCTGTCCTCAAGAGTGTTTGAAAAATTTGTTTTGAAAACTTTTGAAAGTGTCAGTGTGAAAAGTATTTTTGTTTGTTTTTGAAAAGAGCTAGTACCCATGAGTCATCTACCTACCCTAAGGAATTAGGCTGTGTAAGAGTCCTTAAGATAGTGCTATCCCACCATTGAGAGGTAGGTAGCACCACTGTTGGAGGTGTTCGGGTCAATTCGATTGTAGGGACAGTGTGGTCAGCGAAGCAATAGTAGGACACCTTAGAAGCAACCCTAATGTCTTAGATCCTTTTTAATCCGAGGCAACCGTTTTGAGGCAACTGGATCTTAGACATAAGGGCGACCGCTAAAACACCCTATACTTGACGACCACTTTCGAGGCAACAAGTGAGGTGTACCCTAGAAGTGGCATGTGCATTGTGTGTTATTTCACTTTATGTTTATCTTGGATCATGCAATTGTGAGCTATGAGTTGTTTTTAATTATCATACATTCTTTCATGCAATTTAGCAGTTAGGAGTGCGGAAAATAAAATACGGAAAGGTAAAAGCTACGCTATTACAAGGCGCGGGTCTATACATCGCCAAAAAACAAAGACCCGTTTTGATAAAGTGCGGAAAGTAAAGAAAGCGGTAAAACTAATTACTATTACATCTTTGGAAACAGTTACATAATAATCCAATAAGAAAATAATGCGCAAAATAGAAATTAAACTAGACGTCCGTAGGGTTTTGACCCTTTTGAGAAATTATGAGCTTTTTTGTCCTTTGCTTTAAATTAAAATTAAACCTAATTATTTAATTAATTATTTACAAGAAAGATGTTTTTTTGTGTTTTTTGTATTTAATGAAAATAAAGAAATAAAAATCAAAAGAAAACCCTAGTTCTAAGTTTATTTTAATTATTAATGAAAACGTTAAAGTTAACCTAATTTAAGCTAATTAATTAATTTACATTTATATGTACAAAAATAATAATAATTAATAATGATAATAATAAGAAAATGATTAAAAATGTAAAAACCTAATTCTATGCAATTTTTATTTATTAAGAAAAAGGATTACAATTTAAACCTAAATTAAGCTAAATTAGTTATTAATATTTATTTACAAAAAATAAGTTAATGGTGAAATTAATAAATAATTAAAAATATATTTACAATTTTGATTTTCTGATTTTTATTAGGAAAAATTAATTTGGTGAATTAATAATAATAAGTAAAACAATTAAAAGAAATTAAAAGAAAAGAAAACAAAATTAATTATGCAAACCAAAGGGGGTGTGATGGCCCAAAGTGGAGGTAAAATTCTGGAATTCAGGCCCAAGAAGCACAAAGCCTCATTGACTTTCAGGAATCATGTGCATGTTTGTTGACTGGAACACACCATGGACTCCATCTCTTGGCCACTGGATTGATGCTGAGAGACACATGGCAAGCTATTGCTGGGCGTGCATGATAGAACATTGGATGATTGCTGCATTGGAACACGTTAGAACAAAAATTAACAATTATATGGGGGACCTGGGAATCGAACCCAGGTCCCAACGCTTGCAAGACACGTCCACAACCACTCAGCCAAACGCGTGCTTTTGTTAATATAATGGTTATTGATTATAATATATGAAAAAACAATTAACGTTCTGAAGAAAGCAAAACGCGCGCTGAATTTGAACCTCCCAACCACAGGTTGCCACCTATTATCTTCTTCCTTGTTTTTTCCTGTAAAACAAACAAGATAGCGGGGGTTTTAAACCCCTACTAACTCCAACAACGAATAATAGCGATTAGAGTTAGGGTGCATATAAATTAGGCGCGATATGTCCTTCTTGTTTGTCTCGTTGCAACGAATCCAGTCATATGCATCACTAGTCCTAATTGTTCTGGGTTTAGAAAGCCCCAAATTTGAAACTAAAGAACCCTAGAATTTGTTCATGGTTATTTTGGATTTAGCGCGCTTCAGTTCAATTAAACTGTTTCACTAGCTTCAGAAGGTTCCTAACAACACAAACCAATCAAGAAAACGTGTCAAATATGCATGATTTATGAGTTATGATTATGGATAAGGAAAGCAAACCGTAGCACTGTGTTCTTTGATTCTTTGAGCTATGAAGTTGGAAATTGCTTGCAATACGTTCAGGTAACTCTCTGCAATGGATTAGAGTCACCAAATTCCCTTGAATCGGCATGTAAATTAGAAAACAGTTTTGAGTTTTTTCACTTTTTTTCAATGGTGCATATGGTGTTCTTGCAGCAGTTTTTCGTTTTTTTTCAATAGGGTTTTCTTCAGCATCTTTATGTGAAGAGAATTAGGTTAAAACCTTGGCCCAAAAGTCCATGAAATAATGTTTCAATCTTTGATTTTCAATCATATAATTTCCAATATTTTTTCAATGAAAACCTTGCCAAATTGGGAGATCTTGTCCCCTTGAGTGATGTACGAGATCTTCAGCATATATGGAGTGTAATTGCTTCATAAAAAGATTTGACAACCATGTTTTGATATTTTCCTACAATTAAAACCAATTAAATGAATTAATATTAATATAAATTCAATTAATTAATTAAAAATAAGAAAATAAATCAAATTAAGTTCAATGGGTCGTGCATAGGCTTTGGGTAAAGATTCAATAAGGAATTTGAGGCCCATTAGCAAAAATGAAGTGTTTTAGGCAAAGTTGACTTTTGAAAGTTCCCAAAAATTTCCCAACTTCTCCAATGCATATCTTTCTCAATTTTGAAGATATGAACATGTTCTTGAACATTTTGGAAAGGTCTTGAAGTCCTATAACCAATGCATTTGGTCCCATGTCATTTTGATTTACCAATATCAAGTTATGGTCTTTGACTTAAAGTTCCTTTTTGTTGACTTTTGAAAATGACCTATAATGTTGAAATTGATAACTTTTTGTGAGAGCATTTCTTGGACTTGGAATGTGAAGATGAGTTGTAGGAAATGTCGTCCCCTTCAAAATGAGCATTGGATGGGATTTTTCTGATGAACCGTGAAAAAGTTATGCCATGGTCAAGTTACAGTTGACTTTTCAACTGTCCAAAAATAAAAACTTTTTGCATCTTGATGATTTTTGAGCCATGCTTGTGGAATCATGATCAAGACTTGATCAAATGATGATTTTGGCTTCAAAATAAGATGTTGACCAAATTTTTTGACTTTTAACTGTCAAATGACCATTTTGCCCCTGCAGTTGAATGTGAAGCAATTAGGGCTTTTGATTGTGCAACTTGATGCTGTGAGTCTTGAAACTTGACATATGAATGCTTGACAATGTATATAGGCATATGGGACTTGATTGGACCCTTGAAAACCTCAATTTCCTTGCAAGACCCAAAACCCTAATTTTGATTGTGTTAGGAGGCAACTGGACTGTGCAACCCTTGAGAGATTTTGAACCATCTGGAGATTGATTTTGGCAAATCTTGAAGAATATGGGAGGACAAATTTTGGGGTACAACATAGGACAATCAGAAAACTCATCCTCCAGCCACTTTCAACAAATTCCAGGCGTCCATTCTCCTTCCTGGCCCTCTCAGGAACAGATCCAAACCAATCCCACTCCCCGTCGTGCCTAGGAGAAGCCTAACCATCACTCTCCGATTGGTAAAATTCTCACCTTCGAAACCTTAAATTAATGGATTTTTTATTGATGTTTTGTGTTTAGATGTGATCAGGGTGATGATTAGGACTGAAATGGAACCTTATACGCTAGCTTGGATGTGTACATGGCTATTTTCCATTCTTAACTGTGTTCCTCATATTTGTGTCATAACTCTATTAATAGCTCGTTTTAGGCCAAACTAAGGCCGCCACTGAACTCCGGGCCATCAATTTAGGGGGGTAGGGTCCCTACCACCCATTAATGCTTGTGTTTTATGCAGATCAAGATTTGGGGCCGTCATAGAAAACGACCGGAGTTGACTCCGGCGTCTTTGACTTCAGTTGACTCCGGCAGGAGCTAACATGTCTAAACCTTGGTCACCGATTCGCCCATTCAAATGACAGGGACCCACAGTAAAGGCACATGTTGATGAGCTGTCTTTAATTCATGTTTTATATTATATTGTTTTCTTATCATTGCATTAACGAATAATTAAGTTGGCCCAGTGGTAACGAATTCACCCATAGAGCTTTCACCTTAAAGGTCCTGGGTTCGATCCCAGTTTGCTGCGTTTTGCATTTTTTTAATAAATTTGTTTCAGATCTGACGCGCATAAGGAAAAGCAGGCGCATGATAGGCCTTGCACTTGGATCGTTCATTCCTGAGATGGCAAATCCAATGTTCTCAAATGACAAAAGACCATGGTGTACCTTAGGGTACACTCCCTACTGGATTGGGCGCAAAAACTGGGCTGATTTCATTTGGGCCCAACGAAATTCCAAAAACTCACCCCCCATTTATTTTTGATTAGTTTTTTTGTTTAGTTTATATTTTACTTTTTAATCTTTTTCTAACAAATCATAAAAATTCAAAAAATAAATAAATAGATTTAGGTTTTCAAAAATTATTTTAATTAATTAATTATTTTAATTTTATTTTATCAACTTAAAATCAATTAGACTTAGGTTCATTTTAATTCAAATGTTTTCTTAATAAAAAAACACAAAAAATGTTAGAATTAGGTTAATTTCAATGTTTATTTTCTTAAATTAAATTTAGATTTAGTTTAATTATTTTTCTTGAAATAAATAATAATAAAACCAAAAAGACTTTCATTCTTAGGATTTTTTAGACGTAATATTTCATTTCGCGCGCATTATTTTTATCCTCGCATTTTATATAATAATGTAACTGATTATGGGATGTAATAGTCTAGGTTTAAAATTCCGCATTTTATTTTCTCACGCCTTTTTATGTAACTGTCCCGAAGCATTGTAATAGTGTAGGATCTAAATTCTCGCACTTTAGATTTCTGCAAATATTAACTGCTAGTAACTAGGCGTGTATGGCAAGACTGAAATCAAACGCTAGCAAACTTAAATTAAAAGACTAAAATAACTGAACATAACACACATGCACATATACACCTCGAAGGTACGCCCACTTTGGTTGCCTTCGAAAAAGTAGTCATGTCCCTCGAGAATAGGGACGCTTTAGCAAAAGACTCGTAAATCAAAAGATCATAGTCCCTCAATGACCCTACAGTTTCTTTTCGGTAAACGATCTAGTCCCTTAAATAAAATTGCTAGAGCATCTCTATATGTTTCCTTTTATGACTATATGTCCCTTCGAACAACCCCCAAACATCCAACGATAAGGCTACCTACTCACTAATAGTAAGATAGCGCTGTCTAAAGGATGGGAGGAAAAGAACGAATCTTTTTCTAGTACAAGTAGATAGTTGTTAGATGCTTGCTCAAATAAAACAAACTCTTCACACTTACACATTTCTAAAACAACTTTCAAAAAAAATTTCCTTGTCATTACTCTTGAGGACTGATACAAGAGTTAACGCAGAGCAAATTTCCGTACTAAGGCATTTTCAAACATTTTTTAAAACACACCAAAATCACAAGGTATTTCAAAATGAGCTAAGCATCTAAGAGCCCGTAGAAAACTAAAGATGGAAAGGGTGCTAACACCTTCCATTTTCATAATCTACCCCCCTTACTCAGAAAACTCTCGAAAAGGTCTTTTTCTGTTCTTTTCACCCTTTCCTTAATTTGGATAAAAGAAAAGTCGGTGGCGACTCTTGCTTACCGCAAAATTTGCAAACACAAATGCAAAACCAGTATAACAGTCGGTTATGCCATGTTATCACACTTACAATCTTATGAATGATTAACAGTAGTACAACTCCTTAGAAACAATCCTACTCTTATACCAGGATGATATTAGAGAGGCTCATAATTAACATAGTCCAACTCTACTATAGAGTGGATCACAAAGAATGATCTACACCCTAAAAATCTTCTTTCAATACATGGCTTAGATAACCTATTAAGTTTTGAAGCATACTTTAAATAGATTTTTGATATGCATGGGCTTGGACTCTTCATCGCATATCTAAAACAGCAGCTATAAATTATTCTGCTCAATTTTAGGACTTCAAACAGTTGTTCCTAAAAACTCTCCATAAATAGTAACTAAGAATTCTCCTTGAAATCAAATTGAATCTCTTAGTCCTCCTAATTTGTGCCACCTAGGATAGTATAATATTCCTAGAGTATTCTCCTTGATTTAAAACATGAAACCAATCCAGGATCACAGCTGAAGTAGTCACGGTGTCGAAAGGCTCTGCATATGACATCTTGTTCGACATGTTAATTCAACATGTTTCTTCAAAGATGAAACTTCTTACATTAGTTTTACCAAACATAATGTAAATCATAAAAATAGAGAATTAACAATTTTCCTCTTTAGCTTATTTTGGCTAAAAACTAATTTACTTAACTTTTACACCTAAATACAAACTGACCAAAGCTTGAAAAATACATTTAAATGTTACAGGTACAACAGTTCAGACTATTCATCATACAGTAGCAAAAAAGACAAACAGGTTATCAGTCAATAGAAGTTAATGATTACACATAGTCCAAGAATTCTTCAGTATTCACACTTTGAGAAAAGAAACTCCGGTAGTTTTCACACTCACACTTGAAGTCGGAACATCAAGTTAGGACATATTCTGAGAAACAAACACAAACTAACCACTATGATCAGATATTACTCCCCCTTTTTAGACATAATATGACAAAGGTACCACCAGGACAGACACAAAACAAAATAACTAACAATAGGCATAACCAAAAAAGACTTTACCCAGGAAGTAGAAAGTCTTGAAGTCATGGTGTACATGAGGAAGAAGATAGATAACACTCCCCCTAAACCCATGAATCATAACCTGCTACAGAAGGCATAAGAGGAAACTTAAGGGGCATAAGAGAACCCTTAAGAGACATAAGAGAAACCTTAAAAAGAAACATCATTTTTAAAGTGAGGAAGAGACATTATACCTTAAGCAATCAAACACCAACCTGAGCTCATTTGATCAGAACTCAGAGGAGCAACCTGCTACTCAGAGTAACTCAGAACGCATGACACAATTATGTTTGCAACTCAGATCACAAGATACAAAAATAAAACAAATCCAAATAAAAGACCCGGATGAGAACATCTCATTCGACATCTTTGCAAGAACTTTTGCAAAAACAGACTCAAAACTCAACAACAGATTAGACCCATTCTTCCTGTGTTTACCCAAGATTTTACACCAAAAACCCATCACAGAACTATGCCCACACAGTTCTCGCCCATACCCAGACAAAAGCCATAAGAGATGTGAAAACAAAACTCAAAACACAAGATGGTAAAAACAAGAAATGACCTCTTTATATAGCCGAGCCGTTTCATATGAATTAATGATCCTATTAAGAGAGAGTAGTCTTGATCAAAGAGAACGTTATTTGATGAAGATAATTGTAACAAAATAAATGTGTATCGTCCAAGACTATTTCAAACTCCCACATTTTGAGGTGCACCGCCCATAGAGAGGTTTACCAGCTTTTATTTCGCTTGGACAGACTTTTTGACACATTCTTGAATGCACCGTCCATACTATACATATGTAGTATTAAAGATAAAAACATATCCTGAATAACATTCTGACATCTTGTCACACTTTATCTACTTTCTTTTGACTCTTTAAACTAGATTGAGATCTTCAATCAGCAAGAAGGCTTTACAGAGTTATCTAGAGATTAAACATGATTGTATCTTGAACACATATCCCTTCATTGAACTCTACGCCTTTCATGACATCAAGACATCATGTGATACATTTCCCATATAACATTCAAAACCTCCATTGAGTTTTATCTCAATTCTTCATCATGCCAGCTACGCAAGGTCTGCACGACTACAACAACATTCCATAGACTAGCACTTAACTCCCCCTGTCAAGGATGAACAAAGCTCCTCCCAAAGACGATCACTTGGGCACCAGATGAAATCTCATGAAGAATTCACACCTGCTGAACACATCCACACACTGTAAAATCAATTTTGATCTAGATATTCTATCTCATTGAGAATCCATCCAAACACTGTGACCTATTCACCTAACAAGGACAAATCTAATGATTGGCCTTACAACTCCATACAAGTAGTTCTGACTCTTTGGATAGGCAAGATGTCATGCCCACTTGTCTTTAAAAAACTCAGTTTTGCTTGCTTCACAAGATCAAGACTGACACAATCTTTTCTAGAGTTAATTGAAGTAGAAGAAACCACCTCCCCACAAATATTTTAATCGGATTCACCCTATCTGATACCCTTCCCTTGATCATACTAGCAATTTGCTAGTACAATTGAATGCTTCAACATGACGATAGTCATGAATTTACATACACCACTATAGACATGGTCATAAGCTTTACATCCTACTTCACCATATTTAGAGATGCCACTTGAGCATCAGACTCCGTATCCATCACTTATGCCTGATACAGTATTAGAGATCTATCCTTTAGATTCCCATAGATCATCCTACCTTGGATGTCTTTTCCCATAGAACAAGAGTTCCATGTTCTCATATACTTGATAATGATATCAAGTTTGAGTAAACAAACTCCATACTATTTATGAGAAACATCAATTGCTGCTCCAAGTTCACTTCTCCAACCTATTCAAAAGTAGACACGAGCAAGACCACACAAATCTGGCTCCATTTGATCAGAAGTATCTTCCATATGTTAGAGAGAATGTCCTCTACATTTGATCTTGAACTCCATATATAAAGAAGCTGGTTGAGATGCCTTTAACAAATCTCCACTAAAAATTAGAGCCCATCTTCTGCATTCCTATTTACTTGAATCATAAATAAACTGACCTAAGGCTTAATCAATATGTTGATCATATCTTGACCAGCACACTCATCTAAGACATGTTTCTTGAATAGAACCTTATTTGACACACAACCCAAATACCTCTTCAGTTTGGAGAAGGTTCCAAACATATGTGATCAACACACATCTGTGTAGCACTCATTTAGCCAATAAGATTCTGCACCACACACTCTGTTGATGTGATGTTTCATCACCAAGTATGACATCAGTTCCTTTCCAATGAACACATCATTGAGCTTGGTTATGAAGCCATTACTTCTCCTAGTAAATTAGAACATGCATTGATCACCTTCAATTTTTTCAAAAGAAGTCCATTTTCCACCCAAACCAGTAATAACAGAATCAGGATGACTTTCCTAATTAAGCCACGAACTAGGAAGACCAATGTAGATGTAATTGGTCAAGACATTCAGTCCATTCTTTTCAATACCAAAATTGGACATCCTTTCAAGGATCATACTAAGAGACCCTCTATTAGAGACTAGAAAACATCCTTTTAGAGAGTTGGAAGCCAAAATAAATTTCTTTCTTCCATAGTCTGTCACTTTTATGTCAGACTTCTTGAATATATACCACATCATCTTTGTCTTGATCAACTTTTCTTCAACACACTTTTCATCAAGCATATTTAGAAAGGTCTTTATGAGTGGACTTAAGAGGAATCACTACGCCACATAAGGAAATAGACACCATTTTTTTCCATAGACAATGCTTATAAACGCTGCTTATTCATGCGTTGCTGTAAGTAAAGACAACGCTTTTTGTCTATGTGAAAGCGTTGCTTAATGTAGCCTTTAGACAACGCTTTATTCAATAAGCGCTTTCTAAAGGCCCCAATAGGCAGCGCTTTTTACATTAGAAGCGCTTTTAAAGTTTGCCTATAGCATCACTTTCACTTTAGACAGCGCTTTTAAAAGTCATGTGTAATGTATTTTTTCCACTTTTTTTATGTTTTAGGCAGCGCTTTATTTAAAAGCACTTTCTAAAGTCCCTTTTAGGCAGCACTTTGTATTTCACAAGCGCTTTCTATTCCCCAATATAGGCAGAACTTTTTTGTTTAAAGCGTTGTCTAATGTTCAAGGATTTTTTAATATATTCTGCTTATATTTTAAGCGCCCTGTACAAATAATCACTTAAAATTTAAGCATTGTCTTTCAAATTTGCACCAGATTTCATAAATTTTCATCTTCAATCCAATAAGTATACACCAAATTTACATATTTATATATACAGCTTTAATCCAATAATTTATATATACATAAATGGGATACAACTTGAAGAATTAAATAATTTATATATACATAAATTTACACACACACACACACACACACACACACACACACACACACACACACACATATATATATATATATATATATATATATATATATATATATATATATATATATATATATATATATATATATATATATATATATATATATATATATATATATATATATATATATAATCCAATAAATATGCACCAAATGTACATATTACTATCTTCTAGAGTTGTTATCTTCTCTATTATCTTCTCTACAAACAACAACAATGAAGAATCCTAAATGAATCTATATATCTTCTACATATGCACCTACCCGATACTGTCATAATTTTATTTCCCGTTCAACCCTTGTGTTGTACCCCAATTTTTGCCCCTAAGATCCCTTCATCATACCATGTTGATTCATTCATAACAAGATCACACTAGGATTCTTGGTTCCCCTCCCTATATTTAGCTTTGCCCTTTTGAGGAATCACCAAGCACCTTGACTTATGTCCTTTTGTGATCATGAATATTTTTGTCTTGATTTCTTCTTTTAACTAAATAAAATGCAATGTTGGTTTGTCTTGCTTGTTATCCATGTAGGTAAAGGCAATGAGATTCAACAAGTTACCCCATGGGTTCATGGGTTTACCATGCCCTAGTCAATAAAGCTTGAGAAGTTAAAATCTCACCATTGGATTTGTTTTGGAAGAAATTGCATGGCAATGTTATTTTGGTTCACCACATTCCAAGATTATCAAATTTGGTTGAAAAGTACAAGGGGTTGATTGGATAAGTTGTCATGTTTGGACAAGGCCTTGTTCCTACTGGTCACAAGAGCATATTTCTCTTAATTTTCAAGATTTGGAAGTGGTTTTGGTTGCTATGAGTTCTCATTATCATCCTCAACAACTTCTATTCACAAAGCAATAATATTGGTACAAGAAGTTTGTTCTAGCTTGTCAAAGTTTCTCAAGGCATTTTTCTTGATCTAGGAGCTAGGGTTTTGAATTTCAAAGGAATATATCTTGCTCATCTTTTGTTATTTTTGAGTGATTCCAAATACATCCTTCTCTTCAAAGGGTTATTAACAAATCACTTCAAAAGTTCTAAGGAGTTTTCATGAGGAAGAGACTTGATGAGGAAGAAAGATTACAAGTCCTCCAGATGAATCCCCAATTTTCCATGTGTGACTTCAAATAATCATGACTTGGTCAATTTTTATCACCTTGAGTTCATTCTTTTTCCATAATGATCTTGAAGATGTGAATTTTATGCCTTCTTTCATGTGCAAAGTGAGAAAATGGATGGAAGTTTCCTTAAGGATACAAAAGATTATAGGTCATTTCATGATTTTTTGCCAACTTCAACAATTCATAACTCTCTCAAATTTTGGATATTTTGAATGGTTCAAGTTTCAAAATGTCATTCAAGATATCTAGTTCATTCCATCTTTTTTGTTCAAGAGAAAATTCCAAGTGGAAGGCCATGTTTGGATGCAAGACATTATAGGTCATTTTTGAAGAAAATTTTGAAATATTTCTAAGTATGGAAAGTCAACCCTTTTTCTTCAATTTTGACTCAATACAACTTTCAGCTCAAGCATCCATTTAACTCCATTCTTTTTCCATTGCAAATCTTGTAACCTCATCTTTCTAAAGCATCAAGAATCATGCCTTAAGACCCCTTTAGCTGAGAATGCCCTTGTTTCAAAAGTGGTAACTTGGAATTGAAGTTTCATTGCGAGTCAGAATTTTAATTTCATGTTACAACCTCTAAACCTCAAATTAGCATGCTTTTTAGGTCTAAACATGATTAGCCAACTTTCCCAAGTGGATTAGCGCATCAAAACGCAATAATTGGATGAGTTTTGGTGAAGTTTAGATCACACTTCACTCGTGCATCAGGTTTGCACGAATTCCCTCCAAAATGCATCATTCACTCTTCCTTTTGATCCCATTTGCTTCTCCTATAAATACATGAACTATCCCATTCATTTTCTCAAGCTTGGATAGCCAGAATCACCCTGCCAAACTTGTTCCACAACTCAGAATTAAGTAACTTCAAAATTTATTCTCGAGCCTTTTTCAATCCAATTTTTCCATCAATTCACCTTCCTTGATCTTCTCTGAAACTAACCATATAATTACAATTGAGAATTGTGCCCTATACTGCTCCATAGAAGTCAAGTTTCAGAGCTCTGTAACTCAACTTCAATAGGTAGATTCCTTCATCAATTCTTCAAAACTCTGATATCATTGTAATGCTCTCATTGCCCTGGTTCTAGTCGTAACACTTATTTCTTACTGGAAACACATTTTGACTGTGAAATTTCAAATCCCTTTTCAAAACTTTCCTTCCAAATTTCTTGAGCTACGATTTATATAAATTTGGTGCGAGGGTGTGGTTGTCTTCGTCTTGAAGAGACGAAGCGAATGGCATAGGTCCGAGCTTCTGATTTTATAGTTTGAGAGACCTGCAATTCGTGTTGGCTGGAGGTTGAAGATGACAAACGTGTCATCTTCCAACTAATGAAGGCGCGCCATCTTTTTTTTTAATCTGATTTAATTAATGATTCTGTATATTATTCACTAATGACCATGATATGCACAGCGCGCCAGATCCCTTGGATTTGATTACTAACGCGCTTTGACTCTCATCCAATGGTCCACATATTTTACTTTTATTTTCTTTTTCAGATTTTTATATTTTAATTGTTTTAAATTTCAAAAAATCATAGAAAATTCATTTTTAGTCCAAAAAATCTGAAACAATTATGAAAAATATTTTTGATTATTCTCTTTCTGATTTTTATTTTTTCACAATTTAATTTTGTGTTTGGGTATTTTTTTATAAATTTACACTTTATTTGATTTGTTTTAAATGTTTAAAAATACTTTTATACATTTTTAAATTCTGAAAAAAATTATGGAATGATCTAATGATATTGTGACAAATATTGGTGACCTTATTTTATTTTTGTTTTTGACTTTACTATTTTTTATCATTTTTGGTTTATTTTACCCATTTATTTTAATTTTAAAAAAAAGTTTCTGACTTTAAAAAATTACCAAAAAGTTTGTAAAATTATTTGAGCCCTTTTCTGATTTTTCTATGGTCTTACTTTTTATTTCTTGAGAAATTTGAACATAGTTGATATTTTTCTCTTTATTTTCTATTTTTAAACATTATTTTTAACCCTTTTGTATATATTAAAATGTAATATTATTTTGTGACTATTTTCTGGATGATCTTGGGTTAGATTTTGGATCATGAACTTTATTAGCATCATTGGATCCATGGTGTTGAGTTTAACTCCACAAAAATGGATGAATGATTTTAATAATAGTTTGATTAAAATTTAATTCAAATGTGGTTTGTATATTTTTCCCCATCCCTCTTCATCGCATCCCCTTCTTATTGCACTAAATTTTGTTGGGGCATGATCTCTATATCATGTCTCAAAACAAAGGGTGCATATATTTCTATTGACCGACCTCAAAATAGGTGTGAATTCTATATAAGTCCACTTACGATTGCTTAACATAGTGCTAAATTTTGTCCCGATTTGAATAAATGATCATTCGTTGCCCAAACTTATATTTGTAAGCCCAAGTATGTTAATTTGATCTCTTTGATCCAACAACTTTGAGATTCATTATGTGGAGGCTTTGGTTCTACCAATCCTCTAATGGATCTACAACACTTTTGGTCAACGTGGATCACTTAAACATCGTTGATCATTAAATGGCACTTGTGAGAATTCCAAATGGATGATATACTTGACAAAAAGCAAATGCAACTTGTTGTGTGCAGGCTTTGGTTCTACCAATCCTCTAATGAGTTCCAAATGCAAGCTTCAAGATGTTCATCCAACTAACCACTAATTATTGACTTGTTTTACTTTATGCTTTTATTCTTTTTTATTCTTTATGTACCATTTACTTTTAGCATTTACATTTCATGCCATTTTCATCTTTGCTCATTTGAGCATTTACTTTCTTGTCATTTTTACTTTGCTCACTTGAGCTTTTCTTTTCTTTTTTTAAGATACTTAATAATCAACATAAACCCTAAAAAATCTGTAATGGTACTTGGACTATTTGGTTACTATCCTTGGCATTATGGAGCATGGGACTTTTTTTGGACTTAGAATTAGAAACCTTGGCCTATCTTGGAGACCTTGTGATCTTATCTGATTATTTTGTCTAGAGTTCTTGAGGTTTACCTCAAGATATTGGGTTGCTTGTTTGTTTTTGTGTGCAGGTTTTTTTTGTGATTACACTATTTGGTTGTGATATGGAATTTACCCGTATACAGCCGTTACTCTACCCAATTTTTGTGAAGACTTAATACACTTGAAGTTTGGATCTCTAAAGAGGTCTAGTATTTCTTTTGCCCGATTGGTTTCAATCCAAGGAATGGGAATTCTATCTTGGCTCATAATGTCAAATTTTGGCTTCTTGTTGGTTAGATGGTTCTTATCTCTAGCTTTTACATTATGCTTTAGGATAGTCCCTTCTTCTCCTCCAATCTTCTTTAATTTCAAAAATTCTCTCCCTCCTTTTCAAAACTCTTCTTGTTTTAAACTTGAACCACTTTCATAATAAACTTGGACTTAGGTCCATGAATTTTCAAACATTTTCATAAATAAACCCTAATCAACTTAATAATACTTTGACATTTTGTGAGAAGACTAAAAGCCAATCAACCTCATTTCAAACCATTTTTCCATTTTGGCTTTTATCTTTAAACTTTTCTCAAAAGAGATTGAACTCTTGTCAATCCTTGTAGTGATGCGAACAACCATACTTCTACAATATGTAGTGAAGAGAGATATTTTCCACTTGGGTGTTGAGTGAGGCATTGTTGATTTTAAAATCCAAGCCACATCCTCCACTTTGAGATGATGCAAATTCTCCTTTCTCATGATTGTGGGTAGTAGGTATATTTTCCACACGGACAATGACGATGATGTTTTATCTCATAAAACTAACCAACACATATGTGTTTTAAATTTTTTAAAAGAGGAACTGCGTGTACCCTAATCCCCTATTGCACGAAAAGGTGGTACGTAGGAACTAAAGATTCGCAACCGCGGCGGGTGCAAAAATTATATAATAAATATATTTCTTTTCTCACCTCCACCATCCATTTTTGTATACAACATTTTTTTCATAGCCAAAATATACAGATTTTACAAAGAGGTTCCTACGGAGTATCGTAGATGTTTAGGGTGCTAATACCTTCCCTTTGCATAACCAACTCCCTTACCTTGAATATTTCCCCCTCTTTTTGGGTTATTCGCTCTTTTTCCATTCCTTTGGAAACAATAAAGCGTGGTGGCGATTTTTATTTTGATTTGTACAAAGTCTAGTCAATCCAATGGCTTAGTCTCGAACATTTCTACCTCTACAGAAAAATGGCGACTTCACTGGGGACAGATTGACCTCTTGATGGTCCTTCCCTAGGTGGGTTAAGCCTATCTTTGTTTATATTTTTATATGTGTTATTATTTTTTTTGTGTTATATGTTGTATGTATGTTTGTCTGAATTTTTCTAGTTTTCAGGGTGCTTGGTGATTACTCATAAGTCTTATACCCGGACTTTGGCAAACTTTAAGATAGGAAGGGCGGTATAGTCATGTTAAATTTGAGGGAGTAATCCCGAAAAAGGAGGCATGAGATCCCCCACTCGGTGGAGGCCCCTTTGACCGTAGTTTCATTTACTGAGTAATCAGGAAGACATACTGCTTTCAACCTGGGAGCCTGCTGAAACTGAGGACCGTAGAATACCAAACCCATCTTGGCCGTTTAGGTGTAGTGCAGAAGTTATGACGGAGTAATCCAGAAATAGTTGTCACGTGATACTACGCTCGGACGAGTCTTTCTTGAGAATATTACTAATTACCGAGTTAATCAGGAAGTTGGTAATATCCGAAGGAAGGATGTAGAGTCTGGGAACCTCTAGAACCTTGTTCAGCAGGTGATAACTTTTAGACCAACACCTTATGGGTAGTACCTCCGACCTCATGCTCGTGACATTGAACCTATGAACCTTATATGTGTGATCTTGTGTGTGACTGATGCATCATGCATCCATGCACTCATAAGCATCTTTTGAAGAAACCATCTTTCAAGGGATTTAAAGGTTGACCATTTGTGAATATCTCAGGTACTTTCTAACCATGGATTCTGGAAAGAGAAAGACTGGGAAATACAGTTTCAAGGATCCCAAGATAGATAAGTTGATCAGTCTAATTCCCGAGATCGAGTGTTCTACATACTTTCAGAAGAAGTATGGATCCATTATTCCTCTCATGAAGCTGAAGATGAAGGAGGGTATTCTCTCGACCTTGGTCCAGTTCTATGATCTGATGTATTATTGCTTTACTTTTCCCGACTATCAGTTGATGCCTACACTGGAGGAGTATTCTTATCTATTGGATTTACTTGTTACTGATCGTGTTCCTTTTACTGGTTTGGAGGGTGAGCCAAAACCACATGAGATTGCTGTTTTGATTCATCTGGGGAAATATAAGGTGGAAGCCTATATGACAACTAAAGGAGGGATTAGAGGATTATCAGGTTAGTTCTTACTGGAGAAAGCTCGTTACTTAGCCAGAATGAAGAGTACAGTTGCTTTTGAGGCCATTTTTGCTCTACTTGCTTACGGGTTGTTCTTATTTCCTAATGTGGACAAGTTTTTTGACATTAATGCTATCAAGATCTTCATGATTGGAAACCCAGTTCCTACATTGTTGGGTGATGCTTATTACTCTATTCATCTTCAGAATTCTTATAATGTGGGTATGATTGTCTGTTGCACACCTCTGTTGTACCGGTGGTTTATCTCTCATATGCCTCAGTCTGATGCTTTTTGGGATGTCAAGAAGGAACCTCGTTGGGATCCTAAGATCATGGAACTTACTCACTCGGATTTGATTAGTATCATCGAGCTTACCAGGATATAGAGATTATTGACAGTTGTGGTAGTTTCCCCAATGTACCTCTTCTTGGTAAAAAAGGAGGAATTAACTATAACCCTGTTCTTGCACGGCGACAGCTTGGTTATCCGATGAGGGATAAACCGAATAGTATTCATTTGAGTAGTTTCTTTCTGAAGGAAGGAGAAGACTATAGGGAAGCTAGGGAGTAGATTGCGAAGTCCTGGCGTCACATTCATAAGAAGAGTAGGAAGGATTTGGGACCAAGGGGTGTTGTGTCTTTGGAGCCATATCTTCAGTGGGTCTGTTTGAGAGCTATTCAGTTAAAGATACCGTATACCCGGGAGACACCCATACCTGATCTATTTGTGAAGACCACTCCTCCCTTATTAGATGATCTAGAAGAGCTGCAACTTTCTTTGGTTAGGATGCAACAGGAAAAGGATGTTTGGAAGAACAAGTTCCAAACTTTAGAGAGTTCCTATAGAGCAGACTTGAAGGAGAAAGACGACTTGATTGAGTCCTTGAGAGTCGAGCGGTAGAGTCTATGGAGAGGAAAGGGGATTTGTTTTCTCCTAAACCTCAATCAGGTGCTGATTACTCACTTCATGATTTAGATGATTGGAAGGAGGTTGCCACCAAATATGCGGAAGAAAACCAGAGGTTGAAGGCGCAGATTGCCAGGCTCACAGGGAAGCGCCAGCGTACAAAGTGATCTCCATCAGTTCTATTTCTCAGGGTTTCAGATTTTATTTTCATCTTGTACTTGGGATCATTGAAACTTGTAATCCATTTTGGAGTTATTATAATAAAAAAATTCAGTATTTCAAATGCGTTATTACTTTTATGTTTGCAATATGTCTATAAATCTATAAATCCCTTGATATATTAAATAACAAAGTAAAAATAATCATGTGCATTGCATATCATGCATCATATTGCACATATTTCTTGCATTTGTTATGCATATCTAGGTGTCTTACCAAGATTCTTTACTTCGTTCAGCAAGTTGACTCATCACTACAACATTCGGGCTAATTTCAAAAAGAAGATGGACAACTTAGAACAAGAGAAACGCGAGCTGCGCGAGGAAGTTTCTGCTTTGAAGGCCGGCATGGCAAATCTGACTACTCTGATGGAAGCTCTAGTGGCTGCTCAGAATCATCCACCGAGTGTTCAACCTCAACCAACAAGGGCAACTACTGAAGCTCTGACTGCTCCCGTATCTGCTACTCTAGCTGTTGTTCAGAATCGCATGCCCCAAAGTTATCCATGGGGAATGCCAGAGAATTTTGCGCCGGAAGGTTTCAATCTTGGTCCCTAAGATACTCCAGTTGTTTAAACTATTGTTACTCCTGCACTTCTGTGGTGCATGTTTCTGTTGCACCACCGTCGGTGAATTTGGTTCCATTTGTTAATGATGATGTGTGTCGTCCTTTCCCTCCATCGAGTGAAGACTTGGGTCTTTATGATAGAATGGATGATTTTCAAAAGAAGTTTGACAAGATGCAGAGAGAGATAAAGGCCCTCAGGGGAAAAGAGCTATTTGGGCAGAATGTGAATGAGCTATGTTTGGTCCCGAATGTTAAGATACCTGCTAAGTTTAAGGTCCCGGAGTTTGAGAAGTAAAAGGGCAACACTTACCCTCATGCTCATCTGGTGATGTACGTGAGGAGAATTTCTACCCATACTGATGATCAGTGTCTGTTGATTCACTTTTTTAAGGATAGTTTGACTGGTGTTGCGCTGAAGTGGTATATGAGTTTGGACAGCGCCAATATCCATACTTTTAATGATTTGGGAGAAGCATTCATCAAACATACAAGTACAACATGGACATGGCGCATGACCGTGATCAACTCAGGGCCATGGTTTAGAGAGACAGGGAATCATTCAAAGAGTATGCACAGAGATGGCGTGAGGTAGCCGCCCAAGTGAGTCCTCCCATGGAAGAGAAGGAGATGACTAAGATTTTCTTGAAGACGCTGAGTGCTTTCTACTACGAGAGGATGGCAGCAAGTGCGCCAAGTGACTTTACTGAAATGGTAGGAATGGGTATCCGCTTAGAAGAGGCTGTAAGAGAAGGCCGTTTGACGAAGAGTGAAGGATCTGAAGGTGTGAAGAAGTCATCTTATGGGTTTAACAAGAAGAAGGAAGGGGATTCAAATGTTGTTATACAAGAAAGGAGGGTCAACACTCCTAGAAGGAATTATTAGCGTCATCAGCAAGTCGCCTCAGTTACTCCCGTTGTGATTGTCGCTCCAACTACCGTTGCTTATCAGAGATCGTCCCAGCAGGGGAATCAAGGGTAAAATCAGAGAAGGGAAAGTTATGACCCTATTCCCATGAGCTATACAGAGTTACTACTGGCATTGATTCAGAAGAAGTTGGTTCAGACCTGACCACCTCCCGCCGTACTGTCACCATTACCTTGGTATTACAAGGAAGACCAAACATGTGCTTTTCATCAGGGAGCACCAGGGCATAATGTTGAGAATTGTTATCCTTTGAAGACTGAGGTACAGAAATTGGTAAAGTATGGTGTTATATCTTTCAAGGACGTGGGGCCTAATGTGAAAGATAATCCTCTACCCAATCATGGGGGAGTAAATGTTGTGAATATGGTAGCCGGTTGTCCAGGCGACTTCTGGATTTTTGATATTAATCAGGTTAGAGGAGATTTGGTGAAAATGCATGCAGACCTCTATGAATTTAGCTAATATACGCATGACCATTCTGGTTGTGTTATTTGCAGTACAGACATACAGGGTTGTGATAAGATAAAGGCTGGTTTGCAGGAGATGATGGATGAGGGCCTCATCCACATAATCCGGCCTAGGGAAGAGTATGAAGAGGAAGTAAACATGGTTTCTAGATGTCCTGGAGAATTCATAATTTTTGATGTAGAGTATATGAATGAGGACCTCATGCAGTTGCATGCTACCTTCTGGCATATGGCTGGTCAGGTGGAACATCAGTATGGATCTTGCCTAGTTTGCTGTCGAGATTCCCGAGGATGTTCAATCGTGAAGAAGGGTGTTCAGTTGTTGTTAGACAATGGAACTATCAAGGTCACAAGTCAGAGGGATGATTACCATGAAGTTGATATGGTTGAGGTTTGTTTGACTGAAGAAGAGTCAAATGAAGAGTATGCATCCGCAGATGAGTATTTCTCTTCAGACGAAGATTTGATTTCCAGAAATAACTTATTAATGACTGATTATATTGAAGAAGGGGTAAACGTCATTGTGCCTTGTTTTGGTGCACCCTCCCATTTTGAAGTTGAGTATCATAGCAAGCCAGCTATTAACCCATTGGTGATTAGTTTGCTGGGTCCTATCCCCTACAAGTCAGATAAGGTTGTGCCTTACAAATACAATGCTACAATCTTAGAGGATGGAGTGGAAGTTCCCATCCAGCCAATGCCTGATGTTGGAAATATAGCTGAAAATAGCAGGGTGACCCGCAGCGGTCGTGTGTTTGCGCCAGTTGTTCGAAGAGATGTTGGTGTTGGAAAGAAAATTACTGAGAATGTTAAACCCAAGAAGGCTACGGGTGAGACTAGCGGAGCTACGTTAGGGAAAGAAGTGGACGATATTTTGAAGATAATCAAGATGAGCGACTACAGAATTGTAGATCAGCTACTGCAGACTCCTTCAAAAATATTTATCTTGGTTTTAATGATGAACTCATCTTCTCACAGAGAATCCTTGATGAGGGTACTGGACCAAGCTTTTGTGGAGAGTGATATGCCAATAGACCAATTCAGCAGCGTAATAGGAAACATTACATCATGTAATAACTTGAGTTTCTGCAATGATGAATTACCAGATGAAGGAAGGAATCACAACTTGGCCCTCCACATCTCTATGAACTGCAAGAATGAGTGTTGATTCATAATGGATCCGCGTTGAATGTTATACCGAGGAGTACTCTTATGAAGTTGAAATATCAAGGAACGCCTATGCACCCGAGTGGCATCATTGTGAAAGCGTTTGATGGGTCAAGGAAATCTGTTATTGATGAAATGGACTTGCCTATTCATATAGGACCACATTTGTTTCAGATAACTTTCCAGGTCATGGACATTGTTCCCGCTTATAGTTGTTTGCTGGGACAGTCGTGGATACATGAAGCAGGGGTTGTCACTTCAACTTTACACCAGAAGCTAAAGTTTGTACGTGAAGGGAGAGTAGTGATCATAAATGGGGAACATGTATTGTTGATATCTTATTTGTCCTCTTTCAGCATTGTAGAAGCGGATGAAGCTGTTGTTGGAACCCAGTTCCAAGCCTTATCCATTGACAACATAAGAGGAAATGAGAATTCCATGGTTTTGCTGAAGGATGCGCAGTAGGTTCTGTGTAATGGTCATAGTGAGGTATGGGGACGGATCGTGGAACCACCTGTGAACAAGAAAAGAGTCGGCTTGGGGTTCTCTTTGAAGAATGACAAAGGTAAGAGCATGAAGCTGAAGTCTGCTGCAGGCAAATATCAAGACATTTTCCGTAGCGGGGGTTATCTTCATCTAATTGTTTCTGGGATCAATGCCGTTGTGGAAGATGAAGCAGAGCAGGAAATGCCGAATTATGTGACGCACGGAGTTGGGGTTCAGAACCGGATGACCATTGATGTTCCCTCTTGCATACATGTTTCAAAGTAATTTGCTTTGTTAATCTTTTTGAAAAAGCTTTCACTCTGCCCAAGGTGGAAGTATTAATGTTTTAGGGCTTATCTGTTTGTTGTGATTTTAAAATCAATAATAAAATTTGTCTTTGTTTCCCAAATTGTGTCTTTGTTTTCTGCTTTTTCTTGGAAAATGGTAATAAAAAAACTTTCAAAATAAATAATAACTGAAATTCAATTTGCATGATCACTTGTTATATGTGTCAGTTTCTAAAAGCAATCATAAATCATATGTGCAGATTAATTAAAAAACCCGTTGAATATAATGACCCTGCATCCTCTCCCAACTTTAAATGTCATGTGTTTGGGGCTGAAGAATAAGATTATGATGATATTCCAGAAGAGGTATCACAGTTGCTTGAGCACAAGTAAAATGCCATTCAGCCATATAAAGAGCCATTGGAAGTGATCAATTTGGGTTCAGAAGAAGATTCGAAGGAAGTCAAGGTTGGAGCATTGCTGCATCCTGGTGTGAAGAGTAGGTTGATTGAACTGTTGAAAGAGTATGTGGATATTTTTTCTTGGTCTTACCAAGATATGCCTGGTCTAGATACAGATATCGTAGAGCACCGTTTACCGTTAAAGCCAGAATGTCCGCCAATCAAATAGAAGTTGAGAAGAACTCACCCAGATATGGCAGTAAAAATTAAAGAGGAGGTTCTAAAGCAGATTAATGTTGGTTTTCTTGTGACATAAGTGTATCCTCAATGGATTGCCAATATTGTCCCAGTACCGAAAAAAGATGGAAAAGTCCGCATGTGCGTAGATTACAGAGATCTAAATAAAGCTAGTCCAAAAGATGATTTTCCATTGCCACACATTGATATGTTAGTGGATAGCACAGCAAAATTCAAATTATTCTCGTTCATGGACGGATTTTTCGGGTATAATCAAATACGAATGGCTCCAGAGGACATGGAAAAAACAACGTTTATCACACCCTAGGGAACATTCTGTTACAGAGTTATGCCCTTCGGGTTGAAGAACGCTGGTGCAACGTACCAGAGGGCTATGACAACCCTATTCCATGATCTGATTCACAAGGAAATTGAAGTATATGTTGATGATATGATCGGCAAATCCCAGACTGGAGAAGGGCATGTAGAAGATTTGTTGAAGTTGTTTCAGCATTTGAGGAAGTATTGTCTCCGCTTGAATCTAAATAAATGCATCTTCGGTGTTTGATCAGGAAAATTGTTGGGTTTCATTGTTAGCCAAAAGGAATTGAAGTTGACCCTGATAAAGTCAAAGCAATTCAAGAAATTCCAGCGCCAAGAACTGAAAAGCAAGTCAGAGGTTTCCTCGGGCGTTTGAATTATATTTCCAGATTCATTTCCCACATGACTGCAACATGTGGACCGATCTTTAAGTTGTTAAAGAAAGATCAAGGTTGTGTGTGGACGGATGACTTCCAAAGGGCATTTGAAAGTATAAAAGAATATCTGTTTGAACCTCTTATTTTGCTCCCTCCTATAGAAGGAAGACCGTTGATTATGTATCTGATAGTGTTAGATAAATCCATGGGTTGTATTCTGGGACAATAGGATGTAACAGGGAAGAAGGAGTTTGCCATTTATTATCTCAATAAAAATTTCACTGATTGTGAGTCGCGGTATTCCATGCTTGAAAAGAAATGTTCTGATTTGGCCTGGGCGGCAAAGCGGTTGCGGCAGTATATGTTGAATCTCACTACTTGGTTTATCTCAAAAAATGGATTCAATCAAGTACATTTTTGAAAAGCCTGCTCTTAATGGGAGAATTGCCCGCTGGCAGATGTTGTTATCTGAATATGATATTGAATACCGCACTCAAAAAGCTATTAAAAGCAGTGTGTTGGCAGATTATCTTGCTCACCAACCAGTGGAGGATCACTAGTCTATAGAGTATGAATTCCCCGATGAGGATGTGATGTTCTTGAAAGTGAAAGATTGTAGTGAACCATTTCCGGAGGAAGGTCCTGACCCTGAATCTCGTTGGAGTATGATATTCAATGGAGTTGTGAATGCTTATGGTAAAGGAATTGGTGTTGTGATTGTCACTCCTCATGGATCGCACATTCCTTTTACTGCAAGGTTAACATTTGATTGTACTAATAATATGCCAGAATATAAGGCTTGCATCATGGGTTTCGAAGAAGCTATTGATCTCAGAATTAAAATTCTAGATGTGTATGGTGATTCAGCTTTGGTAATAAATCAGATTAAAGGAGAATGGGATATTCGTCACCCCGGCTTGATCCCTTACAAAGATTATGCTATAAGATTGTTACCCTTCTTAAATAAAGTTGAATTCCATCACATTCCTAGAGATGAAAATCAAATGGCAGATGCTCTGGAAACTCTGGCTTCTATGTACCAAGTGAATACCTGGAATGATATACCCCTAATTATGGTTCGACGTTTGGATAGGCCCACTCATGTGTTTACAACAGAGGAGGTAGTAGATGAAAATCCTTGGTATTATGATATCAAGCATTTTCTTCAGACTTAGGAATACCCGATTGGTGCTTCGAAGAAAGATAGAAAGATTTTTAGAAGATTGGCAGGCAGTTTCTTCCTCAATGAAAATGTGTTATACAAGAGAAATTATGACATGGTCTTGCTCAGATGCGTGGATAGACACGAAGCAGACACGTTGATGCATGAGATTTATGAAGGTTCATTTGGCACTCATGCCAATGGACATTCGACGGTTAAAAAGATGCTAAGGGCAGGTTATTATTGCCTGACAATGGAGTCTGACTGTTACAAATTTGCAAAGAAGTGCCATAAATGCCAGATTTATGCAGACAAGGTCCATGTGCCTCCGACACTTCTCAATGTGATTTCCTCCTCGTGGCCTTTCTCTATGTGGGGTATTGACATGATTGGGATGATAGAACCCAAAGCTTCAAATGGGCACCGTTTTATCTTGGTAGCAATTGATTACTTCACCAAATGGGTGGAGGCTGCTTCATATTCCAATGTTACTAAGCAGGTGGTTATGCGCTTCATTAAGAATAACCTTATATATCGGTATGGTGTGTCGAGCAGAATTATCACGGACAATGGCTTGAATCTGAACAACAAGATAATGATTGAACTTTGTGAGGAATTCAAGATTTCCCATCACAATTCATCTCCATACAGGACAAAGATTAATGGGGTTGTTGAAGCCGCTAATAAGAATATCAAGAGAGTTATCCAGAAAATGGTTGTTACTTATAAGGATTGGTATGAAATACTCCCTGTTGCTCTACATGGATATCGAACATCTGTCTGCACTTCAACAGGAGCCACCATGTTCTCCCTAGTGTATGGAATGGAAGTTGTACTCCCAGTCGAGGTAGAGATTCCCTCGTTGAGCGTGATAATGGAAACCAAGTTGACAGAGGCTGAATGGTTCAAGAACATGTTTGACCAATTGAATTTGATTGAGGAGAAGAGGATGACAGCTTTATGTCATGGGAAGTTATATCAGAAAAGAATGAAGAAAGATTTTGATAAAAAGGTTAAACCTCGTGAATTCAGAGAAGGCGACCTCGTGCTCAGGAAGATCATGTCTTTCAACGCTGATTCTAGGGGCAAGTGGACTCCCAATTTTGAAGGCCCATATGCTGTCAAGAAAGCCTTCTCTGGCGGTGAATTAATTCTTGAAACTATGGATGGCGAGGAGTTCCCACGTCCCATGAATGCTGATGCAGTCAAGAAATACTTCGCCTAAAGAAGTAAAAGAACAGCTCGCTAAGTTGAAAACCCGAAAGGGCGGCTTAGGCAAAAAAGAAGCGTCTCGGTAGGCCAAAAACCCGAAAGGGCGGTCTAGGCAAAAATTAGAGACATAAATAGAATAAATTTCTTGCTAAGTTGAAAACCCGCAAGGGCAACTTAGGAAAAATTTAGGGACTTTCTTGGCAAGTAACTACGTCAGACAAGACTTGATCGTTGAAGCAACAATCTTCTCGGATCCTCACCATACTTCAACAGAAGTTGCTGCTCAGGATTTAAAAAGTTGTTAGAGGGGATAGTGGTCATTGTATCTCAATGTATATTTTCCATTATATATATTACCATTTTCCAAACTTTGTAATCATCTATGGAGTCTCGCCATTCGCAGACTACCATTCTATTAAGGAAATTTGAGCTTTCACCCAATTCTTCGTATTCTTTATTTTATTTAGCTTGCAAAGACTCCATTTATTATTGATAATAACTTTCAAAGCAAAAAAGATTAAATAACAAAATCGATTTTTCAAAAAGATTTTACAATTTGCCTTTACTTTGAGATTTGTGATGAAACAATGACAACAAAAATGGTGATCCTAGGAATGGACAAACTCCAGTTGTTTTGAGAATTTTTTGTTCCCCTTGGAAACTTTACTCAGGATGATTCGCCGTATTGGGTTTATGACTCTGGTATCCTCGGCCAAGTTTGGATTCATTTCTCCTCTTTTCTGATTTTTCATGATGTGAAGTTTTAGTCCGAGATTTCTCCAGTGAAGTTTTCGTTTGGCCTAATAGAAGTTCTTTTTCCAGATAAGTTGGTATCATAACCAATCTTGAAGAAAGCAGGTCCCTGGTTTCTCTAAGTGAAGGATGTATTAGGGATGTGGTGTTAACCTCGCCAATAAAGTAGGCCTGAATTCCCCAAGTGAATGTTTGGATGTTTTGGTGTTAGTCTGCTTTACTTGAGAATGGTTTTGCAATCTCCAGTAGGAATGTTACTTTTGAAAAACACTCGTTTCCCCGGTGAAGCCTGAAGAAGGATGTTATATCCCTGTATCTGTACTATTTTATCACTTTGATTTGTCTACCTTCGGATTACGTTTCTCCCCAATAAAGTTAAAGCAGGAAGTAGGTTTTGTTTCCTCAGCTGGCATTTACTTTTTCTTGGAATGATCATCTTGGATGAAGTTTAGTCGAGTGTTGTTAGTGCCTGAGGTGGTTTTTCCTGGTTATTCCCAATGTTGTATATCTGTTTTGTCATCATACGCATGATAACACTCATACATTCATACATACATCATGCATAGCTAAAATTGGCAAATCATTGTTCATTGACATTTATTAATATTTTTGTTGACATATTACCCTATTTTGCAGAGTTACATTGTTCTCTTTTCAATAGAATATTGGCCTTAAGCAGAAAGCATATATTCTTTCAATTTCCCCACTAAGTTGTCCCTCGTAGAAGAATTTTGCTTTAGCCTTCTGGTACATCTCCTTGTTTGGATGGGTTTGGTTTTCCCTCTTAAGTTTATTTCTCAAAGGATGTATTCTGGTTGAATGTTTCATTCTAGTTTATTTCTGGTTTGAATCTATTGTTCCACGACAATATTATTTACTTTGGATTTCTGAAAACTTCAAGTTTTGGTTGGTGCATTTATTTTTCACGAGAAGACTTTATCTCCTCAGCAAGAATATCGTGGCATCTCCCCAGGAAGTCATATTTCTTTCCCCAGGAAGTCATACCTCTTTCCCCAGAAAGTCATTCCTTTTTGCAATCTTCCATGACAAGAAGTAGCAGGACTCTTTATTTAGCAACTTGTGCTTCCATGTAAAAGTCGACATAACTCTTTTTTTAATATCTCCTCTATGAGTGGATAGTTTTCAGTTCATCGTCAGTTTACGCCATTGGATGGCAAGACTTTCAATATCACATAAACAGCTCGTTGTGAAATCTTTGCAAGTGGAAGTGTCTTTATTTGAGACAGCTTACATATTACCCTTTCCAGGAAAAGTGCCTCAGTTAAAGAAGAAGTTGAGACTCGTTCTAGGTGAAATGCCAGAATTTTGGGGAAAACTTATTATCTTTTTGCTACCCTCAGTGAATGTTGGTAGTTCATCGTCAGTGAACAGCGGTGTTATGATATATTCTCTTTCTACCTTTAGTGAAAGTTGGTAGGTCACCATCAATGAAAGTTGGTGTTTGTTATCTTTTTGCTACCCTCAATGAACGTTGGTAGTTCATCGTCAGTGAATGACGATGCTATGATATTTCTTTTTCTTTCTACCTTCAGTGAAAGTTGGTAGGACATCGGCAGTGAACGTCGATGTTTGTTATATTTTTTCTACCCCCAGTGAACGTTGGTAGTTCATCGTCAGTGAATAGCAGTGCTATGATATATTCTCTTTCTACCTTCAGTGAAAGTTGGTAGGTCACCATCAGTGAAAGTTATTGTTTGTTATCTTTTTGCTACCCTCAGTGAACGGCGATGCTATGATATTTCTTTTTCTTTCTACCTTCACTGAAAGTTGGTAGGACATCAGCAGTGAACATCGATGTCTATTATCTTTCTCTCTGCCTTTAGTGAACATCGGTAGTTTCACCTTCAGTATACGTTGGTGTGTCTTTTGACCATTCTACCATCTCTTCTATTCAGGTCTTTTGATCCGCCGGTGATTTATTTTCCTGGTTGGGTCGCTCTCTTGTTTATTTATTATTGTTACATCCCTAGTGGTGTTTTGCGTCTCTTTGGTCTTGTTCATATGCATTCATGATCATAAACATTTGCATGGCATCTTAGGGCAAAAAATAGGGTTTGTTTTATATTTAAGTATCTTCGATCGCGTCGACACAAAGATTTTTAACCTTCGTATCTTCGGATAGAAGAAACTTAAATAAGGGCAGATGTTGTACCCCAATTTTTGTCCCTAAGATCCCTTCATCATACCATGTTGATTCATTCACAACAAGATCATACTAGGATTCTTGGTTCCCCTCCATATATTTAGCTTTACCCTTTTGAGGAATCACCAAGCACGTTGACTTATGTCCTTTTGTGATCATGAATATTTTTGTCTTGATTTCTTCTTTTAACTAAATAAAATGCAATATTGGTTTGTCTTGCTTATTATCCATGTAGGTAAAGGAAATGAGATTCAACGAGTTACCCCATGGGTTAATGTGTTTATTTCCATGCCCTAGTAAATAAAGCTTGAGAAGTTCAAACCTCACCATTGTATTTGTTTTAGAAGAAATGGCATGGCAAGGTTATTTTGGTTCACCATATTCCAAGATTATCAAATTTGGTTGAAAACTACATGGGGTTGATTGGATAAGTTGTCATGTTTGGACAAGGACTTGTTCCTATTGGTCACAAGAGCATAGTTCTCTCAATTTTCAAGATTTGGAAGTGGTTTTGGTGGCTATGAGTTCTCATTATCATCCTCAACAACTTCTATTCACAAAGAAAGAATGTTGGTACAAGAAGTTTTTTCAAGCTTGTCAAAGTTCCTCAAGGCATTTTTCTTGATCTAGGAGCTAGGGTTTTAAATTTCAAAGGAATATATCTTGCTCATTTATCCTTCTATTCAAAGGGTTATTAACAAATCACTTCAAAAGTTCCAAGGATTTTTCATGAGGAAGAGACTTGATGAGGAAGAAAGATTACAAGTCATCCAGATGAATCCCCAATTTTCCATGTGTGACTTCAAATGATCATAACTTGGTCAATTTTTATCACCTTGAGTCCATTATTTTTCCATAATGATCTTGAAGATGTGAATTTTATTCCTTCTTTTATGTGCAAAGTGAGAAAATGGATGGAAGTTTCCTTAAGGATACAAAAGATTATAGGTCATTTCATGATTTTTTCCAACTTCAACAATTCATAACTCTCTCAAATTTTGGAGATTTTGAATGGTTCAAGTTTAAAAATGTCATTCAAGAGATCTAATTCAAGCCAACTTTTTTGGTCAAGAGCAAATTCCAAGTGGAAGGCCATGTTTGGATGCAAGACATTAGAGGTCATTTTTGAAGAAAATTTTGAAATATTTCTAAGTATGGAAAGTCAACCCTTTTTCTTCAACTTTTATTCAATACAACTTTCAGCTCAAGCATCCATTTAACTCTATTCTTTTTCCATTGCAAATCTTGTAACCTCATCTTTCTAAAGCATCAAGAATCATGCCTTAAGACCCATTGAGCTGAGAATGCCCTTGTTTCAAAAGTGGTAACTTGGAATTGAAGTTTCATTGCAAGTCAGAATTTGAATTTCATGTTACAACCTCTAAACCTCAAATTAGCATGCGTTTTGGGTCTAAACATGATTAGCCAACTTTCCCAAGTGGATTAGCGCATCAAAACGCAAGAATTGGATGAGTTTTAGTGAAGTTTAGATCACACTTCACTCGTGCATCAGGTTTGCATGAATTACCTCCAAAATGCATCATTCACTCTTCCGTTTGATCCAATTTGCTTCTCCTATAAATACATGAACTATCCCATTCATTTTCTCAAGCTTGGATAGCCAGAATCACCCTGCCAAACTTATTCCACAACTCAGAATCAGTAACTTCAAAATCCATTCTCGAGCCTTTTCCAATCCACTTTTTCCATCAATTCACCTTCCTTGATCTTCCCTGAAGTTAACCATATAATTACATTTTTGAATCGTGCCCTGTACTGCTCCATAGAAGTCCAGTTTCAGAGCTCTGCAACTCAACTTCAATAAGTAGATTCCTTCAGCAATTCTTCAAAACTCTGATATCATTGTGATGCTCTCATTGCCCAGATTCTAGTCACAACACTTATTTCTTACTGGAAACACGTTTTGATCGTGAAATTTCAAACCCCTCTTCAAAACATTATTTCCAAATTGCTTGAGCTACAGTTTATATAAATTTGGCGCGAGGGTGTGGTTGTCTTCGTCTTGAAGAGACGAAGCGAATGGCATAGGTCTGAGCTTCTGATATTACAGTTTGAGAGACCTACAATTCGTGTTGGTTGGAGGTTAAAGATGACCTACATGTTATCTTCCAACTAATGAAGGCGCGCCATCTATTTTTTTTTAGATTTGATTTAATTAATGATTTTGTACATTATTCACTAATGACCATGATATGCACAGTGCGCCAGATCCCTTGGATTTGATTACTAACGTGTTTTGACTCTCATCCAATGGTCCACATATTTTACTTTTATTTTCTTTTTGTGATTTTTATATTTTAATTGTTTTAAATTTCAAAAAATCATAGAAAATTCAATTTTAGTCCAAAAAATCTGAAAAATTATGAAAAATATTTTTGATTATTCTCTTTCTGATTTTTATTTTTTCATAATTTAATTTTGTGTTTTTGTATTTTTTATAAATTTACACTTTATTTGATTTGTTTTAAATGTTTAAAAATACTTTTATACATTTTTAAATTCTGAAAAAAAATTATGGAATGATCCAATGATATTGTGACAAATATTGGTGATGTTATTTTATTTTTGTTTCTGACTTTACTATTTTTTATCATTTTTGGTTTATTTTACCCATTTATTTTAATTTTAAAAATAGTTTCTAACTTTAAAAAATTACCAAAAATTTGTAAAATTATTTGAGCCCTTTTATGATTTTTCTATGGTCTTACTTTTTATTTCTAGAGAAATTTGAACATAATTGATATTTTTCTCTTTATTTTCTATTTTTAAACATCATTTTTTAACCCTTTTGTATATATTAAAATGTAATATTATTTTGTGACTATTTTCTGGCTGATCTTGGGTTAGATTTTGGATCGTGAACTTTATTAACATCATCGGATCCATGGTGTTGAGTTTAACTCCATAAAAATGGATGAATGATTTTAATAATAGTTTGATTAAAATTTAAATCAAATATGGTTTGTATATTTTTCCCCATCCCTCTTCATCTCATCCCCTTCTTATTGCACTAAATGTTGTTGGGGCGTGATCTCTATATCATGTCTCAAAACAAATGGTGTATAGATTGCTATTGACTGGCCTCAAAATAGGTGCGACTTCTATATAATTCAACTTACAATTGATTAACATAGCGCTAAATTTTGTCTTGATTCAAATAAATGATCATTCGTGGCCCAAACTTATGTTTGCAAGCACAAGTATGTTAATTTGATCTCTTTGATCCAATAACTTTGAGATTCATTGTGTGGAGGCTTTGGTTCTACCAATCCTCTAATGGATCTACAACACCTTTGGTCAATGTGGATCACTTAAACATCGTTGATCATTAAATGGCACTTGTGAGAATTCCAAATGGATGATATACTTGACAAAAAGCAAATGCAACTTGTTGTGTGCAGGCTTTGGTTCTACCAATCCTCTAATGAGTTCCAAATGCAAGCTTCAAGATGGTCATCCAACTAACCACTAATTATTGACTTGTTTTACTTTATGCTTTTATTCTTTATGTACCATTTACTTTTAGCATTTACATTTCATGCCATTTTCATCTTTGCTCATTTGAGCATTTACTTTCTTGTCATTTTTACTTTGCTCACTTGAGCTTTTCTTTTCTTTTTTTAAGATACTTAATAATCAACATAAACCCTAAAAAATCTTTAATGGTACTTGGACTATCCGGTTACTATCCTTGGCATTATGGAGCATGGGACTTTTCTTGGACTTAGAATTAGAAACCTTGGCCTATCTTGGAGACCTTGTGATCTTATCTGATTATTTTGTATGGAGTTCTTGATGTTTACCTCAAGATATTGGGTTGCTTGTTTATTTTTGTGTGCAGGTTTTTTTTGTGATTACACTCTTTTTTTTGATCTGGAATTCACTCGTATATAGCCGTTACTCTGCCCAATTTTTATGAAGACTTAATACACTTGAAGTTTGATTCTCTCAAGAGGTCTAGTATTTCTTTTTCCCGATTGGTTTCAACCCAAGGAATGGGAATTCTATCTTGGCTCATAATGTCAAGTTTTATATTCTTGTTAGTTAGATGGTGTTGTACCCCAAAATTTGCCCTCCCATATTCCTCAAGACATGTCAAGAATAATCTTCAAAGTTGCTCAAGTTGGCTCAAGGGTTGGACAGTCAAGTCACCTCCTAAGGCAGTCAAATCAAAATTAGGGTTTTGTCTTGCATCAAGGTCCTTGCATCCAAATGACCTCAAGTGCTCCCCAATGTCCTAATATGTTCTCAAGTTCATCCATGTCAAATTTCAAGCCTTGCAGCGGAAGTTTGGTCAGTCAATTGCCCAAGAGGCCCAAAAATCGACTGTGTTAGGGCAAAAGTTAACTGTGTCCCAAATACAGCCAAACCTCAAGATTTTTTGTCAACATTCTCATTTTGAAGGATAATTCATCATTTGATCAATGGTTGATCATGATTCATCAAGGATTGCTCAAGATTCATCAAGATTCAAAAGTTGCTAAATTAGGGTTTTGCAGGAAAAGTCAACTCCACTTTGACCAAGCATAACTTTATCATACTTTATGAGAAATTACCCATCCAAAGCTTATTTTGAAGAAGATGAAATTTCTTAAAATCCATCTTCACACCCCAAGATCAAGAAATGCTCTCACAAAAAGTTACAAATTTGGACATTATAGGTCATTTTTGAAAGTCAACAAAAACACCTTTTTTTTTCAAAGCTTATAACTTTAGCATGGAAGATAAAAATGAGATTAGACCAAAATGGTTGGTTAGAGGACATCTCAAGGTTTCTAAAAAGTCCAATACCACCTCCAAAAGTTCAAAATTGAGTAAGTTATGCATTGTTGAAGTTGGGCATTTTTCCAAATTAGCCAAAAGTCAACTATCCTCAAAACTCCAATTTTTGACAAAAGGGCCCACTTTTTTCCACTTGATGTAGTCTTTTCATTCCACACACGTGTTCCATCTTTAATTTCATGACCAAACATTTATTTTTCTATTTTATTTCATTTTTATTGATTTAATTCATTATTAATCAATATTAAATCAAATCAAATCTAAAAATTGATGTAAGGGGATTCTTGTGATCAATACAGCTTGCAAATATCATGTGCAACTCAATCAAACTCGTGCCAAGTCAAAACATGCACAAAATCTCAGATTTGATGCAAATATGGCAACTTGGTTATGGTGATCAAAATTCAATCTTCCATCTTCAATGCACTTGATTTCAGACCAAAAGACCAAACCTAATTCATTCTATAACACTCACACAAGTCACACAAACCTAAAGACACACATAGAACACTGCTGAAACGGCCAGAGCAAATTGGTGAAAAATCTTGAAAAGTGGGAGATCAAAAACAACATTGGAGGCCAATTCAATCCAAAACCACAACATAGTTCTCTTCCCTGACATCTAGTGGAGCTATACCAATCAAAACCAAGCCCTAAGACATCCTGAAACTCACTGTAAGTATCCATGAACCTTGCTCTGGACATGATATCGTGAAATCATATTCTTGCATCTTTTCTTTAGAATCTTGGCATATTTGTGTTTATTATTTGATTTAGAACGTTTTGGCATTATCCCATTTGATTTTCATGGCCTGTATAATGATGCCTGAATCTAGGGTTTACATGTGGTGTTTTTAGGCGTTTGAGTTACAGGAAAAATTGGATCAAGCAATGGTTATAGGGATATTCAGGAGGCAAAGACGAACACATTCATGTCCTTGGATGGTATTTTCATGGCCTGAGAGAGATTTTTGAAATGTCCTATGAATCTTCCTGCGGATAAAAATCCGCAGGTAAACGAACCAGAGTTTTGGAGAAGACGACCAGACGTCGCCCTCCCATTAGTCTATTTGAAAATACGCGCTTTTTATTTTTTTCCAGGCATAGTTAATTATTGTCCATATAACATTTGTTGTGTGTATCAATAACAAAGAAACAGGCCAGCTCAGTTGGTGGAAGCGCTATTGGAAATACCTTTGGGACCTGGGTTCGAATCCCAGGTCCCCCAAAACTTGATTGAATTTTTTTCAGGTAATCACACACAACGCTCAATGATTTGGTCCACCATACGCCTCAAGGATTCACCTGCCAGATGGCTTGCAAGGCAAATCCAATGATCCAGATTGGAGGTTCACCAAGGACCTTAGTCAATGCACGCCTAGCAAATTGGAAAAGTCAAACGAGGCTGGGACATTTTGGGCCTGGAGATTTACTCTTTGCACCACCAAATTGGGCCCAAACCCCCTGGGTTTATTTCTTTTCTCTCTTTCATATTTCTTTTTTAGTTAATTGTTATTAATTATTTTTATTATTACTAACTAATTTATTTTTCCTAATAAAATCAGAAAACATAAAAAATGTTATTTTTATTACTTTCATTATTTTATTTTGTAAATAAATCTTAATTAATTAACTTAGTTTTAAATAGGTGTAACATTTAATATTTTTTGCAATAAATTAAAATCAATTTAGAATATTAGGTTTTAATAATTTTGATCATTCTCATTTTATTTCCTTAATTAATAAAAACCCAAAAAATATTTTAATTTAATTAATTAATTCAATTATTAATTTAGATTAATTGTTAATTGAAAAAATAACAAAAATATGCTTTATTTAATAAAAAGGGTCAAAACCCTAAAAAACACTTTGATTCAATTTTCTCGCGCGCGTATAATTTTTTATCCATATTTCAATATTGTAACTGCTTCGAGAATGTAATAGTTTTTAAATTAGGATTTATTTATCGCTTTTGTTTACTTTTTGCAATTTAATTTTTTAAGGGTTTGTCTTTGGCTGATGTAAATACCCGACGCCTTGTAATAGCTTAGATTTATTTTCCACAATTTACATTCCACAACTATTAACTGTTAGATGTTTGATAAATAGGCAATGCATGACAAGATAAACCTTTAACCTAAAATCAACAGTAGCTCACCATGACATGTACAAAGATAAATAACTTAAAAACAATACACTTGCACATGTGCACTCTTAGGGTACACCTCACTTGGTTGCCTCGAACGTGGTCATTGAGTATAGGAAGTTTTAGAGGTCGCCCTCTTGTCCAAAGATCATAAGTTGCATCGAAACGGTTGCCTCGGATAAAAATGATCTAAGGCATTAGGGTTACCGCTAAGGCGTCCTAACGTTGCTTAAGTGACCACATACCCCTTAATCGAATTGACCTGAAAACTCCAACGATGGTGCTACCTACTCCTCAATAGTGGGATAGCACTGTCTAAAGGACATTTGCACAATTTAATTCCTTTTTGAGTAGGTAGATGTTCTTAAGTACTTGCTCCTTTTAAAAACAAAACAAAACTTTTCGCACTTACACCTTTCAAACAAAAACTCTTTTCAAACCCACAATCACAAAGAAAGGCAAACTTTTGAAAACATAATGAGAAAGTACCTAAGAGCCCGTGGATAACCACGGATAGAAAGGGTGCTAACACCTTCCCTTTCTATAATCTACCTCCCGAACCCGAGAAATATCTCAAAAAAGAATTTTTTTGTGCTTTTGTCCTTTCCTTGTTGGATAAAATAAAAGACAGTGGCTAATCTTGCTTACCGCGACATTTTGCAAAAACAAACACAAACGCGAACCAGCATTCCAAAACAGTCAGTTCTCATTCCCACCGATCACAGATGGTTCTTATCTCTATCTATTACATTATGCTTTAGGATAGTCCCTTCTTCTCCTCCCATCTTCTTTAATTTCAAAAATTATCTCCCTCCTTTTGAAAACTCTTCTTGTTTTAAACTTGAACCACTGTCATAATAAACTTGGACTTAGGTCCATGCATTTTTAAACATTTTCATAAGTAAACCCTGATCAACTTAATAATACTTTGACATTTTGTGAGAAGACTAAAAGCCAATCAATCTCATTTCAAACCATTTTTCCATTTTGGCTTTTATCTTTAATCTTTTCTCAAAAAAGATTGAACTCTTGTCAATCCTTGTAGTGATGCAAACAACCATACTTCTACAATATGTAGTGAAGAGAGATATTTTCTATTTGGGTGTTGAGTGAGGCATTGTTGATTTTAAAATCCAAGACATATCCTCCACTTTGAGATGATGCAAATTCTCCTTTCTCATGATTGTGGGTAGTAGGTATGTTTTCCACACGGACAATGACGATGATGTTTTATCTCATAAAACTAACCAACACATATGTGTTTTAAATTTTTTAAAAGAGGAACTATGTGTACCCTGACCCCCTATTGCATGAAAAGGTGGTACGTAGGCACTAAAAGTTCACAACCGCGGCGGGTGCAAAAATTATAAAATAAATATATTTCTTTTCTCACCTCCACCATCCATTTTTTATATACAATATTTTTTTTCATAGCCAAAATATACAGATTTTACAAAGAGGTTCATGCGGAGTATCGTAGAAGTTTAGGGTGCTAATACCTTCCCTTTTCATAACCAACCCCCCTTACCTTGAATCTTTCCCCCTCTTTTTGAGTTATTCGCTCTTTTCCCATTCCTTTGGAAACAATAAAGCGCGATGGCGATTTTTATTTTGATTTATACAAATTCTAGTCAATCCAATTGCTTAGTCTTGAACATTTCTACCGCTACACCTTGATATTGTCACAATTTTATTTTCGATTAAATTTGTCCTTCCTTCCTTTCGAAAATATGAGATTTGGGTAGTCCAATGGATTGAACATTGGTCAAATATTCAGTATAAAACTCAACCTCTTCTTTAACAATGTATCGTTCAACCATACAACCCTCTGGCCGACTTTGGTTTTTCACGTACCCTTTTAATATTTTCATATAACGCTTAACAAGGTACATCCATCTCATATAAGCTAGTCCGCACAATTGTGTCTCTTTCACAAGATGAACAACAAGATGTACCATAATATAAAAAAATGAGGGAGGAAAATATATTTCAAGCTCACACAAAGTAATAACTATTTATTTTTGCAATATTGGTAAGATCTTTTAATCGATCACCTTACTAAAAATTGACCTGAAGAAAAAATACAATTTAGTTATGGCGCTTCTTGCTTTTTCTGAAAAAATAGAACGTATATCCATTGGTAGAAAATTCTCCATTATAACATGGAAATCATGTGTCTTTAAACTCTTTAACTTGAGGTCTTTCATAGACACAAGTCTTCTAATATCTGAAGAGTAACCTTCTGGAACTTTAACTTCACTTAGAAAATTACATAATACTTTTTTCTCCTTTCTAGATAAAGTATAAGCAGCAGGCGGAAGATATGTTTGTGTTCCTTTCTTCATGGGTCCTAATTCAGTTTTTATTCCCATCTGTATCAAGTTATTTATTGCTTTAAGGTTATCCTTAGACTTTCCTTGTATATTGAGTAACGTACCAATAACACTTTCAAATACATTTTTTCCAATATGCATAACGTCAAGAAAATGTCTTACATACAACGACTTCCAATATGGAAATTAAAAAAAAAATTGACTACTTTTGCCACCCATCTTTGACAAGCGCATGTGCAAAAGGCTTGCCAAACTGAGTACTTATATCTTTCATCTTTTCAAAATTTTGGTCACCTGTCAACATAGGTGGAGCTCTATCATGTTCTGGATTTCCATTGAATGCATTTTTCCACCCACGGTAGTGATGATTAGAACTTAAGAATATACGATGATCGAGAAATACATTCTTTTGACAAAATTCCAGTCGCTTCCAATTTGTGTGTTCTTCACAAATAGGACACGCTTTTTGACCTTTAATGTTATACCCTGATATATTTCTGTATGCCGAAAAATCATTAATTGTGCCAAACAACATCGCCTTCAAATTAAAACTTTCTTTCCTATATCCATCATAAACCTCCACACCGTTCTCCCATAAAATCTTTAAATCTTCGATTAAAGGTGTCAAGTATATGTCTATGTCATTCCCTAGTTGGTTAGGTCCAGAAATTAACATAGATAACAGCATGTACTTGCGCTTCATACATAGCCATGGAGGTAGGTTATAAATCATAATAATCATAGGCTATATGGTATGTGAGATACTTTGAAGACCATACGGGTTCATTCTATCAGTAGATAATGCCAAGCGAAGGTTTCTTACTTCTCCTCCAAAATCAGGATAATCATTATACTATGGTGAATCTGTCGGATGTCGAAACTTTCCATCAATAATTTTTTCATCTGCATGTCAAGTCAACTGTCTTGCATTGGTTTCACTATGAAACACGCGTCCAAATATCAGAATTATAGGAAATTACCATAAGACTTTTGTTGGAGACAATTTTTTCTTATATCGAGTTAAACTACATTTAGGAGACTCATTTAACGATGCATATTTGTTTCTAAACAAAATGCAATAATTTGGACAAGCATGTATCTTATCATAGATAATTCCAATAGAGCACAACATTTTTTTGCCTCATAGGTTTTATTAGGTAGATCATTATCCTCCGAAAGCATATCTTTCATAAGGACTAATAACTCTGTGAAACTTTCATCCTATCATCCATTGCCCGCCTTTAAGTTGTACAACTTTAATACCGCAAACACTCTTGTGAATTTAGTGAAACCTTTATACAAAGGTTTCTCTGCATCGCTTACCAACCTCTCAAACATTTTGGGATAATCCTGAAGATCTACTTCAAGTTCTTCTGCAATCTCTTCGACACGATCACAATCGTATGTATCTGTGCCATTGTCGTCTGATGCATATGTCGTACTATCCCACGGTTCAATATTCTCGTTACTTTTCTCACCATGAACTATCCAACATATATAACTTCGACCAATTCCATTCCTCAATAAATGTGATTCCAACCCAACTGTGTCAACCTGACCCCCATAACAACAACCCAAGCAAGGACATTTCATTCTACTGGGGTTTTTGGCATGTTCAACAGCAAACTTAACGAATTCTAATACCCCATTCTCGTACACTTTTGACAATCGATTGGAAGACATCCATTTTTTATCCATGGTTTTACTACTAAGTAAGATAAACAAAAACACTATAATTAATCATGTAGCTATAACAAAAGAACAATTAATTATATGTAGAGAAGTCAGCAACTTCTGGAACCACACAGTGTAAGATTCTTGGAACGACCAGAATTTCACTCTTCACAGGAGAAATTGGAAATTGTGAAAGCGGCTATGAAATTGAGCAGTAACTACACATAAACAATTAGGTTCACTAATTTCATTTCAAACATGTTTAAAACAAAACGGGTTTTCAGTGTATCTTGTAATATATTCATTAACCTCATTTTGTAAACTCCTAACCTGAGATGCTAATATTTTAGAAAGACAAGCTATTGAATATCACAACTTTATCTCTGGTCTAATAACAAAAGAAAAACAAAACCAACATCATTTCTTAAAAAATATTTTTTCAACTTCAGAAAACAAAGGAACCTTTCACATAATGAAAAAGTTGATATTTTTAATCAACCAAAGAAAAATAGATGCATTAAAATAATTTAGACAAAAGAAATGATGATGATGCATTAAAATAACTTAAACATGTTCTTATGTCTAAGTTCTATTTTCTCTTTTATAAAGTAGTATAACTTATAATTTATACTAAAATAATTTGATTTTACACTGAGTTGGATGAAGATTTCGACCAAAGTACCTGGTATCTAAGTTGAGCTTCTGTGTTAGTTGAAGAATTCAACAAAAGCATCCCTAACAAAAGGGCTACTCCAAGTGCTTGAACTAGTCTTAACTTGTCAAAATAGTCTTTGCTTCTTGATCTAAATGTTCTCCTTGAAAGAATCACGAATTGGTCCAACCAACTCAATGTCCACTCTTTCTTAACCTTAATGCATCATCACTAGAAAAGAGAAGTTTGACATAAGAAAATAGATGCATTAAAATAACAACAAACTCTTATGAATCGTGATTCTCACGATTTTAACAACAACAACTACAACAATATATGAAAACAAAGATGAATCGCGTTGAAGAACTTACAGCAATATATGAAAATAGATGCATTAAAATAACAACAAACTCTTATCAATCGCGATTCTCACGATTTCAATAACAATAACTACAACAATATATGAAAATAGAGATGAATCGCGTTGATGAGTCGAGGAAAAGAAAACAGAACTTACAGGGTTATGAATCATGTTGAAGTTATGAATAGCTGTTGCAGAGAAATTGCGTTGAAGGTCTGACGGTTAATGGATGAAGGTTGCAGAGAAATTTGAGAGAATGTTCGAAATAGAGATTCGTGTTGCAGAGAAATCTATTTTAAGAGAATAACGAAAACGTTTGAGTTTTAGGGTTTTCGTTTTTCTTATTTATAAATAAGACATTAATGACCTTAGGCAGCGCTTTGTAGAAAGCTATTTCTGATGTATTACCTTTAGTAGCGCTTTCTCATTAAAAAGCACTTTCTGATGTATGCCCTAAAGCAGCGCTTATATGATGCGCTTTCTAAACACATCCTTTAGCAGCACTTTGTAGGTATGTATGGCCTTAAGCATTGCTTCTTAAAAGTGCTTTCTAAAGTAGGTCTTTAGCAGCGCTTTTTCTCAAATTTCTTTTAAAGTTATAGCAGCACTTTCTAAAGTAAGCATTTAGCAACGCTTTGGGCCTACGACAGTGCATTCTACTATTGGGCCTATAGCAGCGCTTTGAGTTTAGGCAGCGCTTCTAGAATTTTTTTTTATTTCAATTTTAATTGACCTTAGGCAACGCTTTCATAAAGTGCTGCCTAAAGTGTGGCTTAGGCAGCGCATTTTCTTAACTTTAGGCATCACTTTTTTCCAAAGCGCTGACTAATATATATAATTTAAAATTTAAAATTTTATCGTGACATATAGCAGCGCTTTGATATAGAAGCGTTGTCTAAAGTGCGCTGCCTAAAATCTGTTTTGGCGTAGTGAATATTAAGTATCTTTGGCATCTTAAAAATGTTATTTAAATCTATCTCCCAAGTAACACCACAACATAAGATAAAACTTCAGCAGAAACCTGATCACAATGCTCTTCACTTAATGGCATTCCAGGAACAAATCTTTCTGAAGCCTCAACACTAGAGACACAAAGAGCTACCAGATGTTTTGCAGCATAACACAAATCAAAAACATCCTCAACCCCTTAGTCACACCTTAACTGCTCTTGTACACAATCACTACAGTCCTGGTGACATCAGAATAGCATAGGTTTGAAAATAAATCAAACACGCAACTCAGAGACACAGAAACTCGCTACCACAGAACCATCCTTGAACATCATTGATCATGTTATCACAAATAATCCATACTCCAACTTCAAGGGATCTTCCAGCCAACAATATAGATTGTTCAAGTTCTAAAAACATGCATTATGTCATAACATTTGATAAGACATCATACACACATGTATCATCATCAGCAGTTGCAACAGAAGCACAACAACTTTGGGAGCAAGACGGTCTTTATCATATTTAAGTGATCCTTCACCTCTTGACTCTATCAAATAGCCTCTAGTACTCCTTGAATTTTTCACGTGTTCTAGGAGTGTTACCTATGAACTCTAATACCATCGCCTCTGAATATGTCCTCATCAAATCAGTCCTTTACAGAGATCTTTTGTTCACTAGTTATCCTTTCTTATCCATCGAAACAGAAAGTATCTTCCCCATATCTCACCCAGAATAAACAGGATGCCTGCTCTGATACCAATTGAAATTATGGTATTCAGATAACATGTGTCTTAAAAGATGTCGAGACACCTTTCTCTAAATTTGCACATTATGAATAATATGAATGATAAACACAGTGCAGAAAAAATAAAGAACATAAGGAATTGTTTACCCAGTTCGGTGAATCGACACACCTACTCTGGGGGCTACCAAGCCAAGAAGGAAATCCTCTATCAGTAGTACTAATTCAAAGATAAACTCCCCCATTTACAACTTATCACTTAATCCCTTCCCAGTGCAACTTCTACCTAGGAACTCCTAGATATGACTATACTCACTCACTACCAATCACCGCAGTGATATCAACTTAATAGACAACAATAACTTGAAAGACACTCTTCAAAGACACATAACCATTTTTTCTTTCAAGCTTATGAATTATTAACGATAAGTACAACTCAATAGAAACAGTCCTGCTCTTATATCAAGATGATATTAGAGAGGCTCACAATTCACACAGTCTAACTCTACTATAGAATGGACCACAAAGAATGATCTAAACCCTAAAAATCTTCTATCAAAACATGGCTTAGATAACCTATTAGGTTTTGAAGCATACTTTAAATATATATTTGATATGCATGGGCTTGGACTCTTTATCGCATATCTAAAATAGTAACTGCAAATTATTCTCCTCAATTTTAGGACTTCAAACCATTGTTCCTAAAAACTCTCCATAAATAGTAACTAAGGATTCTCCTTGAAATCAATTTTAATATCTTAGTCCTCCTAATATACACCGCCTAGGATAGTATAAGATTCCTACAGTATTCTCCTTGATTTAAAACATGAAACTAGTCCAGGCCCACAACTGAAGCAGTCACGATGTCGAAAGGCTCTGCATAGGACATCTTGTCAGACATGTTGCTTCAACATGTTTCTTCAAATAAGAAACTTCTTATTTTTTTGTTCCAATTACATTGGCTTTATCAAACATAATGTCAATCATAAAAATAGAGAATTAACAAAGGTATTTTGGGGGTGGACCCACTGGTGTAAGTTAGACTTGGGAACGTGAGGATCAGATGAGAAAGTCTTATCCAATGTTGTTTCCGCCAGGTAATTTTAGAGGGTGGGAATTATTTTAAGTAGGGGAGAGTTGTAAACCCCAAAATTAATTAGATTGTTTATTTATATATTAAATTTATTTATGATGAGTATTTGTGACGTATTTGTGAGTGTGAGCAATCCCTTCATATAAATGGTTTTGAATGATAGCAAATATATGTGAAATAATCAATGAATGTTACCTACATGTGTGCATTGTAAAAATATAGTATAACATATTTAAAATGAGTTAAGAATGTGTTTTACACATAAAACACAGTTATGAGTTGACACAAACAGCTTTTCATCGACGTATACTTAAGCAAAGAATTATAAAAGCGATTATGCTTCAGTATGAGTCGACACATCCATGTTATGCATCGAATCATAACATGTTGATGCCCTTGGAATGCAACATTTAACCTATATGCTTTGTTACATAACTTCATGCATCGACACATAACATGTTGATGCCCCTGGAATGAAACCTTTAACCTTTATGCATCGATACATAACTTCATGCACATAATATGTTGATGTCCCTGAAAACATTTTTGAACTTTTATGCATCGATACAAAACATCATGCATCGACTCATAACACGTTTTGTCTTCAAAAATCAAAAGTTCAATCCAGTATGTGTCGACACATATGTGTTATGCATCGACTCATGTAAAATGGTTGGTTTTGTAATATGTTGTAATATTTGTTTGCATCTAATCATAACAACATGTATCGACTCATTTTGTGTTACATAAATAACATGAGTCGACTCATGCTAATGCGCATTGACTCATAATACGAATTACTGTCTCTAACTGTTTTCTGTTACATATATAAGTAAGTTTTTTCAGCAGAAAACAACACGACACATATTACAATTGTGTGCATCAATTTTGAGCAGCAAGAAGCCTGAAAGATACTTCATCTTCATCATCTTCTCAATCACCTTAATTCAACAACAACAACGAAAATCAAACATCTTTGTTCAATTGGATTAAGAGATAATGTTCAGTTGTGCATTCAAGGGATCTCAACTGGGTTGAAGATCCTGAAGGGGGCTTTGAGGAAAAACCAAGGGGTTTGTCCTTCAAGAACAGACGTGTTCTTGAGGGTTTGTTAGTCACAGTCGCACAAGTCAGATTCAGCCATAGCGGGGGTTTAGAAATAAGAGGGATTTTTGCAAACAGGTCGTGGAAGCGGAGGATCGGTTATGGATCTTGCAGGGAATCTTGATAAGGCTCGTATCAAGTGGAGGTTCTTACAAGAAGTAGAAGATCTTAGGGATTTCTGTCAGTCTGTGTAGTGTAACCTTGTATTCAAACATTCAGCAAAATTGTTATAAGAGTTCTCAATTTCAATTTTGGAATTGAGAGGGAGACGTACCCACACGCGAGGACGACAGTGGGGAACTTCCTTACCAAACTGCTTGCGTATTGTTCTTTCTTTCTCTCTATCTCTTTACATTTTCCGCAATTTTGTGATTCAATTGGCCTGCTGTGTTTTCTGTTTAATGATAAAATAGTGGTTCAAATACTTTCATCAAATCACCATTATTAATCATCAAACAAACATACGCCAACCATTTGACAAAATTGCTTACAAGTTTTAATTCATTGGAAACATTGTTCTAGTGATAAGTGCATTAAAAACGTTAAGTAATATGTGTTTAAGATGCGTCTATTTCATACTAATAAAATCCAGTAAGTTTATTGCATGTCCGGTTTTCTAGTAGTTAGTTCGAAATAGACGGAAGTTGATTTTGGACTTACTTTTTCGCTGCTTTTAATAAACTTTGATAAAATATTTTAAATCATTAAAGAATAAGGAGGTGATCTATTCACCCCCCCCCCTCCCGATCACTTGCCATACCATCTAACAAGTGGTATCAGAGTGCCGGTTAGCTGGTGCTTTGTGTCTACTAGTAACGATATGGCCTTTGAACCAAATGGGGCGTATAATATAGCTCTTATTTTCAATGGTGAAAAATATGGCTACTGGAAAGACTGCATGCGAGTACACATAAATTCCATTGACGGGAATGTATGGACTGCCATTCAGAATGGTCCTTTTCAAATTACCATGAGGAATGATGCAGGTGCAATAGTACCTAAACCTGAGGATCAATGGAATGAAATAGATGAAAAGAAGTGGTTGTGCGATTGGTGAGGCAGAAATATGATAATCTCAGCACTTGGTGTTGATGAGTATTATAGGGTGTCTCATTGCACGTCCGCTAAAGAAATGTGGGATGCTTTAGAAATTTCCCATGAGGGCAATAGTGAAGTTAAACAGTCCCACATTAACACACTCAATCAAGAGTTCGAGCTATTTCGCATGAAACAAGAAGAATTTGTCTCCGACATGCAAAAGAGATTCGTTCATCTTGTGAGTCGTTTAAATGCACTTGGAAAACCTTTTTCCAATGAAATTGCTACTAATAAAATTTTGAGTTGTCTTATCAGGGAATGGAAACCTAAAGTAACATCTATCAAGGAAGCCAATGACCTCACTACGCTTACCATTACAACTCTGTTCGACAAGCTGGAAGAACATCAACAAGAATTGGAAAGTCTTGAAAAATATGAAAACAAGAGTAAGAAAGAGATGAATAAAGATAGGGAAGGTGAGAAGAAGTCAATAGCTCTAATGGATTCTAGCTCCAAGTCCTCAAACAAAGATCAAGATGATAATGACTCAACTAGTGATGAAAATTCTGATGATGAAGAAATGGGACTTTTTGTTCAGAGATACAATAGGTTTATTCGAAAAAATGGAATCAAGCACTCCGATAAGAATCTCATAAGCTTTCTAAAACAATCCAAAGAGCCAATGAAAAAAGAGAATAAAAAGAAAGTAAGTAAAGGACATTGCTACAATTATGGTAAATTTGGACGCTACAAACCGGACTGTCCAAAGATGAAAAAGGACAAAGGAAAAGCTCCACCAAAGAAGTTCAATAAACAAAGAAGAGCTTACATTGTGTCGGAAAGTGATAGTGATTCATCAAATGATGACAATTCAAGTGATAGTGATAAGACTGTAAATTTATGTCTCATGGTACACACCAAAAATCAGTCCTACCACAAGAAAAACAACCACGACAAGCAAGTAAGACAAGCATATCCTAACAACTTTTCTTCTATGTCTCTTTCTGAACTAAAAATAGCTTTTGAAAAACTGCAAAACAAAGTTGAAGATGCTTTTAAGATATTATCCTCCGATAATCAAATATTTTCATTCTTGGAGAGTAAAGTCTATAAAGCTGGGGAAAAAACTTAAAATGTCTAAAAGCTAGTATTGCAGAAAGTTCAAATGATAAGGATGTTAGAGGATGTATTCCTAGAAGGGAATGTGAAGTTTGTCATATTTGGCAACAAGAGGTTAGAACTCTTAATGCCAAATTGGAAAAAGCTTTACAGCCCAAGGTTACTGTTGTAACCAAAATTTTCACTCTCATTTCTCAAGTAATCTCTCACAAGATCTCCTTTGGTTCAAGACTGCATAAGGGTTGATCAGCTCAAGACACCTCCTCAAACATTGATGACTGAAAATTAGGGTTTGGGATTACACAAGGATAAATGGACTTTTAATGCCTCATATTACTTTCATGGATCATTTTGTACTCTCAAGATTGCTCATGTCAATTTTCAAGTCTTAGATCACATTTTTGCTCAGTCAATTGATCAGTTGACCTAAAATCAGTTGTATTGGAGAAAAACTCAACTGTGGTCAATTTACAGTCAAACTTTATAATTTTTGGTCCATATCAACATTATGAACTCACATATGTCATTTGATCAAGTTTGGATCCCAATTCCTCAAGAAATTTGATCAGATCATCAAAAGGACAAAATGGTTAAAATTAGGGTTTTGACTGAGAAAGGGCAATTTCTGATTTTGGACCTAGCAAATGATTGTTTGGTTAGAGACATGATCTCAAGGATTCAAATTATTAATTTTGACCTAATGACATTGCTCAAAACATTCCTCAAGATCAATTGATTGACAGATGAATTTTCAGTCAACTGATGAAAAGTCAACTGTACACTGAAAAGTCAAACTTTAACTTTTTGGTCAAAATCAAGTGTCAAAGATCACAATTCATCAAAACATGTCAAAATATTAAACTTGTTCATCAAGAAATCAAAAATTCAAGATTTCATTTTGAAAGTCAAAATTTCTAAACTTAGAAATTTTTCCAAGTGTTGAAAACTTCATATTTTTTCACAACTTTGAGTCAATTTTCCACCATGATGCAAGATGATTCAAAGGAAACTTCCAACATGAAAATTTTAGATCTCAATAAGATCTAAAACATTGTATAACACAACTTCTCCTAGAAATGCATGGATTTCAAGTTATGATTTTGTGAATACATGTTCATGAAATTTGAAAACTTAGTGAAATTTTGCCCTAGTTTAGGCAGGATTTTAACCTAACTTCATGGAAATTTTTCACATAGTTCTAAGATTAATTTTCAAAAATTTCCAACATAAAGGTTGTAGAGGATGTTACAAGCTTTCCAAAATATCCAAGAACTCATTAAGATCGTGTTTTAGCAAGGAGAATCGAAGACAAGAAGTTAGGGTTTTCAAACTTGAATTACAAGCCATTTTGTGAAGAACACATGAACCAAATCCATGCTAGGCTGCATAATATTTGCTTTGCAGGCCTCAAAATTGTTTGTCACTCCATAATTAAATGTTTACACAACTGTTAGAGCTTTGATCCAAGCATTTCAGCCATTATCCAAGTTGCATTTCCATTTATGGCACAAAGTTACCATTCCATTCTTGAAAAGTTGCTTTAATCACAAAGTCAACTTGTCTTGAGCTTCTAACTTGTTCTTTCTATACACACAATCCCTATAAACAAAAATCAATGTGTCTAAGGCCTCTTGGAACTCAGAACATGCTTGTACAATACTTGGAGATTTGTCTTTTCACTTTTCTTCAAAAGCAAGTTATAGAGCCAAAAGGCTAAAACTCAGAGGTCTTGAGTGAATTTGAGAAAAAACATTTTCCATACATATACACAAGTCTATTGCAAGCAAAGGCACGATTTGAAACACTTCCAAACTCCCTGAAAACTCAGATTGCACAAAAAACTCCATTGTTGTGCAGAACCTAACCACAAACTCCCATCTCTTAAATCACTCGTGCGTTTCTTCTCCAAATCATCTCAAAATCTTTTTTACTTCAAATACAACTCATCCCAATCCCTGTTCCTAAACTGTAACTCTATCTTCATCAACTTCCATAGCCAAAAACAGAGCATTGCAGTTAGACTTCTCCAAACCATTCCAGCCACTCTCAACTCAAGCTAAGAATTGCATTAGCTTCCTAGAGACTCAAGGAAGCTAACCTGATCATTGCAGCACCTTGAATCAAGCTCAAACTCATTTCACGATTTCCAGTTTTGAGGTATTTTTCTTGAACTTCTATATTCACATTTAAGCATTATTAGGCTTGAATTTGTGAAGATAAAATATAGACATCATTGCCCTGAAACTATACATGTCCATAGAGTTGATTTATGTTGCTTGAGTGGGGATAATTTTGAGTTTGAATCTCTGAAAATATTTAGGTCAGAATTTGGTACTGTTAGAAATTCATGCTCATCTTTGAGAATTATCTTAAGTGATTCACATATTCAAAATCGTGAGAAAATTTCTAACAAGTTTGATGTAGGAAGTTTTGTGAATGTATGAGAAATGAATGAGTTACAGGTCCTTTGGCTGGATATTGAAGATGAAGTTCATTCAGGACAAAACTTATGTTACATGTTTATTGTTTTGTTTAAGTTAACGGATGTATCACCACCCCAATGGTTAAAGCGCACGCCTATCACCTATGAGACCCGGTTCGAGCCCTAGTGGTACCCTTTTGTGCATTTTTCACATTTTTACTCCTTTTTTTGTTTGCATCCAGCGTCTCGGCCCTTTTTGTTGGGGTTTTCATTTTTTTGATTCTTCTAACCCCCTGTTTGCTTATACACTCCTGGCCAACCTTTTATTTATTTCATTTATTTATTTTCTTATTTTATTTTATTTACATTTCATTTTTATTATTATTATTTTATTAGTGATAAAAAATCCAAAAAAATAGTATTATTATTATTTTCACATTTATTTATTTTATTTATAAAAACAAAAAGACTAAAAAACATTTTTTTTCTTAAAGCAAATTAATTTCTTTTCTTAAATAATTAATATTTAGATAATCAGGTTTAATTATTATATTATCCTCTTGTAAATTAACATTAAATTAGGATTTAGGTTTCTTTTAATTATTAATTTTCACATTATTATTATTAATTTAAAACTTTTCATAAAAAAACCTAAAAAATCTTTTTTAGTCAATTTCTTTTCTTAATTAGTTTAAGTTAATTTTATTTAATTTTCATTAATCATTTTCTTAATTAGGTTAAAACCCTTTCATGAAAACCAAACAAAAATCATTTCTTTTTTTCATTTTGCATTTGTACATTATTTTTCAATTCTTGTATATTTATTCAATATGGTCGTAATAGATAATTAGGTTTAATTTTCTTGCAAAATCCCCATTTGTAAATTTGTACACCCCCTCCCCTAATGATTTAATAGCTTAGTATTTTTACTTTCCCCAATTTATCGCTTTATATAAATGCTAGTAATTAGGATTTTGTATGAAAAGATAAAATCAACAAGTTAGCAAATCCTAATTCAAGATAAACAAGCATGTAAATCCAACACATTTGCACACTTGCACCCTTAGGGTAATTCCATTTTGTTGCCTTACCAAAATGGCCATGTTATGCATGTGAGATATCTTAGCCAAAAGAAATCAAAAATACAAGATCATAGTCCCTCGATGGCGCTATCAAATGTTGCCTTTCAAAATGATCTTAGTCCCTCAAAAAGAAATGCTAAGATATCTCACAACATTTCTATCATGACTATACGATGACCCACGCCCATCCATTTACATCCAAAGATATGGCTTCTTACCAAATCAATGGTAAGATAGCAATATCAAAGGAAAGGAGTAAATGAACTAAGACTTTTGAGTAGGTAGATTGTTCCTAATTGCTTGCTCAATTTCAAATCAAACACTCTTGCTTATTTTCAAAGCAAACACCAACACTTTCAAAAAATTCTCAAAACATTTTCCAAACTTGAAACATTCTCAAAACATTTTCCAAACTTGAAATATTTTCAAATGATCAACACTTTGTATACGCTCTTACGAACGAGAACTATTACAAAGTTTGCCTAAAGGATGGTACCTTTGCAAAATACTTTCAAAACCACACAAAGCATATTTTCAAACAAAAGCAATTGATCTAGTAAGCAACTAAGAGCCCATAGATAACTATGGATGAAATGGGTGCTAACACCTTCCCTTTTCATAATCTACCCCCCGAAATCAAGAAATAATCTCAAAGGTCTTTCCTGTTCTTTTCAGCCTTTCCTTTTGGATAAAAGAAAAGTCGGTGGTGACTCTTGCTAACCGCAACATTTGCGATAAAACACAAAACATCCAAGACAGTTCTCCCACCGTATCACAGAACTGGCGACTCTGCTGGGGATAACTTAAAAGTGGGGTTACCTTAGAGCTAGATCACCTTTACTTGCTTTCATTGATTGATTTGTTTGATTTACATTTTTGGTTCCTTGTTTGGGCTTGTTCTAATCCTCTACCCGAATTTGGAGATACCTTATAGGTAAGTAGAAATACATTGTGGAAACTGTGTGGGGTATACCGACATGGTCTAAGAAATAGCTACATTAGTGTAACATATTTGTGGGTACCGGTAGCCCTTGAGTAGTCAAGGAGAATACGGGGCCGCTGAGTGATGTCATGAAGCACTAACTGACTTTTAGAACCTTTACTTGACCAACTTGGCCATTAGGACATAGTGAGATGACCGAGTTTGGTGCAGTCCGAAGTTGGTAGATACTTGATACTACACTCATTGAGGTTTTATTTTCAGGATATTTCGGTCGCCGTGAAAAAGGCTTGCGCTGAAACAATGCTCGAGAAGACAGATCAGTGATATTGAGATTCCTTAGAACCCGGTTACTATTTATAGGACAGGTTTGAGCCAACTAAACTTCAAGAGGATACTTACCTATGAGACTCCATGCAAGCCTAAATCTAAGGACTTGTTTGCCTTGTTTGTATATATTTACTTATACATAACATCATAAACATCATAACATCATACTCATTCTCACTAACCATTTCAAGGATCTTTGGGATTTATCTTTGTTCTGTTTTGTAGGACATGGCTTCTATCCGCAGGAATACTATCCAAGTAATGGTCGCCTCCTAAACTTGGTCACCTCCAATACTGATGAAGATATGATGAAGGTGTTGTTCCAATTCTTTGATCCTCTACACCATTTCTTCACTTTTCCCGATTATCAACTTGTTCCTACTCTAGAAGAATTCTCACAACTCTTGAGGATTCCCTTTCTCAATAAACTACCCTTCAACGGTACAGAAAGAGATCCAAAATCTGAGGATATTGCCCAAGCACTACACTTGCCACAATCTGATATCACAACTAATTGGGAAACAAGGAGTGGTGTCAAAGGTTTCTTAGCCAAGTTCTTGTTTGAGAAAGCTCAAGATTGTTGGAACTCTTTGGACATACAAGCTTTTGAAGAAATATTGGCCCTTCTCATCTATGCGATGGTTTTGTTTCCAAACCCTGACCAACTCATAGATGTAAACACTGTCAAAATATTCATGTCTCGTAACCAGGTGCCTACCTTGTTAGGAGATATCCTACATTCTTTTCACTCTCGCACTATGAGGAAGAGAGGAATCCTCATGTGTAGCACTCCTCTCTTGGAAAGATGGTTTATTTCATAGCTTCCCCGATCTATGTTAAAGAACGAGCAAGGTTCGATATGGTCCCATAGGTTGATGACGCTCAGACATTTAGATGTTCATTGGTGTTCCCGATCCTTGGAGAATGTTACTATCATCGACCGTTATGGTGAATTCCCTAATGTCCCTTTACTTGGAATTAGAGGAGGTATCACTTACAACCCTTGCTTAGCCTTACGGCAGTTTGGTTATGCCCGAAAGGATGGTCCACATGAGATGCTCATCCAAGGAGTGGTGTTCGACTACGAGAGCAACGATCAAAGCTACCGCCAGAGGCTTATACGAGCTTGGAGGATGGTGAGCAAGGTGGATAGTAATACGTTGGGACACAAGAATTCCATTCCCCTCGAGCCTTACCTTAAGTGGGTACGAGCTCGTGCTCAGAAACTTGTGATGCCTTATACCTCCATCTTACCAATTATCATGGAACCTGTGGTTGAATAAGATGTTCCCTACACTGTCCTCTACCCTGACATGCCAACTTCTCTCGAAGACTTGCAAAAAGGATGGATTCAGCTAAAGGAATAATGAGATACTTTCGAAGCTCAATCCTATGCTAGTGAGTCTAGGAGCTTATGAAGCAGCTACAAGAAGAGCAAAGTGTGAACGCCTACCTTGCACCGAAGAGGATGCGTTTAGTGTTTTTTATCTTAGAGAGTTATTTTGTAAGCCCAAGAGGCATGTTGTAATATTTTCAAACTAATTAATGAAAATTGACGTTTGTTCACTCTTTTGTCTATACAAATTTAAATTTCAATAAATCCTTGAAATCATTTGCATATACATCTCCCATGCATCATAACATGACAGGTTTTTGCATAACAAGTTCCTTATCTTTTTGTTGTTTATTTCAGCAAGATGGATCTATAGAAAACTGTGAAGGATCTTCAGGCACAAAACTCTAAATTCCAAGAGACTCTACTGGCCTTAGCCAAGGGGCAGCAAGATATGATGGTATTGTTGGTAGTTAAGAAGAAGCCCAAGAAGAAAGCTCTACTCAACATGGGTAGAAGGTTCAAGGAGACAGTCCGTCAGATCCCGGTAGGGGAAGACTCATCTAAAGAAGACGAGAATCAGATTGGTGAAGTTAAAAGTACCCGAGCTGACTGTGTTAACGATCAAGCGTCTAATGATGATTATTTTGACGAGCAGTATCCACCCGCAGATGTCGAGTATAAGCAGTTAGAAGACAGATTGAAAGCTGTTGAAATCCAAGTTGTCCTCGGTTTAGATTTTAATGATTTGCGTTTGATCTATGGAGTTGTTATCCCCCACAAATTCAAAATACCAGTATTTACAAAGTACGATGGAGTTTCCTATCCAAAACTTCACCTGAAATCCTATGTGCGCAAGATACAGCCGCACACTGCTGATAAGAAACTTTGGGTTCACTTTTTCCAAGAGAGCTTGACCGGAATGCAACTTGAATGGTTTTATCAGTTAGATGGTTCCCGTATCAATACCTGGGAAGAGTTAGCTACCGCATTTTACCATTAGTACGAGTATAACACCGACTTAGCGCCAACGAGGGTTCAGTTGCAAGATATGACTATGGGGAAGAACGAAGGATTTAAAGAATATGCACAAAAGTGGAGAGACCTTGCTAGTAGGGTTCAACCACCCTTGACTGATAGGTAGCACATTAACATGTTCATGGGCACTTTATCTGGTCCCTTCTTTAATCTGTTGGTTGGCTTCTCCTCCTCTGGATTCATCGAGTTAATCTTAATTGGTGAAAGAGTTGAAAGCGGCATCAAAAGTGGGAAGATCTATGTGGCATCTACCTCCACTTCCAATCCTATCAAGAAACCTTTTCCTGCAAAGAAGGAAATCAATGTTGTGTATGGGGAAAGGGCCCGTACCAAGAAGAATGATCACCCGTCTGTTAATGTTGTCTGAATCTCCAATCCAACTCCTACTCCAAGACCATCTGCAAATCATTAATGTTTTGAAACTCCGAGAAGACAATTTATGAGGTTAGGTATGTCACTGTCTCAAGCCTTAAAACACTTGCTCAAGGCTAATATGGTGACATTGCGCAACCCTCCTGCCAACCCTGATACCTCTTCGCCAAAGTATAATCTGAACGCTAAATGTGCTTACCACTCAAGCAGCCTCGGGCACGAGACTGACCAATGTTGGGCCTTGAAGAACAAAATCCAGGATTTTATCGATAACAAGAATATTGAGTTCGATCCTCCTCCAACTCCGAATGTAATCACCACGCCTATGTTGAAGCATGACAAGGGTGTCAATGAAGTCAACGTTGTGGGTGATTCTGATGAAGAAGCTGCATTTGAAGATTGGGTGTATCCTATAACAACGGAGCTGAAGAATTGGCATGCAAAGGACTTTGTTCCCATCTCCTTCATTGAGGAGTAATCTACTTGTTATTGCTTTTCTTTCAATTCAAGAACATTTTATCTGTAATATTTAACAATGACTTTTAAGCCATGTGTCTGGCCCGGGGAACTATGGTCCATTTGTCAAGGGTTTTATTTATGTTCATCTAATCATATGATCATTCAAAATAAATAATTGGACTCTTTTGCATTCAAATCTTTGTGTTCATTGTCTTTCATTTCTTACATTTTTCAAAATAGCCATGTATCTTACGTGCACACACACACTCTTGCAGGTCCTCATCCACTCTGGATCTTATTGCTAATGACTCTACTATTACCGATTATTAGTTCTAATGTCCAATCAACCAAGTCGAAGACGAAGGTGAGGAAGATTATGAAATACCGGGAGAACTAGCCAGACTTATTTTACAAGAGGAAAAAGCTATTCAGCCGCACGAAGAGTCAGTTGAAGTCATCAATCTGGGTACTGAGGCAGATAAGAAGGAAATCAAGATCGGTGCTAACTTGGAAGATAGTGTCAATAGTAGGTTGGTTCAAATGTTGCATGATTATGTGGAACAATTTGCTTGGTTGTATAAAGATATGCCAGGGTTGGATACCGACATCGTAGTTCATCGTCTGCCAACAAAAGAAGAGTGTCCTCCTGTCAAACAAAAGGTTCCTCGCATGAGGCCTGATATGTCTGAGAAAATCAAATTTGAGGTAATGAAACAATTTAATGCAGGGTTCCTAGCTGTGACATCCTATCCCCAATGGGTTGCCAATGTGGTACCAGTGCTAAAGAAAGACGGAAAAGTTCGCATGTGCGTAGACTATAGGGATTTGAATAGGGTAAGCCCCAAGGAGGACATCCCTCTACCATACATTGACGTTTTGGTTGATAATACTGCTCAACATAAAGTCTTCTCTTTCATGTACGGTTTCTCCGGCTATAATTAGATAAGGATGGCTCCCGAAGATATGGAGAAGACAACTTTCGTTGCGCAATGGGGCACCTTCTGCTATAAGGTCGTTCCGTTTGGACTAAAGAATGTAGGGGAAACATATCTAAGGGCTATGGTAGCCTTGTTTCATGACATGATTCATCATGAAATAGAGGTCTATATGGATGATATGATTGCCATATCACAAACTGAAGAGGAACATCTCGATCACCTGTACAAACTATTTGAAAGGCTGAAAAAGTACAAGTTGAGGTTAACCCTAACAAATGCACATTTGGAGTATGATCTGGAAAGCTTCTAGGTTTTGTTGTCAGTAGTAAAGGCATTAAAGTCGATCCTGCCAAGGTAAAGGCCATCCAAGAAATTCCAGTCCCTCATTCTGAAAAAGTAATTAGAGGATTCTTGGGTCGTCTTAATTACATCGCCCTCCATATCACACTTGACTGCTACTTGTGAGCCAATCTTCAAACTCTTGAAGAAATATCAACTAGTCAGATGGAATGATGAATCCCAAGCTGCATTCAACAAAATTAAAGAATATCTACAAGAGCCTCCTATTCTCATGCCTCCAGTTGAAGGAAAACCCTTGATCATGTACTTGACAGTACTATAGAACTCTATGGAGTGTGTTTTGGGCCAACATGACGAGCCTGGCCGAAAAGAGCATGCTATTTACTACCTGAGCTAAAAGTTTACCGACTGTGAAACCAGATATTCACTGCTCGAGAAAACTTGTTGCGCTCTGGCATGGGCTACTCGCCGGCTAAGACGGTATATGTTGGCTCATACCACTTTGTTGATTTCTAAGATGGACCCAATCAAGTACATCTTCGAGAAACCTGCTCTCTCCGGATGGATAGCCAGGTGGAAAATGATCTTGACTGAGTACGACATCCAGTACACCATGCAGAAAGCCATCAAAGGAAGCGTACTAGCAGATCATTTGGCCCATCAAGCTGTTGATGATTATCAGTCCATGAACTTTGACTTCCCTGATGAGAACATCATGCCGGTGACTGACTGTGCAACACCTGGACCGTATGACGAACCTGAACAAGGATCCCGATGGACTATGGTCTTCGATGGGGCTTCCAACGCCTTGGGGAATGGATTTGGTGTTGTGATCATATCTCCTGAAGGTTGCCATACTCCTTTCACTGCCAGATTATGCTTCGATTGCACAAACAATATGGCTGAGTACGAAGCGTGCATCTTAGGTTTGAAAGCTTCCATCGAATTGAGAATCAAGCAATTGAATGTGTTTGGGGATTCCGCTTTAGTGATTAGCCAATTAAAATGAGATTGGGACACTAAACACCCTAATCTCATCCCTTACAAGGAACTTGTCCTATCCTTGATTCCTCACTTTGAAGAGATCACATTTGAGCACTTCCCTATGGAAGAAAATCAGTTGGCTGACACCTTGGAAACCATGTCTTCAATGTTCAAGGTCATATGGGACAACGAAGCCTCTATGATTACAATTGAAAGATTCGAAGAACCTACACATTGTTGTGCGCTTGACACTGACGCAGAAAAGCCATGGTACCATGAGGTGATGATATGTCTTGAAGCACAAGAGTATCCCAAGGGAGCATCCATCAACGGCTGAAAGTTCTTACAAAGATTTGCAGCCAAATTCTTCCTAAGTAACGGAATATTGTACAAGCGCAACCATGATTCTACTCTACTCCGATGTGTGGACAAGAAGGAGGCAGAGGAAATTATGGAAGACATGCATGATGGTCTCTTTGGGACTCACTCAAGCGGACATACGAGGGCTAAGAAAATCTTGAGAGCTGGCTACTATTGGTCAACAATGGAGACTGATTGCCATCAACACTCTAGAACTTGTCACAAATGCCAAATCTATGCTGACAAGGTACATGTGCCTCCTATCCCTTTGAACGTCATGACCGCTCCGTGGCCATTTTCAATGTGGGGCATTGATATGATTGGAGAGATTAAGCCAACTGCTTCTAATGGACATCGCTTCATTTTTGTCTCTATTGATTATTTCACCAAGTGGGTCGAAGCCACCTCATTTTCCTCAGTCACCAAGAATGTGGTAGCCAGATTCATCAGACACAACCTCATCTACCGATATGGTATCCCCGAAAGGATCATCACCGACAACGGGACTAACCTCAACAATGCTATGATTATTGATATTTGCACTCAGTTTAAGATCAAGCATCACAATTCATCTCCATATAGACCTAAAATGAATGGCGCAGTCGAAGCAGCCAACAAAAATATTAAGAAGATTGTGTAGAAAATGGTAGTAACCTATAAGGACTGGTATGAGATGTTACTGTTTTCTCTACATGCTATCGTACTTCATTTAGAACATCAACTGGGGCAACTCCCTTTTCTTTGGTCTATGGCATGAAGTTGTTTTGCCAGTGGAGGTTCAAATTCCCTCACTAAGGATTATGAACGAGGCAGGCTTAGGCGAAGACGAGTGGATTCAAATAAGATTGGATCAACTGAACTTGATCAACGAAAAGCGACTGGCTGTTGTTTGTCATGGTCAGACGTACCAAAAACGTATGATCAAGGCTTTCAACAAAAAGATCAAGCCTCGAGTATATCAAGTTGGTGACTTGGTGATAAAACGCATCATCTTACCACAAGGAGACACCAGAGGCAAATGGACCCCCACCTACGAAGGGTCATTTGTTGTTAAGAGAGTTTCCTCTGGCGGGGCCATGATGCTGACTACCATGGATGGTGAAGACTTCCCATATCCTATAAACACGACATAGTTAAAAAAATACTATGCATAAGAGACCCTCTAGGTTGACACACCTAGGCAAAATAAGGGCATCCCGGTAAACCAAAAGGTTTGGGAAAAAATTAGGGATATATGCAAAAGATTTGTACACCCGGCAAGTTGAAAACCCAAAAGGGCGACTTGGGCAAAAATGGGTATCCTGGTGGGCTGAAAACCCGAAAGGGCGGTCAAGGTAAAAATTAAGGATTGAAAGCGTATGACTATGTCCCGTGGAATCACCACAGTTAACTTTATCACCAAGGTCCGAGTTTAAACGGTCCAAGACCAATCCAATCAACTTCTGTCAACGGCAAGGGGCGTTCAAAGACATTGGGGCAATAGTAGAGTTGGAATGCAATGAGATCATTTCACATGGCTATTTATTTTTGTTTTTAATCTTTGTTTTCCTTTCGACGATTTCCTCTTACTAGGATCTTCGTCTCTTTGTACAAAAAACACCAATTCATGGGCAAAATATCAATACAAATATACTTTGAAGTGCAAACTTTTTGTCTTTGTTTTGAATGTAAATTTGTCCAATGACTAAAATTGAACGAACATATACATATGAACATAATTAAAACTATTTGGAACATGTGTCCTGACTAAGTAGCAGTAATGTATATGGAATATCCCCACAAAGTTATTTCATTAGTATTATCCCCACAAGATGGTCACAATAAATCAATCTTCAACAAAGTTACCCACAAAGCTTCTTTGCACAGGATAAGCTCCAGCCAGAGTCTCAATCTCTTGGCAGCTCTCTCCCCAGCTAAGTTGGTCCTACAAGTAGAAGCCTTGTGGACCTCTTCCTCAAAGAACTCGCCTCATCAGCAGTTCATTAGGTATTCATCAATAGGGTTTGTTTCCCCAACAGAGTTTATTTCCCCAGCGGGGTTTATTTCCCCAACAAACAACGGGTAGCATAACTCCCCAGCCGATTAGCATAACTCCCCAGCCGAGTGCAAAATTCCCCAGCAGAGCCTGTTATCCCCAACTGAGTATATCCTTCCCAAGCTGAGTCTGTCCTCCCCGTTTGAGTCTACACTCTCCAGCTTGAGATTGCCTTTCATACTATGGCAAATGTTAGGGACACAACCCGTAATCCTCAATAAAGTCAACAAAACCTTTACTATCTCCAAAAGATACTATGAAGCCTGGACCCGACCAAATATTAGTACAATTTTCAAGCTATTATGAAGCCTGGACTCGACCAGATAATAGTCAACTTCTCAAAACACTATAAAACCTGGACCCGACCAGATAATATTTTAACTCTTCAAGATATAATAAAAACCTGGATTCAACCCAGACCAAGGTTTAATTTCTTTTCCCCAGTAGAGTTTGCCTTTACCCCAACAAGTTATTCTGAAGCCTGAATCCGACCAAATAGCAATTACCCTCATAAATTCATTGTGAAACCTGGAATCCAACCAGATAACAACTAAATCCCCAAGCAGTTTATTGTGAAGCCTGGACTCGACCAGATAACAATTAACCTTAACCACTTCAGAAATCTGCAAAGCCTAGAATCCGACCAGATAGCGGTTCAATGTCATTAAGTTTCTGTAAAGCCTGGACCCGACCAGATATCAGTTCATTTTCGTCTATTCAAGCAAGTTATTGTGAAGCCTGGAGCCTGGGCATATAACAATTAACTATGATCCCCAGAGAGACACTGTGAAGCCTGGACCCGACCAAATAATAGTACAACTTTCCAAAAAACATAAAACCTAGACCCGACCAGATAGTAGTTACCACTTCAAGTCACTGCAGAGCCTAGAATACGACCAGATAAAAGTTAACTTCCTTATCCCCAGCAAGTTGTTGTGAAGCCTGGATCCGACCAGATAACTATTCAATTTCAAGAAATTTTTTGCAAAGCCTGGAATCCGACCAGATAATAGTTAATTTATCCTTCCCCAATAAGTTACTGTAAAGCCTGGATCCGACCAGATAGTAGTCGACTTCCTCATCCTCAGCAAGTTGTGAAGCCTAGACCCGACCAGATAACAGCCAATATTCAAGAAATATTCCCCAGCGGAAGCATCCTTTCAACAAAGTTTGAAGATATGTATATTATTTATCCCCAACAGCAATCAGAGATTCAACTCCCCAGAATTTCCTCAGTAGCAGTCAGGGATTTATTTTCCTGTACAAAAACATACATCTCACATTCATACATCATAGCATGTACATACAAAATGCATTTAGCATAATACCACATCTGATGAATATCATGCATACATTTGCATTTTACTAACTCTTTTTTCTCACAGGTAAAACATCAAGTTTTAGTATAAATCGACCAAATATTTTTGCTGATACTTCTTCCAGTGTTTACCAACATTCCTCCAAATGGCATCTAAGCCTATTCACAATACATCTTCGAGTGAAAATTTATGGGCACTCTAGTGTTCAATCATCTTCCACCTTTAAGTCACGAATGGCGGATCCGGAAATCTAACTCTTCAGGTTTAAGAAGATTGAACAGGGGCAGCTGTTGTACCCCAAAATTTGCCCTCTCATTTCTCAAGTAATCTCTCACAAGATCTCCTTTGGTTCAAGACTGCAAAAGGGTTGATCAACTCAAGACACCTCCTCAAGCACTAATGACTGAAAATTAGGGTTTGGGATTGCACAAGCATAAATGGACATTTAATGTCTCACATAAATTTCATGGATCATTTTGGACTCTCAATATTGCTCATGTCAAGTTTCAAGTCTTGGATCACATTTTTGCTCAATCAATTGATCAATTAACCTAAAATCAGTTGTATTGGGGGAAAAGTCAATTGTGGTCAATTTATAGTCAAAGTTCATAATTTTTGGTCCATATCAACATTATGAACTCACATATGTCATTTGATCAAGTTTGGATCCCAATTCCTCAAGAAATTTAATCAGATCATCAAAAGGGCAAAATGGTCAAAATTAGGGTTTTGACTGAGAAAGGGAAATTTCTGATTTTTGACCTAGCAAATGATTGTTTGGTTAGATACATGATCTCAAGGATTCAAATTATTAATTTTGACCTAATTACATGGCTCAAAACATTCCTCAAGATCAATTGATTGACAGATGAATTTTCAGTCAACTGATGAAAAGTCAATTGTACACTGAAAAGTCAAACTTTAACTTAATGGTCAAAATCAAGTGTCAAAGATCACAATTCATAAAAACATGTCAAAATATGAAACTTGTTCATCAAGAAATCAAAAAGTCAAGATTTCATTTTGAAAGTCAAAATTTCTAAACTTAGAAATTTTTCCAAGTGTTGAAAACTTCATATTTTTTTCACAACTTTGAGTCAATTTTCCACCATGATGCAAGATGATTCAAAGGAAACTTCTAACATGAAATTTGTATATCTCAATAAGATCTAAAACATTGTATAACACAACTTCTCCTAGAAATGCATGGATTTCAAGTTATGATTTTGTGAATACATGTTCATGAAATTTGAAAACTTAGTGAAATTTTGCCCTAGTTTAGGCAGGATTTTAACCTAACTTCATGGAAATTTTTCACATAGTTCTAAGAGTAATTTTAAAAAATGTCTAACTTATAGGTTGTAGAGGATGTTACAAGCTTTCCAAAATGTCTAATAACTCATTGAGATCATGTTTGAGCAAGGATAATCGAAGACAAGAAGTTAGGGTTTTCAAACTTGAATTACAAGCCATTTTGTGAAGAACACATGAACCAAATCCATGCTAGGCTGCATAATATTTGCTTTGCAGGCCTCAAAATTTTTTGTCACTCCATAATTAAATGTTTACACAACTGTTAGAGCTTTGATCCAAGCATTTAAGCCATTATCCAAGTTGCATTTCCATTTATGGCACAAAGTTATCATTCCATTCTTGAAAAGTAGTTTAATCACAAAGTCAACTTGTCTTGAGATTCTAACTTGTTCTTTCTGTACACATAATCCCTATAAACCAAAATAAATGTGTCTAAGGCCTCTTGGAACTCAGAACATTCTTGTACAATACTTGGAGATTTGTCTTTTCACTTTTCTTCAAAAGCAAGTTATAGAGCCAAAAGGCTAAAACTCAGAGGTCTTGAGTGCATTTGAGAAAAAACCTTTTCCATACATATACACAAGTCTATTGCAAGAAAAGGAACGATTTGAAACACTTCCAAACTCCCTGAAAACTCATATTGTACAAAAACTCCATTGTTGTGCAGAACCTGACCACAAACTCCCATCTCTCAAAACACTCGTGTGTTTCTTCTCCAAATAATCTCAAAAGATTCTTTACTTTAAATATAACTCATCCCAATCCCTGTTCCTAAATTGTAACTCCATCTTCATCAACTTCCATAGCCAAAAACAGAGCATTGTAGTTGGACTTCTCCAGACTATTCCAGCCACTCTCAACTCAAGCTAAGCATTGCATTATCTTCCTAGAGAATCAAGGAAGTTAACCTGATCATTGCAGCACCTTAAATAAAGCTCAAACTCATTTCACGATTTCTAGTTTTGAGGTATTTTTCTTAAACTTCTATCTCCATACTTAGGCATTGTTATGCTTTCATTTTTGAATATAAAATGTAGACATCATTGCCCTGAAACTATACATGTCCATAGATTTCATTTATGTTGCTTAAGTAGGGAGAATTTTGAGTTTGAATCTCTGAAAATATTTAAGTCAGAATTTGGTATTGTTAGAAATTCATGCTCATCTTTGAGAATTAGCTTAAGTTATTTACACATTCAGAATCGTGAGGAAATTTCTAACAAGTTTGATGTTGGATGTTTTGTGAATGGATGAGAAATGAATGAGTTATAGGTCCTTTGGCTAGAGGTTGAAGATGAAGTTCATTCAGGACAAAACTTATGTTACATATTTATTGTTTTGTTTAAGTTAACAGATGTATCACCACCCCAGTGGTTAAAGCGTGTGCATGTCACCTATGGCACCTGGGTTCGAGTCCCAGTGGTACCCTTTTGTGCATTTTTCACATTTTTACTCCTTTTTTTGTTTGCAGCCAGCGCCTGGGCCCTTTTTGTTGGGCTTTTCATTTTTTTGATTCTTCTAACCCCTTGTTTGCTTATACACTCCTGGCCCAACTTTTATTTATTTCATTTTTTTATTTTATTTACATTTCATTTTTATTATTATTATTATTATTATTATTTTATTAGTGATAAAAAATCCAAAAAATATTATTATTATTATTTTCACATTTATTTATTTTTTTTATAAAAACAAAAAGACTAAAAAATATTTTTTTTCTTAAAATAAATTAATTTCTTTTCTTAAATAATTAATATTTAGATAATTAGGTTTAATTATTATATTATACTCTTGTCAATTAAAATTAACTTAGGATTTAGGTTTCTTTTAATTATTAATTTTCACATTATTATTATTAATTTAAAACCTTTTCATAAAAAAACCTAAAAAATATTTTTTTAGTTAATTTCTTTTCTTAATTAGTTTAAGTTAATTTTCTTTAATCATTTTCTTAATTAGGTTAAAACCCTTTCATGAAAACCAAACAAAAATCATTTCTTTTTTTCATTTTGCATTTGTACATTATTTTTTAATTCTTGTACATTTATTCGATATTGGTTGTAATAGATAATTAGGTTTAATTTTCTTGCAAAATTCTCATTGGTAAATTTGTACACCCCCTCCCTTAATGATGTAAGAGCTTAGTATTTTTACTTTCTGCAATTTATCGCTTTATATAAATGCTAGTAATTAGGGTTTTGTATGGAAAGATAAAATCAACAAGTTAGCAAACCTAACTCAAGATAAACAAGCAAGTAAATCCAACAAATTTGTACACTTGCATCCTTAGGGTAATTCCACTTTGTTGCCTTAACAAAATGGCCATGTTATGCATGTGGGATATCTTAGCCAAAAGCAATCAAAAAATACAAGATCATAGTCCCTCGATGGCGCTATCAAATGTTGCCTTTCAAAATGATCTTAGTCCCTCAAAAAGAAATGCTAAGATATCTCACAACATTGCTATCATGACTATACTATGACCCACGCCCGTCCATTTGCATCCAAAGATAAGGCTTCTTACCAAATCAATGGTAAGATAGAAATATCAAAGGAAAGGAAAAAATAAAGTAAGACTTTTGAGTAGGTAGATTGTTCCTAGTTGCTTGCTCAATTTCAAATTAAACACTCTTGCTTATTTTCAAAATAAACACCAACACTTTCAAAAACATTCTCAAAACATTTTCCAAACTTGAAACATTTTCAAAAGATCAACACTTTGTATACGCTCTTACGAATGAGAACTATTACAAAGTTTTCCTAAACGATGGCACCTTTTCAAAATACTTTCAAAACCACACAAAGCATATTTTCAAACAAAAGAAAGTGATCTTGCAAGCAACTAAGAGCCCATAGATAACTATGGATGAAAAGGTTGCTAACACCTTCCCTTTTCATAATCTACCCCCCGAACTCAAGAAATAATCTCAATGGTTTTTCCTGTTCTTTTCAACCTTTCCTTTTGGATAAAAGAAAAGTTGGTGGCAACTCTTGCTAACCGCAACATTTGCGATAAAACGCAAAACATCCAAGACAGTTCTCCCGCCGTATCACAATTACTTTTGTCGTCAATCCTTGATTTTTAAAGAAAACGTTGAATCCACCATATGCAAAATATTCTTTTGTTGAAAAGATTTCAAAGGATTCAATGAGTAGAAGTAAGAAAACACATCATCATGGTTTGTGTCATTATTGTTGTCGTTTAGGTCATACCATTGAAAAATGTAAGTTTAGGAGATTTCTTGTTCCTAAAGGCATTTACCAATGGATGCCTAAAGGCAACCATGTTACCACTTACCCACATGGACCCAATAAAAATTGGGTACCTACCTCTCTTTTTTGATATTGCAGGAAAAGTGTCTTACATTCATGGATAGAAGATGGTTTCTAGACAGAGGGTGTTCAAGGCACATGACATGTGACATATCGCTCTTCATTGAATTCAAAGAAAAGAAGAAGGGCTTTGTTACTTATGGATAAAATAACAAAGGAACTATACTCGGTAAATTTAGTATAGGTAATCCCTCTACCACTACTATTTCTGATGTCCATTTAGTAGAGGGGCTTAAACATAATTTGTTAAGTACTAGCCAATTGTGTGACAAGGGTTATAAAGTTACTTTCACAAACACTTGTTGCATAATTGAAAATACTGAACAGAATATTGTGTTTAAGGGTATTAGAGTAAACAACGTCTATATGCTTGACCTTTTTGATGTAACATTAACAAGCACTAAGTGTCTAATCACCTTGAATGATGATTCTTGGCTTTGGCATAGACGTCTAGCGCATGTTAACTTTGATTTGCTTAATAAGGTTGTATCCAAGGATCTAGTAGTTGGTCTTCCAAATATAAAATTTACAAAGGATCACATATGTGACGCCTGACAAATGGGAAAGCAAACGAGGGTCTCTTTCAAATCTAAAAATATGATTTCCACTTCACGACCCCTTGAGCTTCTCCATATGGACCTCTTTGGACCTTACAGAACAAAAAGTCTAGGTGGAAATTATTATGGTTTTGTAATCATTGGTGACTGCTCTAGATTTACTTGGACTATATTCCTTCGTAGCAAAGATGAAACTTTTTGTGCTTTTAAGAGTTTTGCAAAACTATCTCAAAACAAAATGGAATTAAAAATAATTACAATTTGAAGTGATCATAGAGGTGAATTCAAAAACTATATCTTTGATAAGTATTGTGACAAGCATGGTATTGAGCATAATTTTTTAGAACCTCAAACTCCACAGCAGAATGGAGTTGTGTAGCACAAAAATCGTGTTTTAGAGGAGTTGGCAAGAATAATGCTCAATGAGGGTGGATTACCAAAATATTTTTGGGTTGATGCAATTAGCACAGCTTGTTATGTTTTAAACAGAATATTAATTTGTCCCATTTTAGATAAAACACCTTATTAACTTTTAAAAGGAAGAAAGCCAAACTTGTCACATCTTCACGTATTCGGTTGTAAATGTTTTGTTTTGAATAATGGTAAAGAAAATCTTGGGAAATTCGATGCAAAAGTAGATGAAGGTATCTTTCTCGGATACTCACAATCAAGTAAAGCATATAGTGTATATAATAAGCATTTACTTATTGTTGAGGAGTCATTCCATGTTTCTTTTGATGAATCTTATCTTAAAAATGTCAGAAAAGGTATTTCTCTTGATGGTGCAGGTATATCTACAGAAGACATACTCAAGGAAACTGCTGAGGAAATTGATCAGTCCAAAATAGTTGACGATGAGGAGGAAAAAGATACAAGCCATACAAAACATGAGAAAGAAGAGTCAGCGGAAGTAAATGATCTTCCACCAGCTTGGAAATCCTCAAAAGACCATCCCATTGACAACATATTGGGAGATATCTCAAAAGGAGTGATGACTCGCTCTAAGATAATAAATTATGTTATCACTTCGCTTTTGTTCCACAACTAGAACCTAAAAATGCCAATGAGGCCTTGATTGATGAATTTTGGCTAATGGCCATGAAATAAGAGCTCAATCAATTTAAAAGAAATTACATTTGGGAACTTGTCCCTCGTCCGTGAGACCATCATATCATAGGCACCAAGTGGGTTTTTAGAAATAAACTTGATGAAAACAGAGTGATAACCCGCAATAAAGCATGCTTAGTGGCACAAGGGTATAACCAAGAGGAGGGCATTGATTATGATGAGACTTATGCTCTAGTTGCTCGCCTTGAGGCTATACATCTCTTGATTGCTTATGCATGTGCAAAAAAATTTAAGCTTTATCAAATGGACGTAAAGAGTACTTTTCTAAATGGAGTCATAAATGAAGAGGTATATGTCTCACAACCTCCTGGTTTTGAGAATAATGAATATCCAGATTATGTTTTCAAATTAAAACGAGCATTATATGGTCTTAATCAAGCCCCTTGGGTTTGGTATGAAAGACTTAGTAAATTTATACTTGATCATAGATATTCAAGAGGTAAAGTGGATACCACTCTTTTCATTAAACGTAAAGGAAAGCACATTCTTTTAGTTCAAATATATGTAGATGATATTATTTTTGGTTCAACTAACCTACATTTGGTCGAAGAATTTTCTAAGGTTATGCAGGGTGAATTTGAGATGAGTCTCATGGGGGAGCTAAACTACTTCCTTGGTGTTGTACCCCAAAATTTTCCCTCTCATATTCTCCAAGGTTTGCTAAGAGCATGCTTCAAAATCTCCCAAGGGTTGCATAGTCCAATGGCCTCCTAACAGTCAAAATTAGGGTTTTGGTTCTGCCAAAGAAATTGAAGCTTCCAAGGGTCCAAACAAGTCCCACATGCCTATAAACATTGTCAAGCATCCATATGTCAAGTTTCAAGACTCACAACACAAAATTGCACAATCAAAATCCCTAATTGCTTCACAGTCAACTGCAGGGGCAAAATGGTCATTTGACAGTCAAAAGTCAAAAAAATTTGGTCAACATCTTATTTTGAAGACACAAACATCATTTGATCAATTCTTGATCATGATTCTCAAGGCATGGCTCAAAAAGTCTCAAGATGCAAAAGTTTCTATTTTTGGACAGTTGGAAAAGTCAACTGCAAATTGACCAAGGCATAACTTCCACATGGTTTATCAGAAAAATTCCATCCAAAGCTCATTTTGTAGAGAATGAAATTTCCTACAACTAATCTTCACACTTCAAGTCCAAGAAATGCTCTCACAAAAAGTTATCAATTTCAACATTATAGGTCATTTTCAAAAGTCAACAAAAAGGCACTTTAAGTCAAAGACCATAACTTGAGATTGGTAAATCAAAATGACATGGGACCAAAGACATTGGTTAGAGGACTTCCAGACCTTTCCAAAATGTCCAAGAACATGATCAAAGATTAAAAATTGAGCAAGATATGCCTTGTGGAAGTTGGGAAATTTTTGGGAATTTTGAAAAGTCAACTTTGCTTCAAATGCCTCAAAATTGCTAATGGGCCTCAATTTCTTCCATGAATCATTACCCAAAAGCTATGCACGACCCATTAAGCTAAAAGGGAGTTATTTTCTTATTTTTAATTAATTAATTGAAGTTTTAATCCTATTAATTCATTTAATTAAAATTAAATATGAGAAAAATACTAAATAATGATTTCAAATCTTTTTGGTGCAGCAAATCCTTCCATCATGACCTAAATATTTCGTGCACATCCTAAAAGGAAAGAATCTTCCATGATTTGGCATAATTGGCATGAAAAAGGTTGAAGAAAAGATATGGAAAATTAAAAATTCAAAAGCATTGATTCAAGGACTTTGGGCTTGGTCTTTCTAACCTAATTCATTCACACATATATGCACAAGAGAACCCTAATGCACAAGGACAAGAAAGCTGCGCTCAGAACAAGAACAACTTTGCAACTTTTGACAAAAAATCTCAAAACTAAAAACCTAGCTAGAGCTCGTTTCAAAACAAAAAAACCATTCCAATACACTCCTGACACATCCAGGAAACTATTCCAATCAAAGCCAGCCTTCCATACTCAAGGAATCGGTATAACGGAGTCTTGCTTTTCTTGAAAATTTCCATAATCGTATTTTGATTTCTAGACATTTTCCATGCATTTTAATTGTTGATTTATACTAACCATGACCTTCTGAAGCTAATAGTATTATTCAATTGAAGAATGGCTGTCTAGATAGGAATTCACCAAGGAAGCATTCTAGGGTTTCAGAAGTTTGAAATTAGGGTTTCTTTCATAAGGAAAAATTAGCCACTCAAACCAAGACCATTGGATTCAGGACATCCAGACGAAACTAATCCATTATTCGCGCCCTTTTTATGTTTGCATATGCTCTATTCGCTATTTTTCAGGTTTGAGTTTAGTGGGGGTTTAAAACCCCCGCTATCTAGTTGTTATTTTCAGGCAAAACGAAGAAACAAGGAAGGAGACGCTGAGGTGTTGAATTGTGGTTGGACCATTCAAAGTTTGGCGCGTTTTTTCAATTGTCCAGCATAATACTCATTGTTCACATATAATAATCACGTTCTATTATGATATCAAGATAACGCGTTGGTTGGGTTGGTAGATGCGCTATCATGCAGGTACTGGGACCTGGGTTCGATTCCCAGGTCCCCCATATAATTTGTTCCCATTTTTCATAAAGCGTTCCAGTGTACAACATGCCCAGAAGTCCACTATGTACGCATACGTGCTTGCCTGCCAAGTGTCCAGAAGGCCAATCCAAAGGCCAGAACATGCAGCTCACCATGGACGCTAGTCAACCGTTCCACACACGCGCTGGAAAAGTCAAAAGGGCCTGGGATTCTTGGGCCTAATTGCTTCAACAAAACCTCCCAGATTGGGTCAGACACCCCATGGTTTGCATTATATTTCTTAATTTCTTTTTTCTTTTCTCCTTTTTATTTTAATTGCTCTTTTTGTTTTATTTAATTCACAAATTTAATTTTCATAATAATAACACAAAAAATCAGAAATCATAAAAATAAAAATATGTTTTATTTAATATTTAGTTCATTAATATTTTGTAAATAAATTTTTAATAATCAATTTAGGTTAATTTAGGTTTTCAATTTTAATGTTTTCTTAATAACTAAAAAATGTAGAAGTTAGGGTTTTTTAGCATTTTTATTCTTTTTCTTAATAAAATAATTTCCTCTTATTATTATTATTATTAACTATTAATTATTTTGTAAATAAACATGTAATTACATAATTAGGATAAATTAGGTTTAAACTTTAATCTTTTTTCTTTAATAATTAAAAAATAATATTTAGAATTAGGGTTTCTTTTAATTAGTTCTCTTTATTTCCATTAAATACAAAAAAACATAAAAAAATAACTCCTTTTCTTATTAAATAATTAATTAAACGTTCAATTTCAATTTAATTTCTTTAAAGGGTCCAACGCCCTCGCATATTCGATTCTAATTTCTTTTCGCGCGTTTGTCTTTATTTTTTGTTTCAAATATTATGTAATTGTCCAAAGCCTTGTAATAGTAATTAGGAAATTTATTTACTTTCTGCACTTTATTTAAAATTGGGTCTTTGTTAATTTGGCGATGTATAGACCCGCGCCTTGTAATAGCGTAGGACCTTTATTTTCCGCATTTTAATTTCCGCACCTTTAAACTGCTAATCACATGAAAGAATGAATGGCCCAAATAAAATCAAAGCGTAGCTCACCCAATGCATGATCAAGATAAAACATAAACTGAAAATGACACACAATTCACACACCACTCTTAGGGTACGCCTCACTGTTGCCTTGCCCCTCGAAACGTGGTCATCGAGTATAGGACGTTTTAGTAAGTCCTTATGTCCATGAACATGGCATAAGGGTAGCTTCTAAGGTGTCCTACTGTTGCTCTAGTGACCACACTGTCCCTACAAACGAATTGACCCGAACACCTCCAACGGTGGTGCTACCTACCTCTCAATGGTGGGATGGCACTACCTTAAGGACATTTACACAGCCTAATTCCTTAGGGTAGGTAGATGACTCGTAGATACTTTCTCTAATTCAAAACAAATCAAAAACTTCTTTTCACACCGACACTTTTCAAAAAAAGCTTTCAAAACAATTTTTCAAACACTCTTAAGGACTGATACAAGAGTCGATCTGAAACTTTCAAAGAAACTTTTTCAAACTCACTCACAATTGAAAAGCAAACACTTTGAAAACACAAATGAGCAAGTATCTAAGAGCCCATGGATAACCATGGATAGAAAGGGTGCTAACACCTTCCCTTTCTATAAATCTACCTCCCGAACCGAGAGACAATCTCATAAGGAATTTTTCTGTGCTTTTGTCCTTTCCATGTTGGAGAAAATAAAAGACGGTGGCGACTCTTGCTTCCGTGACATTTCGCAAACCAGCGTTAAACAGTCAGTTCCAGATCCACCGATCACAGAACTGGCGACTCTGTTGGGGACTCTTATAAAGTGAGGTGTACCTTAGGACTAAGATCACTTGTGTTTTCAATTGCTTTGACTTGTTTGCTTTATTATTGTGGGACTGTCTTGGGATTTCTATAGATCCTAACCCGGATCTGGGGATACCTTCTTAGAAAGTAGCAACAAGGCTGTGAGGGAACTGTGCGGGGTATACCGACATGGTTGAAGCAGTCTGCTACGTTGATGTGGCACTTTGGTGTGTACCGGTAACCCTTGAGTTCAGTCAAGGAGAGTACGGGGCCTCCGCATGGTGTCGTGAAGCATCAACTGACCTTAGGAACCTTAATTGAACCATCTTGGCCTCTTTAGGGTAGTGAGATAACTGACTTTGGTGCAGTCCGAGGTTGGTTGATACTCGATACTACACTCAATTGAGGGTTGTTTTCTTGGAATATTTCGGTCGCCAGTTCAGTGGCTAAATCGAAACGATGAACAATGAAAGCAATCCAGTGATATTGGGACCCTTAGAACCCGGTTACTTCTGATAGGACAGGTTGAGCCCACCAACTTCAAGAGGGTAATACCCAGACCCCATGCAGGCCTAAACTCTAAGGGCTTGTCTTGTGTGACTTGTGTGCCTTATCATGTTTGCCTTTGTGAATATTTGTAGTGTGTTTAATCATAGCATCATGACATCATACAGCATCATATGCATTGACTAACCATTTCAGGGGTTCGAATCTTCATCTTTGTTCTTGTTTTGTAGGACATGGAAACTGTTCGCAGAAAGACAATTCAGATCAGCCTTGTGAGGATCCCTCCTCAGCTTAAGGAGCTTATATCCAGGATTCCCGAGAGCTCTTCATTCAGTGAAAGACATGGAAGACTCATTAGCTTGGTCAACACCAACATTGAGGAATATATGATAAAGGTCCTGTTCCAGTTCTTTGACCCTCTGCACCACTGTTTCACTTTCCTAGATTATCAACTGGTGCCTACATTGGAAGAGTTCTCCCGGCTTCTGAAGATCCCTATCCTTAGTCAACTACCCTATAACGGTACGGAAAAGGAACCCAAACTTGAAGAGATTGCTAAAGCACTACACCTACAACCTTCTGACCTCAAGGGACACTGGGAAGTTAGAAGTGGTGTCAAAGGGTTCTTAGCCAAGTTTCTGTTTGAGAAGGCCCAAGAATGTTGGAACTCCCTTGACCTACAAGCTTTTGAAGAAGTTGTGGCCCTCCTTGTCTATGGTTTGGTATTGTTCCCTAATCCAGATCAGCTTATAGATATCAGTGCTGTCCAGATCTTCATGTCCAGGAATCCTATACCTACGTTGCTTGGGGACATCCTTCACTCATGTTACACTCGAACCATGAGAAAAAGAGGTGTTCTTATGTGCTGCACTCCTCTCCTGGGAAGGTGGTTTATTTCGCACCTTCCACAATCAGTTTTGAAGAACGAGCGGGGTTTGAGATGGTCACAGCGATTGATGACTCTTACACATGCTGATATACATTGGTGCTCTCGGTCCAGAGAGGATGTCACTATCATTGATCGTTGCGGGGAGTACCCTAATGTTCCTTTACTTGGAATCAGAGGAGGTATTACTTACAACCCGTGTCTGGCCTGGAGACAGTTTGGTTATGCTCGGAGGGATGGCCCTCATGACATGTTAATTCCTGACATAGTTTTTTACTTCAACAACGATGCACAAGGACTTCGCCAGAGATTTATCAGAGCTTGGAGGATGCCAAGTAGGATAGACAGCAAGACCCTGGGACACAGGAATTCCATCCCGTTGGAGCCTTATCTCAAGTGGGTACGAGCCCGCTCCCAGAAGTTAGTGATGCCATATCCTCATGTTCTCCCTGTGATCAAAGAGCCAATATTGGAAGGAGAGGTGTCCTACACCATTCAACATCCTGACATGCCCACGTCCTGGGAAGAGATGCAGAAGAGCTGGATCCAGCTTAAGGAAGAACGGAATTCTCTTGAGACCAGTCTACATGCTAGTGAAAAGAAGGTCTTGGAGCTCACCCGCCTACTGCACGAGGAGAGGAATCTCAACACTTACATTGCTCCGAAGAGGATGTGTAGTGTCTTTTGGGATTGATTTGCTTTTGTAATGTTTGCCCATGAGGCTTTGATGTACCAAACAATTATTTCCTTAATGATAACGTGTGTTCCTTTTTGTCTACAACAAATTTGAATTTTCGAACCCTTGAATGCATTGCATAAACACATATCATTCATCATGTGCATAGCAGGTACTCTTCTTTTCAGGTTGCTTACTGTTCTTCGCTGTTTATTTCAGCATCATGAACCCTGAATCATCTACCGAGCTGTCTATCAAGGCCCTTCAGGCTCAGAACGCGCAATTTCAGGAGCTGATCATGGGTTTGGCTCAAGGTCAAGAGGAGCTGAAGGCTCTGCTGGTTAAGAAGAAGAAGAAGAAGAGAACTGTTATATTCAACACGGGCCGGAGATTTGGTAACACACTGCAGAATGAGGAAGCTGGTTCTTCTGTAGGCAAAGACAGTCCCCAGGGGGGAAGGGCTCCAAGTCCGGTGGTCTCTGACAACGAGACTGATTTTAATGAGGAACAATATCCTCCAGCTGAAGACATATACAAGCAGTTGGAAGAACGTCTGAATGCCATGGAAATTCAACAAGTGCCTGGTTTGGATTTCGGAGACTTGGGTTTATCTTCTGGTGTGATCATCCTGCACAAGTTTAAAGCACCATCTTTCACCAAGTATGACGGGGCGTCCTGCCCTAAGTTACACCTCAGATCTTATGTGCGGAAAATCCAGCCGTATACAGTGGATAAGAACTTGTGGATCCACTTCTTCCAGGAGAGTCTTTCAGGGACTCATCTCGAATGGTTCTATCAGCTGGATGGAACCAAGGTTCGTAACTGGGAGGAGTTGGCTACTGCTTTTTACAAGCAGTATCAATATAATGCCGACCTTGCTCCTACACGTACCCAACTCCATGGTATGTCGCTAGGATCAGGCGAAGGTTTTAAAGAGTATGCGCAGAAGTGGAGGGACCTGGCTGGCAGGGTGCAGCCACCATTGATAGACCGTGAGTTGGTAGATATGTTCTTGGGGACCCTATTCGGGCCATTCTTTAATCACCTTATTGGCAATTCATCTGCAGGATTCACATACCTTATTCTGACTGGGGAAAGGATAGAGGCTGGTATGAAGTCAGGAAAGATTCAGAAAGGTGCATCTTCAAGTGCTGAGAAGAAACCTTTCAAGAAGGAAGCCAGTGCTGTGTATGGGCCTAGAAGGCAAGATAAACCAGAACGCCGCCAAGCTGTCAACGCGGTGGTAATTGCTAAGCCTGCTGCCGCTCCCCAGCAAACTAATCAACCAAGGGGTGAGAGACCCAGAAGAGAATTTACCCGGCTGAGTATGACCTTGTCACAAATCCTGCCGCAACTACTATCAACCAACTTGGTGACAGTCAGAGAGGCACCAAAGGTTGTGAATACTGCATCCCCCAAGTATAATCCAAATGCCTGCTGTGCTTATCACTCCGATAGCCCGGGGCATTCCACTGATGATTGCTGGGCCTTAAGGAATAAGGTTCAAGACCTTATTGATGCGAAGGAAATACAATTTGAGGCGCCTGAGAGGCCAAATGTGGTGACTGCTCCTATGCCCCAGCATGGAGTAAATGTTGTTGATGAAGATTTGTATGCAGTTTCTGTGAATGATGTGGCTACCCCTCTGTTGACTGTTAAGAGGAACTTGTTGCTGGCCGGTTTATTTCCGGGTTGTAGCGAGGGTTGCCTTTTGTGTGCTGTTTCCCTTACTGGTTGTCCGTTGCTGAAGTTAGGCATCCAAAGCCTGATGGATAGCAAGGAGATTCTGTTCAAGAAGACCGTTGTTCCTTGTGTTCCCGTGGAAGAAGTATCCGTCGTTACAATTTTCAACAATCCAATCAAGGCTCCCCCGAAGAAGCCAATTAAAATCATGACTGTTGCACCCATTGTTATTACTGTTCCGGGGCCTCTCCCCTATGAATCTGATAAGGCTGTCCCATGGCATTATGGGGCAGATGTATATGTACTTGGAATAAAGCAAGAGTTCAACACTGGTACCAGCATCAGCAATATTACCGGTCCAGCAAAAGTTACCCGCAGTGGCAGGCTCTTCTCGCCTGACATTGCGCCACCAGTTATTCGAAGACCTCTCATAATAACGCCTGCAAGTGCGCCTGTTTCCACTTCTAATCAAGTTGCTTCCCCTGCTGCCGAGTCATCTAATACTCGGGGCAAAGGGATTGAAGATGAGCCTGCCCGGATGGAGGCACCAAAATCTGTGAATGTTGAAGCCTCCCAGCAAGAGATGGAGGAAATTCTTAAGATAATCAAGAAGAGCGACTTCAATGTCGTTGAACAGCTGGGGCATACACCCTCCAAAATCTCTATGCTATCATTGCTGCTGTACTCAGAGGCCCATGCCAAGGCCCTGATTTCATTTCTGAAGACGGCCCATGTGCCACAAGAGACCTCTGTAGATCAATTCACTGACTGTGTGGCTAATTTGACAGCCGACAATGGTTTGGGTTTCTCGGATGCTGACCTTACCGCCAAGGGAAAGAACCACAATGATGCCCTGCATGTCTCCATAGAATGCAGGGGCACTACTCTCGCGCACGTGTTGGTGGACACCGGTTCTTCCCTGAATGTATTTCCCAAAAAGGCCTTAGACCGGTTGGATTGTGAGGGCCTGGAGTTGAAACCTAGCAACATCGTTGTTCGAGCCTTTGACGGATCGAAGAGGATGGTTCATGGAGAAGTAGACATTCCTATTCGTGTGGGTTCTGAAGTATTTGACTCAATGTTCTATGTGATGGACATTCGTCCATCTTATTCCTGTTTGTTGGGTCGACCTTGGATTCACAAAGCTGGGGCAGTGACCTCTACCCTACACCAGAAGCTCAAGTACCCTGTCAGAGGGAAGATTGTCACAGTGCAGGGAGAGGAGGAATATATGGTTAGTCATCTGAATTCCTTCCGGTATATTGAGATGGACGGGGAGTTTATTGAAACCCCCTTTCAACATTTTGAAGAGGTACCTCCAACATTGGCAGCAGCAGAAGCAGTGATCGAAGAGGGTCCTCCTTTGAAGATGGCTTCCTTGAAGGACGCCCGGGCTGTAATCGAGAAAGGTGAATGCGCTAACTGGGGAAGGCTCCCTGATTTCACTCCTAAAACTGACAAGTTTTGACTGGGTTTTACTGCAGAGGCTCAGAGGGTTGTGCGCAAAGCTAGGATCGGAAGACCTCCTGTGCTCATCACCAATCCAGGAGTGAATGCTGTTGGGGATGAAGACGAAGTGGAAGAATCAGAGTTCGATAGCTGGATCTACCCAACGAATGACGGTGGATTGAACAATTGGACCGCGAAAGATCATACACCTATTACTTTTGTTACGCATTAATGAATTCCTTTGTTTTTGTTATTTGTAATAAACAATGAACTGAAACTTTATGGCCCGGTGTCTTACCCGGGGCACCGTTGGCTTCATTTGTGAGGGCTTATAACTGTCATTTCCATATATCATGAATAAAGATCTTGGACGTTTTTTCGCATTTCAAATCTTGTGCTCCCTTTCTTTCTTTCTTTCTTTATATATTGCAAAACAACTATATTTACTCACACTCACCTATACAGGTTTCAATCCACTCTGGATCTCACTGGTAACGACTCGGCTACTGCCAGTTATGACTTTGAAAATCCGATCAACTTAGCCGAAGACGAAGGTGAAGATGATTGCGAAGTGCCTGGAGAGCTTGCAAGACTGTTACTCCAGGAAGAGAAGGCAATTCAACCACATGAAGAGCCAGTGGAAACGATAAATCTGGGTACTAAGGCAGACAGAAAGGAAGTCAAGATTGGTGCCAATCTGGAGCTCAGCGTAAAACAACGGTTAACTCAGATGTTGCATGATTATGTGGAGATCTTTGCCTGGTCCTACGAAGACATGCCTGGGTTGGATACTGACATTGTGGTCCATCGTTTACCTACCAAGGAAGACTGCCCTCCGGTTAAGCAAAAAGTCCGCCGTATGCATCCAGAGATGTCCGAGAAGATCAAAGCCGAGGTTATGAAACAGTTTGATGTCGGGTTTCTTGCAGTGACTTCTTACCCTCAGTGGGTTGCTAATGTGGTTCCGGTACCGAAGAAAGATGGTAAGGTCAGAATGTGTGTCGATTACAGGGATCTAAACAGGGCCAGCCCCAAGGATGACTTCCCCCTACCTCACATTGACGTTCTGGTTGATAATACTGCTCAGCACAAGGTATTCTCCTTCATGGATGGTTTCTCAGGGTACAATCAGATTAAGATGGCTCCTGAAGATATGGAAAAGACTACCTTTGTTACTCAGTGGGGCACCTTCTGCTACAAGGTCATGCCTTTTGGACTGAAAAATGATGGGGCAACCTACCAACGTGCCATGGTTGCTTTATTTCATGACATGATCCATCATGAGATTGAAGTGTATGTCGATGATATGATTGCAAGGTCCCAAACCGAGGAGGAACACCTTGACCATCTGCAGAAACTGTTTGACCGTTTGAAACTGTACAAGCTGAGGTTGAACCCGAACAAGTGCACCTTCGGGGTTAGATCTAGAAAGTTGCTAGGCTTCGTTTTAAGTGATAAGGGTATTCAAGTGGACCCTGCCAAAGTTAAAGCCATTCAAGAGATGCCAGTTCCTAAGACAGAGAAAGAGGTCAGAGGCTTTTTAGGACGCCTGAATTACATTGCCCGGTTCATCTCGCATCTAACTGCTACCTGTGAGCCAATCTTCAAGCTGCAGAAGAAAGATCAGGTAGTATGCTGGAATGATGAATGTCAGGCCGCTTTTGACAGAATCAAAGAGTATTTCCAAGAACCACCCATTCTTATGCCACCGGTTGAAGGGAGACCTCTGATACTATACCTGACAGTACTTGACAACTCAATGGCGTGTGTGCTGGGGCAGCATGACGAGTCTGGCCGAAAAGAGCATGCCATTTATTACCTTAGCAAAAAGTTTACCGACTGTGAGACCCGATACTCACTGCTTGAGAAAACTTGCTGCGCTTTGGTATGGGCTGCTCGCCGGCTGAGACAGTATATGCTGACTCACACTACCTTGTTGATTTCAAAGATGGATCCAATAAAGTACATATTTGAAAAGCCTGCTCTGTCTGGGAGAATAGCAAGATGGCAAATGATCTTGACAGAATACGACATCCAGTACACAACCCAGAAAGCCATCAAAGGAAGTGTATTGGCAGACCACTTGGCACACCAGGCAGTAGACGACTATCAGTCAATGAACTTTGAATTTCCTGACGAGAGCATCATGATAGTGACTGATTGTGAAGTACCTGGACCGGATGAAGGACCTGAGGAAGGATCCCGTTGGTCTATGCACTTTGACGGAGCCTCCAACGCTTTGGGTAACGGTATCGGCGTTGTGATCATATCCCCTCAAGGCACTCATACTCCACTCACTGCCCAGCTATGTTTCAACTGCACCAACAACATGGCAGAGTATGAGGCATGCATCATGGGTCTTCAAGCTGCGATCAACTTAAGGATCAAGTTTCTGAGTGTCTTCGGAGATTCGGCTCTCGTGATCAATCAGATCAAAGGCGAGTGGGATACGAAACATCCGAATCTTATTCCTTACAGAGAATGTGTGTTGACATTGATCCCCCATTTCACAGAGATAACATTTGAACACTTTCCGAGAGAGGAGAATCAGCTGGAGGACGCGTTAGCTACGATGTCTTCCATGTTCAAGGTCAAATGGGACAATGAGGCTCCCCGGGTCATTATCTGGAAACTGGACGAACCGGCATACTATTGTGATCTTGAGGCTGAGGTAGTGACTGAGAAACCTTGGTACCATGAGGTGAAGAGATATTTGGAAGCTCAGGAATACCCTGAAGGTGCGTCTGTCAATGATAAGAAGTTTCTGAGAAGGTTCGCAGCGAAGTTCTTCCTCAGCAACGGCATCCTATACAAGCGAAACCATGATTCGACTTTACTGCGCTGTGTGGATAAGACTGAAGCAGAAAGGATCATGGCAGAGCTACATGAAGGTACCTTCGGAACACATTCCAGTGGACATACCATGGCAAAGAAGATCCTTCGGGCAGGATATTTCTGGTCCACCATGGAAGCCGACTGTTACCAACATTCTCGGACATGTCATAAATGCCAGATTTATGCAGATAAGGTGCACGTTCCTCCAGTTCCTCTGAATGTCTTGACAGCACCTTGGCTGTTTGCAATGTGGGGCATAGATATGATCGGTAAGATTAAACCTACGGCATCCAACGGGCATCGCTTCATTCTGGTGGCGATCGATTACTTTACAAAGTGGGTGGAAGCAGCTTCTTACGCCACTGTAACCAAGAATGTTGTGGCACGGTTCATTCGGCACAATCTGATCTGTCGATACGGCGTCCCTGAAAGAATCATTACGGACAACGGTACCAATCTCAATAATAAGATGATCACTGAGCTCTGCGAGCAATTTAAGATACAGCACCACAACTCTTCTCCTTACCGGCCGAAGATGAATGGGGCTGTAGAAGCAGCGAATAAGAATATCAAGAAAATTGCGCAGAAGATGACAGTGACCTATAAAGATTGGCACGAGATGTTACCGTTCGCTCTTCATGGGTACCGTACCTCAGCAAGGACGTCAACCGGGGCAACTCCTTTTTCCTTGGTCTACGGTATGGAGGCAGTCTTACCGATCGAAGTGCAGATACCCTCTCTCCGGATAATGAAGGATGCAGATCTGAGCGAAGATGATTGGATCCAGACACGACTTGATCAGTTAAACCTTATTGATGAAAAGAGACTTACTGCTATATGTCATGGTCAGACGTACCAAAAACAGATGATCAGGGCATTTAACAAGAAAGTCAGACCACAAGAGTATCAAGTTGGGGATCTGGTAATCAAACGCATCATCCTTCCTCAGAGTGATCCAAGGGGCAAATGGACCCCCACATACGAAGGGCCATTTGTGGTTAAACATGTGTTCTCAAGAGGAGCCATGATCCTAACTACCATGGATGGTGACGACCTTCCTCACCCCGCCAATGCAGACATAGTAAAAAGATACTACGCATGACAAAAGACCCGCTAGGTTGACATACATAGGCAAAAATTAGGGCTTCCCGGCGAACCAAAAGGGTTCGGGCAAAATGAGGGATGAAATGAAAAAAATCTGTACACCCGGCAAGTCGAAAACCTGAAAAGGCGGCTTGGGCAAAAATGGGTATCCCGGTGGACTGAAAACCCGAAAGGGCGGTCCAGGAAAAAGTTAGGGATTAAAGTGTAATACTATGTCTCATTGGATCACCTTGCATCCAGAATCTGGTATCTACATCAAGTTCAAACGGCATCGATCAATCAGCTTCATCGTCAACTGAGCAGCAAAGTGATGAGACGCTCGAAGATATAAAGGCGATAGCAGAGTTGGAACCCAGTGGGATCATTCTTCACATAGCTGTTTTGTTTTCCCTTTGTACAAATTGTATAAACTCTTTTATTCGGCGGCGTCCTCTTACTAGGACGTCAGCCCCTTGTACATAAACGCCTATTTACAGGCAAATTCAAAAATCAATATAAATTCACTTTTCAGACAAATTACCAATTGTTTTTCCTTTTTCTGTTTTGTTTTGCGAAGAACGTCCAAGGTTCAATTTGTGATATATGCATTTGACACTAATTGCTAACTCATAAGTATTTGCATATGAAACAAAGGATTAATTACAGGTAATATTAGAAACAGGGGCAATAATGAGTCGTCTAAGCGATCTAATTGCTCTGTCCATCAAGGTACCAAGGTAGGTTCAGTTGAAGAACATAACCAAGATATCTTAAGTCCCCAGAGAGTGAGCCAGCAAGTCAATGCACTCTCCCCAAGCAAAGCTATATTATCAGCCTTAAGGAAGTTGGGTACCCTCCAGCAGATCTCAACATTCCCCAACACAATATACAGACATTCTTAACAAGCATCCCCGACAGTCTTGATCTAAGATTGTTCCCTGGCGGTATATTAGACATTCAATGGAGCCAATTCCCCAATATATCTCAAAAATTTCCCCAGGAGAGTCCAGCCTGAAGATTTCCCCAGGAAAGTTGAATCATCTCCCCAACAGGAAGCTTATCCCCAGTAGATTCTGGAAGTTTCCCCCCTGCAAAGCACGAACGCGTCTCCCGGCTTTATTCAAAGGTTATTTCCCTACCGGGATATAACTGGGTTATCCTCAGCCAAAAGCCACGGAAAAATCGTCCTCGGCGAAGTCTTCTTATCCCCAGCGGAGTCTATTAAAACTTCCAACATAACAATGGTATCCCCAGCGGAGTTATCATCAAATATCTCAACAGAGTACCCCTCTTCCCACAGAGTATTGTTCCCCAGCAAGATCGCTAGAGTAATTTTCTTCCCGCAGAGTAATTCATTCGCCAAGTTTATTCCCCAACGGAGTCATCTTCTCCTACCGGTATTCTTGCAACCATCATCCCCAGCGGAAACAACAAAGCACTATTCTTCAACATCAGCCCAGGAGTTAACTTCCCGGCACTCGTCAAGGATTTATTTTCCTAAGACGAAAACATACATTCATAAACGTCGCATCTTCATACATTATAGCATGCATATACGCATCATAAACATATAATCTCACTTATTTTGAGAACATCACGCATGTCATACACCATGACATTGCACGCAACTAACGTTTTGTCTTTTCAGGACAAAGGTTAATACAAAGATAATTACTATCAACGGTCGCAACTAAAGATCCGATTCCTGTATCTTGCCAGGGTGTATCTGTTGACGACTGATTCCAGACCCGATTCCTGTATCCTGCCAGGGTGCGTCTGAAGAGTTTGAGGATCCGATTCCTGTATCTTGCCAGGGTGTATCTGTTGACGACTAGCATTACCAGACCCGATTTATGTATCTTTCTAGGGTGCGTCTGAAGAGTTCGAGGATCCGATTCCTGTATCTTGCCAGGGTGTATCTGTTGACGACTAGCATTACCAGACCTGATTCCTGTATCTTGCCAGGGTGCATCTGAAGAGTTTGAGGATCAGATTCCTGTATCTTGCCAGGGTGTATCTGTTGACGACTAGCATTAACAGACCCGATTCCTGTATCTTGCCAGGGTGCGTCTGAAGAGTTTGAGGATTCGATTCCTGTATCTTGCCAGGGTGTATCTGTTGACGACTAGCATTACCAGACCCGATTCTTGTATCTTGCCAGGGTGTGTCTGAAGAGTTTGAGGATCCGATTCCTGTATCTTGCCAGGGTGTATCTGTTGACGACTAGCATTACAAGACCCGATTCCTGTATCTTGCCAGGGTGCGTCTGAAGAGTTCGAAGATCCGATTCCTGTATCTTACCAGGGTGTATCTGTTGACGACTATATTCTCCGGACTCGATTCCTGTATCTTGCCAGGGTGCGTCTGAAGAGTTTGAGGATCCGATTCTTGTATATTTCCAGGGTGTATCTGTTGACGACTAGCATTACCAGACCTGATTCCTGTATCTTGTCAGGGTGCGTCTGAAGAGTTTGAGGATCCGATTCCTGTATCTTGCCAGGGTGTATCTGTTGACGACTAGCATTACCAGACCCGATTCCTGTATCCTGCCAGGGTGCGTCTGAAGAGTTTGAGGATCTGATTCATGTATCTTGCCAGGGTGTATCTGTTGACGACTAGCAATACCAGACCTGATTCCTGTATCTTGCCAGGGTGCGTCTGAAGAGTTTGAGGATCCGATTCCTGTATCTTTCCAGGGTGTATCTGTTGACGACTATATTCTCCAGACTCGATTCCTATATCTCGCCAGGGCACGTCTGAAGAGTTTAAAGATTCGATTCCTGTAACCAACCAGGACGCATCTATGTAATGATCTTTCTTTTTCAGGTGCGCAAGTTCTCGCTAAGGAATCTCTTACGCGATAGACAACCTCCCGATGTCATCTATAAGCCCATCTCTCCTATCCATCAGTCTCCAAATGGCATCTATAAGCCCATTCCCACCATCACACTGCTAACATGTGAGCGCAAATTTATGGGCACTCTAGTGTTCAATCATCTTCCACCTTCGGATTACGAAAGGCACGTCAGCCAATCTACATCCTCAGGTCTAAGAAGATTGAACAGGGGCAACTGTTGTACCCCAAAATTTGCCCTCCCATATTCTCCAAGGTTTGCTAAGAGCATGCTTCAAAATCTCCCAAGGGTTGCATAGTCCAATGGCCTCCTAACAGTCAAAATTAGGGTTTTGGTTCTGGAAAAGAAATTGAAGCTTCCAAGGGTCCAAACAAGTCCCACATGCCTATAAACATTGTCAAGCATCCATATGTCAAGTTTCAAGACTCACAGCACAAAATTGCACAGTCAAAAACCCTAATTGCTTCACAGTCAACTGCAGGGGCAAAATGGTCATTTGACAGTCAAAAGTCAAAAAATTTGGTCAACATCTTATTTTGAAGCCACAAACATCATTTGATCAATTCTTGATCATGATTCTCAAGGCATGGCTCAAAAAGTCTCAAGATGCAAAAGTTTCTATTTTTGGACAGTTGGAAAAGTCAACTGCAAATTGACCAAGGCATAACTTCCACATGGTTTATCAGAAAAATTCCATCCAAAGCTCATTTTTAAGAGAATGACATTTCCTACAACTCATCTTCACACTTCAAGTCCAATAAATGCTCTCACAAAAAGTTATCAATTTCAACATTATAGGTCATTTTCAAAAGTCAACAAAAAGGCACTTTAAGTCAAAGACCATAACTTGAGATTGGTAAATCAAAATGACATGGGACCAAAGGAATTGGTTAGAGGACTTCAAGACCTTTCCAAAATGTCCAAGAACATGATCAAAGCTTAAAAATTGAGCAACATATGCCTTGTGGAAGTTGGGAAATTTTTGGGAATTTTGAAAAGTCAACTTTGCTTCAAATGCCTCAAAATTGCTAATGGGCCTCAATTTCTTCCATGAATCATTACCAAAAAGCTATGCACGACCCATTAAGCTAAAAGGGAGTTATTTTCTTATTTTTAATTAATTAATTGAAGTTTTAATCCTATTAATTCATTTAATTAAAATTAAATATGAGAAAAATACTAAATAATGATTTCAAATCTTTTTGGTGCAGCAAATCCTTCCATCATGACCTAAATATTTCGTGCACATCCTAAAAGGAAAGAATCTTCCATGATTTGGCATAATTGGCATGAAAAAGGTTGAAGAAAAGATATGGAAAATCAAAAATTCAAAAGCATTGATTCAAGGACTTTGGGCTTGGTCTTTCTAACCTAGTTCATTCACACATATATGCACAAGAGAACCCTAATGCACAAGGACAAAAAAGTTGTGCTCAGAACAAGAACAACTTTGCAACTTTTGACAAAAAATCTCAAAACTGAAAACCTAGCTAGAGCTCGTTTCAAAGCAAAAAAACCATTCCAATACACTCCTGACAAATCCAGGAAACTATTCCAATCAAAGCCAGCCTTCCATACTCAAGGAATCGGTATAACGAAGTCTTGCTTTTCTTGAAAATTTCCATAATCGTATTTTGATTTCTAGACATTTTCCATGCATTTTAATTGTTGATTTATACTAACTATGACCTTCTGAAGCTAATAGTATTATTCAATTGAAGAATGGTTGTCTAGATAGGAATTCACCATGGAAGCATTCTAGGGTTTCAGAAGTTTGAAATTAGGGTTTCTTTCATAAGGAAAAATTAGCCACTCAAACCAGGACCATTGGATTCAGGACATCCAGACGAAACTAATCCACTATTTGCGCCCTTTTTATGTTTGCATATGCTCTATTCGCTATTTTTCAGGTTTGAGTTTAGTGGGGGTTTAAAACCCCCGCTATCTAGTTGTTATTTTCAGGCAAAACGAAGAAACAAGGAAGGAGACGCTGAGGTGTTGAACTGTGGTTGGACCATTCAAAGTTTGGTGCGTTTTTTCAATTGTCCAGCATAATACTCATTGTTCACATATAATAATCACGTTCTATTATGATATCAAGATAACGCGTTGGTTGGGTTGGTAGATGCGTTGTCATGCAGGTACTGGGACCTGGGTTCGATTCCCAGGTCCCCCATATAATTTGTTCCCATTTTTCATAAAGCGTTCCAGTGTACAACACGCCCAGAAGTCCACCATGTACGCATACGTGCTTGCCTGCCAAGTGTCCAGAAGGCCAGAACATGCAGCTCACCATGGACGCTAGTCAACCGTTCCACACACGCGCTGGAAAAGTCAAAAGGGCCTGGGATTCTTGGGCCTAATTGCTTCAACAAAACCTCCCAGATTGGGTCAGACACCCCATGGTTTGCATTATATTTCTTAATTTCTTTTTTCTTTTCTCCTTTTTATTTTAATTGCTATTTTTGTTTTATTTAATTCACAAATTTAATTTTCATAATAATAACACAAAAAATCAGAAATCATAAAAATAAAAATATGTTTTATTTAATATTTAGTTCATTAATATTTTGTAAATAAATTTTTAATAATCAATTTAGGTTAATTTAGGTTTTCAATTTTAATGTTTTCTTAATAACTAAAAAATGTAGAAGTTAGGGTTTTTTAGCATTTTTATTCTTTTTCTTAATAAAATAATTTCCTCTTCTTATTATTATTATTAACTATTAATTATTTTGTAAATAAACATGTAATTACATAATTAGGATAAATTAGGTTTAAACTTTAATCTTTTTTCTTTAATAATTAAAAAAAAATATTTAGAATTAGGGTTTCTTTTAATTAGTTCTCTTTATTTCCATTAAATACAAAAAAAACATAAAAAATAACTCCTTTTCTTATTAAATAATTAATTAAACGTTCAACTTCAATTTAATTTCTTTAAAGGGTCCAACGCCCTCGCATATTCGATTCTAATTTCTTTTCGTGTGTTTGTCTTTATTTTTTGTTTCAAATATTATGTAATTGTCCAAAGCCTTGTAATAGTAATTAGGAAATTTATTTACTTTCTGCACTTTATTTAAAATCAGGTCTTTGTTAATTTGGCGATGTATAGACCCGCGCCTTGTAATAGCGTAGGACCTTTATTTTCCGCATTTTAATTTCCGCACCTTTAAACTGCTAATCACATGAAAGAATGAATGGACCAAATAAAATCAAAGCGTAGCTCACCCAATGCATGATCAAGATAAAACATAAACTGAAAATGACACACAATTCACACACCACTCTTAGGGTACGCCTCACTGTTGCCTTGCCCCTCGAAACGTGGTCGTCGAGTATAGGACGTTTTAGTAATTCCTTATGTCCATGAACATGGCATAAGGGTAGCTTCTAAGGTGTCCTACTGTTGCTCTGGTGACCACACTGTCCCTACAAACGAATTGACCCGAACACCTCCAACGGTGGTGCTACCTACCTCTCAATGGTGGGATGGCACTACCTTAAGGACATTTACACAGCCTAATTCCTTAGGGTAGGTAGATGACTCGTAGATACTTGCTCTAATTCAAAACAAATTAAAAACTTCTTTTCACACCGACACTTTTCAAAAAAAGCTTTCAAAATAATTTTTCAAACACACTTGAGGACTGATACAAGAGTCGATCTGAAACTTTCAAAGAAACTTTTTCAAACTCACTCACAATTGAAAAGCAAACACTTTGAAAACACAAATGAGCAAGTATCTAAGAGCCCATGGATAACCATGGATAGAAAGGGTGCTAACACCTTCCCTTTCTATAAATCTACCTCTCGAACCGAGAGACAATCTCATAAGGAATTTTTCTGTGCTTTTGTCCTTTCCATGTTGGAGAAAATAAAAGACGGTGGCGACTCTTGCTTCCGCGACATTTCGCGAACCAGCGTTAAACAGTCAGTTCCAGATCCACCGATCACACTTGGTCTTCAAATAAAGCAGCTCAATGAAGGCACAATTTTATGTTAAACAAAATATTGCAAAGAGTTGCTTAAACGATTTGGAATGAACAACTTAAAATCAATTGACACCCCTATGCCTACCAACGGGAATTTAGATAAGGATGAACATGGTAAGAGTGTTGATGTTAATAAATACAGAGGTATGATTGGATCCCTTTTATATTTTACGGCATCTAGGCCTGACATCATGTTTAGTGTTTGCATGTATGTACGATATCAATCGTATCCTAAGGAATCCCACTTGAAAGTTGTCAAGCGTATACTTAGGTATCTCAATAGTACATCTAGGTATGGGCTATGGTATTCCAAGGGAAGCAATTGCAGTTTAGTAGGTTACTTTGATTCTGATTTTGCTGGCTGCAAGTCATATAGGAAAAGCACTAGTGGAACATGTCATTTATTTTCAAACTTTTAGTGAGTTGGCATAGCAAAAAGTAGGTTTTTGTTGCTTTGTCAACCGCTGAGGCTGAATACGTTGCAGCCACTAGTTGTTGTGCTCTGATTTTATGGCTGAAGCAATAATTACAAGACTACGATATTTAATTAAAACATATTCCAATAAAATGTCACAACACAAGTTCTATAAATATTACTAAGAATCATGTCTTACACTCACGCACTAAACACATAGAGATTAGGCGTCACTTTCTACGCGATCATGTTGAAAAGGAGGATGTTACGTTTGAGCATGTTGATACTAAAAATCAACTTGCTGACATTTTTATAAAACCACTAGCAACGGAACATTTCTTCAACATTCGTCGTGAGCTATGGATTTTAGATCTCTCTTACTTGATGTCTTAAGCATACATGTACTTAAATTATATATATATATATATATATATATATATATATATATATATATATATATATATATATATATATATATATATATATATATATATATATATATATATATATATATATATATATATATATATATCTCACCATGCTGTTGAGATGTCTTTTTAGCTTTTGTACGTGTGTCTTAACATCTCATCAACTAAGGTAATATCTTTCCTCTCTACTTTCTCTGTAAGAATTCTATGATTACTTATAAATTGGCCTTAATTGTTCCATTAATACTGTCTATATATTTATATATATATATATATATATATATATATATATATATATATATATATATATATATATATATATATATATATATATATATATATATATATATATATATATATATATATATATATATATATATATATATATATATATATATATATATATATATATATATATATATATATATATATATATATATATATATATATATATATATTTCTTTTACATAAATTGTTTGAACTTGACATATGAAAATTGAATTACATCATCATGTATGCATAATCATATTTAGATAATTCATTTTTCATAATCATGTAATTCCAAATGGGTCTCATATCCATCTGTTCATAGAAACTTGTAGAAAACTGCACTTCTGTTAAAACTTACTGTTATGAGTCAGCTCATACAGTCATGAGTCGACTCATACTGAAGAAAAATGCAAAAACATAAATCAAAATTGTTTTCTGGTCGACACATTAAGGTTTGCGTTGACACATGTTACTTCCGGTTGACACATACGATTCTTGGGTCGATGTGAAACATTAAAAACAGTTCATCAATATAGGATGTGTCGACACATACGTGTTTCGTGTCGACACATAAAGATAATTAATGCCCTTAATTTGAGTTGGGTCAACCCATCTACCCAATTTTATGTTTTAAACTATTTTCAATCATCTCATTCACTACAACTATGATGAATCTTATGATGGAAACTATGATGAATCTTATGATGAATCTCATTCACTACAGCTCATAACATTTGTCCTTATGTCTTTTACTCTGAAGTTTGTATTATTGTTCTGTTCAAACAATTTTTGCTATAGCTTATGCAAACTGAATATTCTCTGCGTTAAATGCTTTCACCATAATTATTTGTCTATTTACTCAGTTATTACCATGATTATGCCAAGACTCATTCTGTGTGAATGACATTGGTTTTTTTTGTTACAATGATTGCTGAGATTGCATCTCAATTCATGTGTGCTGAAATTGCTGAAAATCTATCTTATTCTCTTTTTGATGTTGTCAAAGGGGGAGAAGAAGATGGTGTTAATGTTAGAAAAGAATTCTTAATATGCACAAACTCAGGGGGAGTAGCTCATTCATCCATATTGTATCATCACACATCATCAAATATTTGTCATCATCAAAAAGGGGGAGTTTGTGAGAAACCCCTTCATATAGTTGGTTTTGAATGATAGCAAATATATATGTGAAATAATCAATGAATGTTACCTACATGTGTGCATTGTAAAAATATAGTATAACATGTTTAAAATGAGCTAAGAATGTGTTTTACACATAAAACACTGTTATGAGTCGACACAAACAGCTTTGCATCGACGCATTATTTAGTAAAGAATCATAAAAATGATTCTGCTTCAGTATGATTCGACACATCCATGTTATGCATTGACTCATACCATGTTGATGCCTCTGGAATGCAACCTTTAACCTTTATGCATCGATACATAACTTCATGGATCGAGACATAACATGTTGATGCCCCTAGAATTCAACCTTTAACCTTTATGCATCGATACATAACTTCATGCATCGACACATGATATGTTGATGTCCCTGGAAAACAGTTTTTTTAACTTTTATGCATCAATACAAAACATCATGCATCGACTCATAACACGCTTTGTCTTCAAAAATCAAAAGTTCAATCCAATATGTGTCGACACATACGTGTTATGCATCGACTCATGTAAAATGGTTGGTTCTGTAATATGTTGTAATATCTGCTTGAATCGACTCATAACAACATGTATAAACTCATTCTATGTTACATAACTAACATGAGTCGGCTCATGCTAATACGCATCGACTCATAATACAAATTATTGTCTCTAACTGTTTTCTGTTACATATATAAGTAAGTTTTTTCAGTAGAAAACAACATGACACATATTACAATTGTGTGCATCAATTCTGAGCAGCAAGAAGCCTGAACGAAACTTCATCTTCATCATCTTCTCAATCATCTTAATTCAACAACAACAACAACAACGAAAATCAAACATCTTTGTTCAATTGCATTAAGAGATCAAGAGATAACGCTCAGTTGTGCATTCAAGGGATCTCAGCTGGGTTGAAGATTTTGAAGGGGGCTTAGAGGAAAATCAAGGGGTTTGTCCTTTAAGAATGGACGTGTTTGAGGGTTTGTTAGTCACGATCACACAAGACAGATTCAGCCGTAGCGAGGGGTTTGGAAATCAGAGGGATTTTTTCAAATAGGTCTTGGAAGCGGAGGATCGGTTGTGGATCTTGCAGGAAATCTTGATAAGGCTCATATCAAGTGGAGGTTCTTACAAGAAGAAGAAGATCTTAGGGATTTCTATTTGTTTGTGTAGTGTAACCTTGTATTCAAACATTCACCAAAATTGTTATAAGAGTTCTCAATTTCAATTTTGGAATTGAGAGGGAGATGTACCCGCACGCGAGGACAACAGTGGGGAACTTCCTTACCAAACTTTCTGCATATTATTCTTTCTTTCTCTCTATCTCTTTACATTTTCCGCAATTTTGTGATTCAATTGGCTTGCTGAGTTTTCTGTTTAATGATAAAATAATGGTTCAAATACTTTCATTAAATCACCATTATTAATCATCAAACAAACATACGCTAACCGTTTGACAAAATTGCTTGCAAGTTTTAATTCATTGGAAACATTGTTCTAGTAATAAGTGCATTAAAAACATTAAGTAATTTGTGTTTAAGATTCATCTATTTCATATTAATAAAATCTAGCAAGTTTATCGCATGTCCGGTTTTCTAGTAGTTGGTTCAAAATAGACGGAAGTTGATTCTGGATCTTACTTTTCTGTTGCTTTTAACAAACTTTGGTAACAGATTTTAAATCCTTGAAGAATAAGGAGGTGATCTATTCCCCCCCCCCCCACCTCTTGATCACTTGCCACACCGTCTAATAGTGATTATATGTGATGTCTTGATGATTTATATGATGAATTGTGATGTTCGTCGATACCATGTGTTGGGATAGTAGTGAGTTAGAAGATAATGTGAGAAGTTTAGAATTTAAATAATTAGTTTGGAATTATTTACATTTAATAGTAATTATATAGAATTATTTTATTGGTTAAATAAAACAAAAGTGGTGTAGAAGGAATAAGGGTAAGATACTAATTGGTGAAGTGATTAGTGAGGGTAAGATGGGGAGACCATAGAATGGGGTCCAAGGGGTAAGTTTGACATAAGGAAAATTTTAGATTTAGAACGTTCATTTTATGTGATTGTGAAAAGAGTTGGAAGAGTGAATCAGAGCTAGAGCAAGAAAAGAACAAGGGGAATTTTGGTAGAACCCAAAGAAGAAGATCAAAGATATAATCTAATATAAGGGGGTTATCCTTGTTATTATGATTGATATAGGTTTTAGATGTATGTAGGTTGTTTGGGGTTTTTGTGGTGAATTGATAACATGATGATTATGATGAATCTTTGATGAAATTGATGGAATTACCATGATATTTTGCTATGAATCAATGTATATGATATATAATATGATGTGTTGGTATTTTATGATGAAAACATAAGTATTGGTGATAAGTTGGAACATGTTATGTGTTGAAATCGCAAGAAAATTGTGACTGGTGTTGTGCAGAAAACACACAAGGAATTCCATGTTCGCGTTGCATCGTCGGGCAAGCCATGTGCTTCTCCGGGCGAGTGAGTTTTGCCCGAGAAGCACTTGGCGAGCAAGAGGCGAAGGGAAGGGGTGAAAAATAGAGCCCTTGGATTTTTGTATGAGAATGGTGACTCGCCCCAGCTTCGTTGGGCGAAGTAGAAGCGAGAGGAGTTCGCCGAGTAAAGGAGATAGAATAAAAAATCGCTTCTGGATTTTTGTATAGGGGGATTGTTGTACCCCAAAATTTTCCATCTCACTTATCAAGAATTTGCTCACAAGATCTCCTTGGGCTCAAGACTGCACTAGGGTTTGATCAGCTCAAGACACTTCCTTATGCACTGATGACCAAAATTAGGGTTTGAGATTGCACAAGGATTTTTGAACCTTCTATGCCCCACATGATTTTCATGGATCATTATGGACCCCCAAGATTACACATGTCAAGTTTCAAGCTTTGAATCACATTTTTTATTAGTCAATTGAGTTGTTGACCTAAAAATCAATTGTATTGGAGGAAAAGTCAACTATGGCCAATTTACAGTCAAAATTCATAATTTTTGATCCACATCAACATCTTAAACTCATATGTATAATTTGATCAAGTTTGGACCACAACTCCTCAAGAAATTTGATCAAATCTCCAAAAGGGCAAAATGGTCAAAATTAGGGTTTTGATTAGGAAAGGGCAATTTCTGATTTTTAACCTAGAAAATGGTCAATTGGTTTAAGGCATGATATCAAGATTCCAATTGCATAATTTTTACCTAATGACATGGTTCAAAACATTGCAAGCCCATTGGATTGACAGATGAATTTTGCAGTCAATTGAGCAAAAGTCAACTGTATACTGAAAAGTCAAACTTTGACTTTTAGGTCAAATTCAAGTACCAAAGATCACAATTCATCAAAAAATATCAAAATATGAAACTTATTCATCAAGAAATCAAAAAGTCAAGATTTCATTTTGAAAAGTCAAAATTTCTAAACTTAGAAATTTTTCTAAGTGTTGGAAATTTCATGTTTTTTCATAACTTTGAGCCAAATTTTCACCATGATGCAAGATGATTCAAGAGAAACTTAAAAAATGAAAGTTGTAGATATCCATGAAATCTACAACTTTTCTTCACACAACTTCTTCCAAAAATTCTTGGATCTCAAGTTATAATTTTATGAACATAGGGTCATAAAACTAAACACTTAGTGAAATTTTGCCCTAATTTGGTCAGGATTTTGACCCAACTTCATGGCACTTTTTCATATAGTTCCAAGGAGAATCTTCAAAATCAATTCAAAGATGGATTGTATAGAACATTAAAAGCTTTCTAAAATGTCCAAGAACTCCTTGAGATCATTCTTGAGTAGGGATAATCGAAGAGATAGAGTTAGGGTTTTGTCACTTGGATTACAAGTCATTTTTGATGAACACATGAACCAAATCCATGCTAGGCTGCATAATATTTGCTTTGCAGGCGTCAAACTTGTTTGTAACTCCATAATTAAATGTTTACACAACTGTTAGAGATTTGATCCAAGCATTTGAGCTATTATCCAAGTTGCATTTCCATTAATGGCACAAAGTAACATTGTCATTCTTGTAAAGCAAGCTTTTTGCATAAAGTTCACATTGAGCCTCTAACTTTTTCCCTCTGATTACACTCCATCCACAAAGTCAGAAGAAAGCTTGTTTAAAGCATAACCACTCTATCTTAGCAAGTACACAAGGCATCGAAACTTGTTTTGTCAAAAAAATCACATGTTTAACTTAAAGATGCAAATTTGAATTCTGATCAACTAGAGCACTACAAATTGTTGCTTATAAATAGAGTCACTATTTGTGAGCTAGAACACAAGCTTGAGCATCCTGAAATACACCAAAACTCTCTCAAATCATAAATTGCACAAAAACTCCATTGTTGCACAGTTTCTGACCTTGAACTTCAAACTCCCATTTCCCTCGTGCGTTTCTTGTCCTTTTAGTTTCTAAAGCTTCCTTACATCAAATACAACTCATCCCCATCCTTATTTCAGAACTGTAACACCAATTTCCATAACTACCATAACCAAAAAACAAAGTCTGCAACTTGACTTCTCCAGGCCATTTCAGCCATCCATTGTTCAAGCCAACCATTGCATTAGCTTCCTAGGACCTCAAGGAATCTAACCTGATCATTACCACTGCCTAAAACAAGCTCAAACTCCAAACACGATTTCCAGTTTTGAGATACGTTTTCTCAACTTGAAACTCTTCATACGGGCATCATCAATAGTTTATTTATGAATAAAACATGTAGATATTATTCCCCTGAAGATAACCTTGTCCATAGTTTCCATTAATTTTGCTTGAGCTTAGAGAATTTTGAAATTGAAATCTCTAAAATTTTTAGGGTTCAGATTAGGGCCATTAAAATTCTAGCTTATCTTTGATCTATAGTCTTAATACTTTACATTTCTGGAATCGTGAGAAAATTTGCTACAAGTTTCATGTTTACAGTTTTCATTTTTGATGAGAAATGAGCAAGTTACAGTTGGTCTGGCTGGAGGTTGAAGATGAAGTCTTCAGAACATGTTTTGCCTTACATATTTATTGGTTCATTTGTATTAACGGATGTATAGCCATCCCAGTGGTAGAAGCTCGCGCCTGTAACTTATGGGACCTGGGTTCGAGCCCCAGTAGTACCCTTTTGCATTTTTCTCATATTTTCATATTTCTGACTTTTTTTGTTTGGCAGGCGCTGGGCCCTTTGGGCCTGGCTCATTTTTATTTTTTGCTAGTTGACTTCCATACTTGCTTTTGGCACCCCCTGACCCAATTTATTTTATTTATTCATTTATTGCATTTTCTTTATTTTTTCTTTTTTAAATATATTTTCTAAATACTAAAAATCACAAAAATACAAAAAATGATATACTTTATATTTTGACTTATTTTATTTTATTTTTCCATAAATAAAAATATTTTTATACCTTATTTATTTATTAAGTAAATCTTATAAACTTAATTAATAATATATTATTTATTTATTTTTCCTCACACCATTTAAAAATACATTATTTTAATTTAAAAAAAAAGACTAAAAATATTTTATAATACTATAAATATTTTCAAGATAAAAAATACCAAAAAAATACTTTTCTTAAACTTATTTTATTTTGATTAATTAATAGAATTAGGGTTTTATTTTAAAATATTTTTCTTAATAAATTCAAACTTAATTAACTATTTTCTTTATTTAAATTAGGTTAAGACAAAATCTTCTTTTCATGAAAAATAAACAAAATTCATTTTCTTTACATTTTGCATCCTTATACATTTATTCATTGTTATACTTTGTATTTATTCATATCAATTCAATATGGTTGTAATAAACTAATTAGGTTTTAATTCTTGCAAATCCCCATTTACAAATTGTATACCCCCTCCCCACAAATGTTGTAATAGCGTAGTAACTTTAAAATTCCACAATTTATCGCTTTCATATAACATGCTAGTAATTAGGGTTTGTATGGAAAGACTAAAATCAATGCTTAGAAAACCCTAATTCAAGACAACAACAAGCATGAAAACAACACACTTGCACACAAATACCCCTAGGGTTATCCCATTTGGTTTCCTTATACAAAATGACCATATTACGCATGTAAGATATCTTAGCAAAAACAAGCAAATACAAGATCATAGTCCCTCGATGAAGCTACCTAAGTTGCCTTACAAATGATCTTAGTCCCTCAAAAATAATGCTAAGATACCTAGCAATATTGCTAATCATGGTTATACCATGACCCACGCCCGTCCCGTTTACATCCAAAGATGGGGTTTCTTACCAAATCAATGGTAAGACAACAATGTCAAAGGAAAAGAAAATGAACAAGAAAGAAATTTGAGTAGGTAGATTTCTCCTAATTACTTGCTCCATTTTAAAACAAACATCCTTGATATTTCCAAAAACAAACACTTACACTTTCAAACATCTTACAAACTTGAAAACATTTTTAAAAGATCAACATCTTTGTATACATTCTTATGAACGAGAATCATTACAAAGATTGCCTAAACAATGGCCTCTTTACAAAATACTTTCAAAATCACACAAAAGAACAATTTCAAACAAAAAGCAAGTGATCTAGCAAGTAACTAAGAGCCCATGGAAAACCATGGATGAAAAGGGTTCTAATACCTTCCCTTTTCATAATCTACCCCCCGAACTCAAGAAACAATTTCAAAGGTCTTTCCTGTGCTTTTTCACCTTTCCTTTTGGATAAAAGAAAAGTCGTCGGCGACTCTTGCTAACTGCAACATTTGCGATCAAACGCAAAACCTTCAAGTCAGTTATCTCACCATATCACAGGGATTCTTTTTGCTCCAGCCTCGCCGGCTGAGCCTCATGCGAGCAAGTTGCTTCGTCGGGCGATCCTCAAGCGAGAGGTGTCTGACAGAAACTTTGAAAATATCGTAACTTGGTTTTTGGACTCCATTCGAAGTGTTAGGAAGCTAACGCGATGTACTATGCTTTGGTAGAATAAAATGAGTCATGTGATGTATTTTTCCATTATTTTACTTAGATTATACTAGATCTTGAATGATGAAATGTGTTAATACTATGGTGAAGTGATGAGATTATGTGATTGATGCAACATGATGTATATTCGTATGATATACCGATGTTTGTTATGATGATGCTTTGTGTATTACTATTTATGTGATGACATATGATGAATTCATGGATGGTGATGTGTTTTGACTAGCCTTGGTCATGTTTATTATGTTATTGCGCATCATGCATTCATGGCATATTTTAGGACTTCAGTTCAGTGATGTTTTTAGGATAATTGGTCTAGTGATGATGATAGAACGTTAGTCTAGTGATGGCCTCAGTCCCATAGTGTTTATTGAGTGCAATACTATGATGTGCTCTGGTTCCAAGCGGGAATCGGTCCTATTGGTGGGGATCTTTGGATAAAAGATGATTGAGTCATCAGTGAGGTTTTGGTACCACATGCATGAGTCAATGATGTTGCATTACATTATATGTGACATTTCATATTGATTGACTAAGTGATATTGTTGTACCCCAAAATTTTCCCTCTCATTTTATCAATATTTCCCCTCACAAGACTCTTTGGATTCGGGACAGGATTAGGGTTTGCTCTGCTCAAGACATCTCCTTGCACTGTTGACCTAAATTTAGGGTTTGAGTTTGCACAGAGATTTTTGGACTTCCAATGCTTAATGTGACTTTCATACTTCATGTTGGACTTATAAGATTTCTCATAGCAAGTTTCAAGCCTTGAATCAAATTTTTGCCCAGTAAATTGGACAGTTGACCTAGAAATCAACTATATTGGGGAAAAAGTCAATTGTGGCCAATTTACAGTCAAACCTCATAATTTTTTATCCACATCAACAATATAGACTCATATGAACTATCTGATCAAGTTTGGACCACAACTCGTCAAGAAATTTGATCAGATCATCAAAAGGGCAAAATGGTCATTTTTAGGGTTTTGACTGCAGAAGGGCAATTTCTGATTTTTCACCTAGCCAATGGCAAATTTTGTTCAAGCATGGATTTAAGCACTCAATGGAATCATCTTGACCTAATCACAAGGTTCAAAAGATCTCAAATGCATTGGATTGACAGATGAATTTTCCAATCAACTGATCAAAAATCAACTGTACACTGAAAAGTCAAACTTTGACTTTTTGGTCAAAATCAAGTGCCAAGGGTCATTTTTCATCAAGATGTGTCAAAACATGAAACTTGTTCACCAAGAAACCTAATTTTGAAAATTAGGGTTTAAAATGGAAAATTTTCATAACTTAGAAATTTTCTAAGTTATGAAAATTTCTTATTTTTTCCCAACTTTGCCCAACTTTTTCACCATGATGAGATTAGATTCAAATAAAACTTCCAACATGAACGTTGTAGTCCTCCACAAAATCTACAACTTTTATTCACAAAGTTTTCCAAAAAGATGCTTGGATCTCAAGTTATGATTTTGTGAATAGGGGTCCAAAAACTTTCTAACTTAGTGAAATTTTGCCCTATTTTAGGCAGGATTTTGACCTATCTTCATGGAAATTCTTCACATAGTTCCAAGTGGAATCTCAAATTTCATTTCAAAGATGGATTGTAGAGCATGTTACAAGCTTTCCAAAATGTCCAATAACTCTCCAAGATCATTTGTGGTTAGGGAGAATCGAAGGTTTGAAAATGGAAAAATATCACTTTTGGCCAAGGCATTTTGCACCATTGCTACAACTTGCATTTCTGTCCAAAGCATGCTTGTACTTGTTTTACAGGCCTTATACCTTTCCACACTCATAAATTAAATGCAAATACATTGGTTAGAGGCTTTTTTCTGATCTATGAAGCATTATACAAAGGATTAATCTATTTTTGGCAAAAAGTTAACAATGTCATTTACATAAAGCATGCTTTATGTCAAATTGTATTTCTTGAGCCATGGACCAAAGTTCTTGCAGCAAACAACATCCACAAACTTAGGGCAAAGTATACCAACCATTTTCAGGCTTTGAGCTAGCAAGTACAGCATTTGGCATTGTCAACTCACCTTTTACTTCAAAAACAAGAAAGCTTGCAAAAGTGAGATAACTTTGTAATCTGATATAACCAAGCTTTGTACATATTTCAAACAAGTTCAGCACATCACACCAGGCCAGAAACACGAGCTAGCAAGTTCTCTAACCCTCCAAAACACCAAAATATAAGTTCTTGCAAAAACAGGGCAGGTTCTACAAATCATAAGCCAAAACCAAATCCACTCGTGCATTTTGCTTGAAACCAGTTCCAACACACTCCATACAACATACCTAAACTATCCCAACCATTCCCAAGCCACTGTAACTCCATTTACACACTTCACCATTTTCAAATTCTGAGTTTGCAGGTTGATTTCTACAAGAAGTTTCAGACCATTTCAAAGCAAGCCAAGCATTAGGAAAGGTCAAGGGAACATCAAGCAAGCTCAAAAGAATCTCAGGCCTCACTGAAAGTTGTTGCATTGTCATATTCGAACTTGACTGAAACAGGTATTTCTCAAACTTCTATCTACTTATTTAAGAATCATTAGGCTTAGGTTTGTGAAGAAAAAATGTAGTCCTCATTGCCCTTGAGTTGTACATATGCATAGAATTCATTTATGTTAACTGAGCTAGGGGAATTTGGATGTTGAAGTTTCTGAAAAAACTAGGTCAAGATTTAGGGCCAATGAAATTCTCTTTGGTCTTTGAGAGTTAGATCAAGTTTTTTATATGGTTAGAATCGTGGTTTAATGCTCTATAACTTTCATGTTGCAAGTTTTTGTTTTTAAGCACAGATGCAGGAGTTACCAGTTTGAACCATAGCGCGCGTTTTCTTGTTGTCTCAAGGACAGGGATGAAGGAATCTGGGTTGGGCCTGGTTTTGGCTCACTATTGACACCCCCCTGCTTGCTCTTTGCACCCCCTGGCCCATTTCTCTTATTTTTCATATTTTCTCATTTATTTTACATTTTCTGACTTTTATTATTTTTTCTAAATATAAAAAATCACCAAAAATATTTTCTTAAATTTTCATATTTTATTTTATTATTTTTTTTATTTTGTCATAAGAATAGTTAAAAAATAATATATACTTTTATTTTCTTAAATAAACTTATAAATAATATAAAAATAGTATATATTTTTATTTTTATTATTTATACATATAAAATAATATTTTCTCTTATATTTTATTTTTTAAATATTTTTGTGAATAGTTTTATTTATTTTATTTGTACATAAATGAATAAATAATATATATATATATATATATATATATATATATATATATATATATATATATATATATATATATATATATATATATATATATATATATATATATATATATATATATATATATATATATATATATATATATATATATATATATATATATTCTTAAAACAAACATTAGGGTTTTCATCCCTTTTCAAAACTAATCACTTTTTATTTTCCCTATTTTTTGAAACATTAAATAATTTATTTTACATACATAAAATAAATACAAAAACATTTTTGCATATTTATATTTAATTGCATATTTAATAATTGTCCATTTATTCATTTATGCAATATTTCAATTTGGTTGTAATAATAGTTTTAGGGTTTATTTTTTAGCAATATCCCCTTATTCAAACTTGTATCCCCCTCCCCATATCAATGTTGTAATAGCTTAGCTTTATTTTACGCATTTTATTGCTTTCAAATATGCATGATAGTAAAAACTAGGGTTTGTATGCAAAAGACCAAAATCAAACAAATAGCATGACTTAACACAAGACAAAAATGCATGAAAAATGACAACACAATGCACACAAGCACCCCTAGGGTTCATCCACATAGTCCCTCGATGACGCTATCTTGGTTGCCTATACACAAATGATCTAGTCCCTCAAAAAAAACTTGCTAAGATACTTGGCAATATTGTTATCATGGTCATACGATAACCCACGCCCGTCCCGTTTAACATCCAAATACAAGGTTGTTTACCAAATACAATGGTAAAACAACAATGTCAAAGGGTTAAAAATGTGTAGGAAAGACTTTTGAGTAGGTAGGTAGATGCTCCTAGTTACTTGATCAAACTTGCAAACATCCTTGCTATTTTCAAACTATCACACATTCACAACACAATTTCAAAACATTTCCCAAAACAACTTTCAAACATTGAAACATTTTTCAAAAGACAAACACCTTTGTATACATTCAAACAAGAATCATTACAAAGGTTGCCTAAACAAAGGCCTCTTTTCAAAATACTTTCAAAACCACACACAAAAGCACCATTTCAAACAATTGAAAATCAAATACAAGTGATCTAAAACAAGTAACTAAGAGCTCGTTGAAAACCATGGATGAAAAGGGTGCTAGCACCTTCCCTTTTCATAATCTACCCCTCGAACCCAAGAAAACATCTCAAAGGTCTTTCCTGTGCTTTTTGACCTTTCCTTTGGATAAATAAAAAGTCGGTGGCGACTCTTGCTAAACTGAAACATTTGCGAACATAAACGCAAAAACTCAAGTCAGTTCTCCCACCGCATCACAGATATTGATGATGATGTGATTTTGTGTGTTTGATGATTGTTGTTAATATGATGATATACTTGATTCATACTACTGATGAAAAGGTGTGAGTGCAATATATGAAATGTGATGATATGTGGAATTCATGATGATTTGTTAGTGTACTGCTATATCCATTCCATATATCTTTTATAATAATTTGTGATTACTCACCCTTTCTGCTTAGAAATGTTTCCTCTATACTTGGTAACTTGCAGGTGATCATGAATGATCCGTTGAAGCTTAGAGGATAGCTTCAGAGTGTGTTATTTATTTTTGTTGAATAATAGTGTCTTGCTCTGATATGTAACATCGGGGTTTCGGGATACGTTTGAATTGAATCGTGTATTTATTTGTTGACATGAGTTTATAAAATGTAATTTTGTTTTGAAATTGTTTTTATAATCCTGACCTTTTAGTGATGGAAATGAAAGATGTTATTCAAGGATATTAACAATGAAGTTATATGAGTTATGTTTTCCACTGCGAAGTTCAGAGTTTTATGCTTATTATTTATAAAGAAATAATTGTTTGAATTTGAGAACCCGTGTTACGGAGCAGGATCTTTTATGTGATGTTTTTATGAAGATGTGACATCCTTTTTGGTGTATTAATCTGATTTATTATTTATAATATTCGTGGGGTTTTAGAAGGGTGTTACAGTTACAGCTTGAAAATAGCGTTTTTGGGCATTTTGGCAGGGTGTAACCGGTTACTGAAATTAGGGTAACTGGTTACATAGTGAACATGTTGAAAAATCACAATTTTCAAAAATTCATAACTTTTGAATCGTAACTTCGTTTGGGTCGTCGTTTGAAGCGTTAGAAAGCTAGCATGCTATTCTTTTCAATAAAAATGGTCTTGTAGGCATTAGGTGATTTAATCACTGCATGGTCGTGTAAAAGGGCATGTATTTATATGTTGTGTTACTTGTGTTATGTTGCTTGTGATGTGTATTAATGATACATCGCCATGTGGTGTGCTATGTTCATATAAATGTCGAGTTTGTGTACCATTTATATAATGATGAGTGGTTGTAATTTTATGGTTGGTCAAAGTATTGAGGCTTTAATATGATTCGTTGTTTATGAATATAATACCTTATTTGTTGTGTTATTGTTAATAATTATAATATGAAGAGTTTGATAGCATGCTTGGTGAATTGTGATACCATGATGTTGTGTTGCGTTGTACGCATAATATGTATGCATAATATGTTGTTTTATGTAATGTGCACAAACGCATGGTTATTGCTTGTGGTGTCGTTATTTTGTTATTGCTTCATGTTTTGGCAGGTGTTTGGTGCACGGTAGCCAATAGTGGAGAGGCACATTGACTATGGTGAGGGTTTATGTGCGTGTTGTTGTGTTGTATGCATAATATGTTATATGCACTCATGGTGTTTGGACGGTGGTATATTTTTGGTGAGCCTCAATCCCATTGTGAGGATTGGGTACGAGTATCTAATTCTTATGATGATAGATTAGTGAAGCGTTACTTGGTAACAATTTTGGACGGAGGTTCGTCTGGTGAGCTTTGATCCTAGGTGGGGATCAGAGCGGTGAAATTGAGAGTTCACAAATTGGTACCACATGCATTGAGTCAAGTTGTGAGTCTCATTACATTGCATATTGGTTGTATATTCTATATGTGTTAGCATGTGATTATCTGTCTATGTTATATGTGTTAGCATGTGATTATCTATGTATGATATATGTGTTAGCATGTGATTATCTATGTATGATATATGTGTTAGCATGTGATTATCTGTGTATGCTATATGTGTTAGCATGTGATTATCTGGGTAGGTTATATGTGTTAGCATGTGATGCATGGGTGATTTGAATTGTATATGTGATTTTCTATACTATTACATTTTATTATGCAATTTCCAATTTAATTGTGATTCCTCACCCTTCTGTTGGAATGATGCTTTATACGGCATCGTGCAGATACTTTGGAGTTGAGGCGTGGAAGTGAGTAGGAAGATATAGCTCTTCGTATTGTATAACACCCCGATTTTTATTTACTAATTATTTTATTATCTATTTATTTTATTAAGTATTATATGATATAGTAATTGATTAAATTGTGTGATTTTGTGAATATATGAGTTATTTGAATTAATTTCATATATGTGTGATATGTGTTTTGTGTTATTAGGTGTAGAAATAGGATTATTACTAGTTGGGCCTTTGTAATGGTTTAGAATAAGTGGGTTAGATAAGTCCAATTAGAGAAAACAATAGTTAGTAAGCATTATTGTAAAACAAAGAGAAATAAAATTAGAAAGAAGGAAGAGAAAAGAAGAAAAGAAAAGAGCAGAAAAGGGAGAAAAGAGAAGAAGAGAAGATAGAACCCTAGAGAATCTACATCCAAGGTAATGGTGGGAATTTCTTGATTTATGGGTGTTTGTAATGGTATGTGATGGATAGTAACATAAAATTAGGGATTGTTCTTCAATTTCTAGATTTTGACATGTTAGGACTTGAATGTGAAATCATGAAATTGATGTTGGAAATCATGTTTTGATGTTTGTATTTGATGCTATATGTTATATAAATATTATAATACATTTAATTGGTGAAATAATTTTGTGTTTGAATGGTATTTGGATGGATAATTTCATGGAAGGCAGAAGTTGCCCGTAACATATTTTTCTGCATTTCACAGAGGCCGCTTAGTGCGGTCTGAAATGGAAAACTTATTATTTTCTGAAAATATTCTGGATCATGGATGTATATGATTTATCATGAATTGTCATGAATTTTGTGGAATTTAATTATGTGTTTTGGATTGGTTTTGTTGCACTTTTCGATGGAAATATGATACTTGATTTTGTGTATGTAATTGTTGGGAATTGATGTTAATTGAAGATAACATGGTTTGGACTTGTTTGCTACAAGTTATGATTATGTGCTGAGATGATTAATACTATGAGAATGCATTGTATGTGGATGTTGACATGATGTATGTATGTTGTGTAATTTGGTGAAGATAATTCAAATGTGTTGAATATGTGAAATATGCTTGTATGATTAAGATATGGAGATGGTCTTAATTGCATATATATATATATATATATATATATATATATATATATATATATATATATATATATATATATATATATATATATATATATATATATATATATATATATATATATATATATATATATATATATATATATATATATATATATATATTGAAATTGCACATGCACCATGAGTTGTCAAGAGTCAATATTTACTAGCTTTTGTGAGAGTTAGTGACTTATCCCAAACCTGAAGATGTGGTTTGAAAGCTTGAGAGATGTATTTTTGTGGTTATTTGTCTTGGAGATGTGGGTCCAGTGATATTGGTAAGGATAACCACTGATACCACATACTTATTGCATCGAGTTGCATTTGAGTCATATGTATCGATATGAAATGTTGATTTGGTGTGCAATATATGATATTGGTGTGAGTGTTACATTTGTGTTAATTATGATTGATTATCTTTGAATCATGAATCGTTGAGCAATGTTGTATATGTGAATATGTGAAGTGTGATTAATTCAATTGTTGCTTGTATGTGTTGCATTACATATCATTATATATTTCCATAATGATATGAATTCTCACGCTTCTGTTGGATTGATGTTTTATACGATATCGCTCAAGTACCGAAGATAGTGGTGCTTCTCACGAGGATTAGTCGGAGGAGATAGTTAATGTTTATTAGCTTATCTAGGTAGTAAATCATGCTATGGTCTATGTAACATGGGGAACGGTTGAACTCATGTTTGTTTTGAGAGATGTTTGTGATTGTGATACGGTGGGAAGAACTGGCTGTTTTTGGAATGCTGGTTTGTGTTTTGCATTTTTTGTTTGCAAAATGTCGCGGTAAGCAAGAGTCGCCACCGACTTTTATTTTATCCAACAAGGAAAGGAAAAAAGCACAGAAAAATTCCTTTTTCAAGATATTTCTCGGGTTCGGGGGTAGATTATAGAAAGGGAAGGTGTTAGCACCCTTTCTATCCGTGGTTATCCACGGGCTCTTAGGTACTTGCTCAATTGTTTTCAAAATTGCTTTCTTTGTGCTTGTGGGTTTGAAAAAGATTTTTTATTTGAAACTTCAATTTAACTCTTGCTTCTGTCCTCAAGAGCGTATGAAGTGTTTTTGAAAACTTTGTTCAAAAAGTGTAAGTGTGAAAAGTTTTTGTTTTTTGAAAGAGCAAGTATCTAAGAACCATCTATCTATTCGAAAAAGGAATTGTTCTATGCTAATTTCCTTTTGACAATGTTATCCTACTATTGATTAGTAGGTAGCACCGTCGTTGGAGTTTGAGGGTCAATTCGAATGAGGGACTTACGGTCACTAAAGCAATGTTAGGATGCCTTAGCGGTAACCCTAATGTCTTAGATCATTTGTTTGAGGCAACAATATCCAAGGCAACCGTTTCGAGGCGACTATGATCTTTTAGACAAGAGGGCGACCTCTAAAACGACCTATACTCAATGATCACGTATGAAGCAACCAAGTGGAGTGTACCCTAAGAGTGCGCATGTGTGAGTGTGTCGTTTTCAGTTTATTTTTATCTTTGTACATGTTAAGGGTGATCTAATTTGATTTTAGGTTAAAACATTCAGTCTTGTCACGCAACCCTATTATCAAACATCTAACAGTTATAATTTGCGGAAAATAAAATGCGGAATTTAAATTACAAGGTGTCGGGTATTTACATCGCCAAAGACAAACCCTTTTAAAAATAAATAAAGCGATAAAAAAATAAATAAAAGTCCTATTAACTGTTACAATCCGGGAGCAAGTACATTATTGGATAAAAGAAAGTAAATCGCGTGCGGGAAATTAAATCGAGCGCGTAATTAGGGTTTTGACCCTTTTGGTTAAAGGGACTATCTTTTTGTTGTTTTTATTTTAAGAAAGAAATTAAACCTAAATTAATTACTAAATTAAATTAATAAATTAATTAATTAAAAAATAAATTATTTTTGGGTTTTTGTTATTTTAAGAAAGAAAAATAAAATAATTAATGTTAGTAATTAAAACCTAATTAAATCTAATTTAATTTTAATTATTTACAAAAAATAGGTTAAAGTTATTCTAATTAAAACCTAAATTAATTAATTAGTGTTTATTAATAAAAATAAAAATTTGATTGAATAAAAATATTTTTTGTGGTTTTTATCTTATAAAAGAAAGAGATTTGATTAGTTAGAAAATAAAAATAATAAAACAAAATAATAAAGCAAAGTAAATAAAATAAAAAGGGAGAGGGGTTTGGGCCTGAAATGGGAGTATGACTAGCAACTCTGTGGCCCAATTGCAACTGGCCTTGTTTGACTTTGTGGAATCCAATGTGCACGCTTGGACTTGGTTTAGGGTGGACCTTCATCTTTGGACCTTCAGATTTGGCCTTTGGCCATCTGGCAATTAGACAACTGATGGCGCATGGTATATTGCACGCTTGAGCAAACACCTGATTACATGAAAAACAAAGAGAAAATGCAAAGCGCTGGAGGTAGGGATCGAACCCCTGACCTCCAGCCACTAACGCCTTGGAATTGGACTTGCTGACCACTGGGACACGCTGTTTCAATTGTTATATGAATATAAATGATATATATTATATAAAAACAAAATCATATGCCAGTAAAATAAAAAACGCGCGCGTGATTTTGAAAGGGCCAACAGGTGGATGACACGAGTTCATCCCTGTCCTTCAAAACCTGTAAAAATACCTGCGGATTTGAATCCGCAGCTAAATGCGCAGGCCTGTTCCAAAATTTTCCAGGCCAAATAAATCCATTCCAAGAACATGGTTGGATTCGTTATGGCTTCCTGATTAACACCATGCCCTTCTTGAGTCACGATTTTACCTGAAATAGAAAACCCCAAAAAATGAACGAAGAACCCTAGCTATGGTGGTTCTTCATTCAGGCCAGATAAAAGCAATTGGATAATACCAAACGCTTACAAATGTCATGTAGATTCAAAATATGGTATTGATTCATGAAAAGGATGCTTAAATTCAGAGTTGCGAAATCAAGAATAGGGTATATTTCGTGAGACTTACAGCGCATTTTGGGGTCTGAAGAAGCTTACTTTTGATCCAGGTAGATTGAGTGAACACTCAGGAAGCGTTTGGGACAGGTCTCAACCCTTGAAAACAACTCTAAGAACGATTTTGATCTCAAGCTTTTTGTGACTTTTTTCAAATCTTGTTCTGCCTCTCTCTGCAATTTCCAACCCTTGTTTCGATTGATTTTGCTTGCTTATGTAGTGTGTAGTGTATTAGGGTAAGAATTATGAATCAAATCCTCTCATATCAATGCATACATATTTGATTTGATCTCCTCTTTAAAACCTTCCAAGTTTGCCAAATTTCAATCTTTTTGCCCATGATTTGGTGTGATTCGAATTTGATGATGTTAAAGATTGCAATCAAAGCCTGAAATATCCAAAAAAATCTTGTGTTATCAAAGCATTGGATTTTATATGATTTTATTTGATTAAAAATGAATAAATTCAATAAAAAATCAAATTAAATAATAAAAAAAATATGGGCTCATGGCTGAAGCTATGACACATGGGAAATGATGCAAGCTCAAATCAAGTGGAAAAGAATGTGCCCATTTGACAAAATTTGAAGTTTTGAGGATAGTTGACTTTTGGCAATTTTGTAAAAAAGTCCAACTTCAATAATGCATAACTTCTTCAATTTTGAACTTTTGGAAGTTTTCTTGGACTTTTTCGAAATCTTGAGATGTCCTCTAACCAACCCTTTTTGTCTCATCGCCTTTTGATGTTCCATGCTCAAGTTATAAGCTTTGGCAAAAAAAGGTGTTTTTGTTGACTTTCAAAAATGACCTATAATGTCCAAATTTATAACTTCTTGTGAGTACATTTTTTGGTCTTGGGGTATGAATATGGATTGTATGAAATTGCATCCTCTTAAAAATGAGCTTTGGATGGGTCATTTCTCATAAAGTATGAGAAAGTTATGCTTGGTCAAAGTTGAGTTGACTTTTCCTACAAAACCCTAATTTAGCAACTTTTGAGTCTTGATGAATTTTGAGAAATCTTTGATGAATCATGATCAACCCTTGATAAAATGATGAAATATACTTAAAAATGAGATTGTTGACAAAAAATCTTGAAGTTTGACTGTTTATAGGTCATAGTTGACTTTTGCCCTAGCATAGTCGATTTTTGGACCCTTTGAGCAATTGACTGAGCAAACTTCCTCTGCAAGGCTTGAAATTTGACATGGATGGCCTTGAGAACATATTAGGACATTGGGTAGCACTTGAGGTCATTTGGACACAAAGATCTTGATGCAACACAAAACCCTAATTTGGGGTTGACTGTCTTAGGAGATAGCTTGTCTGTCCAACTCTTGAGCAAACTTGAGTAACTTGGAGATTTTTCTTGCAATGTCTTGAAGAATATGAGAGGGAAAATTTTGGGGTACAACAGCTGCCCCTGTTCAATCTTCTTAAACCTGAGGATGTAGATTAGCTTTCATGCCTTTCGTGATCCAAAGGTGGAAGATGATTGAACACTAGAGTGCCCAGAAATTTGCACTCGCATGAAGTGGTATCATCCTGGTGATGTCGGGAATGAGCTTACAGATGCCATTTGGAAATTTCCAGCGGGAGGATGGGCTTAAAGATTCCATCTGCAGGAGTGCCGATCGCATAAGAGATTCCTTAGCGAGAACTTGCATACCTGTTATTGTGGAAGATTCCGCTGGGGAAGCCTGGTCTTTGTTGAGATTTAGGAACTTGCATGTACTTCAGCTGAGAGAACATCTCTACCGAGTTTTAAGAACTTGCCCGTAATTCAACTGGGGGAACTCTGTCAAGATTTAAAACCTTTTCTGTAATTCAACTGAGGATAATTCAGTTGAGATTTAAGAACCAGTCAGTACTTCGACCGAGGAGAATTGCCGAGATTTAGAACCTGATCTGTAATTCAACCGAGACTAATTCAGTTGAGATTTAAGAATCAGTCAGTACTTCGACTGAGGAGAATTACCGAGATTTAGAACCTTATCTGTAATTCAACCGAGATTAATTCAGTTGAGATTTAAGAACCGGATAGTACTTCGACTGAGGGAAACATCTTCATCGAGATCTAGGAACTGTCTGTACTTCAACAGAGGATAATTCTGTTGAGATTTAAGAACTCGTCCACACTTCGACAGAGGAAAATTGTAGATATTTAGAACCTTGTCTGTAATTCAACTGAGACTAATTCAGTTGAGATTTAAGAACCGGTCAGTACTTTGACTAAGGGAAACATCTTCAGCGAGATCTAGGAATTGTTTGTACTTCAACGGAGGATAATTCTGTTAAGATTTAAGAACTCGTCCACACTTCGATGGAGGAAAATTGTCGAGATTTAGAACCTTATCTGTAATTCAACCGAGACTAATCAGTTGAGATTTAAGAACCGGTCAATACTTCGACTGAGGGAAACATTTTCATCGAGATCTAGGAACTGTCTGTACTTCAACGGAGGATAATTTTGTTGAGATTTAAGAACTCGTCCACACTTCGACGGAGGAAAATTTTCGAGATTTAGAACCTTATCTGTAATTCAACCGAGACTAATTCAGTTGAGATTTAAGAATCGGTCAGTACTTCGACTGAGGGAAACATCTTCATAGAGATCTAGGAACTGTCTGTACTTCAACGGAGGATAATTCTATTGAGATTTAAAAACTCGTCCAAACTTCAACGGAGGAAAATTGTCGAGATTTAGAACCTTATATGTAATTCAACCGAGACTAATTCAGTTGAGATTTAAGAACCGGTCAGTACTTCGACATAGCTGAGAACTTAATTGCATCCTTCCTGAAAGGTAAAGGTCATTCGTATGCAATGCATGATATATATCAAGCAATAATGTTCTCAAAATAAATGAGATTAGGTTGTATGATACGTATATGCATATGTCATGATGTATGGAAATGTAATGTTTGGCTGGGGAAAATAAATCCCGGATAGCTGCTGGAGAAAAGAGTTGGATTCTTCATTTCCGCTGGGGATGGCGAACGAAGACATTGTGAGAATAAACCTGCGGGAGAGGATAACTCTGTTGGGGAATAAACTGATGAGGAGATTACTCTGTGGGGAAGAGATGCTCTGCTGAGGATTCCACCGATAAATTCCACTGGGGATGAATTACCGTTGCTGGTGATACTGAATCCTGTTGGGGATTGACTTCTTATTTGTGAAAGAAAAGAACTTCGATGGGGTTGATCTTTCAGTCGCGACTTCACTGGGGATAACCTTTTTAGATTCTAATGGGGATAATCCTTTGAGCTCTTCTGGGGACAATCTTCCAAAGTCTACTGGGGATGATTCTCCAAACTTCACTGGGGAAGCTTCTTTAGACTGCGCTGGGAAAAATTTCAAACTCCACTGGGGACATTTTGTATTCTGCCGGGGAATATTCTTATACTCCGCTGGGAAATATTAAGACTGTCGGGGATATTAAGCCTTTTCGGTGTCGATGGTAGATAAACTCTGCTCGGGGAGGATATTACTGATTCATTTACAGTTGTAAATCTCAGCTGGGGAGGGCTATCATTATTGTCTTACTCTGCGGGGAGTGAACACACATTGACCATGTTCTTTAGCTGAATCTATCTTTGTACCTGGTGGATAAAGCAACTGCAAAGCTTGGACAAATTCTCATTTGCCCCTGTTTCTGATATTACCAGTAATCGTCTTTTGTTTCGCATGTAAATATTCATGAGCAGTAATTAATGTCAAATGCATATATCAAAAATGAACATTGGACGTTCTTTGCAAAACAAAACAGAAAAAGGAAAAACAGTTTGAAATTTGTCTGAAAATGAATTTGTATTGATTCTAAAGTTTGGCATGTAAGTAGGCGTTTTTGTACAAGAGGCTGACGTCTTAGTAAGAGAACGCCGCCGAACAATAGAATTTACACAATTTGTGAAAAACTAAACAAAACAGCTATGTGAATAATCCCACTGGGTTCCAACTCTGCTATTGTCTTTATGTTCTCGAGCATCTCATCACTTTGCTACTTGATTGAAGGTAGATCAGATTGATTAGTGTTGTTCGAACTTGATAGTCGATACTGAAGTCTGGATGCAAGGTGATCCAATGAGACATAGTTTTACGCTTTGATCCTTAACTTTTGCCTGGACCGCCCTTTCAGGTTTTCAGTCCACCGGGATACCCTTTTTTGCCCAAGCCGCCTTTTCAGGTTTTCGACTTGCCGGGTGTACAGATTTTTTTATTTTCATCCCTTATTTTTTCCCTAACCCTTTTAGTTCGCCGGGAAGCCCTTATTTTTGCCTAGGCCAGTCAACCTAGCGGGTCTTTGATTATGTGTAGTATCTTTTCACTATGTCTGCATTGACGGGGTGAGGAAGGTCGTCACCATCCATGGTGGTTAGAATCATAGCTCCTCCCAAGAAAATGTTCTTAACCACAAATGGCCCTTCGTAAGTTGGGGTCCATTTGCCCCTGGGATCACCTTGAGGTAAGATAATGCGCTTGATCACCAGATCCCCGACTTGATACTCGTGTCTTCTAACTTTCTTGTTAAATGCCTTGATCATCCGTTTTTGGTACATTTGACCATGACAAATAGCAGTAAGTCTCTTCTCGTTGATTAAGTTCAGCTGATCAAGTCGGGTCTAAATCCAGTCATCTTCGCTCAAATATGCATCCTTCATAATCCAAAGAGAGTGTATCTGAACTTCAATGGGTAGTACGGCCTCCATACCGTATACCAAGGAATAGGGGGTTGCCCCTGTTGACGTCCTCGCTGAGGTACGGTACCCATGAAGAGAGAACGGTAATATCTCGTGCCAGTCTTTGTATGTCACCGTCATCTTCTGCACAATCTTCTTAATGTTCCTATTAGTCGCTTCAACAGCCCCATTCATCTTCGGCCGGTAGGGAGAATAGTTGTGATGCTGTATCTTGAACTGCTTGTAGAGCTCAGTGATCATTTTATTGTTGAGATTTGTACCATTGTCTGTAATGATCCTCTCTGGTACACCATATCGACAAATCAGATTATGCCGAATGAATCGTGCCACGACGTTCTTGGTCACTGTAGCAAATGAAGCTGCTTCAACACACTTCATAAAGTAATCAATTGCTACCAGGATGAAACGATGCATGTTGGACGCAGTAGGTCTGATCTCGCCGATCATGTCGATGCCCCACATTGCAAAAGTCCAAGGTGTCGTCAAGACGTTTAGAGTAACTGGATGTATGTGCACCTTATCATCATAGACTTGGCACTTGTGACAGGTCCGAGAATGCTGATAACAGTTGGCTTCCATAGTGGACCAATAATATCCTGCCCGTAGGATTTTCTTTGCCATGGTGTGTTCACTGGAATAAGTTCCAAAAGTGCCTTCATGTAACTCTGTCATGATCCTTTCTGCTTCATTCTTATCCATGCAACGCAGTAAGGTCGAATCATGGTTATGCTTGTAAAGAATACCATTGTTGATGAAGAACTTCTCCGCGAACCTCCTCAGAAACTTCTTGTCATTAACAGATGCATCCTTGGGGTACTCCTAAGCTTCAAGATACCTCTTCACCTCATGAAACCAGGGCTTTTCTGTTACTTCTTTAGTTTCAATGTCATAGCAATGTGCAGGTTCGTCCAACCTTTCAATGATAATCCGGGGAGCTTCGTTGTCCCAGTTGACTTTAAACATAGAAGACATCATAGCTAGCGCGTCCGCTAACTGATTCTCCTCTCTAGGGAAGTGTTCAAAGGTTATCTCCTCGAAATGTGGAAGCAACATCAACACATACTCCTTGTAAGGAATAAGATTTGAGTGTTTCGTATCCCACTCGCCTTTGATCTGACTGATCACGAAAGCGGAATCTCCGAAGACACTTAAGAACTTAATCCTTAGGTCAATTGCTGCTCGAAGACCCATAATGCACGCTTCATACTCCGCCATGTTGTTGGTGCAGTTGAAACATAGTCGGGCGGTGAACGGAGTATGAGAGCCTTTAGGAGATATGATCACGGCGCCAATGCCATTACCCAAAGCATTCGAAGCTCCATCAAATTACATAGACCATCGGGATCCCTCCTCAGGTCCTTCATCCGGTCCAGGTGTCTCACAATCAGTTATCAACATGATACTCTCACCGGGAATTAGAAGTTCATAGACTGGTAATCATCCACTGCCTGATGTGCCAAATGGTCTGCCAACACACTTCCCTTGATTTCTTTTTGGGTCGTATATCGGATGTCATACTCAATCAAGATCATCTGCCATCTTGCTATTCTTTCGGACAAGGCAGGCTTTTCAAAGATATACTTGATTGGATCCATCTTTGATATCAATAGAGTAGTGTGAGTCAGCATATACTGTCTCAGCCGGAGAGCAGCCCATGCCAAAGCGCAACAAGTTTTCTCGAGCAACGAGTATCGGGTCTCACGGTCGGTAAACTTTTTGCTAAGGTAATAAATAGCATGCTCTTTTCGGCCAGACTCATCATGCTGACCCAGCACACACCCCATTGAGTTGTCGAGTACTGTCAAGTATAAGATCAAAGGTCTCCCTTCAACTGGAGGCATCAGAATGGGTGGCTCTTGGAGATACTCTTTTATTATTTCGAAAGCGTCCTGACATTCATCGTTCCATCTTACCACTTGATCTTTCTTCAGTAACTTGAAGATTGGTTCACAAGTAGCAGCCAGATGCGAGATGAATCGGGAAATATAGTTCAAACGTCCCAGAAAGCCTCTGACTTCTTTTTCTGTTCGGGGAGCTAGCATTTCCTGTATAGCCTTCACCTTTGCAGGATCCACTTGAATACCTTTATCGCTTACAACGAAACCCAGCAGCTTACCAGATCTCACCCCGAAGGTGCAGTTGTTCGGGTTTAATCTCAACTTGTACAACCTCAACCTGTCAAATAACTTCTGAAGGTGGTCCAGATGTTCTTCTTCAGTCTGAGATCTTGCAATCATATCGTCGACGTATACTTCAATCTCATGATAGATCATGTCATGGAACAAAGCAACCATGGCACGCTGATACGTTGCCCCAACATTTTTCAATCCAAAAGGCATGACCTTGTAGCAAAAGGTACCCCATTGAGTAACAAAGGTTGTCTTCTCCATGTCTTCGGGGGCCATTTTAATCTGATTATAACCGGAGAAACCATCCATAAAGGAGAATACGTTATGTTGTGCAGTGTTGTCAACCAGAACGTCGATATGAGGTAGAGGGAAATCATCCTTGGGGCTTGCCCTGTTCAGGTCCCTATAGTCAACACACATTCGGACTTTACCATCCTTCATCGGTACAGGAACCACGTTGGCCACCCACTGTGGGTAAGAAGTAACTGCTAGAAAACCGGCGTCAAACTGTTTCATCACTTCAGCCTTGATTTTCTCAGACATCTCTGGGTGCATTCGACGAACTTTCTGTTTTACTGGAGGACAGTCTTCCTTGGTAGGCAGGCGATGAACCACAATATCGGTATCCAACCCAGGCATATCTTCATAAGACCAGGCAAAGATCTCAACGTAGTCACGCAACATCTGAAATAACCGTTGCTTGACACTAGGTTCCAAATTTGCACCAATTTTGACCTCTTTCTTGTCTACCTCTGTACCCAGATTCACTGATTCCATCGGCTCTTCGTGCGGCTGTATGACTCTCTCTTCTTGAAGTAGCAGTCTAGCAAGTTCACCAGGCACTTCACAATCATCTTCACCTTCGTCTTCGGCTAAGTTGATCGGACTTTCGAAGTCATAACTGGCAGTAGCAGAGTTATTACCAGTGAGATCCAGAGTGGATGTAGACCTGTATATGTGAGTGTGTGTAAAATAGCTGTTTTGCAATATGTAATAAAAGAAAAAACAAGGAGCGCAAAATTTGAAATGCAAGAAACGTCCAATGCTTTTATTAATGATATATGTAGATGACACACATAAAGCCCTCACAAATGAAGCCACGGTGCCCCGGGTAAGACATCGGGCCGTAAAGTTTAAAACATTGTCTATTACAAATTCAAAACAAAAGTCTCATTACTGGGTAATATAAGAAACTGGCATAGAATCCTTCGCCGTCCAATTGCTCAGACCACCATCGATAGTTGGGTAAATCCAGCTATCAATATCAAACTCTTCATCATCATCATCTCCGATAGCATTCACTCCCGCGTCATGTTTTGGCATAGGAGTCGTTATGACATTAGGCTTTCCTGGCGCTTCGAACTCAATCTCCTTAGCGTCAATCAAGTCCTGTACCTTGTTCTTTAAAACCCAACAGTTATCTGTATCATGCCCCGGGCTATTAGAGTGAAAAGCACAGCGGGCATTCGGATCGTACATCGGTGATGTTGTGTTGGGACTCTTTGGGGCCTCCCTTGGAGTCACCAGGTTGGTCTTCAATAGCTGCGGCAGAATTTGGGATAAAGTCATGTTGAGCTGAGTGAATTGTCTTCGTGGCCTCTCGGCCCTTGGCTGATTGTTGCGTTGTGCGGAACCAGCAGGTCTTGATATAACCACCGCATTAACAGCTTGGCGGAGTTCAGGTCTATTCTGGCTTTTTGAACTGTAAACAGCATTGGACTCCTTCTTAAAAGGCTTCTTCTTGGTGCCTGATGAAGCACCTTTTTGTATTTTGCCAGATTTAATACCGGTCTCAATTCTTTCCCCGGTCATGATCAGTTCTGTAAACCCGGACGAAGAACTTCCAATCAGATGGTTAAAATATGGACCAGACAAGGTCCCTAGAAACATATCCACTAGTTCCCTATCAGCCAAGGGTGGTTGCACTCTTCCAGCGAGGTCTCTCCACTTCTGAGCATAATCTTTGAAACCTTCGTCCGCACCCATAGACATGCCCTGGAGTTGGGTACGTGTGGGAGCGAGGTCGGCATTGTATTGGTACTGCCTGTAGAAAGCAGCAGCAAAATCTTCCCAATTACGGATACTAGCTCCTTCTAGCTGGTAAAACCATTCAAGCTGAGTCCCTGAAAGACTGTCTTGAAAGAAGTGGATCCAGAGGTTCTTGTCAGCAGTGTACGGCTGAATCTTCCTAACATACGAACAGAGGTGCGGTTTTGGACAAGAAACTCCGTCGTACTTGGCAAAGGTTGGTGCTTTGAACTTGTGGGGGATCACCACCCCAGATGACAGACCCAGATCACCAAAGTCCAGACCAGGCACCTTCTGAACTTCCATCGCACTCAACCGGTCTTCCAGTTGTTTGTACCTATCCTCAGCTGGAGGATATTGGTCTTCGTCGAAGTCAGTCTCGTTGTCTGAAACCACAGGGCTAGGAGCCCTCCTTTCTTCTTGATTATCTCCCCCTCCAGATGAGTGGGTCAAATCAACCTCTTCCCAGAAATCGTTTCCGAATTTGCGACCCATATTAAATAGGACCGTCTTCTTTTTCTTCTTCTTCTTCTCTTTCAAGATAAGGGCCTTCAAATCTTGCTGACCCTTAGCTAAACTCATGAACAATTCCTGGAACTGGGCGTTTTGAGCTTGTAGAGCCTTGATTGCTTGTTCAGTTGATGGTTCAGAAGACATGATGCTGAAATAAACAGCAAAGAAGATGAGAAAACCTGTAAGGGTACCTGTTATGAGGTGCATGGGAATGATATGTGCATGATATGATTTCAAAGACTTTTAGGGATTCAAATTCGTAAACAAAACGAAAAACACTTTTATTAGATAAACTTCAAAATTAATTGTTCAACAGATACCTTTAAGGCGTTACAAGAAAGAAAAACTGAAAAGTAAATTAAAACTAGAAATAATAAAAAAAAAGACAATCAGTGCTCCCATGGTCGTTTCTTGTCGGTGCGGACATAGTCATTGGGGATCCGCTCGTTCTCCAGCTGCCTTGTCAACTTCTGAATCTTCTGCTCTTGCTCGTGATACTTTTCTCGGTAAGTATCCCGCTCTTCTCTCAGCTGCATCCATGATCTCTTTAATTCCCCAATGTCAGTAGGCATGTACGGATGGAGGATGGTAGGAGGAACCCCTTCTTCATCAGCAACTTCAACAATGATAGGCAAGACGGCTTCGTACGGCATTCCCAGCTTTTGGGCACGTATGCGAACCCATCGGAGATATGGTTCCATTGGTAGAGAAGTCTTCGCACCCAGCTCGTGTGGATCAGGCCTGTGTACCCTATCCCAAGCTCTTATGAATCTGTGGCGTTGCTTGTCACTATCCCCTTGGAAGTAAAAAACAATACTAGGCATTAGCAACTCATGAGGTCCTTCCCTCCTAGCTCGCCCGAACTGACGTAAGGCCAAGCACGAATTATAAGTGATCCCTCCATTGGTTCCTATCAATGGAACATTGGGGTATTCCCCACAGCGATCAATGATAGCCACGTCTTCCATACCCTTGATAGTCCAAATGATGTCATTATGAGAGAGAGACATAATCCTATAGGCCCAGCCCATGTCTTCCTTGTTCTTCAAGACTGATTTGGGGAGGTGAGAAATAAACCACCTCGCCAGCAATGGCGCACAGCACATAAGGGTTCCCCGCTTCCGAGCAGTACGGGCATAAAGAGAGTGAAGAATGTCACCGAAGAGAGTAGGTACAGGATTACTGGATATGAAAATCTTTACTGCATTCACATCGACAAAGGAATCTGAATTAGGAAACAACACCAAACCATATATAAGAAGAGCCAGAATGTCTTCAAATGCTTGGAAGTCTAGACTGTCCCAGAAATGATTAGCTTTACCAACCAAGAACTTAGTCAAAAAGCCCTTTGCTCCACTACGAGTCTCCCAATTAGACATTACCTCAGCCTTTGTCAGATGGAGGGCTGAAGCAATCTCTTCTGGCATAAGGATCTTCTCCCAACCTGTGAACGGGGTCTGCTCCAGAATAGAGATACCAAGCAGATCAGAGAACTCTTCTAAGGTAGGGACCAACTGGTAGTCCGGAAAAGTAAAGCAATGGTACAGAGGATCAAAGAACTGGACTAAGACACTCATCATCTGTTCATCCATCTTGGAGGTGACCAAACCAAGAAGGTGCCCATGTCTTCTGATAAAGGAGGTAGTATCTGAAGTCTTTGCAACCAATTCCTTGAGCTGAGTGGGAATCTGGACAAAGTTGATCCGAATGGTGTTTCTACGCATGGGTGCCATGACCTACAAAATAGAACAAAGATGAATCCCTCCTATCTTTGAAATAGGTTAGTCCAAAGCAAGATGCATGCAATGTCATGATGTCATGATGTCATAATAGAAAACACACCACAAGTATCCATAAATAGCAAACATGGTAAAGGCACACAAGTCACACAGAGAGCCCTTAGATTTCATGCCGGCAAGGAGTCTAGGTACTACCCTCTTTCAGTTCAGTTGGTTCAAACCTGTCCTAGAAATAGTAACCGGGTTCTAGAGGATCTCAATATCACTGACCACCCTCGATCGGTCATAATTCCAGTTTAGCAACCTTTTCTTGCAGTCGGAATCATCGCGAGAGTTTAGTCTCAATGAGTGTAGCATACTGCTACTGTTCTATGGCCAAGATGGTCAATTTAAAGGTTCTAAGGTCAGTTGGTGCTTAATGACCCCTTAGGAGACCCATATTCTCCTCGTTGCGCCACAAGGGATATCGGTACATACTAAAGTGCCACACCAACGTAGCTACTACTTCAACCGTATCGGTCTATGCCGTACAGTTCCCTCACAGTTTATTGCTACTTACCTAAAGGGTATCCCCCAGATCCGGGTTAGGATCTATAGTAACTCCGATTCAAGCCCACAAATATAAAGCATACAAGTCAAGCAATTGAAAACATTATGAACTATTCCTAAGGTACACCCCACTTATTAAGCGTCCCCAACAGAGTCGCCAGTTCTGTGATACGGTGGGAAGAACTGACTGTTTTTGGAATGCTGGTTTGCATTTTGCGTTTTTTGTTCGCAAAATGTCGCGGTAAGCAAGAGTCGCCACTGACTTTTATTTTATCCAACAAGGAAAGGAAAAAAGCACAGAAAAATTCCTTTTTCGAGATATTTCTCGGGTTCGGGGGGTAGATTATAGAAAGGGAAGGTGTTAGCACCCTTTCTATCCGTGGTTATCCATGGGCTCTTAGGTACTTGCTCAATTGTTTTCAAAATTTCTTTCTTTGTGCTTGTGGGTTTGAAAAAAGTTTTTATTTGAAACTTCGATTTAACTCTTGCTTCTGTCCTCAAGAGCGTATGAAGTGTTTTTGAAAACTTTGTTCAAAAAGTGTAAGTGTGAAAAGTTTTTGTTTTTTGAAAGAGAAAGTATCTAAGAACCATCTACCTATTCGAAAAAGGAATCGTTCCATGCTAATTTCCTTTAGACAATGTTATCCTACTATTGATGAGTAGGTAGCACCGTCGTTGGAGTTTGAGGGTCAATTCGAATGAGGGACTTATGGTCACTAAAGCAATGTTAGGACGCCTTAGCGGTAACCCTAATGTCTTAGATCATTTGTTTGAGGAAACAATATCTGAGGCAACCGTTTCGTGGCGACTATGATCTTTTAGACAAGAGGGCGACCTCTAAAACGACCTATACTCAATGACCGCGTATGAAAATAACCAAGTGGGGTGTACCCTAAGAGTGTGCATGTGTGAGTGTGTCGTTTTCAGTTTATTTTTATCTTTGTACATGTTAAGGGTGATCTAAGTTGATTTTAGTTTAAAACATTCAGTCTTGTCATGCAACCCTATTATCAAACATCTAACAGTTATAATTTGCGGAAAATAAAATGCGGAATTTAAATTACAAGGCGTCGGGTATTTACATCGCCAAAGACAAACCCTTTTAAAAATAAATAAAGCGATAAAAAAATAAATAAAAGTCCTATTAACTGTTACAATCCGGGAGCAAGTACATTATTGGATAAAAGAAAGAAAATCGCGTGCGGAAAATTAAATCGAGCGCGTAATTAGGGTTTTGACCCTTTTGGTTAAAGGGACTATCATTTTGTTGTTTTTATTTTAAGAAAGAAATTAAACCTAAATTAATTACTAAATTAAATTAATAAATTAATTAATTAAAAAATAAATTATTTTTGGGTTTTTGTTATTTTAAGAAAGAAAAATAAAATAATTAATGTTAGTAATTAAAACCTAATTAAATCTAATTTAATTTTAATTATTTACAAAAAATAGGTTAAAGTTATTCTAATTAAAACCTAAATTAATTAATTAGTGTTTATTAATAAAAATAAAAATTTGATTGAATAAAAATATTTTTTGTGGTTTTTATCTTATAAAAGAAAGAGATTTGATTGGTTAGAAAATAAAAATAATAAAACAAAATAATAAAGCAAAGTAAATAAAATAAAAAAGGAGAGGGGTTTGGGCCTGAAATGGGAGTATGACTAGCAATTATATGGCCCAATTGTAGTTGGCCTTGTTTGACTTTGTGGAATCCAATGTGCACGCTTGGACTTGGTCTAGGGTAGACCTTCATCTTTGGACCTTCAGATTTGGCCTTTGGCCATCTGGCAATTAGACAACTGATGGCGCATGGTATATTGCACGCTTGAGCAAACACCTGATTACATGAAAAACAAAGAGGAAATGTAAAGCGCTAGAGGTAGGGATCGAACCCCTGACCTCCGGCCACTAACGCCTTGGAATTGGACTTGCTGACCACTGGGACACGCTGTTTCAATTGTTATATGAATATAAATGATATATATTATATAAAAAAAATCATATGCCAGCAAAATAAAAAACGCGTGCGTGATTTTGAAAGGGCCAACAGGTGGATGACACGAGTTCATCCTTGTCCTTTAAAACCTATAAAAATACCTGGGATTTGAATCCGCAGCTAAATGCGCAGGCATATTCCAAAATTCATTCCAGGCCAAATAAATCCATTCCAAGAACATGGTTGGATTCGTTATGGCTTCCTGATCAACACCATGCCCTTCTTGAGTCACGATTTTACCTGAAATAGAAAACCCCAAAAAATGAACGAAGAACCCTAGCTATGGTGGTTCTTCATTCAGGCCAGATAAAAGCAATTGGATAATACCAAACGCTTGCAAATGTCATGTAGATTCAAAATATGGTATTGATTCATGAAAAGGATGCTTAAATTCAGAGTTGCGAAATCAAGAACAGGGGTATATTTCGTGACACTTACAACGTGTTATGGGGTCTGAAGAAGCTTGATTTTGATCCAGGTAGATTGAGTGAACACTCAGGAAGCGTTTGGGACAGGTCTCAACCCTTGAAAACACCTCTAAGCACGATTTCAATCTCAAGCTTTTTGTGACTTTTTTCAAATCTTGTTCTGCCTCTCTCTGCAATTGCCAACCCTTGTTTCGATTGATTTGGCTTGCTTATGTAGTGTGTAGTGTATTAGGGTAAGAATTATGAATCAAATCCTCTCATATCAATGCATACATATTTGATTTGATCTCCTCTTTAAAACCTTCCAAGTTTTCCAAATTTCAATCTTTTTTCCCATGATTTGGTGTGATTCGAATTTGATGATGTTAAAGATTGCAATCAAAGCCTGAAATATCCAAAAAATCTTGTGTTATCAAAGCATTGGATTTTATATGATTTTATTTGATTAAAAATGAACAAATTCAATAAAAAATCTAATTAAATAATAAAAATAAAATATGGGATCATGGCTGAAGCTAGGACACGTGGGCAATGATGCAAGCTCAAATCAAGTGGAAAATAATGGGCCTATTTGACAAAATTTGAAGTTTTGAGGATAGTTGACTTTTGGCAATTTTGTAAAAAAGTCCAACTTCAATAATGCATAACTTCTTCAATTTTGAACTTTTGGAAGTGTTCTTTGACTTTTTATAAATATTGAGATGTCCTCTAACCAACCCTTTTGGTATCATCTCATTTTGATGTTCCATACTCAAGTTATAAGCTTTGGCAAAAAAGGTGTTTTTGTTGACTTTCAAAAATGACCTATAATGTCCAAATTTATAACTTCTTGTGAGTACATTTTTTGGTCTTGGGGTATGAAGATAGATTGTAGTAAATTTCATCCTCTTCAAAATGAGCTTTGTATGGGTCATTTCTCATAAAGTATGAGAAAGTTATGCTTGGTCAAAGTTGAGTTGACTTTTCCTACAAAACCCTAATTTAGCAACTTTTGAGTCTTGATGAATTTTGAGCAATCTTTGATGAATCATGATCAACCCTTGATAAAATGATGAAATATACTTCAAAATGATAATGTTGACAAAAAATCTTGAAGTTTGACTGTTTATAGGTCACAGTTGACTTTTGCCCTAGCACAGTCGATTTTTGGACCCTTTGAGCAATTGACTGAGCAAACTTCCTCTGCAAGGCTTGAAATTTGACATGGATGACCTTGAGAACATATTAGGAAATTGGGGAGCACTTGAGGTCATTTGGAATCAAAGATATTGATGCAACACAAAACCCTAATTTGGGGTTGATTGTCTTAGGAGATAGCTTGTCTGTCCAACTCTTGAGCAAACTTGAGCAACTTGGAGATTTTTCTTGCAATGTCTTGAAGAATATGAGAGGAAAATTTTTGGGGTACAACAGTGATACTCTCTTTTATTTATGATGTATGGAGATTATATGATGAGTGGTAATTTGTGTCTAACATTTTTTAATATGGTTGTTAGTATGGGATTTTAATCATTATGTTTGTTATGAAAAAGAGTTATTCTGTTGTGAGATGCATATGTGTTAATGTATGAAATATGATTTTAAATGTGTGTTATGAGCATGACCGTTGTAATTATGTTGGTTTTGAAATATATGTGACGCCCTATTTTGGTATGCATGTTAATTTACTATGATTATGCCATATTATTTTTGTGGGGTTTAGGGGGTGTTACATTAGTGGTATCAAAGCATGGTCGGCTAGTTGGCCAGGTTATTAATATGTTTATTTCTTTTTGTATTCGGTGTGTATATATGACATAATCGGTATTGTTTGTCTGCTAAGGATTGTTGGTTGTTTGGTTGTTTTGAATTTTAGGACGATGGTTGCTAGAAGGAATGACGATGCTATTGGTGAGGCATTGGCGATGTTGGCCGATGCGATTGGGCAACAACTGCGCGTCAATGTTGGCAACGGGGAGGAGGATAAATTTCGTTCTTTGAGGAAGTTCCAGAGGAACAATCCTCCAATCTTTGAAGGAGCGCATGAACCTGACAAAGCACAAGTATGGCTGAAAGAGATTGAGAAGATATTTTGGGTCATGAATTGTATGGATTCTCAGAGGGTGCAGTTTGGTACTCACATGCTTAAGAAGGAAGATGAGGATTAGTGGAATAACACTATTTAGAGGTTTGATGAATATGTGATTGAAGTTACTTGGGCACTTTTCAGAGATTCGTTTTTGTAGAAAGATGTTGAATTTCTTGAGCTGAAGCAGGGAAATGGGAATATGGTAGAGTATGCTGCAAGGTTTCAAGAGTTGATTAAGTATTATCCTCATTACAACACTGCTAATACTGAGAGATCTAAGTGTCTTAAGTTTGTTAATTGCTTGAGACCTGAGATTAAGAAGGCCATGGGTTATCAACAGATCACAAGATTTTCTGAACTGGTTAACAAGAGTAGGATTTATGATGAAGATAATAGGGAGACTGTTGCTCACTACAAGTCTTTGAGTGAGAAGAGGTGAAAAGGCAATTTCATAAGAAAGCCATATGCTAATAAGGGGAAACAGAAAGCTGGTTATGACAAGAATCCAAGTGGGGGAGGAGCTTCTACTCCGATTAAGTGTTACAAGTGTGGTGGTGAAGGACATCGTGTTTCTGAATGTACAAGTGCTAAGGCAAAGTGTTTCAAGTGTGGCAAGCTAGGTCACAAATCTTATGAGTGCAGAGGAGGTACAAGTTTGACTTGCTACAACTGTGGAGAGCAAGGGCACATTATTACCAGGTGTGACAAGCCGAAGAAGGAAGAAGCTAAAGGGAAAGTTCTTGCTTTATCTGGTTCTGAGAGTGCTGCTAAGGATAGACTAATCTGAGGTATGTGCTTTATTAATGGTACACCTTTGATTGCTATTATTGGTACTGGCACGACACATTCTTTCATTTATTTGGATTGTGTTAAGAGATTGAATATTGAGTTATCTGTTATGAATGGTAGTATGGTTATTGACACTTCTACCATGGGTTCAGTGACTACTTCATATGTGTGTTTGAATTTGTTTGTTAAGTAGTTTCAGTAAAGACTTTGGAGTTGATTTAGTGTGTCTTCCGTTAGATCAACTTGATGTTATTCTTGGAATGAAATGGTTGGAATACAATCCTGTTTATATCAACTGTTTTGATAAGACGGTTATCTTTCTTGATTATGGTTTTGAGAGAGATTTGTTTATGTCTGCCAAGCAAGTGAATGAGTATGTGTAGGATGGTGTTGTGTTGTTGGCTTTGATGGAAACATTGGATATCGGTGAGAAATGGATGATTGGTGAATTACCAATAGTTCGTGATTTTCCTTAGGTATTTCCTGATGATGTAAGTGATTTACCACCCGAGCGTGAAGTGGAGTTTAAGATTGACTTAGTTCTTAGAACTAGTCTGATATTGATGGATCCATATCAGATGTCAGCATCTGAACTGAAAGAGTTGAAGAGTCAACTTGAGTATTTGCTTGAGAAGAGATCCATTCGTCCAAGTGTGTCACCATGGGGTGCACCAGTTTTGTTGGTTAAGAAGAAATAAGGTATTATGAGGTTATGTGTGGATTATAGACAACTGAACAAGGTGACTATTAAGAATAAGTATCCACTTCTGAGGATTGATGATTTGATGTATTAGTTGGTTGGTGCTTGTGTTTTTAGCAAGATAGATTTAAGGTATGGGTATCATCAGATTCGTGTGAAGGTTGAAGATATTCAGAAGACTGCTTTTAGAACAAGGTATGGTCATTATGAGTATTCTCTGATGTCGTTCGGTGTGACCAATGCACCTGGTGTATTTATGGAATACATGAACAGGATTTTTCATCAGTATTTGAATAAGTTTGTTGTTGTGCTCATTGATGATATTTTGATTTATTCGAAGAGTGGAGAAGATCCTGTCGAGCATCTGAGGATTGTGTTATTTGTGTTGAAAGTGAAGCAGTTGTATGCTAAACTTTCTAAGTGTGAGTTTTGATTGAAGGAAGTGAGTTTCATTGGTCATGTGATATCGAAAGGTGGTATTGTTGTTGATCTGTTGAAGATTGAGGTTGTGTCTCAATGGGAATCTCTGATATCTATTTCTGAGATTAGAAGTTTTCTTGGTTTAGCAGGTTATTATCGGAAGTTTATTGAAGGATTTTCAAAATTAGCTTTGTCGTTGACGCAATTGACTAGGAAGGGTCAAGCTTTTATTTGGACTGCACAGTTCTAAGTTGGTTTCTAATAGCTTAAGAGAAGGTTGACAACTGCTCCTATTTTGATTTTACCTGATCCGGCAGAATCATTTGTTGTGCATTGTGATGCTTCATTGATGGGTCTAGAAGGTGTGTTGATGAGGAATTGACAAGTTGTAGCTTATGATTCAAGGCAACTTACTGTGCATGAAAGGAATTATCATACTCATGATTTAGAGTTAGATGTTATTGTGTTTGTATTGAAACTTTGGAGGCATTATTAGTTTGGATCTAGATTTGATGTGTTTAGTGATCACAAGAGTTTGAAATATCTGTTTGATCAGAAAGAGTTAAATATGAGACAAAGAAGATGGTTGGAATTCTTGAAGGATTGTGATTTTGGTTTGAATTACCATCCTGGTAAAGTGAATGTTGTGGTTAATGCATTAAGTAGGAAGTATTTGCATATGTCGATGTTGATGGTGCGAGAGTTGGAATTACTTGAGCAATTTCAAGATATGAGTTTGATTTGTGAAGAGAATTCTTCTGGAGTTAAGCTTGGTATGTTGAAGCTTACTAATGGCGTTCTTGATGAGATTCAAGAGGGTCAAAATCTGATTTGATTTTGGTGGATAAGTTGATGTTGATCAATCAAGGTCGAGGAGATGATTTCTGGATTGATGAGAACGGTATCATGAGATGTCGTGATAGAGTTTGTATTTCGAATATAGATGATTTGAAGAAGAGGATTCTTGAGGAAGGGCATCATGGTGGATTGACTATTCATCCTGGAGCTACTAAGATGTACCAGGATTTGAGGAAATTATTTTGGTGGATAGGTATGAAGAAACACATTGTGGAATTTGTGTATTCTTGTTTGACTTGTCAGGAGTCGAAAATTGAATATCAGAATTCGTCTGGTTTGTTGTAACCGTTATTTATTCCTAAATGGAAATTGGATAATATTTCCATGGATTTTGTTTCTGGTTTACCTAGAACACCGAGTAATTGTGAAGATATTTGGGTTAATGTGGACAGGTTGATAAAATCTTCTCACTTTATTGGGATGAGGATGATTATCCGATGGAGAGGCTTGTAAAGTTGTACATTAAGAGGGTTGTTAGTTTGCATGGTATTTCGTCTAGAATTGTATCATATAAGGATACGATATTTACTTCGAAATTTTGGGAAGGTTTATAGAATGATTTGGGTACGAAGTTGCGTTTGATTTATACTTATCATCCGCAAACTGATGGTCAGACTGGAAGGACGATTCAGTCACTTGAGGATCTTTTGAGGGCTTGTGTGTTGGAGCAAGGAGGTGCTTGGGATATGTGATCGGTGGAAATAGAACTGACTGTTTTTTAAGTTGGTTCGCGAAATGTCGCGGTAAGCAAAAGTCGCCACCGTCTTTTATGTTCTCCGACAAGGAAAGGACAAAAGCACAGCAAAATTCCTTTTCGAGAATGTTTCTCGGTTCGGGAGGTAGATTTATAGAAAGGGAAGGTGTTAGCACCCTTTCTATCCGTGGTTATCCACGGGCTCTTAGGTACTTGCTCTATGTTTTCAAAAATATTGTTTGCTTTTTAAGTGTATGTGGGTTTGAAAAAGTTTAGTTTGAAAACTTCTAAGTAACTCTTGTATCAGTCCTCAAGAGTGTATGAAGTATTTGTTTGGAAACTTTTTGAAAGTGTAGGTGCGAAAATATGTTTTTGTTTTTGAAAAGAGTAAGTACCCAGGAGAAATCTACCTACTCTAAGAAATTAGGCTGTGTAAGAGTCCTTTAGACAGTGCTATCCCACTATTGAGAAGTAGGAAGCAACGTCGTTGGAGTTATTCGGGTCAATTCGATTAGAAGGGACATGTGTGGTCACCAAAGCAATGGTAGGACGCCTTAGCGGTAACCCTAATGTCCTAGATCCTTTTTTATCAGAGGCAACCGTTTCGAGGCAACTTAGATCTTTAGACAGGAGGGCGACCTCTAAAACACCCTATACTCAATGACCACTTCGAGGCAACCAGTGAGGCGTACCCTAAGAGTGGCATGTGCATGTGCGTTGTTTCAGTTTATGTTTATCTTTGAACATGCATTTGTGAGCTACGGATTGATTTTATTTTTCATACAAGTCTTTCATGCATTTTTAACAGTTAAGAGTGCGGGAAATAAAGTGCGGAAAAGGTAAATCTAGCTATTACAAGGCGCGGGTATATACATCGCCAAAAACATAACCTGTTTGGAAAATAAAAATGCGAGAAATTAAAAGAAAGCGATAAAGTTCTAATTAACTATTACATTTCTGAGCAGATACATAAATATAATGAATTAAAATAAACATGCGCGCGAAAGATTGAATCGGGACGTCCTTAGGGTTTTGACCCTTTTTTGAGAAAAGAATTGAAATTGGTCCCTTTTTTTGCAATTAATGAAATTAAGCCTAATTACTAATTAATTAATTTATTAAAAGAAAAAAAAGTTTTTGTTTTTTTTTTTTTGTGTTTTTAATGAAATAAAATAAAAAAAAGAAATTAAAAGTGTCAAAAGAAAAAAAAACCCTAAGTCTAATTCATTTTTATTTATTATGAAAGAAAATTAAAATTATCCTAATTAAACTAAATTAATTTAAGTTAGTGTTTATTTACAAAATAATTAAACTAAAGTGAAATTAATAATAATAAATAAAATATTTACATTTTTTAGTTTTTCTGAATTTTTATTGTGAAAATGTTAATTAAGTTAATTTTAGTGATAATTAGAAAAAATAGTTAATAAACAAAATAAAAATATATATAAAATAAGAAAGAGGAATGAACCAAGGGGGGTTCTGGGCCCTGAAGGAGGTGTGCTTGGCAATTTGAGGCCCAATAACCAGCCAGCCTTTTTGACTTTTTGCAATTGTCCAGAGCATGCTTTGACTTGGAACATGGTGGTCAGCGTCTTATGGCCTTTGGATCTGAGCATGTAGCCACCTAGCGCTTGATTTGTGAGGTATATGGTACACCTTCTTTGGCAAGCCTCACAAGAATACCTGAAAAATAAAGGCAATAAGATTTTTTGGGGGACCTGGGATTCGAACCCAGGTCCCAGAGGTCATATGCACGCGCGCTTTCCACTCAGCCAAGCCATTCCATTCGTTACAATAATAAACAATTAATATTATATGAAATAAACAAACAGTATCCTGGAAATTAAAAGCGCGCGCGTTTTAGTTTGAACAGACCAATCAAACGCGAACACGCATTCGTCTTCTCCAATAGTCCCTGTATTTTTTCCTGCGGATTCAATTCCGCAACAAAATCTGTTGCCTTCTCTTATACTGAGCTCTAGGCCACGAAAATGTCAGCCAGAGCCATCATCCTGTTCGTCTCATTCTCCTGAATCTGTCCATGGCTATGGCTTGTATCAATTATTCCTGTAAAACAAAACCCCAAATTGCAACCCCCAAAACCCTAGGTTCGGGTAGGAAGATCTAGGCTACAACAATACAATTGAATAATACAGGATGCCTGGAAATTGAATGGTGAACACAAATATGCCAAAATATTAAAGAAAAGGCGCAATGATTAGGGGTTGAGATGCCATGTTCAAGGTAAGGTTCGAGACAACTTACAGCGCTTGGTAGGAGGTCTTAGGACGTGGTTGTGATTGTCTTAGCTTCAGGGGATGGCAAGGAAGGAGGCCACGTGCTTATTTTGATCTGAAAATGTCTGCAACCTTGTTCTTGATCTCACACTTTTTCAACAAATTTTCACTTTTGCTTTGGTCGTTTGTGCAATCTCTAGGTCGTGACTTAGGTTGGTACTGCTTGCTTATGTATGTGTGAACGAAATTAGGTCAGCAGCTGAGCCTTAATCTTGGTCTATTGAAGTTTGGAGATTTGGTTGACCACCATTAAAGAACTTTCCATGTTTGGAGCAAATCCAAGATTTTATGCACAAAAAGCCCCTAGCACGAATTTGTGAGTTGGCACATGACATATAAAAGCTATTCAAATCAAAAGATACTACTCCATTAATTTTTTAGATTTTATTTGAATTATTATGGATTTAAAATGAATTAAATCAATAAAAATTAAATAAAATGGAAAAATAAATGTTTGATCTTGAAATTAATCATGGGACACGTGTGTGGCATGACAAGGCTGAATCAAGTGGAAGAAAGTGGGCCCTTTTGTCAAAAATTGAAGTTTTAAGGATAATTGACTTTTGCAAGTTCATGAAAATTTCCCAACTTCTCCAATGCATATCTTGCTCAATTTTGATCATATGAACATGTTCTTGGACATTTTGGAAATGTATTGAAGTCCTCTAACCAATTCCTATGGTCCCATGTCATTTGGATTTACCAATCTCAAGTTATGGTCTTTGACTTAAAATGCCTTTTTGTTGACTTTTGAAATTGACCTATAATGTAGAAATTGATAACTTTTTATGAGAGCATTTATTGGACTTGGAATGTGAATATGAGTTGTAGGAAATGTCATCCCCTTCAAAATGAGCATTGGATGGGATTTTTCTGATGAACCATGAAAAAGTTATGCCCTGGTCAAGTTACAGTTGACTTTTCAACTGTCCAAAAATAGTAACTTTTGCATCTTTGATGATTTTTGAGCCATTCTTGTGGAATCATGATCAAGACTTGATCAAATGATGATTGTGGCTTCAAAATAAGATGTTGACCAAAAATCTTGACTTTTGACTGTAAAATGACCATTTTACCCCTGCAGTTGATTGTGAAGCAAATGGGACTTTTGACTGTGCAATTTGATGCTGTGAGTCTTGAAACTTGACATGTAGATGCTTGGCAAAGTATATAGGTCTATGGGACTGGATTAAGCCATTGAAAACCTCAAATTCCTTGAAGGAACCAAAACCCTAATTTTAACTGGCTTAGGAGGATGTTTGACTGTGCAATCTTTGAGAAGTCTTGAACCATTTGAAGATGATTCTTGCCAAACCTTGAAGAATATGGGAGGGAAAATTTTGGGGTACAACAGTTGCCCCTGTTCAATCTTCTTAAACCTGAGGATGTAGATTGGCTTGCGTGCCTTTCGTGATCCGAAGGTGGAAGATGATTGAACACTAGAGTGCCCAGAAATTTACACTCGCATAGTGGAGTATCAGCAATGTGATGTCGGGAATGGGCTTATAGATGCCATTTGGAGAGATGATGGATAGGGGGATGGGCTTATAGATGCCATCTGGAGATGTGACAGAATCTTATCGGGAATGGGCTTATAGATTCCATTTGGAGGTGTCGATCGCGTAAGAGATTCCTCAGCGAGAACTTGCGTACTTGAGAAAGAAAGATAATTTCCTGGCCTGTTACAGGGGTTGATCTTCAAACTCTTCATGCAGATATGCCCTGGCTAGATACAGGTATCGAATCTGGAATTAGTCGCTCACAGATATGCCCTGGCTAGATACAGGTATCGAATCTGGAATTAGTCGTCTACAGATATGCTCTGGCTGGATACAGGTATCGAATCTCTAAACTCTTCATGCAGACATGCCCTGGCTAGATACAGGTATCGAATCTGCAATAAATCACTCACAGATATACCCTGGCTAGATACAGGAATCGAATTCGGAATTAGTCATCTACAGATATGCGCTGGCTGGATACAGGTATCGAATCTCTAAACTCTTCATGCAGACATGCCCTGGCTGGATACAGGTATCGAATCTACAATCAATCACTCACAGATATGCCCTGGCTAGATACAGGTATCGAATCTGGAATTAGTCGTCTACAGATATGCCCTGGCTGGATACAAGTGTCGAATCTCTAAACTCTTCATGCAGACATGCCCTGGCTAGATACAGGTATCGAATCTACAATCAATCACTCACAGATTATCCCTGGCTAGATACAGGTATCGAATCTGGAATTAGTCGTCTACAGATATGCCCTGGCTGGATACAGGTGTCGAATCTCTAAACTCTTCATGCAGACATGCCCTGGCTAGATACAGGTATCGAATCTGCAATCAATCACTCACAGATATGCCCTGGCTAGATACAGGAATCGAATCCGGAATTAGTCATCTACAGATATGCCCTGGCTGGATACAGGTATCGAATCTCTAAACTCTTCATGCAGACATGCCCTGGCTGGATACAGGTATCGAATCTACAATCAATCGCTCACAGATATGCCCTGGCTGGATACAGGTATCGAATCCGGAACTGGTCGTCTACAGATATGCCCTGGCTGGATACAGGTATCGAATCTCTAAACTCTTCATGCAAATATGCCCTGGCTAGATACAGGTATCGAATCCACAATCAATCACTCACAGATATGCCCTGGCTAGATACAGGTATCGAATCTGGAATTAGCGAAAGTTGGCGGTAATTGTCTTTTGATTGACCTTTTCCTGAAAAGGCAAAACGTTAGTCGTATGCAATGTCATGATGTATGAAATGCATGATGTCATGATGTTCTAAAAAATAAATGAGATAGTGCAGTATGCACTTTATCATGTATGTAAAATAGGAGATATGAGATGTGAAATGTTTATGAATGTATTTTCGCCTGGGAAAATAAATCCTTGACGAATGTCGGGAAGTTAAATCTTGGGCTGATGTTGGAAGAGTAGAGTTCTTCGTTTCTGCTGGGGATGATGATTGCAAGAATAAACCGGTAGGAGAAGATGACTCCGTTGAGGAATAAACTTGGTGAAGAGATTACTCTGCGGGGAATTACTCTGTGGGAAGAGATGCTTCGCTGAGATTTGATGATAACTCCGCTGGGGATTCCGTTGATAAGTTATGTTGGGGAATTTTGATGAACTCCGCTGGGGGATAAGAAGAACTTCGCCGAGGACGATCTTTCTGTTGTGATTAGCTGAGGATAATCCAGTTATAAGCTCTGGTGGGGAATAACCTTTGAATATGGTCGGGGAGAGACGTATGTACTCTGCAGGTGATAAGCTTCCAGAATCTACTGGGGATAAGCTTCCAGAATCTACTGGGGATATGGATTCAACTCTCCTGGGGAAACTCTTGGACTGTACTGGGGAGTGGCTCCACTGGATGTCTTGTATTCCGTCGGGGAACAATCTTATATTAAGATTGTCGGGGATGCTTGTTGAGGAACATCTGTATACTCCGCTGGGGAATATTGAGATCTTCTGGGGGTACCCAACTTCCTTAAGGCTGACAGTAGACTAACTCTGCTTGGGGAGAGTGTTGTTGACTTGCTGGAGATACTGTGCCTTTTTAGGGCTGATGGGAGACCAACTCTGCTTGGGAGAGTATTGTTGATTCTAGTCTTACCCTGCGGGGAGTGAAGGTATTCTGGTTACGTTCTTCAGCTGAACCTACCTTGGTACCTTGGTGGACAGAGCAACTAGATTGCTTAGACAACTCATTATTGCCCTTGTTTCTGATGTCAACTGTAACTAGTCCTTTGTTTCGCATGCAAATATTTATGATCAGCAATTAATGTCAAATGCATATATCAAAAATGAACATTGGACGTTCTTTGCAAAAACAAAACAGAAAAAGGAAAAACAATTGGCCATTTGTCTGGAAAAGTGAATTTGTATTGATTTTTTTGAATTTTCCTGTAAATAGGCGTTTTTGTACAAGAGGCTGACGTCCTAGTAAGAGAACGCCGCCGAGCAAAATAGAGTTTATACAATTTTGTGAAAAGGAAAACAAAACAGCTATGCGAAAAATCCCACTGGGTTCCAACTCTGCTATCGCCTTTATGTCTTCAAGCGTCTCATCACTTGGCTGCTTTAGTTGAAGATGAAGCTGACTGATCGATGCCGTCTGAACCTGACAGTTGATACCGAATTCTGGATGTAAGGTGATCCAATGAGACATAGTATTACGCTTATCCCTAACTTTTTCCTGGACCGCCCTTTCGGGTTTTCAGTCCACCGGGGTACCCATTTTTTCCCAAGCCGCCTTTTCAGGTTTTCGACTGCCGGGTGTAAAAAAAAATTTCATTTCATCCCTTATTTTTGCCCGAACCCTTTTGGTTCGCCGGGAAGCCCTTATTTTTGCCTAGGTGTGTCAACCTAGCGGGTCTTTAGTCATGCGTAGTATCTTTTTACTATGTCTGCATTGGCAGGGTGAGGAAGGTCGTCACCATCCATGGTGGTTAGAATCATAGCTCCTCCTGAGAAGATATGTTTAACCACAAATGGCCCTTCATACGTAGGGGTCCATTTGCCCCTGGGATCACTTTGAGGAAGAATGATGCGCTTGATTACCAGGTCTCCGACTTGATACTCTTATCGTCTGACTTTCTTGTTAAATGCCCTGATCATCCGTTTTTAGTACATTTGACCATGACAAATAGCGGTGAGTCTCTTTTCGTCGATTAGATTTAATTGATCAAGTCGAGTCTGGATCCAGTCATCTTCGCTCAAACCTTCATCCTTCATTATCCGGAGAGAGGGTATCTGGACTTCAATAGGCAAGACTGCCTCCCTGCCATATACCAAGGAAAAGGGTGTTTCCCCCGTTGACGTCCTTGCTGAGGTACGGTATCCATGAAAAACAAATGGTAACATCTCGTTCCAATCTTTGTAAGTCACTGTCATCTTCTGCACAATCTTCTTAATATTCTTATTTGCCGCTTCGACAGCCCCATTCATCTTCGGCCGGTAGGGAGAAGAGTTGTGGTGCTGTATCTTGAATTGCTCGCAGAGCTCAGTGATCATCTTGTTGTTAAGATTGGTTCCATTATCCGTAATGATCCTTTCCGGGACGCTGTATCGACAGATCAGGTTGTGCCGAATGAACCGTGCCACGACGTTCTTGGTTACGGTAGCATAGGAGGTTGCTTCGACCCACTTCGTGAAGTAATCAATTGCTACTAGGATGAAGCGATGCCCGTTGGATGCCGTAGGTCTGATTTCGTCGATCATATCAATGCCCCACATTGCAAAAGGCCAAGGTGCTGTCAAAATGTTCAGAGGAACTGGAGAAATGTGCACCTTATCTGTATAGATCTGGCACTTGTGACATGTCCGAGAATGTTGGTAACAGTCGGCTTCCATTGTGGACCAGAAATATCCTGCCCGAAGGATTTTCTTTGCCATGGTATATCCACTGGAATGTGTTCCAAAGGTACCTTCATGCAACTCTGCCATGATCCTTTCTGCTTCAGTCTTATCCACACAACGCAGTAAGGTTGAATCATGGTTTCGCTTGTATAGAATGTCGTTACTGAGGAAGAACTTTGCTGCGAACCTTCTCAGAAACTTCTTGTCGTTAACAGATGCGCCTTCGGGGTATTCTTGAGCTTCCAGGTACCTCTTCACTTCATGATACCAAGGTTTTTCAGTTACCTCTTCAGCCTCAAGATCACAGCAATGTGCAGGTTCATCCAATCTCCAGATAATGATCCGGGGAGCCTCGTTGTCCCATTTGACTTTGAACATAGAAGACATCATAGCCAGCGCGTCCGCCAACTGATTCTCCTCTCTTGGGAAGTGTTCAAAAGTTATCTCCTCGAAGTGGGGAATCAACGTCAACACATACTCTTTGTAAGGAATAAGATTAGGGTGTTTCGTATCCCACTCGCCTTTGATCTGATTGATCACAAGAGTGGAATCTCCGAAGACACTCAGAAACTTGATCCTTAAGTCAATTGCAGCTTGAAGACCCATGATGCACGCTTCATACTCCGCCATGTTGTTGGTGTAGTTGAAACATAGTCGGGCAGTAAGTGGAGTATGAGTGCTTGTAGGGGATATGATCACGGCGCCAATATCGTTACCCAAAGCGTTTGAGGCTCCGTCAAAGTGCATAGACCATCGGGATCCTTCCTCAGGTCCTTCATCCGGTCTAGGTACTTCACAATCAGTTACTACCGTGATATCCTCGTCTGGAAATTCAAACTTCATAGATTGGTAGTCGTCCACTGCCTGGTGTGCCAAATGGTCTGCCAACACACTTCCCTTGATTGCTTTCTGAGTCGTGTACTGGATGTCATATTCCGTCAAGATCATCTACCATCTTGCTATTCTTCCGGACAAGGCAGGCTTTTCGAAGATGTACTTTATTGGATCCATTTTTGAAATCAGCAGAGTAGTGTGAGTCAACATATACTGTCTCAGCCGGCGAGCAGCCCATACCAAAGCGCAGCAAGTTTTCTCGAGCAGTGAGTATCGGGTCTCACAGTCGGTAAACTTTTTGTTAAGGTAATAAATAGCGTGCTCTTTTCGGCCAGACTCGTCATGCTGCCCCAGCACACACCCCATTGAGCTGTCAAGTACTGTCAAGTATAAGATTAGAGGTCTCCCTTCAACCGGTGGCATAAGAATGGGTGGTTCTTGGAGATACTCTTTGATTCTTTCGAAAGCGGCCTGACATTCATCGTTCCAACATACTACTTGATCTTTCTTCAGTAACTTGAAGATTGGTTCACAGGTAGCAGTTAGATGCGAGATGAATCGGGCAATGTAGTTCAGTCGTCCTAGAAAGCCTATGACTTATTTTTCTGTCTTGGGAGTTGGCATCTCTTGTATGGCTTTCACTTTGGCAGGGTCCACTTGAATACCTTTGTCGCTTACGACGAAGCCTAGCAATTTTCCAGATCTCACCCCAAAGGTGCACTTGTTCGGGTTCAACCTCAGTTTGTACAACTTCAACCGGTCAAACCGCTTCTACAGATGGTCAAGATGTTCCTCCTTAGTTTGGGACCTTGTAATCATATCATTGACGTATACTTCAATCTCATGATGGATCATGTCATGAAATAAAGCAACCATGGCACGTTGGTAGGTTGCCCCAGCATTTTTCAACCCAAACGGCATGACCTTGTAGCAAAAGGTGCCCCACTGAGTAACAAAAGTAGTCTTCTCCATGTCTTCAGGAGCCATCTAGATCTGATTATAACCGGAGAACCCTTCCATGAAAGAGAATACCTTATGCTGAGCAGTGTTGTCAACCAGAACGTCGATATAAGGCAGAGGGAAATCATCCTTAGGGCTCGCCCTGTTCAAATCCCTATAATCAACACACATTCGGACCTTACCATCCTTCTTCGGCACTGGAACCACGTTGGCAACCCACTGAGGGTAAGAAGTCACTGCTAGAAAACCGGTGTCAAATTGTTTCATAACCTCAGCTTTGATTTTCTCGGACATCTCTGGACGCATACGGCGGACCTTCTGTTTAACCGGAGGGCAGTCTTCCTTGGTAGGCAGGTGATGAACCACAATGTCGGTATCCAACCCAGGCATGTCTTCGTAAGACCAGGCAAAGATTTCCATGTAATCATGCAGCATCTGGATCAACCGTTGTTTCACACTGAGCTCTAGATTGGCACCAATCTTGACTTCCTTTTTGTTTGTCTCAGTACCCAGATTTACCGTTTCCACTGGCTCTTCATGTGGCTGAATGGCCCTCTCTTCCTGGAGTAGCAGTCTTGCAAGCTCACCAGGCACTTCGCAATCATCTTCACCTTCGTCTTCGGCTAAGTTGATCAGGTTTTCGAAGTCATAACTGGCAGTAGCAGAGTCGTTACCAGTGGGATCCAGAGTGGATTGGAACCTGTATAGGTGAGTGTGTGTAAATATAGCTGTTTTGCAATATATAATAAAGAAAGAAAAGGAGCGCAAGATTTGAAATGCGAAAAATGTCCAATGCTTTTATTAATGATATATGAAAGTGACACACAAAAGCCCTCACAAATAAAACCACGGTGCCCCGGGTAAGACACCGGGCCATAAAGTTTCAAATTATTGTTCGTTACAAATTTTAAAAAAAGGAGCTCATTACTGAGTGACAAAAGTAATAGGTATGAAATCTTTCGCCGTCCAGTTGCTTGGTCCACCGTTGGTCGTTGGGTAGATCCAGCTGTCGAATTCGGATTCTTCCGCTTCGTCTTCAATAGCATTTACTCCCGGGTTGGTGATGAACACGGGAGGTCTTCCAATCCTTGCCTTACGAACAGCCCTCTGAGCTTCTGCAGTGAAACCCAAACCAAACTTGTCAGTCTTCGGAGTGAAATCAGGAAGTCAGCCCCAGTTTGCACACTCACCCTTCTCAATAATAGCTCGGGCATCCTTTAAGGAAGCCATCTTCAAAGGAGGATCTTCATCATTCACAGTCTCTGCTGACGCCAGTGTTTGAGGAACCTCTTCAAAGTGTTGAAAGGGGGTCTCAATGAACTCCCCATCCATCTCTACATACCGGAACGAGTTGAGGTGGCTGACCATGTATTCTTCTTCCCCTTGAACTGTTACGATCTTCCCTCTGACCGGGTACTTAAGATTCTGATGTAATGTGGAGGTCACAGCTCCAGCCCTGTGGATCCATGGACGACCCAGCAAACAAGAATAGGATGGTCGGATTTCCATCACATAGAAAGTAGAATCAAAAACTTGAGAACCAACCCTGATTGGAATGTCAACTTCACCATGTACCATCCTCTTCGACCCGTCAAAGGCCCGGACAACAATGTTACTAGGCTTGAGCTCTAAACCCTCACAATCCAACCTGTCTAGGGCCTTCTTGGGTAATACATTTAACGAAGAACCGGTGTCTACTAACACATGGGCAAGAGTAGTGCCCCTGCATTCAATGGAGACATGCAGGGCATCGTTATGGTTCTTTCCCTTGGCGGTCAGATCGGCGTCAGAGAAACCCAACCCATTATCAGCAGTCAAGTTGGCCACACAATCGGTAAATTGATCAGCAGACGTTTCTTGTGGCACGTGGGCCGTCTTTAGGAAGGAAATCAGGGCCTTGGCATGGGCCTCTGAACACAACAACAGTGATAGCATAGAAATCTTTGACGAGGTGTGCCCCAGCTGCTCAACTACATTGAAATCACTCTTCTTGATAATTTTAAGAATCTCTTCCATCTCTTGCTTGGAAGCTTCAACATTGGTGGTCTTCGGTGCCTCCGTCCGGGCAGGCACATCAGTAGCAATCCCTTTGCCCCGAGCGTCAGATGACTCGGTAGTAGTGGTAGAAATAGGAACTTGGTCAGGAAGGGAAGTGGGCACACTTGCAGGTGTAATGACGAGAGGTCTCTGAATAGCTGGTGGCGCAATATCTGGTGAAAAGAGCCTGCCACTGCGAGTGACTTTAGCAGGCCCGGTGATGTTACTGACGCCGGTACTAGTATCAAACTCTTGCTTTACTCCAAGAACATAAACATCTGCCCTATAGTGCCACGGGAAAGCTTTGTCAGAGGTATAAGGGATGGGCCCTGGAACAGTAATGATGATAGGAGCAATTTTCTGAGTGGACATGATTTTGACAGGCTTCTTTGAGGGAGCCTTATGAGGGTTGTTGAAAATAGTGACAATAGAAACTTCTTCGGTACGGGTAGCAGGAACAGCAATCTTTTCGAATAAGATCTCTTTATTATCCATCGGGCTTTGGATACCTGACTTCAACAAAGGACAACCAGCAGGTGAAATAGAACATAGAAGGCAACCTTTACTACATCCCGAAAATAAACCGGCTAGCAACAGGTTCCTTTTGACAGTCAACAACGGAGTAATAATCTCATCCACAGAGGCTACATACGGGTCTTCTTCCACAACATTCACTCCATGCTGGGGCATGGGAGCAGTCACAACATTGGGCCTTTCGGGCACCCTGAACTGTATTTCTTTGGCATCAATAAGGTCCTGAACCTTATTCCTCAGAGCCCAACAATCATCTGTAGAATGTCTCGGGCTATCAGAGTGATAAGCACAGCGGGCATTAGGGTTGTACTTTGGGGAGGTTGTGTTCACTACCTTCGGAGCTTCTTTGACAGTTACCAGATTGGTTGACAGCAGTTGCGGCAATATCTGAGACAGGGTCATATTGAGCCGAGTGTACTGCCTTTTGGGTCTCTCACCCCTTGGTTGGTTATACTGCTGAGGAGCAGCAACAGGCTTTGAAATTACCACCGCGTTGACAGCTTGGCGGCGTTCCGGTTTGTTTTGTCTCCTTGGACCATAAACAGCACTAGCTTCTTTCTTGAAGGGCTTCTTTTCAGTACTCGAGGAGGCACCCTTTTGTATCTTCCCAGACTTGATACCAGCTTCTATCCTTTCACCAGTCAGAATGAGGTCTGTAAACCCTGCAGAAGAATTACCAATCAGGTGGTTGAAGAACGGACCAGACAGGGTCCCCAAGAACATGTCCACGAGTTCACGGTCCGTCAAAGGTGGCTGCACCCTTCCAGCCAGGTCTCTCCACTTTTGCGCGTACTCCTTAAAACCTTCACCCGTACCAAGTGACATACCCTGGAGTTGGGTACGCGTGGGAGCGAGGTCGGAATTATACTGATACTGCTTATAAAATGCAGTAGCCAAGTCCTCCCGGTTTCGAATACTGGTTCCATCCAGCTGATAGAACCATTCGAGTTGAGCCCCTGAAAGGCTATCCTAGAAGAAATGGATCCATAGATTCTTGTCTGCAGTGTAAGGTTGGATCTTCCTTACATATGATCTGAGGTGCAGCTTAGGGCAGGAAGCCCCGTCGTACTTTGCAAAGGTAGGTGCCTTGAACTTGTGCGGGATCACCACCCCAGAAGATAAACCTAGATCTCCGAAATCCAACCCAGGCACGTGTTGAATCTCCATGGCGCTTAGCCGGTCCTCCAATTGTTTGTACCTGTCCTCAGCAGGAGGGTACTGTTCATCATTGTAATCTGTCTCGTTGTCAGAGACCGCGGAACTAGGAACCCTTCCCCCTTGGGGACTATCCTTCCCTACAGAGGAAGTAGCCTGATCAGCATCATTCTGCAGTGTATTCCCAAACCTCCGTCCAGTGTTAAACAGCACAGTCCTCTTCTTCTTCTTCTTCTCCTTCAAGAGCAGAGTCTTCAACTCCTGTTGACCCTGGGCTAAGCTCATGACCAGTTCTTGAAACTGGGCGTTCTGGGCCTGGAGGGCCTTGATAGCTTGTTCAGTAGTAGGTTCAGGATTCATGATGATTGCTGAAATAAACAGCGAAGAAGATTAAGCAACCTGTAGAAAAAGAGTACCTGTTATGCACATGATGCATGATATGCTATTTATGCAATGCATTCAAGGGTTCGAAAGTTCAAATTCGTTGTAGACAAAAAGGGAACATACGTTATTTTAAGAAATAATTTGTTCAGTACATCAGGGCCTCATGGGCAAAACATTACAAAATAATTAATCCCAAAAGACACTGCGCATCCTCTTTGGAGCGATGTAGGTGTTGAGAGTCTTTTCCTCGTGCAGTAGGCGGGTGAGCTCCAAGACCTTCTTCTCACTGGCATGTAGATTGGTTTCAAGAGAATTCCGTTCTTCCTTGAGTTGGATCCAGCTCTTTTGCATTTCTTCCCAAGATGTCGGCGTGTCAGGATGCTGAATGGTGTATGGCACCTCTCCTTCCAAAACTGGCTCTTTGATCACGGGGAGAACACGAGGATATGGCATCACCAGCTTCTAGGAGCGGGCTCATACCCATTTGAGATAAGGCTCAAGGGGGATGGAGTTCTTGTGCCCCAGTGTCTTGCTATCTACCCTGTTGGGCATCCTCCAAGCTCTGATAAACCTCTGGCGAAGTCCTTGTGCATCGTTGTCGAAGTCAAAAACTATGTCAGGAATCAACATGTCATGAGGGCCATCCCTCCGGGCATATCCAAACTGTCTCAAAGCCAGACATGGGTTGTAAGTAATGCCCCCCCTAATTCCAAGTAAAGGAACATTAGGAAACTCTCCGCAACGATCAATGATAGTGACATTTTCTCTGGACCGAGAACACCAATGTATATCAGCATGTGTGAGGGTCATCAGTCGTTGCGACCACCTTAAACCCCGCTCGTTCTTCAAAACTGATTGTGGAAGGTGCGAAATAAACCACCTTTCCAGGAGAGGAGTGCAGCACATGAGAACACCTCTTTTTCTCATGGTTCGAGTGTAACATGAGTGGAGGATGTCCCCAAGCAACGTAGGTATTGGATTCCTGGACATGAAAATCTTGACAGCATTGATATCTATAAGCTGATCCGAATTCGGGAACAACACCAACCCATAGACAAGGAGTGCCACAACTTCTTCAAAGGCTTGTAGGTCAAGGGAATTCCAACATTCTTGTGCTTTCTCCAACAGGAACTTTGCCAAGAATCCTTTGATACCACTTCTGGTTTCCCAATGCCCCTTGATGTCAGATGGTTGTAGGCGTAATGCTTTAGCAACCTCTTCAAGTTTTGGTTCCCTTTCCGTACCGTTGTAGGGTAGTTGACTGAGAATGGGAATCCTCAGAAGCTGAGAAAACTCTTCCAAAGTAGGCACCAATTGATAATCCGGGAAAGTAAAACAGTGGTGCAAAGGGTCAAAGAACTGGAAGATAACTTTCACCATATCCTCTTCAATGCTAGTATTGACCAAGCTGATGAGTCTACCATGCCTTTCACTGAAGGAGGAGTTCTCGGGAATCCTGGATGTAAGCTCCTTAAGCTGAGGAGGGACCCTTATAAGGTTGACCTGAATTGTCTTTCTACGGATAGATTCCATGTCCTACAAAACAAGAACAAAGATGAAGATTCGAACCCTTGAAGTGGTTAGTAAATGCATATGATGCTGTATGATGCTATGATGTTATGATAAGGACACACCACAAGTATTCACAAAGGCAAACATGATAAGGCACACAAGTCACACAAGACAGCCCTTAGAGTTTAGGCCAGCATGAAGTTTGGGGTACTACCCTCTTGAAGTTGGTGGGCTCAAAAACCTGTCCTATCAAAAGTAACCGGGTTCTAAGGAGCTCAATATCATTGGGTTGCTTTCTATGTTCATTGTTTTGATTTAGCCACTGGACTGGCGATCAAAATATTCCAAGAAAACAACCCTCAATGAGTGTAGTATCGAGTATCTACCAACTTCGGACTGCACCAAAGTCGGTCATCTCACTACCCCTAAAGAGGCCAGGATGGTCAAGTATGGTTCCTAAGGTCAGTTGATGCTTCACGACACCACGCGGCGGCCCCGTACTCTCCTTGACTTGACTCAAGGGTTACCGGTACTCACCATAGTGCCACATCAATGTAGCAAACTGCTTCAACCGTGTCGGTATACCTCGCACAATTCCCTCACAGTTTGTTGCTACTTTCTAAAAGGTATCCCCCAGATCCGAGTTAGGATCTATGAAACTCCAAAACAAACCCACAATATTTAAAGCAATCAAAGCAAGCAATTGAAAACATAAGTATGATCTAATCCTAAGGTATACCTCACTTATTAAATTCCCCAGCAGAGTCTCCAGTTCTGTGATCGGTGGAAATAGAACTGACTGTTTTTTAAGCTGGTTCGCAAAATGTCGCGGTAAGCAAGAGTCGCCACCGTCTTTTATGTTCTCCAACAAGGAAAGGACAAAAGCACAGCAAAATTCCTTTTCGAGAATGTTTCTCGGTTCGGGAGGTAGATTTATAAAAAGGGAAGGTGTTAGCACCTTTTCTATCCGTGGTTATCCATGGGCTCTTAGGTACTTGCTCTATGTTTTCAAAAATATTGTTTGCTTTTTAAGTGTATGTGGGTTTGAAAAAGTTTAGTTTGAAAACTTCTAAGTAACTCTTGTATCAGTCCTCAAGAGTGTATGAAGTATTTGTTTGAAAACTTTTTGAAAGTGTAGGTGCGAAAAGATGTTTTTGTTTTTGAAAAGAGCAAGTACCCAGGAGAAATCTACCTACTCTAAGGAATTAGGTTGTGTAAGAGTCCTTTAGACAGTGCTATCCCACTATTGAGAAGTAGGAAGCACCGTCGTTGGAGTTATTTGGGTCAATTCGATTAGAAGGGACATGTGTGGTCACCAAAGCAATGGTAGGACGCCTTAGCGGTAACCCTAATGTCCTAGATCCTTTTTTATCTGAGGCAACCGTTTTGAGGCAACTTGGATCTTTAGACAGGAGGGCGACCTCTAAAACACCATATACTCAATGACCACTTCGAGGCAACCAGTGAGGCGTACCCTAAGAGTGGCATGTGCATGTGCGTTGTTTCAGTTTATGTTTATCTTTGAACATGCATTTGTGAGCTACGGATTGATTTTATTTTTCATACAAGTCTTTCATGCATTTTTAACAGTTAAGAGTGCGGGAAATAAAGTGCGGAAAAGGTAAATCTAGCTATTACAAGGCGCGGGTATATACATCGCCAAAAACATAACCCGTTTGGAAAATAAAAATGCGAGAAATTAAAAGAAAGCGATAAAGTTCTAATTAACTATTACATTTCTGAGCAGATACATAAATATAATGAATTAAAATAAACATGCGCGCGAAAGATTGAATCGGGACGTCCTTAGGGTTTTGACCCTTTTTTGAGAAAAGAATTGAAATTGGTCCCTTTTTTTTGCAATTAATGAAATTAAGCCTAATTACTAATTAATTAATTTATTAAAAGAAAAAAAGTTTTTGTTTTTTTTTTGTGTTTTTAATGAAATAAAATAAAATAAAAGAAATTAAAAGTGTCAAAAGAAAAAAACCCTAAGTCTAATTCATTTTTATTTATTATGAAAGAAAATTAAAATTATCCTAATTAAACTAAATTAATTTAAGTTAGTGTTTATTTACAAAATAATTAAACTAAAGTGAAATTAATAATAATAAATAAAATATTTACATTTTTTAGTTTTTCTGAATTTTTATTGTGAAAATGTTAATTAAGTTAATTTTAGTGATAATTAGAAAAAATAGTTAATAAACAAAATAAAAAAAAATATAAAATAAGAAAGAGGAATGAACCAAGGGGGGTTCTGGGCCCTGAAGGAGGTGTGCTTGGCAATTTGAGGCCCAATAACCAGCCAGCCTTTTTGACTTTTTGCAATTGTCCAGAGCATGCTTTGACTTGGAACATGGTGGTCAGCGTCTTATGGCCTTTGGATCTGAGCATGTAGCCACCTGGCGCTTGATTTGTGAGGTATATGGTACACCTTCTTTGGCAAGCCTCACAAGAATACCTGAAAAATAAAGGCAATAAGATTTTTTGGGGGACCTGGGATTCGAACCCAGGTCCCAGAGGTCATATGCACGCGCGCTTTCCACTCAGCCAAGCCATTCCATTCGTTACAATAATAAACAATTAATATTATATGAAATAAACAAACAGTATCCTGGAAATTAAAAACGCGCGCGTTTTAGTTTGAACGGGCCAATCAAACGCGAACACGCCTTCGTCTTCTCCAATAGTCCCTGTATTTTTTCCTGCGGATTCAGTTCCGCAACAAAATCTGTTGCCTTCTCTTATACTGAGCTCTAGGCCACGAAAATGTCAGCCAGAGCCATCATCCTGTTCGTCTCATTCTCCTGAATCCGTCCATGGCTATGGCTTGTATCAATTATTCCTGTAAAACAAAACCCCAAATTGCAACCCCCAAAACCCTAGGTTCGGGTAGGAAGATCTAGGCTACAACAATACAATTGAATAATACAGGATGCCTGGAAATTGAATGGTGAACACAAATATGCCAAAATATTAAAGAAAAGGCGCAAGGATTAGGGGTTGAGATGCCATGTTCAGAGTAAGGTTCGAGACAACTTACAGCGCTTGGTAGGTGGTCTTAGGACGTGGTTGTGATTGTCTTAGCTTCAGGGGATGGCAAGGAAGGAGGCCACGTGCTTATTTTGATCTGAAAATGTCTGCAACCTTGTTCATGATCTCACACTTTTTCAACAAATTTTCACTTTTGCTTTGGCCGTTTGTGCAATCTCTAGGTCGTGACTTAGGTTGGTACTGCTTGCTTATGTATGTGTGAACGAAATTAGGTCAGCAGTTGAGCCTTAATCTTGGTCTATTGAAGTTTGGAGATTTGGTTGACCACCATTAAAGAACTTTCCATGTTTGGAGCAAATCCAAGATTTTATGCACAAAAAGCCCCTAGCACGAATTTGTGAGTTGGCACATGATATATAAAAGCTATTCAAATCAAAAGATACTACTCCATTAATTTTTTAGATTTTATTTGAATTATTATGGATTTAAAATGAATTAAATTAATAAAAATTAAATAAAATGGAAAAATAAATGTTTGATATTGAAATTAATTATGGGACACGTGTGTGGCATGACAAGGCTGAATCAAGTGGAAGAAAGTAGGCCCTTTTGTCAAAAATTGAAGTTTTAAGGATAGTTGACTTTTGCAAGTTCATGAAAATTTCCCAACTTCTCCAATGCATATCTTGCTCAATTTTGATCATATGAACATGTTCTTGGAAATTTTGGAAATTTCTTGAAGTCCTCTAACCAATGCCTTTGGTCCCATGTCATTTGGATTTACCAATTTCAAGTTATGGTCTTTGACTTAAAATGCCTTTTTGTTGACTTTTGAAATTGACCTATAATGTAGAAATTGATAACTTTTTGTGAGAGCATTTCTTGGACTTGGAATGTGAATATGAGTTGTAGGAAATGTCATCCCCTTCAAAATGAGCATTGGATGGGATTTTTATGATGCACCATGAAAAAGTTATGCCTTGGTCAAGTTATAGTTGACTTTTCAGCTGTCCAAAAATAGTAACTTTTGCATCTTTGATGATTTTTGAGCCATTCTTGTGGAATCATGATCAAGACTTGATCAAATGATGATTGTGGCTTCAAAATAAGATGTTGACCAAAAATCTTGACTTTTGACTGTAAAATGACCATTTTACCCCTGCAGTTGATTGTGAAGCAAATGGGACTTTTGACTGTGCAATTTGATGTTGTGAGTCTTGAAACTTGACATGTAGATGCTTGGAAATGTATATAGGCCTATGGGACTGGATTGAGCCATTGAAAACCTCAAATTCCTTAAAGGAACCAAAACCCTAATTTTAACTGGCTTAGGAGGATGTTTGACTGTGCAATCTTTGAGAAGTCTTGAACCATTTAAAGATGATTCTTGCCAAACCTTGAAGAATATGGGAGGGCAAATTTTGGGGTACAACAGGATATTTACTTTCCTTTGATTGAGTTTACTTATAACAACAGTTTCCATTCGAGTATTGGAATGGCACTGTTTGAAGATTTGTGTGGTAGAAGGTGTAGGATGCCTTTGCGTTGGTATGAATCAGGAGAAAGTGTTGTGTTTGGACCTGAGATAGTCCACCAGATTACGAATAACGTTAAGATGATTCAAGAGAGATGAAGGCTTCTCAGAGTCGTCAGAAGAGTTATCATGATAAGAGAAGGAAAGCACTTGAGTTTGATAAGGGATATCATGTGTTTCTTCGAGTTACTCACATAACAAGTGTTGGACGGGCATTGAAGTCGCGTAAGTTGACGTCGTGTTTTATTAGTCTTTATCAGATTTCCGAGAAAGTAGGTGAAGTGGCTTATCAGATTTTTTTGCCACTGTCGCTTTCTAATCTCCATGATCTGCTTCACGTGTCTCAGTTGAGGAGATACATTGCGGATCCGTCACATGTGGTCCAATTAGATGATGTGTTGGTGAGAGATAATCTAATTATGGAGACATCAACTATATGGATACAGGATCGGGAGTTGAAAAAACTTCATGGTAAAGAGATTTCCTTTGTGAAGGTAGCTTGGGGAGGACCAGCGGGTGGAAATGTGACTCGGGAACTCGAGAATCAGATGAGGGAGTCTTATCCTGAATTATTTGTTTGATGTGATTTTCGAGGACGAAAATCTTTTAAGTGGGGGAGAGTTGTAACACCCCGATTTTTATTTGCTAATTATTTTTATTAGCTATTTATTTTATTAATTATTATATGATATAGTAATTGATCGAACTGTGTGATTTTGTAAATATATGAGTTATTTGAATTAATTGCATATATGTGTTATATATGTTTTGTGTTAGTAGGTATGGAAATAAGATTATTACTAGTTGGGCCTTGGTAATGGTTTAGAATGAGTGGGTGAGATAGGCCCAATTAGAGAAAACAAGAGTTAGTAAGGATTATTGTAAAACAAACAGAAATAGATTTAGAAATAAGGAAGAGAAAAGAAGAGAAGAAAAGAGGAGAAAGGGGAGAAAAGAGAAGAAGAGAAGATAGAACCTTAGAGAATCTACATCCAAGTTAAGGGTGGGAATTCCTTGATTTATGGGTGTATGTAATGGTATGTGATGGGTAGTAACATGAAATTAGGGATTGTTCTTCAATTTCTAGATTTTGACATGTTAGGGTTTGAAAGTGAAATTATGAAACTGATGTTGGAAATCATGTTTTGATGTTTGTATTTGATGCTATATGTTAGATAAAGGTTATAATACATTTAATTGGTGAAATACATTTGTGTTTGAATGGTATTTGGATGGATAATTTTGTGGAAGGTAGAAGTTATCCATAACAGATTTTTCTACATTTCGTAGAGACCACTTAGCGCCCGTGGGGCCTCTTAGCACGATATGGAATGTAAAACTTATTATTTTATGAAACTGTTCTGAATCGTGGATGTATATTATTTATCATGAGTTGTCATGAAATTTGTGGAATTTAACTATGTGTTTTGGATTGGTTTTGATACATTTTTCAATGGAAATATGATACTTGATTTTGTGTATGTAATTGTTGGAAATTGATGTTGATTGAAGATAACATGGTTGGACTTGTTTTCTACATGTTATGATGATGTGTTGAGATGATTAATGCTATGAGAATATATTGTATATGGATGTTGACATGATGTATGTATGTTTTGCAATTTGGTGAAGATAACTCAAATGTGTTGAATTATGTGAAATATGCTTGTGTGATTAAGATATGGAGATGGTCTTAATTGCATATATATGTTGAAATTACACATGCATCATGAGTTGTCAAGAGGCAATGTTTTCTATCTTTTGTGAGAGTTAGTGACTTGTCCCAAACTTGGAGATGTAGTTTTAAAGCTTGAGAGATAGGTTTTTTGGTGATTATCTGTCTTGGAGATGTGGACTCGGTGATATCAATAAGTATAACAATTGGTACCACATGCATATTGCATTGAGTTGCATTTGAGTCACATGTGTCGATGTGAAATGTTGATTTGGTATGCAATATGTGATATCGGTGTGAGTGTTACATTTGTGTTAATTGTGATTGATTATCTTTGAATCATGAATGTTGAGCAATGTTGTATATGCGAATATGTGAAGTGTGATGAACTCAATTTTTGCTTGTATGTGTTGCATTACATATTATTATATATTTCCATAATGATATGAATTCCCACCCTTATGTTGGAATGATTTTTTATACGACATCGCTCAGGTACCGAAGATAAGGGCGCTTCTCACGAGGATTAGTTGGAGGAGATAGATCTCGCTTATCCCCTTATCTAGGTAGTGAGTCATGCTCTTGTCTATGTAACACGGGGAACGTTTGAACTCGTGTTTATTTTGTTAGATGTTTGTGATACTCTCTTTTATTTATGATGTATGGAGATTATATGATAAGTGGCCTTTAGTGCCTAAAATTTTATGATATGGTTGATATTATGGGATTTCAATCATTATATTTGTTATGAAAAAGAATTGTTCCGCTGTGAGATACATATGTGTTAATGTACGGAACATGACTTTAAATGTGTGTTATGAGCATGATCGTTGTAATTGTTTTGGTTTTGAAATACATGTGACACCCTCTTTTAATATGCATGTTAATTTACTCTGATTACGTTATATTTTTTTCGTGGGGTTTAGGGGGTGTTACATATTATCTTGGTCTTTTGGTGTCTGCTTTGATATGTAACACTACGGTCGAGAGAATGTTTTGACTTTGCTTATGTTAATTCTATCTGATTACCTTGCCGATGATTTTGTTAAAATGTTACTACTTGTTTTACCTTAGTCCAAATATTGACTTTCCGTTGTATTCTGATTGAAGTTCAATTTTTATAAAACCTCTCGTGTTATGTTTATTCCTTTATATGTTATGCATCTAAAGTATGAGCAGATGTTTGATGTGGGAAATATAATATCCTATTTGATGTTTGATTTTGTTTACTCTGATTTTCTATTTAAATAAATAGTTTGGGAAAATGGAGTGTTACAACACGCCCCTTGTACCAAAATCCAGGGGGCTATTACAACCATCTGTAATAGCTATTATGGGACGCAATAGAGCCTAGAAAACCACTTTTCCATGCGATTTTGTATGATCTCTCTTATTTTTCAGCCTTACAACAGACCCCAACCCCAAGTTTTGATCTCTAAGAATCCCAAAACATATCATATCATACGTTACATGAATCAAGGGAAATAAACATATTACAACATCAAGATTAACACATACATTCCTCGAAGTCTTCGACAAACCTGTTACAAAATCCATGGAAATGCTATCTGTTGTACCCCAAAATTTTCCCTCTCATTCTATCAACATTTCTCATCACAAGACTCTTGGGACTCAAGATCAAGCTAGGGTTTGCTCTGCTCAAGACATCTCCTTACACTGTTGACCTGAAATTAGGGTTTGAGTTTGCACAGGGATTTTTGGACCTTCAATGCCCAAATTGACTTTCATACTTCATGTTGGACTCATAAGTTTTCCCATACCAAGTTTCAAGCCTTGAATCAAATTTTTGCCCAGTCAATTGGACAGTTGACCTAGAAATCAGTTGTATTGGGGAAAAAGTCAATTGTGGCCAATTTACAGTAAAACCTCATGAATTTTGACCCACATCAACACTATGAACTCATATGAACCATTTGATCAAGTTTGGACCACAATTCCACAAGAAATTTGATCAGATTACCAAAAGGGCAAAATGGTCATTTTTAGGGTTTTGATTGTGCAAAGGCAATTTTTGACTGTTTGACCTAGACAATGGCAAATCAAGTTCAACCATGGACTCAAGGACTCAATGACATTATCTTGACCTATTCAACAAGTTCAAAAGATCTCAAATGCATAAGATTGACAGATGAATTTTTCAGTCAACTGATCAAAATTTGACTGTACACTAAAAAGTCAAACTTTGACTTTTTGGTCAAAATCAAGTGCCAAGGGTCATTTTTCATCAAGATGTGTCAAATTATGAAACTTGTTCATCAAGAAACCCAAAATTGCAAATTAGGGTCTGAAATTGAAAATTTTCATAACTTAGAAATTTTCTAAGTTATGAAATTTTCTTAATTTTTCCTAACTTTGTCCCATATTTTCACCAAGATGCAAATGGATTCAAACAAAACTTACAACATGACAGTTGTAGTCCTCCACAAAGTCTACAACTTTGATTCACAAAGTTTTCTCAAAAGAATCATGGATCTCAAGTTATGATTTTTGGAACAAGGATCCTTAAAACTTTTAACTTAGAGAAATTTTGCCCTAGTTTAGGCAGGATTTTGACCCATCTTCTTGGCCATTTTTCACATAGTTACACTTAGAGTCTCAAGTTTAATTTCAAAGATGTATTATATTACATGTTGCAAGCTTTCCAAATTGTCCAAGAACTCCTCAAACACATTTGTGGTTAGGGAGAATCGAATGCTTGAAGTTGGCAAAAACTCACTTTGTAACCATGGCCAAAACATGTTCATACAACTTGCAAAATCTGACCAAACTAGCTTTGTACTTAATTACAGGCCTCTAAACCAATTTACACTCAAAAATTGAATGAAAATACATTGGTTAGAGGCATTGTTCTGATCAAGGGAGCATTATACAATGAACAATTCCATTTTGGGCATAAAGATAACACTTCCATTTACATAAAGCATGCTTTATGTCAAGTTTCATTTCTTGAGCCATACACCAAGCCTTTTGCTGCAAACAAGGCTCCCTAATGTCAGGCAAAGCTCAACCACTTTGTGCAGCTAGGTTACAAGCCAGTACAGCCCTTGCATTGTCAACTCCCACTTTTTGCTTCAAAACCAAGTCATTATGCCAAAAGTCCATAACTCACACATCTGATAAAATCAACTTAAGCCAACATTTGAAACAAGTTTTAGACATACTTGTAAGCCAGAAACATGAGCCAATCATCCCTCAAACACCTTTGAACACCAAAACACCAAAAACTTGCAAAACAGGGCAGTTGCTGCAACTTGAGTGCCATAGCTCATTTTACTCGTGCGTTTTGATCCTTTCCACTTCAAACACCTTCCATTCAACTCACTCAAGTTATTCCAAACCTCCATTGCCAACTTTAACTCCATTTATAATGTTCACCATTTCTGTTTCAAGCTTATGCAGGTTGACTTCTAGAGGTTGATTCAGGCCATTTCAAAACAAACTAAGCATTGGGAAAGGTTCAGGGAACATCAAGCAAGCTCAAAAGAACCTCAGGCCTCACTGAAAGTTGCTGCATTGTCCAACTCAAATCCAACTGAAACAGATTTTTCATGAACTTCTATCTCTCTATTTAGGAACATTTAGCCATAGGTTTGTGAATGAAAGATGTAGTACTTATTGCCCTGAAACCATACATATGCTCAGTTTTCATTTATATTAAGTGTGCTAGGAGAATTTCATCCATGAACATGCTGAAAAAGTTAGGTTAGATTTTAGGGCCAGAGAAATTCTCTCTGGTCTTTGAGAGTTAAGTTTAATGCTTTATATGGTTAGATTCATATTTAAATTCTCTACAAGTTTGATGTTGTGAGTTTTGACAAAAAGTCACATTTCCAGGTTGTTCAAAGTTGGACACAGGGCGCGCGTTTTCTGTTGTCACAAGGAAGAAGATGAAGCTGATGGGCTGGGCTTGGCTTTCTCACTTTTTGCACCCCTATGCCTGCTTTTTGCACCCCCTGGCCCAACTACTTATATTCTTGCATTTTTGAATTTTTATTTTCTTTTCTGACTTTGTTATTTTATTTTCAAACATAAAAAATACTTAAAAATATTTTCACAATTTTTTACATTTACTAGATATTTTATTTTGATTTTTTCTAACATAAAAACAATTTAAATACTTTATAATTATTTGTTAAAACTTGAAAATAATATAAATAATACTTTTATTTTCATTTCTTATTTTTATTCACATTGAAAATATTTTCTTGAATATATTTTATTTTTGTAAATATTTTATTTTATTTTATATATATTTAATATATTTAATATATATATATATATATATATATATATATATATATATATATATATATATATATATATATATATATATATATATATATATATATATATATATATATATATATATATATATATATATATATATATATATATATATATATATATATATATATATATATATATATATATATATATATACTTTATTTTATTAAAAACATAGAATAAAAATACAAAAATAGTATATTTTTATTTTTATTGTTATTTTATACTAAAAAAAACACTTTTTTTCAATATATTTTTATTTTTGTACATTTTAATATATTTTTGTATATAAATAACATAATATTATTTTCTTTAAGGAAAATTAGGATTTACCCCTTTATTAAATTAAATCAACCTTTTTTTATTTTAATTATTTACACCTTTTTTTCACATTAAAAAATGCTCTACATACATAAAAAAACTCTTTTGCATAAATTCATTTTTATTTAACATTTATTTATTGTGTTTATTTAAATATTGCCCATTTAAATATTATGCATTGTAAATTCAATTTGGTTGTAATAATTTAGGGTTTTAATTTCTTTCAAAATAATCCCTTATTCAAAATTGTACCCCCCCTCCCTATATCAAAGTTGTAATAGCTTAGATTTACTTTTACGCGCTTAATGCTTTCAATTATGCCATGATTAGAGAATTAGGATTTGTATGCAAAATCAAAACCAATAAATAGTTTGACCTAATCAAAGACAAAAATGCATGAAAAATAAACACAATGCACACTTGCACCCCTAGGGTTACAATCCACTTGTTGCCTTCAAAAATGGGCCATGGTATGTGTGATACGGTGGGAGAGAACCAACTGTTTTTGGAATGCTGGTTCGCGTTTTGCTTTTGTTTTTGCAAAATGTCGCGGTAAGCAAGAGTCGCCACCGTCTTTTATTTTATCCAACAAGGAAAGGAAAAAAGCACATAAAAATTCCTTTTTCGAGATGTTTCTCGGGTCCGGGGGGTAGATTATAGAAAGGGAAGGTGTTAGCACCCTTTCTATTTGTGGTTATCCACGGGCTCTTAGGTACTTGCTCAAAGTGTTTTCAAAATTTGCTTTTCTTTGTGTTTGTGGGTTTGAAAGAAGTTTTTGTTTGAAAGGTGTAAGTACGAAAAGTTTTTGTTTTGTTTTGAACGAGCAAGTACTTAAGAACCATCTACCTACTCGAAAAAGGAATTAATCTGTGCTAATGTCCTTTAGACAATGCTATCCCACTATTGATGAGTAGGTAGCATTGTCGTTGGAGTTTTAAGGGTCAATTCGATTAAGGGACGTGTGGTCACTAAAGCAATGTTAGGACGCCTTAGGGGTAACCCTAATGTCTTAGATCATTTTTCCGAGGCAACCGTTTCGAGGAAACTATGATCTTTGGATAAGAGGACGACCTTTAAAACTTCCTATACTCAATGACCACGTTCGAAGCCAACCAAGTGAGGTGTACCCTAAGAGTGCGCATGTGCGAGTGTGTTGTTTCGGTTAATTTTATCTGTGTACATGTCAATGGTTATCTATGTTGATTTTAGGTTCAAACATTTGATCTTGTCATGCATTCCCTATTACCAAACATCTAACAATTTATAAGTTGCAGAAATTAAATTGCGGAAATTAAAACTAACTATTACAAGGCATCGGGTATTTACATCGCCAAAAGCAACCCTTGAAATTAAAATGCGGAAAACAAATAAAGCGATAAAATAATTAAAGTCCTATTTAAACTATTACATTCCAGGAAACAAATACAATATTGGATAAAAATGGATCGCGTGCGAGAAATTAAATCGGGCGAGTTCTAGGGTTTTGACCCTTTGTTTATTAAAGAAAAGATCTTTTGGTTGTTTTTGAATTAAAAAGAAATTAAATTAGGTTAAGCATTAAATTAATAAGTTAATTAATTAATTAATGAAAATAATATTTTTTGGATTTTTGATATTTAAAGAAATAAAAATAAATTAATCAAAGTTAATAAAACCTAATTATCTAAATTGATTTTAATTATTGCAAAAAGATATCAAAGTTATTCCTAATTAAACTAAATTAATTAATTGATTTTTATTAACAAAAATAAATTACTGAAAATTAATTTAATTTAATAAAGAAAAATATTTTTTAGTTTTTAATTTTTATTAAAAGAAAAAATTTGATTGGTTAGTTAGTAAATAAATAATAAAACAAAACAGTTAAATAAAATAAAAAAAGAATGAGATAGAGAAACTCAGGGGGGGTTCAGGCCCAATATGGATGTGAGAGTGGCAACTTTGTGGCCCAACAGACGCAGGCCTGGTTAACTTCTGGAATTCCATGTGGCGTGTTTGACTTAAGAGTATGATGGACTTTCATTCTGGACCACCAGATCTGACTTGGGGCCATCTGGCAAGTGATTGGATGAGGGTGTATGATAGGCCATAATTGTTGAAGCGCGCTGGAACACCTGAAGAAAAATAATAATACGCATATGGGGGACCTGGGATTCGAACCCAGGTCCTGTTAGTCACTAACGACACGCCACTACCACTGCACCAACACGCTTCATTCGTTATTATAATGGACAATAATTAATATAAGGGAAAAACAATTAATATGCCAGAAAACAAATAAAACACGCGCCAAGTTTGAATCAGCGAATGGGAGGGGGACGCATCATCGTCTTCCTCGTTGAAACCTGGATATTTACCTGCAGATTTATATCCGCCGCTAAATCCGTATGCCCATCCTAAAATTGGTTCTAGGTCACGAAAACACAATCCAATATCATGGTCATGTTCGTCTTGGCTTCCTGAACAAATCTATACCATTCTTGGACCTTGATTTCACATGTACAAGAAATTCCAAAAAATACAAACCAAGAACCCTAGATTCGGCTAGGGGGTTATAGACCATATAAATACAATTGGCTAATGCAGAAAGCTTGCAAATTGAACAAGGATCATGAATATGCAAAGATTTTGTCAAAAAAATGCAAGAACATGGAGTTGCGATTTCAAATACAGGGCGGTGTTTTGAGAGAATTACAGCGCGATTGAGAGGGAGAGAGAGCTTGCTAGGGATTGCAGGAGATTCAGTGGACACCCAGCAACGGATTAGCGTGGAGCTTTGGTGTTGAAACTGCCTCTAAGCACGATTTCAGATTCACATTTTTTCCAAGTTTTCTCAAGTTTGGTTTTTGTGTTCTTGCAGCCTCTAACCTTTGAATTCATGTCCTTTGGATTGTATAAGTAATGAGCAATGTATTAGGTCAACAATTTTGGACTGAAACCTTGTACATTATGGCTTGGAGATTTGATTTGATCCTCCATTGAAAACTTGCTTATTTTGCCCAAAATCCATCTTTTTGTTCATGATAGGGTGAGATACGAATTTGATGCTGATCATGATGATAATTAAGACCTATAACAACCAAAAATATCCTAAGTAATCAATATTTGGATTTTATTTGATTTAAATTGATTTAAAATGAATTAATTCAATAAAAAATCAAATAAAATAGAAAATTTAATAAATGGACACAAGGCTGAAGCTAGGACACGTGTGTAGTGTGACAAGATCAAATCAAGTGGAAAAGAATGGGCCCATTTGACAAAATTTGAAGTTTTGGGGATAGTTGACTTTTGGCAATTTTGCAAAAATGCCCAACTTCAATAATGCATAACTTCTTCAATTTTTAACTTTTGGAGGTGTTCTTGGACTTTTTAGAAAGCTTGAGATGTCCTCTAACCAACACTTTTGGTATAATCTCATTTTGATATTCCATGCTCAAGTTATAAGCTTTAGCAAAAAAGGTGTTTTTGTTGACTTTCAAAAATGACCTATAATGTCTAAATTTGTAACTTCTTGTGAGTGCATTTTCTGATCTTGGGGTATGAAGATGGATTGTAGGAAATTTCATCCTATTATGAGCTTTGGATGGGTCATTTCTCATAAATTATGAGAAAGTTATGCTTGGTCAAAGTTGAGTTGACTTTTCCTACAAAACCCTAATTTAGCAACTTTTGAGTCTTGATGAATTTTGAGCAATCCTTGATGAATCATGATCAAAACTTGATCAAATGATGAAATATCCTTCAAAATGAGAATGTTGACAAAAAATATTGAAGTTTGACTATATTTGGGTCACAGTTGACTTTTGCCCTAGCACAGTCGAATTTTGGACCTCTTGAGCAATTGACTTACCAAACTTCCTCTGCAAGGCTTGAAATTTGACATGGATGAACTTGAGAGCATATTAGGACATTGGGGAACACTTGAGGTCATTTGGATGCAAGGACCTTGATGCAACACAAAACCCTAATTTGAGATTGACTGCCTTAGGAGATAGCTTGATTGTCCAACTCTTGAGCAATCTTGAGCCACTTGGAGATTATTCTTGCAATGTCTTGAGAAATATGAGAGGGCAAATTTTGGGGTACAAAAGTATGCATGTTAAGTACTTTGGCAAAACAAAAACAAAACAAAAGATCATAGTCCCTCGATGACGCTATCTGAGTTGCCTAAACAAAATGATCAAGTCCCTCAAGAAAATTGCCAAAAATACTTGACACAATTGTTATCATGGTCTATACGATGACCCGAGCCTGTCCCGTTTAACATCCTAACACAAGGTTGTTCACCAAATGCAATGGTGAAGCAACATTGTTAAAAGGGTTAAAAACATAAGAAAGATCTTTGAGTAGATAGGGTAGATAACTCTTAGTTACTTGATCAAAACTTGCAAAAACATCCTTGCTATCTTCAAACACACTTCACAAACACAATTTCAAAACCCTACTTTCAAACATTGAAAACCTTTCAAAAACAAAAACACCTTTGTATACATTCTAACAAGAATCATTACAAAGGTTTCCACAATGATGGCCTCTTTTCAAAACATCTTTCAAAACCACACACAAAGCACAATTTCAAACAATTGAAGAGCACCATTTCAAACAATTGAAAAGCAAAGCAAGTGATCTAAACAAGTAACTAAGAGCCCATGGATAACCATGGATAGAAAGGGTGTTAATACCTTCCCTTTCTATAATCTACTCCTTGAACCCAAGAAAACATCTCAAAGGTCTTTCCTGTGCTTTTTGACCTTTCCTTAGGATAAAATAAAAATTTGGTGGCGACTCTTGCTAAACCGAAACATTTGCGAACACAAACGCAAAACCACAAGTCAGTTCTCCCACCATATCACAGAACTGGTGACTCTGCTGGGGATATAAAAAAAGTGGGGTTACATTAGGGTTTTAGATCACCCTTTGCATGCTTATCTTATTTGCCTTGATTGCTTTACATGTTTGGTTCCTTGCTTAGGTTTGTTTTAAATCCTACACCTGGATTTGGGGATACCTTTTAGGTAAGTAGCAATAAACTGCGAGGGAACTGTGCGGGGTATAACGACATGGTTGAAGCAGTGGCTACGTTAGTGCAACATATTTGTGGGTACCGGTAGCCTTTGAGTCAATCAAAGAGAATACGGGGCCGCTGAGTGATGTCATGAAGCACTAACGAACTCTTAGAACCTTACTTGACCATCTTGGCCTTTTTTAGGGGTAGTGAGATGACCGGCTTTGGTGCAGTCCGAAGTTGGTGGATACTCGATACTACACTCATTGAGGATTGTTTTCTTGGAATATTTTGGTCGCCAGTTAAGTGGCTGAACTAAAACAATGAACACAGAAAATAATCCAGTGATATTGAGCTCCTTAGAACCCGGTTACTATTTATAGGACAGGTTGAGTCGACTAACTTCAAGAGGGTACTTACCTACAAACCCCATGCAAGCCTAAACCTAAGGACTTGTCTGCTTTGTGTGAATATGATTACCTGTATATACACTTTCTTACTTTTTCATACCTATACATAACATCATAACATCATACCATAGCATTTTCAATAACCATTTCAAGGATCTCAAAGGTCTTTGATGTAGGGTCGCGTTGAACCAGACGTCTACCAGAGGGCAAGAGGTTTCATTTTCCTCTAAACACACGTTGTTGAAGATCAAGTACAACAACTTGAATCGAGGGTTATGACCCACTTGACATGGTGAGCTTGACTCTCGTGGAAAGACATCCACCGATACAGAGTTCTTCAATCAAAGATGTTGATCAAAGTTCAATCTCTAACATTTTCTTGTGTTTACCCCGCGAGATCCTTGAAAACATGCATCCACATATCATGCATTGTATCATGACAGGTTTTCCCTTTCAGGTTTCCTTATTCTCCTACTGTTTATTTCAGTAAAGATGGCTCTAGAGAGGACTGTCGAAGATATCCAGGCTCAAAACGCTCAACTTCAAGAAATGTTCTTGAACCTGTCCCAGGGGCAAGAAAAAGTGAAAGCTCTCCTCACAAGAGGCATGGTCCTAGGGAATCCAGGCGGCATCAGGAATGATCAGTTGGAAGGGCTACAGATTGAGTTGGCAACAATGAAAATCCAGATGATGGGATAACTGGTGGGCCAGATGGCTCTCATTCAAGACCTGGCTCAAAGACAAGAGGAGCTCAGGGTCCTCGTCAACAAACTGCTTCAAGATAACCAAGTGGGGCAAACAACTAGGATTGAAGATCAAGTCATCATTTAACCTCCTTTGAGACAATAAGACAAGGGAAAGGCTCCCCAGCTTGCTTCAGGGTCACAAACCCAGCAATAACCTCGCCAGCGTCAACGGGGTAATCGGCGTAAGCAAAATACATCTGGAAGACATTTCACTGAGAATGACATACCATCATCTCTAATACTGAAACGCTTGTTGGAAGTCAATTTGCTTGCTTTAAAGGATCCTCTTCAGAATCCCAATACCTCTGCTCCTGGCTATCACCCCACCACGTTTTGTGTATACCACTCATATAGTCCTGGACATGACACCGACGACTGTTGGGCTTTGAAAAACAAAATCTAAGATTTAATTGACAGAGGAGTGCTGAAATTCATGCCGGATGGCGAGATGAAAATCTTTCGCTGAGGGTTCTCCACCTGAAATGACAAGTTCGAACTAAGAGACTTTTGTTTCATTTGAATTTTCAAGTTGTAATTTCTTTTGTTAATCAAACAATTATCTGTTGATGTCAAACTCTGTTTCATTAATGCATTGCATATGTTTGTCTTGAATTCATCCATTCGTTTTCACTATTCTTGAACTATGCTTTCTACTTTCTTTATGACATTTAACTCTTGCAAAAAGCTACAAGCCTTTAGAGGGAGGATGACGAAAACAATGTCATAATCTCATACGATATGCTTTTGAACAGACCTTGCTGACGATGTACAGGCGTTTCTTTCAAATCCTAAACACTGGAATTATAAGGAAGATAATCCATAGTCAACCCCTTCGAGCCAAAGAAGTAGAAGTTTTCTGTTTTAAACACAAATTGAAACCTTTAATTAAACCTGGGGCAGGGTAGTCTCTCATTTAATTCAAAAGATGCGCATTGAAGTCGCCAACTCTCAGTTCGTAATACAATGAATGACATCAAAAACATTCCTTTGGAACCAAAAGACAATGATGGTTCCTTATCTCATAGGCAGTCATTATCTCTCAAAAAAGAAAAAAATCCCACTGAGTCAAAACCTACAAAGGAGGCTTAAGAAAGTTGGGGCATCCCGCTGACTGTAATCTCGAAAACAGGAACAGTCAGGAAAAAATTAGGGATAATGAATCAAAAGAAAGAGGTCATTATAAATCCTCAACAACATGAAAATATGTTGCAAAAATGACTTCCTTCCCACAAAATTCAACTTGTGTGGACCATCACCAAAACGTCGTTCCAAACTCGAATAGAGTTCGACGCACAATTAACTAAGTTTAGGATTGAAGAACATCATGAAGAGCGGGTGGGTACAAATATACTTTGAGCCTTTATTCTTTGTTTCTTAAACCGTGAACCAAGCCACGTTACAACCCTTCAAAAGTCCTAATTGAAGCATGGTCTAGTTCGAAAGCATACGGTTACAAAAGGTATCCTAACTCCTGTAAGGCTTTGCTCTAAATCTTGTGTTGAATTTGTCTTATAAAAAGTTTTCTGCTAAAAAATGCATTTTTTTCAAAACTTCGAGACAAGCATGAACTTTGCATTATTTGAATATCGTTGTCTGCACATGTTTATTTATTTGACAGCGAAGAAATTCATACAGTGAATGTTCGGATGAACGAAAGCTCTCTCAGTGAATAAAATCACTTCAAGTAGGATGACACTCCCGTTGCAAGAATCTCCCATCTACAAAAGGGGACTTGATATGGTATTGTCCAGTAAACCTGGGACAGTCCAGTCAAGATTTCAACAAATCTTTCAAAGCCCAGTGAACCTAGGGCAGTCCAGTCAAGATTTTAAGAAATCTCTCGATTGCAGATCAACCTGGGGCAAGTCTCCCTCACCATCACATGGGGCATTAAAACGTCAATCTCATCAAAGGGTTACGGACAGTCCAAATTACCTGGCAGTGTCACAAACATTTGATACTTGGGGCAGTGACGAATCTCTCCAAAATCTTTCTGAAAAGAAATTCAAGCGTCATCGAGAAGTTCATCACCTCTCTAGCAGACCAGCAGTCATGGGTTTATTTCCCCAACATTTGTCAAGGATTTAGTCTCCAAAAAAAATTACATTTCAACAACGTTCATGACATATGCAGATTGATCAACAGGTAAAGATTCCTTCATCACCTGTTGGAAGTTACGGTCATCGAAGATTCCTTCATCACCTGTTGGAAGTTATGGTCATTGAAGATTCCTTCATCACCTGTTGGAAGTTACGGTCGTCGAAGATTCTCTCATCACTTGTTGGAAGTTATGGTCGTCGAAGATTCCTTCATCACCTGTTGGAAGTTACGGTCGTCGAAGACTCCTTCATCACCTATTGGATTTACAATCGTCAAAGTTTCCTCCATCATCCGGTTAAATCAAAGACCCTCTCTAGGTCAATCAGATCGACACTAAGATCTCTCTGATTTTTATGCCAGTAGAAGATATTCCGGGTTTTTGATATTTCAGATAAATCTCTCAGTGATTTATTCTAATTTTCTTTACTATCAGGGATGAAGAACCCAACTCTTTTCTCCTTCACCAGCTCGGGATTTATTTTCCCCAGCGAAAGGTCGTCTTGAAAAATATTACACCTCAGTGCATCAAGACATCATGCAACGCAATCTCATTTATTTTGAGAACATCATTGTTTGATATGCCACTAACCTTTACCTTTCAGGAAAGGTACAATCAAATTCAAGCGACAAAGCTTTACTTCAGTCGAGTTCCGGACGAGTTCCTAAATCTCAACAGAAACAACCCACCAACAGAATAATGGACAATTGAAGCTCCTAAAATTCTGTTTCCCTCAAGAATGAAGATTCTCATCCTCGAAACCTCAGAAGATTGGTATACTCCCAAGCTCCTGATACCGTTAACAGAATGAAGATTCTCATCCCTGAAACCCCAATGGATTGGCATACACCCAACCATCTGACCCAAACGCCTGAATGAAGATTCTCATTTTTGCTTCCCCGGTAGATTGGCATACTCCCGACCTCCTGATATTCCCAACAGAATGAAGATTCTCATTCTCAAAGTCGTATATACACCCATATAACTTAGATTCCCGATATTCCCGACAGAATGAAGATTCTCATTCTCAAAGTGGTATACAACTTGAGCTCCTGATATTCCCGACAGAATGAAGATTCTCATTCTCAAAGTGGCGCATGATCTTAACTCCCGAACTTCTTCCAAACATGAATAAGCTTTTTCCAGAATCCTGAGTTTTACTCTCCAACAGGATAGCTACTCTTCAACAGTATGGTTGTTCCCCACAGAGTTCTTACTCCCCAACAAAATCAAGACTCTCATCCTTGATTCTCCGGAGCTTTCTTTACTCTCAGCATGAATTTGTCAGAATTTCAAATCCCCTGCAGATCGAAGATTCTCGTTCTTGGCTCCTCAACACCAATTCCCCAAGCAGAATGAAGACTCTCATTCTCAATTCCTCACAGAGTTTTCAGATATTCCCTGGCGAAGATCTCCTCAAAACAGGAATCCCCAGTAGATTGGCATACAACCCAAACTCCTGACTTTCCCCAACAATATAACTCCTCCCCACATAGGTTGTCAAAAAGTTTGAAGACACGCATACTCTTCAACAGTGGTCTCAGAACTTCTCATTCTCAAGGATCAAAGGATTTTCAATCCCCAGCAGCAATCAAGGATTTATTTTCCCCGACAGCGGTCAAAGATTTTATTATCTCCAGCTATCCAGGATTTATCTTCCTCAGCAAGACAGCTCATCGGCTTACATGCGCATACATTACATTCATATATCATAAACATTGATATAACACATACATTGCATCATACATTTCATGCAACATAACTTTGTGTTTCAGCTAATATTTTACCCTTTTCAGGATAAGATTAGCAAACTTCAACTTTTGAAAACAGTTTACGGATTCTCCAAACACGGATGTTAATCTATTGCTTATTCAACCTCAACTTCTGAAAATAGTTTACGGATTCTCCAAACACGGATGTTAATCTATCACTTGTTCAGACTCAACTCATGAAAACAGTTTACGGATTCTCCAAACATGGATGCTAATCTATTGCTTATTCAGACCCCCAGCTCAGAGACGTTCCAAACATGGATACCTTTCTGATACTCACCCTTTCACCTACGACATACAGTTCAACAAACATTCTTGGATGGCATCTTTAAGCCCATCTCCGACAAGATTTTGTCACATCTCCAAATGGCATCTTTAAGCCTATTCCCTCAACTATGCTTTGACGAGTGCAAATTTAGGGGCACTCTAGCGTCCAATCATCTTTTACCTTCGAGTCGCGAACGACAAACTTGCCAATCTAACTCTTCAGGTTCAAGAAGATTGAACAGGGGAAACTGTTGTACCCCAAAATTTTCCCTCTCATTCTATCAACATTTCTCATCACAAGACTCTTGGGACTCAAGATCAAGCTAGGGTTTGCTCTGCTCAAGACATCTCCTTACACTGTTGACCTGAAATTAGGGTTTGAGTTTGCACAGGGATTTTTGGACCTTCAATGCCCAAATTGACTTTCATACTTCATGTTGGACTCATAAGTTTTCCCATACCAAGTTTCAAGCCTTGAATCCAATTTTTGCCCAGTCAATTGGACAGTTGACCTAGAAATCAGTTGTATTGGGGAAAAAGTCAATTGTAGCCAATTTACAGTAAAACCTCATGAATTTTGACCCACATCAACACTATGAAATCATATGAACCATTTGATCAAGTTTGGACCATAATTCCACAAGAAATTTGATCAGATTACCAAAAGGGCAAAATGGTCATTTTTAGGGTTTTGACTGTGCAAAGGCAATTTTTGATTGTTTGACCTAGACAATGGAAAATCAAGTTCAACCATGGACTTAAGGACTCAATGACATTATCTTGACCTATTCAACAAGTTCAAAAGATCTCAAATGCATAAGATTGACAGATGAATTTTTCAGTCAACTGATCAAAATTTGACTGTACACTAAAAAGTCAAACTTTGACTTTTTGGTCAAAATCAAGTGCCAAGGGTCATTTTTCATCAAGATGTGTCAAATTATGAAACTTGTTCATCAAGAAACCCAAAATTGCAAATTAGGGTTTGAAATTGAAAATTTTCATAACTTAGAAATTTTCTAAGTTATGAAATTTTCTTAATTTTTCCTAACTTTGTCCCATATTTTCACCAAGATGCAAATGGATTCAAACAAAACTTACTACATGAAAGTTGTAGACCTCCACAAAGTCTACAACTTTTATTCACAAAGTTTTCTCAAAAGAAGCTTGGATCTCAAGTTATGATTTTTGGAACAAGGGTCCTTAAAACTTTTAACTTAGAGAAATTTTGCCCTAGTTTAGGCAGGATTTTGACCCATCTTCTTGGCCATTTTTCACATAGTTCCACTTGGAGTCTCAAGTTTAATTTCAAATATGGATTATATTACATGTTGCAAGCTTTCCAAATTGTCCAAGAACTCCTCAAACACATTTATGGTTAGGGAGAATCGAATGCTTGAAGTTGGCAAAAACTCACTTTGTAACCATGGCCAAAACATGTTCATACAACTTGCAAAATCTGACCAAACTAGCTTTGTACTTAATTACAGGCCTCTAAACCAATTTAAACTCAAAAATTGAATGCAAATACATTGGTTAGAGGAATTGTTCTGATCAAGGGAGCATTATACAATGAACAATTCCATTTTGGGCATAAAGATAACACTTCCATTTACATAAAGCATGCTTTATGTCAAGTTTCATTTCTTGAGCCATACACCAAGCCTTTTGCTGCAAACAAGGCTCCCTAATGTCAGGAAAATCTCAACCACTTTGTGCAGCTAGGTTACAAGCCAGTACAACCCTTGCATTGTCAACTCCCACTTTTTGCTTCAAAACCAAGTCATTATGCCAAAAGTCCATAACTCACACATCTGATAAAATCAACTTAAGCCAACATTTGAAACAAGTTTTAGACATCCTTGTAAGCCACAAACACGAGCCAATCATCCCTCAAACACCTTTGAACATAAAAACACCAAAAACTTGCAAAACAGGGCAGCTGCTGCAACTTGGGTACCATAGCTCATTTTGCTCGTGCGTTTTGCTCCTTTCCACTTCAAACACCTTCCATTCAACTCACTCAAGCTATCCCAAACCTCCATTTCCAACTTTAACTCCATTTAGAGTGTTCAGCATTTCTGTTTCAAGCTTATGCAGGTTGACTTCTAGAGGTTGATTCAGGCCATTTCAAAACAAACTAAGCATTGGGAAAGGTTCAGGGAACATCAAGCAAGCTCAAAAGAACCTCAGGCCTCACTGAAAGTTGTTGTATTGTCCAACTCGAATCCAACTGAAACAGGTTTTTCATGAACTTCTATCTCTCTATTTAGGAACATTTAGCCTTAGGTTTGTGAATGAAAGATGTAGTACTTATTGCCCTGAAACCATACATATGCTCAGTTTTCATTTATATTAAGTGTGCTAGGAGAATTTCATCCATGAACATGCTGAAAAAGTTAGGTTAGATTTTAGGGCCAGAGAAATTCTCTCTGGTCTTTGAGAGTTAAGTTTAATGCTTTATATGGTTAGATTCGTATTTAAATTCTCTACAAGTTTGATGTTGTGAGTTTTGGCAAAAAGTCACGTTTCCAGGATGTTCAAAGTTGGATACAGGGCGTGCGTTTTCTGTTGTCACAAGGAAGAAGATGAAGCTGATGGGCTGGGCTTGGCTTTCTCACTTTTTGCACCTATATGCCTGCTTTTTGCACCCCCTGGCCCAACTACTTATATTCTTGCATTTTTGAATTTTTATTTTATTTTCTGACTTTGTTATTTTATTTTCAAACATAAAAAATACTTAAAAATATTTTCACAATTTTTTACATTTACTAGATATTTTATTTTGATTTTTTCGTACATAAAAACAATTTAAATACTTTATAATTATTTGTTAAAACTTGAAAATAATGTAAATAATACTTTTATTTTCATTTCTTATTTTTATTGACATTGAAAATTTTCTTGAATATATTTTATTTTTGTAAATATTTTATTTTATTATATATATATATATATATATATATATATATATATATATATATATATATATATATATATATATATATATATATATATATATATATATATATATATATATATATATATATATATATATATATATATATATATATATATATATATATATATATATATATATATATATATATATATATATATATATATATATATATATATATATATATATATATATATATATATATATATATATATGTATGTATATATTTTTTATTAAAAACATAGAATAAAAATACAAAAATAGTACATTTTTATTTTTATTGTTATTTATACTAAAAAAACACTTTTTTTCAATATATTTTTATTTTTGTATATTTTAATATATTTTTGTATATAAATAACATAATATTATTTTCTTTAGGGAAAATTAGTATTTACCCCTTTATTAAATTAAATCAACCTTTTTTTTATTTTAATTATTTACACCTTTTTTTCACATTAAAAAATGCTCTACATACATAAAAATATCTTTTGCATAAATTCATTTTTATTTAACATTTATTTATTGTGTTTATTTAAATATTGCCCATTTAAATATTATGCATTATAAATTCAATTTGGTTGTAATAATTTAGGGTTTTAATTTCTTGCAAAATAATCCCTTATTCAAAATTGTACCCCCCCTCCCTATATCAAAGTTGTAATAGCTTAGATTTATTTTTACGCGCTTAATGCTTTCAATTATGTCATGATTAGAGAATTAGGGTTTGTTTGCAAAATCAAAACCAACAAATAGTTTGACCTAATCAAAGACAAAAATGCATGAAAAACAAACACAATGCACACTTGCACCCCTAGGGTTACAATCCACTTGTTGCCTTCAAAAATGGGTCGTGGTATGCATGTTAAGTACTTTGGCAAAACAAAAACAAAACAAAAGATCATAGTCCCTCGATGACGCTATCTGAGTTTCCTAAACAAAATGATCAAGTCCCTCAAGAAAATTGCCAAAAATACTTGGCACAATTGCTATCATGGTCTATACGATGACCCGCGCCTGTCCCGTTTAACATCCTAACACAAGGTTATTCACCAAATGCAATGGTGAAGCAACACTGTTAAAAGGGTTAAAAACATAAGAAAGATCTTTGAGTAGATAGGGTAGATAACTCTTAGTTACTTGATCAAAACTTGCAAAAACATCCTTGCTATCTTCAAACACACTTCACAAACACAATTTCAAAACCCTACTTTCAAACATTGAAAACCTTTCAAAAACAAAAACACCTTTGTATACATTCAAACAAGAATCATTACAAAGGTTGTCACAACGATGGCCTCTTTTCGAAACATCTTTCAAAACCACACACAAAGCACCGTTTCAAACAATTGAAGAACACCATTTCAAACAATTGAAAAGCAAAGCAAGTGATCTAAACAAGTAACTAAGAGCCCATGGATAACCATGGATAGGAAGGGTGCTAATACCTTCCCTTTCTATAATCTACTCCCCGAACCCAAGAAAACATCTCAAAGGTATTTCCTGTGCTTTTTGACCTTTCCTTAGGATAAAATAAAAAGTCGGTGGTGACTCTTGCTAAACCGAAACATTTGCAAACACAAACGCAAAACCTCAAGTCAGTTCTCCCACCGTATCACACTATCCCATTTCCATTATGGAATATTCAATGGTTGCATTAGACCCAACGACTTATGATGTTCAATCTTTGACTTTTGGCAAGTCAAACAATCATAGACAAATTCCACAACATCTTTCTTCATCCATGGCCACCAAAACATCTTCTTCAAGTCTTGATACATTTCGGTAGCACCTGGATGAATACTCATCTTACCACAATGTCCTTCCTTAAGAATACTCTTCTTAAGTTTGAGCACATCTAGAACACACACTCGATCTCTGAATCTCATCACACCATTATCATCGATTATGAAGTCATCACCATTACCTTGGTTGATTAACGACAGTCTGTAAATTGATTCCAAATTGATCTTCTGACCTTCCCTAATCTCATTAAGAATGTCACTGATCAGTTTCAACATACCTAATTTTACACTGTGAGGTGTCTTTTCACATACTAAACTCATGTCTCTGAATTTCTTAATCAATTTCGACTCTCGAACCATAAGCATTGACATGTGCAAAGACTTCCTACTCCATGATTCAACTATGACATTAGCCTTACCAGGATGGTAATCCAGGCTAAAATACAAATCTTTCAACAACTAAAGCCATCTTCTCTGCCTCATGTTCAACTCTTTCTGATTGAATAGATACTTCAAACTTTTATGATCACTGAACACTTCAAACCTGGAACCAAAAAGGTAATGCCTCCAGATTTTTAATACAAAAACCATAGTCGCTAACTCTAGGTCATGCATAGGATAATTCCTTTCATGAACCTTTAAGTTCCAGGAAGCATAAGCCACAACTTGGCCATTTTGCATCAATACACCACCTAAACCCATATTTAATGCATAAAAATATACTACAAAAGTTTCAATCATATTTGGCAGAATCAAAACTGGATTCGTTGTCAACTTCTTCTTGAGTTCAACAAAACTTTCTTCACATGCAATATCCCATACATAAGCTTGACCCTTTCGAGTCAACTGAGTTAAAGGTAGTGTTAACTTTGAGAAGCCTTCTATAAACATGTCATAATAACCAACTAAACCAAGGAAAATTTGAATCTCAGTAGCAAACTTTAGAGTCTCCCACTGTAACACAACATAAACTTTCGAAGGATCCATAGAAATTCCCCCACTAGAAATCACATGGCTAAGAAAAATCACTTCTTTTAACCAGAATTCGCACTTGGACAACTTGGGATAAAACTTATTATCCCTCAAAACCTCCAATACAACTTTAAGATGCTTTTCATGATCTTATTATTATTTAGAATATATCAAGACATCGTCGATAAACTCCACCATAAACTTATCTAGATAAAGATTGAAGATCATATTCATATACTCCATAAACACACTTGGTGAATTCGACACTCCAAATGAAATTACTGTATACTCATAATGAACATACCTCGTCATAAATACAGTCTTAGGAGCACCGTTTGGTTTCACAGGAATCTGATGATAACCAGACCTCAAATCTATCTTACTGAACACACAAGCACCCATTAATTGATCCATCAGATCATTAATTCTTGGAAGATGATATATGTTCTTGATAGTAACCTTATTCAGTTATCTATAGTCAACATACAACCTCATGCTATCATCTTTCTTCTTAACTAGCAACACCAGCACATCCCATGGAGAAACACTTAGTCGAACAAACTTCTTTTCAAACTATTCCCGTTGTTTCTTTAGTTCACCCAACTCTGAAGCATTCATTATATATGGAGCCATTAACACCAGACTCGTACGTGGTACTAGGTTGATGGCAAATTCTACTTCACGCTCTGGAGGTAAATCACTGATATCATCTGGGGATGCTTATGGAAAATCACACACAATTGGTAGCTTCATTATTGTGGCTTTGTTTCGATTTCCCAAGCAGAAAACATCACAAACATATGCGCCTTATCCTTCAAGAGTTCTTCTACTTGCTTAGCAGATATATAGACCAACTTTTCACCTTCGTCGAACTTAGACTCATGCTCTAGAGGCAAGTCGCAGATATCTTCAGGAAAAACATCGGGAATTACACACCACTGGAATATCACTAGCCGTCACATTGCTCTCTACTCTCTGAGAAGCAAACATCAACAATACCCAATCGCTCTCCATCAAAGACATCACAACTCGACCGAATGAAAGGAAACTCGAATTCACATTCTCTTCGGGTTCGGGAAATAACTCAACCTCAATAACAACTGCATTCTTACAATCAACAACACACTGAACCAATGCTCCACAACTGAAACATCTCAGAGAAGCAAAATCTTATCCCTCACTTATTTTAATATCTCTCCTGTTGGAAAGCGGTTAGAAAAACAAACAAGTATCGATAGTCTTTCATACATGTCGTGTACTAAGGAACAAATAACATTAGACAACCTGGCCGAATGGACTGACCTGCTTTGATACCACTAATGTAACACCCTAAACCACGTGCATGAAGAATCTCTTAATTTAATTATAAATACAACCACATAGGGTGTCACACACATAAAAAACACACATCCTACTCCTTAACACGGGTTTCAACATAATAATTCAAAGACACACATTTGTAATTGGGATGTTTATATGACATCTAACTCATCTGAAATGTACCTGGGATGTTTACACAACATCCAACCCATCTGATCGGTATCACATCTTTATATAATAAGACATTTCATAACCTGTCATCGCATGCTCACACAATTATTCAAGGAATTATCACAACAGAATCATTAATAAAACAACTAACAACATTGCAACTTATGCCGATTAATCCCATAAACATTAATTTTATAGAATGAGCAAAAACAGTCAAAATATTCAACTTAAACAACTTAAAAATCTCAACAACACAAAAAGTCTTTAACTCCGACACAAACGACATAATAGCCAATTCAAGTGTTTATCTCAACCCGATGTTACATGATCAGAGCGAGGAACTGCATGAATGCATGAACTCTCAATCATGCAACAACAACACATATACATTGGCCCTTTTTTTACCGTGTATGCCACCAACAATATAATTACCATAAACATATCATGTATATATACGGACATCCATCATCATTAATAATATTATCACAACAACATCATTGATATCAAATCATAACAACATCATTATCACACAACATTGTCACACAATGCAGCAACCCATTAACCAAACATATAAACCAATAACCTCATCAACATACTAGACATTTGAATAATATTGAATAATTTCCCTTATCTCTATTATAACTATGATTACATTATCACTTGATAGGAAATCACTTTAGCTTTCCAATGCTTCAAACAGAATCTCGTTTGGGGTTACAGACTAAAAGTTATGGCAAAAAAGAATTCATAGTACAAAATTCATGGAACTATTACGGTCGCCCGTAATGGCTGTTACGACCCGTAATACACCCAACCCAGATTTTCACTTTGGGCATGCCCCTAGTACCAAAATCTAGGGGGATGTTACAGCCACCCGTAATGGCTATTAAAGACCGTAATAGAGCCCAAAAAAACAACTTTTTCCACGCGATTTTGTGTGGTCTCTCTTATTTTTTAGCCTTGAAATAGACCCCAAACCCCAAGTTTTGACCTCTAATAATACCAAAACATATCATATGGTACATGAATCAATAGAAATAAACAAATTACAACATCAAGACTAACACATAAAATCCTTTAATCCCTCAAAATCAAGTTTTCATATATTCAATCGATTTCAAGAACACAACAACATGCCATATAAAAACAGAATTTTCATTAGATTTGCATCGACATCCATCTTAATTAAAAGGAAGAACAATCCTATGAAGGTTAAGAGTCCCTCCACTCTACCCTGCATCACACCCCTATTATTGAACCGAATTCTCAGCCTTACCTTGTAACTCCAAAAAAATTCAACGTATATGGTGATCAAGGATCTCTTCTCTCAAGCCTTTGCACACCTTCTCCCAAAGCCTTGTTTTCTCTATTCTCTTTGGTTCACGTACTGACAAAATACGACTCTTTTTTACTAATTCTTAGAATATATATATATATATATATATATATATATATATATATATATATATATATATATATATATATATATATATATATATATATATATATATATATATATATATATATATATATATATATATATATATATATATATATATATATATATATATATATATATATATATATATATATATATTTTGTGTGTGTGTGTGTATTGAGTTTTTTCTTTACTACCTCCAACTTACCCTCACAATTTGCTAGCTTACCCTTAATTCCTCTACACACTTTATTTTCCTTAATATCTTATTATTCTAAAATATATTCACTTAATTAAATAATTACTCTTACTATTTAACCACTACAATAACTCAAAATAATTCCAACTAGTTTCTACACCACCTAATTATTTTAATTGACCCAACCCATCAATAAATAAAAACACACAAAATCACACATAATTTATAAATAATTCGATAAAAATGAATAATTGAAAATGGGGTGTTACAAGACGCATCCCTCAGTTGAAGGAGGCTTTTTAATGTGAGGTTAGTCCCTCTTTTGTTTGCCTAAGCCCCCTAATTAAGAGGTGGGTCATCTCCTCTTTCCAAGTGTCTCGTGATTAGCTAAAATGTCAACTGGAGAATGTCAATTAATCTTTCAGATGATCCCATTTACTTTCACTTAATGTAAGTGATTATGGTCTATTTTTCGAGATTGTATACACTAGTGCCACATGCTAGAAACGCGTTGAGCCTTTTTAAAATATGAGGGAGCCTAAAATGTTCCTAGTGGTCTTAATTTCCTTATAAAAGTTCCTCCATCCATTCATTACTCGCATTTAGCTCCCACGAGTTATGCAAGCTCATCTGAACTGTACAGCTTTTCTACGCCCTTGATTTTTCTTCCACAGTCCTTTTCGAAGTATGAAATTACTTTTTCTCCCTTAATATGTAATGAGTAGGGTTTCTGAAGAAATGTTCAAAATGAAATCAATGTTAGAATAGGATTGTAGGTTTTAAGGGTTATAATCATCCCTTTTGATGATTGTAACAGTGCTGGTGATTTCTTTTTGTTCCACAGTTTTCCCAAGAAAAAAAGATAATGGTTGCCCCTTTTTATCGTGCCCAAGGATGCCGGGGACATTGAACCTTATTATACTTTTGGAAAAAAGAAGAAGAAATAGAGGTTTTAAAAATATTTTTTGTGAGTGTATGATTTTGTCATAATACTTTACAAAAACGCCCTTGTGTTTTTACGAAACACTGATCACTAAGACATGATCAGGAAAGCTTTCACATTTCCTTTCTTTCACACTCTAAAGCTTTAAGAATTTCCCGAATACACTGATCATTAATCACTTGTTTGAGTCTTCTTAGAGATGAGACTTAAAATATCTTTAAGTTGGATGTCATCATCGGAGGAAATCAACGATGATCATTAAATCCTAACTCTTCATCTTTATTCGAAGGAAGAGCTTGAACAAACTATTTGTTGCATCTTTGACCGCTTGAAATAATTGCTTGTCTTTTAGTCAAGATGCGACTTCATAAGTTATCATCATCAAAATCATGATAAGCATGACTTGGTTAGAATTAATTACTTCTTAATTGAACATGCAGGCACATAATTCTACCGTTCTTTCCCTTCCAAGTTAACCCCAATATGCATCAACATATTCATAATGAGATCACCATAAAATTACCAAGAACCAGTCCTTCGACAATTCAACATGTGATGAATCATACCACTTGTCCAGTTAGTTTAAATATTGTTGAACAAGAGCCATGCAACAATCACATATGGTTTCACCAAGTGGGCATGGACTGATTTTCTTATAATCAACCTAATTAAGAGGACGGACCGTGGTCATAAATCCAACTGTAAAAAACACTATATATAGAGAATAGATTATTTCCAGTGTATTATTGGCTGATTTTTCACCCATTTTCAATCATATCCCTTAAAACCCATCTCTTTTACTTTTATATTTTTATCAATTCATTTTTAAAGGTTAGGATTTAATGGGAGGAATTCTCATCGGAGAGAATACACTCCCCTATATATGATCGTAAATCAGACTTAAAATTATCTCTTTTTTAATAAATAAAATAATAGTAAAAAAAAGTATAATTTGTATTATTGAGTTCTAATGAAGACAGTTAAACAAAATATTAATTAGTTGGGGGTGTATATTAGGGGGAAGATAGTCTCTTTCTTTTAATTCAGAATATGAACGTGTATTTGGGCCTTTACTTTGGTCCATATTCTTTTTTCCAATTTGACCATATAAGAAGTTTTCTTCCTTCATAGCTGATGTGTTGTTGTAAACTAGCAGAGCCACCAAGGTGCTTAGGGTTTCATCTTCCATGATGGAATCTTGCATTCTTTACTGTGCTTAACATTTAATTTTCTTGAAATATAGTTTCATTTAGTTTCATTTAGAGTGATTGAAGTATAGGGGTGAAGCATATAGGGGAGAGCAGTATTAATGAGTGGCTCTGAAATACCCGTAGGTTCTCTACGGGGTGCCCTGTCTTCCATGCCCTTAACATCAATATGGCATCATAGTACGGATTTTGTGCTTTCATCACATTTCCGCCTCCAAACGCCATTACATCGTAATCATACACTTCAAGTGATTTTACAATAAAGGCACTGTTTTAACAGTGAGGATTGAAAACGGACCTAGATCAAGTGAAAAGAGAAACCAAATCCATGTTGTTGGTACCTTATTTTAAGCAAAATATGCATTTTGACATTTATTACAATTTCTACAACAACATCAAAACTAACAACACAGAACACCGCAACTAATCTCAAATAGTTAGACAAGATCATGTGCATAATTTGTGGATACATTTGGATACAAGACACTTCGAAACAAACCCTTTTCCAAAACCCAATCTTCAATCATAGCTTGAGAGTTCAAAGGTTGATCAGTAGGCAAAAGATGTCCAGCCCCCAAAACCACAACATTAGTAAGAGTCTTCCATTTCTGCACATAACCAGCTAAATCTCCTTTCACCTTCCAAATCTCTCTCTCAGCATTCAAATACTCAACAATCCCTTCCCATTCCATTGTCTTCACCCATGCCTCTACTTGAACCACACCGTCTTGCAAATCACGTTGTCCTTGATACAGCAACACTTTAGTACTCTCTTTCAATAACTTCTCCACCATAAACTTAACACTTTTCATCACATCATCATGCAATAAATCACCAACAGCATCACTGCATATCTCGTAAACAAACGATTCATCGACATTCACTCCTAAAGCCTGCTTCACTTCAGCAATGTTCAAGAACTTTTCAACCAAATCATCTTCATAAGGAATTTTCCTTGAATAATCATACAAAGTAGCCAACCCGGTCATGCTACGCAATAAACTCAATGCATTGTTTCTAGCATCAGTTGCCTCACTCCAATTCCCTCTTTCAACCAATCTAACAACTTCAAGTTGTGCTTTTTCCAACTCATTCTTTTGCTTCTCATTGATTAATCCAACGTAATAAGCATTAGCAGCATGAGTAACAACTTGTGTTACAGGGTCTGTTAATCCATCACCAATTGCCAAACCAGCTAAATTCACTCTCTTGGCGGGGTCTTTCAACTCAGCGTTTTTCTCCAAGATGTAGTATCCAATTGCAGGAACATATTTTCCAGCATAGCTTTCACCTGTGATATAAATAGGACGATGTTTGAAAACAGGATCAAGTTGAAGAAACCTTGTTATAGCAGTGAAAAGGTGTTTTGCGACTCCGTTTTGATCGGTTGGAATCTCTTGTGGGGTTGAGGCTACGCTGAAGCCAGTTCCAATTGGATTGTCGAGAAAAAGAAGACCAAAGATTCTATTCCAAGAACCAGGGTTGGGTTGAAGGGTGAGTGATTTGGTGAGACGATAGGGCCCAAGTTCATAGAAGTTTCCAATCATGGAGGAGCAGCCAGGACCACCTTGAAGCCAGATGAGAAGTGGGGTTTGGGAGAGAGGTGAGGTTGAGTTTTGGGCTTCATAGAATGTGTAGAAAATGGAGGAATTGGAGTAGGAGCTCACTGGTAGGTAACCTGATTTAGTGGGAAGTGCTTGTTTGGGGAACGATGTTGTAGAATGTGAGAATGAGAAGCATAAGAAGAAAACAAGGGTTGTTGAATATTTTTCCATGTTGATTTGATTTAGTAATGGTGTATAGAACTGAATATTTGAAGGACAAGAAATATGAACTTCATGTGATGTCACATTGGTTAGCAGACAAATATGACCTCGGAAACATCAACTCATCAGTTAAAAAACAAATAATTCATACTCCCTCCAAACACAAACAGACTAAGATGCTTGCTAATCTTTCTATTACACCAACCCCTGTATACATATATTAAACATTATCATTTTTAAGATTTATTCACGTATTTGATTTATATCTTAAAATTATTGATATTCAATGAATCTGAATATATTTTAAAATTTATATATTTAATATTTTAAAATTAAAAACTGTTTTTATTAATGTAAAAAATATATTTTAAAATTGATTTGGTTGATTGTGGATTTGGAAACGCATTCTAGGTGTGAGGATTTCTGGTCAAAGTACAATTGTTGCTCTTGCAGTTTAAAATTGAGAAGTTGACTTGCAATGAGATAACACAGTAGAAGAAGAGAGTGAGAAATGTGAATTTATTCTGTTAAAAATGCCTATAGTTGAATCATGAAAGGTATAGACTGTAATGTGGATAAAAATCTATCTGTTGCATGGAACGATTATGTTTCATAAAAAGATGTAGTATCGGTGTGGAGATTACTCCAAGTTAGACTTCCAACTAGAGTAAATTTAATCAAAAGAGGTGTGTCCTTTTGATTGTGGTATAGAGGAAACAGCAGCACACTTATTTTTTTATTGCCAACTGAAATCTGAATAATGGCAAATAAAACACTTAAGTGGTTAAAAATATACTCTGCATTTCGCAACTGTGTGTCGATCCATATACAGCAATTTGCAGATCTGATTATGCAGGATTGGCTTATGCTTAGAGAATGAGTTAATAATAATATTTTTGTCCTTTCAAAAAAATACTTGTAGATATTGTAACTTTTGGATTCTCAAGATGCCAAAAATTTTATTAGTAGATAAATATTTTATATATAATCGTCCTAGTATTTTTTTTTTTATAATAACAACTTGTCTGTTAAAGTATATTTTCCAAAAAAGCTAAAATTTGTTTATTTCATTGACAGTGCAATGTCTACACTAGAAGATGCGAATGGTTTGAGCCATGTGTTTCTATGTAGGAAGAGAGTAGGGAAGGTTAAAAATGTTTATGTTGATTCAAAGCAAAGCCAACCTTGTTGTAAATAATTTGACATTATGTGTTATAACTTGCTTCACACGTAGCTAACTAATAACAACTATAAGTGGAATTTATCAACAATATGAGACAGGAACCTATCAATATTCAATCTCTCGGTTACACTACACAAAAATGGGTAAATTGTGACGATTATAAAAGTGTTATTATGGTGTTTACAACCGTCACAATTCATGAAAATAATGTTACGCTGTATTTTTTGCTCCCGCTAAGAAAATAATGGTGATTTCATATAATAGTCACACAAACCGCCATAATAAACTTAAGTGTAAAATAGTGGTGCTTTGTTTATAAATATTGGTCGTTTAAACTAACACAAATAACACTACTTTTATAAATAAAAAAAGTAAGAGAAATTAAAGAAGTTATAACCGCTATAATTTTCACATTATTCATTAAAAAAAATTATCCATCAATAGCTTAAGATGATGCACTCATATTATGAACTCTTAGATTGATCTTGACAATTGAGTATGATCTAAAATTTATCTAAACTGATAATGGTGAGAAGAAAATATTAAGCATGAGTAATACTAAAATAAAATAAGCAAAATGGATAACAAATTTTTAGTGATCAAATCAAAATAATAATAATTAAATATTAGTTCCCACAAAATTATTGAAATTAAATTAACCCCCCAAACTCCATCCAAAAACAAAAATCCATTTATAGTCCTATCAAAGAACCTCTCTATGACGTGTCTTCTTCCCCAACATTTTCCCTTTGTACAACCTTCCATTGAAAAAGTACATTAAAATGACAAGCATGTGGACGATATTGAATAAACGGGAGGCTCTCTCACATCAAAATGATAATCACAGAAGCTTCCACAATCTCTTTGAAATGTTCAAACATAAAAACCGAGATGATAAAAAATAACTAATAGTAATATGATTTCAAAAATAAATTTAACCTGAAAATTATATCAAAGAATATCAAAGAGTAAATTATAAGTTGCATATAATTTTCGAAAATGCATGCTTATAGCAAATTAACAATGATGCAACGACAAAACCTAGAATAGATATAGTATACTAAAGATGACAAAAATCAAATTAATATTATAGACAATAGAAAGAGACGACATAGATTGATGATGAGAACTAGACTTGTGGGGTAGCAGAAAAGAGAGGAAACTTAAGGAACAATAAAAATTAGAGCACGCTTGAGAGGATGAGGATCACATATGTAACACTCCGTTTATATTTAAATGTTATTTCATTAATTATTTTCCAAAACTATTAAATAATATCTATTTTGAGAAATATATTCAATTGATATCGATTAAAATATTAATTGGGTAATATGAAATAAAAATATTTATTATGTCGAAATATTATTTTGAATAATATTAATTTGGTGTGTAGTAATATTTGACTTTGTTTGATTAATTGGCATGATTAGGTTTATATAGAATAAATATTATTTAGTGTAATATTGTTTTAATAGAGTTATATATTATAATTTGAATTAAATAATTGTTGGGGCCAAATTATAATTTTAGAAAGATAGAGGGAGGAAAGTTAGTAGTAGAAGGATAGTTTTATAAAATAGAAAAGTAGAGTTAGTAAGAGTGGTTGGTAAGAAGAGAAAGAAGAAAGAAAAGAGAGAGAGGAAAAGAGAGAAGAAGAAGAGAAGAGAAGGAGAAGGCTAGGGTTTGTTCTACAAAATCATCATCTTGTTCCAAGAAAATCAACACTAGAGGTAAGGGTTTGACTTCCACCAATTATTTAGTGTGTGATTTTATAGTTTGATTTGTTCTCGAGATTTCTTAGCTTGTTTTGTTGCTTTGATTGTGGTATGAAAATATATTGGTTATTGCCTTGTGTTTTGTTTGTTATACTGGTATTAAATTAAAAAAATTCAGGAAATTAATTTTTGTATACTGTATGCATATGATTTTGGGTTAAAGTTAGTTGAAATTGGAGAAATGAAATAGAATGCAAACAAGTTACCGTGCGTGGAAGTGATACAATTGAAAACTGGGTAGTGAGAAATTGAGGAACAGTGGGCGAATAATGAGAGTGTCGTTCGGCACTGTTGTTGAGGTTGTCTTGGCCGGTGTTACACACTAGCCGTGTGGACCCTCTTTTACTCATTCCATTTTGTGTTCATTTTCTTTGTTGTGTGTTACTATATGTATCATATACTACTTCTAATACACCAATTACTTTACTAAGTAGCATTGACACATGGTTAGAAATAAAATAGAATATTAGGTAGTAGATATTGTTATAGAATCAATATACCTGCATTATTTAATCAAACTAATACAGGTATGGGCAAGTAATATTTCTCTGGTACATTATAATAATAATAGCAGAATTAAGGCTATTTAAAAACAGAGCCAATTATTGTACAAGAGCAATAATAATTGATAAAATTAGTAGTTTGTAATAAATTGGCAGTAGTCTAATTAAGTTAATAAATATTGAAATTGAGTTGGTCAATTCGGTAAGTTTAAAACAGTCCCATTTGGTCAAATTAGCCGAATTAAGCGGTATAACTAGTTGCCCGGAATTTAACGAAAATTAACGTGCTAGCATAATTCGACGTGTAGATTAACGTAGTGAAGTTAGTTTTTCGATATTTCGACTTTTTAAGAATTGACCCGATTTTAGTACAAAATGAACTAAGTTGAGTTAAATTCCGAATTTAACCGTTTGAGTTGCATTTCGGTGACTCGATCGCGATGGGTAACATTAGGAGTAATGTCGGTTCATTGATGATGAGTTTTATGTTGAAACATACTTTCCGATTGGAATTGTGTGGTTGGTTATTGGTTGAGTAAGTAACTTGTTTATATACATTTTACTTGATGTTGTGATTGTTAAATGACATGTATGCATGCATGTACAATAGTTGATGTTCCATTGGTTGGATTTGATGGTATGTGTATGTTAAGATTATGTGAGTCTTAATTGCATACGTTTGGTTATATTGAACATTTCATGGCATGGTTGGTCTTGAAATAGAGACGGTGAAACTATGGGTTCACATGAATACATATAGACAGTGACCCTAGTGTGGGAATAGACGTAGAGACCTTGATCCGGAAGGGAAATATAGGTGATAGAACATTGGGTCCATAATATATAGACGGTGACCCTAGTGTGGGGATAGACGTAGAGGCCTTGATCTTATGTGGAAATATAGGCGGTGGAACTTCGGGTCCACGAGTCGGTACCGCATTCGCATATGTTGATTCCTGTTGTGAGTCACATGCATAATTGTGTATATTGTGTATGTGTGTTGATGTGTTTGGTTATGTGCCAATGTTGTTGTTGTTTGAATAATGGTTATGTGCCAATGATGTGAGTATTCGGATAATTGGTTTATATGGTTAATGTGTTGGAAATGACTTCCTTGAGTATGGATACTATATGTGATAAAATGAATATGATCATGATGTATTGCTTTATTTATTGCCATTGCTTTACCTTAATTACATGTTATATGATTATTGGAATTCTTACCCTGCTGTTTGAAAATGCTTTTGATGGCATTGTTCAGGTACCGAGGATGGTAGCGCGAGGCGCTAGTTAGCGGATGCATTGGATTGCAATCTGTTTTATTTTGATTAGAGTCGAGTCGATGCTCTGGTAGTAACACCTGGGGGGGTTATACTTAGTGTCGAACTCGTCTATTTTGTATTCGGATTATGATGTATATAATCCTTACTTTGTGTATATTATTTTGTGTATGTGAGACTTGATAACATATGCTTTATGTGAATTATCACGGCTTGATGCCTTGAATTATGTTTTGATTCCTCCATGTATGGAGATGAAGTTAAATATTGAAACTCCGTTGCGTTTGCACGAGAGAAAGAAGTTAAATATTTATGTATGTTTGTTTTGTGTTGATATGCTTAAATTTACAAACGTACCCTGTCCGATTTTCTTTAAAATTTTGGAATGTGATGTGTGTTGTGACATCCCTTCCGTGCAATTTATTTTCTCTGATTTTAATTCTTGCCTTTTATTTGGGGTAATTAGAAGGGGTGTTACAATAGTGGTATCAGAGCATAGTCGGTCAGTTGTCAGGTCTTATTTTTGTTAATCCCGTGTATTTGATTGTGTGGCTAACGCGATCAATACTTTGTGTTGTAGAGAAGATGGCTGGTAGAAGGAATGATGATGCTTTAGCTGAGGCATTGAGGTTGCTTGCGGGGTCAATAAATCAGATGCCGCAAATGACTCAAGCGCCACATGATGGTACTGAAGATGCTTTCCGTGCTCTTGGGAAGTTCCAAAAGAATAACCCGCCTACTTTCAAGGGAGAGCATGCTCCGGTGGAAGCTCAAGAATGGTTAAAAGCAATTGAGAAAATCTTTCGTGTGATGAATTGCACCGACGCTCAGAAAGTGCAATTCGGAACACACATGCTGATTAAAGAGGCCGAAGACTGGTGGATCAACGCTAGTCAGAGGTATGAGGAGAAGCATGTTGTGGTGACTTGGGAAATTTTCCGAGATGCATTCTTGGAGAATTATTTTCCGGAGGATGTTCGTGGTAAAAAGGAAGTTGAATTCCTGGAATTGAAACAAGGTAGTGGTTCGGTAGCTGACTATGCGGCTAAATTTCAAGATTTGATCAAATACTGTCCTCACTACAACACTGTTAATGCTGAGAGGTCGAAGTGCCTTAAGTTTGTTAATGGTTTGAGGCCGGACATAAAGAAGGCGATTGGGTATCAGCAGATTACAAGATTCTCTGAGTTGGTTAATAAGAGTTGTATCTACGACGAAGACAATCGGGATAGCACTGCTTATTACAAGAGCTTGAGTGAGAAAAGAGGTAAGGGACAGATGCGTCCTAAGCCTTATGATGGAAGAGGAAAGAGACTAATAAGTAGTGGAAAGAGTCCGAGTGGGGGAGTGACTACTCCAATCAAATGTTTTAAATGTGGTAAAGAGGGACATCGTGCTATGGAATGTCGCCAAGGGATAGTTAAGTGTTTCAAGTGTGACAAGGTGGGTCACAAAGCGGTGGATTGTAGAGTTGGTGTGAGTGTAACTTGCTTTAATTGTGGTGAGCGAGGCCACATAAGTACCAAATGTCCAAAGCCAAAGAAAGAAGTTGGAAAAGTATTCGCTTTATCTGGAGCAGAGACTTCTTCTGAGGAACGTCTAATCAGAGGTACATGCTTTATCTCTAATGTGCCTTTAGTTGTTATTATTGATACGGGTGCGACGCATTCGTTTGTTGCTTTGGATTGTTCCAAGAGATTGGGCCTTGTCTTGTCTACTTTGGATCGAAGTATGGAGGTAGATACACCTGCGATGGGTTCAGTTTCTACTTCAGTTGTTTGTTTGAAGTGTCCTTTACGCATGTGCGGAAGATATTTCGAAGTTGATCTCGTGTGTCTTCCTTTGCATCAGATAGATGTGATTCTGGGTATGGACTGGTTGAAAGCCAACCATGTCTATATCAACTGTTTTGCTAAGGCTGTTCTTTTTCTCGAGTCCGAGAAAGATGGTGTGGTTTTCTTGTCTACACAGCAAGTTGAGAAGAGTGTGAAGAATGGTGATGGGCTGTTTATGCTTATGGCGAGTATGGTTTTGGAAGATGGTAGAGTAAGAAAGGATTATCCTGTGGTATGCGAATTTCCTGAAGTGTTTCCTGAAGAGATTACGGATTTACCTCCTGGGCGTGAGGTAGAGTTTTCCATCGACTTAATTCCTGGTACTAGTCCTGTTTCGATGGCTCCTTATAGAATGTCACCATCAGAACTAGTGGAACTGAAGAGTCAGCTAGAAGAGTTGCTTGACAAAAGGTTTATTCGTCCTAGTGTGAGTCCATGGGGTGCTCCAGTTTTACTTGTGAAGAAGAAAGAAGGAACAATGAGACTTTGTGTGGATTATAGGCAGCTAAACAAAGTGACCATTAAGAACAAGTATCCTTTGCCAAGGATTGATGATTTAATGGATCAGTTGGTGGGTGCGTGTGTGTTTAGCAAGATTGACTTGAGGTCAGGCTATCATCAGATTCGCGTGAAAGCGGGTGATATTCAGAAAACTGCGTTCAGAACTCGTTATGGACACTATGAGTATTCGGTGATGCCTTTTGGTGTTACGAATGCACCTGGTGTGTTCATGGAGTATATGAACAGAATCTTTCATGAGTTTCTGGATAAGTTTGTGGTGGTGTTCATAGATGACATTTTGATTTATTCCAAGAGTGAAGCAGAGCATGCCGAACACTTGGGAATTGTTTTGTCAATTCTGAAGGAAAATCATTTGTTTGCTAAACTTTCGAAGTGTGAATTCTGGTTAGAACAAGTGAGTTTCCTTGGTCACGTGATATCTCGTGGAGGTATTGTTGTGGATCCTTCGAAGATAGAAGCCGTGTCAGAATGGGAATCTCCAAAGTCAGTTTTTGAGATTCGAAGCTTTCTTGGTTTAGCGGGTTATTACCGTAAGTTTATTGAAGGCTTTTCCAAGCTAGCTTTACCATTGACACAATTGACTAGGAAGAGTTAAGCGTTCGTGTGGACTCCGCAGTGTGAAGATAGTTTCCAAGAGTTGAAGAGAAGGTTGACAACTGCGCCAGTTTTGATTTTGTCTAAACCATCTGAACCGTTTACGGTCTATTGCGATGCTTCTTTGATGGGTTTAGGAGGCGTGTTAATGCAAAATGGGCAGGTTGTGGCGTATGCTTCGAGGCAACTCAAGGTGCATGAGAGGAATTATCCAACTCATGACTTGGAATTGGCAGCGGTGGTTTTTGTGTTAAAGATTTGGAGGCATTATTTGTTTGGGTCGAGATTCGACGTCTTTAGTGATCATAAGAGTTTGAAATATCTGTTTGATCAAAAAGAGTTGAATATGAGGCAAAGAAGGTGGCTAGAGTTTCTTAAAGATTATGACTTCAGTTTGAATTACCATCCTGGTAAGGCAAACGTGGTTGCAGATGCTTTGAGCAGAAAGTCTTTACATATGTCTATGTTGATGGTTAAAGAATGGGAATTGTTGGAGCAATTTCGAGATTTGAGTTTGGTGTGTGAAGAGACTTATTTTGGCGTGAAGCTTGGTATGATGAAGCTTACTAGTGGTGTCTTGGAAGAGATTAGAGATGGGCAAAAGTCAGATTTGGTTTTGGTTGACAAGTTTACTTTGGTGAATCAAGGTCAAGGTGGAGAGTTCAGAATTGATGAGAATGGAATTTTGAGATGTCATGATAGAGTTTGCGTTCCCGATGTGGGGGATGTGAAAAAGAGGATTCTTGAGGAAGGTCATAGAAGTGGGTTAAGTATTCACCCTGGTGCTAAGAAGATGTATCAAGATTTAAAGAAGCTGTTTTGGTGGCCTTGTATGAAGAAAGAAATTGCTGAGTTTGTGTATGCTTGTTTGGTTTGCCAAAAGTCTAAGATTGAACATCAGAAGCCTTCGGGTTTGTTGCAACCGTTGTCTATTCCCGAGTGGAAGTGGGATAGTATCTCGATGGATTTTGTTTCTGGTTTGCCGAGGACTCCGAGTAACCATGAGGCTATTTGGGTTATAGTGGATAGATTGACTAAATCTGCACACTTTATTCCGATTAGGATGGATTACACTATGGAGAAACTTGCTAAGTTGTATGTGGAACGGATTGTTTGTTTACATGGTATTCCTACATGTATTGTTTCGGATAGAGATCCGTGTTTCACTTCAAGATTTTGGGAAGGTTTACAAAGAGCCTTGGGTACTAAGCTGAGATTGAGTTCCGCTTATCATCCTCAGACGGATGGTCAAACGGAGAGAACAATTCAGTCACTTGAGGATTTGTTGCGTGCTTGTGTTTTGGATCAAGGAGGTTCATGGGAGAGTCATTTGCCTTTGATTGAGTTTACTTATAATAATAGTTTTAATTCTAGCATTGGCATGGCTCCTTTTGAGGCATTGTATGGAAGACGGTGTAGGACACCTTTGTGTTGGTACGAGACGGGAGAAAGTACTATAGTTGGTCCGGAATTGGTTCAAGAGACTACGGATAAGATCAAATTGATAAGAGAGAAGATGAAAGTGTCTCAGAATCGCCAAAAGAGTTACTATGACAAGAGGAGGAAATCTCTTGAGTTCAAGAAGGATGAACATGTGTTTTTGAAGGTGAATCCAACTACGGGTGTTGGAAGGGCGCTTAAATCGTGGAAGTTAACACCTCGGTTTATTGGTCCTTATCAGATTTCGGAGCGGATTGGAAGTATGGCTTATCGGATTGCATTGCCGCCATCACTTTCAAATTTGCATGATGTGTTTCACGTTTCGCAATTACGAAAGTATATTGCGGATCCGTCTCATGTTATTCAAGCGGATGATTTGGAAGTAAGAGACAATTTGACGGTTGAGGTTTTACCGGTGAGGATTGAAGATAGAAAGGTGAAACAACTAAGAGGAAGAGAGATTGCTTTGGTTAAAGTTGCATGGGGTGGTTCGGAGAATGGTAATGTGACGTGGGAGCTTGAAAGTCGGATGCGGGATTCCTATCCCGAATTGTTCGATTAGAGGTAATTTTCGAGGCCAAAAATCTTTTAAGTGGGGGAGAGTTGTAACACTCCGTTTATATTTAAATGTTATTTCATTAATTATTTTCCAAAACTATTAAATTATATCTATTTTGAGAAATATATTCAATTGATATCGATTAAAATATTAATTGGGTAATATGAAATAAAAATATTTATTATGTCGAAATATTATTTTGAATAATATTAATTTGGTGTGTAGTAATATTTGACTTTGTTTGATTAATTGGCATGATTAGGTTTATATAGAATAAATATTATTTAGTGTAATATTGTTTTAATAGAGTTATATATTATAATTTGAATTAAATAATTGTTGGGGCCAAATTATAATTTTAGAAAGATAGAGGGAGGAAAGTTAGTAGTAGAAGGATAGTTTTATAAAATAGAAAAGTAGAGTTAGTAAGAGTGGTTGGTAAGAAGAGAAAGAAGAAAGAAAAGAGAGAAAGAGGAAAAGAGAGAAGAAGAAGAGAAGAGAAGGAGAAGGCTAGGGTTTGTTCTACAAAATCATCATCTTGTTCCAAGAAAATCAACACTAGAGGTAAGGGTTTGACTTCCACCAATTATTTAGTGTGTGATTTTATAGTTTGATTTGTTCTCGAGATTTCTTAGCTTGTTTTGTTGCTTTGATTGTGGTATGAAAATATATTGGTTATTGCCTTGTGTTTTGTTTGTTATACTGGTATTAAATTAAAAAAATTCAGGAAATTAATTTTTGTATACTGTATGCATATGATTTTGGGTTAAAGTTAGTTGAAATTGGAGAAATGAAATAGAATGCAAACAAGTTACCGTGCGTGGAAGTGATACAATTGAAAACTGGGTAGTGAGAAATTGAGGAACAGTGGGCGAATAATGAGAGTGTCGTTCGGCACTGTTGTTGAGGTTGTCTTGGCCGGTGTTACACACTAGCCGTGTGGACCCTCTTTTACTCATTCCATTTTGTGTTCATTTTCTTTGCTGTGTGTTACTATATGTATCATATACTACTTCTAATACACCAATTACTTTACTAAGTAGCATTGACACATGGTTAGAAATAAAATAGAATATTAGGTAGTAGATATTGTTATAGAATCAATATACCTGCATTATTTAATCAAACTAATACAGGTATGGGCAAGTAATATTTCTCTGGTACATTATAATAATAATAGCAGAATTAAGGCTATTTAAAAACAGAGCCAATTATTGTACAAGAGCAATAATAATTGATAAAATTAGTAGTTTGTAATAAATTGGCAGTAGTCTAATTAAGTTAATAAATATTGAAATTGAGTTGGTCAATTCGGTAAGTTTAAAACAGTCCCATTTGGTCAAATTAGCCGAATTAAGCGGTATAACTAGTTGCCCGGAATTTAACGAAAATTAACGTGCTAGCATAATTCGACGTGTAGATTAACGTAGTGAAGTTAGTTTTTTGATATTTCGACTTTTTAAGAATCGACCCGATTTTAGTACAAAATGAACTAAGTTGAGTTAAATTCCGAATTTAACCGTTCGAGTTGCATTTCGGTGACTCGATCGCGATGGGTAACATTAGGAGTAATGTCGGTTCATTGATGATGAGTTTTATGTTGAAACATACTTTCCGATTGGAATTGTGTGGTTGGTTATTGGTTGAGTAAGTAACTTGTTTATATACATTTTACTTGATGTTGTGATTGTTAAATGACATGTATGCATGCATGTACAATAGTTGATGTTCCATTGGTTGAATTTGATGGTATGTGTATGTTAAGATTATGTGAGTCTTAATTGCATACGTTTGGTTATATTGAACATTTCATGGCATGGTTGGTCTTGAAATAGAGACGGTGAAACTGTGGGTTCACATGAATACATATAGACGGTGACCCTAGTGTGGGAATAGACGTAGAGACCTTGATCCGGAAGGGAAATATAGGTGATGGAACATTGGGTCCATAATATATAGACGGTGACCCTAGTGTGGGGATAGACGTAGAGGCCTTGATCTTATGTGGAAATATAGGTGGTGGAACTTCGGGTCCACGAGTCGGTACCGCATTCGCATATGTTGAGTCCTGTTGTGAGTCACATGCATAATTGTGTATATTGTGTATGTGTGTTGATGTGTTTGGTTATGTGCCAATATTGTTGTTGTTTGAATAATGGTTATGTGCCAATGATGTGAGTATTCGGATAATTGGTTTATATGGTTAATGTGTTGGAAATGACTTCCTTGAGTATGGATACTATATGTGATAAAATGAATATGATCATGATGTATTGCTTTATTTATTGCCATTGCTTTACCTTAATTACATGTTATATGATTATTGGAATTCTTACCCTGCTGTTTGAAAATGCTTTTGATGGCATTGTTCAGGTATCGAGGATGGTAGCGCGAGGCGCTAGTTAGCGGATGCATTGGATTGTAATCTGTTTTATTTTGATTAGAGTCGAGTCGATGCTCTAGTAGTAACACCTGGGGGGGGGGGGGTTATATTTAGTGTCGAACTCGTCTATTTTGTATTCGGATTATGATGTATATAATCCTTACTTTGTGTATATTATTTTGTGTATGTGAGACTTGATAACATATGCTTTATGTGAATTATCACGGCTTGATGCCTTGAATTATGTTTTGATTCCTCCATGAATGGAGATGAAGTTAAATATTGAAACTCCGTTGCGTTTGCACGAGAGAAAGAAGTTAAATATTTATGTATGTTTGTTTTGTGTTGATATGCTTAAATTTACAAACGTACCCTGTCCGATTTTCTTTAAAATTTTGGAATGTGATGTGTGTTGTGACATCCCTTCCGTGCAATTTATTTTCTCTGATTTTAATTCTTGCCTTTTATTTGGGGAATTAGAAGGGGTGTTACAACGTACGAAAAGAGAGGGTTGTTCACAGAGATAATGGTTTGAGAAATTCCTAAGGCGACAGAGGGGTTAAATTGGTTACAATTCATTCAAGTATGATAGGTGTTCTGGACTGGGCCTACTATTGGCCCAACCACCAGTGAGGCCCAATCCAAGCTTGTCAATCTGCTGCGCTGAGCAGTATACCCACCGAGCACACCCCGATCCTAGGTATTTGATCGGCTGTGATGGCTTCCCGCCGGTGCTCGCGAAGAACGTCCCTGACGAGCACGCGCTCCCTCCGAGCACTCTCCTCCTATGACTGACATTCAACCTCTCCGAATTTCGCGGAGTCTTCATGGTCCCGGAAAGATCGCGTCTTTATCCTCCATGTCTTACGGAGGACGTCATCCAGGTAGGGGCCACGTGCAGGTCCCAACTACACACGTAGAACATGGCAGTCTCTTTGTTGGACATGTTTGATCAGCCTAATAAAGAGACTTTGGCTCAGCGCTGGGGGCTATAAATACCCTCTCTTTCGAGAGGGTCAGGTATTCATTCATTCACACCTAAATTCATACTTGTTTGCTCATTCTGCCTCTCACTTTGTCATCAGAGTGTCTTGCAGGTACTCCCATCTCCTTCAAACTCAGCTCGAAGTCAACTGTGACGGTCTAACTCTGATTAGGTAAGATCAATAGGGTTACAAGAGAGAGAGACAAAGAAGTGCAAATAGGGATCATAATTTGCTACATTAATAAATGGACTCAATTACTTCTTTTTTCATCTCAATAGTCAATTTTAGATCATACGATTTAAAATAAAAACTACATTCTTAGGTTAAAAGATCTTCGATAGTTAAATTGAAATCGAACAATCCAAATTAATCTCAATATGATGTTGTTATTGTAGGAAATATTAATAATATAAGAAATGAAAAATTAAATTATGTTTTCTAAAATATTTGTAAAATACTATCTCTATCTTATAAAAAGTCTCTCAAAATAAATGTCTCTTTAGAATATCAATATAATATTTTTTTGTTATATCCCTATTTATTAAGTTTTATATTTTTCAACTACTCTACTAACTATAATAAATAAGTGTATTTTAATAAATAATATTAATTTTATCATTAAAATCAATATGTCTAATTATTTTCTTAAAAACCGCACAAAACTCAAATAAAATATTTATTATGAGACCGAAGGAGTAAAAAATAAATATATATTATCTATTAAACGAGATCAATATCACGTTACAAGTAGTACAACAATGGAGAGGTTTTAAACTTTTGAACATGAGATCGAGGATTCGATCTAAGATGAAACCAATTTTTTAATCTACATGTATTAAAATGATAAGAATAATTCAAAACCCAATAATGGAGAGGTTTTAAACTTTTGAACATGAGATCGAGGATTCGATCTAAGATGAAACCAATTTTTTAATCTAAATGTATTAAAATGATAAGAATAATTCAAAACCCTACCATATAACCTTATTAGAAAATCATTTACCACAAGGCTATGAACTATATTAGGAGACAACACATTAATATTATTCTCTTTCTCCCAAAATAAGTCACATTTAAAAATATCTTAAAATATTTATCACTTTAGATTATCAATATAATTTTTTATTTAATCTTTTAATTATATTTTCTAAAAAATACTCTTAATTTATTATTTTCTCACTTAACATTAATAATAATTTATATACACCAATAATTAATTAAGATAATTTGATAAAGTCATTATTTTCTCTTTCATTTATTAATGTTTCTTAATTTATGTGAAATAATCTAGACAAATAATATGAGACGGAGGGACTAATTGAAATCATCTTTAAAAAATTTAAAATTAATTTTGAATAATATTAATAGATTATAATTAAATAATTAAAGATTTACTAACTAAAATCTAATTAAATTATTTATCAATAACTTATTTTTTAGTTTAGTTTTTTAGTATTAACAATTTTAATAAAATAGACTCTATTATTATTATCATTATTATTATTAGAAAAGAAATAAGTTAATATAATTAGGAAAAAATTTGGTAGAATAATAAGAAAAAAATAGGGAAAGTAAAAAAAATGAAGTGAATACAGATGGATCTCTGGTTGCAACGTGTGGGACTATATTCCACGATCATTTGGCGAACTTTCTGAGTGGTTTTGTACTGAGAGTTCCTTTCGATTCAGTTTTGCATGCAGAGCTGGATGGCTATTATATTGGCTATTGAAAATGCACTTACTAGAGGGTGGTTGATATATAGATTGAGAGTCATTCCTAGGTGGCGGACTTTTCAAAAGTCCTTATAGTTTCTTGGAATTTAAGAGTATTAATTAAAGGATATAATTGAAAGTAGGGGTGTTCAAATCCAATCTAATCTGAATAAAAAACTGAAAATCGATCTAAAAAACCGAAAACCGCAAAAAACCAAAATTTATTGGATGTGTTTGGATGTCATTTTATAAAAACCGATCGGTTTGGATCGGATTTCAGATTAATTTTTCAAAACCGATCCAAACCAAACCAAACCGCATACATATATTTATACTAATTTACTTTTTATTAGTATGATATGTTACATGAATTTATTATTAAGTGATAATAATTTTTTTAATATTAGTTATTATTAGCTTGGTATAATTTATTTATTTTTATTGTTTCAATCATAACCAACCACTCTCATTTTGTAATATTAACTTTTAATATACTATATGTTATATATCGTACAAAATCTATGATTTATTAGTAGTTTTATAATATTAATAAAAATATAATGTGTAATTTGGTTATCCAAAAACCGATTCAAATTAAACCGCATAAAATTGGATCGGATTGAATTTTTTTAATATATCATCCAAAACCGAACCGAATCGCAAGTAAATTTATCTTTGGATCGGATGATTTTTTATCTTAAAACCGATCCAAACCGAACCGCAAACACCTATAATTGAATTGAAAGATAAAAACTAAAATTACATTCAAAATTAAATACAACATTTATTTTGGAACAATTTTTTTTTATAAATGCGACAATTATTTTGGAACGAATGGAACAGTATCTTATCTCTAAGATATTTAAAGTTAAAGTTAATAGAATGAACTAAGTTGACTAACATAATAGTGAAGGAATAAAAAGTAACATTTATTAAATAAGATAAGTATTAGAAAGAAAGAAATGAAGAAACAAAAGAGAGATAAAAGATACATTAAGTTATTTTTGTTTTGCATTCAATGAATATTAGTTACCACTTACCACAACTCACTCTAATTGGTTTATATAGGAAACCATAGAGTAAGTAACTGAGTTGAGTCAACATCAGTTAGTTACACACTTAGGGAGATTGGTTTACAAACACACACGGTTATCTTAGGACCATAACACCCTTATACTCTATTATCTTCCCCTCAAATGCAGCTATCTCTTGAGAGATAAAGATGACTTGTATATGACATGAAGTCTATCCCTGAGATAGAGAAATTTGAGAGGTGACAAAGGTTTGGTAAGCAAATCAACCTATTGTCTGTGGCAGGAATATGAAGAACTACATGACTCTTGTTGATGACTTTCCCTCCGAAAAGAATATATCTAATTCCATGTGCTTTGTCTTAGCATGTAGCACATGATTATGAGAAAGAGCCACGGTACTCAGATTTTCACAGAATTAAATTGGAGTTGTGCAAGGTCCGTGAAGTTCTATTAGCAAGGATTGGATCCAAAGAATTTCTAAGCAATGTTAGCCATACTTATGTACTTGATGTGGCCACAAGTGCTTGCTTGGATCACCAAGAACTTCACCAGAATTAAATTGGCAAGCCTTGTTAACTGCAAAACTTATCTCAGGCCATGTAATAGTAGCATATGCAAGACTCTTACTATGAACCTATAGAAAATAGGATCTGGAAGATAATCAGTGCCGTGTTTAGATAATTTGAGATTTTAGATGATAGGGGTAGCCATTCCTTTGGCTTCTGCTAGAATGGCTTTGGCAAGTAGGTCCCCTATGAAACTTGTGTTGTGAAAGAAAAATGGACCCTTTAGCATGATGGTTGACTTCTATGCCAAGAAAATATTCAAGAGATCCCAACTGCTTGATAGCAAACTGTTTATCAAGCTTGTTCACTAAATCTTAAATGTGTGATATTTATTTGTTTGTGACAATGATGTCATAAACGACAAGCATTACTATAGAGTAGGTTGGTGTGATTAGTGTAAAAATGGAGGGATCACATTTGGAAAAGATGAAGCCAATAATCTTTAAAGCACCATTGAGCCTTTGAAACCAAGCTCTAGGTGCATGCTTTAAGCCATAAATGGCTTTGTTAAGCATGCAAACTAGCTTCTTGTTAAAGTGCTCAAATCCAGGTGGCGGGCTCATATACATTTCTTCTTCAAGGATGCCATTAAGAAAGACATTATTCACATATAGTTGTGTGATAATCCATCCTTTTAAAATGACCAAAGTAAAAGATTAAAAGATGCATTAAACCTAACTTTAATAGCTTTTTGTCTTTGTATGTTTTTTAGTTTCTCTAAATATTTTTCTTATGTAATGGTCTGCTAAATTTTTTCATCCATAAAATTACTGATCACTCGTGGTTTATTTTAGATGATTTATTTTTATATGTTGTCGTGTTTTTTATTATAATCATTTGTGACCTGTTATCTCATAATTTTTTATGTATTAGTTACAAATATGTGTTCTATGTTTATTTATATTTTTCAAAGATAAATATCTCATGTATTTGTTATGTATTATAAGTAAATAAAAATATGTACTAAATCATAAATCTTTTAAATTCAAATTAGTACGTGACTAACTAGATTCAATTAGTCCTAATTAATTCTATTTATGGTGGGACTCATTTTGAAAATAGTAGAACAGTAGGAAGTTCACTCAATCATAGAATACTTGTTAGAGAGTACTAAAGAACATTCCTCAATAATCCCAAAAACAAGGTTGTGGTTTGGCAACTATGGTTACCGATCGCAACATTTACACAAGGTATAGTTTAATGCTATAACACATATAAGAGCTGATTGATTTCCTACAGGCAGTTCTAACAATCTGAACAAATTACCAAAAAATGATAAATAGATCCATTGTCAAAGCAGGAAAACATATGCTTTTAGCTATGAAAATCCATTCAAAAAAGCAGGATGAATAAGAATCAAGAGCAACCGAGCAAATAGAATTGATGACCTTTTCAGATATACCAAGCTCTTGCCATTACTGCTTCCAAGTGGTTCTGTTTTTCCCTTCATACACCTGCAGTGCAAACTGAAGTAGCAACTTAAATCTGGTTATGTTTAAGAGGTCTGCATTCACCTCTTACCCTGAACTTCAAATGGTTGTGGCTTCAGCAACTGGTGCATCAGTATCACATACCTTGGGCTTAGGAGCCCTCCCTTGACCTTGACCACGACCACGACCTCGTCCACGACCTCGACCACGACCAGCTTGATTTTCATTCTTTAATTTCTCTTCACAATCATGCAACTTAGCTTCATCTTTTTTCTTTAATTTCTCTTCACGGTCATGCAGCTTAGCTTCATCTTTTTTCTTTAATTTCTCTTCTCGGTCATGCAACTTAGCTTCATCTTTTTTCTTTAATTTCTCTTCACGGTCATGCAGCTTAGCTTGATCTTTTTTCATTAACTCCTCTTCTTTTTTCTTCAACTTCTCTTCTTTCTTCCTTAACTTCTCTTCTTTTTTCTTTAACTTATCTTCACATTGTTCAGTATCTTGAATTACCCTAGGAGGCCTCCCTGGACCTCTAGTTTGACCGTTCTGATACCTCTTGTTTTTGGTTGGTCCCTGTGTTAGCAGCAATGGCTTCTCTGGCCAGTCTGCATCATCAGTTTCTGACTTACGAGGCCTGTCTCTGGAACGCTTTCGCATTGGCTGTATCTGATCAAGACACTCAATAATCAGATTCTCATCAAGGCTTCCATCAGTATTCCCTTGATTGTAATCCAAAGGAAGCTCACCATCATCTACATTCGCACAAACTAGTGCAGTTGTTACATCTGTATCAATGTCAGCGGTAGAGATTATGCCCTCTGGTGACCCTTCTGCACAAGCTATGCTACTTACCATCTGCACCAAATGAACTTTAATAGTAAATGTTCATTCTAACCATTTCTTTACTTTTTTTTTCTAAAGAAAAAGCCTAAAGAAAGCAGATTAGAAACTAGTGATAAAAGGGGCATGGAGTCCAGGGAAGTGGTAAAATAGCAAATTTCGCATCAATGAAACCCGGAATCCGACACAGATACAAACACATGAAATGATACGAAGAAAGACCAGTGTCCACAGCTAAAAACACAACTAATTCTGCTAATTCGTTGCTATTTGCAGTGTAGCGGAGTTGACATTAGTATCAATTTTTGTATTGGCTACCCCAAATTTCAATACGTAATAGCAGTATAGCAATGATATACCTTGTAATTAAATAAAATGTGGTCATTATTTGTAGTAACAGATCTAAATTGAGAATCAATATCAATATATATAGACATCTAAGTTGATCAATATGTACATATAAAAAAAAACTCTAAAATAAGATATGATAGTCTTTCACATTCATTCATCCATCTAATACCAAAACGCCAAAATGATGTAATCAAATTCAATGTCTTTAACTCCTCAATCATCAACACTGTTTCAATACATTTTTAACCCCGTAAATATGTTTAAGGTTAGTTTCATTGAGTTGTCTTGCCGGCCACACATAGTATGAATATCCTATCGAGAGTGAGTCCTAATCCTAGAGTCGTCGATGATCAATATCACCAAATACTTGAACGAACCAGACAAAATTAGACCTAAGCAACATCAAATGCCATAAATTACCAAAACATCAAAATACCTGAAGTTGTGGATTTGGTTCAAAGTATTGAACACCCTTTTCCTTGACACTTCCAATCAAATGATCACCACTCTCAGCGACCTGCGGCGAAGCCTCACCCATACCATCACTATCCAACAAAGCCAACTGATTCCCTCTCTCAATATCTTCACGATTACTCCTACAGCCCCTCCGCCTCTTCCTGCTACCCTTACACCGTTCTTTCTCTTTCTCCTCTTTCTTTTCCATGCCACCAACAGGAAGCATGTATCTCCCATTCTCAGTGCATGCAACCTCCCCAATCTCACACATCCTCCCTAGATGAATACTCAGAATCTTCGAATGAGCCCATGGTAAATCGTCGTATTCTCTTTTAACAAACTCCGAAATCGCCTCCACGGTGGATCCATTTTTGTCATTCAATTCCACAATTGCCTTGTTTATCATCTACACACAAAAACAAAAACAAAAACAAAAACAAAAACACATATCAACATCATTATCTATCAATTTCAATTGTCAATTACAAATTAGCAACGTAGATCATTCCTGACCAGAGCATAAGGGGGGTGAGTGGGGGTGTGGAAATTATGGAAAAGGTTTTGAAGGCGAGATTGAATATAAGACTCGCGTTGTGCGAGGGTGGAAGGAGGAAGAGAAGGATTGAGTTGGGTGAGTTGAGAGAGGAGCGAGTGAGTGAGTTGAGACATGACTCGGTTGGTTCTGGAATCGGTGCTGTCAAGGAGAAGAAGGGGTTGTTGTGGAGGTTCCGCCATTGTGGTGTGCGATCAAGGGTTTTCTTTCGTGTTTTTGAATAGTCAAACGATTTTGGTCCACTGCACCATTTTCGCTTTCAAAAACTAACTATACTTCTACGTGTACAATGCTTCCATTTTCTCTTTATAAAGTTTTTTTTTTTTTTTAATTTTTCATATTTATCACTTATAATTTTTATTTATTTGATTTAATTTAATAGAATTAGAAACTAATTCGACCTTTTAAACTACTATGATACTTTGATTAAAAAAACACTACTATGATACTATCTTCTTTATTAATTTAATTTATTTATTGAGGTGGTGTCTAGCTTGTACCCTTACTCATTAGGATAGTGTGTCCTCATGAGAATTGAACTTGAATTTGAAAGGTGATAGTAAAAAATTATGTATTAAAGTTCTTACAAATCTAATAATCTATATCCTTTTATAGAAAAATAAATAAAGGAATGGAAGAGAATTAGTTAGAAACAAGAAAAGAAGGTTTTCGAATGGAGTGTTTTGTTTTCATCGCTTTTATGTTGTCGTTGTCGGTCAAGTCATCAAATAGATATATATCTAAGTCTTTTAGACTTTTGTTCTGGGACATTTTCATTGAAGATTAAGGAACCACTATTATGAAGGAGAGAGTTGATTTGATTGAAAAGGGATTTATGAAAGTCTCTCTTAAAGTATGAAATCGATTGCTACCAAAGATCACAATGGATGAGAAGTTTTTTTAAGAACTGTACAATTCATAGAAGGAGGCGATAAACATTAAACCCCTTGGGAAGACTGTGGAATATTATTAGATGAAGGATAGGTTAAAGAAGATATGAAAACTTACTGGAGATTTTGAGATCATGGACGTGTTGGCTGAAGACTTTGATAATATTATTAGAAGCCAAGTGAATTGAACGTTTCGATCGAAATGAAACAAAGCGTCATGTTTCGAAATAGCAGAAGCAGTGTTTCGAATGAGCATATCAAAGCTTGGAGCTTCGAGTGGCAATTGTGGGAACATATCTAAAGAAGTCTCGAAATGACAACAAGGCTGTGTCTGAGAAGTGCGTTCGAAGCGGAGAAGTACCAAAACATTTGAAATTCAAATGCAAGCGGGACATTCGAAGTTTGAAATTTATGTGCTGGAGCATTTGGAGACACGTGGAAACAAGAGAGAGGCATTGTTCTGCATGTTCTGAATGTGGCATAATCCTATAGCAAGACCGTTATGGTCGAATTAGTATAAATAGAAGTCTTAGTATTAGGATTTCGTGTGTCATATCTATTGTACTAAATACTCAGTAAACATTCAAATTACCACATGGCTAGGGAAACGAATGCAAGAGCAATGTACGTACGATAACACCACATGTTTATGATTTAATGAAAACCCTTTATCATTTCCAGTACTTTCCTTTATCTTTCTGCCAAATACCATTTACAAGTTTTCTCATTTAAAGTCTTTTTATTCGAAATCTTTTCATTGATGCCTTACATTTAAATGCTTTCTTTCCATTTCAAACAATTTACATTTCAGAAAACTGTCATACTTTTCATGCCTTTATCTTCAAGTTTTATCCTTCGAACGCCTCTTTTACTTAAAGTCACTTTACAGATTTATTGCATTAAACGCTTTCTTCATATTTCAAATCTTTTACATTCCAGAGCATCTTTTACATTAACTGTTTTTATAATTCGAAGCCATTTACTTGTCTTTTATGAATTTTATATGTCTTTACAATTAACATTTATTCATGCAATTTAGTTTCGCGTACATATATTTTGATTACACCTTTAGATCTTTAAGAGAGAAATCGAAATAAGTCAAACACCTACACAATACTCTAAATACCAACCATGAATACCTGTTCGATCATGAGAGTTACCCTAATGACCAACGAGTCCTATGATCAATCTAGTCGATCCTGCGAGTTACCAGAGAAATTGAATAACATCCAGTAAGTTTATTCGATGGTTTGGAAGACTAGCGGTTGTTTACCAGAAATCACTGGAAACAAATTGGCACACCCGGTGGGACCAATAATTGGACATTAGAAATAAAGATTGTTGAGACATAACCATTATAAAAAAAATGTTGGAACCTAAGAAGTTTGTTGTTTTATGAACCTAAGAAGTGGTAAAATAACCAAGAGCAACCAGCCCTTATCCAGAAGAAAATGTTTGAACAAGATGTCTAATTCTGACAATCAACAAGGGGAACAAAATGCCCCACACACAACAGGCACTAATGTGTCCACTTCGATGGGAACATCTAATGTGATCCCTTCGAATGCACAGTCTGTTGCATCTTCAACCAGTAATATAGCCACTAATGGAGTAAGTGGCATATCAACTAATAGTTCGATCTTAGGAAATACTGGAACCATTGGTTATCCTGGGGGATTTGTTCCACCATCAGGGACACAATCCCATTTTGCCACTCCACTAACTAGACCACCCGATTTCGATGGTAATAGAACCAGAAATTCCTCTTATGGAATGCCAACATCCTTTATGGCAGGTTTACACAATTCCACATCGAATTCATCACCACAATTAGGGTCTGGGTCTGGGGCGAATCAGTTTATGACAAATAACCAAGGGTCAGTGGGTTATAGCACAATGTCTATTTTAACCACAGAAAACCAGTTGGCTTTTAGGCAATTGATGGATGACAATAACCATAATATGATAGGGGTGTTAGCGCAAACAATGCAGGAAATATTTGCCCCAATAGTACAAAATGTGACTGTGACAAACAGGAAAAACGCTGACAACATGAGTCGAATAGAAGATTTCTTTGCTCCCCCAGAAAGGCGTAGGCAGAATTAGGCGGGAGTTCGAGCAAACATGCCTGTTATGGAACAAGTTGCTAACGACCCAATTTATAGGCCACCTAGAGAAGAAGTTAACTTGGGGGCAAGGGCACCAAGGTTAGAAGCCCCAATAATCCCAGGCCCACAAAGAGAAATTATGGAACCAGGGGCAAGGGTCGAAAGGCTGGAAGTCCCAGAGTTTCGAGAAGAACAACCTAGGGGGGTTGTCATGGTGGGTCGAAATCAAGATGTTGATGCTGTCGTTCATAGAATTCGAAACGATAACATCTTGGCAGAAAACAATCTAACTACCATGATAGAGAGAGTCATGGCCCAGAATGGCCTCAACACGGGAATGAGAAGGCCAAATTATGCTTCTCCTATATTATATTGCATAATGCATACTGATTTGCCAAGGGGATATAAAGTCCCTAAGTTTACAAAGTTCACTGGGGATACCAATGAGTCAACAGTCGAACATATAGCAAGATATCTAACCGAAGAGGGAGATATAGCCAATAATGAAGATCTCAGGATCAAATACTTCCCAAGTTCCCTGACTAAAAACGCCTTCACGTGGTTTACCACTTTGCCTCCTGGGTCCATTGATACTTGGCCCCTTTTGGAGAGATTATTCCATGAACAGTTTTACATGGGACAGTCAAAAATAAGCTTGAAGGAATTAGCCAGTGTCAAGAGGAAGTTCACTGAACCCATAGATGATTATCTGAATAGATTTAGGCTTTTGAAATCCAGATGTTACACAGTAGTGCCTGAACATGAGTTAGTCGAAATGGCCGCTGGTGGCTTGGATTACTCTATTCGAAAGAAACTAGACACTCAATATTTGAGGGACATGGCTCAGTTAGCCGATAGGGTTCGACAGGTCGAAAGGCTAAAAGCCGAAAAGGCCAGAGTCTTCAAAAATAACAAGAAAGAAAGGATCTCCTACGTTGGAACTGAAGAAGCAGAGGACTATCCTGAATTCGAATTCGAAGAGGTCGAAATCGACCTCGTGTTTACCGTGGTTATTGGTAAACAACCGCTGATCTTCCAAATGGTTACTTATTTGGTTACTCGCAGGATCGATCAGATTGATCCTAAGACATGGTTGATTTTGGGGTTTTGACTAAGTTTGATAATGGTTAAATGACAAGAAAATAAAGAGGCTTTAAGTAAATTGCATGAAGAAGTGGACTTGATAAAATAAAGGAAGGCTTGAAATAAAGGTTTCGACAGGAAAAGTAAAGAAGAAAGCAAGTAAAGTTTCTGGAAAATAAATGACTTTGATTAATAGAAAGTGGTGTTTCACACATACATTCTCAACAATTCTTTCTCACACGCTGGGTACTCGAATCTATATGAGTGACTTTGTATATAATTGTGAACACACGCGAAAAACTGCGTGAACTACTAATATTTATACTAAACATCCCAAGTAACCGTCGGGCAGTTACACTGGTTCGAGATGACTCCACTTGGCACGTTCTCAGCGTTCGACGCTCCAGATCTTTGCACGTTGCACTTGGTAACCGCTGGGAACCGTTTTCCCTCCAAACGCTTGAACTTCAAACCATCCCACTCTGAGCAATTGAACACCTTCGTCGAGAGGCATATTCGACGAGCCACACCTTCGACGTCGAAGGCAACCAAATTCTCTCTTGGAAGAAATCCTCTCAGTACATTGCCATTTTCTGATGGGCATTTCGACAGATCCAGCTGGTCGAAAACATCGAAAACATCTTTCAGCTTTAATGGCTGAATATTAATAAAAACAAGGGTGTCGAATTTAGGAGCCAACAAATTGCCCCCCAAGAATGCCTTATTTCGACTCTGAAGTGAAAAAGGCATTCTTTGAAATTTCATTCGACACATGTCTTTTCATTCTTAGTCACAAATTAAATTGTGCACTTTTTGTCTTCTACCAACCACTGACAATCCCAAGGAAAAGCCATCATTTCATCCGTACCTAAGACGTCACCTCAGTACGGCGTGCAGCGTGCCAAACGTCTTTTCACAAATTGTCATCATGACAATTCCCAAAAACGAGGGCGCACGCTGCACCCTTTCATTTCTGCAGAACGGCTACATCAACAGGGAGACGCCACGTGTCCCACTATCTTCTGCAACATTAAATGGCATTAAATGTCCTCGAATTTGGGGATTTCCCCAACTACTATAAATAGCGCCAAGTACCCATTGTGGGACTTTTTCACGCTACCTTGCCTTCAGACATTCCTTATTGCATACAAACCTCTGCAGACTTTGCAAACCACCTGTTCTTCACTTCATCTTCAACCTTAACATCAACAATGACGTCCGGTTCTTCCACCGCTCCTAGTTCTAACATCCCCTCTGGAAATGTTAGACCCAAGATTTTCTCCACTGCTCCCGTAGTTACTCCCACAGGCCAACGAAGGGTCCCTGAGCCCCTAGACATTGCTGTACGTGACGCTTATTCACGCCAACTCATGATTCCGGTTGGATACTCCAACCAAATCTTTGCCATGTCTGGCCCGCTATACCCAAGCATTGTTGAAGCCATGAAGATCAAAAGCTACTTTCTAGTGCTTGAAAAACTCAAACCGGTTGGATGCTCTAAGAAAGATGCAGAGGATAATGAAGATCTTGCTAAGGAGAAAATCGACCTTCGTTTCTTCAATAGAGGTGTTAGGGCTTTCAGGTCTAGCCCTAGCCTCACTCCTGACTATAGTGCTTGGTTGGAAAAAATGGAGAAAAGCCAGGCTTCGATCTGGAAAGACATGGGGATATTCGACCTGGTTATGTTGTCGAAGACGGGTCTTAACTATTCCCCATAAATGTTGATAGCTTCCTTACTCTTCTGGGATTACACCCATTTCACCTTCCACCTTCCCTGTGGAATGCTGACTCCCACGCTGTTCGACGTGGCCGCCATCACTGGCCTTCGACCCACTGGGGACTACTTCGACCCAGAGGAAATGTCGGAGGATCAGATTGGATTCTCTGCCACAAAACCAACCTACACCACCTACATCAATCACTACCACGATAAGTCGACGGACGCTGTGTCGGATGTAGAGCATATCGCGTTTCTAGCCTTATGGCTGTCACGCTTTGTGTTTTGCACCAAGTCTTTACAGGTGACCAAGAAGATGGTCACTCTCGCCACCCAACTCCACCATGGCCAAAATATCTGTTTGGCAGAATTGATTTTGGCGAATCTGTACGAGTCGATTAGCAGCGGAGAGACTCTTTTGAAGATCATCGAGAACAGAGCCAGTCTGCTGCTTGCTGGACCTTTCTGGCTGCTTCAGCTGTGGCTCAATGCCACCTTCGAGTCTTTTTTACCTCAGAAGACTTAAATAAATGAGCAGGCTCCGGAAATAGCAAATAGGTGCATCGAAGGCACCAGATTGGCTCTGCTGACCCCAACGGAAGATGGGTTGGAGCTTCAACAAACTTTTACAAACTTCGTCTTGATGTTTGCAAAAAGGAAAGAGTTTGCTTCGACCATGGCTCCCTTTGCTCAACGAAAGGTTGGTCCAGAGTGGTTCACGAGGCCACATCCTAAGTCGTCAAGTGGTCCTCAGGTCGAAGAACATACAACAGTGTGGGGAGCATTTCTCACACCAAGAATAATGCCCCTGCGATTCAAGAGCTCTAAGACTCACTTGAGCCTGATCGCGTATCAACCAAACTTGGTGTCTCGCCAGTTTGGTATCATTCAAACACTTCCTTCTCCTATTTTTCCCAGGGAGAAGTCTATGTTATACTTTTGCAACGACTACACTGAAGACGCTGCCACTAAGCATATCGGCAGGTATGCTGGTCGAACAGTTCTTTCGTTGTTTGACTATCAGCTTAACTTTCTCTGCTCACCATCCTTCGAAGAGTGGTGGAAAAGTTACTACGCTGAGGAGTTTTTCGACGAGAAGGACTTCGTGGACGAACTTCAGAAGTCTTTTGTTCTTGTCTTGGACAAAATAAAGAAATGTAAGTTCATCCTTCCAAATTACTTTGTCTTTCCCTTTCGACTGGTAGCCTGTTAATTATTTTGTCTACTTTCAGTTGTTCGAAAGCCGGCAGCCAAGAAGGTTGCAGAAGGCCATCAGGGAGGAGGCCCCTTGACAAAACCTCCACCACCGGCGAAAACTATAGCGCCGGCGAAGACCACAACAAACCAACAGGGGGAAGGTCCTTCGAAAAAGCCTTCTGCACCGGTAACCAGACTTTTATTATTTTCTTCTGGTTATAACATTCTGACTTTCGATGTAACTTCTAAATCGAACTCCAATTGGTTTTTAGGCACCTTCACCCAAGAAACGACCAGCACTGACGGTCGAATCTGGGAGTGACGAAGAAGACGATTCTCCCCCTGCTCCTCTTAAAAGGCGAAAGCTGAAGAAGGACGTTCCTCCTCCCGAGACTCGAACAATCAGAATAAAGGTTGCTGGGAGAAAGCCCAGGCCACCTCCAGTAATTATTGAAGAGCCAACGGAGGAGGAACTAAATGTTCTTCTCAATAAACTTGTCGAAAGCGACAATTCCAGCCCTGGGGCTGAAGCTCCCCTGCAGGTAATCTCTTTGACCCTTTTTTAACTCAGGTGTCGATACCCACGTTCGATTATGTCTCTTTCTAACTTAGAAGATGCTTCTTCTTCTTTTTCCAGGAAACCACTGAAAGCTCAGCGCCAAGGACTTCTGAAACATTGGACTCTGCTGAACTCAGCAGGCCACAAGAGAAAGACTTGGCGAATGATGAAGCCAATGCTGAAACGAATGAAGCCAATGCTGAGACAGAAGAACAACGAACAGAAGATCCACAACCAGAAGAGCAACAACCAAGAGAGATTCAAGTGGTTGATCTGTCGGAGGAACATCGTGACGAAGGGGATCACGGTGACGCTGGCGAAGGGGATCATGGTGACGCTGGTACTGCCGAAGTCCAAGTCGAAGAGAGTCAAGTCGAGGCAAATGCTACTCAACAGCCTCAACCCCAAGACAACGCTGCTGCAAAGGTTGTCACCTTAACAAAGCATAGGTCGAAAGAAGACTTAGAACTCTTGAAGCAAACTGATCCTGTTGTCTATCTGAATGCCATCATAGAGAGCAAGGGAAGTTCGTCTGATATTAGTCAGGAGGCTTCTACTCTGTCGGGGAAGTCCACTGAAACTTCTCCTCTCGATGAGGCTTTGACGAAGGTTAAGGCTCAGTTCTTCAAGAAGGATTTGATGAAAGCTTTGGAAGGGGACCCTACCGCTCCATCATATTTGGGGGCTGTTTTGAATGTCGTAGACTTGCTAACTGTGCCTCCGGAGGTTTCAGGCTTTATCATGGAGTTACACTCCATTATTGATCAAGTCTCAGCAGATTATCGGCGACAAAGGGGCTTTAATAGCCAGCTTGAAGTGTTATATGGCAAAAGCTCTTCTGCATGGACTGCTGTAGTAGAGACGACTTCTCGAATTGCGGAGTTGTCGAAGCAAAAGGCATCTAAACAAGAAGAAGTTGATGCCATAGATCGAGAGAATGCTTCCATAAAGGCGCAAATCGAAGAACTAGAGGCCAAGATGAATGCCAATACTAAGCGCAAGGAGGAACTTCTCTCGACTATTCCAGACACCGAAAGTCAAGCTGAAATCACACAAGGCCTAGAATTTGCTGAGAAAGCTCAAGCCTTCGATGATCAAATTGCCAAGCTTGCCCAGGCGAATGCCTTGTGCAACAAAAGATTGGAGTTGCAGCAAGCTAAATACCTTCGACTCAAGGATTCTATCCCCTTCTGATTGATTCAGCCCTTTAACCATATATTGTAATATGTATTCGACAATATTGCCATTTTGGCTAATTTATAAAATTTTCCATTTTGGCTTATTTATGGTTAATTTAGTCGTTACTTGTTATTTATTTTTATCTCTTGGAGTATAGGTTTATACTTTTTCAAATATTTATCATTTACTCTCAAGAGCCTTTTATCTTCACCTAACTCTTCGACTTCATAAGCTCCACCAGAAAAAGTTTGGATAATTCTGAATGGTCCTTCCCATTTGGGTGACCATTTTCCCAAACTTCGATCCCTTCGATCCATGGGAAGAATCACCTTCCAAACTAATTCTCCAGGCGAGAATACCTTAGGTTTCACCTTTTTATTGTAAGAGTCTTCTACTCTTTTCTTCTGAAGCCTTAGTAGGTCAAGAGCGCACAATATTTCTTCGTCTAAATCTACTAGTTCGTCTAACATCATATCCCAATAAACTTCAGAGGGAATATCATGGTGTCTCTGAACCCTTGCAGATTGAAGACAAATTTCTGCTGGCAACACTGCGTCATGACCAAAGGTTAGCCTATATGGTGTTGTACCTATGGCTTCTTTTGGGGATGTTCGACAAGCCCATAAGATCTGGTCTAACGTCTTATGCCAATTTTTTGGCTTCTTTCCAACATGCTTTTTTATCAAGCCAATCACTACTTTGTTCGCTGCTTCGACTTGACCATTTGCCTGTGCATAATAAGGCGTTGATGTTAGGAGTTTGAAGCCTGTTTCTTGAGTGAATTCCTGCATCTTTTGACCGGTGAACACTGATCCTTGATCAGTAGTTATAGTCTCAGGGATTCCATATCTAAAGATAATGTTCTTTTGAATAAATTCAATGACATTTTCTTGGTCAACATTGACTAAAGGAATAGCTTCGATCCACTTAGTAAAATAATCAATGCCTACCAATATATACTTCTGGCTCTTTGATGATGCTGGTCGAATCTCTCCAATAAGGTCCAACGCCCATCCTCTAAAAGGCCAAGGTTTCACTATCGAGTGAAGTTCGCTTGCTGGTACATGCTGGATGCCTGTATGGACTTGACATTCTTGGCAACCTTTGGCGAACTCGACACAATCTTTCAACATGGTGGGCCAGTATAGTCCTTGTTGAAACAACAACCATTTCATCTTATGGCCTACTTGGTGAGTGTGATCGGTGGATCTGGAACTGACTGTTTAACGCTGGTTCGCGAAATGTCGCGGAAGCAAGAGTCGCCACCGTCTTTTATTTTCTCCAAATGGAAAGGACAAAAGCACAGAAAAATTCCTTTTAAGAGATTGCTCTCGGTTCGGGAGGTAGGTTATAGAAAGGGAAGGTGTTAGCACCCTTTCTATCCATGGTTATCCATGGGCTCTTAGATACTTGCTCAATGTGTTTTCAAAATTGTTTTGCGTGCTTTTCAATGTGGGTTTTAAAAGTTTCTTTGAAAAAATTCAGATCGACTCATACGTCAGAGTGTTTGAAAAATTTGCTTTTGAAAGCTTTTGAAAAAGTGTTGGTGAAAAGATGTTTTGATTTGTTTGAAGTTAGAGCAAGTATCCTTGAGAACCTACCTACCCTAAGGAATTCGTCTGTGTAAATGTCCTTAAAAGTAGTGCCATCCCACCATTGTGAGGTAGGTAGCACCACCGTTGGAGGTGTTCGGGTCAATTCGAGTTTGTAGGGACATGGTGATCACCAGAGTAATGGGAAGACACCTTAGAAGCTACCCTCATGCCAGGTTCCCGGATCATGAGGACTTACTAAGACGTCCTCTACTCGACGATCACCTTTCGAAAGGCAACAGCGAGGCGTACCCTAGGGGTGGTGTGTGCGAATTGTGTGTCATGTTTCAGTTATTTGTCTTGTCAGGTTTGTCGTGTTCTACGCTTGATTTTATTAAGACATTCATTCTTTCATGCATATTTGTTAACAGTTAAAAGTTTGCGGGAAAATAAATCTACATTATTACAAATGGCGCGGGTCCACATCGCCAAAATTAAACCGGACCCGATTTAGCAGAAAATAAGTAAAGCAATAAAAGTGCGATAAATAAATGTACATGGCTTTGGGAGATTTACATAATTATAATAAGTGACATAAAATAAATGCGCAAAATTACTAATTAAAAGCGACGGGCGTTGGACCCTTTTTGCAAAAGTAATTAAAATTAATAAGGAATAAAAAATGAAAATTAAATGTGTTTGTATTTTTGTGTTTTTTAGATTTAATAAGGAAAAGAAGTTAATTGAAATTAAATTAAAAGGTAAACCCTAATTCTAATATTTTTTAATTATTAAGAAAGAATTAAAATATGATCTAAATTAAACCCTAATTTATTTATGCACAATTTAATTTATGAAAATAACTAAATAATATTATTCTGAAAAAAGGAAAAATTAAAAAGAAAATAAAAGAGTTATTAAACCTAAGTTCTATTTTTTTTTTATATTTTTGTTATTGAAAAGAATTAAATTTATAACCTAATTTACTAAATTATTTACATGTTTATTTGAAAATAATCATAATAAAATAAATACTATATTTTTTATATTTTCTGATTTTTTTGTGTGTTTTTGTATTTTTGTTAAAAATAATTAATTAAATAAACAGCAAATAAAAGAAATAAAAAGAGAAATTAAAGAAAGAATAAAAAATAATAAAGCAAACCAGGGGGGGGAGTCCCCAATTCAGGAGGTGTAGGCCTGGTAATTCTGGCCCATTTGATTTGGAATTCGTTGACTTTCTGGATCGTATATGATGCGTTTGACCAGGTGTAGCGTATTCTTTGATGCTTGGCCATTGATTTGCTTTGGTGGGACGCGTGGCTAATAGATGAGGAGGACGTATGGTGGTCCTTAAGAACGTGCCTGCATAGGATTCTACATTGAAAAATAACATTGAACTTTTGCCAGACCTGGGACTTGAACCCAGGTCATGAGAGTCACAAATATGTCCACCTGCCAACTGAGCCATCACGTTCATGTTAATATAATATAGCAAATAAATAACAAAAAGTGAAATTGGTTAATGGCCACTAAGCAGCACAAAAGCGCGCGCTGATTTGAATTAACGTATCACGTTCTAACACGTCTTCGTCTCCTCCATATGCCTGAAACTGAAAAACATAAGGCAACGGTTTAGCAAGCGTGGCCTAAGGCCATATACCAAGAAATAGCGAATAGACCCTCGACGCTCATAAATTGAGCGCGAGGGTAGGGATCTCTTCGTCTCTATGCCCTGAGCACATCCATGGTATTGAGAACGTCCAATTTTGCTGTACTTGGAAACCCCTAATTCCAAAGCTGAAAAACCCTAATGCTTGTTAATGGCGAAATCGCGTGGATGGCATGAAAACTCAATCAAATATGATGGTTAGTTCACAAACTTCATCAGGAACATGAATATATAATTAAAATGCAATGATCATGCTTTGAAACCAAAATACGATTAGGAAATTTTTTGGATGCAGTTCACATTCAATGTACCGATTCCTCGTGTTTGAATTGATGCTAATGATTGGCACGCGTTCAGAATCACCCAAGGAAGCTATTGGAATGGAAGTTGAAGCTTGAATCTACCTATAACCTTGAAATCAGTTTTCGATTTTTGGACAATTTTTCAAGTTTGTGTTTTGCTTTTTGAGCGCAGCTTGCAGTCTAATGCAATTAGGTTTTCCATCCTGCATATGTAGTGATCATTTTAGGTCAACAAAATTCCACAAAATCTCTTGTATTCAATGGTTTCAAGATTTGATTTTACAAGATATTTTTGAATCTTTTTTCATGTGTAATTTTGTTCAATCATGCCAAATCACACCAAAACTTGCCTATTTAAGATATGCACGAAATATTAAGAATAAACATGCATGAAAAGATTTTTTTAGGTTAAGTTTGATATTTTTCATGTATTTAATTAGTTTAAATGAATTAATATTGATATAAATTCAAATAAATAATTAAAAAATGAGAAAATATTTCCCTTTGGGCCTAATGGTCGTGCATAGGCTTGGCATGAAGAAACTTGGAAGAAAAATGGGCCCATTTGCATTTTTAGGTCATTTGAACCATTGTTGACTTTTCAAAATTCCCAAAAATTTCCCAACTTCCACAAGGCATAACTTGGTCAATTTTTAAGCTTTTCACATGTTCTTGGACATTTTGGAAAGGTCTTTGAGTCCTTTAACCAATGCCTTTGGTCCCATGTCATTTTTATTTACCAATCTCAAGTTATGGTCTTTGACTTAAAGTCCCTTTTTGTTGACTTTTGAAAATGACCTATAATGTTGAAATTGATAACTTTTTGTGAGAGCATTTCTTGGACTTGGAATATGAAGATGAGTTGTAGGAAATGTCTTTCTCTTCAAAATGAGCTTTGGATGGAATTTTTCTGATAATCCATGTGAAAGTTATGCCTTGGTCAATTTCAGTTGACTTTTTCAGCTGTCCAAATATAGCAACTTTTGCATCTTTGATGATTTCTGAGCCAAATTTTGAGAATCATGATCAAGCATTGATCAAATGATGTTTGTGGCTTCAAAATGATATGTTGACCAAAAATTTGAACTTTTGACTGTCAAATGACCATTTTGCCCCTACAGTTGACTGTAGTGCAATCTAGGGTTTTGACTGTGCAATTTTGAGCTGAATGCCTTGAAACTTGATATGAGGATACTTGACCATCTTTGTAGGCATATGAGACTTGATTAGGCCTTTGAAAAGTTCATTTGCTTGACCAGAACTCAAACCCTAGTTTTGACTGTATAGGAGACAGTTGAGCTGCACAACCCTTGGGGAATTTTGTGACCTTGACTTGACAATTTCTTGATGAATATGGGGGGGCAAATTTTGGGGTACAACAGTTGCCCCTGTTCAATCTTCTTAGACCTGAGGATGCAGATTGGCTGACGTGCCTTTCGTAATCCGAGGGTAGAAGATGATTGGACACTAGAGTGCCCAGAAATTTGCGCTCACATAGTAACAGTGTGATGGGGGAATGGGCTTATAGATGCCATTTAGAGATTGCTGGATTGCGGGGGAGATTCCTTAGCTAGAACCTGCATACCTGCAAAATAGAAAACGGGTACCTGACACGTTGCAGGAGTTGGTTTTAGATGCGTCCTGACTGGTTACAGGAGCTGAGTCTGGAGCTTCAAACGCTGATGACTGAACCAGGGATGGTTACTGCCTTAGCATGAATGGTAAGAGAATCCTGAATGATTTCAACCTCAACAACGCTCGTTGAGAAAATCTTGGTGAGAATTACCATCTTCGTAGTGTCAGGAAGAGAACCAAAGGACATTATAATCTCCAAGGGAGTCACCTCACTCACCGTTGGAGAGGGAACTATAGGAAATTATAATCTGGAAGGAAATATCACCTCACTCGCCGCTGGAGAGGGAAACATCTTGAAAGGGAATTACCACCTCACTCGCCGTTGGAGAGGGGACCATAAGAGAATATCACCTCACGCTAATGCCGGAGAGGGGAATATTTGAAGAAGGAATTACCACCTCACTCGCCGTTGGAGAGGGGACCATAAGAGAATATCACCTCACGCTCATGCCGGAGAGGGAAACATCTGAAGAAGGAATTACCACCTCACTCGCCGTTGGAGAGGGGACCATAAGAGAATATCACCTCACGCTCATGCCGGAGAGGGAAACATCTGAAGAAGGGATTACCACCTCACTCGCCGTTGGAGAGGGGACCATAGGAGAATATCACCTCACGCTCATGCCGGAGAGGGAAACATCTGAAGAAGGAATTACCACCTCACTCGCCGTTGGAGAGGGGACCATAGGAGAATATCACCTCACGCTCATGCCGGAGAGGGAAACATCTGAAAAAGGGATTACTACCTCACACACCGCTGGAGAGGGAACCATAGGGGACTGCTGAGTCTTTATCAGAAAAATCTGTTGGGCATCGATTTAGCTGGACTAGAGGAGGTCTTGAAATATCTTCAACTGGAATAAGTGACGGAATGTTGCCATATCTGGTTTACATCTGGACTATATCTGGAAGGAGATCTGGAAGCAGCATCAGAACGTCACCATATCTGGATCATATCTGAAACTATATCTGAAGGATACCTGGAAGCAGTATCAGAACGTCACCATCTCTGGATCATATCCGAAACTATATCTGAAGGAATTCTGGAAGCAGTATCAGAACGTCACCATCGCTGGGTTTACATCTGAAACTATATCTAGAAGGAAATCTGGAAGCAGTGTCAGAACGTCACCATCGCTGGGTTTACATCTGAAACTATATCTGAAGGAATTCTGGAAGCAGTGTCAGAACGTCACCATCGCTGGGCTTACATCTGAAACTATATCTAGAAGGAAATCTGGAAGCAGCATCAGAACGTCACCATCGCTGGGTTTACATCTGAAACTATATCAAGAATGAACTGTGATAGTTGATAGTAGTCATTTTTGTATTGATCTTTTTCCTGAAAAGGCAAAACATAATTGTATGCAAAATCATGATGCATGAACTGTATGTTTTCAAAATTAATGAGATTCGTGTAGTATGATGCATATGCATGCTATAATGATGTATGTGACGTTTTATGAATGTATGTTTGTCTAAGGAAACAAATCCTTGACGGGTGCCGGGTAGTCGTATCCTGGGCTGATGTGGAAGAATAGCTTTTGCTTCCGCTGGGGATGATAGTTGCAAGTATACCGGTAGGAGAAGATAACTTTGTTGGGGAATAAACTTGGCGAATGGAGGATTCTGCGGGGAGAAAAAGATATTCTAGCGACCATGTTGGGAAGAAATACTCTGTGGGGAGAAAAAGATATTCCAGCGACCATGTTGGGAAGAAATACTCTGTGGGGAGATGCTTTTGCTGATTTGTTGAGGATGACTCACTGAGGATACCTTGCTGTATTGGAAGTATGAATGGACTTCGCTGGGGATAGGAAGATTTTGTTGACGACGCTCTTTCCGTGGCTTTTGGCTGAGGATAACCCAGTTATATCCTGTTAAGGAAATAACTCTTTAAATCAAGCCGGACGACGCGTTCGTGCCCTGCTAGGGGATAAGCTTCCAGAATCTACTGGGGGTACGCTTATTGCTTGGGGAGATAGATTCCAACCTTCCTGGGGAACTGGATTGGACTCTCCTGGGGAAGTATTGAATTGTATTGGTTATATTCTTCAACAGGACCTACCCTGATACTTGGAGGATAGAACAATCATCCTGCTTAGACCATTCTTTATTGCCCCTGTTTCTATGGGGGGAGGCACTTATGGGGTGCTGATAGTTGTTGGCGGACAAACCTTCTTTTGGTAGGCAGATGGCAGGACATAGTCGTACGCTTTAATCCCTAACTTTTGCCTGGACCGCCCTTTCGGGTTTTCAGTCCACCGGGATACCCATTTTTGCCCAAGCCGCCTTTTCAGGTTTTCGACTTGCCGGGTGTACAGATTTCTTCATTTCATCCCTTCATTTTGCCCGAACCCTTTTGGTTCGCCGGGAAGCCCTTATTTTTGCCTAGGTATGTCAACCTAGCGGGTCTTTGATTTGGCGTAGTATCTTTTCGACTATGTCCACGCTCTCAGAATGTTAGGGAGCTGCCCCTGTTTGGAAGTGTTTTGTCACCGGAAGATGTTTGATCCGGCAAGATTCGTCGTTGGAATGCCCCAAGTGATTCAGGCGGAGATTTGCCCCAGGCTATTAGCCTTTGAGAGATTCTCCGAATCTTGATTGGACTGCCCCAGATGATAGACCATGATCACGTCTGCCCCTTGATTAGGAGTGCTTTTGTTCACTAGATATTTCTCGTGCGACGTTCCCTGCTGTTCAAACAAAAAGTCATATGCAAACAAAGTTATGTTAAAAATGCAAAGCTTATGTCTTGAGGATTTTGAAAATGCATTTTTCATAAAACATGTGAATGTTTGTAAAACATGATGTCAACTCTGCATTTACCGTAGCCTTAAGGAGTCAGGATACCTTTCGTAACAGTATGCTTTCGAACTAACCCGTGCTTCAGCTAGGACTTTTGAGGGTTGTAACGTGGCCTGGTTCACGGTTTAAGAAACAAAGGATAAAGGCTCAAATTATTTGTACCCACCCGCTCTTCGTGATGTTCTCCAAACCTAAACTCAGTTGATCGTGCGTTAGACCTTGCTTGAGTCTTTGCTGTGATGTTCCAATAATGGTTCAGATGTTGATGATTTCTTTTGAATAGGCAGTCACTTTTTTTGTTGAGGGTTTGTGTGACCTCTTTTTTTGATTTTATTATCCCTATTTTTTTGCCTGAACTGTTTCCTTTTTTGGAATTACAGTCAGCGGGATGCCCCAGTTTCACAAGTCCCTTTTGTAGGTTTAGACTTTTTGGGCTTTTTATGAATTTTGATGATGACTGTCTGTCCTTTTGATTGTTCTGAACCATCACTGTCTTTGTTCGTCTGGTAAAGATCTCTTCGGTGCCATTCGTCATGCACTTGGATCAACTGAGAGACTACCCTGCCCCAGGTTATGATTAAGGGTTTTGATTTTCGAAAATAAAAAAAACTCCTACTTCTTTGGCTCTGATGGGTTGACGAGGGATTATCATCCTTATAACTCCAGTGTTTAGGGGTTGAAACAATGTCTGTACCTCATCAGCGGGGTCTGTTCAAAAGCATACTGTAATGATCGTGGTATCATTTTCGTCATCCTCCCTCAAGAGGCTTAGAATTTTGGATCCAGAGTTGACATCAGAAAAATATGAAAAGATATTTGAACTTAATGAAAACAATTGTATTAATTTCCAAAACAGACATATGCAATGCATTAATAGCATAAAAGAGTTTGCTATGACATTAATTGTTTGTATAAGCAAAGAAAGGTACAGCTCAAAAATTCAAATAAACAAAAGGCTTCAATGATTGGGCAACGGAGCAGTGATTATGTTCGGAGTCTCAGACACTTCAAACTGAATCTCCCCGGCGTCGATCATGTCTTGAATTTTGTTCTTGAGAGGCCAGCAGTTGTCTGTAGTATGCCCCGGGCTGTCTGAATGATATGCGCACCTATCGTTGGGATGATAGTTGGGTGCAGAAGTGTTCGGATTCCGGAGAGGAGCCCTTAAGGTGATCAGCCCTGCATTCAACATTTGTTGCAGTGCTTGATCCAACGACATGTTGAGTTTGGTATACTGCCGTTTCTCTTTGCGTTGCTGCCCCTGTCCTTGTTGAGCAGGTCCGGGATTGGAAATCTGGATTGCCCCTGCCTCGTGACAGCTCTTCCTACCGTGCACAGCATTGGATTCTTTCTTTCCATGATGAGGCTTTCTGTCAGAAGGTGCTGCCTCTTGAATTTTCCCAAACCGGATACCAGCTTCAATTCGCTCTCCAGTCAAGATAAGATCTGTGAATCCAGCAGACGAATTCCCAATCAGGTGGTTATAAAATGGACCAGACAAGGTCCCCAAGAACATATCCACAAGTTCCCGATCAGTCAGAGGTGGTTGTACCCTTCCCGCAAGATCCCTCCATTTCTGCGCATATTCTTTAAAACCTTCGCTTGCACCTAACGACATACCCTGGAGTTGGGTACGTGTGGGGGCAAGGTCGGCATTATATTGGTACTGCTTATAGAAAGCAGTTGCCAACTCCTCCCAGTTACGAACTTTGGTCCCATCCAGTTGATAGAACCATTCGAGGTGAGTCCCTGAAAGACTTTCCTGGAAGAAGTGGATCCACAAATTCTTGTCCACCGTATAGGGTTGAATCTTCCGAACATAGGACCTTAAGTGCAGCTTGGGACAAGACGCCCCGTCATACTTAGAGAAGGGTGGTACTTTGAACTTCCGAGGAATAACCACACCAGTTGACAAACCCAGATCTCCGAAATCCAGCCCAGGTACCTGTTGAACCTCCATAGCTTTCATTCTGTCCTCCAGTTGCTTATATCTGTCATCAGCAGGAGGGTACTGCTCTTCATCAAAATCTGTCTCGTTGTCGGAGACCTCTGGACTGGGCACCCTTTCCTCTGGATGACTGCTTTTTCCCACAGATGGGGTTGTCCTTTCAGTTTCTATTTGCGGTGTATTCCCAGATCTGCGTCTAGGGCTGAACAGAACAGTCCTCTTCTTTTTCTTGTCCTTCTTCAAAAGGAGAGCCTTCAGGTCTTGTTGCCCCTGGGTCAAATTCATGATCAGCTCTTGGAACTGGGCATTCTGAGCCTGGAGGTCCTTGATAGTCTGCTCGGCTGATGATTCAGGACTCATGGCGATCGGCTGAAATAAACAGCGAGGAAGGGTAAGCAACCTGTCAAGGGATACCTGCAATGCAATGAAATGTATGATATGCATGCAATGAGTTCAAGGACCTCGCGGGGTAAACAGAAAGTTTTGTTAGCATTTGGAACTGGTAGCTTGATTGTAAGAACTTCATTTTGTTGAGAGTCCTTCGTCAAGGGTCAAAGGCTCACCATATCCAGTGGGTCATAGCCCCTGACACCCTTGGCTAGAGGAAAATAAATCCCCTTTGCCCCTTGCTGGGTAATTGGTTTATCATGACCTGCATCACAAGCCCTTGAGATCCTTGAAATGGGTTAGGATGTATGCAATGGTATGCAATGGTATGATGTCATGCTATGCATGGGGTGATGTAGGTAAACCCTGTTATGAGTCCCAATTAAGGACTATAAACAGACCCTGCAAGAAATTCAGTATACTTTGTTATGAGTCCCAATTAAGGACTATAAACAAAACCTGCAAGAAACTTAGTACCCTGTTATGAGTCCTTGTTAAGGACTATAAACAACACCTGCAAGAAATTTGGTAAACCCTGTCATGAGTCCTAGTTAAGGACTATAAACAAGACCTGCAAGAAAACTTAGTACCCTGTTATGAGTCCCAATTAAGGACTATAAACAAGACCTGCAAGTAGTTAGTACACCCTGTTATAAGTCCCAATTAAGGACTATGAACAAAACCTGCAAGAAACCTAAGTAAAACCTGTCATGAGTCCCAATCAAGGACTATAAACAGAACCTGCAAGTGGTTAGTACACCCTGTTATAAGTCCCAATTAAGGACTATGAACAAAACCTGCAAGAAATTTAGTATCATGTTATGAGTCCCAATTAAGGACTATAAACAAAACCTGCGAGAAACAAGTGTCAGGTAACAAGCACGCAGATAGTCAAGTACGAAGGCACACAAGTCACACAAGAGAAACCCTTAGAGTTTAAGCCAGCATGAGGTCTAGGTATTACCCTCTTGAAGTTGGTTGGTTAAGACCTGTCCTATCAGAAGTAACCGGTTTCTAGAGGATCCCAATATCACTGACTACCCTCAATCGGTCATAACTCCAGCATCGCAATCTTTTCTTGCGGCCAGAACCATCACGAGAGTTTAGCCTCAATGGGCGTAGCATACTGCTACTGTTCTAAAGGCCAAGTTGTGTCAATTAAGGTTCTAAGGTTGTTGGTGCTTAATGACTCCTTAGAAGACCCATATTCTCCTCGTTGCGACACAAGGGATATCGGTACAGACCAAGGTGCCACACCAACGTAGCCACTGTTTCACCCGTGTCGGTCTACGCCGGACAGGTCCCTCACAGCTTATGCTACCTAAACAGGGTATCCCCAGATCCGGGTTAGGATCTATGTATCTCCGATGCAACCCACAATAGTAAAGCAAGCAAAACAATACAAGTGAAAACACAGTTATGACCTAGCCCTAAGGTACACCTCACTTTATAAAGGTCCCCAGCAGAGTCGCCAGTTCTGTGATCGGTGGATCTGGAACTGACTGTTTAACGCTGGTTCGCGAAATGTCGCGGAAGCAAGAGTCGCCACCGTCTTTTATTTTCTCCAAATGGAAAGGACAAAAGCACAGAAAAATTCCTTTTAAGAGATTGCTCTCGGTTCGGGAGGTAGGTTATAGAAAGGGAAGGTGTTAGCACCCTTTCTATCCATGGTTATCCATGGGCTCTTAGATACTTGCTCAATGTGTTTTCAAAATTGTTTTGCGTGCTTTTCAATGTGGGTTTTAAAAGTTTCTTTGAAAAAATTCAGATCGACTCATACGTCAGAGTGTTTGAAAAATTTGCTTTTGAAAGCTTTTGAAAAAGTGTTGGTGAAAAGATGTTTTGATTTGTTTGAAGTTAGAGCAAGTATCCTTGAGAACCTACCTACCCTAAGGAATTCGTCTGTGTAAATGTCCTTAAAAGTAGTGCCATCCCACCATTGTGAGGTAGGTAGCACCACCGTTGGAGGTGTTCGGGTCAATTCGAGTTTGTAGGGACATGGTGATCACCAGAGCAATGGGAAGACACCTTAGAAGCTACCCTCATGCCAGGTTCCCGGATCATGAGGACTTACTAAGACGTCCTCTACTCGACGATCACCTTTCGAAAGGCAACAGCGAGGCGTACCCTAGGGGTGGTGTGTGCGAATTGTGTGTCATGTTTCAGTTATTTGTCTTGTCAGGTTTGTCGTGTTCTACGCTTGATTTTATTAAGACATTCATTCTTTCATGCATATTTGTTAACAGTTAAAAGTTTGCGGGAAAATAAATCTACATTATTACAAATGGCGCGGGTCCACATCGCCAAAATTAAACCGGACCCGATTTAGCGGAAAATAAGTAAAGCAATAAAAGTGCGATAAATAAATGTACATGGCTTTGGGAGATTTACATAATTATAATAAGTGACATAAAATAAATGCGCAAAATTACTAATTAAAGGCGACGGGCGTTGGACCCTTTTTGCAAAAGTAATTAAAATTAATAAGGAATAAAAAATGAAAATTAAATGTGTTTGTATTTTTGTGTTTTTTAGATTTAATAAGGAAAAGAAGTTAATTGAAATTAAATTAAAAGGTAAACCCTAATTCTAATATTTTTTAATTATTAAGAAAGAATTAAAATATGATCTAAATTAAACCCTAATTTATTTATGCACAATTTAATTTATGAAAATAACTAAATAATATTATTCTGAAAAAAGGAAAAATTAAAAAGAAAATAAAAGAGTTATTAAACCTAAGTTCTATTTTTTTTTTATATTTTTGTTATTGAAAAGAATTAAATTTATAACCTAATTTACTAAATTATTTACATGTTTATTTGAAAATAATCATAATAAAATAAATACTATATTTTTTATATTTTCTGATTTTTTTGTGTGTTTTTGTATTTTTGTTAAAAATAATTAATTAAATAAACAGCAAATAAAAGAAATAAAAAGAGAAATTAAAGAAAGAATAAAAAATAATAAAGCAAACCAGGGGGGGGAGTCCCCAATTCAGGAGGTGTAGGCCTGGTAATTCTGGCCCATTTGATTTGGAATTCGTTGACTTTCTGGATCGTATATGATGCGTTTGACCAGGTGTAGCGTATTCTTTGATGCTTGGCCATTGATTTGCTTTGGTGGGACGCGTGGCTAATAGATGAGGAGGACGTATGGTGGTCCTTAAGAACGTGCCTGCATAGGATTCTACATTGAAAAATAACATTGAACTTTTGCCAGACCTGGGACTTGAACCCAGGTCATGAGAGTCACAAATATGTCCACCTGCCAACTGAGCCATCACGTTCATGTTAATATAATATAGCAAATAAATAACAAAAAGTGAAATTGGTTAATGGCCACTAAGCAGCACAAAAGCGCGCGCTGATTTGAATTAACGTATCACGTTCTAACACGTCTTCGTCTCCTCCATATGCCTGAAACTGAAAAACATAAGGCAACGGTTTAGCAAGCGTGGCCTAAGGCCATATACCAAGAAATAGCGAATAGACCCTCGACGCTCATAAATTGAGCGCGAGGGTAGGGATCTCTTCGTCTCTATGCCCTGAGCACATCCATGGTATTGAGAACGTCCAATTTTGCTGTACTTGGAAACCCCTAATTCCAAAGCTGAAAAACCCTAATGCTTGTTAATGGCGAAATCGCGTGGATGGCATGAAAACTCAATCAAATATGATGGTTAGTTCACAAACTTCATCAGGAACATGAATATATAATTAAAATGCAATGATCATGCTTTGAAACCAAAATACGATTAGGAAATTTTTTGGATGCAGTTCACATTCAATGTACCGATTCCTCGTGTTTGAATTGATGCTAATGATTGGCACGCGTTCAGAATCACCCAAGGAAGCTATTGGAATGGAAGTTGAAGCTTGAATCTACCTATAACCTTGAAATCAGTTTTCGATTTTTGGACAATTTTTCAAGTTTGTGTTTTGCTTTTTGAGCGCAGCTTGCAGTCTAATGCAATTAGGTTTTCCATCCTGCATATGTAGTGATCATTTTAGGTCAACAAAATTCCACAAAATCTCTTGTATTCAATGGTTTCAAGATTTGATTTTACAAGATATTTTTGAATCTTTTTTCATGTGTAATTTTGTTCAATCATGCCAAATCACACCAAAACTTGCCTATTTAAGATATGCACGAAATATTAAGAATAAACATGCATGAAAAGATTTTTTTAGGTTAAGTTTGATATTTTTCATGTATTTAATTAGTTTAAATGAATTAATATTGATATAAATTCAAATAAATAATTAAAAAATGAGAAAATATTTCCCTTTGGGCCTAATGGTCGTGCATAGGCTTGGCATGAAGAAACTTGGAAGAAAAATGGGCCCATTTGCATTTTTAGGTCATTTGAACCATTGTTGACTTTTCAAAATTCCCAAAAATTTCCCAACTTCCACAAGGCATAACTTGGTCAATTTTTAAGCTTTTCACATGTTCTTGGACATTTTGGAAAGGTCTTTGAGTCCTTTAACCAATGCCTTTGGTCCCATGTCATTTTGATTTACCAATCTCAAGTTATGGTCTTTGACTTAAAGTCCCTTTTTGTTGACTTTTGAAAATGACCTATAATGTTGAAATTGATAACTTTTTGTGAGAGCATTTCTTGGACTTGGAATATGAAGATGAGTTGTAGGAAATGTCTTTCTCTTCAAAATGAGCTTTGGATGGAATTTTTCTGGTAATCCATGTGAAAGTTATGCCTTGGTCAATTTCAGTTGACTTTTTCAACTGTCCAAATATAGCAACTTTTGCATCTTTGATGATTTCTGAGCCAAATTTTGAGAATCATGATCAAGCATTGATCAAATGATGTTTGTGGCTTCAAAATGATATGTTGACCAAAAATTTGAACTTTTGACTGTCAAATGACCATTTTGCCCCTACAGTTGACTGTAGTGCAATCTAGGGTTTTGACTGTGCAATTTTGAGCTGAATGCCTTGAAACTTGATATGAGGATACTTGACCATCTTTGTAGGCATATGAGACTTGATTAGGCCTTTGAAAAGTTCATTTGCTTGACCAGAACTCAAACCCTAGTTTTGACTGTATAGGAGACAGTTGAGCTGCACAACCCTTGGGGAATTTTGTGACCTTGACTTGACAATTTCTTGATGAATATGGGGGGGCAAATTTTGGGGTACAACAGTGAGCCCCACATTCTCCAGCGTGCGTAGTCAAAAGGGCTATGTATGCTTCAGTTTCACTTAAGCATTTTAGCAATACCCCTTCAGGCGTCTTTTTAAATAACTCATTACCCATGAGTACATAACTTAACGCCCTATATTTTGTTTTTTGTTCTGTCGAAGCTACTGGATTTTGAAGATAATCCACAATGGGTTTTCTCCAATCTTGCTCTGACAAATTGTCTATGAACGAAATTTCAAAGTTGCTTTGATCAGCATACCCTAGTCTTGTTGATTCCAAGTCTGTTGGTGACAAACAAGTTCCTTTTATCTTTTCTCGAACTTCGATTGCTCTTTGTAATCTCATTTTTGAAATTTTGTACCCAGATGCAATTTGTGCCAAATCGTTGGCTATCTGATTTTCCAATCTGGGTATGTGTCGAATATTGACCATTTCAAATTTTTTCAATAAACGATTTGCTATCACAAAGTACATAATGAGATTTTCTCTTATGCATTTATATTCTTTTGTGACTTGCTTAATGACTAACTCTGAGTCTCCCATTATTTCGACTAGAGTTGCCCCCAATTCCAACAATATCTCAAGGCCAGTAATTAGAGCTTCATACTCAGCCTCATTGTTCGAACAAGAACCTGATATCTTGTACTTGAATGTTGTTGGAATTTTCTCTGGAGAAATAATCAAGACTCCTACTCATGTTCCATCTTTATGGCTGGAACCATCGAAGTAGAATTTCCAAGGTTCTATCTCCACATAATTAATACTCTCAACTTGAATTGAGTGGTCGACTATAAAGTCTGCAACCACTTGTCCTTTTACTGCCTTAAGAGGCATAAAGGTCAAGGAGTATTCAGTTAATGCTAGTGCCCACTTGCCAATTCGACTGTGCAAGATGGGTTTCGACAACATGTACTTGAAAACATCAAAATGAGACGAAACATACACATCAACTGGTTTTATATATTGCTTGAGTTTTGTACAAGAGAAATACAGACATAGACACAATTTTTCAACTTCGCTATATCTAGTTTCTGCATCGTTCAAAACTCTACTAAGATAGTAAATGGGTCTTTCGACTCCATTTTCATCTTCTTGGGCTAACATGCTTCCCAAAGTTTTGTCGGATGCAGCTATGTACAATCTCATACTCCTTTTGCTACAAGGAGGCACCAAAATAGGTGGCTTTGTGAGGTACCCTTTGATTTTGTCGAAGGCTTCTTGTTGCTCTTGCCCCCATTCGAATCCCTCTTTGTTCAGTCGAAGTAAGGGTGAAAAGGCTTGAGCTTTCCCACTTAGGTTAGATATGAATCTCCTTAAGAAATTTATTTTGCCTAGTAGAGATTGCAGTTCCTTCTTATTCGATGGTGCTTTCGCTTCCAGAATTGCCTTCGTCTTGTTCTGGTTGATTTCGATTCCTTTCTTGTGGACAACGAAGCCCAAGAAATCTCCAACTTTCACACAGAATGCACACTTCAAAGGGTTCATCTTGAGACCATGTTCTCTCATTCTTTTGAATGACTGTCGAAGGTGGTCTATATGATTCTTCCTGGAAACAGATTTTATAACAATGTCATCAATATATACTTGCATAAAAGTGTTAATAAAATCATGGAAGATAGAATTCATTGCTCGCTGGTATGTTGCCCCAGCGTTCTTTAGGCCAAAAGGCATCACTACCCATTCGTAAGTGCCTAAAGCCCCAGGGCATCGAAAAGCTGTTTTCGACACATCCTCTTTAGCAATGAATATTTGATTATATCCTGAATAACCATAGAGCATACTCAGGTATTCATAGCCAGCGGCAGAATCGACTAGCATTTCCGCCACAGGCATAGGATATTCATCTTTGGGTGTAGCAGCATTCAAATCTCTGAAATCTATGCACACCCTCAATGTACCATTTTTCTTAATTACTGGCACAATGTTGGCAATCCATTCGACATACCTCGTAACGCGTATGAATTTGCACTTCAGCAGTCTTTCGACTTCCGTTTTGATCTTCGACGGTACTTATGGAGCGAAGCGTCTTGGACTTTGCTTGATTGGCTTCTTCCCAGGTTTGATTGGCAACTGAAGTTCTACCAATCCTCTATCGAGACCTGGCATTTCGTCGTAATCCCATGCAAAACAGTCCTTGAACTCTTTCAACAATTGGATTACTTCCAACCTAAGTTCTGGGTCAATTTTTGCGCTGATGTAAGTTGGCTTTTTCTCTGACCCTTCGCCCAAGTTGATTTCTTCTAAAGGATCTTGCGCTAACATTTTGATGTTGTTCGCCAAGGGGTCCTTTTCGAAGCCCAAAGGCTCATCGTCATAGATGGCGTCGAGCCTCTGTTCCTGCATTCCTTCTGGCATGATATCAGGAGGTTCTGGATCGAAGTCCTTTCCAGGACATGTAGCAGATAATTGTTGATCATTGGCCTGTGTGGCCATGTACTTTACTTCGGCTTCGAAAGCCGTTATCATCTTTGTTTCGGCTACGTAAGCCGAAATTCGCTTCAATGATTGTGACTCAGTCATTATCACTGAATTCACTTCCCCAACCAGTTGGTTGGATGTCAGTTAACCCACTGAAGTCAATGTGGGACAAGTCTTCTCTGTCCCATTGGAAACCATGCTCAGGGTGCAGGTATAGGGAACAAAAAGTATTTGGCGCTGGCGCCAAGTCGAAGTCAGGTGTTGGACATGGCCCTATGTGAGCAAAGTTTTTGTCGAAGTCTGCCAGCCCCAGGTGATTCACTTCGCCCAGGTAATAGCTTTGGTCCGCCTCTATGTTTTCGACCATCCCATCAGGACGCCATAGCAGTAACCTCTGGTGCATTGATGATGGTACAGCTCCAACACCATGAATCCATTCACGGCCCAACAAAAGATTATAGTTAGGTTTGGCCGATATGACCATAAACATCGTTGGTCGAAGGATAGATCCCACCTTGATATCCAGTTGGATCACTCCCATAGTGGTCCCTATGCCGCCTTCATAGTTCGACAGGACCATGTTGTGAGGCTTGATGTCCTCATCACTTTTGCCTATTTTCCTTAGCATAAAGTGAGGAATAATGTTGATGGTTGCCCCACAATCCACCAAGATTTTATTTACTGTGGTTTCTTCGAGTTTAGCCCTTATAAATAAAGGCTTGAGGTGATTTTTCATCGCCTCTGTAGATGGTTCGAAGAACCCATTCTACTCTTCAGTAGCGCCATTATCCATTACGAAATAGCACACTGGCCTATGTTTGGCCATTTCTTGCTCCACTTCCCAATCACTTGTTTCGACCTCCACCTGGCGGTTGAACTCTCTGGGCAGCACTGAGACTATATTCACCATGATGTCCAAAGTGTCATCCGACTCAGAACCGTCTTCGTCATCAACTTCACCTTGGTTAGGCCAAACTAGCCTATTGGTAACTGGTTCTCTTTCCAGAGGTTTCCTTTGCTTTCTTTGAGGAACATTTGAACTGGTTTCTGCCTTTGGTTCATTAGCAGCCTCCCTCTCAGCTTTTCGTCGCCTCTGGTATCTCCTCCATTGAGATCGAGACATGGGATTTTTCCCTTTGTAGTTGCTTGACACCTGTGTAACTTTAGGGGCAGCAACCTGAGGCTCTTTCTTTTGTGTTAAAGATGAACCTCTTGGCACATCGAAGGAGTGCCATCTTTCCTCGCTTGGCCTCTTTCGACCAGATAGTTTGTACCATGTATCTACTGGCACATTAGTTGGAGGCCTGAAAGTCATTGGCCTCTTTTCTTGGTTTGAACCTCTTTGGGAGGCTCTTCTGGGATCATGTCGAAGATCAACACTTTCCCTTCTCTTATTTGCTGCTCTTACACCTTGAATATGTTCAGCAGCTTTTTTGTCGAAGATCGAACTGCATCTGGGACACAACATCACCTCTGACTTCTTTTTCTGGCATCTTTGCAGGAAATCTGCCAGATTTTCATTTTCCCGAGGGAAAGCAGTTTTGTTAGCTTGTTCTTGCCTCATGGCCTCCTCTGATGCTTTTGGTTCAGAGACTTCGACCATGTTGACATTCATGGTATCTTTGTTGGCAAGAGTCAACTGCTTCATTTGAATCTCCAAGTCCTCTGTCTGGCCTTGAACTGCAGCCAAGTGAGAACTGGGTGTTATTCCAGATTTTTGGGCTCCAACTGTCTCCAGCTTTGGGCTTTCGACCGCTTTCTGAACCGCTTCAATTGTCTTTCTGGATAGGTTCCCAGAAAAACTGCCAAATATTGGCATGTTGACATGGTCTTTTGAGACTTCGACCATTGTGATTCCTGGCCTCTTCGACTGGCTTCTGGATGCCTCAATCACGTTCACCTCTGAAGGTTCAGCATAATGGGCTTCAGCCTGCAATGGATTTGAGTCCACAGTCATGGGGGTCTTGTCAGCAAACTTCAACCTCCCTTCTTTGATAGCGTCTTGCACAAGATTCCTGAAAAGAAAACATTGAGACGTTTTATGGCCCAGAAAATTATGATATTTACAAAAGCCTCTCTTCTTTCTTTGATCAAGAGGAGGCACTTTTACCCCTGGGGGTACTATCATTTGGCCATCTTTTACAAGCAAGTCAAAGATCTCATCACATTTTGTAATATCAAAACTATAAGTCTTTTTGGGGAACCTATCGTTGGTCCTTTCTGGACCAGTGGGATTTTTCCCACTTGAGGGGACTAACAGTTTGCAAGAGTATGGTGGCCCTTGTTTTAGTTCCGCTAAATCGACTTCTCCTTCTTCGACAGTTATAGTTTCTTCGAAGGATTCTGGATCTTCGTCATCCATCTCAACATACGCTATCCTCTCTCTCTTATGAGTTTCCGTTGCCTTTGCTTTTTCAGCTTTAAGGCGTTCTACCTGTCGAACTCTATCGGCCAGTTGGGCCATGTCTCTCAGGTATTTAGTGTCTAACTTCTTCCTAATGGAATAATCTAAACCGCCTGCGGCTATTTCGACTAACTCATGTTCTGGCACTTGTGTAAAACATCTTGCTTTGAGCAACCTAAACCTAATTAGATATTCGTCTATAGGTTCAGTGAAACGTCTCTTTACACTGGCCAATTCTTTCAGGCTTATCTTGGTTTGCCCCATATAGAATTGCTCATGGAACAATCTCTCCAACTGGGTCCAATGATGGATCGAATTGGGGGGGAGAGTTGTAAACCAAGTAAAAGCGTTCTTTGTTAAAGAACTTGGGAAGTACTTAATCCTCAGGTTTTCGTTGTTTGAAATATCTCATGCTTCGATCAAGTATCTCGCCACATGTTCGACAGTACATTCTGTCGTGTCCCCAGAGAATTTGGGCAATTTAGGGACTTTACATCTAGGAGGTAAGTCTGTTTGTAACACGTATTCTGACAGTGGGGATGTAAAGTTGGGCCTTCGAAAGCCCATGTTCATCCCATTTTGAGTCATCATCCTTTCGATCATGGTTGCCAGATTATTTTCCAAACCCATGTTTTGGTATTGGATATGCTGAACTACTTCGTCAGCATTTTGGTTTCTGTTAACTAACCTTACCTCTGGGGTTATTACCCTAGGTTCTTCGACAGGTTGCTCCAATCGTGCCCTAAGGTTTTCTTTGACAGGCTGTTGGACTTGGTTGATAGTGGTTTCTTCCTCTAAGAATATACCCTGGTTTCCCCTTATTTGCGCCCTTTGAGGCTGTCGAATAGGTTGGGGTACTCCAAAGAAATCAGCCAAACGCGTCATTTGCGCTGTCATCTGCTGATTCGATTGGGTGGTATTTTGTATTAGAGGGTTCATCACTGTACTTAAAGTTTGTGCCAACATTTGAACTATATCATGGTTGCTTTCGTCCATTTGTTGCCTCAAGACTGCTGTCGAGGCATTTGTAAGGCCATGTGCTACTTGGGACGTTCCTCCTAAGAGTTGGGTCCTATTTCTGTTCGCCATACCTACTCCAGAACCTTGGAGTGGCGAAGAGGCGCTCACTAAAGGGTCTGAAAAAGTGGACGCAACGTTCGTTAGGCTAGCCAAGTCAGAAGTTGGCATGCCATAGAGTGGTTCTCGATTATGACCGCCTGTCATAAATCCTGGGGGAACATAAGGCCTCGTGCCTAAATTTCCCCTTGGTGGGGGAGTTCCCAAAGGCACTCTGGGGCCTGTGAACGGAGGTAATGGCCCCGTTGTTGTGACCGTTACTGCTGGTGTTGAACCAGCGGTTATCGCTTCACTTACGGTCGGGATAACCGTTGATCCCACATTCGTTTGTGGGATTTCGTTATTGTTTGGCGGATTCGCCATTGCTTCTCTTCTTCTGGCAGTATTGGTATTGTTAGGTATATTCTACCACTTCTCAATAACATGCAATACTTCTCGAAAAGATGAGAAAAAAGGTTAAACTTCAAAAATCAACACACGGTCCCACCGGGTGTGCCAATTTGTTTACCGTGGTTATTGGTAAACAACCGCTGATCTTCCAAATGGTTACTTATTTGGTTACTCGCAGGATCGATCAGATTGATCCTAAGACATGGTTGATTTTGGGGTTTTGACTAAGTTTGATAATGGTTAAATGACAAGAAAATAAAGAGGCTTTAAGTAAATTGCATGAAGAAGTGGACTTGATAAAATAAAGGAAGGCTTGAAATAAAGGTTTCGACAGGAAAAGTAAAGAAGAAAGCAAGTAAAGTTTCTGGAAAATAAATGACTTTGATTAATAGAAAGTGGTGTTTCACACATACATTCTCAACAATTCTTTCTCACACGCTGGGTACTCGAATCTATATGAGTGACTTTGTATATAATTGTGAACACACGCGAAAAACTACGTGAACTACTAATATTTATACTAAACATCCCAAGTAACCGTCGGGCAGTTACACTGGTTCGAGATGACTCCACTTGGCACGTTCTCAGCGTTCGACGCTCCAGATCTTTGCACGTTGCACTTGGTAACCGCTGGGAACCGTTTTCCCTCCAAACGCTTGAATTTCAAACCATCCCACTCTGAGCAATCGAACACCTTCATCGAGAGGCATCTTCGACGAGCCACACCTTCGACGTCGAAGGCAACCAAATTCTCTCTTGGAAGAAATCCTCTCAGTACATTGCCATTTTCTGATGGGCATTTCGACAGATCCAGCTGGTCGAAAACATCGAAAACATCTTTCAGCTTTAATGGCTGAATATTAATAAAAACAAGGGTGTCGAATTTAGGAGCCAACAGATTGCCCCCCAAGAATGCCTTATTTCGACTCTGAAAAGAAAAAGGCATTCTTTGAAATTTCATTCGACACATGTCTTTTCATTCTTAGTCACAAATTAAATTGTGCACTTTTTGTCTTCTACCAACCACTGACAATCCCAAGGAAAAACCATCATTTCATCCGTACCTAAGACGTCACCTCAGTACGGCGTGCAGCATGCCAAACGTCTTTTCACAAATTATCATCATGACAATTCCCAAAAACGAGGGCGCACGCTGCACCCTTTCATTTCTGCAGAACGGCTACATCAACAGGGAGACGCCACGTGTCCCACTATCTTCTGCAACATTAAATGGCATTAAATGTCCTCGAATTTGGGGATTTCCCCAACTACTATAAATAGCGCCAAGTACCCATTGTGGGACTTTTTCACGCTACCTTGCCTTCAGACATTCCTTATTGCATACAAACCTCTGCAGACTTTACAAACCACCTGTTCTTCACTTCATCTTCAACCTTAACATCAACAATGGCGTCCGGTTCTTCCACCGCTCCTAGTTCTAACATCCCCTCTGGAAATGTTAGACCCAAGATTTTCTCCACTGCTCCCGTAGTTACTCCCACAGGCCAACGAAGGGTCCCTGAGCCCCTAGACATTGTTGTACGTGACGCTTATTCACGCCAACTCATGATTCCGGTTGGATACTCCAACCAAATCTTTGCCATGTCTGGCCCGCTATACCCAAGCATTGCTGAAGCCATGAAGATCAAAAGCTACTTTCCAGTGCTTGAAAAACTCAAACCGGTTGGATGCTCTAAGAAAGATGCAGAGGATAATGAAGATCCTACTAAGGAGAAAATCGACCTTCGTTTCTTCAATAGAGGTGTTAGGGCTTTCAGGTCTAGCCCTAGCCTCACTCCTGACTATAGTGCTTGGTTGGAAAAAATGGAGAAAAGCCAGGCTTCGATCTGGAAAGACATGGGGATATTCGACCTGGTTATGTTGTCGAAGACGGGTCTTAACTATTCCCCAGAAATGTTGATAGCTTCCTTACTCTTCTGGGATTACACCCATTTCACCTTCCACCTTCCCTGTGGAATGCTGACTCCCACGCTGTTCGACGTGGCCGCCATCACTGGCCTTCGACCCACTGGGGACTACTTCGACCCAGAGGAAATGTCGGAGGATCAGATTGGATTCTCTGCCACAAAACCAACCTACACCACCTACATCAATCACTACCACGATAAGTCGACGGACGCTGTGTCGGATGTAGAGCATATCGCGTTTCTAGCCTTATGGCTGTCACGCTTTGTGTTTTGCACCAAGTCTTTACAGGTGACCAAGAAGATGGTCACTCTCGCCACCCAACTCCACCATGGCCAAAATATCTGTTTGGCAGAATTGATTTTGGCGAATCTGTACGAGTCGATTAGCAGCGGAGCGACTCTTTTGAAGATCATCGAGAACAGAGCCATTCTGCTGCTTGCTGGACCTTTCTGGCTGCTTCAGCTGTGGCTCAATGCCACCTTCGAGTCTTTTTTACCTCAGAAGACTTAAATAAATGATCAGGCTCCGGAAATAGCAAATAGGTGCATCGAAGGCACCAGATTGGCTCTGCTGACCCCAACGGAAGATGGGCTGGAGCTTCAACAAACTTTTACAAACTTCGTCTTGATGTTTGCAAAAAGGAAAGAGTTTGCTTCGACCATGGCTCCCTTTGCTCGACGAAAGGTTGGTCCAGAGTGGTTCACAAGGCCACATCCTAAGTCATCAAGTGGTCCTCAGGTCGAAGAACATACAACAGTGTGGGAAGCATTTCTCACACCAAGAATAATGCCCCTGCGATTCAAGAGCTCTAAGACTCACTTGAGCCTGATCGCGTATCAACCAAACTTGGTGTCTCGCCAGTTTGGTATCATTCAAACACTTCCTTCTCCTATTTTTCCCAGGGAGAAGTCTATGTTATACTTTTGCAACGACTACACTGAAGACGCTGCCACTAAGCATATCGGCAGGTATGCTGGTCGAACAGTTCTTTCGTTGTTTGACTATCAGCTTAACTTTCTCTGCTCACCATCCTTCGAAGAGTGGTGGAAAAGTTACTACGCTGAGGAGTTTTTCAACGAGAAGGACTTCGTGGACGAACTTCAGAAGTCTTTTGTTCTTGTCTTGGACAAAATAAAGAAATGTAAGTTCATCCTTCCAAATTACTTTGTCTTTCCATTTCGACTGGTAGCCTGTTAATTATTTTGTCTACTTTCAGTTGTTCGAAAGCCGGCAGCCAAGAAGGCTGCAGAAGGCCATCAGGGAGGAGGCCCCTTGACAAAACCTCCACCACCGGCGAAAACTATAGCGCCGGCGAAGACCACAACAAACCAACAGGGGGAAGGTCCTTCGAAAAAGCCTTCTGCACCGGTAACCAGACTTTTATTATTTTCTTCTGGTTATAACATTCTGACTTTCGATGTAACTTCTAAATCGAACTCCAATTGGTTTTTAGGCACCTTCACCCAAGAAACGACCAGCACTGACGGTCGAATCTGGGAGTGACGAAGAAGACGATTCTCCCCCTGCTCCTCTTAAAAGGCGAAAGTTGAAGAAGGACGTTCCTCCTCCTGAGACTCGAACAATCAGAATAAAGGTTGCTGGGAGAAAGCCCAGGCCACCTCCAGTAATTATTGAAGAGCCAACGGAGGAGGAACTAAATGTTCTTCTCAATAAACCTGTCGAAAGCGACAATTCTAGCCATGGGGCTGAAGCTCCCCTGTAGGTAATCTCTTTGACCCTTTTTTAACTCAGGTGTCGATACCCACGTTCGATTATGTCTCTTTCTAACTTAGAAGATGCTTCTTCTTCTTTTTCCAAGAAACCACTGAAAGCTCAACGCCAAGGACTTCTGAAACATTGGACTCTGCTGAACTCAGCAGGCCACAAGAGAAAGACTTGGCGAACGATGAAGCCAATGCTGAAACGAATGAAGCCAATGCTGAGACAGAAGAACAACGAACAGAAGATCCACAACCAGAAGAGCAACAACCAAGAGAGATTCAAGTGGTTGATCTGTCGGAGGAACATCGTGACGAAGGGGATCACGGTGACGCTGGCGAAGGGGGTCATGGTGACGCTGGTACTGCCGAAGTCCAAGTCGAAGAGAGTCAAGTCGAGGCAAATGCTACTCAACAGCCTCAACCCCAAGACAACGCTGCTGCAAAGGTTGTCACCTTAACAAAGCATAGGTCGAAAGAAGACTTAGAACTCTTGAAGCAAACTGATCCTGTTGGCTATCTGAATGCCATCATCGAGAGCAAGGGAAGTTCGTCTGATATTAGTCAGGAGGCTTCTACTCTGTCGGGGAAGTCCACTGAAACTTCTCCTCTCGATGAGGCTTTGACGAAGGTTAAGGCTCAGTTCTTCAAGAAGGATTTGATGAAAGCTTTGGAGGGGGACCCTACTGCTCCATCATATTTAGGGGCTGTTTTGAATGCCGTAGACTTGCTAGCTGTGCCTCCGGAGGTTTCAGGCTTTATCATGGAGTTACACTCCATTATTGATCAAGTCTCAGCAGATTATCGGCGACAAAGGGGCTTTAATAGCCAGCTTGAAGTGTTATATGGCAAAATCTCTTCTGCATGGACTGCTGTAGCAGAGACGACTTCTCGAATTGCGGAGTTGTCGAAGCAAAAGGCATCTAAACAAGAAGAAGTTGATGCCATAGATCGAGAGAATGCTTCCATAAAGGCGCAAATCGAAGAACTAGAGGCCAAGATGAATGCCAATACTAAGCGCAAGGAGGAACTTCTCTCGACTGTTCCAGACACCGAAAGTCAAGCTGAAATCACACAAGGCCTAGAATTTGCTGAGAAAGCTCAAGCCTTCGATGATCAAATTGCCAAGCTTGCCCAGGCAAATGCCTTGTGCAACAAAAGATTGGAGTTGCAGCAAGCTAAATACCTTTGACTCAAGGATTCCATCCCCTTCTGATTGATTCATCCCTTTAACCATATATTGTAATATGTATTCGACAATATTGCCATTTTGGCTAATTTATAAAATTTTCCATTTTGGCTTATTTATGGTTAATTTAGTCGTTACTTGTTATTTATTTTTATCTCTTGGAGTATAGGTTTATACTTTTTCAAATATTTATCATTTACTCTCAAGAGCCTTTTATCTTCACCTAACTCTTCGACTTCATAAGCTCCACCAGAAAAAGTTTGGATAATTCTGAATGGTCCTTCCCATTTGGGTGACCATTTTCCCAAGCTTCGATCCCTTCGATCCATGGGAAGAATCTCCTTCCAAACTAATTCTCCAGGCGATAATACCTTAGGTTTCACCTTTTTATTGTAAGAGTCTTCTACTCTTTTCTTCTGAAGCCTTAGTAGGTCAAGAGCGCGCAATCTTTCTTCGTCTAAATCTACTAGTTCGTCTAACATCATATCCCAATAAACTTCAGAGGGAATATCATGGTGTCTCTGAACCCTTGCAGATTGAAGACAAATTTCTACTGGCAACACTGCGTCATGACCAAAGGTTAGCCTATATGGTGTTGTACCTATGGCTTCTTTTGGGGACGTTCGACAAGCCCACAAGATCTGGTCTAACGTCTTATGCCAATTTTTTGGCTTCTTCCCACCATGCTTTTTTATCAAGCCAATCACTACTTTGTTCGCTGCTTCGACTTGACCATTTGCCTGTGCATAATAAGGCGTTGATGTTAGGAGTTTGAAGCCTGTTTCTTGAGTGAATTCCTGCATCTTTCGACCGGTGAACACTGATCCTTGATCAGTAGTTATAGTCTCAGGGATTCCATATCTAAAGATAATGTTCTTTTGAATAAATTCAATGACATTTTCTTGGTCAACATTGACTAAAGGAATAGCTTCGATCCACTTAGTAAAATAATCAATGCCTACCAATATATACTTCTGGCTCTTTGATGATGCTGGTCGAATCTCTCCAATAAGGTCCAACGCCCATCCTCTAAAAGGCCAAGGTTTCACTATCGAGTGAAGTTCGCTTGCTGGTACATGCTGGATGCCTGTATGGACTTGACATTCTTGGCAACCTTTGGCGAACTCGACACAATCTTTCAACATGGTGGGCCAGTATAGTCCTTGTCGAAACAACAACCATTTCATCTTATGGCCTACTTGGTGAGCCCCACATGCTCCAGCGTGCGTAGTCAAAAGGGCTATGTATGCTTCAGTTTCACTTAAGCATTTTAGCAATACCCCTTCATGCGTCTTTTTAAATAACTCATTACCCATGAGTACGTAACTTAACGCCCTATATTTTGTTTTTCGTTCTGTCGAAGCTACTGGATTTTGAAGATAATCCACAATGGGTTTTCTCCAATCTTGCTCTGACAAATTGTCTATGAACGAAATTTCAAAGTTGCTTTGATCAGCATACCCTAGTCTTGTTGATTCCAAGTCTGTTGGTGACAAACAAGTTCCTTTTATCTTTTCTCGAACTTCGATTGCTCTTTGTAATCTCGTTTTTGAAATTTTGTACCCAGATGCAATTTGTGCCAAATCGTTGGCTATCTGATTTTCCAATCTGGGTATGTGTCGAATATTGACCATTTCAAATTTTTTCAATAAACGATTTGCTATCACAAAGTACATAATGAGATTTTCTCTTATGCATTTATATTCTTTTGTGACTTGCTTAATGACTAACTCTGAGTCTCCCATTATTTCGACTCGAGTTGCCCCCAATTCCAACAATATCTCAAGGCCAGTAATTAGAGCTTCATACTCAGCCTCATTGTTCGAACAAGAACCTGATATCTTGTACTTGAATGTTGTTGGAATTTTCTCTGGAGAAATAATCAAGACTCCTACTCCTGTTCCATCTTTATGGCTGGAACCATCGAAGTAGAATTTCCAAGGTTCTATCTCCACATAATTAATACTCTCAACTTGAATTGAGTGGTCGACTATAAAGTCTGCAACCACTTGTCCTTTTACTACCTTAAGAGGCATAAAGGTCAAGGAGTATTCAGTTAATGCTAGTGCCCACTTGCCAATTCGACTGTGCAAGATGGGTTTCGACAACATGTACTTGAAAACATCAAAATGAGACGAAACATACACATCAACTGGTTTTATATATTGCTTGAGTTTTGTACAAGAGAAATACAAACATAGACACAATTTTTCAACTTCGCTATATCTAGTTTCTGCATCGTTCAAAACTCTACTAAGATAGTAAATGGGTCTTTCGACTCCATTTTCATCTTCTTGGGCTAACATGCTTCCCAAAGTTTTGTCGGATGCAGCTATGTACAATCTCATACTCCTTTTGCTACAAGGAGGCACCAAAATAGGTGGCTTTGTGAGGTACCCTTTGATTTTGTCGAAGGCTTCTTGTTGCTCTTGCCCCCATTCAAATCCCTCTTTGTTTAGTCGAAGTAAGGGTGAAAAGGCTTGAGCTTTCCCACTTAGGTTAGATATGAATCTCCTTAAGAAATTTATTTTGCCTAGCAGAGATTGCAGTTCCTTCTTATTCGATGGCGCTTTCGCTTCCAGAATTGCCTTCGTCTTGTTCTGGTTGATTTCGATTCCTTTCTTGTGGACAACGAAGCCCAAGAAATCTCCAGATTTCACACAGAATGCACACTTCAAAGGGTTCATCTTGAGACCATGTTCTCTCATTATTTCGAATGATTGTCGAAGGTGGTCTATATGATTCTTCCTGGAAACAGATTTTATAACAATGTCATCAATATATACTTGCATAAAAGTGTTAATAAAATCATGGAAGATAGAATTCATTGCTCGCTGGTATGTTGCCCCAGCGTTCTTTAGGCCAAAAGGCATCACTACCCATTCGTAAGTGCCTAAAGCCCCAGGGCATCGAAAAGCTGTTTTCGACACATCCTCTTCAGCAATGAATATTTGATTATATCCTGAATAACCATCGAGCATACTCAGGTATTCATAGCCAGCGGCAGAATCGACTAGTATTTCCGCCACAGGCATAGGATATTCATCTTTGGGTGTAGCAGCATTCAAATCTCTGAAATCTATGCACACCCTCAATGTACCATTTTTCTTAATTACTGGCACAATGTTGGAAATCCATTCGACATACCTTGTAACGCGTATGAATTTGCACTTCAGCAGTCTTTCGACTTCCGTTTTGATCTTCGACAGTATTTATGGAGCGAAACGTCTTGGACTTTGCTTGATTGGCTTCTTCCCAGGTTTGATTGGCAACTGAAGTTCTACCAATCCTCTGTCGAGACTTGGCATTTCTTCGTAATCCCATGCAAAACAGTCCTTGAACTCTTTCAACAATTGGATTACTTCCAACCTAAGTTCTGGGTCAATTTTTGCACTGATGTAAGTTGGCTTTTTCTCTGACCCTTCGCCCAAGTTGATTTCTTCTAAAGGATCTTGCGTTAACATTTTGATGTTGTTCGCCAAGGGGTCCTTTTCGAAGCCCAAAGGCTCATCGTCATAGATGGCGTCGAGCCTCTGTTCCTGCATTCCTTTTGGCATGATATCAGGAGGTTCTGGATCGAAGTCCTTTCCAGGACCTGTAGCAGATAACTGTTGATCATTGGCCTGTGTGGCCATGTACTTTACTTCGGCTTCGAGAGCCGTTATCATCTTTGTTTCGGCTACATAAGCCGAAATTCGCTTCAATGATTGTGACTCAGTCATTATCACTGAATTCACTTCCCCAACCAGTTGGTTGGATGTTAGTTAACCCACTGAAGTCAATGTGGGACAAGTCTTCTCTGTCCCATTGGAAACCATGCTCAGGGTGCAGGTATAGGGAACAAAAAGTATTTGGCGCTGGCGCCAAGTCGAAGTCAGGTGTTGGACATGGCCCTATGTGAGCCAAGTTTTTGTCGAAGTTTACCAGCCCCAGGTGATTCACTTCGCCCAGGTAATAGCTTTGGTCCGCCTCTATGTTTTCGACCATCCCATCAGGACGCCATAGCAGCAACCTCTGGTGCATTGATGATGGTACAACTCCAACACCATGAATCCATTCACGGCCCAACAAAAGATTATAGTTAGGTTTGGCTGATATGACCATAAACATCGTTGGTCGAAGGATAGATCCCACCTTGATATCCAGTTGGATCACTCCCATAGTGGTCCCTATGCCGCCTTCATAGTTCGACAGGACCATGTTGCGAGGCTTGATGTCCTCATCACTTTTTCCTATTTTCCTTAGCATAAAGTGAGGAATAATGTTGATGGTTGCCCCACAATCCACCAAGATTTTATTTACTGTGGTTTCTTCGAGTTTAGCCCTTATAAATAAAGGCTTGAGGTGATTTTTCATCGCCTCTGTAGGTGGTTCGAAGAACCCATTCTGCTCTTCAGTAGCGCCATTATCCATTACGAAATAGCACACTGGCCTATGTTTGGCCATTTCTTGCTCCACTTCCCAATCACTTGTTTCAACCTCCACCTGGCGGTTGAACTCTCTGGGCAGCACTAAGACTATATTCACCATGATGTCCAAAGTGTCATCCGACTCAGAACCGTCTTCGTCATCAACTTCACCTTGGTTAGGCCAAACTAGCCTATTGGTAACTGGTTCTCTTTCCAGAGGTTTCCTTTGCTTTCTTTGAGGAACATTTGAACTGGTTTCTGCCTTTGGTTCATTAGCAGCCTCCCTCTCAGCTTTTCGTCGCCTCTGGTATCTCCTCCATTGAGATCGAGACATGGGATTTTTCCCTTTGTAGTTGCTTGACACCTGTGTAACTGTAGGGGCAGCAACCTGAGGCTCTTTCTTTTGTGTTAAAGATGAACCTCTTGGCACATCGAAGGAGTGCCATCTTTCCTCGCTTGGCCTCTTTCGACCAGATGTTTTGTACCATGTATCTACTGGCACATTAGTTGGAGGCCTGAAAGTCATTGGCCTCTTTTCTTGGTTTGAACCTCTTTGGGAGGCTCTTCTGGGATCATGTCGAAGATCAACACTTTCCCTTCTCTTATTTGCTGCTCTTACACCTTGAATATGTTCAGCAGCTTTTTTGTCGAAGATCGAACTGCATCTGGGACACAGCATCACCTCTGACTTCTTTTTCTGGCATCTTTGCAGGAAATCTGCCAGATTTTCATTTTCCCGAGGGAAAGCAGTTTTGTTAGCTTGTTCTTGCCTCATGGCCTCCTCTGATGCTTTTGGTTCAGAGACTTCGACCATGTTGACATTCATGGTATCTTTGTTGGCAAGAGTCAACTGCTTCATTTGAATCTCCAAGTCCTCTGTCTAGCCTTGAACTGCAGCCAAGTGAGAACTGGGTGTTGTTCCAGATTTTTGGGCTCCAACTGTCTCCAGCTTTGGGCTTTCGACCGCTTTCTGAACCGCTTCAATTGTCTTTCTGGATAGGTTCCCAGAAAAACTGCCAAAGATTGGCATGTTGACATGGTCTTTTGAGACTTCGACCATTGTGATTCCTGGCCTCTTCGACTGGCTTCTGGATGCCTCAATCACGTTCACCTCTGAAGGTTCAGCATAATGGGCTTCAGCCTGCAACGGATTTGAGTCCACAGTCATGGGGGTCTTGTCAGCAAACTTCAACCTCCCTTCTTCGATAGCGTCTTGCACAAGATTCCTGAAAAGAAAACATTGAGACGTTTTATGGCCCAGAAAATTATGATATTTACAAAAGCCTCTCTTCTTTCTTTGATCAAGAGGAGGCACTTTTACCCCTGGGGGTACTATCATTTGGCCATCTTTTACAAGCAAGTCAAAGATCTCATCACATTTTGTAATATCAAAACTATAAGTCTTTTTGGGGAACCTATCGTTGGTCCTTTCTGGACCAGTGGGATTTTTCCCACTTAAGGGGACTAACAGTTTGCAAGAGTATGGTGGCCCTTGTTTTAGTTCCGTTAAATCGACTTCTCCTTCTTCGACAGTTATAGTTTCGTAGAAGGATTCTGGATCTTCGTCATCCATCTCAACATACGCTATCCTCTCTCTCTTATGAGTTTTCGTTGCCTTTGCTTTTTCAGCTTTAAGGCGTTCTACCTGTCGAACTCTATCGGCCAGTTGGGCCATGTCTCTCAGGTATTGAGTGTCTAACTTCTTCCTAATGGAATAATCTAAACCGCCTGCGGCTATTTCGACTAACTCATGTTCTGGCACTTGTGTAAAACATCTTGCTTTGAGCAACCTAAACCTATTTAGATATTCGTCTATAGGTTCAGTGAAACGTCTCTTTACACTGGCCAATTCTTTCAGGCTTATCTTGGTTTGCCCCATATAGAATTGCTCATGGAACAATCTCTCCAACTGGGTCCAATGATGGATCGAATTGGGGGGGGAGAGTTGTAAACCAAGTAAAAGCGTTCTTTGTTAAAGAACTTGGGAAGTACTTAATCCTCAGGTTTTCGTTGTTTGAAATATCTCCTGCTTCGATCAAGTATCTTGCCACATGTTCGATAGTAGATTATGTCGTGTCCCCAGAGAATTTAGTGAATTTAGGGACTTTACATCTAGGAGGTAAGTCTGTTTGTAACAAGTATTCTGACAGTGGGGATGTAAAGTTGGGCCTTCGAAAGCCCATGTTCATCCCATTTTGAGTCATGATCCTTTCGATCATGGTTGCCAGATTATTTTCCAAACCCATGTTTTGGTATTGGATATGCTGAACTACTTCGTCAGCATTTTGGTTTCTGTTAACTAACCTTACCTCTGGGGTTATTACCCTAGGTTCTTCGACAGGTTGCTCCAATCGTGCCCTAAGGTTTTCTTCGACAGGCTGTTGGACTTGGTTGATAGTGGTTTCTTCCTCTAAGAATATACCCTGGTTTCCCCTTATTTGCGCCCTTTGGGGCCGTCGAATAGGTTGGGGTACTCCAAAGAAATCAGCCAAACGCGTCATTTGCGCTGTCATCTGCTGATTCGATTGGGTGGTATTTTGTATTAGAGGGTTCAACATTGTACTTAAAGTTTGTGCCAACATTTGAACCATATCATGGTTGCTTTCGTCCATTTGTTGCCTCAAGACTGCTGTCGAGGCATTTGTAAGGCCATGTGCTACTTGGAACGTTCCTCCTAAGAGTTGGGTCCTATTTCTGTTCGCCATACCTACTCCAGAACATTGGAGTGGGGAAGAGGCGCTCACTAAAGGGTCTGAAAAAGTGGACGCAGCGTTCGTTAGGCTAGCCAAGTCAGAAGTTGGCATGCCATAGAGTGGTTCTCGATTATGACCGCCTGTCATAAATCCTGGGGGAACATAAGGCCTCGTGCCTAAATTTCCCCTTGGAGGGGGAGTTCCCAAAGGCACTCTGGGGCCTGTGAACGGAGGTAATGGCCCCGTTGTTGTGACCGTTACTGCTGGTGTTGAACCAGCGGTTATCGCTTCACTTACGGTCGGGATAACCGTTGATCCCACATTCGTTTGTGGGATTTCGTTATTGTTTGGCGGATTCGCCATTGCTTCTCTTCTTCTGGAAGTATTGGTATTGTTAGTGTATATTCTACCACTTCTCAATAACATGCAATACTTCTCGAAAAGATGAGAAAAAAGGTTAAACTTCAAAAATCAACACACGGTCCCACCGGGTGTGCCAATTTGTTTACCGTGGTTATTGGTAAACAACCGCTGATCTTCCAAATGGTTACTTATTTGGTTACTCGCAGGATCGATCAGATTGATCCTAAGACATGATTGATTTTGGGGTTTTGACTAAGTTTGATAATGGTTAAATGACAAGAAAATAAAGAGGCTTTAAGTAAATTGCATGAAGAAGTGGACTTGATAAAATAAAGGAAGGCTTGAAATAAAGGTTTCGACAGGAAAAGTAAAGAAGAAAGCAAGTAAAGTTTTTGGAAAATAAATGACTTTGATTAATAGAAAGTGGTGTTTCACACATATATTCTCAACAATTCTTTCTCACACGCTGGGTACTCGAATCTATATGAGTGACTTTGTATATAATTGTGAACACACGCGAAAAACTGCGTGAACTACTAATATTTATACTAAACATCCCAAGTAACCGTCGGACAGTTACACTGGTTCGAGATGACTCCACTTGGCACGTTCTCAGCGTTCGACGCTCCAGATCTTTGCATGTTGCACTTGGTAACCGCTGGGAACCGTTTTCCCTCCAAACGCTTGAATTTCAAACCATCCCACTCTGAGCAATCGAACACCTTCGTCGAGAGGCATCTTCGACGAGCCACACCTTCGACGTCAAAGGCAACCAAATTCTCTCTTGGAAGAAATCCTCTCAGTACATTGCCATTTTCTGATGGGCATTTCGACAGATCCAGCTGGTCGAAAACATCGAAAACATCTTTCAGCTTTAATGGCTGAATATTAATAAAAACAAGGGTGTCGAATTTAGGAGCCAACACCTCGCTGAATTAAAACAGGCACCACCTTACTCCTGCAAATTATTAGTTCCCACAAAAGGGAAAGAGATTGTTGAAAATGAGAAAAGTGACAAATTCCCAAAGAAGGTTTATACCTTTGATGTCACTAAATGTGACGAGATTTTTGATTTAATTGTCAAAGATGGCCAACTCATTGTGCCATCAAATGTCAAAATACCTCCTTTAGACCAAATAAAGAAGAGAGGATTTTGCAAATATCATAGTTTCCTAGGCCACAAAACCTTACAGTGTTTTCTTTTCAGGGACCTAATCCAGAATGCAATCAAAGACGGCAGACTGAAGTTTGCTGATAAGGCAAAGATGAAAGTGGACGAAGATCCCTTGGACGTCACAGACACCAACTACTCCGAGCCCGCATGCATTGGAGAGATTAACATGGTGGAAGCTGACCAAAGTGATGTCCCAACAGGAGAGAAAGATACTGAAAACGAAAGTTGGGTGATGGTCGAAGTCGATAAGGAGGTCACTGAAGACATCCAGAAGATACCAGAGACTTCGATTGAAGCAGCACCTGTAGCTGTTGCAAAAGAAACCCAGGCTACTGAAGGCCAGGAAAATCAAAACCAAGAACTAACACAGGTAACTGAAGGCCTGAGGCTGGAATTGGAGAAAGTCCAAATCACGAAGCCAACTTCCCCTCAGAAGGAAATATGGGACACTCTAGGGGAACCCAGTGGAAAATTTGACTATTTGGTCAAATATTCTGCCCTAGAGAGTTCGAAGGTCCACATTGAAGATATAAAACCCACAGGATGGGGAAATGATGAAGCTGAAGGGGAGGATGTTGAGGTAAACATGGTGGACATGGAAAGACCTCACTCTGAGATGGAGGAGGTAGAAAAATACTTAGAGAAAGAGAAGTATAGAATGGAGGATAATCACGCTGGAGATGCTAGTCTCAAGGATTACCTCATGGCATGCCACAAAGGAGATACAGGCATGATACTGTGCCCTAGGTGCAGCATCCTTTGCAATCAGAGAATCGCTGCGAATTTCGAGAGGGTACAGAAGGCTCGGACTGGCAACAATTGGCGCCAGGATAACCAGCTTTCCAGGTGTTATCCCAAGGCTGGAGAAAGTTTGATGGAATTTGTGTTTCGCTGCTACAAAGGGGCAACCAAGTGCTTGGTTTGCCCAAGGTGTTCTGCTGTGTATGACCAAAGCATGGCTAGAGCCTTCGAAACGATTCCTTTCGCCCCTTGCTGGAACCATCAAGAAACTGTCCAGATGGGCCCACGTTTCGACAGCAGACACAAACAACGAAGGCCTGATAGCCCTCACCCCAAGACTGCTCGAAGAGTGACTTTCAAACTCCCTGCTGAAGTGCCAACCGACAGATGGTTACAGGTCAGAAATGACAAAGGCAAAGACAGATGGAGAAACACCGAACGAAATGCACACCATGCTATGACGTACAGAAGGCAATACATAGCAAAAAGGGAAGAGGTGAGATTAGAAAACTACAAAGGAAGGAACCCCATGTCGAGATCCCAGTGGCGCAGGCAACAAAGGATTCGAAAGGCTGAGAGGGAAGCTGTGGCAAACAAAGGGGTCACTTCAACAAAGAACCAAGGTGAATCTAGCACCAACAAACCAAAAAATCAAACTGAAGACAAACCTCCAGTTAATAGGAGGCTTTTCTCTGAAGTACAACTGGATGAACCAAAGGAATACACTCCAGGCCCAGAAGAAGACGAAGATATGATAACAGATAACTTCGAATCGGAGGGGGAGTCTTCATTCAACCTAAATTGTAACGTGGTGTCTGTGCTTCCCTGTGAATTTGGGCAGGAAACCAAAATTGATGAGTATGAGGAAAAAGATACCACAGATTTGATGAAACATAGGCCTGTGTGCTACTATGTGATGGACAATAGGGCTGTCGAGGAGCAAAATGCGTTCTTCGAACGTCCAGAACCTGCTATGAAGAACCATCTTAAGCCACTATTTATTCGGGCAAAAGTTGGTGCCCATGGTGTGAACAAGGTTCTAGTGGATGGGGGTGCTGCAGTCAATTTGATACCCCACTTCATGCTGAAAAGATTAGAGATCCGCGAAGGAGACATCAAGCCCCATAATATGGTTCTGTCCAATTATGAGGGGAAAGTGGGCAAAACACTGGGAGTGGTCCAGTTGGAATTGACAATAGGCTCAAGCTGTAGGCCCACCATGTTTATGGTGATCGAAGCCAAGGCCAACTATAACTTATTGCTGGGAAGGGAGTGGATCCATGGCGTAGGAGCAGTTCCTTCGTCAATGCATCAGCGACTAGTTCTATGGAGAGATGATGGGATCGTGGAAAACATCGAAGCAGACCAGAGTTACTTTATGTCAACAGTCAACTTAGTTGACAAGAGGGATTATGATAAAAATCTGGCAAAGATTGCTCTGTGTGTTCCAAATGACGAGATTAACGAAACCAGAAACGCCCACTACTACATGACCCTTCGCCATGATGACCTTTACTGGGATAGAACAATAATCAGTGAAGAAGAGGGAGTCGAAAGCACTATACAAAAACGGCTAGCGGGCTGGGACTTCGACAACCTTATCCATGACTGAGTCCACCTTTTTCGAAAGGATTTCGGCCTATATGGCTGAGAACGAATCAAAAGCGGCCTTAGAGGCTGAAATAAATTAATTAACTGTAAAGATGAACGAAGTAAGTGGGGATGGCTCGAAATGCTCACCCTTCAAAGAATTTGAGATGGATCAAAGGTTGGATGCCATCTACGATAAAGAACCCTTAGGCTTCGAAAGGGACCCCATAGACTCATGTGCCAAAATGTTGGCACAGGATCCACTCGAAGAAGTCAACTTAGGGGATGAAAAAACAAAAAGAATAACCTACATAAGTGCAAAACTTAGCCCAGGTCTCAAGAAGGAGGTAATCGAAGTCCTCAAGAAAAACAAAGATTGCTTCGCATGGGATTAAGACGAGATGCCTGGTTTAAAGAGGGAAGTGGTCGAACACAGACTGCCAATCAAAGATGGCAAGAAGCCCATCAAACAAACTCCCAGAAGATTCGCACCAGCGGTTCTCACAAAGATTAAAGCTGAGATCGAAAGGTTGCTGCGTTGCAAATTCATCAGAACAACAAGGTACGTCGAATGGTTAGCAAATATAGTACCTGCTATTAAGAAAAATGGTTCTTTAAGAATTTGCATAGATTTTAGGGATTTAAACACTGCAACCCCTAAAGATGAATATTCCATGTCTGTGGCAGAAATGCTAGTAGACTCTGCTGCAGGGTTCGAATACTTGAGTATGTTAGATGGATATTCAGGGTATAATCAGATTTTCATTGCTGAAGAAGATGTTGCAAAGACAGCATTTCGTTGCCCAGGAGCCTTAGGCACCTATGAATGGGTGGTGATGCCTTTTGGTTTAAAGAACGCTGGGGCAACTTATCAAAGGGCAATGAATTCAATTTTTCATGATTTCATTGAAACCTTCATGCAGGTGTATATTGATGATATAGTCATCAAATCTATATCTGCAGAAACACATTTGCATCATTTGAGCCAATCATTCAAGCGAATGAGAAAACATGGCTTAAAGATGAATCCCCTTAAATGTGCATTTTTTGTGCAGGCTGGAGATTTTCTTGGTTTTGTGGTTCACAAGAAAGAGATTGAGATCAACCAGAACAAAACCAAAGCCATAATGGAGACGAAAGCACCTACGTCAAAAAGGGAGTTGCAATCTCTGCTAGGGAAAATTAACTTCCTCAGAAGATTCATTTCGAACCTGAGTGGAAGAACCCAGGCTTTCTCTCCGTTACTTCGTCTAAAGCAAGGCCAAGCCTTCGAATGGAACGAAGCCCACCAGGAGGCATTTAACAGGATAAAATGATACCTCTCTCAGCCTCCTATTTTGTCTCCACCTTCATGGGGGAAGCCCATGAGATTGTACATATCTGCCTCTGAAGTTAGTATAGGTAGTATGTTAGCACAAGAAGATAGCAATGGTATCGAAAGAGCCATATACTATTTAAGTAGAGTACTAAATGATGCAGAGACCAGATATAGCAATTTAGAAAAGCTATGTCTCTGTTTGTATTTCTCTTATATGAAACTCAAGTATTATATAAAGCATGTTGATGTTTATGTTTCATCTCATTTCGATGTCATTAAACACATGCTTTCAAAACCAATAATGCATAGCAGAGTTGGTAAATGGGCTTTAGCCTTAACAGAATATTCTTTGACTTTCATGCCTTTAAAAGCTGTGAAAGGTCAAGTGATTTCTGACTTCATTGTGGACCATTCATTGGTTGAGCAGACTGTCATGAGTTACGTCGAAATACAACCATGGAAATTGTACTTTGATGGTTCAACCCACAGGAATGGAAGTGGTGTTGGAGTCCTTCTAATTTCTCCTAAAGGAATTCCAACAAAATTCAAGTATAAATTAGATGGTCCTCGTTGCTCGAATAACGAAGCTGAGTATGAAGCGCTCATTGTTGGCCTTGAAGCTTTGTTGGAATTGGGGGCAACTAGAGTCGAAATTAAAGGAGACTCAGAATTAGTGGTCAAACAAATTACAAAGGAATATAAATGCATAGAAGAAAACTTGATGATATACTTCGTCATAGTCAATAGGCTACTAAGGAAATTTGAATACATGGATATTCAACACATACCAAGAATGGAGAACCAAGAAGCAAATGACCTAGCACAGTTGGCTTCGGGTTATAAAGTTTCCACCAGGAACTTTAAGGATTTAGTTGAGTTAAGGTGTAGAGTTATGGCTACTAGATTCACACCATCAGAACTAGAAAGTATGAAATTGGGATATGCTGAGAAATAGGGATTCGAAATATTAGCAATAAACACTTTATCAGATGCAGATTGGCGAAGTCCACTGATGAGTTATTTAGCAAACCCAACTCTGAATGTGGATAGAAAGACAAAATACAGAGCATTGTCATATCTCCTCATGGGGAACAAATTGTTTAAAAAGACCCAAGAGGGCGTATTATTGAAATGCCTAGGAGAAAGTGAGGCATACTTAGCATTGTCAAAAGTCCACAATGGGGCATGTGGGGCACATCAAGCAGGCCATAAAATGAAATGGCTGTTGTTTCGATACGGCTTGTATTGGCCTAGCATGCTCAAAGATTGCATAGACTTTGCTAAAGGATGTGAGGAATGTCAGAAACATGCAGGGATTCAACATGCCCCTGCAAGTGAGTTGCATTCGATCATCAAACCATGGCCATTTAGAGGACGGGCATTGGATTTGATAGGAGAAATAAATCCTGCTTCGTCCAAAGGACAGAAATATATCTTGGTAGGAATAGATTATTTTACCAAGTGGATCGAAGCTATACCATTAATAGTGGCTGATCAAGAGGCTATTATTGAGTTTATACAGAAGCACATTATCTATAGGTTCAGATTGCCAGAGAGCATAACCACAGACCAAGGCTCTGTGTTTACTGGTAGAAAAATGCAAGAATTTGCCCAAGAAATGGGATTTAGATTGCTAACATCAATGCCATATTATGCTCAAGCAAACAGTCAAGTCGAAGCAGCCAATAAAGTAATAATAGGATTAATCAAGAAACATATTGGTAAAAAGCCAAGAAGCTGGCACAAAACTTTGGACCAAATATTATGGGCCTGTAGAACATCTCCTAAGGAAGCTACTGACACTACGCCTTTCCAACTCACATTTGGTCATGATGCAGTGCTGCCAGTAGAAATTCATCTACAATCAGTTCGAATTCAGAGACAAAATGAAATCCCAGCTGCATTATATTGGGAAATGATGATGAATGAATTAGTTGAGTTGGACGAAGTTAGATTACATGCATTGGAAATTTTGATGAGACAAAAAGAAAGAGTGGCCAGAACATACAACAAAAGGGTGAAGAAAAAAGTATTCATTATTAATGACTTAGTCTGGAAGGTTATATTGCCCATGGACAAGAAAAATAAAACACTAGGTAAATGGTCACCTCATTGGGAAGGACCTTTTCGAATATTAAAAGTATTCTCAAACAATGCATACGAAATCGAAGAACTGATGGATGATAAGCGTATCCTAAAGGTTAATGGAAAATATTTAAAGAAATATAAGCCACGCCTGCAGGAGATTCGAATAGTAACAACGTAACCAAAATATTATAAAAAGGCCAAAATGGCAAGATGAGATGCCAAAATGGCGTTGTTCGAATATTACACATAAAAAACCAAATGGTAATCAAATAAACATTGAAATTTAGAAATAAGAATTATTTTTCAATCTGTTGAAAGTGCTTCGAAAAGATTCAAGTCTCTGCTGAGCGAAACGCCTGGCTCCTTCCAAGGTTGCCACTTCTCCCTTGAGTTGTTCTGCAGTTTCCATTTCTGCAAGCCCCTGGTTGAGAAGCTCTTCGAATTGGTTACCAACAGTATTGGTTTCGAAGGCTATTTGTTGTTCTTTAGCCTCCTTAACCTTCTGTTGAAGTTCCAGAATCTGCCTTTCCCAAAGAAGTATGGACTCAGCTCGAGCCTCATAATCAGTTTTCGCCTGCTTTAGATGCATAGCTTGATCCTCAGCTTCTTGAGAGAGTTTCGAAGCTTGTTCATAAGCAACATCCATTGCAATGCGTTTTTCTTGAACCTTCTTGGAAGCAGATTCATCTTGGAGAAGGTAACCAGTTACGTTGTCCAGCAAAGACTGAAGATCGAACAAGATAGTACTAACTGGCAAGGAGCAGGTAGCAAGATTGACCTTTGTAAGCAACTCCTTCATAGTATAGCAAGCAGTGCTATCTTGTTTGAGCACTTCGAATATATCCACATTGAGAATTGTTTTCCTGATCTTATTAAGAAGTACAATTCTTTCATCTGTGGGAAGAGGATAGCTGGTCGAACTTGTGCCAGCCCTAGCAAGTGGGATGTCCCTTTGAGCCAGCTTTGCCTTCATGTACCCAATAGGGTCATTTCGTCTCAGGAGTGCAAGCTCCTCGTCAGTCATTCGAGACAAGGAGGATTGAGGGAGTTCCACACGTAGGGGAGTCACGTCCATTTCAACCTCCATGGGTTTGTTGGTTGCATCACCACCCCCTTCATTCGTTTCATGCTCATGATCTTCTTCATCATCATCCAAGTCCACCACTTCGATGTCTTCTTTTTCACTGCTATTTGCATTGGACTCCGTCCCAGCAGTCGAACCATCATTGGCATCCTCCTCCTCAGACTCTTCGTCTGCAGATTCTTCGTCTCTTTGGCCAGAATCAGCTTTCTCTCCTTCAGTTTGAGTGTCCTTTGGATCCTCTTGAAGGGTTTCAAGAGGGGACTTTTGAAGAGAAGCTCTTTGCAAATCCTCTGCAGATGTTTGAAGTGGTGTTTCGTTTGTCTCTTTCAGAGGAGGAGAGGTACTTTGATCATCCAGCTGTTCAGAAGTTCCAGCCAGAACCGCCATATTGGAAGAACCTTTGTTCTGTACAAGGTTGCTGGAATCTCCTTGAGGAGAGGAATTGAGTGGAGCAGCAGCTTTGGATGGTGAGTTCGAAGTAGTGGAAGCTGGATTCAAGATGTTCTGCAAGGAGCAAAAGAATGTTAAAAACATGCACCAAGGTAATAAGAAATTATTATTTTCAAAGAGATTTAAAGTTCAATTTACCTGTGGGCTCTCGGAGGAGAGGTTACTAGCTATGCGTTCCAACATTACGTTGGAGGTCGAAGGTGGAATTTTGGATTTGGGTGAGGGAGAAGCATCCCTGGAATTAAGTCCAGAGACACTAGTTGGAACGGTACTTTTCGAAATATCCTTCTTCTGCTTCTTCTTCGAAGCAGTTGGTAAGTTTCCTCCAGCCTTGGGGTCTTCCCCAGTGGTGTTTGATTTTCGCTTCTTGGGAGTAGTAGGAGGAAGTTTGTTGGTCTGAAAAGATTTGAACAAAGAGTTAGATGCAAACCATAAAACATGAGTGAATTCGAAACATCAAGGCTAAGTGACTACCGTTGGAGCTGGAACACTGGTTGTTGTTGGTATTGTTGTTGTGGTTGTTGCAGCAATGGTGGTTGTGTCGGATGGAGTCACTTTGTCAGTGGTTTCGATAGAGGCTTGAGAGGCGCTCCCTTCTTTCGACTTCGAAGCGGCTGTCTTTATCCTGATGGCTGAAAATCGAAACAATTAAAGTAAAGGTTAAAGATATGGAAAATGAAAAACGTTTGGGATTTTCCCAAGCATCCGCACCTGTGCCTTGATCAGATTTAATCGACATGGCAGAAAGGTCATAACGAAGGTGTCCTGGGAAATCGTGGAGCCAGTGTCGAGCCCATGTCACAGTCTCAGATGGCTTTGGTTTCCTTTGAAGATGTTTGAACATCTCTTTGCAAGTGAACCACCAAGGGTATGGGGGAAACCAAGCCAGAGCCAGTTCTGAGGTAGGTAATCTAGGGAATTTAGGTGGATGCATTTCGAATGCCAACCTATACCTATCCTCAGGTGACAACCCTGAAGGAAGTTTTAACTTAGAAACTTTTTGTTTGAATTTTTCCTTCAAGGTCTCAGCCGCTTGATGCACAGTGGATTCCAAGCGCGTGGGGTCATAAGTAGTTTCAAAATAATTTTGAAAAGCTTTAATCTCTTTGGCATGAGTAAACATACCTTTCTTGGCTGGTACCTGCACATCGAAGGCATCAATTAGTTTCTGCTGAATTGTAAGAGTATCGAACATATAAGTTTGATAAAACTTGGTCCACCATTCCAGAAACCCCTTAGCTGTGAGATGGGTAGGTTCGAAGGTTATTAGCTCAAACTGGTCAAAGCCTTGGTATTGTTCTTGCTGTAATTTGGCTTCCCGTGCCTTGAAAGTTCGCCCAGAGGTAATGGCACTCTCAGTTTGAAATAAGGGTTCAGGAATTAGTTGGCATAAGCCAAACTGTCTCGAAACAAAATTTGGTTGGTAAGCGAAAAGGAAAATCTGATTCTTGGCAGAAGTTATTCTTGAAGAAATGAGTTTATGTAGCAAAAAGGCTCTCCATACATCCTGAATCTCCTTGCTCTTGACAGCTTCTGAGAGAGCCATGGTGAACCAGGAAGGTCCATGAGCCCTCGAAGCAAAAGGCGCCATGGTCTCTTCGAACTTATGCCTTTTGGAGAATATCATGATGTACTTCGAGAATAGGACTTTGAAGTCGTCTTTGTCGTCATTTGGAGTTAATCTTCGCAGCCTAGTGCCTTCGACTATTCTATCAGTTATCTCAGGGTCTTGTTCATCAATGGTGTTGGCAGTTGACAAGGAGGGTTCGAACATGGCATTTAGCCATAACTGAAGTAACCAAAAAGGGCCAGCCAACAGGATATTCTTGGAGGTATGAGATTTTAGGCTCGAAACAGCTGACCTTAGGCTTTCATAAAGGTCAACTAAGAGCAGTTCACTTAAGCACACTCTTCGATTCTCGTGCAAATCCCTAGCTAGAGGAATAAACCTACTGGCTACCTGTAGGGATCTACTACAGAAGACGTATCTTGACAGCCATAGGGTAAGGAAAGCAATGTGTTCTACATCAGACACACTGTCTCCTTCAACATGGTAATGACTGATAAACTTGGAAAAACTTGCTAGTTTGACTTCGAAGTCGATTATACTCGAATGTTCTTCGTTGTCAGGGATATATGTTTCTCCTACTGGCGATAGCCCAGTGATGGCCGCTATGTCGAAGAAGGTAGGGGTAATCATTCCACCAGGGAGATGGAAAGTATTATAGGTACTGTCCCAGAAATAGAGGGACGCGAATAGTAAAGGGTGGCTGTAAGTGAAACCAGGCTTCGACAGCTTAATCAAGTTGTAGATACCTAATTCTTCCCATTGCTGGGATTTCTTAGCTTCTACCTTCTTGAACCAGTTTTGATAAGCAGTATCGGAGGTGGGGCAAGATCGAAACGGTTTAAAATTACTTTTTACATAGTCTAATACAAAAGGGTCCTTAGGAGGAACAGTTGGATTTTCCATGGTGTTTGAGCCAGAAGATTCTATTGCCTTAGGGGCGTCCATTTTGTTAAACAAGGGTTTGAAACTATAGCAAACTGGGAAAATTGTCCTGGTATCTTTTAAAATTTCAAAAACCATAAGAGGGCCCATTAAAGCTAACCTCTTACCAGCAGCGGTGGTAGGAATGAGTACCTGTGATGCATAAAGCATTTCTTTCTCCTTTGAGATCATCTGGGGAGCAAGAACGGATTGACCTTGGTGAGTAATAACTTTACTTTCCATGATAGTTCCTGCGGTCTTTCCTTTCTTCTTGGAAACCTTTTTTAGTTGGGATGAAGTAGAAGAAGACATTTTTGAAGAATGTTGAAAGCTTAGGGTTTTTTTTGGCGAGAGAAGAAGGATAAAAGATTCAGAATGTGGAAAGAAAAGAAAAAGACTAGGTTGATGATGTTTTATAATGTGGAAGTTTAAGCATCCACTGAATAAGGTTGTGATACGTGGAAATCATGGGTTGGTTTGATGAAGAGGTGGCGTAAAGTTAACATGGGTAATAGGCGTGATTAAAGATAATCATTGTTTTGTAACTGCACCATACTGTGAAGTGGCTCCAGGCGGTTAAGGAATCCAAAAAGTGTTATGATTGACGTGACTGGAGTCAAATGCATTAAATGTTATGATGATTCGAAGGTCGCATCAAAATCTTGTGTAGATGTTTAAAATAAGTATTTCTCAGAGAGATCGAAATACATATTTTAAAGGGGCATTTTGTTGGCTGAAGATTTTGATAATATTATTAGAAGCCAAGTGAATTGAACGTTTCGATCGAAATGAAACAAAGCGTCATGTTTCGAAATAGCAGAAGCAGTGTTTCGAATGAGCATATCAAAGCTTGGAGCTTCGAGTGGCAATTGTGGGAACATATCTAAAGAAGTCTCGAAATGACAACAAGGCTGTGTCTGAGAAGTGCGTTCGAAGCGGAGAAGTACCAAAACATTTGAAATTCAAATGCAAGCGGGACATTCGAAGTTTGAAATTTATGTGCTGGAGCATTTGGAGACACGTGGAAACAAGAGAGAGGCATTGTTCTACATGTTCTGAACGTGGCATAATCCTATAGCAAGACCGTTATGGTCGAATTAGTATAAATAGAAGTCTTAGTATTAGGATTTCGTGTGTCATATCTATTGTACTAAATACTCAGTAAACATTCAAATTACCACATGGCTAGGGAAACGAATGCAAGAGCAATGTACGTACGATAGCACCACATGTTTATGATTTAATGAAAACCCTTTATCATTTCCAGTACTTTCCTTTATCTTTCTGCCAAATACCATTTACAAGTTTTCTCATTTAAAGTCTTTTTATTCGAAATCTTTTCATTGATGCCTTACATTTAAATGCTTTCTTTCCATTTCAAATAATTTACATTTCAGAAAATTGTCATACTTCTCATGCCTTTATCTTCAAGTTTTATCCTTCGAACGCCTCTTTTACTTAAAGTCACTTTACAGATTTATTGCATTAAACGCTTTCTTCATATTTCAAATCTTTTACATTCCAGAGCATCTTTTACATTAACTGTTTTTATAATTCGAAGCCATTTACTTGTCTTTTATGAATTTTATATGTCTTTACAATTAACATGTATTCATGCAATTTAGTTTCGCGTACATATATTTTGATTACACCTTTCGATCTTTAAGAGAGAAATCGAAATAAGTCAAACACCTACACAATACTCTAAATACCAACCATGAATACCTGTTCGATCATGAGAGTTACCCTAATGACCAACGAGTCCTATGATCAATCTAGTCGATCCTGCGAGTTACCAGAGAAATTGAATAACAGTCAGTAAGTTTATTCGATAGTTTGGAAGACTAGCAGTTGTTTACCAAAAATCACTGGAAACAGGACGATGATAATGGTTTCTTTATGGTCAAGTGTGAACTACTCACAAATAGGGAGAAAATTGTGTCAGAAGGTTTGTGGATGTTGTTTGACCATTATTTGGTAGTCGCTTGTTGTACCCCAAAATTTGCCCTCCCATATTTCTCAAAAAAAAACATTTCAAGAAAAATTCACAAGTCCAACCTGGCGCGTCATATTCAGGTATTCTTTCGCCAAGATATCTCTGATAACGTATTCTCAAATTCAGGTTCGGCTCAAGAGTCAATTCTTTAAAGAAGGTATCCGAATGTGTGAGTTTTCTTGAAGAAATATAGTGAAAAAGTGTGCTGAAAGTGCAGTTTTTACGCGCTAAAAAATTCATAACTTGAAGATCGTGACTCGTTTTGAACCCGTTCCAGTGGCCAAAATTCCGTCTTGACATTATCTACGTTTTCATCTCTCACGGCTGGAAGCCAATTTCAATCATAAGGTCTTCAAAAATGTGGATTTATCAAGTATTTTCATACAGAAAATTTGTGACAGAAGTTTATTTGCGTCATGTTCAGAAAATCATAACTTGGTCGATTTTCATCGTATCGAGCTGGTTCCAGTGCCAAAATTTCACAAATTGAGTTGGCTACATTTTCACAGAAGGTATTGAGTTCAAACGGTATTCAAAAGGCCTTCTTTTTTTGCTCAGAGTGCGTGACATGCTGAAAATCCTGAATGCTGAATATTATTTCATCTGGGCCGAAACTTCGAAAATTCATAACTCGGTCAATTTTTATCGGATTGGACTCATATTTTTATACAAGGTCACTGACTCATAGATCTACAACTTTGCTTCAAAAGTCGAGACCAAATTATGCACCGATCAATACCAGTTTTTTATTGAAGAACGTGTCAGAGCCGACACTGGAGCCCAAAATAAGTTTGTCTGAGCTGAAACTTCAAAAATTCATAACTAATTCACCGTTTATCCGATTGAGTCGATTTTCGGACAGGAGTTAGTTCTCGATGTCGGCTACATTTTGTTTTCACATTTCAACTTCAAAAAATGCACTTAAGTCCCTGCGATTTAGCCTGGAAAGTGACGAATTCAAGTGAATATTGGAGGCCCAATTACACATTCAAAGCCCATTTGCTTTACCCTAATTTCCATTATATAATCACCTTCTTTTCACACAAACCGGGAGAAAAAAAAGAAAAAAAAAGAAAAAAGAAAAAAAAGAAAGGAAAAAAGAGAGAAAAAACCTTGCCACAACATTGTCAGAATACCAAACTCTTTCAAGAACCCTAAAAACTTGAAATCCTTATTACAAAGCCATCTCAGTTACAAACCAACATCTTATTACTTCTTCAGTAAGGGTAAGGCTGGCTTGATCTCCATGATCCAAAGGGCATAAAAGCATTCATGTCACTACTTTTCCAGTAAGGATTTAGACAGGATCCCATGCAGGTTCATTAAGGAACGTTGAGGCCAAAAGCCAAATGGCCAAAACAGAACATTTTACACATGACCCCAATACGTGGCGAGACAGACATCCTGAGAAGATTAAGGAACGTTGAGGCCAGAACACAAATGGCCAAAAGTCAAAAGCCAAATGGCCAAAGTAGAACAACTTATGCATGAAACTCAATCCAATGGCCAAAGAATGCAGACCACGGTACTCAGGAGTCAATACTTCAAAAAAACCTCCCTTTGGGTCTGAATACCCCATGGTTTGCACATTTTTATTTCTTTATTTGATTTTCCTTTTTATTCTTTTAATTGTTTTCAATTGTTTTCTTTAATTTCATAAATTAATTTTCATAAAATATAAAAACAATACAAAAATCAGAAAAAGACAAAAATAAATATTTTTATTTAAATGCTATTTTTTTTGTAAATAAATATCATTAATTGATTTAGCTTTTTAAAATTAGGTTCAATTCAAATATTTTTCTCAAATAATTAAAAATAACTTAGAATTAGGGTTTCTTTTAATTTTAATTTTAATTTTCTTATTTCATAAATGCAAAAAAACCTAAAAAACACTTCTTTTATTTCAATAAATAATTAATTAATTTTTAATTTCAATTTAACTTCAAAAGGGTCCAACGCCCTCGTTTCCAATCTTATTTCAATTCGCGCGTTTTATTTCGTTTCTTTTAAATATTTATGTAATTCTCCCAAAGCCATGTAAACTCGGACATTTTATTTCTCGCACTTTACTTCTTTATTTTCTGTCAAATCGGGTCCTGGTTTAATTTTGGCGATGTGGACCCGCGCCTTTGTAATAGTTTAGAACTTTTAATTTCCGCATCTTTTTAACTGTTAATAAATGCATGCAAGAATGAATGAATAAAAATAAAAACAAACACATAGATCACTTTGACATGAACAAGATAAATGCAAATGAACATGACACACAAATCACACACCACCCCTAGGGTACGCCTCACTGTTGCCTTGCCTCGAAAGGTGATCGTCGAGTAGAGGATGTCTTAGTAAGTCCTCATGATCCGGGAACCTGGCATGAGGGTAGCTTCTAAGGTGTCTTCCTATTGCTCCGGTGATCACCATGTCCCGAACCTCGAATTGACCCGAACACCTCCAATGGTGGTGCTACCTACCTCTCAATGGTGGGATAACACTACTTTTAAGGACATCTACACAGACGAATTCCTTAGGGTAGGTAGGTTCTCAAGGATACTTGCTCTCTTTCAAACAAAACAAAATCTTTTCACACCAACACTTTTCAAAAGCTTTCAAAGCAAATTTTTCAAACACTCTGACGTACGAGTCGAACTGAAATTTTTCAAAGAAACTTTTTAAACCCACATTGAAAAGCAAACAAACAATTTTGAAAACACAAATGAGCAAGTATCTAAGAGCCCATGGATAACCATGGATAGAAAGGGTGCTAACACCTTCCCTTTCTATAACCTACCTCCCGAACCGAGAGCAATCTCTTAAAGGAATTTTTCTGTGCTTTTGTCCTTTCCATTTGGAGAAAATAAAAGACGGTGGCGACTCTTGCTTCCGCGACATTTCGCGAACCAGCGTTAAACAGTCAGTTCCAGATATACCGATCACAGAACTGGCGACTCTGCTGGGGAATCTTAAACTAAAAGTGAGGTGTACCTTAGGGCTAGGTCATAACTATGTTTTCAATTGTCTTCTTTGCTTGCTTTATTATTGTGGGTTGCTTGGGAGTTCTATAGATCCTAACCCGGATCTGGGGGATACCTTCTTAGAAAGTAGCAACAAGGCTGTGAGGGAACTGTGCGGGGTATACCGACATGGTTGAAACAGTCTGCTACGTTGATGTGGCACTTTGGTGTGTACCGGTAACCCTTGAGTTCAGTCAAGGAGAGTACGGGGCCTCCGCGTGGTGTCGTGAAGCATCAACTGACCTTAGGAACCTTAATTGAACCATCTTGGCCTCTTTAGGGTAGTGAGATAACTGACTTTGGTGCAGTCCGAGGTTGGTTGATACTCGATACTACACTCAATTGAGGGTTGCTTTCTTGGAATATTTCGGTCGCCAGTTCAGTGGCTAAATCGAAACGATGAACAATGAAAGCAATCCAGTGATATTGGGACCCTTAGAACCCGGTTACTTCTAATAGGACAGGTTGAACCCACCAACTTCAAGAGGGTAATACCTAGACCTCATGCTGGCCTAAACTCTAAGGGCTCTTTTGTGTGACTTGTGTGCCTTCGTACTTGACTATCTGCGTGCTTGCTACCTGACACTTTTTTTTTTGCAGGTCTTGTTTATAGTCCTTAATTGGGATTCATAACAAAGTATACTGAATTTCTTGTAGGGTTTGTTTATAGTCCTTAATGGGGACTCATAACAGGGTTTACCTACGTCACCCCATGCATAACATAACATCATACCATTGCATACATCCTAACCCATTTCAAGGATCTCAAGGGCTTGTGTTGCAGGTCACTTACCGTTCTCGCTGTTTATTTCAGCAATGGCTTGCCCACAAGATAACCAGGACTGTCTTGCTCAAGAGACTCGGTTCGGGGAAATCCTCCTGAATCTATCCAAGGGGCAGGAGGAGCTAAGGACACTTCTCATGGAGACCTTTCTTAGAAACAGTGCTGAGGGTGAAAGGCTGAAACACCTATGAGCTGAGGTGGATGCATTGAAAGCCCAGATGCTGGGGCAGGTGACTGCTATTCAAGGGTTAGCTCAAAGACAAGACGAGCTCTGGTTTCTCGTCAACCAACTGCTTCAGGGTAACCAGCTGGGGCAAAAGTCTAAGGGTAAAAAGCCAGTCATCGTTCGACCACCTTTGAGACAAAGAGGCAAGGAGAGAGCTCCCCAAACGGCTCCAGTGTCACAAATTCAACATCGCAACCAACAAAAGAGCGAGAGAAGGCAGTTCACTCGGCTCAGCATGACCTTATCCCAGATATTGCCACAGTTGTTGGAGACCAAGCTGGTAACTCTAAAAGAGGCTCCTAAGAATCCCAACAGGACACCTTCAAGGTATAACCCCAACGCTCACTGCGCTTATCATTCTGACAGCCCGGGGCATGCTACAGAGGATTGTTGGACTCTGAAAAATAAGATCCAGGATCTGATCGAGGAGGGAGCTGTGGAATTCACCCGAGATGGCCAGGCTGAGTGCTTCTACCATCCCTACAGGAGGCACCAATTGAAGTGACAAGCCCCGAGATTAGAAAATTTTTGTTCATTCAATTGTTCAAGATTGCAATTTCCTTTTGTTCAAACATTTATTCATGTTAAACATTGTTATCACATTAATGCATCGCTTATGTCTATTTTGAATCAATATATTCGCATTCACTATATGCAAACTGTTTTCATATTTTTTCTGATGTCAGCTCTTGATCTAAAATTCTAAAGCCTCTTAAGGGAGGATGACGAAAACGATACCATAATCTACAGTATGCTTTTGAACAGACCCCGCTGATGAGGTACAGGCATTGTTTCAATTCCTAAACACTGGAGTAATAAGGAAGATAATCCCTCGTCAACCCCTTTGAGCCAAAGAAGTAGGAGTTTTTCTTCTCGAAATTTAAAACCCTTAATCATAACCCGGGGCAGGGTAGTCTCTCAGTTGATCCAAGTGCATAACGAATGGCACCAAAGAGATCCTTACAAAACGAAGAAAGACAGTGATGGTTCCGAATAATCAATAAAGAAAGGCAGTCATTATCTCAAAAAATAAAAAACCCATTAAGTCCAAACCCATGAAGGAGACTTACAAAACTGGGGCATCCCGCTGACTGTAATTCCAAAAAAGGAAACAATTCAGGCAAAAAAAAAAGAAAGGGATAACAAAAATCAAGAAAGAGGTCTTACAAACCCTCAACAAAAAAGGAATGACTGCCTATTCAAAATAAGTTAGCAATATCCGAACCATCACCGGAAAATCAGAGCAAAGACTCAAACAAGGCCTGACGCACGATCAACTGAGCTTAGGTTTGGAGAACATCACGAAGAGCGGGTGGGTACAAATAAAATTTGAGCCTTTATCCTTTGTTTCTTAAACCGTGAACCAGGCCACGTTATAACCCTTAAAAGCCCTAGCTGAAGCATGGGTTAGTTCGAAAGCATACTGTTACGTAAGGTATCCTGACTCCTTAAGGCTCGCAATAAAATAACGAGTTGACATCACGTTTTACAAACATTCATGTGTTTTATGGAAAAAGAATGCATTTTCAAAATCTTTAAGACAGACATAAGCTTTGCATTTTTAACATCACTTTGTTTGCATATGACTATTTGTTTGAACAGCAGGGAAATTCGCACGACGAACGCCTAATGAACAGAAGTACTTCCAATCAAGGGGCATGGCATGACTATTGCCCACCATCTGGGGCAGTCCAATCAAGATTCGGAGAATCTCTCAAAGGCCAAATAGCCTGGGGCAAATCTCTGCCTAAGTCACTTGGGGCATTCCAACAACAAATCTTGCCTGATCAAATACCTTCTGGTGGCATGACAACACAAATTCTAACAGGGGCAACTCCCTACATTCTGAGAGAGCGGACATAGTCGAAAAAAAATATACTACGCATAATCAAAGACCCGCTAGGTTGACACACCTAGGCAAAAATAAGGGCTTCCCGGCGAACCAAAAGGGTTCGGGCAAAATGAAGGGATGAAATGAAAAATCTGTACACCCGGCAAGTCGAAAACCTGAAAAGGCGGCTTGGGCAAAAATGGGTATCCCGGTGGACTGAAAACCCGAAAGGGCGGTCCAGGCAAAAGTTAGGGATCAAAGCGTACGACTACGTCTTGGAATCACCTGCCTGCCAGAAGAAGCTTGGTCTATCAACAACTATCAGCACCTCACAGGTCTTCCTCTCATACCTCAGAAACAGGGGCAATAAAGAGTTGTCCAAGTAATCTAATTGTTCTGTCCTCCAAGGTATCAAGGTGAGTTCAGCTAAAGAACATAACCAGTACATCTAAATTCCCCAGAGAATAAGTCAACAGTCCATGCATTCTTCTCTAAACAGTTATCAACCTTAAGGAAGATGGGTATCCTCCCGCAGATCTCAACCTTCCCCAGCAGCAATACATATATTCTTAAATAAGCATCCCCGGCAGTCTTGGCCTAAAGATTGTTCCCCGGCGGTATATCAATATTCAAAAGAATCACTCCCCCGCAGTTCCAAAACTCCCCAGAAGAGTCCAATCCAGCTTCCCCAGGAAAATTGGAATCCATCTCCCCAAGCAGTAAGCTTATCCCCAGTATATTCTGGAAGCTTATCCCCTCGCAGAGCGCGAATGCGTCGTCCGGCTTTATTTCAAAGAGTTATTTCCTTAACAGGATATAACTGGGTTATCCTCAGCCAAAAGCCACGGAAAGAGCGTCCTCGACGAAGTCTTCTTACCCCAGCGAAGTCTATCAACACTTCCAACAACAAAGACATCCTCAGCAAACTATTATCAACACTCAGCAAGGCATCCCTCTTCCCACAGAGTATTGCTTCCCAGCATGGTCGCTAGAGTATCCTTTCTCCCCGCAGAATCCTCCATTTGCCAAGTTTATTCCGCAACGGAGTCGTCTTCTCCTACCGGTATTCTTGCAGTTATCATCCCCAGCGGAAGCAAAATCTATTCTTCAACATCAGCCCAGGATACGACTTCCCGGCACCCGTCAAGGATTTACTTTCCTAGACAAAAACATACATAAAACATCACATACATCATTATAACATGCATAGACACATCATATCATACAAGTCTCATTTATGTTGAGAACATCATTGCTTGATCCATATCATGCATTGCACATGACTGACCTTTACCTTTCAGGAAAGATGCAGTTGAAATTCTCAATCATATTTCAAGGCCTTCTCTGGTTCAGTCAGATCGACCCTAAGATCTTTCTGATGCTTATCCAGTTGAAGATATTCCAAGACCTTGTCCGGTTCAGTTAGATCGACCCTAAGATTTTCCTGATGCTTATCCAGTCAAAGGCCTTCTCTGGTTCAGTCAGATCGACCCTAAGATCTTCCTGATGCTTATCCAGTTGAAGATATTCCAAGACCTTGTCCGGTTCAGTTAGATCGACCCTAAGATTTTCCTGATTCTTATCCAGTCAAAGGCCTTCTCTGGTTCAGTCAGATCGACCCTAAGATCTCCCTGATTCTTATCCAGTTGAAAATATTCCAAGACCTTGTCCTGTTCAGTTAAATCGACCCTAAGATTTTCCTGATTCTTATCCAGTCAAAGGCCTTCTCTGGTTCAGTCAGATCGACCCTAAGATCTCCCTGATTCTTATCCCAGTAGAAGACACCCAAGATTCTCTCAGCGTTCCCGTTGGGGTAGTAATTGTCCAAGGTTCTCTTACCATTCATGCTAAGGTAGTAACCATCCCTGGTTCATTCATCACCGTTTGAAGCTCCAGATCCAGCTCCTGTAACCAGTCCGGACACATCTATACCAAGCATCTGAAAATCAGCTCCTGCAACATGTCAGGTAATCATTTTCTGTTTTGCAGGTACGCAAGTTCTCGCTAAGGAATCTCTTACGCGATCAACATCCAGATGGCATCTATAAGCCCATCATCCTATCCAGCAACCTCTAAATGGCATCTATAAGCCCATTCCATCATCGCACTGCTACTATGTGAGTGCAAATTTCTGGGCACTCTAGTGTTCAATCATCTTCCACCCTCGGATTACGAAAGACACGTCAGCCAATCTGCATCCTCAGGTTTAAGAAGATTGAACAGGGGCAACTGTTGTACCCCAAAATTTGCCCTCCCATATTTCTCAAAAAAAACATTTCAAGAAAAATTCACAAGTCCAACCTGGCGCGTCATATTCAGGTATTCTTTCGCCAAGATATCTCTGATAACGTATTCTCAAATTCAGGTTCGGCTCAAGAGTCAATTCTTTAAAGAAGGTATCCGAATGTGTGAGTTTTCTTGAAGAAATATAGTGAAAAAGTGTGCTGAAAGTGCAGTTTTTACGCGCTAAAAAATTCATAACTTGAAGATCGTGACTCGTTTTGAACCCGTTCCAGTGGCCAAAATTCCGTCTTGACATTATCTACGTTTTCATCTCTCACGGCTGGAAGCCAATTTCAATCATAAGGTCTTCAAAAATGTGGATTTATCAAGTATTTTCATACAGAAAATTTGTGACAGAAGTTTATTTGCGTCATGTTCAGAAAATCATAACTTGGTCGATTTTCATCGTATCGAGCTGGTTCCAGTGCCAAAATTTCACAAATTGAGTTGGCTACATTTTCACAGAAGGTATTGAGTTCAAACGGTATTCAAAAGGCCTTCTTTTTTTGCTCAGAGTGCGTGACATGCTGAAAATCCTGAATGCTGAATATTATTTCATCTGGGCCGAAACTTCGAAAATTCATAACTCGGTCAATTTTTATCGGATTGGACTCATATTTTTATACAAGGTCACTGACTCATAGATCTATAACTTTGCTTCAAAAGTCGAGACCAAATTATGCACCGATCAATACCAGTTTTTTATTGAAGAACGTGTCAGAGCCGACACTGGAGCCCAAAATAAGTTTGTCTGAGCTGAAACTTCAAAAATTCATAACTAATTCACCGTTTATCCGATTGAGTCGATTTTCGGACAGGAGTTAGTTCTCGATGTCGGCTACATTTTGTTTTCACATTTCAACTTCAAAAAATGCACTTAAGTCCCTGCGATTTAGCCTGGAAAGTGACGAATTCAAGTGAATATTGGAGGCCCAATTACACATTCAAAGCCCATTTGCTTTACCCTAATTTCCATTATATAATCACCTTCTTTTCACACAAACCGGGAGAAAAAAAAGAAAAAAAAAGAAAAAAGAAAAAAAAGAAAGGAAAAAAGAGAGAAAAAACCTTGCCACAACATTGTCAGAATACCAAACTCTTTCAAGAACCCTAAAAACTTGAAATCCTTATTACAAAGCCATCTCAGTTACAAACCAACATCTTATTACTTCTTCAGTAAGGGTAAGGCTGGCTTGATCTCCATGATCCAAAGGGCATAAAAGCATTCATGTCACTACTTTTCCAGTAAGGATTTAGACAGGATCCCATGCAGGTTCATTAAGGAACGTTGAGGCCAAAAGCCAAATGGCCAAAACAGAACATTTTACACATGACCCCAATACGTGGCGAGACAGACATCCTGAGAAGATTAAGGAACATTGAGGCCAGAACACAAATGGCCAAAAGTCAAAAGCCAAATGGCCAAAGTAGAACAACTTATGCATGAAACTCAATCCAATGGCCAAAGAATGCAGACCACGGTACTCAGGAGTCAATACTTCAAAAAAACCTCCCTTTGGGTCTGAATACCCCATGGTTTGCACATTTTTATTTCTTTATTTGATTTTCCTTTTTATTCTTTTAATTGTTTTCAATTGTTTTCTTTAATTTCATAAATTAATTTTCATAAAATATAAAAACAATACAAAAATCAGAAAAAGACAAAAATAAATATTTTTATTTAAATGCTATTTTTTTTGTAAATAAATATCATTAATTGATTTAGCTTTTTAAAATTAGGTTCAATTCAAATATTTTTCTCAAATAATTAAAAATAACTTAGAATTAGGGTTTCTTTTAATTTTAATTTTAATTTTCTTATTTCATAAATGCAAAAAAACCTAAAAAACACTTCTTTTATTTCAATAAATAATTAATTAATTTTTAATTTCAATTTAACTTCAAAAGGGTCCAACGCCCTCGTTTCCAATCTTATTTCAATTCGCGCGTTTTATTTCGTTTCTTTTAAATATTTATGTAATTCTCCCAAAGCCATGTAAACTCGGACATTTTATTTCTCGCACTTTACTTCTTTATTTTCTGTCAAATCGGGTCCTGGTTTAATTTTGGCGATGTGGACCCGCGCCTTTGTAATAGTTTAGAACTTTTAATTTCCGCATCTTTTTAACTGTTAATAAATGCATGCAAGAATGAATGAATAAAAATAAAAACAAACACATAGATCACTTTGACATGAACAAGATAAATGCAAATGAACATGACACACAAATCTCACACCACCCCTAGGGTACGCCTCACTGTTGCCTTGCCTCGAAAGGTGATCGTCGAGTAGAGGATGTCTTAGTAAGTCCTCATGATCCGGGAACCTGGCATGAGGGTAGCTTCTAAGGTGTCTTCCTATTGCTCCGGTGATCACCATGTCCCGAACCTCGAATTGACCCGAACACCTCCAATGGTGGTGCTACCTACCTCTCAATGGTGGGATAACACTACTTTTAAGGACATCTACACAGACGAATTCCTTAGGGTAGGTAGGTTCTCAAGGATACTTGCTCTCTTTCAAACAAAACAAAATCTTTTCACACCAACACTTTTCAAAAGCTTTCAAAGCAAATTTTTCAAACACTCTGACGTACGAGTCGAACTGAAATTTTTCAAAGAAACTTTTTAAACCCACATTGAAAAGCAAACAAACAATTTTGAAAACACAAATGAGCAAGTATCTAAGAGCCCATGGATAACCATGGATAGAAAGGGTGCTAACACCTTCCCTTTCTATAACCTACCTCCCGAACCGAGAGCAATCTCTTAAAGGAATTTTTCTGTGCTTTTGTCCTTTCCATTTGGAGAAAATAAAAGACGGTGGCGACTCTTGCTTCCGCGACATTTCGCGAACCAGCGTTAAACAGTCAGTTCCAGATATACCGATCACATCGCTCAATGGACTATTGAGTTTGCATATGCTCTCACAAAAGTGGAGAAGACTCTGATTTGTATTTGATTTTCATTGCTTAACCTATTATATTAAGATAAAAGCTTCCTTATTGATTTGGCATTTATTGTGGGTACTCATGTTAAGGTAAATTCTAACACCCTAAATGTATAGAGGGGAAGATTTGCGAGAATTTGTATGGAAAGTGAATTGACCATGTCAGTTGTCGGAAAGGTTTATTAATGTCCACTAGTACAACATGCAATATAAAGGTCTTCACATTATTTGATTGTCATTGACATCACCTGTGATTACAAGAAAACACCAGATAATTTGACGTAACCGATTGTTTCTACGATGTTGTAACAAAGAGGCCCACTGAAAAATGATGTTTACTACGACCAAAGACTAACGAAATTGCATCATGAAGTAGGCAGTGATAATGTCAATATTGTAGCAAAAGAATCTAGAGAAAGAAATGTTGTTCATGGTGATTGGTTGGTGGTATAGAGGAAAAAGCAGGGGGGAAATTCAATTATGGTCACGGGAAATCTTTATCCAATAATGCATCTAGTTGACATGACATGATTTCCAATAAAGGACGACTTGATAAGAGTGAACCCACCCAGACGCGCATTGTAACGCGGTGGGAGAACTGACTTAGATGTTTTATGTTTGATTGCAATTGTGCATATAGCAAGAGTCGCCACCGACATTTCTTTTATCCAAAAAGGAAAGGCTAAAAAGAACAGGAAAGACCTTTAGAGATTATTTCTTGAGTTCGGGGGATAGATTATGAAAAGGGAAGGTATTAACACCCTTTTCATCCATAGTTATCTATGGGCTCTTAGTTGCTTGCTAGATCACTTGCTTTTGTTTGAATGTGCTTGTGGTGTGGTTTTTGAAAGTATTTTAAAAATGTCTTTGTAATGGTTCTCATTTCTATAAGAACGCGTACAAAGTGTTATTTCGAAAATAGTTCAAAGATGTGTTTGTGGAATGTGTTTTTTGAAAGTGATTTTGAAAAGATGTCTTCTTTGTAATGGCTCTCGTTTCTATAAGAACGCGTACAAAGTGTTTGTCTTTTGAAAAATGTTTCAAGATGAGTGTGTGGGTGTAAAAATGTTTTGTTGTGAGCAAGCAAGCAACTAGGAGCGAATCTACTTACTCAAAAGGTCTTAGATGTTCTTTTCCTCCTCCTTTAGATGTTGCTATCTTACCATTGATTTGGTAAGAAGCCCTATCGTTGGATGTGAAGGGACAAACGCAGGTCGTTTGTACAGTCATAGAAGGTAACTTGTGTGACGTTTAGCAATTTTTCGTAAGGGACTAGATCGTTTTATCGAAGGCAACATCGAGGGACTACGATCTTTTTTATCAAAGGGTCTTTGCTAAAGCATCCCATATTCGAGGGACATGACTGCGTTTCCGAGGCAACAAGCGAGGTTACCCTAAAGGTGCGCGTGTGAAAAGTGTGTTCGATTCAAGTTAATTTGTCTTTGATTAGGGTTATCTAGCAGTTGTTTTTATGTCTTGCCATACACGCCTAATTACTAACAATATATGAAAGCAATAAAAGTGCGGAAAAGTAAAGTCCTACGCTATTACATCATTTAGGGATGGGGGTACAAATTACAAATGGGGATTTTCAAGAATTTAAATCCTAATTATCTATTACAACCATATTGAATTGTACAATATAAGAAGAGGTAAAGACTTGCTTAAAAAATGTTTTTTGTCTTAATGAATTAGAAGAAAAAGGAAATAAATAGTTAATAAAAAGAAAATATTTTTATGTATTTTTTATATTAATAAAAATAGTACTAATAATAAAATAAAAGATAAAAAAAAGGAAAAATAAAGAGAAAGAGGATCAGCATGTCGTTGATAGCAAAACAAAGGGGATCAGAAGTTCTGATGCCAGACGCGCTGTGATTCAAAATGAAACGTCAGAGGAAATCAGAAGATCTGGATTGTTGTCATTGGAATCCTGAAAGAAATGTTAGAGGGCAAAAACATAAGTTTTGGGTCGTGTTTAGACAGTGATAAAAGGGTCATAAGTTCTGTGTTGTGTTAAATAGTGAGTGAAAATCAGAAGTTTTATGTTGTGTTAAATAGTGAGTGAAAATGAGAAGTTTTGTGTCATGTTTAGACAGTGGGTGAAAAGTCAGAAGTTTTGTGTTGTGTTTAGATAGTGGGTGAAAAGTTAGAAGTTATGTGTTGTGTTTGCAGTGAGTAAAAAGTCAGAAGTTCTGTTACTGTATCATAATAGTGCAAAAACCTAGAAATTTTGGTGTGTTAAAATAGTGAGAAGAACTCAGAAGTTATGTGTTGTGCTAAACAATGAGTGAAAATATGAAGTTCTGTGTTGAAACAATAAGAAATCCTAGAAGTTTTCGTGTTAAAACAGTGAAGAGAAACTCATAAGTTCTGTGTTACATTTTAACTTTTTCCTCATATTAATTAGCATATCAGCAATTTATTCAGTTCTTAACAGCAAATAAAAAGGATAAAAACACAACAGTTTATAGAAGTTCTAATTCTAATTCTGAGCCTAGCTTTATTCAAGAAGTTCTGGTCCATAGTTTTTTCTACTTATGTAATGATATGGACAACATCAATACTATGATATTTACATATTTAATGATGTTCTGAATGAAAAGATGCAAAGTCAGAAAGACTTACCTTGAATCTGGAGCGTGTGCTTGGAACTTGAGTTGCTGCCTTCAGATGTTCTAGAGTCAGTGAGAGTAAAGGAACAATGGTTATGTTCTTTGATTCAAAGGGAAGAACAAAAGTTTTGTTTAGGATTTGCGAAGGTTTTTACTATTTCCTTTTCTCTCTTTGATAATTCTCTCTCTCTCTCTCTCTCTCTCTCTCTCTCCCTCTCTCTCTCTCTCTCTCTCTCCAAAATCCAGCCCCTTGAACGTGTGATGGAGCAACTTATTTATAGATGAGTTTGCTGTGGTTTTAGGGGGAAAACAAATGGGATTTTTGACCTTTTTGGCATACTGTTCCATTGCTTTTAAAACACAATTTTGTATGCTAATTTGGTGCAATTATGGTGTTTAAGAAAAACGCAGGCGTGGACTGGATCAGCAGCACCTTGGAGTGTTGTGGCAGTTGGTGGTAGGACTGTACTACAGTAGTGCAGCAGGTTGCTCAAACGAGGTTTGGGGATTTGGTAATGTTCTGATCACAGAAGACGAGAGTGAGATTCGAAGGGTGAGGCTCTGATTGAAGCATATAACATAACCTCTACATGCTGAAGAGTCACGTTCTGATTGACGAGTCATGTTCTGAACCATATTTGCAAATTCTGATTGCACTTGCGTGAAGGCTGGCCCAGAAGTTCTGAAGTGTCATATTATCTTAACACTTATAAAATTTTCTAAATGTTCAGAAATTTGATTTTTTTCAAGATAATTTCTGATTTTAGATTTCTTGATGAACCAACTTCTTATCTTGACGAAATATAATTGTTGGAACTTGATTTTGATCAAAAAGTCAGAGTTTGACTTTTTAGTGAGTTTTTGACCATTTTGCCTTGTGAATGACTTTCTTGGAAAATTGTAATCCAAGACTTGAAACTTGATAGAAGCAAACCTGAGAGTCCAGGAAGATCCTTTGAGAAATGAGAGGGCAAATTTTATGGTACAACAACTGCCTCTGTTCAATCTTCTTAAACCTGAAGAGTTAGATTGGAGAACCTGTCATTCGTGACTTAAAGGTGGAAGATGATTGAACACTAGAGTGCCCATAAATTTACGGTTAATGATGTGGTGGTTGATTATGTAGAGAATGGGCTTAAAGATGCCATTTGGAGAAATGATGGAGAGTTGTCGGAGATGGGCTTATAGATGTCATCCAAAGGTGATTGTTGACAAAAATTTGAAGCAATATCAGAATAAATCTCTGGTTGATTTATACTGAACGATATGTTGGAATGGACCCGTGTTAAGCCGTGTCTGGAAATGTATTAGAAGGAATCTATGTAAGATTTCTTTGTGACGAGCCTGTGTAGGGTTGTTTCATGAGGTATATGAGAGTGAAGCCTGGGTAGGACTACTTTAGGATGAATCCATGTGAAATTTAATCTGGAAATGTATGAGAAGGAACCTGGGTAGGGTAAATTTATGATGAGTCCGTGTAAAACTGCATCTGGAGATGAGAAGGAACCTGGGTAGGGTAACTTCATGATGAGTCTGTGTAAAACTGTATCTAGAGATGAGAAGGAACCTGGGTAGGGTAACTTCATGATGAGCCCATGTGAAACTACATCTAGATATGAGAAGGAACCTGGGTAGAGTTGCTTCATGATGAGTCTGTGTAAAACTGCATCTGGAAATGAGAAGGAACCTGGGTAGGGTTGCTTCATGATGAGTTCGTGTTAAACTGCATATGGAAATGAGAAGGAACCTGGGTAGGGTTGCTTCATGATGAGTCTGTGTTAAACTGTATCTGGAAATGAGAAGGAACCTGGGTAGGGGTGCTTCATGATGAGTCTGTGTTAAACTACATTTGTGTAAGATTATTTGTGTAAAGCTGTATTTGGAAGTCAAGAGGAACCCGTGTAAGATTGCTTCATGATGAGCTCACGTGAAGCTACGTCTAGTAGTCAGAAGGAACCCGTGTAAGATTGCTTCAGGATGGTTATGTAGATAGCTTTCCTGGCTTGTTACAGGTATTAATCCACAGTCGGTCGTCCATAAATAGTTTTACTGGCTTGTTACAGGTATTAATCTCGAACTTATAGAAAATTGTTGATGATAATTATCTGTTGATTGATCTTTCCTGAAAAAGTAAAGGGTTAGTTGTATGCAATGTCATGATGTATGAGATGCATGGCGTAATGATGTTTCTCAAAATAAATGAGATTATGCTGTATGCATTTATCATGTATGTAAATAGGATATGTGAAATGTTATTGAAGTGTATCTTTGTCTCGGAAAATAAATCCTTAACAGATGTTGGGGAGTTTTTGGAGGCTGAATCCCGCATGACCGTTGGGGATGAAGAGTATGCCCATCTTTAAACCTTGCTTAGAATGTTTCTGTCGGGGAATCCTATTTTTGTTGTTTGAGGAGAATTCTGTTGGGGGGATGTTGACTTTGCTTAAGTAAAACTCTGTGGAGAATGTTGATTCCTGCTTGGGGAAAAAGTTTAGGAGTCTTAGTTGTCTGTTGCTCTACTGGGGAATTATCTCTTGATGGAAGAGAAAGGAAGTTAACAAACTTGCTGGGTGTTGCACCCCAAAATTTACCCTTTTGATTTAGGCTTATATTTCATCATGAATATCATATTGCATTGCATTCATACATTGTGATGGGATCAAAATACTTTGGTTATCAAGTCTTCCTCAAGCTTTGGAGGTTGTTTGCATTGACAAGTTGCTCAAGTAGAACCTTATCATCTAAACCTATGGATCTTTCAAGCTCAAAAGTTATTGCATATCTCAAGATATTTTATCCATCTCTTTGGATCATCAGAGGATTGAAGTTTGTGATTGATTATAAGAGGAATCACTCTTTTGATTCACCATTCAAAATTAGGGTTTTGCTTGATCAAGGCTATTGATCAATGTACAAGTCTTGATTTAGAAGATACAACATCTCATTGGTATTTGAAAAGTCTTTGTACAAGAAATTGGTCAAGATGCCCAGAGGATTTGAAATTTTTTAGATGATTCATCAGTCTCCTAAGGTGTTAACCAAAACTAGGGTTTGGGATTTTATCAATATTTCTTGAGAATTTTGAAGTGAAACTTTGTATATGTCCTCTATATATTTGGAATATCACATGTTTTAAGTCTTGATCATCAATTTTGAAGGGAAATGGATCAATTGATTCAAAGGGGGCAAAATGGTCATTTTGGTCAAAATCAGTCAAAGTCAAGGTTGACCAAGTGAACTTTTGGTAAACCATCAATTAAAGGGTGTAATTTTCATATTTCAAGTCCATTTTGATCATTGGATCAAAAATATTGAGGTTTGGGTTGAAACTTGTTCATGAAGAAACCCTAAAAGTTTCTAATTTTGAAAAATGAGGACTTAACTTCAAAAATTCATATTTTATTCAGCTTTGATCAAAAAAATGCAAATGAAGTATGCTTGGAAAGCTAAGAGGGAGCTATTTCACATGATTCCATTTTAAAGAATAATGCATGAAGTGGTGGTAAGTTATAAAGCTTGGAAGTCACAAAATTATGGGTCATTTCTCAAAATTTGTGAATTTCATGTCAAATTTTGAGGACCTTAATTGATTCAATTGCAAAAACACAAAACTAAGGGATTTTATATCTTTGCAAGACCTTTCCAAAGAGGGCTCATTTGTGTCAAAATTCAAAAATATGAGCAAGTTATGAGCTTTGGAATTTTGAGGCATTTTATTAAATTTTGACCAAGTATGCAAAATGGCCAATTCTTGAGAACTCAAGTTTTAGCCTTTATTTTTGTTTCTAATCAAGCCCGTGAACAATTTGTAACATGCTAAGGCCCATTACACTCACCATTTCATGCCTCATTTGGTTTTGTACTTGTTTGATTGAAAAAATGACAAACTTGCTCAATTTTGCAAATTCACCAACACTCTCTCATTTTAATTAGTCATGACCTGGAACTTTGAGCATTTGCTCCTGGCCTCATTTGGCTCATAAAATGCAAAGAAAAGGAGGAAACGCACGAGCAAATGGCTGAGGCCCATGTGCATTCTTTTTTGGCCAAATTTTCCAATCAAGCCCTTGAAAAACTTTGAAGACCAATTTCCTCTTCTAACCTTCTCTACCCACACTATATAGTGTATTGCAAACCTCATTTCACAAAAAACGTGCTCCAGTTATCATAAATCCGGATCTGAACTTTTTCTGCTCTTGCTCAAGTTTTCTTCGATTCTCTCATCTTCTTTGCACATTCATCAAATTTCCTGTGGATTCATCTTCCTTGAAGTGTGTAGATCAAGATCATGGAGTTTGTTTGCTTCTGTAACTAAGGAATCAATATTTCCAGTTTCACATTGAAGTAAGCTTCTTGAACTTCATTTTACTATTTCCAGCTTGATTTGTTGAATTACTTCATGTTTATGAACTCATAGCTGGCCAAACAATAGGTTTGACGTATAATTTTGTTTGAAATTAAAGAATGGATCGTTGTTTGAACTTCTAAATAATTCATATTCAGTGAGTTTTTGCAATTTTCGCGTCCAGATTTCTAATTTCCTAATCAATCTTTTTGTGATCTATAAGTGTTGTGATGTAGAGGTTAGATCTGACTTTGTTTTGAGCTTTGAATCATTGATTTTGGTGGAGAAATAAGGAAGAAGTATTGATCAGAACATGAGGTTTCAAACTAAGAAAACATGTGTTTAGGGCTTTGTCTTGAGGTTGAAGATGATGAGGTGGCGCGCCCTGATTGGATGATTTAAATTTTTAATGCATTTCATATTATTTGATTTCAATTGATTTTACGGATTTTATTTTTGTGATCAAAACATCTTCAAAAATCATGGAAAAATACCATAGGTGTTGTACCCCAAAATTTGCCCTCCCATATTCTTCAAAAAAATTGCCAAGTCAAGCTGCAAAATTCCCCAAGGGTTGCACAGTGCAAGAGCCTCCTAAGCAGTCAAAATTAGGGTTTGTGTTCTGATCAAGAAAATGAAATTTCCAAAGGTCCAATCAAGTCTCACATGCCTACAAATATGGTCAAGTATCCTCATACCAAGTTTCAAGACATTCAGCTCAAAATTGCACAGTCAAAAACCCTAATTGCACTACAGTCAACTGTAGGGGCAAAATGGTCATTTGACAGTTAAAAGTTCAAATTTTTGGTCAACATATCATTTTGAAGCCACAAACATCATTTGATCAATGCTTGATCATGATTCTCAAAGCTTGGCTCAAAAATCATCAAGATGCAAAAGTTTCCTTATTTGGACAGTTGAAAAAGTCAACTGTAAATTGACCAGAGCATAACTTTCACATGGATTATCAGAAAAATTCCATCCAAAGCTCATTTTGAAGAGAAAGACATTTACTACAACTCATCTTCATACTTCAAGTCCAAGAAATGCTCTCACAAAAAGTTATCAATTGCAACATTATAGGTCATTTTCAAAAGTCAACAAAAAGGGACTTTAAGTCAAAGGCCATAACTTGAGATTGGTAAATCAAAATTACATGGGACCAAAGGCATTGGTTAGAGGACTCAAAGACCTTTCCAAAATGTCCAAGAACATGAGAAAAGCTTAAAAATTGAGCAAGTTATGCCTTGTGGAAGTTGGGAAATTTTTGGATATTTTGAAAAGTCAACATTGATTCAAATGACCTAAAATTGCTAATGGGCCCATTTTTCTTCCACAATTCATCACCCAAGGCATATGCACGACTACTTGGCCCAAAGGGAAGTCTTTATTCATTTTTTATTTATTTATTTGAATTTTTATTTATAATAATTCATTTAAATCAAATTAAATATATGAAAAATGCTTAACCTAATTTTTTCAATCTTTTTGTGCACATTATATCATCAATATTTCGTGCCTGGCTAAATAAAGAAAGATTTGGATTGATTAGATCATAATTGATACAAAATTGCATGAAAAATATTTGAAAAAAGATCTTGAAAATCAAATTTCCAAAATCATGAATGCAAGAGATTTGGAGTGGTTTCTTTAACCTAATTCATTCAGTACATAAGCATAAACATAAACCTAATCTCAATGACCATTGAAGCTGCGCAGAAATCCATTATCAAACTTGAAATTTTGTCTAAAAAAACTCAATACTGAAAACCTTTTGCAGGTTGATTCAAAGCTTAATAGTGGTTCAAACACCTTCCTGGAGGTCCACTGAACGTTTTCCAATCACAAACATCCATCAAAACTCAAAGAATCGTTGTACAGAAACTGACTTTTCTTGCTTTTTTTTTACAATCGTGCATCTTCATTCGTGCACTTTTAATAAGTTTTAATATGTGATTCATACTCCTCATGCAATTCCAAAGCTAACCCAACGATTCAATTGTATTTTTATGCTGTGTACGCGATTATGCCATGATTGTTTTCTAGGGTTTACAGAGCTTTAAATTGGGGATTTTGAAACAAGGAAAAATTGGAGCATATGAATTAGACCATTCACTTCAGCGCATCTGGACGATCTCAAACCTACCCTCGCGCCTAATTTATAGAGCCCCTGGGGCTAATCGCTATTTTTTGATATGTTATCTTAGGCAACGCGTGAAAACCGTTGCCTATGTTTCTTTTGTTTCAGGAAAATAAAAACCACGCGAGGAAGACGATAACGTGTGAAGCGTGGATTGGTCAATTTAAAATTCGCGCGCAGACCCACTAACCTTTTGTTTTCTTTTTATAATGTTTGTTAGTTGCTTATTAATCAAACGCGTGAGTTGGCTCCACTGGCAAGCATAAGGACTGGTAATGTTAATGACCTGGGTTCGATCCCAGGTCTTCACCCTTTCCATTTGTTATTTTTCAATTAAAGTTCATATGTAGCGCTTGTGCTGAAGATTATCATGCATCCTCAAAAATCAACGCCCACGTGTCCCAGAGCGTCAGATCAACGGCCATGAACTGAAGACTATGATGAACTCAAGTCAACGCGCGTGTATGCTCCCAGAAAAAAGTCCATAAGGCCTCAGATTCTTGGGCCAGGCTGCTAAACTATACCTCCTATCTGGGGACTGACACCCCCAAGGTTTGCAAAAATTTTGTTATTTTTTATCTTTTCATTATTTTTATCTTCTTTTAATTATTATTCTTTTAATCAATTTAATATTTTCATAAATATAAAAAATACCCATAAAAATCAGAAAAAAGAGAAAAAACAATAAATATTTTATTTTTTAGTATTTTCATAAATAAATGCATATAATTATTTAGTTTTAAATTAGGTTGCAATTTTAATTCTTTTCATAATAAAAATCTAAAAAAACATAGAATTAGGTTTAATTAATAAATTTTCATCCTTTTATTTTTCTTTCATAAATAATTAATAATTAGATATTTATTTTGATAATTAAATTTGCATGTAAAAAATTAGGGTTAATTCAGGTTAAATTCTAATGTTTTCTTAATAAATTAAAATAAAATAGAATTAGGGTTAGCATTTAATTTCAATTAATTTTTTCTATTAAATCCTAAAATACTAAAAAAATACCAAAAAAAAAACATCTCCTTTTCTTTTTAATTAATTAAATCCAAGTAATTTTAACTTTGCAAAAAGGGTCCAACGCCCTCGTTTCGATTTAATTTTTTTTATTCGCATATTTATTTTATGTCTTTATAATATTTATGTATCTCTCCCAAGGCCATGTAATCTTTTAACTTTCTCGCATTTTTCTTTTCCTTTCTTTATTTTTCTGTCAAATCGGGTCCTGGTTAATTTTGGCGATGTGGACCCGCGCCTTTTGTAATAGCTTAGAAATTTTACTTTCCGCAAACTTTTAACTGTTAAATAATGGCATGAAAGACTGTATGGACAAAAATAAAAAACAAGTGTAGAACACCAATAACATGACAAGATAAATGCAAATGAAAACGACACACAAATCGCACACACCACCCCTAGGGTACGCCTCACTGTTGCCTTGCCTCGAAAGGTGATCGTCGAGTAGAGGATGTCTTAGTAAGTCCTCATGATCCGGGAACCTGGCATGAGGGTAGCTTCTAAGGTGTCTTCACATTGCTCTGGTGATCACCACGTCCCGAACCTTCAAATTGACCCGAACACCTCCAACGGTGGTGCTACCTACCTCTCAATGGTGGGATGGCACTACTTTAAAGGACATCTACACAGACGAATTCCTTAGGGTAGGTAGACGACTCGTGGATACTTGCTCTAATTCAAAACAAAACAAATCAAAAATACTTTTCACACCAACACATTTTCAAAAAGCTTTCGAAAGCATTTTTCAAACACTCTTGAGGACTGATACAAGAGTCGAACTTGAATTTTCAAAGAAACTTTTTTAAAACCCACAGTTGAAAAGCAAACAAACCATTTTGAAAACACAAGTGAGCAAGTATCTAAGAGCCCATGGATAACCATGGATAGAAAGGGTGCTAACACCTTCCCTTTCTATAACCTACCTCCCGAACCGAGAGCAATCTCTATAAGGAATTTTTCTGTGCTTTTGTCCTTTCCATTTGGAGAAAATAAAAGACGGTGGCGACTCTTGCTTCCGCGACATTTCGCGAACCAGCTTTAAACAGTCAGTTCCAGATCCACCGATCACAGAACTGGCGACTCTGCTGGGGAATTTACTTTAAAGTGAGGTGTACCTTAGGGTTAGTTCATAACTGTGTTTTCAATTGTATTGACTTGTCTGCTTTAAATTTGTGGGTTGCATGGGAGTTACATAGATCATAACCCGGATCTGGGGATACCCTGTTTAGGTAGCATAAGCTGTGAGGGACCTGTCCGGCGTAGACCGACACGGGTGAAATAGTGGCTACGTTGGTGTGGCACCTTGGTCTGTACCGATATCCCTTGTGTCGCAACGAGGAGAATATGGGTCTTCTGAGGAGTCATTAAGCACCAACAACCTTAGTACCTTAAATGACACAACTTGTCCATTAGAACAGTAGCAGTATGCTACGCCCATTGAGGCTAAACTCTCGTGATGGTTCTGGCCGCAAGAAAAGGTTGCGATGCTGGAGTTATGACCGATTGAGGGTAGTCAATGATATTGGGATCCTCTAAGAACCCGGTTACTTTGATAGGACAGGTATGAACCAACCAACTTCAAGAGGGTAATACCCAGACCTCATGCTAGCCTAAACTCTAAGGGTTTCTCTTGTGTGACTTGTGTGCCTTCGTACTTGACTATTTGCATGCCTGTTATCTGACACATGAACTACTTGCAGGTTTTGTTTATAGTCCTTAATTGGGACTCATAACAGGGTGTATTAACTACTTGCAGGTTCTGTTTATAGTCCTTAATTGGGACTCATGACAGGGTTTACTAAGTTTCTTGCAGGTTTTGGTTTGCAGTCCTTAATTGGGACTCATAACAGGGTTACTCACATTACCCCATGCATACCATAACATCATACCATTGCATACATCCTAACCCATTTCAAGGATCTCAAGGGCTTGTGATGCAGGTCATGATAAATCAAACATCTAGCAAGGGGCAAAGAGGATTTATTTTCCTCTAGCCAAAGTTGTCGGGGGCTATGACCCACTGGATATGGTGAGCCTTTGACTCTTGAAGAAGGACTCTCAACAACATGAAGTACCTTCAATCAAGTTACTAGTCTCCAACTCTAACAATTTGTTTACCCCTCGAGGTCCTTGAAATCATTGCATGCATATCATACATATCATTGCATAACAGGTACCCTTTCTCTGCAGGTTACTTACCTTCTTCGCTGTTTATTTCAGCAGTCTCGTCATGAATCCTGAATCCTCAACCGAGCACACTATCAAGGCCCTCCAGGCTCAGAACGCCCAGTTCCAAGGGCTGATCATGAATTTGACCCAGGGGCAACAAGATCTGAAGGCTCTGCTCTTGAAGAAGGAAAAGAAGAAGAGGAGGACTGTTTTGTTCAGCCCTAAACGCAGATCTGGGAACACCCTGCGGGATGAAGCTGAGAGGACAACTCCATCTGTGGGGAAAGGCAGTCATCAAGAGGAAAGGGTTCCCAGTCCAGTGGTCTCCGACAATGAGACAGATTTCAACGACGAACAGTACCCTCCGGCTGAGGATAGGTACAAACAGTTGGAAGACCGGCTAAGTGCTATGGAGATATAAAAAGTGCCTGGCCTGGACTTCGAGGATCTAGGTCTGTCTTCTGGGGTAGTGATCCCGCACAAGTTTAAGGCACCTGCCTTTGCTAAATACGACGGGGCATCCTGTCCTAAATTGCATCTCAAGGCTTACACAAGGAGGATCCAGCCCTATACAGCTGACAAAAACTTATGGATCCATTTCTTCCAAGAGAGTCTTTCAGGGACTCAGCTCGAGTGGTTCTATCAATTGAATGGAGCCAACATCCATACCTGGGAAGACCTAGCCACTGCTTTCTACAAGCATTACCAGTACAATGCCGACCTTGCTCCTACACGTACCCAACTCCAGGGTATGTCGCTGGGGTCAAGTGAAGGTTTCAAGGAATACGCGCAGAGATGGAGAGACCTTGCTGGAAGGGTGCAGCCTCCATTAACTGACCGGGAACTCGTTGATATGTTCTTGGGGACCCTATCCGGGCCATTCTTCAATCATCTCATTGGTAATTCATCTGCAGGATTTACCGACCTCATCCTGACTGGCGAAAGAATTGAAGCTGGTATCAAGAGTGGGAAAATCCAAGAGGCCACACCTTCTGACACTCACAAAAAGCCTTACACGGGAAAGAAAGAATCTAATGCTGCATACAGCCAAAAGAGTCGTCGTGACCAACATGCAGGGGCAGTCATGATTTCTGGTTCTGCACCACGCCGCCAACCACAAAAGGGAAACCAGCGAAGGCCGGACGAGCCTAAAAGACAATTCACCAACATTAACATGCCATGGTCACAAGCATTGCAGCACATGTTGAAAATGAACCTGATTGCGGTGATCAACCCTCCTGCAAATCCCAAGACCTCCTCTCCAAGCTACAACCCAGAAGCGAGGTGTGCTTATCATTATGATAGCCCGAGGCACGATACTGAGGACTGTTGGGCACTGAAGTACAAGATTCAGAACATGATCGATGCCAAAGAGATCGAGTTCGAGCCTGCCGAGACTCCCAACGTGATCACTGCTCCATTGCCAAAACATGGCTAGGGTCGAGAGATTTTTGTTCATTTGAATTCAAGTTGTATTTTTCTTTTCTTGTTCAGATAATCAATTATCATGTTAAACTCTTTTATTTCATGAATGCATTACACATGTCTGTCTTGATTTAATTATGTTTACTATGCTTAAAACTGCCTTCATATTTTTGCGATGGTCAACTCTCAACTGAAAATTCTAAGCCTCTTGAGGGAGGATGACGAAGACGATACCATAATCTACAGTATGCTTTTGAACAAACCCCACTGATGAGGTACATGCATTGTTTCAATCCCTAAACACTGGAGTTATAAGGAAGTTAATCCCTCGTCGACCCCTCTGAGCCAAAGAAGTAGGAGTTTTTCTTTTCGAAATTTAAAACCCTTAATCATAACCTGGGGCAGGGTAGTCTCTCAGTTGATCCAAGTGCATAACGAATGGCACCAAAGAGATCCTTACAAAACGAAGAAAGACAGTGATGGTTCCGAACAATCGTAAAGACAGGCAGTCATTATCCAATTCATAAATGAAAAGCCCAAAAAGTCAAAACCTATAAAAGGGACTTACAAAACTGGGGCATCCCGCTGACTGTAATTCCAAAAAAGAAACAGTTCAGGCAGAAAAAAAGGGATAACAGAAAATCAAAAAAAGAGGTCATATAAACCCTCAACAAAAAAGGAAATGACTGCCCATTCAGAATAAATCATCATTATCTGAACCATCATTGGTATATCAAAGCAAAGACTCGAACAAGGTCTAACGCACGATCAGCTGAGTCTAGGTTTGAAGAACATCACGAAGAGCGGGTGGGTATAAATATAATTTGAGCCTTTATCCTTTGTTTCTTAAACCGTGAACCAGGCCACGTTATAACCCTTAAAAGTCCTAGCTGAAGCATGGGTTAGTTCGAAAGCATACTGTTACAAAAGGTATCCTGACTCCTTAAGGCTTGCTGTAAAAAAATTTGAGTTGACATCACGTTTTACAAAATCCACTGGCCTTTATTGAAAAAATGCATTTTCGAAAATTTCAAGACAGACATAAACTTTACATTCTTAAGATAACATTGCTTGCATATGATTATTTGTCCGAACAGCAAAGAACTTTGCGCAACGAATATCCGATGAACGAAGATCTTCTCAATAAAAGAGTCCCTCTAGTGGAAGGAGCACTTTCAATCAAGGGGCATGGCATGATCAAAGACTATCATCTGGGGCAGTCCAGTCACAACCTGGAGAATCACTCAAGATGTCCGACAACAGGGGCAACTCCCTACATTATGAAAGCATGGACATAGTCGAAAAGATACTACGCATGAACAAAAGACCCGCTAGGTTGACACACCTAGGCAAAAATAAGGGCTTCCCGGCGAACCAAAAGGGTTCGGGCAAAAATAAGGGATGAAACGAAAAAATCTGTACACCCGGCAAGTCGAAAACCTGAAAAGGCGGCTTGGGAAAAAATGGGTATCCCGGTGGACTGAAAACCCGAAAGGGTGGTCCAGGCAAAAATTAGGGATTTAAGCGTACAACTATGTCCCAGCATCTCGTCGCTTGTCTGCCAGAAGATTTGTCAAACGACCTCCAAGGTATCTTCTCCCTTCATCTCAGAAACAGGGGCAATAATGAGTCGTCCAGGCGATCCAGTTGCTCCGTCAACCAAAACACTAAGGTCAATATAAAGATGATTACCATCTACCTCTACAAATCCCAAATCAACATTGATAACAAGCCAGTGAAAATCAGGCAACCTTACCCCGGTTCCTCCTAAAGTCTTACACGGATTTATCTCAAGTTTTACACGAACTTACCCCAAGTAACCTTACCCCGGTTCGTCAAGAAGTTTTACACGAACTTATCCACAAGTAACCTTACCCCGGTTCATCCAGAAGTTTTACACGAACTTATCCCGAAGCAACCTTACCCCGGTTCCTCCTAGAAATCTTACATGGATTTATCCCAAAGCAACCTTACCCCGGTTCCTCCTAGAAATATTACATGGATTTATCCCAAGGTAACCTAACCCCGGTTCCTCTAGAAATCTTACATGGATTTATCACAAGTAACCTTACCCCGGTTCATCCAGAAGTTTTACACGGACTTATCCCGAAGCAACCTTACCCCGGTTCCTCCTAGAAATCTTACATGGGTTTATCCTGTAGTAACCTAACCCCGGTTCCTCCAGAAGTCTTACATGGACCTATCTCAAGATGACCTTACCTCGGTTCATCAAAAAGTTTTTACACGAACTTATCCTGTAGTAACCTAACCCCGGTTCCTCCAGAAGTCTTACATGGACCTATCTCAAGATGACCTTACCTCGGTTCGTCAAGAAGTTTTACACGAACTTATCCTGCGGCAACCTAACCCCGGTTCCCCCAGAAGTCTTACATGGATTTAGCTCAAGATAACCTCACCCCGGTTCATCAAGAAGTTTTACACGAACTTACCCCAAAGAAACCCTACACAGGTTCTCCTCCTCCGGACGTAGTTTTACATGGACTCGTCATCAAGCAACCCTACACCGGTTCCCTCTCTTCAAGATACAGTTTTACATGGACTCGTCACCCAGAAACCCTACACAGGTTCTCCCTTTCCAAGAACATAGTTTTACACGAACTCATCATCAAAGTAACCCTACACAGGTTCCTTCTCCATTTCAGATGCGATTTTACATGAGCTCATCAGCATGCAACCTTACATAGGTTCCCTCTTTCAACTTACAAAATTACAGTTCAAAACCTCCCCAGGAGAGTCCAATCCAGTTCCCCAGGAAAGTTGGAACCCATCTCCCCAAGTAGTAAGCTTATCCCCAGTAGATTCTGGAAGCTTATCCCTCGCAGAGCACGAACGCGTTCCCCGGCTTTATTCAAAGAGTTATTTCCCTACCGGGATATAACTGGGTTATCCTCAGCTAAAAGCCACGGAAAGATCGTTGTCAACACAGTCTTTCTTATCCCCAGTGAAGTCTATTAACACTTCCGACAATAAGGATATCCCCAGCAAGTTACTATCAACAATTCAGCAAAGCATCCCTCTCCCCACAGAGTATCGCTCCCCAGCATGGTCGCTAAAGTATTTTTCCCCTGCAGAATCTTCCATTTGCCAAGTTTATTCCTCAACGGAGGCATCTTCTCCTACCGGTATTCTTGCAACTATCATCCCCAGCGGAAGCAAAATCTATTCTTCAATATCAGCCCAGGAGTGACTTCCCGGCACCCGTCAAGGATTTACTTTCCTAGACGAAAAACACATACATAAACATCACATACATCATTATAGCATGCATAGACGCATCATATCATACGAATCTCATTTATGTTGAGAACATCATTGCTTGATCCATATCATGCATTGCATATGACTGACCTTTACCTTTCAGGAAAGATACAGATAAATTCTCAATCATATTTCAAGACCTAGACCGGTTCAGTTAATCGACTCCGAAGATTTCTCATCCAGTCCAAGGCCTTCTCTAGTCCAGCTAAATCGACTCCCAACAGATTTTTCTGATGAAGACTCAGTAGAAGTTATCAGGTTATAATTTTCTATGGTTCCCTCTCCGACGGTGCATGAGGTGATAATTCCTTTTGAGATTATAATTTTCTATGGTTCCCTCTCCAATGGTGCGTGAGGTGATAATTCCCTTTTAGATTATAATTTCCTATGGTCCTCTCCCCGACGGTGCGTGAGATGTAATTCCCTTTCAGGTTATGATTTCCTATGGTCCTCTCCCCGACGGTGCGTGAGATGTAATTCCCTTTCAGATTAATTTCCTATTGGTTCTCTCTCCGACGGTGCATGAGATGATAATTCCATTTTAGGTTGTTCTTCGAGATTAATTTCCTATTGGTTCTCTCTCCGACGGTGCATGAGATGATAATTCCATTTTAGGTTTTTCTTTCAGATTATAGTTTCCTATTTGGTTCTCTCTCCGACGGTGCATGAGATGATAATCCCATTTTAGGTTTTTCTTTTAGATTATAATTTCCTATGGTTCTCTTCCCGACAATGCGAAGATGGTAATTCCCACCCAGATTTTCTCAACAAGCGTTGTTGAAGTTAAAGTCACCCAAGGTTCTCTTACCATTCATGCTAAGGTAGTAACCATCCCTGGTTCATTCATCACCGTTTGAAGCTCCAGATTCAGCTCCTGTAACTAGTCAGGACGTATCTATACCAAGCATCTGAAAACCAACTCCTGCAACATGTCAGGTACTCATTTTTCTGTTTTGCAGGTACGCAAGTTCTCGCTAAGGAATCTCTTATGCGATCAACGTCCAGATGGCATCTATAAGCCCATCATCCCCATCAATCTCCAAATGGCATCTATAATCCCATTTCCATCACACTGCTACTATGTGAGCGCAAATTTCTGGGCACTCTAGTGTTCAATCATCTTCTACCCTCGGATTACGAAAGGCACGTCAGCCAATCTGCATCCTCAGGTCTAAGAAGATTGAACAAGGGCAACTGTTGTACCCCAAAATTTGCCCTCCCATATTCTTCAAAAAAATTGCCAAGTCAAGCTGCAAAATTCCCCAAGGGTTGCACAGTGCAAGAGCCTCCTAAGCAGTCAAAATTAGGGTTTGTGTTCTGATCAAGAAAATGAAATTTCCAAAGGTCCAATCAAGTCTCACATGCCTACAAATATGGTCAAGTATCCTCATACCAAGTTTCAAGACATTCAGCTCAAAATTGCACAGTCAAAAACCCTAATTGCACTACAGTCAACTGTAGGGGCAAAATGGTCATTTGACAGTTAAAAGTTCAAATTTTTGGTCAACATATCATTTTGAAGCCACAAACATCATTTGATCAATGCTTGATCATGATTCTCAAAGCTTGGCTCAAAAATCATCAAGATGCAAAAGTTTCCTTATTTGGACAGTTGAAAAAGTCAACTGTAAATTGACCAGAGCATAACTTTCACATGGATTATCAGAAAAATTCCATCCAAAGCTCATTTTGAAGAGAAAGACATTTACTACAACTCATCTTCATACTTCAAGTCCAAGAAATGCTCTCACAAAAAGTTATCAATTGCAACATTATAGGTCATTTTCAAAAGTCAACAAAAAGGGACTTTAAGTCAAAGGCCATAACTTGAGATTGGTAAATCAAAATTACATGGGACCAAAGGCATTGGTTAGAGGACTCAAAGACCTTTCCAAAATGTCCAAGAACATGAGAAAAGCTTAAAAATTGAGCAAGTTATGCCTTGTGGAAGTTGGGAAATTTTTGGATATTTTGAAAAGTCAACATTGATTCAAATGACCTAAAATTGCTAATGGGCCCATTTTTCTTCCACAATTCATCACCCAAGGCATATGCACGACTACTTGGCCCAAAGGGAAGTCTTTATTCATTTTTTATTTATTTATTTGAATTTTTATTTATAATAATTCATTTAAATCAAATTAAATATATGAAAAATGCTTAACCTAATTTTTTCAATCTTTTTGTGCACATTATATCATCAATATTTCGTGCCTGGCTAAATAAAGAAAGATTTGGATTGATTAGATCATAATTGATACAAAATTGCATGAAAAATATTTGAAAAAAGATCTTGAAAATCAAATTTCCAAAATCATGAATGCAAGAGATTTAGAGTGGTTTCTTTAACCTAATTCATTCAGTACATAAGCATAAACATAAACCTAATCTCAATGACCATTGAAGCTGCGCAGAAATCCATTATCAAACTTGAAATTTTGTCTAAAAAAACTCAATACTGAAAACCTTTTGCAGGTTGATTCAAAGCTTAATAGTGGTTCAAACACCTTCCTGGAGGTCCACTGAACGTTTTCCAATCACAAACATCCATCAAAACTCAAAGAATCGTTGTACAGAAACTGACTTTTCTTGCTTTTTTTTTACAATCGTGCATCTTCATTCGTGCACTTTTAATAAGTTTTAATATGTGATTCATACTCCTCATGCAATTCCAAAGCTAACCCAACGATTCAATTGTATTTTTATGCTGTGTACGCGATTATGCCATGATTGTTTTCTAGGGTTTACAGAGCTTTAAATTGGGGATTTTGAAACAAGGAAAAATTGGAGCATATGAATTAGACCATTCACTTCAGCGCATCTGGACGATCTCAAACCTACCCTCGCGCCTAATTTATAGAGCCCCTGGGGCTAATCGCTATTTTTTGATATGTTATCTTAGGCAACGCGTGAAAACCGTTGCCTATGTTTCTTTTGTTTCAGGAAAATAAAAACCACGCGAGGAAGACGATAACGTGTGAAGCGTGGATTGGTCAATTTAAAATTCGCGCGCAGACCCACTAACCTTTTGTTTTCTTTTTATAATGTTTGTTAGTTGCTTATTAATCAAACGCGTGAGTTGGCTCCACTGGAAAGCATAAGGACTGGTAATGTTAATGACCTGGGTTCGATCCCAGGTCTTCACCCTTTCCATTTGTTATTTTTCAATTAAAGTTCATATGTAGCGCTTGTGCTGAAGATTATCATGCATCCTCAAAAATCAACGCCCACGTGTCCCAGAGCGTCAGATCAACGGCCATGAACTGAAGACTATGATGAACTCAAGTCAACGCGCGTGTATGCTCCCAGAAAAAAGTCCATAAGGCCTCAGATTCTTGGGCCAGGCTGCTAAACTATACCTCCTATCTGGGGACTGACACCCCCAAGGTTTGCAAAAATTTTGTTATTTTTTATCTTTTCATTATTTTTATCTTCTTTTAATTATTATTCTTTTAATCAATTTAATATTTTCATAAATATAAAAAATACCCATAAAAATCAGAAAAAAGAGAAAAAACAATAAATATTTTATTTTTTAGTATTTTCATAAATAAATGCATATAATTATTTAGTTTTAAATTAGGTTGCAATTTTAATTCTTTTCATAATAAAAATCTAAAAAAACATAGAATTAGGTTTAATTAATAAATTTTCATCCTTTTATTTTTCTTTCATAAATAATTAATAATTAGATATTTATTTTGATAATTAAATTTGCATGTAAAAAATTAGGGTTAATTCAGGTTAAATTCTAATGTTTTCTTAATAAATTAAAATAAAATAGAATTAGGGTTAGCATTTAATTTCAATTAATTTTTTCTATTAAATCCTAAAATACTAAAAAAATACCAAAAAAAAAACATCTCCTTTTCTTTTTAATTAATTAAATCCAAGTAATTTTAACTTTGCAAAAAGGGTCCAACGCCCTCGTTTCGATTTAATTTTTTTTATTCGCATATTTATTTTATGTCTTTATAATATTTATGTATCTCTCCCAAGGCCATGTAATCTTTTAACTTTCTCGCATTTTTCTTTTCCTTTCTTTATTTTTCTGTCAAATCGGGTCCTGGTTAATTTTGGCAATGTGGACCCGCGCCTTTTGTAATAGCTTAGAAATTTTACTTTCCGCAAACTTTTAACTGTTAAATAATGGCATGAAAGACTGTATGGACAAAAATAAAAAACAAGCGTAGAACACCAATAACATGACAAGATAAATGCAAATGAAAACGACACACAAATCGCACACACCACCCCTAGGGTACGCCTCACTGTTGCCTTGCCTCGAAAGGTGATCGTCGAGTAGAGGATGTCTTAGTAAGTCCTCATGATCCGAGAACCTGGCATGAGGGTAGCTTCTAAGGTGTCTTCATATTGCTCTGGTGATCACCACGTCCCGAACCTTCGAATTGACCCGAACACCTCCAACGGTGGTGCTACCTACCTCTCAATGGTGGGATGGCACTACTTTAAAGGACATCTACACAGACGAATTCCTTAGGGTAGGTAGACGACTCGTGGATACTTGCTCTAATTCAAAACAAAACAAATCAAAAATACTTTTCACACCAACACATTTTCAAAAAGCTTTCGAAAGCATTTTTCAAACACTCTTGAGGACTGATACAAGAGTCGAACTTGAATTTTCAAAGAAACTTTTTTAAAACCCACAGTTGAAAAGCAAACAAACCATTTTGAAAACACAAGTGAGCAAGTATCTAAGAGCCCATGGATAACCATGGATAGAAAGGGTGCTAACACCTTCCCTTTCTATAACCTACCTCCCGAACCGAGAGCAATCTCTATAAGGAATTTTTCTGTGCTTTTGTCCTTTCCATTTGGAGAAAATAAAAGACGGTGGCGACTCTTGCTTCCGCGACATTTCGCGAACCAGCTTTAAACAGTCAGTTCCAGATCCACCGATCACAATAGGCTAATAATAATTTCTAGTATTTGTCATATTTTTTTGAGATTTTTTTAAAAATGTTTTGATTGGTTTAAAAATTCATAGGTTTATTTAATTGTTTGTACAATGATTATTTTTATTTTAATAGTTCTTTTGATCTAAAAATTCCACAAAAAATGTTTTGGACTCATAAAATAATGTAGAAATTGATTCTGATTTTGGTTTAGCATTTTTTCTATTTTTGATTAGAAATTAAATTTGAGAAGTTTATTTTAAATGTTTGCTTCATAACTTTTACTTTAATATTTCCTTTAATTCAAAAATTCCACAAAAAATCATGAATGCTGGTTTTTAATTTTAATATTTGAATATATTTTTGGTTGGATATTTTTCTGACTTTTGATTGGAATTTCATTTTGAAAATGTGAATTTTTGTTTAATTGTTTAATAGTTTGAATTTGAATTTATTTTTGACTTTTCTTTAATCCTAAAAATGTGAAAAAATATGTATTCTAATATTTAGGGTTTCCTTGTGATTGGCATGATCTTGATTTGAATTGTTTGAATTTTGATCTTACCTAACTAATATTTAAGATTAAAATTCAAACAATTAGGGTTTTGTGGCTTACATTGCAAGTTTTATTTTCAAAACCAATTTGCCTTGGGTTTCCATTGGAATTTGGATTTTGTATAAGGTTCATGGATGTATTGAGGATCTGAAAACCATTTTTCTTAAATTATTTGACTTGATTGGATATTTTTCCACAAATTGTTTTGAAAGCTTGTCTAGTTTGGTAGTTTTGCCAACTAGTTTTGATCCTTGAGCCTCACTTGATCTTCACCTCTACTATCCATGAACTTCAAACTTGTTTTCTGACCTATACACATCTCAAATATGTTATGGAAATTTTGGTTTGAATTATTGAAATCCTTTTCTATCTTTGATGTATTTTTGAAGTGAAGGTACCCAATTAATGTTGCATATCTTGTTGCAATTTGCTTGATGGCCAATGAACTTGAGTGAGGCCTATAATTTGGCACCTAATGATCATGTTGGTTCTGTTTATCCACATTAACTCAAGTCATTTCACTTAATGCCCCATGCTTCAATGATTGAACCTTTTGATGCATGGTTTATGACTTTTTGCTTTCTTGTTGATCTTCACTTTGAAACTTGAGTTTCCAATTTGAGTTTGAGGTCATTAGATGGCCAATAATAACATGAAGTGAAATGATACTTCAATTATAGTCTCATGAAGACTTGAGAGTAATTGATCCCTATTACTTAAGTTAGTTCTAATCATGAATGGAGTTTGGCTTCTTTCTTTTATCCTTGTTGAATTTTTGAGGCATTTTGAATGCACTTGTGTAGCATGTTATAGAATCAACACTTTAACCTTTTGATCATGTTCTAGTCGTGTTTTGGAAGCTTTAATTCAAATATTTGATTGTTACAAACTCTCTAATTTTGTCCTTGTTTGACTTTCTTCCATGATTAGCTTGAAATCTAAGTCTTTGATGCATTGTATGGGATTCCTCTTCTATTATGCTTGTGAGCTATTATGAAATATTTGAGTATGATTGAATTGTGGTTGCTACTAACCTTCATGGTCTTTGATTGTATTCTTCTCAAGCTCCTATGATCCTTGATTGATATTCAATTGTCAATTCAATATGGTGATAGAAAGGAGCAACATTCCTCTAACTTTTGACCAAATTGTGCATATGCCTGTTTCTTTTTTTCTATCATATCTAATGTTTTGATAGTTGTTATCATGTTTGCTCAATTCATTATGGTGTCATCATCCATCCCTCATGTGAGTCATCATTCTATTTATGGGAATACTAACTTGGTTGTTGAATGTGCGAGGTACTCTGAGAAAGGTTTTTCATTTTTGACTTAAGGCTAATGTGTTTCACTTTATTTGTGGAACACAATTTATTATATTGGCACTACTCTTGTGCTTGGCATATTTGATAGTCTATAAAAGATATATAAATGTGATTATGAATGCTATACATTGCCCATGGGATCTGTTCATATCTGAAAATCTCAATACTTACATCCTGATGGCGTAATTTCTGACTTGATTTGTCTGCTGATGCTAGCTTGCTTGAAGTTCTCTGGGTTTCTTTTATTCTTGCCCAGTTGCTACGGATAGTTATCCATTGGTATTGCACTAGTTCCTTTCTTCTATTTTCATTTTGTATAATTCTATATTGCATGATGGGACCTCTGTTGCTGATATATGTCATGAGGCCCTCTGTTTTGTTTAATACATGTGTTGTGTTTGTGTTTGTTTCTTTAATTGTTGATCGATGAGTCACTCAATTTAGAAATTGATATCACGACTTCGCTCTCAGTGCATGTTCCCTATAGGATATTTATTGTGTTTGTTTCTTTAATTGTTGATCGATGAGTCACTCAATTTAGAAATTGAGATCACGACTTCGCTCTCATTGTTTGTTCCCTATAGGTTAGTTTTATTAAGCTTCCTTTGAAATGTTGATTAAGGTAGGAATCCATGTATGCTAGCATAGGGTAGGATTTTCCTTTATCCTCAACCTTAGGGTCAATCATTGTATGATAACACTAGGGATAGTGCTAGGCTAGTTTCCCTTAGTTGTTTTTCCTTCCTTTGCATTTTGCATCTTAAAACAAAAATTGTTTTTCTTGGAAAATCATAAAACACCTCTAATAAACTCAAACCCTTCTTCAAGGTAAAAGATACAAATCAATCTTATTTGTTTGTGCGCCTCTTGGCTTTGTTTTTAAACCTGGTTTATTGATGTTTCACCATCTTTGCCATGATATCTTGTTATCTTATAGCCGATGTTTCGCCATCGCACATTTGTTTGAAGCCGATGTTTCTCCATTGCACGCGTCTGTTATCCTACTTTGATTCTCAATGTAATTGTTAGGTGTGATGTTTTGTCATCCGTTTTATTGATGTTTTTCCATCCTTACCATGCCATGCTACCTTGTTACCTTATAGCCGATGTTTCACCATCACACATTTGTTTGAAGCCGATGTTTCACCATCGCACATGTTTGTTATCCTACTTTGATTCTCAATATCAGTGTTAGGTGTGATGTTTTGTCATCCATTTTATTGATGTTTCACCATTGTATACTTGTTTGAAGCCGATGTTTCGCCATCGCACATGTTTGTTATCCTACTTTGATTCTCAATATCATTGTTAGGTGTGATGTTTTGTCATCCGGTTTATTGATGTTTCGCCATCTTCTGCCATGATATCTTGTTATCTTTTAGCCGATATTTTGCCATCGCATACTTGTTTTTAGCCGATGTTTCGCCGTCGCACATGTTGGTTATCCTACTTTGATTCTCAATATCATTGTTAGGTGTGATGTTTTATCATTTGATGTTTCACCATCTTTGACATGTTACTTTGTTATTATTTAACCGATGTTTTACCATCTCATTTGTTTGTTGTTTTATTTGATGTTTTTCCATCTTGATTGTTTTTGTTGTCTTAACTAAAAAACACAAACCAACCAAAATATATGAGCTGAACTATGGCTACTTTGATTCTTTAAAAGGGATACGTAGGCAAAGGGGTAGGGCCCAACCGAGCACATCTTTTATTTTCCCTACATTGTTTTCCTTTTCTTTCTTTCGCATGCATTCCCTTTTTAGTTTTAAGCCATAGACATAGGTTTTGACCACACCCATTAGATTAGACAACAAGAGTGGATATCGTAGAGTACTACGCGTGTGAGGGTGCTAATACCTCCCCCTCGCGTAACAGACTCCCTTACCCGATCTCTCGGTCGAAAGACCGTGATTTCTCCCTCTTCATGTTTTCTCGATGTTTACCTTTCCCTTTCGGCGGGATAAAAGACGTTCGGTGGCGACTTCATTAATGTCTCATTACGAGATGACGGTTCCGCCAGGTCATTTCAGCTGGCGACTTCACTGGGGACAGATTGACCTCTTGCTGGTCTATCCTGGAGTCGATCCTAGCTCTTATTTGTTTTCTTTTTGGGTGTTTATTTTACCGCTTTGCATATTTATCTGTTTGCATTGCATCCTATATGCGCTTTACTTTCTGCATACTGGATTTGGCTGGACTGTTTGGTTTCTGGATTTCTTGGTGGTTGGGTTGTTCCATGAGGTAAAAGGTCTCGTACCCAGGCTATGAGTGAATTCCATAGGAACTAGGAATAAAGTGGCCATGGAAGCTATGAGGCGGATGCTTTGTAGACCTGACCATGAGACCCATGACTTCAGAGGTAGTTCGGATAGATGTTATCTATGATGATATCGACAGTCGAGATCTTGTACTCTGATTTGGCTTTTAACCTTACCTTGACCTAGACTACACCCGTGAGAGGGGCGGGAAAACTTTTCTTACAGGTACAGGTACTGTTGGTGACTTTGTGTTGCGAAGGTGACTCAGGTTCCCATGATAGTTTTGAAGCTTTGGGATTTTCTTTTGATCTTGAGTGGTGTTGTTCTGTAATGGTCCAACCATTATCCAGTGTGAAACTTTGATCCTGTCATGATTGCATCATAGCATATTTATTTCTAAAAAATGATGTATAAAAAATAACTAGCATGCGCATGTCATCTTCCAGGAACATTCGAGAGTCTTCTTTCCATCAGAAATGGCTGACCTCCTTTCAGATGAGTTTGATTCAGTTCGTGTTAAAAAGCCCAACAGACATACATTTTCTTATCATATTCCTTCTATTTATGTGTCCGAATTGAAGAGGTTGAGTTCTTATCTGAAGAGTGACATTCTGAACAATTTCAACAAAAATTATGGCAATTTGTTACTAATCCTTAACACTCCAGTTGACCAATGGCTTTGATCACCCTCTTCCAGTTTTATGACAAGGAATTACGGTGTTTTACTTTTCAAGATTATCAACTGGTTCCCACACTAGAAGAGTAGGCGTACCTACTTAATATCAGGTTGTCCGATGAAGTTCCTTTTATCCAAGTGCCGGAGAAGCCGAAGTTCGAAGTTAATGCTGAAACTCTTCATTTGAGTTGGAAAGAAGTGAAAGACAATTGGAAATCAAGTGAGGATACTACAGGGTTTTATTTGGATTTCTTAGTGAAGAAAGCTAAAGACTGGGCGAAGAAAGGGAATTGTAGTGACTCCGGCTCTCTGTTTTCTCTCATGATATACGGGATCATCCTCTTCCCTCGCAAGAGAAATTTTATGGATTTGATGGCTATTTGTGTTTTTAGAAATAAGAACCCGGTATCGACACTCTTGGCATATACTCTTTACACCATTCATTTCAGGCATGGGAAAGGAGGTAATGTAAGTTTATGTCATTAGATTTTGTATCAATGGTTTAAGTTGCACCTATCGACAAGTGGCCCTTTCATGGATACCAGACATTCTCTCCGATGGTCATCAAGACTTGTCAACCTTACTTCATTTGATATCTGGTGGAATTATGACACGGGGGAAGTACGAAGTATTATCACTAGCTGCGGAGATTTCCCTAATGTTCCCCTCATAGGAACTAAGGGGTGTATCAACTATAATCATGTGCATGCTTATCGTCAATTGGGATATGCAATGGATGGACCGCCAAAGGTTGAGGAGGTGTCTGAATCAGTGTATTTTGTTAAAGGAAGTGATCCTGTAATGTTGAAAAGAGTGAAAAGTGCTTGGAAAGGAATTCACAAGAAGGATAGAACTACTTTGGGCAAGAAGGTTCCTATTGCTAGGGTTCCTTACTTGGAATGGATTAGAGCCAGGGTTAAGATTTTACGGTTACCATTTGCAAGGTTGACTCCTATATGTGAGCAACCTCCTACTGTTCTGAGTAACACGGTACCTACCGAGGTGTTCACCCAGGTTCATGTTGAGAACATTCAACTTCGTGCAAAAGACCGTGAGGCAAGGATGAAACTTTATTGGGTAGATCAAGAAAGGGCCGACTTAGCTCGCAAACTCAAAGAATCTCAAGGGGAAAATTCTGATCCAACCTGTTTTAGGAAGAGGTCTCATGTTGAAATGGAAGAAGAAATGAGTAAGACCCAGCAAGAGTGCCAGAAGCTTCAGGCATCTGAGAATAGCTACAGGAAGAAGATTCAAAACTTGGAGAAACAACTCAAAGACAAGGATGCTCATCTTGAGAGGGAAGTAGCCCAGAGGCGTGTTACAGAGGATCGGTTTCAAGAAAGTAAAGTAGTCGCATCACAACTTTTGAAAGAGAAAGCCATGCTTGAAGCGTATTGTTAACACCTTGAAGCGTGTCTTGTTCCGGAGATTTAGTTTTGTTACTTACCTTTGGTGTATTTGGTCACCCCCAGGATTGTTGGAAGGGACCATTGTTTGTTTTTATTATTTAGTTTTTGTTAAGTTTACTTTGAAACACGTATTTTGTTGTTTACCATTACACTCTTAAATGTCCAAAGTCACTTGAACATCGTTTCTTTTGTTTGTAAATAATTGGAGTGTTTGTCTTATTGTCTTTTTTCCTTCCTTTGATTGTATGCTTTATTTTTGGTTGCGCGCCGTGACTGATGAATAAAAGGACTCTTGAATACCGGGAAATGACAAACATATCATGCACATCATGCATTTCCTAACATTACAGGTTATCTCAAGACGGTATTCTTATTCTTCTGCTTTTCTTATTCAGAATTCAAGATGACTACTCATCGGTATTCCACCAGAAACAATTTGCCAAGACAGATGGAACAAGTTCAAGCTGAACTCACTGAAATAAGGGCCCAGATGGATACTCAAATGACCCAGTTCATGGAGGTCATCACCAATGTGAATCACCGACAGGAGGAACTGGCTGCCATTGTCAACAACCAGTGCCGCTATCCAGGGGATGGTGGAAATCAAGGGCTCTATCAAGACATTTCTGTAGGATCGGGGATGTGCAAGATCATCCTGTGGGAAATTTTTACGGGATGCCCGAAAACCCTTTTGTGTGCAACGTATGGCAGTTTCCCCCGTCTCCAGGACCTCGTCTTGTGGGGAACAGAAGAGATAATCAGGGCGATGTAAGGAACTATCAGGAGAAGGATTATGACTTTGATCAAGATGAAGATCAGTTTTCTGTTCGACGTTCAGAGCCAGAAGTTCAGGTTGAGGATAAGAAGTATCGGTTGTTGGAATAACGTTTGAAGGCTGTGGAAGGGCAAGGAGCCCTTGGTATGGATGTTAATGATCTTTGGTTGGTGTCTGGGGTGAAAGTTACTCCAAAGTTCAAGCCTCATATATTTGAAAAGTACAACGGAACGTCATGTCCTATTACTCATGCAACTGCTTATTTCTGAAAGATGTCAGTGCATACTGAGGATCAGGGGCTTTTGATTCACTTTTTCCAGGATAGCCTATCTAGGGCATCCCTGGAGTGGTACATGAAGTTGGAGAAAACCCATATTTGTTGCTGGAATGATCTTGCTCGGGCTTTTGTCAAACATTATCAGTACAATATGGATATGGCGCCTAATCGCACTCAGTTACAGAATTTGTCACAGGGACCAAGAGAATCTTTCAAGGAATACGCTCAGAAGTGGCATGAGTTGGCTGCGAGGGTTCAACCTCCACTCATGAAGAGAGAACTCATTGATATGTTTATGAGTACCCTGCAAGGTCCATTCTATGAACACATGATAGGAAGTACTTCGGCAGGATTTGCAGACTTGGTTATGGCTGGTGAAAGAATTGAGGTAGGTTTGAAATTGGGGAAAATTCAAATTGGAGGTTCTAGTGGCTCATCAGGGGGAAGTAAGAAACCATTTAACACTTACCCTAAGAAGAGGAAAGGCGACGCAAGTGCGGTTTACTCTCATAGAGGAAGAAGAGAGGATCGTCAGCACCAACAAATCAATGATGTTTCTATTCCTGTTAATGCTCCTCCGCAGCATAGACCGAATACAATGCCTCAACAACAAAGACAGCAAGATGCTCCCCATCAGTATAATAATCAACAACAGAGACAATTGAGAAAATTCGATCCCTTGCCGGTATCTCTTACTGAAGCACTCCACCATTTGCTTGATTTGAAGTTGATCGGTTTGAGAAATATGCCACCACCATCCGCAAGACTTCCTCCTAACTATGATGCTAACGCAAGATGTGAATTCCATTCAGGCGGAGTTGGTCATTCTATTGACAATTGCTTTGCGTTGAAGTGTAAAATACAAGACTTGTTGGATGCTAAGGCAATTGAGTTTACTCCAGTGACTGGTCCGAATGTTACTCAGAACCCAATCCCTAGGCATGGAGGGGGTGTTGTTAATATGATTGGTGATAATGGTGAAGTATTGAATTTAATCATGAATGTGGAACAAGTAACTACTCCGTTGTGGTATGTTAAGAGGTATTTGCTTGACAATTCTATTTTCCCGGGTTGTACTTCAGAGTGTGCCAAGTGTAAAGAGAAACCGAAGGGCTGTGATGATTTAAAAGCCGGTATCCAGTTGATGATAAAGAAGGGCTCCCTGCAGTTCAATAGAAAACCGAGCTACCATAAGGTTACCGAAGAAGATGTTGTTGTGGTATATATTCCTTACACTCCTGTGCGCATTCCTGCCCCATCTAGGGAACCTCCTTTGATGATTATGGTACCTGGTCCCATGCCGTATACCAGTGAGAAGGCCATCCCATGGCATTATGGTGCTGATGTTTATTACCATGGGGTGAAGCAGGAGGTAAGTATCCGTTCGTCTGAGGAAGAACGTGCAGAAGATAATGAAGAGGAAGTTCATAACTTTTCTGGTGTGGGTCGAATGACTAGAAGCGGGAGAGTATTTGGTCCTTCCAATATGCAAGATGCGGAAGATGCTTCTGCAAGAGAAAAAGGAAAACAGCAGGCAATGATTGGTAATCCAAGGGTTACACCAGCCAATGTGACAACCAATTTCGATACCAGAAGCTTCTTCAGTTCCCGATGAGGTTGAAGAGTTAATGCGAATTATCAGAAAGAGTGATTATAGAATAATTGATCATCTGAGCCATACTCCTTATAAGATGTCTGTTGTACCCCAAAATTTGCCCTCCCATGTTCCTCAAGACATGTCAAGAATAATCCTCAAGTTGCTCAAGTTGGCTCAAGGGTTGGACAATCAAATCACCTCCTAAGGCAGTCAAGTCAAAATTAGGGTTTTGTGTTGCATCAAGGTCCTTGCATCCAAATGACCTCAAGTGCTCCCCAATTTCCTAATATGTTCTCAAGTTCATCCATGTCAAATTTCAAGCCTTGCAGAGGAAGTTTGGTCAGTCAATTGCTCAAGAGGTCCAAAAATCGATTGTGTTAGGGCAAAAGTCAACTGTGACCTACAGACAGTCAAACCTCAATATTTTTTGTCAACATTCTTATTTTGAAGGATAATTCATCATTTGATCAAGGTTTGATCATGATTCATCAAGGATTGCTCAAAATTCATCAAGATTCAAAAGTTGCTAAATTAGGGTTTTGTAGGAAAAGTCAACTCAACTTTGACCAAGCATAACTTTCTCATACTTTATGAGAAATGACCCATCCAAAGCTCATTTTTAAGAGGATTCAATTTCCTACAATCCATCTTCACAGCCAAAGATCAATAAATGCTCTCACAAAAAGTTACAAATTTGGAAATTATAGGTCATTTTTGAAAGTCAACAAAAACACCCTTTTTTCCAAAGCTTATAACTTGATCATGGAAGATCAAAATGAGATGAGACCAAAAGTGTTGATTATAGGACATCTCAAGGTTTCTAAAAAGTTCAAGAACACCTCCAAAAGTTCAAAATTGAAGAAGTTATGCATTGTTGAAGTTGGGCATTTTTCCAAATTTGCCAAAAGCCAACTATCCTCAAAACTCCAATTTTTGACAAAAGGGCCCACTTTTTTCCACTTGATATGGTCTTGTCATGCCACACACGTGTCCCATATTTGATTTCATGGCCATTCATTTATTTTTTATTTTATTTAATTTTTATTGATTTAATTCATTTTAAATCAATATTAAATCAAATAAAATCTAAAAATTGATGTAAGGGGATTCTTATGATCATTACATCTTGCAAATATCATGTGATACTCAATCAGACTCGTGCCAAGTCAAAACAAGCACAAAATCTCAGATTTGATGCAAATATGGCAACTTGATTATGGTGATCAAAAGCAAATCTTGATTCTTCAATGCATAAGGTTTAATGCCCAAATTTTGACCTAAACACATTCTATTATATGCACACAAGAGAGGCAAACCAAAAGGAGGCACAAAACACTGCTGAAACGGCCAGAAGAGGTTGGAGAAAAAGCTTGAAAAAGTGAAGATCGAAATCAACATTGGAGGCCAATTCAATTCAAAATCACAACATGGTGTTATTGCTTGCAATCTCCTGAAGTTATAGCAACCAAAGCCAAGGCCTGAAGCTATCTGAAAAGCTCTGTAAGTGTTCTTGAAAACGGCTCTGAACATGAAATCGAAACCATTCATTCTTGCATCCTTTTGATAAACTATTGATATAATCTTGATCCTTATCAAATTTCTAACAAGTCTGCATCATTTAATTTCGTTTTCATGGCCTATAATCATGTACCCGAACCTAGGGTTTTATTGTGTTGTTTTTAGGCATTTGAATTACAGGGAAAATTGGGCCAAATAATGGTTATAGGGATGACCAAGAGGAAGAGACGAGTGCATTGGTACTCTTGGGTTTCGTTTACATGGCCTGGAGAAAGTTTTTGAGATGCCCTACGAATCTTCCTGCGGATAAAAATCCACAGGTAAATAACCAGGGTTATTTGAAGAAGACGATAACGTGTCCCTGTGCCATTGGTATATTTAAATCATTAGCGCGTTTTTTATTTTATTTTCAGGCTTAGCGTTTTATTTTTTATTTAATATTTACTTCTTATTCTAATAACAATTGAGCAAGCTGGTTGGAGTGGTTGGAGCGCTGGCATGTGAGAAATGGGACCTGGGTTCGAATCCCAGGTCCCCCAAAACCTTATTTGATTTTTTCTTCAGGTATTCATGTGCAACGCTTAGAGTGTGGTGCATCATATGCCTCTAGATCTTAGCTGCCAAGTGGCCCACCAGGCAGATCCATTGGCCAAAGTTGAAGGACCACCATACTCCCTGGTCAACAAGCACGCGTTGGATCCCAAAGGTCAAAGCAGGCTGGATGCAGGCTGGATGTTTTGGGCCAACTAATTACTGGTTTCACACCTAGATCAGGCCCACACACCCCTGAGTATTTCTTTTTTACATTTTATTTCTTTTTCTTATTTATTTATTTATTATTACTAGTATTATCTTAATTAATCAATTAACCAATTAACTTTTTCATTAAAAAAAATCAGAAACAATAAAAATAATATTTTTATTATTTATTTTTGTAAATAACAATTAATTAATTTATTTAGTTTAAATAGGTTTAACATTAATATTTTTTTGCAATAAATTAAAATTAATTTAGAATTAGGTTTTTAAATATTTTTTAACCATTCTTATTTTATTTCCTTAAAATAATAAAAAAACCAAAAATATTTTCATTTAATTAATTAATTTAATTATTAACTTGGACTAATTTTTAATTCAAAAAAATAACAAAATAGGCTTTATTTAATAAAAAGGGTCAAAACCCTAAGGCACTCCGATTTAATTTTCTCGCGCGCGTATTATTTTTGATCCATATTTCAATATTGTAACTGCTTCGAGAATGTAATAGTTTTGAACTTAGGACTTTATTTATCGCTTTTATTTACTTTTCGCAATTTAATTTTAAAAGGGTTTGTCTTTGGCGATGTAAATACCCGACGCCTTGTAATAGCTTAGATTAATTTCCCGCAATTTAATTTCCGCCCAATATTAACTGTTAAATGTTTGATAAATAGGCAATGCATGACAAGATTAAACTTTAAACCTAAAATCAACAGTAGCTCACCATTAACATGTACAAAGATAATATAACTGAAAAATAACACACTCGCACATGCCACTCCTAGGGTACACCTCACTTGGTTGCCTCAAACGTGGTCATTGAGTATAGGAAGTTTTAGAGGTCGCCCTCTTGTCCAAAGATCAAAGTTGCCTCGAAACGGTTGCCTCAGATAAAATGATCTAAGACATTAGGATTACCACTAAGGCGTCCTAACATTGCTTTAGTGACCACACGTCCCTTAATCAAATTGACCCGAAAACTCCAACGACGGTGCTACCTACTCCTCAATAGTGGGATAGCACTGTCTAAAGGACATTTGCACAGTTTAATTCCTTTTTGAGTAGGTAGATGGTTCTTAAGTACTTGCTCCTTTTAAAAAACAAAACAAAACTTTTCGCACTTTGTTGGCTCCTAAATTCGACACCCTTGTTTTTATTAATATCAGCCATTAAAGCTGAAGGATGGTTTCGACCAGCTGGGTCTGTCGAAATGCCCATCAGAAGATGGTAATGTACTTAGAGAATTTCTTCCAAGGGAGAATTTGGTTGCCTTCGACGTCGAAGGTGTTGCTCGTCGAAGATGCTTCTCGACGAAGGTGTTCGATTGCTCAGAGTGGGACGGTTTGAAATTCAAACGTTTGGAGGGAAAACGGTTCCCAGCGGTTACCAAGTGCAACGTGCAAGGATCTGGAGCGTCGAACGCCGAGAACGTGCCAAGTGGAGTCATCTCGAAGCAGTGTAACTGCCCGACGGTTACTTGGGATGTGTTTAGTATAAATAGTAGTAGTTCACGCAGTTTTTCGCGTGTGTTCACAATTATATACAAGTCACTCATATAGATTCGAGTACCCAGCGTGAGAGAAAGAATTGTTGAGAATGTATGTGTGAAACACCACTTTTATTAATCAAAGTCATTTATTTTCCAGAAACTTTACTTGCTTTCCTCTTTACTTTCCCTGTCGAAGCATTTCATTTTAAGCCTTCCTTTATTTTATCAAGTTCTCTTCTTCATGCAATTTACATAAAGCTTCTTTATTTTCTTGTCATTTAACCATTACCAAACTTAATCAAAACCCCGAAATCAACCATGTCTTAGGATCAATCTGATCGATCCTGCGAGTCACCAAATAAGTAACCATTTGGAAGATCAGCGGTTGTTTACCAATAACCACGGTAAACAAATTGGCACACCTAGTGGGACTTTGTGTTGATTTTGAAGTTTAACCTCTTTTTCACAAAATATCATCTTTTTCGAGAAGTATTGCATGTTATTGAGAAGTGGTAGAATATACACTAACAATACCAATACTGCCAGAAGAAGAGAAGAGATGGCGAATCCGCCAAACAATAACGAAATCCCACAAACGAATGTGGGAACAACGGTTATCCCAACCGTGAGTGAAGCGATAACCGCTGGTTTAACACCAGCAGTAACGGTCACAACGACGGGGCCATTACCTCCGTTCACAGGCCCCATAGTGCCTTTGGGAACCCCCCCACCAAGGGGAAATTTAGGCACAAGGCCTTATGTTCCCCCAGGATTTATGACAGGCGGTCACAATCGAGAACCACTCTATGGCATGCCAACTTCTGACTTGGCTAGCCTGACGAACGCTGCGTCCACTTTTTCAGACCCTTTAGTGAGTGCTTCTTCGCCACTCCAAGGTTCTGGAGTAGGTATGGCGAACAGAAATAGGACCCAACTCTTAGGAGGAACGTCCCAAGTAGCACATGGCCTTACAAATGCCTCGACAGCAGTCTTGAGGCAACAAATGGACGAAAGCAACCATGATATGGTTCAAATGTTGGCACAAACTTTAAGTACAGTGTTGAATCCTCTAATACAAAACACCACCCAATCGAATCAGCAGATGACAGCGCAAATGACGCGTTTGGCTGATTTCTTTGGAGTACCCCAACCTATTCGACAGCCCCAAAGGGCGCAAATAAGGGGAAACCAAGGTATACTCTTAGAGGAAGAAACCACTATCAACCAGGTCCAACAGCCTGTCGAAGAAAACCTTAGGGCACGATTGGAGCAGCCTGTCGAAGAACCTAGGGTTATAACCCCAGAGGTAAGGTTAGTTAACAGAAACCAAAATGCTGACGAAGTAGTTCAGCATATCCAATACCAAAACATGGGTTTGGAAAACAATCTGGCAGCCATGATCGAAAGAGTCATGACCCAAAATGGGATGAACATGGGCTTTCGTAGGCCCAACTTTACATCCCCACTGTCAGAATACGTGTTACAAACAGACCTACCTCCTAGATGTAAAGTCCCTAAGTTCACTAAATTCTCTGGGGACACGACAGAATCTACTGTCGAACATGTGGCGAGATACTTGATCGAAGCAGGAGATATTTCAAACAACGAAAACCTGAGGATCAAATATTTCCCAAGTTCGTTAACAAAGAACGCTTTTACTTGGTTTACAACTCTCCCCCCCCAATTCGATCCATCATTGGACCCAGTTGGAGAGATTGTTCCATGAGCAATTCTACATGGGACAAACCAAGATAAGCCTGAAAGAATTGGCCAGTGTAAAGAGACGTTTCACCGAACCTATAGACGAATATCTAAATAGGTTTAGGTTGCTCAAAGCAAGGTGCTTTACACAAGTGCCAGAACATGAGTTAGTCGAAATAGCCGCAGGCGGCTTAGATTATTCCATTAGGAAGAAGTTAGACACTCAATACCTGAGAGACATGGCCCAATTGGCCGATAGAGTTCGACAGGTCGAACGCCTTAAAGCTGAAAAAGCCAAGGCAACGAAAACTCATAAAAGAGAGAGGATCGCGTATGTTGAGAAGGATGACGAAGATCCTGAAACCTTCGACGAAACTATAACCGTCGAAGAAGGCGAGGTCGATTTAGCGGAACTGAAACAAGGGCCACCATACTCTTGCAAACTGTTAGTCCCCTCAAGTGGGAAAAATCCCACCGGTCCAGAAAGGACCAACGATAGGTTCCCCAAAAAGACTTATAGTTTTGATATTACAAAATGTGATGAAATCTTTGACTTGCTTGTAAAAGATGGCCAAATGATAGTACCCCCAGGGGTAAAAATGCCTCCTCTTGATCAAAGAAAGAAGAGAGGCTTTTGTAAATATCATAATTTTCTGGGCCATAAAACGTCTCAATGTTTTCTTTTCAGGAATCTTGTGCAAGACGCTATCGAAGAAGGGAGGTTGAAGTTTGCTGACAAGACCCCCATGACTGTGGACTCTAACCCGTTGCAGGCTGAAGCCTATTATGCTGAACCTTCAGAGGTGAACGTGATCGAGGCATCCAGAAGCCAGTCGAAGAGGCCAGGAATCACAATGGTCGAAGTCTCAAAGGACCATGTCAACATGCCAATCTTTGGCAGTTTTTCTGGGAATCTATCCAGAAAGAAACTTGAAGCGGTTCAGAAGGCGATCGAAAGCCCAAAGCTGGAGACAGTCGGAGCCCAAAAATCTGGATCAAAACCCAGTTCTCACTTGGCTGCAGTTCAAGGCCAGACAGAGGACTTGGAGATTCAAATGAAGCAGTTGACTCTTGCCAACAAGGATACCATGAATGTCAACATGGTCGAAGTCTCTGAACCAAAAGCATCAGAGGAGGCCATGAGGCAAGAACAAGCTAACAAAACTGCTTTCCCTCGGGAAAATGAAAATCTGGCAGATTTCCTACAAAGATGCCAGAAAAAGAAGTCAGAAGTGATGCTGTGTCCAAGATGCAGTTCGATCTTTGACAAAAAAGCTGCTGAACATATTCAAGGTGTAAGAGCAGCAAATAGAAAAAGGGAAAGTGTTGATACTCGACATGACCCCAGAAGAGCCTCCCAAAGGGGTTCAAATCCAGAAAAGAGGCCACTGACTTTCAGGCCTCCGACTAATGTACCAGTAGATACATGGTACAAAACCTCTGGTCGAAAGAGACCAAGCGAGGAAAGATGGCACTCCTTCGATGTGCCAAGAGGTTCCTCTTTAACAAATAAGAAAGAGCCTCAGGTTGCTACCCCTAAAGTGACACAGGTATCAAGCAACTATAAGGGAAAAAATCCCATGTCTCGATCTCAATGGAGGAGATACCAGAGGCGACGAAAAGCTGAGAGGGAAGCTGGTAATGAACCAAAGGCAGAATCCAGTTCAAATGTTCCTCAAAGAAAGCAGAGGAAACCTCTGGAAAGACAACCAGTAACCAATAGGCTAGTTTGGCCTAACCAGGGTGAAGTTGACAACGAAGATGATTCTGAGTCTGATGACACTTTGGACATCATGGTGAACATAGTCTCAGTTCTGCCCAGAGAGTTCGACCGCCAGGTGGAGGTCGAAACAAGTGATTGGGAAGTGGAGCAAGAAATGGCCAAACATAGGCCAGTGTGCTATTTCGTCATGGATAATGGCGCCACTGAAGAGCAGAATGGGTTCTTCAAACCACCTACAGAGGCGATGAAAAATCACCTCAAGCCTTTATTTATAAGGGCTAAACTCGAAGAAACCACAGTAAATAAAATCCTGGTGGATTGTGGGGCAACCATCAACATCATCCCTCACTTTATGCTAAGAAAAATAGGAAAAAGTGATGAGAATATCAAGCCTCACAACATGGTCCTGTCGAATTATGAAGGCGGCATAGGGACCACTATGGGTGTGATCCAACTGGACATCAAGGTGGGATCTATCCTTCGACCAACTATGTTTATGGTCATATCGGCCAAACCTAACTATAATCTTTTGTTGGGCCGTGAATGGATTCATGGTGTTAGAGCTGTACCATCATCAATGCACCAGAGGTTGCTGCTATGGCGTCCTGATGGAATGGTCGAAAACATAGAAGCGGACCAAAGCTATTACCTGGGCGAAGTGAATCACCTAGGGCTGGCAGACTTCGACAAGAACTTGGCTCACATTGGGCCATGCCCAACACCTGACTTCGACTTGGCGCCAGCGCCAAATACTTTTTGTTCCCTATACCTGCACCCTGAGCATGGTTTTCAATGGGACAGAGAAGACTTGTCCCACATAGACTTCAGTGGGTTAACTGATATCCAACCAACTGGTTGGGGAAGTGAATTCAGTGATAATGACTGAGTCACAATCATTGAAGCGAATTTCGGCTTATGTAGCCGAAACAAAGATGATAACGGCTCTCGAAGCCGAAGTAAAATATATGGCCACACAGGCCAATGATCAACAGTTATCTTCTACAGGTCCTGGAAAGGATTTCGATCCAGAACCTCCTGATATCATGCCAGAAGGGATGCAGGAACAAAGGCTCGACGCCATCTACGACGATGAGCCTTTGGGATTCGAAAAGGACCCCTTGGCGAATAACATCAAAATGTTAGCGCAGCATCCTTTAGAAGAAATCAACTTGGGCGAAGGGTCAGAGAAAAAGCCAACTTACATCAGCGCAAAAATTGACCCAGAACTCAGGTTGGAAGTAATCCAGTTGTTGAAAGAGTTCAAAGACTGTTTTGCATGGGATTACGACGAGATGCCTGGTCTCGACAGAGGATTGGTAGAACTTCAGTTGCCAATCAAACCTGGGAAGAAGCCAATCAAGCAAAGTCCAAGACGCTTCGCCCCAGAAATACTGTCGAAGATCAAAACGGAAGTCGAAAGACTGCTGAAGTGCAAATTCATACGCGTTACGAGGTATGTCGAATGGATTGCAAACATTGTGCCAGTGATTAAGAAAAATGGTACATTGAGGGTGTGCATAGATTTCAGAGATTTGAATGTTGCTACACCCAAAGATGAATATCCTATGCCTGTGGCGGAAATGCTAGTCGATTCTGCCGCTGGCTACGAGTATCTGAGTATGCTCGATGGTTATTCAGGATATAATTAAATATTCATTGCTGAAGAAGATGTGTCGAAAACAGCTTTTCGATGCCCTGGGGCTTTAGGCACTTACGAATGGGTAGTGATGCCTTTTGGCCTAAAGAACGCTGGGGAAACATACCAGCGAGCAATGAATTCTATCTTCCATGATTTTATTAACACTTTTATGCAAGTATATATTGATGACATTGTTATAAAATCTGTTTCCAGGAAGAACCATATAGACCACCTTCGACAATCATTCGAAAGAATGAGAGAACATGGTCTGAAGATGAACCCTTTGAAGTGTGCATTCTGTGTGAAAGCTGGAGATTTCTTGGGCTTCGTTGTCCACAAGAAAGGAATCGAAATCAACCAGAACAAGACGAAGGAAATTCTGGAAGCGAAAGCGCCATCGAACAAAAAGGAATTGCAATCTCTGCTAGGCAAGATAAATTTCTTAAGGAGATTCATATCTAACCTAAGTGGGAAAGCTCAAGCCTTTTCACCCTTACTTCGATTGAACAAAGAGAGATTTGAATGGGGGCAAGAGCAACAAGAAGCCTTCGACAAAATCAAAGGGTACCTCACAAAGCCACCTATTTTGGTGCCTCCTTGTAGCAACAGGAGTATGAGATTGTACATAGCTGCGTCCGACAAAACTTTGGGAAGCATGTTAGCCCAAGAAGATGAAAATGGAGTCGAAAGACCCATTTACTATCTTAGTAGAGTTTTGAACGATGCAGAAACTAGATATAGCGAAGTTGAAAAATTGTGTCTATGTCTGTATTTCTCTTGTATAAAACTCAAGCAATATATAAAACCAGTTGATGTGTATGTTTCATCTCATTTTGATGTTTTTAAGTACATGTTGTCGAAACCCATCTTGCACAGTCGAATTGGCAAGTGGGCACTAGCATTAACTGAATACTCCTTGACCTTTATGCCTCTTAAGGCAGTAAAAGGACAAGTGGTTGCAGACTTTATAGTCGACCACTCAATTCAAGTTGAGAGTATTAATTATGTGGAGATAGAACCTTGGAAATTCTACTTCGATGGTTCCAGCCATAAAGATGGAACAGGAGTAGGAGTCTTGATTATTTCTCCAGAAAAAATTCCAACAACATTCAAGTACAAGATATCAGGTTCTTGTTCGAACAATGAGGCTGAGTATGAAGCTCTAATTACTGGCCTTGAGATATTGTTGGAATTGGGGGCATCTCGAGTCGAAATAATGGGAGACTCAGAGTTAGTCATTAAGCAAGTCACAAAAGAATATAAATGCATAAGAGAAAATCTCATTATGTACTTTGTGATAGCAAACCGTTTGTTGAAAAAATTTGAAATGGTCAACATTCGACATATACCCAGATTGGAAAATCAAATAGCCAACGATTTGGCACAAATTGCATCTGGGTACAAAATTTAAAAAAACGAGATTACAAAGAGCAATCGAAGTTCGAGAAAAGATAAAAGAAACTTGTTTGTCACCAACAGGCTTGGAATCGACAAGACTAGGATATGCTGATCAAAGTAACTTCGAAATTTCGTTCATAGACAATTTATCAGAGCAAGATTGGAGGAAACCCATTGTGGATTATCTTCAAAATCCAGTAGCTTCGACAGAACGAAAAACAAAATACAGGGCGTTAAGTTACGTACTCATGGGTAATGAGTTATTTAAAAAGACGCCTGAAGGGGTATTGCTAAAATGCTTAAGTGAAACTGAAGCATACATAGCCCTTTCGACTACACACGCTGGAGCATGTGGGGCTCACCAAGTAGGCCATAAGATGAAATGGTTGTTGTTTCGACAAGGACTATACTGGCCCACCATGTTGAAAGATTGTGTCGAGTTCGCCAAGGGTTGTCAAGAATGTCAAGTCCATACAGGCATCCAACATGTACCAGCAAGCGAACTTCATTCGATAGTGAAACCTTGGCCCTTTAGAGGATGGGCGTTGGACCTTATTGGAGAGATTCGACCAGCATCATCAAAGAGCCAGAAGTATATATTGGTAGGCATTGATTATTTTACTAAGTGGATCTAAGCTATTCCTTTAGTCAATGTAGACCAAGAAAATGTCATTGAATTTATTCAAAAGAACATTATCTTTAGATATGGAATCCCTGAGACTATAACTACTGATCAAGGATCAGTTTTCACCGGTCGAAAGATGCAGGAATTCGCTCAGGAAATAGGCTTTAAACTCCTAACATCAACGCCTTATTATGCACAGGCAAATGGTCAAGTCGAAGCAGCGAACAAAGTAGTGATTGGCTTGATAAAAAAGCATGTTGGGAAGAAGCCAAAAAATTGGCATAAGACGTTAGACCAGATCTTGTGGGCCTGTCGAACGTCCCCAAAAGAAGCCATAGGTACAACACCATATAGGCTAACTTTTGGCCATGACGCAGTGTTGCCAGCAGAAATTTGTCTTCAATCTGCAAGGGTTCAGAGACACCATGATATTCCCTCTGAAGTTTATTGGGATATGATGTTAGACGAACTAGTAGATTTAGACGAAGAAAGACTGCGCGCTCTTGACCTACTAAGGCTTCAGAAGAAAAGAGTAGAAGACTCTTACAATAAAAAAGTGAAGCCTAAGGCATTCTCGCCTGGAGAATTAGTTTGGAAGGTGATTCTTCCCATGGATCGAAGGGATCGAAGCATGGGAAAATGGTCACCCAAATGGGAAGGACCATTCAGAATTATCCAAACTTTTTCTGGTGGAGCTTATGAAGTCGAAGAGTTAGGTGAAGATAAAAGGCTCTTGAGAGTAAATGGCAAATATTTGAAAAAGTATAAACCTATACTCCAAGAGATAAAAATAAATAGCAAGTAATGACTAAATTAACCATAAATAAGCCAAAATGGAAAATTTTATAAATTAGCCAAAATGGCAATATTGTCAAATACATATTACAATATATGGTTAAAGGGCTGAGTCAATCAGAAGGGGATCGAATCTTTGAGTCGAAGGTACTTCGCCTGCTGCAACTCCAGTCTTTTGTTGCACAAGGCATTCGCCTGGGCAAGCTTGGCAATTTGGTCGTCGAAGGCTTGAGCTTTCTCAGCAAATTCTAGGCCTTGTGTGATCTCAGCTTGACTCTCGGTGTCTAGAACAGTCGAGAGAAGTTCCTCCTTGCGCTTAGTATTGGCATTCATCTTGGCCTCTAGTTCTTTGATTTGCGCCTTTATGGAAGCATTCTCTCGATCTATGGCATCAACTTCTTCTTGTTTAGATGCCTTTTGCTTCGACAACTCTGCAATTCGAGAAGTCGTCTCTGCTACAGCAGTCCATGCAGAAGAGCTTTTGCCATATAACGCTTCAAGTTGGCTGTTGAAGCCCCTTTGTCGCTGATAGTCTGCTGAGACTTGATCAATAATGGAGTGTAACTCCATGATAAAGCTTGAAACCTCCGGAGGCACAGCTAGCAAGTCTACGACATTCAAAATAGCCCCCAAATACGATGGAGCAGTAGGGTCCCCCTCCAAAGCTTTCATCAAATCTTTCTTGAAGAACTGAGCCTTAACCTTCGTCAAAGCCTCATCGAGAGGAGAAGTTTCAGTGGACTTCCCCGACTGAGTAGAAGCCTCCTGACTAATATCAGACGAACTTCCCTTGCTCTCGATAATGGCATTCAGATAGCCAACGGGATCAGTTTGCTTCAAGAGTGCTAAGTCTTCTTTCGACCTACGCTTTGTTGATGTGATAACCTTTGCAGCAGCGTTATCTTGGGGTTGAGGCTGTGGAGTAACATTTGCCTCGACTTGACTTTCTTCGACTTGAAGATCAGCAGTACCAGCATCAGCATGACCTCCTTCGTCATGATGTTCCTCCGACAGATCAACCACTTGAATCTCTTTTGGTTGTTGATCTTCTGATTGTTGTTCTTCTGTCTCAGCATTGGCTTCATTTGTTTCAGCATTGGCTTCATCGTTCGCCAATTCTTTCTCTTGTGGCCTACTGAGTTCAGCAGAGTCCAATGTTTCAGAAGTCTTTGGCGCTGAGCTTTCAGTGGTTTCCTGGAAAAAGAAGAGGAAGAATCTTCTAGGTTAGAAAGAGACATAATCGAACGTGGATATCGACACCTGAGTTTAAAAAAGGGTCAAAGAAATCACCTGCAGAGGAACTTCAGCCCCAGGGCTGGAATTGTCGCTTTCGACAGGTTTATTGAGAAGAACATTTAGTTCCTCCTCCGTTGGCTCTTCAATAATTACTGGAGGTGGCCTGGGTTTTCTCCCAACAACCTTTATTCTGATTGTTCGAGTCTCAGGGGAAGGAACGTCTTTCTGCAGTTTTCGCCTCTTTAGAGGAGCAGGGGGAGAATCGTCTTCTTCGTCACTCCCAGATTCGACCGTTAGAGCAGGTCGTTTCTTGGGTGAAGGTGCCTAAAAACCAATTGGAGTTCGATTTAGAAGCTACATCGAAAGTCAGAATGTTAAAACCAGAAGAAAATAATAAAAGTCTGGTTACCGGTGCAGAAGGCTTTTTCGAAGGACCTTCCCCCTGATGGCGTGTTATAGTTTTCGTCGGTGCTATAGTTTTCGCTGGTGGTGGAGGTTTTGTCAAGGGACCTCCTCCCTGATGGCCTTCTGCAGCTTTCTTGGCTGCAGGCTTTCGAACAACTGAAAGAAGACGAAATAATTAACAGGCTACCAGTCGAAAGAGAAAGACAAAATAATTTGGAAGAATGAACTTACATCTCTTTATTTTGTCCAAGACAAGAACAAAAGACTTCTGAAGTTCGTCCACAAAGTCCTTCTCGTCGAAGAACTCCTCAGCGTAGTAACTTTTCCACCACTCTTCGAAGGATGGTGAGCAGAGAAAGTTAAGCTGATAGTCGAACAATGAAAGGACTGTTCGACCAGCATACCTGCCGATATGCTTGGTGGCAGCGTCTTCAGTGTAGTCGTTGCAAAAATATAACATAGACTTCTCCCTGGGAAAAATAGGAGAAGGAAGTGTTTGAATGATACCAAACTGGCGAGAGACCAAGTTTGGTTGATACGCAATCAGGCTCAAGTGAGTCTTGGAGCTCTTGAATCGCAGGGGCATTATTCTTGGTGTGAGAAATGCTTCCCACATTATTGTATGCTCTTCGACCTGAGGGTCACTTGACGACTTAGGATGGGGCCTCGTGAACCACTATGGACCAACATTTCGTCGAGCAAAGGGAGCCATGGTCGAAGCAAATTCTTTCCTTCTTGCAAACATTAAGACGAAGTTTGCAAAAGTTTGTTGAAGCTCCAGCCCATCTTCAGTTGGGGTCAGTAGAGCCAGTCTGGTGCCTTCGATGCACCTATTTGCTATCTCCGGAGCTTGCTCATTTATTTGAGTCTTCTGAGGTAAGAAAGACTCGAAGGTGGCATTGAGCCACAGCTGAAGTAGCCAAAAAGGTCCTACAAGCAGCAGACTAGCTCTATTCTCGATGATCTTCAACAGAGTCGCTCCGCTACTCATCGACTCGTACAGATTCGCCAAGATTAATTCTGCCAAACAAATATTTTGGCCATGGTGGATTTGGGTGGCGAGGGTGACCATCTTCTTTGTCACCTGTAAAGACTTTGTGCAGAACACAAAGCGTGACAGCCATAAGGCTAGAAACGCGATATGCTCTACATCCGACACAGTGTCTGTCGACTTATCGTGGTAATGGTTGATGTAGGTGGTGTAGGTTAGTTTCGTAGCTGAGAATCCAATCTGATCCTCCGACATTTCCTCTGGGTCGAAATAATCCCCAGTGGGTCGAAGGCCAGTGATGGCAGCCACGTCGAACAGCGTGGGCGTCAGCATTCCACAAGGAAGGTGGAAGGTGAAATGGGTGTAATCCCAGAAGAGTAAGGAAGCTATCAACATCTCTGGGGAGTAGTTAAGACCCGTCTTCGACAACATAACCAGGTCGAATATCCCAAGGTCCTTCCAGATCGAAGCCTGGCTTTTTTCCATTTTTTCCAGCCAAGCACTGTAGTCAGGAGTGAGGCTAGGGCTAGACCTGAAAGCCCTAACACCCCTATTGAAGAAGTGAAGATCAATTTTCTCCTTAGCAGGATCTTCGTTATCCTCTGCATCTTTTTTAGAGCATCCAATAGGTTTGAGTTTTTCAAGCACTGGAAAGAAGCTTTTGATCTTTATGGCTTTAGCGATGCTTGGGTTTAGCGGGCCAGACATGGCGAAGATTTGGTTGGAGTATCCAACCGGAATCATGAGTTGGTGTGAATAGGCTTCACGTTCAGCAATGTCTAGGGGTTCAGGAACCCTTCGTTGGCCTGTAGGAGTCACTACCGGGACAGTGGAAAAGATCTTAGGTTTAACATTTCTGGAGGGAACGTTAGAACTAGGAACGGTAGAAGAACCTGAGGCCATTGTTGATGTTAAGGTTGAAGATGAAGTGAAGAACAAAGTTGTTTGCAAAGTTTGCAGAGAGTTTTATGTTCAAGGAAGTGTGAAGGCAAGATAGCGTGAAAAAGTCCCACAATGGGTACTTGGCGCTATTTATAGTAGTTGGGAAATCCCCAAATTCAAGGACATTTAATGCCATTTAATGTTGCAGAAGGTAGTGGGACACGTGGCGTCCCCCTGTTGACATAGCCGTTCTGCAGAAATGAAAGGGTGCAGCGTGCGCCCTCGTTTTTGGGAAATTGTCATGATGATAATCTGTGAAGAGACATTTGGCACGCTGCACGCCGTACTGAGGTGACGTCTTAGGTACGGATGAAATGATGGCTTTTTCTTGGGATTGTCAGTGGTTGGTAGAAGACAAAAAGTGCACAGTTTAATTTGTGACTAAGAGTGAAAAGATAGGTGTCGAATGGAATTTCAAAGAATGCCTTTTTCTTTTCAGAGTCGAAATAAGGCATTCTTGGGGGGAAATTTGTTGGCTCCTAAATTCGACACCCTTGTTTTTATTAATATCAGCCATTAAAACTGAAGGATGGTTTCGACCAGCTGGGTCTGTCGAAATGCCCATCAGAAGATGGCAATGTACTTAGAGAATTTCTTCCAAGGGAGAATTTGGTTGCCTTCGACGTCGAAGGTGTTGCTCGTCGAAGATGCTTCTCGACGAAGGTGTTCGATTGCTCAGAGTGGGACGGTTTGAAATTCAAACGTTTGGAGGGAAAACGGTTCCCAGCGGTTACCAAGTGCAACGTGCAAGGATCTGGAGCGTCGAACGCTGAGAACGTGCCAAGTGGAGTCATCTCGAAGCAGTGTAACTGCCTGACGGTTACTTGGGATGCGTTTAGTATAAATAGTAGTAGTTCACGCAGTTTTTCGCGTGTGTTCACAATTATATACAAGTCACTCATATAGATTCGAGTACCCAGCGTGAGAGAAAGAATTGTTGAGAATGTATGTGTGAAACACCACTTTTATTAATCAAAGTCATTTATTTTCCAGAAACTTTACTTGCTTTCCTCTTTACTTTCCCTGTCGAAGCATTTCATTTTAAGCCTTCCTTTATTTTATCAAGTTCTCTTCTTCATGCAATTTACATAAAGCTTCTTTATTTTCTTGTCATTTAACCATTACCAAACTTAATCAAAACCCCGAAATCAACCATGTCTTAGGATCAATCTGATCGATCCTGCGAGTCACCAAATAAGTAACCATTTGGAAGATCAGCGGTTGTTTACCAATAACCACGGTAAACACACTTACACTCTTTCAAAACAAAAACATCTTTTCAAACCCACAAAACACAAAGAAAAGCAAACTTTTGAAAACACAATGAGCAAGTACCTAAGAGCCCGTGGATAACCACGGATAGAAAGGGTGATAACACCTTCCCTTTCGATAATCTACCTCCCGAACCCGAGAAATATCTCAAAAAGGAATTTTTCTGTGCTTTTGTCCTTTCCTTGTTGGATAAAATAAAAGACGGTAGAGACTCTTGCTTACCGCGACATTTTGCAAAAACAAACGCAAACGCGAACCAGCATTCCAAAACAGTTAGTTCTCATTCCCACCGATCACAATGTCTATCTTGTCTCTGTTAATTTATTCATAACCTCACAGAAATGCTTTGATGAAGTTGTTAAAGAATGCGTTCATGCCACATGAGATAACAGTCAATCAGTTTGAGAATGTTTGTGCTAACATATCTGTCGGGAATGGTCTGGGCTTCACATATTTTGATCTTCCTCCGGAGGGGAGAGACCATAATAAAGCGTTGCATATTTCAATAGAGTGCAGGGGCACTACTTTATCCTGGGTTTTGGTGGACACAAGGTCGTCTTTAAATGTATTGCCTAAGTTAGCATTGATGAAGATTGATTATTCTGGACTGGAGTTGCGCCCTAGTGATTTGATGGTGAAGGTGTTTGATGGGTCTCGAAGGTCAGTTTTTGGGGAGGTGGAGTTACCAATCAAGGTTGGTCCTCGCACCTTCACAACTATATTTTTTGTGATGGATATACAACCAGCATATTGTTGTTTGTTAGGACGGTCGTGGATTCATAAAGCAGGGGCAGTCACTTCTACTCTTCATCAGAAACTCAAGTATCCTGCAGAGGGAAAGCTGATAACTGTGTGCGGCGAGGAAGAGTACATCGTGAGTCATTTGACATCATTCTGCTATGTTGAAGTTGAAGGCAAGATACATGAGACTCCATTTCAGGCGTTTGAGGCAGTTCATGCTGTCAATTTTCCTCCTCCGGAGCAGAAAAGGAAACCTGAAACTGTTATGCCTTCTCTTAAGGATGCGAGAGCTGTGGTGGAAAATGGTAACCTTGAAGGTTGGGGTCAGGTGATGGATGCTACCCCAAAATTTAATAAATTTGGTCTTGGTTTTAGCCCAAGTCAGCAGAATACAACTCCCAGAGCATCTAGTTTATCTACTCCTGTGAAGTTTTCCCGTCCTTGTGCTACTCAAGAAGGGCACGTCAATGCAGTTGGCGACGATAGGGTTGATGGCTACAATATCGAAGATTGGATTCGTCCGAGTATTCCAGGCCAGACACTCAACAATTGGACTTCTGTGGATGTTATCCAAGTTTCAAGTGCTGAGGAGTAATTTTCTTGTTTTCTTTTATTATCATATCATAATTCCTACGCTCTGCCCAAGGCGTGGTGGATCATTTGTGTAGGGCCACCATGTTTATTTTCAAAAGTTTATCATGAAATAAAGGACGTTTTTGCATTCAAATTTTTTCTCTTTTTCTTTTTCTTTTTGGCAATGTTTCTCTTTCCAAACACTGTCACTAAAAAACGCCAAAATGTCGTTCATGTAGATGCACTTCCACCACCGATTATATTGATAACGACTCTGTTATGGCTCATTATGACTTTGATACTCCTATTTATCAAGCTGAAGATGAAGCATATGAGGATTGTTATCTTCTTGAGGAATTATCAAGATTGTTAAAACAAGAGGAGAAGGTTATCCAGCCGAATCAGGATTCAATTGAGGTGGTGAATATTGGCACAAGAGAGGTAATAAGAGAACTCAAGATAGGGGAAGATCTCGAAGAAAGTATAAAGGTCAGATTGATTGAGTTACTCCGTGATTATTCTAATATCTTCGCTTGGTCTTATGAGGATATGCCTGGGTTGGATACAGACATAGTGGTGCATCGACTGCCGCTCAAAGAAGGTTGTTCTCCTGTCAAGCAAAAGCTCCGAAGAACTCATCCTGAGATGACCAAGAAGATCAAAGAGGAGGTCCAGAAGCAGTTGGACGCAAATTTCTTAAAGGTCATCAATTATCCACCATGGGTTGCAAATATCGTGCCTGTGCCCAAGAAGGATGGTAAGGTCAGTATGTGCGTGGTTATAGGGATTTGAACAGGGTCATCCCTAAAGATGACTTCCCTCTTCCGCATATTGATGTGTTGGTTGATAATACTGCTCATTTCAAAGTGTTTTCGTTCATGGATGGTTTTTCGGGTTACAATCAAATTAAGATGGCTCCGGAGGATATGGAGAAGACAACATTTATCACGCCTTGGGGAACTTTCTGCTATAAAGTGATGTCGTTTGGTTTGAAAAATGTCGGGGCAACATATCAGCGCGCCATGGTCACTCTCTTTCATGATTTGATTCACAAAGAGATTGAGGTATATGTGGATGATATGATTGTTAAGTCTGGCACAGAAGAGGAACATCTTGTTCATCTGGAAAAATTGTTCGAGAGACTGAGGCAGTTCTTGCTAAGGTTAAATCTGAATAAATGCACCTTCGGGGTGAGATCCGGCAAGCTGTTGGGTTTTATTGTAAGTGAAAAAGGCATCGAGGTGGACCCGGCCAAAGTAAAAGCGATACAGGAATGCCTGAACCAAGGACAAAGAAGGAGGTACGTGGTTTCTTGGGAAGGTTAAACTACATTTCTAGATTTATTTCTCATCTCACAACCACCTGTGAACCTTTGTTCAAGTTGTTGAAGAAAAGTCAGACAGTGAAATGGGATGAGGATTGTCAGAAGGCCTTTGACAAAATAAAGGAGTATTTGCAGGAACCTCCGATACTCATGCCGCCAGTGGAAGGAAGGCCACTAATCATGTATCTAATTATGTTAGAGAGCTCAATGGGTTGTGTCCTCGGTCAGCACGACGAGACAGGGAAGAAAGAGCATGCTATTTACTACTTGAGTAAGAAGTTTACGGAATGCGAGTCGAGGTACTCATTGCTGGAAAAGACTTGTTGTACGCTTGCCTGGGCCGCCAAACGTTTAAGGCAATACATGTTAACTCACACCACCTACTTGATATCCAAAATGGATCCAATCAAGTACATCTTCGAGAAGCTAGCTCTTACAGGCAGGGTAGCCCGTTGGCAGATGATACTCACTGAATATGATATCCAATACACTACTCAAAAGGCAATTAAGGGTAGTGTATTGGCCGACCATCTTGCTCATCAGCCCATGAACGATTATGAACCGATGGAGTTTGATGTTCAAGATAAGGAAATTATGTATATTCGGAATTGTAATATGCCAGACCCAGATGAAGGACCCGAGCCGGGATCACTTTGGATGCTTGTTTTTTATGGTGCCTCTAATTCCATGGGCAACGGTGTCGGAGCTATTATCACTTCCCCCGAGGGATACCACATTCCTTTCACGGCTCGTATTTGTTTTGATTGCACTATCAACATGGCCGAATATGAGGCTTGCATTTATGGCATTGAAGCGGTGATTGACCTGCGCATCAAACTTTTGAAAGTTTACGGGGATTCCAATCTTGTTATCAGCCAGATTAATGGAGATTGGGAGACTCACCATCAGAACCTAATTCCCTATCGTGAGCATGTTATGAAGTTGATTCCGTACTTCAAAAAGATCACGTTTGAACACATTCCCAGAGAAGAAAACAATCTAGCTGATGCACTGGCAACTTTGTCCTCCATGTTCAAGGTTAAATGGGCTAATGAGGCACCTTCCATTACCATCAGAAGTTTGAGTGAGTCAGCTTTCTGTTTTGAGACTAGTTTAGAATCTGATGGTAATCGTTGGTTTTATGATGTTAAACGATATCTTGAAACATAAGAGTACCCTGAAGAGGCATCCGTCACAGATAAGAAGTTCTTGAGAAGATTTTCAGCCAAGTTCTTTCTCAGTGGTGGTGTGTTGTATAGAAGGCATCATGACGGTTTACTACTCAGATGTGTTGACAAGAAAAAAGCAGCTAGAATCATTGAGGAGATACATGAAGGTGATTTCTGGACCCATTCCAGTGGGCATACCATGGCTAAAAAGATTTTGCGAGCAAGTTATTATTGGTCCATCATGGAGACTGACTATTACAATCATGCACGGGTTTGCCACAAATGTCAAGTCTATGCTGATAAGGTGCATGTGCCGCCAGTACCTTTGAATGTCTTGAATTCCCCTTTGCCGTTTATGATGTGGGGAATTGATATGATCGACAAAATTGAACTGACTGCGTACAACGGGCACCGTTTTATTCTGGTTGCTATCGATTATTTTACAAAATGGGTCGAAGCTGCATCCTATGCCAATGTCACAAAGCAGGTGGTAACTCGGTTCATTAAGCACAATATTATTTGTTGCTACGGAGTGCCTGAAAAGATCATTATCGATAATGGGTCTAATTTGAACAACAAAATGATAAAGGAGCTTTGTGAGTCCTTCAAAATCAAGCATCATAACTCTTCTCCATACTGACCAAAGATGAACGGTGCTGTTGAAGCGGCCAATAAGAATATTAAGAAGATCGTACAGAAGATGGTGGTAACCTATAAAGATTGGCATGAGATGCTGCCTTTCGCTTTGCATGGTTATCACACCATTGTGCGTATTTCGACTAGGGCAACCCCATTTTCTTTGTTCTATGGCATGGAAGCAGTATTACCGGTAGAAGTCGAGATTCCTTCTCTTAGGATCATGAGGGACGTTGAGCTGGATGAAAGTGAATGGGTACAGAATCGGCTGGATCAGTTAGAACTTATTGACGAGAAGAGGTTGACGGCTGCATGTCATGGTCAGGTATATCAGTAGAGGATGAGGAAAGCTTTTGATAAGAGGGTACGGCCTCAGTGTTACAAGCCAGGTGACCTTGTGCTAAAAAGGATAATTCTCCCCCAGGGAGATCCCAGGGGCAAGTGGGTTCCGACTTATAAAGGTCCTTTCATGGTCAGAAAATTTTTCTCTGGAGGAGCGATGATGCTCACGACTATGGATGGAGAGTACTTCCCTCTCCATGTGAATGCTGACATAGTTAAAAAATACTTTGCATTAAAAAAATTAATAAAAAAAAAACCCGCTAAACTGAAAACCCGAAAGGGAGGTTTAGGCAAAAAGGGGGTGTCCTGGTGAATCGAAAACCCGAAAGGGCGATTCAGGAAAAAGTTAGGGACTTAAAGCAAATGACTATGCTCGGCATGGGATCCTTTGTTTCTTCCCTTCGTTCCGTCACCTGACATAAGCTCGAAACTAATCCAAGAATGATTTGTTTGAAAGCAGGAAGATGAAAGCGTAAGAGTCATAAGAGTCATAGCAGAGTCGGGACTTGATGGATATTCATATTCACATTTCCATTTGTAAACACTTGTTTGCTTTGATTTTGTAATTACTTGCTTCTAAATGTAAATGCCTTTTTCACAGGCTGATTTCTCAAAATCAATAGAATATCTTCTTTCAAGTATACGTATGCGTTTCTTTTCTCCCTTTTTACTATTTTGTTTGCAAAAATGTCCAATATTTTGATAAGCATGTGCATATAGACTTCATGGGCCTTACACGGAAATGGTAATCTAAGACATGGTTAGTTGATCGCTTGAAATACGGATAACAAACACAACTACTACTGTGCAAGGGGCGTGTTTAGTTCTATGTTTGATGGGTTTCTCATTCACTTTACTGGCGGATGCCTTGCCAATTGGTTTCACAGCTGTTGTACCCCAAAATTTTCCCTCCCATATTCTTCAAAGTTTTGACAAGCATCATCTCGATTTGCTCAAGTCTACTCAAGGGTTGCACAGTTCAAACACCCTCCTAAGCCAGTCAAATTAGGGTTTTGGTTCTTGCAAGGAAGTTGAGGTTTTCAAGGGCTCAATCAAGTCACATATGCCTATATACATTGTCAAGCATCTACATGCCAAGTTTCAAGGCTCACAAGGTCAAGTTGCACAGTCAAAAACCCTAATTGCTTCACAATCAACTGTAGGGGTAAAATGGTCATTTGGCAGTCAAAAGTCAAAATTTTTGGTCAACATCTTATTTTGAAGCCACAATCATCATTTGATCAAGTCTTGATCATGATTCTACAAGAATGGCTCAAAATTCATCAAGATGCAAAAGTTTCCATTTTTGGACAGCTGAAAAGTCAACTGTAACTTGACCAAAGCATAACTTTTTCATGGTTCATCAGAAAAATCCCATCCAATGCTCATTTTGAAGGGGAGGACATTTCCTACAACTCATATTCACATTCCAAGTCCAAGAAATGCTCTCACAAAAAGTTACCAATTTCAACATTATAGGTCATTTTCAAAAGTCAACAAAAAGGCATTTTAAGTCAAAGACCATAACTTGATATTGGTAAATTCAAATGACATGGGACCAAAGGCATTGGTTAGAGGACTTCAAGACCTTTCCAAAATGTCCAAGAACATGTTCATATGATCAAAATTGAGCAAGATATGCATTGGAGAAGTTGGGAAATTTTTGTGAAATGGCAAAAGTCAACTATCCTTGAAACTTCAATTTTTGACAAAAGGGCCCACTTTTTTCCACTTGATTCAGCCTTGTCATGCCACCCACGTGTCCCATGATCAATTTCAAGATTAAACATTAATTTTTCTATTTTTATTTAATTTTATTTGATTTAATTCATTTTAAATCCATAAAATTCAAATAAAATCAAAAAAATTAATTAAATAACATCTTTTGATTTGAATGAATTTTATGTGTCATGAACAACCTACCAATTTCGTGCTAGGGCCATTTTATGCATAAAAATTCAAAATTTGAACAAACTTGGAATGTTTCTTTAATGGTGGTTAAGACAAAATCCAAAAACATAATGGCACAAGTTTAAGGCTCCTAAAGGTGAATTATTCTCATTCATGACTACATATGCAAGCCTTGCAAGCCTCATTCACGACCTAGTGTGTGCAGAAACGGCCAAGAGCAAAACCAAAAATTGTCCAAAAAGTGAGACTTCTAAAACACAGTTACGAGCATTTTCAGATCAAAAAGGAGAATGTGACTCTCTTCTTTACCATCCCCTGAACCTAAAGCAACCCTTGCCACGTCCTAAGATCCATCATACCACGCTGTAAGTTCTTCCCAGGTCCCCCAAAATTCCATATCATTTTTTCTTATGTGTTTGTGTGCAGGATGCCCAGTGCGTTTCACCATGAACCTTCAGCGTTCCACATGCCAAGTGGCCATGATCATCAATCCGAGGGCCAAAAAGTGATGAACACTATATTCTCCAATCAACGTGCTCTAGGAAATCTCCAAAAGTCGACAAGACTGGTAAATGGGCCAGCAATTTCCAGGCTTCACACCTCCATTGGGCCATCAACACCCCCCATTGATTTCTATTTCTTTTTTTATTCTATTTTCCCTTTCTTTTTATTTTCCTTTTTTAATTATTATCATTATTGTTAATTAACCTAACAAACTAATTTTTTCCCATAAAATTCAATAAAACAAAAAAAAACATTTTATTATTTATTAACTTATTTTGTAAATAAATTTTAATATTAATTAATTAGTTGTGTAATTAGAACAATTTCAACATTTTTTTTAATAAGTAAAATTAATTTAGAATTAGAACTTTCAACTTTTAATTTCTTTTTTTATTTTATTAAAAACATAAAAACACAAAAATATCATTTTCTTAATCAATTAATTAATTAGTCATTAGTTTTAATTTCATTAAAAATATAAAAACACAAAAATATCATTTTCTTAATTAATTAATTAATTAGTTATTAGTTTTAATTTCATTAATTGCACAAAAAAAAAGATAAATCTCATTCTTTTCTTAAAAGGGTCAAAACCCTTAGGACGTTCCCGATTAAATTTCTATTCGCGCGTATTTCTTTATTTTGATTATTTATGTAACTGTCTCCGGATATGTAATAGTTAATTAGGTTTATCGCCTTATTTAAATTCTCGCACTTTATCTTCCAAAACGGGTTTTTGTTTTTGGCGATGTATAGACCCGCGCCTTGTAATAGCTAGATTTACATTTCTGCAATTTATTTTCCGCACTCCTAACTGTTAAAAAAATGCATGAAAGAATGTATGAAAAATAAAATCAATCTGTAGCTCACAAATAACATGTACAAAGACAATTAACTGAAAAACAACAGACAAAGCACATGCCACTCCTAGGGTACGCCTCACTGGTTGCCTCGAACGTGGTCATCAAGTATAGGATGTCTTAGAGGTCGCCCTCCTGTCTAAGATCCAGTTGCCTCAAAACGGTTGCCTCAGATACAAAGGATCTAGGACATTAGGGTTACTTCTAAGGTGTCCTACCATTGCTTTGGTGACCACACATGTCCCTATAATCGAATTGACCCGAACACCTCCAACGATGGTGCTATCTACCTCTCAATGGTGGGATAGCACTATCTAAAGGACTCTTACACAGCTTAATTCCTTAGAGTAGGTTGATTCTCATGGGTACTTGCTCTTTCTCAAAACAAACAAAAATACTTTTCACACCTCACACTTTCTAAAAGTTTTCAAACAAATTTTTCATACACTCTTGAGGACAGATACAAGAGTTACTTAGAAATTTTTCAAACGAAACTTTTCCAAAACCCACACACACTTGAAAAGCAAACAATTTTTGAAAACATAAGAGCAAGTACCTGAGAGCCCGTGGATAACCACGGATAGAAAGGGTGCTAACACCTTCCCTTTCTATAAATCTACCTCCCGAACCGAGAAACATTCTCAAAGAAGGAATTTTGCTGTGCTTTTGTCCTTTCCATATTGGAGAACATAAAAGACGGTGGCAACTCTTGCTTACCGCGACATTTCGCGAAACCAGCTTAAAAAACAGTCAGTTCTATTTCCACCGATCACAGAACTGACGACTCTGCTGGGGACACTTATAAGTGAGGTGTACCTTAGGATTAGACCACTCTCTTGTTTTCAATTGCTTGATTTGTTTGCTTTAAATTGTGGGCCTGTTTTGGGAGTTTCATAGATCCTAACCTGGATCTGGGGGATACCTCTTAGAAAGTAGCAACAAACTGTGAGGGAACTGTGCGGGGTATACCGACACGATTGAAGTAGTTTGCTACGTTGATGTGGCACTTTGGTGAGTACCGGTAACCCTTGAGTCAAGTCAAGGAGAGTACGGGGCCATCGCGTGGTGTCGTGAAGCATCAACTGACCTTAGGAACCTTACTTGACCATCATGGCCTCTTTAGGGGTAGTGAGATGACTGACTTTGGTGCAGTCCGAAGTTGGTTGATACTCGATACTACACTCATTGAGGGTTGTTTTATTGGAATATTTTGATCGCCAGTTCAGTGGCTAAATCAAAACAATGAACATAGAAAACAACCCAATAATATTGAGCTCCTTAGAACCCGGTTACTTTTGATAGGATAGGTTTTGAGCCCACCAACTTCAAGAGGGTAGTACCCCAAACTTCATGCTGGCCTAAACTCTAAGGGTTCTCTGTGTGACTTGTGTGCCTTCAAACTTGACTACTTGCATGCTTGTTATCTGACACATGGGTTTCTTGCAGGGTTTGTTTACAGTCCTTAATTTGGGCTCATAACAGGGTTTACCTACATTACTCCACGCATAGCATAACATCATACCATTGCATACATCCTGCATAAGGACTAATCCATTTCAAGGATCTCAAGGGTCTGTGATGCAGGTCATGATGAATCAAAATGTTCAGCAAGGGGCAAAGAGGATTTATTTTCCTCTAGCCAAGGTTTGGAGGGCAAAACATGATGACTTGAGTCAGGGGCTATGACCCACTCGATATGGTGAGCCTTGACTCTTGAAGAAGGACTCTCAGCAACATGAAGTTCCTTCAATCAAGCTACCCAAATTCGAATTCTAACAAGTTTCTCTGTTTACCCCGCGAGATCCTTGAAAACATCGCATGCATACATACACATCATTGCATAACAGGTCTCCCAGTACAGGTTGCTTACTATCTCCGCTGTTTATTTCAGCAATGGCTTCCCAACAAGACAACCAGGATCTTCATGCTCAAGAGACTCGGTTCAGGGAAATCCTCCCGAATCTATCCAAGGGGCAGGAAGAGCTGAGAACACTCCTCATGGGGACTTTGGTCAGGAACAGTCCTAAAGACGATAAGGACGAACGGCTGAAACGTCTACAAGCTGAGGTGGATACAATGAGAACCCAGATGATGGGGCAAATGGCTCTTATCCAAGACTTATCTCAAAGAAAAGGAGAGTTCAGGGTTCTCGTCAACCAACTGCTTCGGGATAACCAACTGGAGCAAACATCTAAGGTTGAAGAGCAAGCTATCATTCAACCACCTGTGGGGCAAGAAGACAAGGGAAAAGATCCTCAGTTTGCTTCAGGGTCACAAGACCAGCATCAACCTCACCAGCGTCAACAGGGTAATCGGCATAAGCGAAATACGTCTGGAAGACATTTCTCGGAGACTGGTATACCATCATCACTGATACTGAGACGCTTGTTGGAGGTCAAACTGATTGCTTTAAAAGATCCTCATAAGAATCTCAACATAACCTCCCTAAAGTACAATCCTGATGAAAGGTGTGCCTACCATTCTGACAGTCCTTGACATGACACCGACGGCTGTTGGAGCTTGAAGAACAAGATCCAGGACTTGATCGACGGAAGGGTGCTGGAGTTCATGCCGGGTGGCAAAATGAAAATCTTCTGCTGAGAATCTTCCATCTAAGATGACTAGTTCAAACTATGAAAAAACTTTTGTTCATTCGAATGTTCAAGTTGTATTTTTCTTTGATTGTTCAAACAGTTATTCATGTCAAACGTTGTTATTTCATTAATGCATTACACGTGTATGTTTTGAAGTAATTGTGTTCTCTATATTCAAAATTGCTTTTATTTTTTTCTTGATGTTTAACTCTCGATCTAAAATTCTAAGCCTCTTGAGGGAGGATGACGAAAATGATACCACGACCTTTACATTATGCTTTTGGACAAACCCCGCTGATGAGGTACATGCATTGTTTCAATTCCTAAACACTGGAGTTATAAGGAAGATAATACCTCGTCAACCCCTTTGAGACAAAGAAGTAGGAGTTTTTTTTTTCTTTTCACAAAAAAAATTTTAAAACACTTAATCATAACCTGGGGCAGGGTAGTTCTCTCAGCTGATCCAAGTGCACAATGAACAGCATCAAAGAAGTCCTTCCGAGACAAAAAGACAGTGATGGTTCCAAATGACCATAAAGACAGACAATCATTATCTCTCAAAGAATAAAAACCCAATAAGTCAAAACATACGAAGGAGACTTAAAAAACTGGGGCATCCCGCTGACTGTAACCACAAAGAAACAGTTCAGGCAAAAAACAGGGATAACAAAATCAAAAAAGAAAGAGGTCCTACAAACCCTCAACACAAAAGGAAATGACTGCCTATTCAAAATAAACTGTCAGTATCCGAACCATCACTGGTATATCAAAGCAAAGACTCAAACAAGGTCTAACGCACGATCAACTGAGTTTAGGTTTGAAGAACATCACGAAGAGCGGGTGGGTACAGATAAATTTGAGCCTTTATCCTTTGTTTCTTAAACCGTGAACCATGCCACGTTATAACCCTCAAAAGTCCTAGCTGAAGCATGGGTTAATTCGAAAGCATACTGTTACAAAGGTATCCTGACTCCTTAAGGCTCGCTGTAAAATCTTGAGTTGGCATCACATGTTACATAATTTGCTTGTTTTACTGAAAAAATGCATTTTCAAAAAACTTCAAGACAGACATAAGCTTTGCATTTTTAATATAACATTGCTTGCATATGACTATTTGTTTGAACAGCATAGAAGTTCGCACGAAGAATATCTGATGAACAAAAGCAATCCCAATCAAGGGGCATGGCATGATCATTGTCCAACATCTGGGGCAGTTAGGTCAAGATTTGGAGAATCTCTCAAAAGGCCAACCAGCTTGGGGAAAATCTCCATCTGGATCACTTGGGGCATTGGACGATCAAACGAAGATCTTCTGGTGGCATGGTAACACTGCACTACTGACAGTGACAACTCCCTGCATCCTGAGAGCACGGACATAGTCGAAAAAATACTGCGCATAATCAAAGACCCGCTAGGTTGACACACCTAGGAAAAAATAAGGGCTCCCCGGCGAACCAAAAGGGTTCGGGCAAAAATAAGGGATGAAATAGAAAAATCTGTACACCCGGCAAGTCAAAAACCTGAAAAGGCGGCTTGGGCAAAAAAGGGTATCCCGGTGGACTGAAAACCCGAAAGGGCGGTCCAGGCAAAAATTAGGGATCAAAAGCATACGACTATGTCCCGTCATCTCGTCACTTGCCTACCAGAAGAAGATTTGTCAATCGGCAGTTATCAAGCACCTCCACAAGGTATCTTCTTCTCCCACATCAGAAACAGGGGCAATAATGAGTTGTCCAAGCGATCTAGTTGCTCTGTCAACCTAGGTACCAAGGTAGGTTCGGCTGAAGAACATAACCAAGAGGCCTCCACTCCCCGGGAGTAAGACAAGATTCAGCAATACTCTCTCCAAGCAGAGTTGATCTCCCAGCAACCCCAAAAAGGCACAATATCTCCAGCAAGTCAGCAACACTCTCCCCAAGCAGAGATTAGCCTACTGTCAGCCTTAAGGAAGTTGGGTATCCCCAGAAAATCTCAATATTCCCCAGCGGAGTATACCGATATTCCTAAGCAAGCATCCCCGGCCGTCTTAATATAAGATTATTCCCCGGCGGAATATCAGACAACCCAGTGGAGCCATTCCCCCAGTGCAGTCCCAAAAGTTTCCCCAGGAGAGTTGAATTATCCTTCCCAGTAGATTCGGGAAGCTTATCCCCAGTAGATTCTGGAAGCTTGTCCCCAACCATATCCAGAGGTTATCCCCACCAGAGCTTATAACTGGGTTATCCTCAGCTAATTACCACGGAAAGATCGTCCTCGGCGAAGTTCTTCCTATCCCCCAGCGGAGTTCATCAAAATTCCCCAACGTAACTTATCAACGGTATCCCCAGAGGAGTTATCATCAAAACCTCAACGAAGTATCTCTTCCCACAAAGTAATCTCTTCAACAAGTTTATTCACCAATGGAGTCAGCTTCTCCTACCGGTTTATTCTTGCAATCATCATCCCCAGCAAAAACGAAGAACTCTACTCTTCAACATCAGCCCAAGATTCAACAAACTCCCAGCATTCATCAAGGATTTATTTTCCCAGACGAGAATACATTCATAAACATCACATCTTCATACATTATAGCATGCATACGCATCATACACCACAAATCTCATTTATTCTTGAGAATATCTTAATATCATGCAATTCATGCATCATGACATTGCATACGACTAATACTTTGCCTTTTCAGAAAACGGTCAATCAAAAGATGATTACCATCTACCTCTACAGTTCCAGATCAACATTGGTAACAAGCCAGGAAAATTCTGTGGACGACTGATCATGGGTTAATATCTGAAACCAGACAGGACAATCATCCACTTGATCATCATGAAGCAACCCCACACTGGTTCCTTCTCAACTTCAGATGTAGTTTTACACGAACTCATCATCAGGCAACCCCACACCGGTTCCTTCTCAATTTTCAGACGAAGTCTTACACGGACCCATCACAAAGTAACCCTACACCGGTTCCTTTTCTTTCAGAAGAAGTCTTACACGGACTTATCATCAAAGTAACCCTACACTGGTTCCTTTTCTTCTAGAAGAAGTCTTACACGGACTTATCATCAAAGTAACCCTACACCGGTTCCTTTTCTTCCAGAAGAAGTCTTACACGGAGTTATCATCAAAGTAACCCTACACCGGTTCCTTTTCTTTCAGAAGAAGTCTTACACGGACTTATCATCAAAGTAACCCTACACCGGTTCCTTTTCTTCCAGAAGAAGTCTTACACGGACTTATCATCAAAGTAACCCTACACCGGTTCCTTTTCTTTCAGAAAAAGTCTTACACGGACTTATCTCAAAATGACCTTACCCCGGTTCATCAAGAAGTTTTACACGAACTTACCCTGCAGTAACCTTACCCCAGTTCCTCCAAAAGTCTTACACGGACTTATCGCAAGATAACCTTACCTCGGTTCATCAAGAAGTTTTACACGAACTTACCCTGCAGTAACCTTACCCCGGTTCCTCCAGAAGTCTTACACGGACTTATCTCAAGATGACCTTACCCCGGTTCATCAAGAAGTTTTACACGAACTTATCCTGCATTAACCTTACCCCGGTTCCTCCAGAAGTCTTACACGGACTTATCTCAAGATGACCTTACCCCGGTCCATCAAGAAGTTTTACACGAACTTACCCTGCAGTAACCTGACCCCGGTTCCTCCAGAAGTCTTACATGGACTTATCTCAAGGTAACCCTACACCGGTTCCTCCCAAAGTCTTACACGGATTTATCCCAAGGTGACCTTACCCCGGTTCCTCAAGAAGTTTTACACGAACTTATCCCAAAAAAAACCCTACACAGGTTCTCTCTTTCCAAAAGATGAAGTTTTACACGGACTCGTCACCCAGAAACCCTACACAGGTTCTCCATTTCCAAGGATGTTGTTTTACACGGACTCGTCATCAGTAAACCCTACACAGATGCAGCTTCACACGGGCTCATCATCAGTCAACCCTACACAGGTTTCCTTCTTTCCAAGATGCAGTTTTACACGAGCTCATCATCAGGCAACCCTACACAGGTTCCCTCTTTCAACTCACAAAATTACAACTCAACAGACAGTCTCCAAATGGAATCTATAAGCCCATTCCCGACAAGGTTCTATCACATATCCAGATGGCATCTATAAGCCCATCCTCCCATCCATCACATTTCCAAATGGCATCTATAAGCCCATTCCCGACAAGGTTCTGTCACGCCTCCAGATGGCATCTATAAGCCCATCCTCCTATCCATCATCTCTCTAAATGGCATCTGTAAGCCCATTCCCGACATCACACTGCTGATATTCTACTATGTGGGTGCAAATTTCTGGGCACTCTAGTGTTCAATCATCTTCCACCTTCGGATCACGAAAGGCACGCAAGCCAATCTACGTCCTCAGGTATAAGAAGATTGAACAGGGGCAACTGTTGTACCCCAAAATTTGCCCTCCCATATTCTTCAAAGTTTTGACAAGCATCATCTCGATTTGCTCATGTCTACTCAAGGGTTGCACAGTTCAAACACCCTCCTAAGCCAGTCAAATTAGGGTTTTGGTTCTTGCAAGGAAGTTGAGGTTTTCAAGGGCTCAATCAAGTCACATATGCCTATACACATTGTCAAGCATCTACATGCCAAGTTTCAAGGCTCACAAGGTCAAGTTGCACAGTCAAAAACCCTAATTGCTTCACAATCAATTGTAGGGGTAAAATGGTCATTTGGCAGTCAAAAGTCAAAAATTTTGGTCAACATCTTATTTTGAAGCCACAATCATCATTTGATCAAGTCTTGATCATGATTCTACAAGAATGGCTCAAAAATCATCAAGATGCAAAAGTTTCCATTTTTGGACAGTTAAAAAGTCAACTGTAACTTGACCAAAGCATAACTTTTTCATGGTTCATCAGAAAAATCCCATCCAATGCTCATTTTGAAGGGGAGGACATTTCCTACAACTCATCTTCATATTCCAAGTCCAAGAAATGCTCTCACAAAAAGTTACCAATTTCAACATTATAGGTCATTTTCAAAAGTCAACAAAAAGGCATTTTAAGTCAAAGACCATAACTTGAGATTGGTAAATTCAAATGACATGGGACCAAAGGCATTGGTTAGAGGACTTCAAGACCTTTCCAAAATGTCCAAGAACATGTTCATATGATCAAAATTGAGAAAGATATGCATTGGAGAAGTTGGGAAATTTTTGTGAAATGGCAAAAGTCAACTATCCTTGAAACTTCAATTTTTGACAAAAGGGCCCACTTTTTTCCACTTGATTCAGCCTTGTCATGCCACCCACGTGTCCCATGATCAATTTCAAGATTAAACATTAATTTTTCTATTTTTTATTTAATTTTATTTGATTTAATTCATTTTAAATCCATAAAATTCAAATAAAATCAAAAAAATTAATTAAATAACATCTTTTGATTTGAATGACTTTTATGTGTCATGAACAACCTACCAATTTCGTGCTAGGGCCATTTTATGCATAAAAATTCAAAATTTGAACAAACTTGGAATGTTTCTTTAATGGTGGTTAAGACAAAATCCAAAAACATAATGGCACAAGTTTAAGGCTCCTAAAGGTGAATTATTCTCATTCATGACTACATATGCAAGCCTTGCAAGCCTCATTCACGACCTAGTGTGTGCAGAAACGGCCAAGAGCAAAACCAAAAATTGTCCAAAAAGTGAGACTTCTAAAACACAGTTACGAGCATTTTCATATCAAAAAGGAGAACGTGACTCTCTTCTTTGCCATCCCCTGAACCTAAAGCAATCCTTGCCACGTCCTAAGATCCATCATACCGCGCTGTAAGTTCTTCCCAGGTCCCCCAAAATTCCATATCATTTTTTCTTATGTGTTTGTGTGCAGGATGCCCAATGCGTTTCACCATGAACCTTCAGCGTTCCACATGCCAAGTGGCCATGATCATCAATCCGAGGGCCAAAAAGTGATGAACACTATATTCTCCAGTCAACGTGCTCTAGGCAATCTCCAAAAGTCGACAAGGCTGGTTAATGGGCCAGCAATTTCCAGGCTTCACACCTCCATTGGGCCATCAACACCCCCCATTGGTTTCTATTTCTTTTTTTTCTTTCTATTTTCCCTTTCTTTTTATTTTCCTTTTTTAATTATTATCATTATTGTTAATTAACCTAACAAACTAATTTTTTCCCATAAAATTCAATAAAACCAAAAAAAAAAACATTTTATTATTTATTAACTTATTTTGTAAATAAATTTTAATATTAATTAATTAGTTGTGTAATTAGAACAATTTCAACATTTTTTTTAATAAGTAAAATTAATTTAGAATTAGAACTTTCAACTTTTAATTTTTTTTTTTTTTTTATTAAAAACATAAAAACACAAAAATATCATTTTCTTAATCAATTAGTTAATTAGTCATTAGTTTTAATTTCATTAAAAACATAAAAACACAAAAATATCATTTTCTTAATTAATTAATTAATTAGTTATTAGTTTTAATTTCATTAATTGCACAAAAAAAAGACAAATCTCATTCTTTTCTTAAAAGGGTCAAAACCCTTAGGACGTTCCCGATTAAATTTCTATTCGCGCGTATTTCTTTATTTTGATTATTTATGTAACTGTCTCCGGATATGTAATAGTTAATTAGGTTTATCGCCTTATTTAAATTCTCGCACTTTATCTTCCAAAACGGGTTTTTGTTTTTGGCGATGTATAGACCCGCGCCTTGTAATAGCTAGATTTACATTTCTGCAATTTATTTTCCGCACTCCTAACTGTTAAAAAAATGCATGAAAGAATGTATGAAAAATAAAATCAATCTGTAGCTCACAAATAACATGTACAAAGATAATTAACTAAAAAACAACACACAAAGCACATGCCACTCCTAGGGTATGCCTCACTGGTTGCCTCGAACGTGGTCATCAAGTATAGGATGTCTTAGAGGTCGCCCTCCTGTCTAAGATCTAGTTGCCTCAAAACGGTTGCCTCGGATACAAAGGATCTAGGACATTAGGGTTACTTCTAAGGTGTCCTACCATTGCTTTGGTGACCACACATGTCCCTATAATCGAATTGACCCGAACACCTCCAACGATGGTGCTACCTACCTCTCAATGGTGGGATAGCACTATCTAAAGGACTCTTACACAGCTTAATTCCTTAGAGTAGGTAGATTCTCATGGGTACTTGCTCTTTCTCAAAACAAACAAAAATACTTTTCACACCTCACACTTTCTAAAAGTTTTCAAACAAATTTTTCATACACTCTTGAGGATAGATACAAGAGTTACTTAGAAATTTTTCAAACGAAACTTTTCCAAAACCCACGCACACTTGAAAAGCAAACAATTTTTGAAAACATAAGAGCAAGTACCTGAGAGCCCGTGGATAACCACAGATAGAAAGGGTGCTAACACCTTCCCTTTCTATAAATCTACCTCCCGAACCGAGAAACATTCTCAAAGAAGGAATTTTGCTGTGCTTTTGTCCTTTCCATATTGGAGAACATAAAAGACGGTGGCGACTCTTGCTTACCGCGACATTTCGCGAAACCAGCTTAAAAAACAGTCAGTTCTATTTCCACCGATCACAACAACACTGTGTTGTTGGTAAAGGTCATGGGTCAGGTTAATATCAAGATTACGGTAGGTCAGCGAGATCGGCGAACCTAGTTGGATATTTTTATTCCCCGTAATGGCTTTTATTACGTTTCTTTACCGCACTTTCATGTGTTATCTTGATTGATTGTTTTAGCATTGTCTGCATATAGGATTTTGTTTATGACCGAATGTCAGTCTTGATGCGTTGAATATTTTTTCCTTAAATAAATTGTTTCATTTTACTTAATTCATCCAGTATCACTCTTTAATCGTATTTTCCGGGCATTTTGATACCAACTGTGCCAACTCTTTTGCTTAGCCAAGAGTTTAGAGGAAGGAGTTTAGCTAAAAACGATGATTGTAGTGGTATGCTTTTGAGTAGAACCCCGTTGACGATGTACAGGCATTGTTTCAATCCCCAAACACCGGATATATAAGGAAGTTAGACCCTCATTAACCCCTCTGAGCCTTCGAAGTAGGAGTTTTATTTTCCGTTAAAAAAAACTCTTATTTTTTTTAACCCGTGGCAGGGTAGATGTTCAGTTAACTTGACCAAGCATTCAAATTTCAAAAGGAATGTCCCATCTAAGGATCACCACATTTTATATTTCGCATCATGAGATCAGGAAAAATGTTCAAACCACGATGTTCATTTCCTCACCAAGTCCTGAGGTCGAGATCGAATCGATACAATAATGGCTATCCCTCGCCGACCAAGGAATGAGGCATTTGTTTTCTTCAAAAAAAAAAGAGAGAAAGAAAGAAAAAGTTCAAAGACCTAAAGTCACATTGACTTGTTCGAAGTGGAAAGTGTGGTACGGTGGGAGAACTGACTTGAGGTTTTGCGTTTGTGTTTGCAAAATGTCGCGGTTTAGCAAGAGTCGCCACCGACTTTTTATTTTATCCAAAGGAAAGGTCAAAAAGCACAAGAAAGACCTTTGAGATGTTTTCTTGGGTTCGTGGGGTAGATTATAAAAAGGGAAGGTGCTAGCACCCTTTTCATCCATGGTTTTCCATGGGCTCTTAGTTACTTGTTTAGATTACTTGCTTTTACTTTTCAATTGTTTGAAATGGTGCTTTGTGTGTGGTTTTGAAAATATTTTAAAAAGAGGCCTTGTTTAGGCAACCTTTGTAACAATTCTTGTTTGAATGTTTTACAAAGGTTTTTGTCTTTTAAAAAGATGTTTCAATGTTTGAAAGTTTGTTTTGGAATTTTTTTTTGAAATTGTGTGTTTTGAAATTAGCAAGAATGTTTGCAAGTTGGATCAAGTAACTAAGAGCATCTACCCTAACTACTCAAAAGTCTTTCCTACATTTTTAACCCTTTGACATTGTTATTTTACCATTGCATTTGGTAAACAACCTTGTGTTTGGATGTTAAACGGGACATGCATGGATCATCGTATGACTATGATAGCAATATTGCCAAGTATCTTAGCAAATTTTTGAGGGACTAAATCATTTTTTGTATAGGAAACCAAGATAGCGTCATCGAGGGACTATGATCTTTTGTTTTGTTTTTGTTTTGCCAAGACACCTAGCATGCATACCATGGCCATTTTAAAGGCAACAAGTGGATGAAACCCTAGGGGTGCTTGTGTGCATTGTGTTGTTATTTTCATGCATTTTTGTCTTGTTTTAGTCAAGCTATTTGTTTGATTTTGGTTATTTGCATACAAACCATAATCTTTCTATCATGGCATATTTGAAAGAAATAAAGTGCGTAAAGGTAAATCTACGACTATTACAACATTGATTATGGGGAGAGGGATACAAGTTTGAATAGGGGGTGTTTGCAAGAAAATAAAACTCTAAGTCAACTATTACAACCCAATTGAACTCATTGTATAAATAATAAATTGACAATATTTAAATGCGCAATTAAATATAAATATGCAAAATGTTTTTGTATTATTTTTATGTATGTAAAAATAAGTTATTTTATGTCTAAAAAATAAGAAAAAATAAAAATGATTATTTTTATTAAGGGTGGAAACCCTAATTTGTGTTAAGAAAATATATATATTATAATATTTATTTATTCACAAGAAAATAAAATAAAATATATACAAAATGTTAAAAATTAAATGTGTGAGAAAATATTATTTAAGTAAAAAAATATAAAAAATTTTGTATTAATTATAAGTTTTTATTTAAGAAAATAAAAGTATATTATTTAATAATTATTTCTATGTCCAAAAAAAAAGTGAAAATTTAAGAAAATATTTTTGGTAATTTTTAATGTTTTGAAAAATAAAATAAAGTCAGAAATGTAAATAGAAATAGAAAAATATAAAAAAATAATGAAATGGGCCAAGGGGGTGTGAACAACAAGCTAAGGGGTGCAAATATCATGGAATAGCCAGGCCCAGCCCAGATGGCCTTCATCTTCAACCTCTGATCAAACAAAAACGCGCACTTGATATTCAAACCTAGAAATCCTGCATACGTGCTCTAAAGCAAAAACTTGCAACATGAAAGTTATAGAGCATAATCACACGATTCTAACCATATAAAAAACTTAATCTAACACTCAAAGACCAGAGAGAATTTCTCTGGCCCTAATTTCTAACCTAGTTTTTTCCGAAAGTTCATCATTCAAATTTTCCTAACTCAGTTAACTTAAATGAAATCTATGCATATGTACAGCTCAAGGGCAATGAGGACTACATTTTTTATTCACAAACCTAAGCCTAATGTTTCCTAAATAGAGAGATAGAAGTTTGAACTTTACCTGTTTCAGTCAAGCTCGAGTATGGAAATGTAGGGGTTTTCAGTGAGGCCTGAGATGCTTGTGAGCTTGCTTAAAGTTCCTTTGACCTTCCTCAATGCTTGGCTAGCTTTGAACTTGCTTGAATCTCTCTATAGAACTCAACCTGCAAAGTCAGAATTTGAAAATGGTGAAGTGTGTAAATAGGGTTACAGTGACTTGGGAATGGTTGGGATAGTTTAGGTAGGTTGTATCGAGTGTGTTGGAAGAGGTTTGGGACAAAACACACGAGGCAATTTGAAGATGGAAGTGAAACTCCAAAACTTGCCTTGTTTTGCAAGATTTTGGTGTTTTGGTGTACAAGGGTGTTTGAGGACTGGCTAGCTCGTGTTTCTGACCTTAGACAATATGCAAAACTTGTTTTAAATGTTGACAAGCTTTGGTTTTATCAGATTGCCAAGTTGTTGACCTTTTGCAAGGTTTCTTGGTTTTGAAGCAAAAGTGAGAAGTGACCATGCTATGGCCTATACAGGCCTCCTTCTTAGCTGCACAAAGTTGTTGTACCTTTTCCTAAGTTTATGGAGTTGGTTTTCTGCAAAGGGATGGGTTCAAGGCTCAAGGGAAACAAAAATGCATAAAGTGAACTTTATCAAAATGGCATTGTTAACTTTTTGCCATTTTTAGATTAATCCTTTGTGTAATCTTCCATTGATCAGAACAATGCCTTAATCCATTGTGTTTGCATTTAATTTTTGAGTGTGGAAGGGTTTAAGGACCTGTAAACAAGTACAAGCAAGGCTGGACATAAATTGTAACTTGTAGCAACATGAAAAATGCCATGGATCAAAGTGACATTTTGTCAAATTCAAACCTTCGATTCTCCCTAACCACAAATGATCTTGGAGAGTTCTTGGACATTTTTGAAAGCTTGTAACATGATCTACAATCAATATTTGAAATGAATTTTGAAATTCCAATGGGAACTAGGTGAAAAATTGCCATGAAGATAGGTCAAAATCCTGCCTAAACTAGGGCAAAATTTCACTAAGTTAGAAAGTTTTTGGACCCTTGTTCATAAAATCATAACTTGATATCCAAGCATCTTTTGGGAAAACTTTGTGAATCAAAGTTGTAGATTTTGTGGAGGAATACAACTTTAATGTTGGAGGTTTTCTTTGAATCCAATTGCATCATGGTGAAAAAGTTGGGCAAAGTTGGGAAAAATAAGAAAATTTTATAACTTAGAAAAATTCTAAGTTATGAAATTTTTCAATCTTAAACCTTAATTTGCAAAATTAGGTTTCTTGGTGAACAAGTTTCATGTTTTGACACATATTGATGAAAAATGACCCTTGGCACTTGATTTTGACCAAAAAGTCAAAGTTTGACTTTTCAGTGTACAGTTGATTTTTGATCAGTTGACTAGAAAATTCATATGTCAATCCAATGCATTTGAGATCTTTTGAACCTTGTGATTAGGTCAAGATGATGCCATTGAGTCCTTGAATCCATGCTTGAACCCAATTTGCCATTGGCTAGGTGAAAAATAAAAAATTGCCCTTCTACAGTCAAAACCCTAAAAATGACCATTTTACCCTTTTGAAGATCTGATCAGATTTCTTGAGGAGTTGTGGTCCAAACTCGATCAAATGGTTCATATGAGTCTATAATGTTGATGTGGATCAAAAATTATGAGGTTTGACTGTAAATTGGCCACAGTTGACTTTTTCCCTAATACAATTGATTTTTAGGTCAACTGTCCAATTGACTGGGCAAAAATTTGATTCAAGGCTTGAAACTTGGTATGAGAAATCTTAGGAGTACAACATGAAGTATGAAAGTCACATGGGGTATTAGAAGTCCAAAATTCCTTGTTCAAACTCAAACCCTAATTTCAGGTCAATAGTGCAAGGAGGTGTCTTGAGCAGAGCAAGCCTTAATCCTGTCTGGAGTCCAAAGAGTCTTGTGAGGCGAAATCTTGATAAAATGAGAGGGCAAATTTTAGGGTACAACAGAAAGTATGAATAAGAAATAAACAAAAAGCTCCGCTAAGTCGAAACTTGAAAACAAGTCGCTTAGGCAAAAGTTAGGGCATCCCGCTAGACTCCCAAATTTGAAATTCAAAAGATTTTGTCCAGGCAAAAGTTAGGGAAAAGAGAGCCTAAAAGGCCAGAATAAAAAAGAGTATTCAATAAAATTTTCATCAAAAGAAGAGGAACAATAATATCAAAAAGCAGCAGAAGTTAAGTGACAATCATGTTGGAGAATTTGTCGTGATCACTCAACCATTATAAATCCTTTTGAAAGATGAATGCTTGTGATAAGTCAACTGAACTTAGGACATGAGAATATAACGAAGGGGGTGGGCACCAAATAACTTAAGCCTTGAAAAACTTTTTTCTAAAAAACCTCAAACCAGGCCATGTTACAAACTCTAAAATTCCTAACTGAAACAAGGGTTTAACTCGAAAGCATACTACAATAGGATAACGTTTCCTAGACTCCCAAATATGTGTTGCATATTCATGTTGGTATCTTATCACCCGCATCTTGACTCGTTTTTCTAAAAAAAGGGGGGAAGAAATTTTTTGAAATTTTTGCACTCTAGCCAGTGATTCATTCACAACTGAGATGCGACACTTTGTTAAGGTTTTCAACTTCAAGGCTTAAATAATCATCACATCAGATCTATCATTCCCAAAATAAACATCTTTTTGCATGCAAAACATTTGTTTGACATCAAAAAAGAGTTTACACGTTGAACACCTGTAAAGATCTTAATGATTGTAAGGAAGGGAATATTTGGTTTTTCTTCTGTTAGACAGAGTCCATGTATGGATAGGACTTTACCTATCCCCAGTGAAGTTTTGTTTCCGCAGCGAAGTTTTGTTGCCCCAGGAATCTTCTTTTAAAGGCTTCATTCTGAGACCCCGAGTTTGAAGGTATCGCATATCCCCAACGGAGTTGCCAGCAGAGATCCCTCGCCATGACCTCTCATTTCCCAGCCGGTATGTTGATTGAGGTATCCTTATGTTAAGATCTTTCCTTATCCCCAGTAAAGTCGATATTGTGTGACTATCTGCATAATCCATCCAATGGTTGAATTCCAAAGAAAAATCTCTCTCCAACAAAAATCTTCAACAGAGTTTTGTCTCCCCGGTGAAGTCCCGTTTCCTCAGCAGAGCTTTGTTTCCCCAGCAAAGGTTTTAACCCCTCACGTCGGGTTTGTTGTCTTGGTGTCATCCTCAACACGGCTGCGCGCTGTCTTTTCCAGAGATTATAGTCTTGCCCTAATCTTCTCCCCCAATGTCTAATCTTCGGATGGTGTCCCTCTCCAGAAGCTACAGTGTCGATCTGATCTTCTCTAGGAGTTTGCAATTTATTTTTGCAGCTCCTCTCAACACTTGTGGCCCGTTTCTACTGGTTCCTCGGTTGTTATTCCCCGTGAAGATTCATCTCTTTGAGGCTCCCTCTCTAGCGGTTCCCCATATTTTCTCCTCTCCTTTGGATTTTGCAATTTATTTTTGCAAGTCAGTGTCAGATTCTGACTTCTCGGTTTTTGGCTTCTCAATTGGCCATTCCCCGGTGAAACTTCTAAACATGCATCATTACATTGCATCTACCAAAACGCGTAGCATTTCCATTATATGGAACATTGCGCTATATAGAAAGAATTCAAAAATGCATCGGAACATAAGCCATTATTGTTTCTGTTGTCCCCAGTGAATTTTCTAATACTTCGGTTTCAATCCCCAGCGAGGTCTTCGTCCTCATTATCTCAGTTTCCTCCCCATACCAATATCCTTTTAACGTCAATCATTTGTTTGTTTGAGTGTCTACTCTTGACTGTAGTTCAGTTTCGCCCTGGCGCGGTCTTCCCGGGTTTAGTCTTCACTACCCTTTCTGGTTCATTCCAATGTCTATTGACGCACCTTTCGAATACCAGTTTCGTCCTGATATTCGCTTTCAGCAGGTTTTTAGGTGTACGCCCTAATCCCCTTGCTTTGGGTTGAGCTCAGAGTTTCGTCTCCTCACCTTGCGCATGAAATCCAGTTTCGTCCTGGTAATCATCTAGTTTAGTTTCGCCTAACTAGTTATTGAGTCGAGTTTTGTCTCGTTTTTGCTTTCATACCTTGGACCCTTTGACGGTGTTCGTTTACCGAGTGCAGTGTTCGTACTGCGTCCCTGGATTGAAATCTGTCTCCTTTATTCCTTGGATTCTTCTATCAGTTTTCGTCACTGTTTATCCATTGATCTGAGACCAGCACGTGCTATGAGAAACATGCGCTCTCATCACTCTCGCTCTGGGTTGAGTTTCGCCTCGTTGCCTGTGCATGAAATCCAGTTTCGTCCTGGTACTCATCTAGTTTAGTTTCGCCCAACTAGTTTTTTAGTCGAGTTTCGTCTCGTTTTTGCTTTCATACCTTGGACCCTTTGACGGTATTCGTTTACCGAGTGCAGTGTTCGTACTGTGTCCCTGGTTTGAGATCAGTCTCTTTTGTTCCTTGGATTCTTCTATCAGTTTTCGTCACTGTTTATCCATTGATCTGAGACCAGCAGGTGCTCTGATAAACATGCACTCTCATCACTTTGCTATGGGTCAAGTTTCTCCTCGTTACCCGTGCGTGAAATCCAGTTTCGTCCTGGTACTCATCTAGTTTAGTTTCGTCTAACTGGTTATTGAGTCGAGTTTCGTCTCGCTTTTGTTCCTCATTTCTGGGATCCTTTCAGTTTCTTCATACTGTCTATCTTAGTTGAGATTAGCAAGTGCTCCTAGAATCACGCACTCTAGCCACTTTGCTTTGGGTCGAGCTCAGAGTTTTGCCTCCTCACCCGCGTATGTTTTCTTTTCCAGAGCTTAGTTTCACCTATACTCTGTGGTTTTAGTTTTATCTCGTTTTTTTAAGCCCAGTTTTGCTCTGGCACATTTGTCCGGAAGTTTAGTTGCGTTTACTCTTCTTTGTTTTCGTTCTGTTTCAACCTGCATTACAGCTTCATTCTGATGCACGTCTTGGGGGTTTTCTGCTTCTTTTTCTCTCTTCTTCAAAAGTGTAAATTTTCGGGTTCTTTTGTATTCAATCATCTTCAACTCTGAACGCTCGAAAGTTGTCACTTTTCTCACTTATCATGTTGAAGATATTTGAATAGGGGCAGCTGTTGCACCCCAAAATTTACCCTCTTGATTTAGGCTTATGTTTCATCATGAATATCATATTGCATCGCATTCATACATTGTGATGGGATCAAAATACTTTGGTTATCAAGTCTTCCTCAAGCTTTGGAGGTTGTTTGCATTGACAAGTTGCTCAAGTAGAACCTTATCATCTGAACCTCTGGACCTTTCAAGCTCAAAAGTTATTGCATATCTCAAGATATTTTATCCATCTCTTTGGATCATCAGAGAATTGAAGTTTGTGATTGATTATAAGAGGAATCACTCTTTTGATTCACCAGTCAAAATTAGGGTTTTGCTTGATCAAGGCTATTGACCAATGTACAAGTCTTGATTTGGAAGCTACAACATCTCATTGGTATTTGAAAAGTCTTTGTACAAGAAATTGGTCAAGATGCCCAGAGGATTTGAAATTTTTTAGATGATTCATCAGTCTCCTAAGGTGTTAACCAAAACTAGGGTTTGGGATTTTATCAAGATTTCTTGAGAATTTTGAAGTGAAACTTTGTACATGGCCTCTATATATTTGGAAGATCACATGTTTTAAGTCTTGATCATCAATTTTGAAGGGAAATGGATCAATTGATTCAAAGGGGCAAAATGGTCATTTTGTTCAAAATCAGTCAAAGTCAAGGATGACCAAGTGAACTTTTGGTGAACCATCAATTCAAGGGTGTAATTTTCATATTTCAAGTCCATTTTGATCATTGGATAAAAAAGATTGAGGTTTGGGTTGAAACTTGTTCATGAAGAAACCCTAAAAGTTTCTAATTTTGAAAAATGAGGACTTAACTTTAAAAATTCATATTTTATTCACCTTTGATCAAAAAAATGCAAATGAAGTATGCTTGGAAAGCTAAGAGGGAGCTCTTTCACATGATTCCATTTTTGAGAACAATGCATGAAGTGGTGGTAAGTTATAAAGCTTGGAAGTCACAAAGTTATGGGTCATTTCTCAAAATTTGTGAATTTCATGTCAAATTTTGAGGACCTTAATGGATTCAATTGCAAAAACATAAAACTAAGGTATTGTAGATCTTTGCAATACCTTTCCAAAGAGGGCTCATTTATGTCAAAATTCAAAAATATGAGCAAGTTATGAGCTTTGGAATTTTGAGGCATTTTATTAAATTTTGACCATGTATGCAAAATGGCCAATTCTTTAGAACTCAAGTTTTAGCCGTTATTTTTGTTTCTAATCAAGCCTGTGAACAATTTGTAACATTCTGAGGCCCATTACACTCACCATTTCGTGCCTCATTTGGTTTTGTACTTGTTTGATTGAAAAAATGACAAACTTGCTCAATTTTTCAAATTCACCAACACTCTCTCATTTCAATTAGTCATGACCTGGAACATTGAGCATTTGCTCCTAACCTCATTTGGATCATAAAATGCAAAGAAAAGGAGGAAACGCACGAGCAAGTGGCTGAGGCCCATGTGCATTCTTTTTTTGGCCAAATTTTCCAATCAAGCCCTTGAACAACTTTGAAGACCAATTTCCTCTTCTAACCTTCTCTACCCACACTATATAGTGTACTGCAAGCCTCATTTCACAAAAAACGCGCTCCAGTTATCATAAATCCGGATCTGAACTTTTTCTGCTCTTGCTCAAGTTTTCTTCGATTCTCTCATCTTCTTCGCACATTCATCAAATTTTCTGTGGATTCATCTTCCTTGAAGTGTGTAGATCAAGATCGTGGAGTTTGTTTGCTTCTGTAACTAAGGAATCAATATTTCCAGTTTCACATTGAAGTAAGCTTCTTGAACTTCATTTTACTATTTCCAGCTTGATTTGTTGAATTACTTCATGTTTATGAGCTCATAGCTGGCCAAACAATAGGTTTGACGTATAATTTTGTTTGAAATTGAAGAATGGATCGTTGTTTGAACTTCTGAATAATTCATATTCAGTGAGTTTTTGCAATTTTCGCGTCCAGATTTCTAATGGCCTAGTCAATCTTTTTGAGACCTATAAGTGTCGTGATGTAGAGGTTAGATCTGGCTTTATTTTGAGCTTTGAATCATTGATTTTGGTGGAGAAATAAGGAAGAAGTATTGATCAGAATATGAGGTTTCAAACTGAGAAAACATGCGTTTAGGGCTTTGTCTTGAGGTTGAAGATGATGATGTGGCGCGCCCTGATTCGATGATTTAAATTTTTAATGCATTTCATATTATTTGATATCAATTGATTTTACTGATTTTATTTTTGTGATCAAAACATCTTCAAAAATCATGGAAAAAAATACCATAGGCTAATAATAATTTCTAGTATTTTTCATATTTATTTGGGATTTTTTTTAAAATGTTTTGATTGGTTTAAAAATTCATAGGTTTATTTAATTGTTTGTACAATGATTATTTTTATTTTAATAGTTCTTTTGATCTAAAAATTCCACAAAAAATGTTTTGGTCTCATAAAATAATGTAGAAATTGATTCTGATTTTGGTTTAGCATTTTTTCTTGATTTTTGATTAGAAATTAAATTTGAGAAGTTTATTTTAAATGTTTGCTTCATAACTTTTATTTTAATATTTCCTTTAATTCAAAAATTCCACAAAAAATCATGAATGCTGGTTTTTAATTCTAATATTTGAATACAATTTTGGTTGGATATTTTTCTGACTTTTGATTGGAATTTCATTTTGAAAATGTGAATTTTTGTTTAATTGTTTAATAGTTTGAATTTGAATTTATTTTTGACTTTTCTTTAATCCTAAAAATGTGAAAAAATGTGTATTCTAATATTTAGGGTTTCCTTGTGATTTGCATGATCTTGATTTGAATTGTTTGAATTTTGATCTTACCTAATTAATATTTAAGATTAAAATTTAAACAATTAGGGTTTTGTGGCTCACATTGCAAGTTTTATTTTCAAAACCAATTTGTCTTGGGTTTCCATTGGAATTTGGATCTTGTTTAAGGTTCATGGATGTATTGAGGATCTGAAAACCATTTTTCTTGAATTATTTGACTTGATTGGATATTTTTCCATAAATTGTTTTGAAAGCTTGTCTAGTTTGGTAGTTTTGCCAACTAGTTTTGATCCTTGAGCCTCACTTTATCTTCACCTCTACTATCCATGAACTTCAAACTTGTTTTCTGACCTATACGCATCTCAAATATGTTATGGAAATTTTGGTTTGAATTATTGAAATCCTTTTCTATCTTTGATGTATTTTTGAAGTGAAGGTACCCAATTAATGTTGCATATCTTGTTGCAATTTGCTTGATGGCCAATGAACTTGAGTGAGGCCTATAATTGGTGTTGTACCCCAAAATTTTCCCTCCCATATTTCCCAAGACATTGCAAGAAAAGTCTCCAAGTTGCTCAAGATTACTCAAGAGTTGGACAGTCAAAGCTATTTCCTAAGGCAGTCAACCTCAAATTAGGGTTTTGTGTTGCATCAAGGTCCTTACATACAAATTACCTCAAGTGCTCCCCAATGTCCTAATATGTTCTCAAGGCCATCCATGTCAAATTTCAAGCCTTGCAGAGGAAGTTTGGTCAGTCAATTGCTCAAGGGGTCCAAAAATCGACTGTGCTAGGGCAAAATCCAATTGTGACCTACAAATAGTCAAACTTCAAGATTTTTTGTCAACATTCTAATTTTGAAGGATGATTCATCATTTGATCATGATTCATCAAGGATTTCTCATGATTCATCAAGATTCAAAAGTTGCTAAATTAGGGTTTTGTAGGAAAAGTCAACTCAACTTTGACCAAGCATAACTTTCTCATAATTTATGAGAAATGACCCATCAAAATCTCATTTTGAAGAGGATGAAATTTCCTATAATCCATCTTCACACCACAAGATCAAGAAATGCACTCACAAGAAGTTACAAATTTGGACATTATAGGTCATTTTTGAAAGTCAACAAAAACACCTTTTTTGCCAAAGCTTATAACTTGAGCATGGAATATCAAAATGAGATTAGACCAAAAGGGTTGGTTAGAGGACATCTCAAGGTTTCTAAAAAGTCAAGAACACCTCCAAAAGTTCAAAATTGAAGAAGTTATGCATTGTTGAAGTTGGGCATTTTTCCAAAATTGCCAAAAGTCAACTATCCCCAAAACTTCAAATTTCGTCAAATGGGCCCACTTTTTCCCACTTGATTTGATCTTGTCACACTACACATGTGTCCTATCTTCAGTCTTGTATCCATTTATTGATTTTTCTATTTTATTTGATTTTTGTTGAACTAATTCATTTTAAATCCAAATAAAATCCAAATATTGATCACTTGGTATCTTTTTGATTGATACAGGCTTTAATTGTCATCATGGACATGATCAAACTCGTATCTCATCATATCATGAACAAAAAGTTGGATTTTTGGCAAATTTGGAAGCTTTTTAATGGTGAATCAAATCACATCTTCAAACATCAATGCATAAAGATTCAAAGTCCAAAACTTGACCTAATTCATCCCATATTACTTATACAAGGCAAAGGCACTAGAATTAGAACCTAGAGGCTGCATAAACATCAAAACCAAACTTGAGAAAATTGCAAAAAAAGGTTGAAACTGAAATCTGTTTTAGAGGTGCTTTCAACACAAAATCTCAACACTATCCTCTTGCTGAACATCCACTGAGTCTGTAGCAATCAAAAGCAAGGCCATTCACCTCCTAAAACGCGTTGTAAGTGACATACGACCTCCCTCTGAACTTGCTTTCGTGTTTCAAGATTTACGCATCATTACAAGAAACTAATGGCATATTTGCAATCACCAAACAATTTCCATGCTTTCCATATTATTTGATTGCATTTATCTGTGCTATAATCATAAACGCCATTGTAGGGTTTCATAGGGTTGTTTTTAGGGGTTTTTGATGCAGGTAAAATCAGGCTTATTCATGGACATGGTTGAGACCGGGATGAAGAGACGAGTTCATCCATGGCATCATATTTCATTTATATGGCCTGAGAAGGATTATTGAATCAACCTACGCCTTTTGCTGCGGATTTAAATCCGCAGGTAATCCTTGGATAATTCTGAGGACAGGGACGACAACGTGTCCCCATCCCATTGCACCATTCAAACGTTTGGGCTTTTTTTATATTTTTAATTCTGGCATTTACGTGTTTTCCAATATTATGTTTGATTCTTATTCCACTAACAATTAAGCACGCTGGTTGAGTTGGTAAGGGCGCTAGTTCAATGATTCATAGGACCTGGGTTCGAATCCCAGGTCCCCCAAATGCATTTGTTTTATTTTCCAACAGGTAATTCCATGCATTATCCAAGGCGCAGCACATCATACACCATCACCCAGATGCTTGCCAGATGGCCCTAGGCCAGATCTGGTGGTCAGGAATGAAAGTCCACCATATGCTCTAGTCAACAGGCACACGTGGGATCCAGAAAAGTCAAACGAGGCTTGCATAAATGGGCCTCTGAATTGAAAATCTCACTCCTTCTTCAGCCCCCCCTGGTTATCTCTTTTTCTTTCTTTATTTTATTCTTTTAATTAATTGTTTTGTTTAATTATTTTTATTATTTAATTAACCAATTATTTTCCTCATAAAAATCAAAAACCAAAAATATATTTTATTTATTAAAATTAAATTCATCACTTTATTTTTGTAAATAAATATTAAATTAATTAATTTAGTTTTTAATTAGGTATAACTTTTAATATTTTTGCAATAATTAAAATTAATGTAGAATATTAGGTTTTACTAACTTTGACCAAATTTATTTTATCTCCTTAAATATCAAAAATCCAAAAATATCTTTTTTAATTAATTAATTAATTAATTTAATTGTCAACTTAATTTAATTTCTTCCATTAACTCAAAAATAACCAAAAAAAATCACTTTCTTTCAAAAAGAAAAGGGTCAAAACCCTAAAACTCGCCCGATTTAATTTTCTCGCATGCGTTCCATTTTTTATTCAATATTGTAACTGTTTCCGGAATGTAATAGATAAATAGGACATTGTTATCGCTTTATTTATTTTCCGCATTTTAAATTCAAGGGTTGCTTTTGGCGATGTAAATACCTGACGCCTTGTAATAGTTTAGATTTAATTTCTGCAATTTAATTTCCGCAAATTATTAACTGTTAGATGTTTGATAATAGGGAATGCATGACAATATCAAATCTTTAACCTAAAATCAACATAGATAACCATTGACATATACAAAGATAAAATTAACTGAAAATAACACACTCGCACATGCGCACTCTTAGGGTACACCTCGCTTGGTTACCTTCGAACGTGGTCATTGAGTATAGGAAGTTTTAGAGGTCGCCCTCTTGTCCAAAGATCATAGTTGCCTCGAAACGGCTGCCTCGGAAAAATGATCTAAGACATTAGGGTTGCCGCTAAGGCGTCCTAACATTACTTTAGTGACCACACGTCCCTTAATCGAATTGACCCTTAAACTCCAACGACGGTGCTACCTACTCATTCATAATGGGATATAATTGTCTAAAGGACATTAGCACAGATTGATTCCTTTTTCGAGTAGGTAGATGGTTCTTAAGTACTTGCTCTTTCTAAAACAAAACAAAATTTTTCGCACTTACACCTTTCAAACAAAAACTCTTTTCAAACCCACAAACACAAAGAAAAGCAAATTTTGAAAACACTTTGAGCAAGTACCTAAGAGCCCGTGGATAACCACGGATAGAAAGGGTGTTAACACCTTCCCTTTCTATAATCTACCCCCCGGTCCCGAGAAACATCTCGAAAAAGGAATTTTTCTGTGCTTTTTTCCTTTCCTTGTTGGATAAAATAAAAGACGGTGGCGACTCTTGCTTACCGCGACATTTTGCGAAAACAAACGCAAAACGTGAACCAGCATTCCAAAAACAATCAGTTCTTCCCACTGTATCACAATTGGAAACATAATGATCATGTTGGTTCTGTTTATCCACATAAACTCAAGTCATTTCACTTAATTCCCCATGCTTGAATGATTGAACCTTTTGATGCATGGTTTATGACTTTTTGCTTTCTTGTTGATCTTCACTTTGAAACTTGAGTTTCCAATTTGAGTTTGAGGTCATTAGATGGACAATTATAACATTAAGGGAAATGATACTTCAATGATAGTCTCATGAAGACTTGAGAGTAATTGATCCCTATTACTTAAGTTAGTTCTAATCATGAATGGAGTTTAACTTCTTTCTTTTATCCTTGTTGAATTTTTGAGGCATTTTGAATTCACTTGTGTAGCATGTTATAGAATCAACACTTTAACCTTTTGATCATGTTCTAGTCATGTTTTGGAAGCTTTACTTCAAATCTTTGATTGATACAAACTCTCTAATTTTGTCCTTGTTTGACTTTCTTCCATGATTAGCTTGAAATCTAAGTCTTTGATGCATTGTGTGGGATTCCTCTTCTATTATGCTTGTGAGATGTGATGAAATATTTGAGTATGATTGAATTGTGGTTGCTACTAACCTTCAAGGTCCTTGATTGTATTCTTCTCAAGCTCCCATGATCCTTGATTGATATTCTATTGTCAATTCAATATGGTGATAGAAAGGAGCAACATTCCTCTAACTTTTGACCAAATTGTGCATATGCATGTTTCTTTTTGTCTATCATATCTAATGTTTTGATATGTTTTGATAGTTGTTATCATGTTTTCTCACTTCATTATGGTGTCATCATCCATCCCTGATGTGAGTCATCATTCTATTTATGGGAATACTAACTTGGCTGTTGAATGTGCGAGGTACTCTGAGAAAAGTTTTCCATTTTTGACTTAAGGCTATTGTGTTTCACTTTATTTGTGGAACACAATTTATTATATTTGCACTACTCTTGTGCTTGGCATATTTGATAGTCTATGCAGGATATATACATGTGATTATGAATGTTATACATTGCCCATGGGATCTGTTCATATCTGAAAATCTCAATACTTACATCCTGGTGGCGTAATTTCTGACTTGATTTATCTGCTGATGCCAGCTTACTTGAAGTTCTCTGGGTTTCTTTTATTCTTGCTCAATTGCTACGGATAGTTATCCGTTGGTATTGCACTAGTTCCTTTCTTCTATTTACATTTTGTATAATTCTATATTGCATGATGGGACCTCTATTGTTGATATATGTCAGGAGGCCCTATGTTTTGTTTAATACATGTGATGTGTTTGTGTTTGTTTCTTTAATTGTTGATCGATGAGTCACTCAATTTAGAAATTGAGATCACGACTTCGCTCTCATTGCCTGTTCCCTATAGGATAGTTTTGTTAAGCTTCCTTTGACATGTTGATTAAGGTAGGAATCCATGTATGCTAGCATAGGGTAGGATTTTTGTAACGCCCGTAATTTAATTAATTATTTAATTAAATTATTTTTAGAATATTTGTGAAGAAGTGTTATTAAATTGGATTATTTTATTAAGTGGAGAAATAATAATATTAGAGGTATAATATTACTATTTGGTGAAATAATGTTAGAAGTTAATATTATTAATGTGGGCCTATATGGTGTGAGTGGAAGTAATAAGGGGGTGTAGGTTTTGATCCCAATAAGGAATAATATAATAATATTAGGTTATTTTATTATTTGTGAGAAGAATAGAAGGAGGAAGCAAGAAGAAGAGAAAATAAGGATTGTGAAGAACGTGAAGTTGCTGGAAAAAGTGGAAAACGGAAAGAACGAAGAATTCAACCCGGAAGATTGTAGAGCGACCTTCAATCCAAGGTAAGGGTGGGGTTCTGACTTTATAATTGGGTTCATGATGTTTGATATGTGGGGTTAGAGGATTGTTGTTTTTGTTCTTGAATTGGATGATGTATGATGAAGATTTGATGCATTTGAATGAATAATGACGTTATAATATCGTTTGATCGATGTAGTATTATAAGTTAATATTAGGTGATGATTTATTATGTTTATAATAAGGTTTGTAGGGCTGTAATATGAATTCCCGTAGTGAAAATACAGAGGAAATCGCAGAATTATGCAGGAGGAACCAGGATGTGTCGACCTCAAGCTGGATGAGTCGATACATGGGCGAGGTTAGACTCAGGGTGAGTCGATGCATGCAGGGCTTGCATCGATACATGTTAGTTGCAAGACTCAGGATGAGTCGATCGGTAAGGTGCATGTGTCGATACATGTTGTGATTTGAAGAAGGATGAGTCGATCCATGAGGAGGATGTGTCGACTCATGCTGTGCAGGAGAAGCATTACGCGTCGATCCATAGAGTTTCGTGTCGACCCATACTGACTAATTTTGACAGAATCAGTTTTAAATTGTTGTAACTTGAGTTATAGGATGTTGTTTGAGATGCCGTTCGAAGCATTGATTAGCTAACGCGATGAACTTTATTCTAGATGATTTAAATGATGATGAAGAGGTGTAATCCTAGTAACCAATCTAAGATTTAGAATCAATTCCCTTGATTGATCGTTATTGTTGGATTTTGGACAGAATGATGAACATGAGATGTTTAGAGGTTGCTATTAGGAATTATGACAGTAGGATTAGTGACAGCAACGATATAAATTAGCAGAATAACAGGATGGCTTACTGTATTATTAATATACAGCTGAGTATTAGTGAGATGTTATTAATAAAGTGGTGTTTGATAATTTATGATGAACAAATGACGTTTGATAAATAAGTGATGTTTAATAAATTATTTTGAGATGTTTATGAGATGTTGTTGTTCTGAGATGTTTATGAGATGTTGTTGTTCTGAGATGTTTATGAGATGTTGTGTTTTGAGATGATTGAGATGTTACTATTACATTCATGAAGAGTCGCATACATTGCATTTTTTAGATGGAGCTTATGCTCGTTGAGATGGCCTGGATTGGCAAATTTTGAGATGAAGGCTATGCCTTGTTGATGCCTCTATTAATTGGCAAATTTTTGAGATGGGAGTTCTGCTCCAATGGTACCACATGCATTTGCATAGTTTTGAGTCGCATTATATGATTGAATAATGAAATGTATTTGATGTTGATGAATGATAATATATGTTGTAATTATTGTTGATTATGATATGAGAAGTGGTGATATTATTGATCTAATCTAATATATTAATTATCATGCGCCTTATTATATTGTTTGAGTCAGTGTCATTTCTCTGATATGTAACACTCGGGGGGGTGAACGCTTGCTGATTATTGATTGCTGATTTTTAGTTGTTGAACCTTAAATTGTTTATTATTAGATAAGAGATGTTTCGAAGTTGTTGTTTTAGTTAGAGATGTCATTGAAGAATTCTGTTGCGTAGTTGTTGAATTATTTTATTAAAGATGCTATGTTGATGGTTCATCCGATGTTTTTTTAAAAATGTTATATATCCATGATGAATGCAATGAATTTGTTAGAAGAATTTGTGATGTCCCAATTCGTTTGTATGAATGAAATTTTATAATTCTGATTTATTTTGCATAATTTGCTTGGGGTAGAATTGGGGTGTTACAAAGTTGGTATCAGAGCAATAGGTTGGTCCGACCTTGTCGTCGAGTCGTAGTTATCTAACAATCGAGTATTGTTATTTTGATGTTCTAACCGTTGTTTATGTTGTAGTAAGAAGTTGAGATGGTTGGAAGGAATGATGTTGCTCTTGCTGCTGCTCTAGAAGCAATGGCTCATGCGATGAAAAATCAGCCGAATGCTGACGGGAATGCTGGATCTCGTAGCTTGGCGACTTTCCAGAGAGAGAATCCACCTACGTTCAAGGGAAAGTATGATCCTGAAGGAGCTTTGGAATGGTTGAAAGAGATTGAGAGGATCTTTCGCGTGATGGACTGCACTCCGGCGCAGAAGGTTCGTTATGGGACTCATATGCTAGCAGTCGAGGCTGATGACTGGTGGCTAGAGACTTGCCAGAAGTTAGAAGCTGCAGGTGAAAATGTCACTTGGACTATATTCCGTAGGGAATTCCTGAGAAAGTATTTTCCTGAAGATGTCCGTGGAAAGAAGGAAATTGAGTTCCTTGAGCTGAAGCAAGGGAATCTGTCAGTTGTTGAGTATGCTGCCAAGTTTGATGAGTTGGCCAAGTTTTATCCGCATTACGCTGAGGAAAATGCTGAGTTTTCAAAGTGTATTAAGTTTGAGAATGGGTTGCGCCCGGAGATTAAGAAGGCAGTTGGATATCAGAAGATCCGTGTCTTTGCTGATTTGGTTGATAGCTGTAGAATTTATGAGGAAGATAATAATGCTCATTATAAGATTATTAGTGAGAAGAGGGGTAAGCACCCGCAGAGTCGTGGTAAGCCTTATGATGCCCCAGCTGGTAAGGGTAAGCAGAGAGTTGCTCATGGTCAGAGGACTAGTGGGGGAGATGCTCCCGCTGGTGTGATTTGCTTTAAGTGTGGGAAACCTAGACACAAGAGTAATGTATGCACTACTGAAGTGAAGAGGTGTTTTCGTTGTGGTAAGAACGAACATATTGTATCTGAGTGCAAGCACAAGAATGTGGTTTGTTTCAATTGTAAGGAAGAAGGGCACATTGGTAGCCAGTGTCCGAAGCCGAAGAGGGCTAAGTCAAGTGGTAAAGTGTTTGCTTTGGTTGAGGATCAGAAAGCTGCTGAAGATGGACTTATTAGAGGTACATGTTTCATTAATAGTACTCCTTTAATCACTATTATTGATACTGGTGCTACGCGTTGTTTTATTGCTGCTGATTGTGTTGAAAGATTGGGTCTTGTGTTGTCTTCTCTGGATGGAGAAATGGTCGTCGATACTCCAGCCAAGGGGTCGGTGATTACTTCTTTTATGTGTGCTAAGTGTCCCTTGTGGATCTTCTACAGAGACTTTGTTGTTGATTTGATTTGTTTGCCACTAAGAGGTTTGGATGTGATTTTGGGTATGAACTGGTTAGAGCATAAATGCGTTCGTATTAATTGTTATCACAAGTCGGTGAAGTTTTCTACTCCTGAAGAAGAGGAAGATGGTCTGTTGTCTGCTAGACAGTTGAGAAAGTTGATGCAAGAGGAAGCACAAATGTGTTGTACCCCAAAATTTACCCTCCCTTTTTCACAAGAAATCACAACCTCAGGGTTTTCTCTGATTTTTCAGATCGGCTCGAGAATCGGTCAAACAGACTCTTCTTTATCAGTTAATCCAAAATTAGGGTTTCCACTGATTTTGTTGAGATTGGCTCAGGAATTGATCAGACAGATCTTTCTTTGGCAGTAATCCAGAATTAGGGTTTTCTCTGATTTGTTAAGATTGACTCAAGAATCGATCAGACAGATCTTTCTTTGGCAGTAATCCAGGATTAGGGTTTGCGCTCGCATTTCTCAGAAGAAACTAAATCCTCAGAAATTCAGTTGACTGTTACATCATTTTTACGCTTGTTCAAGATTATTGGTTATTTCTCAAAACCTAGTTATCTGGGGTAGGAGCTGAGACTTTTGTTTGGAACCTTAAGGCATTTGCTTGATCAGTGGAGTGAAAGGTTTATGGAATGCTTATTTGTTTAACTGTACAACGCATATGTTAATTGGAATACCAGGCGTATTGTGATTAATGCAAGGTTGCGAGACGACAAAGTTTGTTGATTATTTATTTCATCTGGATTAAAGTTATTGGGATACATTTCCAGTTTATTTTAATTTAAGAGTCTTAAATAATTAAATATACAATACAAGGAAAAGTTGGAAGATATTTGACAAAGACTTTTATTTATTTATTTATTTCAAATGTTGTTACAAATTTTATTCGAATATTGTAAATTTACAATTTACAGTATTTACAATAATATTTGTTTACAATAAATGAAAAAATAAATCTAAAGCCTAAATCTCTTGAAATCTTTGACCTTTACTGCGTCCTCCATTATCCAACTAGTACTTACCTGCAGAAGACAGAGAAAAAGAAGTTAGTATAAGAATTTTCAAGCAGAAGCAGATAAAAAGAAAAATCATCATTAAAGTCTGCTGGCCGGAATCAGAAATGCTATTTTCATCATGTTTCATTTTCCTCTCTGCAAATCACAAGAAGATTTCTCTTCTCGGTTCACAGAGAGAAAAATAAAATATATAAAATGCAAGCATGTCAAACTAAAAGCATACAATTTATTCAAAATGCAAAAGCACAAGGCTGCACACAAAGCTAAGGGTACTACAAACTGAGTTTCAAACTGCATTGGTCAACAAGTCAGCAAAGTAAGCATAGGCAAGCTAACTACAATGTAGTAACCAAGCATGTCAAAACTAAGTTACAAGAAGCATAGTAACTAGCAAAAGCAGAAAGTACAGAATGCAGGAAACATGCAGTCAAAAGTACAACAATGCAGCAAGATAAACCAAGTTACAAGCAAGAGAGCTTGTCCTAGCCCTCATCATGTTCTGGCCAGCAGCTTTTCAGAAATATATTATAATAATCAATTAAAAATGCTTATGGGGAGAGAGAAAGAGAGAACCAGAAAAAGTTTGCAGTTTTGGCAAAAGCAGACTATTATTCAAGACAGTAAGAGAACACAAAAGATATAAAAGAGCAAGACTGCATAGCAGTCCAGGGGAGGATATAGAGCCCAAAAAACTGCAAGTTACAAAACCTTCACAAAAACTCATCAACCTGAAAACTCACAAACCTGCTTAAACTGCATCAGCCTGTTCAAACAAACATTGAGCAACCAAAAACAACTCAAGCCTGCTTCCAAAACTACTGCAGAATACTCACCAAAACTGCATCTCAAACTGCAGTAACAAAGCAAACCTGTTTAAACTGCATAGCCTGCCTTCCAAAAGAAAACAGCAAGCCTGCCTTCCCAAAACTCAACAAATTGCAAACCTGCAAAGCTCAAAACAAACTCAGAGTTGCTGTCAAAAAGCCACAAACTGCAACTTGGTCACAGCCTGCCAACTACACAACAAACCTGTAAGCCAAACTCAAAAACTTGCATAAATTGTAAACCTCTCAAAAGCTCAAAACCAATGACAAACCTGTAAGTCCAAAACAAGCCTGTTTCCAAACTTATCCAAAGTTCAAAACCAATGACAAACCTGTGAAACTAACAGCACAAGTCCAGGCCAAGCACACAAGTCCAGGCCAAACACACAAGTCCAGGCCAAACATACAGTCCAAGCCAAAACTATCATCAACTCAAATCAAAACAACAAACAAAGAGGCAAATCTCAGAAAATCATCATCATTGATATCAAATAACCCAGAAGAAAGAGGAAGAATCTTAGAAGCAAAACAACACTGATTTTCAGGATTCATCAACATATTCAACATCAACATTCAAGGGGTTTTCAGAAGGAGCAAGCAAACAAGTTTCAGTTTGTCCATCAACAAAAATAAAAAATAAAATAGTTTCAGAGTACGTTCATTATCAACTCAAATCAAGCCAACAAAAACATATCAAAAAAGAGAAGTTTTTCAGAAGTATTCATCATCATCAACTCAAATCAAGCCAACAAAAAAACGTATCAAAAAAGAGAAGTTTTCAGAAGTATTCATCATCATCAAACGTTCAAAGAAACAAAATACCAGAAACGCTGTCATCTTCATCTTCCCTCCGCCTAGCCACCAAGAACATCGTCGGTCCAACCCTCTTTCCCCTCCATCCATTTTCCAGAAGCCAATTGCCAAGGTATGATCTTTCTTCCAAAAACATAATTGCATCTTACATGCAAATACCATGAATTAAAAGATGAAACAATAAAATGTACAAGAATCATACAAATGCAAACTGTAAAAACGCGTTTGGAACGAAAAAGAGATACCTTCTAAACCACCACCTTGTACCTTCGTGGAGAGGAGATGGATGAAGGTGGCGCTCTGGTGGCTAAGGCAGTGGAGGAGGAATCAGTTGTTCATGGGTTTGAGAAAGGCGAAGAGAAACGAAGAAGATGAGAGGAGCGGCGCCGTTGAAGCAAGACTGTAAACCCTAAATTCTAACCAACTGAATTAACCCTAACAAAATTTGTTCAACATCCACTTGGGCCTTGGCCCCAAACAAACACCTAAGCCCAGCGCTTCTGCTAAGCACCCCCCTCTCTTGCCCTTCACTAAATTTGTTCTTCTTCATTTCCCATTTTTGGGCCACAAGCTCATAAGGCCCATCATCATTTTTTTTACTCCATTTAGTTGAACTAATACTTTTTTTTATTAATATTATTTTCATTTTTTTAATAATATAATTCTTTTTCTCTTTTGTTAAAAAAAAATATATTAAATTTTTTGTATAAAATTTTCTTAATAGTTTTCCTTAATATTTATTACATTTAATAAAACAAAAGTACATAAATAATAAAACTTTAACTTAAATAATTTTTCTTTTCTTTAAAACTCTTTATTTACATAATTCATAAAAAACACAATAATAATAAATACTTAATCTTTCATTAGGTTAAATTTTGTTTGTTTGTTTGTAAATAAACACACGCATCTCATAATACTTTTGATTCTCTTTATTTTTACGTTTTGTTACAATTTGTTAATATTTGAATTGCGTCGATTCAATTTGGTTGTAACATAATACTTGGACATTATTATTCTGATAAGACTCATCCCCATTTGTAAATATTTGTACCCCCATCCCCGGATACTGTTTTGTAATAATTTAGACTTTAAATTTCCGCAATTTATCGCTTTCAATATACTGTATAGTAATTAGGGTTTGTATGCGAAGATTCAAAATCAATCGCTAGATGACCTAATACAAGATAAATGCATGAAAATTAATACACAATTCACACTTGCACCTCTAGGGTAACCTCGCTTGTTGCCTCGGAAAATACAAATCATGTCCCTCGAGTATGAGACACTCTAGCAAATGCCCCTTCGATAAATAAAGATTGTAGTCCCTCGATGACCCTCGATGTTGCCTTCGATAAAACGATCACGTCCCTTACAAAATTGCTAGAGCATCTCACAAGTTGCCTTCAATGATTGTATGCGATGACCCGCGCCTGTCCCGTTTAACATCCTAACACAAGGTTGTTCACCAAATACAATGGTGAAACAACACTGTTAAAAAGGGTTAAAAACATAAGAAAGATCTTTGAGTAAAATAGGGTAGACAACTCTTAGTTACTTGATCAAAAATCTTGCAAAACATCCTTGCCATTTTCAAACACAACTTCAAAACAATTTCAAAACAACTTTCGAAACATTGAAATATCTTTTCAAAAAGACACACACCTTTGTATATATTCAAACAAGAATCATTACAAAGGTTGCCTAGACAAGGCATCTTTTTCAAAACATTTTCAAAACCACATACACAAAGCACCATTTCAAACAATTGAAAAGCAAAGGCAAGTGATCTAAAACAAGTAACTAAGAGCCCATGGATAACCATGGATGAAAAGGGTGCTAGCACCTTCCCTTTTCATAATCTACCCCCCGAACCCAAGAAAACATCTCAAAAGTCTTTCCTGTGATTTTTGACCTTTCCTTTGGATAAAATAAAAAGTCGGTGGCGACTCTTGCTAAACCGAACAAGTGTGAACACAAACGCGAAACCTCAAGTCAGTTCTCCCACCGTATCACAGAACTGGCGACTCTGCTGGGGACATTTCTAAAAGTGGGGTTACCTTAGGGTTCTAGATCACCTTTGCACGCTTATCTTGTTTGCCTTGATTGCTTTACTCTTTTGGGCCCTTGCTTGGGTTTGTTTTAAATCCTACACCCGGATTTGGGGGCACCTTTTAGGTAAGTAGCAATAAACTGTGAGGGAATTGTGCGGGGTATACCGACATGGTTGAAGCAGTGGCTACGTTAGTGCGACATATTTGTGGGTACCGGTAGCCTTTGAGTCAATCAAAGAGAATATGGGGCCGCTGAGTGATGTCATGAAGCACTAACGAACTCTTAGAACCTTACTTGACCATCTTGGCCTTTTTAGGGGTAGTGAGATGACCGACTTTGGTGCAGTCCAAAGTTGGTAGATACTCGATACTACACTCATTTGAGGATTGTTTTCTTGGAATATTTTGGTCTCCAGTTAAGTGGCTAAACCAAAACAATGAACACAGAAAATAATCCAGTGATATTGAGCTCCTTAGAACCCGGCTACTATTTCTAGGACAGGTTGAGCCAACTAACTTCAAAGAGGGTACTTACCTACGAACCCCATGCAAGCCTAAACCTAAGGACTTGTTTGCTTTGTGTGAATATGATTACCTGTATATACACTTGCTTACTTTTGCATACCTGTACATAACATCATAACATCATACCATAGCATTTTCAATAACCATTTCAAGGATCTCGAGGGTCTTTGATGCAGGGTCACGTTGAACCAGACGTCTACCAAAGGACAAGAGGATTCATTTTCCTCTAAATAAACGCCATCAAAGATCAAGTACAACAACTTGAATCAAGGGCTATGACCCACTCGACATGGTGAGCTTGATTCTCGTGGAAGGGCATCCACCAATACAAAGTTCTCCAGTTAAAGATGTTGATCAAAGTTCAAACTCTAACATTTTCTTGTGTTTACCCCGAGAGATTCTTGAAAACATGCATCCACATATCATGCATTGTATCATGACAGGTTTTCCCTTTCAGGTTTCCTTATTCTCCTATTGTTTATTTCAGTAGAGATGGCTCTAGAGAGGACTATCGAAGATATCCAGGCTCAAAACGCTCAACTTCAGGAAATGTTCTTGAACCTATCCCAGGGGCAAGAAGAAGTGAAAGCTCTCCTCACAAGGGGCATGGTCCTAGGGAATCCAGGCGGCGTCAGGAATGATCAGTTGGAAGAACTACAGATTGAGCTGGCAACAATGAAGATCCAGATGATGGGACAACTAGTGGGCCATATGGCTCTTATTCAAGACCTGGCTCAAAGACAAGAAGAGCTCAGGGTTCTCGTCAACAAACTGCTTCAAGATAACCAAGTGGGGCAAACAACTAGGATTGAAGATCAAGTCATCATTCAACCTCCTTTGAGACAAGAAGACAAGGGAAAAGCTCCTCAACTTGCTTCAGGGTCACAAGCCCAACAACAACCTCTCCAGCGTCAACAGGGTAATCGGCGTAAGCAGAATACGTCTGGAAGACAGTTCACTGAGACCGACATACCATCATCTCTAATACTGGAACGCTTGTTAAAGGTCAATCTGACTGCTTTAAAGGATTCTATTCGGAAGCCCAATACCTCTGCTCCTAGCTATCACCCTGACGCATTTTGTGTATACCACTCCTATAGTCCTGGGCATGATACCGATGACTGTTGGACTTTGAAAAACAAGATCCAAGACTTGATTGACAATGGAGTGCTGAAATTCATGCCGGATGGCGAGATGAAATTCTTCCGCTGAGGGTTCTCCACCTGAAATGACAAGTTCGAACTAAGAGACTTTTGTTTCATTTGAATTTTCAAGTTGTAATTTCTTTTGTTATTCAAACAATTATCTGTTGATGTCAAACTCTGTTTCATTAATGCATTGCATATGTTTGTCTTGAATTCATCCATTCGTTTTCACTACTCTTGAATTATGCTTTCTACTTTCTTTATGACATTTAACTCTTGCAAAAAAGCTACAAGCCTTTAGAGGGAGGATGACGAAACAATGCCATAATCTCATAACAGTATGCTATTGAACGGACCTTGCTGACGATGTACAGGCGTTTATTTCAAACCCTAAACACTGGAGTTATAAGGAAGATAATCCCTAGTCAACCCCTTTCGAGCCAAAGAAGTAGGAGTTTTCTGTTTTAAACACAAATTGAAACCTTTGATTAAACCTGGGGCAGGGTAGTCTCTCAGTTAATTCAAAGAAAGATGCGCATTGAAGTCGCAAACTCTCAGTTCGTAATACAATGAATGACATCAAAAACATTCCTTTGGAACCAAAAGACAGTGATGGTTCTTTATCTCATAGACAATCATTATCTCTCAAAAAAAGAAAAGCCCGTTGAGCCAAAACCTACAAAGGAGGCTTAAGAAAGTTGGGGCATCCCGCTGACTGTAATCTCGAAAACAGAAACAGGCAGGCAAAAATTAGGGATAACAAATCAAAAGAAAGAGGTCGTTATAAATCTTCAACAACATGAAAAAATGTTGCAAAAATGACTGCCTTCCAACGATTTCAACTTATGTGAACCATCACCAAAACGTCGTTCCAAACTCGAATAGAGTTCGACGCACAATTAGTTGAGTATAGGATTGAAGGACATCACGAAGAGCGGGTGGGTACAAATATACTTTGAGCCTTTATCCTTTGTTTCTTAAACCGTGAACCAAGCCACGTTACAACCCTTTAAAAAGTCCTAATTGAAGCATGGGTTAGTTCGAAAGCATACTGTTACAAAAGGTATCTTGACTCCTGTAAGGCTTTGCTCTAAATCTTGTGTTGAATTTGTCTTATAAAAAGTTTTCTGCTAAAAAACGCATTTTTCAAAACTTCAAGACAAGCATAAACTTTGCATTATTTGAATATCGTTGTTTGCACATGGTTATTTGTTTGACAGCGAAGAAATTCATACAGTGAATGTTCGGAGGAACGAAAGCTCTCTCAGTGAATAAAAAAATCACTTTTAAGTGGGATGATACTCCCATTGCAAAAATCTCCCATCAACAAAAAGGGGACTTGGTTTGGTATTGTCCAACAAACCTGGGGCAGTCCAGTCAAGATTTCAGCAAATCTTTCAAAATCCAGCAAACCTGGGGCAGTCCAGTCAAGATTTCAGCAAATCTTTCAAAATCCAGTAAACCTGGGGCAGTCCAGTCAAGATTTCAACAGATCTTTCAAAATCCAGCAAATCTGGGGCAGTCCAGTCAAGATTTCAGCAAATCTTTCAAAATCCAGTAAACTTGGGGCAGTCCAGTCAAGATTTCAACAAATCTTTCAAAGTTCAGTAAACCTGGGGCAGTCCAGTCAAGATTTTAAGAAATCTCTCAACTGCAGATCAACCTGGGGCAAGTCTCCCTCACCATCACTTGGGGCATTTAAACGTCAATCTCATCAAAGGGTTACGAACAGTCCAAGTTTCCTGGCAGTGCCACAAACATCTGATACTAGGGGCAGTGACGAATCTCTCCGAAATCTTTCTGAAAAGTAATTCAAGCGTCCTCGAGAAGTTCATCACCTCTCTAGCAGACCAGCAGTCATGGGTTTATTTCCCCAACATTTATCAAGGATTTATTATCCAAAACAAAATTACATTTCAAATTGATCGGCCGTCAAAATTCCTTCATCACCCGTTGGAAGTTACGGTCGTCATCAAAAAATTCCTTCATCACCTGTTGGAAGTTACGGTCGTCATCAAAAATTCCTTCATCACTTGTTAGAAGTCACGGTCGTCAAAAACTTCCTTCATCACCTGTTGGAAGTTAAGGTCGTCATCAAAAATTCCTTCATCACCTGTTGGAAGTTACGGTCGTCATCAAAAATTCCTTCATCACCTGTTGGAAGTTACGGTCGTAAAAATTTCCTTCATCAAATGTTGGAAGTTACGGTCGTCATCAAAAATTCCTTCATCACCTGTTGGAAGTTACGGTCGTCATCAAAAATTCCTTCATCACCTGTTGGAAGTTACAGCCACCAACAGAATAATGGACAACTGAAGCTCATAAAAATCTGTTTCTCTCAAGAATGAAGATTCTCATCCTTAAAACCTCAGAAGATTGGTATACTCCCAACCTCCTGACCCTTAACAGAATGAAGATTCTCATCCTTGAAACCTCAGAAGATTGGTATACTCCCAAGCTCCTGATATCGTTAACAGAATGAAGATTCTCATCCTTGAAACCTCAGAAGATTGGTATACTCCCAACCTCCTGACCCTTAACAGAATCAAGATTCTCATCCTTGAAACCTCAGAAGATTGGTATACTCCCAAGCTCCTGATATTGTTAACAGAATGAAGATTTTCATCCTTAAAACCTCAGTAGATTGGCATACACCCAACCTTCTGACCCAAGACTTGAATGAAGATTCTCATTTTGGCTACCCCAGTAGATTGTCATACACCCAACCTCTTGATTTTCCCCGACAGAATGAAGATTCTCATTCTCAAAGTGGTATACAATTCAACTTCCTGATATTCCCAACAAAATGAAGATTCTCATTCTCAAAGTGGTATACAATTCAACTTCCTGATATTCCCGACAGAATGAAGATTCTCATTCTCAAAGTGGCATACTGTGATCGGTGGGAATGAGAACTGACTGTTTTGGAATGCTGGTTCGCGTTTGCGTTTGTTTTCGCAAAATGTCGCGGTAAGCAAGAGTCGCCACCGTCTTTTATTTTATCCAACAAGGAAAGGACAAAAGCACAAAAAAATTCCTTTTCGAGATATTTCTCGGGTTCAGGAGGTAGATTATAGAAAGGGAATGTATTAGCACCCTTTCTATTTGTGGTTATCCACGGGCTCTTAGGTACTTGCTCACTATGTTTTCAAAAATTTTGCTTTTCTTTGTGTTTGTGGATTTGAGAAGAGTTTTTGTTTTAAAGAGAGTGTAAGTGCGAAAAGTTTTGTTTTGTTTTAAAAGGAGCAAGTACTTAAGAACCTCTACCTACTCAAAAAGGAATTAAACTGTGCAAATGTCCTTTAGACAGTGCTATCCCACTATTGAGGAGTAGGTAGCACCGTCGTTGGAGTTTTTCGGGTCAATTCGATTTAAAGGACGTGTGGTCACTAAAGCAATGTTAGGACGCCTTAGCAGTAACCCTAATGTCTTAGATCATTTTTATCCGAGGCAACCGTTTCGAGGCAACTTATGATCTTTGGACAAAAGGGCGACCTCTAAAACATCCTATACTCAATGACCATGTTCGAGGCAACCAAGTGAGTTGTACCCTAAGAGTGGCATGTGCGAGTGTGTTAATTTTCAGTTTATATTATCTTTACATGTCATGGTGAGCTACTGTTGATTTTAAGTCAAGATAGATCTTGTCATGCAATCCTAGTTAGCATACATCTAAACAGTTAATATATGTACAGGAATTTAAAGTGCGGGAATTGTAAATCCTACGCTATTACAAGGCTTCGGGGAGGGGGATTATTTACATGTCCAAAATTGGGGGAATAAAGCAGTAAAGTGTAAAAAGTCTTAGTTAAGCTATTACAAACCAGTAGGCAGTTACAATAAAATAAACGCGCGCGAATCTGAAAATAACCTCTAAAAATCCTAAGAATAAAATCTTTTTGTTGTTTTATTTTATTTTGAGAAAATGATCTAAATCTACTTAATTTTAGTTTTGAGAAAATGTAAAGATAATTAAAAGATTAATTAACAAAGTTAATTTAATAGAAAAAAACTAGCCTAATGTTTTTGTGGTTTTCTTTTAATTGATTTTATGTTGATTAAAAAAAAGAAATAAAATAGTCAAAACAAAGATGAAATCGAAGGAACAGGCAGTAGATCAAAAAAAGCATAATTCTGGAAGCCTGGATCGAAAGAGGTGTGGGCTGTCTTTCGATCCAGTGAAGAGGCTTGATCGAAGGTGCATGAGGGGCTGCACTTTGGGGGTGTTCGATCTGGATATGTCATTCTTCGATTTGGGAACCCTGTATCCAGTTCGAAGCTAAGCTGCTAAGCTTCGAAGCTCTGAACAAAATTCTGAGAAGATACTTCCTGCAAAACGAGACAAATGTTAAAGGTCCAGGGGGGATTTTACCCCCTTATTCGAATCTCCTCCCAATTCAGATCCTTCCTCAATTTGAACCTGCTGAATCCGGGTCTGGGTTTATTTTATCCTGAGATTCGAAGGAGAAACTCAGATCGTGCCCAAGCAATGGCACGATCTCATCTTTGCGTTGTAGCTTACATGCAACATAATCAGTAATAACAAAAATACATATGCAATGTGTATTTAAATGTCATGAAGGTGCAATTTTGGTTTTGCAAACCCTTACCAATTGAAGATGTATGATCTGTGGCTCTGGGTGTGGAGATGTTCGCTGGATGGCTGCTTTGGCTTGGATGAAAATGCTGATAACCTTTGGTGGGTTGTGGGCAGCGTATCTCCAAATCCTCCCTGTTTCTTTTCTTTCCTCTGTTTTTCTATGTTTTTTTTCGTTCTCTGTAAGGTGTCACCAGCCTCGTATTTATAGGGGTGTGAGGGTGCATGAAAATGGCAAGGGACAGCCATTTAACCAGGCCTTTAAAGCCATGAGACAAGAATCAGACATATTAAAATATTTCCTTTTTTGAAATATTCATGTTACTTTGGAATCTGGAATGAACCTGGACACTTTTGATTTTCGAATGCCTTCAGGCCATGCTCTTCGATTGGTCTTGATTTGAACAGAATCACTCTGGTCGAATCAGCACTTTAGGAACAGAAAAGGCAAGAATCTGGCCTTTAACTCGGGAATTAAATCCACAATCAACATTTAATTATTTCTATATTTGCAAGGGAAACATGCCATTTTCTCATGTTCAGTGTACCTGGAAATGTTTTTTTTTGAGTGCCCTCTTGATGGCCTCTTTCAAATGGCCTGGAAGGAGTTCTTCAAATGGCCCTGGTCCAAATATCAATCGAAGGGTACTAATTAAAATTCCAATCGAAAGGCTTTGTTAACAGGCCAATCAAAAGGTGTTGTTCATGCTAATCGAAGGACATGGTTAACATGCCTGTCGAAACTGCCTTGACACAATGCTAAATTGAAGGATCCCTTGGCATACCAATTGAAAGGCTTGGCCCAGGGTGCCAAACGAAAAGGTCTTTCAGAATTCTAATTGAAGGGCTTTCACATAATGCCAATCGAAGTGCTTGTCCATAATGCCAATCGAAAGGCTCCTTCAGAATACAAATCGAAGGGTCTTTCAGAATGCCAATCGAAGGCCTTGACATAATGCCAATCGAAGTGCTTGTCCATAATGCCAATCGAAGCATTTTCCATGCCAATCGAAAGGCTCCTTCAGAATACCAATCGAAGGGTCTTTCAGAATGCCAATCGAAAGGTACTTAAAGCACCACTCAAAAATTTTCTTTTTCCTTAGGCAAGGGTTTCTGGTCAACCATGCAGGGGGAAGACTTTGGAAAACATGAGAGGGCAAATTTTTGGGTGCAACAGTTGCCCCTGTTCAATTTTCTTAAACCTGAGGATATAGATTGGCTTTCGAGCCTTTCATGATCCGAAGGTGGAAGATGATTGAACACTAGAGTGCCCAGAAAATTTGCACTCGAAGATGTGTTGGTTGATTATGTAGGGAATGGGCTTAAAGATGCCATTTGGAGAGGTAATGGATAGTCATTGGAGATGGTCTTAAAGATGCCATCCAGGGGCGATTGCTGGACTGTATTTGAATGAGTGACAGAATTACATCCGAATCTGGATCGTATCTGGACTGTTATTTGAAGGTCTCTGATTGCCTGTCATTAACTGGAAGAAATAAATCTAACCAGAGGAGGTCTTTTTTGATAATGATGTGTGATGAAGGAATATGAGACGATTGCTACTCCAAACAGATGATGAAGGAATCTTGGACGATTACTACCTCAGCAGGATGATGAAGGATTCTTGGACGATTACTACCTCAGCAGGATGATGAAGGAATCTTGGACGACTACTACAACAACAGGATAATGAAGGAATCTTGGATGATTACTACCTCAGCAGGATGATGAAGGAATCTTGGATGACTTCTACCTCAGCAGGATGATGAAGGAATCTTTGACGATTACTACCTCAGCAGGATGATGAAGGAATCTTGGACAATTACTACCTCAGCAGGATGATGAAGGAATCTTGGATGACTTCTACATCAACAGGATGATGAAGGAATCTTGGATGATTACTACCTCAGCAGGATGATGAAGGAATCTTGGATGACTACTACAACAGCAAGATGATGAAGGAATCTTGGATGATTACTACCTCAGCAGGATGATGAAGGAATCTTGGGTGACTTCTACCTCAGCAGGATGATGAAGGAATCTTGGATGACTACTACAACAGCAGGATGATGAAGGAATCTTGGATGATTACTACCTCAGCAGGATGATGAAGGAATCTTGGATGACTTCTACCTCAGCAGGATGATGAAGGAATCTTGGACGATTACTACGTCAGCATGATGATGAAGGAATCTTGGATGACTTCTACCTCAGTAGGATGATGAAGGAATCTTGGACGATTACTACCTCAGCAGGATAATGAAGGAATATTGGATGACTTCTACCTCAGCAGGATGATGAAGGAATCTTGGACGATTACTACCTCAGCAGGATGATGAAGGAATCTTGGATGATTACTACCTCAGCAGGATGATGAAGGAATCTTGGATGACTACTACCTCAGCAGGATGGTGAAGGAATCTTGGACGATTACTACCTCAACAGGATGGTGAAGGAATCTTGGATGACTTCTACCTCAGCAGGATGATGAAGGAATCTTGGACGATTACTACCTCAGCGGGATGGTGAAGGAATCTTGGACGATTACTACCTCAGCAGGATGGTGAAGGAATCTTGGACGATTACTACCTCAACGGGATGATGAAGGAATCTTGGACGATTACTACCTCAGCAGGATGATGAAGGAATCTTGGATGACTTCTACCTCAGCAGGATGATGAAGGAATCTTGAATGATTACTACCTCAAAAGGAAATGAAGGAATCTTTGACGACTGCTACTCCAAAAGGTAATGACTTTTATCTGTTGATCGATCTTTTCTGAAAAGGTAAAGAGTGAGTTGTATGCAATGTCATGATGTATGAATTGTGTAATGATGTTCTCAAAATAAATGAGATTTATGTTATATGTATTTTGTATGCATATGCTATGAATGTTATTGAAATGTAATTTTGTCTTGGAGAATAAATTCTTGACAAGTGTTGGGGAGTTATTAAATCCTGGACTGCTGTTGGAGAGCAGGTATGTCTTCAAACTTTGCTTAGAATGTTTCCACTGAGGATCCTTGTTTTGTTGAGGAGAACTCTGTTGGGGAAAGTTGTGAATTCTGTGGAGAGTATTGATTCATTCTTGGGGAAAAAGTTCGGGAGTCTCGGTTGTCCATTGCTCTACTGGGGAGTCAAAGTTAAACTGACATCTGGTCGGGTCCAGGTTTCACAGTAACTTGCTGGGGATTGTAGAGTAGTCTACTGGGGAAGAGGAGTTGTGGTCCTTTAATTTGTAGTAGTCGGCGAGGCAAACTCAAGCTGGGGAGTCCTGGTGTTATTGGGGAAATAAACCCTGTTGTCGGTCTGCTAGAGAGGTGACGACTTTGTTGAAGTTGTCTCAGCTGGGGAAAGGTTTTCAAAGATTAAACCCTTGCTGGGAGTCATCCTATGAGAAGGATTTTGGGGAGATTTGTCATTTCCCCTAGTAGCAAGTGTTTGTGACATTGCCAGAAAATGTTTAATTGTACGTAACCCTTCATCGAGATTGATGTTCAATGCCCCAAGTGACGGAGATGGAGACTTGCCCCTGGTTACTCTGTACTTCTTCAGAGATTTCTTGAAATCTTGACTGGACTGCCCCAGGTGTGTTGGATAGTGACATGTCAAGTCCCTCTGTTGATAGGAGATTCGTCAATGGAAGTGTCATCCTTCTTGAAGTGATTTTGTTCACTGAGAGGGCTTTCGTTCATCAGATATTCATTGTGTGAATTTCTCCGTTGTCAAACAAATAGCCAAATGCAAACAGTGATATTCAAATAATGCAAAGTTTATGCTTGTCTCGAAGTTTTGAAAAATGCGTTTTTTAGCAGAAAACTTTTTATAAGACAAATTCAACACAAGATTTAGGGCAAAGCCTTACAGGAGTCAGGATACCTTTTGTAACAGTATGCTTTTGAACTAACCCATGCTTCAATTAGGACTTTTGAAGGGTTGTAACGTGGCTTGGTTCACGATTTAAGAAACAAAGGATAAAGGCTAAAAGCATATTCGTACACACCCGCTCTTCGTGATGTTCTTCAATCCTAAGCTCAGTTAATTGTGATACAAACTTTATTCGAATTTAGAACGACGTTTTGGTGATGGTTCACACAAGTTGGATTTTGGAAGGCAGTCATCATTTCATTTTTTTTTGCAACATTTTTCATGTTGTCGAGGATTTGGAATGACCTCGTTCTTTTGATTTATTATCTCTAACTTTTGCCTGACTGTTTCTGTTTTCGAGATTACAGTCAGTGGGATGCCCCAAATTTCTTGAGCCTCCTTTATAGGTTTTGGCTCAGTGGGCTTTTCTCTTTTGAGAGATTGATTGCCTATGAGATAAGGAACCACCACTGTCTTTTGATTCCAGAGGAATGCTTTTGATGTCGTTCGTTGTATTATGAACTAAGAGTTTTGCGACTTCAATGCGCATCTTTTCGAATTAACTGAGAGACTACCCTGCCCCAGGTTTAAATTAAAGGTTTCAATTTGTGTTTAAAACAGAAAACTCCTACTTCTTTGGCTCGAAGGGGTTGACTAGGGATTATCTTCCTTATAACTCCAGTGTTTAGGATTTGAAAGAAACGCTTGTACATCGTCAGCAAAGTCTGTCCAAAAGCATACTGTATGAGATTATGGCATTGTTTCGTCATCCTCCCTCTAAAGGCTTGTAACTTTTAGCAAGAGTTGAATGTCATAAAGTGAGTAAAAAGCATAGTTTAAATGTAATGAAAATGAGTGGATCAATTCAAGACAAACATATGCAATGCATTAATGAAACAGAGTTTGACATTAATAGATAATTGTTTGAATAACAAAAGAGATTACAACTTGAAAATTCAAATGAAACAAAGACATTCTCAATGATTTGGCATAGGAGAAGTGATCACATTTGGGGTCTCCGGAGGGTCAAACTTGATCTCCTTGGCATCAATCAAGTCTTGAATCTTGTTCTTCAAAGTCCAACAGTCGTCGGTGTCATGTCCAGGACTGTCAGAATGGTAGGCACATCTCACACTCGGGTTATACTTAGAAGAGGAAGTATCAGGATTTTGAGGAGGATCCTTTAGCGTGATTAGCTTCAACTTCAGCAAATGTTGTAACCCTTGAGACAAAGGCATGTTGATGTTAGTATACTGCCTTTCTTGATATCTTACCCTACGCCTATTGCTCTGTCTTTGTTGAACAGGCGTGGGATCAGAGATCAGGATTTCCCCTACATGTTGATCATGACGACTCTTTTGACCAGTCACTGCATTGGACTCTTTCTTCCCATTATAGGGCTTTTCTGAGCATCAGAAGGTGTAGCTTCTTGAATCTTCCCACTTTTGATGCCAGCTTCAACCCTTTCGCTGGTCAGTATTAGATCGGTGAACCCGACTGAAGATTTTCCAATCAAGTGGTTAAAGAATGGACCAGACAGGGTCCCCAAAAACATATCAACAAGTTCACAATCAGTTAAAGGTGGTTGCACCCTTCCGGCAAGGTCTCTCCATTTTTTAGCATACTCTTTAAATCCTTCACCCGTCCCTATTGACATACCCTAGAGTTGGGTACGCGTAGGAGCGAGGTCGGAGTTATACTGATACTGCCTATAGAAGGCAGTAGCCAAATCCTCCCAGTTGCGGATACTGGCTCCGTCCAACTGATAGAACCACTCAAGCTGAGTCCCTGAAAGACTGTCTTAAAAGAAATGGATCCACAAGTTCTTATCAGTAGTGTAAGGTTGGATCTTCCTCACATATGACCGGAGGTGCAGCTTTGGACAGAAAGCTCCGTCATACTTGGCAAAGGCAGGTGCCTTGAATTTATGGGGAATCACCACCCCAGATGATAGACCTAGGTCTCCGAAGTCCAGACCGGGCACCTTCTATATTTCCATAGCGCTCAAACGGTCTTCCAGCTGTTTGTACTTATCCTCAGCAGGAGGATACTGTTCTTCATCATAGTCTGTCTCGTTGTCGGAGATCATAGGGCTAGGAGCCCTCCTTTCTTGTGGACTATCTTTCCCTCCAGATGGGGTGGTCAGATCAACTTCATTCTGCAGCCCGTTTCTAAACCTGCGTCCAGTGTTGAACATGATGGTCCTCTTTTTCTTCTTCTTTTTCTCCTTCAGAATCAAAGTCTTCAGGTCCTGCTGACCCTTAGCTAGATTCATGAACAGCTCTTGAAATTGGGCATTATGGTCCTGGAGGGCCTTGATAGCTTGCTCGGTTGAAGGTTCAGTAGACATGATAATTGCTGAAATAAACAGCGAAGAAGACAAGAGACCTATACTGGGAGACCTGTTATGCAATGATATGTATGATATATGTATGCAATGTTTTCAAGAATCTCGCGGGGTAAACAAGAAACTGTTAGAATCTGAATCTGGTAGCTTGATTGAAGGAACTTCATGTTGCTGAGAGTCCTTCTTCAAGAGTCAAGTTCACCATATCGAGTGGGTCATAGCCCCTGACTCAAGTTGTCGTGCTTGGATTTCTAGACAACCTTGGCTAGAGGAAAATAAATCCCCTTTGCCCCTTGCTAGACTTTTGATTTACCATAACCTGCATCACAGACCCTTGAGATCCTTGAAATGGTTAAGGAAATGTTAAGGTATGATGTTATGATGTGTATGCTATGCGTTTAAGCAACAATGTGAGGTGATGTAAGTAAACCCTGCAATAAGTCCAAATTATTGGATAAGGACTGTAAATAAAACCTGCAAGGAACTCATGTTGTCAGATAACAAGAATGTGCAAGTAGTTCAAGTTTGAAGGCACACAAGTCACACAAGTCACACAAAATAGCCCTTAGATTTCAGGCTGGCATGGAGCTTAGGTACTACCCTCTTTCAGTTTCAGTTGGTTAAGACCTGTCCTAAAAAATAGTAACCGGGTTCTAGAGGATCTCAATATCACTGACTACCCTCAATCGGTCATAATTCCAGTTTAGCAACCTTTTCTTGCGGCCGGAATCATCGCGAGAGTTTAGTCTTAATGAGTGTAGCATACTGCTACTGTTCTATGGCCAAGTTGGTCAATTTAAGGTTCTAAGGTCAGTTGGTGCTTAATGACTCCTTAGAAGACCCATATTCTCCTCGTTTTAACACAAGGGATATCAGTACAGACTAAGTTGCCACACCAACATAGCTACTGCTTCATCCGTGTCGGTATACGCCGGACAAATCCCTCACAGTTTATTGCTACTTACCTAAAGGGTATCCCCAGATTCGGGTTAGGATCTATAGAACTCCGATACAAGCCCACAAAATTAAAAGCATACAAAGCATACAATTGAAAACACAAGTGATTTAATCCTAAGGTACACCTCACTTATATGAGTAATTCCCCAGCAGAGTCGCCAGTTCTGTGATCGGTGGGAATGAGAACTGACTGTTTTGGAATGCTGGTTCGCGTTTGCGTTTGTTTTTGCAAAATGTCGCGGTAAGCAAGAGTCGCCACCGTCTTTTATTTTATCCAACAAGGAAAGGACAAAAGCACAGAAAAATTCCTTTTCGAGATATTTCTCGGGTTCGAGAGGTAGATTATAGAAAGGGAAGGTATTAGCACCCTTTCTATCTGTGGTTATCCACGGTCTCTTAGGTACTTGCTCACTATGTTTTCAAAAATTTTACTTTTCTTTGTGTTTGTGGATTTGAGAAGAGTTTTTGTTTTGAAGAGAGTGTAAGTGCGAAAAGTTTTGTTTTGTTTTAAAAGGAGCAAGTACTTAAGAACCTCTACCTACTCAAAAAGGAATTAAACTATGCAAATGTCCTTTAGACAGTGCTATCCCACTATTGAGGAGTAGGTAGCACTATCGTTGGAGTTTTTCGGGTCAATTCGATTTAAGGGACGTGTGGTCACTAAAGCAATGTTAGGACGCCTTAGCAGTAACCCTAATGTCTTAGATCATTTTTATCCGAGGCAACCGTTTCGATGCAACTTATGATCTTTGGACAAAAGGGCGACCTCTAAAACATCCTATACTCAATGACCACGTTCGAGGCAACCAAGTGAGGTGTACCCTAAGAGTGGCATGTGCGAGTGTGTCAATTTTCAGTTTATATTATCTTTACATGTCATGGTGAGCTACTGTTGATTTTAAGTCAAGATAGATCTTGTCATGCAATCCTAGTTAGCATACATCTAAACAGTTAATATATGTACAGGAATTTAAAGTGCGGGAATTGTAAATCCTACGCTATTACAAGGCTTCGGGGAGGGGGATTATTTACATGTCCAAAATTGGGGGAATAAAGCAGTAAAGTGTAAAAAGTCTTAGTTAAGCTATTACAAACCAGTAGGCAGTTACAATAAAATAAACGCGCGCGAATCTGAAAATAACCTCTAAGAATCCTAAGAATAAAATCTTTTTGTTGTTTTATTTTATTTTGGGAAAATGATCTAAATCTACTTAATTTTAGTTTTGAGAAAATGTTAAGATAATTAAAAGATTAATTAACAAAGTTAATTTAATAGAAAAAAACTAGCCTAATGTTTTTGTGGTTTTCTTTTAATTGATTTTATGTTGATTAAAAAAAGAAATAAAATAGTCAAAACAAAGATGAAATCGAAGGAACGGGCAGTAGATAAAAAAAAGCATAATTCTGGAAGCCTGGATCGAAAGAGGTGTGGGCTGTCTTATCCAGTGAAGAGGCTTGATCGAAGGTGCATAAGGGGCTGCACTTTGGGGGTGTTCGATCTGGATATGTCATCCTTCGATCTGGGAATCCTGGATCCAGTTCGAAGCTAAGCTGCTAAGCTTCGAAGCTCTGAACAAAATTCTGAGAAGATACTTCCTGCAAAACGAGACAAATGTTAAAGGTCCAGGGGGGATTTTACCCCCCTGATTCGAATCTCCTCCCAATTTAGATCCTTCCTCAATTTGAACCTGCTGAATCTGGGTTTGGGTTTGTTTTATCCTGAGATTCAAAGGAGAAACCCAGATTGTGCCCAAGAAATGGCACGATCTCATCTTTGCGCTGTAGCTTACATGCAACATAATCAGTAATAACAAAAATACATATGCAATGTGTATTTAAATGTCATGAAGGTGCAATTTTGGTTTTGAAAACCCTTACCAATTGAAGATGTATGATCTGTGGCTCTGGGTATGGAGATGTTCGCTGGATGGCTTCTTTAGCTTGGATGAAAATGTTGATAACCTTTGGTGGGTTGTGGGCAGCGTATCTCCAAATCCTCCCTGTTTCTTTTCTTTCCTCTGTTTTTCTATGTTTTTTTTCGTTCTCTGTAAGGTGTCACCGGCCTCGTATTTATAGGGGTGTGAGGGTGCATGAAAATGGCAAGGGACAGCCATTTAACCAGGCCTTTAAAGCCATGAGACAAGAACCAGACATATTAAAATATTTCCTTTTTTGAAATATTCATGTCTCTTTGGAATCTAGAATGAACTTGGACACTTTTGATTTTCGAATGCCTTCAGGCCCTACTCTTCGATTGGTCTTGATTTGAACAGAATCACTCTGGTCGAATCAGCTCTTTAGGAACAGAAAAGGCAAGAATCTGGCCTTTAACTCAGGAATTAAATCCACAATCAGCATTTAATTATTTCTATATTTGCAAGGGAAACATGCCATTTTCTCATGTTCAGTGTACCTGGAAATGTTTTTTTTTGAGTGCCCTCTTGATGGCCTCTTTCAAATGGCCTGGAAGGAGTTCTTCAAATGGCCCTGGTCCAAATATCAATCGAAGGGTACTAATTAAAATTCCAATCGAAAGGCTTTGTTAACAGGCCAATCGAAAGGTGTTGTTCATGCTAATCGAATGACATGGTTAACATGCCTGTTGAAGCTGCCTTGACACAATGTTAAATTGAAGGATCCCTTGGCATGCCAATTGAAAGGCTTGGCCCAGGGTGCCAAACGAAAAGGTCTTTCAGAATTCTAATCGAAGGGCTTTGACATAATGCCAATCGAAGTGCTTGTCCATAATGCCAATCGAAAGGCTCCTTCAGAATACCAATCGAAGGGTCTTTCAGAATGCCAATCGAAGGCCTTGACATAATGCCATTCGAAGTGCTTGTCCATAATGCCAATCGAAGCATTTTCCATTCCAATCGAAAGGCTCCTTCAGAATACCAATCGAAGGGTCTTTCAGAAAGCCAATTGAAAGGTACTTAAAGCACCACTAAAAAAAAAAATTTCCTTAGGCAAGGGTTTCTGGTCAACCATGCAGGGGGAAGACTTTAGAAAATATGAGAGGGCAAATTTTGGGGTGCAACACATACGACTTGACTTTTGAACTTCCTCCAAACAGGAATAAGCCCCTCCAACAGGATAGCTACTTTTCAACAGTATGGCTATTCCCCACCGAGTTCTTACTCCCCAACAAAATCAAGACTCTCGTCCTTGATTCTCCGGAGCTTTCTTTACTCTCAGCATAATTTGTCAGAATTTCAAATCCCCTGCTGTTGTACCCCAAAATTTGCCCTCCCATATTCTTCAAGGTTTGCCAAGAATCATCTTTAAATGGTTCAAGACTACTCAAGGATTGCACAGTCCAAATGCCTCCTAAGCCAGTCAAATTAGGGTTTTGGTTCCCTCAAGGAATTTGAGGTTTTCAATGCTTCAATCAAGTCTCATAGTCTCATATACATTGTCGAGCATCTACATGTCAAGTTTCAAGTCTCACAATGCCAGTTTGCACAGTCAAAAGCCTTGTTTGCTTCACAGTCAACTGTAGGGGTAAAATGGTCATTTTACAGTCAAAAGTCAGAATTTTTGGTCAACATCTTATTTTGAGGCCACAATCATCATTTGATCAAGTCTTGATCATGATTCCATAAGCATGGCTCAAAAATCATCAAAGATGCAAAAGTTTCTATTTTTGGACAGTAGAAAAGTCAACTGTATCTTGACCAGGGCATAACTTTTTCATGGTTCATCAGAAAAATACCATCCAATACTCATTTTGAAGAGGATGACATTTCCTACAACTCATCTTCACATTCCAAGTCCAAGAAATGCTCTCACAAAAAGTTATCAATTTCTACATTATAAGTCAAATTCAAAAGTCAACAAAAATGCACTTTAAGTCAAAGACCATAACTTGAGATTGTTAAATCCAAATGACATGGGACCAAAGGAATTGGTTATAGGACTTCAAGACCTTTCCAAAATGTCTAAGAACATGTTCATAGGATCAAAATTGAGCAAGATATGCATTGGAGAAGTTGGGAAATTTTTGTGAATTTGCAAAAGTCAACTTTGCTCAAAACACATCATTTTTGCTAATGGGCCTCAAATTTCTTTTTGAAACATTGCCCAAAGCTTATGCACGACCCATTGAGATCATTTGAAATTATTTTATTATTTTTTATTAATTAATTGGATTTTTAATTGATTTTAATTCCTTTAATTAATTTAAAATGTAGGAAATTCAAAGATATGTTTTTTTCAATCTTTTGTGAAGCAAACAAGCTCAAGACAAGCTGGAGATTTAGTGTGCCAATCAAAGAGACAAGAATATCCAAAATTGACAAGTTTTCTCAATCAAAAAGATGCAAAAAGATGTGATTGGAAATCAAATATTGAAACATCAATGCAATGGATCTTTGGGCCAAGACTTAACCTAATTCCATTCTATTACATATGCACAAGTGAACCCTAATGCCATTCACGTGAGATCGCTGCATACAGAGCCATAACCAATATTGAAAAATCAAGAAAAAAGCCAAAACTGTTTTCCAAGTTCCATGCCCTTTCAAAGCAATTTGAGGATTCAAACACATTGCATAGATCCCCAGGAACATGTAGGGATCAAAATCACGTGCTAGAACTCAAAGAAACGCCAAAAACAGTCGTACGGTTTGCATAATTTTCTCAGAATCGAAATTCATTGTTCATGCATCATTAGCATGATTTGTTGTTTGTTTTGTATTGTATGAGTCCACAGGAAGCTAATGGTGTGAGTTAATTGCCTTGAAACGTCCTGAATCATAAACCACCATGAACAATTTCTAGGTTTTCCAAGCTCTAAAATTGGGGCTTTATTATTTAGGGAAAATTAAGCCTCAAGAGACCTATGATTGAAACCGTCTGAACAAGACGAACATACTGGACATCTAGCAAACAATTTATATTCATCCTACGCCTATTCGCTATTTTTGGTCGATACAATTTGTGGGGGTTAAAAACCCCCGCTATTTAATCTTTGTTTTGCAGGTTTAGTGAAGAAGACGATGACGTGCTAATGCCTGATTGGATAATTCAAAAGCAGCGCGCGTTTTCATGTCCTTACAGCATATGAATTAATTGTTTAATATATTCATTGTTCGTTGTTATATTAACAAAGGAGTTCAAGTGGCTTGGTGGAAGGTGATGTGGCTGTGTATCCTTGGGACCTGGGTTCGATCCCCAGGTCCACCCAAACGTTTCTAATATTTTTCCTTACAAGTTCCCATGCAGGCATCCTCAAAGCATTCTACCATGCGCGTCAATCATCAATCTGCCATGTGTCCTCAAGCATAAATCTGAAGGTCGTGAGTGGATGACCATGATACTCTCCAGTCAATGCATGCATGGACAAGTCAGAAAGTCAACAGGGCTTGAGCCTAATGGGCCAGGAATTGCTAGCATACCTCCATCTTGGCCCAACACCCCCAAGGTTTTGTTTCTCATTTTTCCTCTTTTATATTTTCTATTTAATTATTTTTTATTAACTATTATTATTATTATTATTATTATTATTTAATTAACCTAACAAATTATTTTCATAACAAATTCTGAAAAATGTAAATATTATTTATTATTATTTTCACTATTAATCATTATTTTGTAAATAAATGTGAATTAATTAATTTAGTTAATTAGGTTAACTTTGACATTTTTTTAATAAATAAAATTAACATAGAATTAGGTGTTTCTTTTGACAATTTTAATTCCTTTTATTTTATTTTCATTAAAACATAAAAAACATAAAAAACACTTTTTCTTTTAATTTATTTAGTTAATTAGTTTTTAGGTTTAATATTAATTAATTGCAAAAAAGGACCAAAACTTCTTTATTTCTCAAAAAGGGTCAAAACCCTAAGGACGTCCCGATTCAATTTCTTTTCGCGCATTATTATTTTTTATTATATTTTATGTATCTGCTCCGAGTATGTAATAGTTAATTAGGACTTTTACCGCTTTCTTTTATTTCTCGCATTTATTTTCCAAAGGGTTATGTTTTTGGCGATGTAAATACCCGACGCCTTGTAATAGCGTAGATTCAATTTTCCGCAATTTACTTTCCGCACTTATTAACTGTTAACGATGCATGACAAGACTTGTATGAAAATAAAATCAATCCGTAGCTCACAATGATGCATGCAAAGATAATTTAACATGAAATTGGACACACATGCACATGCCACTCCTAGGGTACGCCTCACTTGGTTGCCTCGACGTGGTCGTCAAGTATAGGGTGTTTTAGAGGTCGCCCTCCTGTCTAAAGATCCAGTTGCCTCGAAACGGTTGCCTCGGATAAAAAAGGATCTAGGACATTAGGGTTACCGCTAAGGCGTCCTACTATTGCTTTGGTGACCACATGTCCCTATAATCGAATTGACACGAATAACTCCAACGACGGTGCTACCTACTTCTCAATAGTGGGATAGTACTGTCTAAAGGACTCTTACACAGCCTAATTCCTTTAGAGTAGGTAGATTTCTCCTGGGTACTTGCTCTTTCAAAAACAAAAACATCTTTTCGCACCTACACTTTCAAAAAGTTTTCAAACAAATACTTCATACACTCTTGAGGACTGATACAAGAGTTACCTAGGAGTTTTTCAAACCAAACTTTTTCAAAACTCACAAACACTTGAAAAGCAAACAAATTTTGAAAACATAGTGAGCAAGTACCTAAGAGCCCATGGATAACCATGGATAGAAAGGGTGCTAACACCTTCCCTTTCTATAAATCTACCTCCCGAACCGAGAAACATCTCGAAAAGGAATTTTGTTATGCTTTTGTCCTTTCCATATTGGAGAACATAAAAGACGGTGGCGACTCTTGCTTACCGCGACATTTTGCTAAACGCAAACGCGAACCAGCATTTCATAACAGTCAGTTCTATTTCCACCGATCACAGAACTGCCGACTCTGCTGGGGATTTTATAAGTGAGGTGTACCTTAGGATTAGATCATTTTATGTTTTCAATTGCATGCTTTGTTTGATTTATAATTGTGGGCTTGCATCGGAGTTTCATAGATCCTAACCCGGATCTGGGGAATACCCTTTAGGTAGCATAAGCTGTGAGGGACCTGTTCGGCGTAGACCGACACGGGTGAAGCAGTAGCTACGTTGGTGTGACACCTTGGTCTGTACCGATATCCCTTGTGTTTGAACGAGGAGAATATGGGTCTTCTGAGGAGTCATTAAGCACCAACCGACCTTAGAACCCTAAATTGACCCAACTTGGCCATAGAATAGTAGCAGTATGCTACACTCATTGAGGCTAAACTCTCGCGATGGTTCTGGCCGCAAGAAAAGATTGCGAAGCTGGAGTTATGACCGATTGAGGGTAGTCAGTGATATTGAGATCCTCTAGAACCCGGTTACTATTTTCTAGGACAGGTCTTAACCAACTGAACTGAAAGAGGGTAGTACCTAAACTTCATGCTGGCCTAAAATCTAAGGGCTCTTTTGTGTGACTTGTGTGCCTTCATACTTGAACTACTTGCATACTTGTTATCTAACAACATGAGTTCGTTGCAGGTTTTGTTTACAGTCCTTAATTAGGACTTATTACAGGGCCTACTTGCATCACTCCATGCATAGCATAACATCATACCATTGCATGCATCCTGCATAAGGACTAACCCATTTCAAGGATCTCAAGGGTTTATGGTGCATGTCATGATGAACCAAATGTCTAGCAAGGGGCAAAGGGGATTTATTTTCCTCTAGCCAAGGTTGTCAGGGGCTATGACTCACTCGATATGGTGAGCATTGACTCTTGAAGAAGGACGCTCAGCCACATGAAGTTCCTTCAATCAAGCTATTCTAACAATTGTCTTGTTTACCCCGCGAGATCTCTGAAAACATTGCATACATATATCATATCATTGCATAACAGGTACCCTTCTTTACATGTCACTTATCTTCTTCACTGTTTATTTCAACAATCATCATGTCTGCCGAACCTTCCGCCGAACAAGCTATCGAGGCCCTCCAGGCCCAGAATGCCCAGTTCCAGGAGTTGGTTATGAGCTTAGCCCAGGGTCAACAGGATTTAAAGACTCTGATTCTGAAAGAGAGGAAGAAGAAGAAGAACAGGACCGACTTGTTCAACACTAGACGCAGATCTGGGAACGGATCACAGAATGAGGATGAGCTGACTACCTCATCTGTAGGCAAAGACAGTCCCTAAGAGAGAAGGGTTCCTAGTCCCGTGGTCTCCGACAACGAGACAGATTATAATGATAAACAGTACCCTCCCGCTGAGGACAGGTACAAACAATTGGAGGACCGCCTAAGTGCTATGGAGATACAGAAGGTGCCTGGCCTGAACTTCGAAGATCTAGGTCTATCCTATGGGGTGGTGATCCCACATAAATTCAAGGCACCTGCATTCGCAAAATATGACGGAGTCTCCTGCCCAAAGCTGCATCTGAAGTCTTATGTAAGGAAGATCCAACCTTACACTGCTGACAAGAAGTTATGGATCCATTTCTTCCAGGAAAGTCTTTCAGGGACTCAACTCGAATGGTTCTATCAGCTAGATGGAGCCAGTATTCGTAACTGGGAGGACTTGGCTACTGCGTTCTATAAGCAGTATCAGTATAATTCCGACCTCACTCCTACGCGTACCCAACTCCAGGGTATGTCACTAGGGACGGGTGAAGGATTCAAGGAGTATGCACAAAAGTGGAGAGACCTGGCTGGAAGGGTGCAGCCACCTTTGACTGACCGTGAACTTGTGGATATGTTCTTGGGGACCCTGTCTGGTCCATTCTTCAACCATCTGATTGGAAATTCTTCTGCTGGGTTTACAGACCTGATCTTGACCGGTGAGAGAATTGAAGCTGGTATCAAGTCTGGGAAGATACAAAAGGATGCCTCCTCAAGCACTGAAAAGAAGCCGTTCAAGAAAGAATCCAGTGTTGTCTATGGTTCAAGGAGACCAAATAGATCTGAACACCACCAAGCTGTCAACGCGGTGGTTATTTCAAAGCCTGCCAGTGCTCCTCAGAATTGCAACCAGCAAAGGGAAGAGAAGCCTAAGAGACAGTTCACCAACATCAACATGCCATTGTCACAAGCTCTGCAACACATGTTGAAGATGAATCTGATTGCGGTGATAAACCCTCCTGCGAATCCTAAGACTTCTTCTCCAAACTATAACCCAGATGCAAGGTGTTCTTACCACTCCGATAGCCCGAGGCACGATACTAACGATTGTTGGGCGCTGAAATACAAGATTCAGAACATGATCGACGCCAAAGAGATCGAATTCGAGCCTTCTGAGACTCCCAATGTGATCACTGCTCCCTTGCCAAAACATGGCTAGGATTGAGAGATTTTTGTTCATTTGAATTCAAGTTGTATTTTTCTTTGCTTATTCAAACGATAATTATCATGTCAAACTCTTTTATTACATGAATGCATTACACGTGTCTGTCTTGAATTAATTGTTTTCATTATGCTTAAAATTGCTTCATATTTCATTTTTTGTGATGTTCAACTCTCGATTGAAAATTCTAAGCCTTTTGAGGGAGGATAACGAAAGCGATACCACAATCTTTATCGTATGCTTTTGAACAGACCCCGCTGATGAGGTACATGCATTATTTCCAATCCTAAACAGGGGAGTAATAAGGAAGATAATCCCTCGTTAACCCCTTTGAGCCAAAGAAGTTGGAGTTTTTCTTTTCACAAAAAATTAAAACCCTTAATTATAACCTGGGGCAGGGTAGTTCTCTTAGTTGATCCAGGTGCACAATGAATGGCATCAAAGAAGTCCTTCTGAAACAAAAGACAATGATGGTTCCCTACAATCGTAAGGACATGCAGTCATCATCTCTCAGAAATAAAAGCCCAATAAGTCAAAACCTATGAAGGAGACTTACAAAACTGGGGCATCCCGCTGACTGTAATCACAAAAGAAACAGTTCAGGAAAAAAGACAGGGATAATAAAATCAAAAAGAAAGAAGTCCTACAAACCCTCAACAAAAAAAATGACTGCCTATTCAAAATAAATGATCAGTATTCGAACCATCACCGGAATATCAGAGCAAAGACTCAAACAAGGTCTAACGCACGATTGGCTGAGTTTAGGATCGAAGAACATCACAAAGAACGGGTGGATAAAAATAAATTTGAGCCTTTATCCTTTGTTTCTTAAACTGTGAACCAGGCCACGTTATAACCCTTAAAAGTCCTAGCCGAAGCATGGGTTAGTTCGAAAGCATACCGTTACGAAGGTATCCTGACTCCTGAAGGTTTGCTGTTAAAAATCCTGAGTTGACATCACATTTTACAAAAATTCACTTGTTTTACTGAAAATGCATTTTCAAAAACTTCAAGACAGACATAAGTTTTGCATTCTTAAAATAACATTGTTTGCATATGACTATTTGTTTGAACAGCAGAGAAATTCGCACGACGAACATCTAGTGAACAAAAATCTTCTCAACAAAAGAGTCACCTCCAGTGGAAAAAACACTTCCAACCAAGGGGAAGACATGATCATCATCCATCATCTGGGGCAGTTAAGTCAAGATTCAGGGAATCTCTCAAGATGCTCAATAGCCAGGGGCAAATATTCGCCTGAGTCACTTGGGGCATTGGACAGGAATTCCGGCCACGAATCTTGCATGATCAAACATCTTCTGGTAGTATGACAACACAACACTACTGAGAGTGATAACTCCCTACACTCTGAGAACGTGGACATAGTCGGGAAAAAAAATACTACGCATAATCAAAGACCCGCTAGGTCGACTGGCCTAGGCAAAAGTAAGGGCTTCCCGGCGAACCAAAAGGTTCGGGCAAAAATAAGGGATGAAAAATGAAAAATCTATACACCCGGCAAGTCGAAAACCTGAAAAGGCGGCTTGGGCAAAAAAGGGTATCCCGATGGACTAAAAACCAGAAAGGGCGGTCCAGGCAAAAGTTAGGGATCAAAAGCGTACGACTATGTCCCGCCATCTTGTCACTTGCCTACCAGAAGAAGATTTGTCAATCGGCAGGTATCAAGCACCTCACAGGCCTTCTTCTCCCACAGAAACTGGGGCAATAAGAATTGTCTGAACGATCTAGTTGCTTTGTCCACCAAGGTACCAAGGTAAGTTCAGCTGAAGAACATGACCAAGATACCTTCACTCCCTAAGTGTAAGACAAGGTTCAGCAATACTCTCCCCAAGCAAAGTTGGTCTCCCATCAGCCAAAAAAGCATAGTATTCCCCAGCAAGTCAGCGATACTCTCCCCAAGCAGAGTTAGCCTACTGTCAGCCTTAAGGAAGTTGGGTATCCCCAGAAGATCTCAACATTCCCCAATGGAGTATAGATATTCCTCAGCAAGCATCCCCGACAGTCTTTGTATAAGATTGTTCCCCGGCGGAATACCAGACACCCCAGTTCAGTCTCAAAAGTTTCCCCAAGAGAGTTGAACCATCTCCCCAGTAGATTCTGGAAGCTTATCCCCAGTAGATTCTGGAAGCTTATCCCCAGTAGATTCTAGAAGCTTGGCCCCTGCAGAGTACAAATATCTCTCCCAGCCATATTCAGAGGTCATTCCCCATCAGAGTCTAACTGGGTTATCCTCAGCAAATTGCAACGGAAAGATCGTCCTCGGCGAAGTTCTTCCTATCCCCAGCGGAGTTCATCAAATCCTCCAACAGAGCTTACCAACGGTATCCCCAGCGGAGTTATCATCAAAATCTCAGCAAAGTATCTCTTCCCACAGAGGAATTCCCCGCAGAGTAATCTCTTCAACAAGTTTATTCCCCGACGGAGTCATCTCCTCCTACCGGTTTATTCTTGCAGTCATCATCCCCAGCGGAAGCGGAGAACTCTACTCTTCAACATCAGCCCAGGATTTAATAAAGCTCCCGACATTCGTCAAAGATTTGTTTTCCCAGACGGAGAAACATTCATAAACATCACATTTTCATACATCATGATACATGCGTATACGCATCATGTCATACAATCTCATTTATTTTTGAGAACATCATGCATTTCATACATCATGACATTGCATACAACTAATGTTTTGCCTTTTCCGGAAAAGGTCAATCAAAAGATGGCTACCATCAACCTTTCCAAGTCCCAGTTTAATACCGGTAACAAGCCAGGAAAATTCTGTGGACGACTATCTACTTGACCATCATGAGGCAACCCTACACCGGTTCCTTCTCAATTTTCAGACGAAGTCTTACACGGACTCACCCTCCACAGGCAACCCTACACCGGTTCCTTCTCAATTTCAAACGAAGTCTCACACAGACCTATCATCAAAGCAACCCTACACCGGTTCCTTTTCTTTCAGAAGAAGTCTTACACGGACCCATCACAAAGTAACCCTACACCGGTTCCCTTTCTTTCAGAAGAAATCTTACACTGACTTATCATCAAAGTAACCCTACACCGGTTCCTTTTCTTTCAGAAGAAGTCTTACACGGACTTATCATCAAAGTAACCCTACACCGGTTCCTTTTCTTTCAGAAAAAGTCTTACACGGACCTATCTCAAGGTAACCTTACCCCGGTTCCTCCTAAAGTCTTGCACGGACCTATCTCAAGGTAACCTTACCCCGGTTCCTCCTAAAGTCTTACACAGACCTATCTCAAGGTAACCTTACCCCGGTTCCTCAAGAAGTTTTACACGAACTTATTTCACAGTAACCTTACCCTGGTTCATCCAGAAGTTTCACACGAACTTATCCCGAAGAAACCTTACACTGGTTCCCTTCTCAACTCCAGACGTAGTTTTATACGGACTCGTCATCAAGAAACCCTACACAGGTTCTCTCAACTCCAGACGTAGTTTTACACGGACTCGTCATCAAGAAACCCTACACAGGTTCTCTCTCTCAAGACGTAGTTTTACACGGATTCGTCACCAAGAAACCCTACACAGGTTTTCCTCTTTCCAAAGATGAAGTTTTACACGGACTCATCATCAGTCAACCCTACACCGGTTTCCTTCCTTCCAAGATGCAGTTTAACACGGACTCATCATCAATCAACCCTACACAGGTTTGCTTCCTTCAAAGATGCAGTTTCATACAGGCTCATCATCAGTCAACCCTACACAGGTTTCCTTCTTTCCAAGATGCGGTTTTACACGAGCTCATCATCAGGCAACCCTACACAGGTTCCCTCCTCCAACTTACAGAGTTACAATCTACCAACAATCTCCAGATGGCATCTATAAGCCCATCCCTCCATCAACTTTCTATCACATCTCCAGATGGAATCTATAAGCCCATCCTCCTATCTATCATATCTCCAAATGGCATCTGTAAGCCCATTCCCGACATCATATTGCTGATACTCCACTATGTGAGTGCAAATTTCTGGGCACTCTAGTGTTCAATCCTCTTCCACCTTCGGATCACGAAAGGCACGCAAGCCAATCTACATCCTCAGGTTTAAGAAGATTAAACAGGGGCAACTGTTGTACCCCAAAATTTTCCCTCCCATATTCTTCAAGGTTTGTCAAGAATCATCTTCAAATGGTTCAAGACTACTCAAGGATTGCACAGTCCAAATGCCTCCTAAGCCAATCAAATTAGGGTTTTGGTTCCCTCAAGGAATTTGAGGTTTTCAATGCTTCAATCAAGTCTCATAGGCTCATATACATTGTCAAGCATCTACATGTCAAGTTTCAAGTCTCACAATGCCAGTTTGCGCAGTCAAAAGCCCTGTTTGCTTCACAGTTAATTGTAGGGGTAAAATGGTCATTTTATAGTCAAAAGTCAGAATTTTTGGTCAACATCTTATTTTGAGGCCACAATCATCATTTGATCAAGTCTTGATCATGATTCCACAAGCATGGCTCAAAAATCATAAAAGATGCAAAAGTTTCTATTTTTGGACAGCAGAAAAGTCAACTGTATCTTGACCAGGGCATAACTTTTTCATGGTTCATCAGAAAAATCCCATCCAATGCTCATTTTGAAGAGGATGACATTTCCTACAACTCAACTTCACATTCCAAGTCCAAGAAATTCTCTCACAAAAAGTTATCAATTTCTACATTATAGGTCAAATTCAAAAGTCAACAAAAATGCACTTTAAGTCAAAGACCATAACTTGCGATTGGTAAATCCAAATGACATGGGACCAAAGGCATTGGTTATAGGACTTCAAGACCTTTCCAAAATGTCCAAGAACATGTTCATAGGATCAAAATTGAGCAAGATATGCATTGGAGAAGTTGGGAAATATTTGTGAATTTGCAAAAGTCAACTTTGCTCAAAACACATCATTTTTGCTAATGGGCCTCAAATTTATTTTTGAAACATTGCCCAAAGCTTATGCACGACCCATTGAGATTATTTGAAATTATTTTCTTATTTTTTATTAATTAATTGGATTTTTAATTGATTTTAATTCCTTTAATTAATTTAAAATGTAGGAAATTCAAAGATATGTTTTTTTCAATCTTTTGTGAAGCAAACAAGCTCAAGACAAGCTGGAGATTTCGTGTGCCAATCAAAGAGACAAGAATATCCAAAATTGGCAAGTTTTCTCAATCAAAAAGATGCAAAAAGATGTGATTGGAAATCAAATATTGAAACATCAATGCAATGTATCTTTGGGCCAAGACTTAACCTAATTCCATTCTATTACATATGCACAAGTGAACCCTAATGACATTCATGTGAGATCGCTGCATACAGAGCCATAACCAATATTGAAAAATCAAGAAAAAAGCCAAAACTGTTTTCCAAGTTCCAGGCCCTTTCAAAGAAATTTGAGGATTCAAACACATTGCATAGATCCCCAGGAACGTGTAGGGATCAAAATCACGTGCTAGAACTCAAAGAAACGCCAAAAACAGTCGTACGGTTTGCATAATTTTCTCAGAATTGAAATTCATTGTTCATGCATCATTAACACGATTTGTTGTTTGTTTTGTATTGTATGAGTCCACAGGAACCTAATGGTGTGAGTTAATTGCCTTGAAACGTCCTGAATCATAAACCACCATGAACGATTTCTAGATTTTCCAAGCTCTATAAATTGGGGCTTTATTATTTAGGGAAAATTAAGCCTCAAGAGACCTATGATTGAAACCGTCTGAACAAGACGAACATACTGGACATCTCGCGAACAATTTATATTCATCCTACGCCTATTCGCTATTTTTGGTCAATACAATTTGTGGGGGTTAAAAACCCCGCTATTTAATCTTTGTTTTGCAGGTTTAGTGAAGAAGACGATGACGTGCTAATGCCTGATTAGATAATTCAAAAGCAGCGCGCATTTTCATGTCCTTACAGCATATGAATTAATTGTTTAATATATTCATTGTTCGTTGTTATATTAACAAAGGCATTCAAGTGGCTTGGTGGAAGGTGATGTGGCTGTGTATCCTTGGGACCTGGGTTCGATCCCCAGGTCCACCCAAACGTTTCTAATATTTTTCCTTACAAGTTCCCATGCAGGCATCCTCAAAGCATTCTACCATGCGCGTCAATCATCAATATGCCATGTGTCCTCAAGCATAAATCTGAAGGTCGTGAGTGGATGACCATGATACTCTCCAGTCAATGCATGCCTGGACAAGTCAGAAAGTCAACAGGGCTTGAGCCTAATGGGCCAGGAATTGCTAGCATACCTCCATCTGGGCCCAACACCCCCAGGGTTTTGTTTCTCATTTTTCCTCTTTTATATTTTCTATTTAATTATTTTTTATTAACTATTATGATTATTATTATTATTTAATTAACCTAACAAATTATTTTCATAACAAATTCTGAAAAATGTAAATATTATTTATTATTATTTTCACTATTAATCATTATTTTGTAAATAAATGTGAATTAATTAATTTAGTTAATTAGGTTAACTTTGACATTTTTTTTATAAATAAAATTAACATAGAATTAGGTGTTTCTTTTGACAATTTTAATTCCTTTTATTTTATTTTCATTAAAACATAAAAAACATAAAAAACACTTTTTCTTTTAATTTATTTGGTTAATTAGTTTTTAGGTTTAATATTAATTAATTGCAAAAAAGGACCAAAACTTCTTTATTTCTCAAAAAGGGTCAAAACCCTAAGGACGTCCCGATTCAATTTCTTTTCGCGCATTATTATTTTTGATTATATTTTATGTATCTGCTCCGAGTATGTAATAGTTAATTAGGACTTTTACAGCTTTCTTTTATTTCTCGCATTTATTTTCCAAAGGGTTATGTTTTTGGCGATGTAAATACCCGACGCCTTGTAATAGCGTAGATTCAATTTTCTGCAATTTACTTTCCGCACTTATTAACTGTTAACGATGCATGACAAGACTTGTATGAAAATAAAATCAATCTGTAGCTCACAATGATGCATGCAAAGATAATTTAACATGAAACTGGACACACATGCACATGCCACTCCTAGGGTACGCCTCACTTGGTTGCCTCGACGTGGTCGTCAAGTATAGGGTGTTTTAGAGGTCGCCCTCCTGTCTAAAGATCCAGTTGCCTCGAAACGGTTGCCTCGGATAAAAAAGGATCTAGGACATTAGGGTTACCGCTAAGGCGTCCTACTATTGCTTTGGTGACCACATGTCCCTATAATCGAATTGACCCGAATAACTCCAACGACGGTGCTACCTACTTCTCAATAGTGGGATAGTACTGTCTAAAGGACTCTTACACAGCCTAATTCCTTTAGAGTAGGTAGATTTCTCCTGGGTACTTGCTCTTTCAAAAACAAAAACATCTTTTCGCACCTACACTTTCAAAAAGTTTTCAAACAAATACTTCATACACTTTTGAGGACTGATACAAGAGTTACCTAGAAGTTTTTCAAACCAAACTTTTTCAAAACTCACAAACACTTGAAAAGCAAACAAATTTTGAAAACATAGTGAGCAAGTACCTAAGAGCCCATGGATAACCATGGATAGAAAGGATTCTAACACCTTCCCTTTCTATAAATCTACCTCCCGAACCGAGAAACATCTCGAAAAGGAATTTTGCTGTGCTTTTGTCCTTTCCATGTTGGAGAACATAAAAGACGGTGGCGACTCTTGCTTACCGCGACATTTTGCTAAACGCAAACGCGAACCAGCATTTCAAAACAGTCAGTTCTATTTCCACCGATCACACCTGCAGATCGAAGATTCTCGTTCTTGGCTCCTCAACACTAATTCCCCAAGCAGAATGAAGACTCTCATTCTCAATTCCTCACATAGTTTTTCAGATATTCCCCGATGAAGATCTCCTCAAAGCAGGAATCCCCAGTAGATTGGCATACAACCCAAACTCCTGATTTCCCCAACAGCGGTCCCAGGACTTCTCATTTTCAACAATCAAAGGATTTTTAATTCCCGGCAGCAGTCAGAGATTTATTCTCCCCGACAACGGTCAAAGATTTTATTATATCCAACTATCCAGGATTTATCTTCCTCGGCAAGATGCCTGATCAGCTTACATACACATTCATTACATTCATATAATACATACATTGCATCATACAACATAACTTTGTGTTTCAGCTAATATTTTACCCTTCGCAGAATAAGTTTAGCAAGTTTCAAACTTCAAGGATTTCTGAAAACAGTTTACGGATGCCTCCCGACACGGATGCTAATCTGTTGCTTATTTAGACCCCCAGCTCAGAGACATTCCAAACATGGATACCTTTCTGATACTCACCCTTTCACCTACAACATACAGTTCAACAAACATTCTTGGATGGCATCTTTAAGCCCATCTCCAGCAAGATTCTACCATCTCCAAATGGCATCTTTAAGCCCACTTCCTCAGTTATATTTTAACGAGTGCAAATTTATGGGCACTCTAGTGTCCAATCATCTTTTACCTTCGAGTCGCAAACGACAAAATTACCAATCTAACTCTTCAGGTTTAAGAAGATTGAACAGGGGCAACTGTTGTACCCCAAAATTTGCCCTCCCTTTTTTCACAAGAAATCAAAACCTCAGGGTTTTCTCTGATTTTTCAGATCGGCTCCAGAATCGGTCAAACAGACTCTTCTTTATCAGTTAATCCAGAATTAGGGTTTCCACTGATTTTGTTGAGATTGGCTCAGGAATTGATCAGACAGATCTTTCTTTGGCAGTAATCTAGAATTAGGGTTTTCTCTGATTTGTTAAGATTGACTCAAGAATCGATCAGACAGATCTTTCTTTGGCAGTAATCCAGGATTAGGGTTTGCGCTCGCATTTCTTGGAAGAAACTGAATCCTCAGAAATTCAGTTGACTGTTACATCATTTTTACGCTTGTTCAAGATTACTGGTTATTTCTCAAAACCTAGTTATCTGGGGTAGGAGCTGAGACTTTTGTTTGGAACCTTAAGGCATTTGCTTGATCAGTGGAGTGAAAGGTTTATGGAATGCTTGTTTGTTTAACTGTACAACGCATATGTTAATTGGAATACCAGGCGTATTGTGATTAATGCAAGGTTGCGAGACGACAGAGTTTGTTGATTATTTATTTCATCTGGATTAAAGTTATTGGGATACATTTCCAGTTCATTTTAATTTAAGAGTCTTAAATAATTAAATAGACAATACAAGGAAAAGTTGGAAGATATTTGACAAAGACTTTTTTTTATTTATTTATTTCAAATGTTGTTACAAATTTTATTCGAATATTGTAAATTTACAATTTACAGTATTTACAATAATATTTGTTTACAATAAATGAAAAAATAAATCTAAAGCCTAAATCTCTTGAAATCTTTGACCTTTACTGCATCCTCCATTATCCAACTGGTACTTACCTGCAGAAGACGGAGAAAAAGAAGTTAGTATAAGAATTTTCAAGCAGAAGCAGATCAAAAGAAAAATCATCATTAAAGTTTGCTGGCCGGAATCAGAAATGCTATGTTCATCATGTTTCATTTTCCTCTCTGCAAATCACAAGAAGATTTCTCTTCTCGGTTCACAGAGAGAAAAATAAAATATATAAAATGCAAGCATGTCAAACTAAAAGCATACAATTTATTCAAAATGCAAAGGCACAAGGCTGCACACAAAGCAAAGGGTACTACAAACTGAGTTTCAAGCTGCATTGGTCAAAAAGTCAGCAAAGTAAACATAGGCAAGCTAACTACAATGTAGTAACCAAGCATGTCAAAACTAAGTTACAAGAAGCATAGTAACTAGCAAAAGTAGAAAGTACATAATGCAGGAAACATGCAGTCAAAAGTACAACAATGCAGCAAGATAAACCAAGTTACAAGCAAGAGAGCTTGTCCTAGCCCTCATCATGTTCTGGCCAGCAGCTTTTCAGAAATATATTATAATAAGCAATTAAAAATGCTTATGGGGAGAGAGAAAGAGAGAACCAGAAAAAGTTTGCAGTTTTGGCAAAAGCAGGCTATTGTTCAAGACAGTAAGAGAACACAAAAGATATAAAAGAGCAAGACTGCATAGCAGTCCAGGGGAGGATATAGAGCCCAAAAAACTGCAAGTTACAAAACCTGCATAAAAACTCATTAACCTGAAAACTCACAAATCTGCTTAAACTGCATTAGCCTGTTCAAACAAACATTGAGCAACCAAAAACAACTCAAGCCTGCTTCCAAAACTACTGCAGAATACTCACCAAAACTGCATCTCAAACTGCAGTAACAAAGCAAACCTGTTTAAACTGCATAGCATGCCTTCCAAAAGAAAAAGCAAGCATGCCTTACTAAAACTCAACAAATTGCAAACCTGCAAAGCTCAAAACAAACTCAGAGCTGCTGTCAAAAAGCCACAAATTGCAACTTGGTCACAGCCTGCCCAACTACACAACAAACCTGTAAGCCAAACTCAAAAACTTGCATAAACTGTAAACCTCTCAAAAGCTCAAAACCAATGGCAAACCTGTAAGTCCAAAACAAGCCTGTTTCCAAAATTATCCAAAGTTCAAAACCAATGACAAACCTGTGAAACTAACAGCACAAGTCCAGGCCAAACACACAAGTCCAGGCCAAACACACAAGTCCAGGCCAAACATACAGTCCAAGCCAAAACTATCATCAACTCAAATCAAAACAACAAACAAAGAGGCAAATCTCAGAAAATCATCATCATTGATATCAAATAACCCAGAAGAAAGAGGAAGAATCTTAGAAGCAAAACAACACTGGTTTTCAGGATTCATCAACATATTCAACATCAACATTCAAGGGGTTTTCAGAAGGAGCAAGCAAACAAGTTTCAGTTTGTCCATCAACAAAAATCAAAAATCAAATAGTTTCAGAGTACGTTCATCATCAACTCAAATCAAGCCAACAAAAACATATAAAAAAAAGAGAAGTTTTTCAGAAGTATTCATCATCATCAACTCAAATCAAGCCAACAAAAAAACATATCAAAAAAGAGAAGTTTTCAGAAGTATTCATCATCATCAAACGTTCAAAGAAACAAAATACCAGAAACACCGTCATCTTCATCTTCCCTCCGCCTAGCCACCAAGAACACCGCCGGTCCAACCCTCTTTCCCCTCTATCCATTTTCCAGAAGCCAATCGCCAAGGTATGATCTTTCTTCCAAAAACATAAATGCATCTTACATGCAAATACCATGAATTAAAAGATGAAACAATAAAATGTACAAGAATCATACAAATGCAAACTGTAAAAACGCGTTTGGAACGAAAAAGAGATACCTTCTAAACCACTGCCTTGTACCGTCGTGGAGAGGAGATGGATGAAGGTGGCGCTCTGGTGGCTAAGGCAGCGGAGGAGGAATCAGTTGTTCATGGGTTTGAGAAAGGCGAAGAGAAACGAAGAAGATGAGAGGAGCGGCACCGTTGAAGCAAGACTGTAAACCCTAAATTCTAACCAACTGAATTAACCCTAACAAAATTTGTTCAACATCCACTTGGGCCTTCGCCCCAAACAAACACCTAAGCCCAGCGTTTCTGCTAAGTACCCCCCTCTTTTGCCCTTTACTAAATTTGTTCTTCTTCATTTCCCATTTTTGGGCTACAAGCTCATAAGGCCCATCATCATTTTTTTTACTCCATTTAGTTGAACTAATACTTTTTTTATCAATATTATTTTCATTTTTTTATAATATAATTCTTTTTCTCTTTTGTTAAAAAAAAATATATTAAACTTTTTGTATAAAATTTTCTTAATAGTTTTCCTTAATATTTATTACATTTAATAAAACAAAAGTACATAAATAATAAAACTTTAACTTAAATAATTTTTCTTTTCTTTAAAACTCTTTATTTACATAATTCATAAAAAACACAATAATAATAAATACTTAATCTTTCATTAGGTTAAATTTTGTTTGTTCGTTTGTAAATAAACACATGCATCTCATAATACTTTTGATTCTCTTTATTTTTATGTTTTGTTACAATTTTTTAATATTTGAATTGCGTCGATTTAATTTGGTTGTAACATAATACTTGGACATTATTATTATGATAAGACTCATCCCCATTTGTAAATATTTGTACCCCCATCCCCGGATACTGTTTTGTAATAATTTAGACTTTAAATTTCCGCAATTTATCGCTTTCAATATACTGTATAGTAATTAGGGTTTGTATGCGAAGATTCAAAATCAATCGCTAGATGACCTAATATAAGATAAATGCATGAAAATCAATACACAATTCACACTTGCACCTCTAGGGTAACCTCGCTTGTTGTCTCGGAAAATACAAATCATGTCCCTCGAGTATGAGACACTCTAGCAAATGCCCCTTCGATAAATAAAGATCGTAGTCCCTCAATGACCCTTGATGTTTCCTTCGATAAAACGATCTCGTCCCTTACAAAATTGTTAGAGCGTCTCACAAGTTGCCTTCAATGATTGTATGCGATGACCCACGCCTGTCCTGTTTAACATCCTAACACAAGGTTGTTCACCAAATACAATGGTGAAATAACACTGTTAAAAAGGGTTAAAAACATAAGAAAGATCTTTGAGTAAAATAGGGTAGACAACTCTTAGTTACTTGATCAAAAATCTTGCAAAACATCCTTGCCATTTTCAAACACAACTTCAAAATAATTTTAAAACAACTTTCAAAATATTGAAATATCTTTTCAAAAAGACACACACCTTTGTATATATTCAAACAAGAATCATTACAAAGGTTGCCTAGACAAGGCATTTTTTTCAAAACATTTTCAACACCACACACACAAAGCACCATTTCAAACAATTGAAAAGCAAAGGCAAGTGATCTAAAACAAGTAACTAAGAGCCCATGGATAAACATGGATGAAAAGGGTGCTAGCACCTTCCCTTTTCATAATCTACCCCCCGAACCCAAGAAAACATCTCAAAGGTCTTTCCTGTGCTTTTTGACCTTTCCTTTGGATAAAATAAAAAGTCGGTGGCGACTCTTGCTAAACCGAACAAGTGCGAACACAAACGCGAAACCTCAAGTCAGTTCTCCCACCGTATCACAAGATGTTTTCGTTTATGGCGTCGCTATCTGTAGAGACTCGAGCTGTAATTGAGGAATTACAGGTGGTGTGTGAATTTCCTGAAGTTTTCCCTGATGAGATTCCTGATGTACCGCCAGAGAGGGAAGTTGAATTTGCAATTGATCTTGTACCTGGTACCAGACCTGTGTCTATGGCACCATACATGATGTCTGCATCTGAGTTGTCAGAGTTGAAGAAGCAGTTGGAAGAGTTACTTGAGAAGAGGTTTGTAAGACCAAGTGTATCTCCGTGGGGAGCTCCAGTGTTGTTAGTGAAGAAGAAAGATGGAAGTACGAGGCTTTGTGTTGATTATAGACAGTTGAACAAGGTGACGATTAAGAACAAGTATTCGCTTCCAAGAATAGATGACTTGATGGACCAATTAGTGGATGCTCGTGTGTTTAGTAAGATTGATTTGAGGTCGAGTTACCATCAGATTAAAGTGAAGGATGAAGATATCCAGAAGACGGCTTTCAGAATGCGTTATGGACATTATGAGTATTCGGTGATGCCTTTCGATGTTACTAATGCGCCGGGAGTATTCATGGAATATATGAATCGTATCTTTCATACTTATTTGGATCGGTTTGTAGTGGTGTTCATTGATGATATTTTGATTTAATCTAAGTCAGAAGAAGAGCATGCTGAACATTTAAGAGTAGTATTACAAGTTTTGAAAGAGAAGAAGTTGTATGCAAAGTTGTCCAAGTGTGAATTCTGGCTGAAAGAGGTTTGTTTTCTTGGTCATGTGATTTCAGGTAGTGGCATTGTTGTAGATCCATCGAAGGTTGATGCTGTGTTGCAATGGGAAACTCCAAAGTCGGCTATTGAGATTAGAAGATTCTTGGGATTAGCTGGTTATTATAGAAGGTTTATTGAAGGGTTTTCTAAGTTGTCACTTTCTTTGACTAAGTTGACTTGTAAAGGTAGAGCTTTTGTTTGGGATGTTCAATGCGAAGAAAGTTTTACGAAATTGAAGAAGAGTTTGACGTCGGCTCCGATTTTAACATTGCCTAATCCAGAAGAGCCTTTTGTGGTGTATTGTGATGTTTCTAAGATGGGTTTAGGAGGTGTGCTTATGCAGAATGGTAAGGTAGTTGCTTATGCGTCCAGGCAGTTGAGGACTCATGAGAAGAACTATCCTACGCATGATTTAGAGCTTGTTGCAGTTGTTTTTGTGTTGAAGATTTGGAGGCATTATCTTTATGGTTCTAGATTTGAAGTGTTTAGTGACCATAAGAGCTTAAAGTATTTATTTGATCAGAAGGAGTTGAATATGAGGCAACGAAGATGGTTAGAATTGCTAAAGGATTATGATTTCGGTTTGAACTATCATCCAGGAAAAGCGAATGTGGTAGCTAATGCATTGAGTCGAAAGACTTTACATACGTCAACAATGATGATAAAAGAGTTGGAATTGATTGAGCAGTTCAGAGATATGAGCTTAGTTTGTGAGTGTTGTACCCCAAAATTTGCCCTCTCATTCTTCGGGAAATCGTCCTGGATTCCCAGATTTCCCCTTAAACAAATCCAAGCCCTGAATTATCATTCCTTTCCAAGTAAACCATTTACAAGAGCAAAGTGGTCATTTGAAAGCTCAATAGTCAAATTTTACCTTGAAAAAGTTAAATTCTAAATACTTAGAATTTTTCTAAAGTATTTAAGAAAAATGACACTTCAGAACTTCTGAACCAACCTCCAGGCAGAAACGGTCAAAAGTTGCAAACTTGGCTCAGCACATAACATTCAGTCAGAAGGTGTCTCTTCAGCAGCTACACCAACTCAGTTAGAGGTTGTAAACGTGGTTCAGCACGTAATCTTTAAACAGAACATGGCTCTTTCAGCAGTTACGCAAGTTCAGCCAGAGTTTGCTAGAGAAATGCAAAGAAAGCAACGAAACCTGAAAACTCCTTCAGAACATGCTGGGATCAGAAGGTAATGGGATCAGAAGATTGGGTGTAACACTGAAGCAGAATCTCTAAGTCTAGAGTTTTCAGAGGAAGATTGTGATACGGTGGGAGAACTGACTTTGAGGTTTGCGTTTGTATTCGCAAATGTTGCGGTTAGCAAGAGTCGCCACCGACTTTTTATTTTATCCTAAGGAAAGGTTAAAAAGCACAGCAAAAACCTTTTTTGAGATGTTTTCTTGGGTTCGGGGAGTAGATTATAGAAAGGGAAGGTATTAGCATCCTTTCTATCCATGGTTATCCATGGGCTCTTAGTTACTTGCTTAGATCACTTGCCTTTTTGTTTCAAAGATCTGCATTGTACCTCATAGATTTGCAAAATTGCCATAAAGTAACACTTTAGAAGAATGGATAATATGCTTTTTCTAGTTTAGGCTTGGTTTTGTGTGTATTGTCCAAATGAGCAAAATAATGCTAGAACACAAAGGATATGCATTGAATTATTGAGTGAAAATGGGATTAGAGGCCTGCAATGTAGCTTAAGCATGCTGAATTCAAAAATGCATAGTGTATGAACATAGAACTTGGTCATGAACAAAGTGGTTTTTTGCTATATTGTGAAATTCGATTCTCCCTAACCATGAGGTTGTTTGAGAAGTTCTTGGACATTTTGGAAAGCTTGGAATGTGTACTACAATCCATCTTTGAAATGCAAATCAAAATTCCAAGTGGAAGGGTATGAAAAGTGGCCTTGAAGTAGGGTAGAAAACCTTGTCAAAATAGGTCAAATTTCACTAAGTTAAAAGATGGTTTAGTGCCCTTATTCAAAAAATCATAACTTGAGATAAAAGCTTCAAATGAGAAAACTTTGTGAATCAAAGTTGTAGACTATGCAACAAGCTACAACTTTCATGTTTTGACTTTTGTTTGAATCCAAATGGATCATGGTGAAAAGATGGGGCAAAGTTGGGAAAAAATTAGGGTTTTCCATAACTTAGAAAAATTCTAAGTTATGAAAAATTCCATTTTCAAACCCTAATTTGCATTTTGTGATTTCTTGGTGAACAAGTTTCATGATTTGTAATGTTTTGATGAAAAATGAATCTTGACTCTTGATTTTGACCAAAAAGTCAAAGTTTGACTTTTCAGTATACAGTCAAAATTGATCAATTGACTGAGAAATTCAACTGTCAATCTTGTGTACTTGGGATCTTTTGAGCTTGATGAACATGTCAAGATAATTCCATTGAGTCCTTGAGGCCATATGTGAGCTTGGTTTGCCATTGGCTAGGTCAAACAGTCAAAAATTGCCTTTGTGCAGTCAAAACCCTAGAAATGACCATTTTGCCCTTTTGATGATCTGATCAAATTTCCTGTGGAATTGTGATCCAAAGTTGATCAAATGGTCCATGTGAGTTCATAATGTTGATGTGGATCAAATTTCATGAGGTTTGACTATCAATTGGCCATAGTTGACTTTTTCCCCAATACAGCTGATTTCTAGGTCAACTGTCCAATTGACTGGGTAAAACTTGGAATCAAGACTTGAAACTTGGTATAGGTAAACTTGGGAGTCCAACATGAAGCATGAAAGTCATCTTAGGCATTTTAGGTCAAAACATCTTTGTGCAAACACAAACCCTAATTTGAGTCCACAGTGCAAGGAGAAGTCTTGAGCAGAGGAAAACCTAATTGGATCTTGATCTTCAAAGGTCTTGTGATGAGAAAATGTGGAGGAAATGGGAGGGCAAATTTTGGGGTACAACAGCTGCCCCTGTTCAATCTTCTTGGACCTGAAGAGTTAGATTGGCAAGTTTGCCTTTCGTGACTCGAGGGTAAAAGGAGATTGGACACTAGAGTGCCCGGAAATTTGCACTCGCATTCTGGAGTCTCAACCATGTGGTGTCGGAAATGGGTTTATAGATGCCATTTGGAAAGGTGGTTGATAGGGAGATGGGCTTATAGATGCCATCTGGAGACGTGACAGAACTTTGTCGGGAATGGGCTTATAGATGCCATTTGGAAGTGTTGATCGCATAAGAGATTCCTTAGCGAGAACTTGTGTATTTAAGAAAGACAGATGTTTTCCTGGCTTGTTACAGGTGTTTGATCTTCAGTCTCCTTATGCAGATATGTCCTGGCTAGATACAGGTATCGAATCTACAATTGGTTGCTCAGATGTGCCCTGGCTGGATACAGGAGTCGAATCCGGAAATAGTCGTCAAATAGATGTGCCCTGGCTGGATACAGGAATCGAATCTTCGAACTCTTCAGACGTGCCCTGGCTAGATACAGGAGTCGAGTCTGGAAAAGTGGTCAACAGATATGCCCTGGCTGGATACAGGAATCGAATCTGGAAATGTTGTAGTTGATAGATATGCCCTGGCTGGATACAGGAATCGAATCTTCGAACTCTTCAGACGTGCCCTGGCTAGATACAGGAGTCGAGTCTGGAAATGTGGTCAACAGATATGCCCTGGCTGGATACAGGAGTCGAATCCGGAAATGCTGTCACTCTCAGATGTGCCCTGGCTAGATACAGGTATCGAATCCGGAATTGCGACAGTTGACGGTAATTGTTTTTGGGATTGTCTTTTTTCTGAAAAGGCAAAAATGTAAGTTGTATGCGATGTCATGATGTATGATATGCATGATATCATGATGTTCAACATGAGATGTTGTATGCGTTTCATCCTGTATGGAAGTAAGATGTATGAAAATGTGAAATGTTTATGAGTGTAATTTCATCTTAGGAAAATAAATCCTTGACGAATGGCCTGGAAGCTGCTCTGTGGGAGAGATACTTGGCCGAAGCTCTGATGAGAGGCCTGCTGAGGACTTTAACGATGGATTCCGCTGAGGATAATGATGATAAACTCCGCTGGGGAACCCCAAAGATAAACTCTGCTTGGGAATACCAAAGATAGACTTCGCTGGGGATGGAAGGAACTTTTGCCGAAAACGGTCTTCCGTGGCTTTTAGCTGAGGATAACCCATTTATAAGCCCTTGTGAGGAAATAACCCTAAATAAAACTCGGGATAGACGTTCGTACTTCGCCGGGGATAAGCTCGCAGAATCTACCGGGGATGAGCTTTTAAGACCTGCCGGGGAATGTTGTGCCTTTTTCAGGATCGACGGGGAATCGACTCCTGCTTGGGGAAAGTGCCGCTGAACCTTGTTTTTACTCTGCGGGGAGTTAAGATGATTTGGCCACATTCTTCAGTTGAACCTACCTTGGTGCCTTGGCGAACAAAACGACCAGACGGCAATAGACAAACCCACATTGCCCCTGTCTTTGATGTCACCTGTAATCAATCTCTTGTTTCATATGCGAATATTTATGAATCAGCAATTTTAATGTCAAATGCATATATCAAAAAATGAACATTGGACGTTCTTCGCAAGACAAAACAAAAAGAGGAAAACAATGGCAATTTGTATGGACAAGTGAATTTGTATTGATTTAAATTTTGCCTGTGAATAGGCGTTTTTTGTACAAGAGGCTGACATCCTAGTAAGAGGACATCGCCAAAAAGTATAGAGTTTACAAAAAAGAAAACAAAACAGCTATGTGAACAATCCCACTGGGTTCCAACTCTGCTATTGCCTTTATGTCTTCGAACGTCTCATCGCTTTGCTGCCTAATTTGAAGATGAAGCTGATTGGTCAATGTCGAAATCTGGAGCCAGATAGTTGATGCCGAATTCCGGATGCGAAGTGATCCAATGAGACATAGGGTTACGCTTTTATCCCTAACTTTTGCCTGGACCGCCCTTTCGGATTTTCAGTCCACCGGGATACCCATTTTTGCCCAAGCCGCCCTTTCAGGTTTTCGACTTGCCGGGTGTACAGATTTTTTTCATTTCATCCCTTATTTTTGCCCGAACCCTTTTGGTTCGCCGGGAAGCCCTTATTTTGCCTAGGTATGTCAACCTAGCGGGTCTTTTATTTATGCGTAGTATTTTTTCACTATGTCTGCATTGGCGGGGTGAGGAAGGTCGTCACCATCCATGGTGGTTAGGATCATGGCTCCTCCTGAGAACACACGCTTAACCACAAATGGCCCTTCGTAAGTAGGGGTCCATTTGCCCCGGGGATCACTTTGAGGAAGGATGATGCGTTTGATTACCAGGTCCCCAACTTGATACTCTTGCGGTCTGACTTTCTTGTTAAATGCCCTGATCATCCGTTTCTGATACGTTTGACCATGACAGATAGCAGTGAGCCTCTTTTCGTCAATCAGATTTAGTTGATCAAGTCGAGTTTGGATCCAATCATCTTCATTCAAGTCTGCATCCTTCATTATTCGGAGAGAGGGTATCTGGATCTCGATTGGCAAGACTGCCTCCATGCCATAGACCAAGGAGAAAGGAGTTGCCCCGGTTGACGTCCTTGCTGAGGTGCGGTACCCATGAAGAGCGAACGGTAACATCTCGTGCCAATCTTTATAGGTCACTGTCATCTTCTGCACAATTTTCTTGATATTCTTATTGGCTGCCTCTACAGCCCCATTCATCTTCGGCCGGTAGGGAGAAGAATTGTGGTGCTGTATCTTGAATTGTTCACAGAGTTCAGTGATCATTTTGTTATTGAGATTGGTGCCATTGTCCGTAATGATTCTTTCTGGGACGCCGTACCGACAGATCAGATTATGCCAGATGAAACGTGCCACGACGCTCTTGGTTACTGTGGCATAGGAAGCTGCCTCAACCCACTTCGTGAAATAATCGATCGCCACCAAGATGAAGCGATGCCCATTGGATGCCGTCGGTCGGATCTCACCGATCATATCGATGCCCCACATTGCGAAAGGCCAAGGTGCCGTTAGGACATTCAAAGGAACTGGAGGGATATGCACCTTGTCGGCATAGATCTGGCACTTATGACAAGTTCGGGAGTGTTGGTAACAATCGGCTTCCATTGTGGACCAGAAATATCCTGCCCGAAGGATTTTCTTAGCCATGGTGTGTCCACTGGAATGGGTCCCAAATGTACCTTCATGCAGTTCCATCATAATTTTCTCTGCTTCAGCCTTATCCACACAACGTAACAGAGTTGAATCATGATTCCGTTTGTAGAGAATGCCGTTGCTGAGGAAGAATTTTGCAGCAAACCTCCTCATGAACTTCTTATCATTGACAGATGCACCTTCAGGGTATTCCTGAGCTTCCAAGTACCTCTTCACCTCGTGATACCAGGGTTTTTCAGTCACTTTCTCAGCCTCGAGCTCACAGCAGTATGCCGGTTCATCCAACTTCCAGATTATGATTCGGGGAGCCTCATTGTCCCATTTAACTTTGAACATTGAAGACATCGTGGCTAGTGCGTCCGCTAGCTGATTTTCCTCTCTGGGGAAATGCTCAAAAGTTATCTCTTCAAAGTGAGGGAGCAAGATCGACACATACTCCTTGTAAGGGATAAGATTCGGGTGTTTCGTATCCCACTCGCCTTTGATCTGATTGATCACGAGAGCGGAATCTCCGAATACACTTAGAAATTTTATCCTTAAATCGATTGCAGCTTGTAAACCCATGATACATGCCTCATACTCTGCCATATTGTTGGTGCAGCCGAAACATAATCGGGCGGTGAGTGGAGTATGAGTCCCCTTGGGAGATATGATTACAGCGCCGACGCTGTTACCCAAAGCATTGGAGGCTCCATCAAAATGCATAGACCATCGGGATCCTTCCTCAGGTCCTTCATCCGGTCCAGGTACTTCACAGTCAGTTACCACCATGATGTCTTCGTCCGGAAAATCAAAGTTCAATGATTGGTAATCGTCCACAGGTTGGTGTGCCAAATGATCAGCCAGTACACTTCCCTTAATTGCTTTCTGAGTTGTATACTGGATGTCATATTCTGTTAAGATCATTTGCCATCTCGCTATTCTCCCAGATAGAGCGGGCTTTTCAAATATGTACTTGATGGGATCCATCTTTGAAATCAATAAGGTAGTGTGAGTCAGCATATACTGTCTCAGCCGGCGAGCAGCCCATACAAGAGCGCAGCAAGTTTTCTCAAGCAGTGAGTAACGAGACTCACAGTCGGTAAACTTTTTGCTCAAGTAATAAATAGCGTGCTCTTTTCGGCCAGACTCGTCATGCTGCCCCAGCACACACCCCATTGAATTATCAAGCACTGTCAAGTATAGTATCAGAGGTCTTCCTTCCACCGGTGGCATAAGAATGGGTGGCTCTTGGAGATATTCCTTTATCCTTTCAAAGGCGGCCTGACATTCATCATTCCAGCGTACCACTTGATCTTTCTTCAGTAATTTGAAGATTGGCTCACAAGTAGCAGTCAGATGTGAGATGAATCGGGCAATGTAATTCAGTCGTCCTAGGAAACCTCTGACTTCTTTCTCTGTTTTTGGAGTCGGCATCTCTTGTATGGCTTTTACCTTGGCAGGGTCCACCTGAATACCTTTATCACTTACGATGAAACCTAGCAACTTTCCGGATCTTACCCCAAAGGTGCATTTGTTGGGATTCAATCTCAGCTTGTATAACTTGAGTCGGTCAAATAACTTCCTCAGATGGTCAAGGTGTTCCTCCTCAGTTTGAGACCTCGCAATCATGTCATCAACGTATACCTCAATTTCATGATGGATCATATCATGGAACAAAGCAACCATGGCACGTTGATAGGTTGCCCCAGCATTTTTCAATCCGAACGGCATGACTTTATAACAGAAGGTGCCCCACTGAGTCACGAAGGTAGTCTTCTCCATATCCTCTGGAGCCATCTTAATCTGATTATACCCTGAGAAACCATCCATGAAGGAGAACACCTTGTGTTGAGCTGTATTATCAACAAGGACATCAATGTGAGGTAGGGGGAAGTCATCTTTGGGGCTGGCCCTGTTCAGATCCCTGTAGTCAACACACATTCTGACCTTACCGTCCTTTTTCGGCACTGGCACAACATTGGCAACCCACTGAGGGTAAGAAGTCACTGCAAGGAACCCGGCATCAAATTGCTTCATAACCTCGGCCTTGATCTTTTCAGACATCTCTGGACGCATCCGTCGGACTTTTTGCTTTACTGGAGGGCAGTCTTCCTTGGTTGGCAGATGGTGAACTACAATGTCGGCATCCAAACCAGGCATATCTTCATAGGACCAAGCAAAAATCTCCATGTAATTTTGCAACATCTGGATCAATCGTTGCTTCACGCTGAGCTCTAGATTGGCACCAATCTTGACCTCTTTCCTTTCTGTCTCAGTACCCAAGTTAATTGTCTCCACAGGCTCTTCGTGTGGTTGAATAGCCCTCTCTTCCTGGAGTAGCAGTCTTGCGAGTTCACCAGGCACTTCGCAATCATCTTCACCTTCGTCTTCGGCCAAGTTGATTGGATTTTCGAAGTCATAACTGGCGGTAGCAGAGCTGTTACCAGTGAGATCCAGAGTGGATTGAAACCTGTATAAGTGAGTGTGTGTAAATATAGCTGTTTTGCAATATGTATAACACAGAAAGGAAAAGAGCACAAGATTTGAAATGCAACAAACGTCCAATGTTTTGATTGATGATATATGAAAATGTCATACAAAAAGCCCTCACAAATGGAGCCACGATGCCCCGGGCAGGACACCGAGCCAACAAAGTTTTAACATATTGTTTGTTACAAATTTGGAAATCAAAAGAAATTAATTACTGCGTGACAAATGTGATAGGGGTAAAATCCTTTGCTGTCCAGTTGCTCGGTCCGTTGCTGGTAGTCGGGTAGATCCAACTGTCAAACTCAGCTTCCTCCACATCCTCCTCAATAGCATTCACCCTTGAGCTGGAAATAAACACCGGAGCCTTTCCGATCTTCTCTTTGCGCACCGCCTTCTGAGCCTCTGCAGTAAAGCCTAGCCCAAACTTGTCGTTCTTCTGAGTGAAGTCAGGAAGCTGACCCCAGTGTGCACAATTGCCTTTCTGAACTACAGCCCGGGCATCCCTTAGGGAAGCCATCTTCAAGGAATCATTCTCTTCGGCCATTGTCTCTGCAGCTGCTGAAATTGGATGTACCTCCTCGAAATGTTGGAAGGGAGTTTCAATAAATTCTCCGTCCATCTCGATGTACCTGAAGGAATTCAAATGGCTCACCATATACTCCTCTTCTCCTTGCACAGTGACGATTTTCCCCCTGACAGGATACTTCAGCTTTTGGTGCAAGGTGGAGGTCACTGCCCCAGCTTTATGGATCCAAGGTCGACCCAACAGACAAGAGTATGATGGACGTATATCCATCACGTAAAAGGTAGAGTCAAACACTTGAGAGCCCACACGAATAGGGATGTTAACCTCTCCATGAACCATCCTTTTGGAACCGTCAAAGGCCCTGACGATGATATTGCTGGGTTTCAACTCCAGGCCCTCATAATCCAGACGATCTAAAGCCTTCTTCGGAAGAACATTCAAGGAAGAACCAGTGTCCACCAATACATGTGCCAGAGTAGTGCCCCTGCATTCAATAGAGACATGCAGGGCATCATTGTGGTCTCTCCCTTTTGCGGTCAGGTCAGCATCTGAAAAGCCCAAGCCGTTGTCTGCCGTCAGATTCGCTATGCAGTCAGTGAACTGGACTGCAGACGTCTCTTGCGGCACATGGGCCGTCTTGAGAAATGAGATCAAGGCTTTAGCATGAGCCTCGGAGCATAGCAATAAGGAGAGCAGAGAGATCTTGGAGGGTGTATGCCCCAACTGCTCGACAACATTAAAATCACTTTTCTTTATTATTTTCAGAATCTCCTCCATTTCTTGTCGGGAGGCCTCAGCATTTACGGGTATTGGTGCCTCCATCCGGGCAGGCTCTTCTTCAATCCCTTTGCCCCGAGCATTTGATGACTCGGCAGCAGGGGACACAATTTGATCAGCAACAGGACTTGGTAAACTTGCAGGTTTTATGAGGAGGGGTTTTCGAATAGCGGGCGGCGCAATGTCAGGCGAGAAGAGCCTGCCACTGCGGGTGACTTTAGCTGGACCGGTGATATCGCAGATACTGGCACTAGCATCAAATTCTTGCTTGATTCCATTTACATATACGTCTGCCCCATAATGCCAGGGGACAGCTTTATCAGACACGTAGGAGAGGGGTCCTGGAACAGTAATGATCACAGGCGCAACTGTCAAGATTTGAATAGGCTTCTTTGGGGGAGCCTTGATTGGATTTTTGAAGATGGTAATCACGGACACTTCTTTCATCGGAACCAATTGAACAGCAGTCTTTTTGAATAGAATCTCCTTGCTATCCATTAGGCCTTGGATGCCTAACCTTAGCAAGGGACAATCAGATAGGGAAATAGCACAGAATGGGCAACCTTTGCCGCAACCCGGAAATAAACCGGCCCGCAGTAGGTTCTTCTTAACAGTCTTCAAAGGGGTAACAACTTCATCTACCGAAACAGCGTACACTTCTTCCTCAATGGCATTTACCCTATGCTGGGGCATAGGAGCCGTTACAACATTCGGTCTTTCCGGCGCTTCAAACTGAATTTCTTTTGCGTCAATTAGATCTTGCACTTTGTTTCTCAAGGCCCAGCAATCATCAGTAGTGTGCCCGGGACTATCAGAATGATAAGCACACCGGGCATTTGGGTTGTATTTAGGAGACGCAGTGTTGACGACTTTAGGAGCTTCTTTGAGGGTCACCAGGTTGGTGGATAACAGTTGGGGTAAAATTTGAGATAATGTCATACTCAATCGGGTATACTGCCTCTTGGGCCTTTCACTTCTTTGTTGATTGTACTGCTGAGGAGCAGCAACAGGTTTAGAGATGACCAAAGCATTGACGGCTTGGCGACTTTCGGGCTTGACTTGTCTTCTAGGACCATAGACGGCACTTGCTTCTTTCTTAAACGGCCTCTTCTCAGCACTTGTAGAGGCAGCTTTTTGTATCTTGCCTGACCTGATGCCAGCTTCAATTCTTTCTCCCGTTAATATCAAATCTGTGAACCCAGCGGAGGAGTTGCCCACCAAATGATTGAAAAACGGACCAGACAACGTTCCCAGAAACATATCAACCAGCTCTCGATCAGTTAATGGAGGCTGCACCCTGCCAGCCAAATCTCTCCATTTTTTAGCGTACTCTTTGAACCCTTCACCCGTTCCTAGAGACATACCCTGAAGTTGGGTACGCGTAGGAGCGAGATCAGAATTGTATTGGTATTGTCTGTAGAATGCAGTTGCCAAATCTTCCCAGTGCCGGATGCTAGCTCCGTCCAATTGGTAGAACCATTCAAGTTGTGACCCCGAGAGGCTATCTTGGAAGAAGTGAATCCAGAGGTTCTTATCCGCCGTGTAAGGTTGGATTTTCCTTACGTACGACCTCAGATGCAGCTTTGGGCAGGAGACCCCATCATACTTGGCGAAGGCAGGCGCCTTAAACTTGTGTGGAATTACTACTCCAGAAGATAATCCCAAATCTCCGAAATCCAGTCCCGGCACGTTCTGAATTTCCATAGCGCTCAAGCGGTCCTCCAATTATTTGTATCTGTCAGCAGCAGGTGGGTATTGTTCATCGTTATAGTCCGTCTCGTTGTCGGAGACTGCGGGACTAGGAGCTCCTCCCCCTTGGGGACTATTTTTCTCAGCAGAAGAAGTGGTTGGATCAGCTTCATTGTGGAGTGTGTTCCCAAATCTGCGTCCGGTGTTGAACAGCGCAGTCCTCTTTTTCTTCTTCTTCTTCAGGAGTAGAGTCTTTAACTCTTGCTGACCTTGGGCTAGGCTTAGGACCATTTCTTGAAACTGTGCACTTTGGGCCTGAAGGGCCTTGATTGCTTGCTCACTGGATGATTCTGGATTCATGATGACTGTGCACACAAACAGCGAAGAAAATTAAGCAACCTGTGAAATAGGGTACCTGCTATGCGTATGGTGCAATGGAATGCGTATGTATGCAATGCATTCAAGGATTTAGAACATTCAAAATTTGTTGTAGACAAAAAGGAACGCACATCATATTAATAAGGAGAAATTCGTTAGTACATAAACGCCTCATGGGCCAAATATTACAAAATAACTCCTTAAGGTAAAAAGACATTGCGCATCCTCTTTGGCGCGATGTAGGTGTTGAGATTCCTTTCCTCGTGCAGCAGGCGGGTGAGTTCCAGGACCTTCTTTTCACTAGCATGTAGACTGGTCTCAAGAGAATTCCGTTCTTCCTTAAGTTGGATCCAGCTCTTCTGCATCTCTTCCCAGGAGGTGGGCATGTCGGGATGTTGAATGGTGTAGGATGCTTCTCCTTCCAAGACTGGCTCTTTGATTACAGGTAGCATGTGAGGGTAAGGCATTACTAACTTCTGGGAGCGGGCTCGTACCCACTTGAGGTAAGGTTCCAACGGGATGGAGTTCCGGTGCCCCAATGTCTTGCTGTCTATCCTGCTTGGCATCCTCCAAGCTCTGATAAATCTCTGACGAAGTCCTTGAGTATCGTTGTCGAAATCGAAAACTATGTCAGGAATTAACATGTCATGAGGGCCATCCTTCCGAGCATAACCAAACTGTCTCCAAGCCAGGCATGGGTTGTAGGTGATACCTCCTTTGATTCCAAATAAAGGAACATTAGGGTATTCCCCGCAACGATCAATGATAGTGATGTCTTCCCTAGACCTAGGGCACCAATGAATATCTGCATGAGTGAGAGTCATTAACCGTTGTGACCATCTCAAACCCCGCTCGTTCTTCAAAACTGATTGTGGGAGATGCGAAATAAACCGCCTTCCCAAGAGAGGAGTGCAACACATAAGGACACCCCTTCTCCTCATGGTTCGAGTGTAACATGAGTGAAGGATGTCCCCCAACAGTGTGGGTATAGGATTCCTGGTCATAAAGATATGGACAGCACTGATATCAATAAGCTGATCTGGGTTAGGGAACAACACCAAACCATAGACAAGGAGGGCCATAACTTCTTCAAAAGCTTGTAGGTCAAGAGAGTTCCAACATTCTTGAGCTTTTTCAAACAGAAATCTGGCTAAGAACCCTTTGATACCACTTCTAACTTCCCAATGTCCTTTGAGGTCAGATGTCTGTAAATGCAAGGCTTTAGCAATCTCTTCAAGCTTGGGCTCCTCTTCCGTACCGTTGTAGGGTAGTTGATCAAGGATAGGGACCTTCAGAAGTCGGGAGAACTCTTCCAATGTAGGCACCAACTGATAATCCGGAAAAGTGAAGCAGTGATGCAGAGGGTCAAAGAATTGGAACAGGACCTTTATCAAGTCCTCCTCAATGTTGGTGTTAACCAAGTTGATGAGTCTCCCATGTCTCTCACTGAATGAAGAACCCTCGGGAATCCTGGACAGAAGTTCCTTAAGCTGAGGAGGGATCTTTACAAGGCTAATCTGAATTGTCTTTCTGCGAGCAGTTTCCATGTCCTATAAAACAAGAACAAAGATGAAGATTCGAAACCCTTGAAATGGTTAGTCAATGCTCATGATGTTTGTATGATGTAATGATGTGATGATTAAATGCATTATAAACATTCACAAAGGCAAACATGGTAAGGCACACAAGTCACACAAACCCTTAGAGTTTAGGCCTGCATGAAGTCTGGGTGTTACCCTCTTGAAGTTTTGTGGGCTCAACCTGTCCTATCAAAAGTAACCGGGTTCTAAAGGTCCCAATATCACTGGATTGCTTTCATTGTTCATCGTTTCGATTTAGCCACTGAACTGGCGACCGAAATATTCCAGGAAAGCAAACCTCAATTGAGTGTAGTATCGAGTATCAACCAACCTCGGACTGCACCAAAGTCAGTTATCTCACTACCCCTAAAAGGCCAAGATGGTTCAATTAAGGTTCCTAAGGTCAGTTGATGCTTCATGACACCACGCGGCGGCCCCGTACTCTCCTTGACTGAACTCAAGGGTTACCGGTACACACCAAAGTGCCACATCAACGTAGCAGACTGCTTCAACCATGTCGGTATACCCCGCACAGTTCCCTCACAGCCTTGTTGCTACCTAAAAGGGTATCCCCAAATCCGGGTTAGGATCTATAAAACTCCGATACAAAGCCCACAATATGTAAAAGCAAACAAAGCAAGCAATTGAAAACAAAGGTGATCTAAACCCTAAGGTTACTCCACTTTAAAATTTCCCCAGCAGAGTCGCCAGTTCTGTGATACGGTGGGAGAACTGACTTTGAGGTTTGCGTTTGTATTCGCAAATGTTGCGGTTAGCAAGAGTCGCCACCGACTTTTTATTTTATCCTAAGGAAAGGTTAAAAAGCACAGCAAAAACCTTTTTTGAGATGTTTTCTTGGGTTCGGGGAGTAGATTATAGAAAGGGAAGGTATTAGCATCCTTTCTATCCATGGTTATCCATGGGCTCTTAGTTACTTGCTTAGATCACTTGCCTTTTTGTTTCAAAGATCTGCATTGTACCTCATAGATTTGCAAAATTGCCATAAAGTAACACTTTACAAGAATGGATAATATGCTTTTTCTAGTTTAGGCTTGGTTTTGTGTGTATTGTCCAAATGAGCAAAATAATGCTAGAACACAAAGGATATGCATTGAATTATTGAGTGAAAATGGGATTAGAGGCCTGCAATGTAGCTTAAGCATGCTGAATTCAAAAATGCATAGTGTATGAACATAGAACTTGGTCATGAACAAAGTGGTTTTTTGCTATATTGTGAAATTCGATTCTCCCTAACCATGAGGTTGTTTGAGAAGTTCTTGGACATTTTGGAAAGCTTGGAATGTGTACTACAATCCATCTTTGAAATGCAAATCAAAATTCCAAGTGGAAGGGTATGAAAAGTGGCCTTGAAGTAGGGTAGAAAACCTTGTCAAAATAGGTCAAATTTCACTAAGTTAAAAGATGGTTTAGTGCCCTTATTCAAAAAATCATAACTTGAGATACAAGCTTCAAATGAGAAAACTTTGTGAATCAAAGTTGTAGACTATGCAACAAGCTACAACTTTCATGTTTTGACTTTTGTTTGAATCCAAATGGATCATGGTGAAAAGATGGGGCAAAGTTGGGAAAAATTAGGGTTTTCCATAACTTAGAAAAATTCTAAGTTATGAAAAATTCCATTTTCAAACCCTAATTTGCATTTTGTGATTTCTTGGTGAACAAGTTTCATGATTTGTAATGTTTTGATGAAAAATGAATCTTGACTCTTGATTTTGACCAAAAAGTCAAAGTTTGACTTTTCAGTATACAGTCAAAATTGATCAATTGACTGAGAAATTCAACTGTCAATCTTGTGTACTTGGGATCTTTTGAGCTTGATGAACATGTCAAGATAATTCCATTGAGTCCTTGAGGCCATATGTGAGCTTGGTTTGCCATTGGCTAGGTCAAACAGTCAAAAATTGCCTTTGTGCAGTCAAAACCCTAGAAATGACCATTTTGCCCTTTTGATGATCTGATCAAATTTCCTGTGGAATTGTGATCCAAAGTTGATCAAATGGTCCATGTGAGTTCATAATGTTGATGTGGATCAAATTTCATGAGGTTTGACTGTCAATTGGCCATAGTTGACTTTTTCCCCAATACAGCTGATTTCTAGGTCAACTGTCCAATTGACTGGGTAAAACTTGGAATCAAGACTTGAAACTTGGTATAGGTAAACTTGGGAGTCCAACATGAAGCATGAAAGTCATCTTAGGCATTTTAGGTCAAAACATCTTTGTGCAAACACAAACCCTAATTTGAGTCCACAGTGCAAGGAGAAGTCTTGAGCAGAGGAAAACCTAATTGGATCTTGATCTTCAAAGGTCTTGTGATGAGAAAATGTGGAGGAAATGGGAGGGCAAATTTTGGGGTACAACAAAGATCAAAAGAACATGCTGGAAAATCTAGAAAACCCTCAGAATTTGCTGAAGCAGCAGGAGGCCAAGGTCAAAGCTTGGTTTGCGTTGTTTTTTGGTGAAGCAGAACTGCTAGCTCAGGTTTTAGGTAATGATGCAAAATCTCCTATTACAAGATTTCTGAGTTTGACAAATCTCATCACCATTTAATGCTCATTAATTCTCACAACCACTTTTGAGCATTCATCCAAGGGGTCTCTCCACGTGTGGCATAGTAACACCCTCGTGCAGGTTTAGGCATGGATCTATGCGCCACCTTTCGCCTATGGGTGTCACTTTTCCTTAATCCTCGCTTACTGTTCCATCCTAGGCTGAAAAGTTGTCCATCATCACAACTTTTCATGAACTTCCTTTAAGAGCAAGTCAGCATCTATTGCATGGTATTGGCGCCACTTAAACCTTAAAAAATTCACAAAGCCTTGCCTATAAATAGAGCACCATTGTCCACTGAAAAAGTCGGTCCAAAACCAAGAAAAATTGCTAGAAGAGGAACAAAAAATTCTAGCAAGAAAACATTGTGAAACTCTGCCAAAATTCCTAGTGTTTCATAACTTTGAACCTCTTGCCTCCAAACTTCATTTGTACCCAATTTTCTTCTTGACTAGAAAACGCCCATATATATATATATATATATATATATATATATATATATATATATATATATATATATATATATATATATATATATATATATATATATATATATATATATATACTCTCCATCCACCCATTCAAAAAATAACCTGTCCAGAACACCATCAGAGTTAAGACTAGCTCCAATTCACAGATTTTCTTCCAACAGCAAGGTAAGCACCTGCTGACTCTCACCACGCTGCTAAGCATTATCAGATTTGCATGCTCAATAAACACAATGTAAATATCATGCTTCTGATGTTGTTTACGTTCTGAGATTTTTTACACCTCTGCATGCTTAAGTGGAGAACGAATCAGCTCAGAACTGTCTTGAAGAAACTGAAACTCGGAGTTAGAATTAGCAAAGGCATACTTGCCTCTGATTTTTTGTTTATGTTTCTCTTTACTTCTGAGGCGCCATGATACCTGCTGAAAGTGCCTTAGGCATGTTTTCTTTTTTGGGGAGAAATAACCAAATTGCAGATGTTCTGACTAGCACAGCGGGAAACCAAGTTCTGACTTTGACGCCAGCATTTCCGAGACCTGTTTTATTATCAATGACATCAAAACTTCTGAAATTTTTTGTGTTCCCAACAGGGTCAGAACTTCTGACTTCACCACTAATAAATTTTTGTTTTGCAGCGCATGGGAGTCAGAACTTCTGACCTCCCCACTAACAGGTTTCTGTTTTGTAGCGGACCAGGGTCAGAAGTTCTGACTCATACATTTTCACTAACAGGTTGATATCCTACAGCAGGCCTGGGTCAGAACTTATGACTTCATCTCAGCAGCGCGCTAGCCCCCTCTCTCTTTCTCTTTTTCTTCCCCTTGTTATTTTTCTTTATTTTTCTCGCTGGATTCCCCATTTATAAGTGCATATCCCCCGCCCCCTAAATATTGTAATAACATAGGATTTTACATTTCCGCATTTTTATTGCTTTCAAATGTAAATGCTAGCAATTAGGATATGTATGGCAAGATAAAATTAAGAAATAGAAAATCCTAATTCAAGATAAAATCATGCATGCAATCAAACACACTTGCACACAAACACCCTTAAGGTTTCACCCACTTGGTTGCCTAAATAAAAATGGCCATGTTACGCACGTGAAGTATCTTGGCAAAACAAAACAAAAATAAGATCATAGTCCCTCGATGACGCTATCAAAAGGTTGCCTAAACAAAATGATCTTGGTCCCTCAAATATGCTAAGATACTTGGCAACATTGCTATCATGGTCATACGATGACCCATGCCCGTCCCGTTTAACATCCAAAGATATGGTTGATTACCAAATCAATGGTAAATCAACAATGTCAAAGGAATAAAAATACATAGGAAATACATTTGAGTAGGTAGATAACTTCTAAGTTACTTGCTCCATTTCAAAATAATCCTTCATATTTTCAAAAGCACACACACACACACATCTTCAAAACATTTTCGGACAATTTTCAAAACATTGAAACATTTTTCAAAAGACAAACATCTTTGTATACATTCTTACGAACGAGAATCATTACAAAGATTGCCTAAGCGAATGACCTCTTTTCAAAATACTTTTAAAACCACACAAAGCACCATTTTAAACAATTTCAAAAGCAAAGCAAGTGATCTAAACAAGTAACTAAGAGCCCACGGAAAACCATGGATGAAAAGGGTGCTAACCCCTTCCCTTTTCATAATCTACCCCACGAACTCAAGAAAACATCTCAAAGGTCTTTCCTGTGCTTTTTTACCTTTCCTTTTGGATAAAATAAAAGTCGGTGGCGACTCTTGCTAAACCGCGACATTTGTGACGAAACGCAAAACCTCAAGTCAATTCTCCCACCGCATCACAGAACTGGCGACTCTGCTGGGGAATTTTCTAAAAGTGGGGTTACCTTAGGGCTAGATCACATTTATTTGCTTACATTGTTTGACTTGTTTGCTTTACATTATGGTTCTTTGTTTGGGTTTGAAATCCTCTACCCTGATTTGGGATACATGATAGGTAAATAGCAATACGTTGTGGAAACTATGCGGGGTATACCGACACGGTCTAAGCAATAGCTATGTTAGTGTGACATATTTGTGGGTACCGGTAGCCTTTGAGTCAATCAAAGAGAATACGGAGCCGCTGAGTAATGTCATGAAGCACTAACAAACTTCTAGAACCTTTACTTGACCAACTTGGCCTTTTAGAATGTAGTGAGATGACCGGCTTTGGTGCAGTCTGAAGTTGGTAGATACTCGATACTACACTCATTGAGGGTTGGTTCCTTGGAATATTTTGGTCGCCAGTAAAGAGGCTGAATTGAAACAATGAACAAGGAAACAATCCAGTGATATTGAGCTCCTTAGAACCCGGTTACTATTTCTAGGATAGGTTGAGCCAACTAAACTTCAAGAGGGTACTTACCTATGAAACCCCATGCAAGCCTAAACTAGGAACTTGTGTGATTTACTTGTACATATATACTTGTGCATAACATCATGGACATCATGAAGCATCATATGCATCCACTAACCATTTCAAGGATTTTTGGAAATTCATCTTTGTTCTTGTTTTGTAGGTTATGGATTCACTTCGCAGGAAAACTATCCAAGTCAACCTTGTAAGAGTTCCTCCACAACTCAAGGAGCTAGCTTCAAGGATTCCTGAGAACTCTCCATTCACCGAGAGGCATGGTCGTCTACTCAATTTAGTCACTTCCAACACAGAGGAAGACATGATGAAATTTCTCTTCCAGTTCTTTGACCCTTTGCATCATTGCTTCACATTTCCTGACTATCAACTTGTGCCCACTTTTGAGAAATTTTCTCAACTCTTGAGGATTACTATTCTCAATCAACTACCTTTCAACGGTACGGAAAGAGATCCAAAGCCAAAAGAGATTGCTCAAGCCCTGCACTTACACTCATCTGATGTCACAACACATTGGGAAACTAGAAGTGGTGTCAAAGGATTCTTGGCAAAGTTCTTGTTTGAGAAGGCCCAAAGCTGTTGGAACTCCTTGGACTTGCAATATGTTGAGGAGATTGTAGCTCTTCTCATCTATGGGATAGTCTTGTTCCCCAATCCTGACCAACTCATAGACGTAAGTGCTGTCAAAATCTTCATGACTCGCAACCCGGTGCCTACTTTGCTTGGAGATATCCTACACTCTTTTCACACTCGTACAATGAGGAAAAGAGGTGTTCTCATGTGTTGCACTCCTCTCCTGGCAAGATGGTTTATTTCTCATCTTCCCCAATCAGTCTTGAAGAATGATCAAGGTTTGAGGTGGTCACAAAGGTTGATGACACTTAAACATTCATATATTCATTGGTGTTCTCGATCTAAAGAGAATGTTATCATTTTCGACCGTTGTGGGGAATTCCCTAATGTACCTCTACTTGGAATTATGGGAGGCATCACCTACAACCCTTGCTTATCTCTAAGACAGTTTGGTTATGCCCTAAGGGATGGCCCACATGATATGCTGATTCAAGGCTTGGTTTTCGAATTCGACAACAACAATCAAGGACTTCGACAAAGGTTCGTCTGAGCTTGGAGGATGCCAAACAAGGTGGATAGAAAGACTCTGGGACACAAGAATTTCATCCCTCTTGAGCCTTACCTCAAGTGGGTACGAACCCGCGCCCAAAGTATTATGATTCCTTACCCCTCCATTCTCCCAATGATTATAGAGTCTGTTAAGGAAGGAGAGGTTCCATACACCATCTTACATCCTGACATGCCAACATCACTCGAAGACCTACAAAGGAGTTGGATACAGCTCAAGGAAGAACGCGATACTTTCGAAGCCTATTTCTACGCAAGCAAGAAGAAGGTTTTGGAACTCACTCGGCTACTTCATGAAGAGCAGACTCTCAACACCTACATTGCACCAAAGAGGATGCGCAATGTCTTTTTATCTTAGAATTTTGTATTATTTTTCCCTAGGGGCATTGATGTATTCAAATTCTATTTTACTAATATAACGTGTGTTTCTTTTTGTCTAAAACAAATTTGAGTTCTTAAATCCTTGAAAGCATTGCATGGATACATATCATTCATCATAAAACATAAACAGGTCTTTGCAACAAGTCCCCTTATCTTCCTACCGTTTATTTCAGCAAGAGATGGCTCTAGAACAGACTATCAAGGACATCCAGGCTCAAAACGCTCAACTTCGAGAGATGTTTTTGAACCTATCCAAGGGGCAAGAAGAGGTGAAGGCTCTCCTCACAAAGGGCATGGTCATGGGGAGTCCGGAGGTCACCAAGAATGATCAGTTGGGAGGGATACAAATTGAAATGGCAATAATGAAAGTCCAGATGATGGGACAACTGGTGGGCCAGATGGCTCTTATTCAAAATGTGGCTCAAGGACAAGAGGAGTTAAGAATCCTCATCAACAAGCTTCGTCAAGACGGATGTAACCAAACGGGGAAAACATCTAGAATTGGGGATCAAGTCATCATTCAACCTCCCATGAGACAAGAAGCTGGTTTAAAGGAGAGAAAACCTTCCCAATTTGCTTCCAAGTCACGAGCCCAACAATGACTTCGTCAACATCAACCGGAAAATCAGCAAAGGAAAAGCGAGCCCAAAAGACAGTTTACCGGCATCAACATACCATTGTCCCAAGTTTTGCAACACATGCTGAGGATGAATCTGATTACACCAATAAAACCTACTCCAAAACCCAAAACTTCTTCTCCCAGCTACAATCTGGATGCCAGGTGTGCCTATCATTCTGATAGTCCTGGACATGATACAAATAATTGTTGGGCGTTGAAATACAAAATTCAAAACCTGGTCGACGAGGGAATGCTAGAGTTCACACAAGATGGCCAGACTGAATTTTTCTGTCGTCCTTCAGGGGCTCACCACCTAAAGTGACAAGTTCATACAAAGAAGCTTCTTTTCATTTGAATTTTCGAGTTGTAATTTCTCTTTTGTTATTCAAACAATTATCTGTTAATGTCAAACTTTGTTTCATTAATGCATTGCGTATATTTGTCTTGAATTATTTCATTTTCATTACATTTAAACTATGCTTTTTACTCACTTTATGACATTCAACTCTTGCTAAAAGTTACAAGCCTTTAGAGGGAGGATGACGAAAACAATGCCATAATCTCATACAATATACTTTTGAATAGACCTTGCTAACGATGTACATGCATTCTTTCAAATCCTAAACACTGGAGTTATAAGGAAGATAATCCCTAGTCAACCCATTTGAGCCAAAGAAGTAGAAGTTTTCTGTTTTAACATAAATTGAAACCTTTAGTCAAAACCTGGGGCAGGGTAGTGTCTCAGTTAATTCAAACACGCATTAAGCCGCAAACTCTCATCTCGTAATACAATGAATGACGTCAAGAAACATTCCTTCGGGATCAAAAGACGGTGATGGTTCCCTATCACATAGGCAGTCATTATCTCTCAAAAAAGAAAAGCCCACTAAGTCAAAACCTACAAAGGAGACTTAAAAAAAAACTGGGGCATCCCGCTGACTGTGATCTTAAAGCAAGAATAGTCAGGAAAAAGTCAGGGATAATAAATCAAAAAAGAGTTCACTGCAAATCCTCAACAACATAAAAAAAATGTTGTAAAAAATGACTGCCTTCCAACAAATTTAACTTGTCTGAGCCATCACCAAAACGTCATTCCAGACTCAATTGGAGTTCAAACGTACGATTAACTGAGTTTAGGATTGAAGAACATCACGAAGAGCGGGTGGGTACAAATACACTTTGAGCCTTTATCCTTTGTTTCTTAAATCGTGAACCAAGCCACGTTACAACCCTTCAAAAGTCCTAATTTAAGCATGGGTTAGTTTGAAAGCATATTGTTATAAAAGGTATCCTGACTCCTGTAGGGCTTTAGTCAAAATCCTGAGTTGATTTTTTTCGTACAAAACTTCTTTACTTGCTAAAAACGCATTTTTCAAAACTTCGAGACAAGCATAAACTTTACATTACTTGAATATCACTGTTTGCATATGGCTAATTGTTTGACAGCGGAGAAATTCACACAATGAAAGTCCAGTGAACGAAAACTCTCTCAGGGAACAAAATCAATTCAAGAAGGATGAAACTCCTCCTATCAATAGGGGGACATGACATGTCATTGTCCAGCACACCCGGGGCAGTCCAGTCAAGATTTCAAGAAATCTCTCAAAGTGCAGAGTAACCAGGGGCAAATCTCCATATGCACCACTCAAGGGGGGAATATTACGTTGATCAAGGGTTTGAACAAAATCCACTTTTAAGACTTTCAACACCATCAAGTTATTGGTCTGTGCCAATAATATCAGATGGTATCAGTATCATGTCTTCAGTTCCTTCCACAATAGTCTTAGAAAAATATCTCTAGGAAGTTCAGGATTACTGAAAATATGATCGAAGTATCGAGCGTCGAGGTACATCAGATTAATTCTAAGGGGCAAGCAGACTCCCACATAAAGGGTTATGTGCGACCAAGCAAGCATTCACTGGCATTTAATACTCGGGGCAGTGATAAAGTTCCCCAAAAATATTTCTCATATATATTGACCCCTAGCCAGAGTTTCAATCTCTGAAAACTCTTCACCAGCTAAGTCAATCTCAAGAACCCTCGAGAACTTTCCTCAGTAAAAACACTCCTCCAACAGACCAACAACAGGGTTTATTTCCCCAACAAACTACAGATCCCTCGCAGTGTGCAGTTCAATCCCCAGCGGAACCAAAACTTCAAACTACCAATCCCCAGTGGAAACCATTCAGTTTCTCTAAATTCCCCAGCAAGATATCCTGAAGTCTAAAAAGCAACCAGATAACAGTTAACCTTTGTTCCTCCCCAACCTAGGATGATTCCCCAGTAGAGTGGCAGACAACCCAAACTCCTAAACTTTTTCCAAACAGGAATAAACTTTCTTCGCCATAGAGTTCTCATTGCTCCCCAACAGAATGAACATTCTCATTCTTAATTCCAGCAGAAGTCATCAAATTCTCTGGATTCTCCAAGCAGATTTCTCAAGCAGTACATGGCATTACTCTCACAACAGAATTTTTGTCAAATACTCCAACTTCAAGACATGAAGAATCCTTATATCCCTAGTGAAGTCGCCAAGGATTTCTTATCAGCAGCAATCAAGGATTTTTAATCCCCAACAGTCGCCAAGGATTTTCTTATCCTCAGCAGTCAAGGATTTATTTTCCCCGGCAGCAGTCAAGGATTCTTATCCTCAGCAATCAAGGGTTTATTTTCCTCAGCAATACGGCAAATCAGCTTACATACGCATACGTTACATCCATATATCATAAACATTGATAAAACACATTTATTGCATCATACATTTCATGCAACATAACTTTGTGTTTCAGCTAACATTTTACCTTTTTCGGGATAAGATTAAAGAGCTACCATTAACAATATACAATCATGATACAGTTCAGATACGCTCCAGATATGGATGACATTCTGATACTTATTCCAGATTTCCTTCTAGAGATAGTTCAGATACGCTCCAGATATGGATGACATTCTGATATTTATTCCAGATTTCCTTCTAGAGATAGTTCAGATATGCTCCAGATACGGATGACATTCTGATACTTATTCCAGATTTCCTTCTAGAGATAGTTCAGATACGCTCCAGATACAGATGACATTCTGATACTTATTCCAGATTTCCTTCTAGAGATAGTTCAGATACGCACCAGATACGGATGACATTCTGATACTTATTCCAGATTTCCTTCTAGAGATAGTTCAGATACACACCAGATACGGATGACATTCTGATACTTATTCCAGATTTCCTTCTAGAGATAGTTCAGATACGCTCTAGATATGGATGACATTCTGATACTTATTCCAGATTTCCTTCTAGAGATAGTTCAGATACGCTCCAGATACGGATGACATTCTGATACTTATTCCAGATTTCCTTCTAGAGATAGTTCAGATACGCTCCAGATATGGATAACATTCTGATACTTATTCCAGATTTCCTTCTAGAGATAGTTCAGATACGCACCAGATATGGATGACATTCTGATACTTATTCCAGATTTCCTTCTAGAGATAGTTCAGATACGCTCCAGATATGGATGACATTCTGATACTTATTCCAGATTTCCTTCTAGAGATAGTTCAGATACGCACCATATACGAATGCTATTTTATTACTCATTTAGTTTCAGCTTTCAGATACAGTACGGATACGCTCCAGATATGGATGCCATTATGTCGCTTATTCAAATTCACCTTCAGATTATAATACAGATACACTCCAGACACGGAAGTCACTCTGTTACTCATTCAGATTTCAACATTCAGATACAGTTCAGATACGCTCTAAATACGGATGCCATCCTGATACTCATTCAGATTTCAAGTTCAGATACGCTCCAGACACGGACGCCATTCTGGCCCTTATTCAGATTTTAAGTCTCCAGATACAGCTCAAATACGTTCCAGACGCGGACACCATTCTGATACTTATTCTCCTGACATACAACTCACAATTCAGCAAACATTCTTGGATGGCATCTACAAGCCCATCTCCAACAAGACTCTGTCACCTCTCCAAATGGCATCTTTAAGCCCATTCCCTCAATTACACTTTGTCGAGTGCAAATTCATGGGCACTCTACTGTCCAATTATCTTTTACCTCCGAGTCACGAACGACAAAGCTCGCCAATCTAACTCTTCAGGTTTAAGAAGATTGAACAGGGGCAGTTGTTGTACCCCAAAATTTGCCCTCTCATTCTTCGGGAAATCATCTTGGATTCCCAGATTTACCCTTAAACAAATCCAAGCCTTGAATTATCATTCCTTTCCAAGTAAACCATTTACAAGAGCAAAGTGGTCATTTGCAAGCTCAAAAGTCAAATTTTACCTTGAAAAAGTTAAATTCTAAATACTTAGAATTTTTCTAAAGTATTTAAGAAAAATGACACTTCAGAACTTCTGAACCAACCTCCAGGCAGAAACGGTCAAAAGTTGCAAACTTGGCTCAACACATAACATTCAGTCAGAAGGTGGCTTTTCAACAGCCACACCAACTCAGTTAGAGGTTGTAAACATAGTTCAGCATGTAATCTTTAAACAGAACATGGCTCTTTCAGCAGTTACGCAAGTTCAGCCACAGTTTGCTAGAGAAATGCAAAGAAAGCAACGAAACCTGAAAACTCCTTCAGAATATGCTGGGATCAGAAGGTAATGGGATCAGAAGATTGGGTGTAACACTGAAGCAGAATCTCTAAGTCTAGAGTTTTCAGAGGAAGATCAAAAGAACATGCTGGAAAATCTAGAAAACCCTCAGAATTTGCTGAAGCAGCAGGAGGCTAAGGTCAGAGCTTGGTTTGCGTTGTTTTTTGGTGAAGCAGAACTGCTAGCTCAGGTTTTAGGTAATGATGAAAAATCTCCTATTACAAGATTTCTGATTTTGACAAATCTCATCACCATTTAATGCTCATTAATGCTCACAACCACTTTTGAGCATTCATCCAAGGGATCTCTCCACGTGTGGCATAGTAACACCCTCGTGCAGGTTTAGGCATGGATCTATGCGCCACCTTTCGCCTATGGGTGTCACTTTTCCTTAATCCTCGCTTACTGTTCCAGCCTAGGCTAAAAAGTTGTCCATCATCACAACTTTTCATGAACTTCCTTCAAGAGCAAGTCAGCACCTATTGCATGGTATTGGTTCCACTTAAACGTTTAAAAATTCACAAAGCCTTGCATATAAATAGAGCACCATTGTCCATTGAAAAAGCCGGTCCAAAACCCAGAAAAATGGCTAGAAGAGGAACAAAAAATTCTAGCAAGAAAACATTGTGAAACTCTGCCAAAATTCCTAGTGTTTCATAACTTTGAACCTCTTGCCTCCAAACTTCATTTGTACCCAATTTGCTTCTTGACTAGAAAATGCCCATATAGTTTCTGACCATATATATATACTCTCCATCCACCCATTCAAAAAAGAACCTGTCCAGAACACCATCAGAGTTAAGACTAGCTTCAATTCACAGATTTTCTTCCAACATCAAGGTAAGCACCTGCTGACTCTCATCGCGCTGCTAAGCATCATCAGATTTGCATGCTCAATAAACACAATGTAAATATCATGCTTCTGATGTTGTTTACGTTTATGAGATTTTTTACACCTCTGCATGCTTAAGTGGAGAACGAATCAACTTAGAACTGTTTTGAAGAAACTGAAACTCAGAGTTATAATTAGCAAAGGCATACTTGCCTCTGATTTTTTGTTTCTGTTTCTCTTTACTTATGAGGCGCCATGATACCTGCTGAAAGTGCCTTAGGCATGTTTTCTGTTTTGGGGAGAAATAACCATATTGCAGATGTTCTGACTAGCACAGCGGGAAACCAAGTTTTGACTTTGACGCCAGCATTTCCGAGACCTATTTTGTTATCAATGATATCAGAACTTCTGAAATTTTTTGTGTTCCCAATAGGGTCAGAACTTCTGACTTCCCCACTAACAAATTTGTGTTTTGCAGCGCATGGGAGTCAGAACTTTTGACCTCCCCACTAACAGGTTTTTGTTTTGCAGCGCACCAGGGTCAGAAGTTCTGACTCATACATTTTCACTAACAGGTTGATATCCTGCAGCAGGCCTGGGTCAGAACTTCTGACTTTCTCTCAGCAGCGTGCTAGCCCTTTCTCTCTTTCTCTTTTTCTTCCACTTGTTATTTTTCTTTATTTGTCTCGCTGGATTCCCCATTTATAAGTGTATATCCCCCCACCCCCTAAATATTGTAATAGCGTAGGATTTTACATTTCCGCATTTTTATTGCTTTCAAATGTAAATGCTAGCAACTAGGATATGTATGGCAAGATAAAATCAAGAAATAGAAAATCCTAATTCAAGACAAAATCATGCATGCAATCAAACACACTTGCACACAAACACCCTTAAGGTTTCACCCACTTGGTTGCCTAAATAAAAATGGCCATGTTACGCACGCGAAGTATCTTGGCAAAACAAAACAAAAATAAGATCATAGTCCCTCGATGACGCTATCAAAAGGTTACCTAAACAAAATGGTCGTGGTCCCTCAAATATGCTAAGATACTTGGCAACATTGCTATTATGGTCATACGATGACCCACGCCCGTCCCGTTTAACATCCAAAGATAGGGTTGATTACCAAATCAATGGTAAATTAACAATGTCAAAGGAATAAAAATACATAGGAAATACATTTGAGTAAGTAGATAACTTCTAAGTTACTTGCTCCATTTCAAAATAAACCTTGCTATTTTCAAAAGCACACACACACATCTTCAAAACATTTTCAAACAACTTTCAAAACATTGAAACATTTTTCAAAAGACAAACATCTTTGTATACATTCTTATGAACGAGAATCATTACAAAGATTTCCTAAGCGAATGGCCTCTTTTCAAAATACTTTCAAAACCACACAAAGCACCATTTCAAACAATTTCAAAATCAAAGCAAGTGATATAAACAAGTAACTAAGAGCCCATGGAAAACCATGGATGAAAAGGGTGCTAACCCCTTCGCTTTTCATAATCTACCCCCCGAACTCAAGAAAACATCTCAAAGGTCTTTCATGTGCTTTTTTACCTTTCCTTTTGGATAAAATAAAAGTCGGTGGTGACTCTTGCTAAACCGCGACATTTATGACGAAACGCAAAACCTCAAGTCAGTTCTCCCACCGCATCACAGTGAGGTTACTCCGCAGAGTGTTATGTTGGGTATGTTGAAGATTAATAATGAATTTTTAGACAGTATCAGAGAAGCTCAGAAGTTGGATGTGAAACTGGTAGATTCGATGGTTGGGATCGATCAATCTGAGAATAGTGATTTTAATTTAGATGAGCAAGGTGTGTTGAGGTTTCATAATCGGATTTGTATTCCTGATGATGCTGAGATGAAGAAAGTGATACTTGAAGAGAGTCATAGAATTAAGTTGAGTATTCATCCAGGAGCTACGAAGATGTACCAAGATTTGAAAGGTTTGTTTTGGTGGCCTGGGATGAAGAGTGATGTGGCTCGGTTTGTGTATGCATGTTTGACTTGTCAGAAGTCGAAAGTTGAACATCAGAAGCCTGCAGGATTGATGCAACCGTTGGAAGTTCCTGAATGGAAATGGGATAGCATTTCAATGGACTTTGTGACAGGGTTGCCTAATACTTTAAGAGGGCATGATTCAATTTGGGTGATTGTTGATAGGCTTATGAAGTCAGCTCATTTTATTCCTATTAACATCAGTTTTCCAGTGTCGAAGTTGGCTGAGATTTATGTTAGTGTGATTGTGAAACTGCATGGTGTTCCTTTGTGCATTGTGTCAGATAGAGATCCAAGATTTACTTCTGATTTTTGGAAGAGTTTGCAATAAGCGTTGGGTTCTAAGTTGAGGTTGAGTTCAGCGTATCATCCTCAGATAGATGGTCAGACTGAACGGACGATTTAATCATTGGAAGACTTGTTGAGGGCATGTGTTCTTGAGCAGGGAGGTTCATGGGATACTTATCTTCCGTTGATAGAGTTCACTTATAACAACAGTTACCATTCTAGTATTGGGATGGCACCTTTTTAAGCGTTGTATAGTCGAAGATGTAGAACTCCATTATGTTGGCATGAATCTGGTGAGAGTGTAGTACTTGGACCTGAACTTGTTCGTGAGACTACCGAGAAGGTGAAGTTGATTCGGGAAAAGATGAAAGCTTCACAAAGTAGACAGAAGAATTATCATGACAAGCAAAGGAAGGATTTAGAATTTCAAGCTGGTGATCATGTGTTTTTGAGAGTTACACCTGTGACTGGTGTTGGGCGAGCAATGAAGTCTAAGAAGCTCACTTCTCGTTTTATTGGACCGTATCAGATTTCAGAGAGAGTGGGGAATGTTGCTTACAGAGTGGCTTTACCGCCTAATCTTTCGAATTTTCATGATGTGTTTCATGTGTCGCAACTTCGGAAGTATATTTCAAATTCATCTTGTGTGATTCATATGGACGATGTGCAAGTACGGGATAATCTTACGGTGGAAATGATGCCTGTAAAGATCGCGGATCGTGAAATGAAGACTCTTAGAGGCAAGGAGATTGCCTTGGTAAAAGTGGTTTGGCTAGGAGCTGCAGGAGAAAGTATGACTTGGGAGTTGGAGAGCAAGATGCGAGACTCCTATCCTGAATTGTTTGATTGAGGTAAATTTTTGAGGACGAAAATATTCTAAGTGGGGGAGAGTTGTAACGCCCGTAATTTAATTAATTATTTAATTAAATTATTTTTAGAATATTTGTGAAGAAGTGTTATTAAATTGGATTTATTTTATTAAGTGGAGAAATAATAATATTATAGGTATAATATTACTGAAGAAGTGAAAAACACAAGAAGGGGGGGTTGAATTGTAAAACTGAAACTTAATGCAATGAACAAGATATTTTTATCCTGGTTCGTTTGATCTCAAACTACTCCAGTCCATCCGTCAAGGTGATTTCGCCTCTCTCCAACGAGGTCTTAATCCACTATATTCAACTGAATATTACAATCTGCTTTAACAACTGCTAAAGCCTTCTTGATGCAAACCACAATCCGGTTTGTCAAGGAAACACTTTCTTACAAAGAAGATAAAACTAGGTGTGTGAATGTTTTCTACAAAACTGTATCACAACTGTGATGTTACACAACTTAAGCTTATGAAACTAGATTGCTAAACAATGATTGAGTAAGGAGATATGTAGCGTTTAGAAAACTGAGAGAAGGAAGATTATGATTAGCTTTTAGGCGTGTAATATGTTGGAGAGCATTAGCCAATTCAATCTTCATAGTCTTGTTTATATAGCACTGAGATTGTTGAACGTTGGAGCAATAAACTTGATTCAATGCCAATAACAAACTTTCCTTATTGAGCAGATCTTGTCTGGAATGATGTCGTTGGTAATAATACGCTTTCAATGCACAGTACCGTTGCTACTTAAAGCATGTTCTGGCTTGGCTTCATTCTGACTCTGCTTAACTGCTGATGAACTATTGTTGTCTTGATCAGAGTGTTGAGCGCAGTTCTGTTCATCAAGCTTCAGCATACGCGTGAGTTATTCTTCTGAATCTGGTATTCTAATATGGCATCTTCTGATGCTTACGTTGATGACCAATATTCTGATGCTGATTAGGTGTGCTCTTGCTGATACCTATCAGAGTTTCTGCAAAACAGAACGTAATATTTTAGGTAGCAAATAGTTCTTATATGAATCACATAATTAATATATCCTTTCATTTTGTTATCATTAAAACTTAAACATAGGGTAGTAGATTCAAACTTTGTTCTAACAATCTCCCCCTTTTTGATGATGACAAAAACTAGATATTTTTTATTGAAATAACGTGAAAAGTATCAGAGATAACTAAATGATGAGATGTATCAGAGTAAGAAGTTATCAAAGATAAGTGATAAAGAGATATCAGAGTTGAGAAATACTCCCCCTGAATTTATTACTTCCCTTTATAATTCCAAGAGTTCTTCAGGATCAGATTTTTTATTGCCTTTCTTTGAACATCAGAATATCAGAGCTTTGACTATCAGAAGCTTTAGATCAGAATATCAGAGCAGAGCTTCATATCAGAACATCAGAGCTTCATCAGATCTTTGCTTTGGATCAGAGTATCAGAGCTTTAGTCTTCAGTGAGTTAGGAAGCATTCTTGTACCTGTAGACTTAAGCAAAAACAGAAAACATTTTCAAGTATATCAGAGTTAGAATGTTTGAGATTTTCTGTCTTAGTAATCCGTTATTATTGAAAATATCATTCTTGTTCTCCCCCTTTTTGTCAGCAGTCAAAAAGTGTAAGTGATGTGCTAAAACATTTAGAACAGAAAACCTTGTCATATTAAAAGGTTCAGAATCAAACAAAGCAGTACAACAGACAATCAAGGAAAACATGAAAAAGACATGAATGAAAAAAAAAACTAAGGTTGGGGAGGAAGGCGTGTGAACAGGTTCTCCAGCATGGCTTTGATCTGATCAGCAGTCTCATTCTGCTTGTGCACCATGCTGACAACTGTGTCTATCTTGCTATCCTGCACATCCATCCTTTCTTTCATCTTCTGGTCATTTTCATCCATCCTTTGCTGTAGACGCATGTCATTCAGCTTCAGCTCTTCCAGAGTCTGCCTGTCCAAGGCAGCTTGAGAAACATCAGAAGCAGGGAGCTTCTGAGAGCTTTCTGCAACATCTTCTGCTTGACTTGCTTCAGCTTGAATAGTCTTGTCTTTTTCTGGTTGCACCTTTGAAGCTGGCTGTTTCTCATACCATGGCTCACTATCCAGAGGGAGCACGTCTTCTTTCAGTAGCTGACTTCCAACTTCCTTCAGCAGCTTGCTGAAGTTCTGTTGTGCCTGCTCATAGTTGATATCCTGCAACTTGAGGGCTTCAGCACATACCCAAATTCTGAATTGTGACCAGAGCTGGTCAGAGGCAGCTGGGTCAATCATTCCAGGACAGACTTGCTTCAGAGAAGCAATCCACTGCTGCAAACCTGTTTCAAAATTCATAATACCAGAGCCAACATCTGGCTGTTTTGGTTTTAGAATGGCTATTTTATTTTTCAGATCAGCAAGACAGTCAAGGATTGTTAAATCTATGAAGGTCCTGCTGGGGTTTTCGGTGGTTTGCTTGGGAACTGTTTGTTTTGGAGATGGAGTGGGAGAATCAGAAATAATGATTGGACTGTTTGGGGTTTTGGGAGTATTTGGTGGTGTAGATTCTGGCGAGGATGGCAGCTGGGCCATGGTGACTGTTGTTCCACATGGCAGCTGGATTGCCAGAGGTTGTGGTTCAGATGATTGAGGTGAATGAGGTTCAGAAGGTGGAGGAGTTTGAGTTTCAGAGTGATGAAACTCAGGTTGAGGTGATGGTGGATGAATTTCTGGTTGAGGAGAGGGAGAAGGAATTGCTGGTTGTGGAGAAGGAGAAGGAATTTCTGGTTGTTCAGGGATAAGAGGTTCTTCTGGAATGGGTGAGAGAGGTTGTTCTGGTTGTGGAGATTGGACAATTTGTGGTTCAGATGTTGGATTATTGGAGGGGTGATCAGAGGTGTGTTGATCAATGTCAGACAGCACTTTGTCAATTGCTGATGTTGTTGAGATTATTGGTTTGGGATGTTTGGTTCGGGGTCTTCTGAGTTGTAGTGCCTCAGAAGGGTCATCTTCTGGTTCAGTTTCATCTATTGTTGGGATGGGGATTGAGATTCTATGAGAGGTTTGAGATGGGATTGATGCTGGAATAGTAGAAGAATTTAAAACAGAAGCAGCAGATAAATTACCTCTTTTCTTGGGTGTCTGCTGGGATGATCCTTCTGAAGGTGCCTTCCTTTTCTTTGTCTTCTTCAGTGTAACTTCTGGTTGAGGTTGGTGCAGATCTTTGATATTCAGATTTGGATCTGTACCATCAGCTTTGCAAACGTCCAGATATCTGAGAACCACCACTGGTTTGGATTCTATCTCAGAAAATAGAGGAAAGTCACTCAGTGGGACTCTTCTGCTGGTGATATCAGCAATAGGAGTAGCGCTGGGTTCCTTTTTGATATTCTCTATCAACTTCATTTTCTTCAAGTTTTTCGCGTTCAGAGGCTTCCCAACCGTTGGTTCAATGGTGCCTAACTCTTGAGCTTCTATCAGGTGCTCTATCAGCCTATTCTCTGTCATAATATCTGATATCAACCTTCCAAAGGGTATCCAATCCCTCTTTGTTCTTTCTTCTTCCCTGGTTTCCTTCACGCTTGTTCTGAGGTGATTAAACAGAAGATGAGCCAAGTTGATTTTTACCTTCTGATTGATAAAATAGATCAGAAACTGCTGATCTACATTTATGTAATCAGGGGAACTGGTTGGCTTCCTATGATTAAAACACCCCAGAATTATCTTCGCCCAAACTCTGTGGTGATCCTTCAGATCTCTGATCTTGCTGCTGGGCACCCCATGGGTGAAAATCCTTTTTGCTATGACGCCCACGTCAGCACATCTCTCAGCCATATCAATACAGCGGACGCCACCACCACTGTAACCAATTAACCTTGCTATGTGATTATGATCGGTGGATCTGGAACTGACTGTTTTGAAATGCTGGTTCGCGAAATGTCGCGGTAAGCAAGAGTCGCCACCGTCTTTTATTTTCTCCAACATGGACAGGACAAAAGCACAACAAAATTCCTTATGAGATAGTTTCTTGGTTCGGGAGGTAGATTTATAGAAAGGGAAGGTGTTAGCACCCTTTCTATCCATGGTTATCCATGGGCTCTTAGATACTTGCTCATTGTGTTTTCAAAAGTGTTTGCTTTTCAATTGTGAGTGGGTTTGAAAAAGTTTCGTTTAAAGATTTCAGATCGACTCTTGTATCAGTCCTCAAGAGTGTTTGAAAAATTGTTTTGAAAGCTTTTTTGAAAAGTGTCGGTGTGAAAAGAGTTTTTTTGTTTGTTTTTTTTAATAGAGCAAGTATCTATGAGTCGTCCACCTACCCTAAGGAATTAGGCTGTGTAAATGTCCTTAAGGTAGTGCCATCCCACCATTGAGAGGTAGGTAGCACCACCGTTGGAGGTGTTCGGGTCAATTCGAGTTAAGGGACAGTGTGGTCACCGGAGCAATAGTAGGACACCTTAGAAGCTACCCTTATGCCATTGATCTTTTTATTCCGAGGCAACCGTTTCGAGACAACTTGTTTCGAGGCAACCATTTCGAGGCAACTTGTTTCGAGGCAACTAGATCAATGGACATAAGGACTCACTAAGACGTCCTATACTCGACGACCACGTTTCGAAGGGCAAGGCAACAATGAGGCGTACCCTAAGAGTGGTGTGTGAATTTGTGTATTGTTTTCAGTTATGTTTTATCTTGTCATGCATTTGGTGATCTACGCGTTGTTTTTATTTTGGCATTCATTCTTTCATGCAAAGTTTAGCAGTTTTAAGAGTGCGGAAATTTAAATGCGGAAAGTAAAATCCTACACTATTACAAGGCGCGGGTCTATACATCGCCAAATTAACAAAGACCCGTTTGGTAAAAAATGCGGAAAGTAAATAAATTCCTAATTACTATTACACGGCTTGAGCAGTTACATAATATTCACAAAGAAAAAATAAGAATAAATGCGCGAATGAATTAAAGTTGCACGTTCGAGGGCGTTGGACCCTTTTGAAATTAAATTGAATTAAAAGTTGATTAATTATTTTATTAAAAAAAGAAAAAAAAAATGTTTTTTTAGGTTTTTTGTATTTATGAAATAAATAAATTAAAATTGAAGAGAAACCCTAATTCTAAGTTGTTTTTAATTATTAATGAAAAAATATTAAAGTTTAACCTAATTTACTAAATATTTAATGTACATGTTTATTTACAAAAAATAAATGATAATTAATAACAATAATAATGAGAGAAGGTTATTTATAAAAAGAAAAGGTGAAAAAAAAATATCAAAATCCTAATTCTATCTATTTTAGTTTATTAAGAAAAAATGTTGAAATTGAAACCTAAATTAACTAAATTAATTATTAAAGTTTATTTACAAAAATAATGGTGAAATTAATATTAATAACAATAAACATTTTTTTTGATTTTTCTGTATTTTATTTTTATTATGAAAATTATTTGATGGAATTAAAAGAAATAATTAAAACATTAAAAGAATTAAAAGAAAATCAAATAGAAATCAAAAACAATGCAAACCATGGGGGGTATTCAGACCCAAAGGGAGGTTTTTTGGAAGCAATTTGGCCCATTAGACAAAAAGCCTTGTTTGACTTTCTGGCATCACGTGCGTGTTCATTGACTCCTGAGTACCGTGGTCTGCATTCTTTGGCCATTGGCCATTTGTGTTCTGGCTGTTGGCCATTTGTGTTCTGGCCGTTGGCCATTTGTGTTCTGGCCTCAACGTTCCTTAATCTTCTCAGGATGTCTGTCTCGCCATGTATTGGTGTCATGCATAAGTTGTTCTTTTTGGCCATTTGGCTTTTGGCTTTTGGCCATTTGTGTTTTGGTCTCAACGTTCCTTAATGAACCTGCATGAGATCCTGTCTAAAATCTGCAGTGTTGAATCTCATGAACACATTAAATAAAATCATAAAATGCAAATAAAGCCAATATATGAAGAAATTTAATGTTTAGGCACAATATGGCATGTATGAATGATTATACCCTTTTGATCATGGAGATCAAATCAATCTTACCCTTACTGGAAAAATAGTGACATGAATGCTTTTATGCCATTTGGATCATGGAGATCAAGCCAGCCTTACCCTTACTGAAGAAGTAGTGAGATGTTGGTTTGTAACTGAGATGGCTTGCTTGTAGTGAGAGAGGGATTTGTAATAAGGATTTCAAGATTTTAGGGTTCTTGAAAGAATTTGATATTCTAACAGTTTTGTGGCAAAGTTTTTTCCTCCTTTTTTCTCTTCTCTGATTTGTGTGAAAAGAAGGTGATTATATAATGGAAATTAGGGTAAAGAAAATGGGCTTTGAATGTGCAATTGGGCCTCCAATGTTCACTTGAGTTCGTCACTTTCCAGGCTAAATCGCAGGGACTTAAGTGCAATTTTTGAAGTTGAAATGTGAAGACAAAATGTATCCAACATCGATAACTAACTCCTGTCCGAAAATCGGCTCAATCGGATAAACGGTGAATTAGTTATGAATTTTTGAAGTTTCAGCTCAGACAAACTTATTTTGGGCTCCAGTGTCGACTCTGACACGTTCTTCAATAAAAAACTGGTATTTACGGAGCATAATCCGGTCTCGACTTTTGAAGAAAAGTTGTAGATCTATGAGTCAGTGACCTTGTGTAAAAATATGAGCCCAATCCGATAAAAATTGACCGAGTTATGAATTTTCGAAGTTTCGACCCAGATGAAATAATATTCAGCATTCATTATTTTCAGCGTGTTATGCACTCTGAGCAAACAACGAAGGCCTTTTGAATACCGTTTGAACTCAATACCTTCTGTGAAAATGTAGTCACCTCAATTTGTGAAATTTTGGCGCCGGCACCAGCTCGATACGATGAAAATCGACCAAGTTATGATTTTCTAAACATGACGCAAATAAACTTCTGTCACAAATTTTCTGTGCAAAAATACTTGATAAATCCACATTTTTGAAGACCTTCTGATCGAAATTGGCTTCCAGCCGTGAGAGATGAAAACGTAGATAATGTCAAGACGGAATTTTGGCCACCGGAATAGGTTCAATACGAGCCACGATCTTCAAGTTATGAATTTTTTAGCGCGTAAAAACTGCACTTTCAGCACACTTTTTCACCATATTTCTTCGAGAAAACTCACACATTCGGATACCTTCTTTAAAGAATTGACTCTTGAGCCGAACCTGAATTTGAGAATACGTTATCAGAGATATCTTGGCGAAAGAATACCTGAATATGACGCGCCGGGTTGGACTTGTGAATTTTTCTTGAAATGTTTTGAGAAATATGGGAGGGCAAATTTTGGGGTACAACAGTTGCCCCTGTTCAATCTTCTTAAACCTGAGGATGTAGATTGGCTTGCGTGCCTTTCGTGATCTGAAGGTGGAAGATGATTGAACACTAAAGTGCCCAGAAATTTGCACTCGCATGGTGTAGTATCAGCAATGTGATATAGGGGGAATGGGATTATAGATGCCATTTGGAAGTGATGGATGGGGGGATGGGCTTATAGATGCCATCTGGAGCTGTGACGGAGCTTTGTCGAGAATGGGCTTATGGATGCCATTTAGAGACTGTTGGTATACGGATGGGTTTATAGATGCCATCGAGAGTTTGTCGATCGCGTAAGAGATTCCTTAGCGAGAACTTGCGTACCTGAGAAAGAAAGATAATTACCTGGCCTGTTACAGGGGTTGATCTTCAAACTCTTCGTGTAGATGTGCCCTAGTTAGATACAGGTATCGAATCTTTAAACTCTTCAGACGTGCCCTGGCAAGATACAGGAATCGAGTCCGGAGAATAGTCGTCAACAGATACACCCTGGCAAGATACAGGAATCGGATCTTCAAACTCTTCAGACGTGCCCTAGCAGGATACAAGAATCGAGTCTGGAATTAGTCGTCAACAGATACACCCTGGCGAGATACAGGAATCGGATCTTCGAACTCTTCAGACGTGCCCTGGCAAGATACAGGAATCGAGTCTGGAATTAGTCGTCAACAGATACACCCTGGCAAGATACAGGAATCAGATCTTCAAACTCTTCAGACGTGCCCTCAACGGGACGATGAGAGAACCTTGAACGATTTCTACCTCAACGGGACGATGAGAGAACCTTGGACGATTACTACCTCAACGGGACGATGAAAGAACCTTGGGAGATTACTACCTCAACGGGACGATGAGAGAACCTTTGGGCGATTTCTACCTCAACGGGACGATGAGAGAACCTTGGGCGATTACTACCTCAACGGGACGATGAGAGAACCTTGGGCGATTACTACCTCAACGGGACGATGAGAGAACCTTGGGAGATTTCTACCTCAACGGGACGATGAGAGAACCTTTAGGCGATTTCTACCTCAACGGGACGATGAGAGAACCTTGGGCGATTACTACCTCAACGGGACGATGAGAGAACCTTGGGCGATTTCTACCTCAACGGGACGATGAGAGAACCTTGGGCGATTACTACCTCAACGGGACGATGAGAGAACCTTGGGTGATTACTACCTCAACGGGACGATGAGAGAACCTTGGACGATTACTACCTCAGCAGGATGATGAGAGAATCTTAGGCGACTACAACCTCAGCAGGATGATGAGAGAATCTTTAGGCGACTACAACCTCAGCAGGATGATGAGAGAATCTTAGGCGACTACAACCTCAGCAGAATGATGAGAGAATCTTTAGGCGACTACAACCTCAGCAGGATGATGAGAGAATCTTAGGCGACTTCAACCTCAGCAGAATGATGAAGGAATCTTGGACGTCATCTACCTCAAACGGTAAAGACTTTTATCTGTTGATCGTTCTCTCCTGAAAAAGTAACGAGTTAGTTGTATGCAATGTCATAATGTATGAATTGCCTGATTTTAAGATGTTCTCAAAAAAAATAGATGAGATTGGGGTGATATGATGCGTGTATGCATGTATCATAATGTATGACAATGTGATGTTTATGCATGTATTTTCGTCTAGGAAAACAAATCCTTGACGGGTGCCGGGAAGTTAACTCCTGGGCTGATGTTGAAGAGAGAGTTCTTCGTTTTCGCTGGGGATGGTAGTTGCAAGAATACCGGTAGGAGAAGATGACTCCGTTGGGGAATAAACTTGGCGAAGAGGTTACTCTGCGGGGAGTTACTCTGTGGGAAGAGATGTACTTTGCTGAGGTTTGATGATAACTCCGCTGGGGATACCATTGTTGATCTTTGTTGGAAGATTGGATGAACTCCGCTGGGGATAGGAAGACTTCGTCGGGGACGATCTTTCCGTGGCAATTGGCTGAGGATAACCCAGTTATATCCTGGTGGGGAAATAACTTTTGAATAAAGCCGGGGGAGAGCGTTCGTACTCTGCAGGTGATAAGCTTCCAGAATCTACTGGGGATAAGCTTCCTACTGGGGAGATTGATTCAACTTTCCTGGGGAGGCTTTTGAGACTGTATTAGGAAAGTGGCTCCACTGGATGTGCGGTATTCCGTCGGGGAACAATCTTAGATCAAGATTGTTGGGGATGCTTGTTAGGAATGTTTGTACACTCCGCTGGGGAATGTTGAGATCTTCGGGGAATAATCCAACTTCCTTAAGGCTGACAGTAAGCTAACTCTGCTTGGGGAGAGTGTTGCCGACTTGCTGGAGGTATGGGCCTTCTCAGGGCTGATTGGAGACCCACTCTGCTTGGGGAGAATTGTTGGATCTTGTCTCACTCTCTGGGGAATTAAGGTATCTTGGTTACGTTCTTCAACTGACCTTACCTTGGTGCCTGGAGGACAGAGCAACTTGATCGTTCAGACCATTCTTATTGCCCCAGTTTCTGCGGGAGAGGAAGGTATCTGTGGAGGTGCTTGATGACTGCCGGTTTGACAAATCTTCTTCTGGTAGGCAAGTGACGAGATGCCGGGACATAGTCGTACGCTGTGATCCCTAATTTTTGCCTGGACCGCCTGTTATACCCCAAAATTTGCCCTCCCATATTCCTCAAGAAATTGCCAAGTCAAGTCACAAAATTCCCCAAGGGTTGTGCAGGTCAACTGTCTCCTATACAGTCAAAATTAGGGTTTTGAGTCTGATCAAGAAAAGGAAGTTTTCAAAGGCTCAATCAAGTCTCATATGCTTACAAACATGGTCAAGCATCCTCATATCAAGTTTCAAGGCATTCAGCTCAAGATTGCACAGTCAAAACCCTAAATTGCACTACAGTCAACTGTAGGGGCAAAATGGTCATTTGACAGTCAAAAGTTCAAATTTTTGGTCAACATATCATTTTGAAGCCACAAACATCATTTGATCAATGCTTGATCATGATTCTCAAAATTTGGCTCAGAAATCATCAAAGATGCAAAAGTTGCTATATTTGGACAGTTGAAAAAGTCAACTGAAATTGACCAGGGCATAACTTTCACATGGATTATCAGAAAAATTCCATCCAAAGCTCATTTTGAAGAGAAAGACATTTCCTACAACTCATCTTCATACTTCAAGTCCAAGAAATGCTCTCACAAAAAGTTATCAATTTCAACATTACAGGTCATTTTCAAAAGTCAACAAAAAGGGACTTTAAGTCAAAGGCCATAACTTGAGATTGGTAAATCAAAATGACATGGGACCAAAGGCATTGGTTAAAGGACTCAAAGACCTTTCCAAAATGTCCAAGAACATGTGAAAAGCTTAAAAATTGAGCAAGTTATGCCTTGTAGAAGTTGGGAAATTTTTGTGAAATGGCAAAAGTCAACTATCCTTGAAAATCCAATTTTTGACAAAAGGGCCCCATTTTTTCCACTTGGTTCATCCTTGTCATGCCACACACGTGTCCCATAATTAATTTCAAGACCAAATATTGATTTTTTTATTTTATTTAATTTTTGATAATTTAATTCATTTTAAATCTTTGAAAATTCAAATAAAATTCAAAAACCAATGGAATAGTGTCATGTGAACTTGGACAATTTCTATGTATCATGGGCCAACTCAAAAACTCAGGCTAGGGTTAAGTTTCACACTAGGTCTAGGTCTTGGCTAAAAAGAAGGAAAAATGGTCAATGGTAAAAACCCTAAGACTTGTTCATTCATGAGCTTGAATCTAGGTCAAATAACTAGCCAATTCCATTCCATGATCATCACTAAGTCAAACCCTAAGCCTAACACCTCATAAGCTGCGCCCAAACAAGCTTTTGAACATTGAAATTTTGGCATAAAACACAATTCTGAAATCACTATTGGAGGATTTTTGAAGCCTTAATTCTTTTTCTATTAGCATCCTGAAGCATTTCTGAACGCATCTCAATCACTAACATCAACAGAAACACCCTGAAACGGTAGCTACAAGTCAAACTGTGAAGCAAAAAAATTCAAATCGCATATCATCATTTACGCATCTTTGTGCAATTTTATTCATGAATTCTTATTCAATGTGAAGTTTGCAAGCTGACCATAACTTTTAATTGAATTTTCGTGCACTTTTGGCCAAGATACCATGTTTGTTATTTAGGGTTTTCAGAAGGAAAAATTAGGGCTTTCACCATAAAGCAAAATTGGCCTTTGAGACTACCATGGTTGAACTCAACGCCTGGAGACGAAGAAGAAGCATATCTCGCGATGAATTTATATATGCTATAGCGCTAGTCGCTATTTTTCCATAGCTTGCCTAACACCACGGTTGCAAAACCGTTGCTTATTTGCTTTGTTTTACAGGGACGAAGAAGAAGGACTCGTGGCATGCAGGGATTGGGAGATTTGAATTTCGCGCGCGCCCCAAGTGTTGTGCCACTTTTCCTTTATATTATTTATTTGACGTTATATATTAAATGAAACACAAATGGCTCAGTGGCCAGGGATACACGCATGTGGCCTTCAAGACCTGGGTTCAAGTCCCAGGTCTGGCAAAAATTCAATATTATTTTGCAACGCATATTCTCATGCAGGCATAAGACAAGGATGCACCATACGTCTTCAAGTTGGACCATACACGCGTCCACAATGATCAGATCAATGGCCAAGGTTCAAGGTGCAGCATACATCAGGTCAACGCGTTGGCATATGATCCAGAAAGTCAATAAGATTCAAAATCAAATGGGCCTGATTTGCTAGGCCTATACCTCCTGGATTGGGGACTACCCCCCCCTGGTTTGCATTTTTTCTATTTTTCTCAAATTATTTTATTTTGTTATTTCATTTATTTTCTTTGTTTTAATATAATTAATTTATTTTCACAAAAATATAAAAACATTAAAAATACAGAAAAGACAAAAAATATAATTTGATTTTGATTACTTTCATAAATAAATTAGAATGTAAATTATTTAGTTTAATTAAGTTTTAATTTTAATTCCTTTTTAATAAAAATCCAAAAAAATGTAGAATTAGGTTAATTGATAATTTTAATATCTTTTTAATTTTTTTTTTTCTCTCACAATATTATTTATTTATTACTTATTTTCATAAATTCAAAAATTGTACATAAACAAATTAGGGTTTAATGTAGATTATATTTTAATTCTTTCATAATAAATAAAAATATTAGAATTAGGGTGGCCTTTTAATTTAATTTCAATTAACTCTTTTTTCTCATTAAATCTAAAAAACACAAAAATACCATTTTTCATTTAATTTTAATTTTAGATAACTTAATTATTTTAATTCCTTTAAAGGGTTCAACGCCCTCGCATTTGATTATTTTCGCGCGTTTCATTTATTTCTTTTGTGAATATAATGTACTTGTACCAAAGCCATGTAATAGCTATTAGACATTTCTTTTCTGCAATTTATTTTAAATCGGGTCTGGATTAATTTGGCGTTGTAGACCCGCGCCCTTTGTAATAGCGTAGGACTTTTATCTTTTCCGCACTTTAAATTCCCGCACTTTTAACTGTTAAACAATAACATGAAAGAATGAATGCCCAAAAATAAAATCGAATCGTTAGATCACCAATGCATGACAAGACAAACAATAAGCTGAAAATGACACACAATTCACACACCACCCCTAGGGTACGCTTCACTGTTGCCTTGCCCCTCGAAAGGTGATCGTCGAGTAGAGGATGTTTTAGTAAGTCCTCATGATCCAGGAACCTGGCATGAGGGTAGCTTCTAAGGTGTCTTCCTATTGCTCTGGTGATCACCATGTCCCTATAACCTCGAATTGACCCGAACACCTCCAACGGTGGTGCTACCTACCTCTCAATGGTGGGATGGCATTACCTTAAAGGACATTTACACAGACGAATTCCTTAGGGTAGGTAGGTTCTCATGGATACTTGCTCTCTTCAAAACAAAAATTCAAAGACTTTTCACACCAACACTTTTTCAAAAGCTTTCAAAGCAAATTTTTCAAACACTCTGACGTACGAGTCGAACTGAAATTTTTCAAAGAAACTTTGTTAACCCACAATTGAAAAGCAAGCAAACATTTTGAAAACACATTGAGCAAGTATCTAAGAGCCCATGGATAACCATGGATAGAAAGGGTGCTAACACCTTCCCTTTCTATAACCTACCTCCCGAACCGAGAGCGATCTCTTTAAGGAATTTTTCTGTGCTTTTGTCCTTTCCATTTGGAGAAAATAAAAGACGGTGGCGACTCTTGCTTCCGCGACATTTTCGCGAACCAGCTTTAAAACAGTCAGTTCCAGATCCACCGATCACAGAACTGGCGACTCTGCTGGGGAATTTACTTAAAGTGGGGTGTACCTTAGGATTAAGATCACTGTGTTTTCAATTGCTTTCTTTGCTTGCTTTAAATTGTGGGACTGTCTTGGGAGTTCTATAGGTCCTAATCCGGATCTGGGGGATACCTTCTTAGAAAGTAGCAACAAGGCTGTGAGGGAACTGTGCGGGGTATACCGACATGGTTGAAACAGTCTGCTACGTTGATGTGGCACTTTGGTGTGTACCGGTAACCCTTGAGTTCAGTCAAGGAGAGTACGGGGCCTCCATGTGGTGTCATGAAGCATCAACAGACCTTAGGAACCTTAATTGAACTATCTTGGCCTCTTTAGGGTAGTGAGATAACTGACTTTGGTGCAGTCCGAGGTTGGTTGATACTCGATACTACACTCAATTGAGGGTTGCTTTCCTGGAATATTTCGGTCGCCAGTTCAGTGGCTAAATCGAAACGATGAACAATGAAAGCAATCCCGTGATATTGGGAACCTTAGAACCCGGTTACTTTGATAGGACAGGTTGAACCCACCAACTTCAAGAGGGTACTACCCAGACTCCATGCTGGCCTAAACTTTAAGGGCTTCTCTTGTGTGACTTGTGTGCCTTCCTACTTGAACTACTTGCATGCTTATTACCTGACATTTGTCTCTTGCAGGTTGTGTTTGTAGTCCTTAATTAGGAATCATAACAGGGTATCCTAAGTTTCTTGCAGGTTTTTGCAGTCCTTAATTTGGACTCATAACAGGGTTACTCACATTACCCCATGCATATCATGACATCATACCATTGCATACATCCTAACCCATTTCAAGGATCTCAAGGGCTTGTGATGCAGGTCATATAAATCAAACATCTAGCAAGGGGCAAAGAGGATTTATTTTCCTCTAGCCAATGTTGTCAGAGGCTATGACCCACTTGATATGGTGAGCTCTGACTCTTGAAGAAGGTTCCCTAACCAAGGTTGTTTGGAAATCAAAACCAGACATGATGACTAAAGTCAGGGGCTATGACCCACTTGATATGGTGAGCCTTTGACTCTTGAAGAAGAGTTCTCAATAACATGGGTGTCCTTCAATCAAGCTCTAAATTCCAATGCTAACAAATTTTCTTGTTTACCCCGCGAGATCCTTGAAAACATTGCATGCATATCATACTCATCCTTACATAACAGGCATCTTTGTTGCAGGTCACTTACCTTTCCCGCTGTTTATTTCAGCAATGGTTTCGCAACAAGACAACCAGGACCTTCTTGCTCAAGGGACTCGGTTCGAGGAAATCCTCCTGAATCTATCCAAGGGGCAGGAGGAGCTAAGGACACTTCTCATGGAGACTTTTGCCAAGAACAGTACTGAGGACGAACGGCTGGAACGCCTGCAAGCTGAGATAGATGCAATGAAAGCCCAGATGCTGGGGCAGATGACTGCCATTCAGGGTTTAACTCAAAGACAAGATGAGCTCGGGGTTCTCGTCAACAAACTGCTTCAGGGTAACCAACTGGGGCAAACATCTAAGGGTAAAAAGCCAATCATCGTTCAACCACCTTTGAGACAAAGAGGCAAGGAGAAAGCTCCTCATATGGCTCCAGTATCACCAATTCAGCAGCAACTTCACCAACTTCAGACAGACAAGCCCAGGAGGCAGTTCACCCCGCTCAATATGTCGCTGTTTCAAGCTTTACAACGCCTGTTGAGATTGAACCTGATCACATTAAGGGCTCATCCCCAGAACCTCAACACAGCACATCCTGCTTATGATCCCAATAAAAGGTGTGCCTACCACTCTGCCTGTCCAGGACATGATGCAAACGAGTGTTGGGCTTTGAAAAACAAGATCCAGGACCTGATTGATGAAGGAGCATTGGAATTCACACAAGATGGTCAGGCTGAATTTTTCTGCCATCCCTCCAAGGCTCACCATTTGAAGTGACAAGCCCTGAGACTAGAAATTTCTGTTCATTCGAATGTTCAAGTTGCAATTTTCTTTTGTTCAAACATTTACTCATGATTAAAACATTGTTATTCCATTAATGCATCACTTATGTCTATTTTTGAATCAATATATTCGCATTCACTATATGCAAACTATTTTCATATTTTTCTCTGATGTCAACCCTGGATCTAAACTCTAAGCCTCTTGAGGGAGGATGACGAAAATGATACCATAATCTACAGTATGCTTTTGAACAGACCCCGCTAATGAGGTACAGGCATTGTTTCAATCCCTAAACACTGGAGTTATAAGGATGATAATCCTTCGTCAACCCCTCTGAGCCAAAGAAGTAGGAGTTTGTATTTTCGAAAATCAAAACCCTTAATCATAACCTGGGGCAGGGTAGTTCTCTCAGTTGATCCAAGTGCATGACGAATAGCACCGAAGAGATCTTTACAAAACGAACAAAAACAGTGATGGTTTAGAACAATCATAAGGACAGGCAGTCATTATCAAAAAAAAATTCATGAATGAAAAAGCCCAAAAAGTCAAAACCAATAAAGAAGACTTACCAAACTGGGGCATCCCGCTGACTGTAATCCCAAAAAGGAAACAGTTCAGGCAAAAAAAAAGAAAGGGATAACTAAATAAAAAAAAAAGAGGTCTCACAAACCCTCAGCAAAAAAGGGGATAATTGCCTATTCAAATAAACGTTCAATATCCGAATCATCACCGGAAAATCAGAGCAAAGACTCGAACAAAGTCTAACGCATGATCAACTGAGTTTAGATTTGGAAAACATCCCGAAGAGCGGGTGGGTACAAATAATTTGAGCCTTTATCCTTTGTTTCTTAAACCGTGAACCAGGCCACGATATAACCCTTAAAAGTCCTAGCTGAAGCATGGGTTAGTTCGAAAGCATACTGTTACGAAGGTATCCTGACTCCTGAAGGTTTGCTGTAAAATATTGAGTTGACATCGCACTGTATTACAAAAAATGCATTTTCAAAATTCAAGACAGACATAGACTTTTGCATTCTTAAAATAACCTTGTTTGCATATGACTACTTGTTTGAACAAGCAGGGAAATTCGCACGATGAACACCTTGTGAACAGAAGAACCTCCAATCAAGGGGCACATTGCTCATTATCTGGGGCATGGCAAAATACTTCCAACAGGGGCAAATCCCTACATTCTGAGAGCGTGGACATAGTCGAAAAAAAATACTGCGCATAATCAAAGACCCGCTAGGTTGACATACCTAGGCAAAAATAAGGGCTTCCCGGCGAACCAAAAGGGTTCGGGCAAAATAAGGGATGAAAACAAAAACATGTACACCCGGCAAGTCGAAAACCTGAAAAGGCGGCTTGGGCAAAAAGGGATATCCCGGTGGACTGAAAACCCGAAAGGGCAGTCCAGGCAAAAGTTAGGGATCAAAGCATACGACTATGTTCCGGTATCTCATCATTTGTCTACCCGAAGATTTGTCAATCACCCATACAGGTATCCTCTTCACTCATCTCCGAAGCAGGGGCAATAATGAGTTATCCAGGCGATCCATTTGCTCTACCAGCCAAAGTACAAAGTAAAGATCAACATAAGGATGATTACCATCTACCTTTACAAATTCCAGGTCATGGACAATCATCCACTTAATCAAAATCAAGTGACCTAACCCCGGCTCATCAAGAAGTTTTTACACAAACTTATCCCGAAGTGACCTAACCCCGGTTCATCAAGAAGTTTTACACAAACTTATCCTGCCGTAACCTAACCCCGGTTCCTCCAAGAGTCTCACATGGACTTATCTCAAGATGACCTAACCCCGGCTCATCAAGAAGTTTTTACACAAACTTATCCCGAAGTGACCTAACCCCGGTTCATCAAGAAGTTTTACACAAACTTATCCTGCCGTAACCTAACCCTGGTTCCTCCAAGAGTCTCACATGGACCTATCTCAAGATGACCTTACCTCGGTTCGTCAAGAAGTTTTACACGAACTTATCCTGCGGCAACCTAACCCTGGTTCCTCCAGAAGTTTTTACACAAACTTATCCCGAAGAAACCTTACCCCGGTTCATCAAGAAGTTTTACACGAACTCATCATCAAAGTAACCCTACCCAGGTTCCTTCTCCATTTCAGATGCAGTTTTACACAAACTCATCAGCATGCAACCCTACATAGGTTCCCCCTTTCAACTTATAAAATTACATTCCAAAACTCCCCAGAAGAGTCCAATCCAGTTTCCCCAAGAAAATTGGAATTCATCTCTCCAAGCAGTAAGCTTATCCCCAGTAGATTCTGGAAGCTTATCCCCTCGCAGAGCACGAACGCGTCGTCCGGCTTTATTCAAAGAGTTATTTCCTTAACAGGATATAACTGGGTTATCCTCAGCCAAAAGCCACGGAAAGGCCGTCGTCAACGTAGTTCTTTCATATCCCCAGCGAAGTCAATTCACACTTCCAATACAACAACGGTATCCCCAACAGAGTTACTATCAACACTCAGCAAAGCATCTCTATCCTCACAGAGTATTGCTTCCCAGCATGATCGCTAGAGTATCTTTTCTCCCCGCAGAATCTTCCATTCGCCAAGTTTATTCCGCAACGGAGTCATCTTCTCCTACCGGTATTCTTGCAACTATCATCCCCAGCGGAAGTACAAGTTTATTCCTCAATATCAACCCAGGATACGACTTCCCGGCACCCGTCAAGGATTTACTTTCCTAGACAAAAACATACATAAAACATCACATACATCATTATAGCATGCATAACGCACTGCATCATACAAATCTCATTTATGTTGAGAACATCATTGCTTGATCCATATCATGCATTGCATATGACTGACTTTTATCTTTCAGGAAAGATCCAGTTAAGTTCTCAAGCTACATCTCAAGACCTAGACCGGTTCGGTTAAATCGTCTCAAGATTTTCCCGATGCTTATCCAGTCAAAGGCCTTCTCTGGTTCAGTCAGATCGACCCTAAGATCTCCCTGATGCTTATCCAGTTGAAGACATTTCAAGACCTAGACCGGTTCGGTTAAATCATCCCAAGATTTTCCCGATGCTTATCCAGTCAAAGGCCTTCTCTGGTTCAGTCAGATCGACCCTAAGATCTCCCTGATGCTTATCCAGTTGAAGACATTTCAAGACCTAGACCGGTTCGGTTAAATCATCCCAAGATTTTCCCGATGCTTATCCAGTCAAAGGCCTTCTCTGGTTCAGTTAAATCGTCCCAAGATTTTCCTGATGCTTATCCAGTTGAAGACATTTCAAGACCTAGACCGGTTCAGTTAAATCGTCCCAAGATTTTCCTGATGCTTACCCAGTCAAAGGCCTTCTCTGGTTCAGTTAAATCGTCCCAAGATTTTCCTGATGCTTATCCAGTTGAAGACATTTCAAGACCTAGACCGGTTCAGTTAAATCGACCTTAAGATTTTCCTGATTCTTACCCAGTCAAAGGCCTCTCTGGTTCAGTCAGATCGACCCTAAGATCTCCCTGATTCTTATCCCAGTAGAAGACACCCCAGATTTTTCTCAACGAGCGTTGTTGAAGTTAAAGTCGCCCAAGGCTCTCTTACCATTCATGCTAAGGAAGTAGTCATACCTGGTTCTTTCATCATCGTTTGAAGCTCCAGACTCAGCTCCTGTAACCAGTCAGGACACATCTATACCAGGCATCCAAACATCAGTCCCTGCAACGTGTCAGGTACTCATTTTTCTTTTGCAGGTATGCAGGTTCTCGCCAAGGAATCTCTTACGCAATCAAACATCCGGATGGCATCTATAAGCCCATTCCACCATCATTGCTAACATGTGAGCGCAAATTTCCGGGCACTCTAGTGTCCAATCATCTTTTACCCTCGGATTACGAAAGGCACGTCAGCCAATCTGCATCCTCAGGTCTAAGAAGATTGAACAGGGGCAACTGTTATACCCCAAAATTTGCCCTCCCATATTCCTCAAGAAATTGCCAAGTCAAGTCACAAAATTCCCCAAGGGTTGTGCAGGTCAACTGTCTCCTATACAGTCAAAATTAGGGTTTTGAGTCTGATCAAGAAAAGGAAGTTTTCAAAGGCTCAATCAAGTCTCATATGCTTACAAACATGGTCAAGCATCCTCATATCAAGTTTCAAGGCATTCAGCTCAAGATTGCACAGTCAAAACCCTAAATTGCACTACAGTCAACTGTAGGGGCAAAATGGTCATTTGACAGTCAAAAGTTCAAATTTTTGGTCAACATATCATTTTGAAGCCACAAACATCATTTGATCAATGCTTGATCATGATTCTCAAAATTTGGCTCAGAAATCATCAAAGATGCAAAAGTTGCTATATTTGGACAGTTGAAAAAGTCAACTGAAATTGACCAGGGCATAACTTTCACATGGATTATCAGAAAAATTCCATCCAAAGCTCATTTTGAAGAGAAAGACATTTCCTACAACTCATCTTCATACTTCAAGTCCAAGAAATGCTCTCACAAAAAGTTATCAATTTCAACATTACAGGTCATTTTCAAAAGTCAACAAAAAGGGACTTTAAGTCAAAGGCCATAACTTGAGATTGGTAAATCAAAATGACATGGGACCAAAGGCATTGGTTAAAGGACTCAAAGACCTTTCCAAAATGTCCAAGAACATGTGAAAAGCTTAAAAATTGAGCAAGTTATGCCTTGTAGAAGTTGGGAAATTTTTGTGAAATGGCAAAAGTCAACTATCCTTGAAAATCCAATTTTTGACAAAAGGGCCCCATTTTTTCCACTTGGTTCATCCTTGTCATGCCACACACGTGTCCCATAATTAATTTCAAGACCAAATATTGATTTTTTTATTTTATTTAATTTTTGATAATTTAATTCATTTTAAATCTTTGAAAATTCAAATAAAATTCAAAAACCAATGGAATAGTGTCATGTGAACTTGGACAATTTCTATGTATCATGGGCCAACTCAAAAACTCAGGCTAGGGTTAAGTTTCACACTAGGTCTAGGTCTTGGCTAAAAAGAAGGAAAAATGGTCAATGGTAAAAACCCTAAGACTTGTTCATTCATGAGCTTGAATCTAGGTCAAATAACTAGCCAATTCCATTCCATGATCATCACTAAGTCAAACCCTAAGCCTAACACCTCATAAGCTGCGCCCAAACAAGCTTTTGAACATTGAAATTTTGGCATAAAACACAATTCTGAAATCACTATTGGAGGATTTTTGAAGCCTTAATTCTTTTTCTATTAGCATCCTGAAGCATTTCTGAACGCATCTCAATCACTAACATCAACAGAAACACCCTGAAACGGTAGCTACAAGTCAAACTGTGAAGCAAAAAAATTCAAATCGCATATCATCATTTACGCATCTTTGTGCAATTTTATTCATGAATTCTTATTCAATGTGAAGTTTGCAAGCTGACCATAACTTTTAATTGAATTTTCGTGCACTTTTGGCCAAGATACCATGTTTGTTATTTAGGGTTTTCAGAAGGAAAAATTAGGGCTTTCACCATAAAGCAAAATTGGCCTTTGAGACTACCATGGTTGAACTCAACGCCTGGAGACGAAGAAGAAGCATATCTCGCGATGAATTTATATATGCTATAGCGCTAGTCGCTATTTTTCCATAGCTTGCCTAACACCACGGTTGCAAAACCGTTGCTTATTTGCTTTGTTTTACAGGGACGAAGAAGAAGGACTCGTGGCATGCAGGGATTGGGAGATTTGAATTTCGCGCGCGCCCCAAGTGTTGTGCCACTTTTCCTTTATATTATTTATTTGACGTTATATATTAAATGAAACACAAATGGCTCAGTGGCCAGGGATACACGCATGTGGCCTTCAAGACCTGGGTTCAAGTCCCAGGTCTGGCAAAAATTCAATATTATTTTGCAACGCATATTCTCATGCAGGCATAAGACAAGGATGCACCATACGTCTTCAAGTTGGACCATACACGCGTCCACAATGATCAGATCAATGGCCAAGGTTCAAGGTGCAGCATACATCAGGTCAACGCGTTGGCATATGATCCAGAAAGTCAATAAGATTCAAAATCAAATGGGCCTGATTTGCTAGGCCTATACCTCCTGGATTGGGGACTACCCCCCCTGGTTTGCATTTTTTCTATTTTTCTCAAATTATTTTATTTTGTTATTTCATTTATTTTCTTTGTTTTAATATAATTAATTTATTTTCACAAAAATATAAAAACATTAAAAATACAGAAAAGACAAAAAATATAATTTGATTTTGATTACTTTCATAAATAAATTAGAATGTAAATTATTTAGTTTAATTAAGTTTTAATTTTAATTCCTTTTTAATAAAAATCCAAAAAAATGTAGAATTAGGTTAATTGATAATTTTAATATCTTTTTAATTTTTTTTTTTTTTCTCTCACAATATTATTTATTTATTACTTATTTTCATAAATTCAAAAATTGTACATAAACAAATTAGGGTTTAATGTAGATTATATTTTAATTCTTTCATAATAAATAAAAATATTAGAATTAGGGTGGCCTTTTAATTTAATTTCAATTAACTCTTTTTTCTCATTAAATCTAAAAAACACAAAAATACCATTTTTCATTTAATTTTAATTTTAGATAACTTAATTATTTTAATTCCTTTAAAGGGTTCAACGCCCTCGCATTTGATTATTTTCGCGCGTTTCATTTATTTCTTTTGTGAATATAATGTACTTGTACCAAAGCCATGTAATAGCTATTAGACATTTCTTTTCTGCAATTTATTTTAAATCGGGTCTGGATTAATTTGGCGTTGTAGACCCGCGCCCTTTGTAATAGCGTAGGACTTTTATCTTTTCCGCACTTTAAATTCCCGCACTTTTAACTGTTAAACAATAACATGAAAGAATGAATGCCCAAAAATAAAATCGAATCGTTAGATCACCAATGCATGACAAGACAAACAATAAGCTGAAAATGACACACAATTCACACACCACCCCTAGGGTACGCTTCACTGTTGCCTTGCCCCTCGAAAGGTGATCGTCGAGTAGAGGATGTTTTAGTAAGTCCTCATGATCCAGGAACCTGGCATGAGGGTAGCTTCTAAGGTGTCTTCCTATTGCTCTGGTGATCACCATGTCCCTATAACCTCGAATTGACCCGAACACCTCCAACGGTGGTGCTACCTACCTCTCAATGGTGGGATGGCATTACCTTAAAGGACATTTACACAGACGAATTCCTTAGGGTAGGTAGGTTCTCATGGATACTTGCTCTCTTCAAAACAAAAATTCAAAGACTTTTCACACCAACACTTTTTCAAAAGCTTTCAAAGCAAATTTTTCAAACACTCTGACGTACGAGTCGAACTGAAATTTTTCAAAGAAACTTTGTTAACCCACAATTGAAAAGCAAGCAAACATTTTGAAAACACATTGAGCAAGTATCTAAGAGCCCATGGATAACCATGGATAGAAAGGGTGCTAACACCTTCCCTTTCTATAACCTACCTCCCGAACCGAGAGCGATCTCTTTAAGGAATTTTTCTGTGCTTTTGTCCTTTCCATTTGGAGAAAATAAAAGACGGTGGCGACTCTTGCTTCCGCGACATTTTCGCGAACCAGCTTTAAAACAGTCAGTTCCAGATCCACCGATCACACCGCCCTTTCGGGTTTTCATTCCATCGGGATACCCATTTTTGCCCAAGCCGCCTTTTCAGGTTTTCGACTTGCCGGGTGTACAGATTTTTTTCATTTTCATCCCTTATTTTTGCCCGAACCCTTTTGGTTCGCCGGGAAGCCCTTATTTTTGCCTAGGTGTTTCAACCTAGCGGGTCTTTGATTTTGCGTAGTTTTTTTCCGACTATATCCATGCTCTCAGAGAGCAGGGAGTTGTCATTGTCAGTAGTATTGCGTTGCCGTACCACTAGAAGATGTCTGATCAAGCAAGATTCGTTGTCGGAATGCCCCAGGTGATCCAGATGGAGATTTGCCCCAAGCTGGTTGGCCTTTTGAGAGATTCTCCGAATCTTGACTTAACTGCCCCAGATGATGGACAATGATCATGCCATGCCCCTTGATTGGAAGTGCTTTTGTTCACTAGATATTCTTCGTGCGAATTTCTCTGTTGTTCGAACAAATAGTCATACGCAAACAGTATTATATCAAGAATGCAAAGCTTATGTCAGTCTTGAAGTTTTTTGAAAATGAATTTTTTTCATAAAAACAACTGAATTTTTTGTAAACTGTGATGTCAACTCAGTATTTTACAGCAAGCCTTAAGGAGTCAGGATACCTTTGTAACAGTATGCTTTCGAACTAACCCATGCTTCAGCTAGGACTTTTAAGGGTTATAACGTGGCCTGGTTCACGGTTCAAGAAACAAAGGATAAAGGCTCAAATTTATTTGTACCCACCCGTTCTTCGTGATGTTCTTCAATCCTAAACTCATCTAATCGTGCGTTAGACCTTGTTGCGTCTTTGCTTTGATATACCAGTGATGGTTCGGATACTGACGATTTATTTTGATTAGGCAGTCATTTCCTTTTTTGTTGAGGGTTTGTAGGACCTCTTTCTTTTTGATTTCGTTATCCCTATTTTTTGCCTGTATTGTTTCTTTTGTGGAGTTACAGTCAGCGGGATGCCCCAGTTTTGTAAGTCTCCTTCATAGGTTTTGACTTATTGGGCTTTTATTTTGATAGATAATGACCGCCTATCTTTAATTATTCGGAACCATCACTGTCTTTTGCTTTGTAAGGACTTCTTTGGTGCTATTCGTTGTGCACTTGGATCAACTGAGAAAACTACCCTGCCCCAGGTTATGATTAAGGGTTTTAATTTTCGAAAAGAAAAACTCCTACTTCTTTGGCTCAAAGGGGTTAACGAGGGATTATCTGCCTTATAACTCCAGTGTTTAGGAATTGAAACAATGCCTGTACCTCATCAGCGGGGTCTGTTCAAAAGCATACTGTATATCATGGTATCATTTTCGTCATCCTCCCTCAAAAGGCTTAGAGTTGTTAACCGAGCGTTGAACATCACAAAAATATGAAAACAATTTTAAGCATAGTAAACATAATTACTTCAAAACAGGCACGTGTAATGCATTAATGAAATAACAAAGTTTGACATGAATAAAATGTTTGAACAATCAAAGAAAAATACAACTTGAACATTCGAATGAACAAAAGTCTTCTAGTCTCAGGGCTGGTCACTTCAAATGGTGAATCCTGTAGGGATGGTAGAAGAACTCAGCCTGACCCACTTGGGTGAAATCCACTGCACCTTCATTAATCAGGTCCTGGACTTTGTTCTTCAAAGCCCAGCAGTCGGCAGTGTCATGTCTAGGACTATCAGAGTGGTATGCACATCTTTTGCTGGGATGATAGTTAGGAGCAGAGATGTTGGGGTTCCGGGGAGGAGCCCTTAATGTAATCAGATTCAACCTCAGCAGGTGTTATAGAGCTTGAAACAACGGCATGTTAAGCTGGGTGAATTGCCTCTTGGACCTACTTGGCTTACTCTGATCAACCTGTTGCTTTGGGCGAGGTTGATGTTGGGCTTGTGAAGTGGTAGCAATTTGGAGAGTTCTATTCTTCACCATACCGGATTCTTGTCCTCTTGGAAGCTGATCAAAGACCTGGTCCCTGACTTGGACTGGTTGTTTCATGTTGGATCGGTCTTGGTGGAGTTGACTGATCATGGTCCTCAACTCTTCTTGCTCCCGAGCTAAACCTTGGATGAGAGCCCTTTGCCCTAGCATCTGGGTTTTCATTGTGTCCACTTCAGCCTGCAGACGTTTCAGTCGTTCGTCCTTGTCATCTTCGGGACTTTTCTTGGCCATATTCTCCATGAGGAGTGCCCTTAACTCTTCCTGCCCCCTGGATAGGCTTAGGAAGATCTCCCTGAACTGAGTCTCTTGAGCCTGAAGACCCTGGTTATCTTGTTGGGAAGCCATTGCTGAAATAAACAGCGAAGGGGGTAAGTGACTTGTAACAAGGATGCCTGCAATGCAATGATGTGTATGTATGCATGCAATGTTTTCAAGGATCTCGTGGGGTAAACAAGAAAATTGTTAGCATTTGAATTTGTAGCTTGATTGAAGGAACTGCATATTGTTGAGAGTCCCTCTTCAAGAGTCAAGGCTCACCATATCGAGTGGGTTATAGCCCCTGACAACCTTGGCTAGAGGAAAATAAATCCCCTTTGCCCCTTGCTAGACACTTTGATTCATCATGACCTGCATCACAAACCCTTGAGATCCTTGAAATGGGTTAGTCCTTATGTAGGATGTATGCAATGGTATGATGGTATGATGTCATGTTATGCATGGAGTAATGTAGGTAACCCTGTTATGAGTCCAGATTAAGGACTGTAAACACACCCTGCAAGAAACTCATGTGTTAGATAACAAACATGCAAATAGTCAAGTTGGAAGGCACACAAGTCACACAAGAGAGCCCTTAGAGTTTAGGCCAGCATGGGGTCTAGGTATTACCCTCTTTCAGTTTGTTGGTTAAGACATGTCCTATCAGAAGTAACCGGGTTCTAGAGGATCCCAATATCACTGACTACCCTCAATCGGTCATAACTCCAGCATCGCAATCTTTTCTTGCGGCCAGAACCATCGCGAGAGTTTAGCTTCAATGGGTGTAGCATACTGCTACTGTTCTATGGCCAAGTTGGGTCAATTTAGGTTATAAGGTCGGTTGGTGCTTAATGACTCCTCGGAAGACCCATATTCTCCTCGTTGCAACACAAGGGATATCGGTACAGACCAAGGTGCCACACCAACGTAGCCACTGCTTCACCCATGTCGGTCTACGCCGGACAGGTCCCTCACAGCTTATGCTACCTAACAGGGTATCCCCAGATCCGGGTTAGGATCTATGTAACTCCGAAACAGCCCACAATAATAAAGCAAACAAGCACAACAATTGAAAACACAAGTGATCTTAGTCCTAAGGTACACCTTACTTTATAAAATATCCCCAGCAGAGTCGCCAGTTCTGTGATCGGTGGATCTGGAACTGACTGTTTTGAAATGCTGGTTCGCAAAATGTCGCGGTAAGCAAGAGTCGCCACCGTCTTTTATTTTCTCCAACATGGACAGGACAAAAGCACAGCAAAATTCCTTATGAGATAGTTTCTCGGTTCGGGAGGTAGATTTATAGAAAGGGAAGGTGTTAGCACCCTTTCTATCCATGGTTATCCATGGGCTCTTAGATACTTGCTCATTGTGTTTTCAAAAGTGTTTGCTTTTCAATTGTGAGTGGGTTTGAAAAAGTTTCGTTTAAATATTTCAGATCGACTCTTGTATCAGTCCTCAAGAGTGTTTGAAAAATTGTTTTGAAAGCTTTTTTGAAAAGTGTCGGTGTGAAAAGAGTTTTTTTGTTTGTTTTTTTGAATAGAGCAAGTATCTATGACTCGTCCACCTACCCTAAGGAATTAGGCTGTGTAAATGTCCTTAAGGTAGTGCCATCCCACCATTGAGAGGTAGGTAGCACCACCGTTGGAGGTGTTCGGGTCAATTCGAGTTAAGGGACAGTGTGGTCACCGGAGCAATAGTAGGACACCTTAGAAGCTACCCTTATGCCATTGATCTTTTTATTCCGAGGCAACCGTTTCGAGGCAACCATTTTGAGGCAACTTGTTTTGAGGCAACTAGATCAATGGACATAAGGACTCACTAAGACGTCCTATACTCGACGACCACGTTTCGAGGGGCAAGGCAACAATGAGGCGTACCCTAAGAGTGGTGTGTGAATTTGTGTATTGTTTTCAGTTATGTTTTATCTTGTCATGCATTTGGTGATCTACGCGTTGTTTTTATTTTGGCATTCATTCTTTCATGCAAAGTTTAGCAGTTTTAAGAGTGCGGAAATTTAAATGCGGAAAGTAAAATCCTACACTATTACAAGGCGCGGGTCTATACATCGCCAAATTAACAAAGACCCGTTTGGTAAAAAATGCGGAAAGTAAATAAATTCCTAATTACTATTACACGGCTTGAGCAGTTACATAATATTCACAAAGAAAAAATAAGAATAAATGCGCGAATGAATTAAAGTTGCACGTTCGAGGGCGTTGGACCCTTTTGAAATTAAATTGAATTAAAAGTTGATTAATTATTTTATTAAAAAAAGAAGAAAAAAAATGTTTTTTTAGGTTTTTTGTATTTATGAAATAAATAAATTAAAATTGAAGAGAAACCCTAATTCTAAGTTGTTTTTAATTATTAATGAAAAAATATTAAAGTTTAACCTAATTTACTAAATATTTAATGTACATGTTTATTTACAAAAAATAAATGATAATTAATAACAATAATAATGAGAGAAGGTTATTTATAAAAAGAAAAGGTGAAAAAAAAATATCAAAATCCTAATTCTATCTATTTTAGTTTATTAAGAAAAAATGTTGAAATTGAAACCTAAATTAACTAAATTAATTATTAAAGTTTATTTACAAAAATAATGGTGAAATTAATATTAATAACAATAAACATTTTTTTTGATTTTTCTGTATTTTATTTTTATTATGAAAATTATTTGATGGAATTAAAAGAAATAATTAAAACATTAAAAGAATTAAAAGAAAATCAAATAGAAATCAAAAACAATGCAAACCATGGGGGGTATTCAGACCCAAAGGGAGGTTTTTTGGAAGCAATTTGGCCCATTAGACAAAAAGCCTTGTTTGACTTTCTGGCATCACGTGCGTGTTCATTGACTCCTGAGTACCGTGGTCTGCATTCTTTGGCCATTGGCCATTTGTGTTCTGGCTGTTGGCCATTTGTGTTCTGGCCGTTGGCCATTTGTGTTCTGGCCTCAACGTTCCTTAATCTTCTCAGGATGTCTGTCTCGCCATGTATTGGTGTCATGCATAAGTTGTTCTTTTTGGCCATTTGGCTTTTGGCTTTTGGCCATTTGTGTTTTGGTCTCAACGTTCCTTAATGAACCTGCATGAGATCCTGTCTAAAATCTGCAGTGTTGAATCTCATGAACACATTAAATAAAATCATAAAATGCAAATAAAGCCAATATATGAAGAAATTTAATGTTTAGGCACAATATGGCATGTATGAATGATTATACCCTTTTGATCATGGAGATCAAATCAATCTTACCCTTACTGGAAAAATAGTGACATGAATGCTTTTATGCCATTTGGATCATGGAGATCAAGCCAGCCTTACCCTTACTGAAGAAGTAGTGAGATGTTGGTTTGTAACTGAGATGGCTTGCTTGTAGTGAGAGAGGGATTTGTAATAAGGATTTCAAGATTTTAGGGTTCTTGAAAGAATTTGATATTCTAACAGTTTTGTGGCAAAGTTTTTTCCTCCTTTTTTCTCTTCTCTGATTTGTGTGAAAAGAAGGTGATTATATAATGGAAATTAGGGTAAAGAAAATGGGCTTTGAATGTGCAATTGGGCCTCCAATGTTCACTTGAGTTCGTCACTTTCCAGGCTAAATCGCAGGGACTTAAGTGCAATTTTTGAAGTTGAAATGTGAAGACAAAATGTATCCAACATCGATAACTAACTCCTGTCCGAAAATCGGCTCAATCGGATAAACGGTGAATTAGTTATGAATTTTTGAAGTTTCAGCTCAGACAAACTTATTTTGGGCTCCAGTGTCGACTCTGACACGTTCTTCAATAAAAAACTGGTATTTATGGAGCATAATCCGGTCTCGACTTTTGAAGAAAAGTTGTAGATCTATGAGTCAGTGACCTTGTGTAAAAATATGAGCCCAATCCGATAAAAATTGACCGAGTTATGAATTTTCGAAGTTTCGACCCAGATGAAATAATATTCAGCATTCATTATTTTCAGCGTGTTATGCACTCTGAGCAAACAACGAAGGCCTTTTGAATACCGTTTGAACTCAATACCTTCTGTGAAAATGTAGTCACCTCAATTTGTGAAATTTTGGCGCCGGCACCAGCTCGATACGATGAAAATCGACCAAGTTATGATTTTCTAAACATGACGCAAATAAACTTCTGTCACAAATTTTCTGTGCAAAAATACTTGATAAATCCACATTTTTGAAGACCTTCTGATCGAAATTGGCTTCCAGCCGTGAGAGATGAAAACGTAGATAATGTCAAGACGGAATTTTGGCCACCGGAATGGGTTCAATACGAGCCACGATCTTCAAGTTATGATTTTTTTAGCGCGTAAAAACTGCACTTTCAGCACACTTTTTCACCATATTTCTTCGAGAAAACTCACACATTCGGATACCTTCTTTAAAGAATTGACTCTTGAGCCGAACCTGAATTTGAGAATACGTTATCAGAGATATTTTGGCGAAAGAATACCTGAATATGACGCGCCGGGTTGGACTTGTGAATTTTTCTTGAAATGTTTTGAGAAATATGGGAGGGCAAATTTTGGGGTACAACAGTGATCCTCAGTGATCACAATCTTCTTCCCCATAATGTAGGAGGTGACTTGATGCGTTGAGGCAGTTGCATGAATCCAGAACTCCTTGACTAACATTGGGAATGTTGGTCCAACCAATATGTCAAAATACCTTTCCCATTTCTGTGCCCTAACTTCTTCTGTTAAGTCAAAGCCGTTTTCCTTCAGACTTCCAAAATCAATGATCAATTCAGATAACACTTCAAGATTCTTCACAGGAGTGAGGAGTGTTCTGAATGGCACTTGATACTGTTCAGATGATGCTTTCTTTTGAGAACCTGCAGAAGCACTGCTAGAGGTTGCCATGTTCACACTTAAGGATTTTGAGAAAAACTGAGAAAATGGGTTTGAGAGAGATGAACACAGAAAAATGCAGAGAATACTTGAGAAAAAATGAGAAACTGTAAAAGATTAAAGTGAGAGGTTAACGAGTTTAAATAGGCTTCATAATATTTTGAAATTGTAAACGTTTTTCAAGAAAGAGAAATAAAATCATGATTACGTTTTAAAAATATGATTACTTTCATTTAATGCTTGCTGATTTTGGGGGATTTGAGAAAGATACTTAAAACGGTTACCAGACATGTGTCTCAATGCACCCAATCAGCGTTTTGCCTTCTCAGAAGCGTGCACACGTTCTGCTTCAGAGATATGCTGATGATTGGATGACACTTGTTTGATGTAGTGATCAGCACGTCTATCTTTGAGCTTAGACTCTCAGATCTTTAGACTAGCATCTGATACAATCTGCATGTTCTATCTTTCTGAAAAGAGATTAATCAGAAGTTCACAGTAAAACAAATACATTCTGAAGATAAATATATGGAATTAAAACATTTTCATTCTAGGCAGATTTTCATGCTGAGATGTTTCAGAATGAAATTGAACCTATCTTCAGAAAGGGGTTTAGTGAAGATATCAGCCCATTGATGGTCTGTATCTATAAATTTTAAATTCAAAATTCCTTTCTGAATATAGTCCCTAATGAAATGATGTTTTATTTCTATATGCTTAGCTCTAGAATGTAAAATGGGATTCTTACTTAAGCAAATAGCAGAAGTATTATCACAGAGTATAGGAATGTTACTCTCAAAAATCTGGAAGTCTTCAAGCTGACTTTTCATCCAGAGCATTTGTGTGCTACATCCTGCTGCTGCTATGTACTCAGCTTCTGCTGTTGATAGCGCAATTGTTGGTTGCCTTTTGCTGGACCAAGAGATCAGATTTTCTCCCAGAAACTGGCAGCTTCCAGAAGTACTTTTACGCTCCACTCTGTCTCCAGCAAAGTCAGCATCGCAATAGCCTACTAAACTGTAATCACTAGATTTTCTATAAAACAAACCCAGATTAGTAGTACCTTTCAGATACTTGAAAATTCGCTTAACAGCTGTTAAGTGAGATTCTCTAGGATCTGATTGGAATCTAGCACAAATACAAACGCTGAATAATAAATCAGGTCTTGAAGCTGTCAGATAAAGGAGATAGCCAATCATACCTCTGTAGACTTTCTATTCTACATTTTTGCTTACCTCTTCTCTTTCCAGAATGCACGTGGGATGCATTGGAATCTTTGATGGATTACATTCTGAGAGGTCAAATTTCTTCAGAAGATCTCTGATGTATTTGCTCTGATGAATGTAAGTTCCCTCTGGAGTTTGATTGATCTGAATTCTAAGAAAGAATTTCAGTTTCCCCATGAGGCTCATCTCAAATTCTGCCTGCATACACTTAGCAAATTTTCTTCCAAGAGAAGGATTAGTAGAACCAAAAATAATATCATCAACATAAATTTGACATACTAAGATGTCATTCTTAACTGATTTACAGAATAAGGTAGTGTCCACCTTCCCTCTGGTGAATTCATTTTCTAACAGAAAGTTACTTAGCCTTTCATACCAAGCTCTGGGAGCTTGTTTCAGACCATATAGTGACTTCTTTAGTTTGAAAACATGTTCTGGATGTTTTGTATTTTCAAAACCAGGGGGTTGGTGCACATAAACCTCTTCTTCTATATAACCGTTTAAGAATGCACTCTTGACATCCATCTGATACAGAGTGATGCCTCTATTAACAGCAAATGAAATTAAAAGTCTGATAGATTCTAACCTGGCGACTGGAGCAAAGGTTTCTGTATAGTCTATCCCCTCTTGCTGACTATAACCTTGTGCAACCAGTCGTGCTTTGTTTCTGATGACTTCACCTTGTTCATTTAGCTTGTTTCTGAAGACCCATCTTGTTCCAATGACGTTGAATCCTTTTGGTCTGGGGACAAGATCCCATATGTCATTTCTGGTGAATTGATTCAGCTCTTCTTGCATTGCTAGAATCCAGTCATTATCTAGAAGTGCTTCATCAATAGAAGAAGTTTCAATCAGAGACACAAGTCCCAAAAGGGTTTCTTCAGAGTTTCTGAAGCTTGCTCTTGTTCTGATTCGATCTTCCTTTCTTCCTAAGATAGTCTCTTCTGGGTGATCCAAACTGCTTCTGGGTAATCTCTTCTGAGGTTGATCAGCAGCTGTTGTAGGATTGCTAGCAGTGCTCCTTTCAGACGTTGAAGGAGTGTCTGTGTTGAGAGCTTCTGATGACTTGTCTTCAGAACCTGTAAATTCAATTTCCATACCTGCAAAAACTTCATTCTGCTTTGACTTTTCAGAGTCAAGCTTATCATCAAAACGAACACTGATTGATTCTTCCACAATCTGTGTTTCTGTATTGTATACTCTGTACCCTCTTGAGCATTCAGAGTATCCTAACATAATACACTTCTGTGCTTTAGAGTCAAACTTGTTCAAATAATTCTTTGTATTTAACATAAAACAGGTACATCCAAATGGATGAAAATATGAAATGTTGGGCTTTCTGTTCTTCCACAATTCATATGGAGTCTTTTCCAGAATAGGTCTTATTGAGATTCTATTCTGAATGTAGCACGCTGTGTTTATTGCCTCTGCCCAGAAGATCTTAGCAACGTTTGTCTCATTGATCATGGTTCTGGCCATTTCTTGCAATGTTCTGTTCTTTCGTTCTACAACTCCATTTTGTTGGGGAGTTCTAGGACAAGAGAAATCATGCAGAATGCCTCTGTCATTAAAGAATGACTCAAAATTCTTGTTTTCAAATTCTCCACCATGATCACTTCTGACTTTAACGATTCTAAGATCCTTTTCATTCTGAACTTGGTTACAGAAGGTAACAAACACAGAGTGTGACTCGTCCTTGTGTCTTAAGAACTTTACCCATGTCCATCTGCTATAGTCATCTACGATTACTAACCCATACTTCTTGCCACTGACTGAAGCAGTTTTAACTGGTCCAAATAAGTCAATGTGCAGAAGTTCTAATGGCTTAGAGGTAGAAACAACATTTTTAAATTTAAAAGAAGGTTTTGCAAACTTGCCTTTCTGACATGCTTCACACAGAGCATCTGAATTGAACTTCAAATTAGGAAGTCCTCTGACCAGATTGAGTTTGTTAATTTGAGATATTCTTCTCATACTAACATATCCCAATCTTCTGTGCCAGATCCACTGCTCGTTGTTAACAGACAGAAGGCACTTTACATTCTGACTCTTTAGTTCAGAAAGTTTGATTTTGTAAATGTTGTTTTTCCTCTTACCATTAAACAGGATAGTCCCATCTTTCTGACTAACAGCTTTACATGATTTTTGATTAAAGATTATATCATAACCGTTATCACTTAATTGACTTATGGATAACAAATTATGCATTAATCCATCTACTAGCAGAACATTATTAATAGAGGGAAGATTTCCATTACCTACAGTTCCAGAGCCAATGATCTTTCCCCTCTGATTGCCTCCAAAGCCAACGTGGCCTCCAGGCTTAAGTTCCAGGCTTTGGAACATATGCCTTCTTCCCGTCATGTGTCGCGAGCAGCCAGAGTCCAGGTACCATGACTGGTGTTTCTGACTTGCTGCTAAAGATATCTGCAACATGTATTATTTTATCCTTAGGTACCCAGATTTTCTTGGGTCCTGATTTGTTAGATTTACCAAAACTCTTGTTGAATTTTGGTTTCACAGAGTACTTACTGCTAGTGTATTTAATATCATGTGTGTGACCATACACAAAATGTGAATTCAGAGGAGTGTGTTTAATAGTTAAGTCCATGACATTCTTTGGTGTAGGAACCTTACCTTGGTATCCTATTCCTTTCCTGCCGTTTCTGCTAACTCCATAGATCATTGAAGCCATTTTGCTTCTATCTATGCTTTTAGTAAGGAACTTCTGGAAACTGTGATCATACTCCTTGATGATCTCATCAGCGTTGCTGGGAGTTTCAGAAATTGGTTCCTTCTGAGAGTTTTGTAAAGTATTTTCTAATTTTGAAATTTTAATTCTCAGCTCAGAATTCTCCAATTTAAGACTCTCAGTCTTATTAGAGTCAGATTCAAGATTCCTTTTCAGGTCTCTGAATTTAACTCTAATCTGCTGATATCTTTCCAGGATTTCATTAAGGCTTTCAGCAAGTTCAGCCTTGGTAAAATTAACAGCAAAGTTAGGAAATACCTCTTCAGTATCTGATTCTGAGTCTGATTCAGAAGCTTCACTATCTTCTAAAATGTTAGCCATGAGAGCTATGTTTGCCCTCTCATCATCTGATTCTGAGTCAGCTTCAGATGAGTCAGAGTCATCCCATGTAGCCATGAGACTTTTCTTCTTTTCTCTTCCAAACTTCTTTTTGGGCTTTTCCCTCTGAAGCTTTGGGAAGTCACTCTTGTAGTGTCCTTGCTCATTGCACTCATAGCAGATGATGTCCTTGGTGTTTGGCTTTCTGCTTCCTGAGGAGCCTTCAGATCTTTTGTATCCAGAGGAAGAAGACTCGTTCTGATCAGATCTTCTAGGATTTCTGAACTTCTTTTGCCTCTGCTTCCACAGTTGATTCACTCTTCTAGAGAGGAGGGAGAGTTCGTCTTCTTCTGATGAGGATCCATCAGATGTTTCTTCAACTGCCTGCAAAACTTTAGACTCAGATTTTTTGTTAGATTTCAATGCTAAAGGCTTACCTTGCTTCTGAGGCTCGTCAACTTCTAGCTCTATCTCATGACTTCTGAGGGAGCTGATAAGTTCCTCCAGAGTAATTTTGTTGAGATCTTTTTCTAGCTTCAGAGCTGTAACCATTGGTCTCCACTGCTTGGGTAAGCTTCTGATGATTTTCTTGACATGGTCAGTAGTAGAGTATCCTTTGTCCAGAACCTTGAGACCAGCTACCAGAATCTGGAATCTTGAGAACATTGTTTCAATGGATTCAGATTCTTTCATTTTGAATGCCTCATACTTCTGAATGAGCGCCAGAGCTTTAGTTTCTTTGACCTGAAAGTTGCCCTCATGCGTCATTCTGAGTGAGTCAAAAATGTTCTTTGCTGTGTCTCTGTTGGAGATCTTTTCATATTCAGTATATGAGATAGCGCTGAGAAGGATGGTTCTGGCCTTGTGGTGATTCTTGAAGTCACGCTTTTGTTGGTCAGTCATTGTTTTTCTATCAATCTTCTGACCGCTTGCATTCACAGGGTGCGTGTATCCATCTGTCACCATATCCCATAGATCAGCATCATGTGCCAGAAAGAAGCTTTCAATTCTGTCTTTCCAGTAATCAAAGTTCTCTCCATCAAAGACTGGAGGTTTGCCGCTGAATCTGTCTCTGTCCTCATGGTTGTCATTGCTGGTGTAAGAATAGTTTCCTGCCATTGTGTTTTTCTAACGCTGGATCTTGTACTGACACAGTTAAGTGTTTTAGCTCAGAACCAGGAGCTCTGATGCCAATTGAAGAAGTGAAAAACACAAGAAGGGGGGGTTGAATTGTAAAACTGAAACTTAATGCAATGAACAAGATATTTTTATCCTGGTTCGTTTGATCTCAAACTACTCCAGTCCACCTGTTAAGGTGATTTCGCCTCTCTCCAACGAGGTCTTAATCCACTATATTCAACTGAATATTACAATCTGCTTTAACAACTGCTAAAGCCTTCTTGATGCAAACCACAATCCGGTTTGTCAAGGAAACACTTTCTTACAAAGAAGATAAAACTAGGTGTGTGAATGTTTTCTACAAAACTGTATCACAACTGTGATGTTACACAACTTAAGCTTATGAAACTAGATTGCTAAACAATGATTGAGTAAGGAGATATGTAGCGTTTAGCAAACTAAGAGAAGGAAGATTATGATTAGCTTTTAGGCGTGTAATATGTTGGAGAGCATTAGCCAATTCAATCTTCATAGTCTTGTTTATATAGCACTGAGATTGTTGAACGTTGGAGCAATAAACTTGATTCAATGCCAATAACAAACTTTCCTTATTGAGCATATCTTGTCTGGAATGATGTCGTTGGTAATAATACGCTTTCAATGCACAGTACCGTTGCTACTTAAAGCATGTTCTGGCTTGGCTTCATTCTGACTCTGCTTAACTGCTGATGAACTGTTGTTGTCTTGATCAGAGTGTTGAGCGCAGTTCTGTTCATCAAGCTTCAGCATACGCGTGAGTTATTCTTCTGAATCTGGTATTCTGATATAGCATCTTCTGATGCTTACGTTGATGATCAATATTCTGATGCTGATTAGGTGTGCTCTTGCTGATACCTATCAGAGTTTTTGCAAAACAGAACGTAATATTTTAGGTATCAAATAGTTCTTATATGAATCACATAATTAATATATCCTTTCATTTGTTATCATCACAACTTAAACATAGGGTAGTAGATTCAAACTTTGTTCTAACAATTACTATTTGGTGAAATAATGTTATAAGTTAATATTATTAATGTGGGCTTATATGGTGTGAGTGGAAGTAATAAGGGGGTGTAGGTTTTGACCCCAATAAGGAATAATATAATAATATTAGGTTATTTTATTATTTTTGAGAAGAATAGAAGGAGGAAGCAGTAAGAAGAGAAAATAAGGATTGTGAAGAACGTGAAGTTGCTGGAAAAAGTGGAAAACAACAAGAACGAAGAATTCAACCCGAAAGATTGTAGAGCGACCTTCAATCCAAGGTAAGGGTGGGGTTCTGACTTTATAATTGGGTTCATGATGTTTGATATGTAGGGTTAGAGGATTGTTGTTTTTGTTCTTGAATTGGATGATGTATGATGAAGATTTGATGCATTTGAATAAATAATGACGTTATGATATCGTTTGATCGATGTAGTATTATAGGTTAATGTTAGGTGATGATTTATTATGTTTATAATAAGGTTTATAGGGTTGTAATGTGAATTTCCGTAGTGAAAATACAGAGGAAATCATAGAATTATGCAGGAGGAACCAGGATGTGTCGACCTCAAGCTGGATGAGTCGATACATGGGCGAGGTTAGACTCAGGATGAGTCGATGCATGCAGGGCTTGCGTCGATACATGTTAGTTGCAAGACTCAGGATGAGTCGATCGGTAAGGTACATGTGTCGATACAAGCTGTGATTTGAAGCAGGATGAGTCGATCCATGAGGAGGATGTGTCGACTCATGCTGTGCAGGAGAAGCATTACGCGTCGATCCATAAAGTTTCGTATCGACCCATACTGACTAATTTTGACAGAATCAGTTTTAAATTGCTGTAACTTGAGTTGTAGGATGCTGTTTGAGATGCCATTCGAAGCGTTGATTAGCTAACGCGATGAACTTTATTCTAGATGATTTAAATGATGATGAAGAGGTGTAATCCTAGTAACCAATCTAAGATTTAGAATTAATTCCCGTGATTGATCGTTATTGCTGGATTTTGGACAGAATGATGAACATGAGATGTTTAGAGGTTGCTGTTAGGAATTATGACAGTAAGATTAGTGACAACAATGATATAAATTAGCAGAATAACAGGATGGCTTACTATATTATTAATATACAGCTGAGTATTAGTGAGATGTTATTAATAAAGTGGTGTTTGATAATTTATGATGAACAAATGACGTTTGATAAATAAGTGATGTTTAATAAATTATTTTGAGATGTTTATGAGATGTTGTTGTTCTGAGATGTTTATGAGATGTTGTTGTTCTGAGATGTTTATGAGATGTTGTGTTTTGAGATGATTGAGATGTTGATATTACATTCATGAAGAGTCGCATACATTGCATTTTTGAGATGGAGCTTATGCTCGTTGAGATGGCCTGGATTGGAAAATTTTGAGATGAAGGCTATGCCTTGTTGATGCCTCTATTAATTGGCAAATTTTTGAGATGAGAGTTCTGCTCCAATGGTACCACATGCATTTGCATAGTTTTGAGTCGCATTATATGATTGAATAATGAAATGTATTTTATGTTGATGAATGAGAATATATGTTGTAATTATTGTTGATTATGAGATGAGAAGTGGTGATATTATTGATCTAATCTAATATATTAATTATCATGCGCTTTATTATATTGTTAGATATCTCACCCCTTCTGTTTGAATGTTGCCCTTATGTTGGTAACGTGCAGGTAATCGAGAGTGAAGGCCGTATACCTTCAATAGTTCGAGTCGGTGTCATTGCTTTGATATGTAACACTCGGGGGGATAAATGCTTGCTGATTATTGATTACTGATTTTTAGTTGTTGAACCTTAAATTGTTTATTATTAGATAAGAGATCTTTCAAAGTTGCTATTATAGTTAGAGATGTCATTGAAGAATTCCGCTGCGTAGTTGTTGAATTATTTTATTAAAGATGCTATGTTGATGGTTCATCCGATGTTTTATTAAAAGTGTTATATATCCATGATAAATGTAATGAATTTATTAGAAGAATTTGTGACGTCCCGATTCGTTTGTATGAATGAAATTTTATAACTCTGATTTATTTTGCATAATTTTCTTGGGGTAGAATTGGGGTGTTACAATTTTCCTTTATCCTCAACCTTAGGGTCAATCATTGTATGATAACACTAGGGATAGTCCTAGGCTAGTTTCCCTTAGTTGTTTTTCCTTCCTTTGCATTTTACATCTTAAAACAAAAATTGTTTTTCTTGGCAAATCATAAAACACCTCTAATAAACTCAAACCCTTCTTTAAGGTAAAAGATACAAATCAATCTTATTTATTTGTGCGCCTCTTGGCTTTGTTTTTAAACATGGTTTATTGATGTTTCGCCATCTTTGCCATGATATCTTGTTATGTTATAGCCGATTTTTCGCCATCCCACATTTGTTTGAAGCCGATGTTTCGCCATCACACATGTTTGTTATCCTACTTTGATTCTCAATGTCATTGTTAGGTGTGATGTTTTGTCATCCGTTTTATTGATGTTTTTCCATCCTTACCATGCCATGCTACCTTGTTACCTTATAGCCGATGTTTCGCCATCTCACATTTGTTTGAAGCCGATGTTTCACCATCGCACATATTTGTTATCCTACTTTGATTCTCAATATCATTGTTAGGTGTGATGTTTTGTCATCCATTTTATTGATGTTTCGCCATCGCATACTTGTTTGAAGCCGATGTTTCGCCATCGCACATGTTTGTTATCCTACTTTGATTCTCAATATCATTGTTAGGTGTGATGTTTTGTCATCCGGTTTATTGATGTTTCGCCATCTTCTGCCATGATATCTTGTTATCTTTTAGCCGATATTTCGCCATCGCATACTTGTTTTTAGCCGATGTTTCGTCGTTGCACATGTTGGTTATCCTACTTTGATTCTCAATATCATTGTTAGGTGTGATGTTTTATCATTTGATGTTTCACCATCTTTGACATGTTACTTTGTTATTATTTAACCGATGTTTTACCATCTCATTTGTTTGTTGTTTTATTTAATGTTTTGCCATCTTGATTGTTTTTGTTGTCTTAACTAAAAAATACAAACCAACCAAAATATATGAGCTGAACTACGGCTTCTCTGATTCCTTAAAAGGGATACATAGGCAAAGGGGTATGGCCCAATCGAGCATATATTTTATTTTCCCTACATTGTTTTCCTTTTCTTTCTTTCGTATGCATTCCCTTTTTAGTTTTAAGCCATAGACACAGGTTTTGACCACACCCATTAGATTAGACAACAAGAGTGGATACCGTAGAGTACTACGGACGTGTGGGGTGCTAATACCTTCCCCTCGCGTAACAGACTCCCTTACCTGATCTCTCGGTTGAAAGACCATGATTTCTCCCTCTTCAGGTTTTCTCGATGTTTACCTATCCCTTTCGGCGGGATAAAAGACGTTCAGTGGCGAATTCATTTATGTCTCATTACGAGATGACGATTCCGCCAGGTCGTTTCATTGGGGATAAAGAATTTAACTGCTATTTGGTTTGTCTTTCAGGCTTTACAGCAACTCACTGGGGATTGTAGGAAAGTCTACTGGGGAAAATGAGTTGTGGTCCCTTGATTTGTGATAGTTTGGGAGGAAAATTCAAGCTGAGGGATTTGTAGTTTGTTGGGGAAATAAACCCTTTCGCCGACCCGTCGGAGAAGTGTTTTCTTTTGGCTGAACTTCTCGAGGATTCTTGAGATCAACTCAGTTGGAGATGCTTTCTGAGATTGAAATTCTGGCCGAGGATCACCCTATGAAAAGGACTTTGTGGGAGACTTGTCACTGCCCATAGTAGCAAGTGTTCATAATGTTTTTAGGAAATGTTCGCTTGGTATACAACCCTTTGTTGGAATTCACGTGCGATGCCCCAAGTGATTCGGATACAGACTTGCCCCTGGTTATTCAGCACCTCTCGAGAGATTTCTTGGAATCTTGACTTGACTTCCCCAGGACAGTGATCATGTTGATGCCCCCTTACTTACAGGAAATCAGTCAGTGGAAGCGTCATCCCATTTGAAGTGATTTTGTTTTTGGACATTCGTCGTGTGAATTTTTCCGCTGTCAAACAATTAGCCATATGCAAACAACGATATTCAAAATAATGCCAAGTTTATGCTTGTCTTGAAGTTTTGAAAACGCATTTTAGCAGATAAAATAATTTTGCAAGTATGTGAATTCAAATCATGATTTAGAGTAAGTCTTACATGAGTCAGGATACCTTTTGTAATATTATGCTTTCGGACTAACCCGTGCTTCAATTAGGACTTTGAAAGGTTGTATCATGGTCTGGTTCACGGTTTAAGAAACAAAGGATAAGGCTCAAAATGTATTTGTAACCGCCCGTTCTTCGTGATATCCTTCAGTCCTAAACTCAGTTAATTGTGTGTTTGAACTCCAATTGAGTCTGGAATGGAGCTTTAGTGATGGTTCAAACAAGTTAAGTTTGTTGGAAGGCAGTCATTTTTGCCATATTTTCCATGTTGTTGAGGATTTTTAGTGACCTTTTTTTTATTTATTATCCCTAATTTTTCCTGACTGTTCTTGTTTTTTAAGATTACAGTCAGCGGGATGCCCCAGTTTTCCTTAAGTCTCCTTCGTAGGTTTTGAATTAATGGGCTTTTCTTTTGAGAGATAATGACTGCCTATTTTGGTAGGGAACCATCACTGTCTTTTGATTCCAGAGGAATGTTTTGATTTCATTCATTGTATACGAAGTGAAAGTTTGCGACTGAACGCGCATTTGAATTAACTGAGAGACTACCATGCCCCAGGTTTTGATTAAGGGTTTCAGTTTGTGTAAAAAGGAAACTCCTACTTCTTTGGCTCAAAGGGGTTGACTAGGGATTATCCTCCTTATAACTCCAGTGTTTAGGAATTTAAATAACGCTTGTACATCATCAGCAAGGTCTGTCCAAAAGCATATTATATGAGAATATGGCATTGTTTTCGTCATCCTCCGTCTAAAGGCTTGTAACTTTTAGCAAGAGTTAAATGTCATAAAGAAAGTAGAAAGCATAGTTTAAATATAGTGAAAACGAATGGATGAATTCAAGACAAACATATGCAATGCATTAATGAAACAAAGTTTGGCATTAATAGATAATTGTTTGAATAACAAAGGATATTACAATTGAAAATTCAAATAAACAGAAAATTTCCTCGCCCAAATTGTTGCTTTAAGTGGATGCTCTTGAGGGGTGATAGAAGAGTTCCAGTTGGTCGTCTTGTGTAAATTCCAAAACTCCTTCGTCAATTAGGTCCTGAATCCTATTCTTCATAGCCCAACAATTGTTCGTATCATGCCCAGGACCATCAGAATGGTATGCACACCTCTCATTGGGATGGTAACTAGGAGCAGCAGTGTTAGGATTCTGGGGAGGAGCCTTTAATGTAATTAGCTCCGCCTTTAACAAGTGTTGTAGCACCTGAGCTAGCGACATGCCAATCCTGGTAAATTGCCTCTTAGGTGTGGCCTCCTTGCGTTGATTCCCTTGTTGTTGTTGGTGAGGTTGTTGTTGGGCCCATGACATGGAAGAAATTTAGAAAGGTCCACTCTTTATCGGAGGCTGATCAATGACTCGATCTCCAATTCTGGCTGTTTGCCCCATTTGGTTGCATTTTCTTGATGAAGCCTGTTGATAAGGGCTCTCAGCTCTTCCTGTCCTTGAGCCAGGTTTTAGATAAGATCCATCTGGCCCACCAGTTGTCCCATCATCTGGACTTTCATTGTTGCCATTTCAGTTTGTAGCCGCTCTAACTGGTCATCTCTGTCGTCCCCAAGATTTCTCGTGATCATGCCCCTGGTGAGGAGCGCCTTCACCTCTTCTTGTCCCTTGGATAGGTTCAAGAACATCTCTTAAAGTTGAGAATTCTGAAGCTGGATGCTCTTGATGGTCTGCTCTAGGGCCATATCTACTGAAATAAATAGTAGAAAGATAAGGAAACCTGTGTGGAAGAAACCTGTCATGATATGATGCATGATATGTGGATGCATGTTTTCAAGGATCTCGCAGGGTAAACACAAGAAAATGTTAGAAGTTGAACTTTGATCAACAACTTTGATTGGAGAACTTTGTATCTGTAGATGTCCTTCCACGAGAATTAAGCTCACCATGCCAAGTGGGTTGTAGCCCTTGACTCAAGTTGTTGTACTTGACCTTTGACGGTTTTTGGTTACAGGAAAATAAATCCTCTTGCCCCTTGACAGGCGTCTTAGTTCAACAAAACCATGCATCATAGACCCTTGAGATCCTTGAAATGGTTATTGAAAATGCTATGTGTGATCGGTGGATCTGGAACTGACTGTTTAACGCTGGTTCGCGAAATGTCGCGGAAGCAAGAGTCGCCACCGTCTTTTATTTTCTCCAAATGGAAAGGACAAAAGCACAGAAAAATTCCTTTAAGAGATTGCTCTCGGTTCGGGAGGTAGGTTATAGAAAGGGAAGGTATTAGCACCCTTTCTATCCATGGTTATCCATGGGCTCTTAGGTACTTGCTCATATGTGTTTTCAAAATTGTTTGTTTGCTTTTCAACTGTGGGTTTTAAAAAAGTTTCTTTGAAAAATTTCAGATCGACTCGTACGTCAGAGTGTTTGAAAAATTTGCTTTGAAAGCTTTTGAAAAGTGTCAGTGTGAAAAGTCTTTTTGATTAGAGCAAGTATCCTTGAGAACCTACCTACCCTAAGGAATTCGTCTGTGTAGATGTCCTTTAAAGTAGTGCTATCCCACCATTGAGAGGTAGGTAGCACCACCGTTGGAGGTGTTCGGGTCAATTCGAGTTTTAGGGACGTGGTGATCACCAGAGCAATGGGAAGACACCTTAGAAGCTACCCTCATGCCAGGTTCCCGGATCATGAGGACTTACTAAGACGTCCTCTACTCGACGATCACCTTTCGAAAGGCAACAGTGAGGCGTACCCTAGGGGTGGTGTGTGCGAATTGTGTGTCATTTTCAGTTATTTGTCTTGTCATGTTTATTTGTGATCTACGCTTGATTTTAATTAGGGCCATTCATTCTTGCATGCATATTTAACAGTTATAAAGTTTGCGGAAAAATAAATCTACAACTATTACAAATGGCGCGGGTCCACATCGCCAAAATTAAACCGGACCCGATTTAGCGGAAAATAAATAAAGCGATAAATAAAGTGCGAGAAGTATAAATTACAATGCTTTGGGAGAATTACATAATTATTATAAACGACATAAAATAAATGCGCGAAATTAAATACATTATGAACATGGGCGTTGGACCCTTTTACAACAAATTAAAATTAATAAGAAATTAAAATTGAAAATTAAATGTTTTTGGTATTTTTTATATTTTTTAAGATTTAATGAAAGAATAATTAATTAAAATTAAAAAGGAAGCGTCAAACCCTAATTCTAATGTTTTTTAAGTTTATTGTGAAAATATTGAAATTTGACCTAATTTAAATCTAATTTATTTATGTATAAAATTTAATTATAGAAAATAAATAAAATAAATATTATTAAAAAAGAAAGTAAGAAGAATAAAAATTAAACCTAATTCTATTTTTGGATTTTAGTTATTAAAAGGAATTAAAGTTAAAAACCTAATTAAACTAAATATTTATATGTAATTTATTTATGGAGATAATAAAATAAAAATTATATTTTTTGCCTTTTTCTGATTTTATGATATTTTTCATATTTTTGTAAAAATAATTAATTAATTAAAACAAATAAAAAAATAAATAACATAACAATTGAGAAAATAAAATATAAAAAAGAAAAGCAAACCAGGGGGGGTAGCCCCAAAATTGGAGGTAAGGCCTAGCATTCTGGCCCAATAAGCTTTGAAGTTCGTTGACTTTTCCAGATTTTGTGTGGCATATTGACTAGCCCCCACTGTACTCCCTGAATCCTGGCCTTTGAATTGGTTTGATTGGACGCGTGGATGATCTGACTTTGAGGCGTGTGATGCATCCTCCATGTTGGCACTGCACAGGATTTAGTATTGAAAAATAATATGAAACTTACACAGACCTGGGACTCGAACCCAGGTCTTAGACAATGCAAGCTTAACACCTGTGCCACTGAAGCAGTTCAACGCGTTTGTTATATAATTAATATACAAATAATATAAAGCAAAACCAACGCGTAGTGGAGAAAAAACGCGCGCAATTCAAACCACCGAATCACCAACTGACACGACGTTGTCTTCTTCAATTTTCCTGAAACATAAACTCAAAGGCAACAGTTTTAAGCGCGTGGTCTAAAGTAGGTTTACAGAAAATAGCGACTAGCGCTATGGTGATCATAAATTGATCGCGAGGCTTGTGTCTTCTTCGTCCAGACCTACTGTATACAACCATGGCATTCATGAGTCCTAATTTTTCCTCTATGCAAAAGCCCTAATTCAGAAAACCTGCAACCCTAAATTTTAACAATGGCAAAATCGCCTACAACGCATAATAATCAAATTAAAGTTATGGGTTAGCTTTGAAATCATGTCAGGAATAAGAATTAATCAATGAAATGTCATGAGAGTGCATAGAATATAGAATACGATTTTGGAATTTTCATGGAATTTCTTGAGTTCTGTACACTGGTTCCTTGCCTTTTGATGAGGGTTATGAATTGGAATACGTTCAAGAGATCACAAGGAAGCTATTGAACCAAGTTTTAGGGCTTGAATCGTCCTCCAGAATGCTTTTCAGAATTGAGTTTTTATGGAAAATTTTCAAGTTTGTATGGTATTCTTGAGCGCAGCTGAGAGTCTCATGGCTTTAGGTTTTGATTCCTGATCATATAGTGAGCATGCTAGGTCAACAAAATTGCACCAAATCTCATGAATTCAATGTTTTTCATATTTGATTTTGTAAAATCTTTTTTTGAATCTTTTTCACATGTAATTTGGTTCAATCATGCTCCAATCACACCAAAACTTGCCATATTTAATTGTACACGAAATCTTGAGAGTAGAATGTGCACAAAAAGATTTTTTTAGGTCAAGTTTATATTTTTCACATATTTAAATAATTTAAATGAATTAATATTAATATAAATTCAAATAAATAATTAAAAATTGAGAAAATACTTCCCTTTGGGCCTAATGGTCGTGCATAGGCTTGGCATGAAGAAACTTGGAAGAAAAATGGGCCCATTTGCATTTTTGGGTCATTTGAACCATTGTTGACTTTTCAAAATTCCCAAAAATTTCCCAACTTCCACAAGGCATAACTTGCTCAATTTTTAAGATTTTCACATTTTCTTGGACATTTTGGAAAGGTCTTTGAGTCCTTTAACCAATGCCTTTGGTCCCATGTTATTTTGATTTACCAATCTCAATTTATGGCCTTTTACTTAAAGTCCCTTTTTGTTGACTTTTGAAAATGACCTATAATGTTGAAATTGATAACTTTTTGTGAGAGCATTTCTTGGACTTGGAATATGAAGATGTATTGTAGGAAATGTCTTTCTCTTCAAAATGAGCTTTGGATGGAATTTTTCTGATAATCCATGTGAAAGTTATGCCCTGGTCAATTTCAGTTGGCTTTTTCAGCTGTCCAAATATAGTAACTTTTGCATCTTGATGATTTTCTGAGCCAAATTTTGAGAATCATGATCAAGCATTGATCAAATGATGTTTGTGGCTTCAAAATGATATGTTGACCAAAAATTTGAACTTTTGACTGTCAAATGACCATTTTGCCCCTACAGTTGACTGTAATGCAATCTAGGGTTTTGACTGTGCAATTTTGAGCTGAATGCCTTGAAACTTGATATGAGGATACTTGACCACATTTGTAGGCATATGAGACTTGATTGGGTCCTTGAAAACTTCCTTTCTTTGATCAGAACACAAACCCTAATCTTGACTGCATAGGAGATAGTTGAACTGCATAACCCTTGGGGAATTTTGTGACTTGACTTGGCAATTTCTTGAAGAATATGGGAGGGCAAATTTTGGGGTGCAACAGTTGCCCCTGTTCAATCTTCTTAGACCTGAGGATGCAGATTGGCTGACGTGCCTTTCGTAATCCGAAGGTGGAAGATGATTGAACACTAGAGTGCCCAGAAATTTGTGCTCACATGTTAGCAGTGTGATGGGGGAATGGGCTTATAGATGCCATTTGGAGATTGCTGGATAGGATGATGGGCTTATAGATGCCATCTGGATGTTGATCGCGTAGGAGATTCCTTAGCGTGAACCTGCATACCTGCAAAAGAGAAAATGAGTACCTGACACGTTGCAGGAGCTGATTTTAGATGCTTGGTATAGATGTGTCCTGACTGGTTACAGGAGCTGAATCTGGAGCTTCAAACGCTGATGAATGAACCAGGGATGGTTACTGCCTTAGCATGGATGGTAAGAGAACCTTGGGCGGCTTTAACTTCAACAACGCTCGTTGAGAAAAAATCTTGGGTGTCTTCTACTAGGATAAGAATCAGGGAGATCTTAGGGTCGATCTGACTGAACCAAAGGAGGCCTTTGACTGGATAAGCATCAGGAAAATCTTAGGGTCGATTTAACTGAACCGGACAAGGTCTTGAACTATCTTCAACTGGATAAGCATCAGGGAAATCTTAGGGTCGATCTGACTGAACCAGAGAAGGCCTTTGACTGGATAAGCATCAGGAAAATCTTAGGGTCGATTTAACTGAACCGGTCTAGGTCTTGAAACATCTTCAACTGGATAAGCATCAGGGAGATCTTAGGGTCGATCTGACTGAACCAGAGAAGGCCTTTGACTGGATAAGCATCAGGAAAATCTTATGGTCGATTTAACTGAACCGGTCTAGGTCTTGAAACATCTTCAACTGGATAAGCATCAGGGAGATCTTAGGGTCGATCTGACTGAACCAAGAGAAGGCCTTTGATTGGATAAGCATCAGGAAAATCTTAGGGTCGATTTAACTGAACCGGTCTAGGTCTTGAAATATCTTCAACTGGATAAGTATCAGGGAGATCTTAGGGTCGATCTGACTGAACCAGAGAAGGCCTTGAAATATGTTTGAGAATGATGTGATGAAGGAATCTGAGACGATTGCTACTCCAAATCTATGATGAAGGAATCTGGGACGATTACTACCTCAACGGGTGATGAAGGAATCTGGGACGATTACTACCTCAACGGGTGATGAAGGAATCTGGGACGATTACTACCTCAGCAGGATGATGAAGGAATCTGGGACGATTACTACCTCAGAAGATTGATGAAGGAATCTGGGACGATTGCTACTCCAAATATATGATGAAGGAATCTGGGACGATTACTACCTCAGCCGGACGATGAAGGAATCTGAGACGATTACTACCTCAACAGGATGGTGAAGGAATCTGGGACGATTACTACCTCAGCGGGATGATGAAGGAATCTGGGATGATTACTACCTCAGAAGATTGATGAAGGAATCTGGGACGATTACTACCTCAGCAGGATGATGAAGGAATCTGAGATGATTACTACTCCAAATATATGATGATGAAGGAATCTGGGACGATTACTACCTCAACGGGATGACTTTTATCTGTTGATGTTCTTTCCTGAAAAAGTAACAAATTAGTTGTATGCAATGTCATCGTGCATGAATTGCATGATTTTAAGATGTTCTCAAAAATAAATGAGATTGGGGTGATATGATGCGTCTATGCATGCTATAATGATGTATGTGACGTTTTATGAATGTTTTTTTTCGTCTAGGAAAGTGAATCCTTGACGGATGCCGGGAAGTCATATCCTGGGCTGATGTTGAAGAATAGATTTTGCTTCTGCTGGGGATGATAATTGCAAGTATACCGGTAGGAGAAGCTAACTCCGTTGCGGAACAATCTTGGTAAATGGAAGATTCTGCGGGGAGAACAAGATATTCTAGCGACCATGCTGGGAAGAAATACTCTGTGGGGAGATGCTTTTGCTGAATTGTTGAGAATGACTTGCTGAGGATATCTCTGCTGTATTGGAAGTGCTGATAGACTTCGCTGGGGTAAGAAGACTGTGTCGACGACGATCTTTCCGTGGCTTTTGGCTGAGGATAACCCAGTTATATCCTGTTAAGGAAATAACTCTTTAAATAAAGCCGGGCGACGCGTTCGTGCTCTGCGAGGGGAAGCTTCCAGAATTTACTGGGGATAAGCTTATTGCTTGGGGAGATGTATTCCAACTTTCCTGGGGAAGCTGGGTTGGACTCTCCTGGGGAGGTATTGAACTGTATTGGTTACGTTCTTCAACAGGACCTACCCTGATACTTTAGAGGATAGAACGATCAGACTGCTCAGACCAACCTTTATTGCCCCTGTTTCTTGTGGGGTGCTGATAGTTGTTGGCAGACAAACCTTCTTCTGGTAGACAGATGACAAGAAGACGGGACACAGTCGTACGCTTTAATCCCTAACTTTTGCCTGGACCGCCCTTTCGGGTTTTCAGTCCATCGGGATACCCATTTTTGCCCAAGCCGCCTTTTCAGGTTTTCGACTTGCCGGGTGTACAGATTTTTTATTTCATCCCTTCATTTTGCCCGAACCCTTTTGGTTCGTCGGGAAGCCCTTATTTTTGCCTAGGTGTGTCAACCTAGCGGGTCTTTGATTGTGCGTAGTATTTTTCTGACTATGTCCACGCTCTCAGAAAGTAGGGAGTTGCCCCTGTTAGAAGTGCTTTGTCATGCCACTAGAAGATGTTTGATCAGGCAAGATTCGTTGTTTGAGATGCCCCAAGTGACTCAGGCGGAGATCTGCCCCAGGCTGATAGGCTTTTTTGAGAGATTCTCCGAATCTTGACTTAACTGCCCCAGATGATGGACAATAGTCATGCCATGCCCCTTGATTGGAGATACTCTTGTTCATTAGACTTTCATTGTGCGAATTTCCCTGCTGTTCAAACAAAAGGTCATATGCAAACAAAGTTATGTTAAAAATGCAAAGCCTATGTCTGTCTTGAAGATTTTGAAACTGCGTTTTTTCATAAAACAAGTGATTGTTTGTAAAACGTGATGTCAACTCGTTATCTTACTGTAGGCCTTCAGGAGTCAGGATACCTTTCGTAACAGTATGCTTTCGAATTAACCCGTGCTTCAGCTAGGACTTTTACGGGTTATAACGTGGCCTGGTTCACGGTTTAAGAAACAAAGGATAAAGGCTCAAATTTTATTTGTACCCACCCGCTCTTCGTGATGTTCTCCAAACCTAAACTCAGTTGATCGTACGTTAGACCTTGTTTGAGTCTTTGCTCTGATTTTCCGGTGATGGTTCGGATATTGATGATTTATTCTGAATAGGCAGTCATTTTTGTTATTGTTGAGGGTTTGTAGGACCTCTTTCTTGTCTGACTTTTGTTATCCCTTTCTTTTTTTTTGCCTGAACTGTTTCCTTTTTTGGAATTACAGTCAGCGGGATGCCCCCGTTTCATAAGTCCCCTTTGTAGGTTTAGACTTTTTGGGCTTTTCATTTATGAATTTTAATGATGACTGCATGTCCTTTTGATTGTTCTGAACCATCATTGTCTTTGTCCGTTTTGTAAAGATCTCTTCGGTGCCATTCGTTATGCACCTGGATCAACTGAGAGAACTACCCTGCCCCAGGTTATGATTAAGGGTTTTAAATTTCGAAAAGAAAAACTCCTACTTCTTTGGCTCAGAGGGGTTGACGAGGGATTATCATCCTTATAACTCCAGTGTTTAGGAATTGAAACAATGCCTGTACCTCATCAGCGGGGTCTGTTCAAAAGCATACTGTAGAGATCGTGGTATCATTTTCGTCATCCTCCCTCAAGAGGCTTAGAATTAACGAGAGTTGTCATCAGAAAAAATATGAAACAATTTGCATATAGTAACTGCGAATATATTGATTCAAAATAGACATAAGCGATGCATTAATGTGATAACAATGTTTAACATGAATAAATGTTTGAACAATCAAAGAAAAATACAACTTGAATATTTGAATGAACAAAAGACATTCTCGATGATTCGGTGTAGGATCAGTGTTCAAACTCGACCTCCTTGGCATCAATCAAATCCTGGATCTTGTTCTTCAAGGTCCAACAGTCGTCGGTGTCATGTCCCGGACTGTCAGAATGGTAGGCACATCTCACGCCCGGGTTGTACTTGGGAGAGGAAGTGTCAGGATTTTGAGGAGGATCCTTAAGTGTGATCACTTTCGCCTTCAGCAATTGTTGTAATGCCTGAGACAAAGACATGTTGATGTCAGTATACTTCCTATCTTGATGCTTTATCCTGCGCCTATTGCTCTTTCTTGGCTGACCGGGCGTGGGATCAGGAATTTGGATTGCCCCTGCATCATGATGGCCCTTTTTACCATGTATAGCATTGGACTCTTTCTTTCCACTGTGGGGCTTTTTCTGAGTATCAGCAGGTGCGGTTTCTTGAATCTTCCCCGACTTGATACCAGCTTCGATTCTCTCCCCGGTCAAGACAAGATCTGTAAATCCAGCAGCAGAATTCCCAATTAGGTGGTTGAAGAATGGACCAGACAGGGTCTCCAAGAACATGTCGACGAGCTCGCGGTCAGTCAGAGGTGGTTGTACCCTTCCAGCAAGGTCCCTCCATTTTTGCGCATATTCTTTAAAGCCTTCACTTGATCCTAACGACATACCCTGGAGTTGGGTACGCGTAGGGGCAAGGTCGGCATTATACTGATACTGCTTGTAGAAAGCAGTAGCCAACTCCTCCCAGTTACGAACTTTGGTCCCATCTAGCTGATAGAACCATTCGAGATGAGTCCCTGAAAGACTCTCCTGGAAGAAGTGGATCCATAAATTCTTGTCCACCGTATATGGCTGAATTTTCCGAACATAGGACCTTAAATGCAGCTTGGGACAAGACGCCCCGTCATATTTAGAGAAGGATGGTGCTTTGAACTTATGCGGGATAATCACACCGGCTGACAGACCCAGATCTCCGAAATCCAGCCCAGGTACCTGTTGAACCTCCACAGCTTTCAATCTGTCCTCCAGTTGCTTATATCTGTCATCAGCAGGAGGGTACTGCTCTTCATCAAAATCTGTCTCGTTGTCGGAGACCACTGGACTGGGAACCTCTCTCTCATGGTGACTGCTTTCCCTCACAGATGGGGTAGTCCTCTCAGTTTCAGTCTGCGGTGTATTCCCAGATCTGCGTCTAGGGCTGAACAAAACAGTCCTCTTCTTTTTCTTGTCCTTCTTCAAAAGTAGAGCCTTCAGGTCTTGTTGCCCCTGGGTCAAATTCATGATCAGCTCTTGGAACTGGGCGTTCTGAGCCTGGAGGTCCTTGATAGTCTGCTCGGCTGATGATTCAGGATTCATGACGATCGGCTGAAATAAACAGCGAGGAAGGGTAAGCAACCTGTCAAGGGATACCTGCAATGCAATGAGATGTATGACATGCATGTAATGTTTTCAAGGACCTCGCGGGATAAACAGAGAAATTGTTAGCATTTAGAACCGGTAGCTTGACTGAAGGCACTGCATATTGTTGAGAGTCCTTCTTCAAGGGTCAAAGGCTCACCATATCCAGTGGGTCATAGCCCCCGACAACCTTAGCTAGAGGAAAATAAATCCTCTTTGCCCCTGGCTAGATGTTTGATTTATCATGACCTGCATCACAAGCCCTTGAGATCCTTGAAATGGGTTAGGATGTATGCAATGGTATGCAATGGTATGATGTCATGCTATGCATGGGGTGATGTAGGTAAACCTGTTATGAGTCCTAATTAAGGACTGCAAACCAAAACCTGCAAGAAACTCAAGTAAAACCTGTCATGAGTCCCAATTAAGGACCAAATAAAACCTGCAAAACACTCAGTAAACCCTGTTATGAGTCCCAATTAAGGACTAAAACAAAACCTGCAAGTAGTTCCTGTGTTAGATAACAAGCATGCAAATAGTCAAGTACGAAGGCACGCAAGTCACACAAGAGAAGCCCTTAGAGTTTAAGGCCAGCATGAGGTCTGGGTACTACCCTCTTGAAGTTGGTGGGTTCAACCTGTCCTATTAGAAGTAACCGGGTTCTAAGGGTCCCAATATCACTGGATTGCTTTCATTGTTCATCGTTTCGATTTAGCCACTGAACTGGCGACCGAAATATTCCAGGAAAGCAACCCTCAATTGAGTGTAGTATCGAGTATCAACCAACCTCGGACTGCACCAAAGTCAGTTATCTCACTACCCTAAAGAGGCCAAGATAGTTCAATTAAGGTTCCTAAGGTCTGTTGATGCTTCACGACACCACGCGGAGGCCCCGTACTCTCCTTGACTGAACTCAAGGGTTACCGGTACACACCAAAGTGCCACATCAACGTAGCAGACTGTTTCAACCATGTCGGTATACCCCGCACAGTTCCCTCACAGCCTTGTTGCTACTTTCTAAGAAGGTATCCCCAGATCCGGGTTTAGGATCTATAGAACTCCCAAGCAACCCACAATTTAAAGCACACAAGGAAAACAATTGAAAACATAGTTATAAGCTAGCCCTAAGGTACACCTCACTTTATGGTATCCCCAGCAGAGTCGCCAGTTCTGTGATCGGTGGATCTGGAACTGACTGTTTAACGCTGGTTCGCGAAATGTCGCGGAAGCAAGAGTCGCCACCGCCTTTTATTTTCTCCAAATGGAAAGGACAAAAGCACAGAAAAATTCCTTTAAGAGATTGCTCTCGGTTCGGGAGGTAGGTTATAGAAAGGGAAGGTATTAACACCCTTTCTATCCATGGTTATCCATGGGCTCTTAGGTACTTGCTCATATGTGTTTTCAAAATTGTGTGTTTTCTTTTCAACTGTGGGTTTTAAAAAAGTTTCTTTGAAAAATTTCAGATCGACTCGTACGTCAGAGTGTTTGAAAAATTTGCTTTGAAAGCTTTTGAAAAGTGTCAGTGTGAAAAGTCTTTTTTATTAGAGCAAGTATCCTTGAGAACCTACCTACCCTAAGGAATTCGTCTGTGTAGATGTCCTTTAAAGTAATGCTATCCCACCATTGAGAGGTAGGTAGCACCACCGTTGGAGGTGTTCGGGTCAATTCGAGTTTTAGGGACGTGGTGATCACCAGAGCAATGGGAAGACACCTTAGAAGCTACCCTCATGCCAGGTTCCCGGATCATGAGGACTTACTAAGACGTCCTCTACTCGACGATCACCTTTCGAAAGGCAACAGTGAGGCGTACCCTAGGGGTGGTGTGTGCGAATTGTGTGTCATTTTCAGTTATTTGTCTTGTCATGTTTATTTGTGATCTACGCTTGATTTTAATTAGGGCCATTCATTCTTGCATGCATATTTAACAGTTATAAAGTTTGCGGAAAAATAAATCTACAACTATTACAAATGGCGCGGGTCCACATCGCCAAAATTAAACCGGACCCGATTTAGCGGAAAATAAATAAAGCGATAAATAAAGTGCGAGAAGTATAAATTACAATGCTTTGGGAGAATTACATAATTATTATAAACGACATAAAATAAATGCGCGAAATTAAATACATTATGAACATGGGCGTTGGACCCTTTTACAACAAATTAAAATTAATAAGAAATTAAAATTGAAAATTAAATGTTTTTGGTATTTTTTATATTTTTTAAGATTTAATGAAAGAATAATTAATTAAAATTAAAAAGGAAGCGTCAAACCCTAATTCTAATGTTTTTTAAGTTTATTGTGAAAATATTGAAATTTGACCTAATTTAAATCTAATTTATTTATGTATAAAATTTAATTATAGAAAATAAATAAAATAAATATTATTAAAAAAGAAAGTAAGAAGAATAAAAATTAAACCTAATTCTATTTTTGGATTTTAGTTATTAAAAGGAATTAAAGTTAAAAACCTAATTAAACTAAATATTTATATGTAATTTATTTATGGAGATAATAAAATAAAAATTATATTTTTTGCCTTTTTCTGATTTTATGATATTTTTCATATTTTTGTAAAAATAATTAATTAATTAAAACAAATAAAAAAATAAATAACATAACAATTGAGAAAATAAAATATAAAAAAGAAAAGCAAACCAGGGGGGGTAGCCCCAAAATTGGAGGTAAGGCCTAGCATTCTGGCCCAATAAGCTTTGAAGTTCGTTGACTTTTCCAGATTTTGTGTGGCATATTGACTAGCCCCCACTGTACTCCCTGAATCCTGGCCTTTGAATTGGTTTGATTGGACGCGTGGATGATCTGACTTTGAGGCGTGTGATGCATCCTCCATGTTGGCACTGCACAGGATTTAGTATTGAAAAATAATATGAAACTTACACAGACCTGGGACTCGAACCCAGGTCTTAGACAATGCAAGCTTAACACCTGTGCCACTGAAGCAGTTCAACGCGTTTGTTATATAATTAATATACAAATAATATAAAGCAAAACCAACGCGTAGTGGAGAAAAAACGCGCGCAATTCAAACCACCGAATCACCAACTGACACGACGTTGTCTTCTTCAATTTTCCTGAAACATAAACTCAAAGGCAACAGTTTTAAGCGCGTGGTCTAAAGTAGGTTTACAGAAAATAGCGACTAGCGCTATGGTGATCATAAATTGATCGCGAGGCTTGTGTCTTCTTCGTCCAGACCTACTGTATACAACCATGGCATTCATGAGTCCTAATTTTTCCTCTATGCAAAAGCCCTAATTCAGAAAACCTGCAACCCTAAATTTTAACAATGGCAAAATCGCCTACAACGCATAATAATCAAATTAAAGTTATGGGTTAGCTTTGAAATCATGTCAGGAATAAGAATTAATCAATGAAATGTCATGAGAGTGCATAGAATATAGAATACGATTTTGGAATTTTCATGGAATTTCTTGAGTTCTGTACACTGGTTCCTTGCCTTTTGATGAGGGTTATGAATTGGAATACGTTCAAGAGATCACAAGGAAGCTATTGAACCAAGTTTTAGGGCTTGAATCGTCCTCCAGAATGCTTTTCAGAATTGAGTTTTTATGGAAAATTTTCAAGTTTGTATGGTATTCTTGAGCGCAGCTGAGAGTCTCATGGCTTTAGGTTTTGATTCCTGATCATATAGTGAGCATGCTAGGTCAACAAAATTGCACCAAATCTCATGAATTCAATGTTTTTCATATTTGATTTTGTAAAATCTTTTTTTGAATCTTTTTCACATGTAATTTGGTTCAATCATGCTCCAATCACACCAAAACTTGCCATATTTAATTGTACACGAAATCTTGAGAGTAGAATGTGCACAAAAAGATTTTTTTAGGTCAAGTTTATATTTTTCACATATTTAAATAATTTAAATGAATTAATATTAATATAAATTCAAATAAATAATTAAAAATTGAGAAAATACTTCCCTTTGGGCCTAATGGTCGTGCATAGGCTTGGCATGAAGAAACTTGGAAGAAAAATGGGCCCATTTGCATTTTTGGGTCATTTGAACCATTGTTGACTTTTCAAAATTCCCAAAAATTTCCCAACTTCCACAAGGCATAACTTGCTCAATTTTTAAGCTTTTCACATTTTCTTGGACATTTTGGAAAGGTCTTTGAGTCCTTTAACCAATGCCTTTGGTCCCATGTTATTTTGATTTACCAATCTCAATTTATGGCCTTTGACTTAAAGTCCCTTTTTGTTGACTTTTGAAAATGACCTATAATGTTGAAATTGATAACTTTTTGTGAGAGCATTTCTTGGACTTGTAATATGAAGATGGATTGTAGGAAATGTCTTTCTCTTCAAAATGAGCTTTGTATGGAATTTTTCTGATAATCCATGTGAAAGTTATGCCCTGGTCAATTTCAGTTGGCTTTTTCAGCTGTCCAAATATAGTAACTTTTGCATCTTGATGATTTTCTGAGCCAAATTTTGAGAATCATGATCAAGCATTGATCAAATGATGTTTGTGGCTTCAAAATGATATGTTGACCAAAAATTTGAACTTTTGACTGTCAAATGACCATTTTGCCCCTACAGTTGACTGTAGTGCAATCTAGGGTTTTGACTGTGCAATTTTGAGCTGAATGCCTTGAAACTTGATATGAGGATACTTGACCACATTTGTAGGCATATGAGACTTGATTGGGTCCTTGAAAACTTCCTTTCTTTGATCAGAACACAAACCCTAATCTTGACTGCATAGGAGATAGTTGAACTGCATAACCCTTGGGGAATTTTGTGACTTGACTTGGCAATTTCTTGAAGAATATGGGAGGGCAAATTTTGGGGTGCAACACTATGGTATGATGTAATGATGTTATGTACAAGTATGCAAAGTAAGCAAGTTGTTATGTACAAATAGTCATATACACTCAAAGAAGACAAGTCCTTAGGTTTAGGCTTGCATGAAGTTTATAGCTAAGTACCCTCTTGAAGTTTAGTTGGCTCAACCTGTCCTAGTAATAATAGTCGGGTTCTAGGGGATCTCAATATCACTGATCTTTCTTCATCGGGCATTGTTTCAGCGCAAGCCTCTTTAATGGCGACTAAAATATCCCGAAAGTTCGATCTCAATGAGCGTGGTATCGAGTATCAACCAATCTTCGGTCAAAACCAAAGCCGGCTATCTCACTACTTCCTAATGGCCAAGTGTGATCGGTGGATTTAGAACTGACTGTTTAACGCTGGTTCACGAAATGTCGCGGAAGCAAGAGTCGCCACCGTCTTTTATTTTCTCCAACATGGACAGGACAAAAGCACAGCAAAATTCCTTATGAGAACGTTTCTCGGTTCGGGAGGTAGATTTATAGAAAGGGAAGGTGTTAGCACCCTTTCTATCTGTGGTTATCCACGGGCTCTTAGATACTTGCTCTTATGTTTTCAAAATGTTTGCTTTTCAAAATGTGAGTGGGTTTGAAAAAGTTTCTTTGAAAGATTTCTGAATAACTCTTGTATCTGTCCTCAAGAGTGTTTGAAAAATTTGCTTTGAAAGTCTTTTGAAAGTGTCGGTGTGAAAAGTATTTTTGATTTGTTTTTTAAGAGAGCAAGTATCCATGAGTCATCTACCTACCCTAAGGAATTAGGCTGTGTAAATGTCCTTAAGGTAGTGTCATCCCACCATTGAGAGATAGGTAGCACCACCGTTGGAGGTGTTCGGGTCAATTCGATTGTAGGGATAGTGTGGTTGCCGAAGCAACAGTAGGACACCTTAGAAGCTACCCTTATGTCCTTGATCCTTTCTTAATCCGAGGCAACCGTTTCGAGGCAACTGGATCATGGACATAAGGACCGCTAAAACGTCCTATACTTGACGACCACGTTTCGAAGGCAACGGGTGAGGCGTACCCTAGAAGTGGTGTGTGTATTTGTGTTTGGTTTTCAGGTTATGTTTTATCTTTGATCATGACATTGTGAGCTACGCTTGTTTTTAATTACCATACATTCTTTCATGCAATTTAGAATTTAAGAGTGCGGAAAATTAAAAAGACGGAAAGATAAAAGCTACACTATTACAAGGCGCGGGTCTATACATCGCCAAAATACAAAGACCCGTTTTTTATAAGAATGCGGAAAGTAAAAAATGCGGTAAACCTAATTACTATTACATTCCTTGAACAGTTACATAATAATCAATGAAAAATAATGCGCGAAAAGAATTAAAATCGAACGTCCGAGGGTTTTGACCCTTTGCTTGAAATTAAATGAAATTACAACCTAATTAATTATTTAATTAAAGAAAAGTGTTTTTTATGTTTTTGTATTCATGAAAATAAAGAAAATTAAAATTAAAAGGAAACCCTAATTCTAAATTATTTTTAGTTATTAAAGAAAACGTCAAAGTTGACCTAATTACTATTTAATTAATTTACATGTTTATTTACAAAAATAATAGTTAATAATAATAATAAATAATGAGGAAAATAATTAATTAAGAAAAAGATGAAAATGTCAAAAAAACCTAATTCTATATATTTTTTATTTATTAAGAAAAAAGATTGAAATTAAAACCTAAATTAACTAAATTAATTGTTAGTCATTTATTTACAAAAATATCTTAATGGTGAAATTAAATATAATTAAATATATAACATTTTTTGATTTTTCTGTTTTTATTATGAAAAAATTATTTTATGGAATTAATAATAATTATAAAAAAAAACAATTGAAAGAAATTAAAAGAAAGAAAAGAAAATTAAATTGCAAACCAAGGGGGGTGTCTGGCCCATATGGAGGTTAATTGTGCAATTCTGGCCCATCAAGACAAGGCCTTGTTTGACTTCCCCAATCATGTGCACGTTGGTTGACCTAGGCGTATGATGGACCTCCTCCTTCAGCCTTTGGATTGATGGTCCCAGCCACTTGGCACATGGAGCATTGAAGGCTCATGATGGATCTTTGACATGCAATGTACTGGAACGTGTTGGAAAAAAATTATGAATTATATGGGGGGACCTGGGAATCGAACCCAGGTCCCAATGCTTGCAATACACCTCATCAACCAACTGAGCCAGGCAACGCGTTTGTATATATAATGGAAAACAAATGTTATATAAAAAAAACAATGTTAATAATATAAAACAAAAAAAATACGCGCGCAGTTTGAATCACCCAACCACGCTTGGACACCTCAGCTTTCTTCTTCGTTTTCCTGCAATTATATAAAACAAGTAGCGGGGGTTTTAAACCCCCACAAACTAAAAGTCCTGAAAATAGCGATTAGAAGAGGAGGAAATATAAAAAGGGCGCGAGGGTATCATTTGATTCGTCTTGCTGCAACGATTCTGTCCATATAGGTTTGGAAGTCCAATTTTTCCATATAAGGAAAGCCCTAATTTGGATGTTCTGAAAACCTAATATTCTTCAATGGTGGATTTTGATTTAGGCAACATTAGCACAATTCAGTTATACCAAAAGCTTCAGGGAGATGTCAGTAGTGTAAATCAATGAATAAAACATATGAATGATGCATAGAAATCATGTTTCGATTATCAAAATATTCGTTCAAACCATAACCATATTTTACCGTTTCTTTGGGTATGAGGACCTGTTCTTGATGCCAATAGCTTCCTAGCAATGTCAGTAATGTAATGGAAAAGATCTTAAGCCTTGAATCGTACTGCAAGTGTGATTTTAGTTTTCAAGTTTCTCTCCAAAATTTGCAAATTGGTTATGGCTTCTTAGCAGCTTTTTCGTGTATATATGAGTAGGGTTAGGTTATGCATAAGTATGTGATCAGAATTAGGTCAAAAACAAGCCCATGAATCCATGAATTTATGATTTGAATATTTGATTTTCCATCATGAAATTTCAATCTTTTTTTTCAATTAAACCTTGCCAATTATGGAAGATCTTGTCCCCTTGGATGAGAAACGACTTTGCCAACTTGCCCTAGTTTGATTTGCTGCACAAAAAGATCTACAAAATCATATCTTTGAATTTTCTTATAATAAAAACTAATTAAATGAATTAATATAAATATAAATTCAATTAATTAATTAAAAATAAGAAAATAAAATATTTTGAGCTCATTGGGTCGTGCATAGGCTTTGGGTAATGATTCAAGGAAGAATTTGAGGCCCATTAGCAAATTTGAAGTGTTTTAGGCAAAGTTGACTTTTGAAAGTTCCCAAAAATTTCCCAACTTCTCCAATGCATATCTTGCTCAATTTTGAAGCTATGATCATATTCTTGGACATTTTGGAAAGGTCTTGAAGTCCTCTAACCAATGCCTTTGGTCCCATGTCATTTTGATTTACCAATCTCAAGTTATGGTCTTTGACTTAAAGTGCCTTTTTGTTGACTTTTGAAAATGACCTATAATGTTGAAATTGATAACTTTTTGTGAGAGTATTTCTTGGACTTGGAGTGTGAAGATGAGTTGTAGGAAATGTCATCCTCTTCAAAATGAGCATTGGATGGGATTTTTCTGATAAACCATGAAGAAGTTATGCCTTGGTCAATTTGCAGTTGACTTTTCAACTGTCCAAAAATAGAAACTTTTGCATCTTTAGACTTTTTGAGCCATGCTTGTGGAATCATGATCAAGAATTGATCAAATGATGATTGTGGCTTCAAAATAAGATGTTGACCAAAATTTTTGACTTTTGGCTGTCAAATGACCATTTTGCCCCTGCAGTTGACTGTGGAGCAATTAGGATTTTTGAATGTGCAACTTGATGCTGTGAGTCTTGAAACTTGACATATGGATGCTTGACAATGTATATAGGAACATGAGACTTGATTGGACCCTTGGAAACCTCAATTTCTTTGCCAGAACCAAAACCCTAATTTTGACTGTGTTAGGAGGCAATTGGACTGTGCAACCCTTGAGAGATTTTGAAGCTTGATCTTGCCAACCCTTGAAGAATATGGGAGGGAAAATTTTGGGGTACAACAGTTGCCCCTGTTCAATCTTCTTAGACTTGAGGATGTAGATTGGCTGGCGTGCCTTTCGTAATCCGAAGGTGGAAGATGATTGAACACTAGAGTGTCCAGAAATTTACACTCACATAGTAGAGTATCAGCAGTGTGATAGCGGGAATGGGCTTACAGATGCCATTTGGAAAGATAATGGATAGGAGGATGGGCTTATAGATGCCATCTGGAAGTATGACAGAACCTTGTCAGGAATGGGCTTATAGATGCCATTTGGAGACTGTCGGTATGTGGATGGGCTTATGGATGCCATCTAGGTGTTGATCGCGTAAGAGATTCCTTAGCGAGAACTTGCGTACCTGAGAAAGAAAAATAATTACCTGGCCTATTACAGGAGTTGATCTTCAAACTCTTTATGTAGATGTGCTCTGGCTGGATGCAGGAATCGAATCTTTAAACCCTTCATGTAGATGTGCCCTGGCCGAATACAGGTATCGAGTCTACAATCAGTTACTCACAGATGTGCCCTGGCTAGATACAGGAATTGAATCTGGAAAATAGTCGTCAATAGATACACCCTGGTAAGATACAGGAATCGGATCTTCAAACCCTTCAGACGTACCCTGGCAAGATACAGGAATCGAGTCTGGAATTAGTCGTCAACGGATACACCCTGGAAAGATACAGGAATCGGATCTTCAAACTCTTCAGACGTGCCCTGGCAAGATACAAGAATCGAGTCTGGAATTAGTCGTCAACAGATACACCCTGGCAAGATACAGGAATCGGATCTTCAAACTCTTCAGACGTGCCCTGGAAGGATACAGGAATCGAGTCTGGAATTAGTCGTCAATAGATACTCCCTGGTAAGATACAGGAATCGGATCTTCAAACTCTTCAGACGTGCCCTGGCAGGATACAGGAATCGAGTCTGGAATTAGTCGTCAACAGATACTCCCTGGCAAGATACAGGAATCGGATCTTCAAACTCTTCAGACGTGCCCTGGCAGGATACAGGAATCGAGTCTGGAATTAGTCGTCAACAGATACACCCTGGCAAGATACAGGAATCGAATCTTCAAACTCTTCAGACGTGCCCTGGCAGGATACAGGAATCGAGTCTGGAATTAGTCGTCAATAGATACATCCTGGCAAGATACAGGAATCGGATCTTCAAACTCTTCAGACGTGCCCTGGCAGGATATAGGAATCGAGTCTGAAATTAGTCGTCAACAGATACTCCCTGGCAAGGTACAGGAATCGGATCTTCAAACTCTTCAGACGTGCCTTGGAAGGATACAGGAATCGAGTCTGGAATTAGTCGTCAACAGATACTCCCTGGCAAGATACAGGAATCAGATCTTCAAACTCTTCAGACGTGCCCTGGAAGGATACAGGAATCGAGTCTGGAATTAGTCGTCAACAGATACACCCTGGCAAGATACAGGAATCGGATCTTCAAACTCTTCAGACGTACCCTGGAAGGATACAGGAATCGAGTCTGGAATTAGTCGTCAACAGATACTCCCTGGCAAGATACAGGAATCGGATCTTCAAACTCTTCAGACGTGCCCTGGCAGGATACAGGAATCGAGTCTGGAATTAGTCGTCAACAGATACTCCCTGGCAAGGTACAGGAATCGGATCTTCAAACTCTTCAGACGTGCCCTGGCAAGATACAGGAATCGAGTCTGGAAAATAGTCGTCAACAGATACACCCTGGCAAGATACAGGAGTTGGATCTGGAATTGCGACAGCTGATATTAATCATCTTTGTATTGATCTTTTGTCCTGAAAAGACAAAACGTTAGTTGTATGCAATGCCATGATATATGAAGTGCGTGATGTCATGAGATGACTGAGATTATATGTTCATGATGCGTATATGCATGCTATAATGTATGGAGATACGATGTTTATGAATGCATTTTCGTCTAGGAAAATAAATCCTTGACGAATGCCGGGAGTTCGAATCCTGGGCTGATGTTAAAGAGTAGAACTTTTTGTTTCCGCTGGGGATGATGGTTGTAAGGATAACGGTAGGAGAAGATGACTCCGTTGGGGAATAAACTTGGCAAATAGATTACTCTGCGGGGAATGAACTCTGTGGAGAAAAAGAGGTACTTTGCTGAGGTTGATGATAACTCCGTTGGGGATACCATTGTTGAGCTCTGTTGGAAGATTTGATGAACTCCGCTGGGGACTATCTTTCCGTGGCAATTGGCTGAGGATAACCCAGTTATATCCTGGTGGGGAAATAACCTTCTAAATAAAGTCGGGGGAGCGTTCGCACTCTGCAGGTGATAAGTTTCCAGAATCTACTGGGGATAAGCTTCCTACTAGGGAGATTGATTCAATTTTCTTGGGGAGGCTTTTGAGACTGTATTGGGGAAGTGGCTCCACTAGACGTCCGGTATACCGTTGGGGAACAATCTTAGATCAAGATTTCTGGGGACGCTTGTTAGGAATGTTTTTACTCTGTTGGGGAATGTTGAGATCTTCGGGGGATAATCCAACTTCCTTAAGGCTGACGGTAAGCTAACTCTGCTTGGGGAGAGTGTTGCTGACTTGCTGGAGGTATTGTGCCTTCTCTGCTCGGGGGGAGTATGGTTGAACCTTGGCTCACTCTCTGGGGAATTAAGGTATCTTGATTACATTCTTCAGCCAAACTTACCTTGGTACCTTGGTGGACAAAGCAACTAGATCACTTAGACAACTCATTATTGCCCCTGTTTCTGATGTTACCTGTAATTAATCCTTTGTTTCATATGCAAATATTTATGAGTTAACAATTAGTGTCAAATGCATATATCACAATTGAACATTGGACGTTCTTCGCAAAACAAAACAGAAAAAGGAAAAACAATTGGCAATTGGTCTGAAAAGTGAATTTGTATTGATTTTTGAATTTTCCTGTAAATAGGCGTTTATGTACAAGAGGCTGACGTCCTAGTAAGAGAACGCCGCCGAACAACAGAGTTTATACAATTTTGTGAAAAAGGAAAACAAAACAGCTATGTGAAAGGAATAATCCCACTGGGTTCCAACTCTGCTATCGCCTTTATATCTTCGAGCGTCTCATCACTTGGCTGCTTAGTTGAAGATGAAGTTGACTGATCGATGCCGTCTGAACCTGATGTTGATTCCGGATTCTGGATGCAAGGTGATCCAATGAGACATAGTATTACGCTTTAATCCCTAACTTTTGCCTGGACCGCCCTTTCGGGTTTTCAGTCCACCGAGATACCCATTTTTGCCCAAGCCGCCTTTTCAGGTTTTCGACTTGCCGGGTGTACAGATTTTTTCATTTCATCCCTTATTTTTGCCCGAACCCTTTTGGTTCGCCGAGAAGCCCTAATTTTTGCCTAGGTATGTCAACCTAGTGGGTCTTTTATCATGCGTAGTATCTTTTTACTATGTCTGCATTGGCGGGGTGAGGAAGGTCGTCACCATCCATGGTGGTTAGAATCATGGCTCCTCCTGAGAACACATGTTTAACCACAAATGGCCCTTCGTACGTGGGGGTCCATTTTCCCCTGGGATCACTTTGAGGAAGAATGATGCAATTGATTACCAGGTCCCCAACTTGATACTCTTATGGTCTGACTTTCTTGTTAAATGCCCTGATCATCCGTTTCTGATACGTTTGACCATGACAAATAGAAGTGAGCCTCTTTTCGTCAATTAGGTTTAACTGATCAAGTCGAGTCTGGATCCAGTCATCTTCGCTCAAGTCTGCATCCTTCATTATCCGGAGAGAGGGTATCTGGACTTCAATCGGCAAGACTGCCTCCATGCCATAGACCAAGGAAAAGGGAGTTGCCCCGGTTGACGTCCTTGTTGAAGTACGGTATCCGTGAAGAGCAAACGGTAACATCTCGTGCCAATCTTTGTATGTCACTGTCATCTTCTGCACAATCTTTTTGATATTCTTATTAGCTGCTTCGACAGCCCCATTCATCTTCGGCCGGTAAGGAGAAGAGTTATAGTGTTGTATTTTGAATTGCTCGCAGAGCTCAGTGATCATCTTGTTGTTGAGATTGGTACCATTGTCTGTAATGATCCTTTCCGGGACACCGTATCGACAGATCAGGTTATGCCGAATAAACCGTGCCATGACGTTCTTGGTTACGGTGGCGTAGGAAGCTGCTTCAACCCATTTCGTAAAGTAATCAATCGCTACTAGGATGAAGCGATGCCCGTTGGATGCCGTAGGTTTAATCTCGCCGATCATATCAATGCCCCACATTGCAAAAGGCCAAGGCGCTGTCAAGACATTCAGGGGGACTGGAGGAACGTGCACCTTATCAGCATATATCTGGCACTTATGACATGTCCGAGAATGTTGGTAACAATCAGCTTCCATTGTGGGCCAGAAATATCCTGCCCAAAGGATTTTCTTTGCCATGGTGTGTCCACTGGAATGTGTTCCGAAGGTACCTTCATGCAGTTCTGTCATGATTCTTTCTGCTTCAGTCTTATCCACACAACGCAGTAAGGTCGAATCATGGTTTCGCTTGTACAGAATGTTGTTGCTGAGGAAGAACTTTGCATCAAACCTTCTCAGAAATTTCTTGTCGTTGACAGATGCACCTTCGGGATATTCTTGAGCTTCCAAGTACCTCTTCACCTCATGATACCAGGGTTTTTCAGTTACTACCATAGCCTCAAGATCACAGCAATATGCGGGTTCGTCCAGTTTCCAGATAATGATTCGGGGAGCCTCGTTATCCCATTTGACTTTGAACATGGAAGACATCGTAGCTAACGCGTCTGCCAACTGATTCTCCTCTCTTGGGAAGTGTTCAAAAGTTATCTCTGTGAAATGGGGGATCAATGTCAACACACGCTCTTTGTAAGGAATAAGGTTTGGGTGTTTCGTATCCCACTCGCCTTTGATCTGATTGATCACGAGAGCGGAATCTCCGAAGACACTCAGAAACTTGATCCTTAAGTCAATTGCAGCTTGAAGACCCATGATACACGCTCCATACTCCGCCATGTTGTTGGTGCAGTTGAAACATAGTCGGGCAGTAAGTGGAGTATGAGTGCCTCTGGGGGATATGATCACAGCGCCGATACCGTTACCCAAAGCGTTGGAGGCTCCGTCAAAGTGCATAGACCATCGGGATCCTTCCTCAGGTCCTTCATCCGGTCCAGGTACTTCACAATCAGTCACTACCATGATATTCTCGTCTGGAAACTCAAAGTTCATAGATTGGTAATCATCCACTGCCTGATGTGCCAAATGGTCTGCCAATACACTTCCTTTGATTGCTTTTTGAGTTGTGTACTGGATGTCGTATTCCGTCAAGATCATCTGCCGTCTTGCTATTCTTCCAGACAGAGCAGGCTTTTCGAATATGTACTTTATTGGATCCATCTTAGAAATTAACAGAGTAGTGTGAGTCAGCATATATTGTCTCAGCCGACGAGCAGCCCATACCAAAGCGCAGCAAGTTTTCTCGAGCAATGAGTATCGGGTCTCACAGTCGGTAAACTTTTTGCTAAGATAATAAATGGCGTGCTCTTTTCGGCCATACTCGTCATGCTGCCCCAGCACACACCCCATTGAGCTGTCAAGTACCGTCAAGTATAGTATCAGCGGTCTCCCTTTAACCGGTGGCATAAGAATGGGTGGTTCTTGGAGATACTCTTTGATTCTGTCAAAAGCGGCCTGACATTCATCATTCCAACGTACTACCTGATCTTTCTTCAGCAGCTTGAAGATTGGTTCACAGGTAGCAGTTAGGTGCGAGATGAATCGGGCAATATAATTCAGACGTCCTAGAAAGCCTCTGACTTCTTTCTCTGTCTTGGGAACTGGCATCTCTTGTATGGCTTTAACCTTGGCAGGGTCCACTTGAATACCTTTGTCGCTCACGACGAAGCCTAGCAACTTTCCAGATCTTACCCCAAAGGTGCACTTGTTTGGGTTCAACCTTAGCTTGTACAACTTCGGGCGGTCAAACAGCTTCTGTAGATGGTCAAGGTGTTCCTCCTCAGTTTGAGACCTTGCAATCATGTCGTCGACATATACTTCAATCTCATGGTGGATCATGTCATGAAATAAAGCGACCATGGCACGTTGGTAGGTTTCCCCAGCATTTTTCAACCCGAATGGCATGACCTTGTAGCAAAAGGTACCCCACTGAGTAACAAAGGTAGTCTTTTCCATATCTTCAGGAGCCATCTTGATCTGATTATACCCTGAAAAGCCGTCCATGAAGGAGAACACCTTGTGTTGAGCAGTATTGTCAACCAGAACGTCGATGTGAGGTAGAGGGAAATCATCCTTGGGGCTCGCCCTGTTCAGATCCCTGTAATCAACACACATTCGGACCTTGCCATCTTTCTTCGGCACCGGAACCACGTTGGCAACCCACTGAGGGTAAGAAGTCACTGCTAGAAAACCGGCATCGAATTGTTTCATAACCTCAGCTTTGATCTTCTCGGACATCTCTGGACGCATACGGCGGACCTTCTGCTTTACCGGAGGGCAGTCTTCCTTGGTAGGCAAGTGATGAACCACAATGTCAGTATCCAAACCAGGCATGTCTTCGTAGGACCATGCAAAGATTTCCACATAGTCATGCAGCATCTGGATCAACCGTTGTTTCACACTGAGCTCTAGATTAGCACCAATCTTAACTTCCTTTTTATCTGTATCAGTACCCAGATTTACCGTTTCCACTGGCTCTTCATGTGGCTGAATGGCCCTCTCTTCCTGGAGTAACAGTCTTGCAAGTTCACCAGGCACTTCGCAATCATCTTCACCTTCGTCTTCGGCTAAGTTGATCGGATTTTCAAAGTCATAACTGGCAGTAGCAGAGCCGTTACCAGTGAGATCCAGAGTGGATTGAAACCTATATGAGTGAGTGTGTGTAAATATAGCTGTTTTGCAATAAATAAAGGAAGAAAGAAAGGGAGCACAAGATTTGAAATGCGAAAAACGTCCAATTTCTTTATTCATGATATATGGAAATGACGAGTAATAAGCCCTCACGAATGAAGCCAACGATGTCCCGGGTAAGACACCGGGCCATAAAGTTTCAATTTATTGTTCATTACAAATTTAAGAAACAAAGGAATTCATTACTGAGTAACAAAAGTAACAGGTATGTAGTCTTTTGCAGTCCAATTGTTCAGTCCACCGTCGGTCGTCGGGTAAATCCAGCTGTCAAACTCTGATTCCTCTGCATCTCCTTCAATAGCATTCACTCCCGGGTTGGTGATGAACACGGGAGGTCTTCTGATCCTTGCTTTGCGTACAGCCCTCTGAGCCTCTGCAGTAAAACCCAGCCCAAACTTGTCAGTTTTAGGAGTAAAATCAGGGAGCCTGCCCCAGTTAGCACATTCACCTTTCTCAATTACAGCCCGGGCATCCTTCAAGGAAGCCATCTTCAAAGGAAAGTCTTCTTCAATTACTGTTTCTGCTGATGCCAATGTTGGAGGCACCTCTTCAAAATGTTGAAAGGGGTTTCAATAAACTCCCCGTCCATCTCTATATACCGGAACGAGTTCAGATGACTAACCATGTATTCTTCCTCTCCCTGCACTGTAACAATCTTCCCTCTGACAGGGTATTTGAGCTTCTGGTGTAGAGTGAATGTCACAGCCCCAGCCTTATGGATCCAAGGTCGACCCAGCAAACAAGAATAGGATGGACGAATATCCATCACATAGAACATTGAATCAAAGACTTGGGAACCAACCCGGATTGGAATATCTACTTCACCATGTACCATCCTCTTCGACCCGTCAAAGGCTCGGACAATAATGTTACTAGGCTTCAACTCCAAACCTTCACAATCCAACCTGTCTAAGGCCTTCTTGGGTAATACATTTAGTGAAGAACTGGTGTCTACCAACACGTGTGCAAGAGTAGTGCCCCTGCATTCAATGGAGACATGCAGGGCATCATTGTGGTTCTTTTCCTTGGCGGTTAGATCAGCATCAGAGAAACCCAACCCATTGTCAGCGGTCAAATTGGCCACACAATCAGTAAATTGATCAGCAGACGTTTCTTGTGGCACGTGGGCCGTCTTCAGAAATGAAATCAGGGCCTTGGCATGGGCCTCCGAGCACAACAACTGTGATAGCATAGAGATCTTAGAGGGGGTATGCCCCAACTGTTCAACGACGTTGAAATCGCTCTTCTTGATTATCTTAAGAATTTCCTCCATCTCTTGCTGGGAGGCTTCAACATTAACAGTCTTCGGTGCCTCCATCTGGGCAGGCACATCAGCAATCCCTTTACCCCGAGTGCCAGATGACTCGGCAGCCGGGGTAGAAACTTGATCAGAAGGGGAAACAGGCGCACTTGTAGGTGTGGTGATAAGAGGTCTTCGGATAACTGGTGACGCAATGTCAGGCGAGAAGAGCCTGCCACTGCGAGTAACTTTAGCAGGACCGGTGATGTTACTGATACCGGTACTAGTGTTGAACTCCTGCTTCACTCCAAGCACATACACATCTACCCCATAGTGCCATGGGACAGCCTTGTCAGATTTATAGGGGAGGGGCCTCGGAACAGTAATAATGATAGGTGCAACAAACATGATTTTGACTGGCTTCCTCGGGGGAGCCTTGGTAGAATTGTTGAAAATTGTGACGACAGATACTTCTTAAATAGGAACAAAAGGAACAGCGGTCTTCTTGAACAAGATTTCTTTGCTGTCCATCAGGTTTTGGATGCCTGACTTCAGCAACGGACAACCAGCAAGGGAAACGGCACACAGAAGGCAACCCTTGCTACAACCCAGAAATAAACCGGCTAGCAACAGGTTCCTCTTGACAGTCAATAAAGGGGTAGCCACATCATCCACAGAAACTGCATACAAGTCTTCCTCAATAACATTTACTCCATGCTGGGGCATAGGAGCAGTCACAACGTTGGGCCTTTCAGGCGCCTCAAACTGTATTTCCTTGGCATCGATAAGGTCCTGGACCTTATTCCTTAGGGCCCAACAATCATCAGTGGAATGCCCCGGGCTATCAGAGTGATAGGCACAACGGGCGTTGGGATTATACTTCGGAGAGGTTGTGTTTACCACCTTCGGAACTTCTCTGACGGTTACCAAGTTAGTTGATAACAGTTGCGGCAAGATCTGCGACAAGGTCATACTAAGCCGAGTATATTCTCTTCTGGGTCTCTCACCCCTTGGTTGGTTAGGTTGCCGAGGAGCGGCAGTAGGCTTTGCAATCACCAACGCGTTGACAGCTTGGCGGCGTCCTGGTTTGTTTTGCCTTCTAGGCCCATACACAGCACTGGCTTCCTTTTTGAAAGGCTTCTTCTCAGAACTTGAGGACGCACCTTTCTGTATCTTCCCTGATTTCAAACCAACCTCTATCCTTTCCCCAGTCAGAATGAGGTCTGTGAAACCTGCAGAAGAATTGCCAATGAGATGGTTGAAGAATGGACCAGACAGGGTCCCCAAGAACATGTCCACTAGCTCACGATCCGTTAACGGTGGCTGCACCCTGCCAGCCAGGTCCCTCCACTTCTGCGCATACTCTTTAAAACCTTCTCCTGATCCTAGCGGCATACCCTGGAGTTGGGTACGTGTAGGAGCGAGGTCGGCATTATACTGATACTGCTTGTAAAAAGCAGTAGCCAAGTCCTCCCAATTACGAACCTTGGTCCCATCCAGCTGATAGAACCATTCGAGATGAGTCCCTGAAAGACTCTCCTGGAAGAAATGGATCCATAAGTTCTTGTCCACAGTATACGGCTGAATCTTCCGCACATAAGATCTGAGATGTAGCTTAGGGCAGGACGCCCCGTCATACTTTGCGAAAGATGGTGCTTTGAACTTGTGTGGGATCACCACACCAGAAGATAGACCCAGGTCTCCAAAATCCAAACCAGGCACTTGTTGAATTTCCATGGCATTCAGACGATCCTCTAACTGCTTGTACTTGTCTTCAGTTGGAGGGTACTGCTCTTCATTGAAATCAGTCTCGTTGTCAGAGACCACAGGACTAGGAACCCCTCCCCCTTGGGGACTGCCTTTCCCTACAGAAGAACCAGCTTGATCAACCTCATTCTGCAGTGTGTTGCCAAACCTCCGGCCAGTGTTGAATAGTACAGTTCTCTTCTTCTTCTTCTTTACCAGCAGAGCCTTCAATTCCTCTTGCCCTTGGGCTAAACTCATAATCAGCTCTTGGAACTGGGCGTTCTGATCCTGAAGGGCCTTGATGGATTGCTCAGTAGATGATTCAGGATTCATGATGAGATTGCTGAAATAAACAGCGAAGAACATTAAGCAACCTGAAAAGAAGAGTACCTGATATGCACATGATGCATGATATGGTGTTTATGCAATGCATTCAAGGGTTCGAAAGTTCAAATTTATTGTAGACAAAAATGAACACCCGTTATCATTAAGAAATAATTGTTCAGTACATCAAGGCCTCATGGGCAAACATTACAAAGCAAATCAATCCCAAAAGACACTGCGCATCCTCTTTGGAGCAATGTAAGTGTTGAGAGTCTTTTCCTCGTGCAGTAGGCGGGTGAGCTCCAAGACCTTCTTCTCACTAGCATGTAGACTGGCTTCAAGAGAATTCCGTTCTTCCTTAAGCTGGATCCAGCTCTTCTGCATTTCTTCCCAGGATGTAGGCATGTCAGGATGTTAAATGGTGTAGGACACCTCTCCTTCCAAGACTGGCTCTTTGATCATAAGGAGAACGTGAGGATATGGCATCACTAACTTCTGGGAGCGGGCTCGTACCCACTTGAGATAAGGCTCCAACAGGATGGAGTTCCTGTGCCCCAGTGTCTTGATGTCTACCTTGTTGGACATCCTCCAAGCTCTGATAAATTTTTGGCGAAGTCCTTGTGCATCGTTGTCGAAGTCAAAAACTATGTCAGGAATTAACATGTCGTGGGGGCCATCTCTCCGAGCATAACCAAACTGCCTCAAAGCCAAGCATGGGTTGTAGGTAATACCTCCTCTGATTCCAAGTAAAGGAACATTAGGGAACTCCCCGCAACGATCAATGATAGTGACATCCTCTCTGGACCGAGAACACCAATGTATATCTGCATGTGTAAGAGTCATCAATCGCTGTGACCATCTCAAACCCCGCTCATTCTTCAAAACTGATTGTGGAAGGTGCGAAATAAACCACCTTCCCAGGAGAGGAGTGCAGCACATAAGAACACCTCTTTTTCTCATGGTTCGAGTGTAACATGAGTGAAGGATGTCCCCAAGCAACGTAGGTATATGATTCCTGGACATGAAGATCTTGACAGCATTGATATCTATAAGCTGATCTGGATTCGGGAACAACACCAACCCATAGACAAGGAGGGCCACCACTTCTTCAAAGGCTTATAAGTCAAGGGAATTCCAACATTCTTGGGCCTTCTCAAACAGAAACCTGGCCAAGAACCCTTTGATACCACTTCTAACTTCCCAATGTCCCTTGATGTCAGATGGTTGTAGGCGTAATGCTTTAGCAATCTCTTCAAGTTTGGGTTCCCTTTCCGTACCGTTGTAGGGTAGTTGACTAAGGATAGGGATCTTCAGAAGCCGGGAGAACTCTTCCAATGTAGGCACCAGTTGATAATCCAAGAAAGTAAAGCAGTGGTGCAGAGGGTCAAAGAACTGGAAGAGGACCTTTATCATATCTTCCTCAATGTTGGTGTTGACCAAACTGATAAGTCTTCCATGCCTTTCACTGAAAGAAGAGCTCTCGGGAATCCTGGATATAAGTTCCTTAAGCTGAGGAGGGATCCTTATAAGGCTGATCTGAATTGTCTTTCTGCGGATAGTTTCCATGTCCTACAAAACAAGAACAAAGATGAAGATTCGAACCCCTGAAATGGTTAGTGGATGCATGTGATGCTGTATGATGTTATGATGCTATGATAAAAACACACCACAAATATCCACAAAAAGCAAACATGGTAAGGCACACAAGTCACACAAGACAGCCCTTAGAGTTTAGGCCAGCATGGGGTCTAGGTATTACCCTCTTGAAGTTGGTGGGCTCAAAACCTGTCCTATCAGAAGTAATCGGGTTCTAAGGATCTCAATATCATTGGATTGTTTTCTGTGTTCATCGTTTCGATTTAGCCACTGAACTGGCGATCGAAATATTCCAAGAAAACAACCCTCAACTGAGTGTAGTATCGAGTATCAACCAACCTCGGACTGCACCAAAGTCAGTTATCTCACTACCCTAAAGAGGCCAAGATGGTTCAATTAAGGTTCCTAAGGTCAGTTGATGCTTCACGACACCACACGGCGGCCCCGTACTCTCCTTGACTTGACTCAAGGGTTACCGGTACTCACCAAAGTGCCACATCAACATAGCAGACTGCTTCAACCGTGTCGGTATACCCCACACAGTTCCCTCACAGTCTTGTTGCTACTTTCTAAGAAGGTATCCCCCAGATCCGGGTTAGGATCTATAGAACTCCCAAGACAGGCCCACAATATTAAAGCACACAAATCAGGCAATTGAAAACATAAGTATGAGCTATCCTAAGGTACACATCACTTTAAAAGGTCCCCAGCAGAGTCGCCAGTTCTGTGATCGGTGGATTTAGAACTGACTGTTTAACGCTGGTTCGCGAAATGTCGCGGAAGCAAGAGTCGCCACCGTCTTTTATTTTCTCCAACATGGACAGGACAAAAGCACAGCAAAATTCCTTATGAGAACGTTTCTCGGTTCGGGAGGTAGATTTATAGAAAGGGAAGGTGTTAGCACCCTTTCTATCCGTGGTTATCCACAGGCTCTTAGATACTTGCTCTTATGTTTTCAAAATGTTTGCTTTTCAAAATGTGAGTGGGTTTGAAAAAGTTTCTTTGAAAGATTTCTGAATAACTCTTGTATCTGTCCTCAAGAGTGTTTGAAAAATTTGCTTTGAAAGTCTTTTGAAAGTGTCGGTGTGAAAAGTATTTTTGATTTGTTTTTGAAGAGAGCAAGTATCCATGAGTCATCTACCTACCCTAAGGAATTAGGCTGTGTAAATGTCCTTAAGGTAGTGCCATCCCACCATTGAGAGATAGGTAGCACCACCGTTGGAGGTGTTCGGGTCAATTCGATTGTAGGGATAGTGTGGTTGCCGAAGCAACAGTAGGACACCTTAGAAGCTACCCTTATGTCCTTGATCCTTTCTTAATCCGAGGCAACCGTTTCGAGGCAACTGTTTCGAGGCAACTGGATCATGGACATAAGGACCGCTAAAACGTCCTATACTTGACGACCACGTTTTGAAGGCAACGGGTGAGGCGTACCCTAGAAGTGGTGTGTGTATTTGTGTTTGGTTTTCAGGTTATGTTTTATCTTTGATCATGACATTGTGAGCTACGCTTGTTTTTAATTACCATACATTCTTTCATGCAATTTAGAATTTAAGAGTGCGGAAAATTAAAAAGACGGAAAGATAAAAGCTACGCTATTACAAGGCGCGGGTCTATACATCGCCAAAATACAAAGACCCGTTTTTGATAAGAATGCGGAAAGTAAAAAATGCGGTAAACCTAATTACTATTACATTCCTTGAACAGTTACATAATAATCAATGAAAAATAATGCGCGAAAAGAATCAAAATCGAACGTCCGAGGGTTTTGACCATTTGCTTGAAATTAAATGAAATTACAACCTAATTAATTATTTAATTAAAGAAAAGTGTTTTTTATGTTTTTGTATTCATGAAAATAAAGAAAATTAAAATTAAAAGGAAACCCTAATTCTAAATTATTTTTAGTTATTAAAGAAAACGTCAAAGTTGACCTAATTACTATTTAATTAATTTACATGTTTATTTACAAAAATAATAGTTAATAATAATAATAAATAATGAGGAAAATAATTAATTAAGAAAAAGATGAAAATGTCAAAAAAACCTAATTCTATATATTTTTTATTTATTAAGAAAAAAGATTGAAATTAAAACCTAAATTAACTAACTTAATTGTTAGTCATTTATTTACAAAAATATCTTAATGGTGAAATTAAATATAATTAAATATATAACATTTTTTGATTTTTCTGTTTTTATTATGAAAAAATTATTTTATGGAATTAATAATGATTATAAAAAAAAACAATTGAAAGAAATTAAAAGAAAGAAAATAAAATTAAATTGCAAACCAAGGGGGGTGTCTGGCCCATATGGAGGTTAATTGTGCAATTCTGGCCCATCAAGACAAGGCCTTGTTTGACTTCCCCAATCATGTGCACATTGGTTGACCCAGGCGTATGATGGACCTCCTCATGCAGCCTTTGGATTGATGGTCCCATCCACTTGGCACATGGAGCATTGAAGGCTCATGATGGATCTTTGACATGCAATGTACTGGAACGCGTTAGAAAAAAGATTATGAATTATATGGGGGGACCTGGGAATCGAACCCAGGTCCCAATGCTTGCAATACACCTCATCAACCAACTGAGCCAGGCAACACGTTTGTATATATAATGGAAAACAAATGTTATATAAAAAAAAACAATGTTAATAATATAAAACAAAAAAAATACGCGCGCAGTTTGAATCACCCAACCACGCTTGGACACCTCAGCTTTCTTCTTCGTTTTTCTGCAATTATATAAAACAAGTAGCGGGGGTTTTAAACCCCCACAAACTAAAAGTCCTGAAAATAACGATTAGAAGAGGAGGAAATATAAAAAGGGCGCGAGGGTATCATTTGATTCGTCTTGCTGCAACGATTCTGTCCATATATGTTTGGAAGTCCAATTTTTCCATATAAGGAAAGCCCTAATTTGGATGTTCTGAAAACCTAATATTCTTCAATGGTGGATTTTGATTTAGGCAACATTAGCACAATTCAGTTATACCAAAAGCTTCAGGGAGATGTCAGTAGTGTAAATCAATGAATAAAACATATGAATGATGCATATAAATCATGTTTCGATTATCAAAATATTCGTTCAAACCATAACCATATTTTACCGTTTCTTTGGGTATGAGGACCTGTTCTTGATGCCAATAGCTTCCTAGCAATGTCAGTAATGTAATGGAAAAGATCTTAAGCCTTGAATCGTACTGCAAGTGTGATTTCAGTTTTCAAGTTTCTCTCCAAAATTTGCAAATTGGTTATGGCTTCTTAGCAGCTTTTTCGTGTATATATGAGTAGGGTTAGGTTGTGCATAAGTATGTGATCAGAATTAGGTCAAAAATAAGCCCATGAATCCATGAATTTATGATTTGAATATTTGATTTTCCATCATGAAATTTCAATCTTTTTTTCCAATGAAACCTTGCCAATTATGGAAGATCTTGTCCCCTTGGATGAGAAACGACTTTGCCAACTTGCCCTAGTTTGATTTGCTGCACAAAAAGATCTACAAAATCATATCTTTGAATTTTCTTATAATAAAAACTAATTAAATGAATTAATATAAATATAACTTCAATTAATTAATTAAAAATAAGAAAATAAAATATTTTGAGCTCATTGGGTCGTGCATAGGCTTTGGGTAATGATTCAAGGAAGAATTTGAGGCCCATTAGAAAATTTGATGTGTTTTAGGCAAAGTTGACTTTTGAAAGTTCCCAAAAATTTCCCAACTTCTCCAATGCATATCTTGCTCAATTTTGAAGCTATGATCATGTTCTTTGACATTTTGGAAAGGTCTTGAAGTCCTATAACCAATGCCTTTGGTCCCATGTCATTTTGATTTACCAATCTCAAGTTATGGTCTTTGACTTAAAGTGCCTTTTTGTTGACTTTTGAAAATGACCTATAATGTTGAAATTGATAACTTTTTGTGAGAGCATTTCTTGGACTTGGAGTGTGAAGATGAGTTGTAGGAAATGTCATCCTCTTCAAAATTATCATTGGATGGGATTTTTCTGATAAACCATGAAGAAGTTATGCCTTGGTCAATTTGCAGTTGACTTTTCAACTGTCCAAAAATAGAAACTTTTGCATCTTTAGACTTTTTGAGCCATGCTTGTGGAATCATGATCAAGAATTGATCAAATGATGATTGTGGCTTCAAAATAAGATGTTGACCAAAAAATTTGACTTTTGACTGTCAAATGACCATTTTGCCCCTGTAGTTGACTGTGGAGCAATTAGGGTATTTGACTGTGCAACTTGATGCTGTGAGTCTTGAAACTTGACATATGGATGCTTGACAATATATATAGGCACATGGGACTTGATTGGACCCTTGGAAACCTCAATTTCTTTGCCAGAACCAAAACCCTAATTTTGACTGTGTTAGGAGGCAATTGGACAGTGCAACCCTTGAGAGATTTTGAAGCTTGATCTTGCCAACCCTTGAAGAATATGGGATGGCAAATTTTGGGGTACAACACCAAGGATGAGTCAATTAAAAGGTTCTAAAGGTCAGTTAGCGCTTAATGACACTAAGGAAGCCTAATGTTATCCTTGACTGACTCAAGGAACATAAGTTCAAACCAAAGTATCACGCTAACGTATCTATCACTTCGTCCATATCGGTATACCTCGTACAACTTCCATGATTTATTGCTACTTACCTAAAAGGTGCCCCAGATCCGGGTATAGGATCTTCAACAAAAGCCTAAGAAAAGACCCAAAAATGTAAAGAAAACAAATTAATCAAATAAAGCAAGTAAAGGTGATCTAGCCCTAAGGTAACCCCACTTTTAAGTAAATTCCCCAGCAGAGTCGCCAGTTCTGTAACGCAGTGGAAGAACTTTAAATAAATAAAATCAAAATAAATTAAATAAACAAGTTAATAAGGCATAGAGGGTCCCATAGGTCATGGACCATGCTAGGACTGAGATTCAATCTTGAAAGAATGGGCCCATGTGGGAAAAATGCAATTTTGGGCATTGTTGACTTTGTGCAAATTTTCAAAAATGACCAACTTTGACAATTCATATATCTCTCAATTATGACCCTAAGAGGGTGTTCTTGGACTTTTTAGAAAGCTTGGGATGTCCCCTAAGCAACCTATTTGGTTTCATCTCAATTGGATCTTCCATGTTCATGTCAGAAGCTTTGAACCAAAAGGTGTTTTTGTTGACTTTTTGAAATGACCTATAATGTCTGAATTTATATCTTTTCATGAGTGCATTTATTGAACTTGAGGTCTAAAGATGAGTTGTATGGAATTAGATTCTATTCAAAATGAGCCTTGGATGAGAAATTTCTGACAAAGTATGAGAAAGTTATGCATGGTCAAAGTTTGGTTGACTTTTCCTATAGAAACCCTAATCTAGCAACTTTTGAGTTTTGATGAATTAGGAGCATTCCTTGAGGAATCATGATCAACCCTTGATAAAATTATGTATATTACCTCAAAATGTTGATGTTAACCAAAAATCTTGAAGTTTGACTGTATGTGGGTCACAATTGACTTTTGACCTAGTATAGTTGATTTCCAGGCATCTGAGCAGTTGACTGAGCAAACTTGTAGTGCAAGGCATGAAACTTGGCATGGATGATCTTGAAGACATATTAGGGCAATTAAAACCATGTAGGACCCTTGGAACTCAAACATATTGATGAGTAGTAAACCCTAGTTTGAGGCTAATTGTCATAGGAGGAGGATTTGTCTGGTCAATCCTTAGTCAACTTGAGCAATTGAGGACCTCTGGGAGTATGTTTTGTATGAAAATGGGAGGGAAAATTTTGGGGTACAACAAAAGCTAAAGGAGGTTATTGATTTGTGACTCCAAGCAAACATGCAAGGTTCCTTTGCTCAAACGAAAGCTTTCATGAAGAACCACTGCCCACTCAAACTTGCCTGCAAGGGGTCATATGGCCAAACGAAAGATGTAACCCAGACTTGCATTCAAAGGAAACCACAAAACCATACGAAGAAAGCAACCAAAGCTTGTATTGAAGGGGGATAAATTCCCAAACAAAGAAAGCAACCAAAGCTTGTATTGAAGGAATCCACACGCCCAAATGAAGAAAGCAACCAAAGCTTGTATTGAAGGAAGCCACATGCCCAAACAAAGAAAGCATGTATGAGGTAAAAGGCACAATCGAAGGAAACCATAAAAGAGGCCTTTGCCTTATGAATCGAAGGAAACCAAACATGAGGCCTTTGCCTTGTGCCTGCTGGCCTAAAAAAGCTAGTATGAAGGTCATTTCCTTCTAAATCGAAGGAAACCAAACATGAGGCCTTTGCCTTGTGCCCGTTGGCCTGAAAAAGCTAGTATGAAGGTCATTTCCTTCTGAATCGAAGGAAGCTAGCAAAGAGGCTATTTCCTTCTGAATCGAAGGAAGCTTTTCAGAAGGTCATTTCCTTCTGAATCGAAAGAAGCTAGCAAAGGGAATCCAAGCCCAATCAAAGTTGGCTTGAATCGAAGTAAACTTGTTTTTCTCCAATTTTGTCAAAAACTCAAATTTATCTACTTTGCTCTTTCAATGGTTTCCTCTTTGACCTGATGCTTGGAAATCCAATATGATCTATAGAAATTACAGGGGCATTTAAAAAATCCAATTGTACTTGTGCAAATTTGAACCTTTTGAAAATCCTTGTGAGGAAATGTCTTGAGAAATGAGAGGGCAAATTTTGGGGTACAACAATAGTGTTTGAGAGTTTTGAGAAATTGATAACTTTCTCACAACAAGAGTTTTTGCAAATATCAGGGGCCCCTAAGATGTATGGTGGAGGCTCATATTTATAGATGATTTTGGCTAATGTTTAGGAGGGAAAACAAAAGAAATTTGAACAAAAAGGGTATGTTGTTATTGTAGTCTTCGAGGTGCAGTCTTGTATGCCATTTTGGTGCAAGAATGGGGCAGCATTGTAGGATTGCTTTATAGCAGTTTTGGAGTATTGTGGCCAGTATAGTAGGCTTGTACTTGGCAACACATAGGACTTTGGTCAGCAAGCATCTTTGGATTATTTCAACCTTTCGTTTTGACCACCTAGGTCCAACCTTCGACCAGATTCTTCTTCAGACACCATTATTTGATTTTCACCCAATATGTGTCTTTCAAATGGGACCTTTTTATACATCCTTCGAAGGGGCCAAATGCATTCCCCTTGAATGGGTCACCAAAATATGTCATTCGATTGGGACATCCAGGTATGTCTGGCAAGTCCTTCGAATGTGCCACCATGGTACATTTTTTCCAGCGAGACAATAGTTATGTGTCATAGTGTAGAAGTTGTGTGTTGAAACAAATTGTTTCCAAGGGAGATACTGCCCAGTCGAAACTAACGTGGAAGTAACCAACGCTTTGTGGGCGCCATTTCCTTGTGAATGCTAGCCATGGGGGGAGCTTTTTGCCTTGTGCATACTGACCTGAAGGGAGTCCTGGTTTTTTGTGAATCAAAGGAATCATACAAAGGGAAAATGGCTTTTGAATCGAAGGAAAGCTATAGGAGGTTATTTCTTTGTGACTCCAACCAAACATGCAAGGGGCCTTTGCTCAAACGAAAGCTTGCATGAAAAACCACTGCCCACTTAAACTTGCCTGCAAGGGGTCATATGGCCAAATGAAAGATGTAACCCAAACTTGCATTCGAAGGAAACCACAAACCCAAGCGAAGAAATCAATAAATGCTTTTATTGAAGGGGGCCACACGCCCAAATGAAGAAAGCATGCAGGAGGTAAAGGACACGATCTAAGGAAACCATAAAAGAGGGCTTTGCCTCCTGAATCGAAGGAATCCAAACATGAGGCCTTTGCCTTGTGCCTACTGGCCTGAAGAAACTAGTATGAAGGTCATTTCCTTCTGAATCGGAGGAAGCTAGAAAAGAGGTCATTTCCTTCTGAATCGAAGGAAGCCAAACAGGAGGCCTTTGCCTTGTGCTTGCTGGCCTGAAGAAGCTAGTATGAAGGTCATTTCCTTTTGAATCGAAAGAAGCTAGTAAAGAGGTCATTTCCTTCTGAATCGAAGGAAGCTAGCAAAGAGGATCCAAGCCCAATTGAAGCTGGCTTGAATCGAAGCAAACTTGTTTTTCTCCAATTTAGTCAAAAAACTCAAAATTATCTACTTTGCTCTTTAAATGGTTTTCGATTTGACCTGATGCTTGGAAATCCAATATGATCCATAAAAATTACAAGGGCATTGAAAAATCCAATTGTACTTGTGCAAATTTGAACTTTTTGAAAATCCTTGTGCGGAAATGTCTTGAGAAATGAGAGGGTAAATTTTGGGGTACAACACACCCCAATAAGAGGTGTGCATACCATTCTGATGGTCCTGGACATGATACGAATGGTTGCTGGGCTCTGAGGAACAAAATTCAAGACCTAATCGACGCATGAGTGTTGGAGTTTACACAAGACGGTCAGCTGGAGCTCTTCTTTCATCCCTCGAAGGCACATCATCTGAAGTGACGAAGTTCAGGCGGAGAAACTTTTGTTTATTCGAATTTTTAGTTGTAATTTATTTGTTTGTTTAAACACTTATCTTTATGTCAGACTTTGGTTACTTTCATTAATACATTGCATATGTTTGCCTTGAATTAATCCATTTGTTTTCATTATGCTTAAAACTGTGCTTTTAACTCCCTTTATGATACTCAACTATTGTTAAAAGTTACAAGCCTTTAGAGGGAGGACGACGAAAACAATGCCATAATCTCATACAATATGCTTTTGGAAAGACCTAGCTGACGATGTACAAGTGTTCCTTCAATCCTTAAACACTGGAGTTATAAGGAAGATAATCCCTAGTCAACCCCTTTGAGCCAAAGAAGTAGGAGTTTTCTTTTTCACACAAATTGAAACCTTTAATCAAAACCTGGGGCAGGGTAGTTCTCTCAGTTAATTCAAGTGTGCGTCAGTCGCAAGCTTTCACTTCCTAAACAATGAATAACATCAAGAGCGTCCTTCTAAATCAAAAGACGACGATGGTTCCCTATCAAATAGGCAGTCATTATCTCCCTAGAGAAAAACCCACCAAGTCAAAACCTACGAAGGAGACTTAAGAAAACTAGGGGCATCCCGCTGACTGTAATCTCAAAACAAGAACAGACATGCAAAAATTAGGGACGGTAAATCAAAAAAGAGGTCACTACAAATCCTCGACAACATGAAAACTGTTGCAAAAATGAATGCCTTCACGAATAAACGTTCAGTATCCGAACCATCACCAAAACGTCATTCCAGACTAAATTGGGATTCAAAACACACAATTAACTGAGTTTCAGACTGAAGAACATCACGAAGAACGGGTTGGATACAAATACACTTTGAGATTTATCCTTTGTTTCTTAAAACCGTGAACCAGACTACGCTACAACCCTTCAAAAGTCCTAATTGGAGCATGGGTTAATTCGAAAGCATATTGTTACCAAAGGTATCCTGACTCCTGTAAGGCTTTACTCTAAATCCTGAGTTGAATTCACATTCTTATAAAAATTCTTTTATCTGCTAAAACCCATTTTCAAAACTTCAAGACAAACGTAAACTTTGCATTGTTTGAATATCGTTGTTTGCATATAGCTACTTGTTATACAACAGAGAAATCCACACGACGATTATCCGTTGAACAAAAAATTTCAATGAACAGAATCACTTCAAGTGGTAAGACACTTCCAATGACAAATCTCCTATAAGCAAGGGAGCATGGCATGTCATTGTCAAAAATCATCTAGGGCCGTCGAGATTCTAAAAAATATCTCAAAGAAATGCTAAATAATCAGGGGCAGGTCTGCATTTGGATCACTTGGGGCATTGAGGATGAATTCCAACAAATGGTTACGTACGGCCAAGCAAACATTTCCTGGCAGTACTACAACACTTACTACTGGGGGCAATGACAAATTCCCACAAAGTCATTTTCATAGGGTGATACCCAGTCAAGTCCCCACAGAGTCATCTCTATAGGGTTATCCCCACAAAATAATCTTCACGAATAAGGGTACAAACCCCTCTAGGCCAAATTCATGGATATCCCCATAAAGTTGGATCCATGCAATCCCCAGCCATAGTTTCAATCTATGGAAAACTTTCTTCCCAACTGAGTTGGTGTCAAGAAGAATCCTCGAGGAGTTCTTCCAAAAGAAAACGCCTCCCCAACAGTTTGTAAAATATTCTCTTCAAACATGGTTTATTTCCCCAACAAACTACATATTCCCCAACTTAAGTTTGCCTCTCAGACTTTCACAAATTAAGGGACCATAACCCCTAATCCCCAATGAAGTCATCAACAAAGCTCCTTTTCCCCAATAGAGTTTACCACTATCACCAATGAGTTGCTGCAAAGCTTAGAAGCTGATCAGATAACAATTAACTCCTTTATCCCCAACAAGTTGTTAACTTTCATTATCTCCAATCAAGAAATAACTCCCCAGTAGAACAACGGACAACTAAAACTCCCGAACTCTTTTTCCCCAAGCGGAAATCAACACTCTCCGCAGAGTTTTCCCTCAAACAAAGTCAATATTCCCCCGTGGAGTTCTCCTCAAACAACAAAACATGAATCTCCAACAGAAACATTCTAAAACAAGGTCTGAAGGTGTGCATACTCTTCATCCCCAACGGCAGTCTGGGATTTAACTTCCCAAAACTCCCCAGCATTTGTCAAGGATTTATTTTCCAAGACGAAGATACATTCTAATAGCATTTCACATTTCATGCATCATATTACATACATGATAAATGCATACAGCATAATCTCATTTATTCTAAGAACATCATCAAGCCATGCATACATATGCATGCAACTAACCCTCTTCCTTGTAAGGAAAAGTCAATCAACAAAAGTCCTTTTTGGAAAATACCACAACCATTTCTCAAAATAGGCCAGAGATTAATTCCTAAAACAAGCCAGGGCAACTATCTCTACGGCCAACAAAAAGCAAGTTCCAGATTAATACCTGAAGCAAGACAAGATAACTATCTGTGAGCGATTGATTGTAGATTAATACCTGAAACAAAATAACATAATTATCTACATAAGCAGATTGAAGATTAACTCCCGAAACAAGTCGGGGAAACTATCTTTCTTTCTCAAATAGGTCAAGATTCATTCCGGAAACAAGACAGGTCAACTATCTCTACGACCAACAAAAGCAAGTTCCAGATTAATACCTGAAACAAGACAGGACAACTATCTGTGAACAAATTGATTGTAGATCAATTCCCGAAATAGGACGGGGTGACTATCTACCTGACAAACACTTCCTTCAGACATCTGTTGGTTCAGTTTAAATCGATCAAAGATTTATTTTGATACTTTTCTAGTAGACACTTTTTCTGGTTCAGTTTAAATCGACCAAAGATTCATTCTGATTCTTTTCCAGATAAAGACAACACAGACATTTGTTGGCTCAGTTTAAATCGACCAGAGATTTATTCTGATACTTTTCCAGTAGACACTTTTTCTGGTTCAGTTTAAATTGGCCAAAGATTTATTCTGATTCTTTTCCAGTTAAAGACAAACAAAGACATCTGCTGGTTCAGTTTAAATCGACCAAAGATTTATTCTAATACTTTTCCAGTAGACACTTTTTCTGGTTCAGTTTAAATCAACTAAAGATTTATTCTGATTCTTTTCCAGTTAAAGACGAACGCAAACATCTGTTGGTTCAATTTAAATCGACCAAAGATTTATTTTGATACTTTTTCAGTAGACACTTTTTCTGGTTCAGTTTAAATCGACCAAAGATTTATTCTAATTCTTTTCTAGTTAAAGACGAACACAGACATCTGCTGGTTCATTTTAAATCGACCAAAAATTTATTCTGATACTTTTCTAGTAGACACTTTTTATGGTTCAGTTTAAATCGACCAAAGATTTATTCTGATTCTTTTCCAGTTAAAGACGACACAGACATCTGCTGGTTCAGTTTAAATCGACCAAAGATTTATTCTGATACTTTTCCAGTAGACACTTTTTCTGGTTCAGTTTAAATTGACTAAAGATTTATTCTGATTCTTTTCCAGCTAAAGACGAACACAGACATCCGCTGGTTCAGTTTAAATCGACCAAATATTTATTCTGATACTTTTCTAGTAGACACTTTTTCTGGTTTAGTTTAAATCGACCAAAGATTTATTCTGATTTTTTTCCAGTTAAAGACGAACACAAACATCTGCTGGTTCAATTTAAATCGACCAAAGATTTACTCTGATACTTTTCCAGTACACACTTTTTTTGGTTCAGTTTAAATCGACCAAAGATTTATTCTGATTCTTTTCCAGTTAAATACGAATGCAGACATCTGCTGGTTCAGTTTAAATCGACCAACGATTTATTCTGATACTTTTCCAGTAAACACTTTTTCTGGTTCAGTTTAAATCGACCAAAGATTTATTTTGATTATTTTCCAGTTAAAGAAGACACAAACATCTGCTTGTTCAGTTTAAATCGATCAAAGATTTATTCTGATACTTTTCTAGTAGACACTTTTCTGGTTCAGTTTAAATCGACCACATATTTATTCTGATTCTTTTCTAATTAAAGACGAACACAGACATATGCTGGTTCAGTTTAAATCGACCAAAGATTTAATCTGATACTTTTCCAGTAGACACTTTTTCTGGTTCAGTTTAAATCGACCAAAGATTTATTCTGATTCTTTTTCAGTTAAAGACGACACAGACATCTGTTGGTTCCATTTAAATCAACCAAAGATTTATTCTTATACTTTTCCAGTAGACACTTTTTCTGGTTTAGTTTAAATTGACTAAATATTTATTCTGATTCTATTCCAGTTAAAGACGAACACAGACATCCGCTGGTTCAGTTTAAATCGACCAAAGATTTATTCTGATAATTTTCCAGTTGACACTTTTTCTGGTTCAGTTTAAATCGACCAAATATTTATTCTGATTTTTTTCCAGTTAAAGACGAACACAAACATCTGCTGGTTCAGTTTAAATCGACCAAAGATTTATTCTGATACTTTTCCAGTAGACACTTTTTCTAGTTTAGTTTAAATCGACCAAAGATTTATTCTGATTCTTTTCCAGTTAAATACGAACGCATACATCTGCTGGTTTAGTTTAAATCGACCAAAGATTTATTCTGACACTTTACCAGTAAACACTTTTTCTGGTTCAGTTTAAATCGACCAAAGATTTATTTTGATTCTTTTCCAGTTAAAGACGACACAAACATCTGCTGGTTCAGTTTAAATCGACCAAAGATTTATTCTGATACTTTTCCAGTAGACACTTTTCTGGTTCAATATAAATCGACCAAAGATTTATTCTAATTCTTTTCTAGTTAAAGACGAACACAAACATCTGCTAGTTCAGTTTAAATCGACCACAAATTTATTCTGATGTTTTTCCAGTAGACACTTTTTTTGGTTCAGTTTAAATTGACCAAAGATTTATTCTGATTCTTTTCCAGTTAAAGACGAACACAAACATCTGCTGGTTCAGTATAAATCGACCAGAGATTTATTCTGATACTTTTCCAGTAGACACTTTTTCTGGTTAAGTTTAAATCGGCCAAAGATTTATTCTGATTCTTTTCCAGTTAAAGATAAACACAGACATCTGCTGGTTCATTTTAAATTCACCAAAGATTTATTATGATACTTTTCCAGTAGGCACTTCTTCTGGTTCAGTTTAAATTGACCAGAGATTTATTCTGATACTTCTTCCAAATTCCCACCAACAATTACCTTTGGATGGCGTCTATAAGCCCATCTCCGACAACCCTCCATCATCTCTCCAAATGTCATCTTTAATCCCATTCCATACACAATCAACTAACACATCATCAAGTGCAAATTTCTGGGCACTCTAATGTCCAATCATCTTCTACCTTCAAGTCACGAATGGCAGACTCGCCAATCTAACTCTTCAGGTTTAAGAAGATTGAACAAGGGCAGCTGTTGCACCCCAAAATTTACCCTCTCATTTCTCACAAAATTTCTCACAAAATTTCTACTAGTTCAAGTTTGCACAAGTACAATTAGATCATATTAGATTTTCAAGCATCAAATCAAAGAGGAAACTATTGAAATAGAAAAGCAGGTAAATTTGATTTTTTTGACAAAATTGAAGAAAAACAGATTGCTTAGATCCAGAGGCTTTGATTGGAAATTTAACTTCTTTCGAGCAGGCTTAATCCACAAGCTTCGAGTGGACATTTAGGCCTCCTTCGAGGAAATCCAAGTTCAGAGGTTTTGATTGGACGTTTGGGCCTCCTTTGAGGCAAGCCAAGTTCAGAGGTTTCGATTGGACATTTGGCCTCCTTCACACAAAGCTTCGATTGGAGTATTGGTTTCCTTCAAAGCAACATACTTTGAATCCAACTCTAAACCCTTCGAGCAAGCGGTCCACAAGCCTCATTTGGGCATATGGCCTCCTACATGCATCCTTCGATTCACCAGCATCAGCTCCTAAATGCATCTTTTGACTCACCAGCATCAACCTCCTAAATGTATCCTTCGATTCACAAGCATTAGCAGTACTTCCTTCATTCCTGCAAGGAAAGTACATCCTGCGTGCCAGCATGCACAAGGCAAGTGCCTCCTTTGTGCTTGCTTTTGACTCACAAGGAGATAGCCTCTTTCCTGCTTGCTTCAATTCACATGGCAGAAACTTCTCTCATGCTAGCACTCACATGGAATTGGCTATTTTCATGCTAGCTTCGATTGGGTAATATCTCCCTTGGAAACAGTTTGTTTCGATTCCACATTTCTTTGTACACTATGACACACAACTGGCGCATTCGAAGGACATGCATATGGTCCATTTGAAGGACATACATTAGCCCCCTTTGAAGAACATGTATCGGTGGAATTGAAGGGCATACATGGGTGTCCTATTCGAAGGATATACCTTGGTGGCCCATTTGAAGAATTGCAAGTGATGAAGACAAGTGATGCATGTGGTCCCTTCAAAAGAACACACACATGGTACAATTGAAGGACACACATTTGGCCCCTTCAAAAGATACACATATGGTCCATTCGAAGGACACACTTTGGGTGGAGACAAATATTATTGTCTGAAGAGGAGTATGATCGAAGGATGGATCTAGTTGGTAAAAAAGAAAGAGTTTTATTCAAGATGCTTGTGCTACCAAGTCCAAGCCTGCTGCACTGGCCATAACGCTCCAAAACTGCTGCAAAGCAGTCCTGCTACGTTGCTCCTATATTTGCACCAATTTGGCATACAAATACTGCACTTCGAAAGCTACAAGAGCAATATACCCAATTTGTTCAAATTTCTTTTGTTTTCCCCCCCAAACCTCAGCCAACTTCATCTATAAATAAGAGGTTCCATCATACATCTAAAGGGGGCTTTTGGTGACTAGAGAGAGATTTTCTAATAAGGAAAAGAAAAGGAGAAAACACTTCACGCACTCTTAAACCCAGAATCAAAAGACCACACCCTTGTTTCTGTTTCTTTCGAATCCAGCACTAGAAACACCACACTTGTTTATTTCCTTCGAATCCAGAACCCATGGAAACACCAACCTAACACTTTGTTCTTTCTTTCCAATCCAGCACTAGAAACATCACACTTGTTTCTTTCCTTCGAATCCAGAACTAAACAACCACCACCCTACTTTTCTTGGCTTTCGAATCCAGTCAAAGAAACACAACACTTGTTTCTTTCCCTTCAAATCCAGGAGCATCCAGAGTAGCAACTCAAGTTCAACACCCACATTCCATCTTCAAGCAAGGTAAGTCTTCCTGACCTTGACCCTTTTGTTTCAAACACGTAAATAACCTCTTTTACTTATTGTTCGTTTCTGCCCTTTTCGTTTGTTTGCTTTTCTTGTCTAAATATATGTTAGAACTAACCTGTACATACCCAAACGAAAGGAAAAGTTTGTGTGAATTGAAGCCTTAGGCTTTGCCCCTTACTGTTTCACAATGGTAAACAAATAAGAAAGGTGGTGTGAATCGAAGGTTACAGACTTCGAGGCACGCTGATTTGCAGACCCAAACGAAAGGACAGAGAGTGTGAATTGAAGGACGTAACACTGGTTGCAGGCCCAATTGAAAGAAGGAAAAATGTGTGAAATCGAAAGATACATCCTTCGACCCAGGATATCTTTCCTTTCTCTCTTTTACACTATTTTTACCCTTAGATTTGCTATATATTTACATTTTGTTATTCAATATGGTTGTAATAATTAGGACTTTTATTGCTTTTCAATCCCCATTTGTAAATATGTATACCCCATCCCCCAAAACATGTAATAGTTTAGGACACTTATTTTCCGCATTTTTATTGCTTTCATAAAATACTAGTAATTAGGTTGTGTATGGCAAGTTAAAATCAACAAGTAGACAATCCAAATTCAAGACTAAAAGCATGAAATCAAACACACCACTCACACACATGCACCTCAAGGGTAATCTCACTTGTTGCCTCAGAAAATACTCATGTCCCTCGAATATGGATGTTTTAGCAAAGACCCTCGTTAAAAGATCGTAGTCCCTGATGACCCTCAATGTTGCTTTCGGTAAGCGATCTAGTCCCTAATGAAAATTGCTAAAACGTCCCATAGGTTGCCTTCTATAACTATACAAATGACCCACGCCAGTTCCTTCACATCCAACGACGGGGCTTCTTACCAAATAGATGGTAAGATAACAACATCTAAAGGAGGAGGAAAAGAACATTAGACCTTTTGAGTAGGTAGGACGCTCATAGTTGCTTGCTTGCTTACAACTAAAAAACATTTTCACACCAACATTTTCAATTGAAACATTTTCAAAAGTCAAAACACTTTGTACGCATTCTTATAGAGACCAAAATCATTACAGAGGCACTTTTCAAAATAACTTTCAAAAACATCTTCCACAACAAACATCTCTTTGAACTATTTTCAAAACCTATACTTTGTAAGCATTCTTATAGAGACGAGAATCATTACAAATACATTTTCAAAATATTTTCAAACCCACACCACAAGCACATTTTTAAACAAAAGCAAGTGATCTAGCAAGCAACTAAGAGCCCGTAGATAACTACGGATGAAAAGGATGCTAACACCTTCCCTTTTCATAACCTACCCCTCGAACTCAAGAAAACATCTCTAAAGGTCTTTCTTGTTCTTTTCAACCTTTCATTTGTTGGATAAAAGAAAAGTCAGTGGCGACTCTTGCTATCCGTAACAATTACGATCAAAACGCAAAACAACCACGTCAATCTCCCACCGTATTACAATCAGCAACATGTTTAACGACAATAATACGAATGGGTGTAGTTGTGGTTGTAGGAGGTGAAATATTTGGAGAAAAGATCCTCCCTGTTTTAGTAACTTTACTTGATCCAGCAATGCTTATAATGTCAATAGTTTCATCTTCATCAATCTGGGAATCTTGTTTGATACCATGGTAGTATACTTCCGCCCCATAATTCCAGGACACAACCTTATTAGAAGAATAAGGGTCTGACCCCGAAATGGTGATTATTAGTGGAGCTATTCTTGGTTCAATGGGAATCCTAATAGGACCTTTGTAGGTGATCCTAATAGTTTTGTTTGAGATAGTAATGATGGATATGTCTTCAACTTCTTGAAATATAATTTTGGTCAAACTTTTCATAGATGGAGTTCTTTTAAATAGAATCTCGTGGCTATCCATCAGGTGTTGACACCTTTCTTCAGCCATTCATAACCATTAATTTGTACAACACAACAACAACAGTCTTCAAGGCAACTAGGGAATACCCCAACTTTCAACAAAATTCTCTTTAACAGTCTTCAGAGGAGTGCTCAAGTCATTGACAGGGGAAACAAAAGCAACATCTTCAATAGTGTTGACACCCTTACCATGATTTGGCATGGGTGCATAGATTACATTGGAATTTAAAGGAGGGTCGAATTCAATTGTCTTGTTATTAGTCAGGTCTTGGATTTTGTTCTTTAGCGCCCAAAAATTATTGGTATCATGTCTGGGGCTGTTTGAGTGGTAGGCACATTTAGTGTTAGGATTGTATTTAGGAGAGGAGATATTAACATTGGAAGGGATATTTCTCAAGGTTACCAAATCAGCTTTAAATAGGTGTTGCGGAGCTTGAGATGGAGACATGTTGATTCTGGTAAATTGTCTTCTCTGGATGTCAGGTCTTTGGTGATTATCTTATTGTTGTGGTCTTTGAGTAGAAATTGGGTTGGAGACTAGAACTGCATTCACTGACTGGCGATGGTCCTTCTTGACATGGCCCCTTGACCGATATATGACATTAGTTTCCTTTTTGCCAGTAAATGGTTTTTTCACAGCATTTGAGGTAGAGGCCATATGTATCTTCCCGCTTTTAATCCCGCTTTCAACCCTCTCACTAGTTAAGATTAATTCGGAGAATCCGAATGATGAACTTCCAATCAATAAGTTGAAAAATGGTCCAGTCAATGTTCCCATAAACATGTCTACCAACTCCCTATCAATTAAAGGTGGTTGCACCATGCCAGCCAAATCTCTCCATTTTTTAGCGTATTCTTTGAAGCCCTTATTAGAACCATGGTCATTCCTTGTAATTGCACCCCAGTTGGCGCAAGATCAGCGTTATAATGATATTGGAGGTAAAATGCGGTGGCCAAATCTTCCCAAGTATGAAGTTAGTCCCCTCCAATTGGTAAAACCACTCCAACTGTGTCCCGGCTAGACTTTCTTGAAAAAAGTGTATCCATTGTTTCTTATCAGTGGTATGCGGCTGAATTTTGTGAACATAAGATCTTAGGCGAAGCTTCGGACATGAGACACCATCGTACTTGGAAAAAACAGGGATCTTGAATATGTGGGGAATGACTACCCTAGGAACCAAACCCAAGTCACCTAAGTCCAAACCATGCACAACTTGGATTTCTACAACCTTCTATCTATCTTCTAGTTGCTTATACTTATCGTCAGCCGGTGGATATTGCTCATCAAAATAATCTTCGTCTTTAGAGATTTGATTATTTCCACCCCCAGCACGGGTGCTCCTAGCGTCTTCATCTTGATTTTCATCCTCTTAGGAAGAATCTTCTTCAACTTAGACTTATCTGGAGGGCCCTTTAAACCTCTTCCCCATATTGATTAAAGCTTTATTCTTTGTCTTCTTCTTCGTAACAAGAAAAGCCATCATTTCTTGCTTCCCCCTTACTAAGTTGAGCAGAGTTTCTTGAAACTGAGAGTTTTGAGTCTGCAAGTCCTTGATAGTTTTCTCGAGATCCATCGTATACTGAAATAAACAGTAAAAGGATAAGAAAAGCTGCGTCAGAAAACCTACTTATGATATGATGCATGTTGTGCGAATGCAATGTTTTTAAGGATTTTAAGAAATTTAAATTTGCTAAACAATGAGAAGACAAAAAACATTAATTGCATTAATAAGTTCATGAATTACAAACGCCTCTTGGGCTTACAATGGAAGAAACACAAATGATACAAAATAAACTCCTAATACAAAAAGGACTCAAGCTTCCCATGAGCGCATCCTCTTTGGTGCAATGTAGGCATTCAAACTTCGCTCTTCATGAAGTTTCCTCGTGAGCTCCAAAACCTTCTTCTCGCTTACATAGAAATGTGCTTCAAAGGTATCTCGTTCCCCTTTGAGTTGAATCCATGATCTTTGCAATTCCTCGAAGTCGGTAGGCATGTCAGGATGAAGAAGTGTGTAAGGGGTGTCTCCCTTAGCAACATGCTCTATAATCACAGGTAGGATGGATGGGTAAGGCATCATGAGACTTTGAGCACGAGTTCGTACCCACTTGAGGTAAGGCTCAAGAGGGATGGAATTTTTATGCCCCAAATTCTTACTATCCACCTTGTTCACCATTCTCTAGGCTCTTATGAACTTTTGACGATAGCCTTGGATGTCGCCTTCATAGTCGAATACCAAACCTTGGATGAGTGTATCATGGGGGCCATCTCTTCGCGCATAATCAAACGATCATAATGCAAGAGAAGGGTTATAGTTGATACCTCCCCTAATACCCAAGAGTGGAACATTAGGGAAGTCCCCATAACGGTCAATGATGGTAATATCCTTCAAAGATCGGGAACAACAATGAATATCTGAGTGTGAGAGTGACATCATCCTTTGAGATCATGTCAAGCCTTGCTCATTCTTCAATATTGATCGAGGTAGGTGCGAAATAAATCACCTAAACAATAATGGAATGCAACACAAAAGAGTCCCCCTCTTCTTCACAGTGCGAGCGTGGAAACAATGTAGCATGTCTCCAAGCAAAGTAGGTACAAGATTATGAGAGAGAAAAACCTTGACGACATTCACATCTATGAATTGGTCCGGATTGGGAAATAGAACCAAACCATAGATTAGAAGGGCCAAGACATCCTCAAAAGCATTAAAATCTATATCTTCCCAAAACAAACGACCTTTTCTAACAGGAACTTGGCTAAGAAACCCTTAACTCGCTCTTTGTTTCCCAATTTGCCATAATTTCGGATCTCTTCAAATGCAAGGCTTTGGCCATAACCTCAGGCTTTGGAGTTTCCTTTAAACTGGTGAATGGTATTTGATCAAGCACAAGCACTCCTAACAGTTGAGAGAATTATTCTAATGTAGGCACCAATTGGTAGTCAGGAAATGTGAAGCAATGATGCATATGATCAAAGAATTGGAAGAGCACACACATCATTTCTTCTTGGAATTTTGAGGTAGACAAGTTGAGAAGTCGACCATATTTCTCGGTGAAGGGAGAATCTATAGGCACCCTTGATGCTAACTCTTGAAGTTGAGGAAGCACTTTCACGAAGTTGACTCGAATGGTATTTCTACAAGTTGAAGCCATGTCCTACAAAACAAAACAAATATAAATTCCTAAATCCTTGAAATGGTTAGTGTGAATGCTTATGATGTTATAATGTTTATGATGTCATGAAAAATTAAACAAATCACACAAAGACCTTAGGTTTAGGCTTGCATGGGTTTCATAGGTAAGTACCCTCTTGAATTTTAGTTGGTTTAACATGTCCTAGAAAGTAATTGGGTTCTAGGGAATCTCAATATCACTGATCTTTCTTCATTGGGCATTGTTTTAGCATAATCAATATTTTCTTGCGGCCAAAATATCCCGAAAGTCCAATCTCAATGAGCGTAGTATCGAGTATAAACCAATCTTCAGATTTGCACTAAAGTCACTATCTCACTACTTCCTAATGGCCAAGTCGTTCAACTAAAGGTTCTATGCTCAGTTAGTGCTTCATGACACCACACGATGGCCCCATATTCTCCTGGATTCGCCATAAGGGATACCGGTACCCACAAATATGTCACACTAACATAGTCATTGTTTCAACCATATCGATCTATGTTGTATAATCTCCACAATTTATTGCTACTTACCTAATAATGTTCCTAGATCCGGGTAGAGGATCTATAAAAACCCAAACATAACCCATAATGTAAAGCATACAAGTGAAACAATGAAAGCATTTTAAATGTGATCTATTCTCTAAGGTAACCCCACTTTTAAGAACTCCCCAGCAGATTCGCCAGTTCTGTAATACGGTGGGAGAACTGACTTGGGTATTTTGCGTTTTATCGCAATTGTTGTGGATAGCAAGAGTCGCCGCCAACTTTTCTTTATCCAATAAAGGAAAGGGTGAAAAGAACAGGAAAGACCTTTTGAGATATTTTCTTGAATTAGGGGGGTAAGTTATGAAAAAGGAAGGTGTTAGCACCCTTTCATCCGTAGTTATCTACGGGCTCTTAGTTGCTAGCTCACTTTGAAATGCTTTATAAATATGTTTGTGATTTGTTTTGAAAGTATTTTTGAAAAGTGCCTTCGTTTAGGCGAACTTTGTAATGATTCTCGTCTCTATAAGAATGTATACAAAGTGTTGACTTTTGAAAATATTTCATGAAAGTGTTGGTGTTTTTGAAAGATGTTTTGAAATGTTGTGAGCAAGCAACTATGAACGTTCTACCTACTCAAAAGTATTTGTTCATTTCCTCCTCTTTTAGATATTGCTATCTTACCATTGATTGGTAAGAAGCCCTATCATTGGATGTGAATGGATATGCATGGGTCGTCGTTCAGTCATAGAAAGCAACATTGTAGGATACCTTAGAAATTTTTGTAAGGGTCTAAGATCGTTTACCGAAAGCAACATTGAAGGGTCATTGAGGGCCTATGATCTTGTAATCAAGGGTCTTTGCTAAAGTATCCCACGTTCGAGGGACATGACTATTTATTCTAAGGCAACAAGTGTGGGTTAACCCTAGAGGTGCAAGTGTGCAAAGTGTTTGTTTTTCATGTTTTTTTGTCTTTGAGTTAGGGTTTTCTATTGGTTGATTTCATGTCTTTCCATACAAACCCTAATTACTAGCAATTATATTGAAAGCGATAAATTGCGAAAATTTAAAGTTCTACGCTATTACATCATTTAGGGGATGGGGATACAATTTACAAATGGGGAATGAAAGCAATTAAAACCTAATTTACTATTACAACCATATTTAATATTGCAAAATAAAATATACAAGAGTATAAAGGTAACGTGAAAGGAAAATAAAATTGTTTTTGTTTGAGTTTTTGATAAAAGGTTTTCATCTTAATTAAACTAATAAAAGAAAGGAAATAAATAATTAGTTTAAATTGATTTTAATAAAACTAAACCAAAATTAAATTAATAAAAGAAAATAAATTAATTAAGAAGACAATTTTTAGGTTTTTTTATGAAAAAGAGATTTTAGTAATGTAACTTAATGAAAACTAATTAATTATTTACAAAAGAATTTTACTAATTAATCAAAACCTAAAGTCTAATTTAATTATAAAAGAAAATTAAATAAACTTAATTCTAATTTAATTCTAATTCTAAAAGAAAATAATTAGTTAGGAAGATATTTTTAGTATTTTATTTATAAAAAAATAGATAGGTGAGAACAAAATAAAATTAGGAAATTATTTTAAAAAAGGTAACTTTATATTTTTGGTTAATAAAAATAGTAAATATATAAAATTAAATAAATATATGAAAAAAAATAAAAATATTAGGCTGGGTGTTAAAAAAGTAGAAAGGAGGTTAAATGTTAGCAAAAAAGAGTCCAGGCCCAAGTCAGATTTTTGTGTGAATCAGAAATAAAATAAATAAAAAATGAAGGGGCTTGCGTATGAACAAGTAATCATGGGGGGTGAAACATAACAAAAACAAACAAATGGAAGGCCCAAACCAAGGAGGCCCAGGCGCCTGTTTGCTCATCCAGTATGGCCAGCCTTTGAGAGTGTATCATGGTCACACGCTTTAGAACGTTGGATTTGGCTGCTTTGTGATCAGATGGTTGAAGGATGAGGTGTACCATGCACGCTGGAACTTTGCTTGCACATGATCTGTAAAAGTAAAACAAGAAAAGCAAAAGGGTACCACTGGGGCTCGAACCCAGGTCCCAAAGGTTAACAAGCGCGCGCTTTACCACTGGGGTAACTATACATCCGTTTATTAAAGTGAATCCATAAATATATAAAATAAAACAAGTCCTAAGAGGACTTCGTCTTCTTCCTCGCACCCATGACTGAAACACCATTTTTGAGTTTCGTATCTCACTCATTTCTCAATGAAATTAAAAAATGTAAACATGAAACTTGTGTATTTTTTCACCACAAATTCAACCATATAACTTATGTAAGCTAAAAGTCAAAGATGAAGATTAATTTTGCTGGCCCTAAATTGAAACCTAATTTTTTCAGAAATTTTAAATCTAAAATTCTCTACACACAGTCAATATAAATGAAAATTATGGACATGGTTAGATTCGGGGCAATGATCTCTACATTTTTACTTCAGAATGTATGAACAAAGGATGCTTGTATCAAGATATTGAAGTTAGAAAACTTACCTCTTACAGATGGATTAGTGTATGGAGTTTGAGCAAGCTTTGAGGTGCCCTAAGAATCTGTTTAGCTTGCCTGGACCTCCTTGAGTGTATTCTAACTCCTACTTTTCTTTGAGGATGACTGAAACTCCCTACTCAAGTCAAGTTGTAAGCTTTAGTTTTGGAAATGGTAGATGACGATGGAGTGATTATAGTCAGGAAACATGGACTTGGATCACTTGTGTATGAGGTATGTAAAGTGTTTGGATGATTAAAAGTCAATACACACAAGTGGATTTTGAGTTTCAAGTTTGAAGCTAAAAAATGGAGTTTTTGGCCAGTTCTGTGTTGCAGAATTCTTGAGGGCATTTTAGGGCTTTTTAACTCGTGCCCTTTGTTGCAAATAGTCTCTCTAAATATAAGCAAAGGGTTAGAGGTCTTGAAGTTAACAGATGTGTGAGATCTCAAGTTGTGTCTAGGTTGCTTGATTTTGAAGAAAAGTGGAAAACATGGTTTCAAGGCATAGTACCAGCATAGATTGAGTTTGTTGGAGGTTCTAGACATGTTGCTTCTAACTTTAACATTGCTTGTACTCATATGAAACAAGTTGGGAGCTCAAGAAGTTAACTTTGCATAAAGGCTTGCTTTATTAGAATGGAAGTGGTAACTTTCTCCCTAAAACGACAAATTGCTTTGGACAATGCTTGGATCAATTGGACAATTGATCATTCAGTTGTGTAAACATTAAATTAAGGAGTTATTTGAAAGTTAGAATTCCTGAAAAGTGAATTTATGCATCATAACTATGGTTTAGGTCAAGTGTTCTTCATGAAAAATGCCTTTTAATTCAAGTTTGGAAGCCCAACTTCTCCTCTTCGATTCTCCTAGATCAAAAATGATCTCACCGAGTTCTTGGACATTTTGAAAATCTTGTAACATCCTCTACAACTTTCATGTTTTCCATTTTTGCAAAACCAAATTGGAACTATGTGAAAAATAGCCATGAAGTTGGGACAAAAATCTGCCTAAACTAGGTCAAATTTTCACTAGTGTTTTTATAAAAAGTGTATGACTTCATGGATTCATAACTCAAAATACAAGCATTTCTAGGAATTGATCAGCAAAGAAAAGTTGTATATCTCATCAATATATACAACTTTCATGTTGAAAGTTTTCTTTGAATCATCTTGCATCATGGTGAAAAAATGTCATGAAGTTAGGAAATAATAAGGTTTAAAACACTTAGAAATTTTTCTAAGTCTTAAAAAGTTTGACTTTTTCAAAGACTTTTTGACTTTCTTGATTTTTTGATGATCAAGCTTCATATTTTTGAATGTATTGATGAATTGTGATCTTTGAAGTTAAATCTTGATCAAAAGTCAAAGTTTGACTTTTTTGTGCATTAGTTGACTTTTCATCAGTTGATCAAATTTCAACTATCAATTCAATAATCTTGAGAAATGTTTTGAGCCATGAAATTAGGTCAACATGTTATGTTTTAGTTCTTGAGATCATGCTTCAAGCCATTAAGTCACGTACTAGGTAAAAAATCACTGATCAGTCATTCTTAGTCAAAACCCTAATTTTGACCATTTTGCCCCTTTTGATGATTTGACTGTGTTTCTTGAGGAATTATGATGAGACCTTGATCAATTGATGAAGATGACTTTGTAATGCTGATGTTGGCCAAAAATCATGAAGTTTGACTATAAGTTGACCATAATTGACTTTTTTACTCAATACAACTGATTTTCAGTCATCTAAGTAATTGGCTGAGTAAAAATGTGATTCAAGACTTGAAACTTGACATGAGTATTCTTGGAGGTATATAATGATCCATAAAAGTCATTTGATGCATTAGAAGTCCAATTGTCCTTGTGAAAATCAAAACCCTAATTTGAGGCATCAATGTTTAGGAGATGGTTTGACCTAGTTAACACTTGTACAAGCTTGAGCCATTGAAGATCTTTTGTGAGAAATGTCTTGAGAAAAGAGAGGGCAAATTTTAGGGTACAAAATTCACATTTCCACATATTAGGCCCAATTACTATATTCCACCATTTCTCTATAATTCTCACTAATTAATAATCCTTCACTAACTGACGTTATTTCCCAATGATAACTCAATGGTTCGATAGTCTCGCCCCGACTAACCCGTCACATATAACATACATAAAATAATTTAAATTAAAATAATTAATCATAAAATTAAACAAATAACTAATTAATAAAATATATAACTAATTAATAAAAATTAGGGTGTCACATATTCCACTAGTCTTCAGCCTCCGCTTCCAACATGTGGGTACCAAACGACACCTTCTACTCCTATGAGCAAGCCATAAATATGAAGATCTTCTTGATCTTTCTGAGCCACACCTTTGCACCATCAATATCATGTGTGCCCTTAAAGATCGGCGAGTTGTTTTACTGTAACTTTTCCAAAGCACATAACTCATTATTTCCTCCAGCATTCTGGGGAATCTGTTGATTCTGGGCCATTGCTTGAGCCAATGACCCCAAAGCCTCAACAATTGCATCATCATTTCTCCCTCCAACCATTTCTCTATGTGTATAGGCAAACATCATTAGAGGAATCAGACATCGATTGTGTTTACACACAAATCGACCACCAAGACATATACATCGTACAAAAACCTGGTCAGATAGATCGACTTGCTTTGATACCACTAATGTAACACCCTTCTAATCCCATATGTATTTCTCATATAATTTACGGAATAATTCAAGGAAAATCACCACTCAAGGATGTCACACTTCATAGAAAACATCATAATAACAATCCTGCTTTATAACATGAGTTACATCAATAGTAAATAACTACTCATTGTAATTCAACTCATCATTTTAAAAACATCGCATCAAATTTATCGTCATGAATAAACTTATTCATAAAACAAAACTGATAATGTTTTAATCTCATGAAAAGTAGGACTTAAAACCAATTTAAAAATCAAAACCGTCATAAAGTATATCATTATATAAAGGAATATAACATTCACAAAACAAATTCCCAACCTGGTGTTACATATTATAGCAAGACACCTCTAATAAACGAAAACTAATAAAATGCTCCAAAGCTATCTCCAACGCCTCTACAAGCTACTTCTGAGTATTTGTGTGTTACCCACGTGGAGATAACATTCAAACAGAAAGGGTGAGTAATCATGATTCATTATAAAAGATATAAGAAAAATATTAGTAGTTATAAACAACATCATCATATAACAACACATATCATTCATCAATATTTCATACTCACCGATACATCATAATAACACTTAGATATCTTTCATCATCATAATCATCATATATTTACATAGTTCATAATTATCATCACATCACAACTCATTAGTATAATTCATACAATGTCACATAAAATATAAATGCAGCAACACTAACTTAATGCATGTTGTACCAAAATTTATGAACACCTGGTTGATCACCCTTCATGATCTCCACCATATGATCGATTCCCTCTTGGAACCGAAACACATCACAAACACACTCAATCCACACAATGGGATTGAGACTCGTCACAAGCGGACCACCGTCCAAAAGTGCTATGAATGCATGATGGTAACATGGTAACATCATTAGTATACATCACGTTACGCCACTTCAACAAGACATTATAGTATACCAACATATAATAATCCAAAAACAAAAATATAAACACATAGAAATAATACACCAAATGCTTCATACAATTATGCTATAAGATAGTTTTATGTGTTAGCTTCCCTACGCTTCGAACGATGCATCAAACAGAGTCCTGAAATTTAAGTCACGATACTTTGAAGTTTTACTGCTAGACTGCTCGCCTAAGCCTCACCTGACGACCTTAGGAGCGCTCTGCTCGCCTCCCTCTCTCCTGATGCTCGCCCGGTGAACTGCGCGATTGGGTCCATCGCTGCTTCGCTCGCCCGACGAAGCTCTAACGACGATCCCCTCCCATACATTTTCCAGGAGCCTTCCTTTTCCACCATTCCCTTCGCCATTTGGCTCGCTTGGAAACACATGGGCGACTCGCTCGCCCCGTGTTTGCCTTTAGCTCGTCCAATGACGCTAGTGAATCAACAACTTCTCAGTTGCGATTTCGCTTATGTCCAAACCATACCAATTCTGATTCCAGGCATCATACTCAGTCTAAAACGCATTTTAATCACCATACACCAGATATTAACATCAAAACACATCATTATATCGTTATGGACATAAATCGTGGTATACAAACATCATTATCAACAATTTCATCAGTGTTCATCATACTTTTCACCAAATCATCATACATACAAAACTCTACATTTACCTTAACCCCCTATCAATCATAATAAATCCGATTATACCCCTTACCTCAAATTCCTAACGATTTGATCCTTCCTTCGAGTTCTATGGAATTCCCTTCTTGGTTCTCTGTGCCCTAACTCTCACTTCATGGTTTCTCCAAAATTTCACGATCGTATAGAATGAATCATTCCTTCTCTAATTTTCTCTATTAAAATAGACCTTTTCTATGTTCTTCTTCTTATGCCCTCACTTAACTCATACACACTTACCATTATGCCGTTATTCTCCTTTTCACCTTAATATTCTATTTTATTACTCTAAATAATATATAATAAATTATTTAATTATAAATAATTCTAATTATCGTCTATCTCTCAATAATGCCCCACCACATATCGTCATGCACCACACAAATAATCACAAATAATTAATTAAATAAGTAATCCTAAGTTTCGGGGTGTTACATTGCTAGCCTTCGTTTTATTTTCTGAGTTCGAAGGTTTGGTCGGAAAAGGTGACACCTTTTTCCTCGACCTTTCTCTTTCCTGCATCATCTTCGAAAATGAAGAAGATCCCGAACCAACTGCAATGGATTCATCGGTTGGTCCCTAACCCTAAGGTTAAGACATTAAACCTCACTGAAAAACTCACAACAACAATGGAGATCTGGAGAAAATAGGAACCATAAAAATCACACCGAAAATCGCCTAAAAATAACTTAAAAATTTTTATTGTAAAAATGAAGGGTATTTTTAAAAGAACTAACAAATTTTTAGGTTTAATTATAGTTTTTGATCCTCTATTTTACTTGATTCATGAAATTGACTATTGACTTCCTATTTTAAATTTAAAAAATTTTAGTTCCTCTATTTTAAATTTAAATAGTTTTGGTCACATTTCATATTTTTATACTTAAACTTAACTATGTTTTCAATTTTTAAATGATAAATTACTTATAAAGTATGACAAATCATTGTATATAAATTTATTATTGAACTTTTCTATTAAAATATAAATTAAAAAATAAAAAAATTATAATTTTTTAATAAAAAATGTGAGATAAGAATAAAAATATTTAAATTTAAAATAAATAAGTATAACTGTTTATATTTAAAATAAAAAATTTAATTTCGTAAATCAGATTTAATCAAAATTTTAGTTTAAAAAACATTAATGTAATTATTGTCATTTCGATAATAAAAAAAAAGAAAAAAAGAAAACTTGTATGAGCAAAATACGTGGAGAAAATGGTGGTGAACTAGGTGGGAAAGGCAGACACGCATAACCCTCCGGACCCGAAATCTGAAATTCCAAATACTATACTTAATTACACATATTCTCGCACCAACCAAAAAAAAAAAGTAAAAAGAATTCGTTGTATTTTTTATTTTCCATTTCCATTTTGGCGAAAAATTCCATCACATCACACTCCACACAAGATTCCTCTCTCACCGCAACTCACAACGCAAGAAGGAATCTCAGAAGTGGCAGTGTTGTTGATCGGAAAAAATGGATGATGAAGTTGTTCAGCGAGTTTTCCATGAAGGAGGACGCGATTACTTCCAGCAACAGCCTTCAACTTCTTCCTCTTCCATCCTTCAATCTCTCCCTCTCCATGTGGTATACACATACACCATGCATCATCTTTCGTATTCTTCGATTCTCATTTCTCGCTTATACGATGCACTTAACGCTTTGCTCTCAATTCAGATGAATTGAATATATGTGTATTTTTTTCTTCCATTCTTCAATTTTAGGGCTCGAAACTTAAATTTATAGATTGCGTTTTTCAGTACTTGAAGATTTTGCTTGTCGATGAGCACACATATACTTAAATTGTATAATTAATTTCATTTTTGAAGACCAGTTCACAACTATGTAGCATTGATACCGATAGCATAATTTATTATTTTTTAAAATTAATATCGGTGTCCGACGTGTCTTTGTTAGTGTCGTGTTTTCGGTGTCTGAGAGGTTTACAATTAACTTTAATTGTGTAATGTTTGTACGTGTGACTGATAGTGTGTTGCCAATTATTATGGCCGTGTCATCTATATTGAACTTTTGCGTGCTTAATTGTCATGATCCATGGAATTTGTGCTGATTATAGTAAGATGTGAAAAAAATGGTGCAGTCTTTTGATCATGGATATTATTTGTTGGTAAAATCTATCCAAGAACTGCGAGAGAAAAAGGATGGGCTTGTTACAGTTGGCATCGGTGGTCCGAGCGGTTCTGGTAAAACAAGGTAATGTATTGATATTGTTGTCCATGTATTTGTAATTTTTGGACTTGGTTTGCTGAAGAAAGGTGTATAATGCTGCCTTGTTTTTCTCTTTATTTCATGGCTCCTGAAGCTTAACTGAGAAGGTGTCATCTGTTATTGGTTGTACTGTTATATCAATGGAGAATTATTGTGATGGAGTTGATGAAGGAAATGTTTTGGATTCTATAGATTTTGTTACCCTTATCAAGAATCTCGAGGTTTGTCATTGCTCTTATACTTTGTTTAACAATGTAATAAGTGCTGGTCTGACCTTTTTCTTCGTTACCTTGGTTTTACGCCTTCATTGGATTCCAATGCTGATGTCTACTAACCCCTTAAATTTTATACTGTACTTTTTGGTCTTTTCAAGTTTTATTGGCTTAATGTGTATTCTGATCCTGGGATCTTATTTTCACTATCGATTACAAAATCAAAAGAGAAAAGCAAGAGTAAGAATAGAAAGCGTCAGTAGCAGCAGCAGTTTTTATCATGTAATTCATGGCGAAGTGATTTTATGCTAGTTTTCTTTTGGACTGAAACTGATTAGATTACGTGTGAAACTGTCTATTTAGAAGGTGTTTATTAGGGTGGCGGGGTCATGGTTTTAAATTACAGTCCGCAACCGCAATGGCATCTGCAATATTGCAGATTCTTCCGCAACCGCAATGGCATCTGCAATATTGCAGATGCTTCCGCAACCGCATCGGACTGCAATTGCATTGTGATTTTAAAATCACGCCTTCGGTTGTAGAAACCACATCAAACAATTTTAATAATGTTTTTTCAAGTATTTTCATCGAAAATTAAAATATTAGAATCCTAAAACTCAAATTACTTCTGATGTAATGAAAAAACTTAACATTAAGTGTTTTTCAACTTTGTATTTCAAACACTTCCCTATAAAAATTCACACTGCAACGGCCGCAATGCACATCGCAACAACCGCAATTGCAACACCCGCAACCACATCCGCACCCGCTGCCGCATCCGCAATTTAAAACCATGGGCGGGATGCTTTGCTTTCTGCAAACTTTTTTTTCTTCTTCTTCTTCTTCTTCTTTTATTTTAACAGGATTCTCTTTTGCAATTAGGATTTGACAAAAGGCAAGGATACATTAATTCCAGAGTTTGATTATCAGCAAAAGAGACGCATAGGCTATAAAAAAATAATGAGTACTTCATCTGGAGTGGTAAGCTGACCTAATTGCACATTTGAAGGAGTTTTTTGTATATTCAAATGAGTTTTTTGTTTTTTAATTATCTTAACACCATTTGTTTCAGGTAATAGTTGATGGTACATATGCATTGCACGCAAAACTACGGTCTTTACTGGATATTCGAGTTGCAGTGGTAGTTTTTTTGTAGTACTTTAATTTATGGCCTGCACTATGTTATTAGTTGCTTATATATTTCAAGATAATACAGAACGTATATTTTTTATAAATCAGGTTGGTGGTGTTCATTTTAGCCTACTTTCTAAAGTTCGCTATGACATTGGAGATTCTTGTTCATTGGATTACCTTATAGATAGCATTTTTCCATTATTTAGGAAGCACATTGAGCCAGATCTTCATCATGCACAGGTTGGTTGCTTTCTTATTATTTTGAAGGGAGGTTGCTTTCTTGTTTTCATGTCTAAATTTCACAACTTACAATTTTATTTCGTCTACCTTCTTTTGCCAGATCAGAATTAACAACAGCTTTGTGTCATCATTTAGAGAGGCAATCTACAAGGTTAAATGCAGAAGCAAGGTGACTCTATCATCTGTAATTTAGTGCTGATGTCTGTATTTTTGTTTGTGAATTTCTTTTTCTGATTAATTGTTTTTGATTTGTCATGTTTATGTTTGCTATGTTTTCTTTCTCTCTGGTGCCCAGTTGTTTGTTTTTTTATCCTGTCCTTGTCTACTGGAAGTCTTTTAGCTGCACGGTTTTTCGTTTTTGAAGTTAGTCTTCTTCCTTATCTTAGAACCCCAAATATAGTTTATTTTCAGAGCTAGACTAGCTGAACCATCTGGTAACCAGGTTTCATCCCTAAGATTCCTCAGGCTTTAAACCTTGGGTTTGATTGCATTACTTTACAGAACCAAACTAAGAATAAGAAGAAAGCAATCTTCTGAATAAACGCATTACTGCTTTAAACAAACCAAAGCAATAAAACCTATCATATATGGATGACAAAGAGAACAGTTTTGATATTTATGAACTTAACATATTAATCTGTTCCATACAATCATGTGTTTTTCACCTCTTAACCTTGCATCATATTTATTTTAAGATAGTGGGAAAGGAATCTCATGAGCGGGCTGGCCTTTTTCTCCTTTACATTTTTAGTATTGCTGGACCAAGTTAAGTTTGTGAACATTTGAATACGGGTCTTTATAAAGCGAGCGAAGATTATATGTTTTGCATGCCCTTTACTGTTTATTCTTTGGCATTACCTGTGTTTTGAGAGGAACTGTTTGTAATATTAGTTTTCCCGTCAGGTCTTTTTTTCTTACTATTATTCTTCTGACGCATTGTTGTATAGTTTTTTCAAATATCTTTTTTGTCAGATTTTTTTTTGTTATTGTGTTTTGGACTTTTAGGGGAAATCTTCAAGCTTTTTACTATTATTTAAAACTTTGTGACAGTCTTCAGATGGATATCCAGGTTCTTCCTCTCAAGGAAATCAAGCTCAAACAGATAAGTTAGTATTTTGAATTTAGGAAGAAAATGAGTTTGGTAATCACTAGAAAATTTTAAATATATTCACTAGAAAACTTGTTTTGCTTTCAGTTTTATTGAAATGTACCTTAGACCACCTTCGGCGAGTGAAGAAGCAGGGATAAATGATTGGATTAAAGTGCGGCAGTCTGGAATTAGGTATTATTTATCCCTTGGTGACCAGAGAATTGTTGACAAGAATTTCATTATCAGGCCAAAAGCTGAGTTTGAGGTATGAGTATTTTCAATTTATTTTTCTTAAGCATTTTATTTTCTGATAACAAAACTATATTAAACAACATGAGTGGAGTGTATGTCGTATGTTCAGTATTTAGTTGAAGGGTATATAACCAAAAAGCTGTACCTTTCTTCAAGTTTTAACATGTTGATTACAACAAAACTACTCCATCCGTTTCAAAATGACTGTCGTTTTAGCAAATAAATTTTGTTTCTAAATGACTGTCATTTTCACTTTTCAATGTAGTAATGATTACTATTTTTCCAATTGTGTCCTTTACTTTTTACTCTCTACACTACATCCAATACATTAATAGGGTTAATTTTGTAAAAGTGTAATGTCTTATGATAACATCATTGCATTCTATAATATGTGTGCAAAAACCTTAAACGACAGTCATTTTGAAACAGAGGGAGTATTAATTAATCAAGAAGGCGACATGGATGTTTTCCACCGCGCATCCACTCTTAATTGAATTTTGGGGTCTGGGGAAATTGTTAATGTGTCCCCCAATCTTAATACTCCCCCTGGTCCTTATTATAAGAGAAAATTTACTTTTTAGATTCATTCAATAATTAATGTATCTGGTCTATATATAGACCACATACATTGATCATTTCATGAATCTAAAAAGTGAATTTTTCTTATAATAAGGATCAGAGGGAGTATGCCACAAAAAGTTAAGCAGTTGATTGCCAATAATCTTCCCTCTGCTCATGAGTGATTTCCAAAACTTGTATGTTATGTCTAGCTATAAGGCTAAGAAGATGGAACTCCAAAAGGCACAAGTTAATGTTCTCCCTAGTTGCACTAGACAATATGAAAAATTTGGCCAGCTTCATCATTGGAGGGAAATTAACAGTGTAAATGGTTAAGTTATTTTGTCACACATGTACAGTCAGACTGTTTGAGCGATGGTTACAATACTGTTATTTTGATTTCGGGATAAACCTGAGAAAATAGTAAAATGTTTTATGGACTTGGAATTTCTTTTGCAATTAGAAAAACATGAAATATTCACATATTCATTTTTGGGCTTGGAATGGAGCTTCAAGAGCTACTATTACTATTTTATGGTATTACTGAATAGAGAACAGAACCGACCTTTGTCAGTATATATATATATATATATATATATATATATATATATATATATATATATATATATATATATATATATATATATATATTGTTTTATGAGGTTGACTATAGTTTGATCAATGGGAACAAGAGAAACATCATTGTATAATATTGAGGTTATATATTTTGTCAGGATGGTATACGTGAATTCAGAAGTTGGAAATTCAGAATGAAATGGTTTTCAGAAGTCTTTGTTCACATGTCATTCTTTGTTGTTAAGCTTGACTAAAACATATTGTGTTGTTTTAGTTACTGTGTTGAACACTTTATAGACTTCTTATATTCCTTGGTTAGCCATTTAAAAAATCTTCATCCGTTAAACTTGTCATGTCCATTGAGAAAAAATGAGCCCATTCTTCTCTTTAGTAGATTTTGTTTGCCATTCATTTTTACAGTGTTGGAACAGGTTGGACGAATGACATTGGGTGGGTTGCTGGCTCTTGGGTACGTTGTTGTGGTTAGTTATAAACGCGCATCCACAACGGTCAATTATGGCAAGGTTTCAATGTCGTTTGAAACCATTGATGTTCTTGGGGAGACATTCTTGGTCACGAGAGGAACCGATAGGAAGGTATGAACTTTTTTTTTCTTCTTATGACTAAATTATGTTCCTTTTAAATAAAATCATTCTGACTACACACATTCCTCTCTTTTGGTGCCTCACCATGTTGATTTTAAGTAGATAGTGTTAAGAATGGTACAATATTTGTTAAAATATCTAAAAAGTATTATTAGATAGGTTTAGTATAAATTGGTTTTAATGCTTTGTATGTTGTGTGAAAAATAGAAATAAGAAATTTTCCGAATGTGCTTGAGAGAATAAACCACTCAACAACCATGATATTTATACACACTATATAATTAATCACACATTATGTTTACAAGGAAAAATAAATAATACTCCAACTTCCTAAATGCATGAATCTAAATGTACATGAACCTAAGACTTAAATGCTCAGTTTAGTGGGAAACATACAATGTATTTTTTCTATTTCCAACACTCTTAAGCTGGTGAATAAATATTCTCCATTCTCAGCTTGGATACAATTTGTTCAAAATTTGAGCTACTCGATCTTCTAGTGAGAATATCTGCAAGTTGCCCCTGTGAGGACACATATGGGGTGCAAATCAGCCGACTATCAAGCTTCTCCTTAATGAAGTGTCTATCAAATTTAATATGCTTAGTTCGATTATGTTGAACTGGATTATGTGTTATACTGATAGCTGCTTTATTATCACATTAGAGCTTCATGGGTCCTTCCTATTTGTTTTCAAACCTTCTAAAATAATTTTGAGCCAAAGTAATTAACAAATTCCTTTGCCATGACTTGAAATTCAGCTTCAGCACTAGATCGTGCTACTACATTTTGCTTATTACTTCTCCAAGTCACAAGATTTCCTCCAAGAAAGGTGCAGTACTTTGTAGTGGATCTTCTATCAACAATTGAACTTGCATAATCTGCATCAGCGTAGGCCTCAAGGGTTGTATTTCCATTTCTTTTGAACAAAATTCCTCTTCCCGGAGTTCTCTTGAGATACTGCAAGATTCTATGAACAACTTGTAAATGGATTTCTTTAGGACAATGCATGAACTGAACTGACTAACCATACTTACAATGTATCGGGTCTAGTGTGAGACAAATAAATTAATTTCCCAACTAGATGTTGATACATTTCTTTATCTACTGATACATCTTCTGTATTACCCAATTTATGATTTGGATCCATAGGAACGCTCGCAGGTTTACACACTATTTTTCCCGTCTCTTTTGAGTAAATTTGAAATGTATTTTTGTTGAGATATAAAAAATGTCTTTTCGGGAATGTGCCATCTCAATTCCCAAGAAGTACTCCAACTTTCCAAGAGTTTTTATTTCAAACTCCTTAGCTAAACAATGACTTAAGATTTGTTGCTCCTTCCAATCATCTCCTGTCATTATAATGTCATCCACATATACTAACAAAATTATTACCCCCCCTTGTGGCCAGTGTTTGATGAACAAGGTGTGATCTCCTTGACTTTGCTTGTATCCCAAAGATGTCATAACCTTAGTGAATCTTCTAAACCATGCTCGAGGTGATTGTTTTAGTCCATATAACGTCTTTTTCAGCCTGCAAACTGTATTGTCAGGCACATTTTTTTTCATACCCCGGTGATACCTGCCTATAAATCTCCTCTTCAAGTTCCCCTTGTAAGAAGGAATTCTTCACATCAAATTGTTGTAAATTCCAACCATAATTGGCAGCAAGTGACAAAATTACTCTGACTGTATTCATCTTCGCAACCAGAGCAAATGCCTCTGAATAGTCTATTCCATAGGTTTATGTAAACCCTTTGACAATCAACCTGGCTTTATGTCTTTCAATTGTTCCGTCAACCTTATATTTTACTGCGTACACCCATTTGCTTCTAACTGGCCTCTTTCCTTCTGGTAAAGTCACTAACTCCTAAGTTTCATTCTTCTTCAATGCGTCCATCTCGATATTCATGGCTTGTTTTCATTTTTCATCACAATGCCTCAGAAACATTAGTAGGTATGGAAGTAGAGTTTAGGTTTGTAAAGAAGACTTTATGGGTAGGTGAAATTTTTTGAAAAGGTAGGTGAAATTTTTTGAAAAGAAAGATAGTTGAAAGGGGATATAAAGGTTGTTTGGTGCATTTTTGGGTATCTTTTCTAATAGCAATTGGAAGGTCTAGGTCATCATCTGTTGTTTGGGTCATCATTTTATCTTGTAATTTAGGAGAATTAATTACCTTATTTGAAGGAGTCGAGTCAGACTCTTGAACTTGTGTCGTTTCAGGAATGACCTTTGACTTTCTAATGTAAACCAGATTCTTTCCATATCTTAGATCCACTTCAGGTGTAATTGATTGATTTGACTCAACTACTAGTTCTTCAGCCTCAGACGGGTCTGGTACAAGTGTGTTTAACTCAAGACCAGAAAGATTTTGTCTATTTGACTCGAATTTGAAAGAATTAGGTGGATTTGACTCGAGACCAGAGAGATTGAGTATATTTGAGTCATGACCTAAATGACCAAATGTATTTGACTTAATACTAGACAGATTGAGTGCATTTGACTCAAGACCAGAAAGATCGAGACTTTCAAGCTTATCTTCCTTAAAATTCTCCCCTTGAAGATAAGGTCGAGTGAAGTACGGTTCCTCCTCATGAAAGGTAACATTCCGCGACACAAACTTTTTAGATGGAGGATGAAAACACTTATATCCCTTTTGAATAGAAGAACACCCAACAAAAACACATCTTAGGGTTCTAGGGTTTAGTTTTTGACGATGGAAGGTTCATTGGCTATGGAGATGGTTCATTGGCTATGCTTATGATAGATTTCTGAAATGCTTTCAATATGGTAGGCCAATTGACATTAATGCGCGAGGTGAGTGTGCAAGGTGTCCATCTAATCCTTTGTGAGTTGTGGGTATAAGGTGGTTTGAGGCTATTTTGCACAGTGGCATCATGGTGTTGAGTAAGTGATATGGAGATGGTTCATTGGCTATGCTCACATTAGATTTATAAAATGCTTTTAATATGGTAGACCGTTCGACATTAGTGCGCAAGGTGAGTGTGAGAGATGTCCATCTATTTCTGTGTGTTAAGTTTCTTTATGGTTAAAAAGCGAGGTTGTACCATTGGGGATGATATTATGACAGCCATTGGAGAGTGCAACAAGGCACTCCATTGGAATGGTTCATTTTTTCTCTTGTGTTACATATCAGTGATAATTGCAAGCTTATCCTTCATGTTTGGTATCTTGATGATGAGACCGTCATAGAGGATCCAAAGGAGACGGCTAAAGTCCATGGCATCATTCTGGAGACGGGTTAAAGTATGTGCCTTGAATTGAATATTCGTAAATATGAGATCTTTTGGCTTTTGTGTGATGGTAGTAGACATCGTGAGGGGTTATTCCTTTTGGACATTGGCAATCTGGTGTTGTGGATGGAATTGCTTGGAGGGCTGTTAGTCGAGATAGAGATTTTATCAAGGGATTGTCCATGAAGAGAGTTGTCTGGGCTGGTGAGTTAATGCATCTTCTTCCGCAACTAATGGATCCATAAATTGAAATTCTATTTTGATCCTGCATCGGTATTGCCAAACAATTTTTTGGCTTAAGGACATGCCAATTGTTTTACCTGGAAGAGACAATTATTTGGTTTGATAAAGAGTTGCGAAGGGCGGTTGAAGACATTGTGGTTGGTGGAGGTCCTTTCTCCGTGGACCTTCATTGGAGGGTGACTTCTTTATCTATTAGAGTCGGGGGTTGGATTTTTACTCAACAATAGAGGCTGCCTTGTAAGCTTTTGTGGCTTTCAAGGCCCAATCTTGTGGTAGGATTCTGAATTTTGACTTTAGTTATTTTACTAGAAAGGACATCGTCCCACAGGTTGGAGTATTTGTGAAGAAAGATGCGCATGTGAACTTCTTGATCGACACTTAGGCCATCAAATGCGCCGCTTCAAGCAAAGTGGCCAAACATGAGAAAACATGTTCTGACAATGGACATGATTTTATACCATTTGCGTTTTGACACTTTTAGCTTCTTAACACCAGAGATTGGATCTTTTACAAAGAGTTAAGAAGGCTATGCATAGCAGCAATGTTGTGTCTTTTAGGTCTATGGATGTAGTTTTTAAGAAGATTGGTTTTGATGTCCAAAAAGGGGTAGTGACCCAGCTTGTTGTCCGCTTGCCTTCCATTCTCGTGTAATCTTTTATATGCATATTAGTCAAGATAAGAATGATCACAAACACCCTTTTCATTGAAGGAAATTTTTTGTCAAATTAGCACCCATATTTAGGAACAGAATAAGTAATTGATAGATAGCGTACTCCCTCAGATTTTTTTTAAAATTTTTTTTAAAACCGTCTATAATGAATAGCTTTTTCTGTTAGTGGTTTACTTATGCGAGGAACCAAAAAAAAACTGCAGACTGTTGGAACAGAAGCATTGAAGATGGGTATCAATGGACCTTGGATTACTAAATCATATCTTGAAATGATTCTTGAGAGAAAAGGTATGGATTTGAATGCATACTTTCCTCAGTCTTTCATATTTAATTAATTTAGTTATTTTTCTTGTTTGATATTCTTTCTTTTATGTGGTGGTGAGTGATGACTGCCACAAAAGGTTAACTTTGGTTGTGGATAAAATTTGGTCAATTAGTTTCAGTGACTTACATTGTCCATCCAATGTTTAATTTAACCATGAGGATAATAACAAGAACATTTCAATTTGTTACTGTGACCTGTATTTGTCGTTGAACAGTTCAATTGTTGCTTCTACTAACTTTTGCTTGCAGGTGTACCCCGTCTTAGTACGCCACCACTTGTGTCTAATACAACTGTGACTGGCAGTCAAGAAACAACAATCGTTGCACCAAAGCCAATTCGTGTTACCCCTAACCTTGTTACTGGCCTCGAGGATTTATCTCAGCCATGGACCCGATCCCCAACAAAATCCCAAATAGAACCTTTTGTGGCTACATGGCGTTTCATATCTTCAGATTCCTCCCATATTGGCAACACAGTCCTAGGTATTTTTCCTTGAATTGAAAAACATATCCTAAACTTTTCTGATATTTTGGTGATTATTTCCTGTATGTCTATATAAGATTCCTTTATATCAAGACTTCTCTCATGAAGCAACCACAGATCCCTCATCTTTCAGGGACACTGTTAGGCTTGCTCCCATGCCTGATTCGTATGACCTGGACAGGGGATTGCTTTTGGCAGTACAAGCAATACAAGTAAGGAAGAGTAGCTTGGACATTTCTTCTGGACCTCATTTTTAAAGATTGCAATTCCATAAGAAATTCATATTTATTTGTTTGATTGAAACCTATCTGCTTATTTATTTTTGTTCCAGGCTTTGTTAGAGAATAAAGGTGTTCCGGTCATTGTTGGAATTGGTAATAATATATGAACCTTTCCTCATTCCCAATCTTCCTTTTAGCGCGCTTCTCCATATTTACCTTGCATAGTGCCTGCACGTTGCTGTGTTACTCTGCCACACACAACCATTTGTACAAGTAGCTAAATGTGTACAGAAGACCAAAGCTAACAACAACACCCACGTCTTATCCTACTAAGTAGGGTTGGCTAAGAAGATAAATCTAACAAAAAATGAAATAGTATATATGTATGTATACATCTTACACACGCGCGCACGCACACACATACATATGAGAGGAGGAGGTATTTTAGAAGAACTGGAATTTCATTAAGGTAGAGGCCTTATAAATAGGTCATAGAATGAGTTGCTACAATTGATAAGTAACTAATAACATTTAGCTAGCATATTTTATTGAAGATACCAAGTCAGTTCTTCGGTTGCTTGCTGATAGGACTGGAAGTGAGTTTAGCTGAGCTCAAGTTTGGTTCACCTTAGGCTGAATGGGTCAATTTTGTTTAACCAAATTATCTTCATCGAAAGCATACATATATTAGCTTTGGTTCTGGCTAATATGACTGATCCTTGGGAAGTTATGCTTTTCAGGTGGTCCAAGTGGGTGTGGGAAGACAAGTTTGGCTCATAAAATGGCAAATATCATTGGTTGTGAAATAATTTCCCTAGAAAGCTATTACAAACAAGTAAAGGACTTTAAATATGATGATTTCAACTCACTTGATTTATCTTTGCTATCAAAGGTAGGTCAATTGAATAGTTTTAATGCAATTTATTGTTACCCTATTTATTTTTTTTATAATAAATTGATGTTGCTCTCAGGGGTAGCCTTGGTTCAACGGTAAGGTTATTCCATTGCGACCCTGGGTTCATGGGTTTGAACCTTGCTGCCTCTCTGTTATAAAAAACAGGGGTAAGGCTGCGAACATTCAACCCCCCCACCCCACTGAGTTACCCCTTTAAATTGATGTTGCTCTCATTTATATAGCAACCCTTCACAAGTACTTGAAATTTCTGTGTATAAATGGATTTATTTTGCTTAGAATTTGGGCTTTAGGCCTAACTCAATCCCATAAAACTGGCTTATCACATGACTAGTCTTATCAGCACCACTTAGACCATATCTCTAGTTGATGTTAGAATCTCAACACCCCATCACACTCAGGATTGGAATCTAAAGTGTGGATCTATAGGGTGGAATAACAAGGATCCTAACACCCCCCTGGTCTAGAACTGGACATCTGAAGTGAAGTGTGAATGATTGTGTGTGAAACAACAAATTTCTTGGCATAACAAGCTATGATACAACCTTCGAATTAGGGATTCGGGTCCAATTCAATCCCGTAAAATCAATTTGTAAGGTTAGGGATACCCTAGCCTGAACCTTTCTCATTATTGCCTGCCCTAAAACTTTTCTTGTTTAGGTTTTCTTATGTTTTCTTTATAATGATTGTGCTGATTTAGTATCATTAACCCATCTATTAGTATTTAGCTTTGGACACTTTAATTAGTTTCGGCTGCAGAGTTTATCGGTAATGGCCTGTTTCCCAATTATATCAGTTTATATTAGGGTTGTTCAAAAAAAACTGAATTGAACTGAATCGGTGAACCAAACCGATCTGAGGTTAAAATAACCAGACCGTTATGTTTGGTTAGTGAACCAAACCATATTACACAAACAGTTTTAGAACCAAACAAAAACTGAAACCGAACTGAACCGAACCAAAACTGAAAATGAAAAATACTAAAAATAAGTTTTAATTAAAAAAAAAAAAGTTTAACAGTTCGGTTCTTTAATAAACGGTTCGGTTCGGGAAAAATTGTCTTCTAACGGTTTGGAGTTTTGAAATAGTATACCAAATCAATAATTTTGGTTCGGTTCGGTTCTAAGTAAATTGAAACGGTTCGGTTAAGTTCAAATAAAATTAAACTATGGTTTAGTTCGGTTCGGTTTGGTTTTCTCATAAAACCATACCATGAACAGCCCTAGTTTAAATAACAACTGTTTTGTATCATTGCAAACTACTTTAATTTCTTGTTTTCACCATTTTTCTCAATCAAGGTGATGGTAATTACTCTATTCACCTGAAAATAAAATGGATGATAATTTGTCTCTACTTATCCAAGAAAAGGGTAAATTTAATTGACTTAAATGCTTGGTTAGTCAAAATTTCTGGATACTTTTTTGGCCATTGTACTTGTGGATTATTTAACATTCTTATTCTTGAGTTCCTTGCAGAATATCGATGACATAAGAAATGGACGAAGAACAAAAGTACCTATATTTGACTTAGAAAGTGGTGCTCGGAGTGGCTTCAAGGAACTGGAAGTTTCTGAAGATTGTGGAGTGGTCAGTCATTAAATTTGTTCCCCTGAAACTTGAAAGCTATGGACCATGGTTGACCTGTGTATTTCTTTACAATTACCATGCCAATAGCTGCACAAGAGTTGACAAATGGTGTTAGCGCTTAACCCTTTGTACTTTGTAGCATTCAGGCTATGACACTCTGCTAAGACTGTGCCTCAGAATCAGTCACTATTGGTCTGCTGTAGGGATTCAGCGACACACTAGCTGCAGTGTAGTGCACTTGTTGAAATCCCCTGTTGCACTGCAGAAGGGTATATAACAATTAGTTGAGGAAATGAATATACTGATCAATTTGTCCCACAAAGGAACACTACACCATTTCCACCTCATATCCATAAGTTGTCTAAACCCACTTTTTACCTGTCTGTACTGTTGCCTGTTTTGTCACACTCACTGACATCAAAAAATGCAGTGCAAAAATGCCTAGTAAAAAAATTGAGTATTTGATGCATCTTAGTCTGTCTCTATGCATACTTCCTGATATAGTTGCCAGTCATGTTATGCTAGTTAGTTCTTTTTCCTATTTGTCTATTGTAGTTCTTGAGAGTTCATTCCTAATTTTGATCAGATTATATTTGAAGGCGTCTATGCGTTGCATCCGGATATCCGAATGTCACTTGACTTGTGGATTGCTGTTGTAAGAATGAGTTATCATCCATCTCTGAAAGCCTTTTTCCTATTTTATTTATTTATTTAGCCGGGGCTAAGAAATTCTATGAAATTACTTATTTTCTTATTCAAAACAGGTAGGAGGCGTTCATTCGCATTTGATTTCACGAGTTCAAAGGGATAAGAGTAGAGTGGGATGTTTTATTTCCCAAAATGAGATCATGATGACAGTGTTTCCTATGTTCCAACAACTTATTGAACCCCATCTTGTTCATGCACATGTTAGTGGATAGCGTGCTTTTCTTAACCTCCATATTTTAATGCTGCTTAAGAAGTAATGGTTTTAGTAGTTTTGATTACTTAAGATTTTAGGCTGAACCATTAAATGGCTTCCATATATAAACAAGTACGGCAAATCTTCTAATTTTTTAATGGTCTACTATTATAATATACATTACATGACTAAGGTGATTCTGTAAATCTTGAAAATTATTTTGGTGGAAAAAGCTTTCACGCATGATTACTGACCCTGAAACAATAATATAAAACTTGGTGATTTTAGTTTATTTTGATAGACCTTCTCTCTCTCTCTCTCTCTGCTCTCACATAGATCTTTAATAGGAGTACTGTGACTACTGTCTCTCAATGTTTCTTAATTTTTAGATAGTGGATAGTTGTTTTCAGAGAATTGACGGGTGTGTGATATATCACCGTTTCACATTGAATTCCAGCTGAAAATTCGAAACGACTTTGACCCTGTGCTTTCTCCCGAGAGTTCACTGTTTGTATTGAAGAGTAACAGAAAAGTAAGGGGTTTATTTCTATCTATAAATCATAATATGTGACCTGGTTTTGTTCAATCTTTTTTACTAAAGATAACAATAAATAACAGGTGGCTTATCAAGACATTCTATCCATTCTTGATCCAGCAAAATTTTGCAGTTCAGTGCAGAAATTTATCGATATTTACATGAGGCTTCCTGGGATCCCTTCTAATGGTCAACTGACAGATAGTGATTGTATTCGGGTTAGAATATGTGAAGGCAGATTTGCATTACTGATACGTGAGGTAGGAAATATTTTTCTCTTCTTCCCATCATTTACTTATATCGTCACATGTATGGATGTTGTATCAGTTTTTATTTTCTTTCCATAAGTTTCATATTATCTTTTCTTTAAGTTTCATATTATCTTGTACTATCCAGCCTATCAGAGAAGGAAACTTCATCATTCAGCCTAAAGTGGATTTTGATATTAGCATTACTACGGTTGCCGGTCTTCTAAACCTTGGGTAAGCCATATTTCAATACAAAGAGATAATCACCCCCTTTTGTAGATCATTGTAATCATAAAAGAATTATGTTATATGGATTTAGTTGTGGTGTTCGAAAAAATATCTTTCTTATATTCTAACATATGGATGTGTTGTATTTGACAACAAAATGATAGACACCTCTTGCAAATTTCTATCTTTCAATTTTTCTATCTAATTTGTCGATGTATTTACATATTACTATTATTGATTGGTAGCAGTTATCTATCAGGTATCAAGCAGTTGCTTATATTGAAGCGTCTGCATTCATCTACCAGGATGGAAAGGTCACATGATTTATCTTATGATTTACATTTGACTGAAAATACATGTTTCCAGTAATTAGCTGATAAAAATTATAGGCTGAAATGAATTCATTCCTATTTCTCCTATAAAAGTTATAGAGATCTAGTTCGGATTTATGATGATGAATTGTTGAACTCTTAAGTCTTAACCCCATGTTTGATATCTCTTCTAATGTAACTCTGAAAGGTAGATCTTGGTGCAATTATTGTGAGTGTCATTTAGGCAACAGAGATTTAATGGTAATCATTTTAAGTCTTTTTGAACATCACTCTTTTATAATAGAACTGGGCTTTGATGTAAACTAATGCTATATTGTTGAAAAGTGAGGGTTTTAGGGAGTGAGAAGGAAAATGGAAAACAATGGAGAGATTTAAGATTCAGTGGATATTCTTTTACTAATTACTCAGAATGGTTATGCCATTTTGACTTGTATTTATACTAAAGCTTAGACCGAGCAATGACCCTAACTCCCTTCTTTTTGATTCACAACAAATAGTGACCACCTTTTTGGGTAGTATGTAGTTGTACCACCAGTTCCTTAATTTCCTTTTATTACACTACTCAAATTTGGGGCATATGCCTATGCATGTGGAATAATTAAATCGTGTTATTATTCTCTTGGAAGATGATTATTTGCCACCTTCACCTCTGGGCTTATTTTTGGTCAATGAGTTCTTAACTTGCCACTGAAGTTTTTTTTCTTCTTCCGATTTTACTGGGGTAGATTCTAATTGAGGTTGATCATCTACAAGATGTCCCTGGTCCATATATTCAGATAAAGGGTGTTTCTAAGGATGCTGTGGCAGCAGCAGGTTCAATGCTTAAATTGGATGGTTCATATACTACTAAGGTATTGACATTGTTGCTCTATTATAGTTTCGTTCTTTTCTCTGGTGCTGAATCAATCATGTCTATTGTGATATCCGGATGGTGGTCAACTTATTACTGTTGTCTGTTTTTCGGCAGAGTTACCTTGAAATAGTTTTGGAAAGACTACCAACAATGGAGAGAAATTCTGGTGGGATAAACTTTCAGCAATCAACAAGGCTGCTAGAGATTATGGACTTTATTCAATCTCAGGTACCCTGTACTCGTGGATAAACTTTAGTTTTTATTTCTTTCGGGCAGGGTTTAGGAGGAGGCAGGGAGATCATGAATAATACTCTCTTTTTTGTTCATATCAATATGATATGATGTGAAAAGAAAGACCGACTACTAACCCCTATTTATATCCACACTAGACTCGGTATGGTAATTTTAATTAAAATTAGATGTCATAATGAAATCATGTCTATACTAGCCTTCCCATGCATAGTTGGTTCGAAGCCCCCCGGATAAAAGGAGAGGGTTATGTAAGGCAGTTAAAAGCCAACATAAAACTTAGTTGAATCTCTATGGCATGGATCAAATACACAAATTATAGGGTGATTTAGCTTATAAGTTATACCATGAAATTATAAGAAAGAGTGATTTAGTGGAGACCAAGAATAGAGACTCATATCATCGATAATCTATTTGGTTTTATGCTTAGGAGGTTGACCATGGAAACAGTTTACTTACTACGATGTGCGATGAAGTGATATCGGATTGTTAAGAGCCCATATCAGGCAATATATGCCCTGAACATATGCTTATAAGTGGGGGCAATCCTCACCCTACAAGTCGGTTTTGTAGGGTTGAGTTAGGCCCGACCACATTTCTTAACACGGATGAATAAAAAGAATATTCGGAAGGATAAAAAAGACTAGCACTTAGCTTTCATTGATTTGGTAATGCGTATGATAGAGTTTGATTTGGAGAATGCATATGATAGAGTCCCCAAAGAGATTTTGTGGAAAACCCTAAAGAAATATGGTAGAGTGCCCAAGTCGGTTTTGTAGGGTTGAGTTAGGCCCGACCACATTTCTTAACACGGATGAATAAAAAGAATATTCGGAAGGATAAAAGACTAGCACTTAGCTTTCATTGATTTGGTAATGCGTATGATAGAGTTTGATTTGGAGAATGCATATGATAGAGTCCCCGAAGAGATTTTGTGGAAAACCCTAAAGAAATATGGTAGAGTGCCCAAAGAGATTTTGTGGAAAACCCTAAAGAAAAAAGGGGTTGAGATCAGTAAATTTTACGACAGTAGTACAAGTTGATAATCAACTAATTAGTAATTAGTAAAATGGTCTGAATGGCATTGACCCAAAAACCATAACTCAACAAAAGAATACGAGTTAAAATAACAACCTCCGCTGTTGGGATTTCTAACATTATATTTCAACCAATTTTTTTTCAACAATACCAAATTCTGAAGTATGGGTCGTAGAAACAAAGAACAACCCAAATGTTTGATGCAGACGGACTGAAATGGTGAAAAACCGATACGTCTGAAGCAAAGAACTACTGAAACACAAATCGAACTGAGACCCAAAAACTGGAAGGGGTTCGTCCCAACAAAACTGGGAGGAAAAATGAGACCACATGAACAAACCGTGTCACAAACCGATGAGCAGAAGGTGGTGCGGGACACACAAGTGCGAGGAGTGCATGGAGGAGCTTCTGTCAGTGGGGTTTTAGACGACAGGTCGAAGGTTTCCAGTCCCGATGGTAGCAGGTGTTGCGGCAGAACAAAACCAAGATGTCTCTTGAACACTCAACCGCCAGAGAAAATGTGTTCACTTCATTATGCGAAGAAAATGTACAAAAACACAGTAGGCTAACTAATACTAACCATAATTATAATATCTCAACAATTATCATTGGTGCTATGGTGCTAGTTGTTGGAGGATGTGTTTTCAGGTGAGGAAAGTTGGACCTATATCTAGTAGGATATGTTCAGGTGTGCATATCTGATCTTTAAAAAAGAGGGTGCTTGATATTTTGCTGCATCATATCATATCCTTAATAATAGTGAAGCCAAGAGAATGCAACATCATAAGGGGTGCTACAGCTCCTGCATGTTAACATGACCGATTGATCCTAACCTATATAGGCACCTACTAAAAGTCTATCCCATTCTATTCGAGATTTGCTAATGCTGCTCTGTACACCTACACTGCATAGGACTTCTGCGTTGGTTTAAAGCTTCTGTATTCCTAAATGGACTTTTTTTCCCGCATTTAAAGTAGGCATTGTCATTAAACATAAAAAACTTGTTGGTCCAGGGATGTAGCTCTTCCTCAGAATCCTCATCAAGCAGAGTCTCTCCGATTGAAGGCATTATTGAAGAGATGCAATCAAAGATTAGAAGGCTTGAAAGGTGGCTTGCGATAAATACGGTACTTGCAAAACCCTGTTCCTCTAAGTGCTTGCTGGTTTTGAATTCACTGCATTTCTTGTTTGTATTCGTTTGTTTATGTTTTGCTTATTTGATACTATGGGCAGGTTCTGTGGACATTTCTAATGTCAGCCATTGTTGGTTATTCACTTTATCAAAGAAGGCGTCAATGATAGTCTTCATAGTTTTTCAGGATTATGCATTGACGCTCTTTGAATACCTTCGTGTACAGGGCTCTAGTTTTCAAGTGGTGAGTCCATAGCTTAACAACAGTCGCTAATTTCTTGAGTTTAGCTTCAATTGAAGCATTGACTATGTAAATAATTTGATGACGAAAACATTGTACGGTCGGGGGTAGTGGGGTACGGCCCACTTTCCGCTATGTAACATTTTAAAATATTTATCATTTCGTTTAATCTATTTTCTTTTAAAAAAATAGTTTTCGTCTATTTTTATCTGTAATAAATAATTAAAAATATTATTGATAAACTAATATTTAATATTATATTAGATATTGAAATGACAACTAAGTAAAATAATTATTTTTCTCTGTAAATGTGTAAATTTAAAAGGAGTAATGGAAGTATGTTTTGGACTGGGCCTGCCTTGACCCAAAACACAAATAAAGGCCCAGATCCAAGCACTTCTCTGAGCTGTGTTCGGAATCAGACCGTCCCGAGCATATCCAGTCATAGGTCACAACGGTTGTGTCCGCCGCTATCCGCATCACTTTGCAGCGTCTCCGATCGAGGGTACTCTAACTCGAGCCTTGCTCGGGCATTCTCCCCGTAGGGCAGACACAGTCCCTTCTGGATGTTGCGGAATCCTTAGAGCTCTGGGAGGACTGTGTCTTCGTTCTCCCTCCTTCTTCGCAGAGCACCACCCAGGAAGGGGACCACGTGCGGGTCCCCACTACACACGTAGAACTTAACAGTCCCTTTGTTGGACCAGCTCTGGTCGGCCCAATAAAGGGACCTTGACCCAGTGCTGGGGGCTATAAATACTCTCTACTTCAAGAGGGCCAGGTATTCATTTGTTACGCACCTACATATTATTTGCCTGTCCATTTCGTCTCTCATTTTATCATCAAAGTGTCTTGCAGGTACCCCCCATCTCATTCAAACCCAGTTTGAGTCAACTGTGACGGTCCGATTCTGACCAGGTACGATCAGTGGCGCCGTCTATGGGAACCTAGGCTTTCCCGTCTTACAAACCTTCAAAGACCAAAAGCTAAAACCATCTTCCACCGTCATGGCTGACCAAACTCGGGACGACCAGAATGTTCGCGTCGTTGATGCTAACAACAACCTCGCTGACAAGAATGGTGGTCCCGACAACGTCGGCAACCCCGACCATAATATACTTCCCGGGGGCGTCATCTCCGGGCCCTCAAACTACCGGGACGGAGCCACGACTTCATCTTCCTCAATCCCTCCTCCGCTCGAAGAAGACAATCCAGTTCCCCCCAACTATCTAGCCACCCAATTCCATGAGGTCCCTGTCCCCGCCAGAGTAGACGCCACGACCAGAGCACTGTTCGCGGCAATCAATCAGATCAACTACCTCATCTTTGCTCAAGAGGAAAGATTGAGGGTGCTAGAGGACGACAGAAGGCCCCCGAGGAGACACATGAGGCCTCAATCTCCACCTCCTCGAAGAACGGAGGAACGTCCCCGATCTCCCCCGCGGAGACAGAACCGCGATGTCTCTCGAAGCCCGTCGCCCCGACCACCTGGGCGGCGACCCGCCTTAGAGAGAGAACCAATCATCGAAGCCGGGAGGCGCAACCACGACCCTTCACGACAAGAACCAAGGCATCCCGGAGACAGACACGGGGGACATACCAACAGACACATCGCCCGAGGAACGTCCAACGCGATCAGGGCCATCGTGATCGACAAAATATCAGGTCCCTGTCCCTCTCCCCGGAGCGAAGTGATGAGGACGACCCCCGCGGTCCCTTATCACAAGCTATCATGGAGGCGCCCATTCCCCCCGGCATGGAGAAACCTCCACACCTGAAAGAATATGATGGAGTCGCCGACCCGGTCGATCACATAGACGGGTTCGAAGTTATGCTGCACTACCATAACGTCGGGGGACCAATCAAATGCCGGTTGTTCCCCACGACCCTCAGGAAAGCGACAATGGATTAGTATAAGGGTCTCGCCCTGAGGTCAATCACCTCGTGGCGAAACTTGAAAAACCAATTCATAAGCTCGTTCACTGCGTCACGACGATATTCAAAGATCGAAGCGGCGCTCGAGACCATCATCTAGAGGCAGGATGAGACCTTGAGAGAATTCATCAATCGCTTCAACCGCGAAGCCATCCAGGTCCCCTGCGCGAACCACATGAAGAGATACCTGCTGGAGAGAGGCCTCTTCCCCGACACAAAATTCAGGAAAGCAGTGGACATCGAACCACCCCGAACGTTCGATGCTCTCCTCGGGAAGGCCAGGGCCTACATGGACTACGAGGAAAGGGAAACGGCCAACAGAGCCCGTGACCCCAAGACTCGCGGATCCAGCAGCAACCCGCGCCAAGAAGCCATTCCTCCTTGACGAACCAGGGAGAAAAGAAAAGACGACAAACCCCGGGACGTCCGAGAACAGAGGGGACCTTCGGGGCGTTTCACAGAATACACTCCGCTCACAGCTTCCCGTGAGCGCATCTTGGCGGAGTGTGTCAGTACAAATTTTAAAGATGGCGGCGTCAAGCGCCCCCGACCAGCTCCTGCCAAGCCCGGGGTGAACAAGAGCAAATACTGTCAGTACCATAGGAGCCATGGCCATCTGACTGAAGACTGCGTCCACCTCAAGGACGCCATCGAGACCCTCATAAAAGGAAGGAGACTCGCCCAGTACCGGTGAAACGACGCTCCTCATCGCGACGCCCGTGAGATAAGAGAAACAGAGGAGGATGCCCGACCATCTGACGAGTCGGTTTCCATCCAAACCGCCTTCTCCGTCACCAGACCCGAGGACTTCTACGTCTCCGAACACATGCAAGAACCGCTGTCGACGCACAGCAGATGAGAGCACTTTCCCTCCGCCATGATCATCAATGGTGGAAGGTTCAACGACCTGACCATAAATTCAGTCAAGAGGAAGCTGGACAAATTGGTCGACACGACACCTCCTCAGACCGTGACCTTTGAAAGGGTAAAGGGTAGGTCAGAACCTATCACCTTTTATCTTGAAGAGCTCCCTGGAGGGGCCTCCAACGCAGTCATTCCTCTGCTGATAAGAGCGAGGATGACCAACTTTGACGTGCATCGCATTCTCGTCGATGAAGGGAGTTTCGTTGACGTAATGTACAACCAACTATTCTGCACCCTGCAGCTCGACGACTCACACCTCTCACCTTACGTGGGGTCAGACCTGTAGGGCTTTAACGACTCGACTTCTAAGCCTTAGGGATACGTCGAACTCATGGTCACGTTCGACGAGGATACAACGATGAGGCAGGTCAAGGTGTGTTTTCTCGTCGTTGATTGCCCTTCCCTCTACAACTGTATTCTGGGAAGGCCGACACTGGCAGAACTAACAGCGGTACCCTCTACCGTCCACCTAAAGATGAAGTTTTACACCAAGAGGGCACGGGTTGCCACCATCCAAGGGGACCTGGCAGCTGCCCGAAGGTGTTTCAATGCAGCATCTAAGGGACGCGATACGATCGACACCGGGACCAGGCCCACCAAGAGAGCTACGACAACACGACCAGAGTCTCAGAGGACAGAGTCCGCCAAGATAGAAGAGCAGAAAACTCCTCCAGAGGTCGACTCAATATCCCTGGACACCCGCTTCGACCAGGATGAGCCTCCCAGTGGCGAGCAAGTCCCCCTCCGACCAATCCCGGACGGGGACTTCGAACTCGTCCCCCTCGGCGAGGACACAAGCAAAGGAGTGAAGATCGGCATCGGCCTCCCCGACTTGGCAAGGAAGCAAATCAAAGCCTGCTTGCGCGAGAATGCAGACCTATTCGCGTGGAGCGCGACAGAGATGCCCGGACTCGACCCCGAGGTCGCCTGTCACCGCCTCGCCATAGATCCGGCCGCTAGGGCAGTAGTACAACGTAGGCGTAGGCAGTCTTCGGAGAAAACAGATGCTGCTGAAAAAGCTGTAAAAGACCTCCTAGAGGCAAATTTTATTTTCGAAGTCCAGTATTCAACCTGGCTGTCAAATGTTGTACTAGTCAAAAAGAATAATGGAAAGTGGCAAATGTATGTTGATTATACTGATCTCAATCGGGCATGACCGAAAAATGCATTTCCTTTACCGAACATAGATATGCTGGTTGACAACTTGGCCGGTTATAAAATACTATCATTTATGGATGTTTATTCAGGCTATAACCAAATCCCAATGGCTGTAAGCGACAAGCATTGCACTGCTTTCATGACCAGCTCAGGCAACTATTACTACAACGTGATGCCCTTTGGTCTAAAAAACGCAGGAGCAACATACCAACGTATGATGAATAGAGTGTTCCACAACCAAATAGGGGACATGCTCAAGGTGTATATGGACAACATGATCGTCAAATCCCGAGCAAATATCGACCATGCCGCTCACCTCAAAGAAGTCTTTGCTCAAGCAAGACGATGCAAGATGAGATTTAACCCCGAGAAGTGCACGTTCGGGGTCAAGGCGGGAAAATTCCTCGGCTTCTACCTAACAGAACGAGGAATTGAAGCCAACCCCGACAAGTGTCGGGCTTTCTCTGACCTCCTCACACCCACATCGAAAAAATCCATACAAGTCATGAACGGTATGCTCACCTCGTTATCCCGTTTCGTTGCGAGATCCGCTCAGCACGCCCTCCCCTTCTTCAAGCTCCTTCGCAAGGAAGCAGCCTTCGAATTGACCGAGGAATGTGAGCAGGCGTTGCTCCATCTCAAACGAAGTCTATCCCAACCGTTCGTGCTATCACGACCCGTCGACGGGGAACCTTTGTTCTTGTACTTGGCCGTCTCGATCGAAGCCATCGGCGCGACTCATTCGCGAGACGTCTGACGGAAAAAAGCCCGTCTATTTCACGAGCAAAGCGCTGCAAGGGCCCGAGGTCAGATACCAGCAGATAGAGAAAGTAGCTCTAGCCCTTGTCAATGCGGCGAGGAGACTCAGACACTATTTCCTCGCGCACACGATCATAGTACGAACTGACTAGCCAGTGAAACAACTCTTAGGTCGACCAGACATGGCAGGTCGAATGTTGAAGTGGTCCTTGGAACTCTGAGTTTGACATTCAATACGAGAGCAGGAAAGCCCTAAAGGCACAAGCTTTGGCCGATTTCGTCGCATAAATGACCGCTCACAACCCCCCCGCAGGGAAAGAACACAAGTGGACCATCTTCGTCGACGGAGCGTCCAGCTCGTCCGGAAGCGGCGCGGGGATCCTCCTAAAAAACGAGGAAGGTATGGTGATCGAGCACTCCCTCACCCTCTCTTTCCCAACTTCAAACAACCAAGCAGAATACGAGGCCCTGCTCGCAGGACTGAGGCTAGCCGAGGACCTAGGGGCACGAGAAGTACAAATTTTCATCGACTCTCAACTCGTTGCTTCCCAAATCTAAGGGAGTTACCAGGCTAAAAACAACAGCCTCATCGAATACCTGAACCTAGTCAGGGAATATATGAAGAAGTTCGACCGAGCAGAAATATCGCACGTCCCGCGCGAGTAAAACACAAGGGCCGATATACTTTCGAAGCTCGCAAGCACCAGAAAGAAGGGCGGGAACAAGTCCGTCATACAAGAATCCCTATCCCGCCCAAGCATCGAAAAAACCTCGATCCCTCTCGAGGTGAATGCCATAGGAGACACTTCGTGCTGGATGACCCCAGTGTTCAACTTCCTGACGAAGGGCGAACTCCCTTCAGACCGAACAGAGGCGGCCGCGACCAAATGACGAGCATGTTCCTACGTGGTGATCGAGCACAAACTATATCGTAGGGGATTTTCCATCCCACTCTCAAAGTGCATCGACGAACCCACAGTCCCCGAGGTACTACGAGAAATTCACGAGGGTATTAACGCCCAGTATATGGGCGACAAGTCCCTAGCAAGGAAGGCTCTGCGAGTAGGGTACTACTGACCGACGATGCAACAAGACGCCAAAGACCACGTTAAGAAATGCGACAAGTTCCAGAAACACGCCGACATGCATCTCGCTCCCCCACACGAGCTGAACATACTATCATCCCCGTGGCCATTTGCCTGGTGGGGGATGGATATCCTCGGACCATTCGTACAAGGGACGTACCAAAACAAGTTCCTTATTGTGGCCGTGGATTACTTTACGAAATGGATAGAGGCTGAGGCCCTTGCAAAAATCACCTCCCACAACATCCTCCGCTTCTACAAACGAAACGTCCTCGCCCGATTTGGAATCCCGAAGGCGCTGGTCACATACAACGGTACCCAATTCACCGACCAAGGCTTTCGAAGCTTCGTCTCCAAACTCGGGACCAAACAACATTTCACCTCAGTCGAGCATCCCCAAACCAACGGGCAAGCCGAGGCCGCCAACAGGGTCATCCTGCGAGGACTTAAGCGTCGACTAGGCGAAGCAAAAAGGGGGTGGATCGAGGAACTACACATCGTCTTATGGGCTTACCGCACCACACCCCATTCGACGACAAGCGAGACCCCTTTTTGACTAACATACGGCACCGAGGCCGTCATCCCTGTAGAGATCAGGGAACCCTTCAGGCGGACAGAGATGCCTCTTGACGAAGAAATGAACAATGAAGCCCTTAGGGATGAACTCGACCTGGTCGAGGAAATTCGACAAGGTCATCAGACGCGATTTCCAGATCGACAGCCTAGTCTTGCGAAGAAACCAGAAAGACTCCCGCGAAGGGAAATTGGCCGCAAACTGGGAAGGACCCTACCGTGTTCAAGGCGCTACAGGCACCGAAGCATATTACCTCGAGCAGTTAAACGGAGAACCGTTACCACGACCCTAGAATGCTGCTAAGCTAAAATAATACTATAGCTAAAGTACTCAACCACTGTGGACTTTTGCCGTCGAACATTCACCCTTAGCCAACAAAGGGAAAGTCTCGACCACGTAGGCGAGTCGAGGTACATACCCGACCTACCAACCACCGAGTGGCATACCGTTGTTCACCCAACAAGCCGAATAATAATGTCCGGCAGGGACACCTCGATCGAGCTTCACTGTTGAAGTACCCACATGGAAGAACACCCAGCTCGCGATGGGCAGTTCACGCCGTGAGCGTAGGATCTCGATCTGGGTCATACGTCCGACATGCGGGCTCCACTCTACACAATCGATGCATTTCGAAGTGTGTCAAACCATCAAAGGGGTCGAAAGGATATCTCCGCTCGAGCACAAAAGCTTATCAAAATGTTCATTACGAAAATAACAGTCAAGAATACACCTAGATACGAGCAGATAATTGCAAAACAAACATCAATAGAAAAAACATGCATAAAACGGATTAATGGTGAACCGACCAAGAAGGCCGGCTGTGCTACGGTGGGAGAACTGACTTGATGTTTTACGTTTGTGTTCGTAAATGTTGCGGTTTAGTAAGAGTCGTCACCGACTTTTCTTTTATCCAAAAAGGAAAGGTGAAAAAGCACAGGAAAGACCTTTAGAGATGTTTTTTGAGTTCGGGGGGTAGATTATAAAAAAGGAAGGTATTAACACCCTTTTCATCCATGGTTTTCCATGGGCTCTTAGTTACTTGTTAAATCACTTGCTTTTGTTTGAATGTGTGTTTGTGGTGGTGATTTTTGAAAATATTTTGAAAATGGAACTTCGTAATGGTTCTCGTTTCTATAAGAACGCCTACAAAGTGTTTGTTTCGAAAATAGTTCAAAGATGTGTTTGTGAGATGTGTTTTTGAAAGTATTTTGAAAATGGAACTTCGTAATGGTTCTCGTTTCTATAAGAACGCCTACAAAGTGTTTGTTTCGAAAATAGTTCAAAGATGAGAGTGTGGATAAAAATGTTTTTTTGTTGTGAGCAAGCGAGTAACTAAGAGCGAATCTACCTACTCGAAAGATCTTAAATGTGCTTTTCCTCCTCCTTTAGATGTGGCTATCTTACCATTGATTTGGTAAGAAGCCCCATCGTTGGATGTGAAGGGACGGGCGTTGGGACGTTTGTATAGTCATAAAAGGTAACATATGAGACGTTTTAGCAATGTCGTTTTAGGGACTAGATCCTTTACCGAAGGCAACATCGAGGGTCATAGTTTGCATGCATTTTGTCTTGTATTTGAAAGGTTATCTATTTGCTGAATTTATCTTGCCATACATCCTAATTACTAGCAATATATGAAAGTAAGTAAACACGCGAAAAATAAATCCTAAGCTATTACATCACTTTAGGGGGATGGGGGTACAAATTTACAATGGGGATGAAGTGGAGACTGAAATATTACAACCATATCGAATGATAATGAAAACAATGTAAAAACAGTGTAAAATAAAAGGAAAACTGTATTTTGAACTGCTATGTGTCGACCCATGCTGCTATGCATGGACACATAGCTTTTCCTTGCTCCTGTAAAACAAAATCTGCTCAGTATGAGTCGACACATAATGAGATGTGTCGACTCATAAACCTTCTTGCATCAACGCGAAACGCGTATGTGTCGACTCATGGTCTTTTCCTTGCTCCTGTAAAACCAAATCTGCTCAGTATGAGTCGACACATAATGAGATGTGTCGACTCATGAACCTTCTTGCATCGACGTGAAACGCGTATGTGTCGACTCATAGTCTTTTCCCACTTCTGTTTTGTAACCTGAAATCAGTATGAGTCGATATATGGGGGTTATGTGTCGATTCATACCCTGTTTTTTTCACTAGGATGAGTCGACACATGAAGATATGTGTCGATACATGCTGCATTTTCCTGCCTTAAACATTGTTTTACTGAATGTACAGGTTAACTTATGACATATGATGGATAAACATGAATAATGATTGAATAAACCTAAACCTTAAGCAAATGACTAGTTTAACAGGATAATGAAGTACTACATCTTGTCTTCAAAGAACAACAGCTTGTTAATGATGTAATGACAAGATATCAAGTCAAGAGGACTTACCTTTGGGCTGTACTGGTTGTTTTAGATCTGAATGTTTTTCCAAATGATGTGATAACCTTGTGAGTCTTCAGGAAGCTGCTCTGGACTGCTAGAACTGAGTAGGACTGTACTGTAATATTTTTGGTATTTTTGATGATGAAGGTGAGTAGCACTACAAGGATTGTTTTTTTTTGGTTATGTTTGGACAGTCTTTGAGGAAGAGTTTGTATGGTGGAGCAATGGGTTGGGGTTTCTGTTTTGAACAAGAATAGACTTGGTTTTTGAAAATCAATCAAGGTTGCACAGAATATTGTTTTTCTGCTCAACGAAATTCTCTATTTTCTCTCTCTGCCTCTTCCAAAATCCAACCCTCTTGTCTTATGAGACAATCCTCTTTTGTAGACCCCTTGACTGTGGTTTAGGGGGGGAAAACAAATAAGTTATTTTTGAATTGTTTTTGCTTACTGCTTTGACACTTTCTGCACACAATTTTCCTTTGTCATTTTGTTGCAATTTTGGGGCTGTTGTGGTGCAGGTTTGGGCAGACTGCATAGAGCAGCAGTTTTGGACTGTAGCATGGCACAAGCTTTCTTGCAGGGAAGCATAGTGTGTTGTGGCAATGTGATATCATATTTTCTTCAACTTTGGACAACATAGTTTGTAGCATGTCACAATTTTGGGCTTGTGCACATTATGTCAAAAGGCAAAAATATTGTGACAAGGTTTTAATCATGACATAGTTTTAGAATTTGTAATTTTGCAAAAATGTCACCTTGTAATAACTTGAATTACTTGCATCATCTTGAATTAATTGGAGTTGTAGTAAAATGCCATGAAGCAAATGAAATTAACCAAGTATAGAGAATACTTAGAAAAGTCTCAAAGTCTTGCAAAGTTGGATTTTTGATTCTCTTGACTTCTTAATGATCAAACTAGATATTTTTGAATGTCTTGATGAAATTTGATCTTTGGGTTGTAATGTTGACCAAAAAGTCAAAGTTTGACTTTCTAGTATGCAATTGACCATTTTGCCCTTGTGCCAATTTCAAGCCTAAATTGATGTATCAGTGCTGCAAACCTGACGTCTTAGAATATCTTGTGAGCAAATACTTGACAAATGAGAGGAAAATTTTTGGGGTACAACAGCTGCTCCTGTTCGATCTTCTTAAACCCGAAGAGTTAGATTGACGAGTTTTACCATTCGTGACTCAAAGGTGGAAGATGATTGGACACTAGAGTGCCCAAAAATTTGCACTTGGTGATGTGATGATAGGAGGAATGGGCTTAAAGATGTCATTTGGAGAGGTGATGAATAGTTGTTGGATATGGGCTTAAAGATGCCATCCGAAGGTGATTGTTGAATTGTTTGAGCTGGTCGAGTAGATAGTTGTCTTGTCTGGTTTCAGGTATTAATCTCTAACCTGAGAAAGAAAGATAATTTTTCTGGCTTGCTACAGGTATTAATCTTCAATCTCTTCATGTAGATAGTTTTCTTGACTTGTCACAGGTATTAATCTATAATCAGTCGTCCACAAATAGTTTTCCTGGCTTGCTACAGGTATTAATCTGGAACTTGAAAAGGTTGGTCGACGAGATAGTTGTCCTGTCTGGTTTCAGGTATTAATCTCTGACTTGAGAAAGAAAGATAGTTTTCCTGGCTTGCTACAGATATTAATCTTCAATCTCTTCATGTAGATAGTTTTCCTGGCTTGCTACATGTATTAATCTACAATCAGTCGTCCACAGATAGTTTTCCTGGCTTGCTACAGGTATTAATCTGAAACTTGAAAAGGTTCATCGACGAGATAGTGGTCCTGCCTGGTTTCAAGTATTAATCTCTGACCTGAGAAAGAAAGATAGTTTTCCTGGCTTGCTACAGGTATTAATCTTCAATCTCTTCATGTAGATAGTTTTCCTGGCTTATTACAGGTATTAATCTACAATCAGTCGTCCACAAATAGTTTTCCTGGCTTGTTACAGGTATTAATCTGGAACTTGAAAATGGTTGATGGTAACCATCTGTTGATCGATCTTTCCTGAAAAAGGTAGAACGTTAGTTGTATGCAATGTCATGATGTATGCAATGCGTGATGTCATGATGTTCTCAAAATAAATGAGATGGTGTCGTATGCACTTATCATGTATGAGAATAGGATGTATGAAATGTGAAATGTTTAATGAATGTATTTTTGTCTGGGAAAATAAATCCTTGACAAATGTCAGGGAGTCGTTAAATCCTGGATTGCTGTTGAAGAGTATGTGTGTCTTCAAGCTTTGCTTAGAATGTTTCCACCGGGGATTCCTGTTTTGTTGTTTGAGGAGAAATCCGCTGGGAAATATTGAAAACTCTGTGGGGAGTATGTTTATTCCTGCTTGGGGAAAAAGTTTAGGAGTCTCGATTATCCGTTGCTCTTACTGGGGAATCGAAATTGAACTGATATCTGGTCGAGTCCAGGTTTCACAGTAACTTGCTGGGGATTGTAGAGTAGTCTACTAGGGAAGAGGGGTTGTGGTCCTCTGATTTATAGTAGTCGGAGAGGCAAACTCAAGCTGGAGAATCCTGCCATTTGTTGGAGAAATAAACCCTGTTGCTCAGTCTATTGGAGAGGCGACGACTTCGTTGGGGAAGTTCTCAAGGATCCTTGAAGTCGTCTCAGCTGGGGAAAGGTTTTCAGAGATTAAACTCTTGCTGGGGAATCATCCTATGAGAAGGGTCGTTGGGGAGATTTATCACTTCCCCTAGTAGCGAGTGTTTGTGGCACTGTCTGGAAATGTTTGACTGTACGTAACACTTTGCCGAGATTGGCGTTCAATACCCCAAGTAATGGAGATGGAGACTTGCCCCTGGTTACTCTGCACTTCTTGAGAGATTTCTTGGAATCCTGATTAGACTGCCCCAGGTGTGTTGGATAGTGACATGTCATGCCCCCTTGTTTATAGGAGATTTGTCATTGGAAGTGTCATCCTTTTTGAAGTGATTTTGTTCACTGAGAGGGCTTTCGTTCATCGGATATTCGTTGTGTGAATTTCTCCGCTGTCAAACAAGTAGCCAAATGCAAACAGTGATATTCAAGTAATGAAAAGTTTATAGCTGTCTAGAAGTTTTGAAAATGCGTTTTAACAAATAAAGTAATTTTGTTAAGAAAATTCAAACTCAGGATTTTGAGTAAAGCCTTACAGGAGTCAGGATACCTTTTGTAACAGTATGCTTTCGAACTAACCCATGCTTCAATTAGGACTTTTGAAGGGTTGTAACGTGGTTTGGTTCACGGTTTAAGAAACAAAGAATAAAGGCTCAAATGTATTTGTACCCACCCGTTCTTCGTGATGTTCTTCAGTCCTAAGCTCAGTTAATTGTACGTTTAAACTCCAATTGAGTTTGGAATGACATTTTGGTGATGGTTCAAACAAGTTAAGTTTGTTGGAAGGCAGTAATTTTTGCAACATTTTTTCATGTTGTTGAGGATTTGTAGTGACCTCTTTCTTTGATTTGTTATCCCTAATTTTTGCCTGACTGTTCTTGTTTTGAGATTACAGTCAGCGGGATGCCCCGGTTTTCTTAAGTCTCCTTTGTAGGTTTTGACTTAGTGAGCTTTTCTTTTTGAGAGATAATGACTGCATATGTGGTAGGGAACTATCGCTGTCTTTTGATCCCAGAGGAATGTTTCTTGACGTCATTCGTTGTATTACGAGATGAGAGTTTGCGGCCAAACGCGCGTTTGAATTAACTGAGAGACTACCCTGCCCCAGGTTTTGATGAAAGGTTTTAATTTGTGTTAAAACAGAAAACTTCTACTTCTTTGGCTCGAAGGGGTTGACTAGGGATTATCTTCCTTATAACTCAAGTGTTTAGGATTTGAAAGAATGTCTGTACATTGTCAGCAAGGTCTGTTCAAAAGCATACTGTATGAGATTATTGCATTGTTTTCGTCATCCTCCCTCTAAAGGCTTGTAACTTTTAGCAAGAGTTGAATGTCATAAAGTGAGTAAAAAGCATAGTTTAAATGTAATAAAAACAAATGGATTGATTCAAGACAAACATATGCAATGCATTAATGAAACAAAGTTTGACATTAACAGATAATTGTTTGAATAACAAAAGAGAAATTACAACTTGAAAATTCAAAATGAACAGAAGCTTTCAATGATTCGTCATAGGAGCAGTGATTATGTTTGGAGTCTCCGGAGGGTCAAACTCGATCTCCTTGGCATCAATCATGTCTTGGACCTTGTTCTTCAGAGCCCAACAGTTGTTTGTGTCATGCCCTGGGCTACCAAACTGATAAGCACATCTTACATCCGGGTTGTAGTTAGGAGAAGAGGTCTTAGGGTTCAGATGAGGAGCCTTTAACGTAATCAGCTCTGCCTTCAACATGTGTTGTAGCGCTTGATCTAACAACATGTTGATCTTAGTGTATTGTCTTTTAGGCGCGACCTCCTTACGCTGATGCCCCTGCCTTTGTTGAGCAGGCGTAGGATTAGAGATCAAGATTGCTCCTACGTGTTGGTCATGACGACTCTTTTGACCATACACAACATTTGACTCTTTCTTCCCATTGTAGGGATTTTTCTGAGCATCAGAAGGTGTGTGTTGTACCCCAAAATTTGCCCTCCCATATTCATCAAGAATTGTCAAAGTCAAGGTCACAAAATTCCCCAGGGTTGTGCAGCTCATCTGTCTCCTAGACAGTCAAAACTAGGGTTTGAGTTCTGGTCAAGCAAATGAACTTTTCAAAGGCCCAATCAAGTCTCTTATGCCTACAAAGATGGTCAAGTATCCTCATGTCAAGTTTCAAGGCATTCAGCTCAAAATTGCACAGTCAAAACCCTAGATTGCACTACAGTCAACTGTAGGGGCAAAATGGTCATTTGACAGTCAAAAGTTCAAATTTTTGGTCAATATATCATTTTGAAGCCACAAACATCATTTGATCAATGCTTGATCATGATTCTCAAAATTTGGCTCAGAAATCATCAAAGATGCAAAAGTTGCTATATTTGGACAGCTGAAAAAGTCAACTGAAATTGACCAGGGCATAACTTTCACATGGATTATCAGAAAAATTCCATCCAAAGCTCATTTTGAAGAGAAAGACATTTCCTACAATTCATCTTCATGTTCCAAGTCCAAGAAATGCTCTCACAAAAAGTTATCAATTTCAACATTATAGGTCATTTTCAAAAGTCAACAAAAAGTGACTTTAAGTCAAAGGCCATAACTTGAGATTGGTAAATCAAAATGACATGGGACCAAAGGCATTGGTTAAAGGACTCAAAGACCTTTCCAAAATGTCCAAGAACATGTGAAAAGCTTAAAAATTGACCAAGTTATGCCTTGTGGAAGTTGGGAAATTTTTGGAAATTTTTGAAAGTCAACTTTGAGGCAAAAGGCCTAAAAATGCAAATGGGCCCATTTTTCTTCCAAATTTCTTCATGCCAAGCCTATGCACGACCACTAGGCCCAAGGGGAAGTATTCTCATATTTTTTAATTATTTATTTGAATTAATATTAATTTATATTCATTTAAATGATTTTAATTCATGAAAAATATAACCTTAAGCAAAACAAATCTTTTTATGCATGATTTAAACTTGAGATTTCGTGCACATGCCAATATAGAAGGTTTTGGCTTGATTGAGACCTAATTGATACAAATGCACATGGAAAAGATTCAAAAAGATTTCATAAAAATCAAATATACAAAACCATGAATGCTTGAGATTTTGTGTAATTTTCTTGACCTAAATCACTCCATATATGATCAGCATCACAACCCTAATGATCCAAGACCAAAAAGCTGCGCATAAACAAGCATTGCATTCTTGAAAATTCACAAAAAAACTCAACACTGAAATCTAGGTTCTAGGACGATTAAAGCTTGGATTTTTGTTTCAATAGCATCCTGAGACCTTCCTGAACCTTTCTCAATCAAAAACAACAACTCAAACACCTTGAAACGGTATCTCTAAGTCAAACTGAACCAAGAAAATTTTGAATTCGCATAGCACGATTTAAGCATCCTCATGCATTTTTCTTTATGGATTATTGTTTGTCATGATGTTTCTGTGCTAACCAATATGTTTGATTTCGTTTTTGAGCAACATACGCGATTTCGCCATTAACAAGCATTAGGGTTTCACAGCTTTGAATTTAGGGGTTTCCAAATATAGCAAAATTGGACCTTATCAACCCCATGGATGTGTTCAGAGCGTAGAGACGAAGCAACCTGGACCCTCGCGAACAATTTATGAAGCACAGGGTGCTAATCGCTATTTTCCCATAGGCCTCTTTAAACCACGCTGAAAAAACCGTTCCCCTTGAGTTTTGTTTTACAGGGTGGGGAAGGAGACGGAGACGTGTCCATCAACCATTGGACTGTTTGAAATTCGCGCGTGTTTCATCAGTTAGCGTTATTTTTCTCTTATATTATTTATGATGTATTATATATTAAATGAATTCGCTTAGCTCAGCTGGCAGGGACTAACACTTATGACCTTCAAGACCTGGGTTCAAGTCCCAGGTCTGGCCAAAACTCCATATTATTTTTCAATATATCATTCTATGCAGCGTTAACATGAAAGACCACCATACACACTCAATATCCACCAGCCATGTGTCCTGGAAAGCAAATCAAGGGCCATGATCAAGGGAGTACCCTAAGCACCAGTCAATGCGTTGCACACAATCCAAGAAAGTCAACGAATCAACTCTTACTGGGCCAGGCTTTTTCAGAAAACACCTCCTTATTTGGGGCATCACCCCACCCTGGTTTGTATTTTTTTTATTTTTCTTCTTGCATTTATTTTTATTGTATTATTTATTTTTGTTGCTATCAATTAATTTATTTTTTCTACAAAATACAAAACTCCATTAAAAATACAGAAAAGACAAAAAATATAATTTTTATATTATAATTATTTTCACAAATTAATATGTAAATAATTTAGTAAATTAGGTTTAACTTTTAATTCTTTTTTTTTTTATAAATAAAAATCCAAAAACAATTAGAATTAGGTAAATTAATAGTTTCCACTCTTTTAATTTTTTTTCTTTTGTTTCATCATATTATTTATTTATTTTATTTTTTTAATTAAATGTACATAAATTAATTTAGAGTTAAATTAGATTAAAAGTAAATGTTTTCATAATAAAACCTAAAAAAATATTAGAATTAGGGTTTCCCTTTTAATTTAATTTCAATTAATTTCTTTTTTCATTAAATCTAAAAAAAACACAAAATACTAAAAAAACATTTAATCATTTAATTTTTAATTCTCATTAACTTTTAATTATTTGCGAAAGGGTCCAACGCCCTAATTTTGTTAATTTCTTTATTTCTCGCATTTATTTTCTTATCGCTCATTATAATTTTGTAAATATCCCAAAGCCATGTAATTTAAATTTCTCGCACTTTTATTTATTCGCTTTATTTATTTTCCGCTAAATCGGGTCCGGTTTATTTTGGCGATGTGGACCCGCGCCATTTGTAATAGTCTAGCTTTATTTCCTCGCAACTTATAACTGCTAAATATGCATGCAAGAATGAATGGACTTAAATTAAAATCAAGCGTAGAACACGACAAACATGACAAGACAAAAATAACTGAAACATGACACACAATTCGCACACACCACCCCTAGGGTACGCCTCACTGTTGCCTTTCGAAAGGTGATCGTCGAGTAGAGGATGTCTTAGTAAGTCCTCATGATCCGGGAACCTGGCATGAGGGTAGCTTCTAAGGTGTCTTCCTATTGCTCTGGTGATCACCATGTCCCGAACCTCGAATTGACCCGAACACCTCCAACGGTGGTGCTACCTACCTCTCAATGGTGGGATGGCACTACTTTTAAGGACATCTACACAGACGAATTCCTTAGGGTAGGTAGGTTCTCAAGGATACTTGCTCTAATCTCAAAACAAATTCAAAAAGACTTTTCACACTGACACTTTTCAAAAGCTTTCAAACAAACTTTTCAAACACTCTGACGTATGAGTCGATCTGAAATTTTTTCAAAGAAACTTTTAAATCCACATTGAAAAGCAAACAAATAATTTTGAAAGCACAAATGAGCAAGTATCTAAGAGCCCATGGATAACCATGGATAGAAAGGGTGCTAACACCTTCCCTTTCTATAACCTACCTCCCGAACCGAGAGCGATCTCTTTAAAGGAATTTTTCTGTGCTTTTGTCCTTTCCATTTGGAGAAAATAAAAGACGGTGGCGACTCTTGCTTACCGCGACATTTCGCGAACCAGCTTTAAACAGTCAGTTCCAGATCCACCGATCACAGAACTGGCGACTCTGCTGGGGACACTTAAAGTGAGGTGTACCTTAGGGCTAGCTTATAACTATGTTTTCAATTGTTTGCCTTGTGTGCTTTAAATTGTGGGTTGCTTGGGAGTTCTATAGATCCTACACCCGGATCTGGGGGATACCTTTCTTAGAAAGTAGCAACAAGGCTGTGAGGGAACTGTGCGGGGTATACCGACACGGTTGAAACAGTCTGCTACGTTGATGTGGCACTTTGGTGTGTACCGGTAACCCTTGAGTTCAGTCAAGGAGAGTACGGGGCCTCCGCGTGGTGTCGTGAAGCATCAACAGACCTTAGGAACCTTAATTGAACTATCTTGGCCTCTTTAGGGTAGTGAGATCACTGACTTTGGTGCAGTCCGAGGTTGGTGGATACTCGATACTACGCTCAATTGAGGGTTGCTTTCCTGGAATATTTCGGTCGCCAGTTCAGTGGCTAAATCGAAACGATGAACAATGAAAGCAATCCCGTGATATTGGGAACCTTAGAACCCGGTTACTTTGATTAGGACAGGTATGAACCCACCAACTCAAGAGGGTATTACCCAGACCCCATGCTGGCCTTAAACCTTAAGGGCTTGTCTTGTGTGCCTTGTTTGCCCTACATGTTTGTCTTTGTAAATATCTGTGGTGTGTTTAATCATAGCATCATGACATCATCCAGCATCATATGCATTGACTAACCATTTCAGGGGTTCGAATTTTCATCTTTGTTCTTGTTTTGTAGGACATGGAAACTGCTCGTAGAAAGACAATTCAGGTCAATCTTGTAAGGATCCCTCCTCAGCTTAAGGAGCTTATATCCAGGATTCCCGAGAACTCTTCATTCAGTGACAGGCATGGAAGCCTCATCAGCTTGGTCAACACCAACATTGAGGAAGATATGATAAAGGTTTTGTTCCAGTTCTTTGACCCTCTGCATCACTGCTTTACCTTCTTGGACTATCAGTTGGTACCTACATTGGAGGAGTTCTCCCGGCTCCTGAAGATCCCTATCCTTGATCAGCTACCTTTCAACGGTACAGAAAAGGAACCTAAGCTTGAAGAGATTGCTAAAGCCTTGCACCTACAGTCATCTGACCTCAAGGGACATTGGGAAGTTAGAAGTGGCGTCAAAGGGTTCTTAGCCAGGTTTCTGTTTGAGAAAGCCCTTGAATGTTGGAACTCTCTTGACTTGCAAGCTTTTGAAGAGGTTGTGGCCCTCCTTGTTTATGGTTTGGTATTGTTCCCTAACCCAGATCAGCTCATTGATATCAGTGCCGTTCAGATCTTTATGTCCAGGAATCCTATACCTACATTGCTGGGGGACATCCTTCACTCATGTTACACTCGAACCATGAGAAAAAGAGGTGTCCTCATGTGTTGCACTCCTCTCCTGGGAAGGTGGTTTATTTCGCACCTTCCCCAATCAGTCCTGAAGAATGAGCGGGGTTTGAGATGGTCACAACGGTTGATGACGCTTACACATGCAGATATACATTGGTGTCCTAGATCCAGAGGAGATGTCACTATCATTGATCGTTGTGGGGAGTACCCTAATGTTCCTTTACTTGGAATCAGAGGAGGTATTACTTATAGTCCATGCCTGGCTTGGAGACAATTTGGTTATGCTCGGAGGGATGGTCCTCATGACATGTTAATTCCCGACATAGTTTTTGACTTCGACAGTGATACTCAAGGACTTCGTCAGAGATTTATCAGAGCCTGGAGGATGCCTAGTAGGATAGACAGCAAGACACTGAGGCATAGGAACTCCATCCCTTTGGAGCCTTATCTCAAATGGGTACGCGCCCGTTCTCAGAAGTTAGTGATGCCTTATCCTCACATGCTTCCAGTAATCAAAGAACCTGTCTTGGAAGGGGAAGTGTCTCATGTTATTCAGCACCCTGATATGCCCACATCCTGGGAAGAGATGCAGAAGAGCTGGATCCAGCTTAAGGAGGAAAGGAATTCTTTGGAGACTAGTCTGCACGCCAGTGAAAAGAAGGTCTTGGAGCTCACCCGTCTGCTGCACGAGGAGAGGAACCTCAACACCTACATAGCTCCGAAGAGGATGCGCAGTGTATTTTGGGATTGACTTGTTTTTTGTACTTTTTGCCCATGAGGCCCTGATGTATTAAACAATGATTTCATTAATAATAACGTGTGTTCTTTTCTTGTCTACAACAAATTTGAACTTTCGAACCCTCGAATGCATTGCATACGCATTTCATACATCATGTGCATAGCAGGTTTTTCCCTTTTTCAGGTTGCTTACAGTTCTTCGCTGTTTATTTCAGCATCATGAATTCTGGACCTGAATCAACTGAGACTTCAATCAAGGCTCTCCAGGCGCAGAATGCGCAGTTTCAAGAAATGATCATGGGTCTAGCTAAAGGCCAAGATGAACTGAAGACCATGCTCCTGAAGAAGGAGAAGAAGAAGAAAAGGAGAACTGTTCTATTCAACACGGGCCGGAGGATGGGTAATACTCTACACAATGAAGAGGTTGCTTCTTCTGTTGGCAAGAGTCCTTCTCAGGCAGAAGCAAGGGTTCCTAGTCCGGTGGTCTCCGACAACGAGACAGATTTTGATGAAGAGCAGTACCCTCCTGAAGACAACAGATACAAACAACTGGAGGACAGGTTGAAGGCCATGGAAGTTCAACAGGTACCTGGGCTGGATTTTGGAGATCTGGGTTTGTCGACTGGTGTAATTATCCCGCACAAGTTCAAAGCTCCAACTTTTTCTAAGTATGACGGGGCATCCTGTCCCAAGCTGCATTTGAGGTCCTATGTTCGAAAGATTCAGCCGTACTCTGCGGACAAGAATCTATGGATCCACTTCTTCCAGGAGAGTCTTTCAGGGACTCACCTCGAATGGTTCTATCAGCTGGATGGGACCAAAGTTCGTAACTGGGAGGAGCTGGCTACTGCTTTCTACAAGCAGTATCAGTATAATGCCGACCTTGCCCCCACACGTACCCAACTCCAGGGTATGTCGTTGGGCGTAAGCGAAGGTTTTAAAGAGTACGCGCAGAAGTGGAGAGATCTGGCTGGCAGGGTGCAGCCACCTTTGACTGATCGAGAGTTAGTGGACATGTTCTTGGGGACCCTATCTGGGCCGTTCTTCAACCATCTCATTGTGAATTCTTCGGCTGGTTTCACTGACTTAATCTTGACTGGAGAGAGAATCGAAGCTGGGCTGAAATCGGGAAAGATTGCAAAGGCTGCATCGTCATCTGGGTCGGACAAGAAACCGTTTAAGAAGGAGTCTAGTGCCGTGTATGGCTCTAGGAAATCAGAAAGACCTGATCACCGCCAATCTGTCAACGCGGTAATGATCGCTAAGCCTGCTGCCGCTCCCCGGCCAAATAATCCTCAAAGGGTTGATAGACCCCGGAGAGAGTTTACCCGGTTAAGCATGACCCTATCACAGATTCTGCCACAGCTGCTCGCAACCAATTTGGTATCTGTCAAGGAGGCACCAAAGTTCCCTAACACTACCTCTCCTAAGTACAACCCGAATGCCCGTTGTGCTTACCATTCAGATAGCCCGGCGCATGCCACTGATGACTGTTGGGCACTAAGGAACAAGCTGCAGGACCTCATTGATGCTAAGGAGGTACAATTTGAAGCACCTGACAAACCTAATGTGGTGACAGCTCCCCTGCCTGCTCATGGGGTTAATGCTATCAGGGACGAAGAGGAAGTTGATGAAGCTGAGTTCGATAGCTGGATCTACCCAGCTGCTGATGGTGGACTTAACAATTGGAGCGCCAAGGACAACCTCTCTGTTTCTTTTGACACTAAGTAATAAATTTCTTTGTTTCATTTTGTAATAGACAATGATAAAACTCTATGGCCCGGTGTCTTACCCGAGGCACCGTGGTTCTATTTGTGAGGGCATATGAACTGTCATTTTATACATCATGAATGAAAATCTTGGACTATCTTCGCATTGCAAATATTGTGTTCCTTTTCTGTCTTTCATTTCCTTTACATAAATTTTCAAAACAGCTGTATTTACACACACACTCACTCATACAGGTTCCAATCCACCCTGGATCTTACTGATAACAGCTCTGCTAATGCCAATTATGACTTCGAAAATCCGATCAACTTAGCCGAAGACGAAGGTGAAGATGATTGTGAAGTGCCTGGCGAGCTTGCTAGACTGTTGCTTCAGGAAGAGAGGGCAATTCAACCCCATGAAGAGCCAGTGGAAACCATAAACCTGGGTACTGAGGCAGATAGAAAAGAGGTAAAGATTGGTGCTAACCTAGAGCTCAGCGTAAAGCAACGGTTAACCAAGATGTTACATGACTATATGGAGATCTTTGCCTGGTCCTACGAAGACATGCCAGGGTTGGATACCGATATTGTCGTCCATCATTTGCCGACTAGGGAAGACTGCCCTCCAGTTAAACAAAAGGTTCGTCGGATGCGTCCAGAAATGTCAGAAAAGATTAAGGCCGAGGTGATGAAACAGTTTGATGCCGGGTTCCTTGCAGTGACTTCTTACCCTCAGTGGGTTGCTAATGTGGTGCCGGTACCTAAAAAGGACGGCAAGGTCAGAATGTGTGTTGATTACAGGGATCTAAACAGGGCCAGCCCCAAGGATGACTTCCCCTTACCTCACATTGATGTCCTTGTGGATAATACAGCTCAGCACAAGGTATTCTCTTTCATGGATGGCTTCTCAGGCTACAATCAGATAAAGATGGCACCTGAAGACATGGAGAAGACTACATTTGTTACTCAGTGGGGCACCTTCTGTTACAAGGTCATGCCGTTCGGGTTGAAGAATGCTGGGGCAACCTACCAACGTGCCATGGTTGCCTTATTTCATGATATGATCCATCATGAGATCGAAGTGTATGTGGACGACATGATCGCTAGGTCCCAGACTGAGGAGGAGCATCTAGATCATCTACAGAAGTTGTTTGACCGGTTGAAACTGTACAAGCTGAGATTGAACCCGAACAAGTGCACCTTCGGGGTAAGATCTGGGAAGTTGCTAGGCTTCGTGGTCAGTGATAAAGGTATTCAAGTGGACCCTGCTAAGGTCAAAGCTATTCAAGAGATGCCAATTCCCAAGACAGAGAAGGAAGTCAGAGGCTTTTTAGGACGCCTGAATTACATCGCTCGATTCATATCTCATCTGACTGCTACCTGTGAGCCAATCTTCAAGCTGCTGAAGAAAGATCAGGTAGTACGTTGGAACGATGAATGTCAGGCTGCTTTCGACAAAATCAAAGAGTATCTCCAAGAACCACCTATCCTTATGCCACCGGTTGAAGGGAGACCTCTGATCCTATATCTAACAGTGCTGGACAACTCAATGGGGTGTGTGCTGGGGCAGCATGACGAGTCTGGCCGAAAAGAGCATGCCATTTATTACCTTAGCAAAAAGTTTACCGACTGTGAGACCCGATACTCACTGCTTGAGAAAACTTGCTGCGCTTTGGTATGGGCTGCTCGCCGGCTGAGACAGTATATGCTGACTCACACTACCTTGTTGATCTCAAAGATGGATCCGATAAAATACATATTCGAAAAGCCTGCTCTGTCTGGGAGAATTGCAAGATGGCAAATGATCTTGACGGAATACGACATTCAGTATACAACCCAGAAAGCCATCAAGGGGAGTGTACTGGCAGACCACTTAGCTCATCAAGCTGTAGATGACTACCAATCAATGAACTTCGAGTTTCCGGATGAAAGCATCATGATTGTAACTGACTGTGAAGTACCTGGACCGGATGAAGGACCCGAGCCAGGATCCCGATGGTCTATGCACTTTGACGGAGCTTCCAATGCTTTGGGAAATGGTATCGGCGCCATTATCATATCTCCACAAGGTACTCATACTCCACTCACTGCCCGGCTATGTTTCAACTGTACCAACAACATGGCGGAGTATGAGGCGTGTATCATGGGTCTTCAAGCTGCGATCGACCTAAGGATCAAATTTCTAAGTGTTTTCGGAGATTCCGCTCTTGTGATCAATCAGATCAAAGGAGAGTGGGATACGAAACATCCAAACTTGATTCCTTACAGAGAATGTGTGTTGACCATGATTCCCCACTTTACAGAGATAACCTTTGAGCACTTTCCAAGAGAAGAGAATCAGTTAGCGGACGCGTTAGCTACTATGTCTTCAATGTTCAAGGTTAAATGGGATAATGAAGCTCCCCGGATCATCATCTGGAAATTGGACGAACCGGCATACTGTTGTGATCTCGAAACTGAATTGGTAACTGAGAAGCCTTGGTACCACGAAGTGAAGAGATATCTGGAAGCTCAGGAATACCCTGAAGGTGCCTCTGTCAACGATAAGAAATTCCTGAGGAGGTTTGCAGCCAAGTTCGTCCTAAGCAACGGTGTCTTGTACAAGAGAAACCATGATTCAACCTTACTGCGTTGTGTGGACAAGATTGAAGCAGAAAGAATCATGGAAGAGCTACATGAAGGGACCTTTGGTACGCATTCCAGTGGACATACTATGGCTAAAAAGATCCTACGGGCAGGATATTACTGGTCCACTATGGAAGCCGATTGCTACCAACATTCTAGGACATGCCACAAGTGCCAAATCTATGCAGATAAGGTGCATGTTCCTCCGGTTCCCTTGAATGTTCTGACTGCGCCTTGGCCGTTTGCAATGTGGGGCATAGATATGATTGGCGAGATAAGACCTACGGCATCCAATGGACATCGCTTCATCCTAGTGGCGATCGACTATTTTACGAAGTGGGTTGAAGCAGCATCCTATGCTACAGTAACCAAGACTGTTGTGGCACGGTTTATTCGGCACAATCTGATTTGTCGATACGGCGTCCCTGAACGGATTATTACAGACAACGGTACCAATCTGAACAATAAGATGATTGCTGAGCTTTGCGAACAGTTCAAGATACAGCACCACAATTCTTCTCCTTACAGACCGAAGATGAATGGGGCTGTAGAAGCAGCTAACAAGAACATCAAGAAGATCGTGCAAAAAATGACAGTAACTTACAAAGATTGGCACGAGATGTTACCGTTCGCTCTGCATGGGTACCGTACCTCAGCAAGGACGTCAACCGGAGCAACTCCCTTCTCTCTGGTTTATGGTATGGAGGCAGTCTTGCCGATCGAAGTGCAAATTCCCTCTCTCCGGATAATGAAGGATGCAAACCTGAACGAAGATGATTGGATCCAGACACGACTTGATCAACTCAATCTCATTGACGAAAAGAGACTTGCTGCTATCTGTCATGGTCAGACGTATCAGAAACGAATGATCAGGGCATTTAACAAAAAGGTCAGACCACAGGAATATCAAGTTGGGGATCTAGTTATCAAGAGAATCATCCTTCCTCAGAGTGATCCAAGGGGTAAATGGACCCCTACATATGAAGGGCCGTTTGTGGTTAAGCATGTGTTCTCAGGAGGAGCAATGATCTTAACCAACATGGATGGTGACGACCTTCCTCACCCCGCCAATGCAGACATAGTTAAAAAATACTACGCATGAAAAAAAAGACCCGCTAGGCTGACATGCCTAGGCAAAAATTAGGGCTTCCCGTCGAACCAAAAGGGTTCGGGCAAAATGTAGGGATGAAAATGAAAAAAATCTGTACACCCGGCAAGTCGAAAACCTGAAAGGGCGGCTTGGGCAAAAATGGGTATCCCGGTGGACTGAAAACCCGAAAGGGCGGTCCAGGCAAAAATAAGGGATAAAGCGTAAAACTATGTCTCATTGGATCACTTTGCATCCAGAATCCGGTATCTGTATCAAGCTTAAAACGGCATCGATCAGTCAGCTTCACCTTCAACCGAGGTCATCAAGTGATGAGACGCTCGGAGTTATAAAGGCAATAGCAGAGTTGAAACCCAGTGGATCATTCATCTTTCACACAGCTGTTTTATTTTTCTTTTGTACAAAACTTGTATAAATTCTTTTGATCAGGCGACGTACCTCTTACTAGGACGTCAGCCTCTTGTACACAAAACGCCTATTTTCAGGCCATTCAAAAATCAATAAAAATACATTTTCAGTTAAACGTGCCAAGTATTTTTCCTTTTTTCTGTTTTGTTTTGCGAAGAACGTCCAAGGTTCAATTTGTGATGTATGCATTGACAATAATTTGCTAACTCATAAATATTTGCATATGAAACAAAGGAATTCATTGCAGGTGACACTGGAAACAGGGGCAATAAAGAGTTGTCCAAGCAGCTAATTGTTCTATCCCCCAAGGTACTAAGGTAGGTTCAGCTAAAGAACACGGCCAAGTGTATCTTAATTCCCCAGAGAGTGGTTCAACAAGTCAATACATTCTTCTCCAAGCAGAGTCATCAAATATCAAGGAAATTGAGTATCCTCCCGTAGATCTCAATACTTCCCCAGCAGCAATACACAAACATCCCCGGCAGTCTTGATCTAAAGATTGTTCCCCGGCGGTATACCACTATTCAAAGGAATCACTTCCCAGCATATCAAACTCCCCAGAAGAGTCCAATCTAGTTTCCCCAGGAAAGTTGGAATTCATATCTCCCCAAGCAGTAAGCTTATCCCCCAGTAGATTCTGGAAGCTTATCCTCAGAGCACGAACGCGTCGTCCCGGCTTGATTTAAAGAGTTATTTCCGTAACAGGATATAACTGGGTTATCCTCAGCCAAAAGCCACGGAAAGAGCGTTCTCGACAAAGTCTTCCTACCCCACGAAGCCTATCAATACTTCCAGCACAACAAGGATATCCCCAGCATAAATCATCAACGATATCCCCAGCAGAGTTATCTTCATCAACGCAGCAAAGCATCGCTATCCCCACAGAGTAACACTCCCCAGCATGATCGCTAGAGTATCTTTTCTCCCGCAGAATTATTTCATTTGCCAAGTTTATTCCTCAACAGAGTTATCTTCTCCTACCGGTATTCTTGCAACAATCATCCACAGCGGAAGCAAAATCTCTTCCTCAACATCAGCCCAGGATATGACTTCCCGGCACCCGTCAAGGATTTATTTTCCTAGACGAAAACATACATAAAGCTTTACATACATCATCATAGCATGCATAACGCACTGCATCATATCATACGAATCTCATTTATGTTGAGAACATCATTGCTTGATCCATATCATGCATTGCATATGACTGACCTTTACCTTTCAGGAAGAGTGCAGTTGAAATTCCCAAACATATTTCAAGGATGTCTCTAGTCCAGTTAAATCGACTCCAAACAGATTTTTCTGATAAAGACTCAGTAGAAGTTCTCTTATGGTCCCCTCTCCAACGGCGTGTGAGGTGGTAATTCCTTCTTCAGATGTTCCCCTCTCCGGCATGAGCGTGAGGTGATATTCTCTTATGGTCCCCTCTCCAACGGCGCGTGAGGTGGTAATTCCTTTTTCAAGAGTTTTCCTCTCCGACGATGAGCGTGAGGTGATAGTCTTTTGTGGTCCCCTCTCCGACGGTGAGCGTGAGGTGGTAATTCCTTTTTCAAGATGTTTTCCTCTCCGACGATGAGCGTGAGGTGATAGTCTTTTGTGGTCCCCTCTCCGACGGTGAGCGTGAGGTGGTAATTCCTTTTTCAGATGTTTTCCTCTCCGACGATGAGCGTGAGGTGATAGTCTTTTATGGTCCCCCCTCCAACGGCGTGTGAGGTGGTAATTCCTTTTTCAGATGTTTTCCTCTCCGACGATGAGCGTGAGGTGATAGTCTTTTATGGTCCCCTCTCCAACGGCGTGTGAGGTGGTAATTCCTTTTTCAGATGTTTTCCTCTCCGGCATGAGCGTGAGGTGATATTCTCTTATGGTCCCCTCTCCAGCGGCGTGTGAGGTGGTAATTCCTTCTTCAGATGTTTCCCTCTCCGGCATGAGCGTGAGGTGATATCTCCTTTCAGATTATAATTTCCTATAGTTCCCTCTCCAACGTGAGCGAGGTAACTCCCTTTGAGATTGTAATATCCTTTGGTTCTCTTCCTGACACTACGAAGATGGTAATCCTCATCAAGATTTTCTCAACGAGCGTTGTTGAAGTTAAAATCATCCAAGGTTCACTTATCATTCAGGCTAAGGCAGTAACCATCCCTGGTTCATTCATCAACGTTTGAAGCTCCAGACCCAGCTCCTGTAACCTGTCAGGACATATCTATAGCAAGCATCTAAAATCAGCTCCTGCAACGTGTCAGGTACTCATTTTTCTGTTTTGCAGGTATGCAGGTTCTCGCTAAGGAATCTCCTACGCGATCAACGCCTAGATGGCATCTATAAGCCCATCATCCTACCCGAACAACATCCAAATGGCATCTATAAGCCTATTCCCTCATCATCATTGCTACTATGTGAGCGCAAATTTCTGGGCACTCTAGTGTCCAATCATCTTTTACCCTCGGATTACGAAAGGCACGTCAGCCAATCTGCATCCTCAGGTCTAAGAAGATTGAACAGGGGCAACTGTTGTACCCCAAAATTTGCCCTCCCATATTCATCAAGAATTGTCAAAGTCAAGGTCACAAAATTCCCCAGGGTTGTGCAGCTCATCTGTCTCCTAGACAGTCAAAACTAGGGTTTGAGTTCTGGTCAAGCAAATGAACTTTTCAAAGGCCCAATCAAGTCTCTTATGCCTACAAAGATGGTCAAGTATCCTCATGTCAAGTTTCAAGGCATTCAGCTCAAAATTGCACAGTCAAAACCCTAGATTGCACTACAGTCAACTGTAGGGGCAAAATGGTCATTTGACAGTCAAAAGTTCAAATTTTTGGTCAATATATCATTTTGAAGCCACAAACATCATTTGATCAATGCTTGATCATGATTCTCAAAATTTGGCTCAGAAATCATCAAAGATGCAAAAGTTGCTATATTTGGACAGCTGAAAAAGTCAACTGAAATTGACCAGGGCATAACTTTCACATGGATTATCAGAAAAATTCCATCCAAAGCTCATTTTGAAGAGAAAGACATTTCCTACAATTCATCTTCATGTTCCAAGTCCAAGAAATGCTCTCACAAAAAGTTATCAATTTCAACATTATAGGTCATTTTCAAAAGTCAACAAAAAGTGACTTTAAGTCAAAGGCCATAACTTGAGATTGGTAAATCAAAATGACATGGGACCAAAGGCATTGGTTAAAGGACTCAAAGACCTTTCCAAAATGTCCAAGAACATGTGAAAAGCTTAAAAATTGACCAAGTTATGCCTTGTGGAAGTTGGGAAATTTTTGGAAATTTTTGAAAGTCAACTTTGAGGCAAAAGGCCTAAAAATGCAAATGGGCCCATTTTTCTTCCAAATTTCTTCATGCCAAGCCTATGCACGACCACTAGGCCCAAGGGGAAGTATTCTCATATTTTTTAATTATTTATTTGAATTAATATTAATTTATATTCATTTAAATGATTTTAATTCATGAAAAATATAACCTTAAGCAAAACAAATCTTTTTATGCATGATTTAAACTTGAGATTTCGTGCACATGCCAATATAGAAGGTTTTGGCTTGATTGAGACCTAATTGATACAAATGCACATGGAAAAGATTCAAAAAGATTTCATAAAAATCAAATATACAAAACCATGAATGCTTGAGATTTTGTGTAATTTTCTTGACCTAAATCACTCCATATATGATCAGCATCACAACCCTAATGATCCAAGACCAAAAAGCTGCGCATAAACAAGCATTGCATTCTTGAAAATTCACAAAAAAACTCAACACTGAAATCTAGGTTCTAGGACGATTAAAGCTTGGATTTTTGTTTCAATAGCATCCTGAGACCTTCCTGAACCTTTCTCAATCAAAAACAACAACTCAAACACCTTGAAACGGTATCTCTAAGTCAAACTGAACCAAGAAAATTTTGAATTCGCATAGCACGATTTAAGCATCCTCATGCATTTTTCTTTATGGATTATTGTTTGTCATGATGTTTCTGTGCTAACCAATATGTTTGATTTCGTTTTTGAGCAACATACGCGATTTCGCCATTAACAAGCATTAGGGTTTCACAGCTTTGAATTTAGGGGTTTCCAAATATAGCAAAATTGGACCTTATCAACCCCATGGATGTGTTCAGAGCGTAGAGACGAAGCAACCTGGACCCTCGCGAACAATTTATGAAGCACAGGGTGCTAATCGCTATTTTCCCATAGGCCTCTTTAAACCACGCTGAAAAAACCGTTCCCCTTGAGTTTTGTTTTACAGGGTGGGGAAGGAGACGGAGACGTGTCCATCAACCATTGGACTGTTTGAAATTCGCGCGTGTTTCATCAGTTAGCGTTATTTTTCTCTTATATTATTTATGATGTATTATATATTAAATGAATTCGCTTAGCTCAGCTGGCAGGGACTAACACTTATGACCTTCAAGACCTGGGTTCAAGTCCCAGGTCTGGCCAAAACTCCATATTATTTTTCAATATATCATTCTATGCAGCGTTAACATGAAAGACCACCATACACACTCAATATCCACCAGCCATGTGTCCTGGAAAGCAAATCAAGGGCCATGATCAAGGGAGTACCCTAAGCACCAGTCAATGCGTTGCACACAATCCAAGAAAGTCAACGAATCAACTCTTACTGGGCCAGGCTTTTTCAGAAAACACCTCCTTATTTGGGGCATCACCCCACCCTGGTTTGTATTTTTTTTATTTTTCTTCTTGCATTTATTTTTATTGTATTATTTATTTTTGTTGCTATCAATTAATTTATTTTTTCTACAAAATACAAAACTCCATTAAAAATACAGAAAAGACAAAAAATATAATTTTTATATTATAATTATTTTCACAAATTAATATGTAAATAATTTAGTAAATTAGGTTTAACTTTTAATTCTTTTTTTTTATAAATAAAAATCCAAAAACAATTAGAATTAGGTAAATTAATAGTTTCCACTCTTTTAATTTTTTTTCTTTTGTTTCATCATATTATTTATTTATTTTATTTTTTTAATTAAATGTACATAAATTAATTTAGAGTTAAATTAGGTTAAAAGTAAATGTTTTCATAATAAAACCTAAAAAAATATTAGAATTAGGGTTTCCCTTTTAATTTAATTTCAATTAATTTCTTTTTTCATTAAATCTAAAAAAAACACAAAATACTAAAAAAACATTTAATCATTTAATTTTTAATTCTCATTAACTTTTAATTATTTGCGAAAGGGTCCAACGCCCTAATTTTGTTAATTTCTTTATTTCTCGCATTTATTTTCTTATCGCTCATTATAATTTTGTAAATATCCCAAAGCCATGTAATTTAAATTTCTCGCACTTTTATTTATTCGCTTTATTTATTTTCCGCTAAATCGGGTCCGGTTTATTTTGGCGATGTGGACCCGCGCCATTTGTAATAGTCTAGCTTTATTTCCTCGCAACTTATAACTGCTAAATATGCATGCAAGAATGAATGGACTTAAATTAAAATCAAGCGTAGAACACGACAAACATGACAAGACAAAAATAACTGAAACATGACACACAATTCGCACACACCACCCCTAGGGTACGCCTCACTGTTGCCTTTCGAAAGGTGATCGTCGAGTAGAGGATGTCTTAGTAAGTCCTCATGATCCGGGAACCTGGCATGAGGGTAGCTTCTAAGGTGTCTTCCTATTGCTCTGGTGATCACCATGTCCCGAACCTCGAATTGACCCGAACACCTCCAACGGTGGTGCTACCTACCTCTCAATGGTGGGATGGCACTACTTTTAAGGACATCTACACAGACGAATTCCTTAGGGTAGGTAGGTTCTCAAGGATACTTGCTCTAATCTCAAAACAAATTCAAAAAGACTTTTCACACTGACACTTTTCAAAAGCTTTCAAACAAACTTTTCAAACACTCTGACGTATGAGTCGATCTGAAATTTTTTCAAAGAAACTTTTAAATCCACATTGAAAAGCAAACAAATAATTTTGAAAGCACAAATGAGCAAGTATCTAAGAGCCCATGGATAACCATGGATAGAAAGGGTGCTAACACCTTCCCTTTCTATAACCTACCTCCCGAACCGAGAGCGATCTCTTTAAAGGAATTTTTCTGTGCTTTTGTCCTTTCCATTTGGAGAAAATAAAAGACGGTGGCGACTCTTGCTTACCGCGACATTTCGCGAACCAGCTTTAAACAGTCAGTTCCAGATCCACCGATCACAGTGTGGCTTCTTGAATCCTCCCACTTTTGATGCCAGCTTCGACCCTTTCGCCGGTCAGTATTAGCTCGGTGAACCCGGCTGAAGAGCTTCCGATCAAGTGTTTGAAGAAAGGCCCTGTCAAAGTTCTCATGAAGATGTCAATCAGCTCCCTGTCAGTTAAAGGGGGCTGCACCCTATCAGCCAAATCTCTCCACTTTTAAGCGTATCCTTTGAAGCTCTCGTTGGAACCCATGGTCATGTTCTGCAATTGCACACGAGTTGGTGCAAGATCAGCATTGTACTGATACTGTTTGTAAAAAGCAGCAACTAAATCCTCCCAGGTGTGGATGCGAGAACTCTCCAATTGATAGAACCACTCGAGTTGAGTCCCTACCAGGCTTTCTTGGAAGAAATGAATCCAAAGCTTCGGATCAGTTGTGTATGGTTGAATCTTGCGGACATAAGACTTTAAATGCATCTTAGGGCAAGAGACTCCATCGTACAGGGAAAAGGTAGGGACTTTGAACTTTGTCGGGATGACCACTCCAGAAACCAAACCCATGTTTCCTAAATCCAAGCCAGGTATTTGTTGAATCTCCATAGCACTGAGGCGATCCTTCAACTGTTTGTACTTGTCATCAGCGGGAGGATATTGTTCCTCGGAGTAGCCAGCTTCAACTTCATCAATCTCTAAATTGTGGTCTTCTTCAAGACTATCTCCTATGTTGGATGGAGTTGAAAGATCTAGGGCTTTAGGTCTTCTTCTCAAGTTCAAGACGCCTACTGACTTCTTGGACTTTTTCTTCTTTTCTTTGAGAAGGAGAGCTTTCAGGTCCTCTTGTCCCTTAGCCATAGCCAGAAACATTTGTTGGAATTGAGCGTTTTGAGCTTGGAGATCTTTCACTGTTTGTTCCATATCCATCTTACTGAAATAAACAACAGGAAGATAAGGAGACCTGTAAGGGAGAAACCTGTCATGATATGATGCATGATATGTGGATGCATGTTTTCAAGGATCTCGCGGGGTAAACACAAGAAAATGTTAGAAGTTGAACTTCGATCAACAACTTTGATTGGAGAACTTTGTATCGGTGGATGTCTTTCCACGAGAATTAAGCTCACCATGTCAAGTGGGTCATAGCCCTTGACTCAGGTTGTTGTACTTGATCTTTGACGGCGTTTGTTTAGAGGAAAACAAATCCTCTTGCCCATTGATAGACGTCTGGTTCAACATGACCCTGCATCAAAGACCCTTGAGATCCTTGAAATGGTTACTGAAAATGCTATGGTATGATGTTATGTACAAATATGCGAGGTAAGCAAATTTATATACAAATAATCATATTCACACAAAGCAAACAAATCCTTAATTTTAGGCTTGCATGAATTTTGTAGGTAAGTACCCTCTTGAAGTTTAGTTGGCTCAACCTGTCTTAGTTAATAGTAACCGGGTTCTAAGGGATCTCAATATCACTGACCTTTCCCATAAGCTTTTCTCAATAAGCAATTGAGTCGCAACCGAACAAAACTCAGGAGTCAAGTCTCAATGAGTGTAGCATCGAGTATCAACCAATTTTCAGCTCTACACCGAAACCAGTCATCTCACTACGTCCTAATGGCCAAGTTGGTCAAGTAAGGTTCTAAGGTCAGTTGATGCTTTACGACACCACACGGAGTCTCCGTACTCTCCTTGATTCAACTCAAGGGTTACCGGTACCAACCAAAGTGCCACATCAATGTAGCTACTGCTTCAACCATGTCGGTATACCCCGCACAGTTCCCTTGCAGTCTATTGCTACTTACCTAAAAGGTGCCCCCAAATCCGGGTGTAGGATTTAAAACAAACTCAAACAAGGAACAAAAATGTAACGCAAACAAATCAAACAATGTAAGCAAGTAAAGGTGATCTAACCCTAAGGTAACCCCACTTTTAGAAATTTCCCAGCAGAGTCGCCAGTTCTGTGATACAGTGGGAGAACTAACTTGATGTTTTACGTTTGTGTTCGCAAATGCGGTTTAGAAAGAGTCGCCACCGACTTTTCTTTTATCCAAAAAGGAAAGGTGAAAAAGCATAGGAAAGACCTTTAGAGATGTTTTTTGAGTTCGGGGGTAGATTATGAAAAGGGAAGGTATTAACACCCTTTTCATCCATGGTTTTCCATGGGCTCTTAGTTACTTGCTAAATCACTTGCTTTTGTTTGAATGTGTGCTTGTGGTGGTGATTTTTGAAAGTATTTTGAAAATGGAACTTCATAATGGTTCTCGTTTCTATAAGAACGCCTACAAAGTGTTTGTTTCGAAAATAGTTCAAAGATGTGTCTATGAGATGTGTTTTTGAAAGTATTTTGAAAATGGAACTTCGTAATGGTTCTCGTTTCTATAAGAACGCCTACAAAGTGTTTGTTTCGAAAATAGTTCAAAGATGAGAGTGTGGATAGAAATGTTTTTTTGTTGTGAGCAAGCGAGTAACTAAGAGCGAATCTACCTATTCGAAAGGTCTTAAATGTGCTTTTCCTCCTCCTTTAGATGTGGCTATCTTACCATTGATTTGGTAAGAAGCCACATCGTTGGATGTGAAGGGACAGACGTTGGAACGTTTGTATAGTCATAGAAGGAAACATATGGGACGTTTTAGCAATGTCGTTTTAGGGACTAGATCGTTTACCGAAGGCAACATCGAGGGACTACGATCTTTTATCGAGGGTCTTTGCTAAAACTCCCATGTTCGAGGGACATGACTATTTTCCGAAAGGCGACAAGTGAGATTACCCTAGAGGGTGTAAGTGTGCAAGTGTGTTAGTTTGCATGCATTTTATCTTGTATTTGAAAGGTTAACTATTTGCTGATTTTATCTTTCCATACATCCTAATTACTAGCAATATATGAAAGCAAGTAAACATGCGGAAAATAAATCCTAAGCTATTACATCACTTAAATTTACAATGGGGATGAAGTGGAGACTGAAATATTACAACCATATCGAATGATAATGAAAACAATGTAAAAACAGTGTAAAATAAAAGGAAAACTGCATTTTGAACTGCTATGTGTCGACCCATGCTGCCATGCATCGACACATAGCTTTTCCTTGCTCCTGTAAAACAAAATCTGCTCAGTATGAGTCGACACATAATGGGATGTGTCGACTCATAAACCTTCTTGCATCGACACGAAACGCGTATGTGTCAACTCATGGTCTTTTCCTTGCTCCTGTAAAACCAAATCTGCTCAGTATGAGTCGACACATAATGGGATGTGTCGACTCATGAACCTTCTTGCATCGACGTGAAACACGGGTATGAATCGACACTATTGACCTAAATTAGGGTTTGAGTTTGCACAGGGATGTTTTGACCTACAATGCCCAAAATGACTTTCACACTTCATGTTGGACTCACAAGTTTGTCCATACCAAGTTTCAAGCATTGATTCAAATTTTTGCCCAGTCAATTGGACAGTTGACCTAGAAGTCAGCTGTATTGGGGAAAAACTCAACTGTGGTCAATTTACAGTCAAACCTCATGAATTTTGACCCACATCAACATTATGAACTCATATGAACCATTTGATCAAGTTTGGATCACAATTTCACAAGAAATTTGATCAGATCACCAAAAGGGCAAAATGGTCATTTTTAGGGTTTTGACTGCACAAAGACAATTTTTGACTGTTTGACCTAACCAATGTCAAATCAAGCTCAAACATGGACTCAAGGACTCAATGAAATTGTCTTGACCCATTCAACAAGTTCAAAAGATCTCAAATGCATAGGATTGACAGATGAATTTTTCAATCAACTTATCAAAATTTGACTGTATACTGAAAAGTCAAACTTTGACTTTTTGGTCAAAATCAAGTGCCAAGAGTCATTTTTCATCAAGACATGTCAAATTATGAAACTTGTTCATCAAGAAACTCAAAAATGCAAATTAGGGTTTAAAATGGAAAAATTTCATAACATAGAAATTTTCTAAGTTATAAAATTTTCTTATTTTTTCCTAACTTTGTCCCATTTTTTCACCAAGATGAAAATGAATTCAAACATAACTTACAACATGAAAGTTGTAGTCCATCACAAAGTCTACAACTTTGATTCACAAAGTTTTCTCAAAAGAAACTTGTATATCAAGTTATGATTTTTGGAACAAGGGTACCTAAAACTTTTAACTTAGAGAAATTTTGCCCTAGTTTAGGCAGGATTTTGATCCATCTTCTTGGTCATTTTTCACATAGTTCCACTTGGAGTCTTAAGTTGCATTTCAAAGATGGATTATATTAAATTTTGCAAGATTTCTAAATTGTCCAAGAACTCCTCAAACACCTTTGTGGTTAGGGAGAATCGAAGGCTTGAAGTTGGCAAAAACTCACTTTGCAACCATGGCCAATACATGTTCATACCACTTGCCAAATCTGACCTAGCTAGCTTGGTTCACAATTACAAGCTTCTAAACCAGTTTGTACTCCATAATTTAATGCAAATCCATTGAGCCAATGCATTGTCTTGGTCATTAGGGTATTGTACACAAGTTTAATCCCTAAATGGTAAAAGGCACATTTCCATTTTTTTGCAAAAGGTTGCTTTATGTCAAACCACTAATCCTTGAGCCTTGAACAAGATCTTATGCTGAAAACCAAATCCACAAACTTGGGGCCAAGCTTACACAATGTGTGCAGAGTTGGAGCTAGCCTGTACAACCTGCTCTTTGTCACTTCTCATTTTGCTTCATAACCAAGGCATTATGCAAAAAGCCAACAACTCACACATATGATAAAACCAACTCAAGTAAAGTTGTCAAACAAGTTTCTCATACCCTAGCAAGCCAAAAGCACGAGCTCTTCACCACTCAAACCTCCTCATACTCAAAATCTCCATTTTCTTGTAAAACAGGGCCAGTTCTGCATATTGCAAGCCACATTCAAATTCCCTCGTGCGTTTTGTCCAAAAGCACTTCAAACACATTCCAAACTATATACCTAAGCTGTCCAGACCATTTACAAGTTGCTGTAACTCCATTAACACACATTGCCATTTTTGTTTGGAAGCTTTGCAGGTTGAGTTCTGTAGCACGATTCAGACCACTTCAAAACAAACCAAGCATTGGGAAATGTTCAGTGGACATCAGGCAAGCTCAAAAGAACCTCAAGCACCATTGAAAGCTGCTACATTGTCCAGCTCGAACTCAACTGAAACAGGTATTTCATGAACTTCTATCTCTCTATTTAGGAATAGTTAGACTTAGGTTTGTGAATGAAAGATGTTGTATTCATAGCCCTGAAACCATACATGTGCTTAGTTTTCATTTATATTAATCGTGCTAGGAGAATTTCATCCATGAACTTTCTGAAAAAACTAGGTTAGAAATTAGGGCCAGAGAAATTCTCTCTGGTCTTTGAGAGTTAGCTTGAGTTTTTTATATGGTTAGATTCGTTGTTTGATGCTCTACAAGTTTCATGTTTTGAGTTTTGTCAAAGGATCACAAATACAGGAGATACATGTCTGTGTTGCTAGCGCGCGTTTTTTCAAATTTCTGTTGGACAGAGAAAGAAGATGAAGTAGTTGGGCTGGGCCTGGCTACTTCCTGCTTTTCACACCCCATTTTTCAGTTTCACACCCCCTGGCCCATTTCTTGTATTTTTATTATTTTTGCATTTTTATTTCATTTCTGGCTTTGATATTTTATTTTCTAACATAAAAAATACTTAAAAAATATTTTCATAAATTTTTATATTTATTTGGTATTTATTTCAATTACTTCTAATATTAAAATGCTTAAATACTTTGTATTATTTTCTTTAAACTTAAAAATAATGTAAAAAAAAAACTTTTATTTTCATTTATTATTTTTATTCACATTTGAAATTATTTTCTTGAAATATATACATTTTTGTAAATAATTTATTTTATTTTTTACACACTTAATATATATATATATATATATATATATATATATATATATATATATATATATATATATATATATATATATATATATATATATATATATATATATATATATATATATATATATATATATATATATATATATATATATATATATATATATATATATATATATATATATATATATATATATATATATATATATACTATGTTTTATTAAATAATTAGAATAACAAGACCAAAAATATTACATTTTTATTTTTATCATTATTCATACTAAAAAATACCTTTTTTTTATATAATTTCATTTTTATACATATTAATATTTTTGTACATAAAAAATACATTATATTCATTTTCTTAAGGAATTAGGGTTTTTGCCCTAAAAAATAAATAAAAATAATCTTTATTTATTTCTTTACATTTCTTCACATTAAAAATACTTTTTTTGCATACATGAACAAATAAAAACTTTTTTTGCATAATATATTTTACTTAATATTTATTTATTGTATTTATTTAAATATTGTACATTTAAATATTATGCCTTGCAAATTCAATATGGTTGTAATAATTTAGGATTTAATTTCTTGCAAAATAATCCCCAATTCAAAATTTGTACCCCCTCCCTATATCATGTTGTAATAGTGTAGAATTTAAATTCTCGCACCTTTGAATGCTTTCAATTATGCCATGATTAGACTTAGAGTTTGTATGCAAAATCAAAACCAATAAATAGTTTGACCTAATCAAAGACAAAAATGCATGAAAAAACAAACACAATGCACACTTGCACTCCTAGGGTTACAATCCACTTGTTGCCTTCAAAAATGGGCCATGGTATGCATGTCAATTACTTTGACAAAACAAAAATAAAACAAAAGATGATAGTCCCTCGATGCCGCTATCTGAGTTGCCTAAACAAAATGATCAAGTCCCTCAAGAAAATTGCCAAAAATACTTGACACAATTGCTATCATGGTCTATACGATGACCCGCACCTGTCCCGTTTAACATCCTAACACAAGGTTGTTCACCAAATAAAATGGTGAAGCAACACTGTTAAAAGGGTTAAAACATAAGAAAGATCTTTGAGTAAAATATGGTAGACGACTCTTAGTTACTTGATCAAAACTTGCAAAAACATCCTTGCTATTTTCAAAACACACTTCACAACACAATTTCAAAATCCTACTTTCAAACATTGAAAACTTTTCAAAAGACAAAAACAACTTTGTATACATTCAAACAAGAATCATTACAAAGGTTGCCACAACGATGACCTCTTTTCAAAACATCTTTCAAAATCACACACAAAGCACCATTTCAAACAATTGAAGAGCACCATTTCAAACAATTGAAAAGCAAAGCAAGTGATCTAAGCAAGTAACTAAGAGCCCATGGATAACCATGGATAGAAAGGGTGATAATACCTTCCCTTTCTATAAACTACTCCCCGAACCCAAGAAAACATCTCAAAGGTCTTTCCTGTGCTTTTTGACCTTTCCTTAGGATAAAATAAAAAGTCGATGGCGACTCTTGCTAAATCGAAACATTTGCGAACACAAACGCAAAATCCCAAGTCAGTTCTCCCACCGTATCACAGAACTGGCGACTCTGCTGGGGAAAACTTGAAAAGTGGAGTAACCTTAGGGCTAGATCACCCTTTGCATGATTATATTGTTTGCTTTGATTGCTTTACATTTGGTTCTCTTGTTTGGGCTTGAAATCCTCTACTCGGATTTGGGAAACATTCATAGGTAAATAACAATACGTGGAAACTGTGCGGGGTATACCGACATGGTTGAAGCAATAGCTATATTAGTGCGACATATTTGTGAGTACCGGTATCCTTTGAGTCAATCAAAGAGAATACGGAGCCGCTGAGTGATGTCATGAAGCACTAATGAACTCTTAGAACCTTACTTGACCATCTTGGCCTTTTATTAGGGGTAGTGAGATGACCGACTTTGGTGCAGTCCGAAGTTAGTAGATACTCGATACTACACTCATTGAGGGTTGTTTTCTTGGAATATTTTGGTCGCTAGTTAAGTGGCTAAACCAAAACAATGAACATAGAAAACAATCCAGTGATATTGAACTCCTTAGAACCCGGTTACTATTTATAGAACAGGTTTGAGCCAACTAAACTCAAGAGGGTACTTACCTATGAAACCTCATGCAAGCCTGAAACTAGGGTTTTGTGTGACTTGCTTGTACATGTGTTTGTGCATAATTCATGAACATCATAAAGCATCATATGCATCCACTAACCATTTCAAGGGTTTGGATCTTCATCTTTGTTCTTGTTATGTAGGTCATGGAATCTCTTCGCAGGAAAATAATTCAAGTCAACCTTGTGAGAATCCCTCCTCAACTCAAGGAGCTTACTTCCAGGATTCCAGAGAATTCTCTCTTCAGTGAAAGACATGGTAGACTTCTCAACTTGGTCAACTCCAACATTGAAGAAGACATGGTGAAAGTTCTCTTCCAGTTCTTTGACCCCCTACACCACTGTTTCACATTTCCTGATTACCAACTAGTACCTACTTTGGAGGAATTTTCTCAACTCTTGATAATTCCTATTCTTAATCAACTACCCTACAACGGTACGGAAAAAGAACCAAAGCTTGAAGATGTTGCTCAAGCATTACACTTGCAACCATCTGACATCAAGGGACATTGGGAAACCAGAAGTGGTGTCAAGGGTTTCTTGGAAAAGTTTCTGTTTGAGAAGGCACAAGACTGTTGGAATTCTCTTGATCTACAAGCCTTTGAAGAGATTGTGACACTCCTTATTTATGGGTTGGTCCTGTTCCCAAACCCGGATCAACTTATAGATGTGAATGCTGTCAAGATTTTCATATCCAGGAATCCTATACCTACATTGCTTGGGGACATCCTACACTCATTTTACACATGAACAATGAGGAAAAGAGGTGTTCTCATATGCTGTACTCCTCTCCTAGCAAGGTGGTTTATTTCTCACCTTCCACAATCAGTTTTGAAGAATGAGCAGGGTTTAAGGTGATCACAACGATTGATGACCCTCACACATTCTGATGTACATTGGTGTTCTTGGTCCAGAGAAAATGTCATCATCATTGATCGTTGTGGGGAATTCCCTAATATCCCACTACTTGGCATTAGGGGAGGCATTACCTACAACCTCTGTTTAGCTCTAAGATAGTTTGGATATGCTCGGAGGGATGGCCCTCATGACATGCTGATTCCTGACCTAGTTTTTGACTTCGACAACGATGCGCAAGGACTTCGACAAAGGTTCATCAGAGCTTGGAGGATGCCCAACAAAGTGGATAGTAAGACACTAGGGCACAAGAATTCCACCCCCCTTGAGCCTTACCTCAAGTGGGTACGAACCCGAGCCCAGAATCTTATGATGCCATACCCTCACATTCTCCCTTTGATCAAAGAGCTTGTTATGGAAGGAGAGGTTCCATACACCCTCCTACACCCTGACATTCCAACATCATGGGAAGAAATGCAAAAGAGTTGGATCCAACTCAAAGAAGAATGGAATACTTTTGAAGCCAGCTTCTACGCCAGTGAGAAGAAGGTTTTGGAGCTTACCCGCCGACTTCATGAGGAGGAAACTCTCAACACTTACATCGCACCAAAAAGGATGCGCAATGTCTTTTTACATTAAGAATTTTGTAATATTTTGCCCATGGGGCACTTATGTACTAACAATTTCTTCTTAATATGACGTGTGTTCCTTTTTGTTTGCAACAAATTTGAATTTCTAAATCCTTGAATGCATTACATGAATAACATACCATTCATCATATGCATAAACAAGTCTTCACACCAGGTTTTCTTATCTTTTTGCTGTTTATTTCAGCAAGATGGATTTGGAGCAGACGGTTAAGGATCTGCAAGCACAGAATTCTCAATTCCAGCAACTCCTTATGACCTTAGCAAAGGGTCAAGAGGATCTGAAAGAACTGTTGGAGAAGAATAAAGAGAAAAAGAAGAAGAGGCCCGGAGTAGCCACTTTTGGAAGAAGGTTTGAAAGCAATGCTAGAAAAGTTCTCGAGTTCCCCTCAACGTCTAATGAAGGGGCTGGTAAAGGAAAAGGGGTTGCGGTACCGTCTGAATCTGAAGTTGAAGAGGAGGAAGAGGAAGAAGACGAAGACTACTCCGAACAACAATATCCCCCGGTGGATGATAAATATAAGAATCTGGAGGATAGATTGGCAGCCATGGAGTTGCAGAGGGTACCTGGCTTAGATTTTGAAGAACTAGGGTTGGTCGCTTGGATCATTATTCCTCCCAAGTTCAAAGTACCAACATTTTCTAAGTATGAAGGTCTGTCCTGCCCAAAGATGCATCTGAGATCGTATATCAGAAAGATCCAACCCCACTCATCTGATAAAGACCTTTGGGTACATTTTTTTCAAGACAGTTTGTCAGGCACACAATTGGACTGGTTCTATCAACTCGAGAGATCAGAGGTACACAATTGGGAAGACTTAGCTGATGATTTCTACCGTCAATACCAATACAATACTGATTTGACGCCCACTCGTACTCAATTACAAAGTATGGGGATTACTTCCAATGAAGGATTTAAAGAGTATGCCCAGAAGTGGTGTGATCTGACTGGAAGGGTGCAGCCGCCGTTGTCAGATAGAGAGCTAGTTGACATGTTTCTGGGGACCCTGTCTGGCCCTTTCTTCAATCATTTAATTGGGAGTTCCTCCGCGGGATTTATCGAGCTAATTTTGACCAGCGAAAGGGTCGAGGCCGGTATTAAAAGTGGTAAGATTCAGAAAGATACCTCCGCGTCCGCTGCTGTTAAGAAAACCTTCCCAGCTAAGAAGGAAGCCTCTGCTGTTTACTCTCAGAAAAGTCAGGGAAGAACCGAGCGCCGACCAACTGTAGGGGCTGTGATGATTCAAAACTCTTCAAATGATCAACCTCGCGGCAATCAGTCAAGACCTAATCAACAACGGGTAGAAAGGCCACAACGACAGTTCACCCGAATCAACATGACGCCAACTCAAGTACTCTCTCATTTGCTAAAGCTGAATCTTACCAGTTTGAAGGAAGCGCCAAAGAACCCTAACACCTCCTCTCCATACTACCACTCCAATGCCAAGTGTGCTTACCACTCTGACAGTGTTGGGCACGATACCAATAATTGTTGGGCGCTTAAGAATAAAATCCAGGACCTGATTGACGCCAAGGAAGTAGAATTTGATGCTCCTGAGAAGCCCAGTGTGATATCTGCTCCGATGCCCAAGCACGGTCATAATGTTCATGCCGTTATGGAAGACCTTCATGTTACTAATGTTGCTGGTCTTTTGACTCCATTACTAGTGATTAAAGAGAATTTGATGAGAGCCGGGATATTCCCAGGCTGTGGGAAGAACTGTTACTTTTGTTTAAACGTACAAGCTGACTGCCCAATGTTAAAATCAGGTGTCCAACGCCTGATGGATACCCAAGAGATACTCTTCCAAAAAACCCCTGTTGATACCTTCACTCCTGTTACTCCTGCTACTTTTGCTACTTCAACCAACGATATTGCAATTATAACCATCTCCGACAATCCTCCCAAGGCTTGCAAAAGGCCTGTCAGGATTACGCTCGACCCTAAATTTGTACCATTAAAAATCACCATGCCGGGACCTGTCCCGTATCAATCTAGCAAAACGATACCATGGAGCTATGGAGGAGAAATATTCTATCATGGTATCAAACAGATTGAAGCAGTCCAAGAGAATTCTGAAGAAGAAAACCCTGATATAGGGAACATCGCGAGAACAAGCAAGATAACCCGCAGCGGCTGGATTTTTTCTCCGGAGATTGCTCCCCCTCGAGCAGTCTTCAGACCCTCGAAAGCTTCTGTACTTGTTGGACCATCTGTGCAAGGCCCGATGATTGAAGAATTGGATACTCCTGAAGTAAGACCATATGCTGATACTACCAATAAGGGTAAGGGGATACTAGAAGCTCCTGTCAGGACAAAGGTTCATGCCGTGGTTATCCCCGAAACCACCCAGAAAGAAATGGATGAAATCTTGAAAATAATCAGAAAGAGTGACTACGACGTCGTGGAACAGCTAGGGCAGACCCCTTCTAAAATTTCAATGTTGACTCTTCTACTCTGCTCTGAGGCCCATGCTAAGGCCCTGATCAAATTTTTGAAAGCGACACATGTGCCCTAAGAAACTTCGGCTGACCAGTTTCAGGAGTGTGTGGCCAGTCTTACTGCTGATAATGGCCTGGGCTTTTTTGATGCTGACTTGACTCCAAAAGGAAGGAAACATAACGACGCGCTACATGTCTCAGTTGAATGTAGGGGAACCACCCTCGCCCATGTCTTAGTTTATACTGGCTCTTCCTTGAACGTGCTGCCGAAGAAAGCCTTAGGCCGTTTGGACTGCGAAGGATTGACCCTCAAACCTAGTAACATCGTTGTTAGGGCCTTTGATGGGTCTTAAAGAACGGTTCATGGAAAGGTTGACATTTCTATCAAAGTAGGCACAAAAGTTTTCAACTCCACCTTTTACGTGATGGACATCCGTCCGTCATATTCATGTTTGTTAAGAAGACCGTGGATCCATTATGCCGGGGCAGTTACCTCCTCTTTGCACCAAATGCTGAAATATCCTGTTAAGGGTAAGATTATAACAGTGCACGGCGAGGAAGAGTACATGATAAGTCATCTCAATTCCTTCCGCTATATGGAGTTGGATGGAGAGTTCATCGAAACGCCTTTCCAACATTTTGAGGAAGTTTCTCCTGAGATAGAAGTTGCGAAGACAATGGTTGAGGTGCCTATCGTTCCCAAGCATGTATCTAGGATGGAATCTCTCAAGGACGCAGAGGCTGTAATTAAAGAGGGGAAGAACACAGTGTGGGGGCAACTGCCTGATTTTCCCCATAAGACAGACAAGTTTGGGTTAGGGTTTACTGCTGCAGGACAAAAGGCTATGCGTCGCTCCAAGGCTGGAGGACCACCCGTCAAGATCACTCACCACATAATCAATGCTTTAGAAGATGATGAAGAGAGCCACTTTGAAGATTAGATCTTTCCAACTGTCGAAGGGGGTTTAAGCATCTGGGAAGCAAAGGATTTTATTCCCATCACCTTTATCAACCAGTAATTTTATCTTTGAACAATTTCCCATTTAAGGTTTGTAATAACTAAACAATTCGCACACTATTTTCACCTCATGCCTTGCCCGGGGCATGTAGGTCCATTTGTAAGGGCTTGATTTTCTTCATTATCATATGCCATGTTTTAATGAATCATTGGACGTCTTCATCTAAACTGTTGTGTTCATTTTCTTTCCTTTTGCATTTTTATTTTATTTAAGGATGGCTATCCCTTACACACACCCACACTCACAAATGCAGGTACCCATCCACTCCGGATTCCATGGGTGACTATTCTGCTTTAGCGTTCGATAACTTTGAAGATTTGGTCAATCATGCTGAGTACGAAGTTGACGAAGACTGTGAAGTGCCAGGAGAGTTAGCCAGACTTCTACAACAAGAAGAGAGGGTTATTCTGCCTCATGAAGAGTTGCTAGAAACCATCAACTTGGGGACAGAGGAAGACAAGAAGGAAGTAAAAGTGGGTGCCAACCTGGAACCAAGTGTCAAAGAGCGCTTAGTGCAGTTGTTGAACGAGTATGTTGAAATCTTCTCCTGGTCTTATGAAGACATGCCAGGATTGGACACAGATATCGTGGTTCACCGTCTCCCTACAAGAGAAGACTGTCCACCGATCAAGCAAAAGGTCCACCGAATGAGGCCCGACATGTCTGAGAAGATCAAGGCTGAGGTAATGAAGAAATTCAACGCTGGCTTTCTGGCTGTTACTTCCTATCCACAATGGGTCGCTAACATTGTGCCCGTGCCTAAGAAGGACGGTAAAGTCAGAATATGTGTGGACTATCGGGATTTAAACAGGGCTAGCCCTAAAGACGATTTTTCACTGCCACATATCGACATCTTGGTTGACAACACAGCTCAACACAAGGTATTTTCCTTCATGGATGGATTCTCGGGATACAACCAGATCAAAATGGCCCCCGAGGACATGGAGAAAACTACTTTTGTCACGCAATGGGGTACCTTCTGCTACAAAGTGATGCCATTCGGACTGAAGAATGCAGGGGCAACCTATCAACGCGCCATGGTAGCTTTGTTTCATAATATGATACATCATGATATCGAAGTTTACGTAGATGAAATGATAGCTCGATCACAGACAGAAGAAGAACACCTTGATCATTTGCAAAAGCTGTTTGCCAGGTTGAAGGAGTATAAGCTCAGACTAAACCCAAGCAAGTGCACTTTTAGAGTTAGGTCTGGTAAACTTTTGGGATTTATTGTCAGCAACAAAGGCATTGAGGTTGATCCAGCTAAAGTAAAGGCTATACAAGAAATGCATGCCCCCCGCACTGAAAAGGAGGTTAGAGGATTCTTTGGACGCTTAAACTATATTGCGAGGTTCATCTCTCATCTGACATCTACCTGTGAGCCAATTTTCAAACTGTTGAAGAAAGATCAGGTAGTTGAATGGAACAAAGATTGTCAAGTTGCTTTTGATAAGATCAAGGAGTATTTACTAGAACCTCCTATTTTGATGCCACCCGTCGAAGGAAGGCCGCTAATCATGTATCTGACTGTTTTGGATAACTCAATGGGGTGCGTGCTGGGCCAACATGACGAGTCTGGCCGAAAAGAGCATGTCATTTATTACCTTAGCAAAAAGTTTACCGACTGTGAGACTCGCTACTCACTGCTCGAGAAAACTTGCTGCGCTTTGGTATGGGCTGCTCGCCGGCTAAGGCAGTATATGTTGACTCATACCACTTTGCTGATTTCCAAAATGGATCCGATCAAGTATATCTTCGAGAAGCCTGCTTTATCTAGAAGAATCGCTAGATGGAAAATGATCCTGACTGAGTATGATATCCAATATACTACCCAAAAGGCTATAAAGGGGAGTGTACTAGCTGACCATCTAGCTCATCAAGCCGTCGAAGATTACCAATCTATGAGATTCGACTTCCCTGACGAGGACATCATGACACTGGACAACATTGAAGGTAACGGATCGTATGACGGACCTGAACAAGGATCCCGATGGACCCTGTACTTTGATGGTGCTTCAAATGCACTTGGCAACGGTATCGGTGCGGTACTCATTTCTCCGGAAGGTTGCCATACACCCTTCACTGCCCGACTTTGCTTTAGCTGTACCAACAACATGGCTGAATATGAAGCTTGCATCTTCGGTCTCAAGGCTCCTATAGACTTGGGAATCAAATCTTTGGTCATATTTGGGGACTCGACTTTGGTTATCAGTCAAGTCAAAGGAGAGTGGGACACCAAACATCCTAACCTTATCCCATACAAAGAACATGTCTTGACGTTGTTGCCTCATTTCGAGCAGATTACTTTCGAACACTTCCCGCGAGAAGAAAATCAGTTAGGCGATGCTCTGGCTACAATGTCTTCCATGTTTAAACTCAACTGGGATAACGAGGCTCCCCAAATTACCATCGAGCAAATGGACAAACCTGCGCACTGTCATGAGATTAATACCGAAGAAGTAGTGGAACAACCCTGGTTTCATGAAATCAAAAGGTATCTCTAGACTAGAGAATACCCTGAAGGAGCTTCCGTCAATGACAAAAAGTTCTTAAGGAGATTTGCTGCCAAGTTCTTCCTAAACAATGGCATCCTTTATAAGAGCAGCCATGATTGTGTTTTACTTCGTTGTGTGGACAAAGCTGAAGCAGAGTTGATCATGACCGAGATACACAGTGGCACATTTGGCACCCACTTGAGCGGACATACGATGGCTAAGAAGATTCTAAGGGCAGGCTACTACTGGTCTACCATGGAAGCTGATTGTCATCAACATTCCCGTACCTGCCACAAATGCCAAGTCTACGCCGACAAGGTACATATTCCTCCGGTTCCTCTCAATGTTCTGACAGCTCCTTGGCCATTCGCAATGTGGGACATCGACATGATTGGAGAGATCAAGCCTACGACATCCAATGGACATCGCTTCATCTTGGTCGCTATTGACTATTTCACCAAGTGGGTCGAAGCAACTTCCTTCGCCTCGGTCACAGAGAATGTGGTTGCCTGCTTCATCAAGCAGAACCTCATATGCCGGTATGGTATCCCCGACAGGATCATCACAGACAACGGTATAAATTTGAACAACACTATGTTCACTGCTCTATGCGAAGAGTTCAAGATTTATCATCACAATTCATCTCCCTATCGGCCGAAGATGAACGGTGCTGTTGAAGCCGCGAACAAAAATATCAAGAAGATCATTCAAAAGATGACAGTCACCTACAAGGACTGGCATGAGATGTTACCGTTTGCTCTGCATGGATATCGTATCACGACACGTACTTCAACAGGGACAACCCCATTTTCTTTGGTGTATGGCATGGAAGATGTTCTACCCATGGAAGTTCAGATTCATTCCTTGAGGATTATGAAGGATGTCGGTTTGAGTGAAGACGATTGGATTCAGAACCGGCTTGATCAACTTAACTTGATCGATGAGAAACGACTTACTGCTGTTTGTCATGGTCAGACGTATCAAAAACGGATGATCAAGGCCTTCAACAAAAAAGTCAGGCGTCAAGTATATCAAGTCAGAGATCTTGTAATCAAGCGGATCATCTTACCGCAAAGTGATCCCAGGGGCAAGTGGACTCCTACTTACGAAGGACCATTTGTGATCAAGAGCATCTTTTCTAGTGGAGCAATGATTCTGACCACCATGGACGACGACGATTTACCACACCCTGCGAACGCAGACATAGTCAAAAGATACTACGCATAAAACGACCTGGCAAGTTGGAAACCCGAAAGGGAGACTTGGGCAAAAATGGGCATCCCGATGAATCGAAAACCCGAAAGGGCGGTTCAGGAAAAAATTAGGGATAAAACAAAAATTCTGTACACCCGGCAAGTTGAAAACCCGAAAGGGCGACTTGGGCAAAAAAGGGTTTCCTGGTGGATAGAAAACCCGAAAGGGCGGTCCAGGCAAAAGTTAGGGAATTAAAGAATATGACTATGTCTCGTCGGATCACTTTAAGAATAATCTCTTCACCAACAAGCTCCAAGCTTCTGATCAATCCAGTCATCGGCGAACGAAGCAACGAATAGACAAGATACTTAAAGTTGTGAAGGCTATAGCAGAATGGGAATCCCATGGAATTGTTACACATAGCCATCTTTCTTTTGTATAATTTTTTTTCAATTTTTACGACAACATTCTCTTACTAGGATGTCTGTTTCCTTTGTACAAAGATACTCACAAAAGTTAATACAAAGATACTTCAAAGTGCAGAAATTTGCTTACCTTTCTTTTCTCTTTTACACTTATGTTTTATTTGAAAACGTCCAGTTTTGTTAAATAGGCATATGCATTTGAATATAATCACTGCTTACAAATAAAATGAAATTGAGAAAGGATAATTACTGATAGGTTGAAGGCGTAGGAAGATATGTTTGTGCTGTTCCAGAAAAGAAATCCCCTATGATACATCGTTCAGATCCTCAACAAAGCTAAAATTTGGAGTATATTTCCCCAGCGGAGTTAAGCTTCAAGATCTCCAGCGGAGCCAGTGCATTCTAAACTTGATTCCCCAGCTGAGTTAAGTTTCAAAGTTCCCATCAGAATTCAAACTCCCGATCCCCAGTGGAGCCCAAAAACCCTGAAATACCTATCCCCAGCGGAACCAGAATATTCTAAAACTTCTCCCCCAGAGAAGTCAAAATTCCAACTATCAACCCCCGGCGGGACTGTTCAACTTCCCCCAATTTCCCCGGCAGGTTATCTTAAAACCAAGCAAATAACAGTTAACTTCTTGGCTTGTCCCCAACTAAGATGCTTCCCCAGTAGTTTGGCATACAACCCAAAACTCCTGATCCCACCGGCCGAGTATACATTCTCCCCACAGAGTTATCTCCCAACAGATCGAAGATTCTCTGTCTCATTTCTCTAAGCAGAAGCCTCCTAGGTTTTAACTCCCCAGTAAAGATTTTCAGAGTTTTCCCTATTTCCCAGGAAAGTCATTCCCTGCAGAAGTTGTCAAAGGCCTTGTTAATCCTTACCAAATCGCCGAGGATTTTCAGTCTCTAGCAGTGGTCTAAGGATTTCTCCTTCTCAAACAATCAGAGATTTTTAATCCCCAAGCAGTCAACAAGGATTTCTCATCTTCAATAATCAAAGATTTTTGGAATCCCCAGCATCGGTCAAGGATTTACTTTCCCTGACAGCAGTCAAAGATTTTATTATCTCCAGTTATGAAGGATTTATTTTCCTCAGCAAGACAACTACTCAACTTACATGCACATCCATTACATCTATATATCATAAACATTGATGAAACACAATTCATTGCATCATACATATCATGCAGCATAACTCCGTGTTTAACTAACATTTTACCCTTTTCAGGATAAGATTAAAAGGCTATCGTTAACAACTATTCAGATACAATATAGATACACCCCAGACACGGCGGTCATTCTATTACTCATTCAGAATTTCAAGTCAAAATACAGTACAAATACACCCCAGACACGACGGTCATTCTACTACTCATTCAGACTTCAGCAATCCGATACAGACTAGATACGCTCCAGACACGGCAGCCATTCTATCTCTCATTCAGATTCAACTATCAACTTCAAGTTCATATACGCTCCAAACACGTATGCCATTCTGGCCTTTACACCAACAGTTTGATTCTCCCTAGTGCAGTCGCCACAGAAGTCATTCTGTCACTTATTCAGATCCCAGTTACAGTCTCAGATACACTCCAAACACGGAAGTCATTCTGCTACTCATATAGATCTCAACTTCAGATACAGTCCAGATACGCTCCAGACACGGTTGCCATTCTGTCATTCATTCGGAATTTATCCCCAGCCCAGAGATGCTCAATACACAGATGTTTCTCTGTAGCCCATTCAGAATTCAGATACAATGCAGATACACTCCAGACACGGCAATCATTCTGATATTCAAACACAGTTACATTCCGGATACGCTCCATACACGGACGCCATTCCTTTGTTCATACAAATTCAGATCCCAGTTACAGTTTCAGATACACTCCAAACACGGAAGTCATTATGCTATTCATACAGGTCTCAACTTCAGTCACAGCCAAGATACGCTCCAGACACGAACACCACTCTTTTGCTCATACAGACTCAGTCTCCAGATACAGTTCAAATGCATTCCACACACAAATACCATTTTGATGCTCATTCTTCTGACCTACAGCATTGCAATACAACAAACCTTCTTGGATGGCATCTTTAAGCCCATCTCCAGCAATATTCCACCATCTCCAAATGGCATCTTTAAGCCCATTTCCTCAGCTATATTTTGATGAGTGCAAATTTACGGGCACTCTGGTGTCCAATCCTCTTTTACCTTCGAGACGCGAAAGGCAGACTTGTCAATCTAACTCTCCAGGTTCAAGAAGATTGAACAGGGGCAACTGTTGTACCGCAAAATTTGCCCTCTCATTTCATCAACATCTCTCATCACAAGACTTTTGGAACTCAAGATCAAGCTTGGGTTTGCTCTGCTCAAGACACCTCCTTGCACTATTGACCTAAATTAGGGTTTGAGTTTGCACAGGGATGTTTTGACCTACAATGCCCAAAATGAATTTCATACTTCATGTTGGACTCACAAGTTTGTCCATACCAAGTTTCAAGCCTTGATTCAAATTTTTGCCCAGTCAATTGGACAGTTGACTTAGAAGTCAGCTGTATTGGGGAAAAAGTCAACTGTGGCCAATTTACAGTCAAACCTCATGAATTTTGACCCACATCAACATTATGAACTCATATGAACCATTTGATCAAGTTTGGATCACAATTTCACAAGAAATTTGATCAGATCACCAAAAGGGCAAAATGGTCATTTTTAGGGTTTTGACTGCACAAAGGCAATTTTTGACTGTTTGACCTAACCAATGGCAAATCAAGCTCAAACATGGACTCAAGGACTCAATGACATTGTCTTGACCCATTCAACAAGTTCAAAAGATCTCAAATGCATAGGATTGACAGATGAATTTTTCAGTCAACTTATCAAAATTTGACTGTATACTGAAAAGTCAAACTTTGACTTTTTGGTCAAAATCAAGTGCCAAGAGTCATTTTTCATCAAGACATGTCAAATTATGAAACTTGTTCATCAAGAAACCCAAAAATGCAAATTAGGGTTTAAAATGGAAAAATTTCATAACTTATAAATTTTCTAAGTTATAAAATTTTCTTATTTTTTCCTAACTTTGTCCCATTTTTTCACCAAGATGAAAATGGATTTAAACAAAACTTACAACATGAAAGTTGTAGTCCATCACAAAGTCTAAAACTTTGATTCACAAAGTTTTCTCAAAAGAAACTTGTATATCAAGTTATGATTTTTGGAACAAGGGTACCTAAAACTTTTAACTTAGAGAAATTTTGCCCTAGTTTAGGCAGGATTTTGACCCATCTTCTTGGTCATTTTTCACATAGTTCCACTTGGAGTCTTAAGTTGCATTTCAAAGATGGATTATATTAAATTTTGCAAGATTTCTAAATTGTCCAAGAACTCCTCAAACACCTTTGTGGTTAGGGAGAATCGAAGGCTTGAAGTTGGCAAAAACTCACTTTGCAACCATGGCCAATACATGTTCATACCACTTGCCAAATCTGACCTAGCTAGCTTGGTTCACAATTACAAGCCTCTAAACCAGTTTGTACTCCATAATTTAATGCAAATCCATTGAGCCAATGCATTGTCTTGGTCATTAGGGTATTGTACACAAGTTTAATCCCTAAATGGTAAAAGGCACATTTCCATTTTTTGCAAAAGGTTGCTTTATGTCAAACCACTAATCCTTGAGCCTTGAACAAGATCTTATGCTGCAAACCAAATCCACAAACTTGGGGCCAAGCTTACACAATGTGTGCAGAGTTGGAGCTAGCCTGTACAACCTGCTCTTTGTCACTTCTCATTTTGCTTCATAACCAAGGCATTATGCAAAAAGCCAACAACTCACACATATGATAAAACCAACTCAAGTAAAGTTGTCAAACAAGTTTCTCATACCCTAGCAAGCCAAAAGCACGAGCTCTTCACCACTCAAACCTCCTCATACTCAAAATCTCCATTTTCTTGTAAAACAGGGCCAGTTCTGCATATTGCAAGCCACATTCAAATTCCCTCGTGCGTTTTGTCCAAAAGCACTTCAAACACATTCCAAACTATATACCTAAGCTGTCCAGACCATTTACAAGTTGCTGTAACTCCATTAACACACATTGCCATTTTTGTTTGGAAGCTTTGCAGGTTGAGTTCTGTAGCACGATTCAGGCCACTTCAAAATAAACCAAGCATTGGGAAATGTTCAGTGGACATCAGGCAAGCTCAAAAGAACCTCAAGCACCATTGAAAGCTGCTACATTGTCCAGCTCGAACTCAACTGAAACAGGTATTTCATGAACTTCTATCTCTCTATTTAGGAATAGTTAGACTTAGGTTTGTGAATGAAAGATGTTGTATTCATAGCCCTGAAACCATACATGTGCTTAGTTTTCATTTATATTAATCGTGCTAGGAGAATTTCATCCATGAAATTTCTGAAAAAACTAGGTTAGAAATTAGGGACAGAGAAATTCTCTCTGGTCTTTGAGAGTTAGCTTGAGTTTTTTATATGGTTAGATTCGTTGTTTGATGCTCTACAAGTTTCATGTTTTGAGTTTTGTCAAAGGATCACAAATACAGGAGATACAGGTCTGTGTTGCTAGCGCGCATTTTTTCAAATTTCTGTTGGACAGAGAAAGAAGATGAAGTAGTTGGGCTGGGCCTGGCTACTTCCTGCTTTTCACACCCCATTTTTCAGTTTCACACCCCCTGGCCCATTTCTTGTATTTTTATTATTTTTGCATTTTTATTTCATTTCTGACTTTGATATTTTATTTTCTAACATAAAAAATACTTAAAAAATATTTTCATAAATTTTTATATTTATTTGGTATTTATTTCAATTACTTCTAATATTAAAATGCTTAAATACTTTGTATTATTTTCTTTAAACTTAAAAATAATGTAAAAAAAAATACTTTTATTTTCATTTATTATTTTTATTCACATTTGAAAATATTTTCTTGAAATATATACATTTTTGTAAATAATTTATTTTATTTTTTACACACTTAATATATTTAATATATATATATATATATATATATATATATATATATATATATATATATATATATATATATATATATATATATATATATATATATATATATATATATATATATATATATATATATATATATATATATATATATATATATATATATATATATATATATATATATATATATATATATATATATATATATATATATATATATATATATATATATATATACTATGTTTTATTAAATAATTAGAATAACAAGACCAAAAATATTACATTTTTATTTTTATCATTATTCATACTAAAAAATACCTTTTTTTTATATAATTTCATTTTTATACATATTAATATTTTTGTACATAAAAAATACATTATATTCATTTTCTTAAGGAATTAGGGTTTTTGCCCTAAAAAATAAATAAAAATAATCTTTATTTATTTCTTTACATTTCTTCACATTAAAAATACTTTTTTTGCATACATGAACAAATAAAAACTTTTTTTGCATAATACATTTTACTTAATATTTATTTATTGTATTTATTTAAATATTGTACATTTAAATATTATGCCTTGCAAATTCAATATGGTTGTAATAATTTAGGATTTAATTTCTTGCAAAATAATCCCCAATTCAAAATTTGTACCCCCTCCCTATATCATGTTGTAATAGTGTAGAATTTAAATTCTCGCACCTTTGAATGCTTTCAATTATGCCATGATTAGACTTAGGGTTTGTATGCAAAATCAAAACCAATAAATAGTTTGACCTAATCAAAGACAAAAATGCATGAAAAAACAAACACAATGCACACTTGCACCCCTAGGGTTACAATCCACTTGTTGCCTTCAAAAATGGGCCATGGTATGCATGTCAAGTACTTTGACAAAACAAAAACAAAACAAAAGATGATCGTCCCTCGATGCCGCTATCTGAGTTGCCTAAACAAAATGATCAAGTCCCTCAAGAAAATTGCCAAAAATACTTGACACAATTGCTATCATGGTCTATACGATGACCCGCGTCTGTCCCGTTTAACATCCTAACACAAGGTTGTTCACCAAATAAAATGGTGAAGCAACACTGTTAAAAGGGTTAAAACATAAGAAAGATCTTTGAGTAAAATAGGGTAGACGACTCTTAGTTACTTGATCAAAACTTGCAAAAACATCCTTGCTATTTTCAAAACACACTTCACAACACAATTTCAAAACCCTACTTTCAAACATTGAAAACTTTTCAAAAGACAAAAACACCTTTGTATACATTCAAACAAGAATCATTACAAAGGTTGCCACAACGATGGCCTCTTTTCAAAACATCTTTCAAAATCACACACAAAGCACCATTTCAAACAATTGAAGAGCAAAGAAAGTGATCTAAGCAAGTAACTAAGAGCCCATGGATAACCATGGATAGAAAGGGTAATAATACCTTCCCTTTCTATAATCTACTCCCCGAACCCAAGAAAACATATCAAAGGTCTTTCCTGTGCTTTTTGACCTTTCCTTAGGATAAAATAAAAAGTCGGTGGCGACTCTTGCTAAACCAAAACATTTGCAAACACAAACGCAAAATCCCAAGTCAGTTCTCCCACCGTATCACAGGGGGGAAAACAAATAAGTTATTTTTGAATTGTTTTTGCTTACTGCTTTGACACTTTCTGCACACAATTTTCCTTTGCCATTTTGGTGCAATTTTGGGGCTTTTGTGGTGCAGGTTTGGGCAGACTGCATAGAGTAGCAGTTTTGGACTGTAGCATGGCACAAGCTTTCTTGCAGGGCAGCATAGTGTGTTGTGGCAATGTGATATCATATTTTCTTCAACTTTGGACAATATAGTTTGTAGCATGTCACAATTTTGGGCTTGTGCACATTATGTCAAAAGGCAAAAATATTGTGACAAGGTTTTAATCAAGACATAGTTTTAGAATTTGTAATTTTGCAAAAATGTCACCTTGTAATAACTTGAATTACTTGCATCATATTGAATTAATTGGAGTTGTAGTAAAATGCCATGAAGAAAATGAAATTAACCAAGTATAGAGAATACTTAGAAAAATCTCAAAGTCTTGCAAAGTTGGATTTTTGATTCTCTTGACTTCTTAATGATCAAGCTTGATATTTTTGAATGTCTTGATGAAATTTGATCTTTGGGTTGTAATGTTGACAAAAAAGTCAAAGTTTGACTTTCCAGTATGCAATTGACAATTTTTCCCTTGTGCCAATTTCAAGCCTAAATTGATGTATCAGTGCTGCAAACCTGACGTCTTAGAATATCTTGTGAGCAAATACTTGACAAATGAGAGGGAAAATTTTGGGGTACAACACCGACAATGTTCAAATTTACAATCCATGGCACGACGGCCAAAAGAAATCAAGAATAAACACGGGCGCGCAGGCCCCAAAAACGAACACGGGCACGCATGCCCCCAAAACAAGTAAAAATTAATATACAGGCACGCAGGCCCAAATAATAACTAGATGTTAAACATCCCCCGGATGACTGACGTCCACATCAGGAGAATCGGGAGGAGGCACAACCTGGCCGTCAATAATCTGAGACAGAAATCCGACTCCCTCAGTGTTCAGGCCCGGATTTAGCACGGACAGCTGACTCACCGCAGTCTCGAACCCGTCGGCTAAGGCACCAACGCAATCTGACTCGAGGAGGTGGATGCGAGCAACCAAATCTGAGCATGTACGCAAAGAGGATATCTCCTCTGGCTCGTCAGCAGCAGGAAGCATAGCAGCTTTCAGCTCCTCAATCTCCCTGGACAACCGTTGCTTATCGCTCTCCATCCGTTCCTTGTCGAGTTGGAGGCAATCCCTCTCCTCAAAGGCCTTTTAGGCCTTCTCCTTCTCCCCTGACAGTAAGTCGGCCTGTTCATGGAACATCTCCTCGGACCGCTCAAGGGCCGCCTTTAACTTGCGAGATTTGGCGGCAAAGGCCGCTTTCTCCGATTCTAGCTCCCTAACCCGGTCTGTAGAATCTGATCCTTCCCCTGCGAAGACCACAGCCATCTCGGCCATCTTCAGCACACCGACCATGCTAGCGGAGAGGTGTTTACTCCGACCTTCCTTGTCGAGCAGCTTAATGATGTCGGCCTCGTTATCGGACACGGTCAGGGGAAACCCCTCGAAGAAATCCTTCTCCATAAAGCAAGGCGGTAAGCCAAAAGCCCGGGCAGCTACAGGCTCATCACCAGTTTCCGCTCCGCCCTGTGGACGACCCCTCTTCTTGCTAGCCAGCTCAGTCTGTCGCTCGGCGTCAGGATAACCCGAGGACCCACTGGATCCGTCTCTACCCGAATCAGTGGGCGGGCCCATCCGCGTGGCCTGTTGCGGTCTCACTAGTCTCTTACTTATCTTTTTATCCTGGGTGAACTTCAGCAACCTCTCTCGACGTTTCGCCATGTGACCTGCAAGAAGAGCGAACCAGGGTTAGCTACAAACGATTAAAGGCAATTAAAATGGAATAATAATAAGAGCAAAAGCAAGAAACCTAGGAGATCTACGACCTGCCCATAGGATTGGCATTCGACGAGCGCCTTGGTATTGATAGGGCGCGCCTCGAACGTCGGGTAGCCATCCTCATCAAGAATGTCGTCCCCTTCCCTCGTGACCCACCGAGTGGGGAAAAAGCCATTAACAAACTTACAAAGGACAGCACAGGCCTCCTCATCCTCAGCACTCATACTCCCCGCAGGTGTATGATAGTGCCCGGGACCATGGTCATAATGAACCGAGCACCAATGAATAGGGAACCTGGAAATCCGCCCAACTGCGGGACTACCCTCATCATCCAAAATGGGTTCCCCTCCTCGTCGACCACAGTGGCCGGCTCGAATAAAGACTCTATGGCCGTCTGGGTGGCCGACTGCAGTATGTACCATTTGTCTTTAAAATCCCTCACCGAGTCCGTATACATCCTAAACAGTCTCTTCGACTGCTTAAGGGATACCTAACTATGTTTGCCTCCTCGAGACTGGCGTTGCAGATGGAAAACCCTGAAGAACAGGGGAATCTTCGCCCCAATTCTCAGGAAACGGTAAGTTAGCTCGAACGCTCGGAGAAAGGCAATCGCGTTGGGGTGGAGCTGCGAAGGGGCCAGGTTCAGATGATTGAACACCCCAACCTGGAAGTCGTTAAAAGGCAACCGAAGGACAAGATCCTTGAATACAATCTTATACACGGGGAACACATATTCAATGAACTCCGAGCAGATGCGAGCATCACTCGTCGGCCTCATTATTTTAAAATTCCATTGAAATCCTTCTTGAGTACCGCCGTACTCGACGACGATATAAGCTCGTTTGCTGCGATGGATGTACACCGAAGTAATTCCTCGGGGCTCAACGCCCACCCAGTCTAGTGTGGGGTCGTCGACGGTGTCGACCAGGGTAACATTCTCTTCTGTTGTGCTTGCATCCTCGACGTCACTATGTCCCGAGGACTCCGGGTTGTCGGCCATTTACCTGCAAAGTATAGGAAACTGGTGAATTCGACAGCAAATCCGTGTGCTCGCCACAAAGGCGGGGAGAAGTATGCAACACTCAGGTCGAAACTACAGCCACTCGCGAGGGAAACGAGAAACAAGTGGATATCAACCAAACACTGACACCCCAGCGCCAACCATGCATCAATCATGAATGGCACGAGCGTAACATGAGCGCCCCGGGCGAATCTTGAATCATGCGACCAAATTCATAACTTCGCTTACCCGATGCTAGAACACTGCGAGGAGATTACCCTACATACTACCTAAAGGATGAATATCCCGATCAAGTTCATGACTCTACCGACCAAGCGCATGAGTATCGCGGGCAAGATCATGAATCATATGCCTAAACTTATGAATGTCTCGAGCACGACCATGAGTCAGGCGCCTAGCGCGCTTAAATCTACCAGGCATAACTTCCAGATACAAGTTTCTATTATCAAAACGTCATCAAAACTATCTACAACACAGGAAAGCAGGAAGAAAGGATACTTACTTGAAAGAAGATGCGTAGAAACAACGGTGGTGGGAGTAATCGGACGGCGAACGACACAATAATCTCAACAGCGTTACGACAACCAATGACTGTAAAAACAGAGAAGGTAGGAGGAGCGTGAAGAGGTGAAACAGACTATGGGCCCAGGGATCCTATTTATAGAGATGACGTGGAATGTGAAACGTCGCACCGGGGAACCACGAACCTCCCCTGTCCTCGACACCCACTCACCTAGACAATAATGGCCCTATTTACTAGGGAGGCGTTCCAATTTCCAAGGACTACGCCACATGTCTGACGGATGCAGCTGACGCATCCCCGCGAGTGATCCTCGAGTACACCTCGAAAGGGAAAGTCCCGAGTCGGGCACGAGGTCCCCACGAAAGAGAAAACTGAGATCAAGTCATAACTCTTGTGCCAGGAACAACGACTTGGGGGGCTCCTGTTCTGGACTGGGCCTGCCTTGGCCTAAAACACAAATAAAGGCCCAGATCCAAGCACTTCTCCGAGCTGAGAATATCCAGTCACAGGTCACAACGGTTGTGCCCACCGCTACCCGCATCACTTTGCAGCGTCCCCGACCGAGGGTACTCCAACTCGAGCCTTGCTCGGGCATTCTCCCCGTAGGGCAGACACAATTCCCTCCGGATGTTGCAGAATCCTTAGAGCTCCGGGAGGACCGCGTCTTCGTTCTTCCTCCTTCTTCGCAGAGCACCACCCAGGAAGGGGACCACGTGCGGGTCCCCACTACCCACGTAGAACCTGGAAGTCCCTTTGTTGGGCCAGCTCTGGTCGGTCGAATAAAGGGAACTTGGCCCAGTGCTGGGGGCTATAAATACCCTATACTTCAAGAGGGCAAGGTATTCATTTGTTACGCACCTACATACTATTTTCCTGCCCATTCCGTCTCTCATTTTATCATTGGAGTGTCTTGCAGGTACCCCCCTCATCTCATTCAAACCCAGTTCGAGCCAGTTGTGACAGTCTGATTCTAATCAGGTACGATTAGGAAGTATCTAAAGAAAATTAAGAGCTGCAATGTTGTATTTAAGGGTGAGCAATTGGCAAACTGGATGAATAGAATGCATGAAAATTTGGATTTTAATAGGTGGTCAAAGCAATTTAATAACAATATACTAAAATTCTTTTAAAAATTCAACTCAATTCATCTATTAAAAATAATACTCTCTCTAATCCTTTTTATAAAAGACATTTCACATTTCTAAATTCATTGAATAATTAATGTTAATGTATTTAGACTGTTTACATATTAGATATATTAATTATTTAATAAATCTAAAAAGTTGAAGTGTTTCCGATAAAAAGGGCTAGAGGGAGTATTCATCAAATCCATCTATTAAGATATATTTAATAAATGTATATTCATTTATTCGTAAAATAATTTGAATATTTGAAATAATTTTAGACACTTATTTATTTGGTTTAAATGTATTTTTGGTCTCTTTATATTGATTTTCTTAACATTTTAGTTTCCCTATAAAAAAATTAGCGTTGGGTTTTCTAATATTAATTAACGTGAATTTTTGATGGTCTCTGGTTATTTGTCAGTTATTTTAATAATATGACATTCCAAGTTTTGTCTAGTCACTTGTCACGTTATTAAAATAATTTATTATTTATTTTTAATTTGTAATTTAATATTTTAATTTTCAGAAACATTTTATTTAATTTAAAAGAATAAAAAATCATTACTTAACTCCAACAAAGTTAAGTTCAACACTCTTCGTTTACCATTCCACCATTTTTGTTCATCACTTTCAAAGGAAACTCTAATATTGTTAAGTTTCAGAATCGAAGAAGGTCCTTAGCGAAAACTTGTTCTGGTGTTGTCATGTATCAAAACCATCACTTTCATCCAAGACGCACAAAAACGATAAGTTCTGTCTCAGATAAGAATTTCTATTTTTATGTCTGTATGTGGTCTCAATGTGTCTTTTTCCTAATGTTTTGTTTGTGATCCCAATGTGTTGTAACCCTAATTGTTTATCCTAATAGTTGATGTGGTCTCAATGTGTGTAAAACCGTAATTGTTTAATTTGAAATCCTAACCCTAAAATTTGTCTTATACATGCCACCTACTGAACAAAAAGTTAGGATAAGAATTCACCATCAGAGTACACTTGTTCACACTCCTGTTAAATGGTATCTGGATGGCTTTGTAACAAATGACTTGGGCATGGGATGTTGATTATATGTCTTACATAGAGCTGGATAAATTGATTCATCAGGAAGGATATACAAGTATGAAGTGCCTTTGGTATGTAAATCCTAGGTTTAGCTTTTTTAGGGGTCTTACACCTATAAAAAAATGATAGGGATGTACTAAAATTTGTTAAAGATGCTAAGAGATTTGAGTTTGTTGATGTCTATTTTGAGCATAGTGTTGATATCTCTGATATAATAGATGAGGCAGAGTTGGGACGCGATGGAATAATTCATGATAATGATGATATTGAGGTGGATAATGCTGCTGAGGGTGATAAAATTGATGAGGGTGATAAAACTGTTGAAGGTGCTAATCCTGTTAAGGGTGCTAATATGGTTGATGGTGATAATGATGATGTTGAGATTGAGGGGGATTCCGATGACATTAAGATTATGGGTGATTTTAATGATGATTCTATACTTGGATTGGACTACAATCTTACCTACCAAGACATCAGAAGTACCACTTGAGTAAGTTATGGATGAGGATTCAAATTAGCTATACACTCCTCCCGTTAGTGAATATGAACAAGAGTATGAACATTTTCCAAATTTTCAAAGTTGTTAGACACTCAAGTTCAAATTAGGCTTGGTCTTTAACAATAAATATGTGATAAAGGACGTTGTTAAAGAGTGTGCAATGGTTTACAACAAAAATGTGTATTTAAAAAAGAATGATGGAAAAAAGACGGTGGTCAATTGTCAAGAGGGGTGTAAATTTTATATGAGGTTTTGTAAGAGGGTTGAAAATGAATATTGGCAAATTATCTAATTTGTTTGATGATCATACTTGTGCTAGGATTGCATACAACAGACAAGCCAAGACTGGATGGTTGACCAAGTGTGATCGGTGGATCTAGAACTGACTGTTTTAAAGCTGGTTCGCGAAATGTCGCGGAAGCAAGAGTCGCCACCGTCTTTAATTTTCTCCAATATGGAAAGGACAAAAGCACAGAAAAATTCCTTATGAGATTGCTCTCGGTTCGGGAGGTAGATTATAGAAAGGGAAGGTGTTAGCACCCTTTCTGTCCATGGTTATCCATGGGCTCTTAGATACTTGCTCATTGTGTTTTCAAAATGTTTGTTTGCTTTTCAAGGTGAGTGGTTTTTGAAAAAAGTTTCGTTTGAAAAATTTCTAAGTAACTCTTGTATCTGTCCTCAAGAGTGTATGAAAAATTTGTTTAAAAAAACTTTTAGAAAGTGTAGGTGTGAAAAGTATTTTGTTTGTTTTTGAAAAGAGCAAGTATCTATGAGAATCTACCTACCCTAAGGAATCCGTCTGTGTAAATGTCCTTAAAGTAGTGTCATCCCACCATTGAGAGGTAGGTAGCACCACTGTTGGAGGTGTTCGGGTCAATTCGAGGTTCGGGACATGGTGATCACCAGAGCAATGGGAAGACACCTTAGAAGCTACCCTCATGCCAGGTTCCCGGATCATGAGGACTTACTAAGACATCCTCTACTCGACGATCACCTTTCGAGGGGCAAGGCAACAGTGAAGCGTACCCTAGGGGTGGTGTGTGAATTGTGTGTCATTTTCAGTTTATTGTTTGTCTTGTCATGCATTGGTGATCTACGTTTTGATTTTATTTTTGGGCATTCATTCTTTCATGTTTATTGTTTAACGGTTAAAGGTGCGGGAATTTAAAGTGCGGAAAAAAAATAAAGGTCCTACGCTATTACAAAGGCGCGGGTTTACAACGCCAAATTAATCCAGACCCGATTTAAAATAAAGTGCAGAAAATAAATGCCTAATTAACTATTACAGGGCTTTGAAACAAGTACATTATATTTACATCGAAGAAATAAATAAAACGCGCGAAAAGAGAATATAATCAAATGCGAGGGCGTTGAACCCTTTGAAGGAATTAAAATAAAATTATTAAAATAATTAAGTTAAATAAAAAGAAAGAACTTATTTTTTATGTTTTTTGTATTTATGACATTAAAGAAAATTAAATTAATTAAAAGTTAAATAATTCTAATTCTAGTTGTTTTTTAATTTATTGAAGAAAATGCATTAAAGTTAAAACCTAGAATTAAAACTAAATTAATTATAAAATTTATTTACAAAATTAATGGTTAATGATACTTATGATAAAAATATTTAAATAAAAAGAAGAAAATGCTAAAGGTCTATTTTTATTATTTTTGGTTATTGTGAAAAAGAATTAAATTAACAACCTAAAATTGAATCTAAATTAATTATGGGATTTATTTACAAAATTAATACTAAAATAAAATATTTATTATTTTTATCTTTTCTGATTTTTTTTGATGTTTTTTATATATTGAAAATATTAATTAATAAAAAAAGCAATAATTAAAAGAATGTAAAAAATAAAAAGAAACAAAGAATGAAAAGAAAATGCAAAACCTAAGGGGGTCTGCCCCTAATTTTGGAGGTGAAGCCCAGCAATTTAGGGCCCAATTCCTTAAGCCTCGTTGACTTTGACGCTAGGGTGTGAGGTGGTTGACTGCAGTCCATGGTGCGCTTCAGATTGTGGCCATTTGATCCATCTCCATAGGCACGTGGATGGTCAGATTGTATGGACATAGGGTGCTCCTTCAGGCTGAAACTGCATGGGAACATTGCATGAAAAATAACATGGAAATAGTGAGGGACCTGGGGCTCGAACCCAGGTTCTGTAGTTTGCCAACGCCTATGCCTGCCACTGAGCCATTTAACGCGCCTTGTATATTATATAAGAAACAAATAATATAAAAGAAAATACATGTTAGTGTTATAAAATAAAAAAAAAGCGCGTGCTGGATTCAAACCAGCCATTCACAGCGTGACACACAGTCATCTTCCCCAATGTGCCTGTAATGAAAATGAAATAGCGGGGGTTTTAAACCCCCCAAAACTCAGGCTATTTGAAAATAGCGAATAGGCCATGCCTAAACATAAATTGAGCGCGACAAGCAAATTGGAATCCTCAGGTTGCCACGATTTCGTTCATGCTGGTGTCAAAGTCCAATTTTACCTCATAACCAAAGCCCTAATTCTAAGTTTCAAGAACCCTAGTTTTTGTTCATGGTGAAATCGTGCACAGGCTTGGAAAACCCAATTGAATCATGCTAACAGCTTCAGAACAATCATATTAGTCCAAATCCATGATCAAAAATGATAAATATGGCATGAAAATTGAAATGCGAATACCAAAAATTTCAAGGAAAGTTGGACTTGGTTATACCTGTTCTTGGCGTTTGAAGGTCTGAATTTGATGGCTATAGTTTCCTTAAGGTGTCAGTAACCTGTTTGGATGAGAATGAGAGGTTGAAACGGGCTCTAGAAGTGTTTTCAGTTTTGAGATTTTTTGCCAAAAGTATGAGTTTGCTCTTTGTGTTCTGGTGTAGCTTAGGTCTCAATTTCGTTTTGTCTCACTTGTATAAGCATTAGGCAATGTGAATCAAAAGGAATTATGGCCTCTTAATGCAACACATTCAATTTCATGATTCTCCATAAACCTCCATAACCAAATTTCCTTTTTTGACTCATTTTTGAATTCTTGCTCTTTTGGCCCTTTGCACGAATTTGGTAGGTTGCATAATGATAAATCAAAGTTAGTTAAGGCCAAATATTCCATTTAATTAAGCTTTTTGATTTTCTTTTGATTTTAAAAGATTTAAAATTAATTAAGTCCAATAAAATCAATAAAAAATGAAAACATTAATTAAAAAATATGAAATAAAAGGTGGGACACGTGGGAAGCATGGCCAAGTTAATTCAAGTGGAAAAAGTGGGCCCCTTTTGTCAAAAATGAAATTTCAAGGATAAATGATTTTGGCCATTTCACAAAAATTTCCCAACTTCTCCAATGCATATCTTGCTCAATTTTTAAGTTTTGATCATGTTATTTGACATTTTAGAAAGGTCTTGAAGTCCTATAAACAATGTCTTTGGTCCCATGTCATTTTGATTTATCAATCTCAAGTTATGGCCTTTGACTTAAAGTCCCTTTTTGTTGACTTTTGAAAATGACCTATAATGTTGAAATTGATAACTTTTTGTGAGAGCATTTCTTGGACTTGAAGTATGAAGATGAGTTGTAGGAAATGTCTTTCTCTTCAAAATGAGCTTTGGATGGAATTTTTCTGATGAACCATGAAAAAGTTATGCCTTGGTCAAGTTACAGTTGACTTTTCAACTGTCCAAAAATAGAAACTTTTGCATCTTGATGATTTTTGAGCCATACTTTGAGAATCATGATCAAGCATTGATCCAATGATGTTTGTGGCTTCAAAATGAGATGTTGACCAAAAATTTGAACTTTTGACTGCCAAATGACCATTTTGCCCCTACAGTTGACTGTAGTGCAATTAGGGTTTTTGACTGTGCAATTTTATGCTGAAAGTCTTGAAACTTGGTATGAGGATGCTTGACCATATTTGTAGGCATGTGAGACTTGATTGGACCCTTGGAAACTTCATTTTCTTGATCAGAACAAAAACCCTAATTTTGACTGTTTAGGAGGCCCTTGAACTGTGCAACCCTTGGGGAATTTTGAAGCATGACTTGGCAATTTCTTGGAGAATATGGGAGGGAAAATTTTGGGGTACAACAGTTGCCCCTGTTCAATCTTCTTAGACCTGAGGATGCAGATTGGCCGACGTGCCTTTCGTAATCCGAGGGTAGAAGATGATTGAACACTAGAGTGCCCAGAAATTTGCACTCACATAGCAGCAATGTGATGATGATAGGCTTATAGATGCCATGCTAAGAGATGCTGGAGAGTGAATGGGCTTATAGATGCCATCTGGATGTCAATCGCATAAGAGATTCCTTAGCGAGAACTTGCATACATGCAAAAGAAAAAAGAGTACCTGACATGTTGCAGGAGCTGGTTTTCAGATGCTTTGCCTAGATGTGTCCTGAATAGTTAGAGGAGCTGGATCTGGAGCTTCAACAGATGATGAATGAACCAGGGTTGGTTACTACCTCAGCATGAACGGTGAGAGAACCTTGGGTGACTTTAACCTCAGCAGCAATCGTTGAGAAAATCTTGGTGGGAATTATCGTCTCCGCAGCAATGGGGAGAGAACCATAGGAAATTATAATCTCAACAGCGGACGTTTGAGAAAAACCTGGGTTGGAATTATCATCTCCGCACCGCTGGGGAGAGAACCATAGGAAATTATAATCTCAAAAGCGGACGTTTGAGAAAAACCTGGGATGGAATTATCATCTTCGCAACACTGGGAAGAGAACCATAGGAAATTATAATCTCAAAAGCGGACGTTTGAGAAAAACCTGGGATGGAATTATCATCTCCGCACCGCTGGGGAGAGAACCATAGGAAATTATAATCTCAAAAGCGGACGTTTGAGAAAAACCTGGGATGGAATTATCATCTCCACAACATTGGGGAGAGAACCATAGGAAATTATAATCTCAACAGCGGACGTTTGAGAAAAACCTGAGATGGAATTATCATCTCCACAACATTAGGGAGAGAACCAGAGGAAATTATAATCTCAACAACGGACGTTTGAGAAAAACCTGGGTTGGAATTATCATCTCCGCAGCATTGGGGAGAGAACCATAGGAAATTATAATCTCAACAGCGGACGTTTGAGAAAAACCTGGGATGGAATTATCATCTCCACAACATTGGGGAGAGAACCATAGGAAATTATAATCTCAACAGCGGACGTTTGAGAAAAACCTGAGATGGAATTATCATCTCCACAACATTAGGGAGAGAACCATAGGAAATTATAATCTCAACAACGGACGTTTGAGAAAAACCTGGGTTGGAATTATCATCTCCGCAGCATTGGGGAGAGAACCATAGGAAATTATAATCTCAACAGCGGACGTTTGAGAAAAACCTGAGATGGAATTATCATCTCCACAACATTAGGGAGAGAACCATAGGAAATTATAATCTCAACAGCGGACGTTTGAGAAAAACCTGGGTTGGAATTATCATCTCCGCAGCATTGGGGAGAGAACCATAGGAAATTATAATCTCAACAGCGGACGCCTGAGAAAAACCTTTGATAACTTCTACTGAGTCTTCATCAGAAAAATCTGTTTGGGGCCGATTTAGCTGGACTAGAGAAGGCCTTGGACTGGATAAGAAATCTTTGGAGTCGATTAACTGAACCGGTCTAGGTCTTGAAATATGATTGAGAATTTAACTGAATCTTTCCTGAAAGATAGAGGTCAGTCATATGCAATGCATGATATGGATCAAGCGATGATGTTCTCAACATAAATGAAATTTGTATGATGCGTCTATGCATGCTATAATGATGTATGTGATGTTTTAGGAATGTATGGTTTCGTCTAGGAAAGTAAATCCTTGACGGGTGCCGGGAAGTCATATCCTGGGCTGATGTTGAAGAATAGATTTTGCTTCCGCTGGGGATGCTAGTTGCAAGAATACCGGTAGGAGAAGATGACTCCGTTGGGGAATAGACTTGGAGAATGGATAACTCTGCGGGGAGAAAGGTACCCTGACGATCTTGCTGGGAAGCGATACTCTGTGGGGAGAAAGATGCTTTGCTGATTTGTTGATAATAACTTGCTGGGGATATCTTTGCTGAAGTGTGAATAGACTTCGCTGGGGGTAAGAAGACTGTGTCGACGACGACCTTTCCGTGGCTTTTGGCTGAGGATAACCTAGTTATATCCTGTTAAGGAAATAACTCTTTGAATAAAGCCGGACGACGCGTTCGTGCTTTGTGAGGATAAGCTTCCAGAATCTACTGGGGATAAGCTTACGGCTTGGGGAGATGGTTCCAACTTTCCCGGGGGAGCTAGATTGGACTCTCTTGGGGAAGTTTTGAGATGCACTGGAAGTAACTCCACTGGATGTTTGATATGCCGCCGGGGAACAATCTTAGCTCAAGACTGTCGGGGATGCTTGTTAAGAATGCGTATATACTGCTGGAGACTATTGAGATCTGCTGGAGGATACTCAACTTCCTTAAGGTTGACTGTAACTTTGCTTGGGGAGAGTGTACTGACTTGCTGGCTCACTCTCTGGGGAATTAAGATGTCTGGTTATGTTCTTTAGCTAAACCCACCTTGATACCTTGGAAGATAGAACAATTGGATCGCTTAGCCAACTCCTTATTGCCCCTGTTTCTGAGGTGGGGGAGGAAGACCTGTGAGGTGCTGATAGTTGTTGATGGACAAACTCTTCTTCTGATAGGCCAGTGACAAGATGCCGAGACATAGTCGTACGCTTTTGATCCCTAACTTTTTCCTGGACCGCCCTTTCGGGTTTTCAGTCCACCGGGATACCCATTTTTGCCCAAGCCGCCTTTTCAGGTTTTCGACTTGCCGGGTGTACAGATTTTTTCATTTCATCCCTTCATTTTGCCCGAACCCTTTTGGTTCGCCGGGAAGCCCTTATTTTTGCCTAGGTATGTCAACCTAGCGGGTCTTTGATTATGCGTAGTATTTTTCTCGACTATGTCCATGCTCTCAGAATGTAGGGAGGTGCCCCTGTTAGAAGTGTTTTGTTGTATTACCAGAAGATGTTTGATCGTGCGAAATTTGTTGCTGGAATGCCCCAAATGACTCAGGCGGAGATTTGCCCCAGGCTATTTGGCCTTTTGAGAGATTCTCCAAATCTTGATTGGACTGCCCCAGATGGTGGACAATAGTCATGCCATGCCCCTTGATTGGAAATGCTTTTGTTCATTAGGCATTCGTCGTGCGAATTTCTATGCTGTTCAAACAAAAAGTCATATGCAAACAAAGTTATATTAAAAATGCAAAGCTTATGTCTGTCTTGAAGATTTTGAAAACGCATTATTTTTCATAAAACAAATGAATGTTTGTAAAACGTGATGTCAACTCCGTATTTTACCGTAGGCCTTCAGGAGTCAGGATACCTTTTGTGACAGTATGCTTTCGAACTAACCCATGCTTCAGCTAGGACTTTTAAGGGTTATAACGTGGCTTGGTTCACGGTTTAAGAAACAAAGGATAAAGGCTCAAATTATTTGTACCCACCCGCTCTTCGTGATGTTCTTCAAACCTAAGCTCAGTTGATCGTGCGTTAGACCTTGTTTGAGTCTTTGTCCTGATGTTCCAATGATGATTCAGATATTGATGATTTATTCTGAATAGGCAGTCATTTATTTTTGTTTTTGTTGAGGGTTTGTAAGACCTCTTTCTTGTCTGATTTTTTTTTTGTTATCCCTTTCTTTTTTGCCTGAACTGTTTCCTCTTTTTTGGAATTACAGTCAGCGGGATGCCCCAGTTTTGTAAGTCTCCTTTATAGGTTTTGACTTATTGGGCTTTTATTTTTAAGAGATAATGACTGCCCGTCTTTATGATTATTCAGAACCATCACCATCTTTTGTTTTTGGAAGGACTCCTTTGATGTCATTTGTTATGCACTCGGATCAACTGAGAGAACTACCCTGCCCCAGGTTATGATAAAGGGTTTTAATTTTTGAAAAGAAAAACTCCTACTTCTTTGGCTCAGAGGGGTTGACGAGGGATTATCTTCCTTATAACTCCAGTGTTTAGGGATTGAAACAATGCTTGTACCTCATCAGTGGGGTTTGTTCAAAAGCATACTGTACATTGTGGTATCGTTTTCGTCATCCTCCCTCCAGAGGCTTTAGAATTTTAGATCAAGAGTTGACATCAGAAAAAATATGAAAATAATTTGCCTTTAGTGAATACGAATATATTGTTTCAGAACAGACATATGCGATGCATTAATGAAATAACAATGTTTAACATGAGTAAATGTTTGAACAAAAGAAAACTGCAACTTGAACATTCGAATGAACAAAAGTTTTCTAGTCTCAGAATTTGTCACTTCAAATGGTGAGTCTTGCAGGGGTAGTAGAAGAACTCGGCCTGACCATCTTGGGTAAATTCCACTGCTCCTTCGTCAATCAGGTCCTGAATCTTGTTCTTCAGAGACCAACAGTCGTTTGTATTATGCCCCGGGCTGTCAGAATGATAAGCGCAACAGGCGTTGGGACTATACTTTGGTGACGCTATACTCTGATTCTTAGAAGGGTCCCTTAATGTAATCAAATTCAGTCTCAACAAGTGTTGTAGGGCTTGAGACAGCGACGTGTTGAGCTGAGTGAATTGCCTTCTGGGCTTGTCTGGCTGAAGCTGGTGGAGTTGTTGCTGAGTTTGTGACCCTGAAGCCATTAGAGGAGCTCTCCCTTTATCTCCTTGTCTCAAGGATGATTGAATGATGAATGGCTTTTTACCCTTAGATGTTTGCCCCTTTTGGTTACCCTGAAGCAGTTGGTTGACGAGAAACCAGAGCTCATCTTGTCTTTGAGCTAACCCTTGAATGGCAGTCACCTGCCCCAGCATCTGGACCTTCAATGCATCCACCTCAGCCTGTAGGTGTTTCAGCCTTTCATCCTCAGCATTGTTCCTGACCAAAGTCTCCATGAGAAGTGTCCTTAGCTCCTCCTGCCCCTTGGATAGATTCAGGAGGATTTCCCCGAACCGAGTCTCTTGAGCAAGAAAGTCCTGGTTATCTTGTGGGTAAGCCATTGCTGAAATAAACAGCGAGAAAGATAAGTGTCCTGCAAAAGGGGTACCTGTAATGCAAAGACGTGTATGATATGCATGCAATTTTTTCAAGGACCTCGCGGGGTAAACAAGAAAATTTGTTAGCATTTGGATCCGGTAGCTTGATTGAAAGAACTTCATATTTGTTGAGAGTCCTTCTTCAAGTGTCAAAGGCTCACCATATCAAGTGGGTCATAGCCCCTGACTTTAGTCATCATGTCTGGTTTTGATTTCCAAACAACCTTGGTTAGGGGAACCTTCCTCAAGAGTCAGAGCTCACCATATCAAGTGGGTCATAGCCCCTGACAACCTTGGCTAGAGGAAAATAAATCCTCTTTGCCCCTTGCTGGGATAGTTGATTCACCATGACTTGCATCACAAGCCCTTGAGATCCTTGAAATGGATTAGGATGTATGCAATGGTATGATGTCATGCTATGCATGGGGTGATGTAGGTAAACCCTGTTATGAGTCCCAATTAAGGACTATAAACAAACCCTGCAAGAAATTCAGTATACTTTGTTATGAGCCCCAATGAAGGACTATAAACAAAACCTGCAAGAAACTTAGTAAACCCTGTTATGAGTCCGGATTAAGGACTATAAACAAAATCTGCAAGCAAACTCAGTAAACCTGCCATGAGTCCTAATTAAGGGCTATGGACAAAACCTGCAAAAACTTGGCAAACCCTGCTATGAGTCCCAATTAAAGGCCAATAAGCAAACCCTGCAAGTAGTTCCTGTGTTAGATAACAAGCATGCAGATAGTCAGGTACGAAGGCACACAAGTCACACAAGAGAAGCCCTTAGAGTTTAAGGCCAGCATGAGGTCTAGGTGTTACCCTCTTTCAGTTTGTTGGTTCATACCTGTCCTATCAAAAGTAACCGGGTTCTTAGAGGATCCCAATATCATTGACTACCCTCAATCGGTCATAACTCCAGCATCGCAATCTTTTCTTGCGGCCAGAACCATCACGAGAGTTTAGCCTCAATGGGCGTAGCATACTGCTACTGTTCTAATGGCCAAGTTGGGTCATTTAAGGTTCTAAGGTCTGTTGGTGCTTAATGACTCCTTGGAAGACCCACATTCTCCCCGTTTCAACACGAGGGATATCGGTACAGACCAAGGCACCACACCAACGTAGCCACTGCTTCACCCATGTCGGTATACGCCGGACAGGTCCCTCACAGCTTATGCTACCTAAACAGGGTATCCCCAGATCCGGGTTAGGATCTATAGAACTCCCAAGACAGTCCCACAATTTAAAGCAAGCAAAGCAATACAATTGAAAACACAGTTATGAACTAACCCTAAGGTACACCTCACTTTAAGTTTATTTCCCCAGCAGAGTCGCCAGTTCTGTGATCGGTGGATCTGGAACTGACTGTTTTAAAGCTGGTTCGCGAAATGTCGCGGAAGCAAGAGTCGCCACCGTCTTTTATTTTCTCCAATATGGAAAGGACAAAAGCACAGAAAAATTCCTTATGAGATTGCTCTCGGTTCGGGAGGTAGATTATAGAAAGGGAAGGTGTTAGCACCCTTTCTATCCATGGTTATCCATGGGCTCTTAGATACTTGCTCATTGTGTTTTCAAAATGTTTGTTTGCTTTTCAAGGTGAGTGGTTTTTGAAAAAAGTTTCGTTTGAAAAATTTCTAAGTAACTCTTGTATCTGTCCTCAAGAGTGTATGAAAAATTTGTTTAAAAAAACTTTTAGAAAGTGTAGGTGTGAAAAGTATTTTGTTTGTTTTTGAAAAGAGCAAGTATCTATGAGAATCTACCTACCCTAAGGAATCCGTCTGTGTAAATGTCCTTAAAGTAGTGTCATCCCACCATTGAGAGGTAGGTAGCACCACTGTTGGAGGTGTTCGGGTCAATTCGAGGTTCGGGACATGGTGATCACCAGAGCAATGGGAAGACACCTTAGAAGCTACCCTCATGCCAGGTTCCCGGATCATGAGGACTTACTAAGACATCCTCTACTCGACGATCACCTTTCGAGGGGCAAGGCAACAGTGAAGCGTACCCTAGGGGTGGTGTGTGAATTGTGTGTCATTTTCAGTTTATTGTTTGTCTTGTCATGCATTGGTGATCTACGTTTTGATTTTATTTTTGGGCATTCATTCTTTCATGTTTATTGTTTAACGGTTAAAGGTGCGGGAATTTAAAGTGCGGAAAAAAAATAAAGGTCCTACGCTATTACAAAGGCGCGGGTTTACAACGCCAAATTAATCCAGACCCGATTTAAAATAAAGTGCAGAAAATAAATGCCTAATTAACTATTACAGGGCTTTGGAACAAGTACATTATATTTACATCGAAGAAATAAATAAAACGCGCGAAAAGAGAATATAATCAAATGCGAGGGCGTTGAACCCTTTGAAGGAATTAAAATAAAATTATTAAAATAATTAAGTTAAATAAAAAGAAAGAACTTATTTTTTATGTTTTTTGTATTTATGACATTAAAGAAAATTAAATTAATTAAAAGTTAAATAATTCTAATTCTAATTGTTTTTTAATTTATTGAAGAAAATGCATTAAAGTTAAAACCTAGAATTAAAACTAAATTAATTATAAAATTTATTTACAAAATTAATGGTTAATGATACTTATGATAAAAATATTTAAATAAAAAGAAGAAAATGCTAAAGGTCTATTTTTATTATTTTTGGTTATTGTGAAAAAGAATTAAATTAACAACCTAAAATTGAATCTAAATTAATTATGAGATTTATTTACAAAATTAATACTAAAATAAAATATTTATTATTTTTATCTTTTCTGATTTTTTTTGATGTTTTTTATATATTGAAAATATTAATTAATAAAAAAAGCAATAATTAAAAGAATGTAAAAAATAAAAAGAAACAAAGAATGAAAAGAAAATGCAAAACCTAAGGGGGTCTGCCCCTAATTTTGGAGGTGAAGCCCAGCAATTTAGGGCCCAATTCCTTAAGCCTCGTTGACTTTGACGCTAGGGTGTGAGGTGGTTGACTGCAGTCCATGGTGCGCTTCAGATTGTGGCCATTTGATCCATCTCCATAGGCACGTGGATGGTCAGATTGTATGGACATAGGGTGCTCCTTCAGGCTGAAACTGCATGGGAACATTGCATGAAAAATAACATGGAAATAGTGAGGGACCTGGGGCTCGAACCCAGGTTCTGTAGTTTGCCAACGCCTATGCCTGCCACTGAGCCATTTAACGCGCCTTGTATATTATATAAGAAACAAATAATATAAAAGAAAATACATGTTAGTGTTATAAAATAAAAAAAAAGCGCGTGCTGGATTCAAACCAGCCATTCACAGCGTGACACACAATCATCTTCCCCAATGTGCCTGTAATGAAAATGAAATAGCGGGGGTTTTAAACCCCCCAAAACTCAGGCTATTTGAAAATAGCGAATAGGCCATGCCTAAACATAAATTGAGCGCGACAAGCAAATTGGAATCCTCAGGTTGCCACGATTTCGTTCATGCTGGTGTCAAAGTCCAATTTTACCTCATAACCAAAGCCCTAATTCTAAGTTTCAAGAACCCTAGTTTTTGTTCATGGTGAAATCGTGCACAGGCTTGGAAAACCCAATTGAATCATGCTAACAGCTTCAGAACAATCATATTAGTCCAAATCCATGATCAAAAATGATAAATATGGCATGAAAATTGAAATGCGAATACCAAAAATTTCAAGGAAAGTTGGACTTGGTTATACCTGTTCTTGGCGTTTGAAGGTCTGAATTTGATGGCTATAGTTTCCTTAAGGTGTCAGTAACCTGTTTGGATGAGAATGAGAGGTTGAAACGGGCTCTAGAAGTGTTTTCAGTTTTGAGATTTTTTGCCAAAAGTATGAGTTTGCTCTTTGTGTTCTGGTGTAGCTTAGGTCTCAATTTCGTTTTGTCTCACTTGTATAAGCATTAGGCAATGTGAATCAAAAGGAATTATGGCCTCTTAATGCAACACATTCAATTTCATGATTCTCCATAAACCTCCATAACCAAATTTCCTTTTTTGACTCATTTTTGAATTCTTGCTCTTTTGGCCCTTTGCACGAATTTGGTAGGTTGCATAATGATAAATCAAAGTTAGTTAAGGCCAAATATTCCATTTAATTAAGCTTTTTGATTTTCTTTTGATTTTAAAAGATTTAAAATTAATTAAGTCCAATAAAATCAATAAAAAATGAAAAAATTAATTAAAAAATATGAAATAAAAGGTGGGACACGTGGGAAGCATGGCCAAGTTAATTCAAGTGGAAAAAGTGGGCCCCTTTTGTCAAAAATGAAATTTCAAGGATAAATGATTTTGGCCATTTCACAAAAATTTCCCAACTTCTCCAATGCATATCTTGCTCAATTTTTAAGTTTTGATCATGTTATTGGACATTTTAGAAAGGTCTTGAAGTCCTCTAAACAATGTCTTTGGTCCCATGTCATTTTGATTTATCAATCTCAAGTTATGGCCTTTGACTTAAAGTCCCTTTTTGTTGACTTTTGAAAATGACCTATAATGTTGAAATTGATAACTTTTTGTGAGAGCATTTCTTGGACTTGAAGTATGAAGATGAGTTGTAGGAAATGTCTTTCTCTTCAAAATGAGCTTTGGATGGAATTTTTCTGATGAACCATGAAAAGGTTATGCCTTGGTCAAGTTACAGTTGACTTTTCAACTGTCCAAAAATAGAAACTTTTGCATCTTGATGATTTTTGAGCCATACTTTGAGAATCATGATCAAGCATTGATCCAATGATGTTTGTGGCTTCAAAATGAGATGTTGACCAAAAATTTGAACTTTTGACTGCCAAATGACCATTTTGCCCCTACAGTTGACTGTAGTGCAATTAGGGTTTTTGACTGTGCAATTTTGTGCTGAAAGTCTTGAAACTTGGTATGAGGATGCTTGACCATATTTGTAGGCATGTGAGACTTGATTGGACCCTTGGAAACTTCATTTTCTTGATAAGAACAAAAACCCTAATTTTGACTGTTTAGGAGGCCCTTGAACTGTGCAACCCTTGGGGAATTTTGAAGCATGACTTGGCAATTTCTTGGAGAATATGGGAGGGCAAATTTTGGGGTACAACACCAAGCAATTTTGCAACATACTTGGACACACTCCAAACATGAAATCAGTTGGATTAACAACTGTAAAAATTGAAAGATAGGGTATGAAACAGTCAACTGTTAAGGCATACAAAGCTAAGAGAAAAGCAGTGGAATTAATACAAGGTATTGGCAGGGATCAGTTTACACATCTGAGGATTTATGTACAAGAGTTATTGAATTTTAACCCTAATAGCAATGTTATTTTACAGTGTTCTGATTCAACAAATGGTCTTGTGTTTGAAAGAATCTATGTGTGTCTACAAGCATGTAAAGTTGGATTTTCTAAAAGTGGTAGACCATCAATAGGGTTGAATGCATGCTTTTTGAAAGGTGACTATGTGGAATAATTAATGGTAGCTGTTGAAAGGGATGAGAATAATCAAATATTTCCTATTGTCTATGCTGTTGTAGAAGCTGAGATTAAGGATTCTTGGGAGTAGTTCATAAAATTTCTCCTTAAAGACTTGCAGTCAATTAACAATGTTCCATATGCCTTCACCTTAGATCAACAAAAGGTAAATGTGATATGCACAAGCCTTCATTAACTTTACTAATATGCTTATCATGTTAACTTGATGTATAATGTGTTTATCTTATCAGAGACGTGTTTCAACTGTTCAAGGTATAAGTGAACATGAGCAGAGGCTATGTGTACAACATATGTATGGAAATTGGAAGAAGAATTTTTATGGAGTGGTTTTGAAAGAGATATTTTGTAGTGCAACTAGGGTTACTACCATCCCAGATTTGGAGAGAGCAATGATTAAGCTAAAAGTTTTACATCCTGATGCTTGGAAAGATATGAAGGAAGTGCTTGCTAAATTTTGGTCAAGATTATACTTCAAGACACATGTTAAGTGTGAACTTCAAGTCAACAATATGTGTGAGGTATTTAACAGAGCTATATTAGAGCACAAAGACAAACCAATAATAACTTCGTTAGAGGGAATTAAGCATTATCTCACTAAAAAAGATTACAAGTCATAAGGAAATGATGTAGAGATACCTTGGAGATATATGTCCTAATATCCAATTGATTTTTAAAAAGAACAAGAAGTATACTCATGGTTGGACTCCAACCTGGCATGGTGATGCTGATATGGCAACATTTGGAGTCACCAATGAGAGAGACACTTTCTGTGTCAATCTCAAAGAAGGTTCTTGTTCATGTAAGAAGTGGACATTGATTGGGATTCTTTGCTTCCATGTTATCTCTTGTATGTGGTAAACAAAGAAATCACCAAAAAAATTTGTTGATGACTATTACAAGTAAATTTCAGTTGCCTCATCTTTATGTCTTGTGGCTGTTATAGGTAATTATTTGTTCTAGTTGTTATTGGTAATTATGTGTTCTAGCTGTTATTGGTAATTTTGTGCAGGAAATCTAAGTATTTAAAATATTATGCCAATATCATCTACCCAACTAATGGACCACAACTATGGCCTATTGTAGATGGACAAATGGAAGTCAACCCACCATTGATGAGAAGGGAAATTGGATGCCCCAAAAAGATGAGGAACAAGTCAAATAATGAGCCAAGAAACCCATATGTGCTGCCAAGGAGTTTAGCCACATTTACATGCAAAAAATATGGAGGTGTAGGTCATAACATGAGAATTTGCAAAGGAAAAAGAGTTGGAGATAGAACCATACCTGTTGGTGAGAAAAAAAAGGAAAATACTAAGGACAAGGAAACTTCAAAGACCAAGACTATTACAAAGGACAAGGGCAAGACTAAAGACAAGACAAAGACTAAGGCAAAGACAAAGACAAAAACTACTGCTATAACTGAAATTGGCACATCATCTCAGGATCCACATGTTACACAACCAATTCATGAGTAGTTGTAGGACATGATGACTATGTTAAGTGTTTTTTGGTAAAGTCGTGAACAAGTTTCTGTCATAAATTTATGTTATGTTATTTTGATATTCTGTCATGAACAAGTTTATATGTTATGAACAAGCTAATGATGATGTTATTTTGTGTATGTATCATGTTAACTTGCTATGTAAAAACAAGCTAATGAACCTAATGAAGTTGTTATTTTGTGTATGAATTGTGTTAAGTTTCTGTTACATATTTCATCTTCAATTCAATTCTAACCATTACAAAGTGAACAAAAAAACAACATCTTCATTGCAATTAAATTCAAACCAATACAAGGTTAACCAAAAACAACATCTTCATTTAAATTCAAACCAAATAGTACATTCATTTGATTACAAGTTTCCATTAAAAGACAACACTAATCCTAAGTTGACAATAACAACTTACACCTAAGTATACACCAATTGAAAACACTACTTTATTACAGTTGACAACACTAATCCTGCTGTCAAAACAAATGTTATTAAGACAAAGAATTTCATCATTAAGTTCATTGAATTCAACTTCATCTTTACTTCTGCTATTTTTATATTGGCTTTATCCACTTTTTCCCTTTCTTGATCCAACTTTTTGTGTAGTGAAGTGATAATTTTCTTGACTCTTGAAGACATGTCATCATCATACCAAATAAAATGGCTACACCTTTTGTAATCTTGTACCTGTAAAGAATACAAATGAATGAATTAAAGCAAACACATAGAAAACTGATAAAAACTTCATGTTTTGAACCAGCAAACATGGACATTACCTTGTACATCCCACACTAAAAAAAACTCCGACCTGGATTGAAATCGGTCCATGAAATCATCAATGGAGCTTCAAGCCCACACATGTACTCACTTCGAAAAGTACATGAACGCGTAGCTCTGAGACTACTGGCTTTCGAGCATTAAGACATCTAACGATAATGAACAATGAAAAGGGAAGACGAAAGTAAAGGTAAGACGAACGCAGGTTGAAGCTGAAAGACTAGGGTTTGCAAACGAAGAAGAAGGAGAAGCTTCCACTTTATAACCTAGTTCTGAAAAAATAAAATATTAAATTACAAATTAAAAATGAATAATAAATTAGTTTTAATGATGTGACAAGTGATTGGTCAACTCTTGGGGTGCCATGTCATTAAAATAGGTGATAAATAGCCAGAGACCATCAGAAATTCACGTTAATTGACATTGAGAGACCTAATAACTGATTTTTTTATAGGGGGACTAAAATATTAGAAAAATCAATATAAAGAGACCAAAAGTATATTTAAGTCTATTTATTTTATTTTCTAAATTGTACAAAAAAAAACTTTGAATGTATGTATGTGTTATATATACAAAACTTATTGGCTCCAAGGGTGGATTATATGAAATTGAATTTAGATAGGTCTCTAAATTGTTACAAGGCCCGAAGTATGGTATGAGAAATTTCACTCTACTTTGATTCTCCTTTACTCATAATTAGTATGATTTCTTTCTATTTATTCATAATACATCTATGAAAATTTCCAAGGTTGCCACATATTTTATTTTTTACGGTTGGTCTTTATTTAGGTAATCCTATAAATACTCCTCTTGAGGTCAACGTAAGTATCATCGTGATGATGACGATCTTTTGCATGAACCCTTAACGAAAACTTGTGGGGAGTCTTAACTACTTCACATTTACTCGCCATGATATATCTTTTGTTGTTCTACAAATAAATTAATTCATGCATTCTCCTTGTCATCTTCACTTGACATTGATATGTTGTATAATTCACTATTTTAAAGGAATTTCTCACTGCGATCAATTCTTTTCCACTAGTATAACTTTTAAATTGAGTGCTTATGGTAATGTTGATTGGGTATCTTGATACTTGATACTTTGTCATTGGCTGGTACACGTTTCTTGATTCTACATCTCATAGAAGAAAAGAAATAATCAAGAGTATATAAATCTTGTACTAAACTTGAGTATCGTGTCATGCCTGTTACTTATTCATAAATAATCCGACTTCGTTGTCTTTTGGCTAAACATGAATTTCCTTGAACCAAACCAACTTCACTTTATTCAATACAAATGTCATCCAAATAGTTGCAAATTCCAATTTTCGTGAACACACCAAACATATCAAAATTGATTGTCATTCGATTTGTGATCTCTATGTTGACCAAATTATATCACTTTCTGATGTCAATACTCAATTTCAAATTGTAAATATTTTTACCAAATTTGTTTTGCGCTTATGTTATTAGTTTCTTATTAATAACTCGATCTTGGGATGTCAATAAGAAAATATTACAATGTAATTATAATTATCATCTTTCTTAGAATAGATTAGACAAAATTAAAATAGATTAGAAAAAATTAAAACAAATTAAAAATTAATTTATTTTCCTTAATTATATTGATCATCTTTTCTAAAATGATTAGACAAATTAGAAACAAATAAAAAAATGTTTTGACACATAAAAATTTATTATTTCCGTGACTATTAGCTTTAAATATTATAACTATTATATTCGTTGAAATATCAAAGTTGTGGCCAAAATGAAGTTATGAGACATAAACAGTAACAAGAAATACTGAACACGTAACCACCCTCTATTTTCTATTGAAGCAGCTAAAATGAATTTGTATAAATATAGATAAAAATAAGTCTACCCAAGCTTAAGAAATGCATGAGTATAATAAATACAAGATATTTAAGGTATATTAGTTACAAATAATGAAATAATATTTCCTTAAATCATATCGGTAGGATTGTTATTTTTAATAATATTATATGTGATATGGTAGGAGAATTGACTTGGTTGTTTTGTGTTTTATCGCAAATGTTGCGGTTTAGCAAGAGTCGTCACCGATTTTTTTTATCCAAAAGAAAAGGTGAAAAAGCACATGAAAGACCTTTGAGATTATTTCTTGAGTTCGGGGGTAGATTATGAAAAGGGAAGGTATTAACATCATTTTCATCTATAGTTTTCCATGGGCTCTTAGTTACTTGCTAGATCACTTGCTTTTGTTTGAAAAAGTGCTTTGTATGGTTTTTGAAAGTATTTTGAAAATGCGCCATCGTTTAGGCAAACTTTGTAATGATTCTCGTTCGTAAGAATGTATACAAAATGTTGATCTTTTGAAAATGTTTTCAAGTTTGAAAAATGTTTTTTGAAAGTGTTGGTGTTTGTTTTGAAAATAGCAAGAATGTTTTTGATTTTGAAATTGAGCAAGCAACTAGGAACAATCTACCTACTCAACAGTCTTTCATGTTTATTTCCTCTTTCCTTTGACATTGTCATCTTACCATTGATTTGGTAAGTAACCCTATCTTTGGATGTAAATGGAACGGACGTGGGTCATCGTATAACCATGATTAGCAATGTTGCAATGTATCTTAGCATATTTCTTTAGGGACTAAGATCATTTTGAAAAGGCAACATAGATAGCATCATCGAGGGACTATGATCTTGTATTTTGTTTGTTTTTGCTAAGATACCTCACATGCATAATATGACCATTTTTATAAGGCAACCAAGTGGATTTTACCCTAGGAGTGCTTGTGTGCAAGTGTATTGATTTTCATGCTTTGTTTAGTCTTTGATTAGAGCTTGCTACTTGTTGATTTTATCTTCTCATACAAACCCTATTTACTAGCATTTATATAAAGTGATAAATTGCGAAAAGTAAAATTACTACGCTATTACATCATTAGGGGAGGGGGGTGTACAAATTTACAAATGGAGATTGCAAGAAAATTAAACCTAATTATCTATTACAATCATATTGAATATTGTACAAAATTGAAAATAAAACGCAAGAATATAAATGGAAAAATAAATGATTTTTGTTGTTTTTTATGAAAGGAGTTTTGTCTTGACCTAATTAAAGAAAATGATTAATTAAAATTAAATAAAATTAACTTAAACTAATTAAGAAAAGAAATTAATTTGAAAAGGATTTTTAGGGTTTTTTATGAAAAGGTTTTAAATTAATGAAAATAAAATGAAAATTAATTAATTAAAATAACTTAAGTTCTAAATTAATTTTAACTAAGAAAATAAAATAATACACTAATTTATCCTAAGTCTAAAAATTATTTATTTAAGAAAAAAAAGAAATTAATTTACTTTAGAAAATGTTTTTTTTAATCGTTTTGTTTTATAGAGAAAATAAATATATAAGTATGACTAATAAATAAAAATAAATTTAGATTTTTTATGATTTATGAAAATAATAATAGTAATAATAATAATAATAATAATAATAATAATAATAATAATAATAATAATAATAATAATAATAATAATAATAATGAAGAAAAATAAAATAAAAATAAAAATATAAAGAAAAGTCAGGGGGGTGGATTAGTAATGCAAGAGGTATTATGAGAGAAAAATGATTAGGTCCATATAAAAGCCCAAGCGTTGCCAAAAAAACACAAAAAGTCAAAATAGTGAAAAAATAGCAAAAGGTCACGATGGAGCTTGAACCCAGGACCTAAGGGTGACAGGCACGCGCTTTAACCACTGGGGTGGTGATACATCCGTTAACTTATGTGAAAGGATAAATACATAACACAAAACGCGCCCTGATTACACTTCATCTTCAACCTTCAGCCAAAGGACCTGTATCTTCATCTCTCAATAAAAATGAAAAGTTCGAACATGAAAGTTGTGGCATTTTTTCCCACGAATCCAACCATGTAAATAACTTAAGCTAACAGTCAAAGATGAATGAGAATTTTTCTGGCCCTAAATCAAAACCTAAAAATTTCAGAAAACTTCAACTCTAAAATTCTCTAAGCTCAGGCCATATAAATGCAAACTATGGATATGTACAGCTTCGTGGCAATGGTATCTACATTTTATCTTCACAAGTCAAACTCAAATGATGCTTGTATGAAGAGATAGAAGTTTGAAAACTTATCTCTTACAACTGGAGTCGTGTATAGAGTTTGAGCAACCTTTGTGACGGCCTGATGATTTCTGTAGCTTGCCTGGACCTCCTTGAGTGTGTTCCAACTCCTACTTTGCTTTGAGGATGGCTAAAACTATCAACTCAAGTCAAGTTGCAAGCTTCAAATTTGGAAATGGTGGATAGTGATGGAGGAATTACAGTCAAGTAACAGGGGCTTGGATCACTTGTATATGATGTAAGTAAGGTGTCTGGATGGTTAAGAATCAAAACACACGAGTGGAAATGGAGATGGAGAGTTTTGGCTCAAAACTGTCAAGTGAGACAGTTCTGTGCAACAAGGGTCTTTTGGAGAGTTCTTGGGGGTTTGAAAATCGTGTATTATGTTGCAATATACTTGTGCATAAGTAAGGAAAAGGTTAGAGTACTTGAGGAGGTCAAAAGCACAAGTTGTAGAGTTATGGCTATGTTACTTGATTTTGAAGAAAAGCGAAAACATGGTTTCAAGGCATAGTACAAGCATGACCTGAGTTTATGGGAGGCTATAGACATGTTTCTTTTTCCTTTGACATTGCTTGTGATCAGAAGGAACAAGTGCAAAGCTCTATGCATTGACTTTGTGATTAAAGCTTCTTTACAAGAATGGAATGGTTACTTTCTTCCAAAAATGGAAATGCAACTTGGATAATGATTAAAATGCTTGGACAATGGATCCATATGTTGTGTAAAAATTTAATTATGGAGTGACAAACAAGTTTGAGGCCTGCAAAGTGAAGATTATGCAACATAGACTTGGATTTGAATTCTTGTTCATCATGAAATGTCTTGTAATTTAAGTTTGAAAACTCTAACTTCATCTCTTCGATTCTCCTTGATCACAAATAATCTCAAGGATTTCTTTGACATTTTGGAAAGCTTGTAATGTGCTCTACAACCCCTCTTTGAATCACTTTTGAAAATTACCCTTGAAACTATATGAAAAAGTGCCATGAAGTTAGGTCAAAATCCTGACCAAAACTAGGGCAAAATTCAACGAAGTGTTCAATTTCAAGACCATGATTTATGAATTAATAATTTGAGATCCAAGAATTTTTAGAAGAAGTTGTGTAAATAAATATTGTAGATACCATGGAGATCTACAAATTTCATGTTGAAAGTTTCTTTTGAATCATCTTGCATCATGGTAAAAAATTGGCTCAAAGTTATGAAAAAATATGAAGTTTTAAACACTTGAAAAACTTTCTAAATTAGAAAACTTTGACTTTTCAAAATGAAATCTTTACTTTTTGATTTCTTGATGAATAAGTTTTATATTTTGACATGTTTTGATGAATTGTGATCTTTGACATTGGATTTTGACCAAAAAGTCAAAGTTTGACTTTTTAGTGTACAGTTGACTTTTAATCAGTTGATTGAGAATTCACTATCAATCCAATTGATCTTGAGCAATGTTTTAGGTCATGCCATTAGGTCAAAAATATGCAATTTAACTCTTTAAACCATGATTCAAACCAATTGACCATTTGCTAGGTCGAAAATCAAAAATTGCCCTTTCTCAATCAAAACCCTAATTTTGACCATTTTGCCCTTTTGATGATTTGATCCAATTTATTGAGGAATTATGGTCCAAACTTGATCAAATGATACATATGAGTTTATAATATTGACGTGGATCAAAATTTATGAAGTTTGACTGTAAATTGGCCATAGTTGACTTTCCCCCCAATATAGTTGATTTTTAGGTCAACTGCTCAATTGACTGAGCAAAAGTGTGATCCAAGGATTGAAACTTGACATGAGTAATCTTAGGGGTCCATAATTATCCATGAAAGTCATATGAAGCATTGAAAGTTCAATTATCCTTGTGCAATCTCAAACCCTAATTTTGGTCATCAGTGCTTAAGGAGGTGTCTTGAGCTGATCAACCCTAGTGCAGTCTTGAACCAAGAGAGATATTTTGTGAGAAAATAATTGATAAACGAGAGGGGAAATTTTGGGGTACAACAACTGCCCCTGTTCAATCTTCTTAAACCCGAAGAGTTAGATTGGCGGATCCGCCATTCGTGACTTGAAGGTGAAAGATGATTGAACACTAGAGTGCCCAGAAATTTGCACTCGAAGATGGATGGTGAATGGGATTATAGATGCCATTTGGAGGAATGTTGGCAAACACTGGAAGAAGTATCAGCACAAATCTCTTGTTTATTTATACTAAAATTTGATGTTTTACCTGTGAGAAAAAGAGTCAGTAAAATGCAGATGCCTGCATGATGTTCACCAGATGTGGTATTATGTTAAATGCATATGGTATGTACATGCTATAATGTATGAATGTGAGATGTATGCTTTTGTCCGGGAAAATAAATCCCAGACTGCTTCTGAGGAAATTCTGGGGGGTTGAATCCCTGATTGCCGTTGGGGATGAAGAATATGCATATTTTCAAACTTTATTAAAAGGATGCTTTCACTGGAGAATATATCTTGAATGTCAACTGTTATCTGGTCAGATCCAGGCTTCACAATTTGCCAAGGATGAAGTAGTCAAGTGCTATCTGGTCGGATCCAGGCTTCATGGAAACTTACTAGGGGAAGAGACGAATTAACTATTATCTGGTCGAATTCCAGGCTTTATAAATTTTTTTCTTGAAATTGAATAGTTATCTGGTCGAATCCAGGCTTCATAACAACTTGCTGGAGATACGTAAGTTAACTATTATCTGGTCGGATCCAGGCTTCGCAGTAACTTAAAGTGGTAACTACTATCTGGTCGGGTCCAGGTTTCATGGTTTTTGGAAAGTTGCACTATTATCTGGTCGAGTCCAAGCTGCATAGTGTCTCTCTGGGGATTGTGATACGGTGGGAGAACTGACTTGATTGTTTTGCGTTTTATCGCAAATGTTGCAGTTAGCAAAAGTCACCACCGACTTTTCTTTTATCCAAAAGGAAAGGTGAAAAAGCATAGGAAAGACCTTTGAGATTGTTTCTTGAGTTCGGGGGGTAGATTATGAAAAGGGAAGGTGTTAGCACCCTTTTCATCCATGGTTTTCCATGGGCTCTTAGTTACTTGCTAGATCACTTGCTTTTGTTTTGAAATTGTGCTTTGTGTGGTTTTTGAAAGTATTTTGTAAAAGAGGCCATTGTTTAGGCAATCTTTGTAATGATTCTCGTTCGTAAGAATGTATACAAAGATGTTTGTCTTTTTGAAAATGTTTTCAATATTTGTAAGATGTTTGGAAATGTGTGTGTTTGTTTTGAAAATAGCAAGGATGCCTGTGTTTGTTTTGGAAATGTGTGTGTTTGTTTTGAAAATATTTTCAATGTTTGTAAGATGTTTGGAAATGTGTGTGTTTGAAATGGAGCAAGTAATTAAGTGCAAACTACCTACTCAAATGTCTTTCTTGTTCATTTTCTTTTCCTTTGATATTGTTGTCTTACCATTGATTTGGTAAGCAACCCTATCTTTGGATGTAAACGGGACGGGCGTGGGTCATCGTATAACCATGAATAGCAATGTTGCAAAGTATCTTAGCATTTTTTTGAGGGACTAAGATAATTTTGTAGGAAACTTTGGATAACGTCATCGAGGGACTATGATCTTGTATTTGTTTGTTTTGCTAAGATACCTTACATGCGTAATATGATCATTTTTGTATAAGGCAACCAAGTGGAGTAACCCTAGGGGGGGGGGGGGGGGGGAGGGCTTGTGTGCAAGTGTATTATTTTCATGCTTGATTTTGTCTTGGATTAGAGTTTTCTATTTGGTTGGTTTTATCTTGCCATACAAACCCTAATTACTAACATGTTATGTAAAGTGAAAAATTGCGAAATTTAAAGATTACTACGCTATTACAACATTTTGTGGGAGGGGGTATACAATTTATGAATGGGGATTGTAATAATATAAACCTAATTAATCTATTACAACCAAATTGAATTTATACAAGTATTGGAATAAATAATGTACAAGATAATTTCAATATGCAAAGATATGTAAATGCAAAAGAAGATTTTGTTTTGTTTTTTTATGTAAAAAGTTTTAACCTAAGCCTAATAAATAAATCAAGATTAAAACTTAAATTAATTAAGAAAGGAAATTATTTTTTTAGAAAAGATTTTGATTAAACCCTAATTCTAATTTATTAAAAGGAAATAAATTTCTTTAAGTATTTTTGTATTTTTTTCTTGAAAATAATATATGGTATTTATGAAGTAATTTGGTCTTTTTATATGTTAAAATAAATATTTAATAGGTGTGAAGAAAAATAAATATTTAACCTAATTCTACTTTAATTTACAAGTTTATTAAAAAAAGATAGTATATAACTTAAATAATAAAAAAATATTTTTTATGAGAAAATAAAATAAAATAAAACAAAATATAATATTTATCATTTTTATATTTTTTATGATTAAGAAAATATATTTGGTAAAATAAAAATAAAAATAAAATAAGTAAATAAAATATTTGGGTCAGGGGTGCTGCAAGCAAACAAGGGGTAGCATGTTAGCAAAAACAAAAAGGCCCAAGATTTGAAGCCCATGCTGCAAAACAACAAAAAAGGATGGAAAAATATGGAAAAATTACAAAAGGCAGCGCCAAGGCTCGAACCCACGACCTATGGCATTTTTGCGCGCTGCCTTACCACTGGGGTGGCTGTACACCCGTTAGTCTAAATGAAAACACAAATATATAACACAAAACATTGCCTTGCCGTGTACTTCATCTTCAACCTCTAGCCAGCCGGACCCCCTGTAACTTTTTCATTTCTCAACAAAAATGGAAAGTGATAACATGAACATTATAGCATTTTACTTCACGATTCTAACCATGTGTATAACTAAAACTATAAGTCCAAGATCAGAGAGAATTTTGTTGGCCCTAATTCTTAACCTAATTCTTTCAGAAACTTCAAACTTAAAATTCTCTAAACCCAAGCCAAATAAATGCAAGCTATGGACATGTACAACTTTGTAGCAATGATGTCTACATTTTATATTCACAAATGGAAAGCTAACTATGCTTGTATTAAGAGTTAGAAAAACATAAAACTCACCTTGAAAATGGAAATCGTGTTTTGAAAATAAGCTTGCTTTAGGATGCTGTGATGACCAGGTTAGCTTCCTTGAACCTCTAGGAAGCTAATGCAATTCTTAGCTTGTCTTGAGGGTGGCTGGAATGGTATGGAGAAGTCCACATGTGTTTCTCTGTTTTTGAACTTCAACAATGGGAAAGATGGAGTTACAGTGATGTTTCATGGTGTGGGATGGTTTACTTGTAAGATAAGGAAGCTTGGGAAAGCAAAAGGCCTGAAAACGCACGAGTGAAATGGAAGATCTAGTTCACAAGTCAGAAATGGCAAGTTTGGAGGCTTGGTATGCAACTTCTGTTTCTAGGGTGTTTCAAGGCTTTTCCATTCATCATTTTAGTTGCAAAATGATGGCTTTATATAGAGCAAAAGGTTGGAGGACTTGTGCTTGTTCAGAAGTACAACATCACATGTCTTGCTACATTTCTTGTTTTTGAAGCAAGTGTGAGAAGTGACTTCTTAAGGCATGATTATGATCTTGTAGGGTGGCTTGAAGCTTTAAACATGTTTTGTTCAGGTTTAGAGGCTTGGTTTGTGCAGAAAGAACAAGTCCAAGGCTCAAGAAATGGAAAAATGCAAAATGCATGCTTTTCCAAAATGGCAATGTTGCCTTTCTTCCAAAAATGGATATTTTCTTGTACAATGCATTGAATGCTTGACTTTAGGGCATGGAACATTATGCAATCCATTAATGGTGGAGTGAAAAACGAGTTTGAGGCCTGAAAAGTGAAGATTGTACAACCAATTTGCAAATTTGAAAACTTGTTCTTCATGAAAATGACCTATAATCAAAGTGATAAAACCCTAACTTCATCTCTTCAATTCTCTCTAATCAAGAATGATCTCAAGGAGTTCTTGGACATTTTGGAAAGCTTGTAATGTTCTCTACAAGACATCTTTGAAATGCTTTTGAAAATTCCTCTTGGAACTAGGTGAAAAGTTGCCATGAAGTTATGTCAAAAATCTGCCTAACTAGGGCAAAATTTCACTAAGTTATTTTAGTTCATGAGCATGTATTCACAAAATTATATCTTGAGACCCAAGCATCTTTAGGAGAAATTGTGTGAATAAAAGTTGTATATTTCATGGAGATCTACAACTTTCATGTTGGGAACTTCCCTTGAATCATTTTGTATCATAGTGAAAATTTAGCCTAAAGTTGAGAAAAAATAAGAAATTTTCTATACTTAGAAAAATTTCTAAGTTAAGAAATTTCAAATTTCAAAACAAGATCTTCAATCCTTGATTTCTTGATGAACAAGTTTCACATTTTGATATGTTTTTATGAATTGTGATCCTTTGCATTTGAATTTGACCAAAAAGTCAAAGTTTGACTTTTCAGTATACAATTGACTTTTGATCAGTTGACTGAAAAATTCATCTGTCAATCCAATGAATTTGTAATGTTTTGAATCATGTAATTAGGTCAAGATGATGCAATTGAACTCTTGAAATCATGATTTAAACCAATTGATCATTTTCTAGGTCAAAAAATCAGAAATTGCCCCTTCTCAATCAAAACCCTAATTTTGACCATTTTGCCCTTTTGATGATTTGATCAAATTTCTTGGGGAATTATGGTCCAAACTTGATCAAATGATACATATGAGTCTAAGATGTTGATGTGGATTAAAAATTATGAAGTTTGACTAAAAATTGGCCATGGTTGACTTTTTCCCCAATACAACTGATTTTTAGGTCAACTGTCCAATTGACTGATCAAAAGTGTGATTCAAGGCTTGAAACTTGACATGAGTAATGTTGGGGGTCCCTAATGATCCTTGAAAGTCATATGAAGCATTGATAGTCCAAAAATACTTGTGCAAGCTCAAACCCTAATTTTGGTCATCAGTGTATGAGGAGGTGTCTTGAGCTGGTCAAACCCTAATGCAGTCTTGAGTCAAAGAGATCTTGTGAGAAAATTCTTGATAAGTGAGAGGGAAAATTTTTGGGTACAACAGTTGCCCCTGTTCAATCCTCTTAAACCTGAAGAGTTAGACTGGCGAGTTTTGCCATTCGTGACTCAAAGGTGGAAGATGATTGGACACTAGAGTGCCCAGAAATTTGCACTCGGCGATGCGATGATTGAAGGAATGGGCTTAAAGATGCCATTTAGAGAGATGATAGAAAGTTGTCGGAGATGGGCTTGTAGATGCTATCCGGAAATGATAGCTGAACCGAATTTGTGAGTTGAAATTATATGGGTATCAAAATGGCGTCCATGTCTGGAGCGTATCTGAACTGTATCCGAAAGTTTGAATCTGAATAAGTATCAGAATGGCATCTGTGTCCGGAGTGTATATGAACTATATATGAAAGTTTAAATCTGAATGAGTATCAGAATGACATCCGTGTCTGGAGCGTATCTGAACTGTATTTGAAAGTTGAATCTGAATGAATATCAGAACGACATTCGTGTTTGGAGCGTATCTGTATTGTATCTGAAAGTTGAATCTGAATGAGTATCAAAATGACATCCGTATCTTGAGCGTATCTGTACTGTATCTAAAAGTTGAATCTATATGAGTATCATAATGGCATCCGTATCTGGAGCGTATATGTACTATATCTGAGAGTTGAATGAGTTTCAGGATGGCATCCGCGTCTGGAGCGTATCTGAACTGTATATGAAAACTATGAACATTGTTAATGATAGCTGTTAATCTTATCCTGAAAAGGGTAAAATGTTAGCTTAAAATGCCAAGTCATGATACATGAGATGTATGCATAATGGGATTATGTTGTATGCATTCATGTTTATCAATGTTTATGATATATGAATGTGATGTATGCGTATGTGAGTTGATTTGCTGCACTGCTGTTTGATTTAGGGAAAATAAATCCCTGACTGCTACTGAGGATATGTAAGTCTTCACGTCTTGAAGTTGAAGTATTGGTGAGTTTCTTCCGAGAGAAATAAACTCTATCGTAAGGGCAATGCCATGTACTGCTTGTAAAATCCTATTGAGGAATCCTGAGAAATTTGAAGACTTCTACTAGGGATAATAATTTGAAACTTTGTTCCGCTAGGGATTTAAATGGCGTACTGTAGGGGATTACTTATGGAATAGCCTAGAGACATTTTCCTATTCTTTTAACCTATCCGTAATTGTCTCTTTTCATTTTGTTTATTTGTAAATAGTAATTATGTTCAAATGCATATGTTCAACAATGAATCATTGGATGTTTTCGTAAACAAAACACGAGCGTAAAGAAAAAAAACAAATAGATTTTGCACTTTCAAAGGGAAATTTTGTATTGACTTTGAGCAAATGTTTTTGTACAAGGGGACAAACATTCTAGTAAGAAAATGCTGTTATAAAAGATAGAAAATTTGATACAAAGAAAAATAGCTATGTGTAATAATCCCATGGGGTTTCCATTCTGCTATAGCCTTCGTATCTCTGAGCATCTAGTCTATTTGTTGCCACGTCCGAAGATGACTGAATTGATCAGAACCTCTGAGTTTGTTAGTGGAAGTCAAAGGTTGTTTGTAAAGTGATCCGATGGGACATAGTCATACACTTTAATTCCCTAACTTTTGTCTGGACCGCCCTTTCAGGTTTTCAGTCCAACGGGAAACCCTTTTATGCCCAAGTCGTCCTTTCAGGTTTTCAACTTGCCGGGTATACATATTTTTTGTTTTATCCCTAACTTTTTCCTGAACCTTTTTGGTTCGCCGGGATGCCCTTGTTTTGCCTAGGTATGTCAACCTAGCGGGTATCTTATGCGTAGTATCTTTTGACCATGTCCGCGCTTGCAGGATGTGGCAGGTCGTGACCATCTGTAACACCCCGTTTTCAATTAATTGATTTATTTAAATTTGGGAATTTATTTTATTAGAATTAATAAAATAAAAAGAATTATTTATTTGGAATATTCGAAGAAATAAGAAATATAGGGATTTTTATGTTTTGGGCTTAGATGCTGTTAGTAAAGAGTGGGGGTGAAAAAGAAGTAAAGTTATGTGTTGGAACTCAAGTTATTCCTCATTTTGGTTTTCACGATAAACAGAAGTTAGAATTGGGGAAATAGAGCTCTGAAGGTACGAGGAACGAAGAACGGAGAACTTCGCTCAAGAATTCAAAGCTGCTAATTGATAAGGTAAGGGGGGTTTATACTCGATTTACCTTTGTTTATGGGTTTATGTACGGTTGATTCGGGTAATGGTAGGAAAATCCCAATTGTTAGATGTTTCTAGGGATCGATAACCGTAGGACTGAACTTTGTTAGAAAAGGATTAGGATTCCCAATTCTCATGAATCGATTAAGAATTTAGGTCCCAAATGGTGAATTGGGCGTATGTCTAATGATCGTGAATTTACCTTGGAAATTGTAGGGACGACCTCAGTGTCGGTAGAATTCCCCAAAGTTACGGTTAATCCCCGGTTAAGGTTATTATAATGATTATTAGTAAATTGGATATTGTGGTATTGTTGTGGATTGTACAAGCTCGATGCGTTAGGTACTGAAATACGCGTTTTGGCCGACATTTTTCCGCGTTTGGACGGCTGTTGTGAGCCACTGCAGGTTCAGAAAAATCTGACCCGCGCTCATCAACACGGCCGTGTTGTTTAACACGGGCACCCGTGTTGATGCACTGTGTTGCCAAAAATTGTGTTTTCCAGACACAATTCAACACGGGCCGTGTTGTTTAACACGGGCACCCGTGTTGATCCCCTGTTTTGTTAAAAAAATGCGTTTTCTGGGCATATTTCAACACGGCCGTGTTGTTTAACACGGGCACCCGTGTTGATGCTACTGTGTTGAATTTCTGAATTTTCTGAATTTTGATTTCAGTGTTTTGATGTTGGATTTTTATTGCCATGCTTTTAGATATGTTCTCGAGCATGAGTTATGATATAATTGATGTGATTGGTTGATGTTTGAATAGTATGCTGAGTGATTACATGCTATTTGTAACTTGATATGATTGATGTTTAAATAGTATGCTGAGTGGTTACATACTATTCATATCCTGTTATGTTTGATATTGTTGATGTGCATGATATGTTGAATGATGTTCATAGTATGCTGAGTGTTACATACTTACATATCATGTTGCATTTGTTAATTCCCATTGTGTGGAATTAACATGGTGGCCAATATACGTGTCCGCGATTTAATGGAACGTTGAGGTGGTAGCCGTGTCCGCGATATAATGGAACGGTGAGTTATCCGTGACCCGCGATATAATGGGGCGGTGTAGTGGTACCACATGCATGGGTGTGTTGCATTACTCGAATATAACATGAATGGATGATTTTTCCAATGTTATATTTGATTGTTTGTATGCACGTGTGATTGATATATGGTTGATGATGTTGATGGGTATTTGTAAATATGAAAAGCAATATGTCATGGATATATGATTTGTAAAGGTTTTGTAAACTATGAAATATGTTAATTATTGGGTGATGCTTATGATTTCGTGAATTGATTGTTATGAATGTATAACCAAATGTATATTTGAGAAGCTCACCCTTACTGTTGAATATTTCAGATTGAGGAGCTTCGCTCAGGTGCTTGGCGAAGGCTTATCGTGTCTAGTTTAGTTTTATTCTAGTATGTCCGGGTCATGCTCTGATAGTTGTAACTCCGGGAACGTTTGGTTGTCGAGCTGCTTTAGTCAGACTCGTTTATTTTCTTTTAATTGTTATAATAAGATGTTGACTTTCCAGGTGTTAATCCCTGATGATTTTGGAAAATATTATAACGTTTGATTTTATTAATTAAAATTTTCCGCTGTGTAAACATGTATGAGTTACCACTAAGATTATGCATGACAGGAATTTATTTTATTAAAAGAGAATTGTAGCATTCCTCGATTATTACATGTACTCTGAGTTTATGATTTTTAATATTTGCGAAAATTATATGCGGGGTTTTAGAGGGTGTTACAATAGTGGTATCAGAGCATAGTCGGTCGTTGTGACCAGAGTCTTGAGTCAGTCATTCCTTTTCGTATGCGACTAGTGCAAGGTAACACTGTCGATACTGTATTCTGATGTGGAGTATGTTTTAATTCTCAGGAATATGGCTGGAAGAGGTAATGGACGAAATGATGCTGCATTAGCTGAGGCTTTGGGGATGTTAGCTGGTGTACTTGCTGGAAACCCAACTGGAGGCGTGATTGGTGCTGATAGGCAATTGGGAAATTTCCAGAGGAACAATCCTCCGTTGTTCAAAGGTACACATGACCCTGAAGGTGCTCAGAAGTGGCTGAAGGAAATCGAAAGGATTTTCCGTGTGATTGATTGTGCTGAAGATCTGAAAGTCAGATATGGTACGCATATGTTGGCAGAAGAGGCCGACGACTGGTGGGTTGCCACAAGGACTGAAATGGTTCAGGATGGAGAGGCACTGACTTGGGCTAACTTCAGAAGGGCTTTTCTGAGGAGGTACTTTCCTGAAGATGTTCGGGGAAGAAAGGAAATTGAATTTTTGGAGCTTAAGCAGGGCAATCTGACTGTTAGTGAGTATGCTACTAAGTTTACTGAGCTGGCAAAGTATTATGCTCACTACAACAATGATGAGGCTGGAGAATTCTCTAAATGTATCAAATTTGAGAATGGTCTCCGAGATGAGATTAAGCAGGGAATCAGGTACCAGCGTATTCGTAGATTTTCTGATCTGGTTGATTGTAGCAGAATCTTGGAAGAAGATATTACCAAGAATCGGTCGTCTCACTCTCGTGGGGCTGTTGATAAAAGAGGGAAGCAACATATGGACCGTGGCAAGCCATATGGTAGAGATAACCAGAGATCAGGCGGTTGGAAAAGGCCTAGTGGGGGAGATTCTAAGGCTCCTATCAGATGCTACAAGTGTGGTGAGTCTGGTCATCACATTCGAGATTGCAAGAGTGATGAGAAGAAGTGCTATAAATGTGGAAAGGCTGGTCATTTGTCTATTGATTGCAAAAGGGAAGTCTGTTACTTGTTACAATTGTGGCGAAGAAGGTCACATTCGTCCGCAGTGTCCTAAGCCTAGGAAGGATCAGTCAGGTGGAAAAGTGTTTGCTTTGTCTGGATCTGAGACTACCCCAGAGGATCGATTGATTAAAGGTACGTGTTTTATTCATGGCACACCTTTAGTTGCAATTATTGATACTGGTGCAACTCATTCTTTCATTTCTTTGGATTGTGCTGAGAGGTTGAAACTGGACATATCTGGTATGCGAGGTAGCATGGTTGTTGATACTCCTGCATCGGGTTCAGTGACAACTTCACTCGTATGTAGGAATTGTCCTATTGAGATTTTTGGTAGAGGTTTCGGTATGGATTTAGTGTGCCTACCGCTTGAACAAATTGATATTATCCTTGGGATGAACTGGTTGGAATTTAACCGGGTTCATCTGAACTGCTTTGCTAAGACGGTGATTTTCCCAGAAGCAGTTGGTGTCGAGAATTTGACTATGACTGCTAGGCAGGTGCAAGAAGCAATGGAAGATGGTGCTAATGTGTTTATGTTACTTGCTTCGTTAGATGCAACAGGAAAGGTCAGGAGTAGTGAATTGCCAGTGGTGTGTGATTTTCCAGAAGTCTTTCCTGATGATGTTGGCGAGTTACCTCCTGAGAGAGAAGTGGAATTTTCTATAGATTTAATTCCTGGTACGAGACCGGTGTCGATGGCGCCATATCGTATGTCTGCGTCTGAATTGGCTGAATTGAAGAGTCAGTTGGAAGATTTACTGGAGAAGAAGTTTATTCGTCCAAGTGTTTCGCCTTGGGGTGCTCCGGTATTGTTGGTTAAGAAGAAAGAAGGTTCTATGAGACTGTGTGTTGATTACAGGCAATTGAACAAGGTAACCATTAAGAATCGGTACCCGTTACCGAGGATTGATGATTTAATGGATCAGTTAATTGGAGCCAGTGTATTCAGTAAGATTGATTTGAGATCTGGATATCATCAGATTCGTGTGAAAGCGGAAGATATTCAAAAGACTGCTTTTCGAACGAGGTATGGGCATTATGAATATTCTGTTATGCCGTTCGGAGTTACTAATGCACCTGGTGTTTTCATGGAATATATGAATAGGATTTTTCACCCATATCTGGATAAGTTTGTTGTGGTTTTTATTGATGACATTCTGATTTATTCCGAGAATGACGAAGAACATGCGGAACATCTCAGAATTGTGTTAGAGTTGTTGAAAGATAAGAAGTTGTATGCAAAGTTGTCCAAATGTGAGTTCTGGCTGAATGAAGTTAGTTTTCTTGGACATGTGATTTCTAAGAATGGTATTGCAGTGGATCCTACGAAAGTAGAAGCGGTATCTCAGTGGGAAGCGCCGAAGACTGTTTCGGAAATCAGAAGTTTTCTTGGTCTTGCAGGTTATTACAGAAAGTTTATCGAAGGATTCTCAAAGTTAGCATTGCCGTTGACGAAGTTGACTCGTAAAGGACAAGCGTTTATTTGGGATTCTGATTGTGAGAAAGGTTTCCAAGAATTGAAGCGGAGATTGACAAGTGCTCCTATTCTGATTTTGCCGAATCCGGTGGAATCTTTTGTGGTCTATTGTGATGCATCTCTGTTGGGTTTAGGTGGTGTTTTAATGCAGAATCAGCAGGTAGTTGCGTATGCTTCGAGACAGTTGAAGGTTCATGAAAGGAACTATCCTACTCATGACTTAGAGTTGGCAGCAGTTGTGTTTGTCTTGAAATTGTGGAGACATTATCTGTATGGTTCGAGGTTTGAAGTGTATAGTGATCATAAGAGTTTGAAGTATCTTTTCGATCAGAAAGAGCTCAATATGAGGCAAAGAAGGTGGTTAGAATTCCTCAAAGATTATGATTTTGGTTTGAATTACCATCCTGGTAAGGCAAATGTAGTTGCAGATGCTTTGAGCAGGAAGTCCTTGCATATGTCTATGATGATGGTTCGTGAATTGGATTTAATTGAGCAATTCCGAGATTTGAGTTTGGTTTGTGAAAGTACTCCGGAGTGTGTTCGTTTGGGTATGTTGAAACTTACTAGTGGTATTCTAGAAGAGATCAGGATCGGGCAGAAATCCGATGTTAATTTAGTTGATAAATTGACATTGATCAACCAAGGTCAAGGTGGTGAGTTTAGGATTGATGAAAATGATGTTATGAGATTTGGCGATAGAGTTTGTGTTCCTGATGTCGCAGAAATCAAGAAAAGTATATTAGAGGAAGGACATCGCAGTGGGATGAGCATTCATCCGGGTGCCACGAAAATGTATCATGATTTGAAGAAATTGTTTTGGTGGCCGAGAATGAAAAAGGAAATAGCTGAATTTGTGTATGCATGTTTAATCTGTCAGAAATCGAAGATTGAGCATCAAAAGCCGTCTGGGTTTATGCAACCGATGTTTATTCCAGAATGGAAGTGGGATAGTATTTCTATGGATTTCGTATCTGGGTTGCCGAGGACTCCTATGAATTGTGAAGCGATATGGGTCGTTGTGGATAGGTTGACTAAGTCTGCTCATTTTATACCGGTGCGAATGGATTACTCGATGGAGAGATTGGCACAGTTGTATATTGAGAAAATAGTGAGTTTGCATGGAGTTCCTTCTAGTATTGTGTCAGATAGAGATCCGAGGTTCACTTCGAAATTTTGGGAAGGATTGCAGAAGGCTTTGGGTACTAAGTTGAGATTGAGTTCAGCTTACCATCCTCAGACTGATGGACAGACGGAGAGGACGATTCAATCGTTGGAAGATTTATTGCGTGCTTGTGTTTTAGAGAAAGGTGGAACTTGGGATAGCTATTTGCCATTGATTGAGTTTACTTATAACAATAGTTACCATTCGAGTATTGGTATGGCTCCGTTTGAGGCATTGTATGGTAGACGGTGTAGGACGCCTTTGTGTTGGTATGAATCTGGAGAGAGTTCGGTAATTGGGCCAGAGATTGTTCAGCAGACTACCGAAAAGATCAAATTGATTCAAGAGAAGATGAGAGCTTCTCAGAGTCGTCAGAAAAGTTATCATGATAAGAGGAGAAAGAATTTAGAATTCAGTGCTGGAGATCATGTGTTTATGAGAGTTACTCCGATGACGGGTATTGGTCGGGCGTTGAAGTCTAAGAAGTTGACTCCGCGTTTTATTGGTCCGTTTCAGATTACGGAAAGAGTTGGAGAAGTTGCTTATCGCATTGCTTTACCTCCGAGACTTGCGAATTTGCACGATGTTTTTCATGTTTCTCAGTTGAGGAGATACATTCCAGACCCATCTCATGTAATCCAAATAGATGATGTACAGGTAAGAGATAACCTGACAATAGAAGCATTGCCTATGAGGATAGAAGATCGGGAAGTGAAACAGTTAAGAGGTAAAGAGATAGCATTAGTGAAGGTTGCTTGGGGAGGTCCAGCAGATGGAAATATCACTTGGGAGCTGGAGAGCCAGATGAAAGAGGCTTATCCGGAGCTGTTCGTCTAAGGTATGTTTTCGAGGACGAAAACTCTTTTAGTGGGGGAGAGTTGTAACACCCCGTTTTCAATTAATTGATTTATTTAAATTTGGGAATTTATTTTATTAGAATTAATAAAATAAAAAGAATTATTTATTTGGAATATTCGAAGAAATAAGAAATATAGGGATTTTTATGTTTTGGGCTTAGATGCTGTTAGTAAAGAGTGGGGGTGAAAAAGAAGTAAAGTTATGTGTTGGAACTCAAGTTATTCCTCATTTTGGTTTTCACGATAAACAGAAGTTAGAATTGGGGAAATAGAGCTCTGAAGGTACGAGGAACGAAGAACGGAGAACTTCGCTCAAGAATTCAAAGCTGCTAATTGATAAGGTAAGGGGGGTTTATACTCGATTTACCTTTGTTTATGGGTTTATGTACGGTTGATTCGGGTAATGGTAGGAAAATCCCAATTGTTAGATGTTTCTAGGGATCGATAACCGTAGGACTGAACTTTGTTAGAAAAGGATTAGGATTCCCAATTCTCATGAATCGATTAAGAATTTAGGTCCCAAATGGTGAATTGGGCGTATGTCTAATGATCGTGAATTTACCTTGGAAATTGTAGGGACGACCTCAGTGTCGGTAGAATTCCCCAAAGTTACGGTTAATCCCCGGTTAAGGTTATTATAATGATTATTAGTAAATTGGATATTGTGGTATTGTTGTGGATTGTACAAGCTCGATGCGTTAGGTACTGAAATACGCGTTTTGGCCGACATTTTTCCGCGTTTGGACGGCTGTTGTGAGCCACTGCAGGTTCAGAAAAATCTGACCCGCGCTCATCAACACGGCCGTGTTGTTTAACACGGGCACCCGTGTTGATGCACTGTGTTGCCAAAAATTGTGTTTTCCAGACACAATTCAACACGGGCCGTGTTGTTTAACACGGGCACCCGTGTTGATCCCCTGTTTTGTTAAAAAAATGCGTTTTCTGGGCATATTTCAACACGGCCGTGTTGTTTAACACGGGCACCCGTGTTGATGCTACTGTGTTGAATTTCTGAATTTTCTGAATTTTGATTTCAGTGTTTTGATGTTGGATTTTTATTGCCATGCTTTTAGATATGTTCTCGAGCATGAGTTATGATATAATTGATGTGATTGGTTGATGTTTGAATAGTATGCTGAGTGATTACATGCTATTTGTAACTTGATATGATTGATGTTTAAATAGTATGCTGAGTGGTTACATACTATTCATATCCTGTTATGTTTGATATTGTTGATGTGCATGATATGTTGAATGATGTTCATAGTATGCTGAGTGTTACATACTTACATATCATGTTGCATTTGTTAATTCCCATTGTGTGGAATTAACATGGTGGCCAATATACGTGTCCGCGATTTAATGGAACGTTGAGGTGGTAGCCGTGTCCGCGATATAATGGAACGGTGAGTTATCCGTGACCCGCGATATAATGGGGCGGTGTAGTGGTACCACATGCATGGGTGTGTTGCATTACTCGAATATAACATGAATGGATGATTTTTCCAATGTTATATTTGATTGTTTGTATGCACGTGTGATTGATATATGGTTGATGATGTTGATGGGTATTTGTAAATATGAAAAGCAATATGTCATGGATATATGATTTGTAAAGGTTTTGTAAACTATGAAATATGTTAATTATTGGGTGATGCTTATGATTTCGTGAATTGATTGTTATGAATGTATAACCAAATGTATATTTGAGAAGCTCACCCTTACTGTTGAATATTTCAGATTGAGGAGCTTCGCTCAGGTGCTTGGCGAAGGCTTATCGTGTCTAGTTTAGTTTTATTCTAGTATGTCCGGGTCATGCTCTGATAGTTGTAACTCCGGGAACGTTTGGTTGTCGAGCTGCTTTAGTCAGACTCGTTTATTTTCTTTTAATTGTTATAATAAGATGTTGACTTTCCAGGTGTTAATCCCTGATGATTTTGGAAAATATTATAACGTTTGATTTTATTAATTAAAATTTTCCGCTGTGTAAACATGTATGAGTTACCACTAAGATTATGCATGACAGGAATTTATTTTATTAAAAGAGAATTGTAGCATTCCTCGATTATTACATGTACTCTGAGTTTATGATTTTTAATATTTGCGAAAATTATATGCGGGGTTTTAGAGGGTGTTACACCATCCATGGTGGTCAAGATCATTGCCCCACCGGAGAATATGTTTTTTATTACAAATAGTCCTTCATAGGTAGGAGTCCATTTTCCCATGGGATCACCTTGCGGCAAGATGATACGCTTGATTACTAGATCCCCAACTTGATACTCTTGGCGTCTGACCTTTTTGTTGAAAGCCTTGATCATCCGTTTTTGATACATTTGACCATGGAAAACAGTAGCAAGTCTCTTCTCAACAATAAAGTTTAGTTGATCAAGTCGAGTATGGATCCAATCGTCTTTGTTCAATCCTGCATCCTTCATAATCCTCAGAGAGGGGATCTGAACCTCAATAGGCAAGACGGCTTCCATGCCGTATACCAGAGAATAGAGTGTTTCCCCAGTTGATGTGCGAGCCGTGGTACGATACCCGTGGAGAGCGAATGGTAACATCTCATGCTAGTGTTTGTATGTGATTGTCATTTTCTGTATGATCTTTTTAATGTTCTTATTCGCAGCTTAGACAACACCATTCATCTTTGGCCGATAGGGAGAAGAATTGTGATGCTGAATCTTGAATTGCTCGCATAATGCGGTGATCATAGTGCTGTTGAGATTTGTACCATTGTCAGTGATGATCCTTTCCGGGATACCGTACCAGAAAATGAGATTTTTCTTGATGAAATGGGCAACAACGTTCTTGGTGACGGAAGCGAAGGAAGCTGCCTCCACCCACTTCGAAAATAGTCAATGGCCACTAGGATGAAGCGGTGTCCATTGGAGGATGTCGGCTTGATCTCCCCAATCATATCAATCCCCCACATAACAAAGGGACAAGGAGCCGTCAAGATATTCAGATGAACCGGGGGTACATGCACTTTGTCGACATAGATCTGGCATTTATGATAGGTTCGAGAGTGTTGATATCAATTTGCTTCCATGGTAGACCAATAATAGCCTGCCCGTAGGATTTTCTTCGCCATCGTATGCCCACTGGAATGGGTGCCAAAAGTACCTTCATGCAATTCAGCCATGATCCTTTCAGCTTCAACCTTATCTACGCACCGAAGTATACATGATGTCGTTGCTAAGGATGAATTTAGCAGAAAATCTTCTTAAGAATTTTTTGTCGTTGATTGAAGCTCCTTCTGGATATTCTTGAGCCTCGAGATACCTCTTGACTTCGTGAAACCAAGGTTGGTCCACTACTTCTTCAGTATTAATCTCGTGACAGTGTGCTGGTTCATCCATTCGTTCAACGGTGATCTGGGGAGCCTCATTATCCCATTTAAGTTTAAACATAGATGACATTGTGGCTAGTGCGTCTGCTAGATGATTTTATTCTCGCGGGAAGTGCTCGAAGGTAATCTCCTCAAAATGTGGTAGCAATGTCAAAACATGTTCTTTGTAAGGGATAAGGTTAGGGTGTTTGGTGTCCCATTCCCCTTTGATCTGACTGATGACCAAGGGTGAGTCTCCGAATACATCCAATGATTTGATTCCCAAGTTTATGGCAACTCTGAGACCAAAGATGCACGCTTCGTATTCCGCCATGTTGTTCGTACAATTGAAGCAAAGTCTGGCAGTAAAGGGAGTATGACACCCTTCCGGAGATATGAGTACAACACCAATACCATTGCCGAGTGCGTTAGATGCCCCATCAAAGAACAGGGTCCATCGGGATCCTTGTTCAGGTCCGTCATATGGCCTGATTTCTTCGCAGTTGTCTAATGTCATGATGTCTTCATCCGGGAATTCAAACTTTATGGACTGATAGTCTTCTACAGCTTGGTGAGCAAGGTGATCAGCTAGCACACTGCCCTTTATAGCTTTCTGGGTAGTATACTGTATGTCGTACTCTATCAGGATCATCTGCCATTTAGCCATTCTCCCAGAAAGAGCAGGCTTCTCGAAGATGTATTTTATCGGATCCATTTTAGATATCAACAAAGTAGTATGAGTCAACATATATTGTCTTAGCCGACGAGCAGCCCATGCCAGAGTGCAGCAAGTTTTCTCGAGCAGTGAATATCTGGTTTCACAGTCGGTAAACTTTTTGCTCAGGTAGTAAATAGCGTGCTCTTTTCGGCCAGACTCGTCATGTTGTCCCAATACACACCCCATTGAGTTTTCTAAAACAATCAGATACATAATCAACGGTCTTCCCTCGAATGGTGGCATCAACATAGGAGGCTCTTGCAATTATTCTTTGATTTTTTCAAAAGAAACTTGGAACTCATCATTCCATTTGACTACTTGATCTTACTTCAATAGTTTTATGATTGGCTCACAAGTAGCTGTCAGGTGAGAAATGAATCTGGTAATATAATTTAAACACCCAAAGAATCGTCTGACTTCCTTCTCAGTACGAGGAGCAGGCATCTCTTGTATTGCTTTAACTTTGGCAGGATCGACCTCAATACCTTTGTTACTGACGACAAAGCCTAGGAGCTTACCGGACCGTACCCCAAATGTATACTTGTTTGGGTTCAACCTCAGCTTGTACTTCTTCAGTCTCTCAAACAATTTTTGTAAGTGATCAAGGTGCTCCTCTTCTGTTTGCGATCTGGCTATCATATTGTCCACGTAGACTTCTATTTCATGATGTATCATGTCGTGAAATAAAGCTACCATGGCACGCTGATAGGTTGCCCCAACATTCTTCAGCCCGAATGGCACCACCTTGTAGCAGAATGTGCCCCACTGTGTGGCAAAAGTTGTTTTCTCCATGTCCTCAGGCGCCATTTTGATTTGGTTGTAACCTGAGAATCCGTCCATGAAGGAAAACACTTTGTGTTATGCCGTATTGTCAACTAGGATATCAATGTGGGGGAGTGGAATGTTATCCTTAGGGCTTGCTCTATTCAAATCTCTGTAGTCCACACACATTCGCACTTTGCCGTCTTTTTTTGGGTACAGGAAACACATTGGCAACCCATTGGGGGTAAGAGATGACAACCAAGAATCCAGCGTTAAATTGCTTCATGACCTCTGCTTTAATATTTTATGACATATCAGGCCTCATTTGACTTACATTTTTCTTTACTGGCAGACAATCTTCTCTTGTAGGCAGATGCTGTACCATAATATCTTCATCAAGTCCTGGCATGTCTTCATATGACCAGGCAAATATTTCAACATAGTCATGTAACAACTGAATCAAACATTTCTTGATACTGGGTTCCAGATTGGCACGTACCTTGACCTTTTTTTTATCTTCTTCGGTACCTAGGTTGATCGTATCCACGAGTTCCTCGTGAGGCTGAATGGTTCGCTCTTCTTGTTGTAGCAGTCTGGCAAGTTCCCCTGGTACTTCACAATATTCCTCACCTTCGTCTTTGGCTTGGTAGATTAGATTCTCAGAGTCATAAAAGGCCATAGCAGTATCGTTACCCATGGGATCCAGAGTGGATGAATACCTGCATTGTTAGTGTGGGTGTGTGTAAGGGTATAACTATATTTGAAAGAAAGTAAAATGTAAAAGAAAAACAATGAGCACAAAAAGTTTGTATGCGAAAACGTCCATGATTCATTGATGTCATATGAAAAATGAGATAATAACCCTTACAAATGGACCATTGTGCCTCGGGTAAGACACAAGGTTTTAAGAGTGCAAATTGTTTTTGAATATTACAGATCCAACAAAATGTAAAGATAAATTACTGTGGGATAAAAGTGATTGGGACGAAGTCTCTAGCCTCCCAATTGCTGAGTCCTCCATTGACAGTCGGAAAGATCCAATCCTCCAGGTTGCAATCATCTTCACCATCTTCTACCGCGTTGACCTCACGGTTGCTAATCTTAAAGGGTGGCCCTCCAGCACGGGCACGACGTACAGCCTTTTGAGTACTTGAAGTGAAACCTAGGCCAAACTTGTCAGACTTATACGGGATATCCGGAAGTTGCCCCCAGATGGTACATCCACTTTCCTCTACCACTACTTTGGCGTCCTTTAGTGATGACTTCCGGAGTGGAGGCCTTGTAATCTTGGGAATCTAGGATGCATTCTTGGTCACTGCCACCTCTTGGGGGACCTCTTCGAAGTGTTGAAATGGAGTTTCAATGAATTCACCGTACAATTCCACATATCTGAAGGAATTGAGATGGCTGATCATGTATTCTTCCTCTCCATGGGCAGTGATAATCTTCCCTTGAACTAGATACTTCAGCATCTGGTGCAATGTAGAGGTAACAGCGCTAGCATTATGGATCCATGGCCTTCCTAGCAGACAAGAGTAAGAAGGGAGGATATCCATTACATAAAAGGTTGAATTGAAAGTTTGAGTCCCAACCTTTATGGGTATATCCACTTCCTCGTGCACCATCCTCTTCGAGCCATCAAAGGCCCTTACTACTATGTTTCTTGGCTTTAACGTCAGTCCCTCGCAGTGAAGTCCGTCAAGAGCTTTTTTTGGTAATACATTGAAGGAAGAGCCAGTGTCCACCAAAATATGGGCCAGAGTTGTGCCCCTGCATTCTACTGAGACATGTAACGCCTTATTATGCTTTCTTCCCCTCGGTGTTAGATCAACATCTGAGAAACCTAGGCCGTTATCTGCTGTCAAGCTGGCTACGCAGTCTTGGAATTGATCAGCAGACGTATCTTGAGGCACATGGGCTGTTTTTAGGAACTTCACCAAGGCTTTCGCATGTGCCTCGGAACACAGTAGTAATGCCAACATGGATATTTTGGAGGGAGTTTGCCCCAATTGTTCAAATACATCGTAGTCACTGCTCTTTATAATTTTTAGGATCTCCTCCATTTCTTTCTTGGAGGTCTCAGGGATAGTCAATGACTGGGCCTTCGTCCGGACAGGCTCAACCAAAATACTCTTTCCTCGAGTTTCAGCAACAGGAGTGTTGGTAGGAATGATAACAAGAGTTGTGACGGCTTCGTCAATAGGAGCACTTGCAGAGATGATTATGAGTATGAAAGTAACCTTTGGAGCAGCCACAGGTATGATCACGGGTCCAAAAACTGCTTTTGGGGGAGCAATTTCTGGAGAAAAGGTCCTACCGCTTCAGGTAATTTTACTAGTTCCAGCAATATTTCTGATGTCAGAATCTTCTTCTTCGGAGTTTATCTCTTCGGTGACCGACCAGTCTTGTTTGATGCCATGGTAGTAAATGTCCCCTCCGTAATTCCACGGTACAGTTTTGTCTGATTCATATGGGACTGGCCCAGGCATTGTGATTATTAAAGGAGTTGCTTTCGGAACCGATGTAATTCTAACGGGTCTTTTGGTGGAGACCCTGGAAGAATTGGCGGAAATGGTAATGATAGAAACATCTTCAACAGGAATAGGTGAAACAGGAGTTTTTTCAAACAAAATATCTTTGTTATCTATCAGGCACTGAATTCCTGCCTTCAATAAAGGGAAATTAGTTGGTGAGGACAAGCAGAGATGGAAAACTTCATTACAGCCCGGGAACACACCGACTTTTAACAAGTTTATCTTAATGGTTGGAAGTGGAGTCATGAGTTCATCAAATGTGGTAACAAACAAATCTTCTTCAATAGCATTGGTATTGTGACCATGTATGGGCATAGGAGAAGAAATGACATTTGGCTTCTCGGGCGCATCAAACTCAATTTCTTTTGCTTCAATGGGGTCTTATATTTTGTTCTTCAAGGCCCAACATTTATTAGTATCGTGACCAGGACTTTCAGAGTGATATGCGCAACAGGAATTGGGATGATAATGAGGGGGTGTTGTATTGGGGTTTTTCGAAGCTTCTTTCAAGGTTACCAAATTGGATCTCAGAAGATGCGATAATACTTGAGACAAAGTCATATTAATTCTGGTGAATTGCCTGACTGGCCTTTCCACCCTTGGTTGATTACTTCTTTGTTGATTAGATGTAGGCTTAGGAATCATAACATCCCCCACCATTGGTCGGCATTCGGCCCTATCTTGGTTCCTTTGCGGATATACAACAACTACCTCTTTCTTCCCGATGAAAGGCTTCCTTACAGCTGTAGAAGAAGATGAATCCTTCTAAATCTTTCCACTTTTTATGCCAGCTTCCACCCTCTCTCCGATCAATATTAGTTCAGTAAAGCCTGCAGATGAACTTCCGATTAAATGGTTGAAAAGGGACCAAATAAGGTGCCTAAGAACATGTCTACCAATTCCCTTTCAGACAGAGAGGGTTGAACTCTTCCAGCCAAATCTCTCCATTTTTGTGCGTAATCCTTGAAACCTTCATTGGAAACCATGGGCATAATCTAGAGTTGAGTACGGGTAGGCGCCAAATCAGCATTGCATTGATATTTCTTGTCGAAAGCTGCGGCAAGATCTTCCCAATTATGGATGTTGGCTCTTTCTAGTTGGTAAAACCAGTTGAGTTGTGTTCCAGACAGACTGTCTTGGAAAAAGTGCACCCATAAGTCTTTGTCAGCGGTGTGGGGTTGTATTTTTCTCAAATATGACCGGAGATGCATTTTAGGGCATGACACTCCATCATATTTTTCAAAAATAGGCACTTTGAATTTCGGAGGAATCACAATCCCCGACACTACTCCAAATTCCTCAAAGTCTAAGCCCGACACCTTTTGGATTTCCATCGCGCTCAACCGCTCTTCAAGATGTTTATACTTATTATCAGCTAGAGGGTACTGTTCCTGAGAGTAGTCTTCCTCTTCTTCCTCTTCTTCCGATTCTGACGGGACAACTGTTTCCTTGCCTTTCCCCCCTCCTTCACCAGATGTTGTTGCAAAGTCCAAACTTCTTCTTGTCTGCCCATGAAATCTTCTTCCCATGTTTAAGACTCCAGTTACCTTCTTTGTTTTCTTTTTCCTCTCTTTAATCAGCAGAGTCTTCAACTCTTCTTGTCCCTTGGCTAGGGTCATGAGCAACTGTTGAAACTGCATATTCTGGGCTTGGAGATCTTTCACTGTTTGCTCGAGATCCATCTTACTGAAATAAACAGTAGAGAGATGAGGAGACTTGTTGCAAAAGACCTGTTTATGCTATGATGAATATATGTGCATATGTAATGTTTTCAAGGATTTCAAAGATTCAAGTTTGTTTTAGAAAAAAAGAAACACACGTTATATTAATAAGGTATAGTTTGAGTACATCAATGCCCCTTGGACAAAATAATACAAAACTTTAACATAAAAAAGTAGTGCGCATCCTCTTTGGTGCAATGTAGGCATTCAGAGTCTGCTCCTCATGAAGTAGCCTAGTGAGATCCAAAACCTTCTTCTCGCTTGCGTATAATTGGGCTTCTAAAGTATCTCGCTCTCCTTTGAGTTATATCCAATCCCTTTGTAGGTCTTCAAGAGATGTGGGCATGTCAGGATGTAGGATAGTGTATGGAACATCTCCTTCCTTAACATGCTCAATGGTTACCGGGAGAATGGAGGGGTAAGGCATTATAAGACTCTGAGCACGATTTCGTACCCATTTGAGGTAAGGCTCAAGAGGGATGGAATTCTTGTGCCCCAAAGTCTTACTATCCACCTTGTTTAGCATCTTCCAAGCTCAGATAAATATCTAGCGAAGACCTTGATCGTCGTTGTCGTAGTCGAATACCAAACCTTGAATCAGCATCTCGTGCGGGCCATCCCTTCGGGCGTAACCAAAATGTCTTAAGGCTAAACATGGGTTGTAGGTGATACCTCCCCTAATTCCAAGTAGAGGGACATTAGGGAATTCCCCACAATGGTCGACGATGATAACATTCTCTTTGGATCGAGAGCACCAATGAATGTCTAAATGTTTGAGCGTCATCAACCTTTGTGACCACCTTGAACCTTGATCATTCTTTAAGACTATTTGGGAAAGATGAGAAATAAGCCATCTTGCCAAGAGAGGAGTGCAACACATAAGGACACCTTTTTTCCTCATTGTGCGAGTGTGAAAAGAGTGTAGGATGTTCCCTAGCAATGTAGGCACCATGTTGCGTGATATGAAGATTTTAACGGCGTTCACATCTATGAGTTGGTCAGGATTTGGAAACAAAACCATCCCATAGATGAGAAGAGCCACAATTTACTCAAAGGCTTGCAAGTCTAAGGAATTCCAACAACTTTGGGCTTTCTCAAACATGAAGTTTGCTAAGGAGCCTTTGACACCGCTCCTAGTTTCCCAATGAGTTGTGACATCAGATGAGTGCAAGTGTAGAGCTTGAGCAATCTCTTATGGATTTGGATCTCTTTCCGTACCGTTGAAAGGTAGTTGATTGAGAATGGGAATCCTCAAGAGTTGGGAGAATTCTTCCAAAGTAGGCACAAGTTGATAGTCGGGAAATGTGAAGCAATGGTGCAAAGGATCAAAGAACTGAAAGAGCACCTTCATCATATCCTCATCTGTGTTGGAGGTGACCAAGTTGAGTAGACGTCCATGTCTTTTGGTGAATGGAGAGTTATCAGGAATCTTTGAAGCTAGCTCCTTAAGTTGTGGATAAATTCTTACAAGGTTGACTTGAATAGTTTTCCTGCGAAGTGAATCCATATCCTACAAAACAAGAACAAAGATGAATCCCTAAAATCCTTGAAATGGTTAGTCGATGTATATGATGTTCATGATGTCCATGATGCTATGTACAAGTATTCATATACAAGCAAAGCAAACAAGTCCTTAGTTTAGGATTGCATGGAGTTTTATAGGTAAGTACCCTCTTGAATTTTAGCTGGCTTAAACTTGTCCTAGTAATAGTAACTGAGTTCTAAGGAGCTCAATATCATTGGATTGTTTCCTTGGTCATTGTTTCAGCTCAAGCCTCTTTAATGGCGACCGAAATATTCCAAGAAACCAAACCTCAATGAGTGTAGTATAGAGTATCTACCAACTTCGGACTGCACCAAAGTCGGTCATCTCACTACATCCTAAAGGCCAAGTTGGTCAAGTAAAGGTTCTAGAAGTTTATTAATGCTTCATGACATCACTCAGCGGTCCCGTATTCTCTTTGATTAACTCAAAGGCTACCGGTACCCACAAATATGTCGCACTAACGTAGATATTGCTTAGACCATGTCGATATACGCCACACAGTTTCCACAACGTATTACTACTTACCTATAATGTATCCCAAATCCGGGTAGAGGATTCAAACCCAAACAAAGAACCATAATGTAAAGCATACAAATCAAACAATGTAAGCAAGTAAATGTGATCTATCCATAAGGTAACCCCACTTTTAGAATATATCCCCAGCAGAGTCGCCAGTTCTGTGATACGGTGAGAGAATTGACTTGATTGTTTTGCGTTTTATCACAAATGTTGCGGTTAGCAAGAGTCGCCACCGACTTTTCTTTTATCCAAAAGGAAAGGTGAAAAAGCACAGGAAAGACCTTTGAGATTGTTTCTTGAGTTCGGGGGGTAGATTATGAAAAGGGAAGGTGTTAGCACCCTTTTCATCCATGGTTTTCCATGGACTCTTAGTTACTTGCTAGATCACTTGTGTTGTACCCTAAAATTTGCCCTCCCTTTTTTACAAGAAATCACAACCATATGGTTTTCTCAGATTTTCAAGATTGGCTCAGGAATCGATCAAACAGACTTTTCTTTGGCAGCAGATCAAGAATTAGGGCTTCTCTCACATTTCTCAGAAGAAATTGAATTCTCAGAAATTAAATTAACTGTCACATGTTTTCACACTTTTTCGAGTTTGCTGAAAGGTTACTGGTTGTTCTCAAGGCTTGTTTATCTGGGATAAGAGATAGGAGTTTAGATGGTCATTTGGAATAGTCAAGTTTTGTCTGATCCAGGTTAACCAGACAATGTGCGTCTGTTAAAACGTTTTCTTGTTAATGGAATTAAATGCTTGCTAGTTTATTGGAATACACAATGCGTATTTTGATTGGAATGCTGTTGCAAGGTTACGAGATTGCAAAGTTATTGGATTACTTAAAGTTTAAGTTATCTGTATTAGAATTGTTGGAATGCAATTTCAATTATTTTGATCTGAGAATCTTAAAGGATTAAGTGAAGATGCAAAGAAAGAATTACAAGATATTGACAGTAGAAGATTTTATTGGATATCAGATGATCTCATGAAAGCTTTCTTCATTTATTTCAAATGTTGTTACAACAAATAATTTATTACTCATATGCTTTAAGTTTTACAGCTTATAGTACTTGAAAAATAAATTATTACAATTAATGAAAAAATCTTTCTAAGATACTAATCTAAGCCTCCATTGCTCCATTGCTCCCATGCTCAAAGTCTTCTGCTTCCTCTGCTTTGTCATCACCCAATTTGTGCTCACATGAAAAAGACAAAGGAAAAGGGATTAGTACAGTCAGTTGAATATGAAAAGAATTTTCAAACAAAAAAAGAAAAGAAAATTTATCATCATTAAAGTTTGCCGTCTGGAATCAGAATGCTATTTTTCATCATGTTTTTATTTTCCTCTTTGTAAAACACAAGAAGATTGCTCTTCTTGGTTCACAAAAAGAAAAATAAAAAATGCAAAAGAGGAGTACAAAGCAAGTTTCAAATGCAAAACAGCATGGAAAAGCATTACAAAACAAGGCCAAGTTGGATGCAAGACAATTTCAGGCGCCAAACAGCATTTACAAAACATAGGCCAAACTGTCAAGCTACATTACAAAACAAAACCAAACTGAATGCAAACTGTCAAGTAAGCAAACCAAGCATTGCAACTAAACCAAACAGCATTGCAACAAAGCTAAACATTGCAGCATACAGAGTCAAGCAAAGCAAACTGAACAAAGCAACTGGATGCAGCAGCACAAATAATGCAGTCAGAAAGTACAATGTAGCAGGCAGAAAGTACAAAGATATGGTAAACCAAATCACAAGCAAAAAGGCTTGTCATAGCCTATCATCATTTTCCAGCAATTAGACAAACTTTTCAGAAAATAAGAAAAAGCAAAAGTGCTTTTTCATTGAGAGAGAAAGAGAGAAAATATATCACCTTTTTGGAGGTTGTACAGTTTGGCAAAAGGCTGTCACAAGTTAAAAAACAACAGCTAAAAGGATATAAGAACTCAAAACTGCATAACAGTTGGAAAAAAGGGGAGAGAACATTGTGTGTCAAAACTGCAACAAACTCCAAACTGTTAAGAGTGTCACAAAATCTCCAAGCCTGCCTAACAGTTTTCAACCAGCTGCAAAACATACCAAAGCAACTGCACAACTCTCCCAAACCTATTAGCAACCAAACTGTTAAGAGTTTCACAAAATCTCCAAGCCTGCAAAACAGTTTCACACAAACAGCCTGTGAGTAGTTTAAAACACAAGCCTGAAAACTCACAAAATCTCTAAGCCTGCAGAACAGTTTCACACAAACAGCCTGTGAGTAGTTTCAAACACAAGCCTGAAAAAGCAAAATTGCAAGTTTCAAACATTATCAAAACTGTAAACCTACAGTTCTTAAACAGAAACAAGTATCCAAACTGAAAACCTGTTACCAATCAAACAGAAAATCCCAAAACTGTAACAACAAGAACAACACAACCAAATCCCTGTGAACCAACAAGCTGCAAAATATCCAAGACTGTTACAACAAGACTGTAACAAGCCAGTCAAATCTGCAACTGTAACAAAAATACAAGCCTGAAGCTGCAAAATATCAAGGCCTATCCACAACAATTTCCAAAAGTTTCATCACAGCCTAAAACTGCAAAGAAACCACAAACTGCATAGCCAAAGAAACTGCACAACAAAACCTACAGTTCCCAAAACAAAAACAAGTTGGCAAAACTGTAAACCAAAACTGTACACCAGTTCACAAACAAACCACAAATACCAAGCCTGAAACTACAATCACAAAAAACCCTGTGAACCACAAACTGCAGAACACAGTCCAAACAACAAAAGCCAAAAACTATTATCCAACAAACCAAAACAGAGTTTCAGAGCATCATCATCAACAAAAAGCTACCAATAAAAGTTTCAGAAGCATACAAGCATCATCATCAACAAAAAGCTACCAACAAAAGTTTCAGAAGCATACAGGCATCATCATCAACAAAAAGCTACCAACAAAAGTTTCAGAAGCATACAAGCATCATCATCAACAAAAAGCTACCAACAAAAGTTTCAGAAGCATACAAACAATCATCAACCAACCAAAATAGAGTTTCATAGTATCATCATTCAAATGCAAGAGAGAGGAAAGAAATAACTAACAAGTCAGAAGCGATAAAGCCTCATCATTCAAGGTTCAAAAGGGACAAAAAGAGATACCAGAAGCGTGTTCTTCATCATTTCTCCCGCTTTGCACCTCCATCCACCAAGGGAGCGCCGCCAGTCCAACCTCTCTCCTCTCCATTTTTCCATAAAATCTCATAAGTATACTTCTCTTCCAATCCCTTTGCTGCATCTTAGATACATGATTCAATAGGTTAAATAAATCAAACTAGAACAAAGCAAGCAAACATGAACGAAAAATGCTAAATCGAGTAAAGACGAACCATATTGTTTTACAACAAAGCCATGGATTATTGTGAGGAGATGAGAGAGGGAGACAGCACTCCGGCGGCCTGAGGGGAGGGAAGATCAGAACAGGCGTGTGAGGTTGAGGTAGATGAAGAGAAAACGAAGAAACGACGCCGCTGTAAAAGGCACAAACCCTAATTGTTCCAAAAAAACCCTAATCAGAATTTGAACAAATTTGAGTGTTGGGCCTGTCCAAACCCAAAGCCCACACGAATTACTGGCTTACCCCCTTCCTACATCCTGAATTTTTCTCCTCTTATTTTTGTTTTGGGCCTAACCCCAAACTTCCAACCCTAAAGCCCATTTGTTTTAATTTCATTTTGTTTTCTTTTTTTAGTTAATAATAACAATAATAATATATTAAAACTTTGTTTTTTTTTAAGTTAGTTTTATTTTCTTCTTTATTAATTAATCTTGTTTCACATAATGAAAATACCAAAAAAAACATTTAAATTGATTTAATTAATTTTGTTTTCTTTAAACCCTTTTTATTGATTAATAAAAATACAAAAAAAATAGAAATTTTGTTTAATTAAATTTTCTTTCTTTAAAAACTTCTTCCTTTTAAAATTAATAAAATACAAAGAATGTTAATAATATAATATTTAATCTTTTTTTTTTTTTAGAATAGATTTTTGTTTATTTTCAAGTAAATACATGCATTTTGAACCTTATTGATTTCTTCATTTGTTATAGCTTTATATTGAATTGCGACAATTCAATTTGGTTGTAATACTTAATATTTGGACATTTCTATTCTTATGAGACTCATCCCCATTTGTAATAATTGTACCCCCATTCCCGGATACTTTTGTAATAGCTTAGACTTTCAATTTCCGCAATTTATTGTTTTCAATATACTGTGTAGTAATTAGGCGTGTATGGCAAGATTCAAAATCAATCGCTAGATGACCTAATCCAAGAATAAACAACTTGAAATCAATACACAATGCACACATGCACCCCTAGGGTTTCATCCACTTGTTGCCTTTAAAATTGGCCATGTTAAGCATGTTGAGTACTTTGGCAAAACAAAAACAAAACAAAAGATCATAGTCCCTCGATGACGCTATCTTGGTCGCCTATGCAAAATGATCTAGTCCCTCAGAAAATTGCTAAAGATACTTAACAAAATTGCTATCATGGTCAATATGATGACCCGCGCCTGTCCCGTTTAACATCCTAATACAAGGTTGTTTACCAAATGCAATGGTAAAACAACACTGTCAAAAGGGTTAAAAACCTATAGGAAAGATCTTTGAGTAAAATAGGGTAGACAACTCTTAGTTACTTGATCAAAACTTGCAAAACATCATTGCTATTTCCAAACACACATCACAACACAATTTCAAAACATTTCCCAAAACAAAACATTGAAATATCTTTTCAAAAGACAAACACCTTTGTATATATTCAAACAAGAATCATTACAAAGGTTGCCACAACGATGGCCTCTTTTTCAAAGCATTTTCAAAACCACACACAAAGCACCATTTCAAACAATTGAAAAGAAAAAGCAAGTGATCTAAACAAGTAACTAAGAGCCCATGGATAACCATGGATGAAAAGGGTGCTTGCACCTTCCCTTTTCATAATCTACCCCCCGAACCCAAGAAAACATCTCAAAGGTATTTCATGTGCTTTTTAACCTTTCCTTTGGATAAAATAAAAAGTCGGTGGCGACTCTTGCTAAACCGAAACATTTGCAAACACAAACACAAAACCTCAAGTCAGTTCTTCCACCGTATCACAGAACTGGCGACTCTGCTGGGGATAATAATCTAAAAGTGGGGTTACCTTAGGGTTTTAGATCACCTTTTATATGCTTATCTTATTTGACTTGTATGCTTTACTTTTTGGTTCCTTGTTTGGGTTTGTTTTAAATCCTACACCCGGATTTTGGGGCACCTTTTAGGTAAGTAGCAATAAACTGTGAGGGAACTGTGCGGGGTATACCGACATGGTTGAAGCAGTAGCTACGTTGATATGGCACATTGGTTGGTACCGGAAACCCTTGAGTTGAATCAAGGAGAGTACGGGGCCGCCGCGTGGTGTCGTGAAGCATCAATTTACTTTAGAACCTTACTTGACCAACTTGGCCTTTTAGGGGGTAGTGAGATGACCGACTTTGGTTCAGTCTGAAGTTGGTAGATACTCGATACTACACTCATTGATGATTATTTTCTTGGAAGGTCGCCAGTAAAGTGGCTAAACTGAAACAATGAACACAGAAAATAATCCAGTGATATTGAGATCCTTAGAACCCGATTACTATTGCTAGGACAAGTTGAGCCAACTAACTTCAAGAGGGTACTTACCTACGAACTCCATGCAAGCCTAAACCTAAGGACTTGTCTGCTTTGTGTGAATGTGATTATTTATATATAAACTTGCTTACTTTTGCATACTTGTACATAACATCATAACATCATACCATAGCATTTTCAATAACCATTTCAAGGGTCTCGAGGGTCTTTGATGCAAGGTCACGTTGAACCAGACGTCTACCAAGGGGTAAGAGGATTCATTTTCCTCTAAACAAACACCGTTAAAGATCAAGTACAACAACTTGAATCGAGGGCTATGACCCACTTGACATGGTGAGCTTGATTCTCGTGGAAAGACATCCACCGATACAAAGTTCTCCAATCAAAGATGTTGATTGAAGTTCAACCTATAACATTCTCTTGTGTTTACTCCGCGAGATCTTTGAAAACATGCATCCACATATCATGCATCATATCATGACAGGTTTCCCCCTTTCAGGTCTCCTTACCTTCCTACTGTTTATTTCAGTAGAGATGGCTCTAGAGAGGACTTTCAAAGATATCCAGGCTCAAAACGCTCAACTTCAAGAAATGTTCTTGAACCTGTCCAAGGGGCAAGAAGAAGTGAAACTCTCCTCACAAGGGGCATGGTCCTGGGGAATCCAGAGGGCATCAGGAATGATCAGTTGGAAGGATTACAGATTGAGTTGGCAACAATGAAAATCTAGATGATGGGACAACTGGTGGGCCAAATGGCTCTCATTCAAAACCTAGCTCAAGGACAAGAGGAGTTAAAGGTCCTCATCAACAAACTGCATCAGGATGGATGTAACAAAATGGGGCAAACAACTAGGGTTGATGATCAAGTCAGCATTCAGCCTCCTTTGAGACAAGAAGTCAAGGGAAAGTCTCCCCAGTTTACTTCAGGGTCACAAGCCCAACAACAACCTCACCAACATCAACAGGGTAATCAGCGTAAGCAAAATACATCTGGAAGGCGCTTCACTGAGATTAACACGCCATTATCACAAGTACTGCAACGCTTGTTGGAGGTTGAGCTGACTGTATTAAGGGATCCTCTTCAGAATCTCAATACCTTTGCTCCTAGCTATCATCCCAATTCATTATGTGCATACCACTCTAATAGTCCTGGGCATGATACAAATGACTGTTGGGCTTTGAAAAACAAGACCCAAGACTTGATTGTCAGAGGGGTGCTGTAATTTACACAAGATGGCCAGATGAAAATCTTCCGCTGAGGGTTCTCCACCTAAAGTGAAAAGTTCAGACTAAGAGGCTTTGGTTTCATTTGAATTCTCAAGTTGTAATTTCTTTTGTTATTCAAACAATTATCTGTTAATGTCAAACTCTGTTTCATTAATGCATTGCATATGTTTGTCTTGAATTCATCCATTCGTTTTCACTATACTTGAACTATACTTTCTACTTTCTTTATGACATTTAACTCTTGCTAAAAGTTACAAGCCTTTAGAGGGAGGATGACGAAAACAATGCCATAATCTCATACAATATGCTTTTGGACAGACCTTGCTGACGATGTACAAGCGTTTCTTTCAAATCCTAAACACTTGAGTTGTAAGGAAGGTAATCCCTAGTCAACCCCTTCGAGCCAAAGAAGTAGAAGTTTTCTGTTTTAACATAAATTGAAACCTTTAATCAAACCTGGGCCAGGGTAGTTTCTCAGTTAATTCAAAATGTGCGTTTAGCCGCAAACTCTCATTTCGTAATACAGCGAATGGCATCAAAATTTCCTTTGGAACCAAAAGACAGTGATGGTTCCTTATCTCATAGGCAGTCATTATCTCTCAAAAAGAAAAGCCCACTGAGCCAAAACCTACAAAGGAGGCTTAAGAAAGCCGGGGCATCCTGCTGACTGTAATCTCGAAAATAAGAACAGTCAGGCAAAAATTAGGGATAGCAAATCAGAAGAAAGAGGTCACTACAAATCCTCAACAACATAAAAAATGTTGCAAAAAATGACTGCCTTCCAACAAATTCAACTTGTGTGAACCATCCCCAAAAACGTCGTTCCAGACTCATTTGGAGTTCAAATGCACAATTAACTGAGTTTAGGATTGAAGAACATCACGAAGAGCGGGTGGGTACAAATATACTTTGAGCCTTTATCCTTTGTTTCTTAAACCGTGAACCAAGCCACGTTATAACCCTTCAAAAGTCCTAATTGAAGCATGGGTTAGTTCGAAAGCATACTGTTACAAAAGGTATCCTGACTCCTGTAAGGCTTTGCTCTAAATCTTGAGTTGAATTTTCCTTATAAAGAGTTTTCTGCTAAAAAACGCATTTGTTCAAAATTTCAAGACAAGCATAAACTTTGAATTATTTGAATATCATCGTTTGCATATGGATATTTGTTTGACAACGAAGAAATTCACACAGTGAAAGTTCCGATGAACGAAAGCTCTCTCAGTGAACAAAATCACTTCAAGTGGGATAACACTTCCTTTGCAAAAATCTCCTATCAACAAAAAGGGACCTGACATGGAATTGTCCAATAAACCTGGGGCCGTCCAGTCAAGATTTCAAGAAATCTCTCAATTGCAGAGTAACCTGGGGCAAGTCTCCATCTCCATCACTTGGGGCATTAAACGTCAATCTCATCAAAGGGTTACGTACGGTCCAAATTTCCTGGCAATGCCACAAACATTTGATACTAGGGGCAATGACGAATTTCTCCAAAATCTTTCTGAAAAGAAATTCAAGAATCCTCGAGAAGTTCATCACCTCTCTAGCAGACCAGCGGTCATGGGTTTATTTCCCCAACACTTGTCAAGGATTTATTCTCCAAAACAAAATTACATTTCAACAACATTTATAACTTATGCGGATTGATCGGCAGGTAAAGATTCCTTCATCACCTTTTGGAGTAGCAGTCGTCAAAGATTCCTTCATCATCCGATTGAGTCAAAGTTAATCCAAGACCTTCTCTGGTTTAGTCAGATCGACACTAAGATCTCCCTAATTCTTATTCCAGTGGAAGATATTCCAGGTTTTGCTGTTTCAGATAAATCTCTCAACGATTTACTCTGATTCACTTCCAGATTTTTCACTATTAGAGACGAAGAATCCAACTCTTTTCTCCATCACCAGTTCGGGATTTATTTTCCCCAGTGAGAGGTCGTCTTGAAAAACATTACACATTCGTACCTCAGGGCATCATACAACGCAATCTCATTTACTTTGAGAACGTCATTGTTTGATATATGTCATGTCACTAACCTTTACCTTTCAGGAAAGATGCAATCAATTTCTCACCAAAGTTCGTATCATGAAGCCTGGACGTTGACCAGATAACGATACAAGACTGTGAAACCTGGACGTTGACCAGATAACAGTAAGGTATACTGTGAAACTTGGACGTTGACCAAATAACAGTTTACTCGACCAATTACTTTGAAGCCCGGATTCAACCGGATATTAGTAGGCCCCAAAATCAAAAGGGAAACCCGGAGGCGACCGGATAACCATTTGATTTCCTTCTGAAGACTGGACGTTAACCAGATAGGAAGTTAGGTATTGTGAAACCTGGATGTTGACCATATAGCAATACAACACTGTGAAACCTGGATGTTGACCAGATAACAGTAAGGTATACTGTGAAACTTGGATGTTGACCAAATAGCAGTTTACTCGACCAATTACTTTGAAGCCCGGATTCAACCGGATAATAGTAGGCCCCAAAATCAAAGGGAAACCCGGATGTTGATCGGATAACCATTTGATTTTCTTCTGAAGACTGGACGTTGACCAGATAGGAAGTAAGGTATTGTGAAACCTGGCCATTGACCAGATAATGATACAACACTGTGAAACCTGGACGTTGACTAGATAACAGTTAACTGTTAACAGAATAAAGATCCCCATTCCTGAAACCTCAGAAGATTGGTATACTCCCAAGCTCCTGATACCGTTAACAAAATAAAGATCCCCATTCTTGAAACCTCAGAAGATTAGTATACTTCCAAGCTCCTGATACCGTTAACAGAATAAAGATCCCCATTCTTGAAACCTCAGAAGATTGGTATACTCCCAAGCTCCTGATACCGTTAACAGAATAAAGATCCCCATTCTTGAAACCTCAGAAGATTGGTATACTCCCAAGCTCCTGATACCGTTAACAGAATAAAGATACCCATTCTTGAAACCTCAGAAGATTGGTATACTCCCAAGCTCCTGATACCGTTAACAGAATAAAGATCCCTATTCTTGAAACCTCGAAAGATTGACATACTCCCAAGCTCCTGATACCGTTAACAGAATAAAGATTCTCATCCTTGAAACCTCAGAAGATTGGCATACTCCCAACCTCCTAACCCAAAACGCCTGAATGAAGATTCTCATTCCTGCTTCCCTAGTAGATTGGCATACTCCCAACCTCCTGACCCAAACGCCTGAATGAAGATTCTCATTCTTGCTACCCCAGTAGATTGGCACACACCCAAGCTCCTGATATTCCCGACAGAATGAAGATTCTCATTCTCAAAGTGGCATATAACCCGAATTCCTGATATTCCCGACAGAATGAAGATTCTCAATCTCAAAGTGGCATATAACCCGAGTTTCTGATATTCCCGACAGAATGAAGATTCTCATTCTCAAAGTGGCATACAACCCGAGTTCCTGATATTCCCGACAGAATGAAGATTCTCATTCTCAAAGTGGCATATAACCCGAATTCCTGATATTCCCGACAGAATGAAGATTCTCATTCTCAAAGTGGCATATAACCCGAGTTCCTGATATTCCTGACAGAATGAAGAATCTCATTCTCAAAGTGGCATACAACCTAAACTCCTGAACTTCTTCCAAACAGGAATAAGCTTTTCCCAGATTCCTGAGCTTACTCTCCAGCAGGATAGCTACTCCCCTACAGTATAGCTATTCCCCGTAGAGTTTTTACTCCCCAACAGAATGAAGATTCTCATCCTTGATTCTCCAGTGAAGTTGCCAGAGCCTTCTTTACTCTCAGCATAAATTTGTCAGAGTTTTTAATCCTCTACAGATCGAAGATTCTCGTTCTTGACTCCTCAATACAAATTCCCCTAACAGAATGAAGATTCTCATTCTCAATTCCCCACAGAGTTTTCAAATATTCCCCAGCGGAGTTCTCCTCAAACAACAAAACAGAAATCCCCAGTAGATTGGCATACAACCCAAACTTCTGATTTCCACAGCAGTATAGCTTCTCCCCACAGAGGTTGTCAAAAATCTTGAATCTCCAACAGTGGTCCAGGATTCATTTTCCCCGACAGCAGTCAAAGATTTTATTATCTCCAGCTATCCAGGATTTATCTTCCTCAGCAAGACGGCTAATCAGCTTACATGCGCATACATTACATTCATAAATCATGAGCATTGGCAAAACACATATATTGCATCATACATTTCATGCAACATAACTTTGTGTTTCGGCTAATATTTTACCCTTTTCAGGATAAGATTAACAAGCTACCAACTTCAGGATCTTGAAAACAGTTTACGGATGCTCTAAACACGGATGCTAATCTATTGCTTGTTCAAACTCAAGGATCATGAAAACAGTTTACGGATGCTCCAAACATGGATGTTAATCTATTGCTTGTTCAAACTCAAGGATCATGAAAACAGTTTACGGATGCTCCAAACATGGATGTTAATCTATCACTTGTTCAGATTCAGCTCATTGAAAACAGTTTACGGATGCACCAAACATGGATGTTAATCTATTGCTTATTCAACTTCAAGGATCATGAAAACAATTTACGGATGCTCCAAACATGGATGTTAATCTATCACTTGTTCAAATTCAGCCTCATGAAAACAGTTTACGGATGCTCCAAACACGAATGCTAATCTATTGCTTATTTAGACCCCCAGCTCAGAGACGTTCCAGACATGGATACCTTTCTGATACTCATCCTTTCGACTTACAACATACAATCCAATAAACATTCTTGGATGGCATCTTTAAGCCCATCTCCGACAAGATTCAGTCGCATCTCCAAATGACATCTTTAAGCCTATTCCCTCAAACTATGCTTTGACGAGTGCAAATTTATGGGCACTCTAGTGTCCAATCATCTTTTACCTTCGAGTCGCGAACGGCAAACTCGCCGATATAACTCTTCAGGTTCAAGAAGATTGAACAGGGGCAGCTGTTGTACCCCAAAATTTTCCCTCCCTTTTTTACAAGAAATCACAACCCTAGGGTTTTCTCAGATTTGCAAGATTGGCTCAGGAATCGATCAAACAAACTTTTCTTTGGCAGCAGATCAAGAATTAGAGTTTCTCTCACATTTCTCAGAAGAAACTGAATTCTCAGAAATTAAATTAACTGTCACATATTTTCACACTTTTTCGAGTTTGCGGAAAGTTTACTGGTTGTTCTCAAGGCTTGTTTATCTGGGATAAGAGATAGGAGTTGAGATGGTCATTTGGAATATTCAGGTTTTGTCTGATCCAGGTTAACCAGACAATGTGCGTCCGTTAAAACGTTTGCTTGTTAATGGAATGAAATGCTTGCTAGTTTATTGGAATACACAATGCGTATTTTGATTGGAATGCTGTTGCAAGGTTACGAGATTGCAAAGTTATTGGATTACTTAAAGTTTAAGTTATCTGTATTAGAATTGTTGGAATGCAATTTCAATTATTTTGATCTGAGAATCTTAAAGGATTAAGTGAAGATGAAAAGAAAGAATTATAAGATATTGACAGTAGAAGATTTTATTGGATATCAGATGATCTCATGAAAGCTTTCTTCATTTATTTCAAATGTTGTTACAAAAAATAATTTATTATTCATATGCTTTAAGTTTTACAGCTTATAGTACTTGAAAAATAAATTATTACAATTAATGAAAAAATCTTTCTAAGATACTAATCTAAGCCTCCATTGCTCCATTGCTCCCATGCTCAAAGTCTTCTGCTTCCTCTACTTTGTCATCACCCAATTTGCGCTCACATGAAAAAGACAAAGGAAAAGGGATTAGTACAGTCAGTTGAATATTAAAAGAATTTTCAAACAAAAAAAGAAAAGAAAATTTTTCATCATTAAAGTTTGCCGTCTGGAATCAGAATGCTATTTTGCATCATGTTTTTATTTTACTCTTTGCAAAACACAAGAAGATTGCTCTTCTTGGTTCACAAAGAGAAAAATAAAAAATGCAAAAGAAGAGTACAAAGCAAGTTTCAAATGCAAAACAACATGGAAAAGCATTACAAAACAAGGCCAAGTTGGATGCAAGACAATTTCAGACGCCAAACAACATTTACAAAACATAGGCCAAACTGTCAAGCTGCATTACAAAACAAAACCAAACTGAATGCAAACTGTCAAGTAAGCAAACCAAGCATTGCAACAAAACCAAACAACATTGCAACAAAACCAAACATTGCAGCATACAGAGTCAAGCAAAGCAAACTGAACAAAGCAACTGGATGCAGTAACATAAATAATGCAGTCAGAAAGTACAAAGATATGGTAAACCAAATCACAAGCAAAAAGGCTTGTCATAGCCTATCATCATTTTCCAGCAATTAGGCAAACTTTTCAGAAAATAAGAAAAAGTAAAAGTGCTTTGTCATTGAGAGAGAAAGAGAGAAAATATATCACCTTTTTGGAGGTTGTACAGTTTGGCAAAAGGCTGTCACAAGTTAAAAAGCAACAGCTAAAAGGATATAAGAACTCAAAACTGCATAACAGTTGGAAAAAAGGGGAGAGAACATTGTGTGTCAAAACTGCAACAAACTCCAAATTGTTAAGAGTTTCACAAAATCTCCAAGCCTGCCTAACAGTTTTCAACCAACTGCAAAACATACCCAAGCAACTGCAATACTCTCCCAAACCTATTAGCAACCAAACTGTTAAGAGTTTCACAAAATCTCCAAGCCTGCAAAATAGTTTCACACAAACAGCCTGTGAGTAGTTTAAAACACAAGCCTGAACACTCACAAAATCTCCAAGCCTGCAAAACAGTTTCACACAAACAGCCTGTGAGTAGTTTCAAACACAAGCCTGAAAAAGCAAAGCTGCAAGTTTCAAACATTATCAAAACTGTAAACCTGCAGTTCTTAAATAGAAACAAGTATCCAAACTGAAAGCCTGTTACCAATCAAACAGAAAATCCCAAAACTGTAACAGCAAGAACAGCACAACCAAATCCCTGTGAACCAACAAGCTGCAAAATATCCAACACTGTTATGACAAGACTGTAACAAGCCAGTCAAAGCTGCAACTGTAACAAAAACACAAGCCTGAAGCTGCAAAATATCAAGGCCTATCCACAACAGTTTCCAACAGTTTCATCACAACCTGAAACTGCAAAGAAACCACAAACTGCCTAGCCAAAGAAACTGCACAACAAAACCTACAGTTCCCAAAACAAAAACAAGTTGGCCAAACTGTAAATCAAAACTGTACACCAGTTCACAAACAAACCACAAATACCAAGCCTGAAACTACAATCACAAAAAACCCTGTGAATCACAAACTGCAGAACACAGTCCAAACAACAAAAGCCAAAAACTATTATCCAACAAACCAAAACAGAGTTTTATAGCATCATCATCAACAAAAAGCTACCAACAAAAGTTTCAGAAGTATACAAGCATCATCATCAACAAAAATCTACCAACAAAAGTTTCAGAAGCATACAAGCATCATCATCAACAAAAAGCTACCAACAAAAGTTTCAGAAGCATACAAACAATCATCAACCAACCAAAACAGAGTTTCAGAGTATCATCATTCAAATGCAAGAGAGAGGAAAGAAATAACTAACAAGTCAGAAGCGATAAAGCCTCCTCATTCAAGGTTCAAAAGGGACAAAAAGAGATACCAGAAGCGCGTTCTTCATCATTTCTCCCGCTTTGCACCTCCAGCCACCAAGGTAGCGCCCCCAGTCCAACCTCTCTCCTCTCCATTTTTCCAGAAAATCTCACAGGTATACTTCTCTTCCAATCCCTTTGCTGCATCTTAGATACATGATTCAATAGGTTAAACAAATCAAACTAGAACAAAGCAAGCAAACATGAACGAAAAATGCTAAATCAAGTAAAGACGAACCATATCGTTTTACAATAAAGCCATGGATCATTGTGAGGAGATGAGAAGGGAGACAGCACTCCGACGGCCTGAGGGGAGGGAAGATCAGAACGGGCGTGTGAGGTTGAGGAAGATGAAGAGAAAATGAAGAAACGGCGCCGCTGTAAAAGGCACAAACCCTAATTGTTCAAAAAAAACCCTAATCAGAATTTGAACAAATTTTAGTGTTGGGCCTATCCAAACCCAAAGCCCACACGAATTACTGGCTTACGCCCTTCCTACATCCTGACTTTTTCTCCTCTTATTTTTGTTTTAGGCCTAACCCCAAACTTCCAACCCTAAAGCCCATTTGTTTTAATTTCATTTTGTTTTCTTTTTTTAGTTAATAATAACAATAATAATATATTAAAACTTTGTTTTTTTTTAAGTTAGTTTTATTTTCTTCTTTATTAATTAATCTTGTTTCACATAATAAAAATACCAAAAAAACATTTAAATTGATTTAATTAATTTTGTTTTCTTTAAACCCTTTTTATTGATTAATAAAAATACAAAAATAATAGAAATTTTGTTTAATTAAATTTTCTTTCTTTAAAAACTTCTTCCTTTTAAAATTAATAAAATACAAAGAATGTTAATAATATAATATTTAATCTTTTTTTTTTTAGAATAGATTTTTGTTTATTTTCAAGTAAATACATGCATTTTGAACCTTATTGATTTCTTCATTTGTTATAGCTTTATATTGAATTGTGACAATTCGATTTGGTTGTAATACTTAATATTTGGACATTGCTATTCTTATGAGACTCATCCCCATTTATAATACTTGTACCCCCATTCCCGGATACTTTTGTAATAGCATAGACTTTCAATTTCCGCAATTTATTGTTTTCAATATACTGTGTAGTAATTAGGCGTGTATGGCAAGATTCAAAATCAATCGCTAGATGACCTAATCCAAGAATAAACAACTTGAAATCAATACATAATGCACACATGCACCCCTAGGGTTTCATCCACTTGTTGCCTTTAAAATTGGCCATGTTAAGCATGTTGAGTACTGTTGTACCCCAAAATTTGCTCTCTCAACATATTTCAAGAAAAATCTCCAAGTGGCTCAAGTTTGCTCAAGAGTTGGACAATCAAATCATCTGCTAAGGCAGTCAACCCCAAATTAGGGTTTTGTGTTGCATCAAGATCCTTGAGTCCAAATGACCTCATATTCTCCCTAATGTCCTAATATGTTCTCAAGGTCATCCATGTCAAATTTCAAGCCTTGCAGAGGAAGTTTGCTCAGTCAATTGCTCAAAGGGTCCAAAAATCGACTATGCTAGGGCAAAAGTCAACTGTGACCCAAATACAGTCAAACTTCAAGATTTTTTGTCAACATTCTCATTTTGAAGGATATTTCATCATTTGATAAAGGTTTGATCATGATTCATCAAGGATTGCTCAAAATTCACCAGGACTCAAAAGTTGCTAAATTAGGGTTTTGTAGGAAAAGTCAACTCAACTTTGACCAAGCATAACTTTCTCATACTTTATGAGAAATGACCCATCCAAAGCTCATTTTGAAGAGGATGAAATTTCCTACAATCCATCTTCATACCACAAGATCATAAAATTCACTCACAAGAAGTTATAAAGTTGGACATTATAGGTCATTTTTGAAAGTCAACAAAAATACCTTTTTTGCCAAAGCTTATAACTTGATCATGGAATATAAAAATGAGATGATAACAAAAGGGTTGGTTAGAGGACATCTCAAGCTTTCTAAAAAGTCCAAGAACACTTCCAAAAGTTCAAAACTGAAGAAGTTATGCATTGTTGAAGTTGGGCATTTTTGCAAAATTGCCAAAAGTCAATTATCCCCAAAACTTCAAATTTTGTCAAATGGGCCATTTCTCTTCCACTTGATTTGATCTTTCCACATTACAAACGTGTCCTAGCTTCATCCTTGTGTCCATTTATCAATTTTATTATTTTATTTGATTTTTTATTGAATTATTTCATTTTAAATCAATTTAAATCAAATAAAATCCCAAAACTTGATTACATGAGATCTTTTTCTATTTTCAGGACTTAATCATCATCAATATCATGATCAAACTCGTATCAAGTATTCCATGTGCAAAAAGATTGAGTTTTTGACAAAATTGGTAAGTCTTCAATGGTGGATCAAATCAAATCCCATGGCATTGATGTGTAAGGATTCAGTCCACAAATGTTAACCTAATGCATTGCATATTACATATACAAGTCAAGGCACACGAAATTGAGACCTAGAGGCTGCAAGAATACTGAAAACAAAACTTGAAAGAAAAGTGGAAAAAGTGTGAAACCAAAATCACACTTAGAGGCAAATTCAGAAGCCAAGAACAATCTCAATCGTTTCCTTGACAATCACTGAAGCAGAACCAACCCAAAGCCAGTATCCATACACGCTCAAAATCTCTATAAGTGTCTCAAAAAATCGCTTTTCATTTGAATTCGTAGAACCTTATTCTTGCACCTTTCTTACAAACTCTTTGCATATTCATAATTATCGTCAAATTTATAAGCATTCTGCATTAGCCAATTGCGTTTTTCTGGCCTAGATGAAGAACCCCCATAGCTAGGGTTCTTCGTTCGTGTTTTAGGGTTTTCTTTTTCAGGGGAAATCAAGACTCAAGAAGGGTATATGTTTACCCAGGATGCCCAGACGAACTCAACCATGTGCTTGGAATTGATTTTCATGGATTGGGATGGATTTTAGAGTGCACATACGCATTTAGCTGCGGATCTAAATGTGCAGGTAAATTTACAGGGTTTGAAGGTCAGGAACGACAAACGTGTCTCCCTCTGAGTGGCCAATTCAAACGCGCGCGCCCTTTTTATTTTTTGCTGGCATATTGATCCATTTTTTCTTATTATTATTATTTTCCATTATACTAACAAGTAACACACAATGGCCTAGTGGTGAACGTGTGCATCGAAATACCAACAGGACCTGGGTTCGAATCCCAGGTCCCCCATATTGCTTTGTTGTATTTTTCTTCAGGTAATCAGGTGCTGACCCAAGCGTGTAGCCTACAATACTCCATCATTCAATCAATGGACAGATGGCCCCAGGCCAGATCTGATGACCCAGATGGAACGCCCACCATGGAATCAAGTCAAAGGCGCACATTGAATCTCTCAAAGTCAGCCAGGCCTGCACCATTTGGGCCATCAAATTGCTGTTCAAACCTTCTAATTAGGCTCAAACCCCCCTAAGTCTTTCTATTTCATTTTTTTATTTATTTTATTTAATTGTTTGTTTAATTATTTTCATGATTAATTAACCAATCAAACTTTTTCTTAATAAAATTAAAACCAAAAAAATATTTTCTTTATTAATTTAAATTTTAGTATTTTCTTTTTATTAACAAATCAATTAATTAATTTAGTTTTAATCAGGAATAACTTTAATATATTTTTTGCAATAATTAAAATTAACTTAGACAATTAGATTTTTATTAACATTGATTAAAATTATTTTTATTTCTTTAAATACCAAAAACCCAAAAATATTTTTATCAATTAATTTATTTATTAATTTAATAATTAACCTAGATTAATTTCTTTCTTAACTAAAAAATAACCAAAAAAGTCTTTTCTTTAACAATTAAAGGGTCAAAACCCTAGAACTCGCACTCGATTTAATTTCCCGCACGCGATCCAGTTTATTCAATATTGTATTTGTTTCTGGAATGTAATAGATAATTAGGACCATTTAATTATTTTTATCGCTTTATTTATTTTTCCGCATTTAAATTTCAAAGGGTTGCTTTTGGCGATGTAAATACCCGACGCCTTGTAATTTAATTTCCGCACTTTTATTTTCCGCAAATTATAACTGTTAGATGTTTGATAATAGGGATGCATGATAAGATTGAATGTTTTAACCTAAAATCAAATTAGATTACCATTGACATGTACAAAGATAAAAATAAACTGAAAACAACACACTCGCACATGCGCACTCTTAGAGTACACCCCACTTGGTTGCCTTCGTACACGGTCATTAAGTATAGTAAGTTTTAGAGGTCGCCCTCTTTCCCAAAGATCATAGTTGCCTCGGATAAAATGATCTAATACATTAGGGTTACCGCTAAGGCGTCCTAACATTGCTTTAGTGACCGCATGTCCCTTAATCGAATTGACCCTTAAAACTCCAACGACGGTGCTACCTACTCATTCATAGTGGGATAGCATTGTCTAAAGGAAGATAGCATAGAACGATTCCTTTTTCGAGTAGGTAGATGGTTCTTAAGTACTTGCTCTTTCCAAAACAAAAACAAAACTTTTCACACTTACACTTTTCAAACAAACTTTTTCAAACCCATAAACACAAAAAAAAAGAAAAATTTGAAAACATATGAGCAAGTACCTAAGAGCCCGTGGATAACCACGGATAGAAAGGGTGCTAACACCTTCCCTTTCTATAATCTACCCCCCGGACCCGAGAAATATCTCGAAAAAGGAATTTTTCTGTGCTTTTTTCCTTTCCTTGTTGGATAAAATAAAAGTCGGCGGCGACTCTTGCTTACCGCGACATTTTGCGAATACAAACGCAAAATGCAAACCAGCATTCCAAAAACAGTCAGTTCTCTCCCACCGTATCACAAGTACTTTGGAAAAACAAAAACAAAACAAAAGATCATAGTCCCTCGATGACGCTATCTTGGCCGCCTATGCAAAATGATCTAGTCCCTCGGAAAATTGCTAAAGATACTTAACACAATTGCTATCATGGTCAATACGATGACCCGCGCCTGTCCCGTTTAACATCCTAATACAAGGTTGTTTACAAAATGCAATGGTAAAACAACACTGTCAAAAGGGTTAAAAATGTATAGGAAAGATCTTTGAGTAAAATAGGGTAAACAACTCTTAGTTACTTGATCAAAACTTACAAAACATCCTTGCTATTTCCAAACACACATCACAACACAATTTCAAAACATTTCCCAAAACAAAACATTGAAATATCTTTTCAAAAGACAAACACCTTTGTATATATTCAAACAAGAATCATTACAAAGGTTTCCACAACGATGTCCTCTTTTTCAAAGCATTTTCAAAACCACACACAAAGCACCATTTCAAACAATTGAAAAGCAAAAGCAAGTGATCTAAACAAGTAACTAAGAGCCCATGGATAACCATGGATGAAAAGGGTGCTTGCACCTTCCCTTTTCATAATCTACCCCCCGAACCCAAGAAAACATCTCAAAGGTCTTTCCTGTGCTATTTGACCTTTACTTTGGATAAAATAAAAAGTCGGTGGCGACTCTTGCTAAACCAAAACATTTGCAAACACAAACGCAAAACCTCAAGTCAGTTCTCCCACTGTATCACAACTTGCTTTTGTTTTGAAATTGTGCTTTGTGTGGTTTTTGAAAGTATTTTCTAAAAAGAGGCCATTGTTTAGGCAATCTTTGTAATGATTTTTGTTCGTAAGAATGTATACAAAGATGTTTGTCTTTTTGAAAATGTTTTCAATGGTTGTAAGATGTTTGGAAATGTGTGTGTTTGTTTTGAAAATAGCAAGGATGTTTGTTTTAAATGGAGCAAGTAACTAAGTGCAAACTACCTACTCAAATGTATTTCTTGTTCATTTCCTTTTCCTTTGATATTGTTGTCTTACCATTGATTTGGTAAGCAACCCTATCTTTGGATGTAAACGGGACGGGCGTGGGTCATCGTATAACCATGATTAGCAATGTTGCAAAGTATCTTAGCATTTTTTTAGGGTCTAAGATCATTTTGTAGGCTACTTTGGATAGCGTCATCGAGAGACTATGATCTTGTATTTGTTTGTTTTGCTAAGATACCTTACATACGTAATATGACCATTTTTGTATAAGGCAACTGTGATACAGTGGGAGAACTGACTTGAGGTTTTGCGTTTGTGTTCGCAAATGTTTCAGTTTAGCAAGAGTCGCCACCGACTTTTTATTTTATCCTAAGGAAAGGTCAAAAAGCACAGGAAAGACCTTTGAGATGTTTTCTTGGGTTCGAGGAGTAGATTATAAAAAGGGAACGTGCAAGCACCATTTCATCCATGGTTATCCATGGGCTCTTAGTTACTTGTTTAGATCACTTGCTTTGCTTTTCAATTGTTTGAAATGGTGCTCTTCAATTGTTTGAAATGGTGCTTTGTGTATGGTTTTGAAAGATATTTTGAAAAGAGGCCATCGTTGTGGCAACCTTTGTAATGATTCTTGTTTGAATGTATACAAAGGTGTTTTTTGTCTTTTGAAAAGTTTTCAATGTTTGAAAGTAGAATTTTGAAAATTGTGTTGTGAAGTGTGTTTTGAAAATAACAAGGATGTTTTTGCAAGTTTTTGATCAAGTAACTAAGAGCTATCTACCCTATTTAACTCAAAGATCTTTCTTGTGTTTTTAACCCTTTTAACAGTGTTGTTTCACCATTTTATTCGGTGGACAACCTTGTGTTAGGATGTTAAACGGGACAGACGCGGGTCATCGTATAGACCATGATAGCAATTGTGTCAAGTATTTTTGGCAATTTTCTTGAGGGACTTGATCATTTTTGTTTAGGCAACCAAGATAGCGTCATCGAGGGACTATGATCTTTTGTTTTGTTTTTGTTTTGCCAAAGTACTTAACATGCATACCATGACCCATTTTTGAAGGCAACAAGTGGATTGTAACCCTAGGGGTGCAAGAGTGCATTATGTTTGTTTTTCATGCATTTTTGGTCTTTGATTAGGTCAAACTATTTGTTGGTTTTGATTTTGCATACAAACCCTAATTCTCCAATCATGGCATAATTGAAAGCTTTAAGTGCGAGAATTTAAATACTAAGCTATTACAACATGATTATGGGGATGGGGGTACAATTTTGAATAGGGGGTATTTGACAAGAAATTTAAATCCTAAGTTATTACAACCAAATTGAATTTACAATGCATAATATTTAAATGTACAATATTTAAATAAACACAATAAATATTAAATAAAATGTATTATGTAAAAAAGGAGTTTTTATGTATGCAAAATATTTTTTAATGTGAAAAAGGTGTAAATAATTAAAATAAAAAAGATTGATTTTATTTCATTAAGGGGTAAACCCTAATTTTCCTTAAAGAAAATAATATTATATTATTTATATACAAAAATATATTAATATGTACAAAAATAAAAATATATTAAAAAAAGTGTTTTTTAGTATAAAATAACAATAAAAATAAAAATGTGATATTTTTGTATTTTTATTCTATGTTTTTAATAAAATAAAGTATATATGTATATATATATATATATATATATATATATATATATATATATATATATATATATATATATATATATATATATATATATATATATATATATATATATATATATATATATATATATATATATATATATATATATATATATATATATATATATATATATATATATATATATATATATATATATATATATATATATATATATATATATATATATATATATATATATATATATATATATATATATATATTAAATATGTTAAATATATATAAAAATAAAATAAAATATTTACAAAAATAAAATATATTCAAGAAAATATTTTTGGTTTGAATAAAAATAAGAAATGAAAATAAAAGTATTATTTACATTATAATTAAATTTAAACAAATAATATAAAAGTATAAAAAAATGTTTTAATGTTAGAAATAATTAAAATAAATACCAAATAAATGTAAAAAACCATGAAAATATTTTTTGAGCATTTTTTATGTTTGGAAATAAAATAATAAAGTCAGGAATGAAATAAAAATGCAAAAATAATAAAAATACAAGAATTTGGGCCAGGGGGGTGTGAAACTGAAAAAGAAGGTGTTAGAAGCAAAAATGCCAAGCCCGGCCCATCAGCTTCATCTTCTTCCTCCAGACTTTTGAAAACGCGCGCCTGTTATGTACAAACTCATATCTCCTGTTGTGATCGGTGGATCTGGAACTGACTGTTTAACGCTGGTTCGCGAAATGTCGCGGAAGCAAGAGTCGCCACCGTCTTTTATTTTCTCCAAATGGAAAGGACAAAAGCACAGAAAAATTCCTTAAAGAGATTGCTCTCGGTTCGGGAGGTAGATTATAGAAAGGGAAGGTGTTAGCACCCTTTCTATCCATGGTTATCCATGGGCTCTTAGATACTTGCTCATTTGTGTTTTCAAAAGGTTTGTTTGCTTTTCAACTGTGGGTTTTAAAAAAAAGTTTCTTTGAAAATTCCAGTTCGACTCTTGTATCGGTCCTCAAGAGTGTTTGAAAAGTTGCTTTCGAAAGCTTCTTGAAAAGGTGTTGGTGTGAAAAGTATTTTTTTGAATTTGTTTTGAAATTAGAGCAAGTATCTAGAGTCGTCTACCTACCCTAAGGAATTCGTCTGTGTAGATGTCCTTTAAAGTAGTGCCATCCCACCATTGAGAGGTAGGTAGCACCACCGTTGGAGGTGTTCGGGTCAATTCGAGGTTCGGGACATGGTGATCACCAGAGCAATGGGAAGATACCTTAGAAGCTACCCTCATGCCAGGTTCCCGGATCATGAGGACTTACTAAGACATCCTCTACTCGACGATCACCTTTCGAGGCAAGGCAACAGTGAGGCGTACCCTAGGGGTGGTGTGTGATTTGTGTGTCATGTTCAGTTATTTTGTCTTTTGTCATGTCATGGGTGATCTAGCGTTTGTTTTTATTTTGTCCATACATTCTTTCATGCTTTTATTTAACAGTTAAAAAATTGCGAGAAAAGTAAATTCTAAGCTATTACAAACGGCGCGGGTCCACATCGCCAAAATTTCCAGAACCCGATTTGACAGTGAAATAAAGAAAGTAAAGAAAAGTGCGAGGAAATTAAAAGGTTACATGGCCTTGGGAGAGATACATAAATATTTAAACGAAATAAAATAAATATGCGAATTAATGAGATTTAAACGAGGGCGTTGGACCCTTTTTTGCAAAATTAAAATTACATGGAATTAATTAATAAAGAAAAAAGAAAAGGAGATGTTTTTGGTATTTTTTAGTATTTTAGGATTTAATATGAAAAAAGGGAATTAATTGAAATTAAATGCTAACCCTAATTCTATTTGTTTTTTAATTTATTAAGAAAAGAAGATTAAAACCTAATATTAACCCTAATTAATTTATATGCAAATTTAATTATAAAAATAAATATCTAATTATTTAACTATTTATGAAAGAAAAAATAAAATAAGATAAAATTAATTAAAACCCTAGTTCCATGTTTTTTTAGATTTTTTATTAAAAGAATTAAAATTAAACCTAATTTAACTAATTGATTTATGAACTTACTTACAAAATATTAACTAATTAAATATATTTAATTTTTGGTCTTTTCTGATTTTTTATGGCATTTTGTGATTTTTATGAAAATATAATTAAATTAACAGAGTTAATTAAAAATAATAATCGAAAGTAAAAAAAATAAAGAAGAAAAATAAAGAATAATAAAAGAATTTGCAAACCTGGGGGTTCAGACCCCAAATAGGAGGTATAGCCCATGAATTTGAGCCCAATGACCTTCAGGTCCGTTGACTTTTCCAGACACCGTGTGGCATCTTTGACTAGGACCTACCATGTCCTTTAGCTCTGAACCCTGGGATGACTGATATTGACCAAGTGGATGGCTTGATGGAGAGGCGCATGATGGTCTCCAGCATGTGAAACTGCACGTGAACTTTGATTGAAAAATAATATGGAGATTGTGAAGACCTGGGGCTCGAACCCAGGTCATGATTATTATTAGCACATGCGTACACCACTGAACCATGTTGCGCGTCTTGTATGTATAATAATGAATAAATAATAAAAATAAGAATTGGTTAGTGGCATGAAAAATATAAAAAGCGCGCGCTGATTTTAAAAGGACCACTCACGCCTTGACACTGCATCATCTTCTTCCTCGCTTATTTGTTTTCCTGGAAACATCAAAATATTGGCAACGGTTTTCACGCGTTGCCTAAGACAACATATCAGAAAATAACGATTAAGCCATGGATGCTCATAAATTGAGCGCGAGGGTGCCGTCTTCTTCGTCCAAACGCGCTCGTGTCAATGGTGGTACTCAGGGGTTCTAATTTTTCCTCATTCAAAAACCCCTAATTCCAAGTCCTGTAAACCCTAGAAAATAATAATGGCATCTTGGCATACAGTGCGTAAAACTTCAATCAAAGCACATGATTAGCTTGCAAACATCATTATAAACACAAAAATAACAACAAAATATGTTAACAATGCATGTATGATAGAAACCGATTCAGAAATTTTCTTTACCAACTTCAATGGTGATCTTGCATTTTCTTGAGTATGGGGCTTGGGGAATGATTGGAATATGTCCTATAATCCTCCAAGAAGCTAATGGAACAAGTTTGGAGGCTTGAATCAACCTGCAAGTGAGTTTTCAGAATTGAGTTTTTTGGCAAAATTTGCAAGTTTGTGCAAGGGTTTTCTGCGCAGCTTCTTAGTCCCAGGCATTAGGTTTTCGTTCTATGCTTATGTAGGAATGAATTAGGTTAAGAATTTTGATCCAAATCTTTGAATTGATGGTTTATGAGATTTGATTTTCAATCATATTTTTTTCAATCTTTTTCATGCAATTTTGTACCAATCATGATCCAATCAATCCAATTCCTTCCAAATCTGATCATGCACGAATCATTGAGTCTATTACATGTACAAAAAGATTTGATAAGTTAGGTTAAGTATTTTTCATATATTTAATTGATTTAAATGAATTATTATTAATAAAAATTCAAATAAATAAATAAAAAAATGAATAAAACTTCCCTTTGGGCCAAGTGGTCGTGCACATGCTTGGGATGATGAATTGTGGAAGAAAAATTGGCCCATTAGCAATTTTAGGTCATTTGAATCAATGTTGACTTTTCAAAATATCCAAAAATTTCCCAACTTCCACAAGGCATAACTTGCTCAATTTTTAAGCTTTTCTCATGTTCTTGGACATTTTGGAAAGGTCTTTGAGTCCTATAACCAATTCCTTTGGTCCCATGTCATTTTGATTTACCAATCTCAAGTTATGGCCTTTGACGTGAAGTCCCTTTTTGTTGACTTTTGAAAATGACCTATAATGTTGAAATTGATAACTTTTTGTGAGAGCATTTCTTGGACTTGAAGTATGAAGATGAGTTGTAGGAAATGTCTTTCTCTTCAAAATGAGCTTTGGATGGAATTTTGTTGATAATCCATGTGAAAGTTATGCCTTGGTCAATTTACAGTTGACTTTTTCAGCTGTCCAAATAAGGAAACTTTTGCATCTTGATGATTTTTGAGCCAAGCTTTGAGAATCATGATCAAGCATTGATCAAATGATGTTTGTGGCTTCAAAATGATATGTTGACCAAAAATTTGAACTTTTGACTGCCAAATGACCATTTTGCCCCTACAGTTGACTATAGTGCAATTAGGGTTTTGACTGTGCAATTTTGAGCTGAATGTCTTGAAACTTGGTATGAGGATGCTTGACCATTTTTGTAGGCATGTGAGACTTGATTGGACCTTTGGAAACTTCATTTTCTTGATCAGAACACAAACCCTAATTTTGACTGTTCAGGAGGCTGTTGACTGTGCAACCCTTGGGGAATTTTGAAGCTTTGAATTGGCAAATCTTGAAGAATATGGGAGGGCAAATTTTGGGGTACAACACCTGTATTTGTGATCTTTTGACAAAACTCAAAACATGAAACTTGTAGAGCATCAAACCACGATTCTAACCATATAAAAAACTTAATATAACTCTCAAAGACCAGAGAGAATTTCTCTGGCCCTAATTTCTAACCTAGTTTTTTCTAGAAAGTTCATGGATGAAATTCTCTTAGCACGTTTAATATAAATGAAAACTGAGCATATGTATGGTTTCAGGGTAATGAGTACTACATCTTTCATTCACAAACCTAAGGCTAAATGTTCCGAAATAGAGAGATAGAAGTTGATGAAAAACCTGTTTCAGTTGGATTCGAGTTGGACAATGCAACAACTTTCAGTGAGGCCTGAGGTTCTTTTGAGCTTGCTTGATGTTCCCTGGACCTTTCCCAATGCTTAGTTTGTTTTGAAAAGGCCTGAATCTTTCTACAGAACTCAACCTGCAAAGTTTCAAAACAAAAATGGTGAACACTGTAAATGGAGTTACAGTTGGAAATGGAGGTTTGGAATAGCTTGAGTGAGTTGAATGGAAGGTGTTTGAAGTGGAAAAGAGCAAAACGCACGAGCAAAATGAGCTATGGCACTCAAGTTGCAGCAACTGCCCTATTTTGTAAGTTTTTGGTGTTTTGGTGTTCAAGGGTGTTTGAGGGATGATTGGCTCATGTTTCTGACCTTAGGCAATGTGTAAAACTTGTTTCAAATGTTGGCTTAAGTTGATTTTATCAGATATGCAAGTTATGTCCTTTTGGCACAATGACTTGGTTTTGAAGCAGAAAGTGAGAGTTGACAATGCAAGGGCTGTACTGGCTTGGAACCTAGCTTCACAAAGTTGTTGAACTTTGCCTGACATTAGGGAGCCTTGTTTGTAGCAAAGGGCTTGGTGTATGGCTCAAGAAATGAAACTTGACATAAAGCATGCTTTATGTAAATGGAAGTGTTATCTTTATGCCCAAAATGGAATTGTTCATTGTATAATGCTCCCTTGATCAGAATAATGCCTCTAACCAATGTATTTGCATTCAATTTTTGAGTGTAAATTGGTTTAGAGACCTGTAATCAAGTACAACGCTAGTTTGGTCTGATTTTGCAACTTGTATGAACATGTATTGGCCATGGTTACAAAGTGAGTTTTTGCCAACTTCAAGCATTCGATTCTCCCTAACCATAAATGTGTTTGAGGAGCTCTTGGACAATTTGGAAAGCTTGCAACATGTACTATAATACATATTTGAAATTTAACTTGAGACTCCAAGTGGAACTATGTGAAAAATGGACAAGAAGATGGGTCAAAATCCTGCCTAAACTAGGGCAAAATTTCTCTAAGTTAAAAGTTTTAGGGACCCTTGTTCCAAAAATCATAACTTGAGATCCAAGCTTCTTTTGAGAAAACTTTGTGAATAAAAGTTGTATAATTTATGGAGGACTACAACTTTCATGTTGTAAGTTTTGTTTGAATCCATTTTCATCATGGTGAAAATGTGGGACAAAGTTAGGAAAAATTAAGAAAATTTCATAACTTAGAAAATTTCTAAGTTATGGAATTTTTCAATTTCAAACCCTAATTTGTAATTTTGGGTTTCTTGATGAACAAGTTTCATAATTTGACACATATTGATGAAAAATGACCCTTGGCACTAGATTTTGACCAAAAAGTCAAAGTTTGACTTTTCAGTGTACAGTCAAATTTTGATCAGTTGACTGAAAAATTCATTTGTCAATCCCATGCATTCGAGATTTTTTGAACTTGTTGAATAGGTCATGATGATGCCATTGAGTCCTTGAGTCCATGGTTGAGCTTAATTTTCCATTGGCTAGGTCAAACAGTCAAAAATTGCCTTTGTACAATCAAAACCCTAAAAATGACAATTTTGCCCTTTTGGTGATCTGATCAAATTTCTTGTGGAATTGTGGTCCAAACATGATCAAATGGTTAATATGAGTTCATAATATTGATGTGGGTCAAAATTCATGAGGTTTGACTGTAAATTGGCCACAGTTGACTTTTTCCCCAATACAGTTGATTTCTAGGTCAACTGTCCAATTGACTAGGCAAAAATTTGATTCAAGGCTTGAAACTTGGTATGGACAAACTTGTGAGTCAAATATGAAGTATGAAAGTCACTTTGAGTGTTGACAGTCCAAAAATATATGTGCAAACTCAAACCCTAATTTAGGTCATCAGTGCAAGGAGATGTCTTGAGCAGAGCTAACCCTAGCTTGGTCTTGAGTTCCAAGAGTCTTGTGATGAGAAATGTTGACAAAATGAGAGGGAAAATTTTGGGGTACAACAGTTTCCCCTGTTCAATCTTCTTGAACCTGAGGAGTTAGATTGGCAAGTTTGCCTTTCGTGACTCGAAGGTAAAAGAGGATTGGACACTAGAGTGCCCGTAAATTTGCACTCGTCAAAATATTGTTGAGGGAATGGGCTTAAAGATGCCATTTGGAGATGGTAGAATCTTGCTGGAGATGGGCTTAAAGATGCCATCCAAGAATGTTCTTTGAACTGCAATGTTGTAGGTCAGAAGAATGAGCATCAAAATGGTATTCGTGTCTGGAGTGCATTTGAACTGTATCTGGAGACTGAGTCTGTATGAGCAAAGGAATGGCGTCCGTGTCTGGAGCGTATCCGAGCTGTAACTGTATTTGATCTTTGAATGAATATCAGAATGAATGCCGTGTCTGGAGTGTATCTGTATTATGAATGGGTAACAGAGAAACATCTGTATATGGAGAAACTGTGTGCTGGGGATAAATTCCGAATGAGTAACAAAATGGCAACCGTGTCTGGAGCGTATCTGGACTGTATCTGAAGTTGAGATCTGTATGAGTAGCAGAATGACTTCCGTGTCTGGAGTGTATCTAAGACTGTAATGGGGATCTGAATAAGTGACAGAATGACTTCCGTGGCAAATGCACTGGGGAGAATCAAACTTCTGGTGTAAGGGTCAGAATGGCATCCGCGTTTGGAGCGTATCTGAACTTGAAGTTGATAGATGAATCTGAATGAGAGATAGAATAGCCTTCGTGTCTGGAGCGTCTCTAGTCTGTATCTGATTGCTGAAGTCTGAATGAGTAGTAGAATGACCACCGTGTCTGGATTGTATCCGTACTGTATCTTGACTTGAAATTATGAGTAATAGAATGACCGCCGTGTCTGGGGTGTATCCATACTGTATCTGAATAATTGTTAACGATAGCCTTTTAATCTTATCTTGAAAAGGGTAAAATGTTAGCTAAAACACAAAGTTATGTTGCATGATATGTATGATGAAATAGAATGTGTTTCGTCAATGTTTATGCGATATGAATGTAATGGATGGGCATGTAAGCTGAGTAGCTGTCTTGCTGAGGAAGATAAATCCTTGATAACTGGAGATAATGAAATCTTTGACTGCTGCCAGAGGAAGTAAATTTCTGACCGATGCTGAGGATTCAAAAATCTTTGGTTGTTGAAGATGAGAAATCCTTGCTGACTGCTTGGGGATTAAAGATCTCTGAATGTTGAGAATGAGAAATCCTGGGACCACTGCTGGGGATTGAAAATCCTTGGTGACTTGTGGGGACTTAATAAGAGCTTTGACAACTTCTGCGGGGAATGACTTTCCTGGGAAATAAGGAGAACTCTGAAGACCTCTACTGGGGAATTAGAACCTGGGAGGCTTCTGCTGGAGAAACGAGACCGAGAATCTTCGACTTACTGGAAATAACTCCATGGGGGAGAATGTTCACTCGGCCGGTGAAATCAGGAGCTTGGGTTGTACGCCAATCTACTGGGGAAGTTGGGGAACACTGAATGGTTCTCACTGGGGATAGATAGTCGGAAATCGCTGGGGAAGAAGGTTTAGAACATTCTAGCTCTGCTAGGGATATGTATTTCAGGGTTTTCGGGCTCCACTGGGGATCGGGAGTTCGGAGACTTATCTCTGATGGGAATTCTGAAACTTAACTCCGCTGAGGGATAAAGTTTAGAACATACTGGCTCCGTTAGGGATCTTGAAATTTAACTCTGCTAGGGATGTATACTTCAAGGTTTTAGCTTTGTTGAGGATCTGAATGATGTACTGTAGGGGATTTCTTCTGGAATAACACAAGGATATCTTCCTACACCTTCAACCTACCAGTAATTATCCTTTCTCAATTTCATTTTATTTGTAAGCAGTGATTATATTCAAATGCATATGCCTATTTAACAAAACTTTGGACGTTTTCAAATAAAACACAAGTGTAAAAAGAAAGCAAAGGCAAGCAAATCTTTCAATTTGAAGTATCTTTGTATTAACTTTTGTAAGTATCTTTGTACAAAGGAGACAGACATCCTAGTAAGAGAATGTTGTCGTAAAAATTGAGAAAAAATTTATACAAAAAGAAAGATGGCTATGTGTAACAATTCCATGGGGTTCCCATTCTGCTATAGCCTTCACAACTCTGAGTATCTTATCCATTCGCTGCTTCGTCCGCCGATGATTGGATTGATCAGAAGCTTGGAGCTTGCTGGTGAAGATATTATCCTTAAAGTGATCCGACGAGACATAGTCATACGCTTTAATTCCCTAACTTTTGCCTGGACTGCCCTTTCGGGTTTTCGATCCACCGGGAAACCCTTTTTTGCCCAAGTCGCCCTTTCGGGTTTTCAACTTGTCGGGTGTACAGATTTTTTGTTTATCCCTAATTTTTTCTTGAACCGCCCTTTCAGGTTTTTGATTCACCGGGATGCCCATTTTTTGCCCAAGTCGCCCTTTCGGGTTTTCAACTTGTCGGGTCATTTTATGTGTAGTATCTTTTGACTATGTCTGCATTCGCAGGGTGCGACAATTTGTCGCCGTCCATGGTGGTCAAAATCATTTCCCCACCAGAAAAGATGCTCTTGATCACAAATGGCCTTCATAAGTAGGAGTCCACTTTCCCCAGGGATCACTTTGCGGCAAGATGATTTGCTTGATTACAAGATCTCCGACTTGATATACCTGATGTCTGACTTTCTTGTTGAAGGCCTTGATCATCCGTTTTTGATATGTCTGACCATGACAAACAGTAGTAAGTTGCTTCTCGTCGATCAAGTTAAGTTGATCAAGCCGAGTCTGAATCCAATCGTCTTCACTCAAACCGGCATCCTTCATAATCCTTAAGGAAGGAATCTGAACTTCCATAGGTAAAACAACTTCCATGCCATAAACCAAAGAAAAGGGGGTTGCCCCTATTGAAGTACGTGCCGTGGTACGATACCCATGCAGAGCAAACAGTAACATCTCATGCCAGTCCTTGTAGGTGACTGTCATCTTTTGAATGATCTTCTTGATATTTTTGTTCGCGGCTTCAACAACACCGTTCATCTTCGGCCGATACGGAGATGAATTGTGATGATAAATCTTGAACTGCTCGCACAGAGCGGTGATCATAGTGTTATTCAAATTTGTACCGTTATCCGTAATGATTCTGTCGGGGATACCATACCGGCATATGAGGTTCTGCTTGATGAAGCGGGCAACCACATTCTTTGTAACTGAGGCGTAGGAAGCTGCTTCGACCCACTTGGTAAAATAATCAATAGCCACCAGGATGAAGCGATGTCCATTGAATGTCGTAGGCTTGATTTCTCCAATCATGTCAATGCCCCACATTGCGAATGGCCAAGGAGCTGTCAGAACATTGAGAGGAACAAGAGTAATATGTACCTTGTCGGCGTAGACTTGGCATTTGTGGCAAGTACGGGAATGTTAATGACAATCAGCTTCCATGGTAGACCAGTAGTAACCTGCCCTTAGAATCTTCTTAGCCATCGTATGTCCGCTTAAGTGGGTGCCAAATGTGCCACTATGTATTTCAGTCATGATCAACTCTGCTTCAACCTTGTCCACATAACGAAGTAGAACACAATCATGGCTGCGCTTATAAAGGATGCCATTGCTTAGGAAGAACTTGGCAGCAAATCTCCTTAAGAACTTTTTGTCATTGACGGAAGCTCCTTCAGGGTATTCTCGAGTCTGGAGATACCTTTTGATTTCATGAAACCAGGGTTGTTCCACTACTTCTTCGGTATTAATCTCATGACAGTGCGTAGGTTCGTCCATTCACTCGATGGTGATTTGGGGAGCCTCGTTATCCCAGTTGAGTTTAAACATGGAAGACATTGTAGCCAGAGCATCAACTAGCTGATTTTCTTCTCGCGGGAAGTGCTCAAAGATAATCTGCTCAAAATGAGGCAGCAATGCCAGGACATGTTCTTTGTATGGTATAGGATTAGGATGTTTAGTGTCCCATTCTCCTTTGACTTGACTAATAACCAAAGCCGAGTCCCCAAATACGACCAAAGATTTGATTCCCAAGTCTATAGCAGCCTTGAGACCAAAGATGCAAGCTTCATATTCGGCCATGTTGTTGGTATAGCTGAAGCAAAGTCGGGCAGTGAAGGGTGTATGGAAACCTTTCGGAGAAATGAGTACCGCACCGATACCGTTGCCAAGTGAATTTGAAGCACCATCAAAGTACAGGGTCCATCGGGATCCTTGTTCAATTCCGTCATATGGTCCGTTACCTTCAATGTTGTCCAATGTCATGATATCCTCGTCAGGGAAGTCGAATCTCATAGATTGGTAATCTTCGACGGCTTGATGAGCTAGATGGTCAGCTAGTACACTCCCCTTTAAAGATTTCTGGGTAGTATACTGGATATCATACTCAGTTAGGATCATTTTCCATCTAGCGATTCTTCCATATAAGGCAGGCTTCTCGAAGATATACTTGATCAGATCCATTTTAGAAATCAACAAAGTGGTCTGAGTCAACATATACTGCCTTAGCCGGTGAGCAACCCATACCAAAGCGCAACAAGTTTTCTCGAGCAATGAGTAACGAGTCTCACAGTCGGTAAACTTTTTGCTAAGGTAATAAATGGCATGCTCTTTTCGGCTAGACTCGTCATGTTGGCCCAGTACGCACCCCATTGAGTTAACCAAAACAATCAGATACATGATTAACGACCTTTCTTCGACGGGTGGCATCAAGATAGGAGGTTCTAGTAAATACTCCTTGATCTTATCAAAAGCAACTTGACAATCATCGTTCCATTCAACTACCTGATCTTTCTTCAACAACTTGAAGATTGGCTCACAGGTACATGTTAGGTGAGATATGAACCTTGCAATATAGTTTAAGCGTCCCAAGAATCCTCTAACCTCCTTTTCAGTGCGGGGGGAAGGCATTTCTTGTATAGCCTTGACTTTGGAAGGATCAACCTCAATGCCTTTGTTGCTGACGATAAATCCCAAAAGTTTACCAGACCTGACTCCAAAAGTGCACTTGCTTAGGTTCAGTCTGAGCTTATACTCCTTCAACCTGACAAACAGCTTTTGCAGATGATCAAGGTGTTCCTCTTCTGTCTATGATCGGGCTATCATGTCGTCTACGTAAACCTCAATCTCATGATGTATCATGTCATGAAACAAAGCTACCATAGCACGTTGATAGGTTGCCCCGACATTCTTCATTCCGAATGGCATCACTTTGTAGCAGAAGGTACCCCATTGCGTGACAAAAGTAGTTTTTCTCCATGTCTTCGGGGGCCATTTTGATCTGGTTGTATCCCGAGAATCCATCCATGAAGGAAAATACCTTGTGTTGAGCTGTGTTGTCAACCAAGATGTCGATGTGTGGCAGTGGAAAATCATCTTTAGGGCTAGCCCTGTTTAAGTCCCGATAGTCCACACACATTCTGACTTTGCCGTCCTTCTTAGGCACGGGCACAATGTTAGCAACCCATTGTGGATAGGAAGTAACAGCCAGAAAGCCAGTGTTGAATTGCTTCATTACTTCAGCTTTGATCTTCTCAGACATGTCAGGCCTCATTCGGCGGACCTTTTGCTTGATCGGTGGACAGTCTTCTCTTGTAGGGAGACGGTGAACCACGATGTCTATGTCTAGTCCCGACATGTCTTCATAGGACCAGGAGAAGATTTCAACATATTCGTTCAATAACTGCACTAAACGCTCTTTGACACTTGGTTCCAGGTTGGCACCCACTTTTACCTCTTTCTTGTCTTCCTCTGTTCCCAAGTGGATGGTCTCTAGCAACTCTTCATGGGGCAGAATAGCCCTCTCTTCTTGTTGCAAAAGTCTGGCTAACTCTCCCGACACTTCACAGTCTTCGTCAACTTCGTACTCAACATGATTGACCAAATCTTCAGAGTCACCGAAGGCTAAAGCAGAATAGTCACCCATGGAATCCGGAGTGGATGGGTACCTGCATTTGTGAGTGTGGGTGTGTGTAAGGGATAGCCATCCTTAAACAAAATGCAAAAAGAAAGAAAATGAACACAACAGTTTATAGATGAAAACGTCCAATGATTCATTAAAACATGGCATATGATAATGAAGAAAATCAAGCCCTTACAAATGGACCTATATGCCCCGGGCAAGGGATAAGGTGAAAATAGTGTACGAATTATTTAGTTATTACAGACCAAAATAGGAAATTGTTCAAAGATAAATTACTGGTTGATGAAAGTGATGGGAATAAAATCCTTTGCTTCCCAGTTGCTTAATCCCCCTTCGAAGGTTAGAAAGATCTGATCTTCAAAGTTGTCTTCTTCATCATCATCTTCTAAGGCATTAATTCCAAGGTGAATGATTTTTACGGGTGGTCCTCCAGCCTTGGAGCGACGCATACCTTTCTGGCCAGCAGCAGTAAAACCTAGTCCGAACTTGTCCGTCTTATGGGGAAAATCAGGCAGTTGCCCTCACACTGTACTCCTTCCTTCTTTGATTACAACCTCTGCGTCCTTGAGAGATGCCATCCTAGACACATGCTTGGAAATGATAGGCGCATCAACCATTGTCTTTGCAACTGCGACTTTAGGAGAAACTTCCTCAAAATGTTGGAAAGGCGTTTCTATGAATTCGCCATCCAACTCCACATAGCGGAAGGAGTTGAGGTGACTTATCATATATTCTTCCTCGTCATGCACCGTTATAATCTTACCCTGAACAGGATACTTTAGCATTTGGTGTAAAGAGGAGGTAACTGCCCCAACATAGTGGATCCACGGCCTTCCCAATAAGCACGAATATGAAGGACAGATGTCCATCACATAAAAGGTAGAGTTGAAGGTCTCGGTGCCCACTTTGATAGGAATATCCACCTCTCCATGAACCATTCTTTTAGAACCGTCAAAGGCTCTAACAACGATGTTACTGGGTTTGAGGGTCAATCCTTCGCAGTCCAATCTATCCAACGCCTTTTTCGGCAGCACATTCAAGGATGAACCAGTATCAACTAGGACATGGGAAAGTGTGGTTCCCCTGTATTCTACTGAGACATGCAGCGCATCGTTGTGCTTCCTTCCCTTGGGAGTCAAATCAGCATCGGAAAAACCAAGACCATTATCAGCAGTAAGGCTGGCCATGCACTCTTGAAACTGGTCAGCCGAAGTTTCTTGAGGCACGTGTGCCGTCTTTAAAAATTTGATTAAGGCCTTGGCATGGGCCTCAGAGCAGAGTAGAAGATCCAACATGGAGATTTTGGAAGGGGTCTGCCCTAGCTGTTCCATGACGTCGTAGTCGCTCCTCTTGATTATTTTTAAGATTTCTTCCATTTCTTTCTGGGTGGTTTCGGGGATTACCACAGTCTGAGCCTTCATCCTGACAGGCGTTTCTAGTATCCCCTTACCCTTATCGGTAGTATCAACGGATGGTCTAACTTTAGGAGTATCTAATTCTTCAATTATCGGGCCTTGCACAGATGGCTTAACAGGCACATAAGCTTTCGAGGGTCCGAAGACTGCTAGTGGGGGAGCAATCTCCGGAGAAAAAATCCGTCCGCTGCGGGTTATCTTGCTTGTTCCCGCAATGTTCCCTATATCAGGGGTTTCATCACCAGAGTTCTCTTGGACTGATTCAATCTGTTTGATACCATGATAGAATATTTCTCCTCCGTAGTTCCATGGTATCGTCTTGTTAGATTGATACGGGACAGGCCCCGACATGGTGATTTTTAACGGCACAAACTTAGGATCAGGCGTAATCTTGACAGGCCTTTTGCAAGCCTTGGGAAGATTGTAGGAGATGGTTATTATTGCAATGTCATTGGTTGAAGTAGAAAAAGTAGCAGGAGTAACGGGAGTGAAGGTATCAACATGAGTCTTTTGGAAAAGTATATCTTGGGTATCCATCAAGCATTGGATACCTGATTTTAACATTGGGCAGTCAGCTCATATGTTTAAACAAAAGTAACAGTCTTTTCCACAGCCTGGGAATATCCCGGCTCTTATCAAATTCACTTTAATCACTGGTAACAGAGTCAAAAGGTCAGCAACATTGATAACATGAAGGTCTTCCATAACGGCATGAACATTATGACCGTGCTTGGGCATTGGGGCAGAAATCACATTTGGCTTTTCGGGCGCATCGAATTCTACCTCCTTTGCATCGATCAGGTCTTGGATTTTATTCTTAAGAGCCCAACAGTTGTTGGTATCATGCCCTACACTGTCAGAGTGGTATGCACACTTTGCATTGGAGTGGTAATACGAAGAAGAGGTATTGGGGTTCTTTGGCGCTTCCTTCAAATTGGTAAGATTCAGCTTTAGCAAATGAGGGAGTACTTGAGCCGGTGTCATGTTGATTCGGGTGAATTGCCGTTGTGGCCTTTCTACCCTTTGCTGATTAGATCTTGGTTGATTGCCGCGAGGTTGATCATTTGAAGAGTTTTGAATCATCACAGCCCCTACTGTTGGTCGGCGCTTGGTTCTTCCTTGGCTTTTCTGAGAATAAATAGCAGAAGCTTCCTTCTTAGCTGGGAAGGTCTTCTTAATAGCATTGGACGCAGAGGCATCTTTCTGAATCTTACCACTTTTAATGCCGACCTCGACCCTTTCGCCAGTCAGAATTAATTCGGTAAATCCTGCAGAGGAACTCCCGATTAAATGATTGAATAAAGGGCCAGACAGGGTCCCTAAAAACATGTCAACCAACTCTCTATCCGACAATGGTGGCTGCACCCTTCCATCCAGATCACGCCACTTCTGGGCATACTCTTTGAATCCCTCGTTAGAATCCATACCCATACTCTGTAGTTGAGTACGAGTAGGTGCTAAATCAGCGTTGTATTGGTATTGCCGGTAAAAAGCAGCAGCTAAATCTTCCTATTTATAAACCTCCGATCTCTCGAGTTGATAGAACCAGTCCAGTTGTGTGCCTGACAAATTATCTTGGAAAAAATGGACCCAAAGATCCTTATCAGATGAGTGGGGTTGGATCTTTCTGACGTAGGATCTCAGATGCATCTTTGGGCAGGACAGACCGTCATACTTAGCAAATGTTGGTACTTTGAACTTGGGAGGAATGACGATCCCATCGACCAACCCTAGTTCTTCGAAATCTAAACCAGGTACCCTCTGCAACTCCATGGCTGCCAACCAATTCTCAAGATTTTTGAACTTATCATCTGCCGAGGGATATTACTGTTCAGAGTAATCTTCGTCTTCTTCCCCTTCTTCCTCTTCAACTTCAGATTCAGAAGGCATCGCAGTTCATTTTCCTTTACCAGCCCCTTCATCAGACGTTGAGGGGAACTCGAGAACTTTTCTAGCGTTGCTTTCAAACCTTCTTCCCATGATGACTACACCAGGTCTTTTCTTCTTTTTCTCTTTATATTTCTCCAACAGTGATTTAAGGTCCTCTTGACCCTTTGCTAAGGTCATGAGGAGTTGCTGGAATTGAGTATTCCGTGCTTACAGATCCTTAACCGTCTGCTCCAAATCCATCTTGCTGAAATAAACAGCAGAAAGATAAGGAAACCTGGTGTGAAGACCTGTTTATGCATATGATGAATGGTATGTTATTTATATAATGCATTCAAGGATTCAGAAATTCAAATTTGTTGCAAACAAAAAGAACACACGTCATATTAAGAAGAAATTTGTTAGTACATAAGTGCCCCATGGGCAAAATATTACAAAATTCTTAATGTAAAAAGAAATTGCGCATCCTCTTTGGTGCGATGTAAGTGTTGAGAGTTTCCTCCTCATGAAGTCAGCGAGTAAGCTCCAAAACCTTCTTCTCACTGGCATAGAAGCTGGCTTCAAAAGTATTGCGTTCTTCTTTGAGTTGGATCCAACTCTTTTGTAATTCTTCCAATGATGTTTGGCATGTCAGGATATAGGAGGGTGTATGGAACCTCTCCTTCCATAACAAGCTCTTTGATCACGGGGAGAATGTGAGGATATGGCATCATAAGATTCTGGGCGCGGGTTCGTACCCACTTGAGATAAGGCTCAAGGGGGATGCAATTCTTATGCCCCAGTGTCTTACTATCCACTTTGTTGGGCATCCTCCAAGCTCTGATGAATCTTTGTCGAAGTCCTTGCGCATCATTGTCGAAGTCAAAAACCAAGTCAGGAATCAACATATCATGAGGGCCATCCCTTCTAGCATATCCAAAATGTCTTAGAGCTAAACAAGGGTTGTAGGTAATGCCTCCCCTAATGCCAAGTAGTGGGACATTAGGGAATTCCCCACAACGATCAATGATGATGACATTTTCTCTGGACCGAGAACACCAATGTACATCAGAATGTGTGAGGGTCATCAATCGTTGTGACCACCTTAAACCCTGCTCATTCTTTAAAACTGATTGTGGAAGGTGAGAAATAAACCACCTTGCTAGGAGAGGAGTACAACACATGAGAACACCTCTTTTCCTCATTGTTCGTGTGTAAAATGAGTGTAGGATTTCCCCAAGCAATGTAGGCACAGGATTCTGGGATATGAAAATCTTGACAGCATTCACATTTATAAGTTGATCAGGGTTTGGGAACAAGACCAACCCATAGATGAGAAGTGCTACAATCTCCTCAAAAGCTTGTAGATCTAGAGAGTTCCAGCAGTCTTGTGCGTTCTCAAATAGAAACTTTGCCAAGAAACCCTTGACACCACTTCTGGTTTCCCAATGACCCTTGATATCAGATGGTTGCAAGTGTAATGCTTGGGCAACATCTTCATGCTTTGGTTATTTTTCCGTACCGTTGTAGGGTAGTTGATGAAGAATAGGAATCCTCAGGAGTTGAGAAAATTCCTCCAAAGTAGGTACTAATTGGTAAACAGGAATGTGAAACAGTGGTGTAGGGGGTCAAAGAACTGGAAGAGAACTTTTACCATGTCTTCTTTAATGTTTGAGTTGACCAAGTTGAGAAGTCAACCATGTCTTTCACTGAAGAGAGAATTCTCTGGAATCATGGAAGTAAGCTCCTTGAGCTGAGGAGGGATTCTCACAAGGTTGATTTGAATTGTTTTCCTGCGAAGAGATTCCATGACCTACAAAACAAGAACAAAGATGAAGATCCAAACCCTTGAAATGGTTAGTGGATGCAAATGATGCTTTATGATGTTCATGATGTATGCACAAGCACATGTACAAACAAGTCACACAAGATCCTAGTTTCAGGCTTGCATGAGGTTTCATAGGTAAGTATCCTCTTGAGTTTAGTTGGCTCAAACCTGTCCTATAAATAGTAACCGGGTTCTAAGGAGCTCAATATCACTGGATTATTTTCTATGTTCATTGTTTTGGTTTAGTCACTTAACTGGCGACCAAAATATTCCAAGAAAACAACCCTCAATGAGTGTAGTATCGAGTATCTACCAGCTTCGGACTGTACCAAAGCCGGTCATCTCACTACCCCTAATAAAAGGCCAATATGGTCAAGTAAGGTTCTAAGAGTTCATTAGTGCTTCATGACATCACTCAGCGGCCCCTTATTCTCTTTAATTGACTCAAAGGCTACCAGTACTCACAAATATGTCGCACTAATATAGCTATTGCTTAAACCATGTCGGTATACCCTGCACAGTTTCCACAACGTATTGCTATTTACCTATGAATGTTTCCCAAATCTGGGTGGAGGATTTCAAGCCCAAACAAGAGAACCAAATGTAAAGCAATCAAAGCAATCAAGATAAGCATGCAAAAGGTGATCTAATCCCTAAGGTTACTCCACTTTTAGATTATTCCCCAGCAGAGTCGCCAGTTCTGTGATACGGTGGGAGAACTGACTTGAGGTTTTGCGTTTGTGTTTGCAAATGTTTCAGTTTAGTAAGAGTCGCCACCGACTTTTTTATTTTATCCTAAGGAAAGGTCAAAAAGCACAGGAAAGACCTTTGAGATGTTTTCTTGGGTTCGGGGAGTAGATTATGAAAGGGAAGGTGCAAGCATCATTTTCATCCATGGTTATCCATGGGATCTTAGTTACTTGTTTAGATCACTTGCTTTGCTTTTCAATTGTTTGAAATGGTGCTCTTCAATTGTTTGAAATGGTGCTTTGTGTGTGGTTTTGAAAGATATTTTGAAAAGAGACCATCGTTGTGGCAACCTTTGTAATGATTCTTGTTTGAATGTATACAAAGGTGTTTTTTGTCTTTTGAAAAGTTTTCAATATTTGAAAGTAGAATTTTGAAAATTGTGTTGTGAAGTGTGTTTTGAAAATAGCATGGATGTTTTTGCAAGTTTTTGATCAAGTAACTAAGAGCTATCTACCCTATTTTACTCAAAGATCTTTCTTGTGTTTTTAACCCTTTTAACAATGTTGTTTCACCATTGTATTTGATGGACAACCTTGTGTTAGGATATTAAACGGGACAGGCGCGGTTGTAACGCCCCGTTTTATTTAATATTATATTATATTAATATTTCGAATTACCGTTTGACGTTTATTTTTGCGACGAGAATATTTAAATTAACTGTTATATATGTTAATATATTCGGCGACGTTTTATTCAGACCGGTAATTATTTTATTAGGTCCGGTATTTGTTTTGAGGGACCGGTAATTATTTTGTTCGGTCCGGTTTTTATTCTGTTCGGTTCGGTAAAATATTATTCGGACCGATATTTATTTTTTTGGAGTTATTTTAATTATTTGGGTTAATAATATTATTTGATATTATTTAGTGTTAATTAGTAGTATATTTTAAGAAGGGCTTTTTGGGTATTTTGCTAGCTTATGTCTTGCTTCTAAACAAACAAAACCCACAATTTCCTTGTTTTATGACATAACATCAAAAACACACTTAGAGAGAACTAAAGGTCTTGGAGAGAAGAGCAAGAAGAACACCATAGCTTGGGTTTTGGGTTGGTTGAAATCATCAAGAATCATTTCAAGTATCTAAGGTAAGGGGTTTGATTTTCCAATGCTTATAGTTAAAGTTTGATTTGATATATTTTGGATTTGGGGAAAAATTGATGTTAGGGTTCTTGAGTTTTGTTGAGATAGAAATTAGAAGAGTTAATTAGGTGTTGTTTTTGTTGTTGAATTAATGTTTAGTAATTGAAATGAAGTTTATAAACTAAGTAACAATATAATTAGTTTAGTAAAATAATGTAGTACTAAGACTAAAGTAGCAGTAAAGTTAGTTTATTAAATAAATAGTATGAAGCTAGCTTATCAAATATGCAGTATGAAGTTAGAAATGAAATAACAGTATATTTCTTGTCTTCTAAACTAGCGCAGGTTATCATTTTTTTCAAAACTAACAGTATCTTTCATTTTCCTAAAAATACCAACAGCATATCAATTAAGTTAATTTGTAAAACCAAAACTAACATAGTTTGTAAAACCAAAACTAACAGTATGTTTCCTTTTCCTAAAAATATTAACAGCATATCAATTAAGTTAGTTTGTAAAGACAAAACTAACAGTATAGTATTTAAGTTATGCTAAGAAAAAGTATGTTTAACAAGGTAGCATAAATGAAAAAATGGAATAGCAGTATAGGTAAACGAAAGTTTGCACTATGTTATTTTATTAAAGTTTAGAAAAACAAAAATAGAACTAACAGTATGTACCTAAGTTAGAACTAGCAGTATATACTTCAAAAACATAATAGCAGTATTCAAGTTTAGAAAAATTAATTAATTAATTAATGTTTTGTTTTTCATTTCTTAATTTAATATATTAAATATTTATATTAATTAAATACAAATATGATATAAGTTAACCGATTTAATTTGGAATCCGATTTTGTTCCGATTTCGGAAATTTCGGCGACGGAGCAAGTTGTTCCGAATTTAACGAAAATTGACGTGCTAACTAATTTTGACGTGTAGAACATCGTGGTAAAGTTAGTTTTTCGAGATTGCGAGTTTTTAACGGAGCGACCCGAAATAAGTCAATTTACGGTTAAGTTGATCCGGGTTGCGTTTTAGTCGGTTTAAGTCGCGTATGGACAATCCAATTTCAACGTTAATGATTATGATTGGTTCCGATTATTATGAATGACTTTCGCGACGATTATTGATGTTTGACTATTTTTCCGTGTTTGAAATTTAGTGAATTATTTGATTATGAAGTGGTGTGATTAAATATGATGTTTGCGACGGTTTATTTATAATGAGTACTTGATGATATGCAATGCGATGATATGTTTATCTTGATGTGGATAAATATGGCGACGTGGGTTTTATACCAAATTTTGATGTGCGATGATGATGTTTTGTTATGTCGTGTTGTCGAGTCACATACATTGCATTGGCGACGAGGGCTTTTATGCCAAGCGACGAGGGCTTTTATGCCAAAGCGACGATGGGCTTTTATGCCGAATGTCCCTAATTATGGACAAAAGCGACGGGTACCACATGCATAACATAGTCGTGTCTCATGGAGTCGGTTATGTTTATTTTTGAGTCTTTTGGCGTTGAGTTTTATTTGATGACTTACAATGAATTGCGATGTTATATGATACTTTATTTTGTGATGATTTTTGTGTTGAATATAAAGTGATTATGATGTGATAATTTCATGAAAATTATGCGATGGATATACCATGACGGTAAAGCGACGATATGAGTTTATGGCGATGGAGTTTATGTCTTGTTTTGACATGATTATGGGGATTATGTGATGATATTAAAGTGTTGATCTTATACACTAAATGATGACTTTAAAGTATGTGAAATTTGATATTTGTTGACATATTCTTATTAATCTATATCATTTATGATTCCAAAACTATTTATATATTTTATCATGCCTTTAATTATATGTTTTGGAGTATCTCACCCTTTACTTGTTTCGCCGTTGCCTTTATATTGGTAACGTGCAGGTAATCCGCGAGGATGATGAGGATTAGCTCGAGTCTCTTTATTTTGAGTCGCTCTGCTCTGATAGTAGTAACACTCGGGATTTGGGCGACGTTATTATTTTGATAGGATAGTTTATGTATACTATCTTATGACTTTATGTATTGATGATAACATGATGATACATACATTTTGTGAACACATCCGCTGTGCTGTGATTAGTTATATGTTTATATGATGATTTATGTTATGAATCGGTATATCCGACTTTTGATTTTTGTGATGTGCATTATAATGCAAAGTGATGAAAACACGAATATGTGATACCTCAATTTATGTTTGGATGAAATTTTGAAACTCTGATTTTATTATTAATTACGAGGGGTAGAATTGGGGTGTTACATTAGTGGTATCAAAGCAGGTCGGTCTGTCCGGCCAAGTTGTTGAGTTTGTTGTTGTTTATCAATCAAGTATTGTTATTTATTGATTCTAATCCTTGTTTTGTTGTGAGCAGAAGTTGTTATGGCTGGAAGGAACGCTGGTAGGAATGATGAGGCTCTTGCTGCTGCTATGCAGGCAATGGCTCAGGCTTTCCAAAACCCGCTGAATGCTGACGAGAACGCTGGGTCTCGTAGTTTGGCAACCTTCCAAAGAGAGAATCCTCCTACTTTCCAAGGAAAGTATGATCCCGAAGGTGCTTTGGCATGGCTGAAGGAGATTGAAAGAATCTTCCGTGTGATGGATTGCACTCCTGTGCAAAGGATCCGTTATGGTACTCATAAACTAAGTGCTGAAGCGGATGACTGGTGGGTTGAAACCCGTCAGAGGCTTGAGATTGCTGGTGAGGAAGTGACATGGGAAGTTTTTCGAAGGGAATTCATGAGGAAGTATTACCCGGAAGATGTTCGGGGAAAGAAGGAGATAGAGTTCCTTGAATTAAAGCAAGGAAGCATGTCTATCACTGATTATGCTGCAAGGTTCACTATGTTGGCCAAGTTCTATCCGCATTATGATGGGCCGAATGGCGAGTTCTCTAAATGCATCAAGTTTGAAAATGGTTTGCGTCCTGAGATTAAGAAAGCTGTTGGTTATCAAAAAATCCGTGTCTTTTCGGATTTGATTGATAGTTGTAGGATCTTTGAGGAGGACAGTAATGCTCATTATAAGATTATGTCTGATAAGAGAAACAAAGGTCAGCAAAGCCGTGGAAAACCGTATGATGCTCCAGCTGGTAAAGGGAAACAGAAAGCGTTTCAAGGGCGAAGAACTAGTGGGGGAGATGCTCCTGCTAGTATTGTTTGTTACAAGTGTGGGAAACCTGGCCACAAGAGTAATGTTTGCCGAAGCGATGTTAGAGCTAAGGAGAATGAGGTGAGATGTTTTCGATGTGGAGAAGTGGGCCATATGACTCGCGATTGTAGACATAAGGATGTGGTCTGCTTTAATTATGGCGAGGGAGGTCACATTAGTGCTCAATGTAAGAAGCCTAAGAGGACTCAAGGAGCAAGAAAGGTGTTTGCTTTGTCGGGTGCTCCGATGGCAAACGAGGATGGTCTTGTTCGAGGTACTAGTTTCATTAATAGCTTTCCTCTTATTACTATTATTGATACTGGTGCTACTCACTGTTTTATTGCTGTTGATTGTGTAAAGAGATTGGGTCTCACTTTGTCGTCTCTGGATAGAGATATGGTGGTAGAAGTTCCGGCTAAGGGAACAGTTACTACTTCTTTTGTGTGTGCAAGTTGCCCTTTATCAATATTTGATAGAGACTTTGTGGTGGATCTTGTTTGTTTACCGCTTGTCGGGTTGGACGTGGTTTTAGGTATGGACTGGTTAAAAGCTAATTATGTCCATATCAATTGCTATAACAACACTGTGAGGTTTTCTTCCTTAGTAGAAGAAGAACAATCTATGTTGGTGTCGACAAAGCAGTTGAATGAGTTCATGAAGGATGAGGCGTTGGTTTTCTTGTTGATGGCGACTCTTTCTGTGGAGAGTCAAGCTGTGATAGCAAACTTTCCGGTGGTGTGCGATTTTCCCGAAGTATTCCCTGATGAGATTCCTAGTGCACCTCCAGAAAGAGAAGTTGAATTTTCTGTGGATCTTGTCCCTAGTACCAGACCTATCTCTATGGCACCATACAGAATGTCCGCATCTGAGTTAGCAGAATTGAAGAGCCAATTAGAAGATTTGCTCGAGAAGAAGTTTGTTAGACCTAGTGTGTCGCCGTGGGGAGCTCCTGTGTTATTAGTGAAGAAGAAAGACGGTAGCATGAGACTTTGTATTGATTATCGTCAGTTGAATAAAGTAACTATCAAGAATAGGTATCCACTTCCTAGAATTGATGATTTGATGGACCGATTGGTTGGCGCTCGTATGTTTAGTAAGATTGATTTGAGATCGGGTTACCATCAAATAAGGGTGAAAGAAGAGGATGTTCAGAAAACTGCTTTCAGGACGAGGTACGGACATTACGAATATTTGGTGATGCCTTTCGGTGTCACTAATGCACCGGGAGTATTCATGGAGTACATGAATCGTATTTTCCATCCTTACTTAGATCGTTTCGTGGTTGTTTTCATTGATGATATTCTGGTTTATTCTAAATTGGAAGAAGAGCACGCAGAACATTTGCGTATCGTGTTGGAAGTTCTGAAAGAGAAGAAACTTTATGCTAAGTTATCAAAGTGCGAGTTCTGGTTAAGTGAAGTGAGCTTTTTGGGGCATGTCATTTCTGGTGATGGCATTTCAGTTGATCCTTCTAAAGTCGATGCTGTGTTGAGGTGGGAAACTCCTAAGTCTGTTACCGAGATTAGAAGTTTCTTAGGATTGGCTGGTTACTATAGAAGGTTCATTGAAAGTTTTTCTAAGTTGGCGCTTCCTTTGACAAAGTTGACTTGTAAAGGAGCTGCGTTTGTGTGGGATGTCAAGTGTGAAGAAAGTTTTGTTGAATTGAAGAAAAGGTTGACAACGGCTCCGATCTTGATTCTACCTAATCCTGAAGAACCATTTGTTGTTTATTGTGATGCTTCTAAGATGGGTTTAGGTGGTGTACTTATGCAAAATGGCAAAGTAGTTGCTTATGCTTCTAGGCAATTGAAGATTCATGAGAAGAATTATCCTACGCACGATTTGGAGCTTGCAGCGGTTGTTTTTGTGCTTAAGATTTGGAGGCATTATCTTTATGGTTCTAGATTTAAAGTATTTAGTGACCATAAAAGTTTGAAGTACTTGTTCGATCAGAAAGAGCTTAATATGAGACAAAGACGGTGGCTTGAATTGTTGAAAGATTATGATTTTGGATTGAATTACCATCCTGGTAAAGCTAATGTGGTGGCCGATGCTTTAAGTCGAAAGACTTTGCATATGTCACTGTTGATGGTGAAAGAGTTGGAATTGATTGAGAAATTTAGAGATATGAGTCTTGTAATAGAAGTGACACCGAAGAGTGTTATCTTGGGAATGTTAAAGATCAATAATGATTTCCTTGATAGTGTTAGAGAAGCTCAGAAGCTTGATGTGAAACTTGTTGATTTGTTGGTTGGTATTGGACAAACTGAAAATGAAGATTTCAAGTTAGATGCTCAGGGTGTTTTGAGGTTCCGTGATAGGATTTGTATTCCCGATGATGTGGATTTAAAAAGAATGATCTTGGAAGAAAGTCATAGAAGCAATTTGAGTATTCATCCCGGAGCGACCAAAATGTATCAAGATTTAAAGAAACTATTTTGGTGGTCGGGCATGAAGAGAGAGGTGTCTCAGTTTGTTTATGCTTGTTTGACTTGTCAGAAGTCTAAAGTGGAGCATCAGAAACCTGCAGGGTTGATGCAACCGTTAGAAATTCCAGAATGGAAATGGGATAACATTTCTATGGATTTCGTAACGGGGTTACCGAATACACCAAGAGGACATGATGCGATTTGGGTGATTGTTGATAGGCTTACGAAGTCGACTCACTTTATTCCTATTAACATCACTTATCCCGTATCGAAGTTGGCGGAAATTTATACGCATGTGATTATGAGATTACATGGTTTTCCTTTGTGTATTATTTCGGATAGAGATCCGAGGTTTACTTCTGAATTTTGGAAGAGCTTGCAAGAGGCTTTGGGTTCAAAGTTGAGGTTGAGTTCGGCTTATCATCCTCAAACTGATGGTCAGACGGAAAGGACGATTCAATCGTTGGAAGACTTGTTACGTGCTTGTATTCTTGAACATGGTGGTTCATGGGATACATATCTTCCTTTGATTGAGTTTACTTATAACAATAGTTTTCATGCTAGTATTGGAATGGCACCGTTCGAGGCTTTGTATGGTCGGAGGTGTAGAACTCCTTTGTGTTGGCATGAGTCGGGTGAAAGTGTGGTGCTTGGACCAAAATTGGTTAGAGAGACTACTGAGACGGTGAAGATGATTAGAGAAAAGATGAGAATTTCTCAAAGTCGACAAAAGAGTTATCATGATAAAAGGAGAAAAGACTTGGAATTTCAAGATGGTGATCATGTGTTTTTGCGAGTTACTCCTACAACCGGCGTTGGTCGAGCATTGAAGTCGAAGAAGCTAACTCCTCGCTTTATTGGTCCTTACCAAATTACTAGTAAAGTGGGAAAAGTGGCTTATAGAGTGGCGTTACCGCCAAATCTTTCGAACTTGCATGATGTGTTCCATGTGTCGCAACTTCGGAAGTATGTTCCGGATCCTTCACATGTGATTGAGATGGATGATATCCAAGTGCGAGACAATCTTACGGTGGAGACGATGCCATTAAGGATCGAAGATCGTGAGATGAAGTCTCTTCGTGGCAAAGAGATCTCCTTGGTTAAAGTTGTTTGGATAGGAGCAGCTGGTGAAAGTGCGACGTGGGAGTTAGAAAGCAAGATGCGGGATTCCTATCCTGAGCTTTTCGAGTCAGGTAATTTCGAGGACGAAACTTTTATAAGTGGGGGAGAGTTGTAACGCCCCGTTTTATTTAATATTATATTATATTAATATTTCGAATTACCGTTTGACGTTTATTTTTGCGACGAGAATATTTAAATTAACTGTTATATATGTTAATATATTCGGCGACGTTTTATTCAGACCGATAATTATTTTATTAGGTCCGGTATTTGTTTTGAGGGACCGGTAATTATTTTGTTCGGTCCGGTTTTTATTCTGTTCGGTTCGGTAAAATATTATTCGGACCGATATTTATTTTTTTGGAGTTATTTTAATTATTTGGGTTAATAATATTATTTGATATTATTTAGTGTTAATTAGTAGTATATTTTAAGAAGGGCTTTTTGGGTATTTTGCTAGCTTATGTCTTGCTTCTAAACAAACAAAACCCACAATTTCCTTGTTTTATGACATAACATCAAAAACACACTTAGAGAGAACTAAAGGTCTTGGAGAGAAGAGCAAGAAGAACACCATAGCTTGGGTTTTGGGTTGGTTGAAATCATCAAGAATCATTTCAAGTATCTAAGGTAAGGGGTTTGATTTTCCAATGCTTATAGTTAAAGTTTGATTTGATATATTTTGGATTTGGGGAAAAATTGATGTTAGGGTTCTTGAGTTTTGTTGAGATAGAAATTAGAAGAGTTAATTAGGTGTTGTTGTTGTTGTTGAATTAGTGTTTAGTAATTGAAATGAAGTTTAGAAACTAAGTAACAATATAATTAGTTTAGTAAAATAATGTAGTACTAAGACTAAAGTAGCAGTAAAGTTAGTTTATTAAATAAATAGTATGAAGCTAGCTTATCAAATATGCAGTATGAAGTTAGAAATGAAATAACAGTATATTTCTTGTCTTCTAAACTAGCGCAGGTTATCATTTTTTTCAAAACTAACAGTATCTTTCATTTTCCTAAAAATACCAACAGCATATCAATTAAGTTAATTTGTAAAACCAAAACTAACATAGTTTGTAAAACCAAAACTAACAGTATGTTTCCTTTTCCTAAAAATATTAACAGCATATCAATTAAGTTAGTTTGTAAAGACAAAACTAACAGTATAGTATTTAAGTTATGCTAAGAAAAAGTATGTTTAACAAGGTAGCATAAATGAAAAAATGGAATAGCAGTATAGGTAAACGAAAGTTTGCACTATGTTATTTTATTAAAGTTTAGAAAAACAAAAATAGAACTAACAGTATGTACCTAAGTTAGAACTAGCAGTATATACTTCAAAAACATAATAGCAGTATTCAAGTTTAGAAAAATTAATTAATTAATTAATGTTTTGTTTTTCATTTCTTAATTTAATATATTAAATATTTATATTAATTAAATACAAATATGATATAAGTTAACCGATTTAATTTGGAATCCGATTTTGTTCCGATTTCGGAAATTTCGGCGACGGAGCAAGTTGTTCCGAATTTAACGAAAATTGACGTGCTAACTAATTTTGACGTGTAGAACATCGTGGTAAAGTTAGTTTTTCGAGATTGCGAGTTTTTAACGGAGCGACCCGAAATAAGTCAATTTACGGTTAAGTTGATCCGGGTTGCGTTTTAGTCGGTTTAAGTCGCGTATGGACAATCCGATTTCAACGTTAATGATTATGATTGGTTCCGATTATTATGAATGACTTTCGCGACGATTATTGATGTTTGACTATTTTTCCGTGTTTGAAATTTAGTGAATTATTTGATTATGAAGTGGTGTGATTAAATATGATGTTTGCGACGGTTTATTTATAATGAGTACTTGATGATATGCAATGCGATGATATGTTTATCTTGATGTGGATAAATATGGCGACGTGGGTTTTATACCAAATTTTGATGTGCGATGATGATGTTTTGTTATGTCGTGTTGTCGAGTCACATACATTGCATTGGCGACGAGGGCTTTTATGCCAAGCGACGAGGGCTTTTATGCCAAAGCGACGATGGGCTTTTATGCCGAATGTCCCTAATTATGGACAAAAGCGACGGGTACCACATGCATAACATAGTCGTGTCTCATGGAGTCGGTTATGTTTATTTTTGAGTCTTTTGGCGTTGAGTTTTATTTGATGACTTACAATGAATTGCGATGTTATATGATACTTTATTTTGTGATGATTTTTGTGTTGAATATAAAGTGATTATGATGTGATAATTTCATGAAAATTATGCGATGGATATACCATGACGGTAAAGCGACGATATGAGTTTATGGCGATGGAGTTTATGTCTTGTTTTGACATGATTATGGGGATTATGTGATGATATTAAAGTGTTGATCTTATACATTAAATGATGACTTTAAAGTATGTGAAATTTGATATTTGTTGACATATTCTTATTAATCTATATCATTTATGATTCCAAAACTATTTATATATTTTATCATGCCTTTAATTATATGTTTTGGAGTATCTCACCCTTTACTTGTTTCGCCGTTGCCTTTATATTGGTAACGTGCAGGTAATCCGCGAGGATGATGAGGATTAGCTCGAGTCTCTTTATTTTGAGTCGCTCTGCTCTGATAGTAGTAACACTCGGGATTTGGGCGACGTTATTATTTTGATAGGATAGTTTATGTATACTATCTTATGACTTTATGTATTGATGATAACATGATGATACATACATTTTGTGAACACATCCGCTGTGCTGTGATTAGTTATATGTTTATATGATGATTTATGTTATGAATCGGTATATCCGACTTTTGATTTTTGTGATGTGCATTATAATGCAAAGTGATGAAAACACGAATATGTGATACCTCAATTTATGTTTGGATGAAATTTTGAAACTCTGATTTTATTATTAATTACGAGGGGTAGAATTGGGGTGTTACACGGGTCATCGTATAGACCATGATAGCAATTGTGTCAAGTATTTTTGGCAATTTTCTTGAGGGACTTGATCATTTTTGTTTAGGCAACCAAGATAGCGTCATCGAGGGACTATGATCTTTTGTTTTGTTTTTGTTTTGCCAAAGTACTTAACATGCATACCATGGCCCATTTTTGAAGGCAACAAGTGGATTGTAACCCTAGGAGTGCAAGTGTGCATTGTGTTTGTTTTTCATGCATTTTTGGTCTTTGATTAGGTCAAACTATTTGTTGGTTTTGATTTTGCATACAAACCCTAATTCTCTAATCATGGCATAATTGAAAGCTTTAAGTGCGAGAATTTAAATACTAAGCTATTACAACATGATTATGGGGATGGGGGTACAATTTTGAATATGGGGTATTTGACAAGAAATTTAAATCCTAAGTCATTACAACCAAATTGAATTTACAATGCATAATATTTAAATGTACAATATTTAAATAAACACAATAAATATTAAATAAAATGTATTATGTAAAAAAGGAGTTTTTATGTATGCAAAGTATTTTTTACTGTGAAAAAGGTGTAAATAATTAAAATAAAAAAGATTGATTTTATTTAATTAAGGGGTAAACCCTAATTTTGCTTAAAGAAAATAATATTATATTATTTATATACAAAAATATATTAATATGTACAAAATAAAAATATATTAAAAAAAAGTTTTTTTTAGTATAAAATAACAATAAAAATAAAAATGTGATATTTTTGTATTTTTATTCTATGTTTTTAATAAAATAAAGTATATATATATATATATATATATATATATATATATGTTAAATATATATAAAAATAAAATAAAATATTTACAAAAATAAAATATATTCAAGAAAATATTTATGGTGTGAATAAAAATAAGAAATGAAAATAAAAGTATTATTTACATTATAATTAAATTTAAACAAATAATATAAAAGTATAAAAAAATGTTTCAATGTTAGAAATAATTAAAATAAATACAAAATAAATGTAAAAAACCATGAAAATATTTTTTGAGCATTTTTTATGTTTGGAAATAAAATAATAAAGTCAGGAATGAAATAAAAATGAAAAAATAATAAAAATACAAGAATTTGGGCCAGGGGGGGTGTGAAACTGAAAAAGAAGGTGTTAGAAGCAAAAAAGCCAAGCCCAGCCCATCAGCTTCATCTTCTTCCTCCAGACTTTTGAAAACGCGCGCCTGTTATGTACAAACTCGTATCTCCTATATTTGTGATCTTTTGACAAAACTCAAAATATGAAACTTGTAGAGTGTGATCGGTGGAAATAGAACTGACTGTTTTGGAATGCTGGTTCGCGTTTGCGTTTCTCAAAATGTCGCGGTAAGCAAGAGTCGCCACCATCTTTTATTTTCTCCAACAAGGAAAGGACAAAAGCACAGCAAAATTCCTTTTCGAGATGTTTCTCGGGTTCGGGAGGTAGATTATAGAAAGGGAAGGTGTTAGCACCCTTTCTATCTGTGGTTATCCACGGGCTCTTAGGTACTTGCTCACTATGTTTTCAAAATGTTTTGCTTTTCTTGTGTTTGTGGGTTTTGAAAAAGTTTGTTTGAAAACTTCGATTTAACTCTTGTATTTGTCCTCAAGAGTGTATGAAGTGTTGTTTGAAAACTTTTGTCAGAAAAGTGTAGGTGCGAAAAGTATTTTTGTTTTGAAAGAGCAAGTACCTGAGAACCTCTACCTACTCAAAAGAAATTAAGCTGTGTAAATTTCCTTTAGACAGTACTATCCCACTATTGAGAAGTAGGTAGCACCGTCGTTGGAGTTTTTCGGGTCAATTCGATTATAGGGACATGTGGTCACTAAAGCAATAGTAGGACGCCTTAGCGGTAACCCTAATGTCTTAGATCGTTTTTTATCGAGGCAACCGTTTCGAGGCAACTTTTGATCTTTAGACAGGAGGGCGACCTCTAAAACACCCTATACTCAATGACCACGTCGAGGCAACCAAGTGAGGCGTACCCTAGGAGTGGCATGTGCGAGTGTCAAGTTTCAGTTAAGTTATCTTTGTACAAGTTATGGTGAGCTACAATTGATTTTTATTTTAAGGATAAGTCTTGTCATGCATAGCCTAGTTAACATACATCTAGCAGTTAATGGTTACGGAAAGTAAAGCTAAACTATTACAAGGCGTCGGGTATTTACATCGCCAAAAACAAACCCTTACAAAAGTAAATTGCGGGAAATTAAATAAAAGCGATAAAAGGGTCCTAATTAAAGCTATTACATCCTCGGAACAATTACATAATAATGATCAAAATACGAATCAAGAATAATCACATGCGCGAGAAAAATTGAATCGGAGAGTTCCTAGGGTTTTGACCCTTTTTTTTTTTAGAAAGAAAGAAGTTTTTATTATTTATGAATTAAATTAAACCTAGCATAATTAATTAATTAAATAAAAGAAATATTTTTTTGAGTTTTTTATGTTTTAAGGAAATAAAAATAAAAGATGGTCAAAATTTTCAAGAAACCCTAATTCTACATTAGTTTTAGATTTATTGTGAAAATATTAAAATTAACCTAATTAACTAAATAAATTAATTATGTTAGTATTTATTTACAAAATAACTAATTAAGGGTGAAATTAATTTTAATAAATAATAATAAAAAATATTATATTTTAGTTTTCTGATTTTATTATGAAAAAATTAATTTGGTCAATTAAATAATAATAATAATTATTAATAATAAAACAATTAAATGAAAAATATAAAAAGAGGAGAAAGGAATAAACCCAGGGGGGTGTTGGCCCAAGTTAGGAGGTGTATCAGCAATTCTGAAGCCCAATAATGCTCAAGCCTGTTTGACTTTTGAGATTATCCATGCATGTGTTGACCAGGGACTATGGTGAGGATTCCACTCTTGTCCATTGGATTTCAGTTTGATGACATCTGGCGCACTATTTTTTGAGGTGTATGGTGGACAACTTTTGGAAAGCTGCATGTGAACATATAGAAAAAAATAGAATAAGTGTTTTGGGGGACCTGGGATTCGAACCCAGGTCCCAGCGCTCATTGGACGTTCACTGAACCACTCCACCAACCTGCCTCAATTGATATTGGAATAATAAGCATTGATTATATATGCAAACAAATTAATATACTGAAATTATAACAAAAACGCGCGCTTTTTTCAAATGAGCCAACCAGGTGCTAACACCTCATCATCTTCTTCATTCGTTCCTGTATAGTTAACATTAGATAGAGGGGGTTTTCAACCCCCACTAATTCCTGCAATAGAAAATAGCGATTAGAAGCACAGTGCATATAAATATTTCGCGAGGTGTGATTCTTGTTCGTCTTGTTCTCACGATTTCACTCATATATCTCACTGGTCCCAATTTTTCTTGGTTCAGAAAGCCCTAATTGAAAACTCAAGAACCCTAGAATTTTGATCATGGCATGTTTTGATTCAGGGCGTTATAGCTCAATTAAATTATGCCATTAGCTTCGTATGGTTCCTAGCAATGCAAAACAATCAAAGAAACGTGTTAAATGCGCATGAATCAAGCAATACGATTTTGAATAAAAAAGCCAAACCGTGAAACTGTAAGCGACGATTCTTGGAGCTTCAATGCCTGAGTTTGATTGCAAAACATTCCTGGAACCTCCTGCAATGTATTTGAATCAACAAAAACCCTTGAATCGCCCTAGAATGCAAAAATCAGTTTTCAATTTTCTTGGAATTTCTTGAATATGGCAGGGTTGTTTCTGCAGCTTTTTTCACGTCCATTAGGTTAGGGTTTGCTCGCTTATGTATATGGGAAACAAATTAGGTCAAGAAACTGGGCCAATATCCATTGCATTGATGATTGAATCCTTGATTGAAAAATCAAATATCCTTGATTTTCATTATTGAACAAACTTTCCAAGATTGGATTTTTTGATATCTTTGACTTGTGCACGAATTTGCCAGCATGTTTAGGTCATATTTGCTTCACAAAAAGATTTAAAAAACAAATCTTCTATTTTCCTATAATTTAAATTGATTAAATGAATTAATATTAATTAAAAATCCAATTAATCAATAAAAATAAGAAAATAAATCCAATTAAGCTTGATGGGTCGTGCATAGGTCATGGATGAAGTTTCAAGAAGAAATTTGAGGCCCATTAGCAAAAAGAAGGTGTTTTGATCAAAGTTGACTTTTGCAAATTCATGAAAATTTCCCAACTTCTCCAATGCACAACTTGCTCAATTTTGATCATATGACCATGTTCTTGGACATTTTGGAAAGCTCTTGAAGTCCTCTAACCAATGACTTTGGTACCATGTCATTTGGATTTACCAATCTTAAGTTATGGCCTTTGACTCAAAGTGTACTTTTGTTGACTTTTGAAATTGACCTATAATGTAAAAATTGGTAACTTCTTGTGAGAGCATTTCTTGAACTTGGAGTGTGAATATGGATTATAGGAAATTACATCCCCTTCAAAATGAGAATTAGATGGGATTTTTCTGACAAACCATGAAAAAGTTATGCCCTGGTCAAGATACAGTTGACTTTTCTACTGTCCAAAAATAGTAACTTTTTGCATCTTGATGATTTTTGAGCTATGCTTGTGGAATCATGATCAAGACTTGATCAAATGATGATTGTGAACTCAAAATGAGATGTTGACCAAAAATTCTTACTTTTGACTGCAAAATGACCATTTTGCCCTTGCAGTTGACTGTAGATCAAATGAGGCTTTTGACTGTGCAAATTGGCACTGTGAGTCTTGAAACTTGGCATGTAGGTGCTTGAGGATGTATATAGGCCTATGAGACTTGATTGAGCCATCGAAAACCCCAAATTCCTTGAAAGAACCAAAACCCTAGTTTCAGCTGTCTTAGGAGGTGATTTGACTGTCTACCTCTTGAGCAATCTTGAACAATTTGAAGATCATTCTTGACAAATCTTGAGAAATATGGGAGGGCAAATTTTGGGGTACAACAGTTGCCCCTGTTCAATCTTCTTAGACATGAGGATGTAGATTGGCTTGCGTGCCTTTCGTGATCCGAAGGTGGAAGATGATTGAACACTAAAGTGCCCATAAATTTGCACTCGCATGGTGTAGTATCAGCATGGTGATGTCGGGAATGGGCTTACAGATGCCATTTGGAAAGATGATGGATATGAGGATGGGCTTATAGATGCCATCTGGAGATTGTTGGTAGGTAGTTTTGTCTTCGTTGACGGGTTGTCTTCATTGACGAGTTGTCTCCATTGACAGGTTGTCTTCATTGACGGGTTGTCTCTATTGACGGGTGTTCATCAGAGAAATATTTAGGAATCGATTTAACTGGTTTTGTCTCCATTGACAGGTTTTTCCTCAGAAAAATCTTTAGGAATTGATTTGACTGGTTTTGTCTCCATTGACGGGATTAGCATCAGAAAAATCTTTAGGAATCAATTTAACTGGTTTCGTCTCCATTGACTAGCTTAGCATCAGAAAAGTCTTTAGGAATTGATTTAACTGGGTTTGTCTCCATTGACTGGCTTAGCATCAGAAACATGAGTGACAGAATGACATCCGAATCTGGATCGCATCTGGACTTTATTTGAGAGAGTGACAGAATGACATCCGAATCTGGATCGTATCTGAACTGTATTTGAAAGAGTGACAGAATGACATCCGAATCTGAATCGTATCTGAACTGTATTTGAAATTGAGATTTGTATGAGTAGCAGAATGATTTCCGTGTCTAGAGCGTATCTGTGTTGTAACTGGGATCTGGATAAGTGACAGAATGACTTCCGTGTCTAGAGTGTATCTGCACTTGAAGTTGATAGTTGAATCTGAATGAGAAATAGAATGGCTTCCGTGTCTGGAGCGTATCTAGTCTGTATCTGATTGCTGACGTCTGAATGAGTAGTAGAATGACCGCCGTGTCTGGGGTGTATCCATACTGTATCTGAATGAGTGACAGAATGACATCCGAATCTGGATCGTATCTGGACTGTCTCTTGAATGAATCTGGAATAAGTATCAGAATGTCGCCATATCTGGGTCACATTTGAACTGTCTCTGGAAGGAATCTGGAATAAGTATCATAATGTCGCCATGCTTGGGTCACATCTGAACCATCTCTTGCTCAATGGAGTAAACCGCTGAGGTTATAGAACTGGTCTGTACTATGACGGAGGAGAACATCAAGATCTAGGAACTGACTCGTGCTCAATGGAGTATACCGTTGAGGTTATAGTACTTGTCCACCCTATGATGTAGAGAAACGGTCGAGATTGAGAACCTTATCTGAACTTCAACCGAGGATAATCCGATTGAGATTTAAGAACTGGTCAGATCTTCGACTAAGCTGAGAACTTAACTGCATCTTTCCTGAAAGGTAAAGGTCAGTCACATGCAATGCATGAGATGGATCAAGCAATGATGTTCTCAACATAAATGAGGTTTTACTCGTATGATGCGTATATGCATGTATCATGATGTATGAAGATGTGATGTTTCAGCTGGGGAAAGTAAATCCCGGAGCTGCTGGAGAATAGAGTTGAGTTCTTCGTTTCCGCTGGGGATGGTGAACGAAGATGATTGTGAGAATAAACCTGCAGGAGAAAAGGACTCCGTTGGGGAATAAACTTGATGAAAGATTACTCCGAGGGGAAATACTCTGTGGGGAAGAGATGTTCTGCTGAGAGTTTTAATGAGAACTCCGCTGGGGATTCCGTTGATAAGATCTGGTAGGGATAGAAAGAACTTCGCTGGGGATGATCTTTCAGTTGTAACTTGCTAAGGATAACCCAGTTAGACCCTTGTGAGGATAACCTTTGAATTTGGCTGGGGAGACGCATTTGTATTCTGCAGGGGATAAGCTTCCAGGATCTACTGGGTAAGATGATTCAACTCTGGCAGGGAAGCTTTTTAGACTGCACTGGGAAATGGCTCCACTGGGGGTATCTGTGTATTCCACCGGGGAACATTCTTATATTCTGTCGAGGAATATTAAGACTGCCGGGGATGCTCTTTACGCTTGTTGGAGAATATCTTTATACTCCGTTGGGGAATATTAAGACCTTCTGGGGAAACCCAACCTTTTTAGGGCTGATGGGAGACTAACTCCGCTCAGGGGAGAGTATCGCTGATTCCTTTGTAGTTGCAGGTCTCAATGGGGAGAGCTTCCATTACCGTCTTACTCTGCGGGGAGTGAAGGTATCTCGGTCATATTCTTCAGCTGAATCTGCCTTGGTACCTGGTGGACAGAGCGACTGTACTGTTTGGATAATTCTTATTGCCCTAGTTTCTGCGGGAGAAAAAAGGCCTATGAGGTGCTTAATAACTGCCGATTGACGAATCTTCTTCTGGTGGGAAGGTGACGAGATGACGGGACATAGTCGTACGCTTTTGATCCCTAACTTTTGCCTGGACCGCCCTTTCGGGTTTTCAGTCCATCAGGATACCCCTTTTTGCCCAAGCCGCCTTTTCAGGTTCTCGACTTGCCGGGTGTACAGATTTTTCATTTTTCGTCCCTTATTTTTGCCCGAACCCTTTTGGTTCGCCGGGAAGCCCTTATTTTTGCCTAGGCCAGTCGACCTAGCGGGTCTTTGATTATGCGTAGTATTTTTTTGACTATGTCCACGCTCTCAGGATGTAGGGAGTTGTCACTGTCGGTAGTGTTGTGCTGCCCTACTACCAGAAGATGTTTGATCATGCAAGATTCGTTGCTGGAATTCATGTCCAATGCCCCAAGTGACTCAGGCGGAGATTTGCCCCTGGCTGTTTGGCATTTTGAGAGATTCCTTGAATCTTGACTTGACTGCCCCAGATGATGGACAATGATCACGTCTGCCCCTTGGTTGGAAGTGTTTTTCCTTTTGAGGTGATCCTTTAGAAGATTTTTGTTCACTAAATATTCGTCGTGCGAATTTCTCTGCTGTTTTGAACAAATAGTCATATGCAAACAACAATGTTATTTTAAGAATGCAAAGCTTATGTCTGTCTTGAAGTTTTTTGAAAATGCAGTTTTCAATAAAACAAGTGAATTTTTTGTGAAATGTGATGTCAACTCAGGATTTTACAGCAAGCCCTACAGGAGTCAGGATACCTTTTGTAACAGTATGCTTTCGAACTAACCCATGCTTCAGCTAGGACTTTTAAGGGTTATAACGTGGCCTGGTTCACGGTTTAAGAAACAAAGGATAAAGGCTCAAATTTTATTTGTACCCACCCGTTCTTCGTGATGTTCTTCGATCCTAAACTCAGCTAATCATGCATTAGATCTTGTTCGAGTCTTTGCTCGGATATTCCGGTGATGGTTCGGATGTTGACAATTTATTTTGAACAGGCAGTCATTTTTATAAGAGTTTGCAGGACCTCTTTCTTTTTGATTTTATTATCCCTGTCTTTTGCCTGAACTATTTCTTTCGTGATTACAGTCAGCGAGATGCCCCAGTTTTTTGTAAGTCTCCTTCATAGGTTTTGACTTATTGGGCTTTCATTTTGAGAGATAATGACTGTCTGTCCTTACGATTATAGGGAACCATCACTGTCTTTTTGTCTCGGAAGGACTTCTTTGATGCCATTCATTGTGCACCTGGATCAACTGAGAAAACTACCCTGCCCCGGGTTGTGATTAAGGGTTTTAATTTGTGAAAAGAAAAACTCCAACTTCTTTGGCTCAAAGGGGTTGACTAGGGATTATCTTCCTTATAACTCCATTGTTTAGGATTTGAAACAATGCATGTACCTCATCAGCGGGGTCTATTCAAAAGCATACTGTAAAGATTTTGATATCATTTTCGTCATCCTCCCTCAAAAGGCTTAGAATTTTTAATCGAGAGTTGAACATCACAAAAAAATGAAAGCAATTTGAATATAGTGAATACAAATGGATTGATTCAGAACAGACATATGCGATGCATTAATGAAATAAAAAATTTTTCCATGACAATAATTGTTTGAATAAGCAAAGAAAAATACAACTTGAAAATTCAAATAAAACAAAAGCCTTCAATGATTTGGCATAGGAGCAATGATTATGTTTGGAGTCTCTGGAGGGTCAAACTGGATTTCTTTGGCATCAATCATGTCTTGAACCTTATTCTTCAGGGCCCAACAGTTGTTTGTGTCATGTCCCGGACTGTCAGAGTGGTATGCACACCTTTCATTGGGATGATAGGTAGGAGCGGAAGTGTTTGGATTCCGGAGAGGAGCCCTTAATGTAATCAGCCCTGCCTTCAACATTTGCTGTAGCACTTGAGTCAGTGACATGTTGATCTTAGTGAATTGTCTTTTAGGTGTGACCTTCTTACGTTGATGCCCCTGTCTTTGTTGAGCAGGCGTAGAATTAGAGATCAAGATTTCTCCTACACGTTGGTCATGACGACTCTTTTGACCATACACATCATTGGACTCTTTCTTCCCATTGTAGGGCTTTTTCTGAGCATTGGAAGGTGTAGCTTCTTGAATCTTCCCACTTTTGATGCCAGCTTCAATTCTTTCCCCAGTCAAGATAAGGTCTGTAAACCCGGCTGAAGAGTTTCCAATCAGATGATTGAAGAATGGACCAGACAGGGTCCCCAGAAACATATCGACGAGTTCACGATCAGTTAAAGGTGGTTGCACCCTTCCAGCAAGGTCTCTCCATTTTTGGGCGTACTCTTTAAATCCTTCGCCCGTCCCTAGTGACATACCCTGGAGTTGGGTACGCGTAGGAGCAAGGTCGGAATTATACTGATACTGCTTATAGAACGCAATAGCCAAATCCTCCCAGTTACGGATACTGGCTCCATCCAGCTGATAGAACCACTCGAGTTGAGTCCCTGAAAGACTGTCCTGGAAGAAATGGATCCACAAATTCTTGTCAGCAGTGTAAGGTTGGATCTTCCTTACATACGACTGGAGGTGCAGCTTTGGGCAGGAGGCTCCGTCATATTTGGCAAAAGCAGGTGCCTTGAATTTATGGGGAATCACCACACCAGAGGATAAGCCTAGGTCTCCAAAGTCCAACCCGGGCACATTCTGTATCTCCATGGCGCTCAAGCGGTCCTCCAACTGTTTGTACCTATCCTCAGCAGGAGGATATTGTTCCTCATCATAATCCGTCTCGTTGTCGGAGACCACGGGACTAGGAACCCATCTCTTTTGTGGGTTGTCTTTCCCTACAGATGAGGTAGTCAGATCAACCTCATTCTGCAGTCCATTCCCAAATCTGCGTCCAGTGTTGAACAAGACGGTCCTCTTCTTCTTCTTCTTCCTCTCTTTCAGAATCAGAGTCTTCAAATCCTGTTGACCCTGGGCTAGGCTCATAACCAACTCTTGGAACTGGGCATTATGGGCCTGGAGGGCCTTGATAGCTTGTTCAGTGGAAGGTTCAGTAGACATGATGATTGCTGAAATAAACAGCGAAGAAGATAAGTGACGTGTAAAAGGGGTACCTGTTATGCATATGATGAAATGAAATGCGTATGATTTATGTATGCAATGTTTTCAAGGATCTCGTGGGGTAAACAAGAAACTTGTTAGAATTTGAATTTTGCGGCTTGATTGAAGGAACTTCATGTTGCTGAGAATCTTTCTTCAAGAGTCAAGCTCACCATATCGAGTGGGTCATAGCCCCTGACTCATGTTTTGATCTCCAAACAACCTTGGCTAGAGGAAAATAAATCCCCTTTGCCCCTTGCTAGACATTTGGTTCATCATGACCTGCATCACAAACCCTTGAGATCCTTGAAATGGGTTAGTCCTTATGCATGATGCATGTAATGTTATGATGTTATGATGTTATGATAAAGGCACACCACAAGTATTCATAAAAGGCAAACATGGTAAGGCACACAAGTCACACAAAAGAGCCCTTAGATTTCAGGCCAGCGTGAAGTTTAGGTACTACCCTCTTTCAGTTTCAGTTGGTTAAGACCTGTCCTAAAAATAGTAACCGGGTTCTAGAGGATCTCAATATCACTGACTACCCTCAATCGGTCATAATTCCAGTTTAGCAACCTTTTCTTGCGATCGGAACCATCGCGAGAGTTTAGCCTCAATGAGCGTAGCATACTGCTACAGTTCTATGGCCAAGTTGGTCAATTTAAGGCTCTAAGGTCAGTTGGTGCTTAATGACTCCTCAGAAGACCCATATTCTCCTCGTTCCAACACAAGGGATATCGGTACAAACCAAGGTGTCACACCAACGTAGCTACTGCTTCACCCGTGTCGATCTACGCCGGACAGGTCCCTCACAGTTTATTGCTACTTACTTAAAGGGTATTCCCCAGATCCGGGTTAGGATCTATAAAACTCTGATACAAGCCCACAAAGTTTAAAGCATACAAAGCAATACAATTGAATACATAGTGATCTAATCCTAAGGTACACCTCACTTAAAATTCCCCAGCAGAGTCGCCAGTTCTGTGATCGGTGGAAATAGAACTGACTGTTTTGGAATGCTGGTTCGCGTTTGCGTTTCGCAAAATGTCGCGGTAAGCAAGAGTCGCCACCGTCTTTTATTTTCTCCAACAAGGAAAGGACAAAAGCACAACAAAATTCCTTTTCGAGATGTTTCTCGGGTTCGGGAGGTAGATTATAGAAAGGGAAGGTGTTAGCACCCTTTCTATCCGTGGTTATCCACGGGCTCTTAGGTACTTGCTCACTATGTTTTCAAAATGTTTTGCTTTTCTTGTGTTTGTGGGTTTTGAAAAAGTTTGTTTGAAAACTTCGATTTAACTCTTGTATCTGTCCTCAAGAGTGTATGAAGTGTTGTTTGAAAACTTTTGTCAGAAAAGTGTAGGTGCGAAAAGTATTTTTGTTTTGAAAGAGCAAGTACCTGAGAACCTCTACCTACTCAAAAGAAATTAAGCTGTGTAAATGTCCTTTAGACAGTACTATCCCACTATTGAGAAGTAGGTAGCACCGTCGTTGGAGTTTTTCGGGTCAATTCGATTATAGGGACATGTGGTCACTAAAGCAATAGTAGGACGCCTTAGCGGTAACCCTAATGTCTTAGATCGTTTTTTATCGAGGCAACCGTTTCGAGGCAACTTTTGATCTTTAGACAGGAGGGCGACCTCTAAAACACCCTATACTCAATGACCACGTCGAGGCAACCAAGTGAGGTGTACCCTAGGAGTGGCATGTGCGAGTGTCAAGTTTCAGTTAAGTTATCTTTGTACAAGTTATGGTGAGCTACGATTGATTTTTATTTTAAGGATAAGTCTTGTCATGCATAGCCTAGTTAACATACATCTAGCAGTTAATGGTTGCGGAAAGTAAAGCTAAACTATTACAAGGCGTCGGGTATTTACATCGCCAAAAACAAACCCTTGAAAAAGTAAATTGTGGGAAATTAAATAAAAGCGATAAAAGGGTCCTAGTTAAAGCTATTACATCCTCGGAAAAATTACATAATAATGATCAAAATACGAATCAAGAATAATCACATGCGCGAGAAAAATTGAATCGGAGAGTTCCTAGGGTTTTGACCCTTTTTTTTGAGAAAGAAAGAAGTTTTTATTATTTATGAATTAAATTAAACCTAGCCTAATTAATTAATTAAATAAAAGAAATATTTTTTTTGAGTTTTTTATGTTTTAAGGAAATAAAAATAAAAGATGGTCAAAATTGTCAAGAAACCCTAATTCTACATTAGTTTTAGATTTATTGTGAAAATATTAAAATTAACCTAATTAACTAAATAAATTAATTATGTTAGTATTTATTTACAAAATAACTAATTAAGGGTGAAATTAATTTTAATAAATAATAATAAAAAATATTATATTTTAGTTTTCTGATTTTATTATGAAAAAATTAATTTGGTCAATTAAATAATAATAATAATTATTAATAATAAAACAATTAAATGAAAAATATAAAAAGAGGAGAAAGGAATAAACCCAGGGGGGTGTTGGCCCAAGTTAGGAGGTGTATCAGCAATTCTGAAGCCCAATAATGCTCAAGCCTGTTTGACTTTTGAGATTATCCATGCATGTGTTGACCAGGGACTATGGTGAGGATTCCACTCTTGTCCATTGGATTTCAATTTGATGACATCTGGCGCACTGTTTTTTGAGGTGTATGGTGGACAACTTTTGGAAAGCTGCATGTGAACATATAGAGAAAAATAGAATAAGTGTTTTGGGGGACCTGGGATTCGAACCCAGGTCCCAACGCTCATTGGACGTTCACTCAACCACTCCACCAACCTGCCTCAATTGATATTGGAATAATAAGCATTGATTATATATGCAAACAAATTAATATACTGAAATTATAACAAAAACGCGCGCTTTTTTCAAATGAGCCAACCAGGTGCTAACACCTCATCATCTTCTTCATTCGTTCCTGTATAATTATCATTAGATAGCGGGGGTTTTCAACCCCCACTAATTCCTGCAATAGAAAATAGCGATTAGAAGCACAGTGCATATAAATATTTCGTGAGGTGTGATTCTTGTTCGTCTTGTTCTCACGATTTCACTCATATATCTCACTGGTCCCAATTTTTCTTGGTTCAGAAAGCCCTAATTGAAAACTCAAGAACCCTAGAATTTTGATCATGGCATGTTTTGATTCAGGGCGTTATAGCTCAATTAAATTATGCCATTAGCTTCGTATGGTTCCTAGCAATGCAAAACAATCAAAGAAACGTGTTAAACTGTAAGCGACGATTCTTGGAGCTTCAATGCCTGAGTTTGATTGCAAAACGTTCCTGGAACCTCCTGCAATGTATTTGAATCAACAAAAACCCTTGAATCGCCCTAGAATGCAAAAATTAGTTTTCAATTTTCTTGGAATTTCTTGAATATGGCAGGGTTGTTTTTGCAGCTTTTTTCACGTCCATTAGGTCAGGGTTTGCTTGCTTATGTATATGGGAAACAAATTAGGTCAAGAAACTGGGCCAATATCCATTGCATTGATGATTGAATCCTTGATTGAAAAATCAAATATCCTTGACTTTCATGATTGAACAAACTTGCCAAGATTGGATTTTTTGATATCTTTGACTTGTGCACAAATTTTCCTGCATGTTTAGGTCATATTTGCTTCACAAAAAGATATAAAAAACAAATCTTCTATTTTCCTATAATTTAAATTGATTAAATGAATTGATATTAATTAAAAATCCAATTAATCAATAAAAATAAGAAAATAAATCCAATTAAGCTTGATGGGTCGTGCATAGGTCATGGATGAAGTTTCAAGAAGAAATTTGAGGCCCATTAGCAAAAAGAAGGTGTTTTGATCAAAGTTGACTTTTGCAAATTCATGAAAATTTCCCAACTTCTCCAATGCACAACTTGCTCAATTTTGATCATATGACCATGTTCTTAGACATTTTGGAAAGCTCTTGAAGTCCTCTAACCAATTCCTTTGGTCCCATGTCATTTGGATTTACCAATATCAAGTTATGGCCTTTGACTCAAAGTGTACTTTTGTTGACTTTTGAAATTGACCTATAATGTAAAAATTGGTAACTTCTTGTGAGAGCATTTCTTGAACTTGGAGTGTGAATATGGATTATAGGAAATTTCATCCCCTTCAAAATGAGAATTGGATGGGATTTTTCTGACAAACCATGAAAAAGTTATGCCCTGGTCAAGATACAGTTGACTTTTCTACTGTCCAAAAATAGTAACTTTTTGCATCTTGATGATTTTTGAGCTATGCTTGTGGAATCATGATCAAGACTTGATCAAATGATGATTGTGAACTCAAAATGAGATGTTGACCAAAAATTCTGACTTTTGACTGCAAAATGACCATTTTGCCCTTGCAGTTGACTGTAGATCAAATGAGGCTTTTGACTGTGCAAATTGGCACTGTGAGTCTTGAAACTTGGCATGTAGGTGCTTGAGGATGTATATAGGCCTATGAGACTTGATTGAGCCATTGAAAACCCCAAATTCCTTGAAATAACTAAAACCCTAGTTTCAGCTGTCTTAGGAGGTGATTTGACTGTCTACCTCTTGAGCAATCTTGAACAATTTGAAGATCATTCTTGACAAATCTTGAGAAATATGGGAGGGAAAATTTTGGGGTACAACATAGAGCATCAAACCACGATTCTAACCATATAAAAAACTTAATCTAACTCTCAAAGACCAGAGAGAATTTCTCTGGCCCTAATTTCTAACCTAGTTTTTTTCAGAAAGTTCATGGATGAAATTCTCTTAGCACGTTTAATATAAATGAATACTGAGCATATGTATGGTTTCAGGGCAATGGGTACTACATCTTTCATTCACAAACCTAAGGCTAAATGTTCCTAAATAGAGAGATAGAAGTTGATGAAAAACCTGTTTCAGTTGAATTCGAGTTGGACAATGCAACAACTTTCAATGAGGCCTGAGGTTCTTTTGAGCTTGCTTGATGTTCCCTGGACCTTTCCCAATGCTTAGTTTGTTTTGAAATGGCCTGAATCTTTCTACAGAACTCAACCTGCAAAGTTTCAAAACAAAAATGGTGAACATTGTAAATGGAGTTACAGTTGCCAATGGAGGTTTGGGATAGCTTGAGTGAGTTGAATGGAAGGTGTTTGAAGTGGAAAGGAGCAAAACACACGAGCAAAATGAGCTATGGCACTCAAGTTGCAGCAACTGCCCTGTTTTGCAAGTTTTTGGTGTTTTGGTTTTCAAGGGTGTTTGAGGGATGATTGGCTCGTGTTTCTGACCTTAGGAAATGTGTAAAACTTGTTTCAAATGTTGGCTTAAGTTGATTTTATCAGATATGCAAGTTATGTCCTTTTGGCACAATGACTTGGTTTTGAAGCAAAAAGTGAGAGTTGACAATGCAAGGGCTGTACTGGCTTGGAACCTAGCTGCACAAAGTTGTTGAACTTTGCCTGACATTAGGGAGCCTTGTTTGCAGCAAAGGGCTTGGTGTATGGCTCAAGAAATGAAACTTGACATAAAGCATGCTTTATGTAAATGGAAGTGTTATCTTTATGCCCAAAATGGAATTGTTCATTTTATAATGCTCCCTTGATCAGAACAATGCCTCTAACCAATGTATTTGCATTCAATTTTTGAGTGTAAATTGGTTTAGAGACCTGTAATCAAGTACATAGCTAGTTTGGTCAGATTTTGCAACTTGTATGAACATGTATTGGCCATGGTTACAAAGTGAGTTTTTGCCAACTTCAAGCATTCGATTCTCCCTAACCATAAATGTGTTTGAGGAGTTCTTGGACAATTTGGAAAGCTTGCAACATGTAATATAATCCATATTTGAAATGAAACTTGAGACTCCAAGTGGAACTATGTGAAAAATGGCCAAGAAGATGGGTCAAAATCCTGCCTAAACTAGGGCAAAATTTCTCTAAGTTAAAAGTTTTAGGGACCCTTGTTCCAAAAATTATAACTTGATATCCAAGCTTGTTTTGAGAAAACTTTGTGAATCAAAGTTGTAGACTTTGGGTAGGACTACAACTTTCATGTTTTAAGTTTTTTTTGAATCTATTTGAATCATGGTGAAAATGTGGGACAAAGTTAGGAAAAATTAAGAAAATTTCATAACTTAGAAAATTTCTAAGTTATGGAATTTTTCAATTTCAAACCCTAATTTGTAATTTTGGGTTTCTTGATGAACAAGTTTCATAATTTGACACATCTTGATGAAAAATGACCCTTGGCACTAGATTTTGACCAAAAAGTCAAAGTTTGACTTTTCAGTGTATAGTCAAATTTTGATCAGTTGATTGAAAAATTCATCTGTCAATCCCATGCATTTGAGATCTTTTGAACTTGTTGAATAGGTCAAGATGATGCCATTGAGTCCTTGAATCCATGGTTGAGCTTAATTTGCCATTGGCTAGGTTAAACAGTCAAAAATCGCCTTTGTATAGTCAAAACCCTAAAAATGACCATTTTGCCCTTTTGGTGATCTGATCAAATTTCTTGTGGAATTGTGGTCCAAACTTGATCAAATGGTTCATATGAGTTAATAATGTTGATGTGGGTCAATATTCATGAGGTTTGACTGTAAATTGGCCACAATTGACTTTTTCCCCAATACAGTTGATTTCTAGGTCAACTGTCCAATTGATTGTGCAAAAATTTGATTCAAGGCTTGAAACTTGGTATGGACAAACTTGTGAGTCCAATATGAAGTATTAAAGTCACTTTGAGTGTTGAAAGTCCAAAAATATCTGTGCAAACTCAAACCCTAATTTAGGTCATCAGTGCAAGGAGATGTCTTGAGCAGAGCAAACCCTAGCTTGGTCTTGAGTTCCAAGAGTCTTGTGATGAGAAATGTTGACAAAATGAGAGGGAAAATTTTGGGGTACAACAACAACCAAGTGGAGTAACCCTAGCGGGGGCTTGTGTGCAAGTGTGTTATTTTCATGCTTGATTTTGTCTTGGATTAGGGTTTTCTATTTGGTTGGTTTTATCTCGCCATACAAACCCTAATTACTAACATGTTATGTAAAGCGATAAATTGCAAAATTTAAAGATTACTACGCTATTACAACATTTTGTTGGAGGTATACAATTGATGAACGAGGATTGCAATAATATAAACCTAATTAATCTATTACAACCAAATTGAATTTATACAAGTATTGGAATAAATAATGTACAAGATAATTTCAAAATGCAAAGATATGTAAATGCAAAAGAAGATTTTGTTTTGTTTTTTTATGTAAAAAGTTTTAACCTAAGCCTAATAAATAAATCAAGATTAAAACTTAAATTAATTAATAAAGGAAATTATTTTTTTAGAAATGATTTTGATTAAACCCTAATTCTAATTTATTAAAAGGAAATAAATTTCTTTAAGTATTTTTGTATTTTTGTCTTGAAAATAATATATGGTATTTATGAAGTATTTTGGTATTTTTATATGTTAAAATAAATATTTAATAGGTGTGAAGAAAAATAAATATTTAACCTAATTCTACTTTAATTTACAAGTTTATTAAAAAAAAGATAGTATATAACTTAAATAATAAAAAAATATTTTTTATTAGAAAATAAAATAAAACAAAATATAATATTTAGCATTTTTATATTTTTTATGATTAAGAAAATATATTTGGTAAAATAAAAATAAAAAATAAAATAAGTAAATAAAATATTTGGGCCAGGGGTGCTGCAAGCAAACAAGGGGTAGCATGTTAGCAAAAACAAAAAGGCCCAAGAACTGAAGCCCATGCTGCAAAACAACAAAAAAGGGTGGAAAATATGGAAAAATTGCAAAAGGCAGCGCCAAGGCTCGAACCCACGACCTATGGCATTTTTGCGCGCTGCCTTACCACTGGGGTGGCTGTACATCCGTTAGTCTAAATGAAAACACAAATATATAACACAAAACATTGCCTTGCCCTGTACTTCATCTTCAACCTCTAGCCAGCCGGACCCCCTGTAACTTTTTCATTTCTCAACAAAAATGGAAAGTGATAACATGAACATTATAGCATTTTACTCCATGATTCTCACCATGTGCATAACTAAAACTATAAGTCCAAGATCAGAGAGAATTTTGCTGGCCCTAATTCTTAACCTAATTTTTTCAGAAACATCAAACTTAAAATTCTCTAAACTCAAGCCAAATAAATGCAAGCTATGGATATGTACAGCTTTGTAGCAATGATGTCTACCTTTTATATTCACAAATGGAAAGCTAACTATGCATGTATTAAGAGTTAGAAAAAGAGAAAACTCACCTTGAAAATGGAAATCGTGTTTTGAAAATAAGCTTGCTTTAGGATGCTGTGATGATCAGGTTTGCTTCCTTGAACCTCTAGGAAGATAATGCAATGCTTAGCTTGTCTTGAGGGTGGCTGGATTGGTCTGGAGAAGTCCACCTGTGTTGATCTGTTTTTGAACTTCAACAATGGGAAAGATGGAGTTACAATGATGTTTCAGGGTGTGGGATGGTTTACTTGTAAGATAAGGAAGCTTGGGAAAGCAAAAGGCCTGAAAACGCACGAGTGAAATGGAAGATTCAGTTCACAAGTCAGAAATGGCAAGTTTGGAGGCTTGGTATGCAACTTATGATTCTAGGGTGTTTCAAGGCTTGGGCATTCGTCGTTTTAGTTGCAAAATGATGACTTTATATAGAGCAAAAGGTTGGAGGACTTGTGCTTGCTCAGAAGTACAACATCACATGTCTTGCTACATTTCTTGTTTTTGAAGCAAGTGTGAGAAATGACTTCTTAAGGCATGATTATGATCTTGTAGGGTGGCTTGAAGCTTTAAACATGTTTTGTTCGGGTTTAGAGGCTTGGTTTGTGCAGAAAGAAGAAGTCCAAGGCTCAAGAAATGGAAAAATGCAAAAATCATGCTTTTCCAAAATTAAATTGTTGCCTTTCTTCCAAAAATGGCTATTTTCTTGTACAATGCATTGAATGCTTGGCTTTAGGGCATGAAACCTTGTGCAATCCATTAATGGTGGAGTGACAAACGAGTTTGAGGCCTGAAAAGTGAAGATTGTACAACCAATTTGCAAATTTGAAAACTTGTTCTTCATGAAAATGACCTATAATCAAAGTGATAAAACCCTAACTTCATCTCTTTGATTATCTCTACTCAAGAATGATCTCAATGAGTTCTTGGACATTTTGGAAAGATTTTAATGTTCTCTATAACCAATATTTGAAATGATTTTGAAAATTCCTCTTGGAACTAGGTGAAAAGTTTCCATGAAGTTAGGTCAAAAATCTGCCTAACTAGGGCAAAGTTTCACTAAGTTATTTTAGTTCATGAGCATATATTCACAAAATTATATCTTGAGATCCAAGCATCTTTAGGAGAAATTGTGTGAAGCAAAGTTGTAGATTTCATGGAGATCTATAACTTTCATGTAGAGAACTTCCTTTGAATCATTTTGTAGCATGGTGAAAATCTAGCCTAAAGATGAGAAAAAATAAGAAATTTTCTATACTTAGAAAAATTTCTAAGTTAAGAAATTTCAAATTTCAAAACAATATCTTCAATCCTTGATTTCTTGATGAACAAGTTTGACATTTTAACACGTTTTGATGAATTGTGATCCTTGGCATTTGAATTTGACCAAAAAGTCAAAGTTTGACTTTTTAGTATACAATTGACTTTTGATTAGTTGACTGAAAAATTCATCTGTCAATCCAATGAATTTGTAATGTTTTGAATCATGTCATTAGGTCAAGATGATGCAGTTGAACTCTTGAAATCATGCTTCAAACCAATTGATCATTTGCTAGATCAAAAATCAGAAATTGCCCCTTCTCAGTCAAAACCCTAATTTTGACCATTTTGCCCTTTTGATGATTTGATCAAATTTCTTGGGGAATTGTGGTCCAAACTTGATCAAATGATACATATGAGTCTAAGATGTTGATGTGGATAAAAAATTATGAAGTTTTATTGAAAATTGGCCATGGTTGACTTTTCTGCAACACAACTGATTTTTAGGTCAAATGTCCAATTGACTGATCAAAAGTGTGATTCAAGACTTGAAACTTGACATGAGTAATGTTGGGGGTCCCTAATGATCCCTGAAAGTCATATGAAGCATTGATAGTCCAAAAATCCTTGTGCAAGCTCAAACCCTTATTTTGGTCATCAGTGCTTGAGGAGGTGTCTTAAGCTGGTCAAACCCCAATGCAGTCTTGAGTCAAAGAGATCTTGTGAGAAAATTCTTGATAAGTGAGAGGGAAAGTTTTGGGGTACAACAGCTGCCCCTGTTCAATCTTCTTAAACCTGAAGAGTTAGACTGACGAGTTTTGGCATTCGTGACTCGAAGGTGGAAGATGATTGGACACTAGAGTGCCCAGAAATTTGCACTCAGCGATGCGATGATAGAAGGAATGGGCTTAAAGATTCCATTTAGAGAGATGATAGAAATTTGTCAGATATGTGCTTGTAGATGCCATCCGGAAATGATTGTTGAAACGAATTTGTAACCTGAAATTGTATGGGTATCAAAATGGCGTCTGTGTCTAGAGCGTATCTGAACTGTATCCGAAAGTTTGAATCTGAATGACTATCAGAATGGCATCCGTGTCCGGAGCGTATCTGAACTATATCTGAAAGTTTGAATATGAATGAGTATCAGAATGACATCCGTGTTTGGAGCGTATCTGAACTGTATCTGAAAGTTGAATTTGAATGAATATCAAAACGACATCTGTGTTTGGAGCGTATCTTTATTGTATCTGAAAGTTGAATCTGAATGAGTATCAGAATGGCATCCGTATATGGAGCGTATCTGTACTGTATCTGAAAGTTTAATATGTATGAGTATCAGAATGGCATCCGTATCTAGGGCGTATCTGTACTGTATTTGAGAGTTGAATGAGTTTCAAGATGGCATCCGCGTCTGGAGCGTATCTGAACTGTATCTGAAAACTCTGAACATTGTTAATGATAGCTGTTAATCTTATCCTGAAAAGGGTAAAATGTTAGCTTAAAATGCCAAGTCATGATACAGGAGATGTATGCATAATGGGATTATGTTGTATGCATTCATGCTTATCAATGTTTATGATATATGAATGCGATGTATGCGTATGTGAGTTGATTTGCTGCACTGCTGTTTGATTTAGGGAAAATAAATCCATGTCTGCTGCTGAGGATATGCAAGTATTCACGTCTTAAAGTTGAAGTATTGGTGAGTTTCTTCCGAGAGAAATAAACTCTTGCATAAGGGCAATGCCATGCACTGCTTGTAAAATCCTATTGGGGAATCCTGAGAAATTTGACGACTTCTACTGGGGATCAATAATTTGAAACTTTGTCCCGCTAGGGATTTAAATGGCGTACTGTAGGGGATTACTTATGGAATAGCCTAGAGACATTTTCCTATTCTTTTAACCTATCAGTAATTGTCTCTTTTCATTTTGTTTATTTTTAAACAATAATTATGTTCAAATGCGTATGTTCAACAATGAATCATTGGACGTTTTCGTAAACAAAACACGAGCATAAAGAAAAGACAAATAGCTTTTGCACTTTCAAAGGGACATTTTGTATTGACTTTGAGCAAATGTTTTTGTACAAGGGGACAAACATTCTAGTAAGAAAATGCTGTCATAAAAGAGAGAAAATTTGATACAAAGAAAAATAGCTATGTGTAATAATCCCATGGGGTTTCCATTCTGCTATAGCATTCGTATCTTTGAGCATCTTGTCTATTTGTTTCCTCGTCCGAAGATGACTGAATTGATCAGAACCTCTGAGTTTGTTAGTGGAAGCCAAAGGTTGTTTGTAAAGTGATCTGATGAGACATAGTCACACGCTTTAATTCCCTAACTTTTTCCTGGACCGCCCTTTCAGGTTTTCAGTCCAACGGGAAACCCTTTTTTGCCTAAGTCGCCCTTTCAGGTTTTCAACTTGCCGGGTATACAGATTTGTTTGTTTTATGCCTAACTTTTGCCCGAATCTTTTTGGATCGCCGGGATGCCCGTGTTTTGCCTAAGTATGTCAACCTAGCGGGTCTCTTATGCGTAGTATCTTTTGACCATGTCTGCGTTTGCATGATGTGGCAGGTCGTCACCATCCATGGTGGTCAAGATCATTGCCCCACCAGAGAATATGTTTTTGATTACAAATGGTCCTTCATAGGTAGGAATCCATTTGCCTCTGGAATCACCTTGCGGCAAGATGATACGCTTGATTACTAGATCCCCAACTTGATACTCTTGGCGTCTAACCTTTTTGTTGAAAGCCTTGATCATCCGTTTTTGATACATTTGACCATGGCAAACAACAACAAGTCTCTTCTCATTAATCAGGTTTAGTTGATCAAGTCGAGTCTGGATCCAATCGTCTTTGTTCAATCCTGCATCCTTCATAATCCTCAGAGAGGGCATCTGAAGCTCAATAGGCAAGACGACTTCCATGCGTATACCAGAGAATTGGGTGTTGCCCCAGTTTATGTGGGATCCGTGGTACGATACCCGTGGAGAGCGAATGGTAACATCTCATGCCAGTCTTTGTATGTGACTGTCATTTTCTGTATGATCTTTTTAATGTTCTTATTCGCAGCTTCGACAGCACCATTCATCTTTGGCCGGTAGGGAGAAGAATTGTGATACTGAATTTTGAATTGCTCGGATAATACGGTGATCATAGTGTTGTTGAGATTTGTTCCATTGTCAGTGATGATCCTTTCTGGGATATCGTACCGGTAAATGAGATTTTTCTTGATGAAATGGGAAACAACATTCTTGGTGACGGAAGCGAAGGAAGCTGCCTCCACCCACTTTGTAAAATAGTCAATGGCCACTAGGATGAAGCGGTGTCCATTGGAGGCTATCGTCTTGATCTCCCCAATCATATCAATCCCCCACATAGCAAAGGGCCAAGGAGATGTCAAGAAATTCAGAGGAACTGGGGGTACATGCACTTTGTCAGCATAGATCTGGCATTTATGACAGGTTTGAGAGTGTTGATAGCAATTTGCTTCCATGGTTGACCAATAATAGCCTTCCCGTAGGATTTTCTTCTCCATCGTATGCCCATTAGAATGGGTGCCAAAAGTACCTTCATGCAATTCAACCATGATCCTTTCAGCTTTAACCTTATCTACGCATCGAAGTAACACAAAGTCATGATTGCGTTTATACAGGATGTCATTGCTAAGGAAGAACTTAGCAGAGAATCTTCTTAAGAATTTTTTGTCGTTGATTGAAGCTCCCTCTGGATATTCTTGAGCCTCGAGATACCTCTTGACTTCGTGAAACCAAGGTAGGTCCACTACTTCTTCAGTATTAACTCGTGACAGTGTGCTGGTTCATCCTTTCGTTCGACGGTGATCTGGGGAGCCTCATTATACCATTTAAGTTTAAACATAGATGACATTGTGGCTAGTGCGTCTGCTAGCTTATTTTCTTCTCGCGGGAAGTGCTCGAAGGTAATCTCCTCAAAATGTGGTAGCAATGTCAAAACATGTTCTTTGTAAGGGATAAGGTTAGGGTGTTTAGTGTCCCATTCCCCTTTGATCTGACTGATGACCAAGGCTGAGTCTCCGAATACATCCAATGATTTGATCCCCAAGTTTATGGCAGCTCTGAGACCAAATATGCACGCTTCGTATTCTGCCATGTTGTTCGTACAATTGAAGCAAAGTCTGGAAGTAAAGGGAGTATGACACCCTTCCGGAGATATGAGTACAACACAAATACCATTGCCGAGTGTGTTAGATGCCCCATAAAAGAACAAGGTCCATCGGGATCCTTGTTCAGGTCCGTCATATGGCCTGATTTCTTCGCAGTTGTCTAATGTCATGATGTCTTCATCCGAGAATTCAAACTTTATGGACTGATAGTCTTCTACAGCTTGGTGAGCAAGGTGATCAGCTTGCACACTACCCTTTATAGCTTTCTGGGTAGTATACTGTATGTCTTACTCTGTCAAGATCATCTACCATCTAGCTATTCTCCCAAAAAGAGCAGGCTTCTCGAAGATGTATTTTATCAGATCCATTTTAGATATCAACAAAGTAGTATGAGTCAACATATACTGTCTTAGCCGGCGAGCAGCCCATGCCAGAGCGCAACAAGTTTTCTCGAGCGGTGAATATCTGGTTTCACAGTCAGTAAAATTTTTACTCAGGTAGTAAATAGCATGCTCTTTTCGGCCAGACTCCTCATGTTGTCCCAATACATACCCCATTGAGTTTTCTAAAACAGACAGATATATAATCAACGGTCTTCCCTCGACTGGTGGCATCAACACAAGAGGCTCTTGCAAGTATTCTTTGATTTTGTCAAAAGAAACTTGGCACTCATCATTCCATTTGACTACTTGATCTTTCTTCAATAGTTTGAAGATTGGCTCACAAGTAGCTGTCAGGTGAGAAATGAATCTGGAAATATAATTTAAACGCCCCAAGAATCCTCTGACTTCCTTCTCAGTACGAGGAACAAGCATCTCTTGTATTGCTTTAACTTTGGCAGGATCGACCTCAATACCTTTGTTACTGATGATAAATCCTAGGAGCTTACCGGACCGTACCCCAAATGTACACTTGTTTGGGTTCAACCTCAGCTTGTACTTCTTCAGTCTCTCAAACAGTTTTTGTAAGTGATCAAGGTGCTCCTCTTTTGTTTGCAATCTGGCTATCATATCCTCCATGTAGAATTCTATTTCATGATGTATCATGTCGTGAAATAAAGCTACCATGGCACGCTGATAGGTTTCCCCAACATTCTTCAGCCCGAATGGCATCACCTTGTAGCATAATATGCCCTACTGTGTGACAAAAGTTGTTTTCTCTATGTCCTCAAGTTCCATTTTGATTTGGCTGTAACCTGAGGATCCGTCCATGAAGGAAAACACTTTATGTTGTGCCGTATTGTTAACTAGGATATCTTTGTGGGGGAGTGGAAAGTCATCCTTAGGGCTTTCCCTATTCAAATCTCTGTAGTCCATACACATTCACACTTTGCTGTCTTTTTTTAGGTACGGGAACAACATTGGCAATCCATTGGGTGTAAGATGTGACAACCAAGAATCAGTGTTAAATTGCTTCATGACCTCTTCTTTAATCTTTTCTGACATATCAGGCCTCATTCGACGTACCTTTTGCTTTACTGACGGACAATCTTCTCTTGTAGGAAGACGATGTACCACAATATCTTCATCAAGTCCTGGCATGTCTTCATATGACTAGGAAAAGATTTCAACATAGTCATGTAAAAACTGAATCAGGTGTTTCTTGATATTGGGTTCCAGATTGGCACCTACCTTGACCTCTTTTTTATCTTCTTCGGTACCTAGGTTGATCGTATCCACGGGTTCCTCGTGAGGCTGAATGGTTCCCTCTTCTTGTTGTAGCAGTCTGGCAAGTTCCCCTGGTACTTCACAATCTTCCTCACCTTCGTCTTTGGCTTGGTAGATTAGATTCTCAGAGTCACAAAAGGCCATAGCAGTATCGTTACCCATGGGATCCAGAGTGGATGAATACCTGCATTGTGAGTGTGGGTGTGAAGAAAAATAAATATTTAACCTAATTCTACTTTAATTTACAAGTTTATTAAAAAAAGATAGTATATAACTTAAATAATAAAAAAATATTTTTTATGAGAATATAAAATAAAATAAAACAAAATATAATATTTATCATTTTTTATGAATAAGAAAATATATTTGGTATAATAAAAATAAAAATAAAATAAGTAAATATAATATTTGGGCCAGGGATGCTGTAAGCAAACAAGGGGTAGCATGTTAGCAAAAAAAAAGGCCCAAGAACTGAAGCCCATGCTGCAAAACAACAAAAAAGGGTGCAAAAATATGGAAAAATTGCAAAAGGCAGCACCAAGGCTCGAACCCACGACCTATGGCATTTTTGCGCGCTGCCTTACCACTGGGGTGGCTGTACATCCGTTAGTCTAAATGAAAACACAAATATATAACACAAAACATTGCCTTGCCCTGTACTTCATCTTCAACCTCTAGCCAGACGGACTCCCTATAACTTTTTTATTTCTCAACAAAAATGGAAAGTGATAACATGAACATTATAGCATTTTACTTCACGATTCTAACCATGTGCATAACTAAAACTATAAGTCCAAGATCAGAGAGAATTTTGTTGGCCCTAATTCTTAACCTAATTTTTTCAGAAACCTCAAACTTAAAATTCTCTAAACTCAAACCAAATAAATGCAAGCTATGTGTGATACGGTGGGAGAACTGACTTGAGGTTTTGCGTTTGTGTTCGCAAATGTTTCGGTTTAGCAAGAGTCGCCACCGAATTTTTATATTATCCTAAGGAAAGGTCAAAAAGCACAGGAAAGACCTTTGAGACGTTTTCTTGGGTTCGGGGAGTAGATTATAGAAAGGGAAGGTATTAACACCCTTTCTATCCATGGTTGTCCATGGGCTCTTAGTTACTTGTTTATATCACTTTCTTTGCTTTTCAATTGTTTGAAATGGTGCAATTCAATTGTTTGAAATGGTGCTTTGTGTGTGATTTTGAAAGATGTTTTGAAAAGAGGCCATCGTTGTGGCAACCTTTGTAATGATTCTTGTTTGAATGTATACAAAGGTGTTTTTGTCTTTTGAAAAGTTTTCAATGTTTTGAAAGTTGAATTTTGAATTTGTGTTTGAAAATAGCAAGGATGTTTTTGCAAGCTTTTGATCAAGTAACTAAGAGTTGTCTACCCTATTTTACTCAAAGTTTTTTCTTATGTTTTTAACCCTTTTGACAGTGTTGTTTCACCATTGTATTTGGTGAACAACCTTGTGTTAGGATGTTAAACGGGACAGGCGCGGGTCATCGTATAGACCATGATAGAAATTGAGTCAAGTATCTTTGGCAATTTTCTTGAGGGACTTGATCATTTTGTTTAGGCAACTCATATAGCGTCATCGAGGGTCTATGATCTTTTGTTTTGTTTTTGTTTTGCCAAAGTTCCTAACATGCATACCATGGCCCATTTTTGAAGGAAACAAGTGGATTGTAACCCTAGGGGTGAAAGTGTGCATTGTGTTTGTTTTTCATGCATTTTTGTCTTTGATTAGGTCAAACTACTTGTTAATTTGATTTTGGCATACAAACCCTAATTCTCTAATCATGGCATAATTGAAAGCGTAAAAGTGCGAGAATTTAAATTCTAAGCTATTACAACATGATTATGGGGATGGGGGTACAAGTTTTGAATAGGGGGTATTTGACAAGAAATATAAACCCTAATTACTATTACATCCAAATTGAATTATAAATACATCAATATTTAAATGTACAATATTTAAATAAACAAGATAAATAAATATTGTAGGTGTTTAGGTATTGGCTTGCATTTTTGGTAAATCCCAAGTGTATGTGTGAATGTCATGACTGATGTCATAACATTCTAGTTCAGTTTGTACTAACTCATTAGGTACCTTTGCAGAAAAATATTGTAATTCAAATACTGATGCTTATAAGTGTGTATCTGAGCATTTTTGCAAAATGATCACATTTTGCTAAATCAGTAGACAGATGTTATGACATCCTGTTCTGAACTAACAGGATTGCAGGATTGGATAAGTCTGAGTTTTTTCAGGAAATAACTCAGTCCTTTCTGAACAGAATCCTGCGTTTTCTGAGGGGTAACCTAGCTCAACCCTAACCTGGTTAATAAAGTCCTGTGACCTGATCTTTAGGTAAAAACGGAATTAACCCTAGGTTTTTGGAAACCCTAATTGAAGTTGCAGCTGCTATATATTCAACAGAGCTGCTGTTTTTCATGGAGGATTATTGATTAGAAGATCATTTGTAATCTGTATAGATTTGTTTATTGTACTCCAAGCAATTATCATTGTGATAAGTGACTTGGAATAGGTTTCCTATTGTAAGGGCTGTGTAGCACTCAAAGCTTTGAAGCAAGAGTGTTTGAATGTTTCTTGACTAAAGCTGTGAAGCAGAGTCAAGTTAGTTGTGTGCATCACTCAAAGCTGTGAAGCAAGAGTGATTGTGTTGCTTGATTAAAAAGCTGTGAAGCTTAATCAAGTGTTTGTTTTTGAAGAGTGTCTTCATCAATTATTGAGTCAAATTAGTTTATGTATCACTGCTGTGATTGAGGGGGAGTGAGTTGGTACTCAGGTTTAAGTTGTACTTAGATTGGAATTGCATTGGGTAGGTCTTAAGTGAAGGAGATAAACTGGTTGGTTTATTCCTGAATTAACATCTCTTATAGTGGATTTCCTCCCTGGCTTGGTAGCCCCCAGAGTAGGTGTTGTTGCACACTGAACTGGGTAAACAATTGACTGTGTTCTTTACTGCTTTTGTATTTACTGTCATATAGTAAGTCAGATACGGTGTCATAACATTGGACGTGACATTGAGTATCTGCAGCCAGAATTTCAATTGGCATCAGAGCAGGCACCCTGCCTGTATTACTGGGTGAGATCTAGGGATATCACTTTCTGGCACTATGGAAGGAGTTTTTGGAAATAGACCACCCATTCTGGATGGAACTAATTATGACTACTGGAAACCTCGTATGATTGCCTTCCTAAAATCTCTGGACAAAAAGGCTTGGAGAGCTGCTGACAAAGGATGGATCCATCCCACCATAACTGAGGAAGATGGGACAATCAGTCTGAAGCCTGAGGAAGATTGGAGTAAAGAAGAAGATGAGTTAGCCCTGGGAAATTCCAAAGCTCTAAATGCCTTGTTCAATGGAATTGATAGAAACATTTTCAGATTAGTTCATCAATATGAACTGGCCAAGGAAGTTTGGGACACTCTCAGAACCACTCATGAGGGCACTTCCAAAGTAAAAATGTCAAGGCTTAAGATGTTGACCACTAAGTTTGAGAATCTAAAAATGATGGAAGATGAAACCATTCATGAGTTTCACATGAACATCTTGGAGATTGCCAACACCTCAGGAGCACTGGGAGAAAAAATGTCAGAAGAAAAACTGGTGAGGAAGATTCTCAGATCCTTGCCTAAAAGATTTGCAATGAAGGTAACTGCCATAGAGGAAGCCCAGGACATCAACAAGTTGAAAGTGGATGAACTTATTGGGTCTCTTCAGACTTTTGAGATGGGGATCACTGATAATGGTGACAAGAAGAACAAAAGCATAGCACTTGTATCCAACACTGATGTTGAATACAAGGAGGATGAAGAAGAAAACATATCTGAAGCTATTGCCATGCTTGGAAGATAATTCAACAGGCTCATCAAAAGAATGGACCCAAAGTCAAGGTCTAATGTTCATAACATTCCCTCTGACATTGACAGTTCCAGCAGAAGACCAAGGTCAGAAGATAAGGGAAACCAAGGCAGAGGTATTCAATGCCATGGATGTGAGGGATATGGACATATTCGAGCTGAATGTCCCACCTTTCTTAAGAAGCAAAAGAAAGGAATGACTGTTACTTGGTCTGACTATGATTCAGAAAGTAATTCTGAAGAAGAATCTGCCAAACTAGTTACTGCCCTAACTAGTGTTTGTACTTCTGAAAGTGACACTAGTGATGAAGAAGTGACATTTGAAAAACTGGCTGATACCTACAAGAAATTGTGTATCAGAAGTGCTGAAGTCTGTGTGCAGAATGAAAAACAATCAAAACTCATTATAAAGCTGGAGGATGAAAAAAGGGCAAATCTTGAAACTATAAGTCATCTAGAAGGAGAAGTTCAATTGCTGAACTCACAACTGAATCAAATGACCAAATCTGTCAAGATATTGACCAATGGAACAGACAAATTGGAAGAGATCCTTCAGGTTGGACAAAATGTGGGAAATAAATCTGGACTAGGATTTATGGAAGCAAAGAAATCTGGTACTGGTAAGCAAATGTCAAAACGGATGTCTCAACACAACTCTCAACATCAGGAACAGAGACATATGAAGAAGAGGTACCAAAGATGGAAATGTCATCATTGTGGGAGATATGGTCACATAAAGCCCTTCTGCTTCAGACTACATGGATATCCTAATCAGAGCTCAGGTGTTAAACCTAAGTCTAAAAAGGTGCCTCATGCTCCTAAATGGAAGAAAAAGGCTACTGCACTAATAGCTCACACTTCCCTGAGGGTCTCTGCAAAGGAAGATTGGTACTTTGACAGTGGATGTTCCAGACACATGACTGGATTCAAAAATCTCCTCAATAATGTTATGCCTCACACCACCAGTTTTGTGACCTTTGGAGATGGTGCTAAAGGTGAAGTCAAAGGAGTTGGAAATTTGGATTGCCCTGGAGTTCCAAGTCTGAATAAAGTACTGCTGGTAAAAGGGTTGACTACTAATCTCATTAGTATCAGTCAATTATGTGATCTAGGATTCATGGTCAACTTCTCAAGATCTGAATGTCTAGTAATTAATGAAAAACTAGATGTTGTAATGAGAGGAATCAAATCCAAAGATAACTGTTACGTGTGGCAGCCTGAGAACACTGTTATCTCCACTGTGTGTCAAATCATCAAAGAAGAAAAAGAGATGAAACTGTGGCAGCATAAGCTTGGTCTCCTTCATCTAAGAAGAATGAAAAGAGCTATTTCCTTGGAAGTTGTCAGAAGAACTCCAAAACTACAGGTTGATAATATCTGTGATGTGGCAAATAAACTTGAAGAAGAATGTGTTGTCAGAACCTTAAGTCATCTTGACAAGGATGTTGGAAATAACAAGTCAAATAAATTCTGTTCTCAAAACATCTGGTCAAAACAGATGCTCCCTGAGTACAATGTTACACAAGATGTTGTGACATTGTGTTGTGACAATCTGAAAACAATCAACATTTCCTTGAATCCTATTGACTTTGAAGAGAAGAAGTCATTTAAACTGGAACATAGTTTCTCTAAGCTTCAGCTGACTGATTCTTCTACCAAGGCTCTTGTTGGAAATAAACTTGAAAATTTGAGGGGCAGATTGGGTATTCACCAACATGAGAAATTATAGCAATTAATTTTGCTTAAAACAAGGGTTGAAGGGATTAATTTTATTAAGTCTATATTTAGTGGGTTAATCATATTCTTTCACAATTCCTTCAAAAGCTTTAAGAAGTTGAAGAGACTCCCTTTTATCTCCTACCTCTCAGTTCCTTGCAACCTGTTTCCTCCTCCAAATCAAAGATTTTTCTCAAACTGCTACCATTACTCAAAGTCAATCAAAATGTCTCAGACATCGTCTTCAACCATGGCGACTTCGTCTTCCTCATCAACGTCATCATCTGACCAAGATTCTAGGGCAATCACTACATGCATAGAATCTGAAGTTCTTGAGGTCACTCCTCTCAGGGAGATGGCAACTGACCCAGCCAGAGTCAAAAAGCTCAGAACCAGACATGCAGGAAGAGCTCAAGCTTCAGCCTCTGGTAATTCTTCTCATCCTTCGTCTTCTGTACCTAATAGAGAAGGATCAGTTCAAGTTCACCAAGCTATTGCTAGGCTGGTTACTAGTATACTGAGTGGCAACCAATCTGTACCGGGGATTTCTATCCCTTTAAATCAATCAGAAAGTCCAAATGTGGAAGTTTCTGAAAATGTAGATGTCACTGAGAATGTTGTGACACCAAAAGACAACATTCAGAACCCCTCTGAAAAGGCTGCTGATCCACCTATCATTGATGTGGATGAAGATTACTCAGATAATGAACTGATTGCTAATGTGAACCCTAGCATAGCTAGGAGATTGATGAAGAGAAAGAGTAGTCAGAATGATAAACCTGATGCTAAGAAATCCAAGGCTGAAGGCATGGCTGAGAAAAGTATTCAGACAAAAGGGAAGAAGGCCCAGGTGCAGACTGCTAGACAACCAATCTCTAAGAAAAGTAAAGAACCTGAAACTTCTGATTCTGATGATGAATCAGAATTTGAGATTGATATTGAAGAAACTCCCATCAGAAGGAAGCTCCCCTCCAGCAAGATTGCTAGAGTGCCTGAAGTGCCAACAGACAACATCTCTTTTCATCATCCTGACAATGCAAACAGATGGAAGTATGTTTGCTTAAAGAGAATAGCCTTGGAGAGAGAACTCAACAATGATGCCTTGGAGTGCAAAGACATCATGGATCTGATCAAAAATGCTGGGCTAATGAAGACAGTGATAAAGTTTAACAAATGTTATGAAAATCTGGTTAAGGAGTTTGTAGTGAACTTGTCAAATGATTGTACTGATGGAAGGTCAGCTGACTTTGAAAGTGTCTTTGTTAGAGGAAGAAGGGTCAAGTTCTCTCCATCAGAAATCAACAAGTTTCTTGGAAGAACAAATAAGGACTGTCCTGATCTAGAGGCAACTGACAATGAAGTTTGTCTAACCATCACAGCCAGGCAAGTAAAATGCTGGCCCTTGAAAGGGAAACTGAATGCTAGTAAACTCAGCATGAAATTTGCCATCTTGCATAAAATAGGAGCAGCCAACTGGGTGCCTACAAATCACAAATCAACTATCTCCACTGGATTGGGGAGATTTATCTATGCTGTGGGAACCAAGACTGCTTTTGACTATGGGAGGTACATCTTTGAACAAACTTTAAAGCATGCTGGCAGTTATGCTGTCAAAGGACCAATTGCCTTTCCCTCCCTCCTTTGTGGAATCATCCTTGCACAATTCCCTGATATCCTTGTGGCAAGAGATACAGTCTGCAAAAGAGCTCCTGCCCTTGGCCTGCACTACAAACTGTTTCAGGGATCTCATGCTCCAGACATTGTCATAACATCAGCTGAGACATCGTCTGTAAAGACCCAGTCCAAGACATCAGATGTCATAGCTGTTTTAAAAGAAACTTGCAAAGAGCTGGATGCTAGAAAAAGGACCCTAGAAATTCTAATTGCCAGGCTAGAAAAGGAGGAAGCTGAAGAAAGCAGAAGGGAAGAAGGTGTAGAAGCTGAAGGACAGCTCAACATTGAAGAAACTAGCTCCCCTGAGTCTGATGACAGTGCTTGAAGGTTGATTGCTGCTTGGTGGTGTTGCTGGTTGGTTGCTGAGTTTGGAAGTGTATTATGTTGTTGTCTGCTGCTGATCTTATTATTTTGTTTTGGATAACTGTATAATTTTCTGAACATGTATCTTTGGCCCATTTGTGGCTAAAGAGGGGGAGAATATTTTGGTACTTACTTAATTAGTACTTGACATTCTATTTTTCTGCTGCTATCTATCTCTGATTGTTTAGGGTCTTTAGCCAAAAATCTGCTAAAGGGGGAGTTTGTAGGTGTTTAGGTATTGGCTTGCATTTTTGGTAAATCCCAAGTGTATGTGTGAATGTCATGACTGATGTCATAACATTCTAGTTCAGTTTGTAATAACTCATTAGGTACCTTTGCAGAAAAATATTGTAATTCAAATACTGATGCTTCTAAGTGTGTATCTGAGCATTTTTGCAAAATGATCACATTTTGCTAAATCAGTAGACAGATGTTATGACATCCTGTTCTGAACTAACAGGATTGCAGGATTGGATAAGTCTGAGTTTTTTCAGGAAATAACTCAGTCCTTTCTGAACAGAATCCTGCGTTTTCTGAGGGGTAACCTAGCTCAACCCTAACCTGGTTAATAAAGTCCTGTGACCTGATCTTTAGGTAAAAACGGAATTAACCCTAGGTTTTTGGAAACCCTAACTGAAGTTGCAGCTGCTATATATTCAACAGAGCTGCTGTTTTTCATGGAGGATTATTGATTAGAAGATCATTTGTAATCTGTATAGATTTGTTTATTGTACTCCAAGCAATTATCATTGTGATAAGTGACTTGGAATAGGTTTCCTATTGTAAGGGCTGTGTAGCACTCAAAGCTTTGAAGCAAGAGTGTTTGAATGTTTCTTGACTAAAGCTGTGAAGCAGAGTCAAGTTAGTTGTGTGCATCACTCAAAGCTGTGAAGCAAGAGTGATTGTGTTGCTTGATTAAAAAGCTGTGAAGCTTAATCAAGTGTTTGTTTTTGAAGAGTGTCTTCATCAATTATTGAGTCAAATTAGTTTATGTATCACTGCTGTGATTGAGGGGGAGTGAGTTGGTACTCAGGTTTAAGTTGTACTTAGATTGGAATTGCATTGGGTAGGTCTTAAGTGAAGGAGATAAACTGGTTGGTTTATTCCTGAATTAACATCTCTTATAGTGGATTTCCTCCCTGGCTTGGTAGCCCCCAGAGTAGGTGTTGTTGCACACTGAACTGGGTAAACAATTGACTGTGTTCTTTACTGCTTTTGTATTTACTGTCATATAGTAAGTCAGATACGGTGTCATAACATTGGACGTGACATTGAGTATCTGCAGCCAGAATTTCAAATATTAAATGAAATGTATTATGAAAAAAAGAAGTCTTTATTTATTTATGTATGTAAAGTATTTTTATTGTGAAAAAGGTGTAAAGAAAAATAAAAAAAATTGATTTCATTTAATTAAGGGGTAAACCCTAATTTTCCTTTGGAAAATAATATTTGTATGTTATTTATATACAAAACTATATTAATATGTACACAAATAATTGAAAAAAAAGTGTTTTTTAGTATAAATAATAATAAAAATAAAAATGTAACATTTTTGTGTTTTTATCTTATATTTTTTTAATAAAATAAAGGTATATATATATATATATATATATATATATATATATATATATATATATATATATATATATATATATATATATATATATATATATATATATATATATATATATATATATATATATATATATATATATATATATATATATATATATATATATATATATATATATATATATATATATATATATATATATATATATATATATATATATATATATATATATATATATATATATATATATATATATATATATATATATATATATATATATATATATATATATATATATATATATATATTAAATATATTAAACATGTATAAAATAAAATAAAATATTTACAAAAATAAAACATATTCAAGAAAATATTTTTAGTGTGAATAAAAATAAGAAAAAAAAATAAAAGTATTATTTACAATATTTTTTAAATTTAAACAAATAATATAAAAGTATATAAAATGTTTTAATGTTAGAAAAATGGAATAATATGCTAAATAAATGTAAAAAAATATTAAAATATTTTTTAAGTGTTTTTTATGTTTGGAAATAAAATAATAAAGTCAAAAATGAAATAAAAATGCAAAAATAATAAAAATACAAGAAAATGGGGCAGGGGGTGCAAAAAGAAAAGAGGGAGGTGCAAAAAGAAAAACAAAACAGGCCCAACCCATTTCCACTTCATCTTCTTCCTTGTGACAAACGCGCGCTTACCCTGTACAAACTGCTAACTCCTGGAAACGTGATCTTTTGCCAAAACTTAAAACATGAAACTTGTAGAGCATTAAACCACGATTCTACCATATAAAAAACTTAATCTAACTCTCAAATACCAGAGAGAATTTCTCTGGCCCTAATTTCTAACCTAACTTTTTCAGCATGTTCATGGATGAAATTTTCTTAGCACGTTTAATATAAATGAAAACTGAGCATATGTACAACTTAAGGGCTATGAGTACTACATTTTTCATTCACAAACCTAAGCCTAATGATTCCTAAATAGAGAGATAGGAAGTTGCAAAATACCTGTTTCAGTTGGACACGAGTATGGCAATGCAACAACTTTCAGTGAGGCCTGAGGTTCTTTTGAGCTTGCTTGAAGTTCCTTGGACCTTTCCCAATGCTTAGCTTGCTTTGAAATGGCCTGGATGTCTCTGTAGAACTCAACCTGCAAAACTTCAAAGCAAAAATGGTGATGTGTGTAAATGGAGTTACAGTGACTTGGGAATGGTTGGGATAGTTTAGGTATGTAGTATGGAGTGTGTTGGAACTGATTGCAAGCAAAACGCACGAGTGGATTGTGATTTGGCTTGTGATTTACAGGTCATGCCCTGTTTTTGGCAGAAAATGGCATTTTTGGTGTACAAGGGTGTTTGAGAGGTTGATAGCACATGTTTCTGACTTAGTGTGATGTGAAAAACCTCTTTGAAATGTTGGCTTGACTTGGGTATATCAGATTCACAAGATATGGACTTTTGGCACAATGACTTGTTTTGAAAGAAAAGTGTGAAGTGAAATGAGATAGGCCTGTACAGGCTATCTCCAAGCATGCACAAGATTCTTGTACCTTTGCCTGAGTTTATGGAACTTGTTTTGCTGCAAAGAAAGAGGTCCTTGGCTCAAGACAAGCAATTTGACATAAAGTTGCCTTTATGAAAATGGAAGTGCCATCTTTATGCCCAAAATGGAATTATTCAATGTATAATGCTTCCTTGATCAGAACAATGCCTCTAACCAATGTATTTGCATTCAATTTTTGAGTGTAAATTGGTTTAGATACCTGTAATTAAGTACAAAGCTAGTTTGGTCAGATTTTGCAACTTGTATGAACATGTATTGGCCATTGTTTCAAAGTGAGTTTTTGCCAACTTCAAGCATTCGATTCTCCCTAACCACAAATGTGTTTGATGAGTTCTTGGACAATTTGGAAAGCTTGCAACATTTAATATAATCCATATTTGAAATGAAACTTGAGACTCCAAGTGGAACTATGTGAAAAATGGCCAAGAAGATGGGTCAAAATCCTGTCAAAACTAGGGCAAAATTTCTCTAAGTTAAAAGTTTTAGGGACCCTTGTTGCAAAAATCATAACTTGAGATCCAAGCTTCTTTTGAGAAAACTTTGTGAATCAAAGTTTTAGACTTTATGGAGGACTACAAATTTAATGTTGTAAGTTTTGTTTGAATCCATTTACATCATGGTGAAAATGTGGGGCAAAGTTAGGAAAAATTAAGAAAATTTCATAACTTTGAAAAATTCTAAGTTATGAAAAATTTCAATTTCAAACCCTAATTTGCAATTTTGGGTTTCTTGATGAACAAGTTTCATAATTTTACACATCTTGATGAAAAATGACCCTTGGCACTTGATTTTGACCAAAAAGTCAAAGTTTGACTTTTCAGTGTACAGTCAAATCTTGATCAATTGATTGAAAAATTCATCTGTCAATCCAATACTTTTGAGATCTTTTGAACTTGTTGAATAAGTCAAGATGATACCCTTGAGTCCATGGTTGAACTTTATTTTCCATTGGCTAGGTCAAAAAGTCAAAAAATTCCTTTGTATAGTGAAAACCCTAAAAATGACCATTTTGCCCTTTTGGTGATCTGATCAAATTTCTTGTGGAATTGTGGTCCAAACTTGATCAAATGGTTCATATGAGTTCATAATGTTGATGGGTCAAAATTCATGAGGTTAGACTGTAAATTGGCCATATTTGACTTTTTCCCCAATACAGTTGATTTCTAGGTCAACTGTCCAATTGACTGGGCAAAAATTTGATTCAAGGCTTGAAACTTGGTATGGGCAAACTTATGAGTCCAACATGAAGTATGAAAGTCAATTTGGGCATTGAAGGTCCAAAAATCCCTATGCAAACTCAAACCCTAATTTAGGTCAACAGTGCAAGGAGGTGTCTTGAGTAGAGCAAACCCTAGCTTGATCTTGAATTCCAAGAGTCTTGTAATGAGAAATGTTGATAAAATGAGAGGGAAAATTTTGGGGCACAACAATTTCCCCTGTTCAATCTTCTTGAACCTGAAGAGTTAGATTGGCAAGTTGGCCTTTCGTGACTCGAAGGTAAAAGAGGATTGGACACTAGAGTGCCCGTAAATTTGCACTCGTCAAAATATTGTTGAGGGAATGGGCTTAAAGATGCCATTTGGAGATGGTAGAATCTTGCTGGAGATGGGCTTAAAGATGCCATCTAAGATTTGTTTGTTGAAAATTAGTAGAATGAACATCAGAATGGTATCCGTATTTGGAACGTATCTGAGTTGTATCTGGAGACTGGGTTTGTATGAGTAGGGGAATGACGTCCGTGTCTAGAGCGTATCCGAGCCGTAACTATATTTGAACTTTGAATGAATATCAGAATGACTGCCGTGTCTGGAGTGTATCTGTATTGTGAATGGGTAAATAGAGTAACATCTTTGTATGGAGCATCTATGTGCTGGGGACAAATTCCGAATGAGTGACAGAATGGCAACCGGGTCTGGAGCGTATCTGGACTTATCTGAAGTTGAGATCTGTATGAGTAGCAGAATGACTTCCGTGTCTGGAGTGTATCTGAGACTGTAATTGGGATATGAATAAGTGACAAAATGACTTCTGTGGCGACTGCACTGGGATAATCAAACTTCTGGTGTAAGGGCCAGAATGGCATCCGTGTTTGGAGCGTATCTGAACTTAAAGGTGATAGTTAAATCTGAATGAGAGATAGAATGGCCGCCGCGTCTGGAGCGTATCTAGTCTGTATCGGATCGCTGAAGTCTGAATAAGTAGTAGAATGACCGTCGTGTCTAAGGTGTATCCGTACTGTATCTTGACTTGAAATTCTGAATGAGTAATAGAATGACCGCCGTGTCTGGGGTGTATCCATACTGTATCTGAATAATTGTTTAACAAAAGCCTTTTAATCTTATCCTGAAAAGGGTAAAATGTTAGCTAAAACACAAAGTTATGTTGCATGATATGTATGATGCAATGAACCGTGTTTCATCAATGTTTATGATATATGAATGTAATGGATGTGCATGTAATATGAGTAGTTGTCTTGCTGAGGAAAATGAATCCTTGATAACTAGAGATAATGGAATCTTAGACTGCTGTCGGAGAAAGTAAATTCTTGACCGATGCTGAGGATTAAAAAAAAACTTTGATTGTTGAAGATGAGAAATTCTTGTTGACTGCTTGGGGATTAAAGATCTCTGATTGTTGAGAACGAGGAATCCTGGGACCACTGCTGGAGATTGAAAATCCTTGGTGACTTGTGGGGATTTAACAAGAGCTTTGACAACTTCTACGAGGAATGACTTTCCTGGGAAATAAGGAGAACTCCGAAGACCTCTACTGGGGAATTAGAACCTGAGAGGCTTCTGCTGGAGAAATGAGACCGAGAATCTTCGATCTGCTGGGAAACAACTTTGTGGGGAGAGTGTTTACTCGGCTGGGGAAATCAGGAGCTTGGGGGTATGCCAATCTACTGGGGATTCATCCTAGTTGGGGATAAGCCAAGAAGTTAACTGTTATCTGCTTGGTTCTCAGACTTTTAAGATAATCTGCTGGGGAAGTTGTGGGAAGCTGAATGGTTCCCACCGGGGATTAATAGTTGGAAATTTGAACTCGCTGGGGAAGAAGGTTTAGAATATTCTAGCTCCGCTGGGGATCTGGAAATTTAACTCCGCTGGGGATATATATTCCAAGGTTTTAGCTTTGTTGAGGATCTGAATGATGTATTGCAGGGGATTTCTTCTGGAATATCCTAAAGATATCTTCTTACACCTTCAACCTATCAGTAATTATCCTTTCTCAATTTCGTTTTATTTTTTGTAAGCAGTGATTATATTCAAATGCATATGCCTATTTAACAAAACTTTGGACGTTTTCAAATAAAACACATGTGTAAAAAGAAAGGAAAGGCAAGCAAATTTCTGCATTTTGAAGTATCCTTGTATTAACTTTCGTAAGTATCTTTGTACAAAGGAGACAAACATCCTAGTAAGAGAATGTTGTCGTAAAAATTGAGAAAAATTTTATACAAAAAGAAAGATGGCTATATGTAACAATTCCATGGGGTTCCCATTCTGCTATAGCCTTCACAACTATGAGTATCTTGTCCGTTCGTTGCTTCGTCCTCCGATGATTGGATTGATCCGAAGCTTGGAGCTCGTTGGTGAAGAGATTGTTCTTAAAGTGATCCGACGAGACATAGTCATACACTTTAATTCCCTAATTTTTGCCTGGACCGCCCTTTCGGGTTTTCAGTCCACCGGGAAACCCTTTTTTGCCCAAGTCGCCCTTTCGGGTTTTTAACTTGCCGGGTGTACGGATTTTTTGTTTATCCCTAATTTTTGCCTGAACCGCCATTTCGGGTTTTCGATTCACCGGGATGCCCATTTTTTCCCAAGTCGCCCTTTTGGGTTTTCGACTTGTCGGGTTATTTTATGTGTAATATTTTTTGACTATGTCTGCATTTGCAGGGTGCGGCAAATCATCGCTGTCCATGGTGGTCAGAATCATTGCCCCACCAGAAAATATGTTCTTGATCACAAATGGTCCTTCGTAAGTAGGAGTCCACTTGCCCCTGGGATCACTTTGCAGCAAGATGATCCGCTTGATTACAAGATCTCCGACTTGATATACTTGACATCTGACTTTCTTGTTGAAAGCCTTGATTATCTGTTTCTGATACGTCTGACCATGACAAACAGCAGTAAGTCGCTTCTCGTCGATCAAATTAAGTTGATCAAGTAGGGTCTGAATCCAGTCGTCTTCACTCAAACCAGCATCCTTCATAATCCTTAAGGAGGGAATCTGAACTTCCATAGGTAAAACAACTTCCATGCCATATACCAAAGAAAAAGGGGGTTGCCCCTGTTGAAGTACGCGCCGTGGTACGATATCCATGTAGAGCAAAAGGTAACATCTCATGCCAGTCCTTGTAGGTGACTGTCATATTTTGAATGATCTTCTTGATATTTTTGTTCTCGGATTCAACAGCACCGCTCATCTTCGGACGATAGGGAGATGAATTGTGATGATAAATCTTGAACTGCTCGCACAGAGTGGTGATCATAGTGTTGTTCAAATTTGTACCGTTGTCTGTGATGATCCTATCGGGGATACCATACCGGCATATGAGATTTTTCTTGATGAAGCGGGCAACCACATTCTTTGTAACAGAGGCGTAGGAAGCTGCTTCGACCCATTTGGTGAAGTAATCAATAGCGACCAAGATGAAGCGATGTCAATTGGATGCCGTAGGCTTGATCTCTCCAATCATGTCAATGCCCCACATTGCGAATGGCCAAGGATCTGTCAGAATGTTGAGAGGAACAGGAGGAATATGTACCTTGTCCGCATAGACTTGGCATTTGTGGCAAGTACGCGAATGTTGATGACAATCAACTTCCATGGTAGACCAGTAGTAGCCTGCCCTTAGAATCTTCTTAGCCATCGTATGACCGCTTAAGTGGGTGCCAAAGGTGACACTATGTATTTCAGTCATGATCAACTCTGCTTCAACCTTGTCCACACAACGAAGTAGAACACAATCATGGCTGCACTTATAAAGGATACCATTGCTCAGGAAGAACTTGGCAGCAAATCTCCTTAAGAACTTTTTGTCATTGACGGAAGCTCCTTCAGGGTATTCTCGAGTCTGGAGATACCTTTTGATTTCATGAAACCAGGGTTGTTCCACTACTTCTTCGGTATTAATCTCATGACAGTGTGCAGGTTCGTCCATTCGCTCGATGGTGATTTGGTGAGCCACATTATCCCAATTGAGTTTAAACATGGAAGACATTGTAGCAAGAGCATCTGCTAGCTGATTTTCTTCTCGCGGAAAATGCTTGAAGGTAATTTGCTCGAAATGAGGCAGCAATGTCAAGACATGTTCTTTGTATGGGATAAGATTAGGATGTTTAGTATCCCACTCTCCTTTGACTTGACTGATAACCAAAGCCGAGTCCCCAAATACGACCAAAGATTTGATTCCCGAGTCTATAGCAACCTTGAGACCAAAAATGCAAGCTTCATATTCAGCCATGTTGTTGGTACAACTGAAGCAAAGTCGGGCAGTGAAGGGTGTATGGCAACCTTCCGGAGAAATGAGTACCGCACCGATACCGTTGCCAAGTGCATTTGAAGCACCATTAAAGTATAGGGTCCATCAGGATCCTTGTTCAGGTCCGTCATACAGTCTGTTACCTTCAATGTTGTCCAATGTCATGATGTCCTCGTCAGGGAAGTCGAATCTCATAGATTGATAATCTTCGACGGCTTGATGAGCTAGATGGTCAGCTAGTACACTCCCTTTTATAGCTTTTTGGGTAGTATACTGGATATCATACTCAATCCGGATCATTTGCCATCTAGCGATTCTTCCAGATAAAGCAGGCTTCTCGAAGATATACTTGATCGGATCCATCTTGGAAATCAGCAAAGTGGTATGAGTCAACATATACTGCCTTAGCCGGCGAGCAACCCATACCAAAGCGCATCAAGTTTTCTCGAGCAGTGAGTAGCGAGTTTCACAGTCGGTAAACTTTTTGCTAAGGTAATAAATGGCATGCTCTTTTCGACCAGACTCATCATGTTGGCCCAGTACGCACCCTATTGAGTTATCCAAGATAGTCAGATACATGATTAACGGCCTTCCTTCGACGGGTGGCATCAGGATAGGAGGTTCCAATAAATACTCCTTGATCTTATCAAAAGCAGCTTGACAATCATTGTTCCATTCAACTACCTGATCTTTCTTCAACAGCTTGAAGATTGGCTCACAAGTAGATGTCAGGTGAGAGATGAACCTCACAATATAGTTTAAGCGTCCCAAGAATCCTCTAACCTCCTTTTCAGTGCGGGGGGCAGGCATTTCTTGTATAGCTTTTACTTTAGCAGAATCAACCTCAATGCCTTTGTTGCTGATGATAAATCCCAAAAGTTTACCATACCTGACTCCAAAAGTGCAATTGCTTGGATTCAGTCTGAGCTTATACTCCTTCAATCTGACAAACAACTTTTACAGATGATCAAGGTGTTCTTGTTCTGTATGTGAATGGGCTATCATGTCGTCTACGTAAAATTCAATCTCATGATGTATCATGTCATGAAACAAAGCTACCATGGCGCGTTGATAGGTTACCCTGACATTCTTCAGTCCGAATGGCATCACTTTGTAGCAAAAGGTACCCCATTGCGTGACAAAAGTAGTTTTCTCCATGTCTTCGGGGGCCATTTTGATCTGGTTGTATCCCGAGAATCCATCCAGGAAGGAAAATACCTTGTGTTGAGCTGTGTTGTCAACCAAGATGTCGATGTGTGGTAGTGGAAAATCGTCTTTAGGGCTAGCCCTGTTTAAATCCCGATAGTCCATACACATTCTGACTTTGCCGTCCTTTTTAGGAACGAGCACAATGTTAGCAACCCATTGTGGATAGGAAGTAACAGCCAGAAAGCCAGCGTTGAATTGCTTCATCACCTCAGCTTTGATCTTCTCAGACATGTCAGGCCTCATTCGGCAGACCTTTTGCTTGATCGGTGGACAGTCTTCTCTTGTATGGAGACGGTGAACCACGATATCTGTATCTAGTCCCGGCATGTCTTTATAGGACCAGACAAAGATCTCAACATATTCGTTCAACAACTGCACTAAGCGCTCTTTGACATTTGGTTCCAGGTTGGCTCCCAACTTAACCTCTTTCTTGTCTTCCTCTGTTCCCAAGTTGATGGTTTCTAGCAACTCTTCATGGGGCAGAATAGCCCTCTCCTCTTGTTGCAAAAGTCTGGCTAACTCTCCCGGCACTTCACAGTCTTCGTCAACTTCGTACTCAACATGATTGACCAAATCTTCAGAGTCACCGAAGGCTAAAGCAGAATAGTCACCCATGGAATCTGGAATGGATGGGTACCTGCATTTTGTGAGTGTGGGTGTGTGTAAGGGATAGCCATCCTTAAACAAAACAAATGTAAAAGGAAAGAAAATGAACACAACAATTTATAGATGAAAACGTCCAATGATTCACTAAACATGGCATATGGTAATGAAGAAAATCAAGCCCTTACAAAAGGACCTATATGCCCCGGGCAAGGCATAAGGTGAAAATAGTGTACGAATTTTTTAGTTATTATAGACCAAAATAGGAAATTGTTCAAAGATAAATTACTGGTAGATGAAAGTGATGGGAATAAAGTACTTCGCTTCCCAGGTTCTTAATCCTCCTTCGACGGTTGGAAAGATCCAATCTTCAAAGTTGTCTTCTTCATCATCATCTTCTACAGCATTAATCCCATGGTGAGTGATTTTTACGGGTGGTCCTCCAGCACTGGAGCGACGCACAGCTTTTTGGCCAGCAGCAGTAAAACCCAGTCCGAACTTGTTCATCTTGTCAGAAAAATCAGGCAGTTTCCCCCACACTGTACTCCTTCCTTCTTTGATTACAGCCTCTGCATCCTTAAGAGATGCCATCCTAGACACCGGCTTGGAAACGATAGGCACATCAACCATTGTCTTTGCAACTGCGACTTCAGGAGAAACTTCCTCAAAATGTTGGAAAAGGCGTTTCTATGAATTCGCCATCCAACTCCACATATCGGAAGGAGTTAAGGTGACTTATCATGTACTCTTCCTCACCGTGAATCGTTATAATCTTACCCTGAACATGATACTTTAGCATTTGGTGTAAAGAGGAGGTAACTGCCCCAACATAGTGGATCCACGGCCTTCCCAACAAACACGAGTATGAAGGACGGATGTCCATCACATAAAAGGTGGAGTTGAAGGTCTCGGTGCCCACTTTGATAGGAATGTCCACTTCTCCATGAACCATTCTCTTAGAACCGTCGAAGGCTCTAACAACGATGTTGCTGGGTTTGAGGGTCAATCCTTCGCAGTCCAACCTATCCAACGCCTTCTTCGGCAACATATTCAAAGATGAACCAGTATCAACTAGGACATGGGCAAGTGTGGTTCCCCTGCATTCTACTGAGACATGCAGCGCATCGTTGTGCTTCCTTCCCTTGGGGGTCAAATCAGCATCGGAAAAACCAAGACCATTATCAGCAGTAAGGCTGGCCACGCACTCTTGAAACTGGTCAGCCAAAGTTTCTTGAGGCACGTGTGCCGTCTTTAGAAATTTTATTAAGGCCTTAGAATGGGCTTCAGAGTAGAGTAGAAGAGCCAACATGGAGATTTTGGAAGGGGTCTGCCCTAGCTGTTCCACGACATCGTAGTCGCTCCTCTTGATTATCTTTAAGATTTCTTCCATCTCTTTCTGGGTGGTTTCGGGGATTACCACAGTCTGAGCCTTCATCTTGACAGGCGCTTCTAGTATCCCCTTACCCTTACCCTTACCGGTGGTATCAACAGCGGGTCTAACTTCAGGAGTATCCAATTCTTAAATTATCGGGCTTTGCACAGATGGATTAACAGGCACATAAGCTTTTGAGGGTCTGAAGACTGCTCGTGGAGGAGCGATCTCCAGAGAGAAAATCCTTCTGCTGCGAGTTATCTTGCTTGTTCCTGCAATGTTCCCTATATCAGGGGTTTCATCATCAGAATTCTCTTGGACTGATTCAATCTGTTTGACACCATGATATAAGATTTCTCCTCCGTAGTTCCATGGTATCGTCTTGTTAGATTCATACGGGACAGGCCCCGACATGGTGATTTTCAACGGCACAAACTTAGGATCAGGCGTAATCTTGACAGGCCTTTTGCAAGCCTTGGGAAGATTGTCGGAGATGGTTATTATTGCAATGTTATTGGTTGTAGTATCAGAGGTATTAGGAGTAACAGGAGTGAAGGTATCAACAAGAGTCTATTGAAAGAGTATCTCTTGGGTATCCATCAGGCGTTGGATGCATGATTTCAACATTGGGCTGTCAACTCGCATGTTTAAACAAAAGTAACAGTCTTTTCCACAGCCTGGGAATATCTCGGCTCTCATCAAATTCACTTTAATTACTGGTAACAGAGTCAAAAGGTCAGCAACATTGGTAACATGAAGGTCTTCCATAACGGCATGAACATTATGGCCGTGCTTGGGCATTGGGGCAGAAATCACGTTTGGCTTCTCAGGAGCATCAAACTCTACCTCCTTAGCATCGACCAGGTCTTGGATTTTGTGCTTAAGAGCCCAACAATTGTTGGTATCATGCCCTACACTGTCAGAGTGGTAAGCACACTTTGCATTGGAGTGGTAATAAGGAGAAGAGGTATTAGGGTTCTTTGGCGCTTCTTTCAAATTGGTGAGATTCAGCTTTAACAAATGAGGGAGTACTTGAGTCGGTGTCATGTTAATTCGGGTGAACTGCCGTTGTGGCCTTTCTACCCTTTGCTGATTAGATCTTGGCTGATTACTGCGAGGTTGATCATTTAAAGAGTTTTGGATCATCACAGCCCCCACAGTTGGTCGGCGCTCGGTTCTCCCTTGACTTTTCTGAGAATAAACAGCAGAAGCTTCCTTCTTAGCTGGGAAGGTCTTCTTAATAGCATTGGACGTGGAGGCATCTTTCTAAATCTTACCGCTTTTAATTCCATCCTCGACCCTTTCACCAGTCAGAATTAATTCGGTGAATCCTGTAGAGGAACTCCCGATTAAATGATTGAAGAAAAGGCCAGACAGGGTCCCTAAAAACATGTCAACCAGCTCCCTATCCGACAATGGTGGCTGCACCCTTCCAGCCAGATCACGCCACTTCTGGGCATACTCTTCAAATCCTTCATTAGAAGCCATACCCATACTCTGTAGTTGAGTACGAGTAGGCGCTAAATCAGCATTGTATTGGTATTGTCGGTAGAACGCAGTAGCTAAGTCTTCCCAGTTATGAACCTCAGATCTCTCAAGTTGATAGAACCAGTCCAATTGTGTGCCTGACAAACTGTCTTGAAAAAAGTGTACCCAAAGATCCTTATCAGAGGAGTGGGGTTGGATCTTTCTGACGTAGGATATTGCTGTTCAGAGTAGTCTTCATCCTCTTCCTCTTCTTCCTCTTCAACTTCAGATTCAGAAGGTACCGCAACTCCTTTTCCTTTACCAGCCCCTTCATCAGACGTTGAGGGGAACTCGAGAACTTTTCTAGCATGGATTTCAAACCTTCTTCCAAAAGTGGCCACTCCGGGCCTTTTCTTCTTTTTCTCTTTATTTTTCTCCAACACTGCTTTAAGGTCCTCTTGACCCTTTGCTAAGGTCATGAGGAGTTGCTGGAATTGAGAGTTCTATGCTTGCAGATCCTTAACCGTCTGCTCCAAATCCATCTTGCTGAAATAAATAGCAGAAAGATAAGGAAACCTGGTGTGAAGACCTGTTTATGCATATGATGAATGATATGTTATTCATGTAATGCATTCAAGGATTCAAAAATTCAAATTTGTTGCAAACAAAAAGAACACACATCATATTAAGAAGAAATTTGTTAGTACATAAATGCCCCATGGGCAAAATATTACAAAATTCTTAATGTAAAAAGACATTGCGCATCCTCTTTGGTGCAATGTAAGTGTTGAGAGTTTCCTCCTCATGAAGTCGGCGGGTAAGCTCCAAAACCTTCTTCTCACTGGCATAGAAGCTGGCTTTAAAAGTATTTCGTTCTTCTTTGAGTTGGATCCAACTCTTTTGTAATTCTTCCAATGATGTAGGCATGTCTGGATGTAGGAGGGTGTATGGAACCTCTCCTTCCATAACAGGCTCTTTGATCACAGGCAGAATGTGAGGGTAAGGCATCATAAGACTCTGGGCGCGGGTTCGTACCCACTTGAGGTAAGGCTCAAGGGGGATGGAATTCTTGTGCCCCAGTGTCTTACTATCCACTTTATTGGGCATCCTCCAAGCTCTGATGAACCTTTGTCGAAGTCCTTGTGCATCGTTGTCGAAGTCAAAAACTAGGTCAGGAATCAGCATGTCATGAGGGCCATCCCTCCGAGCATATCCAAACTGTCTTAGAGCTAAACAGGGTTTGTAGGTAATACCTCCCATAATTCCAAGTAGTGGTACATTAGGGAACTCCCCACAACGATCAATGATGATGACATTTTCTCTGGACCGAGAACACCAATGTACATCAGAATGTGTGAGGGTCATCAATCGTTGTGACCACCTTAAACCCTGATCATTCTTCAAAACTGATTGTGGAAGGTGTGAAATAAACCACCTTGCCAGGAGAGGAGTACAGCACATGAGAACACCTCTTTTCCTCATTGTTCGTGTGTAAAATGAGTGTAGGATGTCCCCAAGCAATATAGGCACATGATTCCGAGATATGAAAATCTTAACAGCATTCACATCTATAAGCTGATCAGGGTTTGGGAACAAGACCAACCCATAGATGAGGAGTGCCACAATCTTTTCAAAAGCTTGTAAATCTAAAGAATTCCAGCAGTCTTGTGCCTTCTCAAACAAAAACTTTGCCAAGAAACCCTTGACACCACTTCTGGTTTCCCAATGACCCTTGATATCAGATGGTTGCAAGTGTAATGCTTGAGCAACATCTTCAGGCTTTGGTTCTTTTTCCGTACCGTTGTAGGGTAGTTGATGAAGAATAGGAACTCTCAGGAGTTGAGAAAATTCCTCCAAAGTAGGTACAAGTTGGTAATCAGGGAATGTGAAACAGTGGTGTAGGGGGTCAAAGAACTGGAAGAGAACTTTCACCATGTCTTCTTCAATGTTGGAGTTGACCAAGTTGAGAAGCATACCTGTCTTTCACTGAAGAGAGAATTCTCTGGAATCTTGGAAGTAAGCTCCTTGAGTTGAGGAGGGATTCTCACAAGGTTGACTTGTATTGTTTTCCTGCGAAGAGATTCCATGACCTACAAAACAAGAACAAAGATGAAGACCCAAACCCTTGAAATGGTTAGTGGATGCATATGATGTTTTATGATGTTCATGATGTATGCACAAGCACATGTACAAACAAGTCACACAAGATCCTAGTTTCAGGCTTGCATGAGGTTTCATAGGTAAGTACCCTCTTGAGTTTAGTTGGCTCACACCTGTACTATAAATAGTAACCGGGTTCTAAGGAGCTCAATATCACTGGATTATTTTCTGTGTTCATTGTTTTGGTTTAGCCACTTAACTGGCGACCAAAATATTCCAAGAAAACAACCCTTAATGAGTGTAGTATCGAGTATCTACCAACTTCGGACTGCACCAAAGCCGGTCATCTCACTACCCCTAATAAAAGGCCAAGATGGTCAAGTAAGGTTCTAAGAGTTCATTAGTGCTTCATGACATCACTCAGCGGCCCCGTATTCTCTTTCATTGACTCAAAAGCTACCGGTACTCACAAATATGTCGCACTAATATAGCTATTGCTTCAACCATGTCAGTATACCCCGCACAGTTTCCACAACGTATTGCTATTTACCTATGAATGTTTCCTAAATCCGGGTAGAGGATTTCAAGCCCAAACAAAAGAACCAAATGTAAAGCAATCAAAGCAATTAAGATAAGCATGCAAAGGTGATCTAAGCCCTAAGGTTACTCCACTTTTAAATTTTTCCCCAGCAGAGTCGCCAGTTCTGTGATACGGTGGGAGAACTGACTTGAGGTTTTGCGATTGTGTTTGCAAATGTTTCGATTTAGCAAGAGTCACCACCGACTTTTTATTTTATCCTAAGGAAAGGTCAAAAAGCACAGGAAAGACCTTTGAGATGTTTTCTTGGGTTCAGGGAGTAGATTATAGAAAGGGAAGGTATTAGCACCCTTTTTATCCATGGTTGTCCATGGGCTCTTAGTTACTTGTTTAGATCAGTTGCTTTGCTTTTCAATTGTTTGAAATGGTGCTCTTCAATTGTTTGAAATGGTGCTTTGTGTGTGATTTTGAAAGATGTTCTGAAAAGAGGCCATCGTTGTGGCAACCTTTGTAATGATTCTTGTTTGAATGTACACAAAGGTGTTTTTGTCTTTTGAAAAGTTTTCAATGTTTTGAAAATTGAATTCTGAAATTGTGTTGTGAAGTGTTTTTGAAAATAGCAAGGATGTTTTTGCAAGCTTTTGATCAAGTAACTAAGAGTTGTCTACCCTATTTTACTCAAAGATTTTTGTTATGTTTTTAACCCTTTTGACAGTGTTGTTTCACCATTGTATTTGGTGAACAACCTTGTGTTAGGATGTTAAACGGGACAGGCGCGAGTCATCGTATAGACCATGATAGCAATTGAGTCAAGTATCTTTGGCAATTTTCTTCAGGGACTTGATCATTTTGTTTAGGCAACTCATATAGCGTCATCGAGGGACTATGATCTTTTGTTTTGTTTTTGTTTTGCCAAAGTGCCTAACATGCATACCATGACCCATTTTTGAAGGCAACAAGTGGATTGTAACCTTAGGGGTGCAAGTGTGCATTGTGTTTGTTTTTCAAGCATTTTTATCTTTGATTAGGTCAAACTATTTGTTAATTTGATTTTGGCATACAAACCCTAATTCTCTAATCATGGCATAATTGAAAGCGTAAAAGTGCTAGAATTTAAATTCTAGGCTATTACAACATGATTATGGGGATGGGGGTACAAGTTTTGAATAGGGGGGTATTTGGCAAGAAATATAAACCCTAATTACTATTACATCCAAATTGAATTATAAATACATCAATATTTAAATGTACAATATTTAAATAAACAAGATAAATAAATATTAAATGAAATATATTATGCAAAAAAGAAGTCTTTATTTAAGTCTTTATTTATTTATGTATGTAAAGTATTTTTATTGTGAAAAAGGTGTAAAGAAAAATAAAAAAAATTGATTTCATTTAATTAAGGGGTAAACCCTAATTTTCCTTAAGAAAATAATATTTGTATGTCATTTATATACAAAACTATATTAATATGTACAAAAGTGAAGTATATTGAAAAAAAAGTGTTTTTTAGTATAAATAATAATAAAAATAAAAATGTAACATTTTTGTGTTTTTATCTTATATTTTTTTAATAAAATAAAGGTATATATATATATATATATATATATATATATATATATATATATATATATATATATATATATATATATATATATATATATATATATATATATATATATATATATATATATATATATATATATATATATATATATATATATATATATATATATATATATATATATATATATATATATATATATATATATATATATATATATATATATATATATATATATATATATATATATATATATATATATATATATATATATATATATATATATATATATATATATATATATATTAAATATATTAAACATGTATAAAATAAAATAAAATATTTACAAAAATAAAACATATTCAAGAAAATATTTTCAGTGTGAATAAAAATAAGAAATAAAAATAAAAGTATTATTTACATTATTTTTTAAATTTAAACAAATAATATAAAAGTATATAAAAATGTTTTAATGTTAGAAAAATGGAATAATATGCTAAATAAATGTAAAAAAATATGAAAATATTTTTTAATGTGTTTTTTATGTTTGGAAATAAAATAATAAAGTCAGAAATGAAATAAAGATGCCAAAATAATAAAAATACAAGAAAATGGGCCAGGGGGTGCAAAAAGAAAAGAGGGAGGTGCAAAAAGAAAAACAAAACAGGCCCAGCCCATTTCCACTTCATCTTCTTCCTTGTGACAAACGCGCGCTTACCCTGTACAAACTGCTAACTCCTGGAAACGTGATCTTTTGCCAAAACTTAAAACATGAAACTTGTAGAGCATTAAACCACGATTCTAACCATATAAAAAACTTAATCTAACTCCCAAAGACCAGAGAGAATTTCTCTGACCCTAATTTCTAACCTAACTTTTTCAGCATGTTCATGGATGAAATTTTCTTAGCACGTTTAATATAAATGTTTACTGAGCATATGTACAGCTTAAGGGCTATGAGTACTACATTTTTCATTCACAAACCTAAGCCTAATGATTCCTAAATAGAGAGATAGGAAGTTGCAAAATACATGTTTCAGTTGGACACGAGTATGGCAATGTAGCAGCTTTCAGTGAGGCCTGAGGTTCTTTTGAGCTTGCTTGAAGTTCCTTGGACCTTTCCCAATGCTTAGCTTGCTTTGAAATGGCCTGGATGTCTCTGTAGAACTCAACCTGCAAAGCTTCAAAGCAAAAATGGCGATGTGTGTAAATGGAGTTATAGTGACTTGGGAATGGTTGGGATAGTTTAGGTATGTAGTATGGAGTGAGTTGGAACTGATTGCAAGCAAAACGCACGAGTGGATTGTGATTTGGCTTGTGATTTGCAGGTCCTGCCCTGTTTTTGGCAGAAAATGGCGTTTTTGATGTACGAGGGTGTTTGAGAGGTTGCTAGCTCGTGTTTCAGACTTAGTGTAATGTGAAAAACCTCTTTGAAATGTTGACTTGACTTGGTTATATCAGATTCACAAGATATGGACTTTTGGCACAATGACTTGTTTTGAAAGAAAAGTGTGAAGTGAAATGAGATAGGCCTGTACAGGCTATCTCCAAGCATGCACAAGCTTCTTGTACCTTTGCCTGAGTTTATGGAACTTGTTTTGCTGCAAAGAAAGAGGTCCTTGGCTCAAGACAAGCAATTTGACATAAAGTTGCCTTTATGAAAATGGAAGTGCCATCTTTATGCCCAAAATGGAATTATTCAATGTATAATGCTTCCTTGATCAGAACAATGCCTCTAACCAATGTATTTGCATTCAATTTTTGAGTGTAAATTGGTTTAGAGACCTGTAATTAAGTACAAAGCTATTTTGGTCAGATTTTGCAACTTGTATGAACATGTATTGGCCATGGTTACAAAGTGAGTTTTTGCCAACTTCAAGCATTCGATTCTCCCTAACCACAAATGTGTTTGAGGAGTTCTTGGACAATTTGGAAAGCTTGCAACATGTAATATAATCCATATTTGAAATGAAACTTGAGACTCCAAGTGGAACTATGTGAAAAATGGCCAAGAAGATGGGTCAAAATCCTGCCTAAACTAGGGCAAAATTTCTCTAAGTTAAAAGTTTTAGGGACCCTTGTTCCAAAAATCATAACTTGAGATCCAAGCTTCTTTTGAGAAAACTTTGTTAACAAAAGTTGTAGACTTTGTGGAGGACTACAACTTTCATGTTGTAAGTTTTGTTTGAATCCATTTGCATCATGGTGAAAATGTGGGGCAAAGTTAGGAAAAATTAAGAAAATTTCATAACTTAGAAAAATTCTAAGTTATGAAATTTTTCAATTTCAAACCCTAATTTGCAATTTTAGGTTTCTTGATGAACAAGTTTCATAATTTGACACATCTTGATGAAAAATGACCCTTGGCACTTGATTTTGACCAAAAAGTCAAAGTTTGACTTTTTAGTGTACAGTCAAATCTTGATTAGTTGACTGAAAAATTCATTTGTCAATCCAATACTTTTGAGATCTTTTGAACTTGTTGAATAAGTCAAGATGATGCCCTTGAGTCTTTGAGTCCATGGTTGAACTTGATTTGCCATTGGCTAGGTCAAACAGTCAAAAATTGCCTTTGTACAGTCAAAACCCTAAAAATGACCATTTTGCCCTTTTGGTTATCTGATCAAATTTCTTTGGGAATTGTGGTCAAAACTCGATCAAATGGTTCATATGAGTTCATAATGTTGATGTGGGTCAAAATTCATGAGGTTAGACTGTAAATTGGCCACAATTGACTTTTTCCCCAATACAACTGATTTCTAGGTCAACTGTCTAATTGACTGGGCAAAAATTTGATTCAAGGATTGAAACTTGGTATGGGCAAACTTATGAGTCCAACATGAAGTATGAAAGTCAATTTGGGCATTTAAGGTCCAAAAATCCCTGTGCAAACTCAAACCCTAATTTAGGTCAACAGTGCAAGGAGGTGTCTTGAGCAGAGCAAACCCTAGCTTGATCTTGAATTCCAAGAGTCTTGTAATGAGAAATGTTGATAAAATGAGAGGGAAAATTTTGGGGTACAAAATTATGGACATGTACAGCTTTGTAGCAATGATGTCTACATTTTATATTCACAAATTGAAAGCTAACTATGCCTGTATTAAGAGTTAGAAAAACAGAAAACTCACCTTGAAAATGGAAATCGTGTTTTGAAAATAAGCTTGCTTTAGGATGCTGTGATGATCAGGTTAGCTTCCTTGAACCTCTAGGAAGCTAATGCAATGCTTAGCTTGTCTTGAGGGTGGCTGGAATGGTCTGGAGAAGTCCACTTGTGTTGCTCTATTTTTGAACTTCAACAATGGGAAAGATGGAGTTACAGTGATGTTTCAGGGTGTGGGATGGTTTACTTGTTAGATAAGGAAGCTTGGGAAAGCAAAAGGCCTGAAAACGCACGAGTGAAATGGAAAATTCAGTTTACAAGTCAGAAATGGCAAGTTTGGAGGCTTGGTATGAAACTTCTGATTCTAGGGTGTTTCAAGGCTTGGGAATTCGTCGTTTTAGTTGCAAAATGATAGCTTTATATAGAGCAAAAGGTTGGAGGACTTGTGCTTGCTCAGAAGTACAAGATCACATGTCTTGCTACATTTCTTATTTTTGAAGCAAGTGTGAGAAGTGACTTCTTAAGGCATGATTCTGATCTTGTAGGGTGGCTTGAAGCTTTAAACATGTTTTGTTCAGGTTTAGAGGCTTGGTTTATGCAGAAAGAACAAGTCCAAGGCTCAAGAAATGGGAAAAATGCAAAAATCATGCTTTTCCAAAATGGCAATGTTGCCTTTCTTCCAAAAATGGCTATTTTCTTGTACAATGCATTGAATGTTTGGCTTTAGGGCATGAAACCATGTGCAATCCATTAATGGGGGAGTGACAAACGAGTTTGAGGCCTGAAAAGTGAAGATTGTACATCCAATTTGCAAATTTGAAAACTTGTTCTTCATGAAAATGACCTATAATCAAAGTGATAAAACCCTAACTTCATCTCTTTGATTCTCTCTAATCAAGAATGATCTCAAGGAGTTCTTGGACATTTTGGAAAGCTTGTAATGTTCTCTACAAGACATCTTTGAAATGCTTTTGAAAATTCCTCTTGGAACTAGGTGAAAAGTTGCCATGAAGTTAGGTCAAAAATCTGCCTAACTAGGGCAAAATTTCACTAAGTTATTTTAGTTCATGAGCATGTATTCACAAAATTATATCTTGAGATCCAAGAATCTTTAGGAGAAATTGTGTGAAGAAAAGTTGTATATTTCATGGAGATCTACAACTTTAATATTGGGAACTTCCTTTGAATCATTTTGTATCATGGTGAAAATTTAGCCTAAAGTTGTGAAAAAATAAGAAATTTTCTATACTTAGAAAAATTTCTAAGTTAAGAAATTTCAAATTTCAAAACAAGATCTTCAATCCTTGATTTATTTATGAAAAAGTTTCACATTTTGACATGTTTTGATGAATTGTGATCCTTGGCATTTGAATTTAACCAATAATTAAAAGTTTGACTTTTCAGTATACAGTTGACTTTTGATCAGTTGATTGAAAAATTCATCTGCCAATCCAATGAATTTGTAATGTTTTAAATCATGTAATTAGGTCAAGATTATGCAATTGAACTCTTGAAATCATTCTCCAAACCAATTGATCATTTGCTAGGTCAAAAATCAGAAATTGCCCTTTCTCAGTCAAAGCCCTAATTTTGACCATTTTGCCCTTTTAATGATTTGATCAAATTTCTTGGGGAATTATGGTCCAAACTTGATCAAATGATACATATGAGTCTAAGATGTTTATGTGGATAAAAAATTATGAAGTTTGACTAAAAATTGGCCATGGTTGACTTTTTCCCCAATACAGTTGATTTTTAGGTCAACTGTCCAATTGACTGATCAAAAGTGTGATTCAAGGCTTGAAACTTGACATGAGTTATCTTGGGGGTCCCTAATGATCCTTGAAAGTCATATGAAGCATTTATAGTCCAAAAATCCTTGTGCAAGCTCAAACCCTAATTTTGGTTATCAGTGCATGAGGAGGTGTCTTGAGCTGGTCAAACCCTAATGCAGTCTTGAGTCAAAGAGATCTTGTGAGAAAATTCTTGATAAGTGAGAGGGAAAATTTTGGGGAACAATAGGGATCATAGTTAGTTGTTATTTGGTCGGGCTTCGTGTTTCACAATAAACTGTTTGAAAAACTATTATCTGGTCGGGTCCAGGCTTTGCAGATTTCTGAGGTTGATGAGGTCAATTTCTATCTGGTCGGGTCCAGGTTTCACCGTAAACTTTTTGGGGATTTAGTTGTTATTTGGTTAGTTTCCAGGTTTCACAATGAATCTCTTAGGGTAATTGCTATCTGGTCGGATCCAGGCTTCACAACAACTTTCTTGAAAAGATGAAATTGAAAACTGATATCTGGTTGGATCCAGGTTTCACAGTAATTTGTTGGGGCAGAGGCAAACTCTATTGGGGAAAAGAAATTAAACCTTGGTCGGGTTGAGTCCAGGTTCTTCTATATCTTTGAAGAGTTAGACTATTATCTAGTCGGGTCCAGGTTTCATAGTATCTTGAAATTGAGATCAATTGTTGTCTGGTCGGGTCCAGGTTTCAGATACTCAAACTATTATCTGGTCGGGTCCAGGTTTCAGTAATTCACTAGGGATATTGGCAAACTCTACTGAAGAAGAGGAGTTTTTCTAATGATTTTGTAGGAATTAAACTGCTATCTGGTCGGGCCCAGGCTTCGGCAATTGAAGAAGTCAAACTATTATCTGGTCGGGTCCAGGCTTTAGTAATAACTTGAAAATTATGCTAATATCTGGTCAGGTCCAGGCTTCATAGTATCTTTTTGGAATTAGTAAAGGCTTTGATGACTGCTTTACTGGGGATCGAGGGTTGTGGCCCTATGATTTGTAATAATCTGAAAGGAAAACTCAAACTGGAGAGTGTAGACTCAGTCGGGTAGGACAGACTCAGCTTGGGGAGGATACACTTAACTGGGGAGGATATACATAGCTGGGGAATAACGAGCTCAGCTGGGGAGGATGGACTATACCGGGGGAATACATAGTCAGTTGGGGAGGATGTACTCGGCTGGGGAATTTTGTGGTTCCTCTATTGTTGTTGGGGAAATAAAACCTATTTGGGAAATAAACCCTGTTAGGGAAATAAAACCTGTTGGGGAAATAAACCCTGTTGAGGAAATAACCCTGTTGGGAAAGTGAGTTTCTTTTATGAAGAGATCCACGAGGCTTTAACTTGTAAAAATCGACTTAGCTGGAGAGAGAGCTACCAAGAGATTGAGACTCTGGTCGGGGATTATCCTATGCAAAGAGACTTTGTGGGCAACTCCGTTGGGGAAAGGTTTATTGTATCTGTCCTTGTGGGGATAATGATAATGAGATAACTTTGTGGGGATATTTCATATACATTAAAGAGATGTTTGCTACTGCTTAGCAGGACACATGTGCCAAATAGTCTTAATTATGTTCATATGCATATGTTCATTCAATTTTAGTCATTGGACACATTTGCATTCAAAACAAAGACAAAATTTTTGCACTTTAAAGTATATTTGTATTGATATTTTTCCCATGAATAGGCATTTTTGTACAGAGAGACAGAGATCCTAGTAAGAGGAAATCGTCGAAAGGAAAACAAAATTGAGAATGAAAACAAATAGCCATGTGAAATGATATCATTTCCTTCCAACTCTACTATTGCCCCCAATGTCTTCGAATGTCCCTTGTCGTTGATAGAAGTTGATTGGATTGATCTTGGACCGTTTGAACTTAGACCTTGGTGATAAAATTGATTGTGTCGATTCCACAGGACATAGTCATACGCTTTTAATCCTTAACTTTTTCCTGGATCGCCCTTTCGGGTTTTCAGCCCACCAGGATACCCTTTTTTGCCCAAGTCACCCTTTCGGGTTTTCAACTTGTCGGGTATACAATATTTTGCATATATCCCTAATTTTGCCCAAACCTTTTGGTTTGCCGGGATGCCCTTATTTTGCCTAGGTGTGTCAACCTAACGGGTCTCTTATGCGTAGTATTTTTTAACTATGTCCGGGTTTATAGGATGTGGGAAATCTTCACCATCCATGGTAGTCAGCATCATGACACTTCCAGAGAAAACTCTCTTGACAACAAATGGCCCTTCATAGGTGGGAGTCCATTTGCCTCTGGGGTCGCCTTGTGGTATAATGATGCATTTTATCACCAAGTCACCAACTTGATATACTCGAGGCTTGATCTTTTTGTTGAAAGCCTTGATCATCCATTTTTGGTACGTCTGACCATGGCAAACAGCAGCTAACCGTTTTTCGTCAAACAAGTTCAACTGATCCAATCTCGTTTGAATCCACTCGTCTTCGCCTATGCCTGCCTCATTCATAATTCTCAGCGAGGGAATCTGAACTTCCATTGACAAAACAGCTTCCATGCCATAGACTAGAGAAAAGGGAGTTTCCCTAGTTGATGTTTGTTGTACCCCAAAATTTTCCCTCTCATTTTATCAAGATTTCCCCTCACAAGACTCTTTGGACTCAAGACCAAATTAGGGTTTTGCTCTGCTCAAGACATCTCCTTGCATTGATGACCTAAATTAGGGTTTGAGTTTGCACAGGGATTTTTGAACTTCCAATGCTCAAAGTGACTTTCATACTTCATGTTAGACCTATAATATTTCCTCTACCAAGTTTCAAGCCTTGAATCAAATTTTTGCCCAGTCAATTGGATAGTTGACCTAGAAATCAACTGTATTGGGGAAAAAGTTAACAATGGCCAATTTACAGTCAAACCTCACAATTTTTGATCCACATCAACATTATAGACTCATAAGGACCATTTGATCAAGTTTAGACCACAACTCCTCAAGAAATTTGACCAGATCATCAAAAGGGCAAAATGGTCATTTTTAGGGTTTTGACTGCACAAGGGCAATTTCTGATTTTTAACCTAGCCAATGGAAAATTGGGTTCAAGCATGGATTCAAGGACTCAATGGCATCATCTTGACCTATTCACAAGGTTCAAAAGATCTCAAATGCATTGAATTGACAGATGAATTTTTCAGTCAACTGATCAAAATTTAACTGTACACTGAAAAGTCAAACTTTGACTTTTTGGTCAAAATCAAGTTCCAAGGATCATTTTTCATCAAGATATGTCAAAACATGAAACTTGTTCATCAAGAAACCTAATTTTGCAAATTAGGGTTTAAAATTGAAAATTTTCGTAACTTTGAATTTTTCTAAGTTATGAAATTTTCTTATTTTTCCCTAACTTTGCCCAACATTTTCACCTTTGTAGCGGTGAAAATCGGAGATCAAGCTATTAATTAACTTGACTCACAAAAGCAAGAGTCGCCACCGCGCTTTATTATTTCCAAGGGAAAAGGGAAAAGAGCGAAATAAAACCCTAAAATATGCAATGTAAAATAATACTTAAAAGTAATAAAAATACAATGCGTTTTTTGAAAGAGATTGAGAGTTCGGGGGTTGGTTATACAATGGGAAAGTATTAGCACCCAATGCATCTGCGGTACTCCGCAGGAACCTTTTGAAATATCTGTTTTTTGGTTTAAAATTGTTTGTTTGATTAAAATGATTCGTTTGGCTAAAAGATGGGTATGGACGAGATTTTGAATATATGACGACCTAGTGTCGAAGTTTTGACTTAAAAAGGTGTGAGTTTGAAATTTGAATCTTTTAGGAAAACGGACTTAAGTTTGGAAAAATAGTAAATAAGAAAAGAATGAATGGGGGTATTCGCACGATTATAGAAGATGTATGTGATGACATGAAGTCAACAAAGTTAAAACATTTCCCTTGGATTAAATCGAGTGAGCAAAATAAAATAGACATCAAAATATAAGCAATCAAAATTCACAAGAATATAACGAAACAGATTAATGACCTAAAGCATCGAGAAATTAAAATGACAAAGATATTTAAATAGAATAAAAGAGAATGTAACTAATTATCTAAAGAAGTTATTTAAACTATATTAAAAATTTAAGATTACTTACTAAAAAATTCTAAACCAACTACAAATTCTAAGGTTGCAAAAATAGTTCTAAAATTACTAAATTAAATCTAAGCTAAATTAAACATTTTAAAATTAGTAAATTAAATCTAAACTAAATAAAAATTCCAAGGTTGCTAATCTAAAACAAAAAAGTTCCAAAGTTACTAAACTAAATCTAAATCAAATAAAATTCTAAAAGAATATTAAACTAATTCTAAACAACTAAAATTCTAAACTTATTAAACTAATTCTAAATCGAATAAAGTTCTAAAGTCCCTAAACTAAAACTAACAACTAAAATTCTAAAGTTTACTAAATTAAAACTAAAATAAAATTCTAAAGTTTACTAAGTCAAAACTAAAACAAATAAAACTCTAAAATTTACTAAGTCAAAACTAAATGAAATAAAATAGTGATTGTTACTACAACACATAAAATTCTAAAGTTATTAATTATGATTCTAAATATTTTAAAGTTATAAAATACATCTAAACTAATTAAAAAAATTCTAAATTAATACTAAACTGAATTTAAATATAAGATTTACTAATATTTTTTTTATATTTTTTTTTTAGCAAAACCCAATCTACATATAAGAATTATACAATAAAACAAACAAATGAATTAAAAGCCAAGCTTGAATTTTTCAAGGCAATTAAACTAATAAACAATTTCCAATAAGAGGCAAACAATAGTACTGTGACTCAAAACTTCCTCTTAATCTCTCTCTCTCTATCGCATGATTTGCATCTAAATATGCATAGATCAAACCAAACCCTATTCTCTTTACAAGTTCAATCTTCTTCTTTAAATCACCACTTTCCAATTTCAAGATATAAAAAAAAACCCAAATAGATAATCAATCAATCATCAAAGTATTAGAGAGAAAATACCCGATCGAAAACGGTGATGACCAACGGTTGGCGGAGGAGGCGGAGGACGAAGGTTGTCGGAGGGCGGTGTCGAAGAGGGGTGTTGTCGGAGTTTGAGAGCATCGCGATGGATTCGCGGCTGGTGTTGATGGCATCGGCGGTTGTCTCTACGGAGGATCTGTACTCGTAGTGGAGGGAGGTCGGCAGTTTCAAGGTGTGCGACCGAGATCGGTACGCGGCTGCCGTAGTGATCGATGAGTAGGGAGGCGCACAGAGCTGTGATTGGAGATGGGTCAGATGGTTTCAACGTCGACAATGGTAAGCTGCAACTTTTCTCTTTTCATGTTGCCTCTGAAATTCTGGGAAATAAGTGTTGATTTTCTTCTTCTCTTTTCTTTTTGAATCAAGTTTCTGGTCTGGAAATTGCTGATAGCTACGAGTTTATGGAGTAATTTATGTATATTGTGATTGTAGTTTGATGGAACTTTTAATAAAAAAAGTTTGGAATTTATGCAGAGCTTAATGAAGATTTTTATATTGAGAATGAAGAGTGTTTAGAGGTATGAAAACCAATTTCTGGTATGTTTTTCTCTGTGGAATTTTGAGTGCTTGAACAACTAGCTGGTAGTATTTTTTGGGTGATATTTTTCTGTTAATTTTCTCCTACTGCTATTGCAGGAATTAGGTGACAACCTCCTCTCAACTCTTCACCATTTGCTTCTGTTTTTATAGTGAATGTATGATAGAATTGGAGGGAAAATTGGAGCCAAATATCAGTTGAATTCTAGTTTATGTCAACTTCCTTATGCTTTCTTGATGCAGGGATTTGTGGTTTCATTTTGGGCAAGCTTTTTGGACAGCAAAAATAGTAAAAAGGTTGTTTGCAGACTGGTTTTTATGCAGGTTTTGGAGTGAAGTAGCAGCAAGTTTGGGACAGGACTGGGGTACAATTGGACAGCATAGCAGGGACTGGTTTTTTGGCATATTGCAACAGCAGAATTTGGAGTGTAGTATCATGGAAGGGTCCCTTTCTATTTTGTGTTTTTTATGATTTTCCCATGTAACAATACATGTATCTTGCCTCTCTTTTTCTTTTGAAATTGGACTGATTTTGTCTTCATATGCTTTTTGTTTTAGTGGAGAAATTTGGGTGAAAATTGAAGCAAGATTTGGATGAGTTTTGGGAGCTTGATGTCATTTAGAAATAGGACTTGGTAGTTTTGAAATGAAGTATTTGATCATTTGATGATTGAATTTGTTACTTTGATTATGACATTGAGTATTTGAATGAAATGAAAACTTTTGGCGAAGCATGGTCTAGAATTTGTAACTTGTTATATTTGAATTCAAAATTTCCATAATTCCAAATTGTAAGCATTCTAAATTGGATGGAACTTTGGTCCCTTGTATTTGAACCTCTCTTGAAAAACATTCACAACCTTGAATGGAATTTGAACTTGACATTTGAATTTTGAACATTGTCTTGAAAGTTGAATGGTTTGAATAATGGATGATGAATAGTTAGATCTTGAGACTTTGTATTTTAGGCACTTGAAACCTACACTTTGAAGAGTAGTGAATGATATTGTAATGGAATTACTTTGTAATTTTCTTTCTCTATTTTTGACAAAAACAAACAAATAATAACATAATAGTAACAATAATATAAGAAAAAGAAAAAAACGTATTAGTAACAATAAATAAAATAAGAATAATAAAATGCAACAATGATAATAACAATAATGAGAACAAAATAAAAATAATTAGTAACAATAAAAGATGAAATAATTAAAATGCAATAAAGATACTAATAATAATAACAATAATGAGAAAAAGAGAAAATAGTTAGTAGTATCTAAAAGAAATAGAAATAGATTAAAATAAGAAAAAAAAAATAATAAGACAGATTTTTGAACTAAAACAAATTCATTGGAAATATGATAGAAAATGCAAATGATAAACTATTTTAATTCTTTTTTTTCTTTAAATAGAAATTAGAATGATGAATAAAAACAAGAAAGTATGCGAATGATCGATTTTTCAAATTAACGACAAAATATGCACCAGTCGAAAAAAGTGAAGGGGCGAAAAATGGGGTGCGACAGTTGTGCCTTGATGAATCAGTCTTCGAGAATCCATAATCAACCATACTTTTGGCTTGGGAGACTCAAAACCTTAATTGAGGCGCGACACCTGATGCTCAGACCTGTCTCTGCACATGACACAAAAGAAAACATGAACATACACCTTTGTATGCGATTAGTGATACATAGGCTCAAAATGTTCAAAACACTTGACAATATTCGCATAGTCAACGCTTGAAGGTGAGACGTTAAAACTGACCGTATTTCGTGACCTTGACTTATCTTAAAAAATGCAAAAATAAAAATGGGACCTTAGGTCAAAAATTGGGGTACAACAACCATGATGCAGTTGGATTCAAACAAAACTTCCAACATGAAAGTTGTAGTCCTCCACAAAGTCTACAACTTTGATTCACAAAGTTTTCCCAAAAGAAGCTTGGATCTCAAGTTATGATTTTTGGAACAAGGGTCCATGAAACTTTTAACTTAGTGAAATTTTGCCCTAGTTTAGGCAGGATTTTGACCTATCTTCATGACCATTTTTCACATAGTTCCACTTGGAATCTCAAAATGCATTTCAAATATGTAATGTAGATAATTTTACAAGCTTTCTAAAAAGTCAAAGAACTCTCCAAAATCATTTGTGGTTAGGGAGAATCGAAGGCATGAAGTTGGCAAAAACTCACTTTTGATCCATGGCATTTTCATATTGATACAAGTTGCAAACTCTAATCATCCTTGTTTGTACTTGATTACAGGTCCCAAAACCCTTCCATACTCAATAATTAAATGCAAATCCATTGGTTTAAGGCTTTGTTTTGGTCATGGGAGGATTACACAAAGAATTAATCCTAAAATAGCAAAAAGGCAACATTGCCATTTTTGTCAAATTTGCTTTATCTCAAATAGAATCCTTGAGCCTTGAACAAGATCTGGTACAACACATAATATCCACAAACTGAGGGGGCCAAGATCACAAAGGGCAGGCTGATAGATATCCTGTACAGGCCTGTCTTGCATCATTGCTCACTTTTTCTTAAAATACAAGAAACTTGTCAAATACAACACAACTTGCACATCTGTGAGAACCAACCCTTGCAAGCATTTGAGACAGTTTTCACACATTCCCTTGTGCCAGAAACACGAGCCATTGAGCCCTTAAACCTTCCAAAGCACAAAATCACCTTCCTCTTGTAAAACAGGGCAGTTTCTGCACTTAGAGTTCCATAGCAAAAACCCCTCATGCGTTTTACCCCAAACCTCTTCAAACACATTCCATAGCTATCCAAGCTATCCTAACCATTGGCCTTGAACTGTAACTCCATTTGCAAGCTTCACCATTTCTGTTTTCAGCTTGTGCAGGTTGAGTTCTACAAGCTTGTTCAGCACATCCAAGGCAAACTAGGCATTGGGGAAGGTCAGAGGAAGTTCAAGCAAGCTCCCAAACATCTCAGGCCTCACTGAAAAGCTCCACATTGCCATACACGAGTTCAACTGAAACAGGTTTTTGTCAACTTCCTATCTCTCTATTTAGGAATCATTAGGCTTAGGTTTGTGAATAAAAAATGTAGTACTCATAGCCATGAAGCTGTACATATGCTCATTTTTCATTTAAATTAAACGTGTTAAGAGAATTTGATTCATGAACTTCCTGAAAAAATTAGGTTAGAATTTAGGGCCAGAGAAATTCTCTCTGGTCTTTGAGAGTTAGATTAAGTTTCTTATATGGTTGAATTCATCTTGAAAAATGCTACAACTTTGATGTTATGAGTTTTTGCATTAGAGCACGTATGCAGGTTTTCCATGTTTGAGTCAGGCGCGCGCATTTTTTGTTGACAAAGGTTGAAGATAAAGTTCAGTGGATTGGGCTTGGTTCTGGCTCACTTTTTGCACCCCCTGCCTTGCTGACTGCACCCCATGACCCATTTCTTCATATTTTTATATTTTTGTATTTATTTTTCATTTCTGATTTTATTTTATTATTTTCCAAACATAAAAAATACCAAAAATATTTTTATAAATTTTCACATTTATTTTTGTATTTTATTTTATTTTTCTAACATAAAAATAATTTAGTGAGTATATACTTTTATTTTATTTAATGAAAACTTGAAAATAATACATAATAATATTATACCTATTAATTTTTTTTTTATACTTAAATAATATTTTTTTTCTCAATATATTTTTATTTTGTATATATTTTATTTTATTGTATATAATTAATATATATATATATATATATATATATATATATATATATATATATATATATATATATATATATATATATATATATATATATATATATATATATATATATATATATATATATATTTACTTTCTTAAAAGAAAATTAGGGTTTTATACCCTTTTCAAAAGTAATCTTTTATTTCTTTTTTTTAAATACATAAAAAAAAATTATATACATAAAATTAAACAAAACATTTTTTGCATATTCATAATATTTTGTATATTTATTTAATTGATCATTTAAATACTTGTCCATTTATTTATTTGTATCATTTATTCAATTTGGATGTAATAGTAAATATTAGGGTTTTATTTTCTTGCAAATATTCCCCATTCAAAATTGTATCCCCCTTCCCATATCAAATGTTGTAATAATGTAGATTTATTTTACGCATTTATGCTTTCAAATATGCCATGTTAGAGACTAGGGTTTGAATGCGAATGTCCAAAATCAAAACAAATAGCTTAACTAATACAAAGACAAAAAAAACATGTAAATTGACAATACAATGCACACATGCACCCCTAGGGTTTCATCCACTTGTTGCCTTGAAAATGGCCATGTTATGCATGTTGAGTATCTTGGCAAAACAAAAACGAAACAAAAGATCATAGTTCCGCGATGACGCTATCTTGGTTGCCTATACAAAATGATCTAGTCCCTAAAAAATTTGCTAAAGATACTTAGCACAATTGCTATCATGGTCAATACGATGACCCGCGCCTGTCCCATTTAACATCCTAATACAAGGTTGTTTACCAAATACAATGGTAAAACAACACTGTCAAAAGGGTTAAAAATGTATAGGGAAGATCTTTGAGTAGATAGGGTAGACAACTCTTAGTTACTTGATCAAAACTTGCAAAACATCCTTGCTATTTTCAAACACACATCACAACACAATTTCAAAAACATTTCCCAAAATATCAAACTTCCAAAACACTGAAACATCTTTTCAAAAGACAATACACCTTTGTATATATTCAAACAAGAATCATTACAAAGTTTGCCACAACGATGGCCTCTTTTCAAAACATTTTCAAAACCACACACAAAGCACCATTTCAAACAATTGGAAAAGCAAAGCAAGTGATCTAAACAAGTAACTAAGAGCCCATGGATAACCATGGATGAAAAGGGTTCTTGCACCTTCCCTTTTCATAATCTACCCCCCGAACCCAAGAAAACATCTCAAAGGTCTTTCCTGTGCTTTTTGACCTTTCCTTTGGATAAAATAAAAAGTCGGTGGCGACTCTTGCTAAACCGAAACATTTGCGAACACAAACGCAAAACCTCAAGTCAGTTCTCCCAGCGTATTACAGAACTGGCGACTCTGCTGGGGATTGATCTAAAATTGGGGTTACCTTAGGGTTTATATCACCTTTACATGCTTACCTTGTTTGCTTTGATTGCTTTACACTTGGTTCTATTGTTTGGGTTTGAAATCCTCTACCCAGATTTGGGAAACATTCATAGGTAAATAGCAATACGTTGTGGAAACTGTGCGGGGTATACCGACATGGTTGAAGAAATAACTATATTAGTGCGACATATTTGTGGGTACCGGTAGCCTTTGAGTCAATCAAAGAGAATACGGGGCCGCTGAGTGATGTCATGAAGCACTAATGGACTTTTAAAACCTTTACTTGACCATCTTGGCCTTTTTAAGGGTAGTGAGATGACCGACTTTGGTGCAGTCCGAAGTTGGTAGATACTCGATACTACACTCATTGAGGGTTGTTTTCTTGGAATATTTCGGTCGCCAGTTAAGTGGCTAAACTGAAACAATGAACACAAAATAATCCAGTGATATTGAGCTCCTTAGAACCCGGTTACTATTTATAGGACAGGTTAAGCGAACTAACTTCAAAAGGGTACTTACCTATGAAACCCCACGCAAGCCTGGAACTAGGATCTTGTGTGACTTGCATGTACATATACTTGTGCATACATCATGAACATCATGAAGCATCATTTGCATCCACTAACCATTTCAAGGGTTTGGATCTTCATCTTTGTTCCTGTTTTATAGGTCATGGAATCACTCCGCAGAAAAACTATTCAGGTCAACCTTGTGAGAATCCCTCCTCTACTCAAGGAGCTTACTTCCAAGATTCTAGAGAATTCTCCCTTCAGTGAAAGACATGGTAGACTTCTCAACTTGGTCAACTCCAACATTGAAGAAGACATGGTGAAAGTTCTCTTCCAGTTCTTTGACCCCTTACACCATTGCTTTACATTTCCTGATTACCAACTAGTACCTACTTTGGAGGAATTTTCTCAAATCCTGAGGATTCCTATTCTCTATCAACTACCCTACAACGGTACGGAAAGAGAACCAAAGCCTGAAGATGTTGCTCAAGCCTTACACTTGCAACCATCTGATATCAAAGGTCATTGGGAAACCATAAGTGGTATCAAGGGTTTCTTGGCAAAGTTTCTGTTTGAGAAGGCACAAGAATGCTGGAATTCTCTAGATCTGCAAGCTTTTGAGGAGATTGTAGCACTTCTCATCTATGGGTTGGTCTTGTTCCCAAACCCTAATCAGCTTATAGATGTGAATGCTGTCAAGATTTTCATATCTCGGAATCCTGTGCCTACATTGCTTGGGGATATCCTCCACTCATTTCACACACGAACAATGAGGAAAAGAGGTGTTCTTATGTGATGTACTCCTCTTCTAGCAAGGTGGTTTATTTCTCACCTTCCTCAGTCAGTCTTGAAGAATGAACAAGGCTTGAGGTGGTCACAACGATTGATGATTCTTACACATTCTGATGTTCATTGGTGTTCTCGGTCCAGAGAAAATGTCATCATCATTGATCGTTGTGGGGAATTCCCTAATGTCCCATTACTTGGCATTAGGGGAGGCATTACCTATAACCCCTTTTTGGCTCTGAGACAATTTGGGTATGCCTGAAGGGATGGCCCTCATGACATGTTGATTTCAGACTTGGTTTTTGACTTCGACAATGACGCTCAAGGACTTCGACAAAGGTTTATCCGAGCTTGGAGGATGCCCAACAAAGTGGACAGTAAGACACTGGGACACAAGAATTCCATCCCCCTTGAGCCTTACCTCAAGTGGGTACGAACCCGCACCCAGAATCTTATGATGCCTTACCCCTACATTCTGCCTATGATCAAAGAGCCTGTTATGGAAGGAGAGGTTCCATACACCCTCCTACATCCTGACATGCCAACATCATTGGAGGATTTGCAAAAGAGTTTGATACAGCTCAAGGAAGAACAAAATACTTTTGAAGCCAGCTTCTACGCCAGTGAGAAGAAGGTTTTGGAACTTACTCGTCGACTCCATGAAGAGCAGACTCTCAACACCTACATTGCACCAAAGAGGATGCGCAACGTCTTTTTACATTAGAATTTTGTAATATTTTGCCCATGGGGCATTTATGTACTAACAAATTCTTCTTATTAATATGACGTGCGTTCTTTTTTGTTTACAACAAATTTGAATTTCTGAATCCTTGAATGCATTACATGAATAACATATCATTCATCATATGCATAAGCAGGTCTTCACACCAGGTTTCCTTATCTTTCTGCTGTTTATTTCAGCAAGATGGATATAGAGCAGACGGTCAAAGACCTACAAGCACAGAATTCGTAGTTCCAACAACTCCTCATGACCTTGGCAAAGGGTCAAGAGGACCTTAAAGCACTGTTAGAGAAAGAAAAGGAAAAAGAAAAGAGCGGGTGTAGCTACTTTGGGGAGAAGGTTTGAGAACCAGGCTAGAAGGGTCCTAGATTTCCCCTCGACGTCTGACGAAGGGGTTGGTAAAGGAAAGGAAGTTGCAATGCCCTTCGAGTATGAAGCTGAAGAAGAAGAAGAGGAAGAGGAAGATTACTCTAAGCAGCAGTACCCTCATGCAGACGATAAGTATAAGAATCTGGAAGATCGGCTGGCAGCCATGGAGGTACAAAGAGTATTTGGGCTGGATTTCGAAGAACTAGGGTTGGTTGCTGGGATTGTCATTCCCCCTAAATTCAAAGTGCCTACATTTGCTAAATACGATGGTTTGTCTTGTCCGAAGATGCATCTGCGGTCTTACGTCAGAAAGATCCAACCTCACTCTTCTGATAAGGATATGTGGGTCCACTTTTTTCAAGATAGTTTGTCGGGTACGCAATTGGATTGGTTCTATCAGCTTGAAAGATCTGATGTACATAACTGGGAGGATTTGGTTGCTGCTTTCTATCGACAATATCAATATAACGCAGATTTAGTGCCTACTCGTACTCAATTATAGAGTATGGGTATGGTCTCTAATGAAGGCTTTAAGGAGTATGCCCAGAAGTGGCAGGATTTGGCTAGAAGGGTGCAGCCACCATTGTCTGAAAGAGATCTTGTTGATATGTTTTTGGGGACCCTGTCAGGTCCATTCTTTAATCACTTGATCGGGAGCTCATCTGCAGGGTTCACCGAGCTAATTCTGACGGGTGAAAGGGTCGAAGCTGGCATTAAGAGCGGTAAAATTCAGAAGGATGAATCTTTTTCCGCCGCTATTAAGAAGACCTTTCCAGCCAAGAAAGAAGTTTTTGCTGTTTACACCCAGAGAAATCAAGGAAGAATGGAGCGCCGACCAGCGGTGGGGGCTGTGATGATCCAGAACTCCTCAACCGATCAACCTCGAAGCAGTCAACCCAGAGCTAACCAAACCAGGATGGAAAGTGTGAAATCAAGCTTTCCAAATGTTTTGATGAAGACAAGATAGCATGCAAAAATGAATGGATCAAGATAGAAGATTTATCTCAAGCAAAGATTCATTGATCAAGATCAACATTTCAAGACTTATGGCTTAAGGTATATGAAATTTTTGATCTTATGCTCTTAGTGCTCAAAACTATTTTTAATCATGCATTTACTTTATTAAAATAATATTTTGAGTATAAACTATGTATGATTAAAGAAGGATGTTTTAAATTGCTTCAAATCTTTGAAAATAATGATTTTTCAATTTTTGTACACAAGCAATCGATTGTCATGCTAGGATAATCGGTTGCATCCAAAAAACAAAAGCTTCTGTTTGACAACAATCGATTGTCATCTAGCAGCAATCGATTGTCATAGTTATATTTTTCAAATTTTTTAAACGTTGCTTTTACAGCAATCGGTTGTTGCTTTAGTGCAACCGGTTGTTGTGCCTTAGATTTTGAAAATTTTTATTTTTCCAGCAACTTTTTGTAACACCTTTTCATGGCAATCTTTGTATCTTTTCAAATACATTGTTTTAGTAAAAATGGTTTAAACATTGCTATGATTCTTTGAAGAGGTATTACTACACTATAAAATTTTTTTGTTTAGAATTTTAAAAAATACAACAACAATCACTAACAACTATTATTTTCTATTCTTTTGATCATACTCTCTATATTCAAGATTTTTGTTCATCATTTTCATATGCATACTGAAAATTGTTCTTGAGCACTTAGAAGAGTATTCCATCTTAAATTTCATATTGAATAGAAAAGATCAATTAAGTGATTGACATTGCTCTTTCATTATTCAAACTCTTATACAAATCAAACAAACTATTGTATCCTATTTTTCAGGATTGTTGGAAACAAGAAAGACACTTAGAGAGGATTGTTCTCTTTGTGGTCTTAGTGAAAATCCAAGAGGATTATTCTTGGTACAAGAGGATTGTTCTTGGTTGTTAGGTAGTCTTTGTACAAATTACCAACTATAAGGAAATCTCTTTCATGTTGAAAGGGGACTGGAGTACTCTCGGACTGTGAGGGGAACCAGGATACATCTCCGTGTTCTTTACTTTCCGCATTTACTGCTTTCACCACTTATCAGAAAAAGAAAGAAAAGAAACTCGTGCAAAAATATTCATACAATTCAGAAAAAGTTTTAAAGAACCTAATTCACCCCCCCTCTTAGGCGCATCTGAACTTACAATTGGCATCAGAGCAGGTTATAGGTAACCTGTTCCTACTAGATCCAGAATGGCTTCCGCAAACAACAATTCTATGTTCAGAGACAGTGACAGTAGCAACAAGCCTCCTCTATTCTGTGGTGAATATTTTGATTTTTGGAAGATCCGTATAAAGGCTCATCTAGAAGCACAAGGAGAAGAAATATGGGATGCTGTCCAAAATGGCCCTTTTGTTCCGGTAACTGTAGTAAACGGCGTTGGTTCATCAAAGCCTAAAACTACATGGGATGATGATGATAAGAAAAAGATCCTGTATGACAAAAAGGCAATAAACCTCCTTCAAAGTGCACTGAGTATGGATGAATTCTTTCGTGTCTCAACATGCACAACGGTAAAAGAAATTTGGGATACACTGGTTGGAACACATGAAGGAACAACTGAAGTAAAGAGATCAAGACTTAATACGTTAAGTCAAGAATATGAATTGTTTCGCATGCAACCCGGAGAATCCATTCTTGATTTACAAAAGAGATTTGTGCATCTAACAAATCATCTAAGGGCACTTGGAAAAACATTGACTAATGATGAATTGAACCTAAAAGTGCTCAGATCCTTGACTAGAGAATGGCAACCAAAGGTAACGGCAATCTCAGAAAAGAAGAGTCTCGCTACTATGACATCCGCAACCTTGTTCGGAAAACTTCAAGAATACGAGACAAAACTTGGTAGATTGGAAAAGCGTGAAAATCAAGAAAAGAAGTCTAAGAACATGGCCTTGAAGATTGACTCCAAGGAAGACGAAAAGAAAGATAATCATGATGAAGATGAAAACTTCATGCTTCTCGTTAGAAGACTTGGAAAATTCTTTGGTAAAAATGACAAAGCCTTCTCGCACTCAAAGAATAAGAAACACTTCAAGAAGAAGGAAGGATCCTCATCAACACAAGAAGTTACTTGTTATGAATGTGGTAAACAAGGTCACATCAAACCGGACTGTCCAAAACTTTCAAAGAAAAGTGGCTACAAAGGAAAGAAGGAATCAAAAGATAAGAAAGCATATGTTGCTTGGGAAGATGTTAAACTAAGTTCGTCATCCAACTCCGATAGCGACGAAAGTGCCAATCTTGCGTTAATGGCATCACACCACTCCAAAAGCGAAGATGATGAGGTTAGTAACGTATTATCTCTTTTTGATAGTGATGCACAAGGTGCTATAAATGAATGCATAATTTTGTACAAAACTATCTCATCACAAAAGAAACAAATTTCATCGTTGGAAGAAAAATGTAGATCTATTGAAAAAGATCTCAAAGATGAAAAGCAAAAAGTTAGTGATGAAAAATAGAATTTTGTATGCACAAAGTGTGAATCTCTCTCTTTCCAAATTGTCCAATTGAAAAGGGTTATTGAAAGGTATGAAAAAGTACAAATTGGATTAGAAGGTGTTCTTAGCCAACAAAGATACTCAAATGACAAAAGTGGTCTTGGATACTCAAAATTTTCAAAACCAAGTACCAACAAAACCATCTTTGTCAAGGCCAGCGATTAACCAAACAAAGAGAAAGAAATCACTCCCAAAATAGTTCATCACTATCCTAAAAATAAAATAACCTCTAAAAAGAAATCTTATCCTTCTAGATATAGAAGTAAATTTGAACCTACTTGTTTTTATTGTGGTATTCGAGGACACACACCTAATGCTTGTTATGTTAGAAACTTTGGCATGGCAAATGGGCATTATGTGTGGGTTAAGAAAGGAAATAATTATGAAGGACCCAAAGCAACTTGGGTACCTAACAAAACCTAATATTGTTTTGTAGGTAAGCTTGACGACCACTTCAAATCTATGGTATCTCGATAGTGGTTGTTCCAAGCATATGACGAGAGATATCGACAAATTTTCACATCTAACGCTTAAGGCCAAGGGTTATGTGACGTATGGAGATAACAACAAAGGAAAGATTCTTGGCATAGGCAAAGTTGGTGGTCCACCTTTCACATCAATTGAAGATGTTCTTTATGTCGAAGGACTAAAGCACAATCTTCTAAGTATTAGCCAACTATGTGACAAAGGTTTCAAGATCAAGTTCACTAAAGATGAATGTTTGATAGAAGATGAAGTCACACATGAGGCTAAACTTAAAGGTAAAAGAGTAAATAATATTTTTATGATTTCCCTTAACGATTTGTCTTTGAAGGTTAAATGTCTCATGGCAAACAACAACGACTTATGGCTATGGCACAAAAGAATCGCTCATATTCATATGGAGCATTTAAACAAATTGATTAAGCATGACCTTGTTGTTGGACTGCCTAAGATAAAGTTCATCAAAGATAGACTTTGCGATGCATGTCAAAAGGGAAAGCAAACAAAATCAACTTTCAAATCCAAGAATGTGGTGTCCACTACTAGGCCACTACAATTGCTTCATATGGACTTGTTTGGCCCTTCTAGAACGAGGAGCTTCAGAGGTAATGTATACGCTCTAGTTATTGTTGATGACTTTTCTAGATATACTTGGACACTCTTTTTAGTGCAAAAAAATGATGCATTCAAGGCATTCAAATAATATGCAAAGCAAATTCAAAATGAGAAGTCACTATCTATTGCCTCCATAAGAAGCGACCATGGTGCAGAATTCCAGAATTCCTCCTTTGAAGATTTCTGTGAAGAACATGGAATATCACATAATTTCTCAGCACCAAGGACTCCTCAACAGAATGGAGTTGTAGAAAGGAAGAATAGGTCTCTTATTGAACTTGCAAGGACAATGCTTAGTGATTCAAACCTTCCAAAATATTTTTGGGCGGATGCTGTAAGCAAGGCATGCTTTGTAAGCAATAGAGTTAATATTTGACCTATCTTAAAGAAGACTCCGTATGAACTCTTTCGAGGAAGGAAACCAAATATTTCATTCTTTCATGTCTTTGGCTGGAAATGTTTTATCCTTAACAACGACAAAGACAACCTTGGTAAGTTTGATGAAAAATCAAATGAAGGTATTTTTCTTGGATACTCCTTATCTAGTAAAGCTTATCGTATATACAGTAAAAGAACTTTAACTATTGAGGAATCTATGCATGTATCATTTGATGAATCTAACCCCTCCGAGGAGGATACTATTGTTTTAAATAATGATGATGAGATTTTAGATATTACTCAAGAAGATGGCTCCAAGACCAACAATGAGAATCAATTGGAACAACAAGAAGAACAAATTCTGGAAGAATCAAATGTCAATGATCTACCTAAGAAATGGAGAACCCATAGAGATCACCCTATTGATAAAATCATTGGTGACATCAGTCAAGGCGTTTCAACAAGATTGAATCTCAAAGATGCTTTCTTGAACATGGCGTTCGTTTCTCAAATCGAACCTTCCAAAGTCGACGACGCATTAGGAGACGACCAATGGATGATTGCTATGCAAGAAGAATTAAATCAGTTCGAGAGAAATCAAGTTTGGGAACTTGTTCCTAGACCAAGTGACAAACACATCATAGGTACAAGATGGGTGTTCAAAAACAAACTTGATGAGAACGGTATAATTGTTCGAAACAAAGCAAGATTGGTAGCCCAAGGATACAACCAAGAAGAGGGAATTGACTTTGAAGAAACTTTCGCTCCGGTTGCAAGGTTAGAAGCTATCAGTGTTTTACTTGCTTACGCTTGTTCGTTGAATTTTCAGCTTTACCAAATGGACGTCAAAAGTGCATTCTTAAATGGCTACATCAATGAAGAAGTCTATGTCAAACAACCCCCGGGCTTTGAAGACTTCAAGAATCCTTCACATGTCTTTAAGTTGAGAAAATCTCTTTATGGCTTAAAACAAGCACCTAGATCATGGTATGACAGACTCAGTACATTCTTATGCAAAAAAGGTTTCGAGAAAGGTAAAGTGGATAAGACCTTGTTCATAAAGAAGATCAAAGGTAACACTTTATTAATACAAGTCTATGTCGATGATATTATATTTGGTTCAACTAACCAAGATTTGTATGAAGAATTCTTGTTGATGATGCAAGGAGAATTTGAGATGTCTATGGTAGGCAAGATGAACTATTTCCTTGGATTACAAATTAAGCAACTGAAAGATGGTATCTTCATCAATCAATCAAAATATTGCAAGGAACTTTTGAAAAAGTTTGATATGGATAATTGAAAATCAATGCACACGCCAATGGGCTCCGGTACTTATGTTGATCAAGATGAATATGGTATTTCCATTGATATTACTAAATATCGAGGCATGATTGGCTCACTGTTATACTTGACGGCAAGTCGTCCTGACATCATGTTCAATGTATGTCTGTGTGCACGATTTCAAGCAAACCCGAAGGAATCTCACCTCATGGCGGTAAAAAGAATCATGAAATATCTCAAAGGAACAACCAATGTCGGCCTATGGTACCCAAAAGGTAATATATGCAATTTAATTGGTTATTCTGACGCTGATTATGCAGGATGTAAAACAAATAGAAAAAGCACAAGTGGCACTTGTCACATTTTGGGAAATGCATTAGTCTCTTGGGCATGCAAGAGACAAGCTTGTGTGGCTCTTAGTACGGCTGAGGTGGAATACATTGCAGCGGGTAGTTGCTGTGCGCAGATTATATGGCTCAAGCAACAATTCCGTGACTACGGACTCGACCTTGGATGCATTCCACTCCGATGCGACAACACAAGTGCAATCAACATTACAAAAAATCCAGTGATGCATTCTAGAACAAATCATATCGATATTCGACATCACTTTCTTCGTGATCATGTACTTCAAGGAGATGTCGAAGTCACCTTCGTGGATCGCATAATCAACTAGCAGATATCTTCACTAAACCGTTGGCAAGAGAACCATTCTTCAAGATCCGAAGAGAGCTAGGTATCTTGGACGAAAATGACATTATCTAATTAAGGTACATGGCTATGATCTTAATCTTAACTTTATGGTAATATAGCATGATCCATGTTTTATTACTAAATTTTTGATATATGACCATGAAATCCCCAAAAATTAAGTATTTTTCACTTTTTCACTAATGACAATCGGTTGCCATAGAGTGACAATCGGTTGTATCTAAAAATTTTAGATTCTGTCTTCACAACAATCGGTTGTCACTCCACGACAATCGGTTGCTCTCGCAATCTTTTCGCCCCTGTTTAAAATTTCAAAGGATGGAATCGATTGTCATCAAACAACAATCGATTGCACAGTTCAAAATTTTGAATTTTATTTTTATTTTTTTCAGTTACACTCTTTTTTTTTTATTCTTTCTCTTCCATTGCCATTACTATTATTTATTTTATACCAGATTTTTTATTCTCTTTTTGAATGTTTTAAGTGTTTTGATCAACAACTTTTTAATGCTTAGTCTTTTCCTATGACACAATTTTTTGGATAGTCACACACTCAAGAATCTCTATGCTACAAGTCTTTATTGTCTTGACTAAACCATTGAATGCCTTACCTATCCATTGAATGCCTATCTATCTATAAAAGCCCAACCAAAACCTAAACTTCATATATCCTCTTTTGTCTCAAGAAACCCTACAAACACCAAATACCTTTTTCCCCTTCCAATTCTCTCATCCCTCACCATGTCAACATCAAAGAAAGGCAAGGGAAAAGCTTCTTCCTCATCTCAAGGTGATGATATCTCAAAACTCATTCCATCAAGAATCCAAAGGGAAAGATTTATGTCTCACTTTCAGAAGATGACGGTTCTTCTACCAAGGTTCGATAATCTTGACAACTTCTATTCCGAATGCTTCAGTTTTCCAGCTTTATTTAGATCTCAAGGGATATACAAGTTAATTGGTGTTAATGGACCCATTTACCCCACTTTGGTTAGGATTTTCTACAGCAATCTAACCATTACTAGAGGATGCATGATTTCAAATGTCAAAGGGGTTCCTATAGAACTCACAGTGCAGAATTTTGGTGAAGCTTTGGGTATTCCACATGATGGTACTTGCATTAAACTTCTCTCAAATGCAAATCTGCCTGGCTACAACAAAAGAGACTTCTACTATGGAATTGCAAGAATTCCCGAGCGTGATATTATTCAGAAAAGGCAAAGGCTTATTGGTCGAACTCCGGAGAGGAACTCTTGGTCTGCAGGAATTCTCACTATTGATGATCGTTTGACCCACTACTTTTTGGCGTATGTGGTTATGCCAAAGTTCTCAAACATTTCCAATGTCAACGATTGTGAGATGCAGATTCTGTATGCGATGAAGAATGGGATTCAAATCAACTGGTCTTATGTGATTCTACATCATATGATACTACATAATGAAAATGCTTCTGCTCTTCCTTATGGCTCCTGGCTTACCCTTGTGTTTGAGAAGTTCAATGTTCCCTTGTATGATGAATACATGGTGCCTATGACTAACCCCAAACATGAAATCACTCCGAAGAAAGTATGTAATACCAAAACCGGCGTCAAATTTGATCCGATTAATAGAACCATCACATACATTCACACTCCTCCACAAAACCAACCTCCACAAGAAAAACCACTTCAAAACCAACCTCCACAACTAATGGAAAACTCTTTCAATCAAGTTTTTGACTACCTTCAATACATGAACAACAACATGAACAATCAATTTGCTCATCTCTATGCCCATACAAATGTCCCTCCTTATGAAGCTCAACCCTATCATTACCCTTTCATTCAACCTCAAACCAATGAAGGCAATGATGGTGAAGATCAAGATGATGAAGACTTTGTTGAAGGCATGGATGATTAGTTTTTAAGCTATTATATTTCTTAGTACTTTATGTTCTTATGGTTTATGTCGTTTTTCTAGTTTCGTTTAAGACACTTCATGTATTGTGATCCCTTTTGTTTTGTGCACTTTGTTTCTGTTATATCTATGTATGCAAACTTTATTTATGCTATGTTGTTTCTATGTGCAAAAATTTTATGATCTTCTTTCCCATTCCTTTTTGCTAATGACAAAGGGGGAGAAGACTTTGTAGTTTCTTTTGTGTTTCTCTAACCCAAATTGCAGCAAGCAAGCAATCTTCAAAACCCTCATGCAATAGATCAAGGGGGAGTATTTGACTTAGGGAGAGTTTTTAAACAACTTGATTAGAGAAAACCAAGATGCACTACAAACTTCAAGCAATAGTTGTCATCATTAAAAAGGGGGAGACTGTGAAAATCAAGCTTTCCAAATGTTTTAATGAAGACAAGCTAGTATGCAAAAATGAATGGATCAAGATAGAAGATTTATCTCAAGCAAAGATTCATTGATCAAGATCAACATTTCAAGACTTATGGCTTAAGGTATATGAAATTTTTGATCTTATGCTCTTAGTGCTCAAAACTATTTTTAATCATGCATTTACTTTATTAAAATAATATTTTGAGTATAAACTATATATGATTGAAGAAGGATGTTTTAAATTGCTTCAAATCTTTAAAAATAATGATTTTTCAATTTTTGTACACAAGCAATCGATTGTCATGCTAGGACAATCGGTTGCATCCAAAAAACAAAAGCTTCTGTTTGACAATAATCGATTGTCATCTAGCAACAATCGATTGTCATAGTTATATTTTTCAAATTTTTTAAACGTTGATTTTACAGCAATCGGTTGTTTCTTTAGTGCAACCGATTGTTGTGCCTTAGATTTTGAAATTTTTTATTTTTCCAGCAACTTTTTGTAACACCTTTTCATGGCAATCTTTGTATCTTTTCAAATACATTGTTTTAGTAAAAATGGTTTAAACATTGCTATGATTCATTGAAGAGGTATTACTACACTATAAATTATTTTTGTTTAGAATTTTAAAAAATACAACAACAATCACTAACAACTATTATTTTCTATTCTTTTAATCATACTCTCTATATTCAAGATTTTTGTTCATCATTTTCATATGCATACTGAAAATTGTTCTTGAGCACTTAGAAGAGTATTCCATCTTAAATTTCATATTGAATAGAAAAGATCAATCAAGTGATTGACATTGCTCTTTCATTATTCAAACTCTTATACAAATCAAACAAACTATTGTATCCTTGTTTTCAGGATTGTTGGAAACAAGAAAGACACTTAGAGAGGATTGTTCTCTTTGTGGTCTTAGTGAAAATCCAAGAGGATTGTTCTTGGTCCAAGAGGATTGTTCTTGGTTGTTAGGTAGTCTTTGTACAAATTACCAACTATAAGGAAATCTCTTTCATGTTGAAAGGGGACTGGAGTACTCTCGGACTGTGAGGGGAACCAGGATACATCTCTGTGTTCTTTACTTTCCACATTTAATGCTTTCATCACTTATCAGAAAAAGAAAGAAAAGAAACTCGTGTAAAAATATTCATACAATTCAGAAAAAGTTTTAAAGAACCTAATTCACCCCCCCCCCCTCTTAGGCACATCTGAACTTACAGAAAGGCCTGCACGACAATTCACCCGGATCAATATGACACCTGCTCAGGTTCTCCCTTATCTGTTAAAGTTAAACCTTACGAACTTGAAAGAGGCGCCGAAAAACCTAAATACCTCTTCTCCCTATTATCATTCAAATGCAAAGTGTGCCTATCATTCGGACAATGTGGGGCACGACACCAACAACTGTTGGGCCCTTAAAAATAAGATCCAGGATTTAATAGATGCCAAGAAGGTGGAGTTTGATGCCCCCGAAAAACCTAATGTGATATCCGCTCCTATGCCAAAACATGGTCATAATGTCCATGCTATTGTAGAAGATCTTCATGTTACTGCTGTTGATGAGTTAATGACTCTGTTGCCAATGATCAAGATGGAACTATTGAAAGCCGGGATTTTCCCAGGCTGTGAAAAAGAATTTTACCTTTGTTTGACCTTGCAATCCGACTATCCGCTATTGAAGTCAGGCATCCAACGCCTGATGGATACTCAAGAAATCCTCTTCAAGAAAACTCTTGTTACTCCTGTTACTCCAATCAATGATGTTGCTATAATCACCATTTCCGACAATATTTCCAAGGTCTCTAAAAGACCTGTTAAGATTACACCCGATCCAAAGTGTGTACCTCTGAAGATTACTATGCCGGGGCCTATCCCATATAAATCCAACAAGACAATTTCGTGGAATTATGGAGGAGAGATCTTCTACCACGGTGTTAAGCAGATCAAACCAGTCGAAGAAAGTTCCGATGAAGAGACTCCTGATGTAGGAAATATTGCGGGGATAAGTAAGATCACTCGTAGTGGAAGAATCTTCTCTCCGGAGATTGCTCCTCCAAGGGCAGTCTTCGGACCCTCAAGTGCTCCTGTGCCAGTCAAGATATCTGTGCGAAGTCCAGTTATTGAAGAAATTGTTACTCCTGAAGCTATACCCTCTACCATTACTGCTGATAAAGGTAAGGGGAATCAAGAAGCGCCCCTCAGGACGAGGGCTCAGACTTTGGTTATCCCCGAGACCACCCAAAAGGAAATGAAGGAGATTTTAAAGATAATTAAGAAAAGCGACTATGATGTCATAGAGCGGATGGGGCAAACCCCTTCAAAAATCTCTATGCTGGCTCTATTACTCTGCTCTGAGGCTCATGCCAAAGCCTTGATCAAATTCCTGAAGATGGCGCACGTGCCTCAAGAAACTTCTGCGGATCAGTTTCAAGAGTGTGTAGCTAGCCTTACAGCCGACAATGTTCTTGGCTTCTCTGATGTCGATCTAACATCTAAGGGAAGAAAGCATAATGATGCGCTGCATGTCTCAGTAGAGTGTAGAGGGACCACTCTTGCTCACGTTCTGGTTGATATCGTGTCGTCTTTAAATGTATTGCCTAAAAAAGCGTTGGACAGATTGGACTATGAAGGTTTGACCCTAAAGCCCAGTAATATCATTGTTAGAGCCTTTGACGGTTCTAAGCGGATGGTTCACGGAGAAGTGGACATCCCAATTAAAGTGGGTACGGAAATTTTCAACTCTACTTTTTATGTGATGGACATCCGTCCTTCATATTCATGCTTGTTGGGAAGACCGTGGATCCACAACGCTGGGGCAGTCACTTCTTCTCTACACCAGATGCTCAAATACCCAGTCCAGGGTAAAATCATAATAGTTCATGGTGAGGAGGAGTATATGATAAGCCACCTTAACTCTTTCCGCTACATGGAGTTAGATGGTGAATTCATAGAAACACCTTTCCAACACTTTGAAGAGGTTTCTCCTGAAGTGGCGGTAGCCAAGACAATGACTGTTGTGCCCATCATTACCAAACCTGTGTCCCGAATGTCATCCCTTAAAGATGCGGAGGCTGTGATCAAGGAAGGAGGAAGCACAATATGGGGTCAACTGCCAGATTTTCCTTACAAGACAGATAAGTTCGGTTTGGGTTTCACTGCTGCTAGTCAGAAGGATGTGCGTCGCTCCCGGGATGGAGGACTACCATTGAAAATCACTCATCATGGAGTTCATGCTTTAGAGGATGATGAAGAAGGAAGCAATTTTGAAGACTGGATCTTTCCAACTATTGAAGGAGGACTGAACAACTGGGAGGTGAAAGACTTTGTTCCCATTACTTTCATCAATCAGTAATTTATCTTTTGAACATTTCCTGTTTGGTCTGTAATAATTATTAAACAATTCGTACACTCTTTTCGCCTTATGCCTTACTCGGGGCATATAGGTCCATTTGTAAGGGTTTTGATTCTTCATTTTCATATGCCATTTTTAATGAATCATGGACGTTTTCATATATAAACTTTTGTGTTCATTTTCTTTCTTTTTACATTTTATTTGTTTAAAGGTGGTTATCGCTTACACACACTCACACTCACAAAATGCAGGTACCCATCCACTCCAGATTCCATGGGTAACAATTCTGCTATGGCCTTCAGTAACTCTGAAGATCTGGTCAATCATGCCGAATACGAAGTTAATGAAGACTGTGAAGTGCCTGGAGAGTTGGCTAGACTTTTGCAACAAGAAGAAAGGGCTATTCTGCCCCATGAAGAGTTGTTAGAGACTATCAATTTGGGTACTGCCGAAGACAGAAAAGAGGTTAAAGTAGGTGCCAACCTGAAGCCAAGTGTCAAAGAGCGCTTAGTTCAGCTATTGAATGAATATGTTGAGATCTTCGCCTGGTCCTATGAAGATATGTCGGGACTGGATACATATATTGTGGTTCACCGTCTCCCTACAAAAGAAGATTGTCCACCAATCAAACAGAAAGTCCGCCGAATGAGGCCCGACATGTCCGAAAAGATCAAAGCTGAAGTGATGAAGCAGTTCAATGCTGGCTTTCTTGCTGTTACTTCCTATCCACAATGGGTTGCTAACATTGTGCCCGTGCCTAAGAAGGATGGAAAAGTCAGAATGTGCGTGGACTACAGAGACCTAAACAGGGCTAGCCCTAAAGATGACTTTCCACTACCACACATTGACATCTTGGTTGACAACACAGCTCAACACAAGGTATTCTCTTTCATGGACGGATTTTCAGGGTACAACTAGATCAAAATGACCCCCGAAGACATGGAGAAGACTACTTTTGTTACGCAGTGGGGTACCTTCTGTTATAAAGTGATGCCATTTGGACTGAAGAATGCCGGGGCAACCTATCAGCGAGCCATGGTAGCTTTGTTTCATGACATGATACATCATGAGATTGAAGTCTACGTAGACGACATGATATCCCGTTCACAAACAGAAGAAGAACACCTCGACCATCTGCAAAAGCTGTTTGTCAGGTTAAAGGAATACAAGCTCAGACTGAACCCTAGCAAGTGCACTTTCGGAGTCAGGTCCGGTAAACTTTTGGGATTCATCGTCAGTAACAAAGGCATCGAGGTTGATCCTGCCAAAGTCGAAGCTATACAAGAAATGCCTGCCCCTCGCACTGAGAAGGAGGTCAGAGGTTTCTTGGGACGCCTAAACTATATTGCAAGGTTCATCTCTCACCTAACATCTACCTGTGAACCAATCTTCAAGCTGTTGAAGAAAGATCAGGTGGTTAAATGGAATGATGACTGTCAAGTTGCTTTCGATAAGATCAAGGAGTATTTGCTGAAAGCTCCTATCTTGATGCCAATCATCGAAGGAAGGCCTTTAATCATCTATCTGACTGTCTTAGATAATTCAATGGGGTGCGTACTGGGCCAACATGAAGAGTCTGGCCGAAAAGAGCATGCCATTTATTACCTTAGCAAAAAGTTTACCCACTGTGAAACCCGATACTCACTGCTCGAGAAAACTTGTTGCGCTTTGGTATGGGCTGCTCGCCGGCTAAGGCAGTATATGTTGACACATACCACTTTGCTGATTTCTAAGATGGATCCAATCAAGTACATCTTCGAGAAGCCTGCTTTATCCGGAAGAATCGCTAGATGGCAGATGATCCTCATCGAATATGATATACAATACACAACCCAAAAAGCTATAAAGGGGAGTGTGCTAGCCGATCATCTGGACCATCAAGCCATCGAAGATTACCAATCCATGAGATTTGACTTCCCCGACGAGGATATCATGAATTTGGATAACATTGAAGAGAACAGACCGTATGACGGACCTGAACAAGGATCCCGATGGACTCTGTACTTTGATGGTGCTTCCAACGCACTTGGAAATGGTAACAACGTGGTACTTATCTCTCCAGAAGGTTGCCATACACCTTTCACCGCTAGACTCTGCTTCAGCTGTACCAACAACATGGCCGAGTATGAAGCTTGTATCTTTGGTCTCAAGGCTGCTATTGACTTGGGAATCAAATCTTTGATTGTATTTGGGGACTCATATTTGGTTATCTGTCAAATCAAAGGAGAGTGGGATACTAAGCACCCTAACCTCATCCCTTACAAAGAAAATGTCTTGACATTGTTACCACATTTCGAGCAGATCACCTTCGAGCACTTCCCGCGAGAAGAGAATCAGTTGGCAGATGCGCTAGCTACAATGTCATCCATGTTTAAACTTAACTGGGATAATGAGGCACCTCAAATCACCATTGAACGAATGGACGAACCTGCACATTGTCACGAGATTAATACCTAAGAAGTGGTGGACCGACCTTGGTTTCATGACGTCAAAAGGTATCTCGAAGCACAAGAATACCCTGAAGGAGCTTCAGTCAACGATAAAAAGTTCTTAAGGAGGTTCGTTGCCAAGTTCTTTCTGAGCAATGGTATCCTATACAAGCGCAATCTTGATTGTGTCCTACTCCGTTGTGTGGACAAGGTTGAAGCTGAGCAGATCATGGATGAACTACATAATGGCACCTTTAGCACCCACTCAAGTGGTCATACGATGGCTAAGAAGATTCTATGGGCAGGCTACTACTGGTCTACCATGGAAGCTGATTGTCATCAACATTCCCGTACTTGTCAGAAATGCCAAATCTATGCTGGCAAGGTACATATTCCCCCAGTCCCTCTCAATGTCTTAACAACTCCTTGGCCATTCGTGATGTGGGGAATCGACATGATTAGAGAGATCAAGCCTACAACATCCAATGGACACCTTTTCATCCTGGTGGCCATTGATTACTTTACCAAGTGGGTCGAAGCAGCTTCCTTCGCATCCGTTACAAAGAATGTGGTTGCCCGCTTCATCAAGCAGAACCTCATATGTCGGTATGGTATCCCCGACAGGATTATCACTACCAACGGTACAAATTTGAACAATACTATGATCACCGCTCTGTGCGAGCAGTTCAAGATTCAACATCACAATTCATCTCCCTATCGGCCTAAGATGAACGGTGTTGTCGAAGCTGCGAACAAAAATATCAAAAATATCATTCAAAAGATGACAGTCACCTACAAGGACTGGCATGAGATGTTACCGTTTGCTCTGCACGGGTACCGTACCACGACACGCACTTCAACTGGGGCAACCCCATTTTCTTTGGTATATGGCATGGAAGCTGTTTTACCTATGGAAGTTCAGATTCCTTCCTTGAGAATCATGAAAGATGCTGGTTTGAGTGAAGAAGATTGGATTCAGACCCGGCTTGATCGGCTTAATTTGATTGACGAGAAATGACTTACTGCTGTTTGTCATGGTCAGACGTGTCAAAAACGGATGATCAAGGCTTTCAACAAGAAAGTCAGACGTCAGGTGTATCAGGTCGGAGACCTTGTAATCAAGCGAATCATCTTGCCGCAAAGTGATCCCAGGGGCAAGTGGACTCCTACCTACGAAGGACCATTTGTGATCAAAAACATCTTTTCTGGTGGGGCTATGATTCTAACCACCATGGACGGCGACGACCTGCCGCACCCTGCGAACGTAGACATAGTTAAAAAATACTACGCATAAACGACCCGAAAAGTTGAAAACCTGAAAGGGCGACTTAGGCAAAAATGGGCATCCCGGTGAGTCAAAAACCCGAAAGGGCGGTTCAGGCAAAAATTAGGGATAAATAAAAAAAATCTGTACACCCGGCAAGTTGAAAACCTGAAAGGGCGACTTGGGCAAAAAGGGTTTTCCCGGTGGATCGAAAACCCGAAAGGGAGATCCAGGCAAAAGTTAGGGAATTAAAGCGTATGACTATGTTTCATCGGATCACTTTAAGAACAATCTCTTCACAGACAAGCTTCGGGCTTCTGATCAACCTAATCAACTTCGAACGAAGCAACGAATGGACAAGATACTCAGAGTTACGAAGGCTATAGCATAATGGGAACCCCATGGAATTGTTACACATAGCCATCTTTCTTTGTATAAATTTTTTTCTCATTTTTATGACAATATTCTCTTACTAGGACGTTTGTCTCCTTTGTACAAAATACTTACACAAAGTTAATACAAAGATACTTCAAAGTGCAGGAATTTGTTTGCCTTTTCTTTCTTTTTACACTTGTGTTTTATTTGAAAACGTCCAATGATTTATTAAATGAGCATATGCATTTGAATATAATCACTGCTTACAAATAAAACGAAATGAGAAAGGATAATTACTGATAGGTTGAAAGTATAGGAAAATGTCTTTAGGCTATTCCAGAGGAAATCCCCTGCAGTACATCATCCAGATCCTCAACAGGGTTGAAGCTTTGAAATACATATCCCCAGTGGAGTTAAGTTTCAAAATCCCCATCAGAACTAAGTTTCCAAACTCCCAATCCCCAGCGGAGCCAGAAAACTTTGAACTCCAAACCCTCAGCGAAGATAAAACTTTCTTCCCCAACGGAGTCCAAAACTTCAACCCTTAAACCACAGTGGAAATCATCTGGTTTCTCCAAATCCCCCAGCAAGTTATCTTAAAGCCTGGAAATCAACCAGATAACAGTTAACTTTTATCCCCAACCAAGGATAACTCCTCAGAAGATTGGCATACTCCCAAACTCCTGATATCCTTAACAGAATGAAGATTCTCATTCTTGAAACCTCGGAAGATTGGCATACTCCCAAGCTCCTGATACCCTTAACAGAATGAAGATTCTCATTATTGAAACCTCAGAAGATTGGCATACTCCCAAGCTCTTGATACCCTTAACAGAATGAAGATTCTCATTCTTGAAACTTCAGAAGATTGGCATACTCCCAAGCTCCTGATACCCTTAACAGAATGAAGATTCTCATTCTTGAAACCTCAGAAGATTGGCATACTCCCAAGCTCCTGATACCCTTAACAGAATGAAGATTCTCATTCTTGAAACCTCAGAAGATTGGTATACTCCCAAGCTCCTGATACCCTTAACAGAATGAAGATTCTCATTCTTGAAACCCCAGAAGATTGGCATACTACCAACCTCCTAACCCAAACGCCTGAATGAAGATTCTCATTCTTAATTCCCCAGTAGATTGGCATACAACCCAAGCCCTTGATAACTCTTCAACGGAATAAAAATTCTCCCCACGGAGTTATTCCCCAGCAGAACGAAGATTCCCATTCTCATTTATCCAGTGAAGCCTCCAAGGTTTCAATTCCTCGGTGGGTATCGTTAGAGTTTTCTTTATTCCCCAGGAAAGTCATGCATGATTCTCACATCCCCACAAGTTGCCAAGGATTTTCTATCCCCAACAACGGTCAAGGATTTATTTTCCCCGGCAGCAGTCAAAGATTTCATTATCTCCGGCTGTCAAAGATTTGTTTTCCTCATCAAGACAGATAATCAGCTTACATGCGCATCCATTACATTCATATATCATAAACATTGATAGAACACATTTTATTGCATCATACATGTCATGCAACATAACGTTGTGTTTTAGCTAACATTTTACCCTTTTCAGGATAAGATTAAAAGCTACCTTTAACAAATGTTCAAAGATTTCAGATACAGTACAGATACACTCTAAGACATGGAAGTCATTATGGTATTCATTCAGATCTCTTATTTCAGATATAGTATGGATACACCCTAGACACGTCGGTCATTCTACTACTCATTCAGAATTTCAAGTCAAGATACAGTATGGATACACCCCAAACACGGCGGTCATTCTATCACTCATTCAAACTTCAGCAATCAGATACATACTAGATACGCTCCAGACACAGAAGCCATTCTATTTCTCATTCAGATTCAACTATCAACTTCAAGTTCAGATACACTCCAGACGCGTACGTCATTCTGTCACTTGCCCAGATCCCAGTTACAGTACAGATACACTCCAGACACGGAAGTCGTTCTGCTACTCATACAAGATCTCAACTTCAGATACAGTCCAGATACGCTCCAGACACGGTTGCCATTCTGTCACTCATTCGGAATTCATCCCCAGCCCAGATATGCTCCATACACAGTTGTTTTTCTGTCGCCCATTCAGAATTCAGATACCATACATATACACTCCAGACACGGCAGTAATTCTGATATTCATTCAAGAATTAAATACAGTTACAACTCAGATACGCTCCAGACACGGACGCCATTCCCTTGCTCATACATATCCAATCTCCAGATACAACCCAGATACGCTCCAGATACGGATACCATTCTGATGTTCGTTCTCCTGATTCTCAACAAACAAATCTTGGATGGCATCTTTAAGCCCATCTCCAGCAATATTCTACCATCTCCAAATGGCATCTTTAAGCCCATTCCCTCAGCTACATTTTGACGAGTGCAAATTTACGGGCACTCTAGTGTCCAATCATCTTTTACCTTCGAGTCGCGAAAGGCAAACTCGCCAATCTAACTCTTCAGGATCAAGAAGATTGAACATGGGAAGATGTTGTACCCCAAAATTTTCCCTCTCATTTTATCAAGATTTCCGCTCACAAGACTCTTTGGACTCAAGACCAAATTAGGGTTTTGCTCTACTCAAGACATCTCCTTGCATTGATGACCTAAATTAGGGTTTGAGTTTGCACAGGTATTTTTGAACTTCCAATGCTCAAAGTGACTTTCATACTTCATGTTGGACCTATAAGATTTCCTCTACCAAGTTTCAAGCCTTGAATCAAATTTTTGCCCAGTCACTTGGACAGTTGACCTAAAAATCAGCTGTATTGGGGAAAAAAGTCAACTATGGCCAATTTACAGTCAAACATCACAATTTTTGATCCACATCAACATTATAGACTCATAGGGGCCATTTGATCAAGTTTATACCACAACTCCTCAAGAAATTTGATCAGATCATCAAAAGGGCAAAATGGTCATTTTTAGGGTTTTGACTGCACAAGGGCAATTTCTGATTTTTAACCTAGCCAATGGCAAATTGGGTTCAAGCATGAATTCAAGGACTCAATGGAATCATCTTGACCTATTCACAAGGTTCAAAAGATCTCAAATGCATTGGATTGACAGATGAATTTTTCAGTCAACTAATCAAAATTTGATTGTACACTAAAAAGTCAAACTTTGACTTTTTGGTCAAAATCAAGTGCCAAGGATCATTTTTCATCAAGATATGTCAAAACATGAAACTTTTTCATCAAGAAACCTAATTTTGAAAATTAGGGTTTAAAATTGAAAATTTTCATAACTTAGAATTTTTCTAAGTTATGAAATTTTCTTATTTTTTCCCAACTTTGTCCAACATTTTCACCATGATGCAATTAGATTCAAACAAAACTTCCAACATGAAATTTTTAGTCCTCCACAAAGTCTACAACTTTGATTCACACAGTTTTCCCAAAAGAAGCTTGGATTTCAAGTTATGATTTTTGGAACAAGGGTCCATGAAACTTTTAACTTAGTGAAATTTTGCCCTAGTTTAGGCAGGATTTTGACCTATCTTCATGACCATTTTTCACATAGTTCCACTTGGAATCTCAAAATGCATTTCAAAGATGGAATGTAGAGCATGTTACAAGATTTATAAAAAGTCCAAGAACTCTCCAAAATCATTTGTGGTTAGGGAGAATCGAAGGCATGAAGTTGGCAAAAACTCACTTTTGATCCATGGCATTTTCATATTGATACAAGTTGCAAACTCTAATCAGCCTTGTTTGTACTTGATTACAGGTCCCAAAACCCTTCAATACTCAATAATTAAATTCAAATCCATTGGTTTAATGCTTTGTTTTGGTCATGGGAGGATTACACAAAGAATTAATCCTAAAATAGCAAAAAGGCAACATTGCCATTTTTGTCAAATTTGCTTTATGTCAAATAGAATCCTTAAGCCTTGAACAAGATCTGGTACAGCACACAATATTCACAAACTGAGGGTGCCAAGATCATAAAGGGCAGGCTGATAGATAGCCTGTACAGGCATGTCTTGCATCATTGCTCACTTTTGCTTAAAATACAAGAAACTTGTCAAATACAACACAACTTGCACATCTGTGAGAACCAACCCTTGCAAGAATTTGAGACAGTTTTCACACATTCCCTTGAGCCAGAAACACGAGCCATAGAGCCCTAAAACCTTCCAAAGCACAAAATCACCTTCCTCTTGCAAAACAGGGCAGTTTCTGCACTTGGAGTTCCATAGCAAAAACCCCTTGTGCGTTTTACCCTAAACCTGTTCAAACACATTCCATATAGCCTATCCAAGCTATCCCAACCATTGGCCTTGAACTTTAACTCCATTTGCAAGCTTCACCATTTCTGTTTTCAGCTTGTGCAGGTTAAGTTCTACAGGCTTGTTCAAGCACATCCAAGGCAAACTAGGCATTGGGGAAGGTCAGAGGAAGTTCAAGCAAGCTCCCAAACATCTCAGGCCTCACTGAAAAGCTCCACATTTCCATACACGAGTTCAACTGAAACAGGTTTTTGTCAACTTCTTATCTCTCTATTTAGGAATCATTAGGCTTAGGTTTGTGAATAAAAAATATAGTACTCATAGCCATGAAGTTGTACATATGCTCAGTTTTCATTTAAATTAAACGTGTTAAGAGAATTTGATTCATGAACTTACTGAAAAAATTAGGTTAGAATTAGGGCCAGAGAAATTCTCTCTGGTCTTTGAGAGTTAGATTAAGTTTCTTATATGGTTGAATTCGTCTTGAAAAATGCTACAACTTTGATGTTATGAGTTTTTGCATTAGAGCACGTATGCAAGTTTTCCATGTTTGAGTCAGGCGCGCGCGTTTTTGGTTGACAAAGGTTGAAGATGAAGTTCAGTGGGCTGGGCTTAGTTCTGGCTCACTTTTTGCACCCCCTGCCTTGCTGACTACACCCCCCTGGCCCATTTCTTCATATTTTTATATTTTTGTATTTATTTTTCATTTATGATTTTATTTTATTATTTTCCAAATATAAAAAATACCAAAAACATTTTTATAAATTTTCACAGTTATTTTTGTATTTTATTTTATTTTTCTAACATAAAAATAATTTAGTGAGTATATACTTTTATTTTATTTAATGAAAACTTGAAAATAATACATAATAATATTATACCTATTATTTTTATTTTTTATACTTAAATAATATTTTTTTTTCTAAATATATTTTTATTTTGTATATATTTTATTTTATTGTATATAATATATATATATATATATATATATATATATATATATATATATATATATATATATATATATATATATATATATATATATATATATATATATATATATATATATATATATATATATATATATATATATATATATACTTTCTTAAAAGAAAATTAGGGTTTTCTACCCTTTTCAAAAATAATCTTTTATTTCTTATTTTTAAATACATAAAAAAAAATTTATATACATAAAATTAAACAAAACATTTTTTGCATATTCATAATATTTTGTATATTTATTTAATTGATCATTTAAATACTTGTCCATTTATTTATTTGTACCATTTATTCAATTTGGATGTAATAGTAAATATTAGGGTTTTATTTTCTTGCAAATATTCCCCATTCAAAATTGTATCCCCCTTCCCATATCAAATGTTGTAATAATGTAAATTTATTTTACGCATTTATGCTTTCAAATATGCCATGTTAGAGACTAGGGTTTGTATGCGAATGTCCAAAATCAAAACAAATAGCTTGACTAATACAAAGAGAAAAAAAGCATGTAAATTGACAACACAATGCACCCCTAGGGTTTCATCCACTTGTTGCCTTGAAAATGGCCATGTTATGCATGTTGAGTATCTTGGCAAAACAAAAATGAAACAAAAGATCATAGTCCCGCGATGACGCTATCTTGGTTTCCTATACAAAATTATCTAGTTCCTCGAAAATTTGCTAAAGATACTTATCACAATTTCTATCATGGTCAATACGATGACCCGCGCCTGTCTCGTTTAACATCCTAATACAAGGTTGTTTACCAAATGCAATGGTAAAACAACATTGTTAAAAGGGTTTAAAATGTATAGGAAAGATCGTTGAGTAGATAGGGTAGACAACTCTTAGTTACTTGATCAAAAATTGCAAAACATCCTTGCTATTTTCAAACACACATCACAACACAATTTCAAAACATTTTCCAAAATATCAAACTTCCAAAACATTGAAACATCTTTTCAAAAGACAATACACCTTTGTATATATTCAAACAAGAATCATTACAAAGGTTGCCACAACGATGGCCTCTTTTCATAACATTTTCAAAACCACACACAAAGCACCATTTCAAACAATTGGAAAAGCAAAGCAAGTGATCTAAACAAGTAACTAAGAGCCCATGGATAACCATGGATGAAAAGGGTGCTTGCACCTTCCCTTTTCATAATCTACCCCCCGAACCCAAGAAAACATCTCAAAGGTCTTTCCTGTGCTTTTTGACCTTTCCTTTGGATAAAATAAAAAGTCGGTGGCGACTCTTGCTAAACTGAAACATTTGCGAACACAAACGCAAAACCTCAAGTCAGTTCTCCCACCGTATCACAATGTTCTAGCTGAAGTACGGTAGCCATGTAGAGAAAACGACAACATCTCATGCCAATCCTTATAGGTTACTACCATTTTCTGCATAATCTTCTTGATATTTTTGTTGGCCGCTTCAACTGCACTATTCATTTTCGGTCTATATGGAGAAGAGTTGTGATGCTTGATCTTAAACTGAGTGCAAAGCTCAGTGATCATAGCATTGTTGAGTTTAGTCCCATTGTTAGTGATGATCCTTTCGGGGATACCATAACGAAAGATGAGGTTGTGTCTGATGAATCTGGCTACCACATTCTTGGTGACGGAGGCAAATGAGGCAGCTTCCATCCATTTGGTAAAATAGTCGATAGCAACAAGAATAAAGCGATGTTCGTTGGACGCGGTGGGCTTGATCTCTCCAATCATGTCAATTCCCCACATTGCAAATGGATACAGAGCGGTCATGACATTCAGAGGGATAGGAGGCACATGGACCTTGTTAGCATAGATTTGGCATTTGTGACAAGTTCTTGAATGTTGATGGCAATCAGTCTCCATCGTTGACCAATAGTAACCAGCTCTTAAGATTTTCTTAACCATCGTAAGTCCACTTGAGTGAGTATCGAAGAGACCATCGTGCATGTCTTCCATGATCTCCTCCACCTATTTCTTGTCCACACATCGGAGTAGAGTTGAATCATGGTTGCACTTGTACAATATCCAGTTACTTAGGAAGAATTTAGCTGCAAATCTTCGCAAGAACTTTCTCTCATTGATAGATGCCCCCTCTGGATACTCTTGTGCTTCAAGGTATCTCATCACCTCATGGTACCATGGATTTTCCGCATCAGTTTCAAGCTCATAGCAATGTGCAGGTTCATCGAATCTTTCAATTGTTATCATAGGGAATTGTTGTCCCATCTGACCTTGAACATTGAAGACATGGTTGCCAAAGCGTCAGCCAATTGGTTTTCTTCCCTAGGGAAGTGCTCAAAAGTGATCTCTTCGAAGTAAGGAATTAGGGATAGCACAAGTTCCTTGTAAGGGATAAGATTAGGGTGTTTAGTGTCCCAATCTCCTTTTACTTGGCTGATCACTAGGGAGGAATCCCCGAACACATCCAAATGCTTGATCCTTAAGTCAATAGCAGCTTTCAGACCTAAGATGCATGCGTCATACTCGGCCATATTGTTTTTGTAATCTAAGCATAGTCTGGCAGTGAAAGGAGTGTGGCAACCTTTAAGAGAGATGATCACAGCACCAATTCCGTTACCTAAGGCATTGGAAGCCCCATCGAATACCATAGTCCATCGAGATCCTTATTCAAGTCCGTCATATGGTCCAGGTTTTGCACAATCGGTTACCAACATGATGTTCTCATCAGGGAAGTCGAAGTTCATTGACTGATAATCATCCACAGCTTGATGGGCCAAATGATCTGCTTGTACACTTCCTTTGATGGCCTTTTGAGTCGTGTATTGAATGTCGTACTCAGTCAAGATCATTTGCCATCTGGCTATCCGTCCGGAAAGGGCAGGTTTCTCGAAGATGTACTTGATTGGGTCCATCTTAGAAATCAACAGAGTGGTATGAGTTAACATATATTGTCTTAGCCGGCGAGCAGCCTATGCCAGAGCGCAACAAGTTTTCTCGAGCAGTGAATATATGGTTTCACAGTCGGTAAACTTTTTGCTCAGGTAATAAATAGCATGCTCTTTTCGGCCAGACTCGTCATGTTGGCCCAAAACACACCCCATAGAGTTCTCTAGTACTATCAAGTACATGATCAATGGTCTTCCTTCAACTGGAGGCATGAGAATAGGAGGTACTTGTAGGTATTCTTTGATTTTGTCAAAGGCAATCTGGCACTCATTGTTCCCTCTGACAATTTGATCTTTCTTCAAGAGTTTGAAAATTGGAGCACAAGTAGCAGTCAAGTATGATATGAAGCGGGCAATATAAATGAGACGACCCAAGAATCCTCTGACTTCTTTTTCATAAGGAGGGACTGTCATTTCTTGGATGGCCTTTACCTTGGCATGATCAACTTCAATGCCTTTATTGCTAACAACAAAACCCAGAAGCTTTCCAGATCGTACTCCGAACATGCACTTGTTAAGGTTTAACCTTAGCTTGTACTTCTTCAGCCTCTCGAATAATTTGTACAGGTTATCGAGATGCCCTTCTTCGGTTTATGATATGGCAATCATATCATCCATGTAGACCTCTATTTCATGATGTATCATATCATGAAACAAAGCTACCATAGCCCTTTGATATGTTTCCCCTACATTCTTTAATCTGAACGACATGACCTTGTAGCAGAAGGTGCCCCATTGCGTAACGAAAGTAGTCTTCTCCATGTCTTCGGGAGCCATCCTTATTTGATTATAGACTAAGAAGCCATCCATGAAAGAGAAGACTTTATGCTGAGCAGTATTATCAACTAAGACGTCTATGTGTGGTAGAGGGTAGTCATCCTTGGGACTTGCCCTATTCAGATCCCTATAGTCTACGCACATGCGAACTTTTCCTTCCTTTTTTGGAACCGGTACCACATTGGCAACTGTTGTACCCCAAAATTTTCCCTCCCATATTCTTCAAGATTTGGCAAGAATCATATTCAAATGGCTCAAGACTACTCAAGGGTTGCACAGTCAAACATCCTCCTAAGCCAGTCAAAATTAGGGTTTTGGTTCCTTCAATGAATTTGAGGTTTTCAAGGGTCCAATCAAGTCCCATATGCTTATAAACATTTCCAAGCATCTACATGTCAAGTCTCAAGTCTCACAGAGGCAAATTGCAAAGTCAAAAGCTTCATTTGGTTCACAATCAACTGCAGGGGCAAAATGGTCATTTGGCAGTCAAAAGTCAAAATTTTTGGTCAACATCTTATTTTGAAGCCACAATCATCATTTGATCAACTCTTGATCATGATTCCACAAGCATGGCTCAAAAGTCATCAAGATGCAAAAGTTTCTATTTTTGGACAGCTGAAAAGTCAACTGTAACTTGACCAAGGCATAACTTTTTCATGGTTCATCAGAAAAATCCCATCCAATGCTCATTTTGAAGGGGATGACATTTCCTGCAACTCATCTTCACATTCCAAGTCCAAGAAATGCTCTCACAAAAGTTATCAATTTCTACATTATAGGTCAATTTCAAAAGTCAACAAAAAGGCACTTTAAGTCAAAGACCATAACTTGAGATTGGTAAATCAAAATGACATGGGACCAAAGGCATTGGTTAGAGGACTTCAAGACCTTTCCAAAATGTCCAAGAACATGTTCATAGGATAAAAATTGAGCAAGATATGCATTGGAGAAGTTGGGAAATTTTTGGGAATTTGCAAAAGTCAACTTTGCCCAAAACACTTCATTTTTGCTAATGGGCCTCAAATTCTTTCTTGAAACTTTGTCCAAGGCCTATGCACGACCCATTGAACTTAAATTGATTTATTTTCTTATTTTTAATTAATTAATTGAATTTTTATTAATATTAATTCATTTAATTCATTTAATTGTAGGAAAATTCAAAAGATATGGTTTTCAAATCTTTTTGTGATGCAAATGAACTCAAAACAAGCTGAAGATCTCGTGTACACATCAAGGGGACCAAAATATCCAATTTTAGCAAGTTTTGTCAATCAAAAATGTGCAAAAAGATTTGATTGAAATCAAATATTGAAAACATTATTTCATGGATTCTTGGACAAAGATTGAACCCTAATTCCATTCTACTACATATACAGAACCTAAACCTAATTCCTCACACGTGCAAGCTGCTGTCAAAAGCCATAAGCAAATTCCAAAACTTCAAGAAAAATTTGAAAACTGAATTCAACCTTCCAGGCCAATTCAAAGCCCTTTCTTGATTCCAATACCTTGCTGGGACATTCAGGAACGCATTGCAATCAAAAACAAGCCTTAACACTCCAAGAACACGCAAGAACAAGTCACACGGTTTGGTTATTCTTTCATAATTGTAATTCAATATTCATGCTATATTAATGAGATTTTTTGTGTGTATTGGATTGCTAGAACCTCTCTGAAGCTAATGGCATAGGTGAATTGCATTAAGGAGCCCTGAAACGAAAATTACCATGGACGAATTCTAGGTTTTCAAAGCTTTCAATTTGGGGGTTTCCAGTACAGGAAAAATTGAACCTTCTCACGCATATGGTTGAATTCGTCAAGGCCAGACGAACTCAACCCAACCCTCGCGCCCTATTTATATAGCTTGTACATCTAATCGCTATTTTTCCTTTTTGCATTTTGTGGGGGTTAAAAACCCCCGCTATTTATTTTGTTTTCTGCAGATAAATGAAGAAGACGAAGGACGTGGAAGCGTACCATTGGGTTATTCAAATAAAACGCGCGTTTGTTTCTCTTTCCAGCATAGGCATTATGTTTTTTATATTATATTTGTTTAGCATAATACTAACAAATGCAGCATAATGGCCTAGTGGTCAGTGAGGTGGACGTTCACCATTGGGACCTGGGTTCGATTCCCAGGTCCCCCAAACCTTTGTTCATATTTTTTCTAATAAGTTCCCATGCAGCTTCCTAAACGCGTTCCACCATGCGCTCTAGGCATCCATGTGCCATGTGTCTACAAGCATACATCCAAGGGCCAGAGATGAAGATCATGGTACGTTCCAGTCAAAGCAAGCATGGGAAATTCCAGAAAGTCAATGTGGCCTGATTCTTGATGGGCCAGAATTTCTAAACTAACCTCCATTCTGGGGTCAACACCCCCCCTGGTTAATTACTTTTCTTTTTATTTTTCTTTTAACTAACTATTTTTTATTATTAATATTATTTATGTAACTAACATAATTAATATTAATTTTCATAATAAACTCAGAATTAAATATTTATAGTATTTTAATTATGTATTAATTTCATTATTAATTTATTTTGTAAATAAAATACTAACAAATTAATTAGTTTAATTAGGTAATTTTAACTTTTTTTTGCAATAAATAAAAACAATCTAGAATTAGGGTTTTTTTCTTGACTTTTAATTTCTTTTTTTTCTATTTTCATTAAAGACTTCAAAAACAAAAAAAAAACATTTTTTTTTCTTTTTAATTAAATAATTAATTAGTACTAGGTTTAATATTTTAATTAAATTGCAAAAAAGGACAAAACTTAAATTCTTTTCTCAAAAAGGGTCAAAACCCTAAGGACGTCCCGATTCATTCTTTCGCGCATTATTCTTATTTTGATTATTTATGTATCTGCTCAGAGGATGTAATAGCTAATTAGGATTTTACCGCTTTATTTACTTTTCTCGCATTTATTTCCAAACGGGTTATGTTTTTGGCGATGTATAGACCCGCCCCTTGTAATAGCGTAGATTTACCTTTCCGCACTTTACTTTCCGCACTCTTAACTGTTAATATGCATGAAAGACTTGTATGACAAATAAAACCGATCCGTAGCTCACAAATGACATGTTCAAAGATAAATATAAACTGAAACAACACACAAGCACATGCCACTCCTAGGGTACGCCTCATTGGTTGCCTCGGACGTGGTCGTCAAGTATAGGGTGTCTTAGAGGTCGCCCTCCTGTCTAAAGATCCTGTTGCCTCGAAACGATTGCCTCGGATAAAAAAGGATCTAGGACATTAGGGTTACTTCTAAGGTGTCCTACTATTGCTTCGGTGACCACATTGTCCCTTATAATCGAATTGACCCGAATAACTCTGACGACGGTGCTACCTACTTCTCAATAGTGGGATAGTACTGTCTAAAGGACTCTTACACAGCCTAATTCCTTAGAGTAGGTAGATTTATCCTGGGTACTTGCTCTCTCAAAACAAACAAAAACAACTTTTCACACTGACACTTTCAAAAGTTTTCAAACAAATTTTTCATACACTATTGAGGACAGATACAAGAATTACTTAGAAATTTTTTTCAAACGAAACTTTTTCAAAACCCACACACACTTGAAAAGCAAACAATTTTTGAAAACATAAGAGCAAGTACCTAAGAGCCCATGGGTAACCATGGATAGAAAGGGTGCTAACACCTTCCCTTTCTATAAATCTACCTCCCGAACCGAGAAACATTCTCAAAAAAGGAATTTTGCTGTGCTTTTGTCCTTTCCATATTGGAGAACATAAAAGACGGTGGCGACTCTTGCTTACCGCGACATTTCGCGAACCAACTTAAAAAACAGCCAGTTCTATTTCCACCGATCACAGAACTGGCGACTCTGCTGGGGAAATCTTATAAGTGAGGTGTACCTTAGGATTAGACCACTCTTGTTTTCAATTGCTTGCTTTGATTGCTTTAATATTGTGGGCCTGTTTTGGAGTTTCATAGATCCTAACCCAGATATGGGGAATACCCTTTAGGTAGCATAAGCTGTGAGGGACTTGTCCGGCGTAGACCGACACGGGTGAAGCAGTGGCTACGTTGGTGTGACACCTTGGTCTGTACCGATATCCCTTGTGTTGCAACGAGGAGAATATGGGTCTTCTGAGGAGTCATTAAGCACCAACCGACCTTAGAACCCTAAATTGACCCAACTTGGCCATAGAACAGTAGCAGTATGCTACACTCATTGAGGCTAAACTCTCGCGATGGTTCTGGCTGAAAGAAAAGATTACGATGCTGGAGTTATGACAGATTGAGGGTAGTCAGTGATATTGAGATCCTCTAGAACCCGATTACTTTCGATAGGACAGGTTTTGAGCCCACCAACTTCAAGAGGGTAGTACCTAAATTTCATGCTGGCTTAAACTCTAAGGGTTGTCTGGTGTGACTTGTGTGCCTTATCATGTTTGCTTTTTGTGAATACTGGTGGTGTGCTTTAACATAACATCATACCATCATACCATTGCATGCATCCTGCATAAGGACTAACCTGCATACATCTTGCATAAGGACTAACCCATTTCAAGGATCTCAAGGGTCTGTGATGCAGGTCATGATAAACCAACTGTCAAGCAAGGGGCAAAGAGGATTTATTTTCCTCTAACCAAGGTTGTCCAGAAATTCGAGCACGATAACTTGAGTCAGGGGCTATGACCCACTCGATATGGTGAGCTTTGACTCTTGAAGAAGGACTCTCAACAACATGAAGTTCCTTCAATCAAGCTACCAAATTCAAATTCTAACAATTTTCTTGTCTACCCCGCGAGATCCTTGAAAACATTTCATGCATACATACACATCATTGCATAACAGGTACCCTTGTTACAGGTCACTTACCTTCTTCGCTGTTTATTTCAGCAATGGCTTTCCAACCAGACAACCAGGATCTCCGTACTCAAGAGACTCAGTTCAGGGAAATCTTCCTAAGCCTATCCAAGGGGCGGGAAGAATTGAGAACGCTCCTCATGGGGAACTTGGTCAAGAACAGTCCAGAGGACAGTAAGGATGAACGGCTGAAACATCTGCAAGCCGAGATAGATGCTATGAGAACCCAGATGATGGGGAAAATGGCCCTTATCCAAGGCTTAGCTCGGGAAAAAGAAGAGTTGAGAACTGTGATCAACCAGCTTCAGCAAGACAGTATGAAGCAAGTAGTCAAGGCTGGGGACCAAACCGGTAATCAGCCTCCAAGAAGTCAAAGGTTTGGTTCAATGAATAGACCTCTCCAAGTTTCTACTACTTCACAGGTCCAACAACGACCTCACCAAGAACAATGGGTTGATCAGAGCAAGCCAGACAAGCCGAGGAGGCAATTCACCCAGCTCAACATGTCGTTGTTTCAAGCTTTACAACGCCTGTTGAGATTGAATCTGATCACATTAAGGGCTCCTCCCCTGAATCCCAACACCTCAGCTCCTACCTATCATCCCAATAAAAGGTGTGCCTACCACTCTGCCAGTCCAGGACATGACACCGACGACTGTTGGTCTCTGAAGAACAAGATCCAGGACCTGATTGATGAAGGAGCATTGGAATTCACACAAGATGGTCAGGCGGAGTTCTTCTACCATCCCTCCAAGGTTCACCATTTGAAGTGACAAGTCCTAAGACTAGAAGATTTTTGTTCATTGAAATTTTCAAGTTGTATTTTTCTTTGCTTATACAAACGATTATTGTCATAGCAAACTTTATTGCTTTCATTAATGCATCGCATATGTCTGTTTTGAATCAATATATTCGCATTCACTATATTCAAACTGCTTTCATTTTTTTTGATGTTCAACTCTCGATTGATAATTCAAAGCCCTTGAGGGAGGATGACGAAAATGATACCACGATATTTACAGTATGCTTTTGAACAGACCCCGCTGATGAGGTACAGGCATTGTTTCAATTCCTAAACACTGGAGTTATAAGGAAGATAATCCCTAGTCAACCCCTTTGAGCCAAAGAAGTTGGAGTTTTTCTTTTCAAAAATTAAAACCCTTAATCATAACCTGGGGCAGGGTAGTTCTCTCAGTTGATCCAAGTGCATAACGAATGACATCAAAAGAAGTCCTTTTGAAACAAAAGACAGTGATGGTTCCGAATAATCATAAAGACAGGCAGTCACTATTTCTCAGAAACAAAAGCCCATTAAGTCAAAACCTATGAAGGAGACTTACAAAACTGGGGCATCCCACTGACTGTAATCACAAAAGAAACAGTTCAGGAAAAAATAGGGATAACGAAATCAAAAAGAAAGAGGTCCTACAAACCCTCAACAAAAAAGAAATGACTGCCTATTCAACATAAACTGTCAATATCCGAACCATCACCGGAATATCAGAGCAACGACTCAAACAAGATCTAATGCACGATTAGCTGAGTTTAGGATGGAAGAACATCACGAAGAGCGGGTGGGTACAAATAAAATTTGAGCCTTTATCCTTTATTTCTTAAACCGTGAACCAGGCCACGTTATAACCCTTAAAAGTCCTGGCTGAAGCATGGGTTAGTTCGAAAGCATACTGTTACGAAAGGTATCCTGACTCCTTAAGGTTTGCGGTAAAATAACGAGTTGACATCACAGTTTACAAAAAATTCACTTGTTTTTATGAAAAAACTGCATTTTCAAAAAACTTCAAAACAAACATAAGCTTTGCATTTTTAAATAACATTGTTTGCATATGACTATTTGTTCAAACAACAGAGAGATTCACATGATGAATATCCAGTGAACAAAAACCTTCTCAACAACAAAAGGTCATCTCAAATGGAAGAAGCACTTCCAATCAAGGGGCACGACATGATCATGGTCCGTAATCTGGGGAAGTCCAGTCAAGATTTAGAGAATCTCTCAAATGCCAAATAGCCTGGGGAAAATCTCTGCCTGAGTCACTTGGGCACTGGGCATGAATTCCAGTGACAAATCTGGTATGATCAAACATCTTCTGGTAATACGGTAACTCAACACTACTGACAGTAACAACTCCCTGCACTCTGAGAACATGGACATAGTCGAAAAAATACTACGCATAATCAAAGACCCGCTAGGTTGACACGCCAAGGCAAAAATAAGGGCTTCCCGGCGAACCAAAAGGGTTCGGGCAAAAATAAGGGATAAAAATGAAAGAATCTGTACACCCGACAAGTCGAAAACCTGAAAAGGCGGCTTGGGCAAAAAAGGGTATCCCGATGGACTGAAAACCCGAAAGGGCGGTCCAGGAAAAAATTAGGGATCAAAGCGTACGACTATGTCCCGTCATCTCGCCACTGGCCTACCAGAAGGGAGATTTGTCAATCGGCAGTTATCAAGCACCTCCACAGGTACCTTCTCCCACAGAAGCTGGGGCAATAAGAATTGTCCGAACTGTACAAGATGCTCTGCTCACCGGGTACAAAGGTAGATTCAGCTGAAGAATTTGACCAAGATACCTTCACTCCCCGCAGAGTAAGATAAGAGTCAGCAATACTCTCCCCCAAGCAGAGTTGGTCTCCCAATCAGCCCCGAAAAGGCACAGTATCTCCAGCAAGTCAACAATGCTCTCCCCAAGCAAAGTTAGTCTACTGTCAGCCTTAAGGAAGTTAGACATCCCCCAGAAGATCTCAACATTCCCCAGCGGAGTATACGGATATTCCTCTACAAGCATCCCCAGCAGTCTTAATCTAAGATTGTTCCCCGGCGGAATACCAGACACCCCAGTGGAGCCACTTCCCCAGTACAGTTCAAAAGTTTCCCTAGGAGAGTTGAATCAGTCTCCCTGGTAGATTCTAGAAGCTTATCCCCAGTAGATTCTGGAAGCTTATCCCCTGCAGAGTACATATCTCTCCCCGGCTTTATTCAAAGGTTATCCCCCACCAGAGCCTATAATTGGGTTATCCTCAGCTAATTACCACGGAAAGATCGTCCTCGGCGAAGCTCTTCCTATCCCCCCAGCGGAGTTCATCAAAATTCCCCAACAAGCTTATCAACGGTATCCCCAGCGGAGTTATCACCAAAACCTCAGCGAAGTATCTCTTCCCACAGAGTAATTCCCCGCAGAGTATCTCTCCAACAAGTTTATTCCCCAACGGAGTCATCTTCTCCTACTGGTATTCTTGCAATCATCATCCCCAGCGGAAACGAAGAACGCTACTCTTCCAACATCAGCCCAGGATTCAACAAGCTCCCGGCATTCGTCAAGGATTTATTTTCCTAGACGAAAATACATTCATGGACATTTCATACATCCTGCTTACATACATGATAAAGTGCATACATGCATTTCATACATCATGACATTGCATACAACTAATGTTTCGCCTTTTCAGGAAAAAGTCAAATCAAAAGTTATTACCATCAACTTTAGCTAATTCCAGATTCGATTCCTGTATCTAGCCAGGTGTTGTACCCCAAATTTTGACCTAAGATATCATCTCCTATCTGCATCATTCGCATTGCAAGTGTTTTGATCCATTGATTTTAAAATTCATAACTTTTTCAGGCCGAGAGCTATTTATGTTGAACATTAAATTATTTGATCGATTCGTGCTAAAATAATGTTTATTAATTATTTATTATCTTAAATTTAAATAATTGGAGTTTGTTTTCGATTATTATGTAATTTAAAGATGTATAGATAATAAAATAAACATTAGGAAAGAGGCGTATTAATTGTGCAGACAGTATTCATTTATTATTCACTATCTTAAATTTAAATACCTGGAATTTATTCTCAGTTATTACATAATTTAAAGATTTATGAATAATATAATAAATATTTGAAAAAGTTCATTAATTGGTCAATAATGATTATTTAATCATTTATCATTCTAAGTTAAATAATTGAAATTCTATTTTAATTATTATAATTTAGAAAATTATGGATAATGAATTAAATAATTGAAACTATTAATTGATCAATGATATTATTTATTTATCTGTTTATTATTCTGAATTTAGGTAATTGAAATTTATTTTTCAATTATTATACGATTAAAGAATTGTAAACGATGAAATAAATAATTAGGGAAGGAAGAAATTAATTGGCAAACATTGGAATTTTATTCATTTTCTTCTAATTGTACAATTATTGTGTAAATATTGTATTTATTACAACGAATTTACAATAATAATTTTACAAAAATTAAAAATGAAATAAAAAACTAATCTAATGTTTTCTAATTCTAAATCTTCTATCCAATGCTTTTTTGTCTGCTCACTTGATGTTACCTGCAAAATTAAAAGAAATTAGAATTCGAATAAATAATTAAAAGCAAAATTATTTAATGTTCATCATTAAAAGCAATGGCTGGAATCAGTTTACCCTCTTTGCAAATCGCGGGATTTCTCCCGATTCACAAAAAGGGAGGAATTTTTTTAATGAATGCACAAATTCATTTTTGTCAAAAATTGCATTTTTCAAATCAATTGCATTTTCAAAAACCCACTGCATGGTTCAAGACAATATGCATCAATTCAAATGTTTGACCATAGCATATAAAAAGTAACAGCATATGCCATTTCCCACAAGCAAAGCCAACGTTAACCTGCAGCCATATAGGAGAAGTAACATAGGCTCCCATGCAAGACAAAAAGAGAATATGCAGTTTCAAACATTATGCAAGCAAATATTTCCTCATTCATCATTTTCCAGCACTATTGTTTTTCAGAACAGTACATCATAACATCATTTTTATGTCAAAATGGTACTTATGAGAGAGAAGAGAGATAGAAGTGTGGTTTTTGCAGGTTTGGTTTAGGCAGGAAGGGATACAAGACAAACTGCAGTAACATAGCCAGTAGAAAGTAAAAACATAAAATAGGAATAGAAACAAATTAGATGTAACAATATGATGCAGAATTCCAGGAAGAGGGTAAAAAATATTCTAATCTACAGCCTGTAACGAAAAACAAAAGGAGGAAGTGGTTATAACATTGGGATCACTTCAAAAACACAATATCAATCAATCTCCAAGCCTTGAAAAACTGAGAGAAAAAACTGCTGTCAAGAAAAATATACAAACCAGTTCAAAACCTGCATCACCATTTTCAAACACCATAGCATACTGCTAAACCACATAACCATACGAAACCTTCATGGCTTAAAACCACAACACCATAGCATACCGCTAAACCATTAACCATTAACCTATTACTGCATAATACCATAAACCTGCCTACTGACCATCAAACCACCATGGCCTAAGCACACAATCAACACAAAATACAACCTGCATAGAACCAAAACCAGGAGGTCCAAAACCATTCAAAAAACCTCACCAAAATTGATTGAGCCCTCAAGCCAATATCACCATCACCGTTTCAAAACCATATACCAAAAAAACCATAAACACATGGCCTAAACCTTTCTACTGCGTAAACCTGCGTTATCAAAACCAGAACCTGCTAACTGCATCATAAAAAACCATAGCCTGCTGCATTTCGAAAACCAGTAGAACCATAAACCAGCAAAGTATAAACCAATGACCATTGTCCAAACCCACAAAAAGCCTCAGACATATGTCATCATAGGCATCACAGGCTAGCAAAAAGCGACAGTAGCGAGAAGAAGAAAGAGCAGTCCAACATCATCACAGTGGAGAAGAAGATAGAAAAACGTTCAAGGCAATAATACCAAGGCAAAAGAAGAAGAGAAGATACAAAGTACCGGCCACCGAAGCGAGCCCGTGACACGCCTCTTTTCCTCGCCGCCTGGCCTCCTAGCTCGTTCAACCGTCTTCCTCTGTCTCCGCCTCTAGGTAACAATTTCCTTTCCCCTTCTCATTTCCATAAAACCTCCAACAAACAATAATAAGAATCAGAATCAACATAACCATAATCAACGCATGCAACTATAACAAAACCAGTAAAGTCTCAAAAACGTTTTACCGTAAAATCCGTCGCCCCCTTTTCGCGTGGCTGGAGGGAAGAAGACAGTGGAAGCTGGTGGCCATGGCAAAGAACTTAGAACGAACTCAGGGACTCAGAGGCAAATTAGAAACGAGCAACGCGAAGAAGATGAAGACGAAAGCATGAAGAAGAAGAGCGGCGCCATACCAAACCCTAAGCCATGTCCCAAAGCTAAACACACGTTTAACCCTAAAGCAAAATTAGGAGAATGGACCTTGCTTCCCTAAGCCCAACGTTTTTTTGTGCTGCACCCCCCGTTTTCAATTCTGTTTGGGCCTCTAAATCTGTAGCCCATATATTTTTACTTGTCCTTTTTCTTTGAACACACTTTTTCTTTTTACTTTCTTTTAATCTTTTTAAAATTGTTATCATATTAGTTAATTAGTAAGTGTAATAAAAAACAAAAAAACAAGAGATATATTTAACTAGGTAAATTTTATTTAGTTTGATCTTTTAGTCTAAACCTTGGAATTAATTTAGAAGTTTCAATATTATTTCATTAGGTTAAATTAATGACTTTTAATTTAATTTAGAACTTCTTAAATTTTTTAAATAAGTACTTTATTTTCATATACATAAAAAATAGAATTTAAGAATATAGACACTTTATTTTTCCTAATTAATTCTCCTCTTATATCGTTATTAAACAAAACTCTAAAAAACGTACAAAAATAGAAAACTAAAAAATATTTTGTCTTCGTTAATTAATTCCCTTGCTTTTGTCCATATTAAAAAATGCGTAAAAAATGAAAACTATTAGAAATACTTTCTTCTCATTAATATTAAACAAAAATTATCTAAAAATACATATTTACATCATTTAGTCTATCATTTAACTATTGTTATTTAATCATTATCCGCATAATATTTTGTCTGTTTATTTATTCCATATTTATTTGTTTATTCCGTTTATGTTTAAATCCAAAGGAAAAAACGATAAATTTGTTGACTTCATGTCCTCAAGTCTAATTGCGCGAACTTTCGCATTTCATTAAAACTTAGGATAATTTTTTTCTCAAGTATTCAATCTTTTCAAAATTTATGCCCCTTTAAGCAAAAACTTCGACGTTAGGTTGTCGTATTCCAAAAACCCGTCCGTATCCCTTTTCGGCCAAAACGATTTATTTTCAATCAAGCAATCAATTTTTAAATAAACAGATATTTCAAAAGGTTCCTATAGAGTACTATAGATGCATTGGGTGCTAATACCTTCCCATTGTATAACCAACCCCCGAACCATAAGATCTCTTTTCAAAAACGCTTTGTATTTTTCAGTATTATTTACATTGCATATTTAAGGTTTTATTTCGCTCTTTTCCCTTTTCCTTTGGAAACAATAAAGCGCGGTGGCGACTCTTGCTTTTGTGAGACGAATTAATCAATAATTCGATCTCCGATTTACCCCGCTACATTTTTTATCGCTACAGAATTGGCAACTCTGTTAGGGAAAGATTGACCTCTTACTGGTCCATCCCTAAGTGGGTTAAGCCTAATTTGTCTTATCTGTTTTACTATTATTTGATTTGCTTGATTATGTGTTTAAATTGGGGTGTTTGAGTTTTTTTGCAAAGGACGAATCCTATACCCGGATTAAGTAACGCTTAAGGAATAGGACGGGCGGTATAGTCATGTTAACTTTGAGGGAGTAATCCCGAAGAAGGAGGCATGAGATCCCCCACTCAATGGAAGGCCCTCTTGAACTTAATATTTGTTTACCGAGTAATCGGGAAGACATTATTATTTTCGACCTAGGAGCCCGAGAAGTTGAGGACCGTAGAACCCTAACCCCTCTTGGCCTTTTTAGGTGTAGCGCGGAGACTATAACGGAGTAATTCGGAAGTAGTTGTTACGCGATGCTACGCTCGGACGAGTTTCTCTTGAGAATATTGCTAATTATTGAGTAATCAAGACGTTGGTAATATCTGAAGGAGGAATGTAGACTCTGGGAACTCTTAGAACCATGTCTTACAGGTATGATTGAACCGTTAGTACATACCTTTGGGTGGGCTTTACCCTCGACTCCATGCTGAACGTTGAACCCTTGAACCCTATGTTTGCAAGCTTGTGTGTGATTGTTGCATTATTATTCATTCATGCATTCACCAACATCTTTGTAAAAATTTGTTTTTCAAGGAACTTCGGAATGATTTTTGCAGACATCTCAGGTTATTATGGAACTTGGAAGGAGAAATACTCGAAGCTTTAGTTTCAAGGAGCCCAGGATTGAAGAACTGAAGAGTTTGATTCCGAAGATCGAGAGTCCGATAGATTTTCAGAAGAAGTATGGGTCCATCGTACCGCTCATGAAGCGTAAGATGAAGAAAGGCATCCTCAACATGTTGGTTCAGTTCTATGATCCCTTGTACCGATGTTTCACCTTTCCGGATTACCAGTTGATGCCCACTTTAGAGGAGTACTCTTATATTCTTGGTTTGCCGATCGCCGACCGTGTTCCCTTCTCTGGATTAGAAGAGGAGCCCAAATCTCACGAGATAGCAGCTATCACCCACTTAAAGAAGTCAGAGGTAGAGGAGAACATGACTACGAAAGGGGGAATCCGGGGTTTGCCGGCGCAGTTTCTGTTGAAGAAAGCTCGCCACTTTGCTGAGACAAAGGATACTGTTGCCTTCGAAGACGTATTTGCTTTACTCGCATATGGTCTTTTCTTATTCCCTAACGTTGATAAGTTTGTGGATATCAACGCCATCAGAATTTTCCTGATTGGAAATCCGGTCCCTACGTTGCTAGGAGATACATACTACTCCATCCACCTGCGAAACTCCTATCAAGGAGGGATGATTATTTGTTGTGTGCCGTTGCTGTATCAGTGGTACGTCTCGTATCTACCTGGGTCTGATGCTTTCTAGGATCTCGAGAAGGAACCGCGTTGGGTGCCAAAGATTATGGCTCTCACTCATTTCGACATTGACTGGTATAATCGAGTTTACCACGATGTGGAGATCATTGATAGCTGTGGTGCTTTTCCTAACGTACCTCTTCTCGGTACGAGGGGTGGAATCAACTACAACCCTGTTCTAGCGCGCCGTCAGTTCGGGTACCCGATGAGAGATAAACCAAACAACATCCATGTGAGTGGTTTCTTTCTTCAGGGAGGACAAGATCATCAGGCTGCTAAGAGGGAGATCGAAGGAGCTTGGCGCCATATCCACAGGAAAGGGAGAGATATGCTGGGACATAGAGGTGCCGTTTCTTTGGAGCCTTACCTGCAGTGGGTCCGTGCTAGGGCTTGTGCTCTCAAGATGCCCTATAAACTTGAGAAGCCTTTATTCCCTACCATTGCACCATCCTCTGTTGTTATCCCTATTGCGGATATAGGAGAGTACCAAGGAAATCTGGCTAGGATGAAGTCCGAGAGGGATGCTTGGAAGGAAAAGTACCATATGTCTGAATATGAGAATCGAGTCCTGACTCGACAGTTAAAAGAGAAGGAGGAGTTGTTGTTTATTCAAGACGGCCGGTTCATTGACCACGATGAGAAGCTTCGTCAGAAGGATGCCTTGCTGAAGAAGTATGTGAGTGAAAGGAAGAGAAAAAGGGAAGGCTCGGTAAGCGTGGCTCTCGTTCCTAATCCGCAGGAAGAAATCATCGATCGACTGATAGCTGAGAAGAAAGAGATGGAAGACTTTTATGAAGAAAAGATCAAGAAGCTCCGGTTACAGCTGGTGTTTGGTCCTTCATCTGAGGATTCCGAGTGACCTTTAGCTTTTAGTTTGTTTTATTGATGTCATTTTGTAAAACTATGTAAAAGGGCTTCATGCTCCGAAGTTGTAATTTATTGTTTTATTATGGGCTTCATGCTCCAAGGTTGTAATTTATTGCTTTATTTTAGATTTCATGTTGTAAAATTGTAATTTATCACTTCATTATGGATTCCATGTTTCGAAGTTGTAGTTTATTGCTTTCATTATTGGATTTGTTATCCCAAAGTTGTAATTTACTATTTTGATATTCCAAATTGTAAGTTGTAATTTATCGCTTTCGATTGATGGATTGAGTTTTTGTTGTTCCAAATTCCTTTACCATTGATGTATGCAAAATTATCAAAGTTCCTTGAAAAACTTTTAAAATGAGTCATCATTTGCATCGCCATCATGCATCATTCCACATTCCACTTCACATGTTTTCTAGAGTCTCATCCTTGTTCTTTTTCCACCAAAGGTTGTCAAGCTGTCTCACCGATACGACACTCGGGCCAATCGTCAAAGGAAAATGGAAGATCTGGAACAGGAAAATCATGAGCTTCGTGGGGAAGTTGCTACACTTCGTGTCGAGATGGAAAAGTTAACCGCGTTGGTGGAAAGTTTGGTGGCTGTTCAGAATCAGCCATCAACTACGGCTGCCGAGATTCAGACTTCAACTCCAGTGGTTTCCGAGATGGTCACCGTTTCTACCTCTGTGACTCAAATCAACTCTCCGTTTCAACATCAGATGCCGAAAGGTTTTCCGTGGGGAATGCCTTACAACTTTGTGCCAGAGGGGTATCCGCCTGCCGCACAACCTTTATTTCAACCTGTTTTGTCTCTCCCTCAGTCAGAGACAACGGCCTTGCCTCCAGTAATTCTGTCTGTAACACCTTTTCCGCAACCGATCATGACAATCGTTGCTCCTGTGGTCCACTCAGTACCATACTTGAATGAACCTACTTATCCTGCCGAGCCTGCTGAAAGTATGGGTCTCTTTGATAGAATGGAAGAATTTCAGGATCAGTTCCAGGAAATGCAGAAAGAGCTTAGAGCCTTGAAGGGGAAGGACCTGTTTGGGAAGAGCACGCATGATCTTTGTTTGGTTCCGAATGTCAAGATTCCGGCAAAATTCAAAGTGCCAGACTTTGAAAGATATAAGGGTGATTCGTGTCCTAGAAGCCATTTGACAATGTACGTAAGAAAGATGTCTACGTATTCCGATAATCATGATTTATTGATTCATTATTTTCAAGATAGTTTGACGGGTGCTGCCTTGAAGTGGTATATGGGTTTAGACAGTATTCGGATCCGCAACTTTAATGATCTTAGCGAAGCCTTTGTCCACCAGTACAAGTATAACGTTGACATGGCACCAGACCGGGATCAACTCCGGGCGATGTCACAGAGAGACCGAGAATCTTTTAAGGAGTACGCCCAGCGGTGGCGTGAAATTGCTGCTCAAATCTATCCACCTCTGGAGGAGAAAGAGATGACCAAGATATTTTTGAAGACTTTAGGGTCTTTTTACTATGAAAGAATGATAGCCAACGCACCCAGTGACTTTACCGAAATGGTAAGCATGGGTATGCGATTAGAGGAAGGGATTCGCGAAGGGCGTTTGATTAAGGAAGGGAGTCCGTCCAGCAGTGCTAAGAAGTTTGGGAGTGTGTTCCCGAAAAGAAAAGAGCAAGATGTCAGCGCTTTGTTTCCAGGTAGACCTAGGAGGGGGTACTCTCACGTTGCGGCAGTCACTCCGGCTGTCCGCCCAGCTTTGATGACCCCAGCTCATCAAACCCCACCGCCTCAACAACGGCCTTTTCAGCAGCAACCTCGACAACAGGTTTATCCGTTCAACAATCAGAACCGTTCACCCAGAAAACCGCAGTTCGATGCCATTCCTATGACGTATACTGAATTATTCCCTGCTCTTGTCAGAAAGAATCTCATCACGATAAAGCCTCCTCCTGTCGCACCGAACAGTACTTCTCCGTGGTACAAGGCGGATCAGTTTTGTGAATACCATCAAGGGTCACCGGGGCACAACCTTGAGAATTGCTTTGCTCTGAAGGCGGACGTACAGAGATTAATTAAGAATGGTATCTTGTCTTTCAAGGATGCTAATCCAAATGTCAGAGATAATCCTTTGCCTCGACATGGGGCAGTTTCAGTAAATATGGTGGAAGGTTGTCCGGGGAAGTTTCGAGTTTTTCAAGTTGAACACATAAGAGAGCCGTTGATCAGGTTACATCAGAGTTTGAGAAGACTTGCCTTTGTTAGGCACCAGCATGATTATGATGTTTGTGAGTTTTGTTCAAGAGAGGATGATTGTCCTATTGTGAAGGAGGATATTCAGAGGTTGCTAGATCAGAGAGTTATCACTATTACCTATGACCGAAACCCGGAAGATGAAGTGAATGTTATCATACCACAATTTAATCTGCCTAAATCAGTAGAGATTGCTTATGACAGTCAGATTGCACCCGTTGATCCTTTGGTTATTTACCCACCTGGCCCTGTACCTTACAATTCATACCAAGCTGTGTCGTACAAGTATAATGCCACAATGATTGAGAATGGGGTAGAAGTCCCCATACCAACGAGACCGTCTTTTGTTAACATTGCTGATGTGAGTAGAGTTACAAGAAGTGGGCGTGTTTTTGCAGCAGTACCTTCGAAGAGACCGGAAGTTCAAGTTAGGAGGCCCATGCCGGCGGAGATTCCGGTGAGAAATGTTGAACCAAGGGTTGAGATAGGCCGATCCAGTGAACCTATCTCTCACCCTGAGGATGATGAGATCCTGAAGCTTATCAAAAGGAGTGAGTATAAGATTGTGGACCAGCTTTTGAAAACACCTTCCAAGATTTCCTTGCTTGCCTTATTGAGAGATTCTGGTGCGCATAGAGAAGCCTTGATGAAGGTCTTGGACCAGGCGTTCGTGGACCATGATGTGACGGTTGATCAGTTTGATGGGATTGTGGGAAATATAACTTCGTGTAACAATCTTGGTTTCAGTGATGAAGAGCTCCCGGAGGAGGGGAGAAACCATAATATGGCTTTACACATCTCAGTAAGTTGTGGAAATGATACCTTATCAAGCGTGTTGGTGGATACAGGCTCGTCATTGAATGTGATGCCCAAGACTACGTTATCTCGGCTCTCATATCCAGGTGCTCCTATGAGACCCAGTGGAGTAATTGTTAAAGCGTTTGATGGTTCTAGGAAGACAGTCATTTGTGAAGTGGATCTTCCTATAGTGATTGGTCCCCATACTTTTCAAATCACTTTCCAAGTGATGGATATCCGTGCTGCCTACAGCTGTTTATTGGGTCGTCCCTGGATCCATGATGCCGGGGAAGTCACCTCTACGCTTCATCAGAGACTAAAGTTTGTAAGGCATGGGAAGCTAGTGATGATTGGGGGAGAGCAAGCTATGGTGGTAAGCCATTTATCATCATTTTCTTTTATTGATGCGGACGAGGATGTTGGAACCCAGTTCCAAGGTCTTTCTGTTGCTAAGAGTACAGTAAAGAAGCAAGGGGCATCCATCTCTTCTTTTGAGGATGCGTGGCGAGTGGTGGAAAGTGGTTCGGCCGAAGGATGGGGCCAGGTGTTGACGTTACCCGAGAACAAGTCTGGGGAAGGTCTGGGTTTTCATCCAGTATCTGCAAGGGTCAAGAAAGAGGTGGTTGTTCGTCCGATTCAAGAGGTTTTCCGAAGTGCAGGGTTTGTACATCCTGAGGTTGATGCTATCATAGATGATGATTCCGAGGAGGATTTGCCCGTTTTTGTGACGCCTGGATTGGCTTGCCAAAACTGGATAGCTGTTGATGTTCCTGTGGTTATGCACATTTCCGAGTAATGTTTTGTTTATTTTCCTTTGAAAAAAATTTGCTCTGCCCAAGGCGAAACATATTTTGTGTCGGGCTATGAAAAATAATTCCTTTTGCTCTGCCCAAGGCAAAAGAGAAATGTCTGGGCTCTTTGTTTCAAGTATTTCCCTTTAATGAATAAAAATGTTATTTTGTCCACTACTGTTTTATTTTTCACTTTTGGGGAAATAGTAATGAAATTAATTAATAACATTTTGTTTTATTTGCACAAATCGATTTCTAAAATAAAGCATAATCATATGTGCAGATTAATCCATGACTTAACCATCAAAAACAATGATCCTATGCCCTCTCCCAACTTTGAATTCCCTGTGTTCAAAGCCGAAGAAGAGGATGACGAAGAGATTCCTGTTGAGATTTCCCGTTTGCTTGAACATGATGAGAAGATTATTCAACCATTTGAAGAACCTGTAGAGTTGGTCAACTTGGGTGATGAAGAAGATAGAAAGGAAGTCAAAGTCGGAGCATTGCTTATCTCGGAAGTTAAAGAGAAAATGTTGGAGCTTCTCAAAGAGTATGTTGACGTGTTTGCTTGGTCCTACCAAGATATGCCAGGTTTGGACAGTGACATTGTGGAACATCGTTTACCGTTGAGACCTGAATGTCCGTCGATCAAGCAAAAGTTGAGAAGGACTCGTCCCGACATGGCTGACAAGATCAAAGAGGAGGTTCAGAAGCAGATTAATGCAGGTTTCCTTGTTACATCGGTCTATCCTCAGTGGTTAGCCAACATAGTGCCTGTTGCAAAGAAGGATGGCAAAGTTCGGATGTGTGTAGACTATAGAGATCTGAATAGAGCTAGTCCGAAGGATGACTTCCCATTACCTCATATTGACGTATTGGTCGACAGTACCGCCAAGTTCAAAGTCTTTTCTTTCATGGATGGTTTTTCTGGTTACAACCAAATCAAGATGGCGCCGGAAGATATGGAGAAGACCGCTTTCATTACACCTTGGGGAACTTTCTGTTATCGGGTTATGCCGTTTGGTTTGAGGAATGCTGGCGCAACATACCAAAGGGCCATGACTGCTTTGTTCCATGATATGATGCATAAAGAGATCGAAGTGTATGTGGATGACATGATTGCCAAATCACAGACTGAGGAGGATCATTTGGAACATTTGTTGAAGTTATTCCATCGTTTGAGGAAGTACAAACTCCGTCTGAATCCCAACAAGTGCACTTTTGGTGTTCGTTCTGGAAGACTTCTGGGTTTCATTGTCAGTCAGAAAGGTATTGAGGTAGATCCTGATAAAGTCAAAGCTATTCGGGAAATGCCCGCACCCAAGACGGAAAAACAAGTAAGAGGATTCCTTGGGAGATTGAATTATATTTCTAGATTTATATCTCATATGACTGCCACCTGTGGGCCGATTTTCAAGCTTCTCCGAAAGAACCAAGGATGTGTGTGGACAGAAGACTGTCAGAGAGCTTTTGATAGCATCAAAGAATATTTGCTTGAACCTCCCATTTTGATTCCTCCAGTGGAAGGAAGACCTTTGATTATGTACCTGACTATATTGGAAGATTCCATGGGATGTGTGCTTGGTCAACAAGATGAGACTGGAAGAAAGGAACATGCGGTATATTATATGAGTAAGAAATTCATGGACTGTGAGTCTCGATACTCATTGCTTGAGAAAACCTGTTGTGCTCTAGCTTGGGCTGCTCGCCGTCTGCGCCAGTATATGGTTAATCACACCACTTGGTTGATCTCCAAAATGGATCTGATCAAGTATATCTTTGAGAAGCCCGCCTTATCTGGAAGAATAGCCCGTTGGCAGATGTTGTTATCTGAATATGATATTGAGTATCACACTCAGAAAGCGATCAAAGGAAGTATTTTAGCCGATCATTTGGATCACCAACCAATTGACGATTATCAATCCATCAAGTTTGATTTCCCAGATGAAGATGTTATGTACCTGAAAGCTAAAGATTGTGAAGAGCCGTTACCTGAAGAAGGATCTGATCCTGAATCCCGTTGGGGTTTGATATTTGACGGAGCTGTGAACTCTTATGGAAATGGAATTGGGGAAATCACCGTCACTCCCCGAGGTACTCACATCCCGTTCACGGCAAGACTGAAGTTTGACTGCACGAACAACATGGCGGAATATGAGGCATGTATTATGGGTCTCGAAGAAGCAGTGGATCTAAGGATTAAGATCCTTGATATTTACGGAGATTCGGCATTAGTGATTAATCAAATCAAAGGAGAATGGGAGACTCGTCATCCTGGTTTGATCCCTTAAAGAGACTATGCTAGAAGATTGTTGACCTTCTTCAACAAAGTGGAATTGCATCATATCCCTAGAGATGAGAACCAAATGGCTGATGCTTTGGCTACTTTGTCCTCAATGTTTCAAGTGAATGATTGGAACGATGTGCCTACAATTCGGGTTATGCGCCTCGACAGACCTGCTCATGTGTTCTCAGTAGAAGAGGTCACCGATGACAAACCGTGGTTCTATGACATTAAACGTGTTCTTCAAACTCAAGAGTACCCGCCTGGGGCATCCAATAAAGATAGGAAGACGTTGAGAAGATTAGCAAGCAGTTTCTTTCTCAATGAAGAAGTGTTGTATAAGAGGAATTATGACATGGTCTTGCTCAGATGTGTAGACAGACGTGAAGCAGACATGCTGATGCAGGAAGTACATGAAGGATCCTTTGGCACTCATGCCAACGGACATGCAATGGCTAGGAAGATGCTGAGAGCTGGTTACTATTGGATGACGATGGAATCGGATTGTTGCAAATATGTGAAGAAGTGTCATAAATGCCAGATTTATGCGGACAAGATGCATGTGCCACCGACTCTCCTCAATGTTATATCTTCACCTTGGCCTTTCTCTATGTGGGGCATTGATATGATTGGAATGATTGAACCCAGAGCTTTAAATGGTCATCGTTTCATCTTGGTAGCGATTGATTATTTTACTAAGTGGGTGGAAGCAGCATCTTATGCTAATGTAACTAGACAGGTGGTAGTCAGATTTATCAAGAATCAGATCATTTGTCGATACGGCATCCCGAGCAAGATCATCACTGATAATGGTTCGAATTTGAATAACAAGATGATGAGAGAACTTTGTGAAGAGTTCAAGATCGAACATCACAATTCTTCTCCTTACAGACCGAAGATGAATGGGGCTGTTGAAGCTGCTAACAAGAACATCAAGAAGATTGTCCAGAAGATGGTAGTAACTTACAAGGATTGGCATGAAATGCTTCCGTTTGCTTTACACGGGTACCGTACTTCAGTTCGAACTTCAACAGGTGCAACTCCATTTTCCCTAGTTTACGGTATGGAAGCAGTACTCCCCGTGGAAGTTGAGATCCCGTCTCTGAGAGTGTTGATGGAAGCTAAACTTTCTGAGGCTGAATGGTGTCAAAGTAGATATGATCAATTGAATTTAATCGAAGAGAAGAGATTGACAGCGTTATGTCACGGTCAATTGTATCAGCAGAGAATGAAGAAGGCTTTTGATAAGAAGGTTCGACCACGCGAGTTCAGAGAAGGTGACCTTGTGCTCAAGAAGATATTATCTTTCCAACCTGATTCTAGGGGCAAGTGGGCTCCGAATTATGAAGGACCGTATGTTGTTAAGAAGGTTTTCTCCGGAGGTGCTTTGATTCTCACCAATATGGACGGTGAAGAACTTCCGCGTCCCTTGAACGCCGATGCAGTCAAGAAGTACTTCGCTTAGGCAAGTTTTTTTGGTCATCCCGGTCGTGGCATCTGAGTACATTTTGGAATTCAAAGTTGTTAGGGAGAATAGTGATCATTGTTTTATGTAACCTTTTATTTCGTGTACTATTTCCCAAACTTTTGTAAACTGTTGGAGGCGCATTGTTAGCGAACCACCAGCTTATTAGTGGAATTTGAGCATTACCTTTTGTGGGCAAAATTTTAATTTTTTACGGCAATATTTGAAACAAAGTATTTAAAATATTCTTATTTTCTAAAAAAAGGTGTCGTGAATAACGAAAGGAATATTAACAGTCGTTCCGAAGATGGCCAAGCCATGAAATGCAAAACAGTGCAGTAATTTATACTTGCATGATGAACCTGTTTTCTTTCAAATCGTCACGAGGTGTTGGTTGTGTAAACTTTTGTTTCTAGTGGTACTAAGTTTGGTGACTCCCCAGTTGTTCCAGTTAAGCGTTGTTTTGGCTACCTTTGTTTGGGAGATCCTGAAGTGCGGTACACTTCGTCTCATGCCAGTGATTTATTGGTATTGTAAGTTTGGATTTGAATACTTTTCTCCTCAAAGACTTGAGCCTTGTAGCGTTACGCTCCGACATTGCTTTGTGTTTCCAGTTCCAGTTATCCTCCGTCTTCTGTAAGATTGGCCGAGTATTTATTTTGCTGTGACAGCATATTATCTTCAAGATATTCCATCTGTCTGTTTTGTCAGCATAACATTCATTTACTCATTTACACTCACATCAGCATGCATACCACGTTTGCCGTTGATTTTGGATCGTACTTTGTTCATTCAAACAACATACATGTTCCTTTCCAAGTAAAAGGTTAGCTTAAGCATAAAATGTCCTTTTTTTTCTAAATTCCCCAACTGAGCTAATCCTCGTGGATGATTTTTGATTCAGCTTACCTTGTCCATTTCTGGATAGGATGAATCCCCAGTCGAATTACTTTCTCATTGGGTAGAGTCTTGTTTGACTGTCTTCTCTCTAGTTTATTCCTGGATGAAGTTGTTACCTCTTGCATAGGCTATCTCTTTGATTTTCTCCAGTGAGTTTGCGACCTAGACAGTTGGTGCATTTATTTTGCACATTTGACTATATGATCTCCTCCGGAAGGATTGATTCAGGATCCTCTTTGATGAAGATGTTATTTCTCTACCAGTGTCATCGCAATTTCCTTCTGAGTTATTCTTTGGAAAACGACAAGCGGCAGCTCTTCATGAGCAACTTGTACGTTATAAACACCGTTGGAAAACGACAAGCGGCAGCTCTTCACGAGCAACTTGTACGTTACTTTTTTGAAAGCACCGAGCAGCAGTTCTTCACGAGCTACTAGTGCGTCATCACTTTTTGAAAGCGCCGAGCAGCAGTTCTTCACGAGCTACTAGTGCGTCATCACTTTTTGAAAGCGCCGAGCAGCAGTTCTTCACGAGCTACTAGTGCGTCATTACTTTTTGAAAGCGCCGAGCAGCAGTTCTTCACGAGCTACTAGTGCGTCATTTATTTTTCTGAAAGCGACAAGCAGCAGCTCTTCACGAGTTACCAGTACGTTATTATTCTTCAGAAAACAGCAAGCGGCGGCTTCTTTATTTGAGCAGCTTGTATGTTATTGGTATTTTCTTTGGACAACAGCAAGTGGCAGCTTCTTTATTTGAACAACTTGTATGTTATTGACATCTCTGAACGACAGCAAGTGATAGCCTCTTTATTTGAGCAACTTGTATGTTATCGGTATTTTCTTTGGGCGACAACAAGTGGCAGCTTCTTTATTTGAACAACTTGCGTACAATCTTATTACTTCAGCATTAATTGGTATCTCTCCGGAAATCTCGCAGAGAAATTCTGTCAGGAATCATTACCTTCAGAAATCGGTAATCTGTTATCGGCAATTTGATACTCTCTGTCTGTCATTGACCTTGAGTCGCGAACTTACTGTTTTGGGTCAATAATCTGTTATGGCCTATGCAATATGCTCTCTTTGTTAGGGTCAGAGGTCGTATCCCCTCAATTTTGTTCACTGTCGGGAGTTTGTCGTTTAAAGTCGATAACTCGTTTCCCCAATAGTGTATAATCCATGTCTCTGTGATTTGTTGGTGTTCGATTCCTCCAACATTGTCTTGCTTCATACAGTATCTTTCTCTTTGAATTCAATCACTGCATTCATATCAATTTGATGACGGCATCTTAGGACAAAATTTGCGTAGTTATGTATTTAAGTACCTTCAATCTCGTCGAAACGAAGATTTTAATCTTCATATCTCCGGATAGAAGGAACTTAAATAGGGGCATCTGTTGTACCCCAAATTTTGACCTAAGATATCATCTCCTATCTGCATCATTCGCATTGCAAGTGTTTTGATCCATTGATTTTAAAATTCATAACTTTTTCAGGCCGAGAGCTATTTATGTTGAACATTAAATTATTTGATCGATTCGTGCTAAAATAATGTTTATTAACTATTTATTATCTTAAATTTAAATAATTGGAGTTTGTTTTCGATTATTATGTAATTTAAAGATGTATAGATAATAAAATAAACATTAGGAAAGAGGCGTATTAATTGTGCAGACAGTATTCATTTATTATTCACTATCTTAAATTTAAATACCTGGAATTTATTCTCAGTTATTACATAATTTAAAGATTTATGAATAATATAATAAATATTTGAAAAAGTTCATTAATTGGTCAATAATGATTATTTAATCATTTATCATTCTAAGTTAAATAATTGAAATTCTATTTTAATTATTATAATTTAGAAAATTATGGATAATGAATTAAATAATTGAAACTATTAATTGATCAATGATATTATTTATTTATCTGTTTATTATTCTGAATTTAGGTAATTGAAATTTATTTTTCAATTATTATACGATTAAAGAATTGTAAACGATGAAATAAATAATTAGGGAAGGAAGAAATTAATTGGCAAACATTGGAATTTTATTCATTTTCTTCTAATTGTACAATTATTGTGTAAATATTGTATTTATTACAACGAATTTACAATAATAATTTTACAAAAATTAAAAATGAAATAAAAAACTAATCTAATGTTTTCTAATTCTAAATCTTCTATCCAATGTTTTTTTGTCTGCTCACTTGATGTTACCTGCAAAATTAAAAGAAATTAGAATTCGAACAAATAATTAAAAGCAAAATTATTTAATGTTCATCATTAAAAGCAATGGCTGGAATCAGTTTACCCTCTTTGCAAATCGCGGGATTTCTCCCGATTCACAAAAAGGGAGGAATTTTTTTAATGAATGCACAAATTCATTTTTGTCAAAAATTGCATTTTTCAAATCAATTGCATTTTCAAAAACCCACTGCATGGTTCAAGACAATATGCATCAATTCAAATGTTTGACCATAGCATATAAAAAGTAACAGCATATGCCATTTCCCACAAGCAAAGCCAACGTTAACCTGCAGCCATATAGGAGAAGTAACATAGGCTCCCATGCAAGACAAAAAGAGAATATGCAGTTTCAAACATTATGCAAGCAAATATTTCCTCATTCATCATTTTCCAGCACTATTGTTTTTCAGAACAGTACAGCATAACATCATTTTTATGTCAAAATGGTACTTATGAGAGAGAAGAGAGATAGAAGTGTGGTTTTTGCAGGTTTGGTTTAGGCAGGAAGGGATACAAGACAAACTGCAGTAACATAGCCAGTAGAAAGTAAAAACATAAAATAGGAATAGAAACAAATTAGATGTAACAGTATGATGCAGAATGCCAGGAAGAGGGTAAAAAATATTCAAATCTACAGCCTGTAACGAAAAACAAAAGGAGGCAGTGGTTATAACATTGGGATCACTTCAAAAACACAATATCAATCAATCTCCAAGCCTTGAAAAACTGAGAGAAAAAACTGTTGTCAAGAAAAATATACAAACCAGTTCAAAACCTGCATCACCATTTTCAAACACCATAGCATACTGCTAAACCACATAACCATACGAAACCTTCATGGCTTAAAACCACAACACCATAGCATACCGCTAAACCATTAACCATTAACCTATTACTGCATAATACCATAAACCTGCCTACTGACCATCAAACCACCATGGCCTAAGCACACAATCAACACAAAATACAACCTGCATAGAACCAAAACCAGGAGGTCCAAAACCATTCAAAAAACCTCACCAAAATTGATTGAGCCCTCAAGCCAATATCACCATCACCGTTTCAAAACCATATACCAAAAAAAACCATAAACACATGGCCTAAACCTTTCTACTGCGTAAACCTGCGTTATCAAAACCAGAACCTGCTAACTGCATCATAAAAAACCATAGCCTGCTGCATTTCTAAAACCAGTAGAACCATAAACCAGCAAAGTATAAACCAATGACCATTGTCCAAACCCACAAAAAGCCTCAGACATATGTCATCATAGGCATCACAGGCTAGCAAAAAGCGACAGTAGCGAGAAGAAGAAAGAGCAGTCCAACATCATCACAGTGGAGAAGAAGATAGGAAAACGTTCAAGGCAATAATACCAAGGCAAAATAAGAAGAGAAGATACAAAGTACCGGCCACCGAAGCGAGCCCGTGACACGCCTCTTTTCCTCGCCGCCTGGCCTCCTAGCTCGTTCAACCGTCTTCCTCTGTCTCCGCCTCTAGGTAACAATTTCCTTTCCCCTTCTCATTTCCATAAAACCTCCAACAAACAATAATAAGAATCAGAATCAACATAACCATAATCAACGCATGCAACTATAACAAAACCAGTAAAGTCTCAAAAACGTTTTACCGTAAAATCCGTCGCCCCCTTTTCGCGTGGCTGGAGGGAAGAAGACAGTGGAAGCTGGTGGCCATGGCAAAGAACTTAGAACGAACTCAGGGACTCAGAGGCAAATTAGAAACGAGCAACGCGAAGAAGATGAAGACGAAAGCATGAAGAAGAAGAGCGGCGCCATACCAAACCCTAAGCCATGTCCCAAAGCTAAACACACGTTTAACCCTAAAGCAAAATTAGGAGAATGGACCTTGCTTCCCTAAGCCCAACGTTTTTTTGTGCTGCACCCCCCGTTTTCAATTCTGTTTGGGCCTCTAAATCTGTAGCCCATATATTTTTACTTGTCCTTTTTCTTTGAACACACTTTTTCTTTTTACTTTCTTTTAATCTTTTTAGAATTGTTATCATATTAGTTAATTAGTAAGTGTAATAAAAAACAAAAAAACAAGAGATATATTTAACTAGGTAAATTTTATTTAGTTTGATCTTTTAGTCTAAACCTTGGAATTAATTTAGAAGTTTCAATATTATTTCATTAGGTTAAATTAATGACTTTTAATTTAATTTAGAACTTCTTAACTTTTTTAAATAAGTACTTTATTTTCATATACATAAAAAATAGAATTTAAGAATATAGACACTTTATTTTTCCTAATTAATTCTCCTCTTATATCGTTATTAAACAAAACTCTAAAAAACGTACAAAAATAGAAAACTAAAAAATATTTTGTCTTCGTTAATTAATTCCCTTGCTTTTGTCCATATTAAAAAATACGTAAAAAATGAAAACTATTAGAAATACTTTCTTCTCATTAATATTAAACAAAAATTATCTAAAAATACATATTTACATCATTTAGTCTATCATTTAACTATTGTTATTTAATCATTATCCGCATAATATTTTGTCTGTTTATTTATTCCATATTTATTTGTTTATTCCGTTTATGTTTAAATCCAAAGGAAAAAACGATAAATTTGTTGATTTCATGTCCTCAAGTCTAATTGCGCGAACTTTCGCATTTCATTAAAACTTAGGATAATTTTTTTTCTCAAGTATTCAATCTTTTCAAAATTTATGCCCCTTTAAGCAAAAACTTCGACGTTAGGTTGTCGTATTCCAAAAACCCGTCCGTATCCCTTTTCGGCCAAAACGATTTATTTTCAATCAAGCAATCAATTTTTAAATAAACAGATATTTCAAAAGGTTCCTATAGAGTACTATAGATGCATTGGGTGCTAATACCTTCCCATTGTATAACCAACCCCCGAACCATAAGATCTCTTTTCAAAAACGCTTTGTATTTTTCAGTATTATTTACATTGCATATTTAAGGTTTTATTTCGCTCTTTTCCCTTTTCCTTTGGAAACAATAAAGCGCGGTGGCGACTCTTGCTTTTGTGAGACGAATTAATCAATAATTCGATCTCCGATTTACCCCGCTACATTTTTTATCGCTACACCAGGGCATATCTGTGAGTAACTGATTGTAGATTCGATACCTGTATCTAGCCAGGGCATGTCTGCATGAAGAGTTTAGAGATTCGATTCTTGTATCCAGCCAGGGCATATCTGTAGACGACCAATTCCAGATTCGATACCTGTATCTAGCCAGGGCGTATCTGTGAGTGATCGATTGTAGATTCGATACCTGTATCTAGCCAGGGCATGTCTGCATGAAGAGTTTAGAGATTCGATTCCTGTATCCAGCCAGGGCATATCTGTAGACGGCTAATTCCAGATTCGATTCCTGTATCTAGCCAGGGCATATCTGTGAGTGATTGATTATAGATTCGATACATGTATCTATCCAGGACATGTCTGCATGAAGAGTTTAGAGATTCATTTCCTGTATCCAGCCAGGGCATATCTGTAGACGACTAATTCCAGATTCGATTCCTGTATCTAGCCAGGGCATATCTGTGAGTGATTGATTGTAGATTCGATACCTGTATCTAGCCAGGGCATATCTGCATGAAGAGTTTAGAGATTCGATTCCTGTATCCGGCCAGGGCATATCTGTAGACGACCAATTCCAGATTCGATTCCTGTATCTAGCCAGGGCATATCTGTGAGTGACTGATTGTAGATTCGATACCTGTATCTAGCCAGAGCATGTCTGCATGAAGAGTTTAGAGATTCGATTCCTGTATCCAGCCAGGGCATATCTGTAGACGACCAATTCCAGATTCGATACCTGTATCTAGCCAGGGCGTATCTGTGAGTGATTGATTGTAGATTCGATACCTGTATCTAGCCAGGGCATGTCTGCATGAAGAGTTTAGAGATTCGATTCCTGTATCCAGCCAGGGCATATCTGTAGACGACTAATTCCAGATTCGATTCCTGTATCTAGCCAGTGCATATCTGTGAGTGATTGATTGTAGATTCGATACCTGTATCCGGCCAGGGCATATCTGCATGAGGAGTTTAGAGATTCGATTCCTGTATCCGGCCAGGGCATATCTGTAGACGACCAATTCCATATTCGATTCCTGTATCTAGCCAGGGCATATCTGTGAGTGACTGATTGTAGATTCGATACCTGTATCCGGCCAGGGCATATCTGCATGGAGAGTTTAGAGATTCGATTCCTGTATCCAGCCAGGGCATATCTGTAGACGACCAATTCCAGATTCGATTCCTGTATCTAGCCAGGGCATATCTGTGAGTAACTGATTATAGATTCGATACCTGTATCCAGCCAGGGCATGTCTGCATGAAGAGTTTAGAGATTCGATTCCTGTATCCAGCCAGGGCATATCTGTAGACGACTAATTCCAGATTCGATTCCTGTACCTAGCCAGGGCACATCTGTGAGCAATTGTTTGTAGATTCGATACCTGTATCTAGCCAGGGCATATCTGTGAGTAATTGATTGTAGATTCGATACCTGTATCCAGCCAGGGCATATCTGCATGAAGAGTTTAGAGATTCGATACCTGTATCCAGCCAGGGCATATCTGTAGACGACCAATTCCGGATTCGATTCCTGTATCTAGCCAGGGCACATCTGTGAGCGATTGTTTGTAGATTCGATACCTGTATCCAGCCAGGGCACGTCTGTAAGCAACCTTTTGAAGTTCCGGATTCGATTCCTGTATCTAGCCAGGGCATATCTGTGAGCGATTGATTATAGATTCGATACTTGTATCAAGCCAGGGCATATCTGCATAAGGAGTTTGAAGATCAACACCTGTAACAGGCCAGGAAACCATCTTTCTTTCTCAAGTACGCAAGTTCTCGCTAAGGAATCTCTTACGCGATCGACACCCCCGATGGCATCTATAAGCCCATCCTCCTATCCATCTTTCCAAATGGCATCTGTAATCCCATTCCCGACATCACATTGCTGATATTCTACTATGTGAGTGCAAATTTCTGGGCACTCTAGTGTTCAATCATCTTCCACCCTCGGATCACGAAAGGCACGCAAGCCAATCTACATCCTCAGGTCTAAGAAGATTGAACAGGGGCAACTGTTGTACCCCAAAATTTGCCCTCCCATATTCTTCAAGATTTGGCAAGAATCATATTCAAATGGCTCAAGACTACTCAAGGGTTGCACAGTCAAACATCCTCCTAAGCCAGTCAAAATTAGGGTTTTGGTTCCTTCAATGAATTTGAGGTTTTCAAGGGTCCAATCAAGTCCCTTATGCTTATAAACATTGCCAAGCATCTACATGTCAAGTCTCAAGTCTCACAGAGGCAAATTGCAAAGTCAAAAGCTTCATTTGGTTCACAATCAACTGCAGGGGCAAAATGGTCATTTGGAAGTCAAAAGTCAAAATTTTTGGTCAACATCTTATTTTTAAGCCACAATCATCATTTGATCAACTCTTGATCATGATTCCACAAGCATGGCTCAAAAGTCATCAAGATGCAAAAGTTTCTATTTTTGGACAGCTGAAAAGTCAACTGTAACTTGACCAAGGCATAACTTTTTCACGGTTCATCAGAAAAATCCCATCCAATGCTCATTTTGAAGGGGATGACATTTCCTGCAACTCATCTTCACATTCCAAGTCCAAGAAATGCTCTCACAAAAAGTTATCAATTTCTACATTATAGGTCAATTTCAAAAGTCAACAAAAAGGCACTTTAAGTCAAAGACCATAACTTGATATTGGTAAATCAAAATGACATGGTACCAAAGGCATTGGTTATAGGACTTCAAGACCTTTCCAAAATGTCCAAGAACATGTTCATAGGATCAAAATTGAGCAAGATATGCATTGGAGAAGTTGGGAAATTTTTGGGAATTTGCAAAAGTCAACATTGCCCAAAACACTTCATTTTTGCTAATGGGCCTCAAATTCTTTCTTGAAACTTTGTCCAAGGCCTATGCACGACCCATTGAACTTAAATTGATTTATTTTCTTATTTTTAATTAATTAATTGAATTTTTATTAATATTAATTCATTCAATTCATTTAAGTGTAGGAAAATTTAAAAGATATGGTTTTCAAATCTTTTTGTGATGCAAATGAACTCGAGAAGCTGAAGATCTCGTGTACACATCAAGGGGACCAAAATATCCAATTTTAGCAAGTTTTGTCAATCAAAAATGTGCAAAAATATTTGATTGAAATCAAATATTGAAAACATTATTTCATGGATTCTTGGACAAAGATTGAACCCTAATTCCATTCTACTACATATACAGAACCTAAACCTAATGCCTCACACGTGCAAGCTGCTGTCAAAAGCCATAAGCAAATTCCAAAACTTCAAGAAAAATTTGAAAACTGAATCCAACCTTCCAGGCCAATTCAAAGCCCTTTCTTGATTCCAATACCTTGCTGGGACATTCAGGAACGCATTGCAATAAAAAACAAGCCTTAACACTCCAAGAACACGCAAGAACAAGTCACACGGTTTGGTTATTCTTTCATAATTGTAATTCAATATTCATGCATTATTAATGAGATTTTTTGTGTGTATTGGATTGCTAGAACCTCTCTGAAGCTAATGGCATAGGTGAATTGCATTAAGGAGCCCTGAAACGAAAATTACCATGGACGAATTCTAGGTTTTCAAAGCTTTCAATTTGGGGGTTTCCAGTACAGGAAAAATTGAACCTTCTCACGCATATGGTATTCGTCAAGGCCAGACGAACTCAACCCAACCCTCGCGCCCTATTTATATAGCTTGTACATCTAATCGCTATTTTTCCTTTTTGCATTTTGTGGGGGTTAAAAACCCCTGCTATTTATTTTGTTTTCTGCAGATAAATGAAGAAGACGAAGGACGTGGAAGCGTACCATTGGGTTATTCAAATAAAACGCGCGTTTGTTTCTCTTTCAAGCATAGGCATTATGTTTTTTATATTATATTTGTTTAGCATAATACTAACAAATGCAGCATAATGGCCTAGTGGTCAGTGAGGTGGACGTTCACCATTGGGACCTGGGTTCGATTCCCAGGTCCCCCAAACCTTTGTTCATATTTTTTCTAATAAGTTCCCATGCAGCTTCCTAAACGCGTTCCACCATGCGCTCTAGGCATCCATGTGCCATGTGTCTACAAGCATACATCCAAGGGCCAGAGATGAAGATCATGGTACGTTCCAGTCAAAGCAAGCATGGGCAATTCCAGAAAGTCAACGTGGCCTGATTCTTGATGGGCCAGAATTTCTAAACTAACCTCCATTCTGGGGTCAACACCCCCCCTGGTTAATTACTTTTCTTTTTATTTTTATTTTAACTAACTATTTTTTATTATTAATATTATTTATGTAACTAACATAATTAATATTAATTTTCATAATAAACTCATAATTAAATATTTATAGTATTTTTATTATGTATTAATTTCATTATTAATTTATTTTGTAAATAAAATACTAACAAATTAATTAGTTTAATTAGGTAATTTTAACTTTTTTTTGCAATAAATAAAAACAATCTAGAATTAGGGTTTTTTTCTTGACTTTTAATTTCTTTTCTTTCTATTTTCATTAAAGACTTCAAAAACACAAAAAAAAACATTTTTTTCTTTTTAATTAAATAATTAATTAGTACTAGGTTTAATATTTTAATTAAATTGCAAAAAAGGACAAAACTTAAATTCTTTTCTCAAAAAGGGTCAAAACCCTAAGGACGTCCCGATTCATTCTTTCGCGCATTATTCTTATTTTGATTATTTATGTATCTGCTCAGAGGATGTAATAGCTAATTAGGATTTTACCGCTTTATTTACTTTTCTCGCATTTATTTCCAAACGGGTTATGTTTTTGGCGATGTATAGACCCGCACCTTGTAATAGCGTAGATTTACCTTTCCGCACTTTACTTTCCGCACTCTTAACTGTTAATATGCATGAAAGACTTGTATGACAAATAAAACCGATCCGTAGCTCACAAATGACATGTTCAAAGATAAATATAAACTGAAACAACACACAAGCACATGCCACTCCTAGGGTACGCCTCATTGGTTGCCTCGGACGTGGTCGTCAAGTATAGGGTGTCTTAGAGGTCGCCCTCCTATCTAAAGATCCTGTTGCCTCGAAACGGTTGCCTCGGATAAAAAAGGATCTAGGACATTAGGGTTACTTCTAAGGTGTCCTACTATTGCTTCGGTGACCACATTGTCCCTTATAATCGAATTGACCCGAATAACTCCGACGACGGTGCTACCTACTTCTCAATAATGGGATAGTACTGTCTAAAGGACTCTTACAAAGCCTAATTCCTTAGAGTAGGTAGATTTCTCCTGGGTACTTGCTCTCTCAAAACAAACAAAAACAACTTTTCACACTGACACTTTCAAAAGTTTTCAAACAAATTTTTCATACACTCTTGAGGACAGATACAAGAGTTACTTAGAAATTTTTTTCAAACGAAACTTTTTCAAAACCCACACACACTTGAAAAGCAAACAATTTTTGAAAACATAAGAGCAAGTACCTAAGAGCCCATGGATAACCATGGATAGAAAGGGTGCTAACACCTTCCCTTTCTATAAATCTACCTCCCGAACCGAGAAACATTCTCAAAAAAGGAATTTTGTTGTGCTTTTGTCCTTTCCATATTGGAGAACATAAAAGACGGTGGCGACTCTTGCTTACCGCGACATTTCGCGAACCAGCTTAAAAAACAGTCAGTTCTATTTCCACCGATCACAGCAACCCATTGAGGATATGATGTCACAACTAGGAACCTTGCATCAAATTTTTTCATCACTTCAGCTTTGATCTTTTCAGACATATCAGGCCTCATGCGACAAACCTTTTGTTTAACAGGAGGGCAGTCCTCTCTTGTCGGCAGACAATGAACTACGATATCGGTATCCAACCCAGGCATATCTTCATAAGACCAAGCAAATACTTCCACATGATCATGCAACATATGAACCAACCTGCTCTTGACACTACTTTCCAAATTAGTTCCGATCCTGATTTCCTTCTTATCTGACTCAGTACCCAGGTTGATAACTTTAACTGACTCCTCGTGCGGTTGAATAGATTTTTCCTCTTGTAATAGAAGTCTGGCTAGTTCTTCCGGTATGTCACAATCTTCCTCGCCTTTGTCTTCGGCTTGGTTGATAGGATATTCAAAGTCATAGTCGGCAATAGTAGAGTTATTGGCAATAGGATCCAAAGTGGATGTGGACCCGCAAGAGTGTGTGTGTGTGTGTGCATGTAAGATACATGGCTATTTTTTTTTTGAAAAATGTATTTGCAAGAAAGGAAAGACAATGAACACAAATATTTGAATGCAAAAGGGTCCAATGTACTGAATGATCATATGATTAGATGAACATAAATAAAACCCTTGACAAATGGACCAAAGTGCCCCGGGCCAAGAAAATGGATGAAAAGTCATTGTTAAAATATTACAGACAACATGTTCTTGAATTGAAAGAAAAGCAATAACAAGTAGATTACTCCTCAATGAAGGAGATGGGCACAAATTCCTTTGTATGCCAATTCTTCAGCTCCGTTGTAGTTGGATACACCCACTCTTCAAATGCAGCTCCTTCTTCAGAATCACCCACGTCGTTGACTTCATGGCTTCCAATGCGGAGAGGTGGCTTTCCAGCACGAGCACACCTCACTTCCTTCTGAGCTTTGATGGTGAAGCCCAAACCAAACTTGTCTGCTTTAAATGGGATATCGAGGAGCTTCCCCAAGTATCACAGTTTTCTTCTTCAATTGCCGCGCGGGCATCCTTGACTGAGACCATCTTTGGCGTGGCTTTAACAACTTTAAACTCATCAGAAGAACATTTGGTAGCAACAATCATCAGTGTTACAACCTCAAAGGCTTGACACGGGGTCTCAATGAATTCTCCATCCATCTCTACGTACTTGAAAGAGTTAAGGTGGCTCACCATAAACTCTTCTTCTCCACAGACGGTGACTATTCTTCCCTTGACTGGATATTTGAGTTTTTGATGGAGAGTTAAGGTTACTGCCCCAGCTTTATGGATCCATGGGGGACCCAACAGAAAAGAATAGGCAGGACGAATATCCATAATGTAGAAGGTGGAGTTGAAGATTTGGGAGCCCACTTTGATTGGAAGATCTACCTCCCCATGAACAGTCCTCTTTGATTCGTCAAATTCCCTTATGTTGTACCCCAAAATTTGCCCTCCCATATTCTTCAAGATTTGTCAAGATCAATCTTCAAATGGATCAAGGATTGCACAGTTCAAATGCCTCCTAAGCCAGTCAAAATTAGGGTTTTGGTTCTCTCAGTGAACTTGAGGCTTTCAATGGCTCAATAAAGTCCCATAGGCCTCCATACATTGCCAAGCATCTACATGTCAAGTCTCAAGGCTCACAGCATCAAATTGCATAGTCAAAAGCCCCATTTGCTTCACAGTCAACTGCAGGGGTAAAATGGTCATTTTGCAGTCAAAAGTCAAAAAAATTGGTCAACATCTTATTTTGAAGCCACAATCATCATTTGATCAAGTCTTGACCATGATTCCACAAGAATGGCTCAAAAATCATCAAGATGCAAAAGTTTCCATTTTTGGACAGCTGAAAAGTCAACTGTAACTTGACCAGGGCATAACTTTTTCATGGTTCATCACAAAAATCCCATCCAATGCTCATTTTGAAGGGGATGACATTTCCTACAACTCATCTTCACATTCCAAGTCCAAGAAATTCTCTCACAAAAAGTTATCAATTTCTACATTATAGATCAATTTCAAAAGTCAACAAAAAGGCATTTTAAGTCAAAGACCATAACTTGAGATTGGTAATCCAAATGACATGGGACCAAAGGCATTGGTTAGAGGACTTCAAGACATTTCCAAAATGTCCAAGAACATGTTCATATGATCAAAATTGAGCAAGATATGCATTGGAGAAGTTGGGAAATTTTTGAGAAATGGCAAAAGTCAACTATCCTTAAAACTTCAATTTTTGACAAAAGGGCCCACTTTCTTCCACTTGATTCAGCCTTGTCATGCCATACACGTGTGCCATGCTTAATTTCAAGATCAAACATTTATTTTTCTATTTTATTTAATTTTTATTGATTTAATTCATTTTAAATCTATAATAATTCAAATAAAATCAAAAGAATTAATGGAATAACATCTTTTGGTTTGAATAGCTTTTACGTGTCATATGCCAGCTACCAAATTCGTGCCAAGCCATTTTGAGCATAAAATCCAAGTTTTGCTCCAAGTATGGAATGTTCTTCAATGGTGGTCAACAAGAATCTCAAACTTAATTGCACAAGGATACAAGCCCATATTTGAATCAAAATTGATTGCCATATACATATGCAAGGAGGCCAGACCTAATTCACGTACAAGCTGCTGCAGAAACACCATAACCAATATTGAAAAATCAAAGAAAACTTGAAATCTGTTTTCTCACTTCCAGGCCAATTCCAAACTTTTAATTGATTCTAATACATTGCATAAGTCCCCAGGAACCTTTTGAGATCAAAACCACACGCCAACACTCAAAGAATCCATAGACAACAGCGTCACGATTTGAATTTTTTTTCATAATTGCATACTTTGATTCATGCATCATTAACGTGTTTTGTGGATTGTTTTGCATTCATAGGGATTGTACGAAGCTTTTGGTACAAAATAATTGAAGTATAGAGCCTTGAATCACAAACCACCATGGATGATGTTGTACCCCAAAATTTGCCCTCCCATTTCCTCAACATTTTCTCATCACAAGACCCTTGAAGATCAAGATCCAGTTAGGGTTTCCTCTGCTCAAGACCTCTCCTTGCACTGTGGACTCAAATTAGGGTTTGTGTTTGCCCAAGGATGTTTTGACCTAAAATGCCTAAGATGACTTTCATGTTTCATGTTTGACTCACAAGATTACCCATACCAAGTTTCAAGTCCTAATTCCAAGTTTTACCCAGTCAATTGGACAGTTGACCTAAAAATCAGCTGTATTGGGGAAAAAGTCAACTGTGGCCAATTGACAGTCAAATCTCATAAAAATTGACCCACATCAACATTATGAACTCATATGGACCATTTGATCAAGTTTGGATCACAATTCCACAAGAAATTTGATCAGATCACCAAAAGGGCAAAATGGTCATTTTTAGGGTTTTGACTGCACAAAGGCAATTTTTTACTGTTTGACCTAACCAATGGCAAACCAAGCTCACATATGGACTCAAGGACTCAATGAAATGGTCTTGACACATTCATCAAGCTCAAAAGATCCCAAGTACACAAGTTTGACAGTTGAATTTCCCAGTCAATTGATCAATTTTGACTGTACACTGAAAAGTCAAACTTTGACTTTTTGGTCAAAATCAAGAGTCAAGATTCATTTTTCATCAAAACATGCCAAATCATGAAACTTGTTCACCAAGAAACCAAGAAATACAAATTAGGGTTTTAAAATGGAATTTTTCATAACTTAGAATTTTTCTAAGTTATGGAAAACCCTAATTTTTTCCCAACTTTGCCCCACTTTTTCACCATGATTCATTTGGATTCAAACAAAAGTCAAAACATGAAAGTTGTAGCTTGTTACATAATCTACAACTTTGATTCACAAAGTTTTCTCATTTGAAGCTTGTATCTCAAGTTACAAATTTTTGAATAAGGGCACTAAACCATTCTTAACTTAGTGAAAATTTGACCTATTTTTGACAAGTTTTTACCCCACTTCAAGGCCATTTTCCATACACTTCCACTTGGAATTTCAATTTGCATTTCAAAGATGGATTGTAGTACACATTCCAAGATTTACAAAATGTCCAAGAACTCATCAAACAACCTCATGGTTAGGGAGAATCGAATTTCACAATATAGCAAAAACTCACTTTTGAATTGGCCATTTTCCATGTTCATAACTTTGCAATTTGAACTCAGCATGCTTTAGGTTAGATTACAGGTCCTTAAACCAAGTTGCACTCAATAATTTAATGCATATTCATTGTGTTAAGGTGTTGTCCTATGATTTTGAACATTGTATGCAAGATTAATCCCAAACTAGATAAAGCATTCTTTCCATTTTTGTAAAAGATCACTTTATGTCCAATTGAGAATCCAACAAGTACATTGCAAATCTGGTTGGCACAAGTTTATGTGCTAATCACACTTATCAAGGAGGGATTATGCAGCATAGTGTGAGGTCCTCTACAGGCCTAGAAGCACAATTTGCCTTTGTTTGCTTAAGTGTGAAGTAACATAGCATAACTCATAACAACTTCCATCTCAGCTTACAAACACAAGAAAAAACTTATCAAACACATTCCAGAGATCATACCCAAGCTTTTGCACGAGCCTTTGACCTCCAATCCACCCTCCATCTCAGAATCACTCTCAAACTGCAAAAACAGAGTTGCCTCTGCAGTTTGAGTGCCAACTTCTATTTCTCTCAAGCATTCTTACCAAAACCAGTTCACATACCTTCCATACTATCTATGCAAGCTAACCATGACCTGAAACCTGACCTGTAACACCTCCAAGCCATTTCACCATTTTTGCTTTTTTGTTTTGCAGTTGAAGTTCACCAGCACGATTCAGGGAGTTTCAAGGCAAGGTAGAACTTGGAATAGCATCCTTACACTTCAAGGAAGCTATACAAATCATCATTTTACTCTGAAACATCCTCCATTGCAAAGCACGATTCCAACTGAACAAGTATCTTCATGAAGTTCTATCTCTCTTATTAGGCATTGTTAGCTTTAGGTTTGTGAAGAAAATATGTCACAATCATAGCCCTGAACATGACCATATAGTTAGATTTCATTTATGTTACGTGTGCTGCAAGAATTTTGAGTCTGAACATGGCATAAAAGTTAGGTCAGAAATTGGGGGAGAAGAAATTCTCCCTCATCTTAGAGAGTTAGGTCAAGTTCTTTACATGGTTGGAATCGTCTCTTAATGCTCTACACTTTTCATGTTATGAGTTTTTCTTGAAAGTCCAGGAATTCAGAGATAGAAAACGCGTGGGTGATGTTGTTCAGAGGTTGAAGATGACTGATTCTGGGCTGGGCCTGGAATATTTTCTTATTTACACCACACAATTGCTTTTGAACCCCCTGAGCCCATTTGCTTATTTCTTTGACTTTTTTGACTTTTTCTTTTTTGATTGACTTTGTTTATTTTTTCTCATGACATTAAAAACATAAAAATATTGTTTCCATCATTTTTTGAATTTATTGCATATTTATTTGATTATTTCTTTTGTTTGTACATAAATATTATATATACTATTATTTAGAATAAATAGAAAAAATAGTGTAAATACATTTTTTTGTTTTTGTTTATCTTCTGAAAATATTTCACATAAAAAATATATACCTTTTTTTATTTATTTTATTAAATATTAAATGTATATTATTTTATATATAATGCATATTTAGAACTTAATATATATATATATATATATATATATATATATATATATATATATATATATATATATATATATATATATATATATATATATATATATATATATATATATATATATATATATATATATATATATATATATATATATATATATATATATATATATATATATATATATATATATATATATATATATATATATATATATATATATATATATATATATATATATATATATATATATATATATATATATATATATATATATATATATATATATATGTTTATTAACATATTTAGGTTAGAATATAAAAAATATTTGAATTTTTCATTTTATTAATATTTGATATAAAAAATACTTTTTTATAATATACTTCATTTTATTTTTATTTTTGTACATAATAAATAAATACCTGTATTAAATTAAATAATAATACATTTTCTTTAATAAAATTAGGGTTTTGCCCTAAATTCAAAATACTCCAAAAATAATATCTTTTTTTATTTTTACATAAATAACCCTTTTTTTCATACATATACAAAACATTTTTGCATCTTGCATTTTTATTCCATTTTTTTATTTATTTAATTATTGTGCATTAATTAAATTATATAAATTCAAATTGATGTAATAGTTTTAGGTTTACATTACTTGTCAATATCCCCATTTGAACATTTGTACCCCCCTTCCCATATTTGGTTTTGTAATAGCTTAGTAAATTTATTTTCACACTTTATTGCTTTCTAATGATAACATGTTAGAATTAGGGTTTGTATGCGAAAAACGACGAAAAAATAGTTATGACCTAATCTCAAGATAAACAAGCATGAAAATGGACACACAAATCACACTTGCACCCCCTAGGGTACTCCACTTGTTGCCTTTCAAAATTGGGCCATATTGCATGTTAGGTCTCTTTGGGCAAAACAAACAAATTGAATGATCATAGTCCCTCGATAACATTTTTTCAAAACAAACAAAAACAAATGATCAAGTCCCTTAAAGAAAATGCCCAAAGATACTTGGCACCATTGCAATTATGGTCTAAACGATGACCCACGCCCGTCCCTTTCACATCCTAAACATAAGATTGTCCACCAAATACAATGGTGGAACAAACTTGTTAAAAGGGTTAAAACATAGCAATAATCTTTTGAGAAATTTAGGAGTAGATAACCTCTTAGTTACTTGAATCAATCTTGCAAACTAAAACACTTGCCTATTTCAAAAAAACCACACATCACTACACTTTCAAAATAACTTTCAAAAACAAATGAAAACCTTTTCAAAAGACGTACATCTTTGTATACATCCCCACATGGATCATTACAAAGGTTGCCACCACCTTGGCCTCTTTTCAAAACATTTTCAAACCCACACACTCAAGCACCATTTAAAACAATTGAAAACAAAAGGCAAGTGATCTAAGCAAGTAACTAAGAGCCCATGGATAACCATGGATAGAAAGGGTGCTAATACCTTCCCTTTCTATAATCTACTCCCCGAACCCAAGAAAACATCTCAAAAGGTTTTTTGCTGTGCTTTTTAACCTTTCCTTAGGATAAAATAAAAAGTCGGTAGCGACTCTTGCTCAACCGAAACATTTGCGAAAACAAACGCAAAACCTCAAGTCAGTTCTCCCACCGTATCACAGAACTGGCGACTCTGCTGGGGACAAACTTAAAAGTGGAGTAACCTTAGGGTTTAGATCACCTTTGTTTTCAATTGTTTGCTTTGTTTGCTTTTATATTTGTGGGCTTTGCATCGGAGTTTCATAGATCCTAACCCGGATCTGGGAAATACCCTTTTTAGGTAGCATAATCTGTGAGGGACCTGTCCGGCGTAGACCGACATGGGTGAAACAGTGGCTACGTTGGTGTGGCATCTTAGTCTGTACCTATATCCCTTGTGTTGCAACGGGGAGAATATAGGTCTTCTAAGGGGTCATTAAACACCAACCAACCTTAGAACCCTAAATTGACCAACTTGGCTATTAGGACAGTAGCAGTATGCTACACTCATTGAGGCTAAACTCTCGAGATGGTTCTGGCCGCGAGAAAAGATTGCGATGCTGGAGTTATGACCGATTGAGGTTAGCCAATGATTTGAGATCCTCTAGAACCCGGTTACTTCTGATAGGACAGGTTTTAACCAACAAAACCAAAAGAGGGTAATACCTGAAACTCATGCTGGCCTGAAACCTAAGGGTGTCTTGTGTGACTTGTGTGCCTTATTTACCTATGTGAATACTTGTGGTGTGCTTCATCATAGCATCATGCCATCATACCATTGCATGCATCCTGTATAAAGGACTAACCCATTTCAAAGACAAAAGAGTTTCATCTTTGCTCTGTTTTGTAGGACATCATGATGCCCGTGCGTAGGAATACTGTCCGGCTCAACTTTGTTCAACCACCAGTTTTACTCAAGGATTTGGTTGGTAGGATTCCAAACACTTCTTCCTTCATCAACAGACATGGGTCTCTCCTTGGCTTGATCACTGCAAAATGGGACCAACAACTGATAAGTGTTCTGACCCAATTTTATGACCCTCTGTATCATTGTTTCACTTTTCAAGACTTCCAGCTGGTCCTACCTTGGAAGAATTTTCTTATTTGCTTGGGATCCCTGTCTTGGAACAAACTCCATTCACTGGTTTGGAAAAGACTCCTAGGCCTAAAGAGATTGCTGCAATTCTCCCCTTGACCAAAGAAGAGGTATTGTCCAACTGGGAAACTAGAAATGGGATCAAGGGCTTTTTGGTCAAATTTCTGGTTGGCAAGGCTAATGATTTCTGGAATGACTTGGACTTCAAGGCGTACGAGGATATTCTGGCTCTTTTGATCTATGGTCTGGTATTGTTTCCTAACCCTGACACCTTTATCAGTATCCATGTCATAAGGATATTCATGTCTCGGAATTCGGTACCCACTCTTTTGGGTGATATTCTACAACAACTCTATGCTCGTACTGCTCGAAAACGGGGAACTCCGTGGTGTTGTGCTCCTTTGCTAGTAAGGTGGTTTATTTCGCACCTTCCTAAGTTCGTGCTGAAGAATGAAGAAGGAAAAGGTTGGGCTCGGAGGTTAATGTCTCTCACTGATAATGACATCACCTGGACTCTCAGAGGTTTGGATGAGGTAGCTGTTATTGACCGTTGCGGAGAATACCCTAACGTTCCTTTGATTGGTATCCAAGGAGGAATCTCTTACAATCCGTGCTTAGCTCTCCGTCAGTTTGGAAGAGCCAGGGGAGATGGGCCTCATGAAATGCTGGTTCCTCACTTCCATTTTGAGTTTCAGGCAGACAGTGACAAACTACGCCAGGGATTCATTAGAGCTTGTGATAGAATTCACAAAGCCGACCCACATGAGTTGGGACCAAAGACTTCTCTGCCATTGAAGCCCTATTGCAAATGGGTCCGCATCTGTGCTCAAAGGTTAGGTATGCCCTACGAAGCTGTTAGACCTCTCATCCTTGAGTCTCCTGATGAAGATGGGGTTCCTCCAACTGTCCTCCCTCCTCAGATACCCGCTGATTTTGACACGATGAAGAGATCCTGGGCACAGCTAAAGGAAGAACGGGATTTCTATCGGGAGAAGTTCAACGAGCAGGAACGGAAGATCCAGAGGCTGACTAAGCAATTGGAGGAAGAGCGGGTCCTGAACAACTACATCAGCACTGAGAAGAGGAGGCCATGGGAGCATTGATGAGCTTTGGATATTTCCTTTTATAGTTTTATTTCCTTTACAGTATTTTTCATTCCTGTAATGCCTAAGGGCAAATTGTTGAACAAATTGAAAATTTTAATCTAATGAAGTGTGTTTCCCTTTTGTCTACAAAGTTGAATCTTGTTTGTCTTTGAAAACATAAAACATACGCATTCCATTGCACCATATGCATAGCAGGTACCCTATTTCACAGGTTGCTTAATCTCCTTCGCTGTTTATTTTGAACAGTCATCATGAATCCAGACTCCTCCAGTGAGCAAGCAATCAAGGCCCTTCAGGCCCAAAGTGCACAGTTTCAAGAGATGGTCCTAAGCCTAGCCCAAGGTCAGCAAGAGTTGAAGACTCTACTCCTGAAGAAGAAGAAGAAGAAAAAGAGAACTGCGTTGTTCAACACCGGACGCAGATTTGGGAACACACTCCATAATGAAGCTGATCCAACTACTTCTTCTGCTGAGAAAAACAGTCCCCAAGGGGGAGGAGCTCCTAGTCCCGCAGTCTCCGACAACGAGACGGACTATAACGACGAACAATACCCACCTGCTGCTGACAGATACAAGCAATTGGAGGACCGCTTAAGCGCCATGGAAATTCAGAATGTGCCGGGGCTGGATTTCGGAGATTTGGGGTTATCTTCTGGGGTAGTAATTCCACACAAGTTTAAGGCGCCTGCCTTCGCCAAGTATGATGGGGTCTCCTGCCCAAAGCTGCATCCAAGGTCGTACGTAAGGAAGATCCAACCTTATACGGCGGATAAGAACCTCTGGATTCACTTCTTCCAAGATAGCCTCTCGGGGTCACAACTTGAATGGTTCTACCAATTAGATGGAACCAGCATCCGACACTGGGAAGATTTGGCAACCGCATTCTACAGACAATACCAATACAATTCTGATCTCGCTCCTACGCGTACCCAACTTCAGGGTATGTCTCTAGGAACGGGTGAAGGGTTCAAAGAGTACGCACAAAAATGGAGAGATTTGGCTGGCAGGGTGCAGCCTCCATTGACTGATCGTGAGCTGGTTGATATGTTTCTAGGGACGTTGTCTGGTCCGTTTTTCAATCATTTGGTTGGTAACTCCTCCGCTGGGTTTACAGATTTGATATTGACGGGAGAAAGAATTGAAGCTGGCATCAGGTCAGGCAAGATACAAAAGGCTGCCTCCACAAGTGCTGAGAAGAGGCCGTTTAAGAAAGAAGCAAGTGCCGTCTATGGTCCTAGAAGACAAATCAAGCCCGAAAGTCGCCAAGCCGTCAATGCTTTGGTCATCTCAAAACCTGTTGCTGCTCCTCAGCAGTACAATCAACAAAGAAGCGAAAGGCCTAAGAGGCAGTATACTCGACTGAGTATGACCTTATCTCAAATTTTACCCCAACTGTTATCCACCAACCTGGTGACCCTCAAAGAAGCTCCTAAGGTCGTCAACACTGCGTCTCCTAAGTATAACCCAAATGCCCGGTGTGCTTATCATTCTGATAGTCCCGGGCACACTACTGATGATTGCTGGGCCTTGAGAAACAAAGTGCAAGATCTGATCGACGCAAAGGAAATTCAGTTTGAAGCGCCGGAGAGACCAAATGTTGTAACTGATCCTATGCCCCAGTATAGAGTAAATGCCATTGAGGAAGAAATGTATGCTGTTTCGGTAAATGAAGTTGTTACCCCTCTTTTGACTGTCAAGAAGAACCTACTGCTGGCCGGTTTATTTCCGGGTTGCAGTGAAGGTTGCCTGTTCTGTGCTGTTTCCCTATCTGGTTGTCCCTTGCTGAAGTTAGGCGTCCAAAGCCTAATGGATAGCAAGGAGATTCTGTTTAAGAAGTCCGTTGTTCAGTTGGTTCCGGTAAAAGAAGTCTTTGTGGTTACCATCTTCAATAATCCAATCAAGGCTCTCCCGAAGAAGCCTGTTCAAATCATGACTGTTGCACCTGTGGTTATTACTGTTCCGGGGCCTTTCCCCTACGTATCTGATAAAGTTGTCCCCTGGCATTATGGGGCAGACGTATATGTAAATGGAATCAAACAAGAATTCGACACTGGCGCCAGTATCTGCGATATCACTGGTCCAGCCAAGGTCACCCGCAGTGGCAGGCTCTTCTCGCCTGACATTGCACCGCCCGCTATTCGAAGACCCCTCCTTATAACACCTGCAAGTGTACCTGTTACTGTTGCTGATCAAGTTGTTTCCCCTGCCGCCGAGTCATCTAATGCTCAGGGCAAATGGATTGAAGAGGAGCCTGCCCGGATGGAGGCACCAATACCTATAAATGCTGAGGCCTCCCAACAAGAAATGGAGGAGATCCTGAAAATAATAAAGAAGAGTGATTTCAATGTTGTCGAGCAGCTGGGGCATACGCCCTCCAAGATCTCCATGCTCTCCTTATTGCTATGCTCCGAGGCCCATGCTAAGGCCTTGATCTCATTTCTCAAGACGGCCCATGTGCCGCAGGAAACGTCTGCAGTCCAGTTCACTGATTGCGTAGCAAATCTGACAGCAGACAATGGCTTGGGTTTTTCAGATGCTGACCTGACTGCGAAGGGAAGAGACCATAATGATGCCCTGCATGTCTCTATCGAATTCAGGGGCACTACTCTGGCGCATGTATTGGTGGATACTGGTTCTTCCTTGAATGTTCTACCGAAAAAGGCTTTAGACCGTTTGGATTATGAAGGCCTGGAACTGAAGCCCAGCAATATCATCGTCAGGGCCTTTGACGGTTCAAAAAGGATGGTTCATGGAGAGGTTGACATCCCTATTCGTGTGGGCTCTCAAGTATTCGACTCTACTTTTTATGTGATGGATATACGTCCATCGTACTCTTGTCTACTGGGTCGACCTTGGATCCATAAAGCTGGGGCAGTGACCTCCACCTTGCACCAGAAGCTGAAGTATCCCGTCAGGGGGAAGATCGTCACTGTGCAAGGAGAAGAGGAGTATATGGTGAGCCATTTGAATTCCTTCAGATACATTGAGATGGACGGGGAGTTTATTGAAACCCCCTTTCAGCATTTCGAGGAGGTGCATCCAATTTCAGCAGCAGCAGAAACAGCAGTCGAAGAGAATGTTCCTTTGAAGATGGCTTCCTTAAAGGATGCCCGGGCTGTGGTTCAGAAAGGCAATTGTGCAAACTGGGGTCAGCTTCCTGACTTCACTCAGAAGAACGACAAGTTTGGGCTGGGCTTTACTGCAGAGGCTCAGAGGGCTGTGCGCAAGGAGAAGATCAGAAAGGCTCCGGTGTTTATCTCCAATCCAAGGGTGAATGCTATCGAGGAGGATGTAGAGGAAGCAGAGTTTGACAGTTGGATCTACCCGACTACCAGCAACGGACCAAGCAACTGGACGGCAAAGGATTTTACACCTATCACATTTGTCACGCAGTAATTGATTTCTTTTGATTTCCAAATTTGTAACAAACAATATGTTAAAACTTTGTTGGCTCGGTGTCCTACCCGGGGCATCGTAGCTCCATTTGTGAGGGCTTTTTGTATGACATTTTCATATATCATCAATCAAAACATTGGACGTTTGTTGCATTTCAAATCTTGTGCTCTTTTTCTTTCTGTGTTATACATATTGCAAAAACAGCTATATTTACACACACTCACTTATACAGGTTTCAATCCACTCTGGATCTCACTGGTAACAGCTCTGCTACCGCCAGTTATGACTTTGAGAATCCGATCAACTTGGCCGAAGACGAAGGTGAAGATGATTGCGAAGTGCCTGGTGAACTCGCAAGACTGCTACTCCAGGAAGAGAGAGCTATTCAACCACATGAAGAGCCGGTGGAGACAATTAATATGGGTACTGAGACAGATAGGAAAGAGGTCAAGATTGGTGCCAATCTAGAGCTCAGCGTGAAGCAACGATTGATCCAGATGCTACAGGATTACATGGAGATTTTTGCTTGGTCCTATGAAGATATGCCTGGTTTGGATGCCGACATTGTAGTTCATCACCTACCAACCAAGGAAGACTGCCCTCCGGTAAAGCAAAAAGTCCGACGGATGCGACCAGAGATGTCTGAGAAGATCAAGGCCTAGGTTATGAAACAGTTTGATGCCGGGTTCCTTGCAGTGACTTCTTACCCTCAGTGGGTTACCAACGTGGTGCCGGTACCAAAGAAGGACGGTAAGGTCAGAATGTGTGTTGACTACAGGGATCTGAACAGGGCCAGCCCCAAGGATGACTTCCCCCTACCTCACATTGATGTCCTTGTTGACAATACAGCTCAACACAAGGTGTTCTCCTTCATGGATGGTTTTTCAGGGTATAATCAAATCAAAATGGCTCCAGAAGATATGGAGAAGACTACCTTTGTGACTCAGTGGGGCACCTTCTGTTATAAGGTCATGCCATTCGGATTGAAAAATGCTGGGGCAACCTATCAACGTGCCATGGTTGCTTTATTTCATGATATGATCCATCATGAGATTGAAGTATACGTTGATGACATGATTGCAAGGTCTCAAACTGAGGAGGAGCACCTTGACCATCTGAGGAAGTTGTTTGACCGACTTAAGTTATACAAGCTGAGGTTGAATCCCAACAAATGCACCTTTGGGGTAAGATCCGGAAAATTGCTAGGTTTCATTGTAAGTGATAAAGGTATTCAGGTGGACCCTGCCAAGGTAAAAGCCATACAAGAGATGCCGACTCCAAAAACAGAGAAAGAAGTCAGAGGCTTCCTGGGATGACTGAATTACATTTTCCGATTCATCTCACACATGACTGCTACTTGTGAGCCAATCTTCAAATTACTGAAGAAAGATCAAGTAGTACGCTGGAACGATGAATGTCAGGCCGCCTTTGAAAAGATAAAGGAATATCTCCAAGAGCCACCCATTCTTATGCCACCGGTGGAAGGAAGACCTCTGATACTATACTTGACAGTACTTGACAATTCAATGGGGTGTGTGCTGGGGCAGCATGACGGGTCTGGCCGAAAAGAGCACGCTATTTATTACTTGAGCAAAAAGTTTACCGACTGTGAGTCTCGTTACTCACTGCTTGAGAAAACTTGCTGCGCTCTTGTATGGGCTGCTCGCCGGCTGAGACAGTATATGCTGACTCACACTACTTTATTGATTTCAAAAATGGATCCTATCAAGTACATATTCGAAAAGCCCGCTCTGTCTGGAAGAATAGCGAGATGGCAAATGATCTTGACAGAATATGACATCCAGTATATAACTCAGAAAGCAATTAAGGGAAGTGTACTGGCAGATCATTTGGCACACCAACCTGTGGATGATTACCAATCATTGAACTTTGATTTTCCGGACGAAGACATCATGGTGGTAACTGACTGTGAAGTACCTGGACCGGATGAAGGACCTGAGGAAGGATCCCGATGGTCTATGCATTTTGATGGAGCCTCCAATGCTTTGGGTAACGGCGTCGGCGCTGTAATCATATCTCCCAAAGGAACTCATACTCCCCTCACTTCCCGGTTATGTTTCAGCTGCACCAACAATATGGCAGAATATGAGGCATGTATCATGGGTTTACAAGCTGCAATCGACTTAAGGATCAAATTTCTAAGTGTCTTCGGAGATTCCGCTCTCGTGATCAATCAGATTAAAGGCGAGTGGGATACGAAACACCCGAATCTTATTCCTTACAAGGAGTATGTGTCGACCTTGCTTCCCCACTTTGAAGAGATAACTTTCGAACACTTCCCTAGAGAGGAGAATCAGCTAGCGGACGCCCTAGCTACGATGTCTTCAATGTTCAAAGTTAAATGGGACAATGAGGCTCCCCGAATCATTATCTGGAAGTTGGATGAACCGGCATACTGCTGCGATCTCGAGACCGAAGAGGTAACAGAAAAACCCTGGTATCATGAAGTGAAGAGGTACCTTGAAGCTCAAGAATACCCCGAAGGCGCATCTGTTAATGACAAGAAGTTCCTGAGAAGGTTTGCGGCAAAATTCTTCCTCAGCAATGGCATTCTCTACAAGCGAAACCATGATTCAACCTTACTGCGTTGTGTGGATAAGACTGAAGCAGAAAGGATCATGGCAGAGCTACATGAAGGTACCTTCGGAACACATTCCAGTGGACACACCATGGCTAAGAAAATCCTTCGGGCGGGATATTTCTGGTCTACGATGGAAGCCGATTGTTACCAACACTCCCGAACTTGTCATAAATGCCAGATCTATGCTGACAAGGTGCATATCCCTCCGGTTCCTTTGAATGTCCTGACGGCACCTTGGCCTTTTGCAATGTGGGGCATCGATATGATCGGTGAGATCCGACCGACGGCATCCAATGGGCATCGCTTCATCTTGGTGGCGATCGATTACTTCACGAAGTGGGTTGAGGCAGCTTCCTACGCCACAGTAACCAAGAGCGTCGTGGCACGTTTCATCCGGCATAATCTGATCTGTCGATACGGCGTCCCGGAAAGAATCATTACGGACAATGGTACCAATCTCAATAATTCGATGATCACTGAACTCTGTGAACAATTCAAGATACAACACCACAATTCTTCTCCCTACCGGCCGAAGATGAATGGGGCTGTAGAGGCAGCTAATAAAAATATCAAGAAAATTGTGCAGAAGATGACAGTGACCTATAAAGATTGGCACGAGATGTTACCGTTCGCTCTTCATGGGTACCGCACCTCAGCAAGGACGTCAACCGGGGCAACTCCCTTCTCCTTGGTCTATGGCATGGAGGCAGTCTTGCCAATTGAAGTCCAGATACCCTCTCTCCGGATAATGAAGGATGCAAACTTGAGTGAAGATGACTGGATCCAGACTCGACTTGATCAGTTAAATCTGATTGACGAGAAGAGGCTCACTGCTATCTGTCATGGTCAAATGTATCAAAAACGGATGATCAGGGCATTTAACAAGAAAGTCAGACCACAAGAGTATCAAGTTGGGGACCTGGTAATCAAACGCATCATCCTTCCTCAAAGTGATCCCCGGGGCAAATGGACCCCTACATACGAAGGGCCATTTGTGGTTAAACGTGTGTTCTCAGGAGGAGCCATGATCCTAACCACCATGGATGGTGACGACCTTCCTCACCCCGCCAATGCAGACATAGTGAAAAAATACTACGCGTAAATAAAAGACCCGCTAGGTTGATATACCTAGGCAAAAATAAGGGCTTCCCGGCAAACCAAAAGGGTTCGGGCAAAAATAAGGGATGAAATGAATAAAAATCTGTACACCCGGCAAGTCGAAAACCTGAAAAGGCGGCTTGGGCAAAAATGGGTATCCCGGTGGACTGAAAACCCGAAAGGGCGGTCCAGGCAAAAGTTAGGGATAAAAGCGTAACACTATGTCTCATTGGATCACTTCGCATCCGGAATTCGGCATCAACTATCTGGCTCAGATTTCGGCATCGACCAATCAGCTTCATCTTCAACTAGGTAGCAAAGCGATGAGACATCCGAAGACATAAAGGCGATAGCAGAGTTGGAACCCAGTGGGATTGTTCACATAGCTGTTTTGGTTTCCTTTTTTCAAATTGTAAACTCTATGTTATTTGGCGGCGTCCTCTTACTAGGATGTCAGCCTCTTGTACAAAAACGCCTATTCACAGGCAAAGTTCAAATCAATACAAATTCACTTGTCCATACAAATTTCCATTGTTTTCCCTTTTTTCTGCTTTGTCTTGCGAAGAACGTCCAATGTTCATTTTTGATATATGCATTTGACATTAAAATTGTTGACTCATAAATATTCGCATATGAAACGAAAGATTAATTACAGGTGACATCAGAAATAGGGGCAATGTGGAGTTGTTTGATGCAGTCTGGTTGTTTTGTCCGCCAAGGTACCAAGGTAGATTCGACTGAAGAATGTGACCAAATCATCTCAACGTCCCGCAGAGTAAGACAAGATTCAGCAATACTTTCCCCAAGCAAAGTTGATTCCCCGTCAATCCTGTGAAGTCTCAACATCCCCCGGCGGGTCTTAAAGCTCACTCCCCAGTAGATTCTGGAAGCTTGTTCCCTGCAGGATACGGGCGTCTCTCCCGAGTTTTATTCAGAGTTATTTCCTCTCAAGGACTTATAACTGGGTTATCCTCAGCTAAAAACCACAGAAGATCGCCCTCGGCAAAGTTCCTTCAATCCCCGGCGGAGTTTATCTTTGGTGCTCCCCAGCGGAGTTTATCATCATTATCTCCAGCGGAATCCATCATTAAAGTCCTCAACAGGCCTCTCATCAACTTCGGCCAAGTATCTCTTCCACAGAGCAACTCCCCGGCTGGTCGTCAAGGATTTATGTTCCTAAGACAAAACTACATTCATAAACATTTCACATCTTCATACATCTTGCTTACATAAATGATAAAGTGCATACAACACTATCTCATGTTGAACAGAATGACATCATGCATATCATACATCATGACATTGCATACAACTTATGTTTTTGCCTTTTCAGGGAAAAAGACAATCCCAAAGACAACATCTATCAACTATCACAATTCCAGATTCGACTCCTGTATCCAGCCAGGGCATATTTGTTGACCACATTTCCAGACTCGATTCCTGTATCTAGCCAGGGCACGTCTGAAGAGTTCGAGGATTCGATTTCTGTATCCAGCCAGGGCATATCTATTGACGACTATTTCCAGATTCGACTCCTGTATCCAGCCAGGGCATATCTGTTGACCACATTTCCAGACTCGATTCCTGTATCTAGCCAGGGCACGTCTGAAGAGTTCGAGGATTCGATTCCTGTATCCAGCCAGGGCATATCTATTGACGACTATTTCCAGATTCGACTCCTGTACCCAGCCAGGGCACATCTGTGAACAACCGATTGTAGATTCGATACCTGTATCTAGCCAGGGCATATCTACATAAGGAGACTGAAAATCAAACACCTGTAACAAGCCAAGAAAACATCTGTCTTTCTCAAATACACAAGTTTTCGCTAAGGAATATCTTATGCGATCAATACTTCCAAATGGCATCTATAAGCCCATTCCCAACATCACATTATTGATACTTCAACATGCGAGTGCAAATTTCCGGGCACTCTAGTGTCCAATCTCCTTTTACCCTCGAGTCACGAAAGGCAAACTTGCCAATCTAACTCTTCAGGTTCAAGAAGATTGAACAGGGGCAACTGTTGTACCCCAAAATTTTCCCTCCCATTTCCTCAACATTTTCTCATCACAAGACCCTTGAAGATCAAGATCCAGTTAGGGTTTCCTCTGCTCAAGACCTCTCCTTGCACTGTGGACTCAAATTAGGGTTTGTGTTTGCCCAAGGATGTTTTGACCTAAAATGCCTAAGATGACTTTCATGTTTCATGTTTGACTCACAAGATTACCCATACCAAGTTTCAAGTCCTAATTCCAAGTTTTACCCAGTCAATTGGACAGTTGACCTAAAAATCAGCTGTATTGGGGAAAAAGTCAACTGTGGCCAATTGACAGTCAAATCTCATAAAAATTGACCCACATCAACATTATGAACTCATATGGACCATTTGATCAAGTTTGGATCACAATTCCACAAGAAATTTGATCAGATCACCAAAAGGGCAAAATGGTCATTTTTAGGGTTTTGACTGCACAAAGGCAATTTTTTACTGTTTGACCTAACCAATGGCAAACCAAGCTCACATATGGACTCAAGGACTCAATGAAATGGTCTTGACACATTCATCAAGCTCAAAAGATCCCAAGTACACAAGTTTGACAGTTGAATTTCCCAGTCAATTGATCAATTTTGACTGTACACTGAAAAGTCAAACTTTGACTTTTTGGTCAAAATCAAGAGTCAAGATTCATTTTTCATCAAAACATGCCAAATCATGAAACTTGTTCACCAAGAAACCAAGAAATGCAAATTAGGGTTTTAAAATGGAATTTTTCATAACTTAGAATTTTTCTAAGTTATGGAAAACCCTAATTTTTTCCCAACTTTGCCCCACTTTTTCACCATGATTCATTTGGATTCAAACAAAAGTCAAAACATGAAAGTTGTAGCTTGTTACATAATCTACAACTTTGATTCACAAAGTTTTCTCATTTGAAGCTTGTATCTCAAGTTACAAATTTTTGAATAAGGGCACTAAACCATTCTTAACTTAGTGAAAATTTGACCTATTTTTGACAAGTTTTTACCCCACTTCAAGGCCATTTTCCATACACTTCCACTTGGAATTTCAATTTGCATTTCAAAGATGGATTGTAGTACACATTCCAAGCTTTCCAAAATGTCCAAGAACTCATCAAACAACCTCATGGTTAGGGAGAATCGAATTTCACAATATAGCAAAAACTCACTTTTGAATTGGCCATTTTCCATGTTCATAACTTTGCAATTTGAACTCAGCATGCTTTAGGTTAGATTACAGGTCCTTAAACCAAGTTGCACTCAATAATTTAATGCATATTCATTGTGTTAAGGTGTTGTCCTATGATTTTGAACATTGTATGCAAGATTAATCCCAAACTAGATAAAGCATTCTTTCCATTTTTGTAAAAGATCACTTTATGTCCAATTGAGAATCCAACAAGTACATTGCAAATCTGGTTGGCACAAGTTTATGTGCTAATCACACTGATCAAGGAGGGATTATGCAGCATAGTGTGAGGTCCTCTACAGGCCTAGAAGCACAATTTGCCTTTGTTTGCTTAAGTGTGAAGTAACATAGCATAACTCATAACAACTTCCATCTCAGCTTACAAACACAAGAAAAAACTTATCAAACACATTCCAGAGATCATACCCAAGCTTTTGCACGAGCCTTTGACCTCCAATCCACCCTCCATCTCAGAATCACTCTCAAACTGCAAAAATAGAGTTACCTCTGCAGTTTGAGTGCCAACTTCTATTTCTCTCAAGCATTCTTACCAAAACCAGTTCACATACCTTCCATACTATCTATGCAAGCTAACCATGACCTGAAACCTGACCTGTAACACCTCCAAGCCACTTCACCATTTTTGCTTTTCTGTTTTGCAGTTGAAGTTCACCAGCACGATTCAGGGAGTTTCAAGGTAAGGTAGAACTTGGAATAGCATCCTTACACTTCAAGGAAGCTATACAAATCATCATTTTACTCTGAAACATCCTCCATTGCAAAGCACGATTCCAACTGAACAGGTATCTTCATGAAGTTCTATCTCTCTTATTAGGCATTGTTAGCTTTAGGTTTGTGAAGAAAATATGTCACAATCATAGCCCTGAACATGACCATATAGTTAGATTTCATTTATGTTACGTGTGCTGCAAGAATTTTGAGTCTGAACATGGCATAAAAGTTAGGTCAGAAATTGGGGGAGAAGAAATTCTCCCTCATCTTAGAGAGTTAGGTCAAGTTCTTTACATGGTTGGAATCGTCTCTTAATGCTCTACACTTTTCATGTTATGAGTTTTGCTTGAAAGTCCAGGAATTCAGAGATAGAAAACGCGTGGGTGATGTTGTTCAGAGGTTGAAGATGATTGATTCTGGGCTGGGCCTGGAATATTTTCTTATTTACACCACACAATTGCTTTTGAACCCCCTGAGCCCATTTATTTATTTCTTTGACTTTTTTGACTTTTTCTTTTTTGATTGACTTTGTTTATTTTTTCTCATGACATTAAAAACATAAAAATATTTTTTCCATCATTTTTTGAATTTATTGCATATTTATTTGATTATTTATTTTGTTTGTACATAAATATTATATATACTATTATTTAGAATAAATAGAAAAAATAGTGTAAATACATTTTTTGTTTTTGTTTATCTTCTGAAAATATTTCACATAAAAAATATATACCTTTTTTTATTTATTTTATTAAATATTAAATATATATTATTTTATATATAATGCATATTTAGAACTTAATATATATATATATATATATATATATATATATATATATATATATATATATATATATATATATATATATATATATATATATATATATATATATATATATATATATATATATATATATATATATATATATATATATATATATATATATATATATATATATATATATATATATATATATATATATATATATATATATATATATATATATATATATATATATATATATATATATATATATATATATATATATATATATATATATATATATATATATATATATATATATATATATATATATATATATATATATATATATATATATATATATATATATATATATATATATATATATATATATATATATATATATATATATATATATATATATATATATATATATATATATATATATATATATATATATATATATATATATATATATATATATATATATATATATATATATATATATATATATATATATATATATATATATATATATATATATATATATATATATATATATATATATATATATATATGTTTATTAACATATTTAGGTTAGAATATAAAAAATATTTGAATTTTTCATTTTATTAATATTTGATATAAAAAATACTTTTTTATAATATACTTCATTTTATTTTTATTTTTGTACATAATAAATAAATACCTGTATTAAATTAAATAATAATACATTTTCTTTAATAAAATTAGGGTTTTGCCCTAAATTCAAAATACTCCAAAAATAATATCTTTTTTTATTTTTACATAAATAACCCTTTTTTTCATACATATACAAAACATTTTTGCATCTTGCATTTTTATTCCATTTTTTTATTTATTTAATTATTGTGCATTAATTAAATTATATAAATTCAAATTGATGTAATAGTTTTAGGTTTACATTACTTGTCAATATCCCCATTTGAACATTTGTACCCCCCTTCCCATATTTGGTTTTGTAATAGCTTAGTAAATTTATTTTCACACTTTATTGCTTTCTAATGATAACATGTTAGAATTAGGGTTTGTATGCGAAAAACGACGAAAAAATAGTTATGACCTAATCTCAAGATAAACAAGCATGAAAATGGACACACAAATCACACTTGCACCCCCTAGGGTACTCCACTTGTTGCCTTTCAAAATTGGGCCATATTGCATGTTAGGTCTCTTTGGGCAAAACAAACAAATTGAATGATCATAGTCCCTCGATAACATTTTTTCAAAACAAACAAAAACAAATGATCAAGTCCCTTAAAGAAAATGCCCAAAGATACTTGGCACCATTGCAATTATGGTCTAAACGATGACCCACGCCCGTCCCTTTCACATCCTAAACATAAGATTGTCCACCAAATACAATGGTGGAACAAACTTGTTAAAAGGGTTAAAACATAGCAATAATCTTTTGAGAAATTTAGGAGTAGATAACCTCTTAGTTACTTGAATCAATCTTGCAAACTAAAACACTTGCCTATTTCAAAAAAACCACACATCACTACACTTTCAAAATAACTTTCAAAAACAAATGAAAACCTTTTCAAAATACGTACATCTTTGTATACATCCCCACATGGATCATTACAAAGGTTGCCACCACCTTGGCCTCTTTTCAAAACATTTTCAAACCCACACACTCAAGCACCATTTAAAACAATTGAAAACAAAAGGCAAGTGATCTAAGCAAGTAACTAAGAGCCCATGGATAACCATGGATAGAAAGGGTGCTAATACCTTCCCTTTCTATAATCTACTCCCCGAACCCAAGAAAACATCTCAAAAGGTTTTTTGCTGTGCTTTTTAACCTTTCCTTAGGATAAAATAAAAAGTCGGTGGCGACTCTTGCTCAACCGAAACATTTGCGAAAACAAACGCAAAACCTCAAGTCAGTTCTCCCACCGTATCACAGATGAATTTTAGGGTTTTCAAGCTCTTAAATTGGGGGTTTGTGATATAGGAAAAATTAGAGACTCTAAAGCCCATGGTTGGATTCGTCAAGGCCAGACGAATCAAACACTATACTCGCGAAATATTTATGAGCAGCAAGGAGCTAGTCGCTATTTTTCATGCTCGCAGGTTGTGGGGGTTAAAAACCCCCGCTATCTAACTCTGTTTCTTGCAGTTTCAACGAAGAAGACAATACGTGTTCATGCGTGATTGGACGGTTCAAATATTATGCGCGCGTTTTGTTTTCCAGCATAGGCATTGGTTTTCACATATCATAATTAATTGTTATTATTATATCAGATGCAGCGTGATAGCCTGGTGGTTAGTGAGTTGTCTGATGACCATTGGGACCTGGGTTCGATTCCCAAGTCCCCCAAATATTATTTCCATTTTTTCTATACAGGATCATATGCAGGTTACTCAAGGCATTCCACCATATGCCTCATACAGATGTGCGCCAAGTGGCCTCAAACCCAGATCCAATGGCCTAGAGTGGATGACCACCATGTACCCAGTCAACACGTGCCCTGGAGAAGTCAGAAGTCAACGCAGGCTTGAGGAATTGGGCCACAAAATTACTTCAGCACCTCCATTCAGGGCCCAAACCCCCTTGGGTTTGCATTTCTTTTTTTTTTATTTTTCTTTCATTCAATTGCTTCATTTATTTTTATTGTTTTTTTAATTAAATACTAACCAGCAAATTAAATTAATTAACATTTTCACAATAAAAATTCAAAAACTAAGAAAAAAATGTAAATATTTCATTTATTATTATTATTATTATTAATTTCACTCTTTTATTTTGTAAATAAATTCTAAATATCATTAACTTAGTTTAATTAGAATAACTTTAATCTTTTTTTTCATAATAAATAAAATCAAGCTTAGATTTAGGTTTTTCTTTTTGACTTTTAATTTCTTTTTTATTTTATTTCATTAAATAATATAAAAACACAAAAAAAACATTTTTTTTCTTCTTTTAATTAATTAGTTATTAGGTTTAATATTTAATTAATTGCAAAAAAAGACAAATTCAATTCTTTTTCTCAAAAAGGGTCAAAACCCTAAGGACGTCCCGATTCAATTCTTTCGCGTGCAGTTTATTTTAATTCAATATTTTATATTTATGTATCTGCTCAGAAATGTAATAGTTAATTAGAACTTTACCGCTTTATTTACTTTTCTCGCACTTTATTTCCAAACGGGTTTTTGTTTTTGGCGATGTATATACCCGCGCCTTGTAATAGCTAGATTTACCTTTTCCGCAATTTATTTTCCGCACTCTTAACTGTTAATATGCATGAAAGACTTGTATGAAAAATAAAACCAATTTGTAGCTCACAAATAACATGTACAAGATAATCTTAACTGAAAAACAACACACATGCACATGCCACTCTTAGGGTACGCCTCACTGGTTGCCTCGAGGTGGTCATCAAGTATAGGGTGTTTTAGAGGTCGCTCTCCTGTCTAAAGATCCAGTTGCCTCGAAACGGTTGCCTCGGATAAAAGGATCTAGGACATTAGGGTTACCACTAAGGTATCCTACCATTGCTTTGGTGACCACACATGTCCCTAATAATCGAATTGACCCGAATAACTCCAACGATGGTGCTACCTACCTCTCAATGGTGGGATAGCACTATCTAAAGGACTCTTACACAACCTAATTCCTTAGAGTAGGTAGATTTCTCCTGGGTACTTGCTCTTTCAAAAAACAAAAACATCTTTTCGCACCTACATTTTCAAAAGGTTTTCAAACAAATATTTCATACACTCTTGAGGACAGATACAAGAGTTACTTAGAAATTTTTTAAACGAAACTTTTTTTCAAAACCCACACACACTTGAAAAGCAAACAAATTTTGAAAACATAAGAGCAAGTATCTAAGAGCCCGTGGATAACCACGGATAGAAAGGGTGTTAACACCTTCCCTTTCTATAAATCTACCTCCCGAACCGAGAGACATCTCAAAGAAGGAATTTTGCTGTGCTTTTGTCCTTTCCATGTTGGAGAACATAAAAGACGGTGGCGACTCTTGCTTACCGCGACATTTCGCGAACCAGCTTAAAAAATAGTCAGTTTTATTCCCACCGATCACATAACTGGCGACTCTGCTGGGGAATATACTTTGTAAGTGAGGTGTACCTTAGGATTAGACCACTCTTATGTTTTCAATTCCTTGTTTTGTTTGCTTTAAAATTGTGGGTCTGTCTTGGAGTTTCATAGATCCTAACCCAGATCTGGGGGATACCTTTTAGAAAGTAGCAACAAACTGTGAGGGAACTGTGCGGGGTATACCGACACGGTTGAAACAGTTTGCTACGTTGATGTGGCACTTTGGTGAGTACCGGTAACCCTTGAGTCAAGTCAAGGAGAGTACGGGGCCGCCGTGTGGTGTCTTGAAGCATCAACTGACCTTAGGAACCTTACTTGACCATCCTGGCCTCTTTAGGGGTAGTGAGATGACCGACTTTGGTGCAGTCCGAAGTTGGTAGATACTCGATACTACACTCATTGAGGGTTGTTTTCTTGGAATATTTTGATCGCCAGTTCAGTGGCTAAATCAAAACAATGAACATAGAAAACAACCCAATGATATTGAGCTCCTTAGAACCCGGTTACTTTTGATAGGACAGGTTTTGAGCCCACCAACTTCAAGAGGGTAGTACCCTAGACCTCATGCTGGCCTAAAACTCTAAGGGTTGTCTGGTGTGACTTGTGTGCCTTATCATGTTTGCTTTTTGTGAATACTTGTGGTGTGTCCTTATCATAACATCATAGCATCATACAACATCATATGCATTTACTAACCACTTCAAGGGTTCGAATCTTCATCTTTGTTCTTGTTTTGTAGGACATGGAAACTATTCGCAGAAAGACAATTCAAATCAACCTTGTAAGGGTCCCTCCTCAGCTTAAGGAGCTTACATCCAGGATTCCCGAGAACTCTTCCTTCAGTGAAAGGCATGGTAGACTCATCAGCTTGGTCAATACCAACATTGAAGAAGATATGATAAAAGTTCTCTTCCAGTTCTTTGACCCTTTGCACCACAGTTTTACTTTCCCGGATTATCAATTGGTGCCTACTTTGGAAGAGCTTTCCCAGCTTCTGAAGGTTCCTATCCTTAGTCAACTACCCTACAACGGTACGGAAAGGGAACCAAAACTTGAAGAGGTTGCTAAAGCATTATGCCTACAACCATCTGACATTAAGGGGCATTGGGAAGTTAGAAGTGACATCAAAGGATTCTTGGCAAAATTCCTGTTTGAGAAAGCACAAGAATGTTGGAATTCCCTTGACCTACAAGATTTTGAAGAATTTGTGGCACTCCTTGTCTATGGGTTGGTGTTGTTCCCGAATCCGGATCAGCTTATAGATATCAATGCCGTCAAGATTTTCATGTCCAGGAATCCTATACCTACGTTGCTTGGGGACATCCTCCACTCATGTTACACTCGAACCATGAGAAAAAGAGGTGTTCTCATGTGCTGCACTCCTCTCCTGGCAAGGTGGTTTATTTTGCACCTTCCACAGTCAGTTTTGAAGAACGAGCGGGGTTTGAGATGGTCACAATGATTAATGACTCTTACACATGCTGAAATACATTGGTGTTCTCGGTCCAGAGAAGATGTCACTATCATTGATCGTTGCGGAGAGTTTTCTAATGTTCCTTTACTTGGAATTAGGGGGGGCATTACTTACAACCCATGTCTGGCTTTGAGGCAGTTTGGTTATGCTCGGAGGGATGGCCCTCATGACATGTTGATTCCTGACATAGTTTTTGACTTTGACAACGATGCACAAGGACTTCGCCAGAGATTTATCAGAGCTTGGAGGATGCCCAACAGGGTAGATAGTAAGACACTGGGGCACAAGAACTCCATCCCCCTGGAGCCTTATCTCAAGTGGGTACGAGCCCGCTCCCAGAAGCTTGTGATGCCATACCCTCATGTTCTCCCCGTGATCAAAGAGCCAGTTTTGGAAGGAGAGGTGCCCTACACCATTCAACACCCTGACATGCCGACATCTTGGGAAGAAATGAAAAAAAGCTGGATCCAACTCAAGGAAGAACGGAATTCTCTTGAAACCAGTTTACATGCCAGTGAGAAGAAGGTCTTGGAGCTCACCCGCCTACTCCACGAGGAAAAGACCCTCAACACTTACATAGCTCCAAAGAGGATGCGCAGTGTCTTTTGGGATTAAGTATTTTGTAATATTTCGCCCATGAGGCATTGATGTACTGAACAGATTATTTCTTAATATAACGTGTGTTCCTTTTTTGTCTACAATGAATTTGAACTTTCGAACCCTTGAATGCATTGCATAAATAGCATATCATGCATCATGTGCATAACAGGTACTCTTTTTCTACAGGTTGCTTAATCTTCTTTGATGTTTATTTCAGCAATCATCATGAATCCTGAGCCTACTACAGAACAAGCTATCAAGGCCCTCCAGGCCCAGAACGCCCAGTTTCAAGAGCTGGTCATGAGCTTAGCCCAGGGTCAATAGGAGTTGAAGACTCTGCTCTTGAAGGAGAAGAAGAAGAAGAAGAGGATTGTACTGTTTAACACTGGACAGAGGTTTGGGAATACACTGCAGAATGAGGCTGATCAGGCTACTTCCTCTGTAGGGAAGGATAGTCCCCAAGGGGGAAGGGTTCCTAGTCCCTTGGTCTCCGACAACGAGACAGATTTCAAAGATGAACAGTACCCTCCTGCTGAGGACAGGTACAAACAGCTGGAGGACCGGTTAAATGCTATGGAGATTCAACGTGTGCCTGGGTTGGACTTTGGAGACCTAGGTTTATCTTCTGGGGTGGTGATCCCACACAAGTTCAAGGCACCTGCCTTTGCGAAGTACGACGGGGTTTCCTGCCCTAAGCTGCACCTCATATCCTATGTAAGGAAGATCCAACCTTACACTGCAGACAAGAACCTATGGATCCATTTCTTCCAGGATAGCCTTTCAGGGGCTCAACTTGAATGGTTCTATCAGCTGGATGGAACCAGTATTCGAAACTGGGAGGACTTGGCTACTTCATTTTATAAGCAGTATCAGTATAATTCCGACCTCGCTCCCACGCGTACCCAACTCCAGGGTATGTCGCTAGGAACGGGTGAAGGTTTTAAGGAGTACGCGCAGAAATGGAGAGACCTGGCTGGCAGGGTGCAGCCACCGTTGACTGACCGTGAACTCGTAGACATGTTCTTGGGGACCCTGTCTGGTCCATTCTTCCACCATCTGATTGGTAATTCTTCTGCGGGGTTTACAGACCTCATTCTGACTGGTGAAAGGATAGAAGCTGGTATCAAGTCGGGGAAGATACAGAAAGGTTCCTCCTCGAGTACTGAAAAGAAGCCCTTCAAGAAGGAAGCTAGTGCTGTGTATGGTCCCAGAAGACAAAACAAACCGGAACGCCGCCAAGCTGTCAACGCGGTGGTAATTTCAAAGCCTGCTGCTGCTCCTCAGCAGTATAACCAACCAAGGTGTGAGAGACCTAAAAGACAGTACACTCGGCTCAGCATGACTCTGTCTCAGATCTTTCCGCAACTGCTGTCAACCAATCAGGTAACTGTCAAGGAAGCTCCGAAAGTGGTAAACACAACCTCTCCAAAGTACAACCCCAACGCCCGTTGCGCTTATCACTTTGACAGCCCGGGAAATACAACCGATGATTGTTGGGCTCTGAGGAATAAGGTTCAGGACCTTATTGATGCTGAGGAAATACAGTTCGAGGCGCCTGAAAGGCCCAATGTTGTGACTGCTCCCATGCCCCAGCATGGAGTGAATGCTGTGGAAGAAGACCCGTATGTAGCCTCTGTGGATGAGATTGTTACTCCGTTGTTGACTGTCAAAAGGAACCTGTTGCTAGCCAGTTTATTTCCGGGATGTAATAAAGGTTGCCTTCTATGTTCTGTTTCACCTGCTGGTTGTCCTTTGTTGAAGTCAGGCGTCCAAAACCTGATGGATAATAAAGAGATCTTGTTTGAGAAAGTTATCGTTCCTACTACCCCCACTGAAGAAGTTTCTATCGTCACTATTTTCAACAACCCTCCTAAGGCTCCCTCAAAGAAGCCTGTCAAAATCATGCCTGCTCAGAATATTGCTCCTATCATCATCACTGTTCCGGGGCCCCTCCCCTATAAATCTGACAAAGCTGTCCCGTGGCACTATGGGGCAGATGTTTATATGCTCAGAGTTAATCAAGAGTTTGATACTAGTACCGGCGTCAGTAACATTACCGGGCCTGCCAAGGTCACTCGTAGTGGCAGGCTCTTCTCACCTGATATTGCGCCACCAGTTATTCAGAGACCTCTTGTCATCACACCTGCAACTGTGCCTGTTTCCCTTCCTGATCAAGTTCCTGTTTCTACCCCTGCTGCCGAGTCATCTGACGCTCGGGGCAAAGGGATTGCTACTGATGTGCCTGCCCGGACGGAGGCACCGAAGACCGTCAATGTTGAAGCTTCTAAGCAAGAAATGGAAGAGATTCTCAAGATTATCAACAAAAGTAATTTCAACGTAGTTGAGCAGCTGGGGCACACCGCATCAAAAATTTCTATGCTATCACTGTTGTTGTGTTCAGAGGCCCATGCCAAGGTCCTGATTTCCTTACTGAAGATGGCCCACGTGCCACAAGAGACGTCTGCTGATCAGTTTACCGATTTTGTGGCCAACTTAACTGCTGACAATGGGTTGGGTTTCTCTGACGCCGATATGACTGCCAAGGGAAAGAACCATAACGACGCCCTGCATGTCTCCATTGAATGCAGGGGCACTACTCTCGCCCATGTGTTGGTAGACACCAGTTCTTCGTTGAACGTATTACCCAAGAAGGCCCTAGACAGGTTGGATTGTGAGGGTTTAGAGCTCAAGCCTAGTAACATTGTTGTCCGAGCCTTTGACGGGTCGAAAAGGATGGTACATAGGGAAGTTGACATTCCAATCAGGGTTGGTTCTCAAGTTTTTGATTCCACTTTCTATGTGATGGACATCCGACCATCCTATTCTTGTTTGCTGGGTCGTCCATGGATCCACAAGGCTGGAGCTGTGACCTCCACATTACATCAGAAGCTTAAGTACCCAGTCAGAGGGAAGATCGTAACAGTTCAAGGGGAGGAGGAATACATGGTCAGCCACCTCAACTCGTTCCGGTACGTAGAGATGGATGGGGAATTCATTGAAACCCCCTTTCAACACTTTGAAGAGGTGCCTCAGACACTGGAGTCAGCAGAGACTGTGACTGAAGAAGACTCTCCTTTGAAGATGGCTTCCTTAAAGGATGTCCGGGCTGTGATTGAGAAGGGTGAGTGTGCAAACTGGGGCCGACTTCCTGATTTCACTCCGAAGACTGACAAATTTGGTTTGGGTTTCACTGCAGAAGCTCAAAGGGCTGTGTGTAAGGCAGGGATTGGAAGACCTCCCGTATTCATCACCAACCCGGGAGTAAATGCTATTGAGGACGAAGCGGAAGAATCTGGGTTCGACAGCTGGATCTACCCAATGACCGACGGTGGACCAAGCAACTGGACGGCGAAAGATTTCATACCTATTACTTTTGTCACTCAGTAATGAACTCCTTTATTTTAAAGTTGTAACAGACAATAATTTTGAAACTTTATGGCCCGGTGTCTTACCCGGGGCACCATGGCTTCGTTTGTGATGGCTTTTGTGTGTCACTCTCATATATCATTAATAAAAGCATTGGACATTTTTTTTTACATTTCAAATCTTGCGCTCCTTTTCTTTCTTTATTATATATTGCAAAACAGCTATATTTACACACACTCACTTATATAGGTTCCAATCCACTCTGGATCTCACTGGTAACGACTCTGCTACTGCCAGTTATGACTTCGAAAATCCGATCAACTTAGCCGAAGACGAAGGTGAAGATGATTGCGAAGTTCCTGGTGAGCTTGCAAGACTGTTACTCCAGGAAGAAAGGGCCATTCAGCCACATGAAGAGCCAGTGGAAACGGTAAATCTGGGTACTGAGACAGACAGAAAGCAAGTCAAGATTGGTGCTAATCTGGAGCTCAGTGTGAAACAACGATTGATTCAGATGTTACATGACTATGTGGAAATCTTTGCCTGGTCCTACGAAGACATGCCTGGGTTGGATACCGACATTGTGGTTCATCACCTGCCTACCAAGGAAGACTGCCCTCCGGTCAAGCAGAAGGTCCGCCGTATGCGTCCAGAGATGTCCGAGAAAATCAAAGCTGAGGTTATGAAACAATTTGACGCCGGTTTTCTAGCAGTGACTTCTTACCCTCAGTGGGTTGCCAACGTGGTTCCAGTGCCGAAGAAGGATGGTAAGGTCTGAATGTGTGTTGATTACAGGGATTTGAATAGGGCGAGCCCTAAGGATGATTTCCCTCTGCCTCATATCGACGTTCCGGTTGACAACACTGCTCAGCATAAAGTATTCTCCTTCATGGACGGTTTCTCCGGATATAATCAAATCAAGATGGCTCCTGAAGACATGGAGAAGACCACTTTTGTTACGCAGTGGGGCACCTTTTGCTACAAGGTCATGCCTTTTGGGTTGAAAAATGTTGGGGAAACCTACCAACGTGCCATGGTTGCTTTGTTTCATGACATGATCCATCACGAGATCGAGGTGTATGTTGACGATATGATCGCAAGGTCCCAAACTGAGGAGGAACACCTTGACCATCTACAGTAGTTGTTTGACCGTTTGAAGTTGTACAAGCTGAGGTTGAACCCGAACAAGTGCACCTTTGGGGTGAGATCTGGAAAATTGCTAGGCTTCGTCGTAAGCGACAAAGGTATTCAAGTGGACCCTGACAAGGTGAAAGCCATACAAGAGATGCCAGCTCCCAAGACAGAAAGATAAGTCAGGGGCTTTCTAGGACGGCTGAACTACATTGCCCGATTCATCTCACACCTAACTGCTACCTGTGAACCAATCTTCAAGCTACTGAAGAAAGATCAAGTGGTATGTTGGAACGATGAATGCCAGGCCGCTTTCAACAGAATCAAAGAGTATCTCCAAGAACCACCCATTCTTATGCCACCGGTTGAAGGGAGACCTCTAATCTTATACTTGACAGTACTTGACAACTCAATGGGGTGTGTGCTGGGGCAGCATGACGAGTCTGGCCGAAAAGAGCACGCCATTTATTACCTTAGAAAAAAGTTTACCGACTGTGAGACCCAATACTCACTGCTCGAGAAAACTTGTTGCGCTTTGGTATGGGCTGCTCGCCGGCTGAGACAGTATATGTTGACTCACACTACTCTGTTGATTTCAAAAATGGATCCAATCAAGTATATCTTCGAAAAGCCTGCCTTGTCCGGAAGAATAGCAAGATGGCAGATGATCTTGACTGAATATGACATCCCAGTACACGACTCAGAAAGCAATCAAAGGAAGTGTATTGGCAGACCATTTGGCACACCAGGCAGTGGATGACTACCAATCTATGAACTTTGAATTTCCAGACGAGGATATCATGGTAGTGACTGATTGTGAAGTACATGGACCGGATGAAGGACCTGAGGAAGGATCCCGATGGTCTATGCACTTTGACGGAGCCTCAAACGCATTGGGTAATGGTATCAGTGTTGTGATCATATCTCCAACTGGCTCTCATACTCCACTTACTGCCCGACTATGTTTCAACTGCACCAACAACATGGCGGAGTATGAAGCATGTATCATGGGTCTTCAAGCTGCAATTGACTTAAGGATCAAGTTTCTGAGTGTCTTCGGAGATTCCGCTCTCGTGATCAATCAGATCAAAGGCGAGTGGGATACGAAACACCCAAATCTTATTCCTTACAAAGAGTGTGTGTTGACATTGATCCCCCATTTCGAGGAGATAACCTTTGAACACTTCCCAAGAGAGGAGAATCAGTTGGCGGACGCGTTAGCTACGATGTCTTCTATGTTCAAAGTCAAATGGGACAACGAGGCTCCCCGGATCATTATCTGGAAATTGGATGAACCTGCACATTGCTGCGATCTTGAGGCTGAAGAGGTAACAGAAAAACCTTGGTATCATGAAGTGAAGAGGTACTTAGAAGCTCAAGAATACCCCGAGGGTGCATCCGTTAACGACAAGAAGTTTTTGAGAAGGTTCGCAGCAAAGTTCTTCCTCAGCAATGGCATTATGTACAAGCGAAACCATGATTCGACCTTACTGCGTTGCGTGGATAAGACTGAAGCAGAAAGGATCATGGCAGAGCTACATGAAGGTACCTTCGGAACACATTCCAGTGGATATACCATGGCAAAGAAAATCCTTCGGGCAGGATATTTCTGGTCCACAATGGAAGCTGATTGTTACCAACATTCTCGGACATGTCATAAATGCCAAATCTACGCAGATAAAGTGCACGTTCCTCCGGTTCCTCTGAACGTCTTGACAGCACCTTGGCCTTTTGCAATGTGGGCCATTGATATGATCGGCGAGATCATACCTACGGCATCTAACGGGCATCGCTTCATCCTGGTAGCAATTGATTACTTCACAAAGTGGGTTGAAGCAGCTTCCTATGCTACTGTAACCAAGAACGTCGTGGCACGGTTCATTCGGCACAACCTGATCTGTCGATACGGTGTACCAGAGAGGATCATTACAGATAATGGTACCAATCTTAACAATAAGATGATCACTGAGCTTTGCGAGCAATTCAAGATACAGCACCACAACTCTTCTCCTTACCGACCGAAGATGAATGGGGCTGTAGAATCAGCGAATAAGAATATCAAGAAGATTGTGCAGAAGATGACAGTGACCTACAAAGATTGGCACGAGATGTTACCGTTTGCTCTTCACGGATACCGTACGTTAGCACGGACGTCAACAGGGGCAACACCCTTTTCCTTGGTCTATGGCATGGAGGTAGTCTTACCTATCGAAGTTCAGATACCCTCTCTCCGGATAATGAGGGATGCAGATTTGAGCGAAGATGACTGGATCCAGACTCGACTTGATCAACTGAACCTAATCGACGAAAAGAGACTCACCTCTATTTGTCATGGTCAAACGTACCAAAAACGGATGATCAGGGCATTTAACAAGAAAGTCAGACGACAAGAGTATCAAGTCGGAGACCTGGTAATCAAGCACATCATTCTTCCTCAAGGTGATCCCAGGGGCAAATGGACCCCTACGTATGAAGGGCCATTTGTGGTTAAACATATCTTCTCAGGAGGAGCTATGATTCTAACCACCATGGATGGTGACGACCTTCCTAACCCCGCCAATGCAGACATAGTAAAAAGATACTACGCATGATTAAAGACCCGCTAGGTTGACACACCTAGGCAAAAATAAGGGCTTCCCGGCGAACCAAAAGGGTTCAGGCAAAAATAAGGGATGAAATGAAAAAAATCTGTACACCCGGCAAGTCGAAAACCTGAAAAGGCGGCTTGGGCAAAAATGGGTATCCCGGTGGACTGAAAACCCGAAAGGGCGGTCCAGGCAAAAGTTAGGGATAAAGCGTAATATTATGTCTCATTGGATCACCCTGCATCCAGAATTCAGTATCAACTATCAGGTTCAGGCGGCATCAATCAACCAGCTTCATCTTCAACTAAGCAGCAAAGTGATGAGACGCTTGAAGACATAAAGGCGATAGCAGAGTTGGAACCCAGTGGATTTTTTTCACATAGCTGTTTTGTTTTCCTTTTCACAAAATGTATAAACTCTATTGTTCGGCGGCGTCTTCTTACTAGGACGTCAGCCTCTTGTACATAAAACGCCTATTTACAGGCAAATTTCAAAGTCAATACAAGCTCTTTTTCAGACAAATTGCCAATTGTTTTTCCTTTATCTGTTTTGTCTTGCAAAGAACGTCCAATGTTCATTTTTGATATATGCATTTGACATTAATTGCTAATCACAAATATTTGCATACGAAACAAAGGACTAATTACAGGTGACATTAGAAACAGGGGAAATGACAATAATTGTCTAAGCGATCTAGTTGCTCTGTCCACCAAGGTACCAAGGTAGGTTCGGCTGAAGAACATGACCAGGATACCTTCACTCCCCGTTGAGTAAGACAGATTCAGAAATACTCTCCTCAAGCAGAATTGGTCTCCCATCAGCCCTGAAAAGGCACAGTATCTCCAGCAAGTCAGCGATACCCTCCCCCAAGCAGGGCTAGTCTACTGTCAGCCTTAAGGAAGTTAGGTATCCCCAGAAGATCTCAACGTTCCCCAGCGGAGCATACAGATATTCCCCTACAAGCATCCCCGGCAGTCTTAATATAAGATTGTTCCCCGGCGGAATACAGGCACCCCAGTGGGGCCATTTCCCGAGTACAGTCCAAAGTTTCCCTAGAAGAGTTGAACCATCCCCCCAGTAGATTCTGGAAGCTTATCCCCAGTAGATTCTGGAAGCTTATCCCCAGTAGAGTCTGGAAGCTTATCACCTGCAGAGTACATACGTCTCTCCCCGACCATATTCAAAGGTTATCCCCCACCAGAGCTTATAATTGGGTTATCCTCAGCTAATTACCATGGAAAGATCGTCCTCGGCGAAGCTTTTCCCATCCCCCAGCGGAGTTCATCAAATTCCCCAACAAAACTTATCAATGGTATTCCCAGCGGAGTTATCATCAAAACCTCAGCGAATCATCTCTCCCCACAGAGCAATTCCCCGCAGAGTAATCTCTCCAACAAGTTTATTCCCCAACGGAGTCATCTTCTCCTACCGGTTTATTCTTGCAACCATCATCCCCAGCGGAAACGAAGAACTCTACTCTTCAAACATCAGCCCAGGATTCAACAAACTCCCGGAATTCGTCAAGGATTTATTTTCCTAGACGAAAATACATTCATAAACATTTCACATTTCATATCTCCTATTTACATACATGATAAAGTACATACGCATCATATCACACAATTTTGAGAACATCATGACATCATGCATTTCATACATCATGACATTGCATATAACTGATGTTTTGCCTTTTCAGGAAAAAGGTCAACCCAAAGATAATTACTATCAACTATCGCAATTCCAGATTCGATTCCTGTATCTAGCCAGGGCATATCTGTTGATGACAAATTCTAGATTCGATTCCTGTATCTAGCCAGGGCAAATCTGTTGATGACAAATTCCAGATTCGATTCCTGTATCTAGCCAGGGCATATCTGTTGATGACAAATTCCAGATTCGATTCTTGTATCCAGCCAGGGCACATCTGTAGACAACTGATTCCAGATTCGATTCCTGTATCTAGCCAGGGCATATCTGTTGATGACAAATTCCAGATTCGATTCCTGTATCTAGCCAGGGCACATCTGTAGACAACTGATTCCAGATTCGATTCCTGTATCTAGCCAGGGCATATCTGTAGGTTGAAATTCCAGATTCGATTCCTGTATCTAGCCAGGGCATATCTGTAGACGACTGATTCCAGATTCGATTCCTGTATCTAGCCAGGGCATATCTGTGAGCGATTGTTTGAAGATTCGATACCTGTATCCAGCCATGGCACGTCTGTAAGCAACCTTTTGAAGTTCCGGATTCGATTCCTATATCTAGCCAGGGCATATCTGTGAGCGATTGTTTGAAGATTCGATACCTGTATCCAGCCAGGGCACATATGTAAACAACCTTTTGAAGTTCCGGATTCGATTCCTGTATCTAGCCAGGGTATATCTGAGAGCGATTGATTGTAGATCCGACACCTGTATCCAGCCAGGGCATATCTGCATGAAGAGTTTAGAGATTCGATACCTGTATCCAGCCAGGGCATATCTGTAGACGACTAATTCCATATTCGATACATGTATCTAGCCAGGGCATATCTGTGAGTGTTTGATTGTAGATTCGATATCTGTATCTAGCCGGGGCATATCTACATGAAGAGTTCGAAGATCAACACCTGTAACAGGCCAGGAAATTATCTTTCTTTCTCAGGTACGCAAGTTCTCGCTAAGGAATCTCTTACGCGATCGACGCATCCAGATGGCATCTTTAAGCCCATCTCCACAACTATCCATTACAGTTCCAAATGGAATCTATAAGCCCATTCCTGACAAGGTTCTGTCACATCTCCAGATGGCATCTATAATCCCATCCTCCTATCCATCATCTCTCCAAATGGCATCTGTAAACCCATTTCCGACATCACACTGCTGATATTCTACTATGCGAGTGCAAATTTCTGGGCACTCTAGTGTTCAATCATCTTCCACCTTCGAATCACGAAAGGCACGCAAGCAAATCTACATCCTCAGGTCTAAGAAGATTGAACAGGGGCAACTGTTGTACCCCAAAATTTTCCCTCCCATATTCTTCAAGATTTGTCAAGATCAATCTTCAAATGGATCAAGGATTGCACAGTTCAAATGCCTCCTAAGCCAGTCAAAATTAGGGTTTTGGTTCTCTCAGTGAACTTGAGGCTTTCAATGGCTCAATCAAGTCCCATAGGCCTCCATACATTGCCAAGCATCTACATTTCAAGTCTCAAGGCTCACAGCATCAAATTGCACAGTCAAAAGCCCCATTTGCTTCACAGTCAACTGCAGGGGTAAAATGGTCATTTTGCAGTCAAAAGTCAAAATTTTTGGTCAACATCTTATTTTGAAGCCACAATCATCATTTGGTCAAGTCTTGACCATGATTCCACAAGAATGGCTCAAAAATCATCAAGATGCAAAAGTTTCCATTTTTGGACAGCTGAAAAGTCAATTGTAACTTGACCAGGGCATAACTTTTTCATGGTTCATCAGAAAAATCCCATCCAATGCTCATTTTGAAGGGGATGACATTTCCTACAACTCATATTCACATTCCAAGTCCAAGAAATGCTCTCACAAAAGGTTATCAATTTCTACATTATAGGTCAATTTCAAAAGTCAACAAAAAGGCATTTTAAGTCAAAGACCATAACTTTAGATTGGTAAATCCAAATGACATGGGACCAAAGGCATTGTTTAGAGGACTTCAAGACCTTTCCAAAATGTCCAAGAACATGTTCATATGATCAAAATTGAGCAAGATATGCATTGGAGAAGTTGGGAAATTTTTGAGAAATGGCAAAAGTCAACTATCCTTAAAAATTCAATTTTTGACAAAAGGGTCCACTTTCTTCCACTTGATTCAGCCTTGTCATGCCATACACGTGTCCCATGCTTAATTTCAAGATCAAACATTTATTTTTCTATTTTATTTAATTTTTATTGATTTAATTCATTTTAAATCTATAATAATTCAAATAAAATCAAAAGAATTAATGGAATAGCATCTTTTGGTTTGAATAGCTTTTATGTGTCATATGCCAGCTACCAAATTCGTGCCAAGCCATTTTGAGCATAAAATCCAAGTTTTGCTCCAAGTATGGAATGTTCTTCAATGGTGGTCAACAAGAATCTCAAACTTAATTGCACAAGGATACAAGCCCATATTTGAATCAAAACTGATTGCCATATACATATGCAAGGAGGCCAGACCTAATTCACGTACAAGCTGCTGCAGAAACACCATAACCAATATTGAAAAAATCAAAGAAAACTTGAAATCTGTTTTCTCACTTCCAGGCCAATTCCAAACTTTTAATTGATTCTAATACATTGCATAAGTCCCCAGGAACCTTTTGAGATCAAAACCACACGCCAACACTCAAAGAATCCATAGACAACAGCGTCACGGTTTGAATTTTTTTTCATAATTGCATACTTTGATTCATGCATCATTAACGTGTTTTGTGGATTGTTTTGCATTCATAGGGATTGTACGAAGCTTTTGGTACAAAATAATTGAAGTATAGAGCCCTGAATCACAAACCACCATGGATGAATTTTAGGGTTTTCAAGCTCTTAAATTGGGGGTTTGTGATATAGGAAAAATTAGAGACTCTAAAGCCCATGGTTGGATTCGTCAAGGCCAGACGAATCAAACACTATACTCGCGAAATATTTATGAGCAGCAAGGAGCTAGTCGTTATTTTTCATGCTCGCAGATTGTGGGGGTTAAAAACCCCCGCTATCTAACTCTATTTCTTGCAGTTTCAACAAAGAAGACAATACGTGTTCATGCGTGATTGGACGGTTCAAATATTATGCGCGCGTTTTGTTTTCCAGCATAGGCATTGGTTTTCACATATTATAATTAATTGTTATTATTATATCAGATGCAGCGTGATAGCCTGGTGGTTAGTGAGTTGTCTGATGACCATTGGGACCTGGGTTCGATTCCCAGGTCCCCCAAATATTATTTCCATTTTTTCTATACAGAATCATATGCAGGTTACTCAAGGCATTCCACCATATGCCTCATACAGATGTGCGCCAAGTGGCCTCAAACCTAGATCCAATGGCCTAGAGTGGATGACCACCATGTACCCAGTCAACACGTGCCCTGGAGAAGTCAGAAGTCAACGCAGGCTTGAGGAATTGGGCCACAAAATTACTTCAGCACCTCCATTCAGGGCCCAAACCCCCTTGGGTTTGCATTTCTTTTTTTTTTATTTTTCTTTCATTCAATTGCTTCATTTATTTTTATTGTTTTTTTAATTAAATACTAACCAGCAAATTAAATTAATTAACATTTTCACAATAAAAATTCAAAAACTAAGAAAAAAATGTAAATATTTCATTTATTATTATTATTATTATTATTATTAATTTCACTCTTTTATTTTGTAAATAAATTCTAAATATCATTAACTTAGTTTAATTAGAATAACTTTAATCTTTTTTTTTTCATAATAAATAAAATCAAGCTTAGATTTAGGTTTTTCTTTTTGACTTTTAATTTCTTTTTTTATTTTATTTCATTAAAAAATATAAAAACACAAAAAAAAAACATTTTTTTTCTTCTTTTAATTAATTAATTAATTAGTTATTAGGTTTAATATTTAATTAATTGCAAAAAAAGACAAATTCAATTCTTTTTCTCAAAAAGTGTCAAAACCCTAAGGACGTCCCGATTCAATTCTTTCGCGCGCAGTTTATTTTAATTCAATATTTTATATTTATGTATCTGCTCAGAAATGTAATAGTTAATTAGAACTTTACCGCTTTATTTACTTTTCTCGCACTTTATTTCCAAACGGGTTTTTGTTTTTGGCGATGTATATACCCGCGCCTTGTAATAGCTAGATTTACCTTTTCCGCAATTTATTTTCCGCACTCTTAACTGTTAATATGCATGAAAGACTTGTATGAAAAATAAAACCAATCTGTAGCTCACAAATAACATGTACAAGATAATCTTAACTGAAAAACAACACACATGCACATGCCACTCTTAGGGTACGCCTCACTGGTTGCCTCGAGGTGGTCATCAAGTATAGGGTGTTTTAGAGGTCGCTCTCCTGTCTAAAGATCCAGTTGCCTCGAAACGGTTGCCTCGGATAAAAGGATCTAGGACATTAGGGTTACCACTAAGGTATCCTACCATTGCTTTGGTGACCACACATGTCCCTAATAATCGAATTGACCCGAATAACTCCAACGATGGTGCTACCTACCTCTCAATGGTGGGATAGCACTATCTAAAGGACTCTTACACAACCTAATTCCTTAGAGTAGGTAGATTTCTCCTGGGTACTTGCTCTTTCAAAAAACAAAAACATATTTTCGCACCTACATTTTCAAAAGGTTTTCAAACAAATATTTCATACACTCTTGAGGACAGATACAAGAGTTACTTAGAAATTTTTCAAACGAAACTTTTTTTCAAAACCCACACACACTTGAAAAGCAAACAAATTTTGAAAACATAAGAGCAAGTATCTAAGAGCCCGTGGATAACCACGGATAGAAAGGGTGCTAACACCTTCCCTTTCTATAAATCTACCTCCCGAACCGAGAGACATCTCAAAGAAGGAATTTTGCTGTGCTTTTGTCCTTTCCATGTTGGAGAACATAAAAAACGGCGGCGACTCTTGCTTACCGCGACATTTCGCGAACCAGCTTAAAAAATAGTCAGTTTTATTCCCACCGATCACAGAACTGGCGACTCTGCTGGGGAATATACTTTGTAAGTGAGGTGTACCTTAGGATTAGACCACTCTTATGTTTTCAATTGCTTGTTTTGTTTGCTTTAAAATTGTGGGCCTGTCTTGGAGTTTCATAGATCCTAACCCGGATTTGGGGGATACCTTTTAGAAAGTAGCAACAAACTGTGAGGGAACTGTGCGGGGTATACCGACACGGTTGAAACAGTTTGCTACGTTGATGTGGCACTTTGGTGAGTACCGGTAACCCTTGAGTCAAGTCAAGGAGAGTACGGGGCCGCCGCGTGGTGTCGTGAAGCATCAACTGACCTTAGGAACCTTACTTGACCATCCTGGCCTCTTTAGGGGTAGTGAGATGACCGACTTTGGTGTAGTCCGAAGTTGGTAGATACTCGATACTACACTCATTAAGGGTTGTTATCTTGGAATATTTTGATCGCCAGTTCAGTGGCTAAATCAAAACAATGAACATAGAAAACAACCCAATGATATTGAGCTCCTTAGAACCCGGTTACTTTTGATAGGACAGGTTTTGAGCCCGCCAACTTCAAGAGGGTAGTACCCTAGACCTCATGCTGGCCTAAAACTCTAAGGGCTGTCTGGTGTGACTTGTGTGCCTTATCATGTTTGCTTTTTGTGAATACTTGTGGTGTGTCCTTATCATAACATCATAGCATCATACAGCATCATATGCATTTACTAACCACTTCAAGGGTTCGAATCTTCATCTTTGTTCTTGTTTTGTAGGACATGGAAACTATTCGCAGAAAGACAATTCAGATCAACCTTGTAAGGGTCCCTCCTCAGCTTAAGGAGCTTACATCCAGGATTCCCGAGAACTCTTCCTTCAGTGAAAGGCATGGTAGACTCATCAGCTTGGTCAATACCAACATTGAAGAAGATATGATAAAAGTTCTCTTCCAGTTCTTTGACCCTTTGCACCACTGTTTTACTTTCCCAGATTATCAATTGGTGCCTACTTTGGAAAAGCTTTCCCAGCTTCTGAAGGTTCCTATCCTTAGTCAACTACCCTACAACGGTACGGAAAGGGAACCAAAACTTGAAGAGGTTGCTAAAGCATTATGCCTACAACCATCTGACATTAAGGGGCATTGGGAAGTTAGAAGTGACATCAAAGGATTCTTGGCAAAATTCCTGTTTGAGAAAGCACAAGAATGTTGGAATTCCCTTGACCTACAATATTTTGAAGAAGTTGTGGCACTCCTTGTCTATGGGTTGGTGTTGTTCCCGAATCCGGATCAGCTTATAGATATCAATGCCGTCAAGATTTTCATGTCCAGGAATCCTATACCTATGTTGCTTGGGGACATCCTCCACTCATGTTACACTCAAACCACGAGAAAAAGAGGTGTTCTCATGTGCTGCACTCCTCTCCTGGCAAGGTGGTTTATTTTGCACCTTCCACAGTCAGTTTTGAAGAACGAGCGGGGTTTGAGATGGTCACAATGATTAATGACTCTTACACATGCTGATATACATTGGTGTTCTCGGTCCAGAGAAGATGTCACTATCATTGATCGTTGCGGAGAGTTTCCTAATGTTCCTTTACTTAGAATTAGGGGGGGCATTACTTACAACCCATGTCTGGCTTTGAGGCAGTTTGGTTATGCTCGGAGGGATGGCCCTCATGACATGTTGATTCCTGACATAGTTTTTGACTTCGACAACGATGCACAAGGACTTCTCCAGAGATTTATCAGAGCTTGGAGGATGCCCAACAGGGTAGATAGTAAGACACTGGGGCACAAGAACTCCATCCCCCTGGAGCCTTATCTCAAGTGGGTACGAGCCCGCTCCCAGAAGCTTGTGATGCCATACTCTCATGTTCTCCCCGTGATCAAAGAGCCAGTTTTGGAAGGAGAGGTGCCCTACACCATTCAACACCCTGACATGCCGACATCTTGGGAAGAAATGCAAAAAAGCTAGATCCAACTCAAGGAAGAACTGAATTCTTTTGAAACCAGTTTACATGCCAGTGAGAAGAAGGTCTTGGAGCTCACCCGCCTACTCCACGAGGAAAAGACCCTCAACACTTACATAGCTCCAAAGAGGATGCGCAGTGTCTTTTGGGATTAAGTATTTTGTAATATTTCGCCCATGAGGCATTGATGTACTGAACAGATTATTTCTTAATATAACGTGTGTTCCTTTTTTTGTCTACAACGAATTTGAACTTTCGAACCCTTGAATGCATTGCATAAATAGCATATCATGCATCATGTGCATAACAGGTACTCTTTTTCTACAGGTTGCTTAATCTTCTTTGATGTTTATTTCAGCAATCATCATGAATCCTGAGCCTACTACAGAACAAGCTATCAAGGCCCTCTAGGCCCAGAACGCCCAGTTTCAAGAGCTGGTCATGAGCTTAGCCCAGGGTCAACAGGAGTTGAAGACTCTGCTCTTGAAGGAGAAGAAGAAGAAGAAGAGGATTGTGCTGTTTAACACTGGACAGAGGTTTGGGAATACACTGCAGAATGAGGCTGATCAGGCTACTTCCTCTGTAGGGAAGGATAGTCCCCAAGGGGGAAGGGTTCCTAGTCCCTTGGTCTCCGACAACGAGACAGATTTCAAAGATGAACAGTACCCTCCTGCTGAGGACAGGTACAAACAGCTGGAGGACCGGTTAAATGCTATGGAGATTCAACGTGTGCCTGGGTTGGACTTTGGAGACCTAGGTTTATCTTCTGGGGTGGTGATCCCACACAAGTTCAAGGCACCTGCCTTTGCGAAGTACGACGGGGTTTCCTGCCCTAAGCTGCACCTCATATCCTATGTAAGGAAGATCCAACCTTACACTGCAGACAAGAACCTATGGATCCATTTCTTCCAGGATAGCCTTTCAGGGGCTCAACTCGAATGGTTCTATCAGCTGGATGGAACCAGTATTCGAAACTGGGAGGACTTGGCTACTGCATTTTATAAGCAGTATCAGTATAATTCCGACCTCGCTCCCACGCGTACCCAACTCCAGGGTATGTCGCTAGGAACGGGTGAAGGTTTTAAGGAGTACGCGCATAAATGGAGAGACCTGGCTGGCAGGGTGCAGCCACCGTTGACTGACCGTGAACTCGTAGACATGTTCTTGGGGACCCTGTCTGGTCCATTCTTCCACCATCTGATTGGTAATTCTTCTGTGGGGTTTACAGACCTCATTCTGACTGGTGAAAGGATAGAAGCTGGTATCAAGTCGGGGAAGATACAGAAAGGTTCCTCCTCGAGTACTGAAAAGAAGCCCTTCAAGAAGGAAGCTAGTGCTGTGTATGGTCCCAGAAGACAAAACAAACCGGAACGCCGCCAAGCTGTCAACGCGGTGGTAATTTCAAAGCCTGCTGCTGCTCCTCAGCACTATAACCAACCAAGGGGTGAGAGACCTAAAAGACAGTACACTCGGCTCAGCATGACTCTGTCTCAGATCTTTCCGCAACTGCTGTCAACCAATCTGGTAACTGTCAAGGAAGCTCCGAAAGTGGTAAACACAACCTCTCCAAAGTACAACCCCAACGCCCGTTGCGCTTATCACTTTGACAGCCCGGGAAATACTACCGATGATTGTTGGGCTCTGAGGAATAAGGTTCAGGACCTTATTGATGCTAAGGAAATACAGTTCGAGGCGCCTGAAAGGCCCAATGTTGTGACTGCTCCCATGCCCCAGCATGGAGTGAATGTTGTGGAAGAAGACCCGTATGTAGCCTCTGTGGATGAGATTGTTACTCCGTTGTTGACTGTCAAAAGGAACCTGCTGCTAGCCAGTTTATTTCCGGGATGTAATAAAGGTTGCCTTCTATGTTCTGTTTCACCTGCTGGTTGTCCTTTGTTGAAGTCAGGCGTCCAAAACCTGATGGATAATAAAGAGATCTTGTTTGAGAAAGTTATCGTTCCTGCTACCCCCACTGAAGAAGTTTCTATCGTCACTATTTTCAACAACCCTCCTAAGGCTCCCTCAAAGAAGCCTGTCAAAATCACGCCTGCTCAGAAGATTGCTCCTATCATCATCACTATTCCGGGGCCCCTCCCCTATAAATCTGACAAAGCTGTCCCGTGGCACTATGGGGCAGATGTTTATATGCTCGGAGTTAATCAAGAGTTTGATACTAGTACCGGCGTCAGTAACATTACCGGGCTTGCCAAGGTCACTCGTAGTGGCAGGCTCTTCTCACCTGATATTGCGCCACCAGTTATTCAGAGACCTCTTGTCATCACACCTGCAAGTGTGCTTGTTTCCCTTCCTGATCAAGTTCCTGTTTCTACCCCTGCTGCCGAGTCATCTGACGCTCGGGGCAAAGGGATTGCTACTGATGTGCCTGCCCGGACGGAGGCACCGAGGACCGTCAATGTTGAAGCTTCTAAGCAAGAAATGGAAAAGATTCTCAAGATTATCAAGAAGAGTGATTTCAACGTAGTTGAGCAGCTGGGGCACACCCCATCAAAAATTTCTATGCTATCACTGTTGTTGTGTTCAGAGGCCCATGCCAAGGCCCTGATTTCCTTACTGAAGACGGCCCACGTTCCACAAGAGACGTCTGCTGATCAATTTACCGATTTTGTGGCCAACTTAACTGCTGACAATGGGTTGGGTTTCTCTGACGCCGATCTGACTGCCAAGGGAAAGAACCATAACGACGCCTTGCATGTCTCCATTGAATGCATGGGCACTACTCTCGCCCATGTGTTGGTAGACATCGGTTCTTCGTTGAACGTATTACCCAAGAAGGCCCTAGACAGGTTGGATTGTGAGGGTTTAGAGCTCAAGCCTAGTAACATTGTTGTCTGAGCCTTTGACGAGTCGAAAAGGATGGTACATAGGGAAGTTGACATTCCAATCAGGGTTGGTTCTCAAGTTTTTGATTCCACTTTCTATGTGATGGACATCCGACCATCCTATTCTTGTTTGCTGGGTCGTCCATGGATCCACAAGGCTGGAGCTGTGACCTCCACATTACATCAGAAGCTTAAGTACCCGGTCAGAGGGAAGATCGTAACAGTTCAAGGGGAGGAGGAATACATGGTCAGCCACCTCAACTCGTTCCGGTACGTAGAGATGAATGGGGAATTCATTGAAACCCCCTTTCAACACTTTGAAGAGGTGCCTCAGACACTGGCGTCAGCAGAGACTGTGACTGAAGAAGACTCTCCTTTGAAGATGGCTTCCTTAAAGGATGCCCGGGCTGTGATTGAGAAGGGTGAGTGTGCAAACTGGGGCCGACTTCCTGATTTCACTCCGAAGACTGACAAATTTGGTTTGGGTTTCACTGCAGAAGCTCAAAGGGCTGTGTGTAAGGCAAGGATTGGAAGACCTCCCGTATTCATCACCAACCCGGGAGTAAATGCTATTGAGGACGAAGCGGAAGAATCTGAGTTCGACAGCTGGATCTACCCAATGACCGACGGTGGACCAAGCAACTGGACGGTGAAAGATTTCATACCTAATACTTTTGTCACTCAGTAATGAACTCCTTTGTTTTAAAGTTGTAACAGACAATAATTTTGAAACTTTATGGCCCGGTGTCTTACCCGGGGCACCATGGCTTCGTTTGTGAGGGCTTTTGTGTGTCACTCTCATATATCATTAATAAAAGCATTGGACGTTTTTTTTTACATTTCAAATCTTGCGCTCCTTTTCTTTCTTTATTATATATTGCAAAACAGCTATATTTACACACACTCACTTATACAGGTTCCAATCCACTCTGGATCTCACTGGTATCGACTCTGCTACTGCCAGTTATGACTTCGAAAATCCGATCAACTTAGCTGAAGACGAAGGTGAAGATGATTGCGAAGTGCCTGGTGAGCTTGCAAGACTGTTACTCCAGGAAGAAAGGGCCATTCAACCACATGAAGAGCCAGTGGAAACGGTAAATCTGGGTACTGAGACAGACAGAAAGGAAGTCAAGATTGGTGCCAATCTGGAGCTCAGTGTGAAACAACGATTGATTCAGATGTTACATGACTATGTGGAAATCTTTGCCTGGTCCTACGAAGACATGCCTGGGTTGGATACCGACATTGTGGTTCATCACCTGCCTACCAAGGAAGACTACCCTCCGGTCAAGCAGAAGGTCCGCCGTATGCGTCCAGAGATGTCCGAGAAAGTCAAAGCTGAGGTTATGAAACAATTTGACGCCGGTTTTATAGCAGTGACTTCTTACCCTCAGTGGATTGCCAACGTGGTTCCAGTGCCGAAGAAGGATGGTAAGGTCCGAATGTGTGTTGATTACAGGGATTTGAACAGGGCGAGCCCTAAGGATGATTTCCCTCTGCCTCATATCGACGTTCTGGTTGACAACACTGCTCAGCATAAAGTATTCTCCTTCATGGACGGTTTCTCCGGATATAATCAAATCAAGATGGCTCCTAAAGACATGGAGAAGACCACTTTTGTTACGCAGTGGGGCACCTTTTGCTACAAGGTCATGCCTTTTGGGTTGAAAAACGTTGGGGCAACCTACCAACATGCCATGGTTGCTTTGTTTCATGACATGATCCATCACGAGATCGAGGTGTATGTTGACGATATGATCGCAAAGTCCCAAACTGAGGAGGAACACATTGACCATCTACAGAAGTTGTTTGACCATTTGAAGTTGTACAAGCTGAGGTTGAACCCGAACAAGTGCACCTTTGGGGTGAGATCTGGAAAATTGCTAGGCTTCGTCGTAAGCGACAAAGGTATTCAAGTGGACCCTGACAAGGTGAAAGCCATACAAGAGATGCTAGCTCCCAAGACAGAAAGATAAGTCAGGGGCTTTCTAGGACGGCTGAACTACATTGCCCGATTCATCTCACACCTAACTGCTACCTGTGAACCAATCTTCAAGCTACTGAAGAAAGATCAAGTGGTACGTTGGAACGATGAATGCCAGGCCGCTTTCGACAGAATCAAAGAGTATCTCCAAGAACCACCCATTCTTATGCCACCGGTTGAAGGGAGACCTCTAATCTTATACTTGACAGTACTTGACAGCTCAATGGGGTGTGTGCTGGGGCAGCATGACGAGTCTGGCCGAAAAGAGCACGCCATTTATTACCTTAGCAAAAAGTTTACCGACTGTGAGATCCGATACTCACTGCTCGAGAAAACTTGTTGCGCTTTGCTATGGGCTGCTCGCCGGCTGAGACAGTATATGTTGACTCACACTACTCTGTTGATTTCAAAAATGGATCCAATCAAGTATATCTTCGAAAAGCCCGCCTTGTCCGGAAGAATAGCAAGATGGCAGATGATCTTGACTGAATATGACATCCAGTACACGACTCAGAAAGTAATCAAAGGAAGTGTATTGGCAGACCATTTGGCACACCAGGAAGTGGATGACTACCAATCTATGAACTTTGAATTTCCAGACGAGGATATCATGGTAGTGACTGATTGTGAAGTACCTGGACCGGATGAAGGACCTGAGGAAGGATCCTGATGGTCTATGCACTTTGACGGAGCCTCAAACGCTTTGGGTAATGGTATCAGTGTTGTTATCATATCTCCAACTGGCTCTCATACTCCACTTACTGCCCGGCTATGTTTCAACTGCACCAACAACATGGCGGAGTATGAAGCATGTACCATGGGTCTTCAAGCTGCAATTGACTTAAGGATCAAGTTTCTGAGTGTCTTCGGAGATTCCGCTCTCGTGATCAATCAGATCAAAGGCGAGTGGGATACAAAACACCCAAATCTTATTCCTTACAAAGAGTGTGTGTTGACATTGATCCCCCATTTCGAGGAGATAACCTTTGAACACTTCCTAAGAGAGGAGAATCAGTTGGCGGACGCGTTAGCTACGATGTCTTCTATGTTCAAAGTCAAATGGGACAACGAGGCTCCCCGGATCATTATTTGGAAATTGGATGAACCTGCACATTGTTGCGATCTTGAGGCTGAAGAGGTAACAGAAAAACCTTGGTATCATGAAGTGAATAGGTACTTAGAAGCTCAAGAATACCCCGAGGGTGCATCCGTTAACGACAAGAAGTTTCTGATAAGGTTCGCAGCAAAGTTCTTCCACAGCAATGGCATTATGTACAAGCGAAACCATGATTCGACCTTACTGCGTTGCGTGGATAAGACTGAAGCAGAAAGGATCATGGCAGAGCTACATGAAGGTACCTTTGGAACATATTCCAGTGGACATACCATGGCAAAGAAAATCCTTCGGGCAGGATATTTCTGGTCCACAATGGAAGCTGATTGTTACCAACATTCTCGGACATGTCATAAATGCCAAATCTACGCAGATAAAGTGCACGTTCATCCGGTTCCTCTGAACGTCTTGACAGCACCTTGGCCTTTTGCAATGTGGGCCATTGATATGATTGGCGATATCATACCTACGGCATCTAACGGGCATCGCTTCATCCTGGTAGCAATTGATTACTTCACAAAGTGGGTTGAAGCAGCTTCATATGCTACCGTAACCAAGAACGTCGTGGCACGGTTCATTCGGCACAACCTGATCTGTCGATACGGTGTACCAGAGAGGATCATTACAGATAATGGTACCAATCTTAACAATAAGATGATCACTGAGCTCTGCGAGCAATTCAAGATACAGCACCACAACTCTTCTCCTTACCGACCGAAGATGAATGGGGCTGTAGAAGCAGCGAATAAGAATATCAAGAAGATTGTGCAGAAGATGACAGTGACCTACAAAGATTGGCACGAGATGTTACCGTTTGCTCTTCACGGATACCGTACCTCAGCACGGACGTCAACAGGGGCAACACCCTTTTCCTTGGTCTATGGCATGGAGGTAGTCTTGCCTATCGAAGTTCAGATACCCTCTCTCCGGATAATGAGGGATGCAGATTTGAGCGAAGATGACTGGATCCAGACTCGACTTGATCAACTGAACCTAATCGACGAAAAGAGACTCACCGCTATTTGTCATGGTCAAACGTACCAAAAACGGATGATCAGGGCATTTAACAAGAAAGTCAGACGACAAGAGTATCAAGTCGGAGACCTGATAATCAAGCGCATCATTCTTCCTCAAGGTGATCCCAGGGGAAAATGGACCCCTACGTACGAAGGGCCATTTGTGGTTAAACATATCTTCTCAGGAGGAGCTATGATTCTAACCACCATGGATGGTGACGACCTTCCTCACCCCGCCAATGCAGACATAGTAAAAATATACTACGCATGATTAAATACCCGCTAGGTTGACACACCTAGGCAAAAATAAGGGCTTCCCGGCGAACCAAAAGGGTTCGGGCAAAAATAAGGGATGAAATGAAAAAAATCTTTACACCCGGCAAGTCGAAAACCTGAAAAGGCGGCTTGGGCAAAAATGGGTATCCCGGTGGACTGAAAACCCGAAAGGGCGGTCCAGGCAAAAGTTAGGGATAAAGCGTAATATTATGTCTCATTGGATCACCCTGCATCCAGAATTCGGTATCAACTATCAGGTTCAGGCGGCATCAATCAACCAGCTTCATCTTCAACTAAGCAGCAAAGTGATGAGACGCTTGAAGACATAAAGGCGATAGCAGAGTTGGAACCCAGTGGATTTTTTTCACATAGCTGTTTTGTTTTCCTTTTCACAAAATGTATAAAATCTATTGTTCGGCAGCGTCTTCTTACTAGGACGTCAGCCTTTTGTACATAAAACGCCTATTTACAGGCAAATTTCAAAGTCAAAACAAGCTCTTTTTCAGACAAATTGCCAATTGTTTTTCCTTTATCTGTTTTGTCTTGCAAATAACGTCCAATGTTCATTTTTGATATATGCATTTGACATTAATTGCTAATCACAAATATTTGCATACGAAACAAAGGACTATTTACAGGTGACATTAGAAACAGGGGAAATGACAAGAATTGTCTAAGCAATCTAGTTGCTCTGTCCACCAAGGTACCAAGGTAGGTTCGGCTGAAGAACATGTCCAGGATACCTTCACTCCCCGTTGAGTAAGACAGATTCAGCAATACTCTCCTCAAGCAGAATTGGTCTCCCGTCAACCCTGAAAAGGCACAGTATCTCCAGCAAGTCAGCGATACCCTCCCCCAAGCAGGGTTAGTCTACTATCAGCCTTAAGGAAGTTAGGTATCCCCAGAAGATCTCAACGTTCCCCAGCGGAGCATACAGATATTCCCCTACAAGCATCCTCGACAGTCTTAATATAAGATTGTTCCCCGGCGGAATACAGGCACCCCAGTGGGGCCATTTCCCCAGTACAGTCCAAAGTTTCCCCAGGAGAGTTGAACCATCCCCCCAGTAGATTCTGGAAGCTTATCCCCAGTAGATTCTGGAAGCTTATCCCCAGTAGAGTCTGGAAGCTTATCACCTGCAGAGTACATACGTCTCTCCCCGACCATATTCAAAGGTTATCCCCCACCAGAGCTTATAACTTGGTTATCCTCAGCTAATTACCACGGAAAGATCGTCCTCGGCGAAGCTTTTCCCATCCCCCAGCGGAGTTCATCAAATTCCCCAACAAAACTTATCAATGGTATTCCCAGCGGAGTTATCATCAAAACCTCAGCGAAGCATCTCTCCCCACAGAGCAATTCCCCGCAGAGTAATCTCTCCAACAAGTTTATTCCCCAACGGAGTCATCTTCTCCTACCGGTTTATTCTTGCAACCATCATCCCCAGCGGAAACGAAGAACTCTACTCTTCAAACATCAGCCCAGGATTCAACAAACTCCCGGCATTCGTCAAGGATTTATTTTCCTAGACGAAAATACATTCATAAACATTTCACATTTCATATCTCCTATTTACATACATGATAAAGTGCATACGCATCATATCACACAATTTTGAGAACATCATGACATCATGCATTTCATACATCATGACATTGCATATAACTGATGTTTTGCCTTTTCAGGAAAAAGGTCAACCCAAAGATGATTACTATCAACTGTCGCAATTCCAGATTCGATTCCTGTATCTAGCCAGGGCATATCTGTTGATGACAAATTCCAGATTCGATTCCTGTATCTAGCCAGGGCATATCTGTTGATGACAAATTCCAGATTCGATTCCTGTATCTATCCAGGGCATATCTGTTGATGACAAATTCCAGATTCGATTCCTGTATCCAGCCAAGGCACATCTGTAGACAATTGATTCCAGATTCGATTCCTGTATCTAGCCAGGGCATATCTGTTGATGACAAATTACAGATTCGATTCCTGTATCCAGCCAGGGCACATCTGTAGACAACTGATTCCAGATTCGATTCCTGTATCTAGCCAGGGCATATCTGTAGGTTGAAATTCCAGATTCGATTCATGTATCTAGCCAGGGCATATCTGTAGACGACTGATTCCAGATTCGATTCCTGTATCTAGCCAGGGCATATCTGTGAGCGATTGTTTGAAGATTCGATACCTGTATCTAGCCATGGCACGTCTGTAAGCAACCTTTTGAAGTTCCAGATTCGATTCCTATATCTAGCCAGGGCATATCTGTGAGTGATTATTTGAAGATTCGATACCTGTATCCAGCCAGGGCACGTCTATAAACAACCTTTTGAAGTTCCGGATTCGATTCCTATATTTAGCCAGGGCATATCTGAGAGCGATTGATTGTAGATCCGATACCTGTATCCAGCCAGGGCATATCTGCATGAAGAGTTTAGAGATTCGATACCTGTATCCAGCCAGGGCATATCTGTAGACGACTAATTCCAAATTCGATACCTGTATCTAGCCAGGGCATATCTGTGAGTGTTTGATTGTAGATTCGATACATGTATCTAGCCGGGGCATATCTACATGAAGAGTTCGAAGATCAACACCTGTAACAGGCCAGGAAATTATCTTTCTTTCTCAGGTACGCAAGTTCTCGCTAAGGAATCTCTTACGCGATCGACGCATCCAGATGGCATCTTTAAGCCCATCTCCACAACTATCCATTACAGTTCCAAATGGCATCTATAAGCCCATTCCCGACAAGGTTCTGTCACATCTCCAGATGGCATCTATAATCCCATCCTCCTATCCATCATCTCTCCAAATGGCATCTGTAAACCCATTTCCGACATCACACTGCTGATATTCTACTATGCGAGTGCAAATTTCTGGGCACCCTAGTGTTCAATCATCTTCCACCTTCGGATCACGAAAGGCACGCAAGCCAATCTACATCCTCAGGTTTAAGAAGATTGAACAGGGGCAACTGTTGTACCCTAAAATTTGCCCTCCCATATTCTTCAAGATTTGTCAAGATCAATCTTCAAATGGATCAAGGATTGCACAGTTCAAATGCCTCCTAAGCCAGTCAAAATTAGGGTTTTGGTTCTCTCAGTGAACTTGAGGCTTTCAATGGCTCAATCAAGTCCCATAGGCCTCCATACATTTCCAAGCATCTACATGTCAAGTCTCAAGGCTCACAACATCAAATTGCACAGTCAAAAGCCCCATTTGCTTCACAGTCAACTGCAGGGGTAAAATGGTCATTTTGCAGTCAAAAGTCAAAAAATTTGGTCAACATCTTATTTTGAAGCCACAATCATCATTTGGTCAAGTCTTGACCATGATTCCACAAGAATGGCTCAAAAATCATCAAGATGCAAAAGTTTCCATTTTTGGATAGCTGAAAAGTCAACTGTAACTTGACCAGGGCATAACTTTTTCATGGTTCATCAGAAAAATCCCATCCAATGCTCATTTTGAAGGGGATGACATTTCCTACAACTCATCTTCACATTCCAAGTCCAAGAAATGCTCTCACAAAAGGCTATCAATTTCTACATTATAGGTCAATTTCAAAAGTCAACAAAAAGGCATTTTAAGTCAAAGACCATAACTTTAGATTGGTAAATCCAAATGACATGGGACCAAAGGCATTGTTTAGAGGACTTCAATACCTTTCCAAAATGTCCAAGAACATGTTCATATGATCAAAATTGAGCAAGATATGCATTGGAGAAGTTGGGAAATTTTTGAGAAATGGCAAAAGTCAACTATCCTTAAAAATTCAATTTTTGACAAAAGGGTCCACTTTCTTCCACTTGATTCAGCCTTGTCATGCCATACACGTGTCCCATGCTTAATTTCAAGATCAAACATTTATTTTTCTATTTTATTTAATTTTTATTGATTTAATTCATTTTAAATCTATAATAATTCAAATAAAATCAAAAGAATTAATGGAATAGCATCTTTTGGTTTGAATAGCTTTTATGTGTCATATGCCAGCTACCAAATTCGTGCCAAGCCATTTTGAGCATAAAATCCAAGTTTTGCTCCAAGTATGGAATGTTCTTCAATGGTGGTCAACAAGAATCCCAAACTTAATTGCACAAGGATACAAGCCCATATTTGAATCAAAACTGATTGCCATATACATATGCAAGGAGGCCAGACCTAATTCACGTACAAGCTGCTGCAGAAACACCATAACCAATATTGAAAAAATCAAAGAAAACTTGAAATCTGTTTTCTAACTTCCAGGCCAATTCCAAACTTTTAATTGATTCTAATACATTGCATAAGTCCCCAGGAACCTTTTGAGATCAAAACCACACGCCAACACTCAAAGAATCCATAGACAACAGCGTCACGGTTTGAATTTTTTTTCATAATTGCATACTTTGATTCATGCATCATTAACGTGTTTTGTGGATTGTTTTGCATTCATAGGGATTGTACGAAGCTTTTGGTACAAAATAATTGAAGTATAGAGCCCTGAATCACAAACCACCATGGATGAATTTTAGGGTTTTCAAGCTCTTAAATTGGGGGTTTGTGATATAGGAAAAATTAGAGACTCTAAAGCCCATGGTTGGATTCGTCAAGGCCATACGAATCAAACACTATACTCGCGAAATATTTATGAGCAGCAAGGAGCTAGTCGCTATTTTTCATGCTCGCAGGTTGTGGGGGTTAAAAACCCCCGCTATCTAACTCTGTTTCTTGCAGTTTCAACGAAGAAGACAATACGTGTTCATGCGTGATTGGACGGTTCAAATATTATGCGCGCGTTTTGTTTTCCAAAATAGGCATTGGTTTTCACATATTATAATTAATTGTTATTATTATATCAGATGCAGCATGATAGCCTGGTGGTTAGTGAGTTGTCTGATGACCATTGGGACCTGGGTTCGATTCCCAGGTCCCCCAAATATTATTTCCATTTTTTCTATACAGGATCATATGCAGGTTACTCAAGGCATTCCACCATATGCCTCATACAGATGTGCGCCAAGTGGCCTCAAACCCAGATCCAATGGCCTAGAGTGGATGACCACCATGTACCCAGTCAACACGTGCCCTGGATAAGTCAGAAGTCAACGCAGGCTTGAGGAATTGGGCCACAAAATTACTTCAGCACCTCCATTCAGGGCCCAAACCCCCTTGGGTTTGCATTTCTTTTTTTTTATTTTTCTTTCATTCAATTGCTTCATTTATTTTTATTGTTTTTTTAATTAAATACTAACCAGCAAATTAAATTAATTAACATTTTCACAATAAAAATTCAAAAACTAAGAAAAAAATGTAAATATTTCATTTATTATTATTATTATTATTAATTTCACTCTTTTATTTTGTAAATAAATTCTAAATATCATTAACTTAGTTTAATTAGAATAACTTTAATCTTTTTTTTCATAATAAATAAAATCAAGCTTAGATTTAGGTTTTTCTTTTTGACTTTTAATTTCTTTTTTTATTTTATTTCATTAAAAAATATAAAAACACAAAAAAAACATTTTTTTTTCTTCTTTTAATTAATTAGTTATTAGGTTTAATATTTAATTAATTGCAAAAAAAGACAAATTCAATTCTTTTTCTCAAAAAGGGTCAAAACCCTAAGGACGTCCCGATTCAATTCTTTCCCGCGCAGTTTATTTTAATTCAATATTTTATATTTATGTATCTGCTCAGAAATGTAATAGTTAATTAGAACTTTACCGCTTTATTTACTTTTCTCGCACTTTATTTCCAAACGGGTTTTTGTTTTTGGCGATGTATATACCCGCGCCTTGTAATAGCTAGATTTACCTTTTCCGCAATTTATTTTCCGCACTCTTAACTGTTAATATGCATGAAAGACTTGTATGAAAAATAAAACCAATCTGTAGCTCACAAATAACATGTACAAGATAATCTTAACTGAAAAACAACACACATGCACATGCCACTCTTAGGGTACGCCTCACTGGTTGCCTCGAGGTGGTCATCAAGTATAGGGTGTTTTAGAGGTCGCTCTCCTGTCTAAAGATCCAGTTGCCTCGAAACGGTTGCCTCGGATAAAAGGATCTAGGACATTAGGGTTACCACTAAGGTATCCTACCATTGCTTTGGTGACCACACATGTCCCTAATAATCGAATTGACCCGAATAACTCCAACGATGGTGCTACCTACCTCTCAATGGTGGGATAGCACTATCTAAAGGACTCTTACACAACCTAATTCCTTAGAGTAGGTAGATTTCTCCTGGGTACTTGCTCTTTCAAAAAACAAAAACATATTTTCGCACCTACATTTTCAAAAGGTTTTCAAACAAATATTTCATACACTCTTGAGGACAGATACAAGAGTTACTTAGAAATTTTTCAAACGAAACTTTTTTTCAAAACCCACACACACTTGAAAAGCAAACAAATTTTGAAAACATAAGAGCAAGTATCTAAGAGCCCGTGGATAACCACGGATAGAAAGGGTGCTAACACCTTCCCTTTCTATAAATCTACCTCCCGAACTGAGAGACATCTCAAAGAAGGAATTTTGCTGTGCTTTTGTCCTTTCCATGTTGGAGAACATAAAAGACGGTGGCGACTCTTGCTTACCGTGACATTTCGCGAACCAGCTTAAAAACAGTCAGTTCTATTCCCACCGATCACACCTTACAATGATATCGCTTGGCTTCAAGACTAAACCTTCACAATCTAGATGGTCTAACGCCTCCTTGGGTAATACATTCAGAGAAGAACCAGTGTCGACTAGCACATGTGCTAAGGTAGTCCCTTTGAACTCGGTGGAAACATGTAAAGCTTTATTGTGATTCTTCCCGAGAGGTGTTAAGTCAGCATCTGAAAATCCCAAGCCATTATCAGCTGTCAGGCTAGCCACACAATTCTGAAATTGGTCTGTTATTGTCTCATGGGGAACATGAGCCTTTTTCAGGAACTTGATTAATGTTCGAGCATGGGCATCAGTGCAAAGTAGCAATGACAACATTGAAATCTTAGAAGGGGTTTGCCCCAACTGTTCTATAATCTTGAAGTAACTTCTTTTTATGATCCTCAAAATCTCGTCCATCTCGTGAGCGGAGGGTTCTTCATCATCTACGTCCTTGGAGGGTACCTCAATCACATCAGGCTCAACAACCTTCTCCTTCCCTCTTGTATCGGTACTTGGCTTGGCAGCAGTAATGCAGATGGGTGTCCTTGTAACAACTGGTGGTGAGATATTGGGTGAAAATTTTCTCCTAGTTCTAGTTACTTTGCTTGAACCAGCTATGTTACTGACATCATCATCTTTTTATTCTTCGATCCAGGCATCTTGTTTAATCCCATGATAGAACACCTCGGCATCGTAATTCTATGGTACCGCTTTGTTTGAAGAGTAAGGAATTGGTATGGGATTGGAAATTATTAAGGGAGCAATAGTGGGTTCATTTGAAATCCTAATAGGACCTTTGGAGGTGATCCTAAGAGGCTTGTTTGAAATGGTAATAATAGAGAGGTCTTCACATTTGTCAATCAAACTCTTGGCAAGTGGGGTCTTTTCGAATAGAATTTTGTGGCTATCCATCAGGCATTGTGTGATCGATGGGAAAGAGAACTGACTGTTTTTGGAATGCTGGTTATCTTACCTGCGGATTTTTATCCGCAGCAAGATTCGTGACTTGCTCCTAAAATGGACTATGGGCCATATAAACGCAAACGGAGACCATCACCATGCCCGTCTCTCCTCCCTGAATACAACCATGTCCATGGTTTGGCCTGATTTTTCCTGGAATCAAAACGCCTAAAAAACAAGAACCAAAACCCAAGCTTCGGGCATGGTTGTACAAGCTACCAAAAAAAATCAAATAATGTAGAAATGTTCTAAATGGAACGATAAACACAAATATGCAAAGATTTTGGCAAAAGAATGCAAGAATCAGAGGATGTGAATTCGTGTACAGGGCTATGTTCAGGACGACTTACAGCGCGATTCAAGTGGCTTCAGATCTTGTGAATGGTTCCTATCGCTTCAGTGGATGGCAAACAAGAGGTCTATGTTGAGTTTTGGCCTTGAAAACGCCTCCAATATAGATTTCGATCTCCAACTTTTTTAAGCTTTTTTCAGTTTTGGTATTGCCTATTCTGCAGCATTCAGGTCGTGTTTTTTGTGTGTCTAGCTTGTGTGAGTATATTAGAAGCAATTAGGTTAAAAATTGGGCCTTGAATCCTTGTGAATTGATGACTTTGGATATGATATGATTCCTCCATTAAAGGCCTTCAAATTCTTTCCAAATCCAAGATTTTGTGCATGATATGGCATGGCACGAATTTGATTGTGTTCATGATGTTAATTGAAAGTTGTATCAATCAGAAAGATCACATGTTATTAATATTGAGATTTTATTTTGATTTAAATTGATTAAAAATGAATTAAATCAATAAAAATCAAATAAAATAGAAAAATTAATAATTGGTCATGAAGTTGAAGATAGGATACGTGTGTGGTGTGACAAGATCAAATCAAGTGGAAAAAAGTGGGCCCATTTGTCAAAAATTGGAGTTTTGGGGATAGTTGACTTTTGGCAATTTTGGAAAAATGCCCAACTTCAACAATACATAACTTCTTCAATTTTGAACTTTTGGAGGTGTTCTTGGACTTTTTAGAAACCTTGAGATGTCCTATAACCAACCCTTTTTGTCTCATCTCATTTTTATATTCTATGCTCAAGTTACAAGCTTTGGAAAAAAAGGTGTTTTTGTTGACTTTCAAAAATGACCTATAATGTCCAAATTTGTAACTTTTTGTGAGAGCATTTATTGATCTTGGGGTGTGAATATTGATTGTAGGAAATTTCATCCTCTTCAAAATGAGCTTTTGATTGGTCATTTCTCATAAAGTATGAGAAAGTTATGCTTGGTCAAAGTTGAGTTGACTTTTCCTATAAAACCCTGATTTAGCAACTTTTGAATCTTGATGAATTTTGAGCAATACTTGATGAATCATGATCAACCCTTTATCAAATGATGAATTATCATTCAAAATGAGAATGTTGACAAAAAATCTTGAGGTTTGACTGTTTGTAGGTCACAGTTTACTTTTGTCCTAGCATCGTCGATTTTTGGGCCTCTTGAGCAATTGACTGACCAAACTTCCTCTGCAAGGCTTGAAATTTGACATGGATGAACTTGAGAACATATTAGGACATTGGGAAGAACTTGAGGTCATTTGGATGTAAGGACCTTGATGCAACACAAAACCCTAATTTTGAATTGACTGCCTTAGGAGATGATTTGACTGTCCAACTCTTGAGCTATCTTTGAGCAACTTGGGAGTTATTCTTGAAATGTCTTGGGAAATATGGGAGGGAAAATTTTGGGGTACAACAGTTACCCCTGTTCAATTTTCTTAAACATGAGGATATAGATTGGCTTTCGAGCCTTTCGTGATCCGAAGGTGGAAGATAATTGAACACTAGAGTGCCCAGAAATTTGCACTCGCATGGTGTAGTATCAGCATTGTGATGTCGGGAATGGGCTTACAGATGCCATTTGGAGATTGTTGGTAGGAGTATGGGCTTACAGATTCCATCTGCAGGAGTGTCGATCGCATAAGAGATTCCTTAGCGAGAACTTGCATACCTGCTGTTGTAGAAGATTCTACTGGGGAAGCCTAACTTTTGTTGAGATTTAGGAACTTGCTTGTACTTCAACTGAGAGAATTCCTCGACTGAGTCTTAAGAACATGTCCATAATTCAATTGGGGGGAAACATCTTCATCAAGATCTAGGAACTCTCTGGTCTTCAACGTAGTATACCGTTGAAATTAGAGAACTCGTCCACACTATGACGGAGGAAAACATTAAGATCTAGGAACTGACTAGTGTTCAACGTAGTATACCATTGAGGTTATAGCACTCGTCCACACTATGACATATGGAAACATCTTCATCAAGATCTAGGAACTGTCTGGTCTTCAACGTAGTATACCGTTGAAATTAGAGAACTCGTCCACACTATGACTGAGGAAAACATCAAGATCTAGGAACTGACTAGTGCTCAAAGTAGTATACCGTTGAGGTTATAGCACTCGTCCATACTATGACGTAGGGAAACATCTTCATCAAGATCTAGGAACTGTCTGGTCTTCAACGTAGTATACCGTTGAAATTATAGAACTCGTCCACACTATGACGGAGGAAAACATCAAGATCTAGGAACTGACTAGTGCTCAACATAGTATACCGTTGAGGTTATAACACTCGTCCACACTATGACGTAGGGAAACATCTTCATCAAGATCTAGGAACTGTCTGGTCTTCAACGTAGTATACCGTTGAAATTAGAGAACTCGTCCACACTATGACGGAGGAAAACATCAAGATCTAGGAACTGACTAGTGTTCAACGTAGTATACCATTGAGGTTATAGCACTCGTACATACTATGACGTAGGGAAACATCTTCATCAAGATCTAGGAATTGTCTGGTCTTCAACGTAGTATACCGTTGAAATTAGAGAACTCGTCCACACTATGACGAAGGAAAACATCAAGATCTAGGAACTGACTAGTGTTCAATGTAGTATACCGTTGAGGTTATAGCACTCGTCCACACTATGACATAGGGAAACATCTTCATCAAGATCTAGGAATTGTCTGGTCTTCAACGTAGTATACCGTTGAAATTAGAGAACTCGTCCACACTATGACGGAGGAAAACATCAAGATTTAGGAACTGACTAGTGCTCAACATAGTATACCGTTGAGGTTATAGCACTCGTCCACACTTTGACGTAGGGAAACTGTCGAGATTGAGAACCTTATCTGAAATTCAACCGAGGATAATTCAATTGAGATTTAAGAACCGGTCAGGTCTTCGACGTAACTGAGAACTTTAACTGTATCTTTCCTGAAAGGTAAAGGTCAGTCATATGCAATGCATGATATGGATCAGGAAATGATGTTCTCAAAATAAATGAGATTGTATTCGTATGATGCGTATATGCATGTATCATGATGTATGGAAATGTAATGCTTTAGCTGTGGAAAATAAATCTCGAAGCTGCTGGAGAATAGAGTTGAATGCTTCGCTTCCGCCAGGGATGGTGAACGAATATGATTGTGAGAATAAACCTGCAGGAGAAAAGAACTCCGTTGGGGAATAAACTGATGAAGAGATTACTCTGAGGGGAATTACTCTGTGGGGAAGAGATGTTCTGCTGAAAATTTTAAGATAAACTCTGCTGGAGATTCCGCTGATAAACTCCGCTGGGGATGGATTATCGTTTCTGGTGATATTGAATTTGTTGAGGATTGAACTTCTGTTTGGGGAAAGAAAGAACTTTGTTGGGGGATGATTTTTCGGTTGCAACTTGCTAGGGAAATTTATTCTTGTACTCCGCTGGGGGTAAGCTTCCAAAGTCTATTGGGGATGATGCCTCAACTCCGTTGGGGAAGCTTTTTTAGACTGCGCTGGGGAAATGGCTCCACTGGGGGTATCTTGCATTCTGCCGGGGAACATTCTTATATTCCTTTGAGGAATATTAAGACTGCCGGGGATACTCTTATGCTTGCTGGGGAATGAAGGTAACTTGGTCATATTCTTCAGTTGAATCCACCTTGGTACCTGGTGGACAGGGCAACTGTACAGTTCGGACAATTCTTATTGCCCCTGCTTCTGAGGGAGAAGGTGCCTGCGGAGGCCCTATGGATCGAGTATTATCCCTACCTATGAGGCGCCTGGTATCTTTCGGTTAAAATGACAAGTCTTCTTTTGGTAGGCCAATGACGAGATGACGAGACATAGTCGTACGCTTTGATCCCTAATTTTTGCCTGGACCGCCCTTTCGGGTTTTCAGTCCACCGGGATACCCTTTTTTGCCCAAGCCGCCTTTTCAGGTTTTCGACTTGCCGGGTGTAAAATTTTTCATTTTCATCCCTTATTTTTTCCCGAACCCTTTTGGTTCGCCGGGAAGCCCTTATTTTTTGCATAGGCCAGTCAACCTAGCGGGTATTTATTCATGCGCGGTATTTTCTGACTATGTCCATGCTCTCAGGATGTAGGGAGGCGTGATTGTCGGTAGTGTTGTGTTGCCATACAACCAGAAGATCTTCGTTTGATCGTGCAAGATTCGCTGCTGGAATTCATGTCCAATGCCCCAATTGATTCAGATGGAGATTTGCCCCTGGCTATTTGGCATTTTGAGAGATTCCTTGAATCTTGACTTGACTGCCCCAGATGATGGACAATGATCATGCCATGCCCCTTGATTGGAAGTGTTTTTTCCACTTGAGGTGATCCTTTTATTGAGAAGGTTTTTTTTTGTTCACTAGATATTTGTCGTGCGAATTTCTTTGCTGTTTGAACAAATAGTCATATGCAAACAATGTTACTTTAAGAATGCAAAGCTTATGTCTGTCTTGAAGTTTTTGAAAATGCAGTTTTCAATAAAACAAGCGAATTTTTTTGTAAAATGTGATGTCAACTCAGGATTTTATCGCAAGCCCTACAGGAGTCAGGATACCTTTTGTAACAATATGCTTTCGAACTAACCCATGCTTCAGCTAGGACTTTTAAGGGTTATAACGTGGCCTGGTTCACGGTTTAAGAAACAAAGGATAAAGGCTCAAAATTTATTTGTACCCACCCATTCTTTGTGATGTTCTTCAATCCTAAACTCAGCTAATTGTGCATTAGATCTCGTTTGAGTCTTCGCTCTGATATTCCAACGATGGTTCGGATACTGACAATTTATCTTTAAACAGGCAGTCATTTTTTGTTGAGAGTTTATAGGATCTCTTTCTTTTTGATTTTATTATCCCTGTCTTTTGCCTGAACTGTTTGTTTTTGTGACTACAGCCAGCGGGATGCCCCAGTTTTCTTGAGTCTCCTTCATAGGTTTTGACTTAATGGGCTTTTATTTCGAGAGATAATGACTGCATGTTTTGACGATTATAGGGAACCATCACTGTCTTTTATTTTGAAAGGATGTCTTCAAAGCCATTCATTGTGCACCCGAATTAACTAAGAAACTAACCTGCCCCAGGTTGTGATTAAGGGTTTTAATTTGTGAAAAGAAAAACTCCAACTTCTTTGGCTCAAAGGGGTTGACTAGGGATTATCTTCCTTATAACTCCACTGTTTAGGATTTGAAACAATGTCTGTACCTCGTCAGCGGGGTCTGTTCAAAAGCATATTGTAGAGATTTTGATATCATTTTCGTCATCCTCCCTCTAAAGGCTTAGAATTTTTTAATCGAGAGTTGATCATCACAAAAAAATAAAAGCAATTTGAATATAGTGAAATACGAATGGATTGATTCAAAACAGACATATGCAATGCATTGATAAAGTAATAAAGTTTGACATGAATAAATGTTCGAACAGTCAAAAGAAAATTACAGCTTGAAAATTCTAATGACCAAAAGTCTCTTAGTTCGAACTAGTCATTTCAGGTGGAGAACCCTCAGCGGAATATTTTCATCTCGCCATCTGGCATGAATTCCAGTACCCTTCTGTCAATCAAGTCTTGGATCTTGTTTTTCAAAGCCCAACAGTCGTCGGTGTCATGTCCAGGACTATAGGAGTGGTATACACAAAATGCGTCGGGGTGATAGCCAGGAGCAGAGCTATTGGGATTCCGGAGAGGATCCTTTAAAGGAATCAGATTGACCTCCAACAAGCGTTTCAGTATTAGAGATGATGGTATATCAGTCTCAGAGAAATGTCTTCTAGATGTATTTTGCTTACACCGATTACCCCGTTGATGCTGGCGAGGTTGTTGCTGAGCTTGTGACCCTGAAGCAAGCTGGGGAGCTTTTCCCTTGTCTTCTTGTCTCAAAGGAAGTTGAATGATCACTTGATCTTCAACCCTAGTTGTTTTCCCCACTTGGTTATTTTTAAGTAGTTTGTTGACGAGGACCCTGAGCTCTTCTTGTCTTTGAGCCAGGTCTTAAATGAGAGCCATCTGGCCCACCAGCTGTCCCATCATCTGGATCTTCATTATTGCCAACTCAATTTGCATCCCTTCCAACTGATCATTCCTGATGCCGCCTGGATTCCCTAGGACTAAGCCCCTTGTGAGGAGAGCTTTTATTTCTTCCTGCCCCTGGGATAGGTTCAAGAACATTTCTTGAAGTTGAGTGTTTTGAGCCTGGATATCTTCGACAGTTCTCTCTAGGGCCATCTCTACTGAAATAAACAATAGGAGAATAAGGAAACCTGAAAGGGAAAACCTGTCATGATGTGGATGCAGGTTATGTGGATGCATGTTTTCAAGAATCTCTCGGGGTAAACAAGAAACTTGTTAGAATTTGAATTTTGCAGCTTTGATTGAAGAAACTTCATGTCGTTGAGAATCTTCCTTCAAGAGTCAAGCTCACCATATCGAGTGGGTCATAGCCCCTGACTCAAGTCATCGTGTTTTGATTCATAGACGACATTGGCTAGAGGAAAATAAAATCCTCTTTGCCCCTTGCTTGACATCTGATTTACCATAACCTGCATCACAGACCCTTGAGATCCTTGAAATGGTTAAGGAAATATTAAGGCATGATGTTATGATGTGTATGCTATGCGTTTAAGCAAAAGTGTGAAGGATGTAAGTAAACCCTGCAATAAATCCAAATTATTGGATAGGGAATGTAAACAAAACCTGCAAGGAACTCATGTTGTCAGATAACAAGAATGTGCAAGTAGTTCAAGTTTGAAGGCACACAAGTCACACAAACAGCCTTAAGTTTAGGCTGGTATGGAGTTTAGGTATTACCCTCTTTCAGTTTAGTTGGTTCAAACCTGTCCTAAAAATAGTAACCGGGTTCTAGAGGATATAAATATCACTGACTACCCCCAATCGGTCATAATTCCAGTTTAGCAACCTTTTCTTGCGGCCGGAATCATCGCGAGAGTTTAGTCTCAATGAGTGTAGCATACTGCTACTGTTCTATGGCCAAGTTGGTCAATTTAAGGTTCTAAAGTCAGTTGGTGCTTAATGACCCCTTAGAAGACCCATATTCTCCTCGTTCCAACACAAGGGATATCGGTACAGACTAAAGTGCCACACCAACGTAGCTACTGCTTCAACCGTGTCGGTCTACGCCGGACAGTTCCCTCACAGTTTATTGCTACTTACCTAAAGGGTATCCCCCAGATCCGGGTTAGGATCTATAGAAACTCCAATACAAGCCCACAAAGATAAATCATACAAAGCAAACAATTGAAAACAACAGTGGTCTAATCCTAAGGTACACCCCACTTATTTTTCCCCAACAGAGTCGCCAGTTCTTTGATCGGTGGGAAAGAGAACTGATTGTTTTTGGAATGCTGATTATCTTACCTGCGGATTTTTATCCGCAGCAATATTCGTGACTTGCTCCTAAAATGGACTATGGGCCATATAAACGCAAACGGAGACCATCACCATGCTCGTCTCTCCTCCCTGAATACAACCATGTCCATGGTTTGCCCTGATTTTTCCTGAAATCAAAACGCCTAAAAAACAAGAACCAAAACCCTAGCTTCGGGCATGGCTGTACAGGCTACCAAAACAAAATCAAATAATGTAGAAACGTTCTAAATGGAACGATAAACACAAATATGCAAAGATTTTGGCAAAAGAATGTAAGAATCAGAGGATGTGAATTCGTGTACAGGGCTATGTTCAGGACGACTTACAGCGCGATTCAAGTGGCTTCAGAGCTTGTGAATGGTTCCTATCGCTTCATTGGATGGCAAACAAGAGGTCTATGTTGAGTTTTGGCCTTGAAAACGCCTCCAATATGGATTTCGATCTCCAACTTTTTCAAGCTTTTTTCAGTTTTGGTATTGCCTATTCTGCAGCATTCATGTCGTGTTTTTTGTGTGTCTAGCTTGTGTGAGTATATTAGAAGCAATTAGGTTAAAAATTGGGCCTTGAATCCTTGTGAATTGATGACTTTGGATATGATATGATTCCTCCATTAAAGGCCTTCAAATTCTTTCCAAATCCAAGATTTTGTGCATGATATGGCTTGGCACGAATTTGATTGTGTTCATGATGTTAATTGAAAGCTGTATCAATCAAAAAGATCACAAGTTATTAATATTGAGATTTTATTTTGATTTAAATTGATTAAAATGAATTAAATCAATAAAAATCAAATAAAATATAAAAATTAATAATTGGTCATGAAATTTAAGATAGGACACGTGTGTGGTGTGACAAGATCAAATCAAGTGGAAAAAAGTGGGCCCATTTGTTAAAAATTGGAGTTTTAGGGATAGTTGACTTTTGGCAATTTCGGAAAAAATGGCCAACTTCAACAATGCATAACTTCTTCAATTTTGAACTTTTGTAGGTGTTCTTGGACTTTTTAGAAACCTTGAGATGTCCTCTAACCAACCCTTTTGGTATCATCTCATTTTGATATTCAATTCTAATGTTACAAGCTTTGGGAAAAAAGGTGTTTTTGTTGACTTTCAAAAATGACCTATAATGTCCAAATTTGTAACTTTTTGTGAGAGCATTTATTGATCTTGGGGTGTGAAGATGGATTGTATGAAATTGCATCCTCTTCAAAATGATATTTGTATGGGTCATTTCTCATAAAGCATGAGAAATTTATGCTTGGTCAAAGTTGAGTTGACTTTTCCTGCAAAACCCTAATTTAGCAACTTTTGAATCTTGATAAATTTTGAGCAATCCTTGATGAATCATGATCAACCCTTGATAAAATGATGAATTATCCTTCAAAATGATAATGTTGACAAAAAATCTTGAGGTTTGACTATTTGTAGGTCACAGTTGACTTTTGTCCTAGCACAGTCGATTTTTGGGCCTCTTGAGCAATTGACTGACCAAACTTCCTCTGCAAGGCTTGAAATTTGACATGGATGAACCTGAGAACATATTAGGACATTGGGAAGCACTTTAGGTCATTTGGATGTAAGGAACTTGATGCAACACAAAACCCTAATTTTGAATTGACTGCCTTAGGAGATGATTTGACTGTCCAACTCTTGAGCTATCTTTGAGCAACTTGGGAGTTATTATTGAAATGTCTTGGGAAATATGGGAGGGAAAATTTTGGGGTACAACACATTGTATGCCTTTCTTCAGCCCTTCACATCCATTGAGTTGTCTTGTACAGCACACACAGTCCTTTATGCAGCCAGGGAAAATCCTGGCTTTCAACAGATTGTTTTTTATTATATTCAGCATAGTAGTCAATTCTTCAATAAAGGCGACAAAAATTGCATCTTCGACAATATTAACACCTTTTTCATGCTTCGGCATTGGAGTAGTGATTACATTCGGTGTTGGAGGAGGATCAAATTCAATAGTTTTGTTATCAATCAAATCCTGGATTTTGTTCTTCAAGGCCCAGCACTGGTCAGTCTCGTGCCCGGGGCTTCTTGAATGGTAAGCACACTTAGCGTTCAGATTATACTTTGGTGACGAGGTGTCAGGGTTGGCGGCAGGATCACGCAATGTCACTAAATTAGCCTTGAGCAAATGTTGAAGGGCCTGAGACAGTGACATTCCTAACCTCATAAATTTTCTTCTTGGAGTTTCAAAATATTGATGATTTGCAGATGGTGTTGGAGTAGGAGTTGGATTGGAGATTCAGACAACATTGACATACGGGTGATCGTTCTTCTTGGTATGGGCCCTTGCCTTGTACACAACATTGACTTCCTTATTTGCAACAAAAGGTTTCTTAATAGGATTAGGAGTGGAGGTAGATGCCACAGAGATCTTCCCACTTTTGATGCCACTTTCAACTCTTTCGCTGTTTAAGATCAATTCGGTGAAACCAGAGGAAGAGCAGCCAACCAACAGATTAAATAAAGGACCACATAAAGTGTCCATGAACATGTCGATGTGCTCCCTATCAGTCAAGGGAGGTTGGACCCTACTAGCAAGGTCTCTCCACTTTTGTGCATATTCCTTAAATCCTTCATTCTTCCCCATGGTCATATCTTACAACTGAACCCTTGTTGGCGCCAAGTCGGCGTTGACTGATACTGATGGTAAAAGGCAGTAGCTAAATCCTCCCAAGTATTTATACGAGAACCATCTAACTGATAAAACCATTCAAGTTGCGTTCCAGCAAAGCTCTCTTGGAAAAAGTGAACCCAGAGCTTCTTAGCAGCAGTGTGCGGCTGTATCTTGCGCACATAAGATTTCAAATGAAGTTTTGTACAAGAAACCCCATCGTACTTTGCAAATATTGGTATTTTGAATTTATGGGAAATGACTACCCCAGAGATCAAACCCAAATCATCAAAATCTAAACCGGGGACGGCTTGGATTTCAACAGCTTTCAATTTGTCTTCTAACTACTTGTATTTGATATCAACGGGTGGATACTACTCGTTGAAATAATCATCATAGGATACTTGATCATTGATACAGTCATCCTGAGTACTCTTAACCTCACCAATATGGTTCTTGTCCTCTTCAGATGAATCTCCTCCTACTGGGATTTGATGGATTATCTCCTTGAACCTTCTACCCATGTTGAGTAGAGCTTTCTTCTTTGGCTTCTTCTTAACGGCCAGCAAAGCCATCATATCTTGCTGCCCCTTGGCTAGGGCTAGTAGAGTATCCTGAAACTGAGAATTCTGGGTTTGGATATCTTTCACAGTTTTTTCTAGATCCATCTTGCTGAAATAAACAGCAGAAAGATAAGGAAACCTGTCATGCGAAAACTTGTCATGTTATGATGCATGGAATATGTACATGCAAATGATTTCAAGGATTAATGAAATTTAAATATGTATAGACAAAAGAATGAACAAACGTTATTTCTCATTAGACAAAACAAGAAAGATTACATCATGCCTCTTAGGCTTACAAAATAACTTTCTAAGATAAAAAGACCGAACGCATCCTCTTTGGCGCGAGATAAGCGTTCACACTTTGCTCTTCTTGTAGATACTTCGTAAGCTCCAAGACCCTCTTTTCACTAGCATAGAATTGAGCCTCGAAAGTATCTCGTTCTTCCTTCAACTAGATCCAACCCTTTTGTAAGTCTTCGAGAGAGGTAGGCATGTCGGGATGGAGGATAGTGTAGGGAGCATCTCGTTCAACCACAGGCTCCACGATGACTGGTAAGATGAAGGGATAAGGCATCATAAGTTTCTGAGCATGAGCTCCTACCCATTTACGGTAAGGCCCGAGGGGAATGGAATTCTTGTGTCCTAGTGTCTTGCTATCCACCTTGTTCAACATCCTCCAGGCTCGGATAAACCTCTGACGATAACCTTGATCGTCATTCTCGTAGTCAAATACCAATCCTTGGATAAGCATCTCATGGGGACCATCCCTCTGGGTGTAACCAAACTGTCGTAGGGCTAAGCAGGGGTTGTAAGTGATACCTCCTCTAATGCCAAGCAAAGGGACATTAGGGAATTCTCCATAACGATCGACGATAGTAACATTCTCCAAAGAGTGGGAACACCAATTAATATCTCAATGTCTGAGCGCCATCAACCTATGGGACCACCTTGAACCTTGATCGTTCTTCAATACCGATTGGTGAAGATGCGAAATAAACCATCTTGCCAAAAGAGGAGTACAACACATAAGGATACCTCTTTTCCTTATAGTACGAGTGTGAAAGTAATGTAGGATGTCCCCTAGCAAAGTAGGCACCGGGTTGCGAGACATGAAGATTTTGACAGCGTTTACATCTATGAGTTGGTCAGGGTTTGGAAACAAAACCATCCCATAGATGAGGAGAGCCACGATTTCCTCAAAATCTTGAAAATCCAAAGAGTTCCATAGTTTTAGGATTTCTCAAACAAGAACTTTGTTAGGAAACCTTTGACACCACTCCTTGTTTCCCAATTAGTTGTGATATCAGATGGTTGCAAGTGTAGAGCTTGAGCAATCTCCTCTGGCTTTGGATCTCTTTTCGTACCGTTGAAAGGTAGTTGATTGAGAATAGGAATTCTCAAGAGTTGGTAGAATTCCTCCAAAGTTGGCACAAGTTGATAATCGGGAAAAGTGAAGCAATGGTGTAGAGGATTAAAGAATTGGAAGAGCACCTTCAACATGTCCTCATCATTGTTGGAGGTAACCAAGTTTAGGAGGCGACCATGTCTTTCGGTAAATGGAGAATTTTCAGGAATCCTTGATGCTAACTCTTTAAGTTATGGAGGGATCTTTACAAGATTGACTTGAATGGTTTTCCTGCGAATAGAATCCATGTCCTACAAAACAGAACAAAGATAAATCTAAAGATCCTTGAAATGGTTAGTGAATTTGAGTATGATGTTATGATGTTTATGATGTTATGTACAAGTAAATACATACAAACAAAGCAAGCAAGTCCTTAGGTTTAGGCTTGCATGGCGTCTTATAGGTAAGTACCCTCTTGAAGTTTAGTTGGCTCAAACCTGTCCTAGCAATAGTAATCGGGTTCTAAGGGAGCTCAATATCACTGGTTTGTTTCCTTGGGCATTTTTTCAGCACAAGCCTCTTTAATGGTGACCGAAATATCCCAAAAAATCAAACATCAATGAGTGTAGTATCGAGTATCTACCAACTTTGGACTGCACCAAAGCCGGTCATCTCACTACGTCCTAATGGCCAAGTTGGTCAAGTAAAGGTTCTAAAAGTTCATTAGTGCTTCATGACATCACTCAGCGGCCCCATATTCTCCTTGACTACTTAAGGGCTACCGGTACCCACAAATATGTCACACTAACGTAGCTATTGCTTAGACTGTGTCGGTATACCCCACACAGTTTCCACAATGTATTGCTACTTACCTATAAGGTATCCCAAATCCGGGTAGAGGATTCAAACCCAAGGTAACCCCACTTTTAGAATTCTCCCCAGTAGAGTCGCCAGTTCTGTGATACGGTGAGAGAATTGACTTGGTTGTTTTGCGTTTTATCGCAAATGTTACGGTTTAGAAAGAGTCGCCACCGACTTTTCTTTTATCCAAAAGGAAAGGTGAAAAAGCACAGGAAAGACCTTTGAGATTTATTCTTGAGTTCAGGGGGTAGATTATGAAAAGGGAAGGTATTATCACCCTTTTCATCCATGGTTTTCCATGGGTTCTTAGTTACTTGCTAGATCACTTGCTTTTGTTTGAAAAATGTGCTTTGTGTGGTTTTTGAAAGTATTTTGAAAAGGCGTCATCGTTTAGGAAAAATTTGTAATGATTCTCGTTCGTAAGAATGTATACAAAGTGTTGATCTTTTGAAAATGTTTTCAAGTTTGAAAGATGTTTTTTGAAAGTGTTGGTGTTTGTTTTGAAAATAGCAAGGACGTTTTTGGTTTTGAAATAGAGCAAGCAACTAGGAACAATCTACCTACTCAAAAGTCTTTCATATTTATTTCCTTTTTCCTTTGACATTGTCATCTTACCATTGATTTGGTAAGTAACCCTATCTTTGGATGTAAACGGGACGGGCGTGGGTCATCGTATAACCATGATTAGTAATGTTGCAAGGTATCTTAGCATCTTTCTTAAGGGACTAAGATCATTTTGAAAAGGCAACATAGATAGTGTCATTGAGGGACTATGATCTTGTATTTTGTTTGTTTTTGCTAAGATGCCTCACATGCAGAATATGGCCATTTTTATAAGGCAACCAAGTGGATTTTACCCTAGGGGTGCTTGTTTGCAAGTGTATTGATTTTCATTCTTTGTTTAGTCTTTGATTAGGGTTTGCTACTTGTTGATTTTATATTTTCATACAAACCCCAATTACTAGCATTTATATAAAGCGATAAATTATGAAAAGTAAAATTACTACTCTATTACATCATTAGGAGAGGGGGTGTACAAGTTTACAAATGGGGATTACAAGAAAATTAAACCTAATTATCTATTACAACCATATTGAATATTGTACAAAATTGAAAATAAAATGCAAGAATATAAATGGAAAAAAAATGACTTTTATTGTTTTTTTATGAAAGGAGTTTTGTCTTGACCTAATTAAAGAAAATGATTAATTAAAATTAACTTAAACTAATTAAGAAAAGAAATTAATTTGAAAAGGATTTTTAGGGTTTTTTATGAAAAGGTTTTAATCTAATGAAAATAAATTAATTAAAATAACCTAAGTTCTAAATTAATTTTAACTAAGAAAATAAAATAATACACTAATTTATCCTAAGTCTAAAAATTATTTATTTAAGAAAAAAAAAGAAATTAATTTGCTTTAGAAAATGTTTTTTTTTAAATCTTTTTGTTTTATAGAGAAAATAAATATATAAGTATTACTAATAAATAAAAGGCTTAAATGCAGTTTTGACCCCCCTAGTTTAAGGTTTTTGGAGTTTCGATCCCCCTAGTTTAAAAGCCAGGTTTCTAGTCCCCATAGTTTTCAAATTTGGGATTTTTGAAGCCCCCTCCATCTGGCTGCCCAAAAAGTTTTCAAATTTGGGATTTTTGAAATCTCGTACGGGCGGATGGAAGAGGAAATTAGGTTAAGCAATTTGGGATTTTCAGAAAATATGAATTATGAAATTAAAAATTCATTTGGAAATTAATATCACTTATTTAAATGTTTAAAAAATATTATTCTAAATAAGAAATAAGAAAATAATATGTGGCATTACTCTCCCTGTGCCATGTCACATGGAGGGGGCTTCAAAAATCCCAAATTTGAAAACTTTTTGGGCAGCCAGATGGAGGGGGGCTTCAAAAATCCCAAATTTGAAAACTATGGGGACTAGAAACCTGGCTTTTAAACTAGGGGGATCGAAACTCCAAAAACCTTAAACTAGGGGGGTCAAAACTGCATTTAAGCCTAAATAAAAATAAATATGGACTTTTTATGATTTATGAAAATAATAATAGTAATAATAATAATAATAATATTAATAATAATAATGATAATAATAATGAAGAAAAATAAAATAAAAATAAAATAAAAATAAAAATATAAAGAAAAGTCAGGGGGTGGATTAGTAATGCAAGAGGTATTATGAGAAAAAATGATTAAGCCCATATGAAAGCCCAAGCGCTGCCAAAAAAACATAAAAAGTCAGAAAATAGTGAAAAAATAGCAAAAGGTCACGCTGGGGCTTGAACCCGGGACCTCAGGGTGACAGGCGCGCGCTTTAACCATTGGGGTGGTGATACATCCGTTAACTTATGTGAAAGGATAAATACATAACACAAAACGCGCCCTGATTACACTTCATCTTCAACCTCCAGCCAAATAACATGTATCTTCTTCATCTCTAAACAAAAATGAAAAGTTCAAACATGAAAGTTGTGGCGTTTCTTTCCATGAATCCAACCATGTAAATAACTTAAGCTAACAGTCAAAGATGAATGAGAATTTTTCTGGCCCTAAATCAAAACCTAAAAATTTCAAAAAACTTCAACTCTAAAATTCTCTAAGCTCAGGCCATATAAATGCAAACTATGGATATGTACAGCTTCATGGCAATGGTATCTATATTTTATCTTCACAAATCAAACTCAAATGATGCTTGTATGAAGAGATAAAAGTTTGAAAACTTAACACTTGCAGCTGGAGTCGTGTATCGATTTTAGCAACCTTTGTGATAGCCTGATGATTTCTGTAGCTTGCCTGGACCTCCTTGAGTGTGTTCCAACTCCTACTTTGCTTTGAGGATGGCTGAAACTCCCAAATCAAGTCAAGTTGGAAGCTTCAAATTTGGAAATGGTGGATAGTGATGGAGGAGTTACAGTCAAGGAACAGGGGCTTGGATCACTTGTATATGATGTAAGTAAGGTGTCTGGATGGTTAAGAATCAAAATGCACGAGTGGAAATGAAGATGGAGAGTTTTGGCTCAAAACTTTCAAGTGGAACAGTTCTGTGCAGCAAGGGTCTTTTGGAGAGTTCTTGGGGGTTTGAAAATTGTGTATTATGTTGCAATATACTTGTGCATAAGTAAGGAAAAGGTTATAGTACTTGAGGAGGTCATAAGCACAAGTTGTAGAGTTATAGCTATGTTACTTGATTTTGAAGAAAAGTGAAAATATGGTTTCAAGGCATAGTACAAGCATGACCTAAGTTTGTGGGAGGCTCTAGACATGTTGCTTTTGCCTTTGACATTGCTTGTGATCAGAAGGAACAAGTGCAAAGCTCTATGCATTGACTTTGTGATTAAAGCTTCTTTACAAGAATGGAATGGTTACTTTCTGTGATCGGTGGATCTGGAACTGACTGTTTAACGCTGGTTCGCGAAATGTCGCGGAAGCAAGAGTCGCCACCGTCTTTTATTTTCTCCAAATGGAAAGGACAAAAGCACAGAAAAATTCCTTAAAGAGATTGCTCTCGGTTCGGGAGGTAGATTATAGAAAGGGAAGGTGTTAGCACCCTTTCTATCCATGGTTATCCATGGGCTCTTAGATACTTGCTCATTTGTGTTTTCAAAAATGGTTTGTTTGCTTTTCAACTGTGGGTTTAAAAAAAAGTTTCTTTGAAAATTCCAGTTCGACTCTTGTATCGGTCCTCAAGAGTGTTTGAAAAATTGCTTTCGAAAGCTTTTTGAAAAGGTGTCGGTGTGAAAAGTATTTTTTTGAATTGTTTTGAAATTAGAGCAAGTATCTATGAGAACCTACCTACCCTAAGGAATTCGTCTGTGTAAATGTCCTTTAAAGTAATGCCATCCCACCATTGAGAGGTAGGTAGCACCACCGTTGGAGGTGTTCGGGTCAATTCGAGTTTGTAGGGACATGGTGATCACCAGAGCAATGGGAAGACACCTTAGAAGCTACCCTCATGCCAGGTTCCCGGATCATGAGGACTTACTAAGACATCCTCTACTCGACGATCACCTTTCGAGGCAAGGCAACAGTGAGGCGTACCCTAGGGGTGGTGTGTGCGATTCGTGTGTCGTTTTCATTGATTTTTGTCTTGTCATGTTAAAGTGATCTACGCTTGATTTTATTATGTCCATTCATTCTCGCATGCTTATTTAACAATTAATATTTGCGGGAAAAAGTAAATCTAAGGCTATTACAAATGGCGCGGGTCCACATCGCCAAAATTAAACCGGACCCGATTTGACAAAAAAGTAAAGAAGCAAATAAAGTAAAGTGCGAGAAGTAATTGTTACATGGCTTCGGGAGAGATACATAATGATTTAGGCGAAATAAAATAAATGTGCGACATTAAATGAATTTAAGAACATGGGCGTTGGACCCTTTTGCAAGATTAAATTAAAAATTAAAAGAGAATGTTTTTGGTATTTTTATGTTTTTCAGGATTTAGTAGAAAAAGAATTAATTAAAAAAACTAAAATGAAATGTTAAACCTAGTTCTAATTATTTTTAAGTTATTAAGAAAATATTGAATTTTTTAATCTAAATTAAACCTAATTTTTACATACAATTTTAATTATGAAAATAAATAAAATAATAATATTATTGTGAAAAAGAAAAAAAGATAAAACGCTTATTAAACCTAATTCTATATTTTTGGATTTTTGTTATGAAAAGAATTTAAGTTAAACCTAATTTGAAACTAAATTTATTATATACAATTTATTTACAAGAAAATGTTAAAATAAAAATATTTATTGCATTTTTTATCTTTTTCTGATTTTTTATGAAGTTTTTATATTTGGTAAAAAATAATAATTAATTTAAACAAATAAAGAAAATAAAATAACAATTAAAAATAAAATAAGAAAAATATAGAGAAAGCAAACCAGGGGGGGGTTCAGGCCCCAAAGTGGAGGTCTTAGTGTGAAATTCTGGCCCATTAAACTTGAGATTGTTTGACTTTTCCAGGCCACGTATGCGCGTGTTGACTAGTCCTCATGGTGTTCTTCAATTCTGAGCCCTTGATCTGCATCCCTTGGACGCGTGGACCTTTGGATTTTGAGGCATATGATGCATCCTCAATACTGACGCTGCATAGGAGTTTGAATTGAAAAATAACATGAAATATTATGCAGACCTGGGACTCGAACCCAGGTCTTGGACGTCAATGCAATGAGCGCCTGCCAGCTGAGCCATGTTAACGCGTTTGTTATATAATAAACAAACAAATAATATAAAGAAAACAATCAACATTAATGGATCCACGCGCGAAAATTCAAATCAACGAATCATAGTTTGCCACGCTTCATCGTCTCCACTATCCCTGAAACAAAAAACACAAAAGCAACGGTTTTGGACGCGTTTCATTAGAAGGCTTTTGGAAAAATAGTGATTGGGTCTCAGGGCTCCATAAATTGAGCGCGAATATTGAGTCTTCTTCGTCCAAGCTTGCTGAATGCAACCATGGTGGTCTTGAGGGCTAATTTTACCTCTTTTAAGAATCCCTAATTTTGAGCTTCGTAAACCCTAGAAAAGCAACAATGGCGAAATTGCATACACAGCATAATAATCAAATTAAAGGCATGGGTTAGCTTCAGAACATCATGAGGAATGCAAAACACATATCAAAATTTATAAAAAATGCATGAATTGGTATGCACGATTATGACTTTTTCTCTTTACAGTTCGAGTCATAGGTACCGATTCTTGGAGCTTTGGTTGTTGTTTTTGATTGGAATGCGTTCAGGAGACCACAAGGAAGCTTTTGGAATGAATTTCGTGCCTTGAATCAACCTCTATCAATGATTTCAGTTTTGTGTTTTTTGACAATTTTTTCAAGTCTTTCAATGGCTCTTTAGCGCAGCTTTTCGTGTCTTAGGATTAGGTTTTGAATCATGCTTATGTACTGAGGCTATTAGGTCAACAAAACTTAATCAAATCCATGGCAATAATGGTTTTGCATATTTGATTTTCTTAAGATCTTTTCATATCTTTTTCACATGGTTTTTGTATCAATTTGCATTCAATCACCCCAAATCTTTCCTAGTTTGCATTTACACGAAATATTGACCTTAAAACATGTATAAAAAGATTGGTTTGGTTAATTTAAACATTTTTCATATATTTAATTGATTTAATTGAATTAATGTGAATTAAAATTCAAATAAATAAATAAAAAATGAGAAAATACTTCCCTTTGGGCCAAGTGGTCGTGCATATGCTTGGAATGATGAATCATGGAAGAAAAATGGGCCCATTAGCATTTTTAGGTCATTTGAATCAATGTTGACTTTTCAAAATATCCAAAAATTTCCCAACTTCCACAAGGCATAACTTGCTCAATTTTTAAGCTTTTCTCATGTTCTTGGACATTTTGGAAAGGTCTTTGAGTCCTCTAACCAATGTCTTTGGTACCATGTCATTTTGATTTACCAATCTCAAGTTATGGCCTTTGACTTAAAGTCCCTTTTTGTTGACTTTTGAAAATGACCTATAATGTTGAAATTGATAACTTTTTGTGAGAGCATTTCTTGGACTTGAAGTATGAAGAGGAGTTGTAGGAAATGTCCTTCTCTTCAAAATGAGCTTTGGATGGAATTTTTCTGATAATCCATGTGAAAGTTATGCCCTGGTCAATTTCAGTTGACTTTTTCAGCTGTCCAAATATAGTAACTTTTGCATCTTTGATGATTTCTGAGCCAAATTTTGAGAATCATGATCAAGCATTGATCAAATGATGTTTGTGGCTTCAAAATGATATGTTGACCAAAAATTTGAACTTTTGACTGTCAAATGACCATTTTGCCCCTACAGTTGACTGTAGTGCAATTTAGGGTTTTGACTGTGCAATTTTGAGCTGAATGCCTTGAAACTTGATATGAGGATACTTGACCATGTTTGTGGGCATATGAGACTTGATTGGACCTTTGAAAACTTCATTTCCTTTTTCAGAACACAAACCCTAGTTTTGACTGTGTAGGAGACTTTTGCACTGTGCAACCCTTGGGGAATTTTGTAGCTTGACTTGGCAATTTTTTTGAAGAATATGGGAGGGAAAATTTTGGGGTACAACAGTTGCCCCTGTTCAATCTTCTTAGACCGGAGGATGCAGATTGGCTGACGTGCCTTTCGTAATCCGAAGGTAGAAGATGATTGAACACTAAAGTGCCCAGAAATTTGCGCTCACATGGTAGCAGTGTGATGATGGGAATGGGCTTATAGATGCCATTTGGAGATTGCGGGATAAGATGATGGGCTTATAGATGCCATCTGGATGTTGATTGCGTAGGAGATTCCTTAGCGAGAACCTGCATACCTGCAAAAGAACAAATGAGTACCTGACACGTTGCAGGAGTTGGTTTTCAGACGCTTGGTATAGATGTGTCCTGACTGGTTATAGGAGCTGAGTCCGGAGCTTCAAACGGCGATGAATGAACCGGGGATGGTTACTTCTTTAGCATGAATGGTAAGAGAACCTTGGGTGATTTTAACTTCAACAACGCTCGTTGAGAAAATCTTGGTGGGAAATACCATCTTCGCAGGATCGGAACGAGAACCATAGGCCATTATAATCTGAAAGGGAATCACCTCACTCGCCGTCGGAGAGGGAATCATAGGAAAAGGAATTGTCACCTCACTCACCGTCGGAGAGGGAACCATAAGAGACTATCACCTCACACTCACCGTCGGAGAGGGAAACATCTGAAAAGGACTTACCACCTCACACACCGTTGGAGAGGGAACCATAGGAGACTATCACCTCACACTCATCGTCGGAGAGGGAAACATCTGAAAAGGAATTACCACCTCACGCACTTGTCGGAGAGGGGACCATAAGAGACTATCACCTCACACTCATCGTCGGAGAGGGAAACATCTGAAAAGGACTTACCACCTCACACACCGTTGGAGAGGGAACCATAGGAGACTATCACCTCACACTCATCGTCGGAGAGGGAAACATCTGAAAAAGGAATTACCACCTCACGCATTTGTCGGAGAGGGGACCATAGGAGACTATCACCTCACACTCATCGTCGGAGAGGGAAACATCTGAAAAGGGAATTACCACCTCACGCACTTGTCGGAGAGGGGAACATCTTCTGCTGAGTCTTTATCAGAAAAATCTGTTGGGAGTCGATTTAGCTGGACTAGAGAAGGTTTTGAAATATGTTTAAACATTTTAACTGCGCCTTTCCTGAAAGGTAAAGGTTAGTCATATGCAATGCATGATATGGATCAAGCAATGATGTTCTCAACATAAATGAGATTTGTATGATATGATGCGTCTATGCATGCTATAATGATATATGTGATGTTTTATGAATGTTTTCGTCTAGGAAAGTAAATCCTTGACGGGTGCCGGGAAGTCATATCCTGGGCTGATGCTGAAGAATAGGTTTTGCTTCCGTTGGGGATGATAGCTGAAAGAATACCGGTAGAAGATGACTCCGTCGCAGAATAAACTTGGCAAATGGAAGATTCTGCGGGGAGAAAAGATACTCTAGCGACCTTGCTGGGAAGCAATACTCTGTGGGAAGAGGGATGCTTTGCTGAGTGTTGATAATAATAATTTGCTGGGGGTACACTTGTTGTTGGAAGTGTTGATAGACTTCGCTGGGGGTAAGAAAGAACTACGTTGACGATGACCTTTCCGTGGCTTTTGGCTGAGGATAACCCAGTTATACCCTGTTAAGGAAATAACTCTTTGACTAAAGCCGGGCGACGCGTTCGTGCTCTGCGAGGGGGTAAGCTTCCAGAATCTTATTGGGGATAAGCTTACTGCTTGGGGATATGGACTCCATCTTTCCTGGGGAAACCAGATTGGACTTTTCTGGGGAAGTTTTGAACTATGTTGGGGAAGTGATTCCTTTGAATATTGAGGTACCGCCGGGGAACAATCTTTAGGCCAAGACTGCCGGGGATGCTTGTTAAGAATATATGCTGCTGCTGGGGAGGTTGAGATCTACGGGAGGATACTCAATTTCCTTGATAATCTGATAATAGCTTGGAGAAGAATGTATTGTTTTACTGAACCACTCTCTGGGGAATTAAGGTATCTGGTTATGTTCTTCAGCCGCACCTACCTTGGTACCTTGGAGGATAGAACAATTAGACTGCTCGGACAACTCTTTTATTGCCCCTGTTTCTAGTGTCACCTGCAATTAATTCCTTTGTTTCGTATGCAAATATTTATGAGTTAGCAAATTATTGTCAATGCATATATCACAAATTGAACCTTGGACGTTCTTCGCAAAACAAAACAGAAAAAAGAAAAATACTTGGCACGTTTAACTGAAAATATATTTGTATTGATTTTGAATGGCCTATGAATAGGCGTTTTGTATACAAGAGGCGGACGTCCTAGTAAGAGGAACGCCGCCGAACAAGAGCGTTTATACAAATTTTGTACAGAAGAAAATAAAACAGCTGTGTGAAATATGAATGATCCACTGGGTTTCAACTCTGCTATTGCCTTTATAACTCCGAGCGTCTCATCACTTGATGACCTTGGTTGAAGGTGAAGCTGACTGATCGATGCCGTCTGAACTTGATGTAGATACCGGATTCTGGATGCAAAGTGATCCAATGAGACATAGTGTTACGCTTTTATCCCTAATTTTTGCCTGGACCGCCCTTTCGGGTTTTCAGTCCACCGGGATACCCATTTTTGCCCAAGCCGCCTTTTCAGGTTTTCGACTTGCCGGGTGTACAGATTTTTTCGTTTTCATCCCTTCATTTTGCCCGAACCCTTTTGGTTCGACGGGACGCCCTAATTTTTGCCTAGGCATGTCAGCCTAGCGGGTCTTTTTTATGCGTAGTATTTTTTTACTATGTCTGCATTGGCGGGGTGAGGAAGGTCGTCACCATCCATGTTGGTTAATATCATTGCTCCTCCTGAGAACACATGCTTAACCACAAATGGCCCTTCGTACGTAGGGGTCCATTTGCCCCTTGGATCACTATGAGGAAGGATGATTCGCTTGATTACCAGATCCCCAACTTGATATTCCTGTGGTCTGACCTTTTTGTTAAATGCCCTGATCATCCGTTTCTGATACGTCTGACCATGACAGATAGCAGCAAGTCTCTTTTCGTCAATGAGGTTGAGTTGATCAAGTCGTGTCTGGATCCAATCATCTTCGTTCAGATTTGCATCCTTCATTATCCAGAGAGAGGGTATTTGCACTTCGATCGGCAAGACTGCCTCCATGCCATAGACCAGAGAGAATGGAGTTGCCCCGGTTGACGTCCTAGCTGAGGTACGGTACCCATGCAGAGCGAACGGTAACATCTCGTGCCAATCTTTATAGGTTACTGTCATCTTCTGCACGATTTTCTTGATGTTCTTATTTGCTGCTTCTACAGCCCCACTCATCTTCGGTCTGTAAGGAGAGGAATTGTGGTGCTGTATCTTGAACTGTTCGCAAAGCTCAGCGATCATCTTATTATTCAGATTGGTACCGTTGTCTGTAATAATTCGCTCTGGGACGCCGTATCGACAGATCAGGTTGTGCCGAATGAACCGTGCCACAACAGTCTTGGTTACCGTAGCATAGGATGCTGCCTCAACCCACTTCGTAAAATAATCAATCGCCACTAGGATGAAGCGATGTCCATTAGATGCCGTAGGTTTTATCTCGCCGATCATGTCTATGCCCCACATTGCAAACGGCCAAGGCGCAGTCAGAACGTTCAGGGGAACCGGAGGAACATGCACCTTGTCTGCATAAATCTGGCACTTGTGGCATGTCCTGGAGTGTTGGTAGCAGTCAGCTTCCATTGTGGACCAGTAATATCCTGCCCGTAGGATTTTCTTAGCCATAGTATGTCCACTGGAATGTGTACCAAAAGTCCCTTCATGTAGCTCTTCCATGATCCTTTCTGCTTCAATTTTATCCACACAGCGCAGTAAGGTTGAATCATGGTTTCTCTTGTACAGGATACCGTTGCTAAGGAAGAATTTGGCTGTGAACCTCCTCAGGAATTTCTTATCATTGATAGATGCACCTTCAGGGTATTCCTGAGTTTCCAGATATCTCTTCACTTCATGGTACCAAGGCTTCTCGGTCACCAATTCAGTTTCGAGATCACAACAGTATGCCGGTTCGTCCAATTTCCAGATGATGATCCGGGGGGCCTCGTTATCCCATTTGACCTTGAACATTGAAGACATTGTAGCTAACGCGTCCGCTAACTGATTCTCTTCTCTTGGAAAGTGCTCAAAGGTTATCTCCGTGAAGTGGGGAATCAGGGTCAACACACATTCTCTGTAAGGAATCAAGTTTGGATGTTTCGTATCCCACTCTCCTTTGATCTGATTGATCACAAGAGCGGAATCTCCGAAGACACTTAAAAATTTGATCCTTAGGTCGATCGCAGCTTGAAGACCCATGATACACGCCTCATACTCCGCCATGTTGTTGGTACAGTTGAAACACAGCCGGGCAGTGAGTGGAGTATGAGTGCCTTGAGGAGATATGATTATGGCGCCGATACCATTTCCCAAAGCGTTGGAAGCTCCGTCAAAGTGCATAGACCATCGGGATCCTGGTTCAGGTCCTTCATCCGGTCCAGGTACTTCACAGTCAGTTACTATCATAATGCTTTCATCCGGAAACTCGAAGTTCATTGATTGGTAGTCATCTACAGCTTGATGTGCTAAGTGGTCTGCCAATACACTCCCCTTGATGGCTTTCTGGGTCGTGTACTGAATGTCGTATTCCGTCAAGATCATCTGCCATCTTGCAATTCTCCCAGACAGAGCAGGCTTTTCGAATATGTACTTTATAGGATCCATCTTTGAGATCAACAAAGTAGTGTGAGTCAGCATATACTGTCTCAGCCGGCGAGCAGCCCATACCAAAGCGCAGCAAGTTTTCTCAAGCAGTGAGTATCGGGTCTCACAGTCGGTAAACTTTTTGCTAAGGTAATAAATGGCATGCTCTTTTTGGCCAGACTCGTCATGCTGCCCCAGCACACACCCCATTGAGTTGTCGAGCACTGTCAGGTATAGTATCAGAGGTCTCCCTTCAACCGCTGGCATAAGGATAGGTGGTTCTTGGAGATACTCCTTGATTTTGCCAAAAGCAACCTGACATTCATCGTTCCAACGTACTACCTGATCTTTCTTCAGCAGCTTGAAGATTGGCTCACAGGTAGCAGTCAGATGTGAGATGAAGCGAGCAATGTAATTCAGGCGTCCTAAAAAGCCTCTGACCTCCTTCTCTGTCTTAGGAACTGGCATCTCTTGAATAGCTTTGACCTTAGCAGGGTCCACTTGAATACCTTTATCACTGACCACGAAGCCTAGCAACTTCCCAGATCTTACCCCGAAGGTGCACTTGTTCGGGTTCAATCTTAACTTGTACAGTTTCAACCGGTCAAACAATTTATGCAGATGATCTAGATGCTCTTCCTCAGTCTGGGATCTAGCAATCATGTCGTCAACATACACTTCGATCTCATGATGGATCATGTCATGAAATAAGGCAACCATGGCACGTTGGTAGGTTGCTCCAGCGTTCTTTAACCCGAATGGCATGACCTTGTAACAGAAGGTGCCCCACTGAGTAACAAATGTAATCTTTTCCATGTCTTCAGGTGCCATCTTGATCTGATTGTAACCTGAAAAGCCATCCATGAAAGAGAATACTTTGTGTTGAGCTGTATTATCAACAAGGACATCAATGTGAGGTAAGGGGAAGTCATCTTTGGGGCTGGCCCTGTTTAGATCTCTGTAGTCGACACACATTCTGACCTTACCGTCCTTCTTAGGTACCGGCACCACATTAGCGACCCACTGAGGGTAAGAAGTTACTGCAAGGAACCCGGCATCAAACTGTTTCATGACCTCGGCTTTAATCTTCTCAGACATCTCTGGACGCATCCGACGGACCTTTTGTTTTACTGGAGGGCAGTCTTCCCTAGTTGGCAAGTGATGGACGACAATATCGGTATCCAACCCGGGCATGTCTTCGTAGAACCAGGCGAAGATCTCCATATAATCATGCAGCATCTTGGTTAACCGTTGCTTCACGCTGAGCTCTAGGTTGGCACCAATCTTTACCTCTTTTCTGTCTGCCTCAGTACCCAGGTTTATTGTTTCCACTGGCTCTTCATGGGGTTGAATTTCCCTCTCTTCCTGAAGCAACAGTCTTGCAAGCTCGCCAGGCACTTCGCAATCATCTTCACCTTCGTCTTCGGCTAAGTTGATCGGATTTTCGAAGTCATAATTGGCAGTAGCAGAGTTGTTATCAGTGAGATCCAGAGTGGATTGGAACCTGTATGAGTGAGTGTGTGTGTGTAAATACAGCTGTTTTGAAAATTATGTAAAGGAAAGGAAGACAGAAAAGGAACACAATATTTGCAATGCGAAAAACGTCCAAGATTTTCATTCATGATGTATAAAATGACAGTTTGTATGCCCTCACAAATAGAACCATGGTGCCTCGGGTAAGACACCGGGCCATAGAGTTTATCATTGTTTATTACAAAATAACGAAACAAAGAAATTTATTACTGCGTCACAAAGGTAACAGGGGTATGGTCCTTTGCACTCCAATTGTTCAATCCGTCTTCGGCTGTCGGATAGATCCAGCTGTTGAATTCAGCTTCATCCACTTCATGGTCTTCCCCAACAGCATTCACTCCTGAGCTTTTAATAAATACCGGAGGTCTTCCGATCTTTGCTTTCCTCATAGCTCTCTGACCTTCTGTGGTAAAACCCAGCCCAAGTTTATCAGTCTTCTGCGTAAAGTCTGGAAGTCTGCCCCAGTCGGCACATTCACCCTTCTGGACCATAGCCCGGGCATCCTTCAGGGAAGCCATCTTTAAAGGACCCCTTTCTTCTGCTGCTGTTGCTGCAATTGGAAACACCTCCTCGAAATGCTGAAAGGGGGTCTCAATGAACTCCCCATCCATCTCAATGTACCTGAAGGAGTTCAGGTGGCTCACCATATATTCTTCCTCTCCTTGCACAGTGACAATCTTCCCTCTGACGGGGTACTTCAGCTTCTGATGCAAGGTAGAGGTCACTGCCCCAGCCTTATGTATCCAGGGTCGACCCAGCAGACAAGAGTAAGATGGACGGATGTCCATCACATAAAAAGTGGAGTCGAACACCTGAGAGCCCACACGAATCGGAATGTCAACCTCTCCATGGACCATCCTCTTTGAACCATCAAAGGCCCTGACGATGATGTTGTTGGGTTTCAATTCCAGGCCTTCACAATCTAGACGATCCAGAGCCTTCTTGGGTAGCACATTCAAAGATGACCCAGTATCAACCAACACGTGTGCCAAGGTGGTGCCCCTGCATTCAATTGAGACATGCAGAGCATCATTATGATCTCTCCCCTTTGCGGTCAAGTCAGCGTCTGAGAAACCCAAGCCATTATCTGCCGTTAGACTTGCCACGCAATCAGTGAACTGGACTGCAGAGGTTTCATGTGGCACATGGGCCATCTTAAGGAATGAGATTAGGGCCTTAGCATGGGCCTCGGAGCACAGCAATAAAGAGAGCATAGAGATCTTGGAGGGCGTATGCCCCAGCTGTTCCACAACATTAAAATCGCTCTTCTTTATGATCTTCAGAATCTCCTCCATCTCTTGTGGGGAGGCCTCAGCAGTTATGGGTACGGGTGCCTCCATCTGGGCAGGCTCAACTTCAATTCCCTTGCCCCGAGCATTGGATGACTCGGCAGCAGGGGAAACAATTGGATCAGCAGCAGGAACAACAATTTGATCAGCAACAGGAATAGGTGTACTTGTAGGAATTATCAGGAGTGGTCTTCGGGCAGCAGGCGGTGCAATGTCAGGCGAGAAGAGCCTGCCACTGCGGGTAACTTTGGATGGGCCAGTGATGTCACAAATGCTGGCGCCAGCGCTGAACTCTTGTTTAATCCCATTCACATATACGTCTGCCCCATAGTGCCAAGGGACAGCTTTATCGGATACATAGGGCAGGGGCCCCGGAACGGTGATAATAACAGGTGAAACGGTCATGATTTGAGTGGGCTTCTTCGGGAGAGCCGGGATTGGGTTATTGAAAATAGTCACTACAGAAACTTCTTCACTGGGACCAACCGAACAGCAGACTTCTTGAATAGAATTTCCTTGCTATCCATTAAGCTTTGGATGCCTAACTTTAGCAAGGGACAACCAGATGGGGACACAGCACAGAACAGGCAACCCTCACTACAACCCGGAAATAAACCGGCCTGCAGTAGGTTCTTCTTGACAATCTTTAGAGGAGTGGCTAGATCATCCACAGAAACAGCATAAACGTCTTCATCAACAGCATTTACCCCGTGCTGAGGCATAGGGGCAGTAACTACATTCGGCTTTGCAGGCGCTTCGAATTGTATCTCCTTTGCGTCGATAAGGTCTTGCACCTTATTCTTCAACGCCCAACAGTCATCGGTAGAGTGCCCCGGGCTATCTGAATGGTAAGCACAACGAGCATTCGGGTTGTATTTGGGAGATGTAGTATTGGGGAACTTCGGGGCTTCCCTGATAGTCACTAAGTTAGTGGATAACAACTGTGGCAGGATCTGTGATAGGGTCATGCTTAACCGGGTAAACTCTCGTCGGGGTCTTTCAGCCCTTTGAGGATTGTTTGACCGAGGAGCGGCAGCAGGCTTAGCAATCATCACCGCGCTGACAGATTGGCGGTGTTCAGGTCTCTCTGATTTCCTAGAACCATACACGGCACTAGACTCCTTCTTGAATGGTTTCTTTTCCGAACTAGATGATGCACCCTTTGTAATCTTCCCAGACTTCAGCCCAGCTTCAATTCTCTCTCCAGTCAGAATCAAATCAGTGAACCCAGCAGAAGAATTCCCAATGAGATGGTTGAAAAACGGCCCAGATAGGGTCCCCAAGAACATGTCTACCAGCTCCCGAACAGTCAATGGTGGCTGCACCCTACCAGCCAGGTCTCTCCACTTCTGAGCGTACTCCTTAAAACCTTCGCTTGCACCTAACGCCTGACCCTGGAGTTGGGTACGTGTGGGGGCAAGGTCGGCATTATATTGATACTGCTTGTAGAAAGCAGTAGCCAACTCCTCCCAGTTACGAACCTTGGTCCCATCCAGCTGATAGAACCATTCGAGATGAGTCCCTGAAAGACTCTCCTGGAAGAAGTGGATCCATAAATTCTTATCCGCAGAGTACGGCTGAATTTTCCGAACATAGGACCTTAAATGCAGCTTGGGACAAGACGCCCCGTCATACTTGGAGAAGGATGGTGCTTTGAATTTGTGAGGGATGATCACACCAGTCGACAAACCCAGATCTCCGAAATCCAGCCCAGGTACCTGTTGAACCTCCATAGCCTTCAACTTGTCCTCCAGTTGCTTATATCTGTCGTCTGCAGGAGGGTACTGCTCTTCATCAAAATCTGTCTCGTTGTCGGAGACGACCGGACTAGGAACCTTTACTTCTGCCTGAGAAGGACTCTTGCCAACAGAAGAACCGGCCTCTTCATGCTGCAGAGTATTGCCAAACCTTCGGCCCGAGTTGAACAGAACAGTTCTTCTCTTCTTCTTCTTCTCCTTCTTCAGGAGCATAGTCTTTAATTCTTCTTGGCCTTTAGCCAGACCCTTGATTAGTTCTTGAAACTGCGCATTCTGCGCCTGAAGAGCCTTGATTGATGTCTCGGTTGATGCAGATTCGGGATTCATGATGCTGAAATAAACAGCGAAGAACTGTAAGCAACCTGAAAAGATAAAAAACCTGCTATGCACATGATGTATGAAATGCGTATGCAATGCATTCAAGGGTTCGAAAGTTCAAATTTGTTGTAGACAAAAAGGAACACACGTTATCATTAAGGAAATCATTGTTTAATACATCAGAGCCTCATGGGCGAAAGTACAAAAATCAAATCAATCCCAAAATACACTGCGCATCCTCTTTGGAGCTATTTAAGTGTTGAGATTCCTCTCCTCATGCAACAGGCGGGTGAGCTCCAAGACCTTCTTTTCACTGGCATGCAGACTAGTCTCAAGAGAATTCCTTTCCTCCTTAAGCTGGATCCAGCTCTTCTGCATCTCTTCCCAGGATGTGGGCATATCAGGGTGCTGAATAATGTGGGACACTTCCCCTTCCAAGACTGGTTCTTTGATTACTGGGAGCATGTGAGGATAAGGCATCACTAACTTCTGGGAGCGGGCTCGTACCCACTTGAGATAAGGCTCCAAAGGGATGGAGTTCTTGTGCCCCAGTGTCTTGCTGTCTATCCTACTTGGCATCCTCCAGGCTCTGATAAATCTCTGGCGAAGTCCTTGAGTATCATTGTCGAAATCAAAAACTATGTCAGGAATTAACATGTCATGAGGACCATCCCTCCGAGCATAACCAAACTGTCTCCAAGCCAGGCATGGGCTATAAGTAATACCTCCTCTGATTCCAAGTAAAGGAACATTAGGGTACTCCCCGCAACGATCAATGATAGTGACATCTTCTCTGGACCTAGGGCACCAATGTATATCAGCATGTGTAAGGGTCATCAACCGTTGTGACCATCTCAAACCCCGCTCATTCTTCAGGACTGATTGTGGAAGGTGCGAAATAAACCACCTTCCCAGGAGGGGAGTGCAACATATAAGGACACCTCTTTTTCTCATGGTTCGAGTGTAACATGAGTGAAGGATGTCCCCCAGCAACGTAGGTATAGGATTCCTGGACATAAAGATCTGGACAGCACTGATATCAATAAGCTGATCTGGGTTAGGGAACAACACCAAACCATAGACAAGGAGGGCCACAACCTCTTCAAAAGCTTGCAAGTCAAGGGAGTTCCAACATTCAAGGGCCTTTTCAAACAGAAACCTGGCTAAGAACCCTTTGATACCACTTCTAACTTCCCAATGTCCCTTGAGGTCAGATGACTGTAGGTGCAAGGCTTTAGCAATCTCTTCAAGCTTAGGTTCCTTTTCTGTACCGTTGAAGGGTAGCTGATCAAGGATAGGGATCTTCAGGAGCCGGGAGAACTCCTCCAATGTAGGTACCAACTGATAATCCAAGAAGGTGAAACAGTGATGCAGAGGGTCAAAGAACTGGAACAAGACCTTTATCATATCTTCCTCAATGTTGGTGTTGACCAAGCTGATGAGGCTTCCATGCCTTTCACTGAATGAAGAGTTCTCGGGAATCCTGGATATAAGCTCCTTAAGCTGAGGAGGGATCCTTACAAGACTGATTTGAATTGTCTTTCTACGAACAGTTTCCATGTCCTACAAAACAAGAACAAAGATGAAAATTCGAACCCCTGAAATGGTTAGTCAATGCATATGATGCTGGATGATGTCATGATGCTATGATTAAACACACCACAGATATTTACAAAGACAAACATGTAAGGCACACAAGGCACACAAGACAAGCCCTTAAGGTTTAAGGCCAGCATGGGGTCTGGGTAGTACCCTCTTGGAGGTGGTGGGTTCAACCTGTCCTAATCAAAGTAACCGGGTTCTAAGGTTCCCAATATCACGGGATTGCTTTCATTGTTCATCGTTTCGATTTAGCCACTGAACTGGCGACCGAAATATTCCAGGAAAGCAACCCTCAATTGAGTGTAGTATCGAGTATCAACCAACCTCGGACTGCACCAAAGTCAGTTATCTCACTACCCTAAAGAGGCCAAGATAGTTCAATTAAGGTTCCTAAGGTCTGTTGATGCTTCACGACACCACGCGGAGGCCCCGTACTCTCCTTGACTGAACTCAAGGGTTACCGGTACACACCAAAGTGCCACATCAACGTAGCATACTGTTTCAACCATGTCGGTATACCCCGCACAGTTCCCTCACAGCCTTGTTGCTACTTTCTAAGAAAGGTATCCCCAGATCCGGGTTAGGATCTATAGAACTCCCAAGCAACCCACAATAGTAAAGCAAGCAAAGAAGACAATTGAAAACATAGTTATGACCTAGCCCTAAGGTACACCTCACTTTAAGTTAAGTCCCCAGCAGAGTCGCCAGTTCTGTGATCGGTGGATCTGGAACTGACTGTTTAACGCTGGTTCGTGAAATGTCGCGGAAGCAAGAGTCGCCACCGTCTTTTATTTTCTCCAAATGGAAAGGACAAAAGCACAGAAAAATTCCTTAAAGAGATTGCTCTCGGTTCGGGAGGTAGATTATAGAAAGGGAAGGTGTTAGCACCCTTTCTATCCATGGTTATCCATGGGCTCTTAGATACTTGCTCATTTGTGTTTTCAAAAATGGTTTGTTTGCTTTTCAACTGTGGGTTTAAAAAAAAAGTTTCTTTGAAAATTCCAGTTCGACTCTTGTATCGGTCCTCAAGAGTGTTTGAAAAATTGCTTTCGAAAGCTTTTTGAAAAGGTGTCGGTGTGAAAAGTATTTTTTTGAATTGTTTTGAAATTAGAGCAAGTATCTATGAGAACCTACCTACCCTAAGGAATTCGTCTGTGTAAATGTCCTTTAAAGTAATGCCATCCCACCATTGAGAGGTAGGTAGCACCACCGTTGGAGGTGTTCGGGTCAATTCGAGTTTGTAGGGACATGGTGATCACCAGAGCAATGGGAAGACACCTTAGAAGCTACCCTCATGCCAGGTTCCCGGATCATGAGGACTTACTAAGACATCCTCTACTCGACGATCACCTTTCGAGGCAAGGCAACAGTGAGGCGTACCCTAGGGGTGGTGTGTGCGATTCGTGTGTCGTTTTCATTGATTTTTGTCTTGTCATGTTAAAGTGATCTACGCTTGATTTTATTATGTCCATTCATTCTCGCATGCTTATTTAACAATTAATATTTGCGGGAAAAAGTAAATCTAAGGCTATTACAAATGGCGCGGGTCCACATCGCCAAAATTAAACCGGACCCGATTTGACAAAAAAGTAAAGAAGCAAATAAAGTAAAGTGCGAGAAGTAATTGTTACATGGCTTCGGGAGAGATACATAATGATTTAGGCGAAATAAAATAAATGTGCGACATTAAATGAATTTAAGAACATGGGCGTTGGACCCTTTTGCAAGATTAAATTAAAAATTAAAAGAGAATGTTTTTGGTATTTTTATGTTTTTCAGGATTTAGTAGAAAAAGAATTAATTAAAAAAACTAAAATGAAATGTTAAACCTAGTTCTAATTATTTTTAAGTTATTAAGAAAATATTGAATTTTTTAATCTAAATTAAACCTAATTTTTACATACAATTTTAATTATGAAAATAAATAAAATAATAATATTATTGTGAAAAAGAAAAAAAGATAAAACGCTTATTAAACCTAATTCTATATTTTTGGATTTTTGTTATGAAAAGAATTTAAGTTAAACCTAATTTGAAACTAAATTTATTATATACAATTTATTTACAAGAAAATGTTAAAATAAAAATATTTATTGCATTTTTTATCTTTTTCTGATTTTTTATGAAGTTTTTATATTTGGTAAAAAATAATAATTAATTTAAACAAATAAAGAAAATAAAATAACAATTAAAAATAAAATAAGAAAAATATAGAGAAAGCAAACCAGGGGGGGTTCAGGCCCCAAAGTGGAGGTCTTAGTGTGAAATTCTGGCCCATTAAACTTGAGATTGTTTGACTTTTCCAGGCCACGTATGCGCGTGTTGACTAGTCCTCATGGTGTTCTTCAATTCTGAGCCCTTGATCTGCATCCCTTGGACGCGTGGACCTTTGGATTTTGAGGCATATGATGCATCCTCAATACTGACGCTGCATAGGAGTTTGAATTGAAAAATAACATGAAATATTATGCAGACCTGGGACTCGAACCCAGGTCTTGGACGTCAATGCAATGAGCGCCTGCCAGCTGAGCCATGTTAACGCGTTTGTTATATAATAAACAAACAAATAATATAAAGAAAACAATCAACATTAATGGATCCACGCGCGAAAATTCAAATCAACGAATCATAGTTTGCCACGCTTCATCGTCTCCACTATCCCTGAAACAAAAAACACAAAAGCAACGGTTTTGGACGCGTTTCATTAGAAGGCTTTTGGAAAAATAGCGATTGGGTCTCAGGGCTCCATAAATTGAGCGCGAATATTGAGTCTTCTTCGTCCAAGCTTGATGAATGCAACCATGGTGGTCTTGAGGGCTAATTTTACCTCTTTTAAGAATCCCTAATTTTGAGCTTCATAAACCCTAGAAAAGCAACAATGGCGAAATTGCATACACAGCATAATAATCAAATTAAAGGCATGGGTTAGCTTCAGAACATCATGAGGAATGCAAAACACATATCAAAATTTATAAAAAATGCATGAATTGGTATGCACGATTATGACTTTTTCTCTTTACAGTTCGAGTCATAGGTACCGATTCTTGGAGCTTTGGTTGTTGTTTTTGATTGGAATGCGTTCAGGAGACCACAAGGAAGCTTTTGGAATGAATTTCGTGCCTTGAATCAACCTCTATCAATGATTTCAGTTTTGTGTTTTTTGACAATTTTTTCAAGTCTTTCAATGGCTCTTTAGCGCAGCTTTTCGTGTCTTAGGATTAGGTTTTGAATCATGCTTATGTACTGAGGCTATTAGGTCAACAAAACTTAATCAAATCCATGGCAATAATGGTTTTGCATATTTGATATTCTTAAGATCTTTTCATATCTTTTTCACATGGTTTTTGTATCAATTTGCATTCAATCACCCCAAATCTTTCCTAGTTTGCATTTACACGAAATATTGACCTTAAAACATGTATAAAAAGATTGGTTTGGTTAATTTAAACATTTTTCATATATTTAATTGATTTAATTGAATTAATGTGAATTAAAATTCAAATAAATAAATAAAAAATGAGAAAATACTTCCCTTTGGGCCAAGTGGTCGTGCATATGCTTGGAATGATGAATCATGGAAGAAAAATGGGCCCATTAGCATTTTTAGGTCATTTGAATCAATGTTGACTTTTCAAAATATCCAAAAATTTCCCAACTTCCACAAGGCATAACTTGCTCAATTTTTAAGCTTTTCTCATGTTCTTGGACATTTTGGAAAGGTCTTTGAGTCCTCTAACCAATGTCTTTGGTCCCATGTCATTTTGATTTACCAATCTCAAGTTATGGCCTTTGACTTAAAGTCCCTTTTTGTTGACTTTTGAAAATGACCTATAATGTTGAAATTGATAACTTTTTGTGAGAGAATTTCTTGGACTTGAAGTATGAAGAGGAGTTGTAGGAAATGTCTTTCTCTTCAAAATGAGCTTTGGATGGAATTTTTCTGATAATCCATGTGAAAGTTATGCCCTGGTCAATTTCAGTTGACTTTTTCAGCTGTCCAAATATAGTAACTTTTGCATCTTTGATGATTTATGAGCCAAATTTTGAGAATCATGATCAAGCATTGATCAAATGATGTTTGTGGCTTCAAAATGATATGTTGACCAAAAATTTGAACTTTTGACTGTCAAATGACCATTTTGCCCCTACAGTTGACTGTAGTGCAATTTAGGGTTTTGACTGTGCAATTTTGAGCTGAATGCCTTGAAACTTGATATGAGGATACTTGACCATGTTTGTGGGCATATGAGACTTGATTGGACCTTTGAAAACTTCATTTCCTTGTTCATAACACAAGCCCTAGTTTTGACTGTGTAGGAGACTTTTGCACTGTGCAACCCTTGGGGAATTTTGCAGCTTGACTTGGCAATTTTTTTGAAGAATATGGGAGGGCAAATTTTGGGGTACAACACTTTCTTTCAAAAATGGAAATGCAACTTGGTTAATGATTCAAATGCTTGGACAATGGCTCCATATATTGTGTAAACATTTTATTATGGAGTGAAAAACAAGTTTGAGGCCTGCAAAGTGAAAATTATGCAGCATAGGCTTGGATTTGAATTCTTGTTCATCATGAAATGGCTTGTAATTTAAGTTTGAAAACCCTAACTTCATCTCTTTGATTCTCCTTTCTCACAAATGATCTCAAGGAGTTCTTGGACATTTTGGAAATCTTGTAATGTGATATACAACCCCTCTTTGAATCACTTTTGAAAATTCCCCTTGTAATTATATGAAAAAGTGCCATGAAGTTAGGTCAAAATCCTGACCAAAACTAGGGCAAAATTTCACTAAGTGTTCAATTTCAAGACCATGACTTTATGAATTAATAACTTGAGATCCAAGTATTTTTATAAGAAGTTGTGTAAATAAATGTTATAGATGTCATGGAGATCTACAACTTTCATGTTGAAAGTTTCTTTTGAATCATCTTGCATCATGGTGAAAAATTGGCTCAAAGTTATGAAAAAACATGAAGTTTTAAAAACTTAGAAAAATTTCTAAGTTAGAAAACTTTGACTTTTCAAAATGAAATCTTGAATGTTTTATTTCTTGATGAATAAGTTTCATATTTTGACATGTTTTGATGAATTGTGATCTTTGACATTGGATTTTGACCAAAAAGTCAAAGTTTGACTTTTTAGTGTACAATTGACTTTTGATCAGTCGATTGAGAATTCACTATCAATCCAATTGATCTTGAGCAATGTTTTAGGTCATGCCATTAGGTCTAAAATATGCAATTGAACTCTTGAAACCATGCTTCAAACCAATTGACCATTTGCTAGGTCAAAAATCAGAAATTGCCCTTTCTCAATCAAAACCCTAATTTTGATCATTTTGCCCTTTTGATGATTTGATCCAATTTCTTGAGGAATTATGGTTAAAACTTGATCAAATGATACATATTAGTTTATAATATTGACGTGGATAAAAATTTATGAAGTTTGACTGTAAATTGGCCATAGTTGACTTTTTCCCCAATACAGCTGATTTTTAGGTCAACTGCTCAATTGACTGAGCAAAAGTGTGATCCAATGCTTGAAACTTGACATGAGTAATCTTGGGGGTCCATAATGATCCATGAAAGTCATATGAAGCATTGAAAGTTCAATTATCCTTGTGCAATCTCAAACCCCAATTTTGGTCATCAGTGCTTAAGGAGGTGTCTTGAGCTGATCAACCCTAGTGCAGTCTTGAACCGAGAGATCTTTTGGGGTACAACACTATTCATTTTTCATGTGGTTGGTTAAAAATTAAACTTTTTGAGAATAATTATAAAAATTTATTTAATTTAAAAATTATAAATAATAATAATAATAATAATAATAATAATAATAATAATAATAATAATAATAATAATAGTAGAAAGTTATAAGTAGCTGAGTTAATTCTCATAAAAATGTTAAATTTTCACTTTTTAAGTATGAAGATAACTCCAGGAAAATCATATATAAACAATATTCCTAGAGATAAAGAATATCCAAAAATAAATTATAAAAATTTGAAATAAACATTAAATTGTTGCATTTCCAATATCACATTCTCAAAAATATAGGGTAACTTTTTTCATACCGACAAAATGCCAAAAATGTCCTCTATTTTCTGAGATACATCTTCGAACACACCACTTCTTTATTTTACCTAAATTAAATTCGGAGAAGCATCTGCGAAGATATATTTTGGAGATATATATTCGAAAATGACCTAATACTAAAAAACAAACAAAAATCAGAAACATGAAAGTATGACCAAATTGAAAACTAAACCAATACCAACACCAACTTAACATTTAAATAAAACACTCAACATTACATAAATAGTGATTAAAATAAATTCAACATTACATATTGTAATAAACATGACATTGCAAAATTATGATTATATCATCAACAGATCTTTGAATTCTCGCATCCACTTCAATCAGGCCCTTTGATTCATAGCAGTGAAAAACTCTTCACGTAACATTTAAATCTTCATCCGTCTTCAGTTTAAAGTTGGTGAAATGTATCTTCCCTTCACTGTCAAACAAGGAGGGTGAACGATTCTCGAGTTTGACACCTCTGCGTTTTTCTAGAAAGTGCAGAAGAGTATTCAATTTGGATATCAAATATGCAAGGGGTGTTTCCTCGGTGACCCTAAATGGAGGTGGAGACTTCTTGCCATTGAAATACACAAATGCAAAGTGGGGAATATGCATTAATTCTTAGGTTTTTGTGTGTTGTGTAGAAAAAATAGGTTGGGAGGCATCCTATTTATATAAATATTGGGTCACTTTGGATCTTAGAAACTTTATCATGTCATCAAGTTACTTTTCATATATGTATCTTCGGTTAAACCCCCTTTTTTTTACAAAAGAGGGTGACTTCAGAGATGAATATCTGAAAAGGTCACCGATTGTTTTTTTAAATACACGAGGTTTATTCAAATATGTATATCTGAAAACATTCTTGAGCCAGAAGCAAACCAGGAATTTATTATACAAGCACATTCAATGTAAACCATAAAAATTTTAATCAAGAATGACACCATCATTGTTGATGTTATATAGTACTTATGTATTAAATTGTATCAAGATTACATCGTTGATGATAATACATTCAAAAAAGTGTATAGATTACAATCTAAAATACATCAAAAGAGGCATCACCACATAAATATACTACTAGTTTCTCCTTCGACTTTTCCCTATTTGATTCTCTTTCACGCTCGTTCAATTTGGTGAACTCTTCCATCCTTTCAAGAAATTAATCTGGTCAAGTTTTCGCCTCTTTTGTGTAATGTACCGTCCACTCCAATGATGCACTTGGAATAGGACATCCATACTTCAAATAAATCTCAACAAAATATGCGGATTTTGAGAGCCATCCAATACACATAATGGATTCTGAAGGATCATTAGGTGGACCATTTCTAAGTAGAAAAAATGTCTCCAAGAAACCATATCTTATCATATCGATACATAAGATGACCCATTTTGGAGAAGCACATCCATTTTTACTCTGGTGCGGAACCTCTAACACAGGGAATAAGAGCATCATGAATTGCATCAAAGTGTTTTTTCCCGTATAACGATGTGTAGAATTACCTATGCATCGTCAACTCTTTCAAAAGTTGTTGGCAGAAAAGAAAGTGATTTTTATCCCCTCTTTCGATCAAGCCGGATACGTCCCGATAACTGCAATTACTATCACCCTTAACGTTTACAATTTGATAAATGTGTTTGTGCATATAAAGCGACATTTATTCGATGAAGATTATTTTCGGCATTGGCGGTGAAGGAGGTGGTTTTCTAATTCGAGCTCTCTTGTGTAGCTGCACATCCCTATGGGGAGTTGGTTGCATGTCCTATCATATGTTGGGGAGAACCCATGATATGGTTATTTTTATGCTTGTATTATCTCTTTCATTTATTATCTTTTATTGAGTCTTCCTCATAAATTGCACACCATGAATTAAGTTTGAAATTGATTCGCGAATCTTTTTTGCATGCATAAATCTTTGGTTATATTGTATCTAGATAATGATGTTCTTAGTCATTTGCATGAGTTGGTGGAATATAACTTATGTGTTTTTGATTTGTCGAAAGTGGTATCTAAAATCTCAAAGGCTTTTTAAAACTTGAAATTTTGGGATTTTACATCTTTGATTCGAGTCATATGAATTTAATTAGCTTTCTGATTCGAATCTAAATGAGCATAAATTTTCCAGAAATTTTTTTAACTACATGAATTGAATCACAATTTGAACATGATTCAAATCAAACACCTCCTGTGACTTTCTGCTTAATTTGATTCAAATCAAATTTTGAAACTGATTCGAATCATATACTTTTTATGCATTTTCTAGTAGAGACTGTATGATTTGATTAGAATCGTATTTTGAACATGATTCTAATCATGTGGTCCTTCATTCGAATCACACTTTGTGCCTGATTCAAATTAATTGGAAAAATGGGTCAAAAATATGATTTTCTTTTATTCCTCTTCACTTGCTCACTTGACTCAAAGACTGAACTTTCTTTGATTCAAACCTAACTAATTTTTCTCAGTCTTTTTTTGTGCTTCATCTCAAGTACATATAAAATATTTTGTCTTCACTTTTTCATTAAATATTTTCATAACTGTTTGTGGATTTCTGTGAAAAAACCAACCACCTCTTTTGAGACTCTTGCATTAGAAATATTTCGTCTTCAACCTCATTTCGATTTCATATCTTAATCATGAGTGATCTTTAATTGATTGAGGGAGACACTATCTTGAAACTAATTGTTCTTGAATATTGGGTAAAAGATTTTCAGGTTCTTGCAAGAATGGGGTTGTTGTCATTGGTGTTGACAAATTCCAGTGAAAAGAAGAAGGTCTTCTCTCCATAATTGCCTTAGTAATGACTGTGTGGAAGTCTACAGATAAGGCAAAGTTCTTTTTAGATCTTCATACAATTCAACACTCAAGGAATCGACAGGATCTAATGGTTGATTGCTACACATGAAGACTTGGAGCAGAATTAGTGATATTGGAAGATTGGAAGTGTTGATCGAGTAAAGATTGCGCAAAAGAGTTTGACATTTGGACAAATCAAAGATTTTATTTTTTATTTTTATTTAAAATTATCATGGACTAGTGATTGTATATAATCTTAAGATATTTGTCAAAATAAAGGAACAAATATTAAAGTGGACGTAGACTCACACGAGAACGACATAGTCGAACCACTATAAATCCTGGTATCATCTCTCTATCTCTTACTCTTGAATTTGAATTTCGTAGAACATGTATGCTTAGGTTTATATTTTGTCTTGGAGATTTAATTGATAAGCCTAGGTTTTCTTGGAATTGGAAACGTATCAAGAGCTTTAGTGGTGATTAAAATCTGAGAAACATCCTGCTTTTAGAATCCGTCTAATTGCTTCACCATATCTCGTGACTTATTCAATTAATCCAATTGCATAAGTTGTGTTTCTTCGTCTAGGAATTACAATATTTGTAAAGTGATTTTATTTGCTATTGAATAATTGTTAATTGAGTATAATTTTACATTTTTGCTCTACAAACTTCTGCGCACATACTCTAAAAAACCTCTGGTTATTCTCATTTGAAGAATTAGATGATTTTGTTTTTAAAAGTCTATTCACCCCCTTTAGATTTTTTTTCTATTGCCATATTTTCACACAACACCTTGTAGGCACTTTTTTTGAGATTTCTAAGTTGGAGAATCCGAGAAATATGAATCAACATGTTCAAAGTATGAAGGAGACCGCTTTGTTGAGTTGTAATCTTGTGTCGTTTTAACCTTTTTAGGGGCACATTTGATTTTAATCAGTTTTGAAGGAGGTTTCAAATCTGTGGTATCTGAAAAGCCAATTTTCCTCAGCTACTCTTTGATGTGCAATTTCATGGTTTCATAAGCTTTAGAAAACATATCTTGGATTATTTTCCACTCGGTATGGATAGTTATACCTCCTTTACCATCCTTCATTACACCATCATAATCAAATCAGAGTCTTTTCCAGTGAATGTACACTTCATCCATACGTATCGGGGAATTAATCTTCATTTTTTTTTGCAATGAGACAAGCACATGGAAGACCATATGTCTTCCTAACTATACATATACACTTGGACTTATGTGTACCTATCTGTTTTCCTCGTTCGCTTTGTGAAAGACGAAATTCAATCCCGACCGAGATACGCATCCAACCAACTTTGAATAGATAATTTTATCTTTGAGTCAATGTTATAGCACGATAATGCTCCGACCAAAAGTAATTTGTATTTCAGTATGTTGGTTTTGGAGCATTTAGTTCTCCCTATCCCAATCTCTACATAAATCACCCTTACTCTCACCCAACCATTTCTTCAATGCCGAATGTGCAAATTCAACTATGTTAGTTGTTGTATTGCCAAGGTGTCTAACCTGATCAGTCCAAGCACAAACAATCTTCTCATTCACTTGGTCCAGAATATTACTCTCAATGTATTTAAAAAATATGGATATTTGATACACAAACTCCTAAAATTCATTAAAGATGCAGCATATTAGTCTTCTGTGGATGAATTTAATATGTCATTTCATGCATTCTTTATTTTTTCCATCACCACACTAGATTTGACCATTTTTCCATCCTCTACCAGAAAGAAGAAAAGTTTTAATTTTATTATAATGAAAGATAATCCTAATGGTCACTCCAAAGGTCTTTGAATACAGAAAACAAAGAAACCCTAATGGGTTTTTAACCCAAAACATACATAAAATAGAAAACAGAAACCCTAATGGACTTTTAATCCAAAAAATAATTAAATAAATAAAGAAAAATTTGAGAATAGTAAAATGTTGATTTTGGGCCATAAATAAAATCAGATGGCTAAAAAGCCTTCATATATCAGTCTCCTCCACCTCTGAAGAACTCGATCCTGAGTTCTCTTATTGATAAAGAGCCTTATCTGATTTCGTCTCCCATATTAAAATATTGGCTTAAATATAGTTTTAGTCCCTATTTTACATTTTTTAAACTTTTATTCCCCTATTTTAAAAATTCAATTTTTTAGTCCCTTAATGTCACTTTTCTGGGATTTTTTGTTCCCTCCTCATTTTTGTGTAACTTACAGATGGAAAAACTAACGTGGCCAAGAAAAGGTGGTTCCGCGTCATTTAATGAGTAGACCAAATATTTTTAATTACAAAATTATTTCTGAAATGATTTTTTAATTATTAAATCAATTAAAATGTTTTTTAAATACTTAAATCAATTAAAGCCATAAATCAACTTAAACCCATAAGCATCCATCCTTACCAAAATTCTATGAAACCCAAAAATAAAGAATTTCACATTTGAAGCCTATGAACCTAGAAACCCAGAAACCATTATCATCCCTAACTCTCGTTTCCCTCGTTTCCAAAATTTGTTTCATCTACTCTAGATAATGTCACAATTTTTGCAAGCTATTAGTCGAACAAGATCTTCCTCTACTTGATACAAGTGTAGATGTGGTCTTGATGCACCATTGGTGACATCATGGACATATGCAAATTCTGGTCATCATTTTTTACGGATGTGGGATGTATAAGGTATTGATGTTAATGTTTTATAACTTTTTATTCAAAGTTAAATGTCAGTGTTTCAGAAATGTTCATACCTTGTATTTCGTCTGTAATCATTGTAGATTCATGGGCACAAAAGGTGCAGTCACTTTGTTTGGCATGATGAGGAGATAAACCCAACGGTAAAAGAAATGATTTCTTCATTGAATCAAATATTAGGCCTAGAGGAGATCAAAGTGAATGAAGGCAAGGTCAAAGAGGATGAATTGAAGATGAAGATCAATTTTTGAATATGCAGTTGAAGTTCACATTTGCCATCACCTTTGTGTTGTTAATAGGACTAGTTGCAATAAGTGAATTGAAATATGAAAATTCTTAAGGTTTGTAATGTAACTGTTGTGGTGGTGATGTTGTTTAGTTACTAAGGTTCTGGTGTAACCATTGTAACAATTATTTATGAATGAAAGAGTTGGTTCCAAATTGTTTTTACTGCTATTGAATGGTTGAACTGATATGGTTCCAAAATGTGACAATTGATACTGAATGCTTTAACTGATATGGTTCAAAATTATGGTCTATTGTAGGTCATATTAAATGATATGCATTCATTACAGGCCATTACATATCATGTTACTACATGCATTATAGGTCCTACATGTTATATTGACAAACTTATATGCCAATACAGGTCCTACATGTTATATTGACAAACTTATATGCCAATTGTACTCATTTACAAACGGTATTCAATAGGCCATTTATAGTAAAAAAAATACAAACTATATTCAACTCATTTGCAGAAAAATAGACAAATTGATATTCATTTAGAAAAACAATAAATCTGAAATTTAACCCTTGTTCATTACATCAAAAGGTACTTAGAATACTTGTTCATTGCATAACATGTACTTCAAAATAACAACTACATCAAAAGGTACTTTGAATACTTGTCCATTACATAACATGTACTTCAAAATAACAACTACATCAAAAGGATCTTAGAATACTTGATCATTACATAATAGGTACTTCAAAATAACAACTACATTAAAAGTTTCTTAGAATACTTGATCATTACATAACAAGTACTTCAAAATAACAAGGTACATCAAAATAACAGTTTGATCCTAATTAAAAGTAACAATTGGAACTATGATGAAACTACTATTGAGATGGTTGTGTAGGTTGGGGTGCCTGGGGTGAGCTTCCAATCTCACCTGCACTCATCTTTGATTTCTTCTTTGGTAACTGTGATACGGTGGGAGAACTGACTTGAGGTTTTGCGTTTGTGTTCGCAAATGTTTCGGTTTAGCAAGAGTCACCACCGACTTTTTATTTTATCCAAAGGAAAGGTCAAAAAGCACAGGAAAGACCTTTGAGATTGTTTTTGGGTTCAGGGGGTAGATTATGAAAAGGGAAGGTGCTAGCACCCTTTTCATCCATGGTTTTCCATGGGCTCTTAGTTACTTGTTTATATCACTTGCTTTTGCTTTTCAATTGTTTGAAATGGTGCTTTTGTGTGTGGTTTTGAAAGTATTTTGAAAAGAGGCCTTTGTTTAGGCAACCTTTGTAATGATTCTTATTTGAATATATACAAAGGTGTTTGTCTTTTGAAAAATGTTTCATTGTTTGAAAGTTTGTTTTGGGAAATGTTTTGAAATTGTGTGTGTTTTTGAAATTAGCAAGGATGGTTTGCAAAAGATCAAGTAACTAGGAGTTGTCTACGCTTACTCAAAAGCCTTTCCTACACATTTTTAACCCTTTGACATTTTTGTTTTACCATTGTATTTGGTAAACAAACTTATCTTTGGATGTTAAACGGGACAGACGTGTGTCATCGTATGACCATGATAGCAATGTTACCAAGTATCTTTAGCAAGTTTTTTTTTAGGGACTAGATCATTTTTGTTTAGGCAACCAAGATAGCGTCATCGAGGGACTATGATCTTTTTGTTTTGTTTTTGTTTGCCAAGATACCTAGCATGCATACTGTGATACGGTGGGAGAACTGACTTGAGGTTTTGCGTTTGGATATTGCATACAAACCCTAATCTCTATCATGGCATATTTGAAAGCAATAAATGCGTAAAAGTAATCTAAGCTATTACAACATTGATATGGGAAGGGGGATACAATTTTGAATAGGGGATTATTTGCAAGAAATTAAAACCCTAAAATTATTACAACCAAATTGAATTAATTGTGCAAATAAATAAATAGGTAAATATTTAAATGGACAATTATATAAATATGCAATATATTATAAATATGCAAAAAATGTTTTTGTATTATTTTTATATATGTAAAAATAAACTATTTAATGCATTAAAAATAATAAAATAAAAGATTATTTTTATTAAGGGTAGAAACCCTAATTTGTTTTAAGAAAAATAAAATTATATATATATATATATATATATATATATATATATATATATATATATATATATATATATATATATATATATATATATATATATATATATATATATATATATATATATATATATATATATATATATATATATATATATATATATATATATATATATATATATATATATATATATATATATATATATATATATATATATTATGCATTACTTATTTATATACAAGTAAATAAAATAAAATATATATAAATGTTTAGAAAATAAAAATATATGATATTTTTTGTATTATTTACAAGTCTTTATTAAAGAAAATAAAAATGTATTATAAAAGTAATTATTTCTATTATAAGAAAATAACAAAAATAATAAAATAAAATATGAAAATTTATAAAAATGTTTTTGGTATTTTTTTATATTTAGAAAAAATAAAATAAAGTCAGAAATGAAAAGAAAATAGAAAAATATGCAAAAAATAAACAAATGGGCTGAGGGGTGTAAATAGCATGTCAGGGGATGTCAAAAGTGGAAACAAAATAGGCCCAGCCCATGCTCAGCTTCGTCTTCAAGCTTGTGACAAAAACGCGCGCCTGGTATGTTCAAATCTGGAAATCCTGTATACAATTCCAAAAGTTATAGCATTTTTCAACCATATAAAGAACTTAATCTAACTCTCAAAGACCAGAGAGAATTTCTCTGGCCCTAATTTCTAACCTAACTTTTTCAGAATGTTCATCAATCAAATTCTCTCAACACAGTTAACTTAAATGAAATCTATGTATATGTACAGCTTAAGGGCAATGAGTACTACATTTTTTATTCACAAACCTAAGCCTAATGATTCCTAAATAGAGAGATAGAAAGTTGGAAAATACCTGCTTCAGTTGAACTCGAGTATGGCAATGTGGAGGTTTTCAATGAGGCCTGAGATGTTTGTGAGCTTGCTTGAACCTCCTCTGAGCTTCCCCAATGCTTAGTTGGCTTTGAACTTGCTTGAATAACCTGAACTCAAAAATGGTGAAGGGTGTAAATGGAGTTATAGTCACTGGCCAATGGTTGGGATAGCTTAGGTGGGTTGTATGGAATGTATTGGAAGAAGTTTGGGGAAAAACGCACGAGTAGTTTTTGATTTGGAAACAAAAATGCAGAAACTGCCCTATTTTGCAAGAAGAAGGTGTTTTGATGTTCAAGGGTGTTTTAGGATTGGATAGCTCGTGTTTCTGGCTTAATGTGATATGCCAAAGTTGTTTGAAAGGGTTACAAGAGTTGGTTTTATCAGATGGAAGTGTTGTGTAGACTTTTGCACATTTCTTGGTTTTGAAGAAAAGTGTGAAGTGATCAAGCAAAGAGCCTGTACAGGCCCCCTTCCTAGCTGCACAAAGTGGTTATCCTTTGCCTAAGTTTATGGAACTTGTTTGCTGCAAAGAGAGGGGTTCAAGGCTCAAGGGAAACAAGTTGACATAAAGTTGTGCTTTATGAAAATAGCATTGTTGCCTTTTTGCAAAAAATAAATTAAACCCTTGTGTAAACTTCCATTGATCAGAATAATGCCTTAAACCAATGATTTTGCATTAAATTTTTGAGTGTGGAAGGATTTATAGACCTGTATTCAAGTACAAGCAAAGTTGGACAGATTTTGCAACTTGTGTCAACATGAAAATGCCATGGATCAAAGTGATAATTTCCCAAATTCAAACCTTCGATTCTCCCTAACCACAAATGATTTTGGAGAGTTCTTGGACATTTTGGAAAGCTTGTAACATTATCTACAATCCATCCTTAAAATGAATTTTGAGATTCCAAGTGGAACTATGTGAAAAATTGCCATGAAGATAGGTCAAAATCCTGCCTAAACTAGGGCAAAATTTCACTAAGTTAAAAGTTTCATGGACCCCTATTCACAAAATCATAACTTGAGATACAAGCATCTTTTGGGAAAACTTTGTGAATCAAATTTGTATATTTTGTGGAGGAATACAACTTTCGTGTTGGAAGTTTTCTTTGAATCCAATTGTATCATGGTGAAAAAGTTGGGCAAAGTTGGGAAAAAATAAGAAATTTTCATAACTTAGAAAATTTCTAAGTTATGAAAATTTTCCATTTTAAACCCTAATTTCCAAAATTAGGTTTCTTGGTGAACAAGGTTCATGTTTTGACACATCTTGATGAAAAATGACCCTTGGCACTTGATTTTGACCAAAAAGTCAAAGTTTGACTTTTCAGTGTACAGTTGATTTTTGATCAGTTGACTGGAAAATTCATCTGTCAATCCAATGCATTTGAGATCTTTTGAACCTTGTGATTAGGTCAAGATGATTCCATTGAATCCTTGAAACCATTCTTGAACCCAATTTTCCATTGGCTAGGTGAAAAATCAGAAATTGCCCTTCTACAGTCAAAACCCTAAAAATGACCATTTTGCCCTTTTAATGATCTGATCAAATTTCTTGAGGAGTTGTGGTCCAAACTTGATCAAATGGTTCATATGAGTCTATAATGTTGATGTGGATAAAAAATTATGAGGTTTGACAGTAAATTGGCCACAGTTGACTTTTTCCCCAATACAGCTGATTTTTAGGTCAACTGTCCAATTGACTGGGCAAAAATTTGATTCAAGGCTTGAAACTTGGTATGGGCAATCTTAGAGGTCCAACATGAACTATGAAAGTCACATGAGGCATTGGAAGTCCAAAAATCCTTGTGCAAACTCAAACCCTAACTTCAGGTCATCAGTGCAAGGAGATGTCTTGTGAGGAGAATCTTGATAAAATGAGAGGGCAAATTTTGGGGTACAACAGTAACCATTTGTAGTCTTCTTGTTATTTCCACCCATTGGGATGGCTCCATCAGCATCCCTCTTTCCTTTACAGCTTCTTTTATTGTGTCCCATGGATCCACACTTATGACAAGTGAAAGTTGTAACTTTTCTTGTAAGCAGATGTGGATTTCTTGGCTCATAATTTGTCTTGTTTCTCATTTTCTTGGGACGGACAATTTCCCTTCTCATAATAGATGGATTCAATGTGGATTGGCAATCCAAAGGCCACATTTGTAGTCCATTAGTAGGTAGATAATGTGTGAATAAGTGTTATAGAATATAGCCTTCTTGCATTCATGTAATTCCAAACCAAATTAGAAACACCCAATTAAAAACATATTCACATACTTAAATTCAATAACTATTCAAAAATATATTCATTAACATACCTGTAATATTGACACATATTTTCTTCTGTTTTGTCGTGTTTTTCCGTATACATGTGATAGCATGAATACATGGGATTCCAGTTAAATCACATTCCCTACAAGCACGTGTTTGTTGTTTTAGATTGACAACAAATGTTTCTATACCATTGGTCACACTAAATATGACCATATCATCATCATGATCATGCCATGTATGACTCCAACGTTCTACATTTTTCTTGTTCTTCTCAAGAACCAACTGTATTCTAGGGCATATATCACCATTGTAACTACTCATTACCTCCTTCTGATTAGCAATCCTTTTAGTCAGGTAATGCTTAATCCCTTTTAACAAAGTGATTATTGGCTTATCCCTATATTCTAGAATTTCCCTATTAAAAGCCTCACACATGTTGTTCACCTGAGGAAACATTTTAAATATGTTATAAAGTGAGACTTGCTTCAGTATTATGCAGGGATATCCATCATTTCCTTCCACGTAGATTCTTTCAGGATTTTAATCCTCTGCATTGACCTATCCCATGTTGGAATTGTTGTAGCCCTTGCTGCACTCTGCATAACCTTTTTCAGTCCAAGCCTATGATTTTTCTTCTTCCAATTCCCATAAAGATGCTTCACACATAGGTGTTGCTCAACATGAGCACTCACATTCTGAACTTCTTGTACTAGCCCTTGAAACATAATAACAATATAGTATTACTATTAAGTATGAAATAAAAACATAAGCATTAGAAGGGTTGTTAAAAGTTACCTTTTGTTGATCTGAAATAAAAACATAAGCTCTCCAGTTAATTGCTTCTAAGTCTTCCAATACAAGTTTGACGAACCAATCCCAAGATTCTTTTGTCTCAGGCTTAACAACAACATAGGAAATAAGATATATCTTGTTATTTCCATCCCTTCCCACAACTACCATCAATTTCCCACCAAAATCTCCTTTCAAAAAACATGCATCCAACCCTGTAAGAGGCCTACAATATTTTGCAAAACCATATTTACAAGCCTCTAGACATACATAAATCCTCTTAAACACATGGCCTTTATTTGAATCAACACATTAGATCAAAATAGTACTATTAGGGTTAAATTTGAGTAAATCTTGGGCATAACTCCTTAAATATGAGAATTGATCCATACCAATACCATGGATCAAATCCATTGCCCTTCTTTTGGCTTTATATGCCTAGTTATGTGACAACTTCACTTACCATATTTTAGCAGCTTCAATAATCAACACTACTAGTTTCATGTTAGGGTTGTGTCTTAGAATATGTCCAAATTTCTTGGCCAACCATTATGTCTATGCTTGTCTATTATGTGGAGTTCTATAACATGTGTGTTCATCAATTATACTCACAAATTTGCCAAAATTGGTTCCTTACTCTTTTACCAAGTCTCATGTAAAACTTGCAGCCTTCCATGCATTTTGCTACCATCCTCTTCCCATCATTTTTCTTAAAGAAAACATTTTTATTTGTCTCCATAGCATAGTTCTTCAAAGCCTCATTCACCATCTGTTTGTTGCTAAAAATCAAATCAAGCTGAAGCTTGAATGCCTCACCACTCTTATAAGCTGGAAACCTCCCATGTTTCTCACCATCTTAGATATCAGGAAGTGTAACCAACACATCAGAATCATCATCATTAGAATGTATAGCCTTATTAACATTTTTTCATGTGGTAAGACAGTTATCCAATCCAAATCAATAGATTCTTCACTAATCTCATATTCAGTATCACTTAAACTTCCTAAATCACCATCAGTTCTCACATAGTCATCATCATCATTATCATCAGTACCGACTATATGAGGTATGTTTCAGTTTTAGGATTACCAACTATATGCTCTACATAAACATCTACCATGTCAAATCCTTTCACATCCTTAGTAAACTTAAGTACATCACTATCACAATTTAAGTGTTTAAGGCCACGAGAAAAACTATACATATGGTTACAATACCACAAACACTTTATATACCTATATCCCTCATTTCTTATCAAATCTTCCAAGTGCAAATATGACATAAAGTCCACATCCCAAGACCATTTCATTTCATACACTTCTCTATTAATGTACTATTTAACATGATTCTCTACCAATTCTCCCCTATGATGAACTCTTAACCTTGAAATTGAAACCCTAAACCCTGAAATTGAAACGCTAAATCTAGAAATTGAAAACCCTAAAATCCAGAAACTGAAACATACCTCATACAAAATTTCACATCCTCCTTGTTTTTTGGTGAAAGGGGAATGTTACTCATTGTAAGCTTCTTGACCTTTGATGATGAACGGACAATGGCTGGGAGAAAGCTTCTTACGATGGACATATGAAGAAAGCTAAAAAGGCTGCTTACGAGAGAACGAAATGAAAACCTAAACTTGAGACTTAGGGTGTGTTTGTTTCAAGTTATAAAATTAAATTCCTTATAGTTATATTCCCCGGATTATTGTTTCTAGGAATAATATTCCCACTTATGTGTTTGGACAAAATTTAAAATTCCTAGGAATGTTTACAAATTAATTTAATTTAAAAATTATAAAAGTAAATATAATGAGTAGATGTGGGAAGTTATAGGTAGTTAAGCTTATTCCCATAGGAATCTTGAATTCCCATCCTTTATGCCTTGAAATAAGAATAAAAAAACTATGTGTAAATAATATTCCTTGGAATAAAAAGTTCCTTGGAATAATTTTGTAAAGCTTGAATCAAACATGGGAATATTACATTCCCATAGTCATATTCCCAAGAATATGTGTTGTAAACTTGAAACAAACACACCCTTATGAAATTCTATTTTAATAAAAAATCATTTCAAATAACTTGGAAATTACATATATTTCGTCAACTTATTAAATGATGTGGCACCGCCTTTTCTTGGTCACATGAGCTTTTCCATCTGCTAGATACATAAAAATGAGGAGGGACTAAAAAAATCCTAGAAAAAGTGACATTAAGGGACTAAAAGGCTTAATTTTTAAAAGGAGGGGGACTAAAAGTGTAAAATTTTTAAAAGGGGGGCCTAAAACTGCATTTAAGCCTAAAAGATTTAACTTTCCAATGTTTATCTCGCATATGAGGTAAATCTTTAGGTAGCTCGCCTGCGGTCAATTCTTTGAAATTCTCTAGGGTCCCTAGAACTTCTTATGCAATTATTGTTTCCTCCTTTACAACACTCATCAGCCCTTTACTCACCACTTGACAGAAAAATTCAGTTTCTTTAACTGGCTCATCAAGCTCCTTTTCACTCCATGTCCTCACCAAAAAACTAGACTTCTTTCCTCCTATATTCTTATCAAAGTGCAAAATAGAAGTCATATCAGTTTTATGTGTGTCCCATGTAAACATCATCATGTTATTATGTCCTCAATATATGATATCACTATCAAATTTCCAAGGTCAACCAAGTAAAATAAGACAAACATTCATATCAAGAACATCATAAAGTACCTCTTCTCTGTAATATTTTCCGATGGAGATAAGAACTATGTAGGCCAGTCTTACTCGAACTTGGTAGCCCTTTCTTACCCAAACGAGAATGTATGTCTTCTCATTAGGTTTTGTGGACAACTTCAAATAATCTACCAATTTCTGCGACATCATATTCTCCGTGTTGACACTGTCCATAATCAAATTGCACACCTTGTCCATGTTAGAACAATGTGTTTTAAACAAATTCTTGTGTTGCCCTTCATATTTGGATGCTAGTAAAACTCTCTACAATAAAAAATTTAACATCTCATTAGATTTTTCCTCTGTAAACCCACCCTGCATATTTATCATTCTCAATTGTATGTCATACTCTTTCCTCTCCCTCTTCCATTTCTTTCACAATAACATCGACTCTCCTTGTTGGACAAACTTTTGATATGTGACCTTTTCCATTACAATGATAACTCATGTCTCTAATTGGTTTAGCATATGGATTATCCAACCTCTGGATTGGTGATTGACCATGCTATACACCTCTATGGTTGCTAGTCCCCTTATTCTCAAGGTTGGAATCCCTTGTTGTTCGACTCTTTTCCATGCTGCCTACGTATTCAAAGTTAGTATGCAGAGAATACCTAAAAGCGAGAAATTTCGAGGAGATTTCTCCATCAATTCAGACTTCAAATCTAGACTGGACGCCTCAATTACGGTCCATACAGTCTGGAAACTCATCTTATCCTTCAAGGATCCCTTTAGGCCACTGATGTATTGAGAAACTTTCTGGCTCTTTGATTCTCCTAACTCATTGCGCTCAGAAAAATGTAGGAACTCAACTGTGTATTATGTTATAGTTCTCTTTCCCTAAACACACTTCATATACATCTTATAAAGAATGTGCCTATAATCCTCCAGTAAAAACCGCTCCAACATCAATTGTTTCATTCTTCACCAAGATCTAACCGGCCCTTTTCTTTGCCTCCACCTCTGAACAACAAGCTTATTCACTAGACAACAACAATACTTTTCTTCCTAATCACCACCATCCTAATTTGCTTGTTCTCAAGGACGCCCATAACATCGAAGAACATGTCGATGTCAATCTGCCAATCTAGAAATTCCTTCACTCCCATCGTTCCACTGAATATTAGAATATAATCCTTCACTCGATAGCCATAGCTATGTTGACTCCCATGATCAACTACCTCTTCCTCGTATGGCTCTTCTTCTCTAGAACTCGAATTTTCAGCAATAACAGCAAAATGATTATTTCCATCCAGCGGAACCTTAACTTGTTCTCCTCCCTTGTCTCTTTGCTAATTCCCGTTATTATTGGTGTTGTTCAACTGATTTTTTAAATTCACCATTTGTTCAGTCAAAGCAGTTAGAGTCATAAGAAGGTTTCAAGCTTTTTGCTCCAATCATACTGGAAATTCTAAAGTTAATTTAATCATTAGAGTCATTAGATCATTGTTACATTCTTTTTCCAACTTTGAGGTTGAGTTTATCAAACGCCAAGAAAATATGATTGTTCACTCGTTAGAGAAGGAGGTCAATTCTTAATCTAGGAGTAGTTCCATTCATATTGTTCCTCCTTGTATTGAATTGTTAATTGTTAATGAAATGAATTAGCTTTAATTTTTGTCCAAAAAAATATACATTTCAATAGACATTCTTTGTTTCATATCTAGTTACACTTCGTGTCAATTTCTACTATCTATTCAGTTACTTCTTTAATTCAAAACAATTTACTTCAAATACTCAGGTTACCAATTAATTCATCTAAAGTCTTATGATCGCATTGATAAAATAATTATTTGAAGTCGAATTTAGAGGAATTAACATGGCACCCCCTCTCTTACATGGCAACCCTCCAAAAGGTATAAAAAGACAAAATTACCCAGAACTAAATATTTTTCAGAAATTCCAAATTTTCATGACCAATCAAATTGTTCAAATCTCTATGGCGATACCAGAAATTTCGAGGTGACTACTGGAAATTTAGTGAGACAATAAGGAATTTCCGATTTTTTTTGCAAAATATCCAGTAGTTTGTACCAGATTTTTCAAAAAATCCGATATTTTCGTACTGGAAGTTTTGAATTTCCGGTGTAAACATTTTCCCTTCATACCAGAAATTTATAAATTTCCGGTACCTTACATGATTTTTGCACCCCAAAATTTACCCTCTTGATTTCAAAATATGTATGGCTTATGTTTCATCATATGCATATCATACATATTCATATTGTAATACGGTGGGAGAACTGACTTTTGGTTTTGCGTTTTATCGCAAATGTTGCAGATAGCAAGAGTCGCCACTGACTTTTATTTTATCCAATAAAGGAAAGGGTGAAAAGAACGGGAAAGACCTTTGATAATTTTTCTGAGTAAGGGGGTAGGTTATGAAAAGTGAAGGTGTTAGCACCCTTTTCATTCGTAGTTATCTATGGGCTCTTAATCTCTAGCTCACTTTTTTTTGAAAATTTTTTTTGTTTGTGTGTTTTGAAAATATTTTGAAAAATGCCTAAGTTTGGCAACTTTGTAATGATTCTCGTATCGTTGAGAACGCATACAAACTGTTTGTTTTGAAAATATTTCAGAAAAGAAGTATTTTGTGTGAAAAAATGTCTTTTTGTTTGTGAGCAAGCGACTACGAGCTATCTACCTACATAAAAGTCTTTTGCATTATTTTCCCCTTTCTTTAGATAGTGTTATCCTACCATTAATTAGTAGGAAGCCATATCGCTGGATGTTTGAGGGACAGGCGTGGGTCATCGTACAGTCATAAAGGCAACATATAGGGATACCTTTAGTAATTCGAAGGGACTATCATCATGTATTCATTGGCAACATCGAGGGACAAGATCATTTATCGAAGGCAACATCGATGGATCATTGAGGAACTATGATCTTTATGATGATTTTTAACTAAGGGTCTTTGCTAATGATATCCCTACGTTCGAGGGAGATGACTGTTTTTTATCCGAAGGCAACAAGTGGAATCACCCTAGAGGTGCGTGTATGAACAATGATTTGTTTTCAATTAATTTATCTTGCATATTAGGGTTAACTAGAATTTGTTTTAGATCTTTCCATACAAACCCTATTTAGCATACATCTAGCAATTATAAGGAAAACAGTAAAAATGTGGAAAAGAAATCTAAACTATTATAAGGCTTCAGGGAAGGGGGTACAAACCATAAAAAATTGGGGAAATAGGAATAAACCTAATTAACTATTACATCCCTTAACAGATACATAATTGTAAAAAACTAATGCGAAAATAAGAAAAGCGCGAAGATTGTAAGAAGAACCAGAGAGATTATTTGATGGAAAATGATTTATGATTTATCCTAATGATTAATTAACTTTAATTGAGAAAAGGGAATTAACTTTAAACCTAAAATAAAACCCTAAATTATTTAACTGAAAAAAGTTTAATGAATAAAACCTAAAAAAACTAATTTAATTAATTCAATTAATTTAATTAAAAAAGTTAGGTTGATTTAATTTATTTAATTAAAGGAAAAAAAACTAAATCTAAATTATTTTTTTTTAAAAAATAATTAATTAATCTAATTATGTTTAAAAAAAAGAAATAATAGTTATAAAATTAAAAAAGAATTGGGTCGGGTATGAAGGAATTTTGGGGGTGTGAGAAAGCAAGTCCATTAGGCCCAATGAACTCCAACGTGGAATCCAGTGGGGGGCAGCTCCAAAGGTCTCATGATGTACATACAAATCTGGGTGCTGGATCTGGCAGCATGAAGATCTAATGGTAATAAATTGAGGTGTATGATGTGCGCACTAGACTGGCAAGCACTGGATCTACAAAAATCACAAAACATAAAAATGTCCCACGTCTGGATCGAATCCATGTACATGCATAAGAGTGTCTTAAGAACAATAAATATAAAACTTGATTTTAATGGTCGGGGCCCTAGCTTCGGTCGTCTTCTCTGGCGACCTGTAAAGTGGAAAACCTGCAAATTCAATATGTTAGTGATAAAAAAGATCCTAGTACCCCTAATTCGACCCCCTGAGTTCAAACATAGGCTTAGTTTTAGCCAAAAAAATCCTGTATTATGAGATTCGAACCACACGAAACCAATCGGAGAAACTATGGCATCTCATAGTTTTGACTGCATGGGATCATAATAGTGATCAAAACTTGTTCAGGGGGAACTCAGAAACACATTAGTAGTAACAATAAGATATAAAACAATGCAAAACTTAAGATATGAATTTCACAATGTTATATGATCGGAGATGCATGGTATGTCGTTTTCATGCGCTTTGGATCATGGTAACTGATCCAAACTTACCTTTTGATGCTCCAGGAAGTGAATAGGATCGAAAGTTTGGAATGAAAGTGGATGGATCGCGTGATACAACTTTACACTTTTCTTGAGAATTTTGTGAATTTAGAGTGTGTTTAAGGCAATGTTTTCGTGTCCTTGCATTTGGCTTTAGTTGTGCTTATATAGAGGAGGAAATATGTCAAATAAACATGGCAAGAATCTTGTACCATCATGGCATGAATTATTTCCCAAAACCAATTGAAAACTTTCCAAAAATAATGAAGATATGCTTCCATATAGGTCTCTCACAGTTTTTGGTATATTTGTCATGTGTTCTTGGGCCTCTATGTGATTGAAATCAAAAGCCCATGCGCCTTGGCCCAATGATTTTATATTTTATTTGATTTAATTGTATTTAAATGACTTAAAATTCAAATTAAAGAAATAAAAATCATAAAAAATATATGAATGGATTTCGAGGTCTTCTAACACATTGTGAACATGTTTGAACATTAAAAGTTAGGCCCATTAGTCTAGAATTTCAAGTTTGCTCACTTTGCATTTCATGCATTTTACCAAAATTTCTCAATTTGCAATGGTCATAACTCTCTCAATTTTCATCTTTTGAAGATGATCTTAGACTTTTTGAAAAGTTCAATATGTCTTCTTAAATTTATCTTTTGATCATTTTTGCATTTGGAGACTTTATCTTGACGTAATTTGCCTTGACAAAAAGTGTCTTTTTGTTGACTTTTGAAATGACCTATAATGTATGGGCTCATATCTCTCAAATGAAGCACTTTTTGTATTTGAGCATACAGATACAAAGTTGTAGAGAATTCAATTTCCTTCAAAATTGGCTTTGGTTGGGGAAAAGTTGATGAAGCATGTGAAAGTTATGCTTGGTCAAAGTTCAGTTGACTTCTCCTAAGGAAAACCTAATTTGGTACCTTTTGACTTTTGATGATTTGAGGGCTTTCCTTGAGGAATCATGATCAACCCTTTATCAAATGATGAAAATTACTTCAAAATGTTGATGTTAACAAAAAATCTTTAAGTTTGACTATATGTTGACCATAGTTGACTTTTTACCCAATACAGTTGATTTTCAGTCATCTGAGCCATTGACTGAACAAACTTGTAATGCAAGGCTTGAAAATTGACATGAACATTGTTGAAGACCTATGGAGAACCATGGAAACCACTTGAGACCTTTGCAACCCAAACTTCCTTGAAAAACACAAAACCCTAGTTATGGACCCATTGCTTAAGAGGAGACTTTGTCTGATCAATTCTTGAGCATCCTTGAGAATTTGGGAACCCTAGAAGAATGTTTTGAAGAAAATGGGAAGGTAAATTTTAGGGTACAACAGCTGCCCCTGTTTAATCTTCTCAAACCTGAAGAGTTAGATTGGCATGTCCGCAATTTGTGACTTGAAGGTAGAAGATGATTGAACACTTAAGTGCCCAAAAATTTGCACTCACACGTGCAGCAAGTAACATTGTTGGCTGATTATACCGGGAATGGGCTTAAAGGTGTCATTTGGAGAGGTGACGGAGAGTCTTAAGAGATGGGCTTATAGATTCCATCCAGGATAATTGTTGATAGGAAAATCAGACTAAGTCTACACCCGACTTCATCTTAGAAAATGTATTCAGAATGAGTCTACGCTCGACTTTGTCCAAACGAATAATCAGAATAAATCTACACTCAATTTTATCTTAACTGATGTTTACGCCTGACTTCAACCAGAAGAGGTACCGGAAAGAGTCTACACCCTACTTTTTATAAAAGAGTATCAGAAAGAAATCTACGCTTGATTTCATCCGAACCGGAAAATGTCTACGCCCGACTTCAACCAGAAAATGTATCGGAAAGAGTCTACGCACGACTTTTTCCAAAAGAGTATCAGAGAGAAATCTACGCTTGATTTCATCTGAACCAGAAGATGTTTACGCCTGACTTCAACCAGAAGAGGTACCGGAAAGAGTCTACGCCTGACTTTTTCCAAAAGAGTATCAGAAAGAAATCTACGCTTGATTTCATCCGAACTGGAAGATGTCTACACTCGACTTCAACCAGAAGAGGTACCGGAAATAGTCTACGCCCTACTTTTTCCAAAAGATTATCAGAAAGAAATCTACGCTTGATTTCATCCTAACCGAAAGATGTCTACGCCCGAAATCAACCAGAAGATGTACCGGAAAGAGTCTACGCCCGACTTTTTCCAAAAGAGTATCAGAAATAAATATACGCTTGATTTCATCCGAACCAGAAGATGTCTATGCCCGACTTCAACCAGAAGAGGTACCAGAAAGAGTCCACACCCTACTTTTTCCAAAATATTATCAGAAATAAATCTACGCTTGATTTCATCCGAACTGGAAGATGTCTACGTCTGAATTTACCAGAAGAGGTACCAGAAAGAGTCTACGCCCTACTTTTTCCAAAAAGAGTATCAGAAATAAATCTATGCTTGATTTCATTCGAACCAGAAGATGTCTACGCCCGAATTCAACTAGAAGAGGTACTAGAAATAGTCTACGCCCGACTTTTTCCAAAAAGAGTATCAGAAATAAATCTATGCTTGATTTCATCCGAACCAGAAGATGTCTACGCCTGATTTTAACTATAAGAGGTACCGGAAAGAGTCTACGCCTGACTTTTTCCAAAGATATTATCAGAAAGAAATTTACACTTGATTTCATCTTAATAATATACTGGAATGAGCCCATGTGGAGCCGTGTCCGGAAATGTATTGGGAGGTAACCGTGTAAGGCTGCTTCAGGATGAGCCTGTATTTAAACTTCATCTGGAAATATATGAGAAGGAGCCTGGGTAGGGCTACTTCAGGATGAACTCGTGTGAAGCTGCATCAGAAAACATATTAGAAGGAACCCGTGTAAGATTGCTTCAGGATGAGCCCGTGTAAAGTTGCATCTGGAAATATATGAGAAGGAGCCTGGGTAGGGCTTCTTCAGGATGAGCCCGTGTAAAGCTGCATCTGGAAGTTCTTAGAAGTAACCCGTGTAAAGCTGCTTCAGGATGATCTCGTGTGAAGCTGCATCTGGAAATATATGAGAAGGAGCCTGGGTAGGGCTGCTTCAGGATGAGCCCGTGTGAAGTTGCATCTAGAAATATATTAGAAGGAACCTGTGTAATATTTCTTCGCCCTGTTTCGGGAATTCATGTCGTCTTATCATATAGATAGTTGTCATGTCCTGTTTTGGGAATTAATCTATGACCATTTGAAATTTGCTGATGATATTTATCTGTTTGTGAACTTTACCTGAAAAGACAAAATTAGATTTATGCAATGTCATGATGTATGTAATGCATTGCATGATGATGGTCTCAAAATAAATGAGAATGTCATATGTGTTCCGTATGCATATGTTATGATGAATGATGTATGTGAGATGTCGTTGAAGTGTATTTGGTATATTTGTATAACATTTTTGATCGAGAAAACAAATCCCTGATTGTTGATGGGGATGTCGAATATGAATCTTCGATCTGTTGGGGATTTTTGCTTGCTGTTTGAGGAAACTCCACTGGGGAATGTTGATTTTTGCTTGGGGAGAAGAGCTCAGGAATATTTGTCGTCCGTCGCTCTACTAGGGAATTTAATTCTTATATACCCTGACTGGGGATAAAAGAGATGGATAACCTTTCTAGGTGTTGTCTGCCTGATTTTTTGATATGGATGCTGACTCATCTGGGAGAATAAGGTTGAATGATATCTGGTCTGGTTTCAGATTTCATAGCAACTCTCTGGGGATAGTAGCCTGGATTGTCCTTTACTGGAGATAGGAGTATTTCCAGTGATTTACAGAAGCTAAAGGAATAGACTCGGGTTGGGGAGGCTGAATTCCGTTGGGTAAATAAACCCTGTTGGGGAAATAAACCCTATTGTAGAAACACTTTGTTGAGGAATACTTTTGCTAACAAGATGAGTCCTGCAGGAGGAGAGAATTCTACTAGGAATTTTATAGTGTTGGAGAAATAAACTCAGTTGGTGAAGATAATTCTTACGAATTATGCTGACGACCTAATCCCTAATGAGGGTTGGGACTTCGTAAGTTGGCGACATTGTCGAGGAGACGATCACACTCGTTTATCCGTTAGGGGGGTCTACTGGTGAGTAAGATTATGTTAACAACTATAAGATGCCCTACTTTCTGTCGTGAAGGCATATTAGACTTGCGGGGAATGTATCTCTTGTTGAAGATGAGCTTGTGCAAATAACACTGTAGGGATAATTCCATGGAAACTGCTCTGTGGAGCTTTATGGATGACTTGAACATTATCTCAACTTCTAGAGCCCTCGGTAAATGCTGATCAAGGTGATGAGTCTTCTACTGATAGAATAGAGATAATGGGACATAGTTGTACACTTTAATCCCTAACTTTTTGCCGGGACTGTCTTTTCATATTTTCAGTCCACCTGGATACCCTTTTTTTCCCAAGCCGCCTTTTCAGGTTTTCGACTTGCCGGGTGGATAATTTTATTTATATATCCCTAATTTTTGCCCAAAATCTTTGGTTCACCGGGATGCCCTTATTTTTGCCTAGGCCAGTCAACCTAGCGGGTCTTTTTTCATGCGTAGTATTTTTCGACTATGCCCGTATTTACAGGGTGCAGAGAATTGTCACTGTCCATAGTAGTAAGTGTTATAGCACTTACAGAAAATGTTTGCTTGATTGTATGTGACCCTTTGCTGGAATTCATGTTTAATGCCCTAAGTGATTCAGATGGAGATCTGCCCCTGGCTATTCAGCACTTTTGAGAGATTCTTTGAATCTTGACTCGACTGCCACAAATGAGTTGGATAATAACAGGTCATGCCCCTTGATTATGGAAGGCTTTTTATTGGAAGTGTCTTTCCATTTGAAGTGATTATGTTCACTAAGAGGATTTTTGTTCATTGAATATTCGTCGTGTGAATTTATCTGTTGTCGAACAATTAGTTATATTCAAACAGTGGTATTAAAAATGCAAAGCTTGTGTCTGTCTTAAAGTTTTGAAAATGCATTTTTAGTAAACAAACATAATTTTGTAAAAATATGAATTCAACTCAAGATTTATAGTAAGCCTTACAGGAGTCAAGATACTTTTTGTAACAGTATGCTTTCGAACTAACCTATGCTTCAGTTAGGACTTTTAAGGATTGTAACGTGACCTGGTTCATGGTTTAAGAAACAAAGGATAAAGGCTCAAACTTTACTTGTACCCAACCCGTTCTCTGTGATGTTCTTCAACCCTATACTCAGTTAACTGTGCGTTTAGATTCCAATTGAGTCTGGATTGACATTTTGGTGATGGTTCAAATATTGGAAGTTTATTTGAGAAGTCAATCATTTTTGTAACATTTTTTTATTGTCGAGTATTTTTAGAGACCTCTTTTTGATTTTATTATCCCTACCTTTTTCCTGAACTGTTTCTTCTGTGATTATAGTCAGCGGGATGCCACGGTTTTTTCTTAAGTCTCCTTCGTAGGTTTTGACTTAGCGGGCTTTTCTTTTGAGAGATAATGACTGTCTGTTTTATGGGGAACCATCACCGTCTTTTGATTTGAAGGATGTCTCTTATACTATTCGTCGTGTATGAAGTAAAAGCTTGCGATTGCATGTGCATTTGAATTAACTGAGAAACTACCATGCCCCAGGTTATGATTAAAGGTTTCAATTTGCGTGAGAAAGAAAACTCCTACTTCTTAGGCTCAAAGGGGTTAACTAGGGATTATCTTCCTTATAACTTCACTGTTTAGGATTTGAAATAACGCATGTACATTGTCAGCAAGGTCTCTTCAAAAGCGTACTGTAGAGATTACGGTGTCATTTTTGCCATCCTACCTCTAAAGGCTTATAGCTTTATCGAGAGTTAAATATCACAAAAAGGAAATAAAAGCATAGTTTAAGTATAGTGAAAACGAATGGATTAATTCAAGACAAACATATGCAATTCATTAATGGGGACAACCAAAGTCTGACATATTTATAAGTGTTTGAATAAACAAAGAAATTACAAATGAAAATTCGAATGAACAAAAAGCTTCTCCGCATGAATTTGTCACTTCAGATGGAGTGCCTTTGAGGGATGACAGAAAAACTCAATCTGACCCTCTTGTGTGAATTCCAACACTCCTTCATCAATCAAGTCTTAAATCTTATATTTCAACATCCAACAGCTATTAGTATCATGCCCTGGACTGCTGGAGTGATATGCACACCTTGCATCAGGATTGTAGCTAGGAGCGAAAGTATTGGGATTTCGAGGAGGATCCTTCAACGTGACCAAATTCATCTTTAACATGTGTTGCAAGGCTTGTGACATCAACATGTTGAGTTTTGTATATTTCCTCTTGGATGTATCCTACTTACGCTAACTACTCTTGTTGTTAGCGAGGTCGTTGTTGGGCTTGTGATGTAGTAGCAATCCGGAAAGGCCTTCTTTCAACCAAGCCAACTTCCTGTCTTATCAGAGGTTGATGAATGATTTGATCCCCAATTCTAGTCATTCGTCTCATATAGTTGTATTCGACCTAATGGAGTTTGCTGATGAGAATTCTCAACTCTTCTTGTCCCCAAACTAAGTTTTGGATAAGAGCCATATGAACCATCATCTGGATTCTCATATTTTCCATCTCAGATAACAATTGTTCCAATTGATCCTCCTTTTTGTCTTCAGGATTCTTCTTGGTCATGTTCTTATTGAGGAGTGCTTTTCAATTCCTCTTGCTCCTGGGCTAAGCTTAGGAACATCTCCAGGAATTGTGCATTTTGAGTTTTGAGATCTCTGACATGCGTGATATGTAAATGCAATGTTTTCAAGGATCTTGCATGATAAACAAAAAGTGAATTGTTAGAAGTTGTTGCAGCTTTGACTGAAGAACTTCGCGTCGTTGAATGTCCTTCTGTGAGAATCAAGCTCACCATATCGAGTGGGTCCTATCCTTTGACTCAGAATAACATACTTCGGTCTTTGATGGTATCTAGTTAGAGGAAAATAAATTCCCTTTCCCCTTACTAGACGTTGATTCATGATACTTTGGCGACATTTGGTTAGAGAAAAATAAATCCTCCTGCCCCTTACTAGGCGTCTGGTTCATGATAACCTGCATCACAGGCCCTTGAGATCCTTGAAATGGTTAATGAAAATGCTATGGAAGGCTGTCATGATGTGTATGTTATGCACTAAGAAAAAGCATAAGGTGATGAAAACAAGTAAGTCTTGCAAGAAGTCCAAGTTATTGGATAATGAATGCAAACAAGTCCTGCAAGGAATTCACGTCGTTAGATAATGAATACAAACATGCTTTTCAAGGAGTTCAAGTTGTTAGATAATGAATGCAAACAAATCACTCAAGTAGCCTTAGTTTTAGGCTTGCATGGAGTTTGTAGGTAAGTACCCTCTTGAGTTTTAGTTGGCTCAACTTGTCCTAAGAAAAGTAATCGGGTTCTAGGAGCGTCAATATCACTGATCTTTCTCCCAGGCATTGTTTCATCACAAGCATCTGATTCGCGACCGAAATATCCTGAGAGTCTGATCTAAATGAGTGCAGTATCGAGTATCAACCAACTTAATTCTACACCAAAGTCCTCCATCTCACTACCTTCTAATGGCTAAGTTGTGTCAACTAAGGTTCTACGATCAGTTAGTGCTTATGACACCATGTGGCAGCCCAGCATTCACTTTGACTGACTCAAGGTACACCGACACCAACCATTGTATCGCACTAACGTAGCCATCATCTCAACCATATCGGTATATGTTGTATAGTTTCCATGATCTATTGCTACTTACCTAAAATTCCCCCAGATCTGGGTATAGGATCTTTACAAAAATAAACCCTAGCAAAACCCCTGAAATGTAAAGCATACAAATCAAGCAAGTAAACCAGTTTAAATGTGATCTATCTCTAAGGTAACCCCACTTTTAGTTCTCCCCAGCAGAGTCGCCAGTTCTATAATACGGTGGGAGAACTGCCTTTTGGTTTTGCATTTTATTGCAAATGTTGCGAATAACAAGAGTCGCCACTGACTTTTCTTTTATCCAATAAAGGAGAGGGTGAAAAGAACAGGAAATACCTTTGACAATTCTTCTGAGTAAGGGGGGTAGGTTATGAAAAGGGAAGGTGTTAGAACCCTTTTCATTCGTAGTTATCTATGGACTCTTAATCACTAGCTCACTTTTTTTTAAATGCTTTGTGTTTGTGTGTTTTGAAAATATTTTGAAAAATGCCTAAGTTCGACAACTTTGTAATGATTCTCGTATTGTTGAGAATGCATACAAAATGTTTGTTTTGAAAATATTTCAGAAAAGAAGTGTTTTTTGTGAAAAAATGTCTTTTTGTTTGTGAGCAAGCGACTATGATCTATCTACCTACTCAAAACTCTTTCGCGTTATTTTCCTCTTCCTTTAGGTAGTGTTATCCTACGATTAATTAGTAGGAAGCCCTATTGTTAGATGTTTGAGGGACAGACACGGGATATCATATAGTCATAAAAGCAACATATAGAGATACCTTTAGTAATTCGAAGGGACTATCATCATGTATTTGTAGCCAACATTGTAACGCCTGCTGATTTAATTAATTATTAAATTAGGTATTTTCGATTAATTGCGAATTATTTGTTGAAATCGTTGACATGATGTGTTATGTTATGAATTGTTGAGTTGCAAGGTTGTCATTAGTCGATTAAACTAGTTGATAAATTAGTTGAGTAATATTAGTAATAATGTTGGAAATAGTAGAGTAATGGGTTAAGCCCAATATAATAATAATATTATTGAGTTTAGTTATAACAATAAGGAATTAGGTTAATTTAGAATAAGGAATTGGAAGTTGATCGTAGGAGTTACAGAAGAAGGAGAATTTACAGAGAAGAGGAAAAGGAAAAGAGGCAAAGCTAGGTCCGATCGGAGAGTTATAGAGTGATCTTCAATCCAAGGTAAGGGTAGGGTTCTGACTCTATAATTGGGTATATGATTGATATTATGTAGGGATTGGGTTTGTATAAATTTCTACGGCGTGTAATTTTGGTTGTTGAATATATTGAATCCCTATTTCTTTCATATCTGATTATTACCATGTTGTGAAGTTAGTTGTTATGTTGCTGTGATTATATATTGTGTTGGTCTGGAATTGATAGTCGAGTAAGTACTTAAAATCGAAAGAACTCTGGAAAATTTAGACAAATTAACAAAGTCTGCGTGGGGTTTTGGAAATTTGCATGAAATAGGTTGTGCCGAGGGACAGAATGGTTGTGTCGAACGACACAAATTGGTGTGTGGCGAGCGGCAGGAAGGCATGCTGAGCGGCATAGCTTGGATGAAGGGTGTGCCGAGGGGCACATGGTGTGCTGATGGGCACAAGTGATATCATTTATTCTCTTTTTTTCTTTCTCTATTTCTTGCGTACAAATTGAGTAATTACTTTTTAATGGATTTGGCGTAAGGATCAGAAGAGAAAAATTGTTAGTATAATTTCATTAATTATAGAGTAGCATAGTTATAACAGAAGAATAATTGTTAGTATATAGGTTTAACGAATTACAGAGTTAGATCATGGCAGAGTTAAAACAATAGTAGAGATAATTATTAAGTTACAGAGTTAGTAACTGGTATGATTTTAGTTGCAGAGCTAGTAGTAAATAACAGAAACATTAGTAACTAAAACATAGTAGTAGTAGAGATGATTTAGGTAGCAGGAAAATAATAGCTTAATTAATTTAGCAGAAAACTATTAATAAGGCTTATCATCAGAATAATTTAGTAGAAGTATTTTAGTAGGACCGTGTTAATAACAGTATTCGCGTGTGTAAGTTGTTGTGTTGTTGTTATTAATTGTTGAAGTTGAAGGTGATGAATTTTGTTGCATTTCCTCTATTGATTGGAAATTATTGAGTTGTAGGCTTATTCCAATGTTATTATATGTTAATGGTATTTTTGTTGTGTTTCATAAAGTGGCCGCATACATAGCATATCAAGTTGGAGCTGATGCTCGTTAAGTTGGCCTGGATTGGCAAAATATTAAGTTAAAGGCTTATGTCTTGTTGATGCCTCTATTTATTGGAATATTTTTAAGTTGGGAGTTCAGCTCCATTGGTATCACATGCATGTGCATAAAAACGAGTCACATTTCATGTTGCATCCTGAGTTATCGTGTGGATGAATTAATTCTGTTAAATATTGATAAAAAGCTGTGAAATGGTGAATTGTATGATCTAACTCTAATATATTATTTATTTATCGTACATTCAATTATATTATTTGATATCTCACCCCTTCTGTTTGAATGTTACCCCTATGTTGGTAACGTGCAGGTAATCCAGAGTGGAGGTTGTTTACCTTCGTTAGTTTGAGTCAAGTGTCGTCGCTTTGATACGTAACACTCGGGGGGATAAACACTTATTGTTTTATTGATGATTTTACTTCCGTTTCTGAATATTAAGTTGATTTTTGTTAAGTACTTGTTGTTTTGAAGTTGTTTCAGTTGGAAAAAGATGTTATGTCCTTTTAAGTTGGATATTATGATTCCACTGCGTAGTTATGAAACTTGTTGGTTTTAAAAGATTAATTTATGTTGTTGTTGGTTCATCCAAGTGTAATGTGTTATGTATCTGAAATAAATGTTGTTGTTTTAAGTTGAAATTATAGCATTCCATTTGTTTGTTGGAAATTTTGTAACTCTGACTTTATATAATCTGTTGGGTAGAAATGGGGTATAATGGGGGTGTTACAAACATCGAGAGACAAGATCATTTACCGAAGGCAACATCGATGGGTCATCAAGGGACTATGATCTTTATGATTATTTTTAACCGAGGGTCTTTGCTAATGGTATCCCTATGTTCGAGAGAGATGACTGTTTTTTATCTGAAGGCAACAAGTGGAATCACCCTAGAGGTGCGTGTATGAACAATGATTTGTTTTCAGTTAATTTATCTTGCATATTAGGGTTATCTAGCATTTGTTTTAGATCTTTCCATACAAACCCTATTTAGCATACATCTAGAAATTATAAGGACAACGATAAAAATGCAGAAAAGAAATCTAAACTATTACAGGACTTCAGGGAAGGGGGTGCAAACCATAAAAAATTGGGGAAGTAGAAATAAACCTAATTAACTATTACATCCCTTAACAGATACATAATTGTAAAAAACTAATGCAAAAATAATAATAAAAATGTGAAGATTGTAAGAAGAAACGAAGAGATTATTTAATGGAAAATGATTTATGATTTATCCTAATGATTAATTAATTTTAATTGAGAAAAAGGAATTAACTTTAAACCTAAAATAAAACCCTAAATTATTTAACTAAAAAAAGTTTAATGAATAAAATTTAAAGAAACTAATTTAATTAATTCAATTAATTTAATTTAAAAAGTTAGGTTGACTTAATTTATTTAATTAAAGAAAAAAACCTAAATCTAAATTAATTTTAAAAAAATAATTAATTAATCTAATTATGTTAAAAAAAAGAAATAATGGTTATAAAAATAAAAAAGAATTGGGTCGGGTATGAAGGAATTTGTGGGTGTGAGAAAGCAAGTCCATTAGGCCCAATGAACTCCAGCGTGGAATTCAGTTGGAGGCAGCTCCAAAGGTCTCATGATGTACACACAAACCTAGGCGTTGGATTTGGCAGCATGAAGATCTGATGGTGATGAATTGAGGTGTATGATGCGCGCGCTAGACTGGCAAGCACATGATTTGCAAAAATCATAAAAACATAAAAATGTCTCGTTGTTATACCCCAATTTTTGCCCCTAAGATCCCTTCATCATACCATATTGTTTCAATCACCACAAAATCACATTAGGGCTTTTGGTTCTTCTACTTATCTTTAGCTTTGCTCTATGAGGAATTGCCAAGCACCTTAACTTGTTTTCTCTTGTGATCATGGATATTTTGCTTTGATTTTCTCTCTAAATTAACAAAACGCAATATTGGTTTGTCTTACTTGCTAATAATGTAGGTAAAAGCAATGAGGTCTAGCAAGTTGCATCATGGGTTCATGAGTTTATTTCCATGCCCTAGTCAAAGCTTGAGAGATTCAAACCTCACCATGAAGTTGTTTTGAAATTGGTGTGAAAGTAATTTTGGTGGCCATGAGTCCTCATCATCATCCTCAATAATCTCTATTCACAAAGGAAGAGTATTGGCACAAAAAGTTTGTTCAAACTTGGCAAAGTTCCACCAAGCTTTCTCTTAATCTAGAGGCTAGGGTTTTGGACTTCAAAGGGGCATATCTTGCTCATCTTTTGGTATTTTTGAGTGATTCCAAAAACATTCTTCTCTTCAAAGAGTTACCAACAAACCACTTCAAAGGTTCTAAGGAGTTTTCATGTGGAAGGAACTTGGTGAAGAAGAAAGATTACAAGTCATCCAAATGAAGTCCCATTTTCCTATATATGACTTCAAATGGTCATAACTTGGTCAATTTTTATCACCTTGAGCCCATTATTTTTCCATGATGATCTTAAGGATGTGTACTTCATGCCTTATTTTATGTGCAAAGTAAGAAAATGGATGGAAGTTGCCTTAAGAATGCAAAAGATTATAGGTCATTTCATGATTTTTGGCCAACTTCAACAAGTCATATCTTGCTCAAATTTTGGAGATTTTGGTTGGTTCAAATTTCAAAATGTCATTCAAGAGGTCTACTTCATTCCATCTTTTTTGATTAAGAGCAAATTCTAAGTGCAAGGCCATGTTTGAAAGCAAGAGATTATAGGTCATTTTTAAAGAAGAATTTGAAATATTTCTAAGTATTGAAAGTCAACTCTTTTTCCTCAAATTTGACTCCATGTAACTTTCAGCTCAAGCATCCATTTTATTCCATTATTTTTCTATTACAAAGCTTGTAACATCATCTTTCCAAAGCATCAAGAATCTTGCCCTAAGACTCCCTGAGGAGGAAATGCCATTGGATTGAACTTGGTAACTTAGAAATGAAGTTTCACCATGAGTCAGAATTTGAAATCCATGTTTTGGCCTTTAAACATCAAATTAGCACGTGTTTGTGATCTAAACATGTTTAACAAAGTTGCCAAAGTGGATTAGAGCCTTGAAACGCAAGGATTTGATGGGTTTTGATGCAAATCAGATCACACTTTGCTTGTGTATCAGGTTCACACGATTTCCCTCCAATTTGCATCATTCCACACACTTGAGAATCCCATTTGATTCCCTATAAATAGAGGGTCACCCCCCATTCAAATTCCCCAAGCTTAGATAGCCAGAATCACCCTGCCAAACTTGCTTCCCAACTCAGAATTTAGCTACTTCGAATCCTATTCTCAAGCCTTTTTCAATCCATTTTCTCCATCAATTCACCTTCCTTGATCTTCCCTGAACCTAACCATACCATTACATTCAAGAATCATGCCCTACATTGCTCCATAGAAGTCCAGTTTCAGAGCTCTGCAACTCAACTTCAATAGGTAGATTCCTTCATCAATTCTTCAAAACTTTGACATCATTGTGTTGCTCTCATTGCCCTGGTTCTAGTCGCAACATTTACTTTCATCTGGAAGCACGTTTTGACCATGAATTTTCAAATCTCTTTTCATAACTTTCTTTCCAAATTGCTTAAGTTACAGTTTATATAAAAATGGCGCGAGGGTATGGTTGTCTTCGTCTTGAAGAGATTAAGCGAATGGCATAGGTCTGAGCTTCTGATTTTACAATTTGAGAGACCTGCAATTCGTGAGGGCTGGAGGTTGAAGATGACCAACGGGTCACCTTCTAACCAATGAAAGCGTGCCATTTGTTTTTTTTCAAAAATCTTATTTATTAATGATTCTGTACATTATTCAGTAAAGACCATGATATGCACAGCGCGCCAGATCCTTTGGATTTGATTACTAACGCGTTTTGACTCTCATCCAATGGTCCACATATTTTTCTTTTATTTTCTTTTTCTGATTTTTATATTTTAATTGTTTTAAATTTCAAAAAAATCATAGAAAACTCATTTTTAGTCCAAAAAATCTGAAAAAATTATGAAAAATATTTTTGATTATTCTCTTTCTGATTTTTATTTTTTCACAATTTATTTTTGTGTTTTGGTATTTTTTATGAATTTTACACTTATTTGATTTGTTTAAAATGTTTAAAAATATTTTTACCCATTTTTTAATTCTGAAAAAATTATGAAATGACCCAATGACATTGTGACAAATATTGGTGACTTTACTTTATTTTTGTTTCCGACTTTACTATTTTTTACCATTTTTGTTTATTTTACCCATTTATTTAAAAATAGTTTCTGACTTTTAAAAATTCCCAAAATTTTTATAAAAATATTTGCACCCATTTTTTATTTTTCTATGGTTTTATTTTTCATTTCTTGATCAATTTGAATATTATTGATATTTTCCCCATTATTTCTTTTAGTTTATTTTTACATTTTTCATCCTTTAATATATATTAAATATTATATCATTTTGTGAATATTTGCTGGCTGTATTGGGTTGATTTTTTGGTCATGGCTTTATTAACATCATTGGATCCATGGTGTTGAGTCTAACTCCATAAAAATGGATGAATGATTTTAATAATAGTTTGATTAAATATTATTTCAAATGTGGTTTTCTTTTTACCCTAATTCCTCTTCATCTCATCCCCTTCTTCTTGCACTAAATGTTGTTGGAGCATGATCTCTATATCATGTCTCAAAACAAATGGTGCATAGATTGCTATTGACCGGCCTCAAAATAGGAGCGACTTCTATATAAGTCCACTTACGATTGCTTAACATAGCGCTAAATTTTCTCCCGATTCAAATAAATGATCATTCGTGGCCCAAACTTATGATTGCAAGCCCAAGTATGTTAATTTGATCTCTTTGATCCAATAACCTTGAGATTCATTGTGTGGAGGCTTTAGTTCTACCAATCCCCTAATGGATCTAAAACACCTTTGGTCAACGCGGATCACTTAAACATCGTTGATCATTAAATGGTACTTTTGAGAATTTCAAATGGATGATATACTTGACAAAAAGCAAATGCAACTTGTTGAGTGGAGGCTTTGGTTCTATCAATTCTCTAATGAGTTCCAAATGCAAGTTTCAAGATGGTCATCCAACTAACCACTAATTATTAACTTGTTTTATTTTATGCTTTTTATTCTTTTATGCTTTATTTATTATTTATCTTTTCGCATTTTCAATTCATGCCATTTTCATCTTTGCTCATTTGAGCATTTATTTTCTTGCCCTTTTTATTTTGCTCACTTGAGTTCTTTTTTCTTTTTTCTTTTTTCTTTTCTTAAGATACTTAATAATCAACATAAACCCTAAAAAACTCTTAATGGTACTTGGACTATTTGGTTACTATCCTTGGCATGGTGGAGCAGTGGACTCTTTTTTTCTTGGACTTAGGATTAGAAACCTTGACTTATTTTGGAGACCTTGTGATCTTATCTGATTATTTTTGTCTGGAGCTCTTGAGGTTTACCTCAAGACATTGGGTTGCTTGTTTGTTTTTGTGTGCAGGTTTTTGTGATTACACTCTTTGTTTTATAATCTGGAATTCACCCGCATACAGCCGTTACTCTGCCTAATTTTTGTGAAGACTTAATACACTTGAAGAGGTCTAAGCATCTTTGCTTGTTTGGTTTCAATCCAAAGAATGGGAATTTTATCTTGGATCATAATATCAAGATTTGGCTTCTTGTTGGTTAGATGGTCCTTATCCTTAGCTTTTACCTTATGCTTTAGGATAGCCTCTTCTTCTCCTCCCATCTTCTTTAATTTCAAAAATCTTCTCCCTCCTTTTGAAAACCCTTCTTGTTTTAAACTTGAACCACTTTTATAATAAACTTGGACTTATGTCCATGTATTTTCAAAACATTTTCATAAATAAACCCCAATCAATTTAATAATACCTTGACATTTTTGTGAGAAGACTAAAAGTCAATCAATCTCATTTCAAACCATTTTTTCATTTTGGCTTTTTTGTCTTTAAACTTTTCTCAAAAAGATTAAACTCTTGTCAATCCTTGTAGTGATGCAAACAACTATACTTCTACAATATGTAGTGAAGTGAGATATTTTCCATTTGGGTGTTGAGTGAGGCATTGTTGATTTTAATATCCAAGCCATATCCTCCACTTTGAGATGATGCAAATTCTCCTTTCTCATGATTGTGGGTAGTAGGTATGTTTTCCACACGGACAATGACGATGATGTTTTATCTCATAAAACTAACCAAGACATATGTGTTTTAAATTTTTTAAAAGAGGAACTACGTGTACCCTGATCCCCTATTACACGAAAAGGTGGTACATAGGAACTAAAGGTTCACAACCGCGGCGGGTGCAAAAATTATAAAATAAATATATTTCTTTTCTCACCTCCACCATCCATTTTTTATATACAACATTTTTTTTCATAGCCAAAATATACAGATTTTACAAAGAGGTTCATGCGGAGTATCGTAGATGTTTAGGGTGCTAATACCTTCCCTTTGCATAACCAACTCCCTTACCTTGAATCTTTCCCCATCTTTTTGGGTTATTCGCTCTTTTCCCATTCCTTTGGAAACAATAAAGCGCGGTGGCGATTTTTATTTTGATTTGTATAAAGTCTAGTCAATCCAATGGCTTAGTCTTGAACATTTCTACCGCTACAGAAAAATGGCGACTTCACTGGGGACAGATTGACCTCTTGTTGGTCCATCCCTAAGTGGGTTAAGCCTATCTTTGTTTATATTTGTATATGTGTTATTGTATTTATGTGTTATATTTTTTGTATATATGTTTGTCTGGATTTTCCTGGTTTTCAGGGTGCTTGGTGATTACTCATAAGTCCTATACCCAGACTTGGGCAAACTTTAAGATAGGACGGGTGGTATAGTCATGTTAACTTTGAGGGAGTAATCCCAAAAAAGGAGGCATGAGATCCCCCACTCAGTGGAGGCCCCTTTGACTGTGGTGTCGTTTACCGAGTAATCGGGAAGACGTACTGCTTTCGACCTGGGAGCCTGCTGAAACTGAGGACCGTAGAATACCAAACTCATCTTTTCCTTTTAGGTGTAGTGCGGAAGCTATGACGGAGTAATCCGGAAATAGTTGTCACGCGATACTACGCTCGGACGAGTATTTCTTGAGAATGTTACTAATTATCGAGTTAATCAGGAAGTTGGTAATATCCGAAGGAAGGATGTAGACTCTGGGAACCTCAAGAACCTTGTTCGGCAGGTGATAACTTTTTAGACCAACACCTTATGGGTAGTACCTTCGACCTCATGCTCGTGACGTTGAACCTATGAACCCTATATGTGTGATCTTGTGTGTGATTGTTGCATCATGTATCCATGCACTCATAAGCATCTTTTGAAGATAATATTTCAAGGGATTTAAAGGTTGACTATTTGTGAATATCTTAGCTACTGTTAACCATGGATTCTGGAAAGAGAAAGACCAGAAAATACAGTTTCAAGGATCCCAAGATAGATGAGCTGATCAATCTGATTCCAGAGATTGAGTGTCCTACAGACTTTCGGAAGAAGTATGGATCCATTATTCCTCTCATGAAGCTGAAGATGAAGGAGGTTATTCTATCGACCTTAGTCCAGTTCTATGATCCGGTGTATCACTGCTTTACTTTTCCCGATTATCAGCTGATGCCTACACTGGAGGAGTATTCTCATCTATTGGATTTATCTGTTACTGATCGTCTTTATTTTGCTGGTTTGGAGGGTGAGCCAAAACCACACGAGATTGCTGATTTGATTCATCTGGGGAAGTCTAAGGTGGAAGCCCATATGACTACTAAAGGAGGGATTAGAGGATTACCAGCTCAGTTCTTATTGGAGAAAGCTCGTTACTTTGCCAGAATGAAGAGTACGGTTGCTTTTGAGGCCATATTTGCTTTACTTGCTTATGGATTATTCTTATTCCTTAATGAGGATAAGTTTGTTAACATTAACGCTATCAGAATTTTCATGATTGGAAACCCAGTTCCTACACTGTTGGGTGATGCTTATTACTCTGTTCATCTTCGGAGTTCTTATCATGGGGGAATGATTATCTGATGCTTTTTGGGATGTTAAGAAGGAACCTTGTTGGGCTCCTAAGATCATGGCACTTACTCACTCGGATATTGATTGGTATCATCGAGCTTATCAGGATATAGAGATTATTGACAGTTGTGGTAGTTTCTCCAATGTACCTCTTCTTGGTACAAAAGGAGGAATTAACTATAACCCTGTTCTTGCACGGCGACAGATTGGCTACCCGATGAGGGATAAATCGAACAATATTCATTTGAGTAGTTTCTTTCTGAAGGAAGGAGAAGACCACAGGGAAGCTAGGGAGCAGATTGCGAAGGCCTGGCGTCACATTCATAAGAAAAGTAGGAAGGACTTGGGACCTAGGGGTGATGTTTCTTTGGAGCCATATCTTCAGTGGGTCCGATCGAGAGCCATTCAGTTGAAGATGCCGTATACTCGAGAGACACTCATGCCTGATCTGTTTGTGAAGACCACTCCTCCCTTATTAGATGATCTAGAAGAGCTGCAGCTTGCTTTGGTCAGGATAAAACAGGAAAGGGATGCTTGGAAGAACAAGTTCCAGACTTTAGAGAGTTCTTATAGAGCTGACTTGAAGGAGAAAGATGATTTGATTGAGATCCTTGAAAGTCGAGCGGTGGGGTCTATGGAGAGGCAAGGGGATTTATTTTCTCATAAGCCTCAAACAAGTGCTGATTACTCACTTCCTGCCTCAGATGATTGGAAGGAGGTTGCCATCAGGCATGTGGAAGAAAACCAGAGGTTGAGGGCTCAGATTGCCAGGCTCACAGGGAAGCGCCAACGTACAGATTGATCTCTAACAGTTTCTTTCTCTCAGGATTTTTAGATTGAATTTTCATCTTGTACTTGGGATCATTGAAACTTGTAATCCATTTTGAATTTATTATAATAAAAAAATTTCAGTATTTCAAATCCGTTATTATTTCGATATTTGCAATATATCTATAAATATTAAATCCCTTGAAATATTAAATGATGGAATGAAAATAAATCATGTGCATTGCATGACATGCATCATATTGCACATATTTCTTGCATTTATTATGCATATCCAGGTGCCCTACCCAGCTTCTTTACTTCGTTCAGCAAGCTGACTCATCACTATAACACTCGGGCTAACTTCAAAAAGAAGATGGACAATTTGGAACAGGAGAATCGCGAGCTGCGCGAAGAAGTTTCTGCTTTGAAGGCTGGCTTGGCCAATTTGACTACTCTGATGGAAGCTCTGGTGGTTGCTCAGAATCAGCCACCGAGTGTTAAACCTCAACCAACAAGGGAAAATGTTGAAGTTCCTACTGTTCTGGTATCCGCTACTCCGGTTGTTGTTCAGAACCGTATGCCTCAGGGTTATCCATGGGGAATGCCAGAGAATTTTGCACCTGAAGGTTTCAATCTGGGTCCCCAAGATACTCCAGTGGTTCCAAATGTTGTTACTCCAGCACCTCCTGTGGTGCATACTGTTCCTGCTGCACCTCCTTCGGTAAATCTGGTTCCGATTGTTAACGAAGATGTGTGTCGTCCTTTCCCTCCGCCGAGTGAAGATTTGGGTCTTTATGACAAAATGGATGATTTCCAATATCAGTTTGAAAGAATACAAAGAGAGGTAAAGACTCTTAGGGGAAAAGAGTTATTTGGGCAGAATGTGAATGAGCTGTGTTTGGTCCCGAATGTTAAAGTGCCTACTAAGTTCAAGGTCCCTGAGTTTGAGAAGTACAAGGGCAACACTTGCCCTCGTTCTCACTTGGTGATGTATGTAAGGAGAATGTCAACCCACATCAATGATCAGCGTCTGCTGATTCACTTTTTCCAGGATAGTCTGACCGGCGCAGCGTTGAAATGGTACATGAGTTTAGATAGTGCCAACATCCATACATTTAATGATTTGGGGGAAGCATTCATAAAACAATACAAGTACAATGTGGACATGGCACCCGATCGTGACCAGCTTAGGGACATGGTTCAGAAAGATAGAGAATTGTTCAAAGATTATGCGCAGAGATAGCGCGAAGTGGCTGCACAAGTGATTCCTCCCATGGAGGAGAAAGAAATGACTAAAAAATTTCTGAAGACACTGATGTCTTTCTATTATGAAAGAATGGTAGCAAGTTCCCCCGAGTGATTTTACAGAGATGGTAGAAATGGGTGTTCGCCTAGAAGAGGCAGTAAGAGAAGGTCGTTTGACAAAGGGTGAAGGATCCGGAGGTGTGAAGAAACCAGCTTATGGGTTTACAAAGAAGAAAGAGTGAGATACCAATGTTGTCATACAAGAGCGAAGAGTGAATGCTCCTAGAAGGAATTATCAGTGTCACCAGCAAGTTACTTCAGTTACTCCTGTTATGAATGCCGCTACGACTACCGTTGCTTATCAAAGACAATCCCAGCAGGGGAACCAAGGGAATAGTCAGAGAAGGGAGAACTATGACCCTATTCCCATGAGTTATGCAGAGCTACTACCAGCATTGATTCAGAAGAAGTTGGTCCAGACACGACCACCTCCAGCAATACCATCTCCATTGCCTTAGTATTACAAAGCAGACCAGACGTGTGCCTTTCATCAGGGAGCACCAGGGCATAGTGTTGAAAATTGTTATTCTTTGAAGACTGAAGTGCAAAGATTGGTGAAGTCTGGAATTTTATCCTTCAAAGACATGGAACCTAACGTGAAAGACAATCCTCTACCCAAGCACGGGGGAGTGAATGTTGTGAATATGGTGGCCGGTTGTCCAGGTGACTTCCGGATTTTTGACATTAATCTGGTTAGAGGGGATTTGGTAAAAATGCACGCAGACCTCTGTGAATTCAGTTATTATACGCATGACCATACCAGTTGTGTTGTTTGCAATATAAATATACAGGGTTGCGAGAAGATAAAGGTTGATTTGCAGGAGATGATGGATGAAGGTTTAATCCATATAATCAGTCCTAGGGCAGAGTATGAAGAGGAAGTGAATATGGTTTCTGGATGTCCTGGTGAATTCAGAATTTTTGATGTGGAGTATTTGAATGAAGATCTCGTACAGTTGCATGCTACCTTTTTCCGTACTGCTGGTCAGGTGGAACACCAATATGGGTCTTGCGTAGTTTGCTGTCGAGACCCCCGAGGATGTTCTATTGTGAGAGAAGGTGTTCAATTGTTGTTAGACAATGGGACTATCAAGATCACAGGTCAGAGAGATGATTATCACGAGATCGATATGGTTGAAGTTTGTTTTATGGAAGAAGATTCAGAGGAAGAATATGCCTCAGCGGATGAGTATTTCTCTTCAGATGAAGATTTGTTTTCCGGAAATGGTCTTTTGAGGGTTGATTGTGTCAAGGAAGGTGTAAATGTCATTGTACCTTCTTTTGGTGCACCCGCTCATCTTGAGGTGGAGTACCATAGCAAACCAGCTGTTACCCCATTGGTAATCAATTTGCCAGGTCATGTTCCCTATAAATCAGACAAGGTTGTGCCTTACAAATACAACGCTACAATCTTAGAAGACGGGGTGGAAGTTCCCATCCAACCAATGCCATATGTTGTAAATATAGCCGATAATAGCAGGGTGACCTGTAGTGGTCGTGTGTTTGCGCCGGTTATTCGAAGAGATATTGTTGCTGGAAAGAAAATTGCTAAGAACGATGAGCTTAAGAAGGTTGCAGGAGAGACTAGTGGGGCCACATTAGAGAAAGAGGTGGATGATATCTTGAAAATAATTAAAATGAGCGACTACAAAATTATAGACTAGATATTGCAGACTCCTTCAAAGATATCCATCCTGGCATTATTGATGAATTCCTCCACTCATAGGGAATCACTGATGAGAGTGCTAGACCAAGCATTTGTGGAGAATGACATGCCATTGGAACAGTTCAGCAGCATAACTGGAAACATTACGTCATGTAACAATTTGAGTTTTTGCGATGATGAGTTGCCAGATGAAGGGAGGAATCACAACTTGGCCCTCCACATATCCATGAACTGCAAGAATGACTCGCTATCTAATGTGCTAATTGATAACGTATCCGCGTTGAATGTTATACCAAGAAGTACCCTCATGAAGTTGAAGTATCAAGGGACACCTATGCGCCCGAGTGGCATCATTGTGAAGGCTTTTGATGGGTCGAGGAAATCTGTCATCGGTGAAGTGAACTTACCCATCCATATAGGACCACATTTGTTCTTGATAACTTTCCAGGTAATGGACATTATTCTCGCGTATAGTTGTTTGCTTAGACGGCCATGGATACATGAAGCAGGGGTTGTCACTTCAACTCTGCATCAGAAGCTAAAATTTGTGCGTGAAGGGAAGGTAGTGATCATAAATGGGGAGCAGGCATTATTGATATACCATTTATCCTCTTTCAGTATTGTAGAAGCAGATGAGGCTGCTGTTGGAACCTAGTTCCAAGCCCTATCCATTGACAACATAAGGAAGAATGAGAATTATGTGGTTTCCCTGAAGGATGCGCAACAGGTGGTGTGCAATGGTCATAATGCAGTTTGGGGACAACTTGTGGATCCACCTGTGAACAAAAACAGAGTTGGTTTGGGTTTCTCTTCAAGGGGTGGCAAAGGCGAAAGTTTTAAGTCAAAATCTTCTGTGAACAGTTATCATGATGTTTTCCACAGTGGAGGCTACCTCCATCTGATTGTTTCTGGAATTAATGTTGTTGAAGAGGATGAAGCAGAGCAGGAAGTACCGAATTATGTGAACCATGGAGTCCGGGTTCAGAACTGGGTCACCATTGATGTTCCTTCTTGCATACATATTTCAAAGTAATTTGTTTTGTTAATCTATTTCTTTCTTTTGAAATATTTCACTCTACCCAAGGTGGAAGTATTAATGTTGTAGGGCTTATTTGTTTGCTATAACTTTTAAGATCATTAATAAAAGTTGTCTTTGCTTCCAAAATCATGTCTTTTATTTTCTGCTTTTTCTTGGGAAATGGTAATAAAAAAACCTTTCAAAATAAATAATAACTGAAAATTAATCTGCATGCTCACTTGTTATATGTGTCAGTTTCTAAAAGCAATCATAAATCATATGTGCAGATTAATTAAAAAACATGTTGAATACAATGACCCTGAACCCTCTCCCAACTTTGAATGTCCTGTGTTTGGGGCTGAAGAAGAAGATTATGATGAGATTCCAGAAGAGGTCTCACGGTTGCTTGAGCACGAGGAAAATACCATTCAACCATACAAAGAGCCTTTGGAAGTGGTTAATTTGGGTTCAGAGGAAGATCTGAAGGAAGTCAAGATTAGAGCATCATTGCATCCTGATGTAAAGAGCGGGTTGATTGAGCTATTGAAAGAATATGTGGATATTTTTGTTTGGTCTTATCAAGATACGCCTGGTCTATATATAGATATTATCGAGTATCGTTTTCCGTTGAAGCCAGAGTGTCCGCCAGTTAAACAAAAGTTGAGAAGAACCCACCCGGATATGGAAGTAAAGATCAAAGAGGAGGTCCTAAAGCAAATTAATGCTGGTTTTATTATGACGTCAGTGTATCCTCAATGGATTGCCAAAATTGTCCCAGTACCGAAAAAAGACGGAAAAGTCTGCATGTGCGTAGATTACAGAGATCTAAATAAAGCTAGTCTAAAAGATGATTTTCCATTGCCTCACATTGACATGTTAGTGGATAGCACAACAAAATTCAAGGTATTCTCGTTCATGGACGGATTTTCCGGGTATAATCAAATAAGAATGGCTCCAGAGGACATGGAAAAAACAACGTTTATCACACCCTGGGGAACATTCTATTACAGAGTGATGCCCTTCGGGTTGAAGAACGCTGGTGCAACGTACCAGAGGGTTATAACAACCTTATTCCATGATCTGATGCAAAAAGAAATCAAAGTATATGTTGATGATATGATTGCCAAATCCCAAACTGAAGAAGGGCACATAGAAGATTTGTTGAAGCTGTTTCGGCGTTTGAGGAAGTATCGTCTCCGCCTGAATCCAAATAAATGCACCTTCGGAGTTAGATCGGGGAAATTATTGGGTTTTATTGTTAGCCAGAAAGGAATTAAAGTTGACCCTGACAAAGTCAAAGCAATTCAAGAAATGCCAGCACCAAGAACTGAAAAGCAAGTCAGGGGTTTCCTTGGGCGTTTGAATTATATCTCCAGATTTATTTCCCACATGACTGCAACGTGTGAACCGGTCTTTAAGTTGTTAAAGAAAGATCAGGGTTGTGTGTGGACAGATGACTGCCAAAGGGCATTTGAAAGTATTAAAGAGTATCTGCTTGAACCTCCTATCTTTCTCCCTCCCGTAGAAGGAAGACCGTTAATTATGTATCTAACAGTGTTGGATAAATCCATGGGTTGTATTATGGGACAACAGGATGAAACGGGAAAGAAAGAGTTCGCCATTTATTACCTCAGAAAAAAATTCACCGATTGTGAGTCGCGGTATTCCATGCTAGAAAAAACATGTTGTACTTTGGCCTGGGCGGCAAAGCGTTTGCGGCAGTATATGTTGAATCATACCACTTGGTTGATCTCCAAAATTGATCCAATCAAGTATATTTTTGAAAAGCCTGCTCTTACTGGGAGAATTGCCCGTTGGCATATGTTGTTATCTGAATATGATATCGAGTACCGCACTCAAAAGGCTATTAAAAGTAGTGTGTTGGCAGATTACCTTGCTCACCAGCCGGTGGAAGATCATCAGTCTGCAGAATATGAATTCCCCGATGAAGATGTGATGTTCTTGAAAGTGAAAGATTGTAATGAACCATTGCCCGAGGAGGGCCCCGACCCTGAATCTCATTGGAGTATGGTATTTGATGGAGCTGTGAATGCTTATGGTAAAGGAATTGGTGTTGTGATTGTTACTCCTCATGGATCACATATTCCTTTTACTGCAAGGTTAACATTTGATTGCACTAATAATATGGCAGAATATGAGGCTTGCATCATGGGTCTCGAAGAAGCTATTGATCTCAGAATCAAAATTCTAGATGTATATGGCAATTCAATATTGGTAATAAATCAGATTAAAGGAGAATGGGATACCCGTCACCCTGGCTTGATCCCTTACAAAGATTATGCTAGAAGATTATTACCCTTCTTCAATAAAGTTGAATTCCATCACATTCCTAGGGATGAAAATCAGATGGCGAATGCTCTGGAAACTCTGGCTTCCATGTACCAAGTGAATACTTGGAATGATATACCCCGAATTACAGTTCGACGGCTAGATAAGCCTGCTCATATGATTGCAACAGAGGAGGTAGCAGATGAGAAACCTTGGTATTATGATATCAAACATTTTCTTCAGACTCAGGAATACCCGTTTGGTGCATCAAAGAAAGATAGAAAGACACTGAGAAGATTGGCAGGCAGTTTCTTCCTCAGTGAAAATGTGTTATACAAGAGAAATTATGATATGGTCTTGCTCAGATGCGTGGATAGACACGAAGCAGACATGTTGATGCATGAGATCCATGAAGGTTCATTTGGCACTCATGCTAATGGACATTCGATGGCTAAAAGGATGCTAAGGGCAGGTTATTATTGGTTAACAATGGAATCTGATTGTTACAAGTTTGCAAAGAAGCGCCATAAATGCCAGATTTACGCAGATAAGATCCATGTGCCTCCGACACTTCTCAATGTGATTTCCTCCCTATTGCCTTTCTCTATGTGGGGTATTGACATGATTGGGATGATAGAACCCAAGGCTTCGAATGGACATTGTTTCATCTTGGTAGCAATTGACTACTTTACCAAATGGGTAGAAGCTGCTTCATATGCCAATGTTACCAAACAGGTGGTTGTGCGTTTCATCAAAAACAATCTTATATGCCGGTATGGTGTGCTGAACAGAATCATCACTGACAATGGCTCGAATTTGAATAACAAGATGATGACTGAACTGTGCCAAGAATTCAAGATTGTCCATCACAATTCATCTCCATACAGGCCAAAGATGAATGGGGTTGTTGAAGCTGCTAATAAGAATATCAAGAAGATTATCCAGAAAATGGTTGTCACTTATAAGGATTGGCATGAAATGCTCCCTTTTGCTCTACATGGATATCGAACATCTGTTCGCACTTCAACAGGAGCAACCCCGTTTTCCCTAGTGTATGGAATGGAAGTTGTACTCCTAGTCGAGGTAGAGATTCCCTCGTTACGTGTGATAATGGAAGCCAAGTTGACAGAGGCTGAATGGGTCCAGAACAGGTTTGACCATTTGAATTTGATTGAAGAGAAGAGAATGACAGCTTTGTGTCATGGGCAGTTATATTAGAAAAGAATGAAGAAAGCATTTGATAAAAAGGTCAAACCTCGTGAATTCAGAGAAGGCGACCTCGTGCTCAGGAAGATCATGTCTTTCAACACCGATTCTAGGGGCAAGTGGACTCCCAATTTTGAAGGCCCGTATGTTATCAAAAAAGCCTTCTCTGGTGGTGCACTAATTCTTGAAACTATGGATGGCGAGGAGTTCCCACGTCCCATGAATGCTGACACAGTCAAGAAATACTTTTCCTAAAGAAATAAAATAACAGCTCGCTAATTTGAAAACCCAAAAGGGCGGCTTAGGCAAAAAGGAGCGTCTCGGTAGGCTGAAAACCCGAAAGGGTGGTCTAGGCAAAAATTAGAGACATAAACAAAATAAATTTCCCGCTAAGTTGAAAACCCGCAAGGGCAGCTTAGGAAAAAGTTAGGTACTTTCTTGGCAAGTAACTACGTCAGACGGGACTTGATCGTTGAAGCAACAATCTTCTCGGATCCTCACCATACTTCAACAAAAAGCTGCTGCTCAGGATTTCAAAATTTGTTAGGGGGGATAGTGGTCATTGTATCTCAATGTATCTTTTCTATTATGTATTACCATTTGCCAAACTTTGTAATCATCCATGGAGTCTCGCCATTCGCAGACTACCATTCTATTAATGAAATTTGAGCTTTTGCCCAATTTTTTGTTTTCTTATTTTTATTTAGCTCGCAAAGACATCATTTATTACTGATAATAACTGTTAAAGCAAAAGGATTAAAAAGCAAAATTGACTTTTCAAAAAGAAGAGAGATCTTTACAATTCAATTTACTTTGGGATTTGTGATGAAACAATGACAACAAGGGTGGTGATCCCAAGAATGAACAAACTCCGGTTGTTTTAACAAAGTTTACTCCCTTCATGAAGGTTTTCTCAGGTCAATTTGCTGGTGCACAATCTTTGTTGTTTCTCAGATAGTTAAAGACGATATCAGTGGGTGCAAGGTGCGGTATTGGGTTTATGACCCCACTATCCCCAGTCGATTATTGATTTCCCAGGAAGGTCATCCCAGGGCATCTCTTGTTGGTAATGAGTATTCGTGATGAAAGTTTTTTCCGGGGATCTCAACACAACTCTCGACATCAGGAACAGAAACATATGAGGAAAAGGTACCAAAGATGGAAATGTCATCATTGTGGTAGATATGGCCACATAAAGCCCTTCTGCTTCAGATTACATGGATACCCTAATCAGAACTCAGGTGTCAAACCTAAGTCTAAAAAGGTACCACATGCTCCTCAATGGAAGAAAAAGGCTACTGCACTGATAGCTCACACTTCCCTGAGGGTCTCTGCAAAGGAAGACTTGTACTTTGACAGTGGATGTTCCAGACATATGACTGGAATCAAGAACCTCCTCAATAATGTTAAGCCTCACACCACCAGTTTTGTGACCTTTGGAGATGGGGCTAAAGGTGAAATCAAAGGAGTTGGTGATTTGGACTGCCCTGGAGTTCCAAGTCTGAATGAAGTACTGCTGGTGAAAGGACTGACCGCTAATCTCATTAGTATCAGTCAACTGTGTGATCTAGGATTCAAGGTCAATTTCTCAAAATCTGAATGCCTTGTAATCAATGACAAACAAGAGATAGTAATGAAAGGAGTCAGATCCAAAGACAACTGTTACTTGTGGGAGGCTGAAAACACTAATTTCTCATCTGTGTGTTCCATTGCAAAAGAAGAAAAAGAGGTGAAACTGTGGCACCAAAAACTTGGCCATCTTCATCTAAGGGGTATGAAGAGGATTATCTCCTTGGAGGCAGTCAGAGGGATTCCAAAACTGCAAATTGATGAAGGAAGAGTTTGTGGTGAATGTCAGGTTGGTAAGCATACTAGGATGTCACATCCAAAGTCAAGACATCTGACCACCTCTAAGGTTCTAGAACTCCTCCATATGGATCTGATGGGACCAATGCAAGTAGAGAGTCTTGGTGGTAAAAGATATGCCTATGTGGTTGTGGATGATTTTTCCAGATTCACCTGGATTAATTTCATTAGGGAAAAATCAGATGCATTTGAAGTTTTTAGAGAACTGTGCAAGAGAATTCAAAGAGAGAAGGAAGGATGTATTGTCAGAATCAGAAGTGATCATGGCAAGGAATTTGAAAACAGCAAGTTTGATGACTTCTGTGCTTCAGAAGGAATCAGTCATGAGTTTTCTTCTCCCATAACACCTCAGCAAAATGGAGTTGTGGAAAGAAAAAACAGGACCATACAAGAATCTGCCAGAGCAATGTTACATGCCAAAAGACTTCCTATGTATTTTTGGGCTGAAGCTATGAATACAGCTTGCTATGTTCATAACAGGGTCACCTTGAGAAAGGGAACCTCATCCACCATATATGAACTCTGGAAAGGAAGAAAACCAATTGTGAAGTACTTCCATGTGTTTGGCAGCAAATGCTATATTCTGTCTGATCGTGAACAAAGAAGAAAACTGGACCCCAAAAGTGATGAAGGCATATTTCTAGGATACTCCTCAAACAGCAGAGCTTATAGAGTATTCAACTCCAGAACCAAAACCATGATGGAATCAATAAATGTTATAATTGATGACTATCATGAAGAAATAGATGTTCCTTGTACTGTTGAGACATTCTTTGAGACTTCAACCCAACAGGATGATCTACCCAACTCCACCACAACAGAATCTGAATCAAAGGAAGCTAGCAAGATTCCTTCCATCAGAATTCAGAAGGATCATCCAAAAGATCTCATCATAGGAGATCCCAATAGTGGAGTCATCACAAGATCTAGAGAAATCATCTCAAACTCTTGTTTTGTGTCCAAAATGGAACCAAGAAATGTCAAGGAAGCCTTAACTGATGAATATTGGATTGGTGCAATGCAAGATGAACTGAACCAATTCAAGCAACATGAAGTTTGGGAACTGGTTCCTAGACCTGAAGGAACTAACATCATTGGGACACAATGGATATTCAAGAACAAGTCAGATGCTGAAGGAGTTGTCACCAGAAATAAGGCAAGACCTGTTGCTCAAGGATACACCCAGGTTGAAGGGGTTGATTTTGATGAAACCTTTGCACCTGTAGCCAGGTTGGAATCAATCAGACTCTTGTTGTCAATTGCTTGTCTTCTGAAGTTCAAGTTATTTCAGATGGATGTGAAAAGTGCCTTTCTAAATAGGTACTTAAATGAGGAAGCTTATGTGGAACAACCTAAAGGTTTTGTGGATCCAACCCATCGTGATCATGTCTACAAACTGAGAAAAGCTCTATATGGCCTGAAACAAGCTCCTAGAGCATGGTATGACAGGTTAACAAAGTTTCTCTCAGACAAAGGCTACAGAAAAGGAGGCTTGGACAAAACTCTCTTTGTCAAAACTGAAGGAGGGAAGTTGATGGTTGCCCAAATATATGTTGATGACATAGTGTTTGGAGGAATGTCAGAACATATGGTCAAACACTTTGCTGACCAGATGCAGGCTGAATTTGAAATGAGTCTCATGGGAGAACTAACTTATTTTCTTGGACTACAAGTCTCACAGATGGAGGACTCAATCTTCTTATCTCAAAGCAAGTATGCTAAGAATATTGTAAATAAGTTTGGTATGGAGAATGCAAGTCACAAAAGGACTCCTGCTCCTACTCATCTAAAGCTTTCCAAAGATTCAAGTGGGGTTAAGGTGGATCAAAGTCTGTACAGAAGCATGATAGGAAGCTTGTTGTACTTAACTGCCAGCAGACCTGATATTGCCTTTGCAGTTGGAGTTTGTGCTAGATACCAAGCTGATCCCAAAGTCAGCCATATCAATCAAGTGAAGAGAATTTTGAAGTATGTAAGTGGTACTTACAACTATGGATTGATGTATACTCATGGCTGTGAACCAGCTCTGACTGGCTACTGTGATGCTGATTGGGCTGGTAGTGTTGATGATAGAAAAAGCACCTCTGGAGGATGTTTCTTTTTGGGAAGTAATCTGGTTTCCTGGTTCAGCAAGAAACAGAATTGTGTGTCTCTTTCCACTGCTGAAGCTGAATACATTGCAGCTGGTAGTAGCTGCTCTCAAATGATTTGGATGAAACAGATGCTCACTGAGTATAATGTCACACAAGATGTTATGACATTGTACTGTGACAATCTGAGTACAATCAACATATCCAAGAATCCCATTCAGCATAGCAGGACCAAACATATTGACATACGACATCACTTTATCAGAGACCTTGTAGAAGAGAAGACAATCAAATTGGAACATGTTGCCACTGAGCTACAGCTGGCTGACATTTTTACCAAGGCTTTGGATGCAAATCAATTTGAAAACTTAAGGGGTAAGCTGGGTATTTGCCAACATGAGGAATTGTAGCAATTAATTTTGCTTAAAACAAGGATCAAAGGACTTATGCCTGTTCTGATTGGTTTAAAATTGTATTTTCTCATTTCCTACAATTCTTTTAAGAAGTTGAATAGACACTCCCTTGCTTCCTTCCTCTCTCGTCTCCTCATCAAAACCCAGTCTCTCAATCAGAAATTTCTCCTCAGTTGCTGTTGGTCCTCTAAAACTGTCAAAATGTCTCAAACACCATCATCATCCAATACGACCATTTCAACCTCTTCCTCTGATCAAGATTCTGGGATAATCTCTTCTTGTCTGGACTCTGACGCTCTGGAGATCTCCTCTCATAGAAAAGTGGGAACTAACCCCACCAAGGTCAAAGAGTTGAGAACAAGACATGCAGGAAAGCCCCAAGCTTCTGCCTCTGGTAATCCATCTCATCCTTCTTCTTCAGTTCCCCCTGAAATTGCAAATAGGGAAGGGACAGCATATGTTAATCAAGCAATAGCAAAAATTGTTTCAAGAATTTTGAACGAGAACCACTCAGTTCCTGGCATTTCTGTTCCTCTGAACCAAGAAAGCTCAAATGCTGAAACAAATCCAGATGTCTCTAAGAATGTTGAGACATCAAACAAATAGAAGAATGCTGACATTGCTCACAAGAAAAGAAAGAAGCCTGAATCCTCTGGATCTGATGACAGTGCCTGAAGGTTGGTTGCTGATATCTGGTGGAGTTTGGAAGTGTATTCAGTTGTTTTCTGCTGCTGCTCTTATTATTTTGTTTTGGATAACTGTATAATTTTTTGAACATGTTTCTTTGGCCCATTTGTGGCTAAAGAGGGGGAGAATATTTTGGTACTTACTTAATTAGTACTTGACATTCTATTTTTCTGCTGTCACTTATTTCTGCTGCTATCTATCTCTGATTGTTTAGGGTCTTTAGCCAAAAATCTGCCAAAGGGGGAGTTTGTAGGTGTTTAGGTATTGGCTTGCATTTTTGGTAAATCCCAAGTGTATGTGTGAATGTCATGACTGATGTCATAACATTCTAGTTCAGTTTGTACTGACTCATTAAGTACCTTTGCAGAAAAATATTGTAATTTAAATACTGATGTTTATAAGTGTGTATCTGAGCATTTTGCAAAATGATCACATTTTGCTAAATCAGTAGACAGGTTTTCTCAGATGTCATAACAGATGTTATGACATCCTGTTCTGAACTAACAGGATTGCAGGATTGGATAAGTCTGAGTTTTTTCAGAAAATAACTCAGTCCTTCCTGAACAGAATCCTGCGTTTTCTGAGGGGTAACCTAGCTCAACCCTAACCTGGTTAATAAAGTCCTGTGACCTGGTCTTTAGGTCAAACGGAATTAACCCTAGGTTTTTGGAAACCCTAACTGAAGTTGCAGCTGCTATATATTCAACAGAGCTGCTGTTTTTCAAGTATCCCTCTTGATTGATCAGAAGATCATTTGTAATCTGTATAGATTTGATTATTGTACTCCAAGCAATTATCATTGTGATAAGTGCCTTGGAATAGGTTTCAAATTGTAAGGGTTGTGTAGCACTCAAAGCTTTGAAGCAAGAGTGTTTGAATGTCCTTGACTAAAGCTGTGAAGCAGAGTCAAGTTAGTTGTGTGCATCACTCAAAGCTGTGAAGCACGAGTGATTGTGTTGCTTGATTAAAAAGCTGTGAAGCTTAATCAAGTGTTTGTTTTTGAAGAGTGTCTTCATCAATTCTTAAGTCAAATTGGTTTATGTATCACTGCTGTGATTGAGGGGGAGTGAGTAGGAACTCAGGTTTAAGTTGTACTTAGATTGGAATTGCATTGGGTAGGTCTTAAGTGAAGGAGATAAACTGGTTGGTTTATTCCTGAATTAACATCTCTTATAGTGGATTTCCTCCCTGGCTTGGTAGCCCCCAGAGTAGGTGTTGTTGCACACTGAACTGGGTAAACAATTGACTGTGTTCTTTATTGCTTTTGTATTTACTGTCATATAGTAAGTCAGATACGGTGTCATAACATTGAACGTGACATTGAGTATCTGCAGCCAGAATTTCAATTGGCATCAGAGCAGGCACCCTGCCTGTATTACTGGGTGAGATCTAGGGATATCACTTTCTGGCACTATGGACAAAGAAGGAGTTTTTGGAAATAGACCACCCATTCTGGATGGAAATAATTATGACTACTGGAAACCTCGTATGATTGCCTTCCTAAAATCTCTGGACAAAAAGGCTTGGAGAGCTGCTGACAAAGGATGGATTCATCCCACCATAACTGAGAAAGATGGGACAATCAGTCTGAAGCCTGAGGAAGATTGGAGTAAAGAAGAAGATGAGTTAGCTCTGGGAAATTCAAAAGCCTTAAATGCCTTGTTCAATGGAATTGATAGAAACATTTTCAGACTAGTACATCAATATGAACTGGCCAAGGAAGTTTGGGACACTCTCAAAACTACTCATGAGGGCACTTCCAAAGTAAAAATGTCAAGGCTTCAGATGTTGACTACCAAATTTGAGAATCTAAAAATGATGGAAGATGAAACCATTCATGAGTTTCATATGAACATCTTGGAGATTGCCAACACCTCAGGAGCACTGGGAGAAAAGATGTCAGAAGAAAAACTGGTGAGGAAGATTCTCAGATCCTTGCCTAAAAGATTTGCAATGAAGGTAACTGCCATAGAGGAAGCCCAGGACATTAGCAAGTTGAAAGTGGATGAACTTATTGGGTCTCTTCAGACTTTTGAGATGGGAATCACTGATAATGGTGTCAAAAAGAACAAGAGCATAGCACTTATGTCCAACACTGATGTTGAAGAAAACATTTCAGAAGCTATAGCCATGCTTGGAAGACAGTTCAACAAACTCATCAAAAGAATAGATCCAAAGTCAAGGTCTAATGTTCATAACATTCCCTCTAACATTGACAGTTCCAGCAGAAAACCAAGGACAGAAGAGAAGGGAGTTCAAGGCAGAGGAATTCAATGCCATGGTTGTGAAGGATATGGGCATATTCGAGCTGAATGTCCTACCTTTCTTAAGAAACAAAAAGGAATGACAGTTACTTGGTCTGACTGTGATTCAGAAAGTAATTATGAAGAAGAGACTGCCAAACGAGTTACTGCTTTAACTGGTGTTTGTACCTCTGAAAGTGACATCAGTGATGAAGAGGTGACTTTTGAAGAACTGGCTGATACTTACAAGGAATTGTGTATCAGAAGTACTGAAGTTTGTGTGCAGAATGAGAAACAATCAAAACTCATCATAAAGATGGAGGCTGAAAAAAGGGCAAACCTTGAAACTATAAGTCATCTAGAAGGAAAAGTTCAATTGCTGAACTCACAACTGAATCAAATGACCAAATCTGTCAAGATGTTGACAAATGGAACAGACAAATTGGAAGAGATCCTACAGGTTGGACAAAATGTGGGAAATAAATCTGGTCTAGGATTTATGGAAGCAACGAAATCTGGTTCTGGTAAGCAAATGTCAAAACAGATGTCTCAACACAACTCTCGACATCAGGAACAGAAACATATGAGGAAAAGGTACCAAAGATGGAAATGTCATCATTGTGGTAGATATGGCCACATAAAGCCCTTCTGCTTCAGATTACATGGATACCCTAATCAGAACTCAGGTGTCAAACCTAAGTCTAAAAAGGTACCACATGCTCCTCAATGGAAGAAAAAGGCTACTGCACTGATAGCTCACACTTCCCTGAGGGTCTCTGCAAAGGAAGACTGGTACTTTGACAGTGGATGTTCCAGACATATGACTGGAATCAAGAACCTCCTCAATAATGTTAAGCCTCACACCACCAGTTTTGTGACCTTTGGAGATGGGGCTAAAGGTGAAATCAAAGGAGTTGGTGATTTGGACTGCCCTGGAGTTCCAAGTCTGAATGAAGTACTGCTGGTGAAAGGACTGACCGCTAATCTCATTAGTATCAGTCAACTGTGTGATCTAGGATTCAAGGTCAATTTCTCAAAATCTGAATGCCTTGTAATCAATGACAAACAAGAGATAGTAATGAAAGGAGTCAGATCCAAAGACAACTGTTACTTGTGGGAGGCTGAAAACACTAATTTCTCATCTGTGTGTTCCATTGCAAAAGAAGAAAAAGAGGTGAAACTGTGGCACCAAAAACTTGGCCATCTTCATCTAAGGGGTATGAAGAGGATTATCTCCTTGGAGGCAGTCAGAGGGATTCCAAAACTGCAAATTGATGAAGGAAGAGTTTGTGGTGAATGTCAGGTTGGTAAGCATACTAGGATGTCACATCCAAAGTCAAGACATCTGACCACCTCTAAGGTTCTAGAACTCCTCCATATGGATCTGATGGGACCAATGCAAGTAGAGAGTCTTGGTGGTAAAAGATATGCCTATGTGGTTGTGGATGATTTTTCCAGATTCACCTGGATTAATTTCATTAGGGAAAAATCAGATGCATTTGAAGTTTTTAGAGAACTGTGCAAGAGAATTCAAAGAGAGAAGGAAGGATGTATTTTCAGAATCAGAAGTGATCATGGCAAGGAATTTGAAAACAGCAAGTTTGATGACTTCTGTGCTTCAGAAGGAATCAGTCATGAGTTTTCTTCTCCCATAACACCTCAGCAAAATGGAGTTGTGGAAAGAAAAAACAGGACCATACAAGAATCTGCCAGAGCAATGTTACATGCCAAAAGACTTCCTATGTATTTTTGGGCTGAAGCTATGAATACAGCTTGCTATGTTCATAACAGGGTCACCTTGAGAAAGGGAACCTCATCCACCATATATGAACTCTGGAAAGGAAGAAAACCAACTGTGAAGTACTTCCATGTGTTTGGCAGCAAATGCTATATTCTGTCTGATCGTGAACAAAGAAGAAAACTGGACCCCAAAAGTGATGAAGGCATATTTCTAGGATACTCCTCAAACAGCAGAGCTTATAGAGTATTCAACTCCAGAACCAAAACCATGATGGAATCAACAAATGTTATAATTGATGACTATCATGAAGAAATAGATGTTCCTTGTACTGTTGAGACATTCTTTGAGACTTCAACCCAACAGGATGATCTACCCAACTCCACCACAACAGAATCTGAATCAAAGGAAGCTAGCAAGATTCCTTCCATCAGAATTCAGAAGGATCATCCAAAAGATCTCATCATAGGAGATCCCAATAGTGGAGTCATCACAAGATCTAGAGAAATCATCTCAAACTCTTGTTTTGTGTCCAAAATGGAACCAAGAAATGTCAAGGAAGCCTTAACTGATGAATATTGGATTGGTGCAATGCAAGATGAACTGAACCAATTCAAGCAACATGAAGTTTGGGAACTGGTTCCTAGACCCGAAGGAACTAACATCATTGGGACACAATGGATATTCAAGAACAAGTCAGATGCTGAAGGAGTTGTCACCAGAAATAAGGCAAGACTTGTTGCTCAAGGATACACCCAGGTTGAAGGGGTTGATTTTGATGAAACCTTTGCACCTATAGCCAGGTTGGAATCAATCAGACTCTTGTTGTCAATTGCTTGTCTTCTGAAGTTCAAGTTATTTTAGATGGATGTGAAAAGTGCCTTTCTAAATAGGTACTTAAATGAGGAAGCTTATGTGGAACAACCTAAAGGTTTTGTGGATCCAACCCATCCTGATCATGTCTACAAACTGAGAAAAGCTCTATATGGCCTGAAACAAGCTCCTAGAGCATGGTATGACAGGTTAACAAAGTTTCTCTCAGACAAAGGCTACAGAAAAGGAGGCTTGGACAAAACTCTCTTTGTCAAAACTGAAGGAGGGAAGTTGATGGTTGCCCAAATATATGTTGATGACATAGTGTTTGGAGGAATGTCAGAACATATGGTCAAACACTTTGCTGACCAGATGCAGGCTGAATTTGAAATGAGTCTCATGGGAGAACTAACTTATTTTCTTGGACTACAAGTCTCACAGATGGAGGACTCAATCTTCTTATCTCAAAGCAAGTATGCTAAGAATATTGTAAATAAGTTTGATATGGAGAATGCAAGTCACAAAAGGACTCCTGCTCCTACTCATCTAAAGCTTTCCAAAGATTCAAGTGGGGTTAAGGTGGATCAAAGTCTGTACAGAAGCATGATAGGAAGCTTGTTGTACTTAACTGCCAGCAGACCTGATATTGCCTTTGCAGTTGGAGTTTGTGCTAGATACCAAGCTGATCCCAAAGTCAGCCATATCAATCAAGTGAAGAGAATTTTGAAGTATGTAAGTGGTACTTACAACTATGGATTGATGTATACTCATGGCTGTGAACCAGCTCTGACTGGCTACTGTGATGCTGATTGGGCTGGTAGTGCTGATGATAGAAAAAGCACCTCTGGAGGATGTTTCTTTTTGGGAAGTAATCTGGTTTCCTGGTTCAGCAAGAAACAGAATTGTGTGTTTCTTTCCACTGCTGAAGCTGAATACATTGCAGCTGGTAGTAGCTGCTCTCAAATGATTTGGATGAAACAGATGCTCACTGAGTATAATGTCACACAAGATGTTATGACATTGTACTGTGACAATCTGAGTACAATCAACATATCCAAGAATCCCATTCAGCATAGCAGGACCAAACATATTGACATACGACATCACTTTATCAGAGACCTTGTAGAAGAGAAGACAATCAAATTGGAACATGTTGCCACTGAGCTACAGCTGGCTGACATTTTTACCAAGGCTTTGGATGCAAATCAATTTGAAAACTTAAGGGGTAAGCTGGGTATTTGCCAACATGAGGAATTGTAGCAATTAATTTTGCTTAAAACAAGGATCAAAGGACTTATGCCTGTTCTGATTGGTTTAAAATTGTATTTTCTCATTTCCTACAATTCTTTTAAGAAGTTGAATAGACACTCCCTTGCTTCCTTCCTCTCTCGTCTCCTCATCAAAACCCAATCTCTCAATCAGAAATTTCTCCTCAGTTGCTGTTGGTCCTCTAAAACTGTCAAAATGTCTCAAACACCATCATCATCCAATACGACCATTTCAACCTCTTCCTATGATCAAGATTCTGGGACAATCTCTTCTTGTCTGGACTCTGACGCTCTGGAGATCTCCTCTCATAGAAAAGTGGGAACTAACCCCACCAAGGTCAAAGAGTTGAGAACAAGACATGCAGGAAAGCCCCAAGCTTCTGCCTCTGGTAATCCATCTCATCCTTCTTCTTCAGTTCCCCCTGAAATTGCAAATAGGGAAGGGACAGCATATGTTAATCAAGCAATAGCAAAAATTGTTTCAAGAATTTTGAACGAGAACCACTCAGTTCCTGGCATTTCTGTTCCTCTGAACCAAGAAAGCTCAAATGCTGAAACAAATCCAGATGTCTCTAAGAATGTTGAGACATCAAACAAAGAGAAGAATGCTGACATTGCTCACAAGAAAAGAAAGAAGCCTGAATCCTCTGGATCTGATGACAGTGCCTGAAGGTTGGTTGCTGATATCTGGTGGAGTTTGGAAGTGTATTCAGTTGTTTTCTGCTGCTGCTCTTATTATTTTGTTTTGGATAACTGTATAATTTTTTGAACATGTTTCTTTGGCCCATTTGTGGCTAAAGAGGGGGAGAATATTTTGGTACTTACTTAATTAGTACTTGACATTCTATTTTTCTGCTGTCACTTATTTCTGCTGCTATCTATCTCTGATTGTTTAGGGTCTTTAGCCAAAAATCTTCCAAAGGGGGAGTTTGTAGGTGTTTAGGTATTGGCTTGCATTTTTGGTAAATCCCAAGTGTATGTGTGAATGTCATGACTGATGTCATAACATTCTAGTTCAGTTTGTACTGACTCATTAGGTACCTTTGCAGAAAAATATTGTAATTCAAATACTGATGTTTATAAGTGTGTATCTGAGCATTTTGCAAAATGATCACATTTTGCTAAATCAGTAGACAGGTTTTCTCAGATGTCATAACAGATGTTATGACATCCTGTTCTGAACTAACAGGATTGCAGGATTGGATAAGTCTGAGTTTTTTCAGGAAATAACTCAGTCCTTCCTGAACAGAATCCTGCGTTTTCTGAGGGGTAACCTAGCTCAACCCTAACCTGGTTAATAAAGTCCTGTGACCTGGTCTTTAGGTCAAACGGAATTAACCCTAGGTTTTTGGAAACCCTAACTGAAGTTGCAGCTGCTATATATTCAACAGAGCTGCTGTTTTTCAAGTATCCCTCTTGATTGATCAGAAGATCATTTGTAATCTGTATAGATTTGATTATTGTACTCCAAGCAATTATCATTGTGATAAGTGCCTTGGAATAGGTTTCAAATTGTAAGGGTTGTGTAGCACTCAAAGCTTTGAAGCAAGAGTGTTTGAATGTCCTTGACTAAAGCTGTGAAGCAGAGTCAAGTTAGTTGTGTGCATCACTCAAAGCTGTGAAGCACGAGTGATTATGTTGCTTGATTAAAAAGCTGTGAAGCTTAATCAAGTGTTTGTTTTTGAAGAGTGTCTTCATCAATTCTTAAGTCAAATTGGTTTATGTATCACTGCTGTGATTGAGGGGGAGTGAGTAGGAACTCAGGTTTAAGTTGTACTTAGATTGGAATTGCATTGGGTAGGTCTTAAGTGAAGGAGATAAACTGGTTGGTTTATTCCTGAATTAACATCTCTTATAGTGGATTTCCTCCCTGGCTTGGTAGCCCCCAGAGTAGGTGTTGTTGCACACTGAACTGGGTAAACAATTGACTGTGTTCTTTATTGCTTTTGTATTTACTGTCATATAGTAAGTCAGATACGGTGTCATAACATTGAACGTGACATTGAGTATCTGCAGCCAGAATTTCAATTGGCATCAGAGCAGGCACCCTGCCTGTATTACTGGGTGAGATCTAGGGATATCACTTTCTGGCACTATGGACAAAGAAGGAGTTTTTGGAAATAGACCACCCATTCTGGATGGAAATAATTATGACTACTGGAAACCTCGTATGATTGCCTTCCTAAAATCTCTGGACAAAAAGGCTTGGAGAGCTGCTGACAAAGGATGGATTCATCCCACCATAACTGAGAAAGATGGGACAATCAGTCTGAAGCCTGAGGAAGATTGGAGTAAAGAAGAAGATGAGTTAGCTCTGGGAAATTCAAAAGCCTTAAATGCCTTGTTCAATGGAATTGATAGAAACATTTTCAGACTAGTACATCAATATGAACTGGCCAAGGAAGTTTGGGACACTCTCAAAACTACTCATGAGGGCACTTCCAAAGTAAAAATGTCAAGGCTTCAGATGTTGACTACCAAATTTGAGAATCTAAAAATGATGGAAGATGAAACCATTCATGAGTTTCATATGAACATCTTGGAGATTGCCAACACCTCAGGAGCACTGGGAGAAAAGATGTCAGAAGAAAAACTGGTGAGGAAGATTCTCAGATCCTTGCCTAAAAGATTTGCAATGAAGGTAACTGCCATAGAGGAAGCCCAGGACATTAGCAAGTTGAAAGTGGATGAACTTATTGGGTCTCTTCAGACTTTTGAGATGGGAATCACTGATAATGGTGTCAAAAAGAACAAGAGCATAGCACTTATGTCCAACACTGATGTTGAAGAAAACATTTCAGAAGCTATAGCCATGCTTGGAAGACAGTTCAACAAACTCATCAAAAGAATAGATCCAAAGTCAAGGTCTAATGTTCATAACATTCCCTCTAACATTGACAGTTCCAGCAGAAAACCAAGGACAGAAGAGAAGGGAGTTCAAGGCAGAGGAATTCAATGCCATGGTTGTGAAGGATATGGGCATATTCGAGCTGAATGTCCTACCTTTCTTAAGAAACAAAAAGGAATGACAGTTACTTGGTCTGACTGTGATTCAGAAAGTAATTCTGAAGAAGAGACTGCCAAACGAGTTACTGCTTTAACTGGTGTTTGTACCTCTGAAAGTGACATCAGTGATGAAGAGGTGACTTTTGAAGAACTGGCTGATACTTACAAGGAATTGTGTATCAGAAGTACTGAAGTTTGTGTGCAGAATGAGAAACAATCAAAACTCGTCATAAAGATGGAGGCTGAAAAAAGGGCAAACCTTGAAACTATAAGTCATCTAGAAGGAAAAGTTTAATTGCTGAACTCACAACTGAATCAAATGACCAAATCTGTCAAGATGTTGACAAATGGAACAGACAAATTGGAAGAGATCCTACAGGTTGGACAAAATGTGGGAAATAAATCTGGTCTAGGATTTATGGAAGCAACGAAATCTGGTTCTGGTAAGCAAATGTCAAAACAGATGTCTCAACACAACTCTCGACATCAGGAACAGAAACATATGAGGAAAAGGTACCAAAGATGGAAATGTCATCATTGTGGTAGATATGGCCACATAAAGCCCTTCTGCTTCAGATTACATGGATACCCTAATCAGAACTCAGGTTTCAAACCTAAGTCTAAAAAGGTACCACATGCTCCTCAATGGAAGAAAAAGGCTACTGCACTGATAGCTCACACTTCCCTGAGGGTCTCTGCAAAGGAAGACTGGTACTTTGACAGTGGATGTTCCAGACATATGACTGGAATCAAGAACCTCCTCAATAATGTTAAGCCTCACACCACCAGTTTTGTGACCTTTGGAGATGGGGCTAAAGGTGAAATCAAAGGAGTTGGTGATTTGGACTGCCCTAGAGTTCCAAGTCTGAATGAAGTACTGCTGGTGAAAGGACTGACCGCTAATCTCATTAGTATCAGTCAACTGTGTGATCTAGGATTCAAGGTCAATTTCTCAAAATCTGAATGCCTTGTAATCAATGACAAACAAGAGATAGTAATGAAAGGAGTCAGATCCAAAGACAACTGTTACTTGTGGGAGGCTGAAAACACTAATTTCTCATCTGTGTGTTCCATTGCAAAAGAAGAAAAAGAGGTGAAACTGTGGCACCAAAAACTTGGCCATCTTCATCTAAGGGGTATGAAGAGGATTATCTCCTTGGAGGCAGTCAGAGGGATTCCAAAACTGCAAATTGATGAAGGAAGAGTTTGTGGTGAATGTCAGGTTGGTAAGCATACTAGGATGTCACATCCAAAGTCAAGACATCTGACCACCTCTAAGGTTCTAGAACTCCTCCATATGGATCTGATGGGACCAATGCAAGTAGAGAGTCTTGGTGGTAAAAGATATGCCTATGTGGTTGTGGATGATTTTTCCAGATTCACCTGGATTAATTTCATTAGGGAAAAATCAGATGCATTTGAAGTTTTTAGAGAACTGTGCAAGAGAATTCAAAGAGAGAAGGAAGGATGTATTGTCAGAATCAGAAGTGATCATGGCAAGGAATTTGAAAACAGCAAGTTTGATGACTTCTGTGCTTCAGAAGGAATCAGTCATGAGTTTTCTTCTCCCATAACACCTCAGCAAAATGGAGTTGTGGAAAGAAAAAACAGGACCATACAAGAATCTGCCAGAGCAATGTTACATGCCAAAAGACTTCCTATGTATTTTTGGGCTGAAGCTATGAATACAGCTTGCTATGTTCATAACAGGGTCACCTTGAGAAAGGGAACCTCATCCACCATATATGAACTCTGGAAAGGAAGAAAACCAACTGTGAAGTACTTCCATGTGTTTGGCAGCAAATGCTATATTCTGTCTGATCGTGAACAAAGAAGAAAACTGGACCCCAAAAGTGATGAAGGCATATTTCTAGGATACTCCTCAAACAGTAGAGCTTATAGAGTATTCAACTCCAGAACCAAAACCATGATGGAATCAATAAATGTTATAATTGATGACTATCATGAAGAAATAGATGTTCCTTGTACTGTTGAGACATTCTTTGAGACTTCAACCCAACAGGATGATCTACCCAACTCCACCACAACAGAATCTGAATCAAAGGAAGCTAGCAAGATTCCTTCCATCAGAATTCAGAAGGATCATCCAAAAGATCTCATCATAGGAGATCCCAATAGTGGAGTCATCACAAGATCTAGAGAAATCATCTCAAACTCTTGTTTTGTGTCCAAAATAGAACCAAGAAATGTCAAGGAAGCCTTAACTGATGAATATTGGATTGGTGCAATGCAAGATGAACTGAACCAATTCAAGCAACATGAAGTTTGGGAACTGGTTCCTAGACCTGAAGGAACTAACATCATTGGGACACAATGGATATTCAAGAACAAGTCAGATGCTGAAGGAGTTGTCACCAGAAATAAGGCAAGACTTGTTGCTCAAGGATACACCCAGGTTGAAGGGGTTGATTTTGATGAAACCTTTGCACCTGTAGCCAGGTTGGAATCAATCAGACTCTTGTTGTCAATTGCTTGTCTTCTGAAGTTCAAGTTATTTCAGATGGATGTGAAAAGTGCCTTTCTAAATAGGTACTTAAATGAGGAAGCTTATGTGGAACAACCTAAAGGTTTTGTGGATCCAACCCATCCTGATCATGTCTACAAACTGAGAAAAGCTCTATATGGCCTGAAACAAGCTCCTAGAGCATGGTATGACAGGTTAACAAAGTTTCTCTCAGACAAAGGCTACAGAAAAGGAGGCTTGGACAAAACTCTCTTTGTCAAAACTGAAGGAGGGAAGTTGATGGTTGCCCAAATATATGTTGATGACATAGTGTTTGGAGGAATGTCAGAACATATGGTCAAACACTTTGCTGACCAGATGCAGGCTGAATTTGAAATGAGTCTCATGGGAGAACTAACTTATTTTCTTGGACTACAAGTCTCACAGATGGAGGACTCAATCTTCTTATCTCAAAGCAAGTATGCTAAGAATATTGTAAATAAGTTTGGTATGGAGAATGCAAGTCACAAAAGGACTCCTGCTCCTACTCATCTAAAGCTTTCCAAAGATTCAAGTGGGGTTAAGGTGGATCAAAGTCTGTACAAAAGCATGATAGGAAGCTTGTTGTACTTAACTGCCAGCAGACCTGATATTGCCTTTGCAGTTGGAGTTTGTGCTAGATACCAAGCTGATCCCAAAGTCAGCCATATCAATCAAGTGAAGAGAATTTTGAAGTATGTAAGTGGTACTTACAACTATGGATTGATGTATACTCATGGCTGTGAACCAGCTCTGACTGGCTACTGTGATGCTGATTGGGCTGGTGGTGCTGATGATAGAAAAAGCACCTCTGGAGGATGTTTCTTTTTGGGAAGTAATCTAGTTTCCTGGTTCAGCAAGAAACAGAATTGTGTGTCTCTTTCCACTGCTGAAGCTGAATACATTGCAGCTGGTAGTAGTTGCTCTCAAATGATTTGGATGAAACAGATGCTCACTGAGTATAATGTCACACAAGATGTTATGACATTGTACTGTGACAATCTGAGTACAATCAACATATCCAAGAATCCCATTCAGCATAGCAGGACCAAACATATTGACATACGACATCACTTTATCAGAGACCTTGTAGAAGAGAAGACAATCAAATTGGAACATGTTGCCACTGAGCTACAGCTGGCTGACATTTTTACCAAGGCTTTGGATGCAAATCAATTTGAAAACTTAAGGGGTAAGCTGGGTATTTTCCAACATGAGGAATTGTAGCAATTAATTTTGCTTAAAACAAGGATCAAAGGACTTATGCCTGTTCTGATTGGTTTAAAATTGTATTTTCTCATTTCCTACAATTCTTTTAAGAAGTTGAATAGACACTCCCTTGCTTCCTTCCTCTCTCGTCTCCTCATCAAAACCCAGTCTCTCAATCAGAAATTTCTCCTCAGTTGTTGTTGGTCCTCTAAAACTGTCAAAATGTCTCAAACACCATCATCATCCAATACGACCATTTCAACCTCTTCCTCTGATCAAGATTCTGGGACAATCTCTTCTTGTCTGGACTCTGACGCTCTGGAGATCTCCTCTCATAGAAAAGTGGGAACTAACCCCACCAAGGTCAAAGAGTTGAGAACAAGACATGCAGGAAAGCCCCAAGCTTCTGCCTCTGGTAATCCATCTCATCCTTCTTCTTCAGTTCCCCCTGAAATTGCAAATAGGGAAGGGACAGCATATGTTAATCAAGCAATAGCAAAAATTGTTTCAAGAATTTTGAACGAGAACCACTCAGTTCCTGGCATTTCTGTTCCTCTGAACCAAGAAAGCTCAAATGCTGAAACAAATCCAGATGTCTCTAAGAATGTTGAGACATCAAACAAAGAGAAGAATGCTGACATTGCTCACAAGAAAAGAAAGAAGCCTGAATCCTCTGGATCTGATGACAGTGCCTGAAGGTTGGTTGTTGATATCTGGTGGAGTTTGGAAGTGTATTCAGTTGTTTTCTGCTGCTGCTCTTATTATTTTGTTTTGGATAACTGTATAATTTTTTGAACATGTTTCTTTGGCCCATTTGTGGCTAAAGAGGGGGAGAATATTTTGGTACTTACTTAATTAGTACTTGACATTCTATTTTTCTGCTGTCACTTATTTCTGCTGCTATCTATCTCTGATTGTTTAGGGTCTTTAGCCAAAAATCTTCCAAAGGGGGAGTTTGTAGGTGTTTAGGTATTGGCTTGCATTTTTGGTAAATCCCAAGTGTATGTGTGAATGTCATGACTGATGTCATAACATTCTAGTTCAGTTTGTACTGACTCATTAGGTACCTTTGCAGAAAAATATTGTAATTCAAATACTGATGTTTATAAGTGTGTATCTGAGCATTTTGCAAAATGATCACATTTTGCTAAATCAGTAGACAGGTTTTCTCAGATGTCATAACAGATGTTATGACATCCTGTTCTGAACTAACAGGATTGCAGGATTGGATAAGTCTGAGTTTTTTCAGGAAATAACTCAGTCCTTCCTGAACAGAATCCTGCGTTTTCTGAGGGGTAACCTAGCTCAACCCTAACCTGGTTAATAAAGTCCTGTGACCTGGTCTTTAGGTCAAACGGAATTAACCCTAGGTTTTTGGAAACCCTAACTGAAGTTGCAGCTGCTATATATTCAACAGAGCTGCTGTTTTTCAAGTATCCCTCTTGATTGATCAGAAGATCATTTGTAATCTGTATAGATTTGATTATTGTACTCCAAACAATTATCATTGTGATAAGTGCCTTGGAATAGGTTTCAAATTGTAAGGGTTGTGTAGCACTCAAAGCTTTGAAGCAAGAGTGTTTGAATGTCCTTGACTAAAGATGTGAAGCAGAGTCAAGTTAGTTGTGTGCATCACTCAAAGCTGTGAAGCACGAGTGATTGTGTTGCTTGATTAAAAAGCTGTGAAGCTTAATCAAGTGTTTGTTTTTGAAGAGTGTCTTCATCAATTCTTAAGTCAAATTGGTTTATGTATCACTGCTGTGATTGAGGGGGAGTGAGTAGGAACTCAGGTTTAAGTTGTACTTAGATTGGAATTGCATTGGGTAGGTCTTAAGTGAAAGAGATAAACTGGTTGGTTTATTCCTGAATTAACATCTCTTATAGTGGATTTCCTCCCTGGCTTGGTAGCCCCCAGAGTAGGTGTTGTTGCACACTGAACTGGGTAAACAATTGACTGTGTTCTTTATTGCTTTTGTATTTACTGTCATATAGTAAGTCAGATACGGTGTCATAACATTGAACGTGACATTGAGTATCTGCAGCCAGAATTTCAGAGACTTTATCTTGATGTAAGTTGCCTTGACAAAAAAAATGTATTTTTGTTGACTTTTGAAATAACCTATAATATATGGGCTCATATCTCTCAAATGAAGCCCTTTTTGGATTTGAGAATACAGATACAAAGTTGTAGAAAATTGAATTTACTTCAAAATGGGCTTTCGTTGGAGAAAAGTTGATGAAGCATGTGAAAGTTATGTTTGGTCAAAGTTTAGTTGACTTCTCCTAAGGAAACCCTAATTTGGTAACTTTTGACTTTTGATGATTTGAGGGATTTCTTTGAGGAATCATGATCAACCCTTGATCAAATGTTGAAAATCACTTCAAAATTTTGATGTTAACAAAAAAATCTTGAAGTTTGACTGTATGTTGACCATAGTTGACTTTTTACCCAATACGGTTGATTTTCAGTCATCTGAGTCATTGACTGAGCAAACTTGTGATACAAGGCTTGAAACATGACATGAACATTGTTTAAGACATATGGAGAACCATGGAAACCACTTGATACCTTTGCAACCCAAACTTCCTTGAAAAACACAAAACCCTAGTTATGGACTCATTGCTTAGGAGGATAATTTGTCTGATCAATTCTTGAGCATCCTTGAAAATTTGGGAACCCTAGAAGAATGTATTGAAGAAAATGGGAGGGTAAATTTTGGGGTACAACACATGCATTTGAAATGGGATCAAGGCAGTTCCATAAGGTATCGACTGCTTATCATAGACGTTCGAAGCTTTATACAAATAATCCATGCAGTGAACAGACGATTTCTTACCATGCCTAATTCCCGTGTATTCTATCATGTCTTGAGTGGTAGAAGGAAGCCAACATATTCATTTGATTCAGGATAGTTTAAGTTGAAAGTCTGTTTCGGCACGACATACTTCAGAACTTTATAACTTCAGGTCAAAGTATTATTTTGAGCTGACATTTGATCACCAGTCCGTGTGGATATTATCTTCACTTTTTCGTGTTCAAGAGGGAGCCGATCATGTGCAGAATATGGTCAAATAATTTTGTTACTGAGTTTTTGGGTTACCGATCAACGGTATTTCTGACGTTTAGAAATTTATAACTCTGATTTGATGTATCTTCTCGAGGTGGTTCTTTCGCCATTGAATCCGTCTCAATATCCTCTCCAACTTTCATGTTTAGGCCAAAGGTTAATTCTTGAAGGAAGGTCTCTGAATACGCAAATTTGTCAGAGTTATACAATGGAAAAATACAGTAAAAAATGTGTTGAAAGTGCAGTTTTGCCGCACTACAAAATTCATAACTCGAAGCTTGTGGCTCATTTTGATCCCTTTTTGGTGGCCAAAATTCCATATCGATGTCAGCTACATTTTCATCTCTCATGGCCGGAAGCCAATTTTGCTCAGAAAGTCTCCAAAAATATGGATTTATCAAGTATTTTCGCACAGGAAAATTGTGACAAATATTTGTCTGCGTCACATTCAAAAAATCATAACTCTGTCGATTTTTATCGTATCAAGTTGGTTCTTGTGGCATTGTCTCACAAATTGAGTTAGCTAAATTTTGGTTTCCATTTTTCAGAGCAAATGGTACCCCGAAAGCTTCCATTTTTGACTAAGAGCGTGTGCAACTCACTGAAAATTCTGAAGCTGGAAATTAAGTTGTTTGAGGCGAAACTTCAAAAAAATAATAACTAAATCACCGTTTATCCGATTGAACCCATCTTCAGACACTATGTCGTTCTCGACGTTAGCTACATTTTGGTTTCACATTTCAACTTCAAAAATCTCACCCGAGGTCCCTGCGAATTTGACCTGAACGTGTCGAACTCGGGTGAAATAAAAATCTGCACTATTACTTGTGTTTATTTGAGGCCCATTTACCAAATCTACTAAAAAAGACTCCCACTATATATTCTCATTTACACCAATTTTCAAGGGAGAGCCTCATAATTCACAAATTCTCATAAACACAAAAATCTTTTCTCTCAATTCTCTCAAAGATCAATTCAAGGTTTTCTTTACTTTTTCATCAAGAACACAACAGCAACTTCATCGAGATCCAATAACAAATCAAGAGCAATTCTTCTTCGATCTTCGATCCATTCATTTTGATCTCTATACCTAAGCTTCTTATTCACTTCTATCAGTGAGTTTTCTTGAATTAAGCACTTTTTGAAATAAGTGTTTGTTGAGAAGCACTTTTTGATTAAGCTTGAATTGAACCTAGGTTGAATTTGAATTGTGAAATTGAAGTTGTTGTTTGTATAGCTCAATACTAATTGACACAAACACTCAAATTCATAGGGACCTCAGTGTGATTTTTGAAATTGAAATGTAAAACCAAAATGACACAAACACTTTTCAAATGTCAAAACTTGAGCCAATTGGAAAATGACACAAACACTCAAATTTTCCGACTCTTGTAACATAATCTCCATTTTGTCACAACTTTTGATCTGTGATGAGTTTTTTCGTCCTTTCTTAATGAAAACCATGTTTTTCGATACCTCCAGAACTGTTTGCGCGATTACTTTTTCGTTTCGGGCATTTTTATCACTTTTTTCGCCATTGTACAGAACTGTAAAACGACCTAAAAGTCTTGTTTTCGGGCCGAATTGATTAAAATCGACCTCATTTTTTAGTCCATTAGGATGTTTTTAATCAACCATGTAAATTTTGTTTAATTTCGAGCAATTAATTTTTTACGCCTTTTTTCCGATTTCGTCGATTTTGATTCCAATTAACACGTGTAGAGTTGCTTTGAATTTCATTTGACTTGCATCCATGTTTAACTAGAAATAGTATACTAATGCACTTGATTTTTCTTGCTTCAGATTTCTTCCGTGCTTACTTTATAAATTGACATAACACTTTTTTATCATTTTATGTCCTTTTCCGGTTTTCATGTATTGAGCTCATGTTACAACTTTTAGTTGGTCTTTTGGTATCTCTAACTTTTTTGTTGAGTTTGTACAAGGATTCCATAAAGATATTTCGACACCGCTCGCTTGCTCGGTAATCCACTTTATTTGTGGGATACCGCATCTTTTGTCGGATTCTCGGTGCCCCACTTTACGTGTGGGGCACCACCTTTGCTCATCACATTTTCCCTCGTGCGAGGAGTATTGACCGTTGTGTTGTATATATTATTTTTGCTTGCAGGTTATTTGCACGGTTGTGTATGACACGCATTGTTGTCTTTGCATTTTGATGTATTGCACATATTCTGACATTGTGTATTGTTGATGCTTAGCTTGTACGAGGGCCTCTAGGTTTCTTAGTTGCTTTTGCTGTTATATATAAATTTCTATTCGTTTGGTATATTTCTACTGACTGATTTATCTCTTTTCTCATTTACCGCTTACTTAGGATTGGGAGTCTGTGCCATTTGGCAGGCAATTCTGGAAGTCCTCATTAGGAGGCCATGTATTTGTTTGTTTACTATTTGTGCTTGCATAGTAGGATGATGGTTTTAGGTCCTTTTATGACAACCATTCCTAAGTCCTCATGAGTAGGCAAGTGGAGAGGGTTAGTAATCAAACCCTGTAGTCCTCAGTCTGTGTCGTTCCTATGCTTACTTTTTATAAGTAGATGCTCTGAACATGTGCCCAAGATCCGAATGAGTCTAAGACCTTTTAAAGCAAGTGAAAAGGGTACCTGCAATCGAATCCCCACGTTTTCTTTAGCTCGTGTTGACCGACACTGATGCTCGGTGTACGCATACCTTGTCTTTTTCCCCCTGATCTTTCTTGCCCTGGTAATTAATACCACGGTTAAGAATCCATTATATTCTCACAAGATTTGTGGCTTGGTTGACTCGGATGATTCGCTCCCCTTGGCTATGGCTTGACCCTTGGTCTGATGCTTGGTTGCTTGTCTATGGCAAGACCTGTCCTTTTACTACTTGGCATGCTCCTTGTAGGTGTTTGATATTCGACTGTTGCTCGAGCTTTTGTTTGTTCAGATATTTTTCCATCTATTTGTTTGATTCTTGTCACAGGATCTATGATGTTTTGCCATCTCCCTTCGGATGTTTCGCCATCCATTCTCGTACTCTCCCTTATGTCTCTTCTATGAGATATTTGCATGCTCCCTTAGGATTTCTCGAATAGGATTAGCCCTCGAGCTAGACATTAGAATATATATACATGCATGTTCATTTATGTATATATTTTCCTTTCAAAACTCAACTGTGATCGGTGGGAATAGAACTGACTATTTTTTGGAATGCTGGTTCGCGTTTGCGTTTGTTTTGGCAAAGTGTCGCGGTAAGCAAGAGTCGCCACCGTCTTTTATTTTATCCAACAAGGAAAGGACAAAAGCACAGAAAAAATTCCTTTTCGAGATTGTTTCTCGGGTTTGGAAGGTAGATTATAGAAAGGGAAGGTGTTAGCACCCTTTCTATCCGTGGTTATCCACGGGCTCTTAGGTACTTGCTCACTATGTTTTCAAAAGTTTGCTTTTCTTTGTGTTTGTGGGTTTTTGAAAAGAGTTTTATTTTTGAAGAGAGTGTAAGTGTGAAAAGTTTTGTTTTGTTTTTAAAAGGATCAAGTACTTAAGAACCTCTACCTACTCGAAAAGGAATTAAATTGTGCAAACGTCCTTTAGACAGTGCTATCCCACTATTGAGGAGTAGGTAGCACCGTCGTTGGAGTTTTCAGGTCAATTCGATTTAAGGGACGTGTGGTCACTAAAGCAATGTTAGGATGCTTTAGAGATAACCCTAATGTATTAGATCATTTTTTATCGAGGCAACCATTTCGAGGCGACTTTGATCTTTGGACAGGAGGGCGACCTCTAAAACATCCTATACTTAATGACCACATTTGAGGAAACCAAATGAGGTGTACCCTAAGAGTGGCATGTGCGAGTGTATTGTTTTTTTTCAGTTATATTATCTTTGTATTTTTAGGTGTTCTACCATTTGTTTTTAGATCTTGTCATACAATCCTAGTTAGCATACATCTAAGCAGTTAATATATATACAGGAATTTAAAGTGCGGAAATTGTAAATCCTACGCTATTACAAGGCTTCGGGAGGGGGATTATTTACATGTCCAAAATTGGGGGAATAAAGCAGTAAAGTAAAAGTCTTAGTTAAGCTATTACAAACCAATAAGCAGTTACAATAAACGCGCGTGAATCTAAACATAACCTCTAAAAATCCTAAGAATGAAATCTTTTTGTTATTTTATTTTATTTTTGGGAAAATGCTAAATGTTCAATTAAGTTAAAATTTAATTAATTAAAAAAACTGATTAAAATTAACTCTAAAACATAACTAATATTTTTTGCATTTTGTTTATGAAAAGGATTGAATTCAAATAAATCCTAAGTCTACTGATTTTAAAATTGAAGAAAATAAGTTAAAATAATTAACTAAATTAAATCCTAATTCTAATTTATTTAATTTTATGATTTTTATGTTGATTAAAAAAACAAACTAAAAGAAATAAACAAAAACAAAGTAAACAAAGTACAAATGGGCCAGGCAGCAAAACAAGAAAAAATATAATTCTGGAGGCCTGGGTCGAAAGAGGTGCAGGCTGTCTTTCGACCCAGTGAAGAGTCTTGATTGAAGGTGCATGAGGGTTTTCGATCTGGATATGTCATCCTTCGATCTAGAAATCCTGGATCTAGTTCGAAGCTAAGCTGCTAAGCTTCGAAATCTGAACAGGATTCTGAGAATATATTTCCTGCAAGAAACGAAACACATGTTAAAGGTCCAGGGGGGTTTTACCCCCTGGTTCGAATCTCCCCCTTTATTCGCACCTGCTGAATCTGGGCTGGGTTTGTTTTATCCTGGGATTCGAAGGAGAAACTCAGATTGTGCCCAAGCAATGGCACAATCTCTGCGCTGTAGCTCACATGTATCACATTAAATCATCCACAAACAATAATAATAACGTGAATATGCAATCAGAATGAATTTAAATCAGAGATCGAATGAGTTTGAGATTAGATTTCTTTTTACCAAACAGAAATGCTTTGATCTATGATTCTGAGTGTAGAATGGCTGGTGCAAGGATTGGGTATGGCTTCTTGGAAGTGCTGATGATTTTTTGGCAGCATATCTCCAAGTTCTCCCTGTTTCTTTTCTCTATTTTTTCTGTATATTTTTGTCCTCCTTTTGCAACACTTGTGATCTCTTTATATAGAGGGGGTGGAGGGGACAGGAAGACAAAGGTTTAAATGACCTTGATTATGTGTTTGACAGCCATGAATGAGAGTTTGTAACGTTGGCTAAACACATGGGATCTTGTCCCTTTTTGAATTTTGAATGACATGTAACTGGCCTTCGAATGCTCCCTTTCGAATGGGCTGATGGCCTCCTTCAAATGCTCCCTTTCGAATGGGCTGATGGCCTCCTTTGAATGCTTTTCGAAAGCTTCTTCGAATGGACCCTTTGAATGCTTCTTCGAATGGCCCTTTTTGGAATTCCAATCGAAGTACTTGTCCATAATGCCAATCGAAAGGCTCCTTCAGAATACCAATCGAAGGGTCTTTCAGAATGCCAATCGAAAGCCTTGACATAATGCCAATCGAAATGCTTGTCCATAATGCCAATCGAAGAGCTTGACAGAATGCCAATCGAAATGCTCCTTCAGAACACCAATCGAAGGGTCTTTCAGAATGTCAATCGAAATGTACTTAAAGCACCACTCAAAAAATTTCCTTTTCCTTAGGCAAGAGTTTGTGATCAACCATGCAGGGGGAAGACTTTGGGAAACATGAGAGGGAAAATTTTGGGGTACAACAGTTGCCCCTGTTCAATCTTCTTAAACCTGAGGATGTAGATTCGCTTGCGTGCCTTTCGTGATCCGAAGGTGGAAGATGATTGAACATTAGAGTGCCCAGAAATTTGCACTCGCATGGTGTAGTATCATCATTGTGATGTCAGGAATGGGCTGACAGATGCCATTTGGAGATTGTTGGTAGGAGGATGGGCTTATAGATGCCATCTGCAGGAGTGTCGATCGCATAAGAGATTCCTTAGCGAGAACTTGCATACCTGTTGTTGTAGAAGATTCCACTGGGGAAGTCTAACTTTGTTTGAGATTTAGGAACTGACTCGTGCTCACCGGGAGTATACCGTTGAGGTTATAGAACTTGTCCTGTCTGGTTCCAAGTATCAATCGCTGACTTGAGAAAGAAAGATAGTTTTCCTGGCTTGTTACAGGTATTAACCTTCATGTAGATAATTTTCCTGGCTGGTTTCAGGTATTAACCTACAATCAGTCGTCCATAGATATTTTTCCTGGCTTGTTACAGGTATTAAATTGGGGCTTGAGAAGGTTTTGGAATAACTTCAACTGGATCGGCATCAGAAAAATCTTTAGGAATCGATTTAACTGAACCATAGGAGGTCTTGGAATAACTTCAACTGGATCGGCATCAGAAAAATCTTTAGGAATCGATTTAACTGAACTAGAGGAGGTCTTGGAATAACTTCAACTGGATCGACATCAGAGAAATCTTTAGGAATCGATTTAACTGAACCAGAGGAGGTCTTGGAATAATCTTCAACTGGATCGGCATCAGAAAAATCTTTAGGAATCGATTTAACTGAACCAGAGGAGGTCTTGGAATAACTTCAACTGGATCGGCATCAGAAAAATCTTTAGGAATCGATTTAACTGAACCAGAGGAGGTCTTGGAATAACTTTAACTGGATCGGCATCAGAAAAATCTTTAGGAATCGATTTAACTGAACCAGAGGAGGTCTTGAAATAATTTCAATTGGATCGGCATCAGAAAAATCTTTAGGAATCGATTTAACTGAACCAGAGGAGGTCTTGGACATAGCTGAGAACTTAACTGGATCTTTCCTGAAAGGTAAAGGTCAGTCATATGCAATGCATGATATGGATCAAGCAATGATGTTCTCAACATAAATGAGATTGTATGGTATGATGTGTATATGCATGTATCATGGTGTATGGAAATGTGATGTTTTAGCTGGGGAAAATAAATCTCGGAGCTGCTGGAGAATAGAGTTGAGTTCTTAGTTTCCACTGGGGATGACGAACGAAGATGATTGCAAGGATAAACTTGTTAGGAGAAAAGAACTCCGTTGGGGGATAAACATGATTAAGAGATTACTCCGAGGGGAAATACTCTGTGGGGAAGAGAAACTTTGCTGAGATTTTAACAATAAACTCCGCTGGGGATTCCGTTGATAAGCTCTGTTGGGGATTTTGATGATGAACTCCGTTGGGGATTGATTACCATTGCTGGTGATATTGAATCTGTTGAGGATAGAAGTCCTACTTGGGGAAAGAAAGAACTTCGCTGGGGATGATCTTTCAGTTGCAACTTGCTGAGGATAACCCAGTTAGGCTCTTGTGGGGATAACCTTATGAATTTGGTTGGGGAGATACATTTGTATTCTGCAGGGGACAAGCTTCCAGGATCTACTGGGTAAGATGATTCAACTCTGGCGGGGAAGCCTTTTTAGACTGCGTTGGGGAAATGGCTCCACTGGGGGCATCTTGTATTCCGCCGGGAAACATTCTTATATTCTGTTAGGGAATATTAAGATTGTCGGGGATGCTCTTATGTTTATTGGGGAATATCTTTATACTACGCTGGGGAATATTAAGATCTTCTGGGGATACCAAGCCTTTTTAGGGCTGATGGTAGACCAACTTTGCTTGGGGAGAGTATTGCCGACTCGTCCGTAGTTGCAAGTTTTAGCTGAGAGAGCTATCATTACTGTCTTATCCTGCGGGGAGTGAAGGTATCTTAGCCATATTCTTCAGCTGAATATATACCTTGGTACCTGGTGGACAGAGCAACTAGACCGCTCAGACAATTCTTATTGCCCCTACTTCTGATATCACCCGTAATTTGTCTTTTGTTTCGCATGTAAATATTTATGAGCAGCAATTAATGTCAAATGCATATATCAAAAATGAACATTGGACGTTCTTTGCAAAACAAAACAGATAAAGGAAAAACAATTTGGAATTTGTTTGAAAATGAATTTGTATTGACTTTGAAGTTCGGCCTGTAAATAGGCGTTTTGTACAAGAGGCTGACGTCCCAGTAAGAGAACGCCGTCGAACAAATAGAATTTATACAATTTGTGAAAATAAAACAACTATGTGAATAATCCCACTGGGTTCCAGCTCTGCTATTGCCTTTATATCTTCAAGCATCTCATCACTTTGCTACTTAGTTGAAGATGAATCTGATTGACTGGTGTCGTCCGAGCCTGATAGTTGATACCGAAGTCCGGATGCGAGGTGATCCAATGAGACATAGTGTTACGCTTTAATCCCTAACTTTTGCCTGGACCGTCCTTTCGGGTTTTCAGTCCACCGGGATACCCATTTTTGCCCAAGCCGCCTTTTCAGGTTTTCGACTTGCCGGGTGTACAGATATTTTTTATTTTCATCCCTTATTTTGGCCCGAACCCTTTTGGTTCGCCGGGAAGCCCTTATTTTTGCCTAGGCCAGTCAACCTAGCGGGTCTTTGATTATGCGTAGTATCTTTTTACTATGGCTGCATTGACTGGGTGAGGAAGGTCGTCACCATCCATGGTGGTTAGAATCATCGCTCCTCCTGAGAAGATGTTCTTAACCACAAATGGCCCTTCGTAAGTAGGGGTCCATTTGCCCCTGGGATCACCTTGAGGTAGAATGATGCGCTTGATTACTAGGTTCCCCACTTGATACTCTTGTTGTCTGACTTTCTTGTTAAATGCCTTGATCATTCGTTTTTGGTACGTCTGACCATGACAAATAGCAGTAAGTCTCTTTTTGTCGATTAGATTCAATTGATCAAGTCGGGTCTGGATCCAGTCATCTTCGCTCAAACCTGCATCCTTCATGATCCGAAGAGAGGGTATCTGAGCTTCAATGGGCAAGACTGCCTCCATGCCATAAACCAAGGAATAGGGTGTTTCCCCTGTTGACGTCCGTGCTGAGGTACGGTACCCATGAAGAGAAAATGGTAACATCTCGTGCCAGTCTTTGTATGTCACTGTCATCTTCTGCACAATCTTCTTAATGTTCTTATTTGCTGCTTCAACAGCCCCATTCATCTTCGGCCGGTAGGGAGAAGAGTTATGATGCTGTATCTTGAATTGCTCGCAGAGCTCAGTGATCATCTTGTTGTTAAGATTGGTACCATTGTCCGTAATGATCCTATCTGGTACACCGTATCGACAGATCAGGTTGTGCCGAATGAACCGTGCCACGACGTTCTTGGTTATGGTAGCAAAGGAAGCTGCTTCAACCCACTTCGTAAAGTAATCAATCGCTACCAGGATGAAACGATGCCCGTTGGATGTTGTAGGTCTGATCTCGCCGATCATATCAATGCCCCACATTGCAAAAGGCCAAGGCACTGTCAAAACATTCAGAGGAACTGGAGGAACATGCACCTTATCAGCATAGACCTGGCACTTGTGATATGTCCGAGAATGTTGATAACAGTCGGCTTCCATTGTGGACCAGTAATATCCTGCCCGAAGGATTTTCTTTGCCATGGTATGTCCACTGGAATGAGTTCAGAAAGCACCTTCATGCAGCTCTTCCATGATCCTTTCTGCTTCCATCTTATCCACACAACGCAGTAAGGTTGAATCATGGTTACGTTTGTAAAGAATGCCATTGCTGATGAAGAACTTTGCCGCGAACCTTCTCAGAAACTTTTTGTCATTAACAGATGCACCCTCGGGGTATTCTCGAGCTTCAAGGTACCTCTTCACTTCATGATACCAAGGCTTTTCTGTTACCTCTTCGGTCTCAAGATCACAGCAATGTGCAGGTTCATCCAATTTCCAAATGATGATCCGGAGAGCCCCGTTGTCCCATTTGACTTTGAACATAGAAGACATCGTAGCTAACGCATCCGCCAACTGATTCTCCTCTCTTGGGAAGTGTTCAAAGGTTATCTCCTCGAAGTGGGGAAGCAACGTCAACACATACTCCTTGTAAGGAATAAGATTTGGTGTTTCATATCCCACTTGCCTTTGATCTGACTGATCACGAGAGCGGAATCTCCGAAGACACTCAGAAACTTAATCCTTAGGTTAATTGCTGCTCGAAGACCCATGATGTATGCTTCATACTCCGCCATATTATTGGTGCAGTTGAAACATAGTCGGGCGGTAAACGGAGTATGAGAGCCTTTAGGAGATATGATCACAGCGCCAATGCCATTACCCAAAGCGTTTGAAGCTCCATCAAAGTACATAGACCATCGGGATCCTTCCTCGGGTCCTTCATCCAGTCCAGGTGTCTCACAATCAGTCACTACCATGATATTCTCGTCTGGAAATTCAAAGTTCATAGACTGGTAATCATCCACTGCCTGGTGTGCCAAATGGTCTGCCAATACACTTCCCTTGATTGCTTTTTGAGTCGTGTACTGGATGTCATATTCAGTCAAGATCATCTGCCATCTTTCTATTCTTCCGGACAAGGCAGGCTTTTCGAAGATATACTTGATTGGATCCATTTTTGAAATCAACAGAGTAGTGTGAGTCAACATATACTGTCTCAGCCGGCGAGCAACCCATGCCAAAGCGCAGCAAGTTTTCTCGAGCAGTGAGTATCGGGTCTCACAGTTGGTAAACTTTTTGCTAAGGTAATAAATAGCATGCTCTTTTCGGCCAGACTCGTCATGCTGCCCCAGCACATACCCCATTGAGTTGTCGAGCACTGTCAGGTATAAAATCAAAGGTCTCCCTTCAACTGGTGGCATAAGAATAGGTGGCTCCTTGAGATACTCTTTAATTCTTTTGAAAGCGGTCTAGCATTCATCGTTCCAACGTACCACTTGATCTTTCTTCAGTAACTTGAAGATTAGCTCACAAGTAGCAGTTAGGTGCGAGATGAATCAAGCAATATAGTCCAGTCGTCCTAGAAAGCCTCTAACTTCTTTCTCTATCTTGGGAGCTGGCATTTCTTGTATGGCTTTTACTTTGGCAGGATCCACTTGAATACCTTTGTCGCTTACAATGAAACCCAGCAGCTTACCGGACCGTACCCCGAAGGTGCATTTGTTTGGGTTCAATCTCAACTTGTACAACTTCAACCTGTCAAACAGCTTTTGTAGATGGTCAAGGTGTTCCTCCTCAGTTTGGGACCTTACAATCATATCGTCGACGTATACTTCAATCTCATGATGGATCATGTCATGAAATAAAGCAACCATGGCACGCTGATATGTTGCCCCAGCATTCTTCAGCCCAAAAGGCATGACCTTGTAACAAAAGGTACCCCACTGGGTAACGAAAGTGGTCTTTTCCATGTCTTCAGGAGCCATCTTGATTTGATTATAACCGGAGAAACCATCCATAAAGGAGAATACCTTGTGCTGAGCAGTATTATCAACCAGAACGTTGATGTGAGGCAGAGGGAAGTCATCCTTAGGGCTTGCCTTGTTCAAATCCCTGTAGTCAACACACATTCGGACCTTACCATCCTTCTTCGGTACCGGAACCACATTGGCAACCCACTGAGGGTAAGAAGTTACTACTAGAAAACCGGCGTCAAACTGTTTCATAACTTCGGCCTTGATTTTCTCAGACATCTCTGGACGCATACGGCGAACCTTCTGTTTTACCGGAGGACAGTCTTCCTTGGTAGGCAGGCGATGAACCACAATGTTGGTATCCAAACCAGGCATATCTTCGTAAGACTAGGCAAAGATCTCCACGTAGTCGTGCAGCATCTGAATCAACCACTGTTTACACTAAGGTCCAGATTGGCACCGATCTTGACTTCTTTCTTGTATGTCTCAGTACCCAGATTCACTGTTTCCACTAGCTCTTCATGTGGTTGAATGGCCCTCTCTTCCTGGAGTAGCAGTCTTGCAAGTTCACCAGGCACTTCGCAATCATCTTCGCCTTCGTCTTCGGCTAAGTTGATCGGATTTTCGAAGTCATAACTGGCAGTAGCAGAATCGTTACCAGTGATATCCAGAGTGGATTGGGACCTGTATATGTGAGTGTGTGTAAAATAGCCATTTTTGCAATATATAATAAAGAAAGACAAGGAGCACAAAATTTGAAATGCGAAAATGTCCAACGCTTTTATTAATGATATATGAAAATGGCATACAAAAGCCCTCACAAATGAAGCCACGGTGTTCCGGGTAAGACACCGGGCCATAAAGTTTCACAATATTGTCTGTTACAAATTTAAAACAAAAAACTTCATTACTGAGTAACAAAAGTAATAGGGATGAAATCCTTTGTCGTCCAGTTGCTTGGTCCACCGTTGGTCGTAGGATAGATCCAACTGTCAAATTCAGACTCCTCTACGTCATCTTCGATGGCATTTACTCCCGAGTTGCTGATGAACACAGAAGGTCTTCCAATCTGTTGTACCCCAAAATTTGCCCTCCCATATTCTTCAAGATGTGCCAAGTCAAAGCTTCAAAAGCTCCCAAGGGTTGCACAGTTCAAAGGCCTCCTAACAGTCAAAATTAGGGTTTTGGTGCTGACAAAGAAAATGAAGTTTCCAAGGGTCCAATCAAGTCCCATATGCCTACAAATATGGTCAAGCATCCTCATACCAAGTTTCAAGACTTACAACACAAAATTGCACAGTCAAAAACTTTAATTGCACTACAGTCAACTGTAGGGGCAAAATGGTCATTTGACAGTCAAAAGTCCAAATTTTTGGTCAACATCTCATTTTGAAGCCACAAACATCGTTTGATCAAGGCTTGATCATGATTCTCAAAGCTTGGCTCAAAAATCATCAAGATGCAAAAGTTTCCTTATTTGGACAGTTGAAAAAGTCAACTGTAAATTGACCAGGGCATAACTTTCACATGGATTATCAGAAAAATTCCATCCAAAGCTCATTTTGAAGATAAAGACATTTCCTACAACTCCTCTTCACACTTCAAGTCCAAGAAATGCTCTCACAAAAAGTTATCAATTTCAACATTATAGGTCATTTTCAAAAGACAACAAAAATGGACTTTAAGTCAAAGGCCATAAATTGAGATTGGTAAATCAAAATTACATGGGACCAAAGGCATTGGTTAGAGGACTCAAATACCTTTCTAAAATGTTCAAGAACATGAGCAAAGCTTAAAAATTGAGCAAGTTATGTCTTGTGGAAGTTGGGAAATTTTTGGATATTTTGAAAAGTCAACACTGATTCAAATGACCTAAAAATGCTAATGGGCCTCTTTTTCTTCCACAATTCATCATCCAAGGCATGTGCACGACCATTTGGCCCAAAGGGAAGTTTTTTATCATTTTTATTTATTTATTTGGATTTTTTATTATTAATAATTCATTTAAATAAATAAAATACATGAAAAATACCAAACCTAACTTTTTCAAATCTTTTTATGCAAGGAATAAGCTTATGATTTCGTGCAAGACCAAATATAGAAAGAATCAATTCAATTGGCCATGATTTGTACCAAATAGGCATGGAAAAATATTTGAAAAGATCTTTGAAAATCAAATCTTGCAAATCATGAATGCAAAGGTTTTTGTGTGATTTCTCAACCCTAAAACCTTCACACATACATATATAGTGAAACCCTAATGCCAAAGAATTCCCAGTTGCGCCATACATAGAAAACCACACTTGAGTTTTTGCGTAAAAATTGAAAACTGAAAACAGGGATACAAGGCGATTCAAGGCAAAATATCCATTCCATTGGCTTGCTGAGGCTTCAAGGAAGGAGATTGAATCCATAGCATAGCCTGAAACCTTGAGAATCGGTAGATATAAGTCAAACTGTATCACTCTTTTGGCATAATCGTGTTTTGATTTTTAGGCCATATCCATGCATTTTTGTTCTTGATTTGTGTTAATTAGATGATTCTGAAACTAACCATGTAATTGAATTGAGTTTTTATGCATTGTATGAAGATTTGCCATGGATGAGTATTAGGGTTTTTCGAGTTTCAATTTAGGCGTTTCTTCATACTGTAAAATTGGAAGCTCTCAATGCCATGACCATATTCAGCGCACTTGGACGAAAAGAACAGGACCCTCGCGCCTAATTTATGTGGTCGGACGGCCTAATCGCTATTTTTCACAATGTTGCTTTTGGGGACGGTTCAAAACCGTTGCCCATTCTTTTTTTATTTCAGGAAAAAACAAAGCCATGGAGAAGACGATTATGTGGCCAATACTGATTGGGTCATTTAAAAGTTCGCGCGAAAACAGGCACTAGCGCGTTGTTCTATTTTATAATAATTGTTTGTTGTTTAATATACAGAAACGCGCGTTTGGTTCAATTGGTTAGGCACGTTGCTGGTAATCCCTAGGACCTGGGTTCGAACCCCAGGTCCCTCACCCTTTCCATATTATTTTTCCACTAATAATTCTGTGCAGCTTCAGTATTGTAGACCACTATGCGTCTCTCAAATCTAGCTTGCCACTTGGCCAATGGAACGATCAGAAGGCTATGATCTGAAGGACATGGTAGACACTAGTCAACGGAGCTCCATGCTAGTAAAAAAGTCAGACAAGGCCTTAAACAAATGGGCCCAAATTGCTAAGCCAAACCTCCTATTTGGGGACAGACCCCCATGGTTTGCATTCCTAATTCCTTTTCTTATATTTTTTCTATTTTTTGTTTTAATTAGTTTTTTTTTATTTAATTCTTTAATTAATTATTTTCACAATAATATAAAAAACACAAAAAAATCAGAAAGGACAAAATTAAAATATATTTATTTAATTAATATTTTTGTAAATAAAATTTATTAATTAATTAGTTTTAATCTAGGGTTAATCTTAATATTTTTTTAATAAACTTAAAACTTGGTAGAACTAGGGTTGGTAATAATTTTTATCCTTTTTTCTTTTCTTTCATAATAATTAGTTATTAAAATGTTATTTATTTTTATCAAAATTGCATGTAAAAAATTAGGTTAATTTAGGTTTAACTTTAATATTGTTTTTTTAACAAATAAAAGTTATAGAATTAGGTTTAATATTGTATTTTAATTAATCTTTCTCATAAAATTCATAAATCCAAAAAAATACCAAAAATAATTCCTTTTCATTTTAATTTTAATTAATCTAATAATTTAATTTAATTTCATTAAAAAGGGTCCAACGCCCTCGTTTCTAATTTAAATTTCAATTCGCGTATTTATTTCTTTTTCTTTTAATTATTTATGTACCTCTCCCAAAGCCGTGTAATATATTTCTCGCACTTTACTTTCTTTATTTTCTGTCAAATCGGGTTCTGGAAATTTTGGCGATGTGGACCCGCGCCTTTTGTAATAGTTTAGAACTTTACCTTTCTCGCACTTTTTAACTATTAAATAATGGCATGCAAGAATGAATGACAATAAATAAAAACAAACGCGTAGCTCACTCATAACATGACAAGACAAAATAACTGAACATGATACACAAATCACACACCACCCCTAGGGTACGCCTCACTGTTGCCTTGCCTCGAAAGGTGATCGTCGAGTAGAGGATGTCTTAGTAAGTCCTCATGATCCGGGAACCTGGCATGAGGGTAGATTCTAAGGTGTCTTCCCATTGCTCTGGTGATCACCATGTCCCGAACCTCGAATTGACCCGAACACCTCCAACGGTGGTGCTACCTACCTCTCAATGGTGGGATGGCACTACTTTAAAGGACATTTACACAGACGAATTCCTTAGGGTAGATAGGTTCTCGTAGATACTTGCTCTAATTTCAAAACAAATCAAAAAAATACTTTTCACACCAACACATTTTCAAAAAGCTTTCGAAAGCAATTTTTCAAACACTCTTGAGGACAGATACAAGAGTCAAACTGGAATTTTCAAAGAAACTTTTTTAAAACCCACTCACACTTGAAAAGCAAACAAACATTTTGAAAACACAAATGAGCAAGTATCTAAGAGCCCATGGATAACCATGGATAGAAAGGGTGCTAACACCTTCCCTTTCTATAATCTACCTCCCGAACCGAGAGCAATCTCTTTAAGGAATTTTTCTGTGCTTTTGTCCTTTCCATTTGGAGAAAATAAAAGACGGTGGCGACTCTTGCTTCCGCGACATTTCGCGAACCAGCGTTAAACAGTCAGTTCCAGATCCACCGATCACAGAACTGGCGACTCTGCTGGGGAATAAACTTAAAGTGAGGTGTACCTTAGGACTAAGATCATTGTGTTTTCAATTGCTTTCTTTGCTTGCTTTAAATTATGGGACTGTCTTGGGAGTTCTATAGATCCTAACCCGGATCTGGGGATACCTTCTTAGAAAGTAGCAACAAGGCTGTGAGGGAACTGTGCGGGGTATACCTACATGGTTGAAACAGTCTGCTACGTTGATGTGGCACTTTGGTGTGTACCGGTAACCCTTGAGTTCAGTCAAGGAGAGTACGGGGCCTCCGCGTGGTGTCGTGAAGCGTCAACAGACCTTAGGAACCTTAATTGAATTATCTTGGCCTCTTTAGGGTAGTGAGATAACTGACTTTGGTGCAGTCCGAGGTTGGTTGATACTCGATACTACACTCAATTAAGGGTTGCTTTCCTGGAATATTTCGGTCGCCAGTTCAGTGGCTAAATCGAAACGATGAACAATGAAAGCAATCCGGTGATATTGGGACCCTTAGAACCCGGTTACTTCTAATAGGACAGGTTGAACCCACCAACTTCAAGAGGGTAATACCCAGACCCCATGCTGGCCTAAACTCTAAGGGCTTTCTCTTGTGTGACTTGTGTGCCTTCGTACTTGACTGCTTGCATGCTTTATCTGACACATGAACTACTTGCAGGTTTCGTTTTAGTCCTTAATTGGGACACATGACAGGGCTTACTAAGTTTCTTGCAGGTTTTGTTTATAGTCCTTAATTAGGACTCATAACGGAGTGTATTGAGTTTCTTGCAGGTTTTGTTTATAGTCCTTAATTAGGGCTTATAACAGAGTGTACTGAGTTTCTTGCAGACTAGTTTCTTGCAGGTTTTGGTTTACAGTCCTTAATTGGGACTCATAACAGGGTTACTCACATTACCCCATGCATAACATAACATCATACCATTGCATACATCTTAACCCATTTCAAGGATCTCAAGGGCTTGTGATGCAGGGCATGGTGAATCAACCATCCCAGCAAGGGGCAAAGAGGATTTATTTTCCTCTAGACAAAGTTGTCAGGGGCTATGACCCACTTGATATGGTGAGCTTTGACTCTTGAAGAAGGTTCCCTTAACCAAGGTTGTTTGGAAATCAAAACTAGACATGATGACTAAAGTCAGGGGCTATGACCCACTGGATATGGTGAGCCTTTGACCCTTGAAGAGGTACTCTCAACAATATAAAGTGCCTTCAATCAAGTCACCAGTTTCAAATGCTAACAAATTTTCTTGTTTACCCTGCGAGGTCCTTGAAAACATTACATGCATATATCATACACATCATTGCATAACAGGTACCCTTGTTGCAGGTCACTTACCTTTCTCGCTGTTTATTTCAGCAATGGCTTCACAACAAGGTAACCAGGACCTTCACGCTCAAGAGACTCAGTTCAGGGAAATCTTCCTAGGTCTATCCAAGGGGCAGGAAGAGTTGAGGACACTCCTCATGGGGAATCTGATCAGAAAGAGTCCTGAAGATGACAAGGACGAACAGCTGAAATGTCTACAAGCTGAGGTAGACACATTGAAAACCCAGATGCTGGGGCAAAGGGCCCTCATTCAAGGTTTAGCTCAGGAGCAAGGAGAGCTGAGGGCCATGATCAGTCAGCTTCCTCAAGGCATGAAGCAACCAGCCCAAATCAGGGACCAGGTCATGGAACAGCTTCCAAGAGGGCAAAGGTCGGGTCCAATGAATAGACCTCTCCAAGCTGCTATTACTTCACAGGTCCAACAACGACCTCGCCCAGAACAACAGGCTGATCAGAGCAAACCAGACAAGCCTAAGAGGCAGTTCACCAAGATCAACATGTCGCTGGATCAAGCACTACAACAAATGTTGGAGGCAGGGCTGATCACCTTAAGGGCTCCTCTCCGGAATCCAAACACTTCTGCCCCTAACTATCATCCCAACGATAGGTGCGCATACCATTCTGATAGCCCGGGGCATACTACGGACAACTGCTGGCCTCTCAAAAACAAGATTCAAGACATGATCGACGCTGGAGAGATTCAGTTTGAAGTACCTGAGACTCCAAACATAATCATTGCTCCCTTGCCAAATCATGGCTAGGATTGAGAATTTTTTGTTCATTCGAATGTTCAAGTTGCAATTTTCTCTTGTTCAAACATTTACTCATGTTAAACGTTGTTATTTCATTAATGCATCGCATATGTCTGTTTTGAAGCAATATATTCGTATTCACTCTATGCAAATCATTTTCATATTTTTTCTGATGATCAACTCTCAATAATTCTAAGCCTCTTGAGGGAGGATGACGAAAACGATACCATAATCCACAGTATGCTTTTGAACAGACCCCGCTGATGAGGTACAGGCATTGTTTCAATCCCTAAACACTGGAGTTATAAGGAAGATAATCCCTCGTCAACCCCTCTGAGCCGAAGAAGTAGGAGTTTTTCCTTTTCGAAAATTAAAACCCTTAATCATAACCTGGGGCAGGGTAGTCTCTCAGTTGATCCAAGTACATAACGAATGGCACCAAAGAGGTCCTTACAAAACAAAGAAATACAGTGATGGTTCCGAATAATCAATGAATAAAGGCAGTCATTATCTCAAAAAATAAAAATAAAAAACCCATAAAGTCAAAACCAATGAAGGAGACTTACAAAACTAGGGCATCCCGCTGACTGTAATCACAAAAGAAACAGTTCAGGCAAAAAATAGGGATAACGAAATCAAAAAAAAAAGAGAAAGAGGTCATACAAACCCTCAACAAAAACAAAAAATGACTTCCTATTCAGAATAAATCATCAATATCTGAACCATCATTGGAACATCAGGACAAAGACTCAAACAAGGTCTAACGCACGATCAACTGAGTTTAGGATTGAAGAACATCACGAAGAGCGGGTGGGTACAAATAATTTGAGCCTTTATCCTTTGTTTCTTAAACCATGAACCAGGCCACGTTATAACCCTTAAAAGTCCTAGCTGAAGCATGGGTTAGTTCGAAAGTATACTGTTACGAAAGGTATCCTGACTCCTTAAGGTTTTTGGTAAATACGGAGTTGACATCACGTTTTACAAACATTCACTTGTTTTATGAAAAAAGAATGCATTTTTCAAAATCTTCAAGACAGACATAAGCTATGCATTTTTGATATAACATTGTTTGCATATGACTATTTGTTTGAACAGCAGGGAAATTCGCACGATGAATACCTAGTGAACAAAAGCACTTCCAATCAAGGGGCATGACCTGATCATGGTCTATCATCTGGGGCAGTCCAATCAAGATTCGGAGAATCTCTCAAAGGCCAAATCTCCTGGGGCAAATCTCCGTCTAAGTCACTTGGGGCACTGGACGATCAAACGAAGATCTTCTGGTGGCATGGCAACACGAGCAGCCAGGGGCACCTCCCTACATTCTGAGAGCATGGACATAGTCGGAAAAATACTACGCAAAATCAAAGACCCGCTAGGTTGACATACCTAGGCAAAAATTAGGGCTTCCCGGCGAACCAAAAGGGTTCGGGCAAAATGAAGGGATGAAAATGAAAAAATATGTACACCCGGCAAGTCGAAAACCTGAAAAGGCGGCTTGGGCAAAAATGGGTATCCCGGTGGACTGAAAACCCGAAAAGGCGGTCCAGGCAAAAGTTAGGGATTAAAGCGTACGACTATGTCCTGTCATCCTGTCACCTGCTTACCAGAAGAAGGTTTGTCCATCAACAGCTATCAGCACCTCACGGGTCTTCCTCTCCCACATTAGAAACAGGGGCAATAATGGGTGGTCTAAGTAATCTGATTATTTTGTCCTTCAAGGTATCAAGGTAGGTTCCATTGAAGAACCTAATCAATACAGTTCAATACTTCCCCAGGAGAGTCCAATCCAGTTTCCCCAAGAAAGTTGGAATCCATCTCCCCAAGCAGTAAGCTTATCCCCAGTAGATTCTGGAAGCTTATCCCCGCAGAACACGAACGCGTCTCCCGGCTTTATTCAAAGAGTTATTTCCTTACCAGGATATAACTGGGTTATCCTCAGCCAAAAGCCACGGAAATATCATCATCGACACAGTCTTCTTACCCCCAGCGAAGTCTATTAACACTTCCAACACAACAAGGGTATCCCCGGCAAGCTATTATCAACATTCCAGCAAAGTATCTCTCTCCCCACAGAGTTGTTGCTTCCAGCAAGATCGTCAGAGTACTTTTCTCCCCGCAGAGTAATCATTCGCCAAGTTTATTCCCCTACGGAGTCATCTTCTCCTACCGGTATTCTTGCAATTATCATCGCCAGCGGAAGCAAAGATCTAATTCTTCAATATCAGCCCAGGAGTGACTTCCCGACACCAGTCAAGGATTTACTTTCCTAGACGGAAAAAAAACACATATTCCATACATCATTGTAGCATGCATATACGCATCATATCTTACAAATCTCATTTATGTTGAGAACATCATTGCTTGATCCATATCATGCATCGCATATGACTGACCTTTACCTTTCAGGAAAGATTCAGTTAAGTTCTCAGCTATTTCAAAGACCTAGTCTGGTTCAGTTAAATCGACTCCAAAGATTTCTCTGTTTCTTATCCAGTTAAAGGCCTTCTCTGGTTCAGTCCGATCGACCCTAAGATCTCCCTGTTTCTTATCCAGCGGAAGACATTTCAAGACCTAGACCGGTTCAGTTAATCGACCCTAAGATTTTCTGTTTCTTATCCAGTCCAAGGCCTTCTCTAGTCCAGCTAAATCGACCCCAAACAGATTTTCCTGATAAAGACTCAGTAGAAGTTATCCAAGATTCCCTCAGTGATTGCTATTGAGGTTGTAGTCGCCTATGGTTCTCTCCCCGATACTGCGGAGGTGGTAATCCCAAGATTCGCTCAACGATTGCTGTTGAAGTTGAAGTTATCCAAGATTCTCTCAATGATTGCTATTGAGGTTGTAGTCGCCTATGGTTCTCTCCCCGATACTGCGGAGGTGGTAATCCCAAGATTCGCTCAACGATTGCTGTTAAAGTTGAAGTTATCCAAGATTCTCTCAATGATTGCTATTGAGGTTGTAGTCGCCTATGGTTCTCTCCCCGATACTGCGGAGGTGGTAATCCCAGGCTTCTCTCAACGATTGCTGTTGAAGTTGAAGTTATCCAAGATTCTCTTAATGATTGCTATTGAGGTTGTAGTCGCCTATGGTTCTCTCCCCGATACTGCGGAGGTGGTAATCCCAGATTTCGCTCAATGATTGCTGTTGAAGTTGAAGTTATCCAAGATTCTCTCAATGATTGCTATTGAGGTTGTAGTCGCCTATGGTTCTCTCCCCAATACTGCGGAGGTGGTAATCCCAGGCTTCTCTCAACGATTGCTGTTGAAGTTGAAGTTATCCAAGATTCTCTCAATGATTGCTATTGAGGTTGTAGTCGCCTATGGTTCTCTCCCCGATACTGCGGAGGTGGTAATCCCAGGCTTCTCTCAACGATTGCTGTTGAAGTTGAAGTTATCCAAGATTCTCTCAATGATTGCTATTGAGGTTGTAGTCGCCTATGGTTCTCTCCCCGATACTGCGGAGGTGGTAATCCCAGATTTCGCTCAACGATTGCTGTTGAAGTTGAAGTTATCCAAGATTCTCTCAATGATTGCTATTGAGGTTGTAGTCGCTTATGGTTCTCTCCCCGATACTGCGGAGGTGGTAATCCCAGGCTTCTCTCAACGATTGCTGTTGAAGTTGAAGTTATCCAAGATTCTCTCAATGATTGCTATTGAGGTTGTAGTCGCCTATGGTTCTCTCCCCGATACTGCGGAGGTGGTAATCCCAGATTTCGCTCAACGATTGCTGTTGAAGTTGAAGTTATCCAAGATTCTCTCAATGATTGCTATTGAGGTTGTAGTCGCTTATGGTTCTCTCCCCGATACTGCGGAGGTGGTAATCCCAAGATTCGCTCAACGATTGCTATTGAAGTTGAAGTTATCCAAGATTCTCTCAATGATTTCTATTGAGGTTGTAGTCGCCTGTGGTTCTCTCCCCGATCCTGCGGAGATAGTAATCATCCCAAGATTCGCTCAGCATCACTGTTGAAGTCGAAATCGCCCAAGGTTCTCTCACCGTTCCTGTTGAGGTAGTGACCATCCCTGGTTCATTCATCACCGTTTGAAGCTCCAGATCCAGCTCCTGTAACCAGTCAGGACACATCTACACAAAGAATTTGAAGACCAGCTCCCGTAACAGGTCAGGTAATCATTTTTCTTTTTTGCAGGTACGCAAGTTCTCGCTAAGGAAGCTCTTACGCGATCAACATCCAGATGGCATCTATAAGCCCATCCACCTTCCATCATCTCTTATCATGGCATCTATAAGCCCATCATCCTATCCATCAATCTCCAAATGGCATCTATAAGCCCATTCCACCACCACACTGCTACTATGTGAGCGCAAATTTCTGGGCACTCTAGTGTTCAATCATCTTCCACCTTCGGATTACGAAAGGCACGTCAGCCAATCTGCATCCTCAGGTCTAAGAAGATTGAACAGGGGCAACTGTTGTACCCCAAAATTTGCCCTCCCATATTCTTCAAGATGTGCCAAGTCAAAGCTTCAAAAGCTCCCAAGGGTTGCACAGTTCAAAGGCCTCCTAACAGTCAAAATTAGGGTTTTGGTGCTGACAAAGAAAATGAAGTTTCCAAGGGTCCAATCAATTCCCATATGCCTAAAAATATGGTCAAGCATCCTCATACCAAGTTTCAAGACTTACAGCACAAAATTGCACAGTCAAAAACCCTAATTGCACTACAGTCAACTGTAGGGGCAAAATGGTCATTTGACAGTCAAAAGTCCAAATTTTTGGTCAACATCTCATTTTGAAGCCACAAACATCGTTTGATCAAGGCTTGATCATGATTCTCAAAGCTTGGCTCAAAAATCATCAAGATGCAAAAGTTTCCTTATTTGGACAGTTGAAAAAGTCAACTGTAAATTGACCAGGGCATAACTTTCACATGGATTATCAGAAAAATTCCATCCAAATCTCATTTTGAAGATAAAGACATTTCCTACAACTCCTCTTCACACTTCAAGTCCAAGAAATGCTCTCACAAAAAGTTATCAATTTCAACATTATAGGTCATTTTCAAAAGACAACAAAAAGGGACTTTAAGTCAAAGGCCATAACTTGAGATTGGTAAATCAAAATGACATGGGACCAAAGGCATTGGTTAGAGGACTCAAATACCTTTCTAAAATGTCCAAGAACATGAGCAAAGCTTAAAAATTGAGCAAGTTATGCCTTGTGGAAGTTGGGAAATTTTTGGATATTTTGAAAAGTCAACACTGATTCAAATGACCTAAAAATGCTAATGGGCCTCTTTTTCTTCCACAATTCATCATCCAAGGCATGTGCACGACCATTTGGCCCAAAGGGAAGTTTTTTATCATTTTTATTTATTTATTTGGATTTTTTATTATTAATAATTCATTTAAATAAATAAAATACATGAAAAATACCAAACCTAACTTTTCAAATCTTTTTATGCAAGGAATAAGCTTATGATTTCGTGCAAGACCAAATATAGAAAGAATCAATTCAATTGGCCATGATTTGTACCAAATAGGCATGGAAAAATATTTGAAAAGATCTTTGAAAATCAAATCTTGCAAATCATGAATGCAAAGGTTTTTGTGTGATTTCTCAACCCTAAAACCTTCACACATACATATATAGTGCAACCCTAATGCCAAAGAATTCCCAGCTGCGCCATACATAGAAAACCACACTTGAGTTTTTGCTTAAAAATTGAAAACTGAAAACAGGGATACAAGGCGATTCAAGGCAAAATATCCATTCCATTGGCTTGCTGAGGCTTCAAGGAAGGAGATTGAATCCATAGCATAGCCTGAAACCTTGAGAATCGGTAGATATAAGTCAAACTGTATCACTCTTTTGGCATAATCGTGTTTTGATTTTTAGGCCATATCCATGCATTTTTGTTCTTGATTTGTGTTAATTAGATGATTCTGAAACTAACCATGTAATTGAATTGAGTTTTTATGCATTGTATGAAGATTTGCCATGGATGAGTATTAGGGTTTTTCGAGTTTCAATTTAGGCGTTTCTTCATACTGTAAAATTGGAAGCTCTCAATGCCATGACCATATTCAGCGCACTTGGACGAAAAGAACAGGACCCTCGCGCCTAATTTATGTGGCCGGACGGCCTAATCGCTATTTTTCACAATGTTGCTTTTGGGGACGGTTCAAAACCGTTGCCCATTCTTTTTTTATTTCAGGAAAAAACAAAGCCATGGAGAAGACGATTATGTGGCCAATACTGATTGGGTCATTTAAAAGTTCGCGCGGAAACAGGCACTAGCGCGTTGTTCTATTTTATAATAATTGTTTGTTGTTTAATATACAGAAACGCGCGTTTGGTTCAATTGGTTAGGCACGTTGCTGGTAATCCCTAGGACCTGGGTTCGAACCCCAGGTCCCTCACCCTTTCCATATTATTTTTCCACTAATAATTTTGTGCAGCTTCAGCATTGTAGACCACTATGCGTCTCTCAAATCTAGCTTGCCACTTGGCCAATGGAACGATCAGAAGGCTATGATCTGAAGGACATGGTAGACACTAGTCAACGGAGCTCCATGCTAGTCAAAAAGTCAGACAAGGCCTTAAACAAATGGGCCCAAATTGCTAAGCCAAACCTCCTATTTGGGGACAGACCCCCATGGTTTGCATTCCTAATTCCTTTTCTTATATTTTTTCTATTTTTTTTTTTAATTAGTTTTTTTTATTTAATTCTTTAATTAATTATTTTCACAATAATATAAAAAACACAAAAAAATCAGAAAGGACAAAATTAAAATATATTTATTTAATTAATATTTTTGTAAATAAAATTTATTAATTAATTAGTTTTAATCTAGGGTTAATCTTAATATTTTTTTAATAAACTTAAAACTTGGTAGAACTAGGGTTGGTAATAATTTTTATCCTTTTTTCTTTTCTTTCATAATAATTAGTTATTAAAATGTTATTTATTTTTATCAAAATTGCATGTAAAAAATTAGGTTAATTTAGGTTTAACTTTAATATTGTTTTTTTAACAAATAAAAGTTATAGAATTAGGTTTAATATTGTATTTTAATTAATCTTTCTCATAAAATTCATAAATCCAAAAAAATACCAAAAATAATTCCTTTTCATTTTAATTTTAATTAATCTAATAATTTAATTTAATTTCATTAAAAAGGGTCCAACGCCCTCGTTTCTAATTTAAATTTCAATTCGCGTATTTATTTCTTTTTCTTTTAATTATTTATGTACCTCTCCCAAAGCCGTGTAATATATTTTTCGCACTTTACTTCTTTATTTTCTGTCAAATCGGGTTCTGGAAATTTTGGCGATGTGGACCCGCGCCTTTTGTAATAGTTTAGAACTTTACCTTTCTCGCACTTTTTAACTATTAAATAATGGCATGCAAGAATGAATGACAATAAATAAAAACAAACGCGTAGCTCACTCATAACATGACAAGACAAAATAACTGAACATGATACACAAATCACACACCACCCCTAGGGTACGCCTCACTGTTGCCTTGCCTCGAAAGGTGATCGTCGAGTAGAGGATGTCTTAGTAAGTCCTCATGATCCGGGAACCTGGCATGAGGGTAGCTTCTAAGGTGTCTTCCCATTGCTCTGGTGACCACCATGTCCCAAACCTCAAATTGACCCGAACACCTCCAACGGTGGTGCTACCTACCTCTCAATGGTGGGATGGCACTACTTTAAAGGACATTTACACAGACGAATTCCTTAGGGTAGGTAGGTTCTCGTAGATACTTGCTCTAATTTCAAAACAAATCAAAAAAATACTTTTCACACCAACACATTTTCAAAAAGCTTTCGAAAGCAATTTTTCAAACACTCTTGAGGACAGATACAAGAGTCGAACTGGAATTTTCAAAGAAACTTTTTTAAAACCCACTCACACTTGAAAAGCAAACAAACATTTTGAAAACACAAATGAGCAAGTATCTAAGAGCCCATGGATAACCATGGATAGAAAGGGTGCTAACACCTTCCCTTTCTATAATCTACCTCCCGAACCGAGAGCAATCTCTTTAAGGAATTTTTCTGTGCTTTTTTCCTTTCCATTTGGAGAAAATAAAAGACGGTGGCGACTCTTGCTTCCGCGACATTTCGCGAACCAGCGTTAAACAGTCAGTTCCAGATCAACCGATCACACAATCCTTGCACTTCGAACAACCCTTTGAGCTTCTGCAGTGAAACCCAAACCAAACTTGTTAGTCTTCTGAGTGAAATCAGGAAGTCGGCCCCAGTTTGCATACTCACCCTTCTCAATAACAGCCCGGGCATCCTTTAAGGAAGCCATCTTCATAGGAGAATTTTCAATCACAGACTCAGCCGATGCCAGTGTCTGAGGAACCTCTTCAAAGTGTTGAAATGGGGTCTCAATGAACTACCCATCCATCTCTACGTACCGGAACGAGTTGAGGTGGCTGACCATGTACTCCTCCTCCCCTTGAACTGATACAATCTTCCTTCTGACCGGGTACTTCAACTTCTGGTGGAGCGTTGAGGTTACGGCTCCAGCTTTGTGGATCCATGGACGACCCAGAAAACAAGAATAGGACGGCCGAATGTCCATCACGTAAAATGTAGAGTTGAAAACCTGAGAACCAACTTTGATTGGAATATCAACCTCACCGTGCACCATCCTTTTAGACCCATCAAAGGCCCAGACAACAATGTTACTCGGCTTTAGTTACAAACCTTCGCAATCCAGCCTGTCTAGAGCCTTCTTGGGCAAGACGTTCAGCGAGGAACCAGTGTCAACCAACACACGTGCAAGAGTAGTGCCCCTGCATTCAATGGAGACATGCAGGGCATCATTATGGTTCTTCCCTTTAGCAGTCAGATCAGCGTCGGAGAAACCCAAACCATTATCAGCAGTTAAATTGGCCACACAATCGGTAAATTGATCAGCTGATGTCTCTTGTGGCACGTGGGCCGTCTTTAGGAAGGTAATCAGAGCCTTGGCATGGGCCTCTGAACACAACAGCGGTGATAACATAGAAATCTTGTATGGGGTTTTCCCCAGTTACTCAACTACATTAAAATCACTCTTCTTGATAATCTTCAGAATCTCTTCCATCTCCTGTTTGGAAGCTTCAACAGTGATTGTCTTTGGCGCCTCCGTCTGGGCAGGCATATCAGTGGCGATCCCTTTGCACCGAGCGTTAGATGACTCGGCGACAGGGGTAAGAATAGGGGCTTGATCAGGAATGGCAGCAGGTACATTTGCAGGCTTAATGACAACAGGTCTTCGGACAGTTGGTGGAGCAATATCAGGTGAGAAAAGTCTACCACTGCGGGTGACTTTAGCAGACCCAGTAATGTTGTTGACGCCAGTATCAGCACCGAAGTCTTGCTTAACTCCAAGAACATAAACATCTACCCCATAGTGCCAAGGGACAGCTTTGTCAGAGGTGTAGGGGATGGGCCCCGGAACAGTGATGATTATGGGTGCGGTCTTCGGCACAGATGTAATTCTAACAGGCGTCCTCGAGGGAGCCTTGGAAGAATTGTCAAAAATGGTAACGATGGCACCTTCTTCAGAATGAACGGATGGAACAACAGTCTTCTCAAACAGAATCTCTTTACCATCCATCAGGTTCTGGATACCTGACCTCAGAGATGGGCAACCAGTAGGTAAAGCAGCACACATATGGCAACCTTCACCACAGCCCGGAAATAAACCGGCTAGCAACAGGTTCCTCTTGACAGTCATCAGAGGGGTAACAATATCGTCCACAGACACTACAAACAAGTCTTCCTCTACAGCATTTACTCCATGTTTGGGCATGGGAGCAGTCACAACATTAGGCCTCTCAGGCGCCTCAAACTCAATCTCCTTTTCATCAATTAAGTCTTGCACCTTGTTTTTCAGACTCCAACAATCATCTGTATTATGCCCTGGGCTATCAGAGTGATAAGCACAGCGGACGTTAGGGTTATACTTCGGTGATGCAGTATTTTGATTCTTTGGAGCTTCTCTTAGAGTCACCAGATTAGTCTTCAGCAACTGTGGCAACATTTGAGACAAAGTCATGCTGAGACGAGTAAATTGCCTTCGAGGTCTCTCGTACCTTTGTTGGCTGTGATGCTGAGGAGCACCAGCAGGTTTTGAGATAACAACCGCATTGACAGCTTGGCGGTGTTCAGGTCTATTTTGTCTTCTTGAACTGTAGACAGCACTAGACTCTTTCTTAAATGGTCTCTTCTCGGTGCTCGATGAGGCACCCTTCTGTATCTTCCCAGCCTTAATACCAGCTTCAATCCTCTCACCAGTCAAGATAAGGTCCGTAAACCCGGCTAAAGAGCTTCCAATCAAATGGTTAAAGAATGGACCGGACAGGGTCCCCAAAAACATATCAACAAGTTCACGATCAGTTAAAGGTGGTTGCACCCTTCCGGCAAGGTCTCTCCATTTTTTAGCATACTCTTTAAATCCTTCACCCGTCCCTATTGACATACCCTGGAGTTGGGTAAGCGTAGGAACGAGGTCGGAATTATACTGATAATGCCTAAAGAATGCAGCAGCCAAATCCTCCCAGCTGCAGATACTGGCTCTGTCCAACTGATAGAACCACTCAAGCTGAGTCCCTGAGAGACTGTCTTGAAAGAAATGGATCCATAAGTTCTTATCAGTAGTGTAAGGTTGGATCTTCCTCACATATGACCGGAGGTGCAGCTTTGGACAGGAAGCTCCGTCATACTTGGCAAAGGCAGGTTCCTTGAACTTATGGAGAATCACCACCCCAGATGATAAACCCAAATCTCTGAAGTCCAGACCGAGCACCTTCTGTACTTCCATAGCGTTCAAATGGTCTTCCAGCTGTTTGTACTTATCCTCAGCAGGAGGATACTGTTCTTCATCATAGTTCGTCTCGTTGTCGGAGACCATAGGGCTAGGAGCCCTCCTTTATTGTGGACTGTCTTTCTCTCCAGACGGGGTGGCCAGATCAATTTCATTCTGCAGCCCGTTTCCAAACCTGCGTCCGGTGTTGAACAGGATGGTCTTCTTCTTCTTCTTCCTCTCTTTCAGAATCAGGGTCTTCAGGTCCTGCTGACCCTTAGCTAGGCTCATGACCAACTCTTGAAATTGGGCATTCTGGGCCTGGAGGGCCTTGATAGCTTGCTCAGTGGAAGGTTCAGCAGACATGATGATTGCTGAAATAAACAGCGAAGAAGATAAGAGACCTGTAAAAGGGTACCTGTTTATGAAGTGCATGAGATGAAATGCGTATGATTTCAAAGACAATCGGGATTCAAATTTGCAAACAAGAAAGGAAACACACTTTATTAGATTTAACTTCAGAATTTAAATTGTTCAACAAATTGCCCTTAGGCGTTACAAGAATGGAAATACTGAAAAGTAAATAAAAACTGTAAAAGAAATCAATCAAAGGTCCATCAATGCTCTCATGGCCTCTTCTTCTCAGTGTGGATATAATCATTTAGGATCCGCTCATTCTCCAGTTGCTTAGTCAGCTTCTGGATCTTCTGTTCTTGTTCATTGAACCTCTCCCGACAAGAATCTCGTTCTTCCCGCAGTTGCGTCCAAGACCTCTTCAGTGTGCCAATATCAGTGGGCATATGAGGATGGAGAGTAGTTGGAAGAACCCCGTCTTTATCAGCAACTTCAAGAGTAATAGGCCTGACAGCTTCGTATGGCATACCTAACCTCTGGGCACGGATGCGGACCCATCTGAGGTATGGCTCCATTGGCAGAGAAGTCTTTGGTCCCAACTCATGTGGGTCAGATTGGTGAACTCTGTCCCAAGCCCTGATGAATCTACGACGCAGCTCGTCACTATCTCCCTGAAAATCAAAGATGATATGAGGCATCAACATCTCATGAGGCCCTTCTCTTCTGGCTCTTCCAAACTGACGGAGAGCTAAACATGGGTTATAAGAAATTCCTCCATGGGTTCCGATCAATGGAACATTAGGATACTCTCCACAATGATCAATGATAGTCACCTCATCCAAGCCTTTGAGAGTCCAGATAATGTCATTATTAGTAAGAGACATTACCCTATAAGCCCAGCCCATTCCTTCTTTGTTCTTCAGTACGGACTTAGGGAGGTTCAAAATAAACCACCTCGACAATAAAGGAGCACAACACATCAAAGTTCCCCGCTTTCGGACAGTACGAGCATAGAGCTGATGAAGGATATCACCCAAGAGCGTGGGTACAGGGTTCCGAGAGATGAAGATCTTTATGGCATTAACATTAACAAAAGTGTCATGATTTGGAAACAATACCAGACCATAGATTAAGAGAGCCAGAATGTCCTCGTACGCTTTGAAGTCTAAGCCATCCCAGAAGTAATTAGCTTTGTCAACCAGAAACTTAGCCAAAAAACCCTTAGCTCCACTTCTAGTCTCCCAGTTAGCCATTACCTCCTCTTTGGTCAAGTGAAGGGTTGTAGCAATCTCTTCAGGCTTGAGAGTCTTTTCCCAACCAGTAAATGGAGCCTGCTCCAAAACAGAGATACCAAGCAACTCAGAGAACTCTTCCAGGGTAGGAACCAGCTGGAAGTCTTGAAAGGTGAAGCAATGATATAGCGGATCATAAAACTGGACAAAAACGCTCATCATTTGTTCGTCCAATTTTGAAGTGACTAAACTGAGAAGAGAACCATGCCTCTTGATGAAGGAAGTAGTGTTTGGAATCCTGACAACCAACTCTTTGAGCAAAGTAGGTACTTGAACAAAGTGGATCCGGATAGTATTCCTACGCATGAGCATCATGATGTCCTACAAAACAGAACAAAGATGAAACCCTCTTGTCTTTGAAATAGGTTAGTCCTTATGCAAGATGTATGCAATGTTATGATGTTATGATGTCATGGTAAAGGCATACCACAAATATTCACAAAAGGCAAACATGGTAAAGGCATACAAGTCACACAAAAGAGCCCTTAGATTTCAGGCTGGCATGAAGTTCAGGTACTACCCTCTTTCAGTTCCAGTTGGTTAAGACCTGTCCTAAAAAATAGTAACCGGGATCTAGAGGATCTCAATATCACTGACTACCCTCAATCGGTCATAATTCCAGTTTAGCAATATTTTCTTGCGACCGAAACCATCGCGAGAGTTTAGTCTCAATGAGTGTAGCATACTGCTACTGTTCTATGGCCAAGTTGGTCAATTTAAGGTTCTAAGGTCAGTTGGTGCTTAATGACTCCTTAGAAGACCCATATTCTCCTCGTTTCAACACAAGGGATATCGGTACAGACCAAGGTGTCACACCAACGTAGCTACTGCTTCATCTGTGTCGGTCTACGCCGGACAGATCCCTCACAGTTTATTGTTACTTACCTAAAAAAGGGTACCCCCAGATCCGGGTTAGGATCTATAGAACTCCCATACAAGCCCACAAAATTTAAAGCATACAAAGCATACAATTGAAAACACAAGTGATCTAATCCTAAGGTACACCTCACTTATAAGTAAATCCCCAGCAGAGTCGCCAGTTCTGTGATCGGTGGGAATAGAACTGACTGTTTTTTGGAATGCTGGTTCGCGTTTGCGTTTGTTTTCCCAAAGTGTCGCGGTAAGCAAGAGTTGCCACTGTCTTTTATTTTATCCAACAAGGAAAGGACAAAAGCACAGAAAAAATTCCTTTTCGAGATTGTTTCTCGGGTTCGGGAGGTAGATTATAGAAAGGGAAGGTGTTAGCACCCTTTCTATCCGTGATTATCCACGGGCTCTTAGGTACTTGCTCACTATATTTTCAAAACTTTGCTTTTCTTTGTGTTTGTGGGTTTTTGAAAAGAGTTTTGTTTTTGAAGAGAGTGTAAGTGCGAAAAGTTTTGTTTTGTTTTTAAAAGGAGCAAGTACTTAAGAACCTCTACCTACTCGAAAAGAAATTAAATTGTGCAAACGTCCTTTAGACAGTGCTATCCCACTATTGAGGAGTAGGTAGCACCGTCGTTGGAGTTTTCGGGTCAATTCGATTTAAGGGACGTGTGGTCAGTAAAGCAATGTTAGGATGCTTTAGCGGTAACCCTAATGTCTTAGATCATTTTTATCGAGGCAACCATTTCGAGGCGACTTTGATCTTTGGACAGGAGGGCGACCTCTAAAACATCTTATACTTAATGACCACATTTGAGGCAACCAAATGAGGTGTACCCTAAGAGTTGCATGTGCGAGTGTATTGTTTTTTTCAATTATATTATCTTTGTATTTTTAGGTGTTCTACCATTCGTTTTTAGATCTTGTCATACAATCCTAGTTAGCATACATCTAAGCAGTTAATATATATACAGGAATTTAAAGTGCGGAAATTGTAAATCCTACGCTATTACAAGGCTTCGGGAGGGGGATTATTTACATGTCCAAAATTGGGGGAATAAAGCAGTAAAGTAAAAATCTTAGTTAAGCTATTACAAATCAATAAGCAGTTACAATAAACGCGTGTGAATCTAAACATAACCTCTAAAAATCCTAAGAATGAAATCTTTTTGTTATTTTATTTTATTTTTGGGAAAATGCTAAATGTTCAATTAAGTCAAAGTTTAATTAATTAAAAAACCTGATTAAAATTAACTCTAAAACATAACATATTTTTTGCATTTTGTTTATGAAAATGATTGAATTCAAATAAATCCTAAGTCTACTGATTTTAAAATTGAAGAAAATAAGTTAAAATAATTAACTAAATTAAATCCTAATTCTAAGTTATTTAATTTTATGATTTTTATGTTGATTAAAAAAAACTAAAAGAAATAAACAAAAACAAAGTAAACAAAGTACAAATGGGTCAGGCAGCAAAACAAGAAAAAATATAATTCTGGAGGCCTGGGTCGAAAGAGGTGCAGGCTGTCTTTCGACCCAGTGAAGAGTCTTGATCGAAGGTGCATGAGGGTTTTCGATCTGGATATGTCATCCTTCGATCTGGAAATCCTGGATCTAGTTCGAAGCTAAGCTGCTAAGCTTCGAAACTCTGAACAGAATCCTGAGAATATATTTCCTGCAAGAAACGAAACACATGTTAAAGGTCCGGGGGGGATTTTACCCCCCTGATTCGAATCTACCCTTTTATTCGCACCTGCTGAATCTGGGTCTGGGTTTGTTTTATCCTGAGATTCGAAGGAGAAACTCAGATTGTGCCCAAGCAATGGCACAATCTCTGTGTTGTAGCTCACATGTATCACATTAAATCATCCACAAACAATAATAATAACGTGAATATGCAATCAGAATGAATTTAAATCAGAGATCGAATGAGTTTGAGATTAGATTTCTTTTTACCAAACAAAAATGCTTTGATCTATGATTCTGAGTATGGAATGGCTGGTGCAAGGATTGGGTATGGCTTCCCGGAAGTGCTGATGATTTTTTGGCAGCGTATCTCCAAGTTCTCCCTGTTTCTTTTCTCTATTTTTTCTGTATATTTTCGTCCTCCTTTTGCAACACTTGTGATCTCTTTATATAAAGGGGGTGGAGGGGACAGGAAGACAAAGGTTTAAATGACCTTGATTATGTATTTGACAGCCATGAATGAGAATTTGTAACGTTGGCTAAACACATGGGATCTTGTCCCTTTTTTAATTTTGAATGACATGTAACTAGCCTTCGAATGCTCCCTTTCGAATGGGCTGATGGCCTCCTTCGAATGCTCCCTTTCGAATGGGCTGATGGCCTCCTTCGAATGCTTTTCGAAAGCTTCTTCGAATGGACCCTTTGAATGCTTCTTCGAATGGCCCTTTTTGGAATTCCAATCGAAGTACTTGTCCATAATGCCAATCGAAAGGCTCCTTCAGAATACCAATCGAAGGGTCTTTCAGAATGCCAATCGAAAGCCTTGACATAATGCCAATCGAAATGCTTGTCCATAATGCCAATCGAAGAGCTTGACAGAATGACAATCGAAATGCTCCTTCAGAACACCAATCGAAGGGTCTTTCAGAATGTCAATCGAAATGTACTTAAAGCACCACTCAAAAAATTTCCTTTTCCTTAGGCAAGAGTTTGTGATCAACCATGCAGGGGGAAGACTTTGGGAAACATGAGAGGACAAATTTTGGGGTACAACATCAACCATAGAGCCATCATTGCATGATAACATTAGGAATTAGATTCTAGATAGTCTCTCTTAGATGATTTCTTTCTTTTTGCATCCTTGCATTTAAAACTAAAACTTTCTTTTCCCTTAAACTAATAAAAATACTCTCTAACAACTTAAACCCTTTCTTAAAGTAAAAAACACTACCCGACTACTTTCTTTTTTGTCAGTCGACTTTTCTCTTCTAAGAGCATGTTAGTTCCTTTCCATTACAGGTCGTAAGTCTCCAAAGGTCGAGCAGCGGTGAAATGATTGAATTTAACATTGTTCAACTAAAAAACACAAACAAATCAAAACATGTGAGCCGAACTACGACTGCTTTGATTCATTAAAAGGGATACGTAGGCGAAGACTTTTGTAGGGCCTAATCGAGCACAACTTTGTAAAATCTTCCTTCTTTTTCCCATATTTTCTTTCACATGCCTTCCCTTTTAGCTTTTAAACCTTATACGTTGATTTTACACACCCTTAGATTAGAACAACAAGAGTGAATACCGTAGAGTACTATGAATGTGAGGAATGTCAATACCTTTCCCTCGCGTAACTGACTCCCTTACCCGATCTCTCGATCGAAAAATCGTGATTTCTCTCTCTCTTCAGGTTTTCTCGATGTTTACCTTTCCCATTCGGAGGGATAAAAGACGTTCGATAGCGACTTCATTGATTTTATATCAGATGACTGTTCGGCCGGTTGTTTCAATGATACCGGGAATTTTGAAATTTTTTATACTCAATTTTTTATGAAAAATAACGGAAATTTAGAAATTTCCGGTAGTTCATATTTTTCTAATTTTTCTTATTTTGTAGTGAGGACCAAGGGCAAAGACAGTACAGTTGCAGGCAGGCATACTGATAGAGCGGAAGCTCAGGCCATGGCTGATGAAGGGACATGTTTCCGAGCTACGGACTAGCCGACGTCCTCCGACGGATTCTCACCGAAAATAGTTGGCAAAGCAGCAAGCTCAGTTCCGCGCACTCCGACATCAGAGATCGAGAGTTTTCACTACTGAGGAGTCAGCTGCTCAAAGGCACATGCTTCAGTACCTATTGTTGAGTCGGTAGCTGTGGAGCCAGTTGTTGCAGAGATACACTTCTACATTAATCAGATACTTAGGAAGAAGTATTTTTTAAGATGTCTTATCCTATAATCTGAAACCGCTATTTATACAAATGGTAATGCATTCTAAACCACACAAATGTATCGGTGCAATCAGGACCCTCCAATTATATCGACAAAATCTCGACCGTTGAAAAAAATGAATACATAACCTCCGGAATTTTCAGTATAACTTAAATTTCCGGTATTGACATGAAAATTTAAAATTTCCAATTTACTGAAAATTTAAAATGCACCACAGAAAATTTACTGTTACTGAAAATTTGATAGGGGTGTACTAGAAATTTGTGTTGTACAAGAAATTTCACCCCTTCTACCAGAAATTTTGTCCAGAAATTTATTTGTATCTCATCAAAGACAAAACTGAAATAAATAAAATTTGAGAGATGACATGTTTAATTTAGGGAGGGGCATGTTAATTCCTCTCGAATTTATCACACTTCACATTTAACAAAAATAACTATAAATAGTTACGCAAAAAGCCAAAAAGAGAAATAAAGGAGTATGTAAAAAAAGTAATTTGAGAAAGTGTGAGAAGATGAAAACATAAATTATGACATGAAAAATATAGACAATGATATCCAAAACAATTGAACTCTTGATTGAACAAGCGTCTATAGATACACATAACAATTTAATATCATAATTATACAATCTACAGTGCAATATAAAGGGACAGTGCCATATCCAATATAAAAACAATTCAGAATGATGAAAATGTTAAAAAGCATCCGAAACCCCCCAAAAATGGAAATGTGAAAGGTAAAAGCTGTATTGCTAGCAGTAAATATTTCTGTGTTTGACTAGTAATCTTTAAGCCATAACTTTTCAATTTCTTCAACCTTTAGGAAGTAAGCAGCAGCTATTGCGAGTAGGATGATAAATATAGCAATCCACAAGTTCAACCCTCCTTAAAACAACACAAACAAAACAGAAACAGTTGGTTATATGCTAAATTGGCCACGCCCCTATATAACATGATCAATGGAATATCTATTTGGCAAATTAATATCCTTAATTTCATTCATAGCTTCTTATTTTATTTATTTAATGTCATGTTGGGTTACTAATTTGCCCTATATCATATATAGGATAGGAGGAAATGAAATTTCTCAGGCCAGCCACAAATATTAACACAAACATGCTTTTAAATAAGTAATAATACTATTCAGCTATTCATACTACACACACTGTTCAAATTAGATTGGAAAAACCTAGTAATGAGGTTGGAAAAATGAAGGGGAAGGACAACAGTTTCAACTTTAAGTTCCTCAGTTGGTAAAAACATAAACATCAAAGCTCCAAGCAAAAGCCAACTGAAGGAACTTAAAACACCAAAATCCTGCAGTATCAACGCAGTAAAATATGCCCAAAACCAACACATCAGTCCCGTATGTCAGCAGAAAAAAACACTGGAACCCCCCAAAAAGTTTGCTTATGAATCCAAAAGCGGCAGCTGTATCCTATTTCTATCATCCAAAAGACGCGGATTTAAGGCAAAAATATCTAAAAACCACAGCAAAGACAGAACCTATGTTCCACTATCTCTGCCTCTGTTACCACTTTATTATTAAAGACTCCATTATTCCAAATTGACCAAATAGCTGCATGCTGAATTAAGCTTATACTGCTCTTAACACCAAAATCCACCCACATAGCAAAGGATGTGAAAAGATTTGGAGGTAAGATCAAGTTTACCCCCACCCACCCAGACAAAGCCCGCCAAATGTTAGATGTAAATTTACAGTGGAGAAACAAATGTCTAGCAGTCTCAGGCTCACCATCGCACGGCGAACGTAGTACGGTCCTGTCGAAGGTAAGGCTCTGCACGTGTTCACTTTACAAGGTAACCGATCCAACAGCAGTTGCCACGAGAATTCTGTTAGACTTCGTATTCAATATGGGTATAAGCTGAAAGGACAAAACTGATTATATCAGTTATGGGGATATTACTGCCAAGGCAGCTACTTTATGGGATAGTGGCTGCTAGTTAAGAGGTGTTATTGCTGTGGGCAGTAATTAATTATGTAATTATTTATGTCTGTTAGTTTTAGGTGGTGTATAATTATAAAAGGAGGACACTAATCAGAGGGGATCATCAGAAAATTAGTGAGTGGTTATTGGGAGACCCAACTCTCGAACATTTGGGAAGGGAGAGATCCAAGACTCTCGAATTCTTGGAAGGGAATCAAATTGGTCCCTGTCATTCTTTTTGTCATTCTGTTTGTGTTATTTCTGTTTTGTACCAATAAATATCTGAAATTGTCCCAATTTTATTTTGTAAAAGAACCAGTTTCTATCAAATTCCCTCACCTTGGATGCGACCGGACTCTTCCAAATATGCCTAAAAACAACTGTATTCAATATGGGCACTGTCCTGACAACTGCACATTAGAAACTAGATCGAAAGTAGATTTTACTGTGGAAACACCTTTTTTTTTTATTTGGTCCCCAAATCCAATTGTCCTCAACAAAGATTCCTCCTCCACTCCAAATTCCATTCCCAAATACCCGCGGTGTAGCCACTCATTCCCCACCTAACAATTTTTCTGCTCTGAAACCAAAGAGTCGTGGAGACCTCATTTTTAGAGTCTTTTGCCCTACCCAGACATCATTCCAAAAAGATACATCATACCATTGCCAATCTTTTTTCTGACCGTGTTAGAAAACCATCCTGTATTATCATCTACGAAGCACATATCCTTCCACCACCTCTAAGTACCTCAAACCTCCCTTCTCCTAACTCCACCTTCCATTGTCCACCAAAGGTTGCCCAGTAACTTACATGCCTGTCTTATTATGTTCTGTCTAGTACTTGTTTTTTTTGGAATTCAAACAGACTCTAAATCATGACCACGTTTAGGAACCAGATGATATTCATCGCAAGCAAAGTGAGTGCATAATAACTTACTAGAAATGTTTGGTCATTCAACAAAATTCGGCACTGATGTTTATTAAATCAACAGACCGATAGGTAAAAAGTACTACACCAATTATTAAGAGCTGTGCAAAACATTTATAAATTTGTAAATCAAGAACATGAATTATAGCCTTATCAAGTCCACAGATCAAGAAATGTGCACATACCATTTTTCTTCTCTTCAATTACTGTTACCCTTGCACTTGAATCCCATGATACAGAAGCCAACGCCCTGAATACAGAATCCACAATTATGAATAAAGTACCTTCAAACAGGGCATAAACAGTAAGTTTTGACAGGAAAAAAATATTCACTCCAAACCTTGAATCAGGGGAAAATGCTAAAGCAGTGATTATGCCAAGGTGTGCCTCTTTTATCTTTGTCTGAATATGCATATTAGTTGAATTTACAATTATAATCTCACCTTCTGGTGTTCCACTGCATGTCAACCCACCAAAATAAAAGATGTAAGTTTTTGTAAAAATGCACCCTTGAGGTCTGAAGGTAGACCACAAAAGTTAAGTCACTGCCTGCTTCCAGGTAGCTAAAGATAAAGACAAGGGTGCCATCTTAAGCACTAGAAGTATAGAGAATACATATGTACCATGCCAGAAACTTTCCATCAGCTGAGACATTGAATGCAGATATGGCATCACGCGAAATATACTTTGAACTAATCCTTTCCCATGTTTGAGTATTCCAGGTCAGGATGCTTCCACCTTTATCTATATAAAACAATAAAAAGTTGTGTTAGATAAATGAAAAAAAAAAAAGTAGATGATTTTTTCTGCAAAATAAATACCTGTGTTGGAAGCGATATATAGGACTTGAGTTGTATCATTTATTTGAGAAAATCTGCAAGAGCTAAAATTTTCACGCTGTATGAAATTCAACAAAATACGATTAGAATGTATACAATATAAAATTTATGACAAAGCAATCACCAACACAAAAAGCACAGGAATAATATTGAGGCACCAGGAGCTAGAATTTTTTCAACTAGATGTTAAATGTTAGATTTTCCTTTATTTTAAATGCTGGGTCCATCTTCATGACTAGAAATAATCTCTAGTTAAGAAGCATATAAGACACTTCCCAATAATACTTCAACATGATTGCATTTGGAACGTAATCCAAATACATAGAATTGATGTATGTGTTGATTGATTGCAATTCATGGAAGAAAAAATTCAAGCAATATATCTTCAAGGTTAAAAATAATTTAAGACAATACCTAAAAAACCATCAAACCAAAAATAACTTTATCCAGTAGTGAGGTTTTAATCAATTGCTCACATTTTCATTTGTTAGAGTAGCTAAGACAATTTCTGAAGAAATGTCCCAAACTTTGCAGGGGCCACCACCTCCCAAAGAAACAATTAACTTGGCATCAGAACTGCAAGACAGAAAAACCAGACTAAGCTACAATCCATCAGAAATAACAGGGTTTACAGTGGCTCTCTATCTCTTATCCTTTCTTAACTTTTTCTTCTTTTCCTTGTGATTTATGAAGTCAAATAGTATTTATTATGTGAAATGCTTATGCTACTATGTGCATCAAACCTGAAGTGCAAGTCCTTCACAGTAGAATGAGCATTAGACTCGTTGAGAATATTTTCCATGCTAGGCCACTTGAAAACCCTTAGACTTCCATCCTACACTGCAGAAAAATACACTATCATATGGCATGCCAATCCTTCAAAAGATAAATAATCTACAAATTTATGTTTGTTGGTAAAACAATTTTATGCTTGTCGATTGCCACCCACTTAGGCTGGATCATCAGACCAATGTTTTCAGGTTTATATTGTTAACAGATACAGGGAAATAATATTTGTACTATGGACAAACAAATGGTTATTGCAACAACCAAAGCTTTTTCCCAATAAGTCAGCAGCCAAACAAATGGTTACATGATTACATCTATTCCAAATAAACTAGGCTTACCATTATAAGATGGATTAACTTTTCATATACTAAAGTAATACTCGAGTAATTCTCATATTAAGTGCATGTCTTAAACTGACCTTGTGATACTAGTACTACCTACTTATATCAAATCGCTTTTATAAGACATTTCACATTCGTAATGGTTTGTATGAAGAATGAAAAACAATAGCTTGGAACTTAATCTTTACAAATAGCATTCCTTAGTTGAACAAAGCGTATAATAATAATAATAATAATTAATGAGTGGAGATAATTTCCATAAATCATCTTTTTACTTCTGTTACTAAAATTTGTTATCAGTGTTAGCAAACAGTTTCTCTTCATTTATATAAATGTAAAGGAAGCCAATACCTCTCCACCAGCAGCTAGTATAGTGCCATCATTGCTGAATGCCAATGCCAATTGTTGCCCGACATTATCCAATTGGGTGAGCACTTTCTCTGACAACTTGAGACCCAACTTGTGAACTTCAGCCCTTTGGTTTAGATCCCAGTCAAACCACCTGCACGCTCAAGGCACAATATGTTATTGATCATGATGTTCTACAGTAAGTTGTAACAGTTCATAAGAATATCAGTCTTCTGATGGTCTAGAGTATCAATACAGTATTATGGACTGATACAATGCAGTGACCTTAACTGCCCTCTTTTGTATTGTATTTCCTCCTAGAATGCATCAAACCCATACTTTCATTTAGTTAGTGGCAGCACCAGGACATGTTCTGAAATTTTACAATGTCATACCCTCTAAAAACAATTGACAAGAAGGATAAGAAATGTAGAAAGAAGAACTGTTTTCAAGATATTTTTGCACATCAAACAATACTGATATTGCTCTACTAAACTAAACCAAATTCTTCAACAATGAAACAGCCTTTTATATATAAACACTGAACTCTTAAAACTATTTGTAGTTAGGATTTATTTTAAATCAATTAATTAGATTAGATTACTGATAACTGTTTTCCAGAAAGTTAATGCATGCTGATTTGTCAATTCAACTTCTCACTGATGCTAGCCACATCAAAATATAGTTATCGAACATTTTGTGTATAATACTTCTGGAATTTTCAGATCATAAATCATACAAATCTAAAACCATTGAACTCATGATCCAACTTTTCTTTCCTGATCCACTTTTCTTTCTCAAACAAGTCTGCCTTCTCTCTCTCATTTGAAATAGGAGACATTAATTTTAAACGGATAAATGAATTCTAGTTGGATTTCTAGTTAATAAAATGACCAAGATCTATGAAACAAAGAGAAGAGATGAGAAACAAAAGACCTGCAAATCTTTGGCGTTTCCATTGCACAAATAACACCATCTCCATTGGGGTGAAGTGCCATTCTATAAGGCAACTCAGAGTTAGTTCCTAGCTTATTCACCTGAAAAATTGATGAAGCTACTCAGACAAGAGACTACAGTATCATAATCATGCGAATCCTTATGCAGTAAAAAATATCGTAATATGAACCGCTTCCATAGAATTTCCGCAATTCAAACAAATCTACCCTCAACCAAACATCAAATAAACCATAGAGAACAAAATTCCAAGCAACGATCACATATTCCTCACATTATAACACAAACAAGAACGAATCAAATCCTATTCAAAACCAGATCCGATTCTTCCAATCTCTCGGACTACAAATTTTCCCCCCTACTGAATCAAATCAAATCCATACAAATTTCATAAGCAAGCAAGAAGCAGAAGGAATAAAGCATGTACCGGTTGATCAGAGAGAGAATTAGACGCAACATCGAAGTGCGCGAGCAAGACAGAATTGGGGATACCGCTTTTGCCTTCTCCACCGCCGCCGGCGAAGACGAGGTAGTTCTCATCGTCAAGTGGTGATGTCTCCGGCAGAGATTTAGGATCGGCGTCGGAGGAATCACCGGCGGTTACGTTTTGGATCGACTTGAGAGTGTTGCGGGGTACCCAAGCAACGGAGTATAGAGGAACGCCGTATTTCTTAAGGTTCGGAGGGTCCGCAACATGCCTTTTCCCCATTCTCGCTCACTGACAAGTTTGAAAATGAATCTGATTCAGCTGCGTATTTGATTAATTAAAAGCGCTTTTGCAAAATCGATTCTTCTATTTGGTTCAAAGATGCTGAAAATTAATTTTGATTTAAGCAGGTAAAGAAACTCTTGCATGTGATTAATTATAAGTATTTATACTTATAATAAATCAAACATTTGATTCTCTAACTTCATATAGATTAAAATGAATTATCTACTTCAATTCAAATGAGTTAATTTTAAAATTACAAAAAATGAATAAAATTATTTTTCCAATTTAAATAATATTATTTTTTAAATATTAGTCAATTTTTTCAAATCTAAAATTTATGACACATTCTCATTATAAAAAAATTTATAATTTATTCTCGTTTATAAAAATTTCCGTTTTCTGGTAATTAATATTTCAAGTGATAATAAATAAATAAAATTGATTAAATACATCATACAAATAAAAGATTTAAAAGCACGTTTATATAACTATAAATTTAATAATATATACTTAAAAGTAGTCTTTACAATAAAATTTATTAAAATTTTAAAAAATAATTTGACTTTTTAAATATCAGTGAAAATATAATTATCAATTTTTATTTTACCAAAAATATATTTTAAATCATTAATCTAATATCTCAATATCAACTTTATGTTTAAAAAATATTTCGGTCACATCTCAAAATAAAATTACTTCACATCATGAAGAAATATCATATCAGTTAATCATAACTCATTATTATTATGATTTTTAGACTCTATCCAATTTTAAAATAGATAGAAAAAGAATGATTTTGAACAAAGAAGTAGTTGTCAACTTCCTTTTGTTGTTGGCATGTTTGTTTTTGTAGTAGCAGTAGCCGGACATGACATCAAACGTGCAGCAAATGCAAACTTCACCGGCACGGTGTAAAAGTAGTCTAATCTAAGGATAACATGACTCTCTTTAAATTATTTCAGATCATACATATGAGCATATATTCCCCTCCTTCTTAAGATTTTTTTTCCCTTTGCATCAGGGGCACACACTCATGCTTGTTTGTGTATTTAATACTGAAATTCCGGGAATGTCACAGACTCAGAATGTCTAATGGAATGTTAAGACCTCTGATCTGACATTAAGCGCTGTACAAATAGAATAGGTTGTACTTTGGATATCTGTTCTACAACAGTCACTGGACTAACATACCAGAGCCAGCAACACGCAGGTTCTGATTTAATGAAGTTCAGAACAGTTAAGGTTAATCTTATACATTGATGTTACGAGGAATGCTGTGACATCAAGGTAAATAACCAATACAGAAAGTAAATAACACACAGAATTGTTCACCCAGTTCGGTTCAACCAACCTACATCTGGGGGCTTCCAAGCCAGGGATAAAGTTCACTATTAGTAGTATCAATTCAAAGACCCTACAGCCAACACACCCGTTGACAGCCTTCTCACTTAATCACTACCTAATGACACTTTTACCTAAGATCCAATCCTAGATATGAGACCCCTCTCACTCCCCCTCAATCACCGCAGTGATAACTTTCTATAGTACATAAACTGTTCAGAAGATACACTTCCATTACACATCTTGATCATGCTTAAAAGCTTCAATCAAGTACAATGCATACATCCTTTAACCTACAGGTTTCAAGGAGTATGGTGACCATCCCACAGCCCGGGTGGTTCACAACTAGCCCTAAGTGATTACATTATGTCAATCAGCGAGAGTTCAAATTAGGTTACAATACTTTTATTTATAACCCTTTTACCCAACTGGATTTGGGCCTTCATATAACAGCAATGCAGCTTTAACAACCTGCATAAAATAAGCAGAAAACTTCTGCTACAAGTTAGGTCTTTAATCGAGATTTTCTCCTTATCCTTAGCTTCTGATTGAATCTTCTAGGGCTCCACGTATGCCTTCAATTTTCGCTACTTGTTATGCATTCTATTTGGCAGAATATTCTGCATAACTTTAGGAACAGAACTGCATCAGTCTTGACAGTTCAGTAGCTTGATGTCTGGTATGATGTTATGACATCTCTTGAGACATGTTGTTCCAGAACATGTTTAGGCATTTACAATAGAATTTTCAGGCTGTTCCTATTGTACATTACATTACATTATTGTTGCTATTTGTTTTACAAGAGATGAGCCAATCCCAAACGAAGGCACTTACAATCTCCCCCTTTGGCTAATTTTGGCTAAAACAAATACAACAATAATACTCACCATTCAGGACCTCTTGTGGCACAGGAGGAAGAGGATGCACCTTATTCCCTTTTAGACCACGAACCATTTCTTGTCACTGATGGTGGAAAAAGAGGACCGTGGGAGATAAACTATCCTTTCAGAGGCATCAGAGAACCTTTAAGGAGTGACCAGAATATCTCCCTTGTAACTCAGAACACAGGTCACAACTGTGTTCATAACTCAGATCACAAGTCACAAAGAAATTCACGCCATTTGAATTTCTGCTGAGTTTGTGACAAGTCTTTGTGATCAAAATTTTGAGTAGTAGCTGCTGCAACGAGGACAGTTTCTAACAGTACTCCTTTCTCCCCCTTTTTGGCCAAAAATTGCCAAAGAAAGCCCTCACAAAACCAGATCCAAGAACAGTTTTCCCAAATCCGTATAAACCCCATGATGGTTGTGAGAGAAAAGAATGTGTGACAGGAGGTTATATAAGGAGATACCAGGTTCAAAAAGATGGTAATATAAAGTCTTGGTCAAGGATACCTGTTAGAGCATGTGCACATTTCAGACTGACTGTGCATGTATTGTTTGTTTCTGCCAATACCACAAAAAGATCCAGTCCTAATACATGCATAAATTTTGGTCAAAGTAATTCCTGAATAAAATCAGCCTTTGACCCATTTTCGGGACTGAAGATTTATTCCTTCTAGGAAACAGACTACCAATGACGTGGCAAAGTTATTTTCCCGTATTCTTCTTGATTTCCCCAAGGTTGCAATGTCGTTGATAATGTCATGACACTTACTTAGACATTACCTTGCATTTTTCAACAGCAGCCTTCTTTTTACTTCTCTCATTTAGGCACAGAGAAGGGCACTCTAACCAGCTAGTAGCAAGAGATTTTAAGCATGGCCATCACTCATGCTTTGTGTTGCTGAGATCCAATACACCAGAAGACTTCAAACTGCTTCACAGGACATCACAGATTAGTTCTAATACACAAATTTAGATGCCACTTCTATTTCTTGTAGTAAAAGAACCCCTTGAACATATGCTGAATATATCTGATTTACTTCTTCTGATCTTCCATTCACTAGTAGTTGTTGGAGCTAGTGAAGTCTGATTTGCTAGACCAATTTGTTATTGATAAGATCTGAATCTTCCAAATTGCTCAAAAAGTATCAAAACTGCCACTTATGATACTTTTAAGAATTTGCTATTGATAAGAGCAATTCTTCAATCTCCTGTTGTTGAGACATTATCCATGACGTCACAATGTCATATTATCAGAACACATAAACATCAGCATACCACTGCCCTCTTCTGACTTCTGATCTTCAGATTAAGTCCAACATTACAGAGTCTCCCTTCAATGTATATTGTAATTGGAAAAGTGCAACACTCAGTGACTTCCCTTGTTAAGGCCAATCAAAACAGTGGCGTGGAAACCAGTAGCACTAGCTCTGAGGTGGTAACTTTAAGCACCATGAACTAGTCTTAGAATAGTAAGAACATCTCTGATTCATGCCCTTGAGCTTTCACACTTATCATGACTCTCATGTAGCCATAGTCTGAAACCAACCTCCAACCTTCTTAGTGTGCTTACAAGCTTTACTAAGATTTAGACTTTCTAGAAGGATTATCCTTTGATCATGTCATCCTTCTGTATAATATATTTACTAGTAGTTGCTAATACTAGTAAATTTCTTCAGACCACAACAGTAGTTATGCGTTGTTAAGCATACTTCTTTTAAACACAAGTAGAATCTACTTATTCCAAACCAACAATAAAACTGCCACACTAGAATATTAAGATTCACAGTTCCAAGTCTTTGCCACGGACTTCTAACAATAAATGATGTTACAGCATGAACCTATCTGCTTGGATTCTGAAGTTAACATCCAGGGGATTGATGCCCTTTTATATTCCCCATAAGAAAGGTGTGATTACTCACCAGAATATTCTTAGAGAGAAATAAACTCTCTACCAAGTTCTGAGTAATAGGTTCAGAATACAGCCTTGCATACATATTAGACAAACAATTAGTCTCCCATCAAAGTGCTTATATATATATATCTTTATGCAAGATCCTAATGAATACTTAGTCTCCCGTCAAAGTATTCATTATTAGTTAGATTATGCCATCTTCTCAAGGTAGGATAATTATTCTAACAATCTTCTGCTCCATGCATGAAAAACCAACTGGTCCTTACAAGCTTCCTTTGCTGAAGCGGCCCTTCGTTTGAGATGATGTTGCACCATCAGATCTGACATTGATTTCAACCATATGAACCTGGCTTATACTATGATTTTGGATGAACATCCAAAGCAATCAAAGCACACTTTTCTTACATCCTTTATGATCAGACCCACAACAACCACATAACCATGCAGCAACTAGCATGTATCACCTTCACCTTGACCCTTGAACAGTACAAGGAGTTAATCGTACCATACTCCTGTAGACAAGAGCAGACCAAGTTGTTTCTATTATGTAAGGTCACCACATAAATGAACTTTAAGTAAAAGGAGGGTCTTTTGAAAATAACTCCTCCTTGCTACATACAACTAACAAGTTCATCCTAGGTGATGGGGATGACTTGTCAAAGTGTAGATATCCACCATTTGACTTTGGTCCAGGATGTCAAGATATTTTGTATGACATGTCTTCCAAGATCTTCAGGTTAAGGACTCCCCCTGAACCTCAGATCAGATCTTTGTAGAGACTTAAGTGAATTCTCCTCCACATGCTGCAGTTTATGTGTTTGGTAGACATACCCTGTTCTATTCCTATCCTCTTAGGTAATCACTAAGATCATGAGAAATAAACTCAAGTATCTTATAGAACAAGGTAAGATGAACTCCCTTTCATATCAGCTTGATCATACAGTGTTGAGCTCTTTACTTTAGACACATAGTAAGTACTCTTCATTTGGAATTTGCCACAGGTTTCAAATTAAGAGTCCTTAGTTTACTTGCTGTACAAGTTTCAGGTTGCCACATTCTGTAACTTGTACTAGAAGAAACTTCATTATCAATCATGAGGATGTTCACTAAATCTGGAACTTATCTGTCTTTCCTCAACAACTGATGTCTTCAACAGTTGTGATGTTGTACAAGTTTTAGAACTTTTGATTCTGATTTCCACTATCTAATCATACTAGATGATCATGACTGATTACTTCTTCATATTTGTTAAGTATATTTACTTGGCTGAAGACACAGAAATCATATGAGGGGAAACCTGGAAATCACACTTTAAAGTCCTTTTAAGTGCTTTTAGCTCAGTACATATACTCCCTTGATCAATTATTTCAAAACAGATGTCTCCTCTTCCAGATCAGGAGTAGGTTCCAAACATATGTATTCGCACTACAAGTGTTTAGCACCCAGAACATCTGTTCTTCAACTGGCAGTTGCATGATGTTCTAACATCCTTAAGCATATCAGTTCCATCTCCTTGGAACACATCATCCTTGATAATCTTCAAGCAACTTGTAGATGTATATGAGAATCATTGATCAATTGATACTCATCAACACTAATAATAAATGCCTTTATTAGTGGACTTGAGGACATTATTGATAGATTGCAAAATCTGCTTACAAATTCTGTTGAAAATAATAACCCTAGAGTTCTTCTTTCACTTTAGGCGTTGTATCAGAAGCTATGCAGCGGAATAGCAGTACTTCAACAGAACCTACACAATGCTTACTCCATATAGCAAGCATGACACATAAGGATTGAAAATAAATCAATCCTACAAGTTGTTTGCTTCTTCACCAAGCAACTTCCTAGACCCAACTCTACAGCCTGGTTAAAAAGGAAGCTTTATACACACAGATGATACCTTATCAATATCTTCACTCCCGCATGAAGGTTTTGATAATATTCTTCTTTGTGCTGAATATAGGTTGAACAATGCACTCCAAAATCTTCACTCCCGCATGAGGTCTTTGAATTTGTTCAAACACTTTCATCTTCCTTCAACATTGCTGATCAGATTGATCTAGTTTCTCCCAAATTGGTCCATCCTCCACTCCTAGGGACCAAACAATATGAACACTACTGGTTCAAACAATATTCTACCTTGTACACAACCGGAAAGTATCCCCCATGGATCTCATCCAGAGACAGACAGGATGCCTGCTCTGATACCAATTGAAATTCCGGGAATGTCACAGACTCAGAATGTCTAATGGAATGTTAAGACCTCTGATCTGACATTAAGCGCTGTACAAATAGAATAGGTTGTACTTTGGATATCTGTTCTACAACAGTCACTGGACTAACATACCAGAGCCAGCAACACGCAGGTTCTGATTTAATGAAGTTCAGAACAGTTAAGGTTAATCTTATACATTGATGTTACGAGGAATGCTGTGACATCAAGGTAAATAACCAATACAGAAAGTAAATAACACACAGAATTGTTCACCCAGTTCGGTTCAACCAACCTACATCTGGGGGCTTCCAAGCCAGGGATAAAGTTCACTATTAGTAGTATCAATTCAAAGACCCTACAGCCAACACACCCGTTGACAGCCTTCTCACTTAATCACTACCTAATGACACTTTTACCTAAGATCCAATCCTAGATATGAGACCCCTCTCACTCCCCCTCAATCACCGCAGTGATAACTTTCTATAGTACATAAACTGTTCAGAAGATACACTTCCATTACACATCTTGATCATGCTTAAAAGCTTCAATCAAGTACAATGCATACATCCTTTAACCTACAGGTTTCAAGGAGTATGGTGACCATCCCACAGCCCGGGTGGTTCACAACTAGCCCTAAGTGATTACATCATGTCAATCAGCGAGAGTTCAAATTAGGTTACAATACTTTTATTTATAACCCTTTTACCCAACTGGATTTGGGCCTTCATATAACAGCAATGCAGCTTTAACAACCTGCATAAAATAAGCAGAAAACTTCTGCTACAAGTTAGGTCTTTAATCGAGCTTTTCTCCTTATCCTTAGCTTCTGATTGAATCTTCTAGGGCTCCACGTATGCCTTCAATTTTCGCTACTTGTTATGCATTCTATTTGGCAGAATATTCTGCATAACTTTAGGAACAGAACTGCATCAGTCTTGACAGTTCAGTAGCTTGATGTCTGGTATGATGTTATGACATCTCTTGAGACATGTTGTTCCAGAACATGTTTAGGCATTTACAATAGAATTTTCAGGCTGTTCCTATTGTACATTACATTACATTATTGTTGCTATTTGTTTTACAAGAGATGAGCCAATCCCAAACGAAGGCACTTACAAATACTACCTTCTTTCAAGATGTACCTATGGCCCCTCTATGGGATTACTACAAGAGTCAGTTTGTTAGAGTGCTTAGTGGAATGGACTTCATTCTCTTATTGAAAGAGGTTTGTGGGTAATAAAACAATTATGCGACCCTTCTATGTCAGTTTTTAGCAAAAGTCATACCGTGCAAACTATAATTTTCATAGGGTCAACGTATTAAGCTATTTAACAATTGGTTATAAAATGGTAAAACATAAAACTTAGTGGATAAGAAATAGTATTAAACATTTAAAAAGAATAATGTTATCCTTATATTAGGCTAATAATAGATCATTTATGGAGCTCACATGAAGGTTATTTCTGTTAAATTGTAATTCAGTGTGTTGAAATTATGTGTCGAAAAGATTTGATTTGTTTTAAATTTAAATAGATTTTATTTAAGTATAGAATAGATTTGATTTGATTTAGTGACAAAATATATATTTTGGACTTTGGGCTTAGGGTGTAAACTCAGTTATAAATAGAGGGAGTAACCCCTATTTTTGTAAACAAGTCAAGCAAGTTGTATTCACAGAATTTGCAGTTGCAAGTGAATAACAAAGTTTTCACAGTTTGTGAGCAGAGAGAAACTCTGCAGAAATTATTTGTCTTGTCCTCTTTTCTTTGTTTGTCTCATAATTAAATTGTCATTGTGGTAGAAATTCATCAGAGAATTTGGTGGATTTCCAACATCTGGTATCAAGAGCTTTGTTTCGATTCAAGGGAAGTATCAATCTAGAACGATTGAAGAATTCACGATGACAAGTTATGGGAATGCAAACTATCCAGCAACCCTACCAATTCTGAAAGTTGACAACTATGAGAATTGGTGCAAACAGATGAAAGTCTTATTCAGGTGTCAAGGTCTTTAGGATCTTGTAAAAGATGGAGTCGAAGTGCTTGGAGAAAACGCTTCAGAAGAAGAAAAGAAGAAATACACAGAATCTGAGAAGTTGAGTTATAAAGCATTATTTATAATTCATCAATGTGTCAGCCAAAACAATTTCGAAAAGGTTAGTGGTTCAGAATCTGCAAAAGAAGCTTGGGAAATTCTTGAGAAGTCTTTTGTAGGCGCTGAGAAGGTGAAAGAAGTGAGGTTACAAACTCACAAAAGGACGTATGAACTACTTCAGATGGAAGACAGTGAAAGCATATATGATTTCTTCACTAGAGTTACAAAACTAGTAAATCAAATGAAGATATGTGGAGAAACGTTAACAACAAGAATTGTTGTTTCAAAGATTTTAAGATCTTTGGCCCCTAAGTTCGACCACATAGTAGTAGCGATAGAAGAGGGGAAAGACTTGTCGAAATTGACAAAGGAAGAGCTTCAAGGGACGCTTGAATCTCATGAACAAAGAATGAACGAAAGAGCTACAGGCAAATCGTAGAGTGATGTGGTCTTGCAGACACATTCAGCAAAAGAGACCAAAGACAAAGGAAAGTGTTTCGACCGAGGTAGAGGTGGCTACAACAAATCGAATGGTAGAGGAAACCAAATCGAAGGAAACGTGTCCAATCAAAGAAGACCATACCAAGGCAACCAAAGAGGTGATGTTGCAAATAGAGGAAAAGGTGGTGGTCAAAAACCTAATAAGAGTCACATTCAATGTTACAATTGTCAGAAGTATGAACACTATGCGAGTGATTATCCAGAAAAATGAAAGAATCAAGAAAGTGATGCAAAGCTTGCAAAACATGAAGAAGAAGAAATGATGCTGATGGTCACAACAAGAGATGAAGATAGATTCAAGGACCAATGGTACTTGGATTCAGGATGTTCATCACATATGTCTGGAAGGAAAGACTGGTTTGTCAATATAAAACCCTCAATGAAAAATATGGTAAAATTTGCAAATGACAATACCCTAGCAGTTGAAGGTATTGGTGATGTTATGATTATGAGGAAAGATGGCAAGAGGTCGGTAATTTCCAATGTGTTGCACATACCAGGCATGAAGAGCAATTTGCTCAGTATAGGGCAGTTGGTCGAAAAGAATTATAAAGTGTCAATCGAAGATAAGATGATGAGAGTCGTTGATGCAAATGGGAGATTAATCTTGAAGGCTCCTATGTCTCAAAATCGAACCTTCAAGATTGAACTAAAAGTGATGGAGCACAAGTGCCTTTCGACTGCAGCTAGCAGAGATGAATAGATATGGCATTATAGACTAGGCCATCTCAACTTCAGAGACATCAGAGATTTGAAGAGAAAAAATATGGTTTCAGGATTTCCAGAAATCGATATTCCAAACGAAGTATGTGAGGAATGTGTGTAGGAGAAGCAACACAAGAATAGCTTCAGCAAGGATGCAGGAAGAAGATCGAAGGTTATTCTTGAAGTCATATACTCTGATGTATGTGGACCAATCCAAGTGGATTCGATGGGAGGTAACAAATACTTTGTTACATTCATAGATGATTTCAGTCGAAAGCTGTGGACTTATCTGATCAAGAAGAAAAGTGAAGTGATCGAAGTATTTTCCAAGTTTAAATCTATGGTCGAAAGACAAAGTGGTCGAAAGCTCAAAGTTTTGAGAACTGATGGTGGTGGAGAATATGTGTCGAAAGACTTCAACAGGCTATGTGAAAAGGAAGGGATTGTGCATGAGGTGGTGCCACCCTATACTCCATAACAAAATGGAATTGCAGAAAGGAAGAATCGAACCATCATGAATATGGTACAAAGTATGTTGAAAGGCAAGAATTTACCTAAAGCGTTTTGGGGTGAAGTTATTTCGACTGCAACATACATTTTGAACAGATGTCCTACAAAGAAGCTAGAAGGAATTACTCCAAAATAATGTTGGTCTGATGTGAAGCCTAGTTTGAGTCATCTGAAGGTATTTGGATCTATTACATATAGACATGTGCCAGATCAGTTGAGAAGAAAACTTGATGACAAGTCAAGTCAAGATTCTAGTTGGATATCATTCGACATGAGGTTACAAGTTGTTCGATCCAGAAAAAAAGAAGATTGTGATCAGCAAGGACGTGATCATAGATGAGTTTAAAGAATTGGACTGGACTGAAAATGTCAAGAAAGATTCAGTGGGAATCCTACTTGAAGAGCCAGAAACTCAAGTCGAAAGAGAAGTTCGGCAAGAGGAACCAGCAGATATACCAAGTACAAGCAGGCCTCAAAGAACAAGATGCATGCCTGCAAGATTGCAAGATTGTGTGATTACATCAGATGATGTGATAGATAATGAAGGTGAGCTGGTACATTATGCTTTCTATGCAGATGTCGAACCTGTTAATGCAGCTGAAGCATTGAAGGATTCGAAGTGGGTAAAAGCAATGAACGAAGAAGTGAAGTCTATCGAAGACAATAATACTTGGTCACTTGTCGAATTGCCTCAAGGCAAGAAGGCAATTGATGTCAAGTGGGTATACAAAGTGAAAACGAATTCGAAAGGGGAAGTAACTCGACACAAAGGAAGGCTTGTGGCGAAAGGATTTCTACAGAAAGAAGGAATAGACTTCGATGAAGTTTTTGCACCTGTTGCTAGGATCGAAACAATCAGGTTAGTTGTTGGTCTAGCAGAAATAAACAATTGGAACATATGTCAGATGGACGTGAAGTGTGCATTCCTGAACGGACCCTTAGAAGAAGAAGTCTATGTTAAACAACCAGTTGAGTTTGTGAAACATGACGAAGAAAGAAAGGTGTACAGGCTACATAAAGGCGTGTATGGATTGAAATAAGCTCCAAGAGCTTGGAATAAGAACAATGATAGTTTCCTAAGGGAGAAGGAATTTGTAAAGTGCACAACTGAACATGGAGTATATGTAAGAAGAAGCAATAGTGAATTGCTTATACTATGTCTCTATGTAGATGATTTGTTGATAACAAGTAGCTGTAAAAGTGAGATCGAAGACTTCAAAGGTGATCTCAGCAAGGAATTTGAAATGTCTGATTTGGGTGAGATTTCATATTTCCTTAATATCGAATTCTACAAGAGCAGTAAAGGTTTGATGATGCATCAAAGAAGATATGTAGGAGAAATTCTCAAGAGGTTTGAGATGGAAGAATGCAACTCAGCTTCGACACCTGCAGAACCAAGACTGCAACTGTCGAAAGATACAGATAAAGATGATGTTGATCCAACCCAATACAGAAAACTTATTGGATCATTGAGATACCTTTGTCATACAAGGCCTGACTTAGCACATAGTATAGGTATGGTAAGTAGATTCATGCAGAAACCAAAGGTATTACATCTAGTAGCAATGAAAAGGATATTAAGGTGTCTCAAAGGAACTTTCAATTATGGCATTTTGTTTCCTGCAGCTGATAAAAGAAAAGAATGCAAGTTAGTGGGATACACTAATTCGAGTTGGTGTAGTGATGCTGAAGATCGAAAGTCAACAGCAGGATATGTGTTTATGCTAGGTGGTGCACCAGTTGCTTGGAATTCAAGAAAGGAACCAGTAGTGGCATTATCATCATGCAAAGCAGAATACATAGTTGCTACTCTTTGTGCATGTCAAGCAACTTGGATGGTGAACTTGGTCGAAGAGATAACAGGAAAAGATCATGGAGCAATTACCATGAAGATCGACAGCATGTCAGCTATCAATCTGGCGAAGAACCCAATAGCACATGGTTGAAGTAAGCACATCGAAATGAGGTTCCATTATCTTCGAGAGCAGGTAGCAGATGGGAAGATGAATTTGGAACACTGCAGAACTGAGAATCAGATTGCAGACATCACGACGAAGGGAGTGCAAGTTGAAGTATTCAAAAAGCTAAGAGCCATGATGAACATAGATAGTTTAGACACAATGAATTAGGTGGTGTGTTAAATTGTAATTCAGTGTGTCGAAAAGATTTGATTTGTTTTAAATTTAAATAGATTTTATTTAAGTATAGAATAGATTTGATTTGATTTAGTGACAAAATATATATTTTGGACTTTGGGCTTAGGGTGTAAGCTCAGTTATAAATAGAGGGAGTAACCCCTATTTTTGTAAGCAAGTCAAGCAAGTTGTATTCACAGAATTTGCAGTTGCAAGTGAATAACAAAGTTTTCACAGTTTGTGAGCAGAGAGAAACTCTGCAGAAATTATTTGTCTTGTCCTCTTTTCTTTGTTTGTCTCATAATTAAATTGTCATTGTGGTAGAAATTCATCAGAGAATTTGGTGGATTTCCAACATCTGGTATCAAGAGCTTTGTTTCGATTCAAGGGAAGTATCAATCTAGAACGATTGAAGAATTCACGATGACAAGTTATGGGAATGCAAACTATCCAGCAACCCTACCAATTCTGAAAGTTGACAACTATGAGAATTGGTGCAAACAGATGAAAGTCTTATTCAGGTGTCAAGGTCTTTAGGATCTTGTAAAAGATGGAGTCGAAGTGCTTGGAGAAAACGCTTCAGAAGAAGAAAAGAAGAAATACACAGAATCTGAGAAGTTGAGTTATAAAGCATTATTTATAATTCATCAATGTGTCAGCCAAAACAATTTCGAAAAGGTTAGTGGTTCAGAATCTGCAAAAGAAGCTTGGGAAATTCTTGAGAAGTCTTTTGTAGGCGCTGAGAAGGTGAAAGAAGTGAGGTTACAAACTCACAAAAGGACGTATGAACTACTTCAGATGGAAGACAGTGAAAGCATATATGATTTCTTCACTAGAGTTACAAAACTAGTAAATCAAATGAAGATATGTGGAGAAACGTTAACAACAAGAATTGTTGTTTCAAAGATTTTAAGATCTTTGGCCCCTAAGTTCGACCACATAGTAGTAGCGATAGAAGAGGGGAAAGACTTGTCGAAATTGACAAAGGAAGAGCTTCAAGGGACGCTTGAATCTCATGAACAAAGAATGAACGAAAGAGCTACAGGCAAATCGTAGAGTGATGTGGTCTTGCAGACACATTCAGCAAAAGAGACCAAAGACAAAGGAAAGTGTTTCGACCGAGGTAGAGGTGGCTACAACAAATCGAATGGTAGAGGAAACCAAATCGAAGGAAACGTGTCCAATCAAAGAAGACCATACCAAGGCAACCAAAGAGGTGATGTTGCAAATAGAGGAAAAGGTGGTGGTCAAAAACCTAATAAGAGTCACATTCAATGTTACAATTGTCAGAAGTATGAACACTATGCGAGTGATTATCCAGAAAAATGAAAGAATCAAGAAAGTGATGCAAAGCTTGCAAAACATGAAGAAGAAGAGATGATGCTGATGGTCACAACAAGAGATGAAGATAGATTCAAGGACCAATGGTACTTGGATTCAGGATGTTCATCACATATGTCTGGAAGGAAAGACTGGTTTGTCAATATAAAACCCTCAATGAAAAATATGGTAAAATTTGCAAATGACAATACCCTAGCAGTTGAAGGTATTGGTGATGTTATGATTATGAGGAAAGATGGCAAGAGGTCGGTAATTTCCAATGTGTTGCACATACCAGGCATGAAGAGCAATTTGCTCAGTATAGGGCAGTTGGTCGAAAAGAATTATAAAGTGTCAATCGAAGATAAGATGATGAGAGTCGTTGATGCAAATGGGAGATTAATCTTGAAGGCTCCTATGTCTCAAAATCGAACCTTCAAGATTGAACTAAAAGTGATGGAGCACAAGTGCCTTTCGACTGCAGCTAGCAGAGATGAATGGATATGGCATTATAGACTAGGCCATCTCAACTTCAGAGACATCAGAGATTTGAAGAGAAAAAATATGGTTTCAGGATTTCCAGAAATCGATATTCCAAACGAAGTATGTGAGGAATGTGTGTAGGAGAAGCAACACAAGAATAGCTTCAGCAAGGATGCAGGAAGAAGATCGAAGGTTATTCTTGAAGTCATATACTCTGATGTATGTGGACCAATCCAAGTGGATTCGATGGGAGGTAACAAATACTTTGTTACATTCATAGATGATTTCAGTCGAAAGCTGTGGACTTATCTGATCAAGAAGAAAAGTGAAGTGATCGAAGTATTTTCCAAGTTTAAATCTATGGTCGAAAGACAAAGTGGTCGAAAGCTCAAAGTTTTGAGAACTGATGGTGGTGGAGAATATGTGTCGAAAGACTTCAACAGGCTATGTGAAAAGGAAGGGATTGTGCATGAGGTGGTGCCACCCTATACTCCATAACAAAATGGAATTGCAGAAAGGAAGAATCGAACCATCATGAATATGGTACAAAGTATGTTGAAAGGCAAGAATTTACCTAAAGCGTTTTGGGGTGAAGTTATTTCGACTGCAACATACATTTTGAACAGATGTCCTACAAAGAAGCTAGAAGGAATTACTCCAAAATAATGTTGGTCTGATGTGAAGCCTAGTTTGAGTCATCTGAAGGTATTTGGATCTATTACATATAGACATGTGCCAGATCAGTTGAGAAGAAAACTTGATGACAAGTCAAGTCAAGATTCTAGTTGGATATCATTCGACATGAGGTTACAAGTTGTTCGATCCAGAAAAAAAGAAGATTGTGATCAGCAAGGACGTGATCATATATGAGTTTAAAGAATTGGACTGGACTGAAAATGTCAAGAAAGATTCAGTGGGAATCCTACTTGAAGAGCCAGAAACTCAAGTCGAAAGAGAAGTTCGGCAAGAGGAACCAGCAGATATACCAAGTACAAGCAGGCCTCAAAGAACAAGATGCATGCCTGCAAGATTGCAAGATTGTGTGATTACATCAGATGATGTGATAGATAATGAAGGTGAGCTGGTACATTATGCTTTCTATGCAGATGTCGAACCTGTTAATGCAGCTGAAGCATTGAAGGATTCGAAGTGGGTAAAAGCAATAAACGAAGAAGTGAAGTCTATCGAAGACAATAATACTTGGTCACTTGTCGAATTGCCTCAAGGCAAGAAGGCAATTGATGTCAAGTGGGTATACAAAGTGAAAACGAATTCGAAAGGGGAAGTAACTCGACACAAAGGAAGGCTTGTGGCGAAAGGATTTCTACAGAAAGAAGGAATAGACTTCGATGAAGTTTTTGCACCTGTTGCTAGGATCGAAACAATCAGGTTAGTTGTTGGTCTAGCAGAAATAAACAATTGGAACATATGTCAGATGGACGTGAAGTGTGCATTCCTGAACGGACCCTTAGAAGAAGAAGTCTATGTTAAACAACCAGTTGAGTTTGTGAAACATGACGAAGAAAGAAAGGTGTACAGGCTACATAAAGGCGTGTATGGATTGAAACAAGCTCCAAGAGCTTGGAATAAGAACAATGATAGTTTCCTAAGGGAGAAGGAATTTGTAAAGTGCACAACTGAACATGGAGTATATGTAAGAAGAAGCAATAGTGAATTGCTTATACTATGTCTCTATGTAGATGATTTGTTGATAACAAGTAGCTGTAAAAGTGAGATCGAATACTTCAAAGGTGATCTCAGCAAGGAATTTGAAATGTCTGATTTGGGTGAGATTTCATATTTCCTTAATATCGAATTCTACAAGAGCAGTAGAGGTTTGATGATGCATCAAAGAAGATATGTAGGAGAAATTCTCAAGAGGTTTGAGATGGAAGAATGCAACTCAGCTTCGACACCTGCAGAACCAAGACTGCAACTATCGAAAGATACAGATAAAGATGATGTTGATCCAACCCAATATAGAAAACTTATTGGATCATTGAGATACCTTTGTCATACAAGGCCTGACTTAGCACATAGTATAGGTATGGTAAGTAGATTCATGCAGAAACCAAAGGTATTACATCTAGCAGCAATGAAAAGGATATTAAGGTGTCTCAAAGGAACTTTCGATTATGGCATTTTGTTTCCTGCAGCTGATAAAAGAAAAGAATGCAAGTTAGTGGGATACACTAATTCGAGTTGGTGTAGTGATGCTGAAGATCGAAAGTCAACAGCAGGATATGTGTTTATGCTAGGTGGTGCACCAGTTGCTTGGAATTCAAGAAAGGAACCAGTAGTGGCATTATCATCATGCAAAGCAGAATACATAGTTGCTTCTCTTTGTGCATGTCAAGCAACTTGGATGGTGAACTTGGTCGAAGAGATAACAGGAAAAGATCATGGAGCAATTACCATGAAGATCGACAGCATGTCAGCTATCAATCTGGCGAAGAACCCAATAGCACATGGTTGAAGTAAGCACATCGAAATGAGGTTCCATTATCTTCGAGAGCAGGTAGCAGATGGGAAGATGAATTTGGAACACTGCAGAACTGAGAATCAGATTGCAGACATCACGACGAAGGGAGTGCAAGTTGAAGTATTCAAAAAGCTAAGAGCCATGATGAACATAGATAGTTTAGACACAATGAATTAGGTGGTGTGTTAAATTGTAATTCAGTGTGTCGAAAAGATTTGATTTGTTTTAGATTTAAATAGATTTGATTTAAGTCTAGAATAGATTTGATTTGATTTTGTAACAAAATATATTTTTTGGGCTTTGGGCTTAGGGTGCAAGCTCAGTTATAAATAGAGGGAGTAAACCCTATTTTTTTAAGCAAGTCAAGCAAGTTGTATTCACAGAATTTGCAGTTGCAAGTGAATAACAAAGTTTTCACAGTTTGTGAGCAGAGAGAAACTCTGCAGAAATTATTTGTCTTGTCTTCTTTTCTTTGTTTGTCTCATAATTAAATTGTCATTGTGGTAGAAATTCATCAGAGAATTTGGTGGATTTCCAACATCTGGTATCAAGAGCTTTGTTTCGATTCAAGGGAAGTATCAATCTAGAACGATTGAAGAATTCACGATGACAAGTTATGGGAATGCAAACTATCCAGCAACCCTACCAATTCTGAAAGTTGACAACTATGAGAATTGGTGCAAACAGATGAAAGTCTTATTCAGGTGTCAAGGTCTTTAGAATCTTGTAAAAGATGGAGTCGAAGTGCTTGGAGAAAACGCTTCAGAAGAAGAAAAGAAGAAATACACAGAATCTGAGAAGTTGAGTTATAAAGCATTATTTATAATTCATCAATGTGTCAGCCAAAACAATTTCGAAAAGGTTAGTGGTTCAGAATCTGCAAAAGAAGCTTGGGCAATTTTTGAGAAGTCTTTTGTAGGCGCTGAGAAGGTGAAAGAAGTGAGGTTACAAACTCACAAAAGGACGTATGGACTACTTCAGATGGAAGACAGTGAAAGCATATATGATTTCTTCACTAGAGTTACAAAACTAGTAAATCAAATGAAGATATGTGGAGAAACGTTAACAACAAGAATTGTTGTTTCAAAGATTTTAAGATCTTTGGCCCCTAAGTTCGACCACATAGTAGTAGCGATAGAAGAGGGGAAAGACTTGTCGAAATTGACAAAGGAAGAGCTTCAAGGGACGCTTGAATCTCATGAACAAAGAATGAACGAAAGAGCTACAGGCAAATCGTAGAGTGATGTGGTCTTGCAGACACATTCAGCAAAAGAGACCAAAGACAAAGGAAAGTGTTTCGACCGAGGTAGAGGTGGCTACAACAAATCGAATGGTAGAGGAAACCAAATCGAAGGAAACGTGTCCAATCAAAGAAGACCATACCAAGGCAACCAAAGAGGTGATGTTGCAAATAGAGGAAAAGGTGGTGGTCAAAAACCTAATAAGAGTCACATTCAATGTTACAATTGTCAGAAGTATGAACACTATGCGAGTGATTATCCAGAAAAATGAAAGAATCAAGAAAGTGATGCAAAGCTTGCAAAACATGAAGAAGAAGAGATGATGCTGATGGTCACAACAAGAGATGAAGATAGATTCAAGGACCAATGGTACTTGGATTCAGGATGTTCATCACATATGTCTGGAAGGAAAGACTGGTTTGTCAATATAAAACCCTCAATGAAAAATATGGTAAAATTTGCAAATGACAATACCCTAGCAGTTGAAGGTATTGGTGATGTTATGATTATGAGGAAAGATGGCAAGAGGTCGGTAATTTCCAATGTGTTGCACATACCAGGCATGAAGAGCAATTTGCTCAGTATAGGGCAGTTGGTCGAAAATAATTATAAAGTGTCAATCGAAGATAAGATGATGAGAGTCGTTGATGCAAATGGGAGATTAATCTTGAAGGCTCCTATGTCTCAAAATCGAACCTTCAAGATTGAACTAAAAGTGATGGAGCACAAGTGCCTTTCGACTGCAGCTAGCAGAGATGAATGGATATGGCATTATAGACTAGGCCATCTCAACTTCAGAGACATCAGAGATTTGAAGAGAAAAAATATGGTTTCAGGATTTCCAGAAATCGATATTCCAAACGAAGTATGTGAGGAATGTGTGTAGGAGAAGCAACACAAGAATAGCTTCAGCAAGGATGCAGGAAGAAGATCGAAGGTTATTCTTGAAGTCATATACTCTGATGTATGTGGACCAATCCAAGTGGATTCGATGGGAGGTAACAAATACTTTGTTACATTCATAGATGATTTCAGTCGAAAGCTGTGGACTTATCTGATCAAGAAGAAAAGTGAAGTGATCGAAGTATTTTCCAAGTTTAAATCTATGGTCGAAAGACAAAGTGGTCGAAAGCTCAAAGTTTTGAGAACTGATGGTGGTGGAGAATATGTGTCAAAAGACTTCAACAGGCTATGTGAAAAGGAAGGGATTGTGCATGAGGTGGTGCCACCCTATACTCCATAACAAAATGGAATTGCAGAAAGGAAGAATCGAACCATCATGAATATGGTACAAAGTATGTTGAAAGGCAAGAATTTACCTAAAGCGTTTTGGGGTGAAGTTATTTCGACTGCAACATACATTTTGAACAGATGTCCTACAAAGAAGCTAGAAGGAATTACTCCAAAATAATGTTGGTCTGATGTGAAGCCTAGTTTGAGTCATCTGAAGGTATTTGGATCTATTACATATAGACATGTGCCAGATCAGTTGAGAAGAAAACTTGATGACAAGTCAAGTCAAGATTCTAGTTGGATATCATTCGACATGAGGTTACAAGTTGTTCGATCCAGAAAAAAAGAAGATTGTGATCAGCAAGGACGTGATCATAGATGAGTTTAAAGAATTGGACTGGACTGAAAATGTCAAGAAAGATTCAGTGGGAATCCTACTTGAAGAGCCAGAAACTCAAGTCGAAAGAGAAGTTCGGCAAGAGGAACCAGCAGATATACCAAGTACAAGCAGGCCTCAAAGAACAAGATGCATGCCTGCAAGATTGCAAGATTGTGTGATTACATCAGATGATGTGATAGATAATGAAGGTGAGCTGGTACATTATGCTTTCTATGCAGATGTCGAACCTGTTAATGCAGCTGAAGCATTGAAGGATTCGAAGTGGGTAAAAGCAATAAACGAAGAAGTGAAGTCTATCGAAGACAATAATACTTGGTCACTTGTCGAATTGCCTCAAGGCAAGAAGGCAATTGATGTCAAGTGGGTATACAAAGTGAAAACGAATTCGAAAGGGGAAGTAACTCGACACAAAGGAAGGCTTGTGGCGAAAGGATTTCTACAGAAAGAAGGAATAGACTTCGATGAAGTTTTTGCACCTGTTGCTAGGATCGAAACAATCAGGTTAGTTGTTGGTCTAGCAGAAATAAACAATTGGAACATATGTCAGATGGACGTGAAGTGTGCATTCCTGAACGGACCCTTAGAAGAAGAAGTCTATGTTAAACAACCAGTTGAGTTTGTGAAACATGACGAAGAAAGAAAGGTGTACAGGCTACATAAAGGCGTGTATGGATTAAAACAAGCTCCAAGAGCTTGGAATAAGAACAATGATAGTTTCCTAAGGGAGAAGGAATTTGTAAAGTGCACAACTGAACATGGAGTATATGTAAGAAGAAGCAATAGTGAATTTCTTATACTATGTCTCTATGTAGATGATTTGTTGATAACAAGTAGCTGTAAAAGTGAGATCGAAGACTTCAAAGGTGATCTCAGCAAGGAATTTGAAATGTCTGATTTGGGTGAGATTTCATATTTCCTTAATATCGAATTCTACAAGAGCAGTAGAGGTTTGATGATGCATCAAAGAAGATATGTAGGAGAAATTCTCAAGAGGTTTGAGATGGAAGAATGCAACTCAGCTTCGACACCTGCAGAACCAAGACTGCAACTGTCGAAAGATACAGATAAAGATGATGTTGATCCAACCCAATACAGAAAACTTATTGGATCATTGAGATACCTTTGTCATACAAGGCCTGACTTAGCACATAGTATACGTATGGTAAGTAGATTCATGCAGAAACCAAAGGTATTACATCTAGCAGCAATGAAAAGGATATTAAGGTGTCTCAAAGGAACTTTCGATTATGGCATTTTGTTTCCTGCAGCTGATAAAAGAAAAGAATGCAAGTTAGTGGGATACACTAATTCGAGTTGGTGTAGTGATGCTGAAGATCGAAAGTCAACAGCAGGATATGTGTTTATGCTAGGTGGTGCACCAGTTGCTTGGAATTCAAGAAAGGAACCAGTAGTGGCATTATCATCATGCAAAGCAGAATACATAGTTGCTTCTCTTTGTGCATGTCAAGCAACTTGGATGGTGAACTTGGTCGAAGAGATAACAGGAAAAGATCATGGAGCAATTACCATGAAGATCGACAGCATGTCAGCTATCAATCTGGCGAAGAACCCAATAGCACATGGTTGAAGTAAGCACATCGAAATGAGGTTCCATTATCTTCGAGAGCAGGTAGCAGATGGGAAGATGAATTTGGAACACTGCAGAACTGAGAATCAGATTGCAGACATCACGACGAAGGGAGTGCAAGTTGAAGTATTCAAAAAGCTAAGAGCCATGATGAACATAGATAGTTTAGACACAATGAATTAGGTGGTGTGTTAAATTGTAATTCAGTGTGTCGAAAAGATTTGATTTGTTTTAGATTTAAATAGATTTGATTTAAGTCTATAATAGATTTGATTTGATTTTGTAACAAAATATATTTTTTGGGCTTTGGGCTTAGGGTGCAAGCTCAGTTATAAATAGAGGGAGTAACCCCTATTTTTTTAAGCAAGTCAAGCAAGTTGTATTCACAGAATTTGCAGTTGCAAGTGAATAACAAAGTTTTCACAGTTTGTGAGCAGAGAGAAACTCTGCAGAAATTATTTGTCTTGTCTTCTTTTCTTTGTTTGTCTCATAATTAAATTGTCATTGTGGTAGAAATTCATCATATAATTTGGTGGATTTCCAACATCTGGTATCAAGAGCTTTGTTTCGATTCAAGGGAAGTATCAATCTAGAACGATTGAAGAATTCACGATGACAAGTTATGGGAATGCAAACTATCCAGCAACCCTACCAATTCTGAAAGTTGACAACTATGAGAATTGGTGCAAACAGATGAAAGTCTTATTCAGGTGTCAAGGTCTTTAGAATCTTGTAAAAGATGGAGTCGAAGTGCTTGGAGAAAACGCTTCAGAAGAAGAAAAGAAGAAATACACAGAATCTGAGAAGTTGAGTTATAAAGCATTATTTATAATTCATCAATGTGTCAGCCAAAACAATTTCGAAAAGGTTAGTGGTTCAGAATCTGCAAAAGAAGCTTGGGAAATTTTTGAGAAGTCTTTTGTAGGCGCTGAGAAGGTGAAAGAAGTGAGGTTACAAACTCACAAAAGGACGTATGGACTACTTCAGATGGAAGACAGTGAAAGCATATATGATTTCTTCACTAGAGTTACAAAACTAGTAAATCAAATGAAGATATGTGGAGAAACGTTAACAACAAGAATTGTTGTTTCAAAGATTTTAAGATCTTTGGCCCCTAAGTTCGACCACATAGTAGTAGCGATAGAAGAGGGGAAAGACTTGTCGAAATTGACAAAGGAAGAGCTTCAAGGGACGCTTGAATCTCATGAACAAAGAATGAACGAAAGAGCTACAGGCAAATCGTAGAGTGATGTGGTCTTGCAGACACATTCAGCAAAAGAGACCAAAGACAAAGGAAAGTGTTTCGACCGAGGTAGAGGTGGCTACAACAAATCGAATGGTAGAGGAAACCAAATCGAAGGAAACGTGTCCAATCAAAGAAGACCATACCAAGGCAACCAAAGAGGTGATGTTGCAAATAGAGGAAAAGGTGGTGGTCAAAAACCTAATAAGAGTCACATTCAATGTTACAATTGTCAGAAGTATGAACATTATGCGAGTGATTATCCAGAAAAATGAAAGAATCAAGAAAGTGATGCAAAGCTTGCAAAACATGAAGAAGAAGAGATGATGCTGATGGTCACAACAAGAGATGAAGATAGATTCAAGGACCAATGGTACTTGGATTCAGGATGTTCATCACATATGTCTGGAAGGAAAGACTGGTTTGTCAATATAAAACCCTCAATGAAAAATATGGTAAAATTTGCAAATGACAATACCCTAGCAGTTGAAGGTATTGGTGATGTTATGATTATGAGGAAAGATGGCAAGAGGTCGGTAATTTCCAATGTGTTGCACATACCAGGCATGAAGAGCAATTTGCTCAGTATAGGGCAGTTGGTCGAAAATAATTATAAAGTGTCAATCGAAGATAAGATGATGAGAGTCGTTGATGCAAATGGGAGATTAATCTTGAAGGCTCCTATGTCTCAAAATCGAACCTTCAAGATTGAACTAAAAGTGATGGAGCACAAGTGCCTTTCGACTGCAGCTAGCAGAGATGAATGGATATGGCATTATAGACTAGGCCATCTCAACTTCAGAGACATCAGAGATTTGAAGAGAAAAAATATGGTTTCAGGATTTCCAGAAATCGACATTCCAAACGAAGTATGTGAGGAATGTGTGTAGGAGAAGCAACACAAGAATAGCTTCAGTAAGGATGCAGGAAGAAGATCGAAGGTTATTCTTGAAGTCATATACTCTGATGTATGTGGACCAATCCAAGTGGATTCGATGGGAGGTAACAAATACTTTGTTACATTCATAGATGATTTCAGTCGAAAGCTGTGGACTTATCTGATCAAGAAGAAAAGTGAAGTGATCGAAGTATTTTCCAAGTTTAAATCTATGGTCGAAAGACAAAGTGGTCGAAAGCTCAAAGTTTTGAGAACTGATGGTGGTGGAGAATATGTGTCAAAAGACTTCAACAGGCTATGTGAAAAGGAAGGGATTGTGCATGAGGTGGTGCCACCCTATACTCCATAACAAAATGGAATTGCAGAAAGGAAGAATCGAACCATCATGAATATGGTACAAAGTATGTTGAAAGGCAAGAATTTACCTAAAGCGTTTTGGGGTGAAGTTATTTCGACTGCAACATACATTTTGAACAGATGTCCTACAAAGAAGCTAGAAGGAATTACTCCAAAATAATGTTGGTCTGATGTGAAGCCTAGTTTGAGTCATCTGAAGGTATTTGGATCTATTACATATAGACATGTGCCAGATCAGTTGAGAAGAAAACTTGATGACAAGTCAAGTCAAGATTCTAGTTGGATATCATTCGACATGAGGTTACAAGTTGTTCGATCCAGAAAAAAAGAAGATTGTGATCAGCAAGGACGTGATCATAGATGAGTTTAAAGAATTGGACTGGACTGAAAATGTCAAGAAAGATTCAGTGGGAATCCTACTTGAAGAGCCAGAAACTCAAGTCGAAAGAGAAGTTCGGCAAGAGGAACCAGCAGATATACCAAGTACAAGCAGGCCTCAAAGAACAAGATGCATGCCTGCAAGATTGCAAGATTGTGTGATTACATCAGATGATGTGATAGATAATGAAGGTGAGCTGGTACATTATGCTTTCTATGCAGATGTCGAACCTGTTAATGCAGCTGAAGCATTGAAGGATTCGAAGTGGGTAAAAGCAATAAACGAAGAAGTGAAGTCTATCGAAGACAATAATACTTGGTCACTTGTCGAATTGCCTCAAGGCAAGAAGGCAATTGATGTCAAGTGGGTATACAAAGTGAAAACGAATTCGAAAGGGGAAGTAACTCGACACAAAGGAAGGCTTGTGGCGAAAGGATTTCTACAGAAAGAAGGAATAGACTTCGATGAAGTTTTTGTACCTGTTGCTAGGATCGAAACAATCAGGTTAGTTGTTGGTCTAGAAGAAATAAACAATTGGAACATATGTCAGATGGACGTGAAGTGTGCATTCCTGAACGGACCCTTAGAAGAAGAAGTCTATGTTAAACAACCAGTTGAGTTTGTGAAACATGACGAAGAAAGAAAGGTGTACAGGCTACATAAAGGCGTGTATGGATTAAAACAAGCTCCAAGAGCTTGGAATAAGAACAATGATAGTTTCCTAAGGGAGAAGGAATTTGTAAAGTGCACAACTGAACATGGAGTATATGTAAGAAGAAGCAATAGTGAATTTCTTATACTATGTCTCTATGTAGATGATTTGTTGATAACAAGTAGCTGTAAAAGTGAGATCGAAGACTTCAAAGGTGATCTCAGCAAGGAATTTGAAATGTCTGATTTGGGTGAGATTTCATATTTCCTTAATATCGAATTCTACAAGAGCAGTAGAGGTTTGATGATGCATCAAAGAAGATATGTAGGAGAAATTCTCAAGAGGTTTGAGATGGAAGAATGCAACTCAGCTTCGACACCTGCAGAACCAAGACTGCAACTGTCGAAAGATACAGATAAAGATGATGTTGATCCAACCCAATACAGAAAACTTATTGGATCATTGAGATACCTTTGTCATACAAGGCCTGACTTAGCACATAGTATACGTATGGTAAGTAGATTCATGCAGAAACCAAAGGTATTACATCTAGCAGCAATGAAAAGGATATTAAGGTGTCTCAAAGGAACTTTCGATTATGGCATTTTGTTTCCTGCAGCTGATAAAAGAAAAGAATGCAAGTTAGTGGGATACACTAATTCGAGTTGGTGTAGTGATGCTGAAGATCGAAAGTCAACAGCAGGATATGTGTTTATGCTAGGTGGTGCACCAGTTGCTTGGAATTCAAGAAAGGAACCAGTAGTGGCATTATCATCATGCAAAGCAGAATACATAGTTGCTTCTCTTTGTGCATGTCAAGCAACTTGGATGGTGAACTTGGTCGAAGAGATAACAGGAAAAGATCATGGAGCAATTACCATGAAGATCGACAGTATGTCAGCTATCAATCTGGCGAAGAACCCAATAGCACATGGTTGAAGTAAGCACATCGAAATGAGGTTCCATTATCTTCGAGAGCAGGTAGCAGATGGGAAGATGAATTTGGAACACTGCAGAACTGAGAATCAGATTGCAGACATCACGACGAAGGGAGTGCAAGTTGAAGTATTCAAAAAGCTAAGAGCCATGATGAACATAGATAGTTTAGACACAATGAATTAGGTGGTGTGTTAAATTGTAATTCAGTGTGTCGAAAAGATTTGATTTGTTTTAGATTTAAATAGATTTGATTTAAGTCTATAATAGATTTGATTTGATTTTGTAACAAAATATATTTTTTGGGCTTTGGGCTTAGGGTGCAAGCTCAGTTATAAATAGAGGGAGTAACCCCTATTTTTTTAAGCAAGTCAAGCAAGTTGTATTCACAGAATTTGCAGTTGCAAGTGAATAACAAAGTTTTCACAGTTTGTGAGCAGAGAGAAACTCTGCAGAAATTATTTGTCTTGTCTTCTTTTCTTTGTTTGTCTCATAATTAAATTGTCATTGTGGTAGAAATTCATCATATAATTTGGTGGATTTCCAACAATTTCAATTGTTTGACAACATACTTTTGACTTCGAATGCACTTCTATTCAGTAATAGGAAAAAAAAAGATAGATGGCAAATAATCATCAAAAGAAGACACAAATTGACAAAGTTACATATGTTATGCTAATTCAAACTGAGGATGAAGAAAGTTGAGCTACAAAATCGCCATCATCTTCTTACGTAAAATGAGTGTCATCGGGGAAAATAGCAATCCAAAAAGTATGTTCTGGATCCTTGAATGTAGAAAGCATTTGATGCATAGTCGACTCATCAGCTTCTCACTTCCTTTCCACCGGGATGAACTCCAATATATGAAATGCCCAATCGAAAATCGGAAGTTTCATCAAGCTGATCTTAAGTACATACTTAATGTATCAAATGCATCTCTCCCGCAATGCAAGGTCCCATAAATACATCCAATTGAATTCCGTTCTATGATTCGCAATCAGTAAGATCTATTCTCTCGACGAAATAATATCTCCCGAGAACACAATTTTTATCTTGTTGATTTTCTGAAATAGAAAAGGCCACAAAGTTAACCAAGAACCAAAGAAAAACGATGTTGTTTCCCTGCTGTGATGCGGTGGGAGAACTGACTTGAGGTTTTGCGTTTGTGTTCGCAAATGTTGCGGTTTAGCAAGAGTCACCGCCGACTTTTATTTTATCCAAAAGGAAAGGTAAAAAGCACAGGAAAGACCTTTGAGATTGCTTTTGGGTTCGGGGGGTAGATTATGAAAAAGGAAGATGCTAGCACCCTTTTCATCCATGGTTTTCCATGGGATCTTAGTTACTTGTTTTAGATCACTTGCTTTGTTTTTTCAATTGTTTGAAATGGTGCTTTGTGTGGTTTTGAAAGTATTTTGAAAAGAGGCCTTTGTTTAGGTAATCTTTGTAATGATTCTCGTTCGTAAGAATGTATACAAAGATGTTTGTCTTTTGAAAAATGTTTCAATGTTTGAAAGTTGTTTGGAAATTGTTTTGAAATTGTGTGTGTGTGTTTGTTTGAAAATAGCAAGGATTGTTTGAAAGAGATCAAGTAACTAGGAGTTGTCTACCCTACTCAAAAGTCTTTCCTGCACATTTTTATTCCTTTGACATTATTGTTTTACCATTGCATTTGGTAAACAACCCTATCTTTGGATGTTAAACGGGACGGGCGTGGGTCATCGTATGACCATGATAACAATATTGCCAAGTATCTTAGCAAGTTTTTGAGGGACTAGATCATTTTGTTTTTAGGCAACCAAGATAGCGTCATCGAGGGACTATGATCTTTTGTTTTGTTTTGTTTTGCCAAGATACCTAGCATGCATACCATGGCCATTTAAGGCAACAAAGTGGATGAAACCCTAGGGGTGCTTGTGTGCAATGTGTTGTCATTTTTCATGCATTTTTGTCTTGTGTTTAGTCATGCTATTTGTTTGATTTTTGGTCTTTGCATACAAAACCCTAGTTTACTATCATGGCATATGAAAGCAATAAAATGCATAAAGTAAATCTAGACTATTACACAATATTATGGGGAGGGGATACAAGTTTTGAATAGGAGGATATTGCACAAAATAAAACCCTAAAACTATTACAACCAAATTGAAATTATTGTACAAATAAATAAATAAGCAAATATTTAAATATGCAACAAAATGTATGTATGCAAAAATGCTTTTTGAATTGTTTTATGTATGAGGAAATGAATTTATTTATGTCCTAAAAATAAGAAAATAAAATGAATATTTTTGAAAGGGTGAAAAACCCTAATTTTTTATTTAATGGAAAATAGTCTATATTATCCATTTTATTCATTTTTTTGTTCAAGAAAAATAATAAAAATATATAAAAAATGCTAAAAAAAATTAAAATATACATGAAAATAATATTTTAAGTGTATAAATAATAAAAATAAAAATGTATAATATTTTTATATTATTTACAAGTTTTTTTTAAGAAAATAAGTTTTATAAACCTAATAAAATATTTTTATGCAAAAAATAAAATAAAAAATATGATAAAATGCAAAAAAATAAAGAAAATATTTTTTGTGATTTTAAATGTTTATAAAAAATAAATAAAGTCAGAAAATATAAGTTGTACAAAAAAATATTAAAAAAATAAAAGAAATGATCAGGGGGTGCAAAAAGTAAAAGGGGGTATCAAAAGAAACAAGCCCAAGCGCCAGGCCCAGACTCCACTTCATCCCTGACCTTTGTACACTTCCTGCGCGCGTTTCTGAGGCAAACTTGTATTTCTTGCATACGTGCTTAAAAACAAAATCTTGCAACATGAAACTTGTAGTATGTTAACTCATGATTCTAATGATATAAAAAACATGATCTAACTCTCAAAGACCAAAGAGAATTTTAATGGCCCTAATTTCTGACCTAGTTTTTTCAGCAACTTCAACAGTCAAATACTCCTAGCTCAGTTAATATAAATGGAAGCTATGCATATGTACAGCTCAAGCACATTAAGGACTACATTTTTTCTTCACAAACCTAAGCTTAAGGATGCCTAAATAAGGAGATAGAAACTTGACAAATACCTTGTTCAGTTGAGTTTGAATATTGCAATGTAGGGACTTTGAGTGATGCCTGAAGGTCGTATGAGCTTGCTTGAAGTTCCCTCAACCTCTCCCAATGCTCAGCTTGCCTTGAAGTTCCTTCAATCTCCCTGTAGAAGTCAACCTACAAAGCTTCAAAATGAAAATGGTGAAGTGTGAAAATGAGCTCACAGTTGCTGGACAGGGGCCTGGATAGTTCAGGTGTGTTGTATGGAATGTGTTTGAAGTGGTTCAAAATAAAACGCACGAGTGAAATATGTTTTGGCTTGAGATTTGCAGAAGATGCCCTGCTTGGGTAGGAACTTGGTGTTTTTGTGTTTAAGGGTGTTTTGAAGGATGGAAATTCGTGTATTTTGCTTGAGACAATGTTCTGAAGTCGTTTGAAATGAGACAAAGCCTTGGTTTTATCAGATACAAGAGTTGTGTGGACTTTTGCAAGTTTCTTGCTTTTGAAGCAAAAGTGAAATGACAATGCCCAAAAGCTTGTACTTCCTAGTTCCTTAGCTGCACATAGTTGGTGAACTTTGCCTGATATTTGTGGACTTTGTTTGCAAAAGGAGATTAGGTCCATGGCTCAAGATAAATAAAGTTTGCAAAAGTATGCTTTATGAAAATGGTATTGAGAGCTTTATGCCATAAATGGAATAATTCTTTGTGCAAAGCTCTAAAGGTCAGAACAAAGCCATTTTCCAATGTGTTTTAATTCAATTTTGGAGTGTAGAAAGGATTAGAACCTGTAAACCAAGTACAAGCATGCTTAGGACAGATTTGCAACTTGAACCATTGTGAAAAATGCCTTGGACAAAAGTGATAAAATGCCATTTTCATTTCTTCGATTCTCCCTAACCATAAATTATCTTGGAGAGTTCTTGGACATTTTGGAAAGCTTGTAACATTCTCTACAATCCATCTTTGAAATTAATTTTGAGATTCCTCTTGGAACTAGGTGAAAAATGTCCATGAAGTTAGGTAAAAAATCTGCCTAAACTAGGGCAAAATTTCACTAAGTTAAAAAGTTTTTGGACCCCTATTCACAAAATCATAACTTGAGATCCAAGCATATTTTGGGAAAACTTTGTGAATAAAAGTTGTAGATTTTGTGGAGTACTACAACTTTCATGTTGGAAGTTTTCTTGGAATCCAATTTCATCATGGTGAAAAAGTTGGGAAAAGTTGGGGAAAAATAAGAAATTTTCATAACTTAGAAAAATTCTAAGTTATGAAATTTTCCAAACTTAAACCCTAATTTACAAATTTAAGTTTCTTGGTGAACAAGTTTCATGTTTTGACACATCTTGATGAAATATGACCCTTGGCACTTGATTTTGACCAAAAAGTCAAAGTTTGACTTTTCAGTGTACAATTGATTTTTGATTAGTTGACTGGGAAATTCATCTGTCAATCTAATGCATTTGAGATCTTTTAAACCTTGTGATTAGGTCAAGATGATGCCATTGAGTCCTTGAAACCATGCTTGAACCCAATTTGCCATTGGCTAGGTGAAAAATCAGAAATTGCCCTTCTACAGTCAAAACCCTAATTTTGACCATTTTGCCCTTTTGATGATCTGATCAAATTTCTTGAGGAGTTGTGGTCCAAACTTGATCAAATGGTTCATATGAGTCTATAATGTTGATGTGTATAAAAAATTATTAGGTTTGACTGTAAATTGGCTATGGTTAACTTTTTCCCCAATATAGCTGATTTTTAGGTCAATTGTGCAAGGAAATATCTTGAGCTGAGCAAACCCTAAGCTGGTCTTGAGTCCAAGAAGTATTGTGAGGATAATCTTGATAAAATGAGAGGGAAAATTTTGGGGTACAACAGCTGCCCCTGTTCAATCTTCTTGAACCTGAAGAGTTAGATTGTCGAGCTTTGTCGTTCGTGACTCGAAGGTAAAAGATGATTGGATACTAGAGTGCCCATAAATTTGCACTCGATGAAGTAGTTGAGGGAATGGGCTTAAACATGCCATTTGGAAAGGTGATAGAATCTTGTTGGAGATGGGCTTAAAGATGCCATCCAAGAATGTTTGTTGTAAATCAGGAGAATGAACATTAGAATGGTATCCGTATTTGGAACGTATCTGAGTTATATCTGGAGATTTGAATATGAATAAGTGACAGAATGGCTTCCGTGTATGGAGAGTATCTGGACTGTATCTTGAATAGGTGACAGAATGACTTCCATGTTTGGAGTGTATCTGAGCTAGGGGAAATCAGAATGAGTGACAGAATGGCAACCGTGTCTGGAGCGTATCTGGACTGTATTTGTACTTTGAATTCTGAATGAGTAGGCAGAATGACAACCGTGTCTGGAGCGTATCTGAACTGTATCATGAGGTCGGGGTCTGAATTAGTAACAGAATGACTTTCGTGTCTGGAGTGTATCCGTACTGTATCTTGACTTTGAATTCTGAATGAGTAATAGAATGACTTCCGTGTTTGGAGTGTATCCGTACTGTATCATGAATAAGAGATCTCAATGAGTAACAAAATGACTTCCGTGTCTGGAGTGTATCTGTACTGTATCTGAATAAGAGATCCGAATGAGTAACAGAATGACTTCCGCGTCTGGAGTGTATCCGTACTGTATCTAAAATCTTTGAATATTTGTTAAAGATAGTTGTTAATCTTATCCTGAAAAGGGTAAAATGTTAGCTGAAACACAAAGTTATGTTGCATGAAATGTATGAAGCAATAAATGTGTTTTATCAATGTTTATGATATATGAGTGTAATGTATGTGCATGTAAGCTGATTTGTTGTATTGCTGAGGAAAATAAATCCTTGACGGCTGGGGATAAAAATCCTTGACTGCTGCTCGGGAAAATAAATCCTTGACCGCTGCTGGAGATTCAAAATCCTTGATGACTGTTGGGGATGGAAAATTCCTGACAACCTCTGTGGGGATGTGAGAATCCTTGGAGTATTGACAAAATCTGTTGTGAGAGTAATGTCAAACTTCTTGAGAAATTTGCTTGGGAAATCCAAAAAACTTTGAAGACTTCTACTGGGGGTTAAATAATGGGAATCCTTACTCGGCTGGGGAATAGGGAAAATTCTGATTATTTCTGTGGGGAACTAAGAATGAGAATCTTCATTCTGTTGAGGAGTAATGAAAACTTTGGTGACTTCACTAGGGAAGTGATAATGAGAATCTTCAATCTGCAGGGGAATAAAAATTCTGACAGTATCATGCTGGGGAGTAATGAAGACCCTGACAACTTTACTGGGGAATCAAGAATGAGAATCTTCATTCTGTTGGGGAGTAAAAACTTTGTGGGGAAGAAGGCTTACTGCTGGAGAGTAAGTTCAGGACTCTTGGGGAAAAGACTTATTCCTGTTTGGAAAAAGTCCAGGAGTTTGGGTTGTATGCCACTCTACTGGGGAGTTATCCTAGGTTGGGGATAAAAGTTAACTGTTATTTGGTTGATTCTCAGACTTTTAAGACAACTTGTTGGGGAACTTGGGGAAAACTGAATGGTTTCCGTTGGGGTTTAAAGGTTGGAAATTTTGACTTGACTGGGGAAGAAGGTTTCATCTCCACTGAGGGTCTGTAACTCAAAGTTTTTGCTCCGCTGGGGATTGGGAGTTTGAAGTTTTAACCCTGATGGGAATTAAGGGTTTGAAATTATAACTCCGTTGGGGATATGTATTTCAAGGTTTTAGCTCCGCTAGGGACCTAGATGATGTACTGCAGGGGATTCCTCTTGGAATAGCCTAAAGACGTTTTCCTATACTTTCAACCTGTCAATAATTATTCTTTCCCATTTCGTTTATTTGTAAACAATGATTATATTCAAATGCATATGCTTATTAATAAATCATTGTACGTTTTCAAATAAAATACAAGTGTAAAAAAGGAAAAGGCAAATAGTTTTCTGCACTTTGAAGTATCTTTGTATTAACTTTGTGTAAGTATTTTGTACAAAGGAAGCAGACATCCTAGTAAGAGAATGTTGTCGTAAAAATGGGAAAAATTTATACAAAGAAAGATGGCTATGTGTGAAAATTCCATGGGGTTCCCATTCTGCTATAGCCTTCGTAACTCTGAATATCTTGTCCATTCGTTGCTTCGTCCGAAGATGATTGAGTTGATCAGAAGCTCGGAGCTTGTCTTTGAAGAGATTGTCCTTAAAGTGATCCGACGAGACATAGTCATATGCTTTAATTCCATAACTTTTTCCTGGACCTCCCTTTTGGGTTTTCGATCCACCGGGAAACCCTTTTTTCCCAAGTCGCCCTTTCGGGTTTTCAACTTGCCGGGTGTACAAATTTTTTTTGTTTATCCCTAATTTTTTCCTGAACCGCCCTTTCGGGTTTTCGATTCACCGGGATGCCCTTTTTTTGCCTAGGTGTGTCAACCTAGCGGGTCATTTATGTGTAGTATCTTTTGACTATGTCTGTGTTCGTAGGGTGCGGCAGGTCGTCGCCGTCCATGGTGTTTAATATCATTGCCTCACCAGAAAAGATGTTTTTGATCACAAATGGTCCTTCGTAGGTAGGAGTCCATTTTCCCCTGGGATCACTTTGCGGCAAGATGATGCGCTTGATTATCAAATCCCCGACTTGATATACTTATCGTCTGAATTTCTTGTTGAATGCCTTGATCATCCGTTTTTGATACGCCTGACCATGGCAAACAACAGTAAGTCGCTTTTCATCAATCAAGTTAAGTTGATCAAGCCGAGTCTAAATCCAATCGTCTTCACTCAAACCAGCATCTTTCATGATTCTCAAGGAGGGAATCTGAACCTCGATAGGTAAAACAGCTTACATGCCATATACCAAAGAATAGGGTGTTGCCCCAGTTGATGTACGCGCCGTGGTACAGTACCCGTGGAGAGAAAATGGTAACATCTCACGCCAGTCCTTGTAGGTGACTGTCATCTTTTATATGATCTTCTTGATATTTTTGTTCGCAGCTTCGACAACACCGTTCATCTTTGGCCGATAGGGAGATGAATTGTGATGTTGAATCTGGAACTGCTCGCACAAGGCGGTGATCATAGAGTTGTTAAGGTTTGTACTATTGTCAGTGATAATCCTTTCGGGGATACCGTACCGATAAATGAGGTTCTGCTTGATGAAGCGGGCAACAACATTCTTTGTGACGGATGTGAAGGAAGCTGCTTCGACCCACTTGGTAAAGTAATCAATGGCCACCAGGATGAAACGGTGTCCATTGGATGTTGTAGGCTTGATCTCCCCAATCATGTCAATCCCCCACATAGTGAACGGCCAAGGAGCTGTTAAGACATTGAGAGGAACTAGAGGTATATGTACCTTGTCCGCGTAGATTTGACATTTGTGACAAGTCCTGGAATATTGATAGCAATCAGCTTCCATGGTAGACCAGTAATAGCCTGCCCGTAGAATCTTCTAAGCCATCGTATGCCCGCTAGAGTGGGTGCCAAAGGTACCATTGTGCATTTCAGCCATGATCTGCTCAACTTCAATCTTGTCCACACAACGGAGTAGAATGCAATCGTGATTGCGCTTGTACATGATACCATTGCTCAGGAAGAACTTGGCAGAGAATCTCCTCAAGAACTTTTTGCCGTTAACTAAAGCTCCTTCAGGATAATCTTGAGCCTCGAGATACCTTTTGACTTCATGAAACCAAGGTCGGTCCACTACTTCTTCGGTATTAATCTCGTGACAATGTACAGGTTCATCCATCCGTTCAATGGTGATTTGGGGAGCCTCATTATTCCAGTTAAGTTTAAACATGGATGACATTGTAGCTAGCGCATCTGCTAGCTGATTTTCTTCTCGCGGGAAGTGCTCGAAGGTAATCTGCTCGAAATGTGGTAACAATGTCAAGACATGTTCTTTATAAGGGATGGGGTTGGGATGTTTAGTGTACCACTCTCCTTTGATCTGACTGATGACCAAAGCTGAGTCCCCAAACACAATCAAGGATTTGATTTCCAGGTCTATTGCAGCCTTGAGACCAAAGATACAAGCTTCATACTCGGCCATGTTGTTGGTGCAGTTAAAGCAAAGTCGGGCAGTGAAAGGTGTATGGTAACCTTCTGGGGAGATGAGTACCGCATGGATACCGTTTCCAAGTGCATTGGAGGCACCATCAAAGTACAGGGTCCATCGGGATCCTTGTTCAGGTCCGTCATATGGTCTGTTTTCTTCAATGTTGTCCAATATCATGATATCCTCGTCGGGGAAGTCGAACCTCACGGATTGGTAATCTTCGACAGCTTGATGAGCCAGATGATCAGCTAGCACACTCCCCTTTATAGCTTTTTGGGTCATGTACTGTATATCGTATTCCATTAGGATCATCTGCCATCTAGCAATCCTTCTTGATAGAGCGGGCTTCTCAAAGATGTACTTGATCGGATCCATCTTAGATATTAGCAGAGTGGTATGAGTCAACATGTACTGCCTTAGCCGGCGAGCAGCCCATACCAAAGCGCATCAAGTTTTCTCGAGCAGTGAGTATCGGGTCTCACAGTTGGTAAACTTTTTGCTAAGTTAATAAATGGCATGCTCTTTTCGGCCAGACTCGTCATGTTGGCCCAGTACGCACCCCATTGAATTCTCTAGGACAGTCAGATACATGATTAGCGGTCTTCCTTCGACGGGAGGCATCAAGATAGGAGGTTCCAACAAATACTCCTTGATTTTATCGAAAGCAACTTGATAGTCATCATTCCATTTAACTACTTGATCTTTCTTCAACAACTTGAAGATTGGCTCACAGGTAGATGTTAGGTGAGAAATGAACCTTGCAATGTAGTTTAGGCATCCCAAGAAACCTCTGACCTCCTTCTCAGTGCGAGGAGCAGGCATTTCTTGTATAGCTTTGACTTTGGCAGGATCAACCTCGATGCCCTTGTTTCTGACAATGAAACCCAAGAGTTTACCGGACCTGACTCCGAATGTGCACTTGTTAGGGTTCAGTATGAGCTTGTACTCCTTCAACCTGACAAACAGCTTTTGCAGATGGTCGAGGTGTTCTTCTTCAATTTGTGATCAGGCTATCATGTCATCTACGTAGACCTATATCTCATGATGTATCATATCATGAAACAAAGCTACCATGGCGCGTTGATAGGTTGCCCCGGCATTCTTCAGTCCGAATGGCATCACTTTGTAACAGAACGTACCCCATTGTGTGACAAAAGTAGTTTTCTCCATGTCTTCAGGTGCCATTTTGATCTGGTTGTAACCTGAAAATCCGTCCATGAAAGAAAATACCTTGTGCTGAGTTGTGTTGTCAACCAAGATGTCAATGTGCGGAAGTGGAAAGTCATCTTTAGGACTAGCCCTGTTTAAGTCTCTGTAATCCACGCACATTCTCACTTTGCCATCCTTTTTAGGCACGGGCACAATGTTAGCAACCCATTGTGGATAGGAAGTAACAGCAAGAAATCCAGCATTGAACTGCTTCATAACTTCTGCTTTGATCTTTTCAGACATGTCAGGTCTCATGCGGCGGACTTTCTGTTTAACTGATGGACAGTATTCTCTTGTGGGTAGACGGTGTACCATAATGTCTGTATCAATCCCCGACATGTCTTCGTATGACCAGGCGAAGATCTCAACATATTCATGTAACAGCTGAATTAGGCTCTCTTTGACACTTGGCTCTAGGTTGGCACCAACTCTGACTTCTTTTCTGTCTTCCTCAGTACCCAAGTTGATTGTCTCTAACAGCTCCTCATGAGGTAGAATAGCCCTTTCTTCCTGTTGTAGCAGTCTAGCCAGTTCTCCCGGCACCTCACAATCTTCCTCACCTTCGTATTCGGCATGGTAGACCAGATCTTCAGAGTCACTGAAGGCCATAGCAGAATTGTTACCCATAGAATCCGGAATGGAAGGGTACTTGCATTTGTGAGTGTGGGTGTGTGTAAGGGATAGCCACCTTTAAACAAATAAAATGTAAAAAGAAAGACAATGAACACAAAAGTTTATATATGAAAACGTCCATGATTCATTAAAATGGCATATGAAGATGAAAAAAATCAAACCCTTACAAATGGACCTATGTGCCTCAGGTAAGGCACAAGGTTAAAAGTGTACGAATTGTTTGAGAATTATTACAAACCAACATAAATGTTTGAAAGATAAATTACTGCGGTATGAAAGTAATCGGAACAAAGTCTTTTGCTTCCCAGTTGCACAGTCCTCCGTCAACAGTAGGGAAAATCCAGTCTTCCAAGTTGCTTTCCTCTTCACTATCCTCCAAAGCATTGACTCCATGATGGATGATCCTCACTGGTGGCCCTCCAGCACGGGTGCAGCGTACAGCCTTTTGAGTAGAAGAAGTGAACCCCAAGCCAAATTTATCTGATTTAAAAGGAAAGTCGGGAAGCTGTCCCCAGATTGTGCTTCCTCCTTCTTCAATCATAGCCTTTGCATATTTGAGAGACGACATCCGAGGCGGAGGTCTGGTAATCAAGGGTACAGAATACACTGTCTTGGTTGCCGCAATCTCCTGATCTACCTCTTCAAAATGCTGAAAAGGGGTTTCGATGAATTCGCCATCCAATTCTACACAGCGGAAAGAATTTAGATGGCTTATCATGTATTCCTCTTCGCCGTGAACAGTTATAATTTTCCCCTGGACAGGGTACTTGAGCATTTGATGCAGAGTTGAAGTGACGGCTCCAACATGGTGAATCCAAGGTCTTCCCAACAAGCAAGAATAGGAAGGACGGATGTCTATCACATAGAATATGGAGTTGAAGGTTTCAGTTCCCACTTTAATCGGGATGTCCACCTCCCCATGGACCATCCTTTTAGAACCATCAAAGGCTCTGAAAATGGTGTTGCTGGGCTTCAAAGTTAAACCTTCACAATCCAGTCTATCCAAGGCTTTATTTGGAAAGACATTCAGCGAAGAACCAGTGTCTACCAGTACGTGTGCTAGAGTAGTCCCTCTGCATTCCACCGAGACATGAAAAGCGTCATTATGTTTTCTCCCTTTGGATGTTAAATCAGCATCGGAGAATCCTATACCATTGTCAGCTGTTAAGCTAGCTACACATTCCTGGAACTGATCCGCGAAGGTTTCCTGTGGCACGTGGGCCGTCTTCAAGAATCTGATCAGAGCTTTAGCATGAGCTTCTGAACAAAGCAGCAGGGCCAACATAGAGATCTTTGAGGGGGTTTGCCCCAGTTGTTCCACGACATCATAATCGCTTTTCTTGATTATTTTCAAAATCTCTTCCATTTCTTTTTGAGAGGTCTCAGGGATGACAAATGGCTGAGCCCTCGTCCTGACGGGCTCTTCTTGGATCCCTTTCCCTCTATTATCAGCAACAGCAGAGGGGACAACCATTGGAGTTACAACTTCTTCAATAATTGGAGTTCTTGCAGATATGTTTATCGGCGCAGGAGTAACCTTAGGAGCAGCTGAGGGTCCGAAGATTGCATTTGGAGGGGCAATCTCCGGAGAGAAAATTCTTCCACTGCGGGTGATTTTACTCGTTCCAGCAATGTTTCCAATTTCGGAAGTCTCTTCATCAGAACTCTCTTCAGTTGATTCAATTTGTTTAATACCATGGTAGTAGATTTTTCCACCATAGTTCCACGGTACTGATCTGTCGGACTTGTACGGTGTGATATGGTGGGAAGAACTGACTATTTTTGGAATGCTGGTTCGCGTTTTGTGTTTGTTTTTGCAAAATGTCGTGGTAAGCAAGAGTCATGACCGACTTTTATTTTATCCAACAAGGAAAGGAAAAAAAGCACAGAAAAATTCCTTTTTCGAGATATTTCTGAGTACGGGGGTAGATTATAGAAAGGGAAGGTATTAGCACCCTTTCTATCCGTAGTTATCTACGAGCTCTTAGGTACTTGCTCATCATTTTCAAAATGTTTTTTTGTGTTTGTGGGTTTTGAAAAGTTTTTGTTTTAACTTCGATTTAACTCTTGCTTAAGAGTGTAATGAAGTGTTTTTGAAAACTTGTTTGTAAAAAGGAGTGTAAGTGTGAAAAAGTTTTGTTTTGGAATGAGCAAGTATCTAAGAACTAATCTACCTACTCAAAAAAGGAATCGTTCTATGCTAATTTCCTTTGGACAAGGTTATCCCACTATTAGTGAGTAGGTAGCATCGTCGTTGGAGTTTGAGGGTCAATTCAAAAGAGGGACATACGGTCACTAAAGCAACGTTAGGATGTCTTAGCGGAAACCCTAATGTCTTAGATCATTTGTTCGAGGCAATAATATTCGAGGCAACCATTTTGAGGCAACTATGATCTTTTAGACAAGAGGACGACCTCTAAAACAACCTATACTCAATGACCGTTTACGAAGGCAACCAAGTGGGGTGTACCCTAGGAGTGCGCATGTACGAGTGTGTTGATTTCAGTTATTTTTATCTTTGTACATGTTAAGGGTGATCTAATTTGATTTTAAGATTAAGCATTCATTCTTGTCATGCAAACCCTATTAACAAACATCTAACAGTTGAATATTTGTAGAAATTAAAGTGCGGAATTTAAACTAATTATTACAAGGCGTCGGGTATTTACATCGCCAAAAGCAACCCTTTGAAAATAAAAGCGGAAAAATAAATATTCTAATTAATTATTACAAACCGGGAGCAGATACAATAATTGAATAAGTAAAGAATAAAGCACGCGAGGTGAAATTGAATCGAATGCGAGTTTAGGGTTTTGACCCTTTTAAAAGAAAATGTTTTTATTGTTTTTTTTTAAGAAAAAGGAATTAAATCCTAAAATTAAACACTAAATTAATTATTAAATAAATTAATTAATGAAAAATGATTAATGACATATTTTTGGAGTTTTTGTTAATTTAAGAAAGAAAATAAAATGATTAAATTAATGTCAAAACCTAATGATTTCTAATTAATTTTAAATATTTGCAAAAATAAATGCAAGTTATCTAATTAATCAACCTAATTAATTAATTAATATTTATTAAGGAAAAATAAAGTTCTGAATTTTAATTGGGTAAAAAATATTTTTGGTGATTTTTTGATAAAAAGAAAAATTGTTATTGGTTAGTAATTTAATTAAAGATAATAAAATAAAAAAATAAAAAACAAACAAAATATAGAAAGTTAGGGAAATGGGCCTGATTTGGAGAGATGTAGAAAGCAAATTTCCTGGCCCAATTATGGAGATCTGTTGGACTTTTTGTGATCCCATGCATGTGCGTTGACCTGCTTATGGTGTGCCTTCAATGCTTGACCACCAGATCTGGCCATTTGGCCATCTGGTGCTTTGATGGTGAATGTCCATGGTGGAAATCTGGCTCACGCGTGCACATGATCACCTAAAAGAAATTGGAAAAACAACAATTGCTGGAGGCAGGGATCGAACCCCTGACCTCCAGCCTCTGAACGCCTTAAGGCCAACGTGGCTACCACTGGAGCATTGGTGTTTATTTGTTATAATAATACAAACAGAATATAATATATAAAAACAAAATTAATGGCCAGCAAAATAGAAAAGCGCGCACGTTGTTTGAACAGGCCTATGGATGGACGACAACTCATCATACCCGTCCTCCATCCGTTGCTAAAAGTCCCACGATCTATACCCACAGACAGATGTCCGTCACTACAAAACAAGCTTATTCAAAAATCCGCTACAGGCCATGTAAATGAGTTCTAGGACCATGGTTAGATTCGTCATCTTCTTCTGATCACAACCATGTCCATCATTAAGGCCAATTGTACCTGAAACGAAAAACCCCAAAAACAAGAACGAAACCCTAGCAATGGTGGATCTCGATATAGGTTAGATAAATGAAATTGGTTATTACAAAAAGCTTGCAAATGATGTGTGGATTAAGAATATGCAATTATTTCATGTTAACAATGCCTAAATTTGAAAATACGAAATCAAGAATATAGTGAATCCGTGGATGACTTACAGAGCTCTGGGAAGCTTGAAAACGCGTGGTCTTGGTTGCTTTCGCTTGTGGAGATGGCCAGGAAGAGATTGAGACCAACACCAAGCCTTGAAACTGCCTCTAGACTTGATTTCAATCTCACACTTTTTGGTGTTTTTGCAAATTTGGTTCTTGCTCTCCAACTGATCTCTAACCCTGATTTCTGTCTGCCTCGCCTCCTTATGTATTGTACAATACATTAGGGTTCCAACTTCTGTCCAAATCTTCCTCTTTTAATCACTTTGATATTTGATTTGATCCTCCATTAAAGCTTTCCAAATTTGGCTCATTTGCAATCTTTTTGTACCCACAAGCTTTGATACGAGTTTGATGGGGTGCTAGCTGTCCATTGGAACCTGAAATCATCAAAAGATCTTTGGTTTTCAATATTTGTGATTTTATTTGATTTGTTTTGATTTAATTCAAATTAATTCAAATAAAAATCAAAATAATTAATAAAAATATGATATGGACACATGGGCAAGGTTAGAGAACGTGGACTACAATTCCAACTCAAAACAAGTGAAAAAGAATGGACCCATTTGGCAAAATTTGAAGTTTTGGGGATAGTTGACTTTTGACAATTTTGCAAAAAAAGTCCAACTTCAACAATGCATAACTTCCTCAATTTTGAATCTTTGGAGGTGTTCTTGGACTTTTTAGAAATCTTGAGTTGTCCTCTAACCAACCCTTTTGGTATCAGATCATTTTAATATTCCATGCTCAAGTTTGATGCTTTGACAAAAAAGGTGTTTTTGTTGACTTTTCAAAATGACCTATAATGTCCAAATTCATAACTTCTTGTGAGTGAATATATTGATCTTGGGGTATGAATATGGATTGTATGGAATTGCATCCTCTTCAAAATGATATTTGGATGGGTCATTTCTCATAAAGTATGAGAAAGTTATGCTTGGTCAAAGTTGGGTTGACTTTTCCTACAAAGCCCTAATTTAACAACTTTTGAATCTTGATGAATTGTGAGCAATCCTTGATGAATCATGATCAACCATTGATCAAATGATGAAATATAATTTAAAATGAGAATGTTGACAAAAAATCTTGAAGTTTGACTGTATGTGGATCACAGTTGACTTTTGCCCTAACACAGTCGACTTTTGGACCTTTGAGCAATTGACTGAGCAAAATTCCTCTGCAAGGCTTGAAAATTGACATGGATAATCTTGAGAACATATTAGGACATTTTTGAGCATTTGGGGTCACTTGGACTCAAGGATCTTGATGCAACATAAAACCCTAATTTGGGGTAGACTGTCTTAGGAGAGAGCTTGTCTGACCATCTCTTGGACTACTTAAGCAACTTGGAGATCTTTCTTGAAATGTTTTTTGAGAAATATGGGAGGGAAAATTTTGGGGTACAACAGCTGCCCCTGTTCAATCTTCTTAAACCTGAGGATGTAAATTGGCTTTCGTGCCTTTCGTAATCCGAAGGTGGAAGTGGATTGAACACTAGAGTGCCCATAAATTTGCACTCGCATGAAATGATAATTGTCTTGTGATGTCGGGAATGGGCTTACAAATGTCATTTGGAAGAGTGTCGATCGCATAAGAGATTCCTTAGCGAGAGCTTGTACACCTGTTGTTGAGGAAGATTCCACTGGGGAAGCCTGATCTTTTCATGGAGAGAGATAGAAATTTAGGAGCTTCGTCGTCCGTCATTCTGCTGGTGAGTCGTCTTTGTTGATATTTAGGAACTTCAATCGTCCGTACTCAAATGAGGGAATAACTTTTGCTGAGATTTAGGAGCTCATCTGTAATTCAACTAAGAAAACATCTTTGCTGAGATTTAAGAGCTAGTCCGTAATTCAACTGGCTTTGTCGATATTTAGGAGCTTATCCGTAATTCAACTGATTTTGTCGAGATTTAGGAGCTTGTCTGTAATTCAACTAAGGTGTCGAGATTTAGGAACCTGTCTGTAATTCAACTGAGGTGTCGAGATTTAGGAACCTGTCCATAATTCAACTGAGGTGTCGAGATTTAGGAACCTGTCCGTAATTCAACTGAGGAAAATATTTTCGTTGAGATTTAGGAACATCGTCCGTACTTCAACTGGGGGAAATAACTTTGTTGAGATTTAGGAACATCGTCCGTACTTCAACTGGGGAAATAACTGTCGAGATTTAGGAACTTGTCCGCAATTCAACTGCTTTGCTGAGATTTAGGAGCCTACCGTAATTCAACCGAGGAACATATCTGTCGAGATTTAGGAACTCATCCGTAATTCGACTACTTTGCTGAGATTTAGGAGCCTGTCCGTAATTCAACTGCTTTGCTGAGATTTAGGAGCATCGTCTGTAATTCAACTGATGTAATATCTGTCGAGATTTAGGAACTCGTCCGTAATTTGACTGCTTTGCTGAGATTTAGGAGCCTGTCCGTAATTCAACTGTTTTGCTGAGATTTAGGAGCATCGTCCGTAATTCAACTGAGGTAGAAGCTTCATGGCTTGAACTTTGTGAGAATCCTTCCCGAAAGGTAAAGGTTAGTTGTATGTAATGCATGATATGTATCAAGCAATGATGTTCTCAAAATAAATGAGATTGTGTTTGTATGATGCGTATGCATGTTATGATGTATGAAAATGTGATGTTTTGAGCCGGGGAAAATAAATCCCGGGTTACTGTTGGAGAAAAGAATTGAATTCTTCGTTTCTGCCGAAGATAATGGATAAAGATGTTTGTGAGAATAAACCTGCAGGAGAGGATAACTTCTCTGGGGAATAAACTAACGAGAGAATGACTCTGTGGGGAGGAGATGCTCTGCCGGAGGATTCCGTTGATAAATTCAGCTGGGGATGAATTACCGCTGCTGGAGATAATGAAACCTGTCGGGGATTGAATTCCTGTTGGTGAAAGGAATGAACTCCGCTGGGGATGATTTTCTAATTACGACTTTACTGGGGATAGACGTCTTAGAATTTACTGGGGATGATCTTCCGGAGTCTACCGGGGATGTATATTTTTATACTCCGCTGGGGAAGGTTTTCAGACTCCGCTGGGGATAATTGTCTAGTGCTGATGATGGATAAATTTTGCTTGGGGAGAATGTTACCGATTCATTCACAGTTGCGAGTCTCAGCTGGGGAGAGCTAACACCACTAACTTTTCTCTTACTCTGCGGGGAATGAATATACTTTCAATCGTTTCCTCCAGCTAGGTCTATCCCTATACCTGGTGGACAGAGCAACTGTACGGTTTGGACATTTCTCGTTTGCCCCTGTTTCTAATATTACAAGTAATCGTCTCTTGTTTCGTATGTAAATATTTATGAGCAGCAATTAATGTCAAATGCATATATCAAAAATTGAACATTGGACGTTCTTTGCAAAACAAAACAGAAAAAGAAAAATTGTTTGAAATTTCTTTGCAAAAGCGACTTGTATTAATTTTGAAGTTTTGCTTGTAAATAGGCGTTTTGTACAAGAGGCTGACGTCCTAGTAAGAGAATGCCGCCGATCAAATAGAATTTATACAATTTGTGAAAAACAAAGAAAAACAGCTATGTGAATAGTCCCACTGGGTTCCAACTCTGCTATTGCCTTTATGTCCTCAAGCATCTCATCACTTTGCTACTTGGTTGAAGGTAGATCAGATTGATTAGTGCCATCCGAGCTTGATAGTTGATACCGAAGTTTGGTTGCAAGGTGATCCAATGAGACATAGTGTTACGCTTTGATCCCTAATTTTTGCCCGGACCTCCCTTTCGGGTTTTCAGTCCACCGGGATACCCTTTTTTGCCCAAGCTGCCTTTTCAGGTTTTTGACTTGCCAGGTGTACAGATTTTTTTTATTTTCATCCCTTATTTTTGCCCGAACCCTTTTGGTTCACCAGGAAGCCCTTATTTTTGCCTAGGCCAGTCAACCTAGAGGGTCTTTGATTATGCGTAGTATCTTTTCACTATGTCTGCATTGACGGGGTGATGAAGGTCGTCACCATCCATGGTGGTTAGAATCATAGCTCCTCCCGAGAAAATGTTCTTAACCACAAATGGCCCTTCGTACGTAGGGGTCCATTTGCCCCTGGGATCACCTTGTGGCAAAATAATGCGCTTGATAACCAGGTCCCCAACTTGATACTCTTGTCGTCTAACTTTCTTGTTAAATGCCTTGATCATCCGTTTTTGGTACGTTTGACCATGACAAATAGCAGTAAGTCTCTTTTCGTCGATTAAGTTCAGTTGATCAAGCCGGGTTTGGATCCAATCATCTTCTCTCAAACCTGCATCCTTCATAATCCGAAGAGAGGGTATCTGAACTTCAATGGGCAAGACGGCCTCCATGCCATAAACCAAGGAATAAGGTGTTGCCCCTGTTGACGTCCGCGCTGAGGTACGGTACCCATGAAGAGCAAAAGGTAACATCTCGTGCCAATCTTTGTATGTCACTGTCATCTTCTGCATAATCTTCTTAATGTTTTTATTAGCCGCTTCTACAGCCCCATTCATCTTCGGCCGGTAAGGAGAAGAGTTGTGATGTTGTATATTGAACTGTTTGCAGAGTTCGGTGATATCTTATTGTTGAGATTTGTACCATTGTCTGTAATGATCCTCTCTGGTACACCATATCGACATATCAAATTGTGCTAAATAAACTGTGCCACGACGTTCTTGGTTACAGTAGCAAAGGAAGTTGCTTTAACCAACTTTGTAAAGTAATCAATTGCTACCAGGATGAAACGATGCCCGTTAGATGTCGTAGGTCTGATCTCGCCGATCATGTCGATGCCCCACATTGCAAAAGGCCAAGGTGTTGTCAAGACATTCAAAGGTACTGGAGGTATGTGCACCTTATCAGCATAGACTTGGCACTGGTGACAGGTCCGAGAATGCTGATAACAGTCGGCTTCCATAGTAGACCAATAGTATCCTGCCCGAAGGATTTTCTTTGCCATAGTGTGTCCACTGGAATGAGTCCCGAAAGTACCTTCATGTAAATCTACCATAATCCTTTTTGCTTCGTTCTTATCCACACATCGCAGTAAGGTTGAATCATGGTTACGCTTGTAAAGAATGCCATTGCTGATGAAGAACTTCGCCACGAACCTTCTCAGAAACTTTTTATCATTAACAGATGCGCCCCGAGGTATTCCTGAGCCTCAAGATATCTCTTTACTTCATGAAACAAGGGCTTATCCGCTACTTCTTCAGTCTCAATGTCACAGCAATGTGCGGGTTCGTCCAACCTCTCAATGGTAATCTGGGGAGCTTCATTGTCCCATATGACCTTGAACATATAAGACATCGTAGCCAGCGCGTCCAGCAACTGATTCTCCTCTCTAGAGAAGTGTTCAAAGGTTATCTCCTCGAAGTGTGGAAGCAACGTCAACACATACTCTTTGTAAGGAATAAGATTAGGGTGTCTCGTATCCCACTCGCCTTTGATCTGGCTGATCACGAGAGCGGAATCTCCGAAAACACTTAGAAACTTAATCCTTAGGTCAATAGCTGCTCGAAGACCCATGATGCACGCTTCATACTCCGCCATATTGTTGGTGCAGTTGAAACATAGTCGGGCGGTGAACGGAGTATGAGAGCCTTCACGAGATATGATCACGGCGCCAATGCCATTACCCAAAGCGTTTGATGATTCATCAAAGTACATAGACCATCGGGATCCTTCCTCAGGTCCTTCATCCGGTCCAGGTGTCTCACAGTCAGTTACCAACATGATGTTCTCATCCGGAAATTCAAAGTTCATAGATTGGTAATCATCTACTGCCTGATGTGCCAAATGATCCGCCAACACACTTCCCTTGATTGCTTTTTGGGTTGTGTATTGGATGTCATACTCAGTCAAGATCATCTTCCATCTTGCTATTCTTCCGGACAAGGCAGGCTTTTCGAAGATATACTTGATTGGATCCATCTTTGATATCAATAGAGTAGTGTGAGTCAGCATATACTGTCTCAGCCGGCGAGAAGCCCATGCCAAAGCGCAGGAAGTTTTCTCAAGCAACGAGTATCAGGTCTCGCAGTCGGTAAAGTTTTTGCTAAGGTAATAAATAGCATGCTCTTTTCGGCCAGACTCGTCATGCTGACCTAGCACACACCCCATTGAATTGTCGAGTATTGTCAAGTATAAGATCAAAGGTCTCCATTCAACTGGAGGCATCAGAATAGGTGGCTCTTGGATATATTCTTTGATCCTTTCGAAGGCGGCCTTACATTCATTGTTCCATCTTACCACTAGATCTTTCTTCAGCAACTTGAAGATTAGCTCACAAGTAGAAGTCAGGTGCGAGATGAATCAGGAAATGTAGTTCTGACGTCCCAGAAAGCCTCTGACTTCTTTTTCTGTTAGGGGAGCTGGCATTTCCTGTATAGCCTTCACCTTTGTAGGATCCACCTGAATACCTTTATCGCTTATGACGAAACCTAGCAGCTTACCAGATCTCACCCCGAAGGTGCATTTGTTCGGGTTTAACCTCAGTCTGTACAACTTTAACCTGTCAAATAGCTTCTGAAGATGGTCAAGATGTTCTTCCTCAGTCTGGGATCTTGCAATCATATCGTCAACGTATACCTCAATCTCATGATGGATCATGTCATGGAACAAAGCGACCATGGCGCGCTGATACGTTGCCCCAACATTCTTCAATCCAAAAGGCATGACCTTGTAGCAAAAGGTACCCCATTGAGTAACAAAGGTTGTCTTCTCCATGTCTTCGGGAGCCATCTTAATCTGATTATAATCGGAGAAACCATCCATAAAGGAGAAGACCTTATGCTGTGCGGTGTTGTCAATCAGAACGTCGATATGAGGCAGAGGGAAATCATCCTTGGGGCTTGCCCTGTTCAGATCCCTATAGTCAACACACATTCGAACCTTACCATCCTTCTTCGGCACTGGAACCACGTTGGCAACCCACTGTGGGTAAGAAGTAACTGCTAGAAAACCGGCATCGAACTGTTTCATAACTTCAGCCTTGATTTTTTCAGACATCTCTGGGTGCATTCAGCAGACTTTCTGTTTCACTAGAGGACAGTCTTCCTTGGTAGGCAAGCGATAAACAACGATATCAGTATCCAACCCAGGCATATCTTCATAAGACCAGGCAAAGATCTCAACATAGTCACGCATCATCTGAATCAACCGTTGCTTAACACTAACTTTCAATTTTGTACTGATCTTGACCTCTTTCTTATCCTCTTCTGTACCCAGATTTACTGATTCCACTGGCTCCTCATGCGGCTGTATGGCCCTCTCTTCCTGAAGTAGAAATCTAGCAAGTTCACCAGGTACTTCGCAATCATCTTCACCTTCGTCCTCGGCTTGGTTGATCGGACTTTCAAAGTCATAATTGGCAGTAGCAGAGTCGTTATTAGTGGGATCCAGAGTGGATGTAGACCTGTATATGCGAGTGTGTGTAAAATAGATGTTTTGAAAGATAAAAATAAGAACAAGGAGCACAAAATTTGAAATGCAAGAAAACGTCCAATGCTTTTATTAATGATATATGAAAATGACACACATAAAGCCCTCACAAACAAAGCCAAAGTGCCTCGGGTAAGACACCGGGCCGTAAAGTTTAAAATTGTCTGTTACAAACTCAAAACAAAAGTCTCATTACTGGGTAATAAAATAAATTGGCACGAAGTCTTTTGCCGTTCAATTGCTTAATCCACCGTCGGCAGTCGGGTAAATCCAGCTGTCAATGTCAAACTCTTCATCATCATCATCCCCAATAGCATTCACTCCTGCGTCATGTTTGGGCATAGGTGCCGTTATGACATTAGGTTTTTCAGGTGCTTCAAACTCAATCTCCTTAGCATCAATCAGATTTTGAACTTTACTCTTCAAAGCCCAGCAATTATTGGTATCATGCCCCGGGCTATCAGAGTGATAAGCACAACGGGCGTTTGGATTGTACAACGGTGAGGTGGTATTGGGATTCTTCGGAGCTTCCCTCGGAATCACCAAGTTAGTCTTCAACAGCTGTGGCAGAATTTGAGATAAAGACATGTTGAGTCGAGTAAACTGCCTTTGAGGCCTCTCTGCCCTTGGTTGAGTGTTGCATTGTGTGGCAACAGTTGGTCTTGAAATAACTACCGCATTAACTGATTGGCGGCGTTTAGGTTGACTCTGGTTCCTAGAGCTGTACACTGCACTAGACTCCTTCTTGAAGGGCTTCTTCTCGGTACTCGACGAAGCACCTTTCTGTAACTTGCCGCTCTTGATACCAGCTTCAACTCTTTCCCCAGTCATAATTAACTCCGTAAAACCTGACGATGAACTTCCGATCAAATGGTCGAAAAATGGACCAGACAGGGTCCCCAAAAACATATCTACCAACTCCCTGTCAGCCAGCGGGGGTTGGACTCTACCTGCAAGATCTCTCCACTTCTGAGTGTAATCTTTGAAACCTTCGCTCGCACCCATAGACATACCCTGAAGTTGGGTACGCGTGGGAGCAAGGTCGGCATTATATTGGTACTGCTTGTAAAAAGCAGCAGCAAGGTCTTCCCAATTATGGACGCTAGCCCCTTCTAGTTGGTAGAACCATTCAAGCTGAGTCCCTGAGAGACTGTCTTGAAAGAAATGGATCCAGAGGTTCTTATCAGCAGTATATGGCTGGATCTTTCTAACATACGAACAGAGGTCTAGCTTTGGGCAGGAGACCCCATCATACTTAGCAAAGACTGGCGCTTTAAATTTGTGGGGAATCACCACCCCAGATGACAAACCCAAATCTCCAAAGTCCATACCAGGGACTTTCTGGACCTCCATCGCACTTAACCGGTCTTCAAGCTGTTTATACCTGTCTTTGGCAGGAGGATACTGGTCCTCATCAAAGTTAGTCTCGTTGTCAGAAACCACAGGGCTAGAAGCCCTCCTTTCTTCCTGGTTTTCTCTCCTTTCAGGTGAGTGAGATAGATCAACATCTTCCCGCAGATTGTTCCCGAATCTGCGACCCATATTCAGGAGGACTGTCTTCTTCTTCTTCTTCTTATCCTTCAAGATAAGAGTCTTCAGATCTTGCTGACCCTTGGCCAAGTTCATGAACATTTCCTGGAACTGGGTGTTCTGAGCTTGCAAAGCCTTGATAGCTTGATCAGTTGATGTTTCAGCAGACATGATGAGTGCTGAAATAAACAACGAAGAAGATAAGAGACCTGTAATGGTACCTGTGATGAGGTGCATGGGAATGGAATGCATATGTATGATTTCAAAGATTTTAGGGAATCAAATTCGTAAACCAAAAGGAAACACACTTTTATTAGATTAAAAACTTGAAACAATGTTTGACAAATGCCTTTAAGGCGTTACAAAAAGAAATACTGAAAAGTAAATCAAAACTAGAAATAGCAAAAGACATCAGCGCTCCCATGGTCGTTTTCCGTTTGTGCTGACATAGTCGTTGAGAACCTTTTCATTCTCCAGCTACCCTGTAAGCTTTAGAATCTTTCGCTCCTACTCGTGATACTTTTCTCTATAAGTATCCCGCTCTTCTCTCAACTGGATCCAAGACCTCTTTAATGCCCCAATGTCAGTAGGCATGTACGGATGTAGGACAGTGGGAGGAGCCCCTTCTTCATCAGCATTCTCAACAATTACCGGTAAGACAGCTTCATACAGCATCCCTAGCTTTTGGGCACGGATTCGAACCCATCGGAGATATGGTTCCATCGGAAGAGAGGTCTTCATCCCTAACTCATGCGGATCAGATATGTGTACCCTGTTCCAAGCTCGTATGAACCTGCGGCGATGCTCCTCACTATCCCCTTAGAAGTCAAAGACAATTCTCGGAATCAACAACTCATGAGGACCGTCCTTTCTAGCTCGCCCAAACTGTCGCAAGGCCAGACAAGGATTATAAGTGATTCCTCCCCTAATTCCAAGTAAAGGAACATTGGGGTATTCTCCGCACCGGTCAATAACAGCTACTTCTTCCATGTCTTTAGTGCTCCAGATGATGTCTGTGTGAGCAAGGGACATAATCCTGTAGGCCCAACCCATTCCTTCCTTATTCTTCAAAACAGATTTGGGAAGGTGAGAAATAAACCACCTCACCAGCAATGGTGTACAACACATAAGGGTTCCCCGTTTCTGAGCAGTACGGGCATAAAGAGCATGCAGAATGTCACCTAAGAGAGTGGGCACAGGATTATGGGACATGAAGATCTTCACTGCATTCACGTCGAAAAAAGAATCTGAGTTAGGAAACAGAACCAAACCATAGATGAGAAGAGCTAGGATGTCTTCAAATGCTTGAAAGTCTAAACTGTCCCAGAACTGATTAGCCTAATCAACCAAGAATTTAGCCAAAAAGCCTTTTGTCCCACTCCGAGTTTCCCAGTTAGACATTACCTCAGCCTTTGTCATATGTAGGGCTGTAGCAACATCCTCTGGCCTAAGAGCTGCCTCGCAATGTGTAAATGGCGTATGCTCTAGAATAGAAATACCAAGTAGATCAGAGAACTCCTCCAAAGTGGGGACCAACTGATAGTCCGGGAAAGTGAAGCAGTGGTATAATGGATCAAAGAACTAGCACAAAACACTCATCATCTGCTCATCTAATATGGAAGTGACCAAACCATGTTAGAACAAAGTTTGAATCTACTACCCTATATTTAAGTTTTGATGATAACAAAGTGAAAAGATATATTATGTATATGATTCATGTATGAACTATCTGCTGCCTAAAATTATTATGTTCTGACTTGCAGATACTCTGATTGATATAAGCAAGATCACATCTAATCAGCATCAGAATTTGGTTCCTGACACCAGCATCAGAAGTTGCCATATCAGGATGTCAGAATCAGATGATCAACTCACGTATATGCTGAAACCTGATGAACAAGACTGCGCTCAATACTCTGATAAAGAAACACAACAGTTCATCAGCAGCGAAGCAGAATCAGAATGAGCCAAACCAGAACTTGCATTAAGTAAGCAACGGTACTGTGCATTGAAAGCAAATTAATACCAACGGCCTCATTCCAGACAAGATCTGCTCGATAAGGAAAGTTTATTAATAGCATTGAATCAAGAATATTGCATCCAACGTTCAACATCTCAGTGCTATATAAACAAGACTTTGAAGATTGAAATGGTTAATGCTCTCCAAATCTTTACACGCATAAAAGCTGATCAAAATCTTCTTTCTCTCAGTTTTGCTAAACACTACACATTCTGATATTCTATCATTGTTTAGCAATCTAGTTTCTAAGCTTTAATTTGTGTATACATCACAATTGTGATACAGTTTTTGTAGAAAACATTCACACACTTAGATTTGATTTCTTTGTAAGAAAGTGTTTCCTTGACAAACCGGGTTGTGGTTTGCATCAAGAAGGCTTTAGCAGTTGTTAAAGCAGTCTGTAATATTCAGTTGAATATAGTGGATTAAGACCTCGTTGGAGAGAGGCGAAATCACCTTGACGGGTGGACTGGAGTAGTTTGAGATCAAACGAACCAGGATAAAAATATCTTGTTCATTGCATTAGATTTCAGTTTTACAATTCAACCCCCCCTTCTTGTGTTTTTCACTACTTCAATTGGCATCAGAGCTTCTGGTTCTGAGCTAAAACACTTAACCGTGTCAGTACAAGATCCAGCGTCAGAAAAACACAATGGCAGGAAACAATTCTCACATCAGCAATGACAACAATGAGGACAGAGACAGATTCAGCGGCAAACCTCCAGTCTTTGATGGAGAAAACTTTGATTACTGGAAAGACAGAATTGAAAGCTTCTTTCTGGCACATGATGCTGATCTGTGGGATATGGTGACAGATGGATACACGCACCCTGTGAATGCAAGCGGTCAGAAGATTGATAGAAAAACAATGTCTGATCAACAAAAGCGTGACTTCAAGAATCACCACAAGGCCAGAACCATCCTCCTCAGCGCCATCTCCTATACTGAATATGAAAAGATCTCCAACAAAGACACAGCAAAGAACATTTTTGACTCACTCAGAATGACGCATGAGGGCAACGTTCAGGTTAAAGAAACTAAAGCTCTGGCGCTCATTCAGAAGTATGAGGCGTTCAAAATGGAAGAATCTGAATCCATTGAAACAATGTTCTCAAGATTCCAGATTCTGGTAGCTGGTCTCAAGGTTCTGGACAAAGGATACTCTACTGCTGACCATGTCAAGAAAATCATCATAAGTTTACCCAAGCAGTGGAGACCAATGGTTACAGCTCTGAAGCTAGCTAAAGATCTCAACAAAATCACTCTGGAGGAACTTATCAGCTCCCTCAGAAGTCATGAGATAGAGCTAGAAGCTGATGAGCCTCAGAAGCAAGGTAAGCCTTTAGCATTAAAATCTAACAAAAAATTTGAGTCTAAAGTTTTGCAGGCAGTTGAAGAAACATCTGATGGATCCTCATCAGAAGAAGACGAACTCTCCCTCCTCTCCAGAAGAGTAAATCAACTGTGGAAGCAAAGACAAAGGAAGTTCAGGAATCCCAGAAGATTTGATCAGAACGAGTCTTCTTCCAGATACAGAAGGACAGATTCTTCCTCTGGATACAGAAGATCTGAAGGCTCCTCCAGTAGCAAAAAGCCAAACACCAAGGACATCATCTGCTATGAGTGCAATGAGCAAGGACACTATAAGAGTGACTTCCCAAAGCTTCAGAGGGAAAAGCCCAAAAAGAAGTTTGGAAGAGAGAAGAAGAAAAGTCTCATGGCTACATGGGATGACTCTGACTCCTCTGAAGCTGACTCAGAATCAGATGATGAGAGGGCAAACATAGCTCTCATGGCTAACATCTCAGAAGATAGTGAAGCTTCTGAATCAGACTCAGAATCAGATACTGAAGAGGTATTTCCTAACTTTGCTGTTAACTTTACAAAGGCTGAACTTGCTGAAAGCCTCAATGAGATTCTGGAACGGTATCAGCAAATTAGAGTTAAATTCAGAGACCTGAAAAGGAATCTTGAATCTGACTCTAATAAGACTGAGAGTCTCAAATTGGAGAATTCTGAGCTGAGAAATAAGATTTCAAAATTAGAAAACACTTACAAAACTCTCAGAAGGAACCAATTTCTGAAACTCCCAGCAACGCTGATGAGATCATCAAGGAGTATGATCACAGTTTCCAGAAGTTCCTAGCTAAAAGCATAGATAGAAGCAAAATGGCTTCAATGATCTATGGAGTTAGCAGAAACGGTAGGAAAGGAATAGGATACCAAGGTAAGGTTCCTACACCAAAGAATGTCATGGACTTAACCATTAAACACACTCCTCTGAATTCACACTTTGTGTATGGTCACACACATGATATTAAATACACTAGCAGTAAGCACTCTGTGAAACCAAAATTCAACCAGAGTTTTGGTAAAACTAACAAATCAGGACCCAAGAAAATCTGGGTACCTAAGGATAAAATAATACATGTTGCAGATATCTTTAGCAGCAAGTCAGAAACACCAGTCATGGTACCTGGACTCTGGCTGCTCACGACACATGACGGGAAGAAGGCATATGTTCCAAAGCCTGGAACTTAAGCCAGGAGGCCACGTTGGCTTTGGAGGCAATCAGAGGGGAAAGATAATTGGCTCTGGAACTGTAGGTAATGGAAATCTTCCCTCTATTAATAATGTTCTGCTAGTAGATGGATTGATGCATAATCTGTTATCCATAAGTCAATTAAGTGATAATGGTTATGATATAATCTTTAATCAAAAATCATGTAAAGCTGTTAGTCAGAAAGATGGGACTATCATGTTTAATGGTAAGAGGAAAAACAACATTTACAAAATCAAACTTTCTGAACTAAAGAGTCAGAATGTAAAATGCCTTCTGTCTGTTAACAACGAGCAGTGGATCTGGCACAGAAGATTGGGGCATGTTAGTATGAGAAGAATATCTCAGATTAACAAACTCAATCTGGTCAGAGGACTTCCTAATTTGAAGTTCAATTCAGATGCTCTGTGTGAAGCGTGTCAGAAAGGCAAGTTTGCAAAACCTTCTTTTAAATCCAAAAATGTTGTTTCTACCTCTAAGCCATTAGAACTTCTGCACATTGACTTATTTGGACCAGTTAAAACTGCTTCAGTCAGTGGCAAGAAGTATGGGTTAGTAATCGTAGATGACTATAGCAGATGGACATGGGTAAAGTTCTTAAGACACAAGGACGAGTCACACTCTGTGTTTGTTACCTTCTGTAACCAAGTTCAGAATGAAAAGGATCTTAGAATCGTTAAAGTCAGAAGTGATCATGGTGGAGAATTTGAAAACAAAGATTTTGAGTCATTCTTTAATGACAGAGGCATTCTGCATGATTTCTCTTGTCCTAGAACTCCCCAACAAAATGGAGTTGTAGAACGAAAGAACAGAACATTGCAAGAAATGGCCAGAACCATGATCAATGAGACAAACGTTGCTAAGACCTTCTAGGCAGAGGCAATAAACACAACGTGCTACATTCAGAATAAAATCTCAATAAGAGCTATTCTGGAAAAGACTCCATATGAATTGTGGAAGAACAGAAAGCCCAACATTTCATATTTTCATCCATTTGGATGTACTTGCTTTATATTAAATACAAAGAATTATTTGAACAAGTTTGACTCTAAAGCACAGAAGTGTATTATGTTAGGATACTCTGAACGCTCAAGAGGGTACAAAGTATACAATACAGAAACACAGATTGTGGAAGAATCAATCAGTGTTCGTTTTGATGATAAGCTTGACTCTGAAAAGTCAAAGCAGAATGAAGTTTTTGCAGGTATGGAAATTGAATTTACAGGTTCTGAAGACAAGTCATCAGAAGCTCTCAACACAGACACTCCTTCAACGTCTGAAAGGAGCACTGCAAGCAATCCTACAACAGCTGCTGATCAACCTTAGAAGAGATTACCCAGAAGCAGCTTGGATCACCCAGAAGAGACTATCTTAGGAAGAAAGGAAGATCCAATCAGAACAAGAGCAAGCTTCAGAAACTCTGAAGAAACTCTCATGGGACTTGTGTCTCTGATTGAACCTTCTTCTATTGATGAAGCACTTCTGGATAATGACTGGATTCTGGCAATGCAAGAAGAGCTGAATCAATTCACCAGAAACGACGTATGGGATCTCGTTCCCAGACCAAAAGGATTCAACGTCATTGGAACAAGATGGGTGTTCAGAAACAAGCTAAATGAACAAGGTGAAGTCATCAGAAACAAGGCACGACTGGTTGCACAAGGTTATAGTCAGCAAGAGGGGATAGACTATAAAGAAACCTTTGCCCCAGTCGCCAGGTTAGAATCTATCAGACTTTTAATTTCATTTGCTGTTAATAGAGGCATCACTCTGTATCAGATGGATGTCAAAAGTGCATTCTTAAATGGCTATATAGAAGAAGAAGTTTATGTACACCAACCCCCTGGTTTTGAAAATACAAAACATCCAGAACATGTTTTCAAACTAAAGAAGTCACTATATGGTCTGAAACAAGCTCCCAGAGCTTGGTATGAAAGGCTAAGTAACTTTCTGTTAGAAAATGAATTCACCAGAGGGAAAGTGGACACTACTCTATTCTGTAAATCAGTTAAGAATGACATCTTAGTCTGTCAAATTTATGTTAATGATATTATTTTTGGTTCTACTAATCCTTCTCTTGGAAGAAAATTTGCTAAGTGTATGCAGGCAGAATTTGAGATGAGCCTCATGGGGGAACTGAAATTCTTTCTAGGAATTCAGATCAATCAAACTCCAGAGGGAACTTACATTCATCAGAGCAAATACATCAGAGATCTTCTGAAGAAATTTGACCTCTCAGAATGTAAGCCATCAAAGATTCCAATGCATCCCACGTGCATTCTGGAAAGAGAAGAGGTAAGCAAAAATGTAGAACAAAAAGTCTACAGAGGTATGATTGGTTCTCTCCTCTATCTGACTGCTTCAAGACCTGACATATTATTCAGTGTTTGTATTTGTGCTAGATTCCAATCAGATCCTAGAGAATCTCACTTAACAGCTGTTAAGCGAATTTTCAAGTATCTGAAAGGTACTACTAATCTGGGTTTGTTTTATAGAAAATCTAGTGATTACAGCTTAGTAGGCTACTGTGATGCTGATTTTGCTGGAGACAGAGTGGAACGTAAAAGTACTTCTGGAAGCTGCCAGTTTCTGGGAGAAAATCTGATCTCTTGGTCCAGCAAAAGGCAATCAACAATTGCGCTATCAACAGCAGAAGCTGAGTACATAGCAGCAGTAGGATGTAGCACACAAATGCTCTGGATGAAAAGTCAACTTGAAGACTTCCAGATTTTTGAGAGTAACATTCCTATACTCTGTGATAATACTTCTGCTATTTGCTTAAGTAAGAATCCCATTTTACATTCTAGAGCTAAACATATAGAAATAAAACATCACTTCATTAGGGACTATATTCAGAAATGAATTTTGAACTTAAAATTTATAGATACAGACCATCAATGGGCTGATATCTTTACTAAACCCCTTTCAGAAGATAGGTTTAATTTCATTCTGAAACATCTCAGCATGAAAGTCTGTCCAGAGTGAAAATGTTTTAATTCCATATATTTACCTTCAGAATGTAATTGTTTTACTGTGAACTTCTGATCAATCTTCTTTCAGAAAGATAGAACATGCAGATTGTATCAGATGCAAGTCTAAAGATCTGAGAGTCTAAGCTCAAAGACAGACGTGCTGATCACTACATCAAACAAGTGTCATCCAATCATCAGCAAATCTCTGAAGCAGAACGCGTGCATGCTTCTGAGAAGGCAAAGCGCTGATTGGGTGCATTGAGACACATGTCTGGTAACCGTTTTTAAGTATCTTTCTCAAATCCCCCAAAATCAGCAAGCATTTAATGAAAAGTAATCATGCTTTTAAAATGCAATCATGATTTTTCTCTTTCTTAAAAAAAGTTTATTTTTTCAAAATATTCTGAAACTCCATCTCCAAAACAAACTGCTGCCAAGAAAACCTCTGAAAACCCCAGCAGGACCTTCATAGACTTAACCAGTCTTGACCGTCTTGCTGATATGAAACATAAAATTGCCATCCCAAAACCAAAACAACCAGATGTTGGCTCTGGTATTATGAATTTTGAAACAGGTATGCAGCAATGGATTGCTTCTTTGAAGCAAGTCTGTCCTGGAATGATTGACCCAGCTGCTTCTGATCAGCTCTGGTCACAATTCAGACTTTGGGTACATACTGAAGCCCTCAAGTTGCCGGATATCAACCATGAGCAGGCACAACAGAATTTCAGCAAGCTTCTGAATGAAGTTGGAAGTCAGCTTCTGAAAGAAGATGTGCTCCCTCTGGATAGTGAACCTTGGTCTGAGAAACAGCTAGCTTCAAAGGTGCAACCAGAAGAAGACAAGACCATTCAAGCTGAAGAAAGTCAAGCAGAAGATGTTGCAGAAAGCTCTCAGAAGCTTCCTGCTTCTGATGCTTCTCAAGCTGCCTTGGACAGGCAGACTCTGGAAGAACTAAAGCTGAATGACATGCGTCTGCAGCAGAGGATGGATGAAAACGACCAGAAGATGAAAGAAAGAATGGATGTGCAGGATAGCAAGATTGACACTGTTGTCAGCATGGTGCACAAGCAGAATGAGACTGCTGACCAGATCAAAGCCATGCTGGAGAACCTGTTCACACGCTTACCTCCCCAACCTTAGTCTTTTTTCATTCATGTCTTTTTCATGTTTTCTTTGATTTTCTGATGTACTATTTGAATATGTTTTGTACTATTTTCATGTTTTGATTCTGAACCTTTCAATATGACAAGTTTTTCCGATCTTAACTATTTTAGCACTCACATACACTTTTTGATTGCTGACAAAAAGGGGGAGAACAAGAATGATATTTTAAACAATAACGGTTAACTAAGACAGAAATTCTCAAACATTCTAACTCTATTACTTGAAAATGTTTTTTCTGTTTTGCTTAAAGTCTACAGGTACAAGGAAGCTCCTGGACACTCTGAAGACCAAAAGCTATGAAGCTCTGATCACTATGAAGCTCTGATCCGCTGAGACTCTGATCCAAAGCAAAGCTCTGACAAGAAAAGCTCTGATACGCTGATCTGAAGCTCTGCTCTGATATGCTGATCCAAAGCTTCTGATAGTCAAAGACTCTGATACTCTGATGTTCAAAGAAAGGCAAAAAGATCTGATCCTGAAGAACACTTGTAATCAAAGGGAAGTAATAAACTCAGGGGGAGTATCTCTCAACTCTGATATCTTTTTACTCCTTATCTTATTACCTCTTATGCTGATACATCTCTCTGATACCTTTTCACATTATTTTCATTTAAAAATATCTAGTTTTTGTCATCATCAAAAAGGGGGAGATTGTTAGAACAAAGTTTGAATCTACTACCCTATATTTAAGTTTTGATGATAACAAAGTGAAAAGATATATTATGTATATGATTCATGTATGAACTATCTGCTGCCTAAAATTATTATGTTCTGACTTGCAGATACTCTGATTGATATAAGCAAGATCACATCTAATCAGCATCAGAATTTGGTTCCTGACACCAGCATCAGAAGTTGCCATATCAGGATGTCAGAATCAGATGATCAACTCACGTATATGCTGAAACCTGATGAACAAGACTGCGCTCAATACTCTGATAAAGAAACACAACAGTTCATCAGCAGCGAAGCAGAATCAGAATGAGCCAAACCAGAACTTGCATTAAGTAAGCAACGATACTGTGCATTGAAAGCAAATTAATACCAACGGCCTCATTCCAGACAAGATCTGCTCGATAAGGAAAGTTTATTAATAGCATTGAATCAAGAATATTGCATCCAACGTTCAACATCTCAGTGCTATATAAACAAGACTTTGAAGATTGAAATGGTTAATGCTCTCCAAATCTTTACACGCATAAAAGCTGATCAAAATCTTCTTTCTCTCAGTTTTGCTAAACACTACACATTCTGATATTCTATCATTGTTTAGCAATCTAGTTTCTAAGCTTTAGATTGTGTATACATCACAGTTGTGATACAGTTTTTGTAGAAAACATTCACACACTTAGATTTGATTTCTTTGTAAGAAAGTGTTTCCTTGACAAACCGGGTTGTGGTTTGCATCAAGAAGGCTTTAGCAGTTGTTAAAGTAGTCTGTAATATTCAGTTGAATATAGTGGATTAAGACCTCGTTGGAGAGAGGCGAAATCACCTTGACAGGTGGACTGGAGTAGTTTGAGATCAAACGAACCAGGATAAAAATATCTTGTTCATTGCATTAGATTTCAGTTTTACAATTCAACCCCCCCTTCTTGTGTTTTTCACTACTTCAAACCAATGAGGTGCCCACATCTTCTGTCAAAAGAGGAAGTTCCATGAACCTTTGTAGCCAAATCCCTAAGCTGAGTGGGAATCTGTACAAAGCTGATCCGAATAGTGTTTCTACGCATAGATGCCATGATCTGCAAAGCAGAACAAAGATGAATCCCATTGGTCTTTGAAATGGTTAGTCCAATGCAATATGCATGCAATGTCATGATGCATGATGTCATGATAGAAACACACCACAAGTATTCACAAATAGCAAACATGGTAAGGGCAAACAAGTTACACAGTAGCCCTTAGATTTCAGGTTGGCATGGAGTTTAGGTATTACCCTCTTTCAGTTTATTTGGTTCAACCTGTCCTAGTAATAGTAACCGGGTTCTAGAGGATCTCAATATCACTGACCACCCTCGACCAGTCATAATTCCAGTTTGGAAACCTTTTTCTGCGGTCGGAATCATCGTGAGAGTTTGGTCTCAATGAGTGTAGCATACTGCTACTTTTCTATGGCCAAGTTAGTCAATTATAGGTTCTAAGGTCAGTTGGTGCTTAATGACCCCTTAGCTGACCCATATTCTCCTTGTTCCACCATAAGGGATATCGGTATAAACTAAAGTGCCACACCAACGTAGCTACTGTTTCAACCGTATCGGTCTACATCGTACAATTCCCTCACAGTCTATTGCTACTTACCTAAAAGGTGTCCCCAGATCCGAGTTAGGATCTATAGTAACTCCAATACAAAGCCCACAAAGATAAAGCATACAAATCAAGCAGTTGAAAACATTATGATGAACTATTCCTAAGGTACACCCCACTTATTATATTCCCCATCAGAGTCGCCAGTTCTGTGATACAGTGGGAAGAACTGACTGTTTTTGGAATGCTGGTTCGCGTTTTGCGTTTGTTTTTGCAAAATGTCGCGGTAAGCAAGATTCGCCACCGACTTTTATTTTATCCAACAAGGAAAGGAAAAAAAGCACAGAAAAATTCCTTTTTTGAGATATTTCTGAGTATGGGGGGTAGATTATAGAAAGGGAAGGTATTAGCACCCTTTCTATCCGTAGTTATCTACGGGCTCTTAAGTACTTTCTCATCATTTTCAAAATGTTTTTTTTTGTGTTTGTGGGTTTTGAAATTTTTTTGTTTTAACTTTGATTTAACTCTTGCTTAAGAGTGTAATGAAGTGTTTTTGAAAACTTGTTTGTAAAAAGGCGTGTAAGTGTGAAAAAGTTTTGTTTTGGAATGAGCAAGTATCTAAGAACTAATCTACCTACTCGAAAAAGGAATCATTCTATGCTAATTTCCTTTGAACAATGCTATCCCACTATTAGTGAGTAGGTAGCATCGTCGTTGGAGTTTGAGCGTCAATTCGAAAGAGGGACATGCAGTCACTAAAGCAACGTTAGGATGTCTTAGCGGTAACCCTAATGTCTTAGATCATTTGTTCGAGGCAACAATATCTGAGGCAACCATTTCGAGGCAACTATGATCTTTTAGACAAGAGGGCGGCCTCTAAAATAACCTATACTGAATGACCGTTTACAAAGGCAACCAAGTGGGGTGTACCCTAGGAGTGCGCATGTGCGAGTGTGTTGATTTCAATTATTTTTATCTTTGTACATGTTAAGGGTGATCTAATTTGATTTTAAGAGTAAGCATTCATTCTTGTCATGCAAACCCTATTAACAAACATCTAACAGTTGAATATTTGCAGAAATTAAAGTGCGGAATTTAAACTAATTATTACAAGGCCTTGGGTATTTACATCGCCAAAAGCAACCCTTTGAAAATAAAAGCGGAAAAATAAATATCCTAATTAATTATTACAAACCGGGAGCAGATACAGTAATTGAATAAGTAAAGAATAAAGCGCGCGAGGTGAAATTGAATCGAATGCGAGTTTAGGGTTTTGACCCTTTTAAAAGAAAATGTTTTTATTGTTTTTTTTTTAAGAAAAAGGAATCAAATCCTAAAATTAAACACTAAATTAATTATTAAATAAATTAATTAATGAAAAATGATTAATGACATATTTTTGGAGTTTTTGTTAATTTAAGAAAGAAAATAAAATGATTAAATTAATGTCAAAACCTAATGATTTCTAATTAATTTTAAATATTTGCAAAAATAAATTCAAGTTATCTAATTAATCAACCTAATTAATTAATTAATTAATATTTATTAAGGAAAAATAAAGTTCTGAATTTTAATTGGGTAAAAAATATTTTTGGTGATTTTTTGATAAAAAGAAAAATTGTTATTGGTTAGTAATTTAATTAAAGATAATAAAATAATAAAATAAAAAACAAACAAAATATAGAAAGTTAGGGAAATGGGCCTGATTTGGAGAGGTGTAGAAAGCAAATTTCCTGGCCCAATTATGGAGATCTGTTGGACTTTTTGTGATCCCATGCATGTGCGTTGACCTGCTTATGATGTGCCTTCAATGCTTGACCACCAGATCTGGCCATTTGGCCATTTGGCCATCTGGTGCTTTGATGGTGAATGTCCATGGTGGAAATTTGGCTCACGCGTGCACATGATCACCTGAAAGAAATTGGAAAAATAACAATTGCTGGAGGCAGGGATCTAACCCCTGACCTTCAGCCTCTGAACGCCTTAAGGCCAACGTGGCTACCACTGGAGCATTGGTGTTTATTTGTTATAATAATACAAACAAAATATAATATATAAAAACAAAATTAATGGCCAGCAAAATAGAAAAGCACGCACGTTGTTTGAACAGGCCTATGGATGGACGACAACTCATCATCCCTGTCCTCCAGCCATTGCTAAAAGTCCCAAGATCTATACCCACGGGCAGATGTCCGTCACTACAAACCAAACTTATTCAAAAATCCGCTACAGGCCATGTAAATGAGTTCTAGGACCATGGTTAGATTCGTCATCTTCTTCTGATCACAACCATGTCCATCATTAAGGCCAATTGTACCTGAAACGAAAAACCCCAAAAACAAGAACGAAACCCTAGCAATGGTGGATCTCGATATAGGTCAGATAAATGAAATTGGTTATTACAAAAAGCTTGCAAATGATGTGTGGATTAAGAATATGCAATTATTTCATGTCAACAATGCCTAAATTTGAAAATACGAAATCAAGAATATAGTGAATCCGTGGATGACTTATAGAGCTCTGGGAAGCTTAAAAACGCGTGGTCTTGGTTTCTTTCGCTTGTGGAGATGGCCAGGAAGAGATTGAGACCAACACCAAGCCTTGAAACTGCCTCTAGACTTGATTTCAATCTCACACTTTTTGGTGTTTTTGCAAATTTGGTTCTTGCTCTCCAACTAATCTCCAACCCTGATTTTTGTCTGCCTCGCCTCCTTATGTATTGTACAATACATTAGGGTTCCAACTTCTGTCCAAATCTTCCTCTTTTAATCACTTTGATATTTGATTTGATCCTCCATTAAAGTTTTCCAAATTTGGTTCATTTGAAATCTTTTTGTACCCACAAGCTTTGATACGAGTTTGATGGGGTGCTAGCTGTCCATTGGAACCTGAAATCATCAAAAGATCTTTGGTTTTCAATATTTGTGATTTTATTTGATTTGTTTTGATTTAATTTAAATTAATTCAAATAAAAATCAAAATAATTAATAAAAATATGATATGGACACATGGGAAAGGTTAGAGAACGTGGAATACAATGCCAACTCAAAACAAGTGAAAAAGAATGGGCACATTTGGCAAAATTTGAAGTTTTGGGGATAGTTGACTTTTGGCAATTTTGCAAAAAAGTCCAACTTCAACAATGCATAACTTCCTCAATTTTGACTCTTTGGAGGTGTTCTTGGACTTTTTAGAAAACTTGAGATGTCCTCTAACCAACTCTTTTTGTATCATATCATTTTGATATTCCATTCTCATGTTTGAAGCTTTGACAAAAAAGGTGTTTTTGTTGACTTTTCAAAATGACCTATAATGTCTAAATTCATAACTTCTTGTGAGTGCATATTTTGATCTTGGGGTATAAATATGGATTGTAGGGAATTGCATCCTCTTCAAAATTAGCTTTGGATGGGTCATTTCTCATAAATTATGAGAAAGTTATGCTTGGTCAAAGTTGGGTTGACTTTTCTTACAAAACCCTAATTTAGCAACTTTTGAATCTTGATGAATTGTGAGAAGTCCTTGATGAATCATGATAAACCCTTGATCAAATGATGAAATATACTTAAAAATGAGAATGTTGACAAAAAATCTTGAAGTTTGACTGTATGTGGGTCACAGTTGACTTTTGCCCTAACACAATCGACTTTTGGACCTTTGAGCAATTGACTGAGCAAAATTCCTCTGCAAGGCTTGAAACTTGACATGGATGATATTGAGAACATATTAGGACATTGTTGAGAATTTGGGGTCACTTGGACTCAAGGATCTTGATGCAACACAAAACCCTAATTTGGGGTAGACTGCCTTAGGAGAGAGCTTGTCTGACCATCTCTTGGGTTACTTGAGCAACTTGGAGATCTTTCTTGAAATGTTTTTTGAGAAATATGGGAGGGCAAATTTTGGGGTACAACATACGGGACGGCCCCGAGCATGGTTATCTTCAAAGGTATAGTCTTCAGAGCGGATGTAATCTTAACAAGTCTTTTGGAGACCTTGGAAAGATTGGCGGATATGGTTATTATTGAAACATCCTTGACAGGAGTCGGTGTAACAGGAGTCTTTTCAAAAAGGATTTCTTGGTTATCCATTAGGCGTTGGATTCCTAACTTCAACAATGGACAGTCGGTTGGTAAGGATGAACAAAGGAAACAATCTTCTTCACAACCTGGGAAAATCCCAGCCTTCAGCAAATTCAACTTGATTATCGGTAGCGGAGTTATCAAATCATCAACAATAGCAACAAAAAGATCTTCTTCAACAACATGGGCATTATGGCCATTGTGATCGGTGGAAATAGAACTGACTGTTTTTTAAGCTGGTTTCGCGAAATGTCGCGGTAAGCAAGAGTCGCCACCGTCTTTTATGTTCTCCAACTTGGAAAGGACAAAAGCACAGCAAAATTCCTTCTTTGAGAATATTTCTCGGTTCGGGAGGTAGATTTATAGAAAGGGAAGGTGTTAGCACCCTTTCTATCTGTGGTTATCCACAGGCTCTTAGGTACTTGCTCTTATGTTTTCAAAATTTGTTTTCTTTTCAAGTGTGTGTGGGTTTTGAAAAAGTTTCGTTTGAAAAATTTCTAAGTAACTCTTGTATCTGTCCTCAAGAGTGTATGAAAAATTTGTTTGAAAACCTTTTGAAAGTGTAGGTGCGAAAAGTTGTTTTGGTTGTTTTGAGAGAGAGAAAGTACCTATGAGAATCTACCTACTCTAAGGAATTAGGCTGTGTAAGAGTCCTTTAGATAATGCTATCCCACCATTGAGAGGTAGGTAGCACCGTCGTTGGAGGTGTTCGGGTCAATTCGATTAAGGGACAAGGTGGTCACCAAAGCAATGGTAGGACATCTTAGTAGTAACCCTAATGTCCTAGATCCTTTTATCCGAGGCAACCGTTTCGAGGCAACTGGATCTTAGACAGAAGGGCGACCTCTAAGACACCCTATACTTGATGACCACGTTCGAGGCAACCAGTGAGGCGTACCCTAAGAGTGGCATGTGCTTTGTGTGTTTTTTTCAGTTAAGGTTATCTTTGCAGGTTATTTGTGAGCTACGGATTGATTTTATTTACATACATTCTTTCATGCATTGTTAACAGTTAGGAGTGCGGAAAATAAATTGCGGAAATGTAAATCTAACTATTACAAGGCGCGGGTCTATACAACGCCAAAAAACAAAACCCGTTTGGAAATAAAGTGCGAGAAATAGTAAATAAAGCGGTAAAATTCCTATTTAACTATTACATATCTGGAGACAGTTACATAAACAAACAAAATAAATAAATGCGCGCGAGAATTAAATCGGGAACGTCCTAAGGGTTTTGACCCTTTTTGAATAAGAATTGAATTTTGTCCCTTTTTTTTTGTAATTAAATTAAATGTTAAAGCTAAATAACTAATTAATTATTTAATTAAAGAAAAAAATATTTTTTGTGTTTTTGTGTTTTTAATGAAAATAAAGAGAAAATAAATAGAAATTAAAAGTTAGTAAAAAACCTAATTCTAAATTGTTTTTATTTATTGTAAAAGAAAATTAAAATAAAATCTAATTAAACTAAATTAGTTTATGTTAGTGTTTATTTACAAAGTAATAACTAATTAAATTTAATTAATGAAAATATTATTACTATTTTTTTGGTTTTTTCGGAATTTATAAAAAAAAAAAAAATTGTTAGTTAATGAAAATAATATTAATAATTAAAAGAATTGCAAAGAGAAAAATATAAAAAGGCAAATAGACCAGGAGGTTAATGGACCAATGGGAGGTTTTTTTGTTGAATTTCTGGCCCAATAGAAGCAAGCCTGTTTGACTTTTTTTATTTTATTATCCACGCTGGCTTTGGCTTGAGCACATGGTGGTCAACCATCCCTGGCCTCTGGATTGTTGTTGAAGACACTTGGCATGCTGGATGAGCAAGGCGCATGATGGACCTTCTTTTGGAACCTACACACAAGCATATAAAGAAAAAATACATGGAAATTATGGGGGACTTGGGATGAACTTACAGCGCGGTATGATGGATCTTAGGACGTGGCAAGGGTTGCTTTAGCTCCAGGGGATGGAAAAGAAGAGAGTCACGTTCTCCTTTTGGCCTGAAAATGCTTGCAATACTCCTTTTGATCTCACACTTTTTTTGACACTTTTTGGATTTTTTCTGGCCGTTTGTGCACACTCTAGGTTGTGAATGAGGCTTGCAAGGCTTGCATATATAGTAATGAGTGAGAATAAGTCACATTTAGGAGCCTTTAACCATTGCAATTAAGCTTTGGATTTTGCCTTAACCACCATTAAAGGCCTTTCAAAGCTTGTTCAAAATTTGAATTTTCATGCCTAAATGAGCTTAGCACGAAATTGGTAGGTTGCAAATGCTTCATGAAGGCTATTCAAACCATAAGATACCATTTAATTAATTTTTTTAGATTTACTTGAATTATTATGGATTAAAATGAATTAAATCCATAAAAATTAAATAAAAATAGAAAAATAATTATTTGGTCTTGAAATTGATCATGGGACACGTGGGTGGCATGATAAGGCTGAATCAAGTGGAAAACAGTGGGCCCTTTTGTCAAAAATTGAAGTTTCAAGGATAGTTGACTTTTGCCATTTCACAAAAATTTCCCAACTTCTCCAATGCATATCTTGCTCAATTTTGATCATATGAACATGTTCTTGGACATTTTGGAAAGGTCTTGAAGTCCTCTAACCAATGCCTTTGGTCCCATGTCATTTTGAGTTACCAATCTCAAGTTATGGTCTTTGACTTAAAATGCCTTTTTGTTGACTTTTGAAAATGACCTATAATGTTGAAATTGATAACTTTTTGTGAGAGCATTTCTTGGACTTGGAATGTGAAGATTAGTTGTAGGAAATGTCATCCCCTTCAAAATGAGCATTGTATGGGATTTTTCTGATGAACCATGAAAAAGTTATGCCTTGGTCAAGTTACAGTTGACTTTTCAGCTGTCCAAAAATGGAAACTTTTGCATCTTGATGATTTTTGAGCCATTCTTGTGGAATCATGATCAAGATTTGATCCAATGATGATTGTGGCTTCAAAATAAGATGTTGACCAAATTTTTTGACTTTTGACTGCCAAATGACCATTTTACCCCTAAAGTTGATTGTGAAGCAATTAGGGTTTTTGACTGTGCAACTTGACCTTGTGAGCCTTGAAACTTGACATGTAGGTGCTTGACAATGTATATGAGCATATGGGACTTGATTGAGCCCTTGAAAACCTCAACTTCCTTGCAAGAACCAAAACCCTAATTTGACTGGCTTAGGAGGGTGCTTGAACTGTGCAACCCTTGAGTAGACTTGAGCAAATTGAGATGATGCTTGTCAAAACTTTGAAGAATATGGGAGGGCAAATTTTGGGGTACAACAGCCATGCTTTGGCATTGGAGCAAAGATTACATTCGGCTTTTCAGGGGCGTCGAATTCAACTTCTTTAGCGTCTATTAAATCCTGAATCTTATTCTCGAGGGCCCAACAATTGTTGGTGTCGTGCCCCAGGCTGCCTGAATGATAAGCACACTTGGCGTTTGAATGGTAGTACGGAGAAGTTGTATTCGGATTTTTCGGGGCCTCTTTCAAACTTGCAAGGTTTAACTTCAAGAGATGGGGTAGAACCTGAGCAGGAGTCATGTTGATCCGGGTGAATTTTCGTACAGGCCTTTCCACCCTTGTTTGGTTGGTTTTGGGTTGATTGTTTCTAGGTTGATCAGCTGCAGACTTCTGAATCATTACGGCCCCTATCGCTGGCCGGCGCTCAACTCTTCCTTGACCTCTTTGGGAGTAAACAGCTGATACTTCCTTCTTTGTTGGAAAAGTCTTTTTGATGGCAGTAGAAGCAGATGCATCTTTTTGAATTTTCCCGCTCTTTATGCCGGCTTCAACTCTCTCACCAGTTAGAATCAACTCAGTGAACCCCGCAGACGAACTTCCAATCAGGTGATTAAAGAAAGGCCCTGACAGAGTTCCCAAGAACATGTCAACTAGCTCTCTTTCAGATAAAGGTGGTTGCACCCTTCCTGCCAAGTCTCTCCATTTCTGGGCATACTCTTTGAAACCTTCATTTGAGACCATGCCCATACTCTGTAATTGAGTACGGGTTGGTGCTAAGTCCGTATTATATTGATACTGTTTGTAGAAGGCGGCCGCCAAATCTTCCCAATTATGCACATCAGACCTCTCCAACTGGTAAAACCAATCCAGCTATGTCCCCGATAAACTGTCCTTGAAAAAGTGGACCCACAGATCCTTGTCAGAAGAATGTGGTTGAATTTTCCTGACATAAGATCGCAGGTGCATCTTGGGACAAGACAACCCATCGTACTTAGCAAACAGAGGCACTTAAATTTAGGAGGGATTACAATTCCAGAAACCAACCCTAACTCTTCAAAGTCCAGCCCATACACTCTCTGTATCTCCATGGCAGCTAGACATTCTTCCAAGTTCTTGTATTTGTCATCTGTAGGAGGGTACTGCTATTCAGAATAGTCTTCATCCTCCTCCTCTTCTTTTTCTTCTTCCTCAGAATCAGATGGCACTGCAGTTTCTTTTCCCTTTCTTACCCCTTCATCAGATGTTGAGGGGAAATCCAGGACCATTCTGGCTTGACCTTCAAATCTTCTGCCCAAGGTAGCCACACCAGCCCTCTTCTTCTTCTTTTTCTCTTTTTCCTTTTCTAGTAGACTCTTGAGCTCCTCCCGCCCCTTAGCCATGGTCAAGAGTAGATGTTGGAACTGTGAATTCTGCGCTTGCAAGTCTTTGACTGTTTGTTCAATATCCATCTTGCTGAAATAAACAGCAGAGAGATGAGGAAACCTGGTGTGAAGACCTGCTTATGCATATGATGAATGATATGTATTCATGTAATGCTTTCAAGGATTCATAAATTCAAATTTGTTTTAAACATAAAGGAAACACACGTCATATTAATAAGATAGAATTGTTAGTACATCAATGCCCCATGGGAAAAATAATACAAAATTCTAAGATAAAAAGATGTTGCGCATCCTCTTTGGTGCAATGTAGGTGTTGAGAGTCTTCTCTTCATGAAGTTGACGAGTGAGTTCCAAAACCTTCTTCTCGCTTGCGTAGAATTGGGCTTCAAAAGTATCTCGTTCTCCCTTGAGCTTTATCCAACTCCTTTGCAGATCTTCGAGTGATGTTGGCATGTCAGGATGTAGGAGGGTGTATGGAACCTCTCCTTCCTTAACAGGCTCTATAATCACAGGGAGAATGTAGGGGTAAGGCATCATAAGACTTTGGGCGCGGGTTCGTACCCACTTGAGGTAAGGCTCAAGAGGGATGGAATTCTTGTGTCCCAAGGTCTTACTGTCCACCTTGTTGGGCATCCTCCAAGCTCAGATGAACCTTTGTCGGAGTCCTTGATCGTCGTTGTCAAAGTCAAAAACCAAGTCTGGAATCAACATGTCATGTGGGCCATCCATTCAGGCATACCCAAACTGTCTCAGAGCCAAGCAGGGGTTGTAGGTAATGCCTCCCCTAATGCCAAGTAGAGGGACATTAGGGAATTCCCCACAACGATCAATGATGATAACATTTTCTCTGGATCGAGAACACCAATGAACATCTAAATGTGTAAGAGTCATCAATCATTGTGACCACCTCAAACCTTGCTCATTCTTCAAGACTGATTGGGGAAGATGAGAAATAAACCATCTTGCCAGTAGAGGAGTGCAACACATGAGAACACCTTTTTTCCTCATTGTACGAGTGTGAAAAGAGTGGAGGATATCCCCAAGCAATGTAGGCACCGGGTTGCGAGCCATGAAGATTTTGACAGCACTCACATCTATGAGTTGGTTAGGGTTAGGGAACAATACCAATCCATAGATGAGAAGAGCTACAATATCCTCAAAAGCTTGTAAGTCCAAAGAATTCTAGCAGCTTTGGGCCTTCTCAAACAGAAACTTTGACAAGAAGCCTTTGACACCACTTCTAGTTTCCCAATGACCTGTGATATCTGATGGTTGCAAGTGCAAGGCTTGAGCAACATCTTCTGGCTTTGGATCTATTTTCGTACCGTTGAAAGGTAGTTGATGGAGAATAGGAATCCTCAAGAGTTGAGAAAATTCCTCCAAAGTAGGCACAAGTTGGTAGTCAGGAAATGTAAAGCAATGATGTAAAGGGTCAAAGAACTGGAAAAGAACTTTCATCATATCCTCCTCAGTGTTTGTGGTGACAAAGTTGAGAAGACGACCATGCCTCTCAGTGAATGGAGAATTCTCAGGAATCCTTGAAGCTAGCTCCTTGAGTTGAGGAGGAACTCTTACAAGGTTGACTTGGATAGTTTTCCTGCGAAGTGAATCCATTACCTACAAAACAGGAACAAAGATGAAGATCCAAAATCCTTGAAATGGTTAGTGGATGCATATGATGCTTCATGATGTCCATGATGTTATGCACAAGTATATATGTACAAGAAAATCACACAAGTTCCTAGTTTAGGCTTGCATGGGGTTTCATAGGTAAGTACCCTCTTGAAGTTTAGTTGGCTCAACCTGTCCTATAAATAGTAATCGGGTTCTAAGGAGCTCAATATCACTGGATTGTTTTCTGTGTTCATTGTTTCAGTTTAGCCACTTTACTGGCGACCGAAATATTCCAAGAAAACAACCCTCAATGAGTGTAGTATCGAGTATCTACCAACTTCGGATTGCACCAAAGCCGGTCATCTCACTACATCCTAAAAGGCCAAATTGGTCAAGTAAAGGTTCTAAAAGTCCATTAGTGCTTCATGACATCACTCAGCAGCCTTGTATTCTCTTTGATTGACTCAAAGGCTACTGGTACCCGCAAATATGTCGCACTAATATAGCTATTGCTTCAACCATGTCGGTATACCCCGTACAGTTTCCACAACGTATTGCTATTTACCTATGAATGTTTCCCAAATCCGGGTAGAGGATTCGAACCCAAACAAAATAACCAAAGTGTAAAGAAATCAAGTCAAGCAAGATAAGCATGTAAAGGTGATATAAAAACCTAAGGTATCCCCACTTTTAGATACCTCCCCAGCAGAGTCGCCATTTCTGTGATGCGGTGGGAGAACTGACTTGAGGTTTTGCGTTTGTGTTTGCAAATGTTGCGGTTTAGCAAGAGTCGCCACCGACTTTTATTTTATCCAAAAGGAAAGATAAAAAGCACAAGAAAGACCTTTAAGATTGTTTTTGGGTTCGGGGGGTAGATTATGAAAAGGGAAGGTGCTATCACCCTTTTCATCCATGATTTTCCATGGGCTCTTAGTTACTTGTTTTAGATCACTTGCTTTGGTTTTTCAATTGTTTGAAATGGTGCTTTATGTGGTTTTGAAAGTATTTTGAAAAGAGGCCTTTGTTTAGGCAATCTTTGTAATGATTCTCGTTCGTAAGAATGTATACAAAGATGTTTGTCTTTTGAAAAATGTTTCAATGTTTGAAAGTTGTTTGGAAACTGTTTTGAAATTGTGTGTGTGTTTGTTTGAAAATAGAAAAGATTGTTTGAAAGAGATCAAGTAACTAGGAGTTGTCTACCCTACTCAAAAGTCTTTCCTACACATTTTTATTCCTTTGACATTGTTGTTTTACCATTGCATTTGGTAAACAACCCTATCTTTGGATGTTAAACGGGACGGGCGTGGGTCATCGTATGACCATGATAACAATATTGCCAAGTATCTTAGCAAGTTTTTGAGGGACTAGATCATTTTGTTTTTAGGCAACCAAGATAGCATCATCGAGGGACTATGATCTTTTGTTTTGTTTTGTTTTGCCAAGATACCTAGCATGCATACCATGGCCATTTTAAGGCAACAAAGTGGATGAAACCCTAGGGGTGCTTGTGTGCAATGTGTTGTCATTTTTCATGCATTTTTGTGTTGTGTTCAGTCATGCTATTTGTTTGATTTTTGGTCTTTGCATACAAAACCCTAGTTTACTATGATGGCATATGAAAACAATAAAATGCGTAAAGTAAATCTAGACTATTACACAATATTATGGGGAGGGGGATACAAGTTTTGAATAGGGGGATATTGCACAAAATAAAACCCTAAAACTATTACAACCAAATTGAAATTATTGTACAAATAAATAAATAAGCAAATATTTAAATATGCAACAAAATGTATGTATGCAAAAATGCTTTTTGAATTGTTTTATGTATGAGGAAATGAATTTATTTATGTCCTAAAAATAAGAAAATAAATTGAATATTTTTGAAAGGGTGAAAAACCCTAATTTTTGATTTAATGGAAAATAGTCTATATTATCCATTTTATTCATTTTTTTGTTCAAGAAAAATAATAAAAATATATACAAAATGCTAAAAAAATTAAAATATACATGAAAATAATATTTTAAGTGTATAAATAATAAAAATAAAAATGTATAATATTTTTATATTATTTATAAGTTTTATTTAAGAAAATAAGTTTTATAAACCTAATAAACTATTTTTATGCAAAAAAAAATGATAAAATGCAAAAAATAAAGAAAATATTTTTTGTGATTTTAAATGTTTAGAAAAAATAAATAAAGTCAGAAAGTATAAGTTGTACAAAAAAATATAAAAAAGATAAAAGAAAATGATCAGGGGGGTGCAAAAAGTAAAAAGGGGGTGTCAAAAGAAACAAGCCCAAGCGCCAGGCCCAGACTCCACTTCATCCCTAACCTTTGTACACTTCCTGCACGCGTTTTTTAGGCAAACCTGTATCTCTTGCATACGTGCTTAAAAACAAAATCTTGCAACATGAAACTTGTAGTATGTTAACTCACGATTCTAATGATATAAAAAACATGATCTAACTCTCAAAGACCAAAGAGAATTTTAATGGCCCTAATTTCTGACCTAGTTTTTTCAGCAACTTCAACAGTCAAATACTCCTAGCTCAGTTAATATAAATGGAAGCTATGCATATGTACAACTCAAGCACATTAAGGACTACATTTTTGCTTCACAAACCTAAGCTTAAGGATGCCTAAATAAGGAGATAGAAACTTGACAAATACCTTGTTCAGTTGAGTTTGAATATTGTAATGTAGGGAATTTGAGTGAGGCCTGAAGGTCGTATGAGCTTGCTTGAAGTTCCCTCAATCTCTCCCAATGCTCAGCTTGCCTTGAAGTTCCTTCAATCTCCCTGTAGAAGTCAACCTGCAAAGCTTCAAAATGAAAATGGTGAAGTGTGAAAATGAGCTCACTGTTGCTGGACAGGGGCCTGGATAGTTCAGGTGTGTTGTATGGAATGTGTTTTAAATGGTTCAAAACAAAATGCACGAGTGAAATATGTTGTGGCTTGAGATTTGCAGAAGATGCCCTGTTTGGTCAGGAACTTGGTGTTTTTGTGTTTAAGGGTGTTTTGGAGGTTGGAAATTCGTGTATTTTGCTTGAGACAATGTTCTGAAGTCGTTTGAAATGAGACAAAGCCTTAGTTTTATCAGATACAAGAGTTGTGTGGACTTTTGCAAGTTTCTTGCTTTTGAAGCAAAAGTGAAATGACAATGCCCAAAAGCTTGTACTTGATAGTTGGTGAACTTTGCCTGATATTTGTGGATTTTGTTTGTAAAAGGAGATTAGGTCCATGGCTCAAGATAAACAAAGTTTGCAAAAGTATGCTTTATGAAAATGGTATTGAGAGCTTTATGCCATAAATGGAATAATTCTTTGTGCAAAGCTCTAAAGGTCAGAACAAAGCCATTTTCCAATGTGTTTGCATTTAATTTTGGAGTGTAGAAAGGATTAGAACCTGTAAACCAAGTACAAGAATGCTTAGGATAGATTTGCAACTTGAACCATTGTGAAAAATGCCTTGGACAAAAGTGATAAAATGTCATTTTCATTTCTTCGATTCTCCCTAACCATAAATGATCTTGGAGAGTTCTTGGATATTTTGGAAATCTTGTAACATGATCTACAATACATATTTGAAATGCATTTTTAGATTCCTCTTGGAACTAGGTGAAAAATGTCCATGAAGTTAGGTAAAAAATCTGCCTAAACTAGGGCAAAATTTCACTAAGTTAAAAAGTTTTTGGACCCCTATTCACAAAATCATAACTTGAGATCCAAGCATCTTTTGGAAAAACTTTGTTAATAAAAGTTGTAGATTTTGTGGAGGACTACAACTTTCATGTTGGAAGTTTTCTTTGAATCCAATTGCATCATGGTGAAAAAGTTGGGAAAAGTTGGGAAAAAATAAGAAATTTTCATAACTTAGAAAAATTCTAAGTTATGAAATTTTCCAAACTTAAACCCTAATTTCCAAATTTAAGTTTCTTGGTGAACAAGTTTCATGTTTTGACACATCTTGATGAAATATGACCCTTGGCACTTGATTTTGACCAAAAAGTCAAAGTTTGACTTTTCAGTGTACAGTTGATTTTTGATCAGTTGACTGGGAAATTCATCTGTCAATCCAATGAATTTGAGATCTTTTGAACCTTGTGATTAGGTCAAGATAATGCCATTGAGTCCTTGAAACCATGCTTGAACCCAATTTTCCATTGGCTAGGTGAAAAATCAGAAATTGCCCTTCTAAAGTCAAAACCCTAATTTTGACCATTTTGCCCTTTTGATGATCTGATCAAATTTCTTGAGGAGTTGTGGTCCAAACTTGATCAAATGGTTCATATGAGTCTATAATGTTGATGTGGATAAAAAATTATGAGGTTTGACTATAAATTGGCTATGGTTGACTTTTTCCCCAATACAACTAATTTTTAGGTCAACTGTGCAAGGAAATGTCTTGAGTTGAGCAAACCCTAAGCTGGTCTTGAGTACAAGAAGTCTTGTGAGGAGAATCTTGATAAAATGAGAGGGAAAATTTTGGGGTACAACACCTGCTGTAACCAATGCTAAAAAGCCTCAATATAACACAAGTGAATAAAGCCAAAGAACACCAATGTTACAAATGTTAATGAAACCAAGACCATTAGACATATTAAACCCCTCACAACAGATGATAGGATAGATAATTTGAAACCAAAACATTACAACAGAAACCAAATGCTAAATATGATGGTTAGAGATATGACACAAAAATAATAAGATCTTAAACTATGTTAAACAATCGCCATTGCTGCATTTTCAATATAAATACTTATGTGACAATGACCTTAGTTCCAATGATATGAGAGTTGTTTCCATTTAACTTTAATTCTTTGATTTCAGCCAACCAAATGTGTTGTCTGCTGAATTGCAGCCGCATATCCTATCACAAAGGAAGTAACTTGAGAAAAACTCAATTAGTAAAGTTGGCTATTGTAACACCCCAATTCTACCCGACAATTATAAATGTAAATCAGAGTCATAAAATTCATGCAACTGAATTAGGATGCCACAAATTCAACTTTTAAAACACATTGCATTCAACATGGATACATAACAATTTAAAACTTCAGATGAACTATCGGCATAATAATTTAATCTCTTAATTCAACAACTTAAACATCTACGCAGCAGAATTCTTAATAACATCTTTGTCCATCGTTACAGCAACTTCAAAACAACGCATACTTAGCAACAATCAAATTAAAGTTCAACAACTGAAATAATCAATAATTAAAAGCAACAAGCGTTCATCCCCCTAAGTGTTACGTATCAGAGCAATGACACCGACTCGAACTACGGAAGGTGAACCACCTTCACTCTGGATTACCTGCACGTTACCAACATAAGGGTAACATTCAAACAGAAGGGGTGAGATATCTAACAATATAACAAAATGTATGATAAATAATATATTAAATTAGATCACATAACATCACCACTTCTCATCTTATAAATAACAATAATCTCAACAGAATATCAACGATAATACACATTCACCACATCAATACACAACTTCTTTATGCAATCATATAATGCGACTCAATACTATGTGAATGCATATGGTACCATTGGAGCAGAACTCCCATCTCAAAATAATTGCCAGTAAATAGAGGAATCAACAAGGCATGAGCCTTCATCTTAATATTCGCCAATACAGGTCATCTTAACGAGCATCAACTCCATCTTGAAATGCAATGTATGCGACACAATCATGAATGTAATGACAACACCATAATTAACAACATCTTAACACAAAATCATCATTGTCCAGAAGCCTACATCTTAATAGTTGCCAATTATTAGAGGCATCTCAACATCTTTCATCAACATCATTCATCAACATAATTCATCAAACATCTTTTATCATCATAATTCATCAAACATCATTTATCATCATAATTTGAAGCAACTCAGCCACAACAATACAACGCTAGATCGACAATCCCGCAATGTTGGCCATAGGCCTACAATATGATAATGCCTATAATTAAATAATCATCTAAGGCTCATCTCTAAATTACCAAACCTCTACATATTACTATTCTATAATACTACATCATTATCATTATTAGTCTTACTGTTATGAACCAAACAGTAATCTATAATCATCTCATCTCATTATACCTTACAAAATCATCATAGAGATTAACGCGGGAAGCTAACTATAATCCTAATTTGGGTACTAGAATTTACTTCCCTTATCCTTCATTTTAATCCTTAAGAATGAAGTTCACTGCGTTAGCTATCCAACGCTTCGAACGACACCTCAAACGAAGTCTGGAAACTCAAGTTACAGCCTTCGGAAACGAATCTGCCAAAAATCAGACTACATGAGTCGACATGTAATATCTTGAGTCGACGCGTACTGGGCTTAACACGCTACATGAATCAACGTGTACTCCCTTTGTATAGACTCATACTGAGTGTGCAACACTGCATGTATCGATACATGCTCCTATGCATCAACTCATCTTGAGTCTAAAAGCCTGCATGTATCGACACATGGCTTCTTCGTATCGACTCATCCTGAGTCTAAAAGCCTTCATGCATCAACGCATGGCTTTTGGGGTCGACACATACTGTTCTGTTATGAATATTTTCTGCGATTTCACTGCGTTTTCACTGCGACTTCCATGCTTTAGGCCCTAAAAACATCCTCTAATTATATGTAATCATCAATTATAATTATCCTATGTTTCTACATCAATTATACAGCATCAGGACATCATTATTCATCCTTAAATCATCGATTTTCATCAAATAACAATGTATATAATTCAATCATAAACCAAACAATCTCTCACATCAAATCCCACATATTATTCATCATAAAACCTATTATAGAGTCAGAACCCCACCCTTACCTTGGATTAAAGGTTGCTCTATAACTTTTCCGATTGAATTTCGTTCTGCCTCTTTTCCTTCTTTTCAGCAACTTTCGCGTTCTCTTCCAACCCTTATTTATTTCTCTTCTTACTGCTTCTTCTTTTCTTATTATTAATTCTAAAAACTAATATAATAACCCTATAATTCTCATTATGTCTTAATAGGCTTAAGACTCCTACACCCCTTTCTACTACTACTATTCTTTAAAACAAGCCCACATCAAATAATATTATCATTCTAATATTATCCCACAACTTGATAGAATAAATATATCCAATAACAACAACACATCAACTATTATAATAACACAACTTCACAAATAATCCAAAAATAATTTAATTAAATAATTAATTAAATTACGGGCGTTACAACTCTCTCCCACTTAGAATATTTTCGTCCTCGAAAATTTACCTTAATCAAACAACTCGGGATAGGAGTCCCGCATCTTGCTCACCAACTCCCAAGTCATGCTTTCTCCGGCAACTCCTAGCCAAACCACTTTAACCAAAGCAATCTCTTTTCCCCTCAGAGTCTTTATTTCACGATTCGCGATCCGTACAGGCATCCTCTCCACCGTAAGATTATCCCGTACTTGCACATCATCCATATGAATCATATGAGATGGATCTGAAATATACTTCCGAAGTTGCGACACATGAAACACATCATGCAAATTCGAAAGATTAGGCGGTAAAGCCACTCTATAAGAAACATTCCTGACTTTCTCTGAAATATGATATGATCCAATAAAATGAGAAGTGGGCTTCTTAGACTTCAATGCTTGTCCGACACCAGTCACAGGTGTAACTCTCAAAAACACACGGTCACCCACTTGAAATTCTAAATCTTTCCTTCGCTTGTCATGATAACTCTTCTATCTAATTTGGGAAGCTTTCATCTTTTCTCGAATAAACTTCACCTTCTCAGTAGTCTCACGAACAAGTTCAGGTCCAAGTACTACACTTTCACCAGATTCATGCCAACATAAAGGAGTTCTACATCTTCGACCATACAACGCTTCAAAAGGTGCCATCCCAATACTGGAATGGTAACTGTTATTATAAGTGAACTCTATCAGCAGAAGATAAGAATCCCACGAACCTCCCTGCTCAAGAACATATGCCCTTAGCAAGTCTTCCAACGATTGGATAGTCCGCTCAGTCTGACCATTTGTCTGAGGATGATACGCTGAACTCAACCTCAACTTAGAACCCAACGCTTCCTGCAAACTCTTCAAAAAATCAGAAGTAAATCTTAGATCTCTATCTGACACAATGCGCAAAGAAACACCATGCAGCTTTACAATCACACTAGTGTAAATCTCAGCCAACTTCGACACTGGAAAACTGATGTTAATAGGAATAAAATGAGTCGACTTTGTAATCCTATCAACAACTACCAAAATCGAATCATGTCCTCTTAAAGTATTAGGTAACCCCATCACAAAGTCCATCAAAATGCTATCCCATTTCCATTCTGGAACTTCTAGCGGTTGTATCAACCCTGCAGGCTTCTGATGTTCAAATTTCGACTTCTGACAAGTCAAACATGCATACAAAAACTGAGCCACATCACTCTTCATTTCAGGCCACCAAAACAAACCTTTTAAATCTTGATACATCTTTGTAGCTCCTGGATGAATACTCAACCTACTTCTATGACTCTCTTCAAGTATCACTTTCTTCATCTTAGCATCATCAGGAATACAAATCCGATTATGAAATCTTAACACACCTTGCGCATCTAGCTTAAAATCATTATTCTCAGACTGATCGATCCCAACCATCGAATCTACCAGTTTCACATCCAACTTTTGAGCTTCTCTGATACTGTCTAGAAATTCATTATTAATCTTCAGCATACCTAACATAACACTTTGCGGTGTCACCTCGCAAACTAAGCTCATATCTCTGAACTGTTCAATTAATTCCAACTCTTTAACCATCATTTCCGACATATGTAAAGTCTTTCGACTCAACGCATCAGCTACCACATTCGCTTTTCCTGGATGATAATTCAAACCGAAATCATAATCCTTTAACAATTCCAACCATCTTCATTGCCTCATATTCAGCTCTTTCTGATTGAATAAATACTTTAAGCTCTTATGGTCACTAAACACTTCAAATCTAGAACCATAAAGATAATGCCTCCAAATCTTCAACACAAAGACAACTGCAGCAAGCTCCAAATCATGCGTAGGATAGTTCTTCTCATGAGTCCTTAACTGCCTTGACGCATAAGCAACTACCTTATCATTCTGCATAAGCACACCTCCTAAGCCCGTCTTAGAATCATCACAATATACCACAAAAGGCTCTCCTGGATTAGGTAACGTCAAAATCGGAGCCGACGTCCATCTCTTCTTCAATTCCGTAAATATTTCTTCACACTGAACATCCCACACAAAAGCTCTACCTTTACAAGTCAACTTAGTCAACAGAAGTTCTAACTTAGAAAAACCTTCGATAAACCTTCTATAATAACCAGCTAATCCCAAAAAGCCTCTAATCTCAGTAGCTGACTTCGGAGTTTCCCATTGCAACACACCATCAACCTTCGATGGATCTACAGCAATGCTACTACCTGAGATCACATGACCAAGAAAAATAACCTCCTTTAACCAGAATTCACACTTGGATAGCTTTGCATACAACTTCTTCTCTTTCAAAACTTGAAATACTACTCTTAAGTGTTTTGTATGCTCTTATTTCGACTTAGAGTAAATCAAAATATCAACAATAAACACTACTACAAGCCGATCCAAATAAGTATGAAAGATACGATTCATATACTCCATGAATACTCCCGACACATTAGTAACACCGAAAGGCATCACCGAATACTCATAATGTCCATAACGCATTCTGAAAGCCGTCTTCTGGATATCTTCATCCTTCACTTTAATCTGATGGTAACCCGACCTCAAATCAATCTTACTGAACACACGAGCATCCACTAACTGGTCCATCAAGTCATCTATTCTTGGAAGCAAATACTTGTTCTTACTCGTCAGTTTATTCAACTGTTTATAATCAACACAAAGCCTCATACTTTCATCTTTCTTCTTTACTAACAACACTGGAGCTCCCCATGGCGATACACTTAGTATTACAAACTTCTTTTCAAGTAACTCTTCCAATTGCTTCTTTAACTCAGACAAATCGGATACAGACATCATGTATGGTGCCATAGACACAGGTCTGGTACCAGGTACAAGATCAATTGCAAATTTCAACTTCCCTCTCCGGTGGTACATCAGGAATCTCATCAGGGAAAACTTTAGGAAATTCACACACCACTTGCAACTCCTCAATTATAGCTTGAGTCTCTACAGATAGTGACTCCATCAACGAGAACATCTGTGCTTCCTCTTGCATCAACTTCCTCAACTGTCTAGCAGACAACAAACTATCTTCCTCTTCTTCAAGACTAGAAAACCTCACAGACTTATCATAATAGTTAATATGAACATAATTATGCTCTAACCAGTTCATACCCAAGATCACAACCAACCCTCTTAACGGTAAACAAACCAAATCAACAGCAAAGTCTCTGCCGAAGATCGACAAGGGACACTTCAAACACACCAAATAAGTAGTCACCGACCCCTTGGCTGAAGTATCGACGACCATTTCTCCATTCATAGAAGACAACATAAGACCCAATCTTTCAACACAATCAACAACAATAAAATAATGAGTAGCACCAGTATCAATAATAGTAATTAAAGGAGTACTATTAATGAAACATGTACCTTTGATAAGTCCGTCCTCAACAGCTGTCTGATCCTCAACCAAAGCGAACACCTTGCCACTTGCTTGCGCCCTCTTTGGTTTCTGAAACTGACTACCAATGTTCCCTTCTTCACTACAATTGAAACAAATCACATCCTTATATTTGCACTCAGATACAACATGTCCGTTCTTACCACAACGGAAACACCTCTTTACTTCAGTAGTACACACATTACTCTTATGCCCATATTTCTCAAATTTAAAACAAACCACACCACCAGGAGCATCTCCCCCACTAGTCCTCTGACCCTGAGCAGATTTCTGTTTACCTTTACCAGCTGGGGTATCATAAGGCTTACCACGATTCTGTTGGTGCTTACCCCTCTTCTCACTGATAATCTTGTAATGAGCATTATTATCCTCCTCATAAATCCTATAACTATCAATCAAATCAGCAAAGACACGGATCTTCTGGTATCCATCTGCCTTCTTGATCTCTGGGCGCAACCCGTTCTCAAACTTGATGCACTTTGAAAACTCAGCATCTGCCTTACCGTAGTGCGGATAGAACTTGGCCAACTCAGAAAAATTTGCAGCATACTTAACAACCGACATATTCCATTGCTTCAGCTTAAGGATATCAATTTCCTTCTTACCACGAACATCTTCAGGAAAGTACTTCCTCAAAAATTCCCTACGGAACACGGCCCAAGTGACATTTTTACCTGCAGCTTCCAATCTCTGACAAGTCTCTAGCCACCAGTCATCAGCCTCGACTGCTAGCATATGAGTACCATATCGAACCTTCTGCGTTGGAGTACAATCCATCACACGGAAGATTCTCTCAATCTATTTCAAACAATCCAATGCTCCGTCAGGATCATACTTTCCCTTGAAGGTAGGCGAATTCTCTCTCTGGAAAGTTGCCAAACTACGAGATCCGGCATTCCCGTCAGCATTTGGCTAATTCTCCATCGCATGCATCATTGCTTCTAAAGCAGCAACAAGTGCAACATCATTCCTTCCAGCCATCTCAACTTATCACTACAACATAAACAACGATTAGAAATCAAATTAACAATACTCGATTGTTAGACAACTACGACTCGACAACAAGGTCAGATGGACCAACCTTTTGCTCTGATACCAACTTTGTAACACCCCAATTCTACCCGAAAATTATAAATGTAAATCAGAGTCATAAAATTCATGCAACTGAATCAGGATGCCACAAATTCAACTTTAAAAACACATTGCATTCAACGTGGATACATAACACTTTAAAACTTCAGATGAACTATAAGCATAATAATTTAATCTCTTAATTCAACAACTTAAACATCTACGCAGCGGAATTCTTAATAACATCTTTGTCCATCGTTACAACAACTTCAAAACAACGCATACTTAGAAACAATCAAATTAAATTTCAACAACTGAAATAATCAATACTTAAAAGCAACAAGCGTTCATCCCCATGAGTGTTACGTATCAGAGCAATGACACCGACTCGAACTACGGAAGGTGAACCACCTCCACTCTGGATTACCTGCACGTTACCAACATAAGGGTAACATTCAAATAGAAGGGGTGAGATATCTAACAATATAACAAAACGTATCATAGATAATATATTAAATTAGATCACATAACATCACCACTTCTCATCCTATAAATAACAATAATCGCAACAGAATACCAACGATAATACACATTCACAACATCAATACACAACTTCTTTATGCAATCATATAATGCGACTCAATACTATACGAATGCATGTGGTAACATTGGAGCAGAACTCCCATCTCAAAATAATTGCCAATAAATAAAGGCATCAACAAGGCATAATCCTTCATCTTAATATTCTCCAATACAGGCCATCTTAACGAGCATCAGCTCCATCTTGAAATGCAATGTATGCGACACAATCATGAATGTAATGACAACACCATAATTAACAACATCTCAACACAACATCATCGTTGGCCAGAAGCCTACATCTTAATAGCTGCCAATTATTAGACGCATCTCAACATCTTTCATCAACATCATTCATCAACATAATTCATCAAACATCTTTTATCATCATAATTCATCAAACATCATTTATCATCATAATTTGAAGCAACTCAGCCACAACAATACAACACTAGATCGACAATCCCGCAATGTTGGCCATAGGCCTACAATATGATAATGCCTATAATTAAATAATCATCTAAGGCTCATCTCTAAATTACCAAACCTCTACATATTACTATTCTATAATACTACATCATTATCATTATTAGTCTTACTGTTATGAACCAAACAGTAATCTATAATCATCTCATCTCATTATACCTCACAAAATCATCATAGAGATTAACGCGGGAAGCTAACTATAATCCTAATTTGGGTACTAGAATTTACTCCCCTTATCCTTAATTTTAATCCTTAAGAATGAATTTCACTGCGTTAGCTATCCAACGCTTCGAACGACACCTCAAACGGAGTCCGGAAACTCAAGTTACAGCCTTCGGAAACGAATCTGCCAAAAACCAGATTACATGAGTCGACACGTAATGTCTTGAGTCGACACGTACTGGGCTTAACACGCTACATGAATCAACGTGTACTCCCTTTGTATCGACTCATACTGAGTCTGCAACACTGTATGTATCGATACATGCTCCTATGCATCGACTCATCCTGAGTCTAAAAGCCTGCATGTATCGACACATGGCTTCTTCGTATCGACTCATCCTGAGTCTAAAAGCCTTCATGCATCATCGCATGGATTTTGGGGTCAACACATATTGTTCTGTCATGAATATTTTCTGTGTTTTCACTGCGGTTTCCATGCTTTAGGCCCTAAAAATATCCTCTAATCATAGGTAATCATCAATTATAATTATCCTATGTTTCTACATCAATTATACAGCATTAGGACATCATTATTCATCCTTAAATCATCTATTTTCATCAAACAACAATTTATATAATTAAATAATAAACCAAACAATCTCTCACATCAAATACCACATACTATTCATCATAAACCCTATTATAGAGTCAGAATCCCACCCTTACTTTGGATTGAAGGTTGCTTTATAACTTTTCCGATTGGATTTCGTTCTGCCTCTTTTACTTCTTTTCTGCAACTTTCACGTTCTCTTCCAACCCTTATTTCTTTCTCTTCTTACTGCTTCTTCTTTTATTATTATTAATTCTAAAAACTAATATAATAACCCTATAATTCTCATTACGCCTTAATGGGCTTAAGACTCCTACACCCCCTTTCTACTACTACTATTTTTTAAAACAAGCCCACATCAAATAATATTACCATTCTAATATTATCCCACAACTTAATAGAATAAATATATCCAATAACAACAACACATCAACTATTATAATAACACAACTTCAAAAATAATCCAAAAATAATTTAATTAAATAATTAATTAAATTATGGGCGTTACAACTATCATTCTAGAAAGAAGAGCCTAAACTAAACAAAGGTGTTTTCCTTAGATTTTGAATACCAAACAAAGTCAGAGCCATCAGATGAAAAGTGAACTCGTGTTACATTTGTGGAAGTGTTTCATGTCACACCAGGTGAATTATTAAGTTGGTGCATAAATGAGGTACTCATCTTCATCATGAAAGAATAATACCAAGTTAAATTAACGTAAAATTAACACCATATAAAACCATTTGACATCAATTTAAGATGAACTAATTACAATTGATAGAAAATCTCTTGAATGTAATTCGAACCATTTGAAAAGTCATGCAATTAATGCTTATATGACAACATCGAGAGTAAGTTAGCATAACATAAAATGGATATATTTACTTTCCAAGAACTGTTGACATCAGGAAATAAGCCTGCACCACATTGAGAACCACCTAAAAGCCAAAATAAACAATCAGTAAAAACTTAGTCACAATGTGTAGAGAACTTGTTTCATTTTTATTAAGTATTACTTTCCTTATACAACAAAAGATCACGTGACACCATAAATTGTATTTTTTTACTCAGGTAGCAAAATCGAATCAACACTAACTTCACATGGCATCATAACAAAGCTCAAAAAGACACTTACAATATCAAAAGGCGGTTTGGTGTTGCTAGCATCTGCCACAAAATACTTGGATTTCTCCCACCAATCATACCACCTAATAGTACAAAACATAAAAGATAAGCATTTCACATAACTAAAGGCTAACAACTAACTAACAACAACAAAAACTAAACCATCACACACGATTTCTCAACCATAATTGGATTATATTGTTTCGCCAATTTTGGAGTGTTGTACCCTAAAATTTTCCCTCTCATTTATCAAGTTTATTTTCTCACAAGATCTCCTTTGGTTCAAGACTGCACAACGGTTGATCAGCTCAAGACACCTCCTTAAGCACTGATGACTGGAATTAGGGTTTGAGATTGCACAAGTATAATTGAACTTTTAATGCCTCATATGAATTTCATGGATAATTATGGACCCTCAAGATTTCTCATGTCAAGTTTCAAGTCTTAGATCGCATTGTTGCTCAGTCAATTGATTAGTTGACCTAAAAAACAACTATATTGGGGAAAAAGTCAACTGTTGTCAATTTACAGTCAAATTTCATAATTTTTGATCCATATAAACATTATGAACTCCTATATGTCATTTGATCAAGTTTGGACCATAATTCCTCAATAAATTTGATCAGATGATCAAAAGGACAAATGGTCAAAATTAGGGTTTTGACTGAGAAAGGGCAATTTCTGATTTTTGGCCTAGCAAATGGTTAATTGGTTTGAGGCATGATCTCAAGGTTTCAAATGCGTCATTTTAACCTAATGGTATGACTCAAAACTTCCCTCGAGATCAATTGATTGATAGTTGATTTTTAGTCAACTGATCAAAAGTCAATTGTACACTGAAAAGTCAAACTTTAACTTTTTGGTCAAAATCAAGTGTCAAAGATCACAATTCATCAAAACATGTCAAGATATGAAACTTGTTCATCAAGAAATAAAAAATTCAAGATTTCATTTTGAAAAGTCAAAGTTTTCAAACTTAGAAATCTTTCTAAGTGTTGAAAACTTCATATTTTTTCACAACTTTGAGCCAATTTTTTACCATGATGCAAGATGATTCAAAGGAAACTTTCAACATGAAAGTTGTAGATCTCAATGAGATATAAAATACTGCTTTGCACAACTTCTCCTATAAATGTATGTATTTAAATTTATGATTTTGTGAATACATGTTCTTGAAACTTGGAAACTCAGTGAAATTTTGCCCTAGTTTAGGCAGGATTTTGACCTAACTTCATGGAAAATTTTCACATAGTTCCAATGAGAATTCTAAAAAGTGATTAAAATATGGTTTTTAGAGAACATTACAAGATTTCTAAAATTTCCAAGAACTCCTCGAGATCATGTTTAAGCAAGGAGAATCGAAGGCATGAAGTTGGCATTTCATTCTTGAATTATAGGTCATTTCCATGATGAACAAGAATTCAAATCCATGCTAGGTTGCACAATCTTTTCTTTGAAGGCCTCAAACATGATTGGCACTCCATAATTAATGTTTTGCATAGCTGTTAGAGTCTTTAATCTAAGAATTCAATGCATTGCCCATACTTAATGCCATTTTGGGAAGAAAGTGCACATTGCCATTTTGGAAAAGTAGCTTTATACACAAAATCAGTTCTTGAGCTTTGCACTTGTTTTCTTCTGATCATACATAATATATAACCCAAAAGAAACTTGTCTAAAGCCTCTAAAAAACTCAGCCCATGCTTGTACTTTTCCTTGAAACCATGTTTTCACTGTTCTTCAAAATCAAGTAACATAGCCATAACTCTACATCTTGTGATTCTGACCCTTTCAAGCCTCAAAACCTTTTCCTTACTTATGCACAAGTTGTTTGCATCAAAAGATACGAATACACAAGCTCTAAAACTCACAAAAACTCAGAACTGTGTCACAAACCACCATTGTTGCATATTCTGACCAAGAACTTTAAACGTACATTTCACTCGTGCGTTTCTTGGCCTTTTGCTTCCAAAACCTTCCAAACATCATACATATGCCATCCATGTCCCTGTTACACGACTGTAACAACATCTTCACCCATTTCCAAGTTCAAAAACAGAGCATCATAGTTGGACTTCTCCAGACCATTCCAGCCACCTTCAGCTCAAGCCAGCCATTACATTAGCTTCCTAGAGGTCCAAGCAAGCTAACCTGATCATCACCATCACTTGAAACAAGCTCAAACTCATTTCACGATTTCCAGTTTTGAGGTATTTTTCTTGAACTTCTATCTCATTATTTAGGCATTATTAGGCTTGCATTTGTGAAGATAGAATGTAGATATCATTGCCCTGAAACTATACACGTCCATAGATTTCATTTATGTTGCTTGAGCATGGATAATTTTGAGTTTAAACTTGCTGAGACATTTAGGTCAGAATTTGGTACTTTCATAAATTCATCCTTATCTTTGAATGTTAGCTTAAATTAATTACATGGTTGGATTCATGGTGAAAAAATACACAAGTTTCATGTTTACATATTTGAAAATGGTTAAAGAATGAGCAAGTTACAGATCCTTTGGATGGAGGTTGAAGATGAAGTACAGTCAGGGCAAGTTTTATGTTATGTATTTATTTTTGTGCTAATGTTAACGGATGTATAGCCACCTCAGTGGTAAGGCAGCGTGCTGGTAACCAAGAGGGTGTGGGTTCAACACCCAGCGCGCTACCTTTTTTTCCATTTTTTCACATTTTCATACTTTTTTGTCATAAAAACACACGCCTGGGCCTCAATATAGTGGGCCTTGGTATTTTGCTGATTTCTAACCCCTAGCCTTGCTTCAGCACCCCCCTGGTTATTTATTTCTTTATTTTATTTTATTTTTATCTTTTAGTTTATTTCACTTTCATATTTTCATTTTATTATTTTTATTATTAATATTATCATTATTATTAATAAAAAAATCCAAAAATATTTATTTTATCATTTTTACACTCATTTATATTTTATTTCTCTTTATAAAAATTAAAAAGAACAAAAATAATTTTCTTAGCAAATTAATTTCTCTTTTTTTATGAATTAATATTTAGGATTAGGATTAATGACTATATTATTTTATTTTCTTAATTAAAATTAATTTAGAACTTAGGTATTTTAATTCATTAATTTTCCTATTATTTTTATTATTCAAAGCCTTTTCATGAAAAACCATAAAAAATCATTTTTAACTTATTATTCTTTGCTAATTAATTTAGGTTTTAATTTTAGTTAATTTCCATGAATTATTTTCTTAATTAGGTCAAGATTAAAACTATTTCATAAAAATCCAAACAAAATCATTTCTTTTCCCATTTACATTCTTGCAAATTTTATTTTTTAATTTTGTACAATATTCAATATGGTTGTAATAATTATTTAGATTTAATTTTATTGCAATTTCCCCATTTGTAAATTTGTACACCCCCTCCCCTATTGATGTAATAACTTAGTATTTTTATTTTCCGCAATTTAATGCTTTATATAAATGCTAGTAAATTAGGGTTTGTATGGAAAGATAAAATCAACGCTTAGCAAACCCTAATTCTAAGACAAAACAATGCATGTAAATCAACACACTTGCACCCTTAGGGTAAATCCACTTTATTGCCTTATGAAAATGGTCATAATATGCATGTAAGATGTCTTAGAAAAAGACAAATAAAATACAAGATCATAGTCCATTGATGACGCTATAAATGTTGCCTTATGAATGATCTTAGTCCCTCAAAGAAAATGCTAAGATATCTTACAATATTGTTATTCATGACTATACGATGACCCTTGCCCGTCCCTTTTACATCCAAAGATAGGGTTTCTTACCAAATCAATGGTAAGATAACAATGTCAAAGGAAAGAGGAAATAAACAAGAAATACTTTTGAGTAGGTAGAATGTTCCTAGTTGCTTGCTCATTTTCAAACCAAAATATCCTTGCTATTTTCAAAACAAACGCCAACACTTTCAAAACTGTACGGCGTAGACCAATATGGTTGAAACAATGGATATGTTAGTGTGACACATTTGTGGGTACCGGTATCCCTTATGTTAAATTAAGGAGAATACGGGGCCGCTGAGTGGCTTCATGAAGCACAACTGACTTTAGAACCTTAATTGAACAAACTTGGCCAATTAGGACGTAGTGAGATAATCAGTTTCAGTGGAAAGCTGAAAATTGGTTGATACTCAATACTACAATCATTGAGACTAGACTTTTGGGATATCCCGGACACAAGTAAAGATTGATTGTGCTAGGACAATTCCTAAAAGAAAGGTCAATGATATTGAGATCCCTTAGAACCCGGTTACTATTAACTAGGACAGGTTTGAGCCAACTAAACTTCAAGAGGATACTTGCCTACAAATTCCATGCAAGCCTAAGCCTAAGGACTTGTTTTTGCCTTGTGTGTATATGTTTACTTGTACATAACATCATGAACATCATAACATCATACACAATATCACTAACCATTTCAAGTATTTAGGAATTTATCTTTGTTTTTGTTTTGTAGGCCATGAACTCCGTCCGAAGAAACACCATCCGAATCAGCTTTGCGAAAGCACACCCTCAGCTCCAAGAGTTAGCATCAAGGGTGCCCGGAGATTCTCCTTTTACCAAGAAATATGGACGAATCCTCAATTTGGCTACCTTCAATTTCCAAGAAGAAATGATGTGTGTGCTCTTCCAATTCTTTGATCCCATACATCATTGCTTCACCTTTCCTGACTATCAATTGGTACCTACACTAGAAGAGTTCTCTCTACTATTAGGAGTTCCCGTGCTTGATCAGATACCGTTCACCAGTCTAGAAGGGATCCCTAAACCTGAGGTCATGGCCGAAGCTCTACATTTGAAGAGAGCCGACATCATAGCAAATCGGGAAACTAGAAGTGGAGTCAAAGGGTTCCTAGACAAATTTCTATTAGAGAAAGCTCGTTCGTTCTGGGAAGATATGGATTTTCAAGCCTTTGAAGACGTCCCAGCCCTTCTCATCTATGGTCTGGTTCTTTTCCCCAACTCGGACCAATTCATATAAGTAAATTCCATCAAAGTCTTTCTCTCCCGTAATCCTATACCTACCTTGTTGGGAGACATCTTACATTGCATCCATACCCGCACCATGAGGAAAAGAGGTACCCTTTTGTGTTGTATTCCCCTACTCTCCGAGTGGTTCATTTCACACCTACCTCGATCAACATTAAAGAACGAGCAAAGATTAACTTGGTCTCAAAGGATGATGTCCCTCACCCAGTCTGATATTCATTGGCGTTCAAGATCCTCGGATGATACTTCTATGATTGACCATTGTGGGGAATTCCCAAACGTCCCTCTGCTTGACATTAGGGGAGGTATCACTTACAACCCTTGCTTAGCTTTATGACAGTTTGGGTATGCCCGGAGAGATGGTCCTCATGAGATGCTCATCCAAGGTTTGGTATTCGACTACGAAAGCGACGAGCAAGTCTACCGTCAAAGGTTCATGCAAGCTTGGAAGATGGTAAACAAGGTGGATAGAAAGACACTGGGACACAAGAATTACATCCCTCTTGAGCCTTATCTCAAATGGGTACGAGCCCGTGCTCAAAGTCTTATAATGCCTTACCCCTCCATTCTCCCAGTTATCATAGAGCCTGTTATGGAAGGAGATGTCCCATACACTATTCTTCATCCTAACATGCCCACCTCTCTCGAAGACTTGCAAATGGATTGGATATAGCTTAAGGAAGAGCGAGACACTTTCGAAGCCCAATTATATGCCAGCGAGAAGAAAGTTCTGGAACTCACCAAGCAGCTTCAGAAAGAGCGGAGTCTGAACGCCTACATCACACCAAAGAGGATGCGTTCAACTTTTTTGTCTTAGAGTTTTGTATTTTATTTCTTTCATTGTAAGCCCAAAGAGGCATCATGTACTCAAACTTTGATTTATTAATATGACGTGTGTTCCTTTTTGTCTAAAGCAAATTTAAATCTTTAATTTCCTTGAAATCATTTGCATATGCATCTTCATTCATCATAACACAAACATGTTTCTTACAATAGGTCTCCTCATCTTTCTACTGTTTATTTCAGTGAGATGGACATGGAATAGACAGTAAAAGATCTTCAGGCGTAGAACGCTCAGTTTTAACAAATGTTCTTAACTCTAGAAAAAGGACAAGAGGATTTGAAAACTTTGTTGATCAAATAAAAGAAGAAGAAAGCGAAGAAATAAACCGGTGTTTTGAATCTGGGAAGAAGGTTCCCAGGGCCAGCCAGATGAACCCTAGACTTTACAATATCATCAGGTGAAGGGGACAATCAAGAGGGGGAAAACAAGGAAGTGACTGACCATCTAGAATCTGAAGAGGAAGAAGAGGATGATTAATCTGAAGAGCAATATCCTCCAGCTGATGAGAAGTAAAAACACCTAGAAGAGCGTCTAAGTGCAATGGAGTTTCAAAAAGTGCCCCGGCTGGACTTTGAAGAGCTGGATTTGGTGCCTGGGATTATTATTTCACCAAAGTTCAAGACACCAGTGTTTGTTAAGTACAATGGGGTTTCGTGTCCCAAGATGCACCTCCAATCTTATGTGAGGAAGATACGGCCTCACACTGCTGACAGAGATTTGTGGGTCCACTTCTTTCAGGATAGTCTATCCGGGACTCAGCTAGATTGGTTCCATCAACTGGAGAGGGCCAATATCCATAATTGGGAAGACCTGGATGCTGATTTTTATAAGCAGTATCAATACAATGCAGACCTTGCTCCCACCCGTACTCAACTCTAGAGTCTGGCTATGGGTTCGAGGGAGGGTTTCAAAGACTACGCTCATAAGTGGAGGGACTTAGCAGGAAGAGTCCAACCCCCATGTCTGATAGGGAGCTAGTGGACATGTTTCTGGGTACCCTGTCCGATCCTTTCTTTAATCATCTAATTGGAAGCTCCTCAGCCGGCTTCACTGAATTAATCTTGACCGGGGAGAGAGTGGAAGCTGGGATTAAGAGTGGGAAGATTCAAAAGGACGTATCCTCTAGTGTCGTGAGAAACCATTCATTAGGAAGAAAGAGGTTGGTGCTGTGTACCATCCAAGGAATCAGGACATAACTGAACACCGTCAAACGGTAGGGGCCGTCATGATCCTTAAGCCTTCACCTACTCAACAAAGGAACAACCAGCCTAGAACAGAAAGACCGATAAGATAATTTACTCGGATAAATATGACACTATCTTAAGTCTTACCACATTTGTTGAGATCTAATCTGGTAACCTTATGGGAAGCTCCGAAGAATCCTAACACTGCCTCTCCCCGTTACAACCCAAACGCCCACTGTGCTTAGCATTCAGAAAGTCCAGGTCATGATACAAACGACTGCTGGGTTTTGAAAAGCAAGGTGCAAGACCTTCTCGAGGAAAAAGAAATTGAGTTTGATGCTCCTGAGATCCCAAATGTTATCACCACTCCTATGCCCAAGCACGGCTGTGATGTTAACGCTATTGAAGGTGATGTGTTTGTTACTGTTGTTGATGAGCTTGTTACTCCTCTCCTGACCGTCAAGAGGAACCTGTTGAAGGCCGGTTTATTTCTGGGATGTAGCGAAGGCCGCCACCTCTGTTTATCCCTACCAACTGGTTGTCATTTATTGAAAGCAGGTGTCCAGCGCCTGATGGATGACAAAGAGATTGTGTTTGAAAAGACTCCCGTTCCAACCATTTCTTACAAGGATGTTTCAATAGTAACCATTTCTGCCAATCCTTCCAGGGTCTCCACCAAAAGGCCCGTTAGGAATACATTTGTTCTGAAGGTGACTCCACTGATAATTACTATGCCAGGGCCAATCCCTTACTCCTCAGATAAAACTGTCCCCTGGAACTATGGGGGTAACGTCTACTACTACAGCGTCAAGCAAGATTGGCTGGCTGATGAAGACTCGATTTTTGAGAAGGCTAACCCCAACATCGGCAACATTGTGGGAACCAACAAAATAACCCCAAGTGGAAGAGTGTTCTCCGCTGAGATTTCTCCTCCGTAAACTGTTACCGGTCCTATGATCATCCCTGCTTTTGTTCCTGTTGACACTATTACTACAGTTCATATGGTTACCCCTACTGACACCCCTATCGCCAAGTCGACCGAGACTCGGGGAAAAGGAATTTTGGTTGAACCTATCCGGATGAAGGCACAATCAGTATCTATCCCAGAAGCCTCTAAGAAGGAGATGGAAGAAATTTTGAAAATTATAAAGAGAAGCGACTACAATGTAGTCGAACAGCTAGGGCAGACCCCTTCAAAGATCTCTATGGCAGCTTTACTGTTGTGCTCCGAGGCTCATGCGAAGGCCTTGGTGAAATTTCTTAAAACTTCCCATGTGCCACATGAAACCTCTACTGACCAATTCGAAGACTGTGTGGCCAGTTTGATCACTGATAACGGTTTGGGATTTTCTGATGTTGACCTGACACCTAGAGGGAGGAAACATAACAAGGCATTGCATGTCTCTGTAGAATGCAGGGGCACTACTTTGGCCCATGTCCTGGTAGATATTGGTTCATCTTTGAATGTGCTGCCTAAGAAGGCTCTAGATAGACTAGACTGTGAAGGTTTGACCTTAAAACCCAGCAACATAGTGGTAAGGGCCTTCAATGGTTTGAAGAGAATGGTGCACGGGGAGGTGGACATCCCCATTAAAGTTGGAACTCAAACCTTTGATTCAACTTTCTATGTAATGGATATTCGCTCTTCCTATTCCTATTTATTGGGCCGACCTTGGATTCATGACGCTGGTGCCGTCACCTCCATATTACATCAGATGGTGAAATACCCAATCAAGGGAAAAATCATCACTGTCCATGGAGAGGAGGAATATATGGTCAGTCACCTGAACTCCTTCAGATACATAGAAATGGATGGTGAATTAATCGAAACTCCGTTTCAGCATTTTGAGGAAGTCCCACAAACAGTTGTGGCAACCAAGACTGTTTCCAAAGTTCCAAAGATTACCAGACCTCCCCTAAAGATGGCTTCTCTAAAAGACGCCAAGGCAGTAGTCGAAGAAGGTGGGTGTATTATTTGGGGCCAACTCCCGGACATTCCCTACAAATCTGACAATTTTGGTTTGGGTTTTACTTTAGGAGCCCAGAATGTCGTTCGTCATACTCGTACCAGGGGACCACCTTTATAGATCAGTAACCATGGAGTCAACGCAGTGGAAGATAGTGGTGACAGCTGTGACCTGGAAGAATGGATTTTTCCAACTATCAACGGAGGACTCAACAACTGGAAAGCCAAAGAATTTGTCCCTATTAATTTTATCCAACAATAATTGTCTTTAAATTTTTGTCGGACTTGTAATAATTAAACAATTTAGACCTCTAAAACCTTGTGTCTTACCCAAGGCACAATGGTCCATTTGTAAGGGTTGTTACTTCATTTTCATATGTCATCAATGAATCATCGACTTTTTTGCATGCAAACTTTACGCTCTTTGTTTTTCTTTTTTCTACATGTTTATTTTTTCAATGATAACTATGCTCTTACACACACTCACATATCAAAATGCAGATCCACATCCACTAAGGATCCCATGGGTAACGATTCTGCTATGGCTTATTGTGACTTTGAAAATCCAATCTACCAAGCCGAAGATGAAGGTGAGGAAGATTGTGAAGTGCCAGGGGAACTAGCCAGGTTACTACAACAGGAAGAAAGGACCATACAGCCCCACGAAGAACTGGTTGGCACAATTAACTTTGGTACCGAAGATGACAAGAAAGAAGTCAAGCTAGGTGCCAATCTGGAACCCAATGTCAAGAAGCGCTTAACTCAATTACTACATGACCATGTTTAAGTCTTTACATGGTCATACAAAGACATGCCAGGACTTGACGCTGATATTATGGTCCATCGTCTACCGACAAAAGAAGACTGCCCTCCGGTAAAACAGAAAGTCCGTCGCATGCGGCCAGACATGTCAGAGAAGATCAAGACTGAAGTCATGAAACAATTCAACACCAGATTCTTAGTTGTCACCTCCTATCCACAATGGGCCGCCAGTGTTATTCAGTGCCTAAAAAAGACGGTAAAGTATGTATGTGTGTGGATTACAGAGATTTGAATAGGGAAATCCCTAAGGATGATTTCCCACTTCCTCATATTGATATTCTGGTTGACAATACCGCATAACATAAAGTGTTCTCATTTATGGATGATTTCTCAGGCTATAACCAAAATCAAAATGGCGCCTGAAGACATGGAGAAAACGAACTTCGTCATACATTGGGGCACGTTCTGTTACAAGGTTATGCCATTCGGGTTGAAGAATGTTGGGCAAACTTATCAGCGCGCCATGGTAGCTCTATTTCACGATATTATTCATCAAGAAATAGAGGTCTACATGGATGACATGATATCCAGATCTCAAACTGAAGAGGAACATCTTGACCATTTACAGAAACTGTTTGAAAGGCTAAAGAAATACAAGCTAAAGTTGAACCTGAATAAATGCAAATTTGGAGTAAGGTCTGGTAAACTCCTAGGCTTCATCGTCAGCGGTAAAGGTATCAAAGTAGACTCTGCAAAGGTAAAATCAATACAAGAAATGCATGCTCCTTGCACTGAGAAGGAAGTCAGAGGATTCTTAGGACGACTAAACTACATCGCCAAATTCATTTCTCACCTAACCGCTACTTGTGAACCAATCTTCAAATTACTGAAGAAAGATCAAGTAGTCAGATAGAATGATGAATTCCAAGCTGCCTTCGACAAGATCAAAGAGTACCTTCAAGAGCCTCCTGTTTTGATGCCGCCAGTCGAGGGAAGACCTTTGATCATGTATCTAAATGTCTTGGAAAATTCTATGGGGTGTGTGCTGGGGCAGCATGACGAGTCTGGCCGAAAAGAGCATGCAATATACTACCTGAGAAAAAAGTTTACCGACTGTGAAACCAAATATTCACTGCTCGAGAAAACTTGTTGTGCTCTGGCATGGGCTGCTCGTTGGCTAAGACAGTATATATTGACCCATACTACCTTATTGATATCTAAGATGGATCCAATTAAATACATATTCGAGAAGCCCGCCCTCTCTGGAAGAATAGCAAGATGGTAGATGATCCTGACTGAATACGACATTCAGTATACTACCCAAAAAGCAATAAATGGCAGTGTGCTAGTCGATCACCTTACTCATCAAGTTGTGGATGACTACCAGTCCATGAAATTCGAGTTCCCAGATGAAGACATCATGTTGGTAAACAATTTTTAAGAACTCAGACCATATGACGGACCTAGACAAGGATCCCGATGGACCTTGGTTTTTGATGGAGCTTCCAACGCACTCCGCAATGGCATAGGTGTTGTAATCATATCCCCTGAAGGATGTCATACTCCCTTCACTGCAAGACTTTGTTTCAACTGTACCAATAATATGGCAGAATACGAAGCGTGTATTTTTGGTCTCAAAGCTGCCATAGATTTGGGAATCAAATCCTTAAGTGTATTTGGAGATTCAGCCTTAGTTATCAGTCAGATCAAAGGAGAATGGGACACGAAGCACCCTAATCTCATCCCCTACAAAGAACATGTGTTAACATTAATCCCACACTTCGAGGAAATTACCTTTGAGCATTTTCCACGAGAGGAAAATCAACTAGAGGACGTGCTAGCCACTATGTCATCCATGTTTAAACTCAAGTGGGGTAACGAGGCTCCCCAGATCACCATTGAGAGGATGGATGAACCAACTTATTGTCACGAGATCGATACTGAAGAAGTAGTGGACAAGCCTTGGTTCTATGAAGTTAAGAGGTATCTCGAGACCCAAGAGTATTCGGAGGAAGCTTTAGTCAATGATAAGAAGTTCTTGAGGAGATTCTCTGCTAAGTTCTTCCTCAGTAATGGCATTCTCTACAAGCGCAACCACAACTCTACTTTGCTTCGTTGCATAAACAAGGTTGAGGCGGACAAGATCACAACTGATCTACATGAAGGCACTTTTGGCACCCATTCTAGTGGGCATACAATGGCTAAAAAGATCCTACGGGAAGGGTACTACTGGTCTACCATGGAAGCAGATTGCCATCAGCATTCACGAACCTGTCACAAGTGTCAGATCTATGTTGATAAAGTACATGTGCCTCCAGTACCTCTAAACGTCTTGACTGCTCCCTAGTCATTCGCGATGTGGGGCATCGACATAATTGGAGAAGTCAAACCTACAACTTCTATTGGACATCGCTTCATCTTGGTGGCCATTGACTATTTCATGAAGTGGGTTGAGGTAGCTTCTTTCGCTTATATTACCAAGAATGTTGTGGCCGGATTCATCAAACAGAATCTCATCTGTCGGTACGGTATCCCGGAGAGAATCATCACAGACAATGGTACGAATCTCAACAATACTATGATCACCGCACTATGTGTGCAATTCAAGATTCAACATCATAACTCTTCCCATTATCGGCCAAAGATGAATGGTGTTGTAGAAGTTGCAAATAAAAACATCAAGAAGATCATACAAAAAATGACAGTGACCTACAAGGACTAGCATGAGATGTTACCATTTGCTCTCCATGGTTACCATACCACGACAAGCACATCAACAGGGGCAACTCCTTTCTCTTTAGTATACGGTATGGAAGCTGTCCTACCAATTGAAGTCCAAATACCTTCTCTGAGAATCATAAAGGATGCAGGGCTGAATGAAGATGAATGGATTCAAACTGGACTTGACCAGTTGAACTTGATTGATGAGAAGAGGCTTATGGCTATCTGTCATGGTCAGATGTACCAAAAACGTATGATTAAAGCTTTTAACAAAAAGGTCAGACGTCAGGTATATCAGGTTGGTGATTTGGTAATCAAGCGTATCATATTGCCACAAGGTGATCCCAGGGGTAAATGGACTCCTACATACGAAGGACCATTTGTGATCAAAAGCATATTCTCTGGTGGAGAAATGATCTTAACCACTATGGATGGTGAGGACCTTCCGCACCCTGTAAACGCAGACATAGTCAAAAGATACTACGCATAAATAAAGATCCACTAGGTCGACTGGTCTAGACAAAAATTAGGGCATCCCAGCGAACCACAAAGGTTCGGGCAAAAATTAGGGATAAAATACAAAAAAATATGTACACCCGGCAAGCTGAAAACCCGAAAGGGCGGCTTGGGCAAAAAAGGGTATCCCGGTGGACTGAAAACCCGAAAGGGCGGTCCAGGCAAAAGTTAGGGAATTAAAGCGTATGACTATGTCCCGTTGGATCACCTTACAGACAACCTTTCGCATCGACAGACAAACTCAAACGGTTCTAATCAATCCACTTAACTTCAGACAAGGTAGCAAGTAGATGAGACACTCAGAGACATGAAGGCTATAGCAGAATGGGAACCCCATGGGATTATTTCACATAACTATCTTTTCTTTGTATCAGTTTTCGTATTCTACGACGACATTCTCTTACTAGAATGTTCGTCTTGTTGTACAAAAATACTTATTCAAGTTAATACAAAGATATTCCTTTGAAAGTGCAAAACTATTTGTTTTTCTTTTATTTCCGTGTTTTGTTTGCGAAAACGTACAATGATTATTTTTGAACATATGCATTTGAACGTGACTACTATTTATAAATTAACAAAAAAGAGGAACATAAAATAGAAAGACAATCACTAATGGCTTTAAGAAATAGGATAATATCTTTAGGCCATTCCATAAAATTCCCCGCATGTACTTTTCCAACAAGAGCAGAAATCAGGATATCCCATTACAGGATCGCTAACGTATCTCCAAGTATGAATCCTAATGGTACCAAGTGCTCTAACATCCCTGACGGAACAAAACTTCCAGTTACCGCTCCAAACATTCCCCAGTAAAAGTTGCCCAATTTCTCAGGATTCCCCAGCAGGATTCCACAAGGTCCACAAGCAATGCACGGTGTTTCCCTTCCACAATAGAGTTTATTTCTCTAATAAATGGGAACTCATCCATCAATGCTTCAACCTCAAAATATGAAGACTTATACTCCTCATTCTCAGTAGTGCTCAGGGATTTATTTCCCCCCAACTCTATCTACACTACGGTATAACGATTGACGTATCCATACATTACATTCATACGTCATAGCATTGACAATGCAAATGCATACAACGCGATCTCATTTATTTTGAGAAACAACATTATACCATGCATTTCATACATCATGACATTGCATGCAACTAACCTTTCATCTTTTCAGGAAAGATCAATCAACAGAAAATTATCGTCAAAATTTTTAACAAGTCAATTACAGATCAATTCCCAAGAAAGGACTGGTCAACCATCTACATAACAGATATTTATTTCTGACCCTTGCCGTTTCAGTTTATATCTCTCAACGGTTTATTCTGATTCTTACCCGCAGACATTTTCTCTAGTTCAGATAAATCTCTCAATGATTTGTTCTGATTCTTCTCCAGATCCATGTCGGTTCAGCTTAAATATCTCAGCGGGTGTTGTACCCCAAAATTTTCCCTCTCATATTTCTCCAAAAATTGCAAGAAAGATCTCCAAGTGGCTCAAGATTGCTCAAGAGTTGGACAGTCAAGCTATCTCCTAAGCCAGTCAACCCCAAATTAGGGTTTTGTGTTGCATCAAGATCCTTGAGCCTAAATGACCCCAAGTGCTCCCCAATGTCCTAATATGTTCTCAAGGTGACCCATGTCAAATTTTAAGCCTTGCAGAGGAAGTTTGGTCAGTCAATTGCTCAAAAGGTCCAAAAATCGACTGTGCTAGGGCAAAAGTCAACTGTGACCTATAAACAGTCAAACTTCAGGATTTTTTGTCAACATTCTCATTTTGAAGTATATTTCATCATTTTATCAAGGGTTGATCATGATTCATCAAGGATTGCTCAAAATTCATAAAGACTCAAAAGTTGCTAAATTAGGGTTTTGTAGGAAAAGTCAAGTCAACTTTGACAAAGCATAACTTTCTCATACTTTATGAGCAATGACCCATACAAATATCATTTTGAATAGGATGCAATTTTATACAATCCATCTTCATACCCCAAGACCATAAAATGCACTCACAAGAAGTTATAAATTTGGACATTATAGGTCATTTTTAAAAGTCACCAAAAACACCTTTTTTGTCAAAGCTTATAACTTGAGCATGGAATATCAAAATGAGATGAGACCAAAAGGGTTGGTTATAGGACATCTCAAGATTTCTAAAAAGTCCAATAACACTTACAAAAGTTCAAAATTGAAGAAGTTATGCATTGTTGAAGTTGGGCATTTTTGCAAAATTGCCAAAAGTCAACTATCCCCAAAACATCAAATTTTGTCAAATGGGCCCATTCTTTTCCACTTGATTTGAACTTGCCACATTGCACACGTGTCCTAGCTTCATCCTTGAGATCATATTTCTTTTTTATTATTTTATTTGATTTTTTATTGAATTATTTCATTTTTAATCAAATTAAATCAAATAAAATCCAAATATTGATTACTTGATATCTTTTTGGCTATTTCAGGACTGAATCATCATCATCAAGGGTATCAAACTCGTATCAAGCAATCCATGTGCAAAAAGATTGAGTTTTGACAATTTTGGAAGGTTTAGTAATGGTGAATCAAATCAAATCTCATGGCATTGATGTGGAAGGATTCAACCCATAATTCTTAACCTAATGCATTCTATAATACATAAGGAAGCTAGAGGGCACGAAAACAAGGCTAGAGGCTGCAAGAACCAACCAAACAAAACTTGAAAAAAGTGTGAAAAAGCTTGAGTTTGAATTCACACTTAGAGGAAAATTCAGAAGCCAAGAAGCATACCAATCAATTCCTGGGTGATCATATAACCCTCCTGGATCCAAAACACGCGTCTTGAAGCCCTCAAAAACACTGTAAGCATCACGTTTTCCAGCCCTATATTCTAAATCTTAACTCTCCATTCTTGCATCCTCTTGGCAAATCGTTGATATATTCGTGATCCTCATGACATTTCAAAGCTTTTTGCATTAGTTAATTTTATTTATCTGACCTGTAAAGCCAAGTACCATATCTAGGGTTTCGTGGTTTGTTTTTGGGCGTTTCTCTTACAGGTAAAATTAGCCCCAATAATGGCCATGGACATGACCGGAAGAGAAAGACGAACGCAACCATGGTCTTGGGAGGAGTTTATATGGCCTGAGATGAGTTTTAGGAACGGCCTACGCTTTTAGCTGCGGATTTAAATCCGCAGGTAACTTCTTTACAGGCCTGAGGACAGGGACGACAATGTGTCCCCCTCTGATTGGTCCTTTCAAATTTTCGTGCACTTTTTTTTTATTTTCTGGCATATAACGCGTTTACTCTTATTATTATTATTGTTTAATATATTAACAACTAAAGCACAACGGCCTAGTGGCAAAGCGAGCAGTCCAAGCATCAACAGGACCTGGGTTCGAATCCCAGGTCCTTCACTTCTTTGTTATCATTATTTTCCAGGTAATCCTGTGTATCTCCAAGCATGATGCCTATCATATGTCCTCAAGTATCAAAGCGCCAGATGGCCCAAGGCCAAATCTGGTGATCCAGAGATGATGGTCTACCATGGACCAAGTCCAAGCGCGCATAGGGAATCCAAAAAGTCAACAGGGCCAACGCCTAATGGGCCATGCAATTGCTATCCTGACCCCCTTTTCAGGCCCATACACTTCTAACTCTCTCTATTTTGTTTATTTTTGTTTTGATGATTTGTTTATTGTTTTTATTTAATCATTAACCAATCAAATTTTTTTCTTTAATAAAATTAAAACCAAAAAAATATTTTCTTGATTAATTTAAATTTTAGTATTTTATTTTTTATTAACAAATATATTAATTAATTTAGGCTTTAATTAGACAATAACTTTAATATATTTTTGTAAATAATTAAAATTAACTTAGACATAATTAGGTTTTTATTAACATTGATCAATTTTATTTTTTGTCTTTAAATAACACAAAAAACCCAAAAATATTTATTTTTATTAATTAGTTTAATTAATTTAGGATAGTTTATTTCTTAAATCCAAAAACAAACAAAAAAAATCTTTTCTTTAAATAACAAAGGTTCAAAACCCTACCTTGCGCTCAATTTAATTTTCCCGCACGCGATCCATTTATTCAATATTGTATTTGCTTCCGGAATGTAATAGATAATTAGGACCATTTAATTATTTTTATCGCTATATTTATTTTTCCGCATTTAAATTTTAAAGGGTTGTTTTTGGCGATGTAAATACCCGACGCCTTGTAATTTAATTTCCGCAATTTATTTTCTGCAAATATAACTGTTAGATGTTTGATAATAGGAATGCATGACAAGAATGAATGTTTAACCTAAAATCAACACAGACCACCCTTAACATGTGAAAAGACAAAATTAAACTGAAAATGACACACTCGCACATGCGCACTCTTAGGATACACCCCACTTGGTTGCCTTCGTAATGCGATCATTGAGTATAGGTCACTTTAGAGGTCGCCCTCTTGTCCAAAGATCATAGTCGCCTCGAAACAGTTTCCTCGGATATTGTTGCTTCAAAACAAATGATCTAAGACATTAGGGTTACCGCTAAGGCATCCTAACATTGCTTTGGTGACCGTAAGTCCCTAAATTCGAATTGACCCTTAAAACTCCAACGACGATGCTACCTACTCATCAATAGTGGGATAGCATTGTCTAAAGGACATTAGCATAGAACGATTCCTTTTTCTAGTAGGTAGATGGTTCTTAGATACTTGCTCTTTCAAAAACAAAACAAATTTTTCACACTTACACAACATTTCGAACAAAGTTTTCAAAAACACTTCATACGCTCTTAAGGACAGAAGCAAGAGTTAAAACGAAGTTTCAAATAAAAACTTTTTCAAACCCACAAGCACAAAGAAAACAATTTCGAAAACAATATGAGCAAGTACCTAAGAGCCCGTGGATAACCACAGATATAAAGGGTGCTAACACCTTCCCTTTCTATAATCTACCCCCCGAACCCGAGAAATATCTAGAAAAAGGAATTTTTCTGTGCTTTTTTCCTTTCCTTGTTGGATAAAATAAAAGTCGGTGGCGACTCTTGCTTACTGCGACATCTTGCGAAAACAAATGCAAAATGCAAACCAGCATTCCAAAAAACAGTCAGTTCTTTCCCACCGTATCACAGAACTGGCGACTCTACTGGGGAAATTTTATAAGTGGGGTGTACCTTAGGATTAGATCATTGTGTTTTCAATTGTTTGCTTTGTATGCTTTATATTTGTGGGCTTGTATCGGAGTTACTATAGATCCTAACCAGGATCTGGGGGATACCCTTTAGGTAAGTAGCAATAAACTGTGAGGGAACTGTACGGCGTAGACCGATACGGTTGAAGTAGTAGCTACGTTGGTGTGACACTTTAGTTTGTACCGATATCCCTTGTGTTGGAACGAGGAGAATATGGGTCTTCTAAGGGGTCATAAAGCACCAACTGACCTTAGAACCTTTAAATTGACTAACTTGGCCATAGAACAGTAGCAGTATGCTACACTCATTGAGACTAAACTCTCGCGATGATTCCGGCTGCAAGAAAAGGTTGCTAAACTGGAATTATGACCGATCGAGGGTAGTCAGTGATATTGAGATCCTCTAGAACCCGGTTACTATTTTTAGGACAGGTTTGAACCGACTGAACTGAAAGAGGGTAGTACCTAAGCTCCTCGCCAGCCTAAAATCTAAGGGCTCTCTGTGTGACTTGTTTGCCTTTACCATGTTTGCTATTTGTGGATACTTGTGGTGTGCTTTCTATCATGACATCATGACATTGTGATCGGTGGATCTGGAACTGACTGTTTAACGCTGGTTCGCGAAATGTCGCGGAAGCAAGAGTCGCCACCGTCTTTTATTTTCTCCAAATGGAAAGGACAAAAGCACAGAAAAATTCCTTAAAGAGATTGCTCTCGGTTCGGGAGGTAGGTTATAGAAAGGGAAGGTGTTAGCACCCTTTCTATCCATGGTTATCCATGGGCTCTTAGATACTTGCTCATTGTGTTTTCAAAAATGGTTTGTTTGCTTTTCAACTGTGGGTTTAAAAAGTTTCTTTGAAAATTCCAGTTCGACTCTTGTATCGGTCCTCAAGAGTGTTTGAAAAATTGCTTTCGAAAGCTTTTTGAAAAGGTGTCGGTGTGAAAAGTATTTTTGATTTGTTTTGAAATTAGAGCAAGTATCTAGAGTCGTCTACCTACCCTAAGGAATTCGTCTGTGTAAATGTTCTTAAAGTAGTGCCATCCCACCATTGAGAGGTAGGTAGCACCACCGTTGGAGGTGTTCGGGTCAATTCGAGGTTCGGGACATGGTGATCACCGGAGCAATGGGAAGATACCTTAGAAGCTACCCTCATGCTAGGTTCCCGGATCATGAGGACTTACTAAGACATCCTCTACTCGACGATCACCTTTCGAGGCAAGGCAACAGTGAGACGTACCCTAGGGGTGGTGTGTGATTGGTGTGTCAGATTCGTTTATTTTTGTCTTGTTCATGTCAAAGTGATCTATGCGTTTGTTTTTATTTAATCATTCATTCTTGCATGCATTTATTTAACAGTTAAAAAAGATGCGGAAATTAAAAGTTCTAAACTATTACAAAGGCGCGGGTCCACATCGCCAAAATTTCCAGGACCCGATTTGACAGAAAATAAAGTAAAGTACGAAAGATAAATGTTACACGGCTTTGGGAGAATTACACAAATAATTACAAGAAATAAATAAAGGGCGCAAAGAGGATTAAAATTGCAAGCGAGGGCGTTGGACCCTTTTTAATGAAATTATATTAAATTATTAAATTAATTAAATTAAAATGAGAAAAGAAATTATTTTTTGAGATTTTTGGATTTATGGTTTTAATGAGAATAATTAAATGAAATTGAGAATTTAACCCTAATTCTAATCTTTATTTATTAAGAAAAACATATTAACATTTAAACCTAAAATTAAATTAATTATTTACATGCAATTTGATTTATAAAAAAATAAATAATATTTAGTTATTAATAATGGTGAAAAAAGGATAAAAGTAATTAAACTAATTAAACCTAATTTCTACAAATTTTTAAGTTATATAAAAAATATTAAGATTTAAACCTAAATTAAAACTAAAATCAATTAATGATGTTTATTTACAAAAAATAACATTAAATAAAAATACTTATTTTTTGTCTCTTTTCTTTGATTTTTATATTGTTTTTATGTTTTTTATGAAAATATTAAATTAAAGGAATTAATTAAAAAACAATAATTGAGATAAATAAAATAAAGAAAAGAATGAAAATTCAAACCTAGGGGGGTCTGTCCCCAAATTGGGAGGTGAGATCTTAGCATTTTAGGCCCAATTATCTCTGGCCTTATTGACTTTCCAGGAAGCATGTGGCACGTTTGACTAGAGTCCATGGTATGCTACACATTATGGCCCTTTGATTCATCTCAATAGGCACGTGGATAGTCCAGATATGGGGAACATGGTGAACCCTAGTATTGAATCTGCATAGGAGCGTTAATGGAAAAATAATATGGAAAGGGGTGGGGACCTGGGGCTCGAACCCAGGTCCTAGAGATTACCAGTAACGTGCCTTGCCAACTGCTCCACTTGACTTCTTTGTATATTAAATAACAAACAATTAATATAAAATAAAACAAAGCGTTAGTGACTTTTTCGCGCGAAATTTTGAATGAACCAACCAGTCTTGGCCACCTAGTCATCTTCTTCATCGTTTGTTTATTTCCTGAAAATAAGAGATGGTTAGCGGGGGTTTTAAACCCCCCCAAAACATGCTTGATTTCAAAATAACGATTAGGCCATATGGCCACATAAATTAGGCGCGAGGGTTCCGTTTAGATCGTCCAGGCATACTGATTTTGGTCATGGTATTGAGGTGTCTCAATTTTACAGTGGTGAGAAACGCCCAAATTAAAAGCTTGGTAACCCTAGCATCCTTTAATGGTGAATTCTTCAATGGTGCACGAAAACTCAATCAAACCACACAGTTAGCTTTAGAATTAAACAATGAACATAAATCAAACATCAAAAATTACTAAAGATGCATGAATCGTGATGCAAGAATGTAAAAAATTTTCTGTACAGGACAACATCATTCTCACGTTTCTTCGTGTTAGGATGGATGGTCTTGATTTGAAAACCTTCCTTGAAGCCTCAGGAAGGTAATGGAACAAGTCTTTTTGCTTGAATCGACCTGTAACCTAGTTTTCAGTTTTCAACTTTTGGCAAAAAAACCCAAGTTTGGTTCTTTGTTTATGGCGCAGCTGGGAGCTTTATGGGCACGAGGGTTTGCATATGTATATATGTGTGAGTGATTAGGGTTGAGAATTTGATCAAAAAAAATCCATGAATTGATGAAGAGATATTTGATTTTTATGGCATAAGTTTTCAAATCTTTTTTCATGCAAACTTGGTTCAAATCATGTTCAATCACCAAGATTCTTTCCAAATCTGATTATACACAAAATCTTGAGACTATTTCATGCACAAAAAGATTTAAAAAGTTAGGCTTAGTATTTTCCACATATTTATTTTAATTAAATGAATTATTAATAATTAAAAATCCAAATAAATAAATAAAAATGATAAAAACTTCCCTTTGGGCCAAATGGTCGTGCACATGTCTTGGATAATGATTTGTGGAGGAAAAAGAGGCCCATTAGCATTTTTAGGTCATTTGAAGCAATGTTGACTCTTCAAATTATCCAAAAATTTCCCAACTTCCACAAGGCATAACTTGCTCAATTTTTAAGCTTTGCTCATGTTCTTGGACATTTTAGAAAGGTCTTTGAGTCCTCTAACCAATTCCTTTGGTCCCATGTCATTTTGATTTACCAATCTCAAGTTATGGCCTTTTACTTAAAGTCCCTTTTTGTTGACTTTTGAAAATGACCTATAATGTTGAAATTGATAACTTTTTGTGAGAGCATTTCTTGGACTTGAAGTGTGAAGAGGAGTTGTAGGAAATGTCTTGATATTCAAAATGAGCTTTGGATGGAATTTTTCTGATAATCCATGTGGAAGTTATGCCCTGGTCAATTTACAGTTGACTTTTTCAACTGTCCAAATATGGAAACTTTTGCATCTTGAGACTTTTTGAGCCAAGCTTTGAGAATCATGATCAAGCATTGATAAAATGATGTTTGTGGCTTCAAAATGAGATGTTGACCAAAAATTTGAACTTTTGACTGTCAAATGACCATTTTGCCCCTACAGTTGACTGTAGTGCAATTAGGGTTTTTGATTGTGCAATTTTGTGCTGTAAGCCTTGAAACTTGGTATGAAGATGCTTGACCATATTTATAAGCATGTGGGACTTGATTGGACCCTTGGAAACTTCATTTTCTTTGTCAGAACCAAAACCCTAATTTTGACTGTTTAGGAGGCCCTTGAACTGTGCAACCCTTGAGGAGATTTTGAAGCTTTGACTTGGCAAATCTTGAAGAATATGGAAGGGAAAATTTTGGGGTAAAACAGACATCATAACATTGCATACATCTTGCATTGGACTAACCTATTTCAAAGACAGGAGGGATTCATCTTTGTTCTGTTTTGTAGGTCATGGCACCTATGTGTAGGAACACCATCCGGATCAACTTTGTCCAGGATCCCACTATGCTCAAAGAATTGGTTGCAAAGATGTCAGATACTACTTCCTTTATCATAAGACATGGGCATCTTCTTGGTTTGGTCACCTCTAAATTGGACGAGCAGATGATGAGTGTCCTAGTCCAGTTCTTTGATCCACTGTACCATTGCTTTACTTTTCAGGACTACCAGTTGGTCCCTACCCTGGAAGAGTTCTCTGATCTGCTCGGTATCTCTATTCTGGAGCAGACCCCGTTTACAGGTTGGAAGAAGATCCTTAGGCTAGAAGAGATTGCTTCAGCCCTTCATATGACAAAGGATGATGTAATGGCTAATTGGGAAACTCGTAGTGGAGCAAAGGGCTTTCTGACTAAGTTCTTGGTTGGAAAGGTTAATCACTTCTGGGATAGTCTAGACTTCCAGGAATTCGAAGATATTCTGGCTCTTCTGATATATGGATTGGTACTATTTCCTAACTCTGACTCCTTTGTTGATGCGAATGCGGTAAAAATCTTCATCTCTGGTAATCCTGTACCCACTCTCTTGGGTGACATTCTTCATCAGCTTTATGCCCGTACTGCTCGGAAGCGGGGAACCTTGATGTGCTGTGCTCCATTGTTGGCGAGGTGGTTTATTTCTCACCTTCCCAAATCAGTTCTGAAGAACAAAGAAGGCATGGGCTGGGCTTATAGGGTTATGCCTCTCTCTCTCTCTCACACAATGACATCATTTGGACTATCAAGGGTATGGACGAGGTGGACGTTATTGATCGCTGTGGGGAATACCCCAATGTTCCACTGATAGGAACCAATGGAGGAATTACTTACAATCCATGCTTGGCCTTACATCAGTTTGGGCGAGCCAGAAGAGAAGGACCTCATTAGCTGCTAATGCCTAATATAATCTTTGATTTCCAAGGGGATAGTGACGAGCAACGCCACAGATTCATAAGAGCTTGGGATAGAGTACACAGATCTGATCCACACGAGCTGGGTACGAAGAATTCTCTACCAATGGAGCCATATCTCCGATGGGTTCGTATCCGTGCCCAAAAGCTGGGAATGCCCTATGAAGCCGTTTTGCCTATTATTGTTGAAGTTGCTGATGAGGAAGGGGTTCCTCCTACTATCTTACACCCTTACATGCCTACTGACATTGGGGCATTGAAGAGGTCCTGGATGCATCTAAGGGAAGAGCGGGATACTTATAGAGAAAAGTATCACGATCAAGAGCAGAAGATTCAGAAGTTGACTAGGCAGCTGGAGAGGGAGCAGATCATCAACGACTATGTCAGCACTAAAGGCAAACGACCATGGGAGCGCTGATGACTTTTGATTATTTCCAGTTTTTATTTACTTTTCAGTATTTCCTTTCTTGTAACGCCTTAAGGGCATTTGTTGAACAATTAATTTCAAAGTTTATCTAATAAAAGTGTGTTTCATTTCTTGTTTACGAATTTGAATCTCTCGATGCCTTTGAAATCATAGCATATGCATTTCATTCCATGCACCTCATAATAGGTACCCTTACAGGTTTTCTCATCTTCTTCGCTGTTTATTTCAGCATCATGTCTTCTGAACCATCAACTGAACAAGCAATCAAGGCTCTGCAGGCTCAAAATGCCCAGTTCCAAGAATTGTTCATGAATCTAGCTAAGGGTCAGCAAGATCTGAAGACCCTTATTCTGAGAGAGAAGAAGAAGAAGAAGAAGAAGAGGACATTCCTGTTTAACACGGGTCACAGGTTTGGAAACATGCTACGAGATGAAGTTGATTTGACCACCTCATCTGGAGGGAAAGATAGCCAGGAAGAAAGGAGGGCTCCTAGCCCTGTGGTTTCAGAAAATGAGACGGACTTCGACGAAGACTAGTATCCTCCGGCTGAGGATATATACAAGCAACTGGAAGATCGTTTGCGTGCGATGGAGGTTCAGAAAGTGCCTGTTTTAGACTTTGGTGATCTAGGACTGTCATCTGGGGTGGTGATCCCCCACAAATTCAAAGCACCAGCCTTTGCTAAATACGACGGAGTTTCTTGCCCGAAACTGCACCTCTGGTCGTATGTAAGGAAGATTCAGCCGTACACCGCTGATAAGAACCTATGGATCCACTTCTTTCAAGACAGTCTCTCAGGGACTCAGCTTGAATGGTTTTACCAGTTAGAAGGAGCCAGTATCCGCAGTTGGGAAGATTTGGCTGCTGCTTTCTACAACCAGTACCAATACAATGCCGACCTTGCTCCCACGCGTACCCAACTCCAGGGTATGTCAATGGATACGGGCGAAGGTTTCAAAGATTATGCTCAGAAGTGGAGGGACCTCACTGGAAGAGTGCAACCACCCTTGGCTGATAGGGAGCTAGTAGATATGTTTCTGGGGACCTTGTCTGGTCCGTATTTCAACCATCTGATTGGAAGTTCTTCGTCTGGGTTTACGGAGCTGATTATGACCGGGGAAAGGATTGAGGCTGGTATTAAGTCTGGTAAAATACAGAAGGTTGCTTCATCAGGAACTGAGAAGAAGCCTTTTAAAAAGGAGTCCAGCGCTGTTTACAATTCGAAAAGCCAGAATAGACCTGAACGTCGCCAAGTTGTTAATGCGGTTGTTATTTCAAGACCTGCTGGTGCTCCTCAGCACAACAACCAGCTAAACCCCGAGAGACCGCAAAGGCAATTCACTCAGCTCAACATGACTTTATCCCAGATTCTGCCACAGTTATTGAAAACCAATCTAGTGATTCCAAGAGAGGCCCCTAAGAATCCCAACACTACATCACCAAAGTATAACCCTAATGCCCGCTGTGCTTTTCACTCTGATAGCCCGGGGCATGATACGGATGACTGTTGGGTCTTGAAGAACAAGGTACAAGACTTGATTGATGCTAGGGAGATTGAGTTCAAGGCGCCTGAAGGACCTAATGTTGTGACTGCTCCTATGCCCAAGCATGGAGTGAATGCTATAGATGAAGACTCGTTTGTGGTTTCTGTGAACGACATTGTTACCCCTTTGATGACTGTGAAGAGGAACCTTTTGCTAGCTGGTTTATTTCTGGGTTGTGATGAAGGTTGTCGTATGTGTTCTGTCCTACCTACCGGTTGCCATCTTTTGAAGTCAGGTGTCCAGCGCCTGATGGATAATAGAGAAATTCTGTTTGAGAAGACTCTTGTTCCTTTGATCCCTACTGAAGAAGTTGCTATTATCACCATTTTCGATAATTCTTCCATGGCTTCCTTGAGAAAGCCTGTTAGAATTACATCTATTCCAAGAATCGCACCATTGATCATCACTGTTCCAGAGCCTATCCCCTATACATCTGATAAAGCTGTCCCTTGGCACTACGGGGCTGATGTTTACTATCACGGGGTTAAACAAGATTTGGATGCTGATACTGACGTCAGCAACATCGTTGGACCTGCCAAAGTCACCCGCAGCGGAATACTTTTCTCCCCTAATATCTCTCCGCCAACTGCCCGGAAACCCGTTGTTATTACACCTGTCAGTGTACCTGCTGCTATTCCTGTTCAAGTTCCCATTCTCACCCCTGTTGCTGAGTCATCTAATACTCGGGGCAAAGGGAACACTGATGAGCCTGCCCGGACGGAGGCACCGAAGACGATTACTGTTGAAGCCTCTAGACAAGAGATGGAGGAAATTCTGAAGATCATCAAAAAGAGTGACTACAATGTAGTCGAGCAGCTGGGGCAAACCCCATCCAAAATCTCTATGTTGTCACTGTTGCTATGCTCAAAGGCCCATGCCAAGGCTCTGATTGCATTCCTGAAGACTGCACACGTACCTCAAGAAACATCAGCTGATCAGTTTAAAGATTGCATGGCTAGTTTGACTGCTGATAATGGGTTGGGTTTCTCTGACACCGACTTGACTGTTAAGGGGAAGAATCATAATGATGCCCTGCATGTCTCCATTGAATGCAGGGGCACTACTCTTGCTCATGTATTGGTGGATACTGGTTCCACATTGAACGTTTTGCCTAAGAAAGCTCTAGACCGGTTGGACCGTGAAGGGTTGGAGTTGAAACCAAGCAACATTATTGTTAAGGCCTTTGATGGGTCTAAAAGGATGGTGCACAGAGAAGTTGATATCCCGATTAAGATTGGTTCTCAGGTTTTCGCCTCTACATTCTATGTGATGGATATTCGACCATCTTATTCTTGTTTGTTGGGTCATCCATGGATCCACAAGGCTGGGGCAGTGACGTCTACGCTCTACCAAAAGCTGAAGTACCCGGTCAAAGGGAAAATTGTGACAGTGCAAGGAGAAGAGGAGTACATGGTGAGGCACCTCAACTCTTTCCGATATGTAGAGATGGATGGGGAGTTCATTGAGACCCCATTTCAGCATTTTGAAGAGGTTCCCCAGACACTGGCATCAACTGAGACTGTTGTTGAAGATCCTCCTATGAAGATGGCTTCCTTCAAGGATGCCCGGGCTGTTGTCAAGAAAGGTGGGTGTGCAAATTGGGGCCAAATCCCTGATTTTGCACAGAAGACTAACAAGTTTGGTTTGGGTTTCACTGCAGAAGCTCAAAGGGCTGTTCGGAATGCATGGATCGGAAGACCTCCCGTGTTCATCAGAAATTCAGGAGTGAATGCCATTGAAGACGATGTGGAAGAGTCTGAGTTCAACAGCTGGATCTATCCTACTACTGATGGTGGACTAGGCAACTGGACAACAAAGGACTTCATCCCAATTTCTTTTGTTACCCAGTAATGAGAATTTTTGTTTTGAATTTGTAACAGACAATGTTTTAAACTCTATGGCTCGGTGTCTTACCCGGGGCACTGTGGTTTCATTTGTGAGGGCTTTATGTGTGTCATTTTCATATATCATTAATAAAAGCATTGGACGTTTTCTTGCATTTCAAATTTTGCGCTCCTTGTTTTACTTTTATTACATATTGCAAAACAGCTATTTTACACACACACACTCACATATACAGGTCTACATCCACTCTGGATCTCACTAGTAACGACTCTGTTACTGCCAGTTATGACTTCGAAAGTCCGATCAACTTAGCCAAAGACGAAGGTGAAGATGATTGCGAAGTGCCTGGTGAACTTGCTAGACCGTTACTTCAGGAAGAGAGGGTTATTCAGCCGCATGAAGAGCCCGTGGAATCAGTAAATATGGGTACAAAGATAGACAAGAAAGAAGTTAAGATCGGTGCAAATCTGGAGCTTAGTGTGAAACAACGGTTGATTCAGATGCTGCGTGACTATGTTGAGATCTTTTCCTGGTCTTATGAAGATATGCCTGGGTTGGATACCGATATTGTGGTTCACCGATTGCCTACTAAGGAAGACTGTCCTCCAGTGAAACAGAAGGTCCGCCGAATGCGCCCAGACATGTCTGAGAAAATCAAGGCTGAAGTTTTGAAACAATTCGACGCCAGTTTTCTAGCAATTACTTCTTACCCTCAGTGGGTGACCAACGTGGTTCCTGTGCCGAAAAAGGATGGTAAGGTTCGAATGTGTGTTGACTACAGGGATCTAAACAGGGCGATCCCCAAAGATGATTTCCCTCTACCTCATATCGACGTTCTGGTTGACAACACTGCTCAGCATAAGGTATTCTCCTTTATGGATGGTTTCTCCGGTTATAATCAGATTAAAATGGCTCCCGAAGACATGGAGAAGACAACTTTTGTTACTCAATGGGGTACCTTTTGCTACAAGGTCATGCCTTTTGGATTGAAGAACGCTGGGGCAACGTATCAGCGTGCCATGGTTGCTTTGTTTCATGACATGATCCATCATGAGATCGAGGTATACGTCGATGACATGATTGCAAGATCCCAAACTGAAGAAGAACATATGGACCATTTGCAGAAATTATTCGACAGGTTGAAGTTGTACAAGCTGAGGTTAAACCCGAACAAGTGCACCTTCGGGGTGAGATCTAGTAAGCTGCTGGGTTTCGTTGTAAGCAATAAAGGTATTCAAGTGGACCCTGCCAAGGTGAAGGCCATACAGGAAATGCCAGCTCCCAAAACAGAAAAAGAAGTCAGAGGCTTTCTGGGACGTCTGAACTACATTGCCCGATTCATCTCGCACCTGACTGCTACTTGTGAACCAATCTTCAAGTTACTGAAGAAAGATCAAGTGGTACGATGGAATGATGAATGTCAGGCCGCTTTCGAAAGGATCAAAGAGTATCTCCAAGAGCCACCCATTCTGATGCCTCCAGTTGAAGGGAGACCTTTGATCTTATACTTGACAGTACTCGATAATTCAATAGGGTGCGTGCTGGGTCAACATGACGAGTCTGGCCGAAAAGAGCATGTTGTTTATTACCGTGGCAAAAAGTTTACCGACTGCGAGACCCGATACTCGTTGCTCGAGAAAACTTGCTGCGCTTTGGCATGGGCTGCTCGCCGGCTGAGACAGTATATGCTGACTCACACTACTCTATTGATATCAAAAATGGATCCAATCAAGTATATCTTCGAAAAGCCTGCCTTGTCCGGAAGAATAGCAAGATGGCAGATGATCTTGACTGAGTATGACATCTAGTACACGACTCAAAAGGCAATTAAGGGAAGTGTGTTTCAGACCATTTGGCACATCAGGCGGTGGATGATTACCAGTCTATGAACTTTGAGTTTCCGGACGAGAATATCATGATAGTAACTGACTGTGAGATACCTGTACCGGATGAAGGACCTGAGGAAGGATCCTGATGGTCTATGTACTTTGATGGAGCTTCAAACGCTTTAGGTAATGGAATTAGCGCCGTGATCATATCTCCTAAAGGCTCTCATACCCTGTTCACCGCCCAACTATGTTTCAACTGCACCAACAACATGGCGGAGTATGAGGCATGCATTATGGGTCTTCGAGCAGCAATTGACCTAAGGATTAAGTTCTTGAGTGTCTTCGGAGATTCCGCTCTCGTGATCAGTCAGATCGAAGGCGAGGGGGATACAGAACACCCAAATCTCATTCCTTACAATGAGTATGTATTGCCGTTGCTTCCCCATTTCGAGGAGATAACCTTTGAACACTTCCCAAGAGAGGAGAATCAGTTGGTGGACGCGCTGGCTACGATGTCTTCTATGTTCAAAGTCAATTGGGACAATGAAGCTCCCCGGATTATCATTGAAAGATTGGATGAACCTGCACATTGCTGTGACATTGAGACTGAAGAGGTAGCAGATAAACCCTGGTTTCATGAGGTGAAGAGGTATCTTGAGGCTCAGGAATACCCTGAGGGTGCATCTGTTAATGGTAAGAAGTTTCTGAGGATGTTCGCGGCGAAGTTCTTCATCAGCAATGGCATTCTTTACAAGCGTAACCATGATTCGACCCTACTGCGATGTGTGGATAAGAACGAATCAAAAAGGATCATGACAGAGCTACATGAAGGTAGTTTCGGAAGTTATTCCAGTGGGCACACCATGGCAAAGAAAATCCTTCGGGCAGGATACTTTTGGTCCACAATGGAAGCCGACTGTTATCAGCATTCTCGGACATGTCACAAGTGCCAGGTCTATGCTGATAAGGTGCATATACCTCCAGTTCCTCTGAATGTCTTGATGACACCTTGGCCTTTTTCAATGTGGGGCATTGATATGATCGGCGAGATCATACCTACGACATCCAACGGGCATCGTTTCATCCTGGTAGGAATTGATTACTTTATGAAGTGGGTTGAAGCAGCTTCCTTTGCTACCGTAACCAAGAACATCGTAGCATGGTTCATTTGGCACAATCTGATATGTCGATACGGTGTACCAGAGAGGATCATTACGGACAATGGTACGAATCTCAACAACAAGATGATCACCGAGCTCTGCAAGCAATTCAAGATACATCATCACAACTCTTCTCCATACTGGTCGAAGATGAATGGGGCTGTCGAAGCGGCTAATAAGAACATTAAGAAGATCGTGTAGAAGATGACAATGACATACAAAGACTGGCACGAGATGTTACCATTTGCTCTTCATGGGTATCGTACCTCAGCACTGATGTCAACAGGGGAAACACCCTATTCCTTGGTATATGGCATGGAGGCAGTCTTGCCCATTGAAGTCCAGATACCCTCTCTCCGGATCATGAAGGATGCAGGTTTGAGTGAAGAAGACTGGATTCAGACCCGGCTTGATCAGCTGAACCTAATCGACGAAAAAAGACTTAATGCTATTTGTCATGGTCAGACGTACCAAAAACGGATGATCAAGGCATTTAATAAGAAAGTTAGACGACAAGAGTATCAAGTTGGGGAACTGGTTATCAAGCGCATTATCCTACCTCAAGGTGATCCCAGGGGCAAATGGACCCCTACCTACGAAGGGCCATTTGTGGTTAAGAACACTTTCTCAGGAGGGGCTATGATTCTAACCACCATGGATGGTGACGACCTTCCTCACCCCGTCAATGCAGACATAGTGAAAATATACTACGCATAATCAAATACCCGCTAGGTCGACTGGCCTAGGCAAAAATAAGGGCTTCCCGGCGAACCAAAAGGGTTCGGGCAAAAATAAGGGATGAAAATGAAAAAATATGTACACCCGGAAAGTCGAAAACCTGAAAAGGCGGCTTGGGCAAAAAAGGGTATCCCGGTGGACTGAAAACCCGAAAGGGAGGTCCAGGCAAAAATTAGGGACCAAAGCGTAACACTATGTCTCATTGGATCACCTTGCAACCAGACTTCGGTATCAACTATCAAGCTCGGACGACATTAATCAATCTGATCTACCTTCAACCAATAGCAAAGTGATGAGATGCTCGAGGACATAAAGGCAATAGCAGAGTTGGAACCCAGTGGGATTATTCACATAGCTATTTTGTTTTTCACAAATTGTATAAATTCTATTTGATCGACGGCGTTCTCTTACTAGGACGTCAGCCCCTTGTACAAAAACGCCTATTTACAGGCCAAACTTCAAAATCAATACAATTCATTTTCAAAAAAATTTCAAACTGTTTTTTTCCTTTATCTGTTTTGTTTTGTAAAGAACGTCCAATGTTCATTTTTGATATATGCATTTGACATTAATTGCTGCTCATAAATATTTACATACGAAACTAAAGACGATTACTGGTAATATTAGAAACAGGGGCAAATAGGAATTGTCCAAACTGTACAGATGCTTTATCCACCAGGTACGAAGGTAAATCCAGCTGAAGAATATGGTTGAGATGCATCCACTCCCCGCAGAGTAAGACAGTAATGATTGGCTCTCCCCAACTGAGACTTGCAACTGTGAGTGAATGAGTCAGTAATATTCTCCCCCCAAGTAGAGTTTATCTACCATCAACGCTGAAAAGGCTTAATATCCCCGGCAGTCTTAATATTCCCCGGCAGAATCCAAGATATCCCCAGTGGATTTAAAATTTTTCCAACGCAGTCTGAAAAAGCTTCCCCAGTGGAGTTGAAGAATCATCCCCAGTAGACTTTGGAAGTTCGTCCCCGGCGGAGTATAAAAATAAATATCCCCAGCCGAGTTCAAAGGAAGATTGTCCCCAGCAAAGCTTAAAGGATTATCCCCACAAGAGTCTAACAGGTTATCCCCAGTGAAGCCGCAACTGAAAGATCATCCCCAGTGGAGTTCTTTCCTTTCACAAACAGAATTCAAAACCCCAACAGGATTCAGTATCACCAGCAACGATAATTCATCCCCAGCAGAACTTATTGGTTGAATCCTCAGCAGAGCATATCTTCCCCACAGAGTAATCTCCTCATCAGTATATTCCCCAACAGAGTTATCCTCTCCTGCAGATCTATTCTCACAATCATCTTCGTTCGTCATTCCCAGCGAAAACGAAGAATGCAACTCTATTCTCCAGCAGCTATCCGGGATTTATTTTCCCCAGCTAAAACATTACATTTCCATACATCATGATACATGCATATACGCATCATACAACGTGATCTCATTTATTTTGAGAACATCATTGCTTGATCCATATCATGCATTGCATATGACTGAACTTTACCTTTCAGGAAGGATGCAGTTAAGTTCTCAGCAGTCGAAGATCTGACCAGTTCTTAAATCTCAACTGAATTATCCTCAGTTGAATTTCAGATAAGTTTCTCAATCTCGACAATTTTCCTCCGCCATAGTGTGGACGAGTTCTGTAATCTCAACGGTATACTACGTTGAAGACTAGACAATTCCTAGATCTTGATAAAGATGTTTCCCCCCATCATAGTGTGGACGAGTTCTATAATCTCAACGGTATACTACGTTGAAGACCAGACAGTTCCTAGATCTTGATGTTTTCCTCCGTCATAGTGTGGATGAGTTCTGCAATCTCAATGGTATACTACGTTAAAGACCAGACAGTTCCTAGATCTTGATGTTTTCCTCCGCCATAGTGTGGACGAGTTCTATAATCTCAACGGTATACTACGTTGAAGACCAGACAGTTCCTAGATCTTGATGAAGATGTTTCCCCCAATCATAGTGTGGACGAGTTCTATAATCTCAATGGTATACTACGTTGAATACCAGACAGTTCCTAGATCTTGATGTTTTCCTCTGTCATAGTGTGGACGAGTTCTACAATCTCAACAGTATACTACGTTGAAGACTAGACAGTTCCTAGATCTTGATGAAGATGTTTCCCCCTGTCATAGTGTGGACGAGTTCTATAATCTCAACGGTATACTATGTTGAAGACCATATAGTTCCTAAATCTTGATGTTTTCCTCCGTCATAGTGTGGACGAGTTCTATAATCTCAACGGTATACTACGTTAAAGACTAGACAGTTCCTAGATCTTGATGAAGATGTTTCCCTCCGTCATAGTGTGGACGAGTTCTATAATCTCAACGGTATACTACGTTAAAGACCCGACAGTTCCTAGATCTTGATGTTTTCCTCCGTCATAGTGTGGACGAGTTTTACAATCTCAACAGTATACTACGTTGAAGACCAGACAGTTCCTATATCTTGATGAAGATGTTTCCCTACATCATAGTGTGGACGAGTTCTATAATCTCAATGGTATACTACGTTAAAGACCACACAATTCCTAGATCTTGATGTTTTCCTCCATCATAGTGTGGACGAGTTCTATAATCTCAATGGTATACTACGTTGAAGACTAGATAGTTCCTAGATCTTGATGAATATGTTTCCCCCCGTCATAGTGTGGACGAGTTCTATAATCTCAACGGTATACTACGTTGAAGGCTAGACAGTTCCTAGATCTTGATGAAGATGTCTCCCTCCGTCATAGTGTGGACTAGTTCTTAATCTCAACGGTATACTACGTTGAAGACCAGATAGTTCCTGGATGTTGATGAAGATGTTTCCCCCAGTTGAATTATGAACAGGTTCTTAAGACTCAGCCGAGGCATTCTCTCAGTTGAAGTACAGGCAAGTTCCTAAATCTCAACAAAGATCAGACTTCCCCCAGCGGAATCTTCCACAACAACAGGTGTGCAAGTTCTCGCTAAGGAATCTCTTATGCGATCGACACTCCTACAGATGGCATCTTTAAGCCCATCCTCCTTCCAGAAACCTCCAAATGGAATCTTTAAGCCCATTCCCGACATAACAAGGCTGATACCACTTCATGCGAGTGCAAATTTCTGGGCACTCTAGTGTTCAATCATCTTCCACCTTCGGATCACGAAAGGCACTAAAGCCAATCTACATCCTCAGGTTTAAGAAGATTGAATAGGGGCATCTATTGTACCCCAAAATTTGCCCTCTCATATTTCTCCAAACATTGCAAGAAAGATCTCCAAGTGGCTCAAGATTGCTCAAGAGTTGGACAGTCAAGCTATCTCCTAAGGCAGTCAACCCCAAATTAGGGTTGTGTTTTGCATCAAGATCCTTGAGCCCAAATGACCTCAAGTGCTCCCCAATGTCCTAATATGTTCTCAAGGTCATCCATGTCAAATTTCAAGCCTTGCAGAGGAAGTTTGGTCAGTCAATAGCTCAAAAGGTCCAAAAATCGACTGTGTTAGGGCAAAAGTCAACTGTGACCTATAAACAGTCAAACTTCAAGTTTTTTTTCAACATTCTCATTTTTAAGGATATTTAATCATTTGATCAAGGGTTGATCATGATTCATCAAGGATTGCTCAAAATTCATCAAGACTCAAAAGTTGCTAAATTAGGGTTTTGTAGGAAAAGTCAACTCAACTTTGACCAAGCATAACTTTCTCATACTTTATGAGAAATGACCCATCCAAAGCTCATTTTGAATAGGATGAAATTTAATACAATCCATCTTCATACCCCAAGACCATAAAATGCACTCACAAGAAGTTATAAATTTGGACATTATAGGTCATTTTTAAAAGTCAGCAAAAACACCTTTTTTGTCAAAGCTTATAACTTGAGCATGGAATATCAAAATGAGATGAGACCAAAAGGGTTGGTTATAGGACATCTCAAGATTTCTAAAAAGTCAAAGAACACTTCCAAAAGTTCAAAATTTAAGAAGTTATGCATTGTTGAAGTTGGGCATTTTTGCAAAATTGCCAAAAGTCAACTATCCCCAAAACTTCAAATTTTGTCAAATGGGCCCATTCTTTTCCACTTGATTTGAACTTTCCACATTGCACACGTGTCCTAGCTTCAGCCTTGAGATCATATTTCTTTTTTATTATTTTATTTTATTTTTTATTGAATTATTTCATTTTTAATCAAATTAAATCAAATAAAATCCAAATATTGATTACTTGATATCTTTTTGGCTATTTCAGGACTGAATCATCATCATCAAGGGTATCAAACTCGTATCAAGCAATCCATGTGCAAAAAGATTGAGTTTTGACAATTTTGGAAGGTTTAGTAATGGTGAATCAAACAAATCTCATGGCATTGATGTGGAAGGATTCAATCCATAATTCTTAACCTAATGCATTCTATAATACATAAGGAAGCTAGAGGGCACGAAAACAAGGCTAGAGGCTGCAAGAACCAACCAAACAAAACTTGAAAAAAGTGTGAAAAAGCTTGAGTTCGAATTCACACTTAGAGGAAAATTCAGAAGCCAAGAAGCATACCAATCAATTCCTGGGTGATCATATAACCCTCCTGGATCCAAAACACGCGTCTTGAAGCCCTCAAAAACACTGTAAGCATCACGTTTTCCAGCCCTATATTCGAAATCTTAACTCTCCATTCTTGCATCCTCTGGGAAAATCGTTGATATATTCGTGATCCTCATGACATTTCAAAGCTTTTTGCATTAGTTAATTTTATTTATCTGACCTGTAAAGCCAAGTACCATATCTAGGGTTTCGTGGTTTGTTTTTGGGCATTTCTCTTACAGGTAAAATTAGCCCCAATAATGGCCATGGACATGACCGGAAGAGAAAGACGAACGCAACCATGGTCTTGGGAGGAGTTTATATGGCCTGAGATGAGTTTTAGGAACGGCCTACGCTTTTAGCTGCGGATTTAAATCTGCAGGTAACTTCTTTACAGGCCTGAGGACATGGACGACAACGTGTCCCCCTCTGATTGGTCCTTTCAAATTTTCGCGCACTTTTTTTTTTATTTTCTGGCATATAACGCGTTTACTCTTATTATAATTATTGTTTAATATATTGACAACTAAAGCACAATGGCCTAGTGGCAAAGCGAGCAGTCCAAGCATCAACAGGACCTGGGTTCGAATCCCAGGTCCTTCACTTCTTTATTATCATTATTTTCCAGGTAATCCTATGTATCTCCAAACATGATGCCTATCATACGTCCTCAAGTATCAAAGCGCCAGATGGCCCAAGGCCAAATCTGGTGATCCAGAGATGATGGTCTACCATGGACCAAGTCCAAGCGCGCATAGGGAATCCAGAAAGTCAACAGGGCCAGCGCCTAATGGGCCATGCAATTGCTATCCTGACCCCCTTTTCAGGCCCATACACTTCTAACTCTCTCTATTTTGTTTATTTTTGTTTTGATGATTTGTATATTGTTTTTATTTAATCATTAACCAATCAAATTTTTTTCTTTAATAAAATTAAAACCAAAAAAATATTTTCTTGATTAAATTAAATTTTAGTATTTTATTTTTTATTAACAAATATATTAATTAATTTAGGCTTTAATTAGACAATAACTTTAATATATTTTTGTAAATAATTAAAATTAACTTAGACATAATTAGGTTTTTTTTAACATTGATCAATTTTATTTTATGTCTTTAAATAACACAAAAAACCCAAAAATATTTATTTTTATTAATTAATTTAATTTAATAATTAATTTAGGATAGTTTATTTCTTAAATCCAAAAACAAACAAAAAAATCTTTTCTTTAAATAACAAAGGGTCAAAACCCTACCTTGCGCTCAATTTAATTTTCCCGTACGCGATCCATTTATTCAATATTGTATTTGCTTCTGGAATGTAATAGATAATTAGGACCATTTAATTATTATTATCGCTTTATTTATTTTTCCGCATTTAAATTTCAAAGGGTTGTTTTTGGCGATGTAAATACCCGACGCCTTGTAATTTAATTTCCGCAATTTATTTTCTGCAAATATAACTGTTAGATGTTTGATAATAGGAATGCATGACAAGAATGAATGTTTAACCTAAAATCAACATAGACCACCCTTAACATGTGAAAAGACAAAAATAAACTGAAAACGACACATTCGCACTCTTAGGGTACACCCCACTTGGTTGCCTTCGTAACGCGGTCATTGAGTATAGGTCACTTTAGAGGTCGCCCTCTTGTCCAAAGATCATAGTCTCCTCGAAATGGTTGCCTCGGATATTGTTGCCTCAAAACAAATGATCTAAGACATTAGGGTTACCGCTAAGGCGTCCTAACATTGCTTTGGTGACCGTAAGTCCCTAAATTCGAATTGACCCTTAAAACTCCAACGACGATGCTACCTACTCATCAATAGTGGGATAGCATTGTCTAAAGGACATTAGCATAGAACGATTCCTTTTTCGATTAGGTAGATGGTTCTTAGATACTTTCTCTTTCAAAAACAAAACAAAATTTTCATACTTACACTCCATTTCGAACAAAGTTTTCAAAAACACTTCATACGCTCTTAAGGACAGAAGCAAGAGTTAAAACGAAGTTTCAAATAAAAACTTTTTCAAACCCACAAGCACAAAGAAAACAATTTTGAAAACAATATGAGCAAGTACCTAAGAGCCCGTGGATAACCACGGATAGAAAGGGTGCTAACACCTTCCCTTTCTATAATCTACCCCCCGAACCCGAAAAATATCTCGAAAAAGGAATTTTTCTGTGCTTTTTTCCTTTCCTTGTTGGATAAAATAAAAGTCGGGGGAGACTCTTGCTTACCGTGACATTTTGCAAAAACAAACGCAAAACGCAAACCAGCATTCCAAAAAACAGTCAGTTCTTTCCCACCGTATCGCAGCGGGTTATTCTGATTCTTTCTCGCAGACGTCTTCTCTGGTTCATATACATCTCTCAATGATTTATTATGATTCTTCTCCAGGTCCCTACTGGTTCAACTTAAATCTCTCAACGGTTTATTCTGATTCTTTCCCGCAGACGTTTTCACTGGTTTAGATAAATCTCTCAATGATTTGTTCTGATTCTTATCCATATCCCTGTCGGTTCAGTTTAAATCTCTCAACGGTTTATTCTGATTCTTTCCCGCAGATGTTTTCTCTGGTTTAGGTAAATCTCTCAATGATTTATTCTGATTTTTCTCCAGATCCCTGCTGGGTCAGATAAATCTCTCAATGATTTATTCTGATTATTTCCTAGTAGACGCTTTCTTTGGTTCAGATAAATCTCTTAACGATTTATTTTGATTCTTATCCAAATCCTTGCTGGTTCAGATAAATCTCTCAACGATTTATTCTGATTCTTTCTTAGTAGGCACTTTCTCTAGTTCTGATAAATCGCTCAAAGATCTACTCTGATTCTCTTCAGTTAAAGAATATTCAAGACCTCTTTTGGTTTAGTTTAAACCTCTCAACGGTTTATCCTGATGCTTTCCTAATGAAAATTTCAGGTTCAGATAAATCACTCCAAGATTTATTATGATTCTTCCCAGTCAAACAACATACAAGACTTTGGCTAGTTTCAGATAAATCGCTCCAAAGATTTATTCTGATTCTTTTCCAATTGAAATCAAGTTCATGCTTAGTCCATTTTCTGTCAACAGTCATCTTTGGATGACATCTACAAGCCCATCTCCGACAAATCTCCTCCATTCCTCCAAATGGCATCTATAAGCCCATTCACAATTCATCTTCAAGTGCAAATTTCTGGGTACTCTAGTGTTCAATCGTCTTCCACCTTCAAGTCACGAATGACAGATCTGCCAATCTATCTCTTTAGGTTTAAGAAGATTGAACATGAGCAGCTGTTGTACCCCAAAATTTTCCCTCTCATTTATCAAGTTTATTTTCTCACAAGATCTCCTTTGGTTAAAAACTGCACAAGGGTTAATCAGCTCAAGACACCTCATTAAGCACTGATGACTGGGATTAGGGTTTGAGATTGCACAAGGATAATTGAACTTTTAATGCCTCATATGACTTTCACGGATCATTATGGACCCTCAAGATTTCTCATGTCAAGTTTCATGTCTTGGATCACATTTTTGCTTAGTCAATTGATCAGTTTACCTAAAAATCAGATGTATTGAGGAAAAAGTCAATTATGGTCAATTTACAGTCAAACTTCATAATTTTTTATCCATATCAACATTGTGAACTCCTATATGTCATTTGATCAAGTTTGGACCACAATTCCTCAAGAAATTTGATCAGATCATCAAAAGGGCAAAATGGTCAAAATTAGGGTTTTGACTGAGAAAGGGCAATTTCTGATTTTTGGCCTAGAAAATAGTTAATTGGTTTGAGGCATGATCTAAAGGTTTCAAATGCATAATTTTTACCTAATGGTATGACTCAAAACTTCCCTCAAGATCAATTGATTGATAGTTGATTTTTAGCCAATTGATCAAAAGTCAACTGTACACTAAAAAGTCAAACTTTGACTTTTTGGTCAAAGTAAAGTGTCAAAGATCACAATTCATCAAAACATGTCAAAATATGAAACTTGTTCATCAAGAAATCAAAAAGTAAAGATTTCATTTTGAAAAGTCAAAGTTTCCAAACTTAGAAATTTTTCAAATTTTTGAAAACTTCATATTTTTTAACAACTTTGAGCCAATTTTTCACCATGATGCAAGATGATTCAAAGGAAACTTTCAACATGAAAGTTGTATATCTCAATGAGATATAAAACATTTATTTACACAACTTCTCCTAGAAATTCATGGATTTCAAGTTATGATTTTGTGAATACATGTTCATGAAACTTGGAAACTTAGTGAAATTTTGCCCTAGTTTAGGTAGGATTTTGACCTAACTTCATGACAATTTTTCACATAGTCCCAAGGGTAATTCTCAAAAGTGATTCAAAGAGGGTTTGTAGAGCACATTATAAGCTTTCTAAAATGTCCAAGTACTCCTTGAGATCATGTTTGAGCAAGGATAATCGAAGGCATGAAGTTGGCATTTCATTCTTGAATTATAGGTCATTTCCATGATGAACAAGAATTCAAATCCATGCTAGGTTGCACAATCTTTTCTTTGCAGGACTCAAACTTGCTTGGCACTCCATAATTAATGTTTTGCACAACTGTTAGAGGCTTTAATCTAAGCATTCAATGCATTTCCCATGCTTAATGCCATTTTGGGAAGAAAGTGCACATTGCCATTTTGGAAAAGTAGCTTTATACACAAAATCAGTTCTTGAGCTTTGCACTTGTTTTCTTCTGATCATACACAATCTATAACCCAAAAGAAACTTGTCTAAAGCCTCAATACAGTGGGCCTTGGTATTTTGCTGGTTTCTAACCCCTGGCCTTGCTTCAGCACCCCCTGGTCATTTATTTCTTTATTTTATTTTATTTTTATCTTTTAGTTTATTTCACTTTCATATTTTCATTTTATTATTTTTTATTATTAATATTACCATTATTATTAATAAAAAATTCAAAAAATATTTATTTTATTATTTTTACACTCATTTATATTTTATTTCTTTTTATAAAAATTAAAAAGAACAAAAACAATTTTCTTAAAAAAACAATTTCTCTTTTTTTTATGAATTAATATTTAGGCTTAGGATTAATGACTACATTATTTTCTTTTCTTAATTAAAATTAATTTAGAACTTAGGTATTTTAATTAATTAATTTTTCTATTATTTTTATTATTCAAAGCCTTTTCATGAAAAACCCTAAAAAATCATTTTTAACTTATTGTTCTTTGTTAATTAATTTAGGTCTTAATTTTAGTTAATTTCCATTAATTATTTTCTTAATTAGGTCAAGATTAAAACCCTTTCATAAAAATCGAAACAAAATCATTTTTTCCCATTTACATTCTTGCAATTTTTAATTTTTAATTTTGTACAATATTCAATATGATTGTAATAATTATTTAGATTTAATTTTCTTGCAATTTCCCCGTTTGTAAATTTGTACACCCCTCCCCTATTGATTTAATATCTTAGTATTTTTATTTTCCGCAATTTAATGCTTTATATAAATGCTAGTAAATTAGGGTATGTATGGAAAAATAAAATCAACGCTTAGCAAACCCTAATTCAAAGACAAAACAATGCATGTAAATCAACACACTTGCACACTGACACCCTTAGGGCAAATCCACTTTGTTGCCTTATGAAAATGGTCATAATATGCATGTAAGACGTCTTAGCAAAAAAAAAAAATACAAGATCATAGTCCCTCGATGACGCTATAAATGTTGCCTTATGAATGATCGTAGTCCCTCAAAGAAAATGCTAAGATATCTTACAATATTGCTCTTCATGAATATACGATGACCTATGCTCGTCCCTTTTACATCCAAAGATAGGGTTTCTTACCAAATCAATGGTAAGATAACAATTTCAAAGGAAAGAGGAAATAAACAAGAAAGAATTTTGAGTAGGTAGAATGTTCCTAGTTGCTTGCTCATTTTCAAACCAAAACATCCTTGCTATTTTCAAAACAAACACCAACACTTTTAAAACATCTTTCAAACTTGAAACATTTGCAAAAGATCAACACTTTGTATACATTCTTACGAACGAGAATCATTACAAAGTTTGCCTAAACGATGGTGCTTTTTCAAAATACTTTCAAAAACCATACAAAGCACATTTTTCAAACAAAAGCAAGTGATCTAACAAGCAACTAAGAGCCCGTAGATAACTACGGATGAAAAGGGTGATAATACCTTCCCTTTTCATAATCTACTCCCCGAACTCAAAAAAATATCTCAAATGTCTTTCCTGTTCTTTTCAACCTTTCCTTTTGGATAAAAGAAAAGTCGGTGGCGACTCTGCTAACCGCAACATTTGCGATCAAACACAAAACAACCAAGTCAGTTTTCCTACTGCGTTACATAGAGACATTTGTATCTTATCACTCAATGTTTGTTCTCTTCTTCAAAGCTTTTCTCCAACAGATGAACCTATTCACCAAACCACACATTTATCCACAAAATAAATATTAGTTTTGTCGATTTCAATTCTTCTTCACTAAATAAAAACTTTCGGTAGAACTTGCTCCTACTAAATTTTTTTATCATTGGATATGATTTGGGCTCTTCACCTAGAAAAACACTAATAAATGGTTTCAAAATCATTTAATAGCTACAAAATCAAATTTCAATTGAAAGTCAAGCCTTCAATTATAAAATTCTGGGAAATATATGATGAAAACAAACCTGAGATTTGGAAGGTTAAGGAGTAGCTCTGACACCGGCAGAAACAATATCCCTTCAATAATATTCTTCTTTTCGCTTTTAGACCTACAAGAAAATACAGCCCATTATTCAAATATAGTCTTCTCACTTTTATCCCCATTAATAACTTGTTCATCATTCAAATAAAAACGAAAGGAGTCAAATGAAATAAAATCATTCTATAGTAAAATATCCTTGCATCCAGAGCTGTATCGTTTTCTCAATCGGAATCACTACCGCAGAATAAATCTCAATTGCACCTTTCACGAACTTCAACGCCACCAAGAGCTGCTACCTAATCGTGTCACCCTTCAGATTTTGATCAAACCGCGGTTGATCCCCTCCATAGCAGCCACCGCGATCTTTGAATATTCTCGTCGATCTCGCAATCTCAAACTCTGATCGAAAATCAGTATCAATAATCAACCTCTCACCTTACACAATGATATCAATGTATTCATATTCACCTGAATCAGAAAATCAAAAAATCAAAAAATCAAAACCACTATATTCAATTATCCGTTTACAATTAAAAATAATTTCCAGTTTCATAATGAAAAAAATTTAGGCATAAAATTGTACCTCTAGGGTGAGAGAGTGTTTTTCCCATTTAGAATGGCATATGAAAGAATCATAACCTATAGAAGAAATATTTTCTGCAACTATCTTTATCAAATCGTTTTTTCGCTTAAAAACTTTTCTGTTTTTGTCAACTATTTTTGTTGTATCAGCTAACAGATTTCTCTCCACAACACTCGCACATGGAATCAAACTCTACAAACAAAAATGTAAGAAATTACTTGAAGATAAAGTAAATACATAAAGCTAGAGTTATTGTAGAAACCTTGAGTGCGTCACTGGCGTCATTGATAGAACCATTAGTTATAAATTCATAGAAGAAATCAAGTTCTTAATCGGAGCTATCGTTACTGATTTCGTTAAAGCAATTACAGCTATTGCGAGCAAATTCAGACACTGGCGTTTGCTTATCCTTACTCTCTTCAATGAAACTCTAAACCATTTTAGCCAAGCTAACTCTGAGCCATTTTATCGTCATCAATAGAAGTGGTGGAGAAAGAGGGATAATCAAGTAGAAGATTGGAGAAAGAATGGCTTAGGGTTTGAAGAGAAACAAAATCGTATATTTATGGTATTGTTGGAAAATATCGAAATTCAAAAGAATTTGTGTTTCTCCATGTTGGAAGTTGTGATGTTTATGGTTGCACATCAATTGTTTCGCATTGAAATTACAAGTGTTATGTAGGGCTATACAATAGAGGGATAACTCAATTCATCGTTTCAACTGGTACATTAAATAATTAGGGTATTCTAACGTAGGTTGCAAAAAATAAAATAATTATAAAATGCCAATAAAAAAATGGGTGTGCCAACTCAGTTGTATTTAATACCAAATTAATATAAAGAGATTTAGTGGTTGATAAGACGGTTTTACCCTTAAATTTAGTCAAATTAAAGCTTTTAATCAAAAGGGCCATAGTGTAATAAACCATTACTTTAAAATTTATCTATATATATATATATATATATATATATATATATATATATATATATATATATATATATATATATATATATATATATATATATATATATATATATATATATATATATATATATATATATATATATATATATATATATATATATATATATATATATATATATATATATAATAGATGTGAGAATTAAGTCAAGAAAAATATAATTTCCAAAATACTAAAGCTTTCTAGAATTGCAAATATTGACTACAACATTGGTTCAAAGATGCTGAAATTAACTTTGATTTAAGCAGTTATGTGAGAATTAAGTAAAGAAAAATATAATTCCAAAAATACTAAAGCTTTCTAAAATTGCTTGACTAGAATATTTGAATAAGTTAAATTCTACTTAATCAATAAGTAAGAGCATGTGTAACACGGTGGGAGAACTGACTTGGTTGTTTTTGAAATTCTGGCTGCAGATACTTAATGTCACAGTGAATGTTATGACACTGTATCTGACACTCTTCAAGACAGTAAAACTAAAAGCAGTAAATAACACAGTCAATTGTTTACCCAGTTCAGTGTGTAACAATACCTACTCTGGGGGCTACCAAGCCAGGGAGGAAATCTACTATAAGAGATATTAATTCAGGAATAAACCAACCAGTTTATCTCCTTCACTTAAGACCTACCCAATGCAACTTCAATCTAAGTTCAACTTAAACCTGAGTTCCTACTCACTCCCCCTCAATCACAGCAGTGATATTAAACATTTGACTAATTAAATTATGAAGACACTCTTCAGAACATACACTTGATTTTGCTTCACAGCTTTTAATCAAGTAACACAAACACTCGTGCTTCAAAGCTTTGAGTGATATACAACCCTAACTTGACTTTGCTACAAAGATTTAATCAAGTGACACAAACACTCGTGCTTCAAAGCTTTGAGTGATACACAACCCTTACAATCAAATCCTACTCCAAGTCACTTATCACAATGATAATTGCTTGGATTACAGTAGTTACAACTATACAGTCCCTTATTGATCTTCTGTCAAAAGTATGTTTCACCAACAGTCTTCATGAGGAATATATAGGCTGTTGTTCTTCAGTTAGGGCTTCCAAGAAAATAGCTAGGGTTAATTAGGGTTAACCTCAAGACTTGGTCATAGGACTTTAACAACCAGATTAGGGTTAAGCAAAGTTAACCTAAGCCCACGTGAGAATCTGATCTGGACTGAACAACCAGATTCCTGAAACTTCTCAGAAAATAATAAATCTGCACAAGTGTTAGTTCAGTACAGGATGTCTTAACATTGGTTATGACAACAAGAATCCTGTTTACAGATTTTGGTAGAATGCAATAAATATGATCATTGCATAATGATCAGCTAAACACTTATATTGAGCAGCTCCTGTATGACATTCTTTTTCTGCAGAATGTACCTTGTGTCCCAGAATGTTATGACATCAGTCATGACATTCACACAAATGGTTTTACCAAAAAACATGCCAACATCTAAACACTTACAAACTCCCCCTTTGGCAAATTTTTGGCTAAAACCCCTAAACAATCAGAGATTAGAAAGCAGCAGAATTAATAATATCCACCAAGTCTAATTCTACCAAAATTATCACACAAATTCTTCTCCCCCTCTTTAGCCATAAATAGGCCAAAGATACTTGTACTTTTAGGTTATACAGTCATCCAAAAAGAATAATAAAAACACTGAGAGAAAAAAAATCAAAAGTCATTTGTAGCATCAGGTACCAGCAGAAGACTTTTCAACTGCAATGATCTTCAAGCACTGTCATCTTCAGAGGAGGCACTATCTTCAGCATGAAGCTGGTCTTCAGCAACATCCTCTCCCCTTCTTTGTCCTTCAATCTCCTCCTGTTCTAGTCTAGCAATCAGGTCCTCAAGAGTCCTTTTCCTTGTGTCAAGCTCTTTGCAGGTTTCCTTCAGCACAACTATAACACCAGTTTTCTTGGAACGAGATTTCATAGTTGATGTCTCAGCTGATGTCATGACAATGTCAGGAACATGTGTTCCCTGAAATAGCTTATAGTGCAACCCAAGAGCAGGGGCTCTTTTGCATAGAGTATCTTTTTCAACTAGAATGTCAGGATACTGAGCAAGGACTATACCACATAGGAGAGAGGGAAAGGCAATAGGGCCTTTAATAGCATAGCTTCCAGCATGTTTTAATGTTTGATCAAAGATATACTTTCTGTTGTACCCCAAAATTTGCCCTCCTATTTTTCCATAAGAAATCACAGCTTCGGGTTTTCCCTGACTTTTCAGATTGGCGTAAGAATCAGTCAAACAGACTTTTTCTTATCAATCTATCCAAATTAGGGTTTTCATGGACTCTGGAACAGTTCAAGTAGATTATTAGGGTTTGGTTGAGTTTGGCTCAGGGTTTGATCAGGCAGGCGCTTTCTTTGAAAATAAATCAAGAACTAGGGTTTGCACGCGCATTTTCAGAAGAATTTGAATCCACAGTGTCTTAATTGACTGTCACATGGTTTTGACGTTTGTTCAAGATTTCTGTCTAAACATCTGAGATAAAAGCTGAGGCATTTGAATTGAGAATTTGCAGTTGTTTGGTTTAATCAGTAAAAGGAAAGGACATATGGATGTTTGTTTGATTAACTGTGCATTGCTTATGTTTAATTGAGACGCCGGGTTTATTATTGATTGCAAGATGACAGTGTTTATTAATTATTTATTTATTCTAAGTTAGAATAGTTGGGATTTACTTCCAGTTATTTTAATTTCCGAAACTTAAATAATTAAATGGACAGTGAATTGAAAAAAGAATTAACTGACAAAGAAGAGCTTTTATTTATTTTTAATTATTAGTACAAATGTTATTTGAATACATTTACAGTATTTACAAATAATGTTATTACAAATAATTGGAAATAAAATAAAGCTATCCTAAAATTTTCCTAAGTCTTCATCTTCTACTGATACTCCCCTATGCTCAACTGATTTTTACCTGCAAAAAGAAAAGAAAAGAAGTCAGCACAGATGAAATCAAAAGCAGACAGTTAATTTAAAGACTCATCATTAAAAGTGATTGGCCGGAATCAGTTATTCACCCTCTCTGCAAATCACAAGAAAATTCTTGGTTCACAAAGAGGGATAGAAAATGTTTGCAAACAGTTAAATGCACAAAGCTAGATGGAAATATACAAGGCTGCATAAATTGTCAAACAAAGAGGCAAACTGAACTGCACAAATTGCAAGTGAATAAGCCAACCAAGTTACATTGTCAAACTGAAAAGCAAAGCTGTCAAAATTCCAAACTAAGTCACAAATTGCAAACTGAACTACACATGCCTAACCAAGTTTAAAATGTCAAATAAACTGTCCAAAGGCTGTCAAAAAGATGTCAACCAAACTGTCCAAAGATATCAAAAGATATCAAGTTGCCATCAAAGAAAAGAAGAAAGTACACAGAGGAAAGAGACAATGCAAGCAATATTCAAAATTACATCATTTCCCAAGCCAATCACCTTTTCAGAAAAGCTATTTTAAAGCAATATAATATGCTTTAATAGAGAGAAGGAGAGAGAGAAGAAGCTTACAGTACAGCAGGCCTAAAGATATAAACAAATGATATCAGAACAAGCAAAAGGGGGCAGAAACACAAAGATATAACACAAAAGCTTGTAACACCATAAACTGTTGCATAACAAGAACAACCTGCCTCAAGCCCAAATCTACATCAAACACATAGCCAAACCTGTTTCAACTCAAAAGCTTCAAGCCTAACCTGTTTCAAGCCATACAAGCCTGTCAACAGAAGCCATCCAAACCTGTGATTCAACCACCAACCTGTGTTCAAACCATAACACAAGCTTAAACAAAAACATAAGCCAGCCTGTAACTTCCAAAGCATAAGCCTTAAACCACCTCAAACCTGCTAAGCTTACAACCTGCCTAAAAACCAGTTTCAAACAAATTTCAAAACAAACTGCATCAAAACCAGTTTCAAACAAATTTCAAAACAAACTGCATCAAAGCCAGTTAGAAACCAAGCAAAAAGCCTTTACAAACAAAAGCCTGTATCAAAATTGTTCAAACCTGCTACAGTCTATACCAGAAACAAATCATACAAACATACAAGCCCTTTCAAAACTGTGTTAAGTACTCAAGCCATACAAACCTGCTTAAAAAACCAGTAAATACAAGCCTGTACCAAACTGTAACATAACACAAAGTCCTGAAACCTGTTCAAACCCTTAAGCCTTGCCAAGCCAAAGCCTCATCCTGTATAAACAAGCCCTGAGGCTGGCATAAACTAGAAAAGCCATACAAACTGAAACAAGCTTACAAACCCAATCCAAACCATCTCAAAATCGAAACAACAACTGAAGCAACAAAACCCTCAGAGCTAGGCTCATCACAGGGTTCAAAAAAACAATACTCATAATCAATTTCAACACATCAACAATACTCAAAGCCATCAATCAGAAGCAACCAGAAGATGAAAAGAAAATTAAGCTAGGGTTTTCAGTTATCATCATAAAACCAAATCAAGTATCTCATACAGAAGCAAGCAAGCAAGTGGAAGAGGAAAAGTAGTGTTCAGAAACAAATTATACAAGGGTTTTCAGTGTTCATCACAAAACCATCAAAAAGTGAAATATAGAGTACCAGTTTTCCACAGAGCAAGCCAGCATCATACTTCCTCCGCCTTCAGCTGTCCAGGACACCTCCAGTCCACTCCTCGCCTCCTCTCCAAAGGTAGTACCTCTTCCTTTTTCTTTTCACACCTCACAAGAAGCAAATAACAATACAAAAGAATCAGAACAAATAAAAACATGCAAAATGGAAACCTGAAAACCCTAAAGATGCGTTAAAATGAAACAAGGCTACCTTTTTCATCGTGGCTTGAATGATCTTGAGGAGGAAGAAGTGGAGGTTGCGTTCTGTCAGCTGAGACGGTAGGGGACGTCAGCGGTTGGCTCAAGGAGAACGAAGGAAGCGAAGAAAGATGAACGGCGCCGCACTAAATCTGTAACCCTAAGTTCTGAGACGAGACAAATGAAACCCTAAACAAATTTGTGAAACCCACCTTGGGCCGGTTCACCCCATCAAATGCCTTAAAACCTTTTTTGTTGTTTACATAAAAAATATTAACTAAATGCATAAATATTAATTTTCTTAAATTTAAACAATTTTCTTTTCTTTAAAACCTTCTTGTACATAAAAACATTAACAAAAACACAAAAAGTACATAAAAACATTAATACATAAAAATAGAATTTCTCAAGCATTTTCTTTTCTTTTATTAAATCTTTTGTTTTGTACATAATCAACAAAAATCCAAAGATAAATAAAATACTTAATAATATATTAGGTTAACCTTTTTTTCATCATGTGTAAATAATCACATACACTTTCACCAATACTTTTGATACATTGCTTTTATTCTTATACATTGCTACATTTTACATTGAGAATGCGATTCGATTTGGTTGTAAATATATTTGGACACTACTCTCCTAATAAGTCTCATCCCCATTTGTAAATATTTGTACCCCCATTCCAGGATACTTATTTGTAATAGCTTAGACTTTAAATTCCCGCAATTTATCTCTTTCTATATACTGTATAGTAATTAGGGTTTGTATGCGAAGATTTAAAATCAACCGCTAGATAACCTAATACAAGACAAATGCATGACAATCAATACACAATTAACACTTACACCCCTAGGGTAATCCCGCTTGTTGCCTTCCAAAATTGGCCATGCTTGCATGTTGAGTTTCTTTGGCAAAACAATTCAAATGATCATAGTCCCTCGATGACGCTTTCGAAAGTTGCCTAAATAAAATGATCATAGTCCCTCAAGCAAATTGCCAAAGACACTTGGCACCATTGCATTCATGGTCTAAACGATGACCTGCGCCCGTCCCGTTAACATCCTAACACAAGATTGTCCACCAAATACAATGGTGGAACAATACTGTTAAAAGGGTTAAAACATAGGAAAAATCTTTGAGTAAACTTAGGGGTAGACAACTCTTAGTTACTTGATCAAACTTGCAAAACACACTTGCCTACTTTTCAAAACCCACTCCACAACACAATTTTCAAAACAACTTTCAAAACATTGAAACATCTTTTCGAAAAGACACACACCTTTGTAAAACATTCGAGTAAAGAATTGTTACAACGGTTGCCTAGACAAGGCATCTTTTTCAAAACATTTTCAAACACACACACACACCACCATTTCAAGCAATTGAAAATCAAAAGCAAGTGATCTAAAACAAGTAACTAAGAGCCCATGGATAACCATGGATAGAAAGGGTGCTAATACCTTCCCTTTCTATAATCTACCCCCCGAACCCACGAAACATCTCAAAGGTTTTTCCTGCGCTTTTTAACCTTTCCTTTAGGATAAAATAAAAAGTCGGTGGCGACTCATGTTAAACCGAACAAGTGCGAATACTAACGCAAAACCTCAAGTCAGTTCTCCCACCGTATCACCAGAACTGGCGACTCTGCTGGGGATTAACTTAAAAGTGGGGTTACCTTAGGGTTTAGATCACCTTTACATACTTGCTTTGATTGCTTTAATTGCTTTACTTTTTGGGTCTTTGTTTGGGTTTGTTGTAAATCCTACACCCGGATTTGGGGCACCTTCTTAGGTAAATAGCAATAAAACTGTGAGGGAACTGTGCGGGGTATACCGACATGGTTGAAGTAGTAAGCTATGTTAGTGTGACATATTTGTGAGTACCGGTAACCCTTGAGTTCAATCAAGGAGAATACGGGGCCGCTGAGTGATGTCGTGAAGCACTAACGAACTCTTAGAACCTTACTTGACCATCTTAGCCTTTTTAGGGGTAGTGAGATGACCGACTTTGGTGCAGTCTGAAGTTGGTAGATACTCGATACTACACTCATTGAGGGTTGTTTTCTTGGAATATTTTGGTCGCCAGTTAAGTGGCTAAACCAAAACAATGAACACAGAAAACAATCCAATGATATTGAGCTCCTTAGAACCCGGTTCCTATTTTAGGACAGGATGAGCCAACTAACTTCAAGAGGGTACTTACCTACAACCCCATGCAAGCCTAAACCTAAGGACTTGTTTGCTTTGTGTGAATATGATTACCTGTATATACACTTGCTTGTTTTTGCATACATGTACATAACATCATGACATCATACCATAGCATTTTCAATAACCATTTCAAGGATCCCGAGGGTTCTTTTGATGCAGGGTCACGTTGAACCAGACATCTATCAAAGGGCAAGAGGTTTCTCCTCTAAACAAATGCCATCAAAGATCAAGTGCAACAACTTGAATTAGGGGTTATGACCCACTTGACACGGTGAGCTTGATTCTCGTGGAAAGACATCCACATGTGCAAAGTTCTCCAATCAAAGATCAGAGTTCAACCTCTAACATTCTCTTGTGTTTACCCCAAGAGATCCTTGAAAACATTGCATACATATATCATACATATCATTGCATAACAGGTTTCTCCCATACAAGTTTCCTTATCTTCTTACTGTTTATTTCAATAAGATGGATATGGAACAAACGGTGAAAGATCTCCAAGCTCAAAACGCTCAATTCCAGCAAATGCTTCTGGCTATGGGTAAAGGGAAAGAGGATCTGAAAGCTCTCCTTCTCAAAGACAAGGGGGTCAGTCTTGAAGAAGACCACAACTTGGAGATTGATGAAGCTGACTATTCCGAGGAACAATATCCTCCCACTAATGACAAGTACAAACAGTTGGAGGATCGCCTCAATGCTATGGAGGTTCAACAAATACCTGGCTTGGATTTAGGAGACATGGGTTTGGTTCCTGGATTGGTCATTCCGCCAAAGTTCAAAGTCCCTACCTTTGCTCTGTACGATGGAGTCTCTTGCCCTAAGATGCACCTAAAGTCTTATGTCCGCAAGATTCAACCATACACAACTGATCCAAAGCTTTGGATCCATTTCTTCCAAGAAAGCCTGGTAGGAGCTCAACTCGAGTGGTTCTATCAATTGGAGAGTTCTCGCATCCACACCTGGGAGGATTTAGCTAGGGCTTTTTACAAACAATATCAGTACAATACTGATCTTGCACGAACTCGTGTGCAATTGCAGAACATGACCATGGGTTCCGACGGGAGCTTCAAAGGATACGCCCAAAAGTGGAGAGATCTGGTCGGTAGGGTGCAACCTCCTTTAACTGACAGAGAGCTGATTGACATCTTCATGGGAACTTTGACGAGGCCTTTCTTCAATCACTTAATTGGAAGTTCCTCAGTTGGGTTCACTGAGCTAGTACTGACCGGTGAAAGGGTCGAAGCTAGCATCAAAAGTGGAAAGATCCAAGGAGCTACACCCTCCGATGCTCAGAAAATTCCCCATAATGGGAAGGAAGAGTCCAATGCAGTGACTGGTCAAAAGAGTCGTCATGATCAACATGTAGGGGAAATCCTGATCTCTGATCCCACGACTGTTCAACAAAAACGGGGCAAGAGGCGTAGGGTAAGATATCAAGAAAGGCAGTATACTGACATCAACATGCCTTTGTCTCAAGAATTACAACATTTGCTGAAGTTGAAGTTAATCACGCTAAAGGACCCTCCTCAAAATCCTTATACTTCCTCTTCCAAGTATAACCCGAGTGTGAGATGCGCCTACCATTCTGACAGTCCTGGGCATGACACCGACAGCTGTTGGACTTTGAAGAACCAGATTCAAGACTTGATTGATGCCGAGGAGATCAAGTTTTGACCCTCCGGAGACTACAAATGTGATCACTGCTCCTATGCCAAATCATTGAGAGCGTCTTTGTTTCTTTGAATTTTCAAGTTGTAATCTCTTTGTCATTCAAACAATTATCTATTAATGTCAAACTTTGTTTCATTAATGCATTGCATATGTTTGTCTTGATTTGATCCACTCATTTTCATTACACTTGAACTATGCTTTCTACTTTCTTTATGATATTTAAACTCTTGATAAAAAGATGAAAGCCTTTAGAGGGAGGATGACGAAACAATACCGTAATCTCATACAATATGCTTTTGAACAGACCTTGCTGATGATGTACAGGCATTTCTTTCAATTCCCAGACACTGGAGTTATAAGGAAGATAATCCCTAGTCAACCCCTTCGAGCCAAAGAAGTAGGAGCTTTCTGTTCTAAACAATTTGAAACCTTTGATATAAACCTGGGGCAGGGTAGTATCTCAGTTAATTCAAAAAAAAAGAGGTGCGCATTGAAGTTGCAAACTCTCAGTTCGTAATACAACGAACGACATCAAAAAAGAGACATTCCTTTGGAATCAAAAGACAGTGATGGTTCTTTATCTCATAGGCAGTCATTATCTCTCAAAAAAGAAAAACCCATTAAGTCAAAACCTATAAAGGAGGCTTAAGAAAGCTAGGGCATCCCGCTGACTGTGATCTCAAAAACGGGAACGGTCAGGCAAAAGTTAGGGATAACAAATCAAAAGAAAGAGGTCATTACAAATCCTCAACAACATGAGAAATGTTTCAAAAGAAAAAGGAGGATGACTGCCCTCCAAATTCAATTGGTGAACCATCACCCAAAAGTCGTTCCAAATTCGAAAAGAGTGCGGCGCACAATTAACTGAGTCTAGGATTGAAGGACATCACGAAGAGCGGGTGGGTACAAATATACTTTGAGCCTTTATCCTTTGTTTCTTAAACTGTGAACCAAGCCACGTTACAACCCTGCAAAAGTCCTAATTGAAGCATGGGTTAGTTCGAAAGCATACTGTTACAAAAGGTATCCTGACTCCTGTAAGGCTTTGCTCTAAAATCTTGTGTTGAACTTGTCTTATGAAAAGTTTTTTGCTAAAAAAACGCATTTTTCAAAACTTCGAGACAAGCATAAAATTTGCATTATTTGAATATCATTGTTTTCACATGGTTATTTGTTTGACAGCGGAGAAATTCACACAACGAATATTCGATGAACGAAAGCTCTCTCAGTGAACAAAATCACTTCAAAAAAGGATGACACCTCCATTGACAAATCTCCTATCAACAAGAGGGCTTGACATGTCACCATCCAGCACGCCTGGAGCAGTCCAGTCAAGGTTTCAACAGATCTTTCAAAGTTCAGTTAACCTGGGGAAGTCCAGTCAAGGTTTCAACAGATCTTTCAAAGTTCAATTAACCTGGGGCAGTCCAGTCAAGATTTCAACAAAATCTCTCAATTGAAGATTAACCTGGGGCAAGTCTCCGTCACCATCACTTGGGGCATTCGAATGTCAATCTCAAGGGTTACGAACAGTCCAAGTTTCCTAGCAATATCACATGCATCTGATACTGGGGGCAGTGATGAAACCTCTCTAGCAGACCTGCAGTCATGGGTTTATTTCCCCAACATTTGTCAAGGATTTATTCTCCAGAACAAATTATATTTCAACAACATTCTTAACATATGCGGATTGATCGACAAATAAGATTCCTTCATCTTTTGAAGTAGTAATCATCAAGGTTCCTTCATCTTTTGAAGTAGTAATCATCAAGGTTCCTTCATCTTTTGAAGTAGTAATCGTCAAGGTTCCTTCATCTTTTGAAGTAGTAATCATCAAGGTTCCTTCATCTTTTGAAGTAGTAATCGTCAAGGTTCCTTCATCTTTTGAAGTAGTAATCATCAAGGTTCCTTCATCTTTTGAAGTAGTAATCATCAAGGTTCCTTCATCTTTTGAAGTAGTAATCATCAAGGTTCCTTCATCTTTTGAAGTAGTAATCATCAAGGTTCCTTCATCTTTTGAAGTAGTAATCATCAAGGTTCCTTCATCTTTTGAAGTAGTAATCATCAAGGTTCCTTCATCTTTTGAAGTAGTAATCGTCAAGGTTCCTTCATCTTTTGAAGTAGTAATCATCAAGGTTCCTTCATCTTTTGAAGTAGTAATCATCAAGGTTCCTTCATCTTTTGAAGTAGTAATCATCAAGGTTCCTTCATCTTTTGAAGTAGTAATCGTCAAGGTTCCTTCATCTTTTGAAGTAGTAATCATCAAGGTTCCTTCATCTTTTGAAGTAGTAATCATCAAGGTTCCTTCATCTTTTGAAGTAGTAATCATCAAGGTTCCTTCATCTTTTGAAGTAGTAATCATCAAGGTTCCTTCATCTTTTGAAGTAGTAATCATTAAGGTTCCTTCATCTTTTGGAGTAGTAATCGTCAAAATTCCATCATCACCTGCTGGAAGTTACAACCACCAACAAGATAACAGACAACTGAAAAATCTGTTTCTCTCAAGAATGAAGACTCTCATCCTTAAAAACTCAGAAGATTGGTATACTCCCAGTTTCTGACCATTAACAGCATGAAGATTCTCATCACCTCAGAAGATTGGTACACTCCCAATTTCTGACCCCCAACAGAATAAAGATTCTCATTCTCAAAGTGGCATATAACCTGAGTTCTCAATTCCCCAAACAGAGTTTAACTTCAGGATCCTCAGCAGAACAAGAGCTTTCTCAAAGATGATTTCCCCAGCCAGAGAGCCTTCCAGAACCTCATTCCCCTCAGAGTTAAGTTTCAAAATCCCCAGTGGAGCCAAAACTGTCAATCCCCAGCGGAGCTAAAACCTCCAACTATCAATCCCCAAGCAGAATGAAGACTCTCATTCTCAGTTCGTCACAGGATATTCAAATATTCCCCAGTGAAGGTCTCCTCAAGACAGGAATCCCCAATAGATTGGCATACAACCCAAGCTCCTGATTCCCCAATAGTGGTCCCAGGATTTCTCATTTTCAACGATCAAGAGATTCTTGCAATTCCCTGCAGAAGTTAAGGAATTACTTTCCCCGGCAGCAGTCAAGATTCTTTTATCTCCTGCCATCCAGGATTCATCTATCCTCAGCAAGACAACTCACCAGCTTACATACGCATTCATCACATTCATATCATAAACATTGATATAACATACATTGCATCATGCATCATGACATCGCATACAACTAACTCTTTACCTTTTCAGGAAAGATCAGTCGACAAACGAAGATCATCATCTTCCGAGATTCTTTCTAGAAATAGTTCAGATGTGACCCAGACATGGCGACATTCTGATACTTATTCCAGATTCACCCAGAGATAGTTCAGATGTGACCCAGACATGGCGACATTCTAATACTTATTCCAGATTTATTCAGATGCAGTTTTACACGGACTCATCATCAGGAAACCCTACACCGGTTCCTTCTCCACTTCTCAACTTTTGAAAACAGTTTACGGACGCTTCCCAACAACGGATGCTGCTCTATTGCTTATTCAACTTCGAGACTTCTGAAAACAGTTCACGGGTTCTCCAGTAACGGATGTTAACCTATTGCTTATTCAGATTCTTCTCAACTTTTGAAAACAGTTTACGGACGCTTCCCAACAACGGATGCTGCTCTATTGCTTATTCAACTTCAAGACTTCTGAAAACAGTTCACGGGTTCTCCAGTAACGGATGTTAACCTATCGCTTGTTCAGATTCTTCTCAACTTTTGAAAACAGTTTACGGACGCTTCCCAACAACGGATGTTGCTCTATTGCTTATTCAACTTCGAGACTTCTGAAAACAGTTCACGGGTTCTCCAGTAACGGATGTTAACCTATCGCTTGTTCAGATTCTTCTCAACTTTTGAAAACAGTTTACGGACGCTTCCCAACAACGGATGCTGCTCTATTGCTTATTCAATTTCAAGACTTCTGAAAACAGTTTACGGATTCTCCAAACACGGATGTTAATCTATCGCTTGTTCAGATGCAACTTTTGAAAACAGTTTACGGATGCTTCCAGATACGGATGTCAATCTATTGCTTATTCAGACCCCCAGTTCAGAGATGTCCCAAAACATGGATACCTTTCTGATACTCACCCACTCACCAATGACATACAGTTCAACAAACATTTCCAGATGGCATCTCTAAGCCCATCCTCCTACCAACAATTTCCAGATGGCATCTCTAAGCCCATCCCCCGACAAGATTCTGTTACATCTCCAGATGGCATCTTTAAGCCCATCACCAAATGGCATCTGTAAGCCCATTCCCTCTACCATCACATCACCAAGTGCAAATTTTTTGGGTACTCTAGTGTCCAATCTCCTTTTACCTTCGAGTCGCGAACGACAAACTTGCCAATCTAACTCTTCAGGTTCAAGAAGATTGAACAGGGGCAACTGTTGTACCCCAAAATTTGCCCTCCTATTTTTCCACAAGAAATCACAGCTTCGGATTTTCCCTGACTTTTCAGATTGGCGTAAGAATCAGTGAAACAGACTTTTTCTTATCAGTCTATCCAAATTAGGGTTTTCATGGACTCTGGAACAGTTCAAGCAGATTATTAGGGTTTGGTTGAGTTTGGCTCAGGTTTGATCAGGCAGGCGCTTTCTTTGAAAATAAATCAAGAACTAGGGTTTGCACACGCATTTTCAGAAGAATTTGAATCCACAGTGTCTTAATTGACTGTCACATGGTTTTGACGTTTGTTCAAGATTTCTGTCTAAACATCTGAGATAAAAGCTGAGGCATTTGAATTGAGAATTTGCAGTTGTTTGGTTTAATCAGTAAAAGGAAAGGACATATGGATGTTTGTTTGATTAACTGTGCATTTCTTATGTTTAATTGAGACGCCGGGTTTATTATTGATTGCAAGACGACAGTGTTTATTAATTATTTATTTATTCTAAGTTAGAATAGTTGGGATTTACTTCCAGTTATTTTAATTTCAGAAACTTAAATAATTAAATGGACAGTGAATTGAAAAAAGAATTAACTGACAAAGAAGAGCTTTTATTTATTTTTAATTATTAGTACAAATTTTATTTGAATACATTTACAGTATTTACAAATAATGTTATTACAAATAATTGGAAATAAAATAAAGCTATCCTAAAATTTTCCTAAGTCTTCATCTTCTACTGATGCTCCCCTGTGATCAACTGATTTTTACCTGCAAAAAGAAAAGAAAAGAAGTCAGCACAGATGAAATCAAAAGCAAACAGTTAATTTAAAGACTCATCCTTAAAAGTGATTGGCCGGAATCAGTTATTCACCCTCTCTGCAAATCACAAGAAAATTATTGGTTCACAAAGAGGGATAGAAAATGTTTGCAAACAGTTAAATGCACAAAGCTACATGGAAATATACAAGGCTGCATAAATTGTCAAACAAAGAGGCAAACTGAACTGCACAAATTGCAAGTGAATAAGCCAACCAAGTTGCATTGTCAAACTGAAAAGCAAAGCTGTCAAAATTCCAAACTAAGTCACAAATTGCAAACTGAACTACACATGCCTAACCAAGTTTAAAATGTCAAACAAACTGTCCAAAGGCTGTCAAAAAGATGTCAACCAAACTGTCCAAAGATATCAAAAGATATCAAGTTGCCATCAAAGAAAAGAAGAAAGTACACAGAGGAAAGAGACAATGCAAGCAATATTCAAAATTACATCATTTCCCAAGCCAATCACCTTTTCAGAAAAGCTATTTTAAAGCAATATAATATGCTTTAATAGAGAGAAGGAGAGAGAGAAGAAGCTTACAGTACAGCAGGCCTAAAGATATAAACAAAGGATATCAGAACAAGCAAAAGGGGGCAGAAACACAAAGATATAACACAAAAGCTTGTAACACCACAAACTGTTGCATAACAAGAACAACCTGCCTTAAGCCCAAATCTACATCAAACACATAGCCAAACCTGTTTTAACTCAAAAGCTTCAAGCCTAACCTGTTTCAAGCCATACAAGCCTGTCAACAGAAGCCATCCAAACCTGTGATTCAACCACCAACCTGTGTTCAAACCATAACACAAGCTTAAACAAAAACATAAGCCAGCCTGTAATTTCCAAAGCATAAGCCTTAAACCACCTCAAACCTGCTAAGCTTACAACCTGCCTAAAAACCAGTTTCAAACAAATTTCAAAACAAATTGCATCAAAACCAGTTTCAAACAAATTTCAAAACAAACTGCATCAAAGCCAGTTAGAAACCAAGCAAAAAGCCTTTACAAACAAAAGCCTGTATCAAAATTGTTCAAACCTGCTACAGCCTATACCAGAAACAAATCATACAAACATACAAGCCCTTTCAAAACTGTGTTAAGTACTCAAGCCATACAAACCTGCTTAAAAAACCAGTAAATACAAGCCTGTACCAAACTGTAACATAACACAAAGTCCTGAAACCTGTTCAAACCCTTAAGCCTTGCCAAGCCAAAGCCCCATCCTGTATAAACAAGCCCTGAGGCTGGCATAAACTAGAAAAGCCATACAAACTGAAACAAGCTTACAAACTCAATCCAAACCATCTCAAAATCGAAACAACAACTGAAGCAACAAAACCCTCAGAGCTAGGCTCATCACAGGGTTCAAAAAAACAATACTCATAATCAATTTCAACACATCAATAATACTCAAAGCCATCAATCAGAAGCAACCAGAAGATGAAAAGAAAATTAAGCTAGGGTTTTCAGTTATCATCATAAAACCAAATCAAGTATCTCATACAGAAGCAAGCAAGCAAGTGGAAGAGGAAAAGAAGTGTTCAGAAACAAATTATATAAGGGTTTTCAGTGTTCATCACAAAACCATCAAAAAGCGAAATACAGAGTACCAGTTTTCCACAGAGCAAGCCAGCATCATACTTCCTCCGCCTTCAGCTGTCCAGGACACCTCCAGTCCACTCCTCGCCTCCTCTCCAAAGGTAGTACCTCTTCCTTTTTCTTTTCACACCTCACAAGAAGCAAATAACAATAAAAGAATCAAAACAAATAAAAACATGCAAAATGGAAACCCGAAAACCCTAAAGATGCGTTAAAATGAAACAAGGCTACCTTTTTCATCGTGGCTTGAATGATCTTGAGGAGGAAGAAGTGGAGGTTGCGTTCTGTCAGCTGAGACGGTAGGGGACGTCAGTGGCTGGCTCAAGGAGAACGAAGGAAGCGAAGAAAGATGAACGGCGCCGCGCTAAATCTGTAACCCTAAGTTCTGAGACGAGACAAATGAAACCCTAAACAAATTTGTGAAACCCACCTTGGGCCGGTTCGCCCCATCAAATGCCTTAAGCCCATTTCAGGCGCACCCCCTTTTTTTTCTTCTTTCTTTTAATCCTGACTAATTGTTTGGGCCCAGCTTTCCCCCTTTAGCCCATTTTAATTCCCTTTTTTAACTAATACTCTCTTTTTATCACATTACATCTTTCTTTGTTAAATAAATATACTAATTTTTTTTTACATTAAATCTTATTAACAATACCTTTTTTATTACACTCAAAATATGTGGATATTAGATTTCATTAGGTTTAAACATTTTTGTTTTATTAAAACCTTTTTTGTTGTTTACATAAAAAATATTAACTAAATGCATAAATATTAATTTTCTTAAATTTAAACAATTTTATTTTCTTTAAAACCCTCTTGTACATAAGAACAATAACAAAAACACAAAAAGTACATAAAAACATTAATACATAAAAATAGAATTTCTCAAGCATTTTCTTTTCTTTTATTAAATCTTTTGTTTTGTACATAATCAACAAAAATCCAAAGATAAATAAAATACTTAATAATATATTAGGTTAACCTTTTTTTCATCATGTGTAAATAATCACATACACTTTCACCAATACTTTTGATACATTGCTTTTATTCTTATACATTGCTACATTTTACATTGAGAATGCGATTCAATTTGGTTGTAAATATATTTGGACACTACTCTCCTAATAAGTCTCATCCCCATTTGTAAATATTTGTACCCCCATTCCCGGATACTTATTTGTAATAGCTTAGACTTTAAATTCCCGCAATTTATCGCTTTCTATATACTGTATAGTAATTAGGGTTTGTATGCGAAGATTTAAAATCAACCGCTAGATAACCTAATACAAGACAAATTAATGACAATCAATACACAATTCACACTTGCACCCCTAGGGTAATCCCGCTTGTTGCCTTCCAAAATGGGCCATGCTTGCATGTTGAGTTTCTTTGGCAAAACAATTCAAATGATCATAGTCCCTCGATGACGCTTTCGAAAGTTGCCTAAACAAAATGATCATACTACCTCAAGCAAATTGCCAAAGACACTTGGCACCATTGCATTCATGGTCTAAACGATGACCCGCACCCGTCCTGTTAACATCCTAACACAAGATTGTCCACCAAATACAATGGTGGAACAATACTGTTAAAAGGGTTAAAACATAGGAAAAATCTTTGAGTAAACTTAGGGGTAGACAACTCTTAGTTACTTGATCGAACTTGCAAAACACACTTGCCTACTTTTCAAAACCCACTCCACAACATAATTTTCAAAACAACTTTCAAAACATTGAAACATCTTTTCGAAAAGACACACACCTTTGTAAAACATTCGAGTAAAGAATTGTTACAACGGTTGCCTAGACAAGGCATCTTTTTCAAAACATTTTCAAACACACACACACACACCACCATTTCAAGCAATTGAAAATCAAAAGCAAGTGATCTAAAACAAGTAACTAAGAGCCCATGGATAACCATGGATAGAAAGGGTGCTAATACCTTCCCTTTCTATAATCTACCCCCCGAACCCACAAAACATCTCAAAGGTTTTTCCTGTGATTTTTAACCTTTCCTTTAGGATAAAATAAAAAGTCGGCGGCGACTCTTGCTAAACCGAACAAGTGCGAATATAAACGCAAAACATCAAGTCAGTTCTCCCACCGTATCACACTTTCCATAGTCAAGGTTTGTCCTGGTTCCAATAGCATAAATGAATCTTCCCAAGCCTGTGGAGATGGTTGATTTATGGTTGGTGGGAACCCAATTAGCTGCACCAATTTTGTAAAGAATGGCAAATTTCATGCTCAGCTTGCTTGCATTCAGTTTCCCTTTTGAGGGCCAGCTCTTGGCTTGATTTGCAGTGATGGTTTGGCACACTTGGTTGTCAGTAACCTCTAGCTCAAGGCAAGCATCATCTGATCTTCCTAGGAATTTGTTTATTTCCGAGGGAGAGAAATTTACCTTTCTTCCTCTCACATATACACATTTAAAGTCAGCTGACTTTCCATCAGCACACCCTTCAGATAAATTCACTATGAATTCTTTGACAAGAACTTCATAGCAGTTGGTAAACTTTACCACAATATTTATTAGACCAGCAGTTTTGATTAGATCCATGATCTCTTTACATTCCATGGCACTGGTGTTCAGTTCTCTTTCCAAGGCTATCCTTTTCAAACTTACATACTTCCACCTGTTTGCATTCTCAGGATGGTGAAAGGAAATGTTGTCAGTGGGGACTTCAGGGACTTTAGGCATTTTGCTTGAGGAGAGTTTCCTTTTGAGAGGAATGTCTTTAACATCAAATTCAAATTTTGATTCCTCATCAGTTTTAGAGGGTTCAGGCTCTTTCCTTTTCTTTGCTATTGGTTGTCTCACAGGTTTTGAGAGACTACCAGCAGGTACTCGAGTTTTCACCTTCCCTTTTGACACTCCAGCCTTCACAGTTTCTACTCCAGTCTTTTTCTCAGACCTGGTTTTCTTATGAACAATATCAGCAGTCTTTTCTTTGGAGATGCTTTTGGCAGCATCCTGCTTTCCTTTTCTGTTCATCATCCTTCTAACTATGCTAGGGTTGATGTTTGCAATTAAGTCATTATCAGAGTATTCTTCATCAACATCAATAATCGGGGGTTCAACATCCTTCTCATTAGGGTTTTGGTGATCATCAAGATTTTCAGGAGATTTCCTAATGTTATCATCCGGTGTCTCAACATTCTGAGTGACATCTGGATTTATTTAAACATTTGGACTAGCAGATTCTTGATTCAAGGGTACAAAAATGCCAGGTACAGAGTGATTCTCATTTAGAATCCTAGTGACAAGTCTAGCTATAGCTTGATGAACATAAACTGAGCCTTCCCTATTTGATATTTCTGAAGGAACAAAAGATGATGGTTGATAGGGTTTACCAGATGAAGAAGCTTGTGACCTTCTTGCATGTCTGGTTCGCAGCTTCTTAACCTTAGTGGGGTCAGCTGCCAGTTCACGAAGAGGAGTTATCTCCAGAACATCAGAATCCATGCAGTTTGTGATTGCCCTAGGTTCTCGATCAGAGGATGCGGAAGAAGCAATCGTCTTTGAAGAGGATGAAGTCATGGATAGTTGAGACATTTTGAGAGTCTTAGAAAACAGGTAGTAGTAATAGAGCAGTCTTCGTTTGAGAGATTGAAGATTGTTGCAGAAACGCGAGAGGAGTGAGATATATGAATGTCTATTCAACTTCTTAAAATCTTGGAAAGAAATAAAGAAGTAGATGATTAGCCCAATCAGAGTAGACTTAACAAAAAAAACTCTCTCATCCCTTGTTTTGAGCAAAATTAATTGCTACATATCTTCATGTTGGCAAATACCCAGCTTGCCCCTCAAATTTTCAAATTGATTTGCATCAAGTGCCTTGGTAAAAATGTCAGCCAGTTGTAGTTTTGTGGCAACATGTTCCAGTTTAATCGTCTTCTCCTCTACAAGATCTCTGATAAAGTGATGTCTAATGTCAATATGCTTGGTCCTGCTATGCTGAATAGGATTCTTGGAAATGTTGATAGTGCTCAGATTGTCACAGTACAATGTCATAACATCTTGTGTGACATTATACTCAGTAAGCATCTGTTTCATCCAGATCATTTGAGAACAGCTACTACCAGCTGCTATGTATTCAGCTTCAGCAGTAGATAGAGACACACAGTTATGTTTCTTGCTGAACCAGGAAACAAGATTATTTCCTAAGAAGAAACATCCTCCAGAGGTTCTCTTTCTATCATCAGCACTTCCAGCCCAATCATCATCACAGTAACCAGTCAGAGTTGGTTCACATCCATGAGAGTACAGCAAGCCATAATTGTGGGTTCCACTTACATACTTCAGAATTCTCTTCACTTGGTTGATATGACTTACTTTGGGTTCAGCTTGGTATCTAGCACATACTCCAACTGCAAAAGCAATGTCAGGTCTGCTGGCTGTTAAGTATAGCAAACTTCCTATCCATGCTTTTGTATAAGCTTTGGTCCACCTTGACCCCACTTGAATCTTTGGACAACTTTAAGTGAGTAGGAGTAGGAGTCCTTTTGTGACTGGCATTCTCCATCCCAAACTTCTTGACAATGTTCTTTGAATACTTGCTTTGAGACAAAAAAATTGAGTCTTCCATCTGTGTGACTTGCAGTCCAAGAAAGTAGGTCAATTCTCCCATGAGGCTCATTTCAAATTCAGCTTGCATCTGGTCAGCAAAATGTTTAACCATTTTATCTGACATTCCCCCAAACACTATGTCATCAACATAGATTTGAGCTACCATTATCTTTCCTCCTTCATTTTTGACAAAAAGAGTTTTATCCAAGCCTCATTTCCTGTATCCTTTCTCAGAGAGGAATTTTGTCAACCTGTCATACCATGCTCTAGGAGCTTGTTTCAGGCCATATAAAGCTTTCCTCAATTTGTAGACATGATCAGGGCAGTTTGGATCCACAAATCCTTTAGGCTGTTCCACATAAACTTCCTCATTTAAGTACCCATTTAGGAAGGCACTTTTTACATCCATCTGAAATAACTTGAACTTGAGGAGACAAGCAATTCCCAATAGGAGTCTGATTGATTCTAGTCTGGCTACAGGAGCAAACGTCTCATCAAAATCAACCCCTTCAACTTGAGTGTATCCTTGAGCAACAAGTCTTGACTTATTCCTGGTGACAACTCCTTCAGCATCTGATTTGTTCTTGTAGATCCATTTTGTGCCAATGATGTTTGTTCCTCCTGGTCTAGGAACTAACTCCCATACTTCATGTTGCTTGAATTGGTTTAATTCATCTTGCATTGCTCCAATCCAGTATTCATCAGTTAAAGCCTCATTAACATTTCTTGGTTCAATCTTAGATATAAAACAAGAGTTTGAGATGATTTCTCTAGATCGTGTAATGATTCCACTATTAGGATCTCCTATGATGAGTTCCTTAGGATGATCTTTCTGAATTCTGATGGAAGGGTCTTTGTTAGCTTCCTTTGATTCAGATTCTGATGAAGTAGTTTTAGAAATATCATCCTTTTGAGTTGAAGTCTCAAAGAATGTCTCAACATCATATGGGACATTTGTTTCCTCATGGTAATCATCAACTATGACATTTATAGATTCCATCATAACTTTGGTCCTGGAATTGAATACCCTATAAGCTCTGCTTTTGGTAGTGTATCCCAGGAATATTCCTTCATCACTTTTAGGGTCCATCTTTCTCCTTTGCTTACGATCTGTCAGAATATAGCATTTGCTTCCAAATACATGGAAGTACTTCACTGTAGGCTTTCTTCCTTTCCAAAGTTCATAAATGGTGGATGATGTTCCCTTTCTCAAGGTGACCCTGTTATGGACATAACAGGCTGTATTCATAGCTTCAGCCCAAAAATGAATAGGAAGTCTTTTGGCATGTATCATTGCTCTGGCAGATTCCTGTATAGTCCTGTTTTTCCTTTCCACAACTCCATTTTGTTGAGGAGTTATGGGTGAAGAGAATTCATGATGAATTCCTTCTGAGGAGCAGAACTCATCAAACTTACTGTTTTCAAATTCCTTGCCATGATCACTTCTGATTCTGACAATGCATCCTTCTTTCTCTCTTTGAATTCTTTTGCACAGTTCCTTAAATACTTCAAATACATCAGACTTTTCTCTAATGAAGTTAATCCAGGTGAATCTGGAAAAATCATCCACAACAACATAGGCATATCTTTTTCCACCAAGACTTTCTACCTGCATTGGTCCCGTCAGATCCATATGTAGAAGTTCTAATACCTTAGAGGTGGTCAGATGTCTTGACTTTGGATGTGACATTCTAGTCTGCTTTCCAACCTGACATTCACCACAGACTCTCCCTTCATCAATTTGCAACCTTGGAATCCCTCTGACTGCTTCCATGGATATAATCCTTTTCATTCCTCTTAGATGTAAATGACCAAGTTTTTGGTGCCACAATTTCACTTCTTTTTCTTCTTTGGCAATCGAGCACACAGAAGAATAATTAGTGTTCTCAGACTCCCATAAGTAGCAGTTGTCTTTAGATCTGACACCTCTCATTACAACTTCTTGTTTCTCATTAGTTACAAGACATTCTGACTTGGTGAAGTTGACCTTGAATCCTAGATCACATAATTGACTGATACTTATAAGATTAGCAGTCAAGCCTTTTACTAGCAATACTTCATTTAGGTTTGGAACTCCAGGGCAGTCCAAGTTTCCAACTCCTTTGATTTCTCCTCTAGCACCATCTCCAAAAGTCACATAACTAGTAGTGTGATGTTTAACATTATTGAGAAGATTCTTGATTCCAGTCATGTGTTTAGAACATCCACTGTCAAAGTACCAGTCTTCCTTTGCAGAGACTCTAAGGGAGGTGTGAGCTATCAGGGCAGTAGCCTTTTTCTTCCACTGTTGAGTATATGGTGTCTTGTTAGACTTAGGTTTGACAACTGGGGTCTGATTAGGATATCCATATAATTTGAAGCAGAATGGCTTTATGTGACCAAACTTGCCACAATGATGACATCTCCATCTTTGATACTTTTTCTTCATATTTCTCTGTTCTCGATGTTGAGTGCTATGTTGTGACATCTGCTTTGACATTTGTTTATCAGGCCTGATTTTCTTCTTGTCTACAAAAGATTTCTTTACTGCCACAAATCCCAGACCAGACTTGTCTCCCACATTTTGTCCAACCTGAAGGATTTCTTCTAATTTGTCAGTTCCATTTGTCAACATCTTGACAGATTTGGTCATTTGGTCAAGTTTTGAGTTTAGCATTTGAACTTCCCCTTCTAGATGACTTATAGTATCAATGCCTGCCTTCTTCTCAGCCTCCAGCTTTACTATGAGTTTTGTTTGTCTCTCATTTTGCTAACAGACTTCAGCACTTCTGATACATAACTTCTTGTAGGAGTCAGCCAGTTCTTCAAATGTCACTTCCTCACCACTAGAGTCACTATCAGAGTCACAAATACCAGTTAGCGCAGTAACTAGTTTGGCAGATTCTTCTTCAGAATTACTTTGAGTCACAGTCAGACCAAGTAACAGACATTCCTTTCTTTTGTTTCTTAAGAAAGGTTGGACATTCAGCTCGAATGTGCCCATATCCTTCACATCCATGGAATTGAATTCCTTTGCTTTGATTTCCCTTCTCTTCAGACTTTGGTCTTCTGCTGGAGTCATAGGATCTGTTGATGTCAGAAGGAATGTTCTTAACATTTGACCTTGACTTTGGGTCTATTATCTTGATGAGTTTGTTGAACTGTCTTCCAAGCATGGCTATAGCTTCTGAAATATTTTCTTCTTCATCCTCCTTGTTTTCATCTTCAGTATTAGATACAAGTGCTATGCTCTTGTTTTTCTTGTCAACATTGTCACTGATCCCCATCTCAAAGGTCTGAAGAGACCCAATGAGTTCATCCACCTTCAAGTTGCAGATATCCTGAGCTTCCTCTATAGCAGTCACCTTCATTGCAAATCTTTTAGGCAAGGATCTGAGAATCTTTCTCACCAGCTTTTCTTCTGACATCTTTTCTCCCAATGCTCCTGAGGAGTTGGCAATTTCCAAGATGTTCATGTGAAACTCATGAATGGTCTCATCTTCCATCATCCTTAGGTTTTAAAATTTGGTAGTCAACATCTGAAGCCTTGACATTTTTACTTTGGATGTGCCCTCATGGGTAGTTTTGAGAGTGTCCCAAACCTCCTTGGCCAGTTCACATTGATGTACTAGTCTGAACATGTTTCTATCAATTCCATTGAACAAGGCATTTAATGCTTTGGAGTTATCCAGGGCTAACTCATCTTCTTCTTTGCTCCATTCTTCCTCAGGTTTCAGACTGGTTGTCCCATCTTTCTCAGTTATGGTGGGATGGTTCCATCCTTTGTCAGCAGCTCTCCAAGCCTTTTTGTCCAGTGATTTTAAGAAGGCAATCATATGAGGTTTCCAGTAGTCATAATTTGATCCATCCAGAATGGGTGGTCTGTTTCCAAAACCTCCTTCTTTGTCCATAGCGCCAAAAAATAATATCCCTAGATCTCACCCAGTAAGACAGGCAGGGTGCCTGCTCTGATACCAATTGAAATTCTGGCTGCATATACTTAATGTCACAGTGAATGTTATGACACCGTATCTGACACTCTTCAAGACAGTAAAACTAAAATCAGTAAATAACACAGTCAATTGTTTACCCAGTTCAGTGTGTAACAACACCTACTCTGGGGGCTACCAAGCCAGGGAGGAAATCCACTATAAGAGATATTAATTCAAGAATAAACCAACCAGTTTATCTCCTTCACTTAAGACCTACCCAATGCAACTTCAATCTAAGTTCAACTTAAACCTGAGTTCCTACTCACTCCCCCTCAATCACAGCAGTGATATTAAACAATTGACTAATGAAATTATGAAGACACTCTTCAGAACATACACTTGATTTTGCTTCACAGCTTTTAATCAAGTAACACAAACACTCGTGCTTCAAAGCTTTGAGTGATACACAACCCTAACTTGACTTTGCTTCAAAGTTTTAATCAAGTGACACAAACACTCGTGCTTCAAAGCTTTGAGTGATACACAACCCTTACAATCAAATCCTACTCCAAGTCACTTATCACAATGATAATTGCTTGGATTACAGTAGTTACAACTATACAGTCCCTTATTGATCTTCTGTCAAAAGTATGTTTCACCAACAATCTTCATGAGGAATATATAGGCTGCTGTTCTTCAGTTAGGGCTTCCACGAAAATAGCTAGGGTTAATTAGGGTTAACCTCAAGACTTGGTCATAGGACTTTAACAACCAGATTAGGGTTAAGCAAAGTTAACCTAAGCCCACGTGAGAATCTAATTTGGACTGCATAACCAGATTCCTGAAACTTCTCAGAAAATAATAAATCTGCACAAGTGTTAGTTCAGTACAAGATGTCTTAACATTGGTTATGACAACAAGAATCCTGTTTACAGATTTTGGTAGAATGCAATAAATATGATCATTGCATAATGATCAGCTAAACACTTATATTGAGCAGCTCCTGTATGACATTCTTTTTCTGCAGAATGTACCCTGTGTCCCAGAATGTTATGACATCAGTCATGACATTCACACAACTGGTTTTACCAAAAAACATGCCAACATCTAAACACTTACAGTTTTGCGTTTTATCGCAAATATTGCGGTTAGCAAGAGTCGCCACCGACTTTTCTTTTATCCAAAAGGAAAGGCTGAAAAGAACAGGAAAGACCTTTGAGATTGTTTTCTTGAGTTCAGGGGGTAGATTATAAAAAGGGAAGGTGTAACACCCTTTTCATCCATAGTTATCTATGGGCTCTTAGTTGCTTGTTAGATCACATGCTTTTGTTTGAAAATATGCTTTGTGTGTTTTTTTGAAAGTATTTTAAAAAAGGCACCATCGTTTAGGCAAACTTTGTAATAATTCTCGTTCGTAAGAATGTATACAAATTGTTGATCTTTTTGAAAATGTTTCAAGTTTGAAAGATGTTTTGAAAGTGTTGGTGTTTGTTTTTGAAAATAGCAAGGATGTTTTTTGTTTGAAAATGAGCAAGCAACTAGGAACATTCTACCTACTCAAAAGTCTTTCTTGTTTATTTCCTCTTTCCTTTGACATTGTTATTTTACCATGGATTGGTAAGTAACCTTATCTTTGGATGTAAAAGGGACGGGCAAGGGTCATCGTATAGTCATGAATAGCAATGTTGTAAGATATCTTAACATTTTCTTTAAGGGACTAAGATCATTCGTAAGGCAACATTTGTAGCGTCATCGAGAGACTATGATCTTGTATTTTCGTTTGTTTTTGCTAAGACATCTTACATGCGTATTATGACCATTTATTTCTCAAGGCAACAAGTGGATTTACCCTAAGGGTATAAGTGTGCAAGTGTGTCTTTTTCATGCTTGATTTGTCTTGTATTAGGGTTTGCTAACTTGTTGATTTTGATCTTTCTATACAAACCCTAATTTACTAGCATTTATATATAAAGCATTAAATTGTGAAAAATAAAAATACTAAGTTATTACATCAATAGGGGAGGGGGTGTACAAATTTACAAATGGGGATTTTGCAAGAAAATTAAATCTAATTAACTATTACAACCATATTGAATATTATACAAAATTTGAATAAAAATAAAAATGCAAGAATGTAAATGGAAAAAGAAATGATTCTGTTTGTTTTTTTATGAAAGGGTTTAGTCTTGACCTAATTAAAGAAAACGATTAAGGAAAATTAAATAAAATTAACTTAAACTAATTAAAAAAAGAAATTAACTAAAAAAGGATTTTTAGGGTTTTAAGAAAAAGGTTTTAAATTAATAAAAATAAAATGAGAAAATTAATTAATTAAGAGAAACCTAAATTCTAAGTTAATTTTAATTTGGAAAATAAAATAATAATTAAACCTAAGTCTAAATATTAATTAATTAAGAAAAAGAAATTTATTTATTAAAAGAAAAATGTTTTTGTTCTTTTTGTCTTTATAAAGAAAATAAAATAAATAAGTGTAAATAATAAATAAAAATATTTTTATATTTTTTTCATTAATAAAAAAATAATGATAATAGTAATAAAAATATTAAAGTAAAACTGAAAATAAAATAAAATAAGAAAGGAAATAAATAAAAATGAAATAACTAAAATAAAGTTGGGCCAGGTGTGCAAAAGTAAGGCAGGGGGTTAGAAGCAGCAAAAAAGAACAAAAGCCCAAAGGAGAGGCCCAGGCGCTGCAAACAAAAAAGAAAATGAGTGAAAATGTAAAAAAAAAGATCAAAAGGCAGCGCACTGGTTGTTGAACCCACGTCCTCTTGGTTACCAACGCGCTGCCTTACCACTGAGATGGCTATACATCCGTTTACTTATATGAAATGATAAATACATAACATATAATGCATCCAAGGCCTGTACTTCGTCTTCAACCTTCAGCCAACCAGAGTACATGTAACTTCTTCATCTCTCAATAAAAATGGAAAGTACAAACATGAAAGTTGTGGCATTTCTTTCCACGAATCCAACCATATAAATAACTAAAGCTAAGAGTCAAAGATGAGTGAGAATTTTTCTGATCCTAATTAAAAACCTAAAAATTTCAGAAACTTCAACTCAAAAATTCTATAAGCTCAGGCCATATAAATGCAAACTATGGATATGTACAACTTCATGGCAATGATATCTATATCTTATCTTCACAAATCAGAATCAAATGATGCTTGTATGAAGAGATAGAAGTTTGAAAACTTACCTCTTGCAGCTGGAGTCGTGTATGAAGTTTGAGCAACCTTTGAGGTGGCCTGATGATTTCTGTAGCTTGCCTGGACCTCCTTGAATGTGTTCTAACTCCTACTTTGCTTTGAGGATGGATGAAACACCCAACTCAAGTCAAGTAGCAAGCTTCAGTTTTGGAAACGGTGGATAGTGATGGAGGAGTTACAGTCTTGAAACAGGGGCTTGGATCACTTGTGTATGATGTAAGTAAGTTATCTGGATGGTTAAGAATCAAAACGCACGAGTGGAAATGGAGATGGAGAGTTTTGGCTCAAAACTGTCAAGTGGAGTAGTTCTGTGCAACAAGGGTGTTTGAGAGAGTTTTTGGAGGCTTGGAATCGTGTCTTAGCTTGCAAAAAACTTGTGCATAAGTAAGGAAAAGGTTGTAGCACTTGAGAGGGTCAGAAGTGCAAGATATAGAGTTATGGCTATCTTACTTGATTTTGAAGAAAAGTGGAAATATAGTTTCAAGGTAAAGTACAAGCATGGGCTGAGTTGTTAGAGGCTTTAAACAAGTTTCTTTTGGGTTATAGGTTGTGTATGGTCAGAAGAAAACAAGTGTAAAGCTCAAGAACTGATTTTATGCATAAAAGCTACTTTTCCAAAATGGCAATGTGTACTTTCTTTCCAAAATGGCATTAAGCATGGGAAATGCATTGAATACTTAGATTGAAGCTTATTACAGCTGTGCAAACATTTAATTATGGAGTGCCAAACAAGTTTGAGGCCTGCAAAGCAAATATTGTGCAGCCTAGCATGGATTTGCATTCTTGTTCATCATGAAATTCTGCCTTGTAAAACAACTTGAAACCCTAACTTCTGACCTTCGATTCTCCTTGCTCAAAAATGATCTCAAGAAGTTCTTGGACATTTTAGAAAGCTTGTAATGTGCTCTACAATCCCTCTTTGAATCACTTTTTCAAAATCCAATTAGAACTATGTGAAAAATTTCCATGAAGTTAGGTCAAAATCCTGCCTAAACTAGGGCAAAATTTCACTAAGTTTCCAAGTTTCATGAACATGTATTCACAAGATCATAACTTGAAATACATGCATTTATAGGAGAACTTGTGTTCAGCAATGTTTTATATCTAATTGATATCTACAACTTTCATGTTGAAAGTTTCCTTTGAATCATCTTGCATCATGGTGAAAATTTGGCTCAAAGTTGTGAAAAAATATGAAGTTTTCAACACTTAGAAAAATTTCTAAGTTTGGAAACTGACTTTTCAAAATGAAATCTTGACTTTTTGATTTCTTGATGAACAAGTTTCATATTTTTACATGCTTTGATGAATTGTGATCTTTGACACTTGATTTTGACCAAAAAGTCAAAGTTTGACTTTTTAGTGTGCAGTTGACTTTTGATCAGTTGACTGAAAATCAACAATCAATAAAATGACCTTGAGCAATGTTTTGAGTCATGCCATTAGGTCAAAATGATGCAATTTAATCCTTGAGATCATGTTTTCCAACCAATCAACCATTTTCTAGGTCAAAAATCAGAAATTGCCTTTTCTCAATCAAAACCCTAATTTTGACCATTTTGCCCTTTTGATGATCTTATCAGATTTCTTGAGGAATTATGGTCCAAACTTGATCAAATGATATATGTGAGTTTACAATGTTGATATGGATCAAAAATTATGAAGTTTGACTGTAAATTGGCCACAATTGACTTTTTTCCTAATACAGCTGATTTTTAGGTCAACTAATCAATTGACTGAGCAAAAATATGATCCAAGACCCGAAACTTGACATGAGAAATCTTGAGGGTACATAACGATCCATGAAAGTCATATGAGGCATTAAAAGTTCAATTATCTTTGTGCAATATCAAACCCTAATTTCAGTCATCAGTGCTTAAGGAGGTGTCTTGAGCTGATCAACTCTTGTGCAGTCTTGAACCAAAAGAGATCTTGTGAGAAAATACTTGATAAATGAGAGGACAAATTTTGGGGTACAACAGCATGACATGTGTTAATTATTCATTATTAAGGGTCTATTTGTTTGGGAGTAAATGGAGGGAAGGAGATATGAGGGGAAAGGAGAGAATATTTAATAGTTTATGTGTTTCACATTTTAATAGGGGAGTAGAGGTAGATGGAGTGGGACAAAAATCACTCTTGAATCACTTTGAGGATTTATTTTTCCATTCTATAGTTTTATAATGCACCATGCAAAGTTACAAAAATGCCCCTGAAAATTGGGAATACATTTCTGGGGTGCACCAAGATTTGTTTAAATGTAAGCTAAAACCGAAATTTAATTTTCGGTTTGTATCTAGACTTACATTTTTGGTTTTATGCTACAAAGAAAGCACAAAAACAACATTGAATAATATCAATTTCACAAATTCAAGATACAATTCATATCATAACATAGGTGTTTTACCCCAAAATTTGCCCTCTCATTTTATCAACATTTCTCATCACAAGGCTCTTGGAACTCAAGATCAAGCTAGGGTTTGCTGTGCTCAAGACATCTCCTTGCACTGATGACCTAAACTAGGGTTTGAGTTTGCACATATATTTTTGGACCTTCAATGCTCAAATTGACTTTCATACTTCATATTGGACTCATAAGTTTGTCCATACCAAGTTTCAAGCCTTGAAACAAATTTTCGCCCAGTCAATTGGACAGTTGACCTAGAAATCAGTTGTATTGGGGAAAAAGTCAACAATGGCCAATTTACAGTCAAACCTCATGAATTTTGACCCACATCAACATTATTAACTCATATGAATCATTGGGTCAAGTTTGGACCACAATTCCACAAGAAATTTGATCAGATCACCAAAAGAGCAAAATGGTCATTTTTAGGGTTTTGACTGTACAAAGGCAATTTATGACTTTTTGACCTAACCAATGGAAAACTAGGTTCAACCATGGACTCAAGGACTCAATGGCATCATCTTTACTTATTCAACAAGTTCAAAAGATCTCAAATGCATGGTATTGACAGATGAATTTTTCAGTCAACTGATCAAAATTTGATTGTACACTGAAAAGTCAAACTTTGACTTTTTGGTCAAAATCAAGTGCCAAGGGTCATTTTTCATCAAGATGTGTCAAATTATGAAACTTGTTCATCAAGAAACCCAAAATTGAAAATTAGGGTTTGAAATTGAAAATTTTCATAACTTAGAATTTTTCTAAGTTATGAAATTTTCTTAATTTTTCCTAACTTTGTCCCAAATTTGCATCATGATGCAAATGGATTCAAACAAAACTTACAACATGAAAGTTTTAGTCCTCCACAAATTCTACAACTTTTATTCACAAAGTTTTCTCAAAAGAATCTTGGATCTCAAGTTATGATATTTGGAACAAGGGTCCCTAAAACTTTTAACTTAGTGAAATTTTGCCCTAGTTTAAGCAGGATTTTGACCTATCTTCTTGGCCATTTTTCACATAGTTCCACTTGGAGTATCAAGTTTCATTTCAAAGATGGATTATAGAGCATGTTGAAGGCTTTCCAAATTATCCAATAACTCCTCAAACACATTTGTGGTTAAGGAGAATCGAATGCTTGAAGTTGGAAAAAACTCACTTTGTATCCATGGCAAATTCATGTTCACTCAAGTGGCATTTTCAAACCAGCATGCCTTGTAATAGTTTGAAGGCCTCTAAACCACTTCACACTCCTTAATTAAATTCAAATCCATCAGTCTAAGCTTTTGTTTTTGCCATTTGGATATTGTACACAAGATTAGGCCTTAAGTAGAAAAAGGCAAATTCCCATTTTTGCAAAAGTGTGCTTTATGTCAAACCATGATCTTTGAGCATAGAGCCAAGATCTCAGAAGCCAAATCAAATCCACAAATTGCAGGGACCAAGAGGATTGTATGCATCATATTTGATGGCTTGTACATGCCTGTAATCACAACTTCCACTTTCTTACTTCAAAAACAAGAAATTGTCCAAACATTTGAGAACTTGGAAACCAACCATTGTGAGCTTACACAAACATTTCAAACATCTTTCACACAACCCTTTGAGCAAGAAACATGAGTGCTTGAGCCCCAAAACCTCCCATAGCCAGAAATCACACTTCTTTGGCAAAACAGGGCAGGTGCTACAACTTGAGTTCTCCAGCTCATTTGGCTCGTGCGTTTTGCCCCATTTTGCTTCAAACACTTTCCATTCAACTCACTCAAGCTATCCCAAACCTTCATTACCAACTGTAACTCCATTTACAGTGTTCACCATTTTCATTTCAAGCTTGTGCAGGTTGAGTTCTATAGGCTGATTCAGGGACATTCAAGGCAAGCTAGCTATTGGAAAAGATCAAGTGAAGTTCAGGAAAGCTACCAGACACCTAAAAACTTGTTGAGAAGCACTGCATTGCCCTACACGAATCCAACTGAAACAGGTTTTTCCTCACTTTTTATCTCTCTATTTAGGAACATTTAGCCGTAGGTTTGTGAATAAAAAATGTAGTGTTCATTGCTAGGAATCCATACATATGCTCAACTTTCATTTATATTAAGTGTGCTAGGAGAATTTCATCCATGAACATGCTGAAAAAACAAGGTCAAATTTTAGGGCCAGAGAAATTCTCTCTGGTCTTTGAGAGTTAGGATTAGTTGTTTATATGGTTGGAATCGTCTTGAAATTCTCTATAAATTTGATGTTGTGAGTTTTGGCAAAAGATCACGTATGCGGGATGTCCCAAGTTTGTACAGGCGCGCGCGTATTTTCAAAGTGCTGGAGGGAGAAGATGAAGTGGTGGGCTAGGCTTGGCCTGGCTTGCTTCTAACACCTCCCATTTTCATTTTTGCACCCCCTGGCCCAATTTCTTGAATAATTATATTTTTGCATTTTTGTTTTCATTTTTGATTTTTTTTATTTATTTCCAAACATAAAAAATGCTCAAATTTTTTTTTCATATTTTTTACATTTATTTGGCATTTTATTTTAATTTTTCTAATATAGAAAACATTTTTAATACTTTTATATTATTTGTTTAAACTTAAAAATAATATGGAAATCACACTTTTATTTTTATTTCTTATTTTTATTCACACTGAAAATATTATTAAAAATATTATTTATTTTTGTATATATTTTATTTTATATTATACATATTTAACATATTTAATATATATATATATATATATATATATATATATATATATATATATATATATATATATATATATATATATATATATATATATATATATATATATATATATATATATATATATATATATATATATATATATATATATATATATATATATACACTTTTATTTTATTAAATACTTAGAATAAAAATACAAAAATATTACATTTCTATTTTTATTATTATTTATACTTAAAATACCGTTTTTTAAGTATATTTCATTTTTACACATATTAATATATTTTTTGTATATAAATAATATATAGTATTTATTTTCTTAAAGAAATTAGGGTTTACCCTTAAAACAAATGAAATTAATCTTTTTTATTTATTTATTTCTTTATACTTTTTACATCAAAAATACTTTTACATACATAGGTAAACAAAAACTTTTTTTGCATAATACATATTATTTGATATTTATTTATTTTGTTTATTTAAATATTATTCATTTATTATTCATGCATTAAATTCAATTTGGATGTAATAGTAAGTTAGGGTTTATATTTCTTGTCAAATACCCCTCATTCAAAATTGTACCCCCATCCCCATAATCTTGTTGTAATAGCTTAAAATTTAAATTCTCGCACTTTACGCTTTCAATTATGCCATGATTAGAGAATTAGGGTTTGTATGCAAAAATCCAAATCAACAAATAGCTTGACCTAATCAAAGACAAAAATGCATAAAAATCAAACACAATGCACACTTGCACCCCTAGGGTTACAATCCACTTGTTGCCTTCAAAAATAGGCCATGGCATGCATGTTGGGTACTTTGGCAAAACAAAAACAAAACAAAAGATCATAGTCCCTCGATGACGCTATCTTGGTTGCCTAAACAAAAGTGATCAAGTCCCTCAAGAAAATTTCCAAAGATACTTAACACAATTGCTATCATGGTCTATACGATGACACGCGCCTGTCCCGTTTAACATCCTAACACAAAGTTGTTCACCAAATACAATGGTGAAACAACACTGTCAAAAGGGTTAAAAACATAAGAAAGATCTTTGAGTAAAATAGGGTAGACAACTCTTAGTTACTTGATTAAAAGCTTACAAAACATTCTTGCTATTTTCAAACACACTTCACAACACAATTTCTAAACATTACCCAAATCAAACTTTCAAACATTGAAATCTTTTCGAAAGACAAAAACCCCTTTGTATACATTCAAACAAGAATCATTACAAAGGTTGCCACAACGATGGCCTCTTTTCAAAACATCTTTCAAAACCACACACAAAGCACCATTTCAAACAATATAAAAGCAAAAGAAAGTGATCTAAACAAGTAACTAAGAGCCCGTGGAAAACCATGGATGAAAAGGGTGCTTGCACCTTCCCTTTTCATAATCTACTCCCCGAACCCAAGAAAACATCTCAAAGGTCTTTCCTGTGATTTTTGACCTTTCCTTAGGATAAAATAAAAAGTCGACGGCGACTCTTGCTAAATCGAAACATTTGCGAACACAAACGCAAAACCTCAAGTCAGTTCTCCTACCGTAAAACAGAACTGGTGACTCTGCTAGGGAAAATTCTAAAAGTGGGGTTACCTTAGGGTTTTAGATCACCTTTACATGCTTACCTTGATTGCTTGGATTGCTTTACTTTTTGGGTTCCTTGTTTGGGTTTGTTTTAAATCCTACACCCGGATTTGGGGGCACCTTTTTAGGTAAGTAGCAATAAACTGTGAGGGAACTGTGCGGGGTATACCAACATGGTTGAAGCTGTGGCTACGTTAGTGCGACATATTTGTGGGTACCGGTAGCCTTTGAGTCAATCAAAGAGAATACGGGGCCGCTGAGTGATGTCATAAAGCACTAATGAACTCTTAGAGCCTTACTTGACCATCTTGGCCTTTTTTAGGGGTAGTGAGATGACCGGCTTTGGTGCAGTCCGAAGTTGGTAGATACTCGATACCACACTCATTGAGGGTTGTTTTCTTGGAATATTTTGGTCGCTAGTTAAGTGGCTAAACCAAAACAATGAACACAAAAAATAATCCAGTGATATTGAGCTCCTTAGAACCCGATTACTATTTATAGGACAGGTTGAGCCAACTAACTTCAAGAGGGTACTTACCTATGAAACCTCATGCAAGCCTGAAACTAGGATCTTGTGTGATTTGCTTATACATGTGCTTGTGCATACATCATGAACATCATAAAGCATCATATGCATCCACTAACCATTTCAAGGGTTTGGATCTTCATCTTTGTTCTTGTTTTGCAGGTCATGGAATCTCTTCGCAGGAAAACAATTCAAGTTAACCTTGTGAGAATCCCTCCTCAACTCAAGGAGCTTACTTCCAAGATTCTAGAGAATTCTCTCTTCAGTGAAAGACATGGTAGACTTCTCAATTTGGTCAACTCCAACATTGAAGAAGACATGGTGAAAGTTCTCTTTCAGTTCTTTGACCCCCTACACCACTGTTTCACATTCCCTGATTACCAACTAGTACCTACTTTGGAGGAATTTTCTCAACTCATGAGGATTCCTATTCTCCATCAACTACCCTACAACGGTACAGAAAGAGAACCAAAGCTTGAAGATGTTGTTCAAGCCTTACACTTGCAACCATCTGATATCAAAGGTCATTGGGAAACCAGAAGTGGTGTCAAGGGTTTCTTGGCAAAGTTTGTGTTTGAGAAGGCACAAGACTGCTGGAATTCTCTAGATCTACAAGCTTTTGAAGAGATTGTGGCACTCCTCATCTATGGGTTGGTCTTGTTCCCAAACCCTGATCAGCTTATAGATGTGAATGCTGTCAAGATTTTCATATCTCAGAATCCAGTTGTGATCGGTGGATCTGGAACTGACTGTTTAACGCTGGTTCGCGAAATGTCGCGGAAGCAAGAGTCGCCACCGTCTTTTATTTTCTCCAAATGGAAAGGACAAAAGCACAGAAAAATTCCTTAAAGAGATTGCTCTCGGTTCGGGAGGTAGGTTATAGAAAGGGAAGGTGTTAGCACCCTTTCTATCCATGGTTATCCATGGGCTCTTAGATACTTGCTCATTGTGTTTTCAAAATATTGCTTGCTTTTCAATGTGGGTTTAAAAGTTTCTTTGAAAAATTTCAGATCGACTCATACGTCAGAGTGTTTGAAAAGTTTGTTTTGAAAGCTTTTGAAAGTGTGTTGGTGAAAAGATTTTTGTTTGTTTTTTGGAATTAGAGCAAGTATCCTTGAGAACCTACCTACCCTAAGGAATTCGTCTGTGTAGATGTCCTTAAAAGTAGTGCCATCCCACCATTGAGAGGTAGGTAGCACCACCGTTGGAGGTGTTCGGGTCAATTCGATTTTAGGGACATGGTGATCACCGGAGCAATGGGAAGACACCTTAGAAGCTACCCTCATGCCAGGTTCCCGGATCATGAGGACTTACTAAGACGTTTTCTACTCGACGACCACCTTTCGAAAGGCAACAGTGAGGCGTACCCTAGGGGTGGTGTGTGCGAATTGTGTGTCATGTTTCAGTTATTCGTCTTGTCATGTTTGTCGTGTTCTACGCTTGATTTTAATTTGACATTCATTCTTTCATGCTTGATTAACAGTTAGGAGTGCGGAAAAGATACATCTAAACTATTACAAATGGCGCGGGTCCACATCGCCAAAATTAAACCGGACCCGATTTAGCGGAAAAATAAATAATGCGAGGAAATAAAGTGCGAAAAGTAAATTACATGGCTTTGGGATATTTACAAAATTATTTAAACGATTATAAGATAAATGCGCGAAGTAAGGAAATTAAAACAAAAATAGGGCGTTGGACCCTTTTACAAACAATTAAAATTAATAAGAAAATTAAAAATTAAAATTAAATGAGAACGATATTTTTGTGTTTTTTTTAGATTTAAAAGAAATTAATTGAGATTAAATTAAACGGGAAACCCTAATTCTAGTATTTTTTTATTTATTAAGAAAGAATTAAAACATGACCTAAATTAACCTAAAATTTATGTACAATTTAATTTATGAAAATAAAATAAATAAATAAATAGTATTGTGAGAAATAAAAATTAAAAAGACATTAAAACTATTAACCTAATTCTACATGTTTTGGATTTTTTATTAAAAAAGAATTAAAATTAAAACCTAATTAAACTAAACATTTTATATTCTAATTTATTCATGAAAATAATTAGTGTAAAATAAATATTATATTTTTGTGTATTTTCTGATTTTTTGTAATGTTTTTAGATTTTTGTAAAAATAATTAATTAAAACAAATAATTAAAATAAACAATCAATTAAAATAAATGAAATAACAAAAAGAAATCAAACCAGAGTGGGGTGTAGTCCCCAATTTAGGAGGTTCAAATCTGAAAAAGCCTGGCCCAATAAGAGCTGATTCATTGACTTTTCTGATCCTGTACCAATGCGTTGACTGGCTTTATGGTGGACTTTCAATATTGGCCCTTGATCTGGGACCCCCAGGCAGGTGTACGCTTAGATGAGAAGGCGTATGGTACGTGCACAGTCCTGAAGCTGCATGGAATTTACAATTGAAAAATAATATGGGATTTGGCCAGGCCTGGGGTTTGAACCCAGGTCTTGAGGGTGAACGCATTGGTAGCTTGCCAGCTGAGCTGTATGAGTCAATTGTATATTATGACAAACAAAATAATCAAAAAGTAAAACCAACGCCCACTAATTAAACGCGCGTAAATTCGAATTAACGAACCAACGGATGACATCTCATCATCTTCATCACGCCCTTCTTTTTTCTGAAAACGAAAACCCTATTGCAACGGTTTCTGGGCGTGGTTTGAGGGCGTCTATCAAAAAATAGCGAACAGCTCCCTGAGCTTCAGAAATTGTTCGCGAGGTGTGTAATCCCTTCGTTTTGATGTGCTAAAGGTGATGGCCATAGTCTTGAGCCCTGATTTTACGTTATCTCAAAAGCCCTAAATAAGCAAGCCTGCAAACCCTAGCATCGTTCATGGTGAAATCATGCTTATGCCACGAAAACTCAATTAATTATGATGGTTAGTTCATAAACTTCATAAGGAATAAGAATATACAAACAAAAATGCAGAAAGATGCTTAAATCGTGTTATGCAATTTCAAAATGTTCTTGACACGGTTTGAGTTCCAGATACCAGTTCAAGGCGTTTGAGTTGATGCCAATGGTTGGAATATGTCCAGGAATGTATGAGAATGCTAATGGGATCAAAATCGAAGCTTGAATTGACCTCTAATGCACTTTTCAGTTTTGAGTTTTTTTGTGAATTTTCAAGAATGCAAGAGTGTGTTATGCGCAGCTTTTTCTTCTAGGAACATTAGGGTTCTCATTCTGAGTATCTATAGAGGCTATTAGGTCAACAAACTTAGTACAAATCCCTTGCAATTATGGATTAAGATATTTGATTTGTTTAAAAATCTTTTTGAATCTTTTTCTATGGCTTTTGTACCAATTTGCATCCAATCACCCCAAATCTTTCCTCATTTGCCTTCACACGAAATATTGAGCCTATAATGTGTATAAAAAGATTTTTTAGATTAGGTTTGATATTTTTCATATATTAAAATCATTTAAATGAATATAAATTAATATTAATTCAAATAAATAATTAAAAAATATGAGAATACTTCCCTTTGGGCCTAGTGGTCGTGCATAGGCTTGGCATGAAGAAATTTGGAAGGAAAATAGGCCCATTTGCATTTTTAGGCCTTTTGCATCAATGTTGACTTTCAAAAATTTCCAAAAATTTCCCAACTTCCACAAGGCATAACTTGGTCAATTTTTAAGCTTTTAACATGTTCTTGGACATTTTGGAAAGGTCTTTGAGTCCTTTAACCAATGCCTTTGGTCCCATGTCATTTTGATTTACCAATCTCAAGTTATGGCCTTTGACTTGAAGTCACTTTTTGTTGACTTTTGAAAATGACCTATAATGTTGAAATTGATAACTTTTTGTGAGAGAATTTCTTGGACTTGGAACATGAAGATGAATTGTAGGAAATGTCTTTCTCTTCAAAATGAGCTTTGGATGGGATTTTTCTGATAATCCATGTGAAAGTTATGCCCTGGTCAATTTCAGTTGACTTTTTCAGCTGTCCAAATATAGCAACTTTTGCATCTTGATGATTTCTGAGCCAAATTTTGAGAATCATGATCAAGCATTGATCAAATGATGTTTGTGGCTTCAAAATGATATATTGACCAAAAATTTGAACTTTTGACTGCCAAATGACCATTTTGCCCCTACAGTTGACTGTAGTGCAATCTAGGGTTTTGACTGTGCAATTTTGAGCTGAATGCCTTGAAACTTGACATGAGGGTACTTGACCACCTTTGTAGGCATATGAGACTTGATTAGGCCTTTGAGAAGTTCATTTGCTTGACCAGAACTCAAACCCTAGTTTTGACTATATAGGAGACAGTTGAGCTGCACAACCCTTGGGGCATTTTGTGACCTTGACCTTGACAATTCTTGATGAATATGGGAGGGCAAATTTTGGGGTACAACACCAGTGCCTACATTGCTTGGGGACATCCTACACTCATTTTACACACGAACAATGAGGAAAAGAGGTGTTCTTATGTGATGTACTCCTCTTCTATCAAGGTGGTTTATTTCTCACCTTCCCCAAACAGTTTTGAAGAATGAGCAGGGTTTAAGGTGGTCACAACGGTTGATGACCCTCACACATTCTGATGTTCATTGGTGTTCTCGGTCCAGAGAAAATGTCATCATCATTGATCATTGTGGGGAATTCCCTAATGTCCCACTACTTGGCATTAGGGGAGGCATCACCTACAACCCCTGTTTAGCTCTAAGGCAATTTGGATATGCTCGGAGGGATGGCCCTCATGATATGCTGATCCCTGACTTGGTTTTTGACTTCAACAACAATGCGCAAGGACTTCGACAAAGGTTTATCAGAGCTTGGAGGATGCCCAACAAAGTGGATAGTAAGACACTGGGGCACAAAAATTCCATCCCCCTTGAGCCTTATCTCAAGTGGGTACGAACCCGCGCCCAGAATCTTATGATGCCATACCCTCACATTCTCCCCGTGATCAAAGAGCCTGTTATGGAAGGAGAGGTTCCATACACCCTCCTACATCCAGACATGCCAACATCATTAGAATAATTGCAAAAGAGTTGGATACAACTCAAAGAGGAACATAATACTTTTGAAGCCAGCTTCTATGCAAGTGAGAAGAAGGTGTTAGAGCTTACCCGCAGACTTCATGAAGAGGAAACTCTCAACACTTACATCTTGCCAAAGAGGATGCGCAATGTCTTTTTACATTAAGAATTTTGTAATATTTTGCCCATGGGGCATTTATGTACTAACAAATTTCTTCTTAATATGACGTGTGTTCTTTTTGTTTGCAACAAATTTGAATTTCTGAATCCTTGAATGCATTACATGAATAACATATCATTCATCATATGCATAAACAGGTCTTCACACCAGGTTTCCTTATCTTTCTGCTATTTATTTCAGCAAGATGGATTTGGAGCAGACGATTAAGGATTTGCAAGCAGAGAATTCGCAATTCCAGCAACTCCTCATGACCTTAGCAAAGGGTCAAGAGGACCTTAAAGCACTGTAGGAAAAAGATAAAGAGAAAAAGAAGAAAAGGACCGGTATGGCCACTATGGGAAGAAGGTTTGAAAACCAGGCTAGAAAAGTTCTCGAGTTTCCCTCGACGTCTGATGAAGGGATTGGTAAAGGAAAAGGAACTACGATGCCTTCTGAATCTGAAGTTGAAGAAGATGAAGATTACTCTGAACAGCAATATCCCCTGGTGGATGATAAGTATAAAAAGCTTGAGGATCGGTTGGCAGCCATGGAGTTACAAAGGGTACCTGGTTTAGATTTCGAAGAACTAGGGTTGGTTGTTGGGATCGTCATTCCTCCCAAGTTCAGAGTACCTACATTTTCTAAGTATGACGGTTTGTCCTGTCCAAAGATGCATCTGAGATCCTACGTCAGAAAGATCCAACCTCACTCATCTGATAAGGATCTTTGGGTCCACTTTTTTCAAGATAGTTTGTCAGGCACACAATTGGACTGGTTCTATCAACTTGAGAGATCAGATGTTCATAACTGGGAATACTTAGCTGCTGCTTTCTACCGACAATACCAATACAATGCAGATTTAGCGCCTACTCATACTCAACTACAGAGTATGGGTATGGCCTCTAATGAGGGATTTAAGGAGTATGCCCAGAAGTGGCGGGATTTGGCTGGAAGGGTGCAGCCAACTTTGTCGGATAGAGAGCTGGTTGACATGTTCTTAGGGACTCTGTCAGGTCCATTCTTCAATCACTTAATCGGGAGTTCATCTGCAGGATTCACCGAATTAATTCTGATCGGTGAAAGGGTCGAAGCTAGCATTAAAAGTGGTAAAATTCAGAAGGATGCCTATGCTTCCACTGCTATTAAGAAGACCTTCCCAGCCAAGAAAGAAGCTTCTGCTGTTTATTCCCAGAAAAGTCAAGGAAGAACGGAGCGCCGACCTACGGTGGGGGCTGTGATGATCCAAAACTCTTCAACTGATCAACCTCGAAGCAATCAACCAAGAGCTAATCAGCAAAGGGTAGAAAGGCCACAATGGAAATTCACCCGAATCAATATGGCACCAGCTCAAGTCCTCCCTCATCTGTTAAAGCTGAATCTCACCAACTTGAAAGAAGCGCCAAAAAACCCTAATACCTCTTCTCCTTATTATCACTCCAATGCAAAATGTGCATACCACTCTGACAGTGTAGGGCATGATACCAACAACTGTTGGGCTCTTAAAAACAAGATCCAAGACTTAATAGACGCCAAGGAGGTAGAATTTGATGCGCCCGAAAAGCCAAATGTGATTTCTTCCCCAATGCCAAAGCACGGTCATAATGTCCATGCCATTATGGAGGATCTTCATGTCACCACCGTTAATGAATTAATGACTCTGTTACCAGTGATTAAAGTGAATTTGATGAAAGCCGGGATATTCCCAGGCTGTGGAAAAGAATGTTACTTCTGTTCAAACTTGCAAGCTGACTTCCCACTGTTGAAATCAGGCATCCAACGCCTGATGGATACCCAAGAGATCCTCTTTCAAAAGACTCTTGTTGATACTATCACTCATGTTACTCATATTACTTTTGATACTCCAACCAATGACTGATATAATAACCATCTTCGACGATCTTTCCAAGACCTGCAAAAGGCCTGTTAAGATTACGTTTGATCCTAAGTTTGTGCCGTTGAAAATTACCATGCCGGGGCCTGTCCCATATAAATCTAACAAGACGATACCATGGAACTACGAAGGAGAAATCTTCTACCATGGTATCAAGCAGATAGAATCAGTCCAAGAGAATTCCGATGATAAAACCCCTAATATAGGGAATATTGCGAGAACGAGCAAGATAACTCGCAGCGGAAGGATCTTCTCTCTGGAGATTGCTCCTCCACGGGCAGTCTTCGGACCCTCGAGAGTTTCTGTACCTGTCAAGCCATCTGTACAAAGCCCGATAATTGAAGAAATTGATGTACCCGAAGCTAGACCTTCTGATGTTACTTCCAATAAAGGTAAGGGGATACTAGAAGCGCCTGTCAGGACGAAGGCTCAGACTGTGGTAATCCCCGAGACCACCTAGAAAGAGATGGAAGAAATCTTAAAGATAATCAAGAAGAGCGACTACAATGTCATGGAGAAGCTAGGGCAAACCCCTTCCAAAATCTCTATGCTGGGTCTCCTACTCTGCTCTGAGGCTCATGCTAAAGCCTTGATCAAATTTCTAAAGACGGCACACGTGCCTCAAGAAACTTCTGCTGACTAGTTTCAAGAGTGCGTGGCTAGCCTTACAGCTGATAATGGTCTTGGTTTTTCTGATGTTGATTTGACCCCTAAGGGAAGGAAGCACAACGACGCGCTGCATGTCTCGGTAGAATGCAGAGGGACCACACTTGCCCATGTTCTGGTTGACACTGGTTCATCTTTAAATGTACTACCGAAGAAGGTGTTGGACAGATTGGACTGTGAAAGTTTGACCCTAAAACCCAGTAACATCATTGTTAGAGCCTTCGACGGTTCTAAGAGGATAGTTCACGGAGAAGTGGACATACCAATCAAAGTGGGCACAGAAATTTTCAACTCTACCTTTTATGTGATAGACATCCGTCCTTCATATTCATGCTTGTTGGGAAGGCCGTGGATCCACAACGCTGGGGCAGTCACTTCCTCTCTGCACCAAATGCTAAAGTATCCAGTTCAGGGTAAGATCATAACGTTCCATGGGGAGGAAGAGTACATGATAAGTCACCTTAACTCCTCCCGCTATGTGTATTTGGATGGCGAATTCATAGAAACGCCTTTCCAACATTTTGATGAGTTTCCTCTTGAAGTTGCAGTTGCAAAAACAATGGCTGATGTGCCTATCATTTCCAAGCTTGTGTCTCAGATGGCATGCCTCAAGGATGCGGAGGCTGTAATCAAAGAAGGAAGGAGTACAGTGTTGGGGAAACTTCCCGAGTTTTCTCACAAGACGGATAAGTTTGGACTAGGTTTTACTGCTGCTGGCCAGAAGGCGGTGCTTCGATCCCGGGCTGGAGGACCACCCGTAAAGATCACTCACCATGGAATTAATGCCTTAGAAGATGATGATGAAGAAGACAACTTTGAAGATTGGATCTTTCCAACCGTCGAAGGAGGATTAAGCAACTGGGAAGCGAAAGACTTCGTTCCCATCACTTTCATCAACCAGTAATTTATCTTTGAACAATTTCCTATTTTGGTCTGTAATAATTAAACAATTTGTACACTATTTTCACCTTATGCCTTACCCGGGCATATAGGTCCATTTGTAAGGGCTTGATTTCTTCATTATCATATGTCATTTTTAAGTGAATCATTGGACGTTTTCATCTATAAACTGTTGTGTTCATTTTCTTTCCTTTTACATTTTATTTTGTTTAAGGATGGCTATCCCTTACACACACCCACACTCACAAAATGCAGGTACCCATCCACTCCGGATTCCATGGGTGACTATTCTGATTTAGCCTTCGGTGACTCTAAAGATTTGGTCAATCATGCCGAGTACGAAGGTGATGAAGACTGTGAAGTTCCTGGAGAGTTAGCCAAACTTTTGCAACAAGAAGAGAGGGCTATTCTGCCCCATGAAGAGTTGCTAGAAACCATCTCTGGGAACAAAGGAAGACAAGAAAGAGGTTAAGGTGGGTGCCAACCTGGAGCCAAGTGTCAAAGAGCGTTTAGTTCAGCTGCTGAATGAATATGTTGAGATCTTTGCCTAGTCCTATGAGGACATGTCGGGACTAGATACAGATATCGTGGTTCACCGTCTCCCTACAGGAGAAGACTGTCCACCGATCAAACAAAAAGTTTACCGAATGAGGCCCGACATGTCTGAAAAGATCAAAGCTGAGGTGATGAAGCAATTCAATGCTTGTTTTCTGGCTGTTACTTCCTATCCACAATGGGTTGCTAACATTGTGCCCGTGCCTAAGAAGGATGAACAAGTCAGAATGTGTGTGGACTACAGAGACTTAAACAGGGCTAGCCCTAAAGACGATTTCCCACTACCACACATTGACATCTTGGTTGACAACACAATTCAACACAAGGTACTTTCCTTCATGGATGGATTCTCGGGATACAACCAGATCAAAATGGCCCCCGAAGACATGGAGAAGACTACTTTTGTTACGCAGTGGGGTACCTTCTACTATAAAGTGATGCCATTCGGACTGAAGAATTCCGGGGGAACCTATCAGCGAGCCATGGTAGCTTTGTTTCATGATATGATACATCATGAGATCGAAGTCTACGTAGACGACATGATAGCCCATTCACAGACAGAAGAAGAACACCTTGATCATCTGCAAAAGCTGTTTGTCATATTGAAGGAATATAAGCTCAGACTAAACCCTAGCAAGTGCACTTTTGGAGTCAGGTCTGGTAAACTTTTGGGATTTATCGTCAGCAACAAAGGCATTGAGGTTGATCCTGCTAAAGTCAAAGCTATACAAGAAATGCCTGCCCCCCACACTGAAAAGGAGGTTAGAGGTTTCTTGGGACGCTTAAACTATATTACGAGGTTCATCTCTCACCTAACATTTACCTGTGAGCCAATCTTCAAGCTGTTGAAGAAAGATCAGGTAGTTGAATGGAACAATGATTGTCAAGTTGCTTTTGATAAGATCAAGGAGTATTTGCTGGAACCTCCTATCTTGATGCCACCCGTCGAAGGAAGGCCGTTAATCATGTATTTGACTGTTTTGGATAATTCAATGGGGTGCGTACTGGGCCAACATGACGAGTCTGGCCGAAAAGAGCATACCATTTATTACCTTAGCAAAAAGTTTACCGACTGTGAGACCCATTACTCACTGCTCGAGAAAACTTGATGCGCTTTGGTATGGGCTGCTCGCCGGCTAAGGCAGTATATGTTGACACATACCACTTTGTTGATTTCTAAAATGGATTCGATTAAGTATATCTTCGAGAAGCCTGCTTTATCTGGAAGAATCGCTAGATGGCAGATGATCCTGAGTGAATATGACATCCAGTACACAACCCAAAAAGCTATAAAGGGGAGTGTACTAGCTGACCATCTAGCTCATCAAGCCGTCAAAGATTACCAATCTATGAGATTCGACTTCCCTGACAAGGACATCATTACGTTGGACAACATTGAAGGTAACGGACCGTATGACGGACCTGAAAATGGATCCCGATGGACCCTGTACTTTGATAGTGCTTCAAATGCACTTGGCAACGGTATCGGTGCAGTACTTATTTCTCCGGAAGGTTGCCATACACCCTTCACTGCCCGACTTTGCTTCAGCTGTACCAACAACATGGCTGAATATGAAGCTTGTATCTTTAGTCTCAAGGCTGCTATTGACTTGGGAATCAAATCTTTGGTCGTCTTTGGGGACTCAGCTTTAGTTATCAGTCAAATCAAAGGAGAGTGGGACACTAAACATCCTAATCTTATCCCATACAAAGAACATGTCCTGACATTGTTGCCTCATTTCGAGCAGATTACCTTTGAGCACTTCCCGCGAGTAGAAAATCAACTAGCAGATGCTTTGGCTACAATGTCTTCCATGTTTAAACTCAACTGGGATAATGAGGCTCCCCAAATCACCATCGAACGAATGGACGAACCTGCGCACTATCATGGGATTAATACCGAAGAAGTAGTGGAACAACCCTGGTTTCATGAAATCAAAAGGTATCTCCAGACTCGAGAATACCCCGAAGGAGATTCAGTCAATGACAAAAAGTTCTTAAGGATATTTGCTGCCAAATTCTTCCTGAGAAATGGTATCCTATATAAGCGCAACCATGATTGTGTTCTACTTCGTTGTGTGGACAAGGTTGAAGCTGAGTTGATCATGACCGAAATACATAGCGACACATTTGGCACCCACTTAAGCAGACATACGATGGCTAAGAAGATTCTAAGGGCAGGCTACTACTGGTCTACCATGGAAGCCGACTGTCATCAACATTCCCGTACTTGTCACAAATGCCAAGTCTATGCTGACAAGGTACATATTCCTCCAGTTCCTCTCAACGTTCTGACAGCTCCTTGGCCATTCGCGATGTGGGGAATCGACATGATTGGAGAGATCAAGCCTACATCATCCAACATACATCGCTTCATCCTGGTGGCTATTGATTACTTCACTAAGTGGGTCGAAGCAGCTTCCTTCGCCTCAGTTACAAAGAATGTGGTTGCCCGCTTCATCAAGCAGAACCTCATATGCCGGTATGGTATCCCCGACAGGATTATCACGGACAACGGTACAAATTTGAATAACACTGTGATCACCGCTCTTTGCGAGCAGTTCAAGATTCAACATCACAATTCATATCCCTATCGGCCAAAGATGAACAGTGTTGTCGAAGCCGCGAACAAATATATCAAGAAGATCATTCAAAAGATGACAGTCACCTACAAAGACTGGCATGAGATATTACCGTTTGCTCTGCACGGATATCGTACCACGGCACATACTTCAACAGGGGCAACCCCCTTTTCTTTGGTATATGGCATGGAAGATGTTTTCCCTATGGAAGTTCAGATTCCTTCCTTAAGGATTATAAAGGATACTGGTTTGAGTGAAGACGATTGGATTCAGACCCGGCTTGATCAACTTAACTTGATCGACGAGAAGCGACTTACTGTTGTTTGTCATGGTCAGACGTATCAAAAACGGATGATCAAGGCTTTCAACAAGAAAGTCAGGCGTCAGGTATATCAAGTCGAAGATCTTGTAATCAAGCGGATCATCTTGCCGCAAAGTGATCCCAGGGGCAAGTGGACTCCTACTTACGAAGGACCATTTGTGATAAAGAACATCTTTTATGGTGGGATAATGATTCTGACCACCATGGACGGCGACGACTTGCGGCACCCTGCGAACACAGACATAGTCAAAAGATACTACGCATAAACGACCCGACAAGTTGAAAACCCGAAAGGGCGACTTGGGCAAAAATGGGCATCCCGGTGAATCGAAAACCCGAAAGGGTGATTCAGGAAAAAATTAGGGATAAATAAAAAATTTGTACACCCGGCAAGTTAAAAACCCGAAAGGGCGGCTTGGGCAAAAAAGGGTTTCCCGGTGGATCGAAAACCCGAAAGGGCGATTCAGGCAAAAGTTAGGGAATTAAAGCATATGACTATGGCTCGTCGGATCACTTTAAGGACAATCTCTTCACGACCGAACTCCAAGCTTCTGATCAATCCAATCATCCGTGGATGACGCAACGAATGGACAAGATACTCAGAGTTGTGAAGGCTATAGCAGAATGGGAACCCCATGGAATTGTTACACATAACCATCTTTCTTTTTGTATAAATTTTTTCTCAATTTTTCGACAACATTCTCTTACTAGGATGTCTGTCTCCTTTGTACAAAGATACTTACAAAAGTTAATACAAAATACTTCAAAATGCAGAAATTTGCTTGCCTTTCCTTTCTTTTTACACTTATGTTTTATTTGAAAACGTCCAATGGTTTGATAAATAGGCATATGCATTTGAATATAATCACTGCTTACAAATAAAACGAAATGAGAAAGGATAATTACTGGTAGGTCGAAAGTGTAGGAAAATGTCTTTAGGCTATTCCAGAAGAAATCCCCTACAATATGTCATTCAGATCCTCAACAAAGCTAAAACCTTGAAGTATATATCCCTAGCGGAATTAAATTTCAAAATTCCCATCAGAGTAAAGTCTCTAAACTCCCATTCCCCAGTGGAGCCCTAAAAAACTTTGAACTACAGCGAAGATGAAACCTTCTTCCCCAGCGGAGTCAAATTTCCAACTGTCAATCCCCAGCGGGAACCATTCAGTTTTCCCCAATTTCCCCAGCAGAATAAACACTCTCCCCACAGAGTTATTTCCCAACAGAACGAAGATTCTAGTTCCTGTTTCTCCATTTGAAGCCTCCCAGGTTTTAGTTCCCCAGTAGAGGTCATCAGATTTTTTCTTATTTCCCCAGGAAAGTCATGAAGAATTCTCACATCCCCACAGAAGTTGTCAAAGCTCTTGTTAAATCCCTACAAGTCACCAAGGATTTTCAATCCCCAGCAGTGGTCCCAGGATTTCTCATCTTCAACAATCAAAGATTTTTTAGAATCCCCAGCATTGGTCAAGGATTTACTTTCTCCGACAGCAGTCAAAGATTTCATTATCTCCAGTTATCAAGGATTTATTTTCCTCAGCAAGACAGCTAATCAACTTACATGCACATCCATTATATTCATATATCATAAACATTGGTGGAACACATTTTATTGCATCATACATATCATGCAACATAACTTTGTGTTTTAGCTAACATTTTACCCTTTTCAGGATAAGATTAAAAAGCTATCGTTAACAACTATTCAGAGATTTCAGATACAGTATGGATACACCCCAGACACGACGGTCATTCCATTACTCATTCAGAATTTCAAGTCAAGATACAGTATGGATACACCCCATACACGACGGTCATTCTATTACTCATTCAGACTTCATCAATCAGATACAGACTAGATACGCTCCAGACACGACGACCATTCTATTTCTTGTTCAGATTCAACTATCAACTTCAAGTTCAGATACACTCCAGACACGGAAGTCATTCTGTCACTTGACCGAATCCCAGTTACAGTACTGATACACTCCAGACACGGAAGTCATTCTGATACTCATACAGATCTCAACTTCAGATACAGTCCAAATACGCTCCAGACACGGTTGCCATTCTGTCACTCATTCGGAATTTATCTCCAGCACATAGATGCTCCATACACAGATGTTTCTTTGTTACCCATTCAGAATACAGATACACTTCAGACACGGCAATCATTCTGATATTCATTCAAGAATCAAGTACAGTTACAGCTTGGATATGCTCTAGACACAGACGCCATTCCTTTGCTCATACAAACCCAGTCTCCAGATACAACTCAGATACGTTCCAAATACGGATACCATTCTGATGTTCATTCTACTGTTTTTCAACAAACAAGTTTTGGATGGCATCTCTAAGCCCATCTCCAACAAGATTCTACCATCTCCAAATGGCATCTTTAAGCCCATTCCCTCAGCTACATTTTTGACGAGTGCAAATTTATGGGCACTCTAGTGTCTAATCCTCTTTTACCTTCGAGTCACGAAAGGCAAACTTGCCAATCTAACTCTTCAGGTTCAAGAAGATTGAACATGGGCAACTGTTGTACCCCAAAATTTTCCCTCTCATTTTATCAACATTTCTCATCACAAGGCTCTTGGAACTCAAGATCAAGCTAGGGTTTACTCTGCTCAAGACATCTCCTTGCACTGATGACCTAAACTAGGGTTTAAGTTTGCACAGGGATTTTTGGACCTTAAATGCTCAAATTGACTTTAATACTTCATATTGGACTCATAAGTTTTTCCATACCAAGTTTCAAGCCTTGAATCAAATTTTCGCCCAGTCAATTGGACAGTTGACCTAAAAATCAGTTGTATTGGGGAAAAAGTCAATTGTGGCCAATTTACAGTCAAACCTCATGAATTTTGACCCACATCAACATTATGAACTCATATGAATCATTGGATCAAGTTTGGACCATAATTCCACAAGAAATTTGATCAGATCACCAAAAGGGCAAAATGGTCTTTTTTAGGGTTTTGACTGTACAAAGGCAATTTTTGACTTTTTGACCTAACCAATGGCAAATTAGGTTCAACCATGGACTCAAGGACTCAATGGAATCATCTTGACTTATTCAACAAGTTCAAAAGATCTCAAATGCATGGGATTGACAGATGAATTTTTCAGTCAACTGATCAAAATTTGACTGTACACTGAAAAGTCAAACTTTGACATTTTGGTCAAAATCAAGTGCCAAGGGTCATTTTTCATCAATATGTGTCAAATTATGAAACTTGTTCATCAAGAAACCCAAAATTGCAAATTAGGGTTTGAAATTGAAAATTTTCATAACTTAGAATTTTTCTAAGTTATGAAATTTTTTTAATTTTTCCTAACTTTGTCCCACATTTTCATCATGATGCAAATGGATTCAAACAAAACTTACAACATGAAAGTTGTAATCCTCCACAAAGTATACAACTTTTATTCACAAAGTTTTCTCAAAAGAAGCTTGGATCTCAAGTTATGATTTTTGGAACAAGGGTCCCTAAAACTTTTAACTTAGTGAAATTTTGCCCTAGTTTAGGCAGGATTTTGACCTATCTTCTTGACCATTTTTCACATAGTTCCACTTGGAGTATCAAGTATCATTTCAAAGATTGATTATATAGCATGTTGCAAGCTTTCCAAATTGTCCAAGAACTCCTCAAACACATTTGTGGTTAGGGAGAATCGAATGCTTGAAGTTGGCAAAAACTCACTTTGTATCCATGGCAAATTCATGTTCACTCAAGTGGCATTTTCAAACCAGCATGCCTTGTACTAGTTTTCAGGCCTCTAAACCACTTCACACTCCTTAATTAAATGCAAATCCATCAGTCAAAGCTTTTGTTTTGGCCATTTGGATATTGTACACAAGATTAAGCCTTAAGTAGAAAAAGGCAAATTCCCATTTTTGCAAAACTGTGCTTTATGTCAAACCATGATCTTTGAGCATAGAGCCAAGATCTCAGAAGCCAAATCAAATCCACAAATTGCAGGGACCAAGAGGATTGTATGCAGCATATTTGATGGCTTGTACAGGCCTGTAATCACAACTTCCACTTTCATACTTCAAAAACAAGAAATTGTCCAAACACTTGAGAACTTGGAAACCAGCCATTGTGAGCTTACACAAACATTTCAAACATATTTCACATAACCCTTTGAGCAATAAACACGAGGGCTTGAGCCCCAAAACCTCCCATAGCCAGAAATCACACTTCTTTGGCAAAACAGGGCAGGTGCTGCAACTTGAGTTCTCCAGCTCATTTGGCTCGTGCGTTTTGCCCCATTTTGCTTCAAACACTTTCCATTCAACTCACTCAAGCTATCCCAAACCTCCATTACCAACTGTAACTCCATTTACAGTGTTCACCATTTTAATTTCAAGCTTGTGCAGGTTGAGTTCTATAGGCTGATTCAGGGACATTCAAGGCAAGCTAGCTATTGGAAAAGATCAAGTCAAGTTCAGGCAAGCTACCAGACACCTCAAAACTTGTTGAGAAGCACTGCATTGCCCTACACGAATCCAACTGAAATAGGTTTTTCCTCACTTTCTATCTCTCTATTTAGGAACATTTAGCCTTAGGTTTGTGAATAAAAAACGTAGTGTTCATTCCTAGGAAGCCATACATATGCTCAGCTTTCATTTATATTAAGTGTGTTAGGAGAATTTCATCCATGAACATGCTGAAAAAACTAGGTCAGATTTTAGGGCCAGAGAAATTCTCTCTGGTCTTTGAGAGTTAAGATTAGTTGTTTATATGGTTGGAATCGTCTTGAAATTCTCTATAAGTTTGATGTTGTGAGTTTTGGCAAAAGATCACGTATGCAGGATGTCCCAAGTTTGTACAGACGCGCGCGTATTTTCAAAGTGCTGGAGGAAGAAGATGAAGTGGTGGGCTGGGCTTGGCCTGGCTTGCTTCTAACACCAACCATTTTCATTTTTGCACCCCCTGGCCCAATTTCTTGAATAATTATATTTTTGCATTTTTGTTTTCATTTTTGATTTTGTTTATTTATTTCCAAACATAAAAAATGCTCAAAAAACATTTTCATATTTTTTACATTTACTTGCCATTTTATTTTAATTTTTCTAATATAGAAAACATTTTTAATACTTTTATATTATTTGTTTAAACTTAAAAATAATATGGAAATCATACTTTATTTTTATTTCTTATTTTTATTCACACTGAAAATATTATTAAAAATATAATTTATTTTTGTATATATTTCTATTTTTATTATTATTTATACTAAAAATACCCTTTTTTAAGTATATTTCATTTTTACACATATTAATATATTTTTTGTATATAAATAATATATAGTATTTATTTTCTTAGAGAAATTAGGGTTTACCCTTAAAACAAATGAAATTAATCTTTTTAATTTATTTATTTCTTTATACGTTTTACATCAAAAATACTTTTACATACATAGGTAAACAAAAACTTTTTTTGCATAATACATATTATTTGATATTTATTTATTTTGTTTATTTAAATATTATTCATTTATTATTCATGCATTAAATTCAATTTGGATGTAATAGTAAATTAGGGTTTATATTTCTTGTCAAATACCCCTCATTCAAAATTGTACCCCCATCCCCATAATCATGTTGTAATAGCTTAGAATTTAAATTCTCCCACTTTACGCTTTCAATTATGCCATGATTAGAAAATTAGGGTTTGTATGCAAAAATCCAAATCAACAAATAGCTTGACCTAATTAAAGACAAAAATGCATGAAAATCAAACACAATGCACACTTGCACCCCTAGGGTTACAATCCACTTGTTGCCTTCAAAAATGGGCCATGGTATGCATGTTGGGTACTTTGGCAAAACAAAAACAAAACAAAAGATCATAGTCCCTCGATGACGCTATCTTGGTTGCCTAAACAAAAATGATCAAGTCCCTCAAGAAAATTGCCAAAGATACTTAACACAATTGCTATCATGGTCTATACGATGACCCGTGTAACGCCCCAGTTTTAATTATTTGATTTATTTAATTGGGAATTTATTTTATTAGAATTAATAAAATAAAAAGAATTATTTATTTTGGAATATTTGAAGAAAATAAAAGAAATAAGAAAGTATTGGGTTTTTAAGTTATTGGGCTTGGATGTCGTTAGTAAAGAGTGGGGGTGCAAAAGAAATAAGGATATATTTTGGAACTCAAGTTATTTTCTCATTATTCACGATAACACAGAATTTGGGAAATTTGGGAAGTTGAGCTCTGAAGGTGCGAAGAACGAAGAACATCGCTCAAAGAACTCAAGCTGCAATTTGATAAGGTAAGGGGGGCTACTACTCAATTTATATTTGCTTATGGGTTTAGATGCAATTGGTTGGGTAATCGTAGGATAACCCCATTTTCTATGATGTTCTTAGTGAGTGATAACTTTAGGGTCGAATCTTGTTAGAAAAGGTTTAGGTTCCCAAATTTTATGAATCAATTAGGGATTTTAGGTTCCTATGGTGGATTGGATGTTTTTGTACTGCATTGCACTGTCGTAGAAAGGTATTTTCGTGCAAAAATATGGGTATATGAGCTGCTGCAGGTACAGGAATTCCGGGATCGCGCTCATCAACACGGGCCGTGTTGTTTCACACGGGCACCTGTGTTGATCCACTGGATGGGTGAAAAAATGTGTTTCCAGGCACATTTCAACACGGGCCGTGTTGATTCACACGGGCACCCGTGTTGATCCCCTGTATTGGCAAAATAACGTGTTTTCTGGACACATTTCCACACGGGCAGTTTTGATTTACACGGGCACCCGTGTTAAACCTCCTGTGTTGGTTTCTGAACTTTGTTTTCTGTGCTTTGTTGTGATGTACAGGAATGATTTTGTTTAATGTGCAGTGTTTGTTAGTTTTGAACATGCTGCTTAATGATATGCATAGTGTTATGGAGGCTTGTATCGAATAATGTTGTATGTTATGATACCAACACTATGTGGATTTCATTGTCATGCTTTTAGATAATGTTATCAAGCATGAATTATGATATAACTTGATATGATTGATTGATGTTTAATAGTATGCTGAGTGATTACATGCTATTCATATCATGTTGTATTTGATATTGTTGATGTTACATGATATGGTTTATTGATGTTAATAGTATGCTTAGTGTTACATACTGTACATATCATGTTGCATTTGTTAATTCCCATTGTGTGGAATTAACATGGTGGCCAATATACGTGTCCGCGATTTAATGGAATGTTGAGGTGGTAGCCGTGTTCGCGATATAATGGAACGGTGAGTTATCCGTGACCCGAGATTTAATGGGGCGGTAAAATGGTACCACATGCATGGGTGTGTTGCATTACATTGAATATAACATGAATGGATGATTTTCCAATGTTGTATTTAATTGATTGTAGGCATGTATTGTTGCTAAATGGTTAACGATGTTTGATGTTAATTATAAATATGAAAAGTAAGATATTATGAATATATGAATTGTAAAGGTTTTCGTAAACTATGAAACATGCTAACTGTTTGGGTGATGCTTATGGTTTTCTGAATTGATTGTTATGAACGTATAATCAAATGTATAATTGAGATGCTCACCCTTACTGTTGAATATTTCAGATTGAGGAGCTTCGTTCAGGTGCTTGGAGAAGGCTTGTTGTTTCTAGTTTATTTCCGTTTAAGTATTGTCCGGGTCATGCTCTGATAGTTGTAACTCCGGGAACGTTTGTTTGTCGAGCTGCTTTAGTCAGACTCGTTTATTTCTTATGTTTGTTATAATATGATGTTGATATATTCCAGGTGTTAATCCCTGATGATTTTGAAAATATTATAACATTGGTTTTGTTAATTAAATTATTCCGCTGTGTAAACATGTATGAGTTGCTTCTATGTTATGCATGACAGGAACTTGTTTTTATTAAAAGAGAATTGTGACATCCTCGTTAATACATGTACTCTGTAAATATGATTTTAATTAATTGCGAAATTTTATGCGGGGTTTTAGAGGGTGTTACAATAGTGGTATCAGAGCATAGTCGTTCGTTGCGACCAGAGTCTTGAGTCAGTCATCCCTTTTGTATGCGATTAGTGTAAGGTAACACTGTCGATACTGTATTCTAATGAGGAGTATGTTTTAATTCTCAGGAATATGGCTGGAAGAGGTAACGGACGAAATGATGCTGCACTCGCTGAGGCTTTGGGGATGTTAGCTGGTGTACTTGCTGGAAATCCAAGTGGAGGCGTGATTGGTGCTGATAGGCAATTAGGGAATTTCCAAAGGAACAATCCTCCGTTGTTCAAAGGTACACATGACCCTGAAGGTGCTCAGAAGTGGCTGAAGGAAATCGAAAGGATCTTCCGTGTGATTGATTGTGCTGAAGATCTAAAAGTCAGATATGGTATGCATATGTTGGCAGAAGAGGCCGACGACTGGTAGGTTGCCACAAGGACTGAAATGGTTCAGGATGGAGAAGCACTGACTTGGGCTAACTTCAGAAGGGCTTTTCTGAGGAGGTACTTTCCTGAATATGTTCGGGGAAGAAAGGAAATTGAATTTTTGGAGCTTAAGCAGGGCAATCTGACTGTTAGTGAGTATGCTACTAAGTTCATGGAATTGGCAAAGTATTATGCGCACTACAACAATGATGAGGCCGGAGAATTCTCTAAATGTATCAAATTTGAGAATGGTCTCCGAGATGAGATTAAGCAGGGAATCAAGTACCAGCGTATTCGTAGATTTTCTGATCTGGTGGATTGTAGCAGGATCTTGGAAGAAGATATTACCAAGACTAGGTCGTCTCACTCTCGTGGGGCTGTTGATAAAAGAGGAAAGCAACATATGGACCGTGGCAAGCCATATGGTAGAGATAACCAGAAATCAGGTGGTTGGAAAAGGCCTAGTGGGGGAGATTCTAAGGCTCCTATCAGATGCTACAGGTGTGGTGAGTTTGGTCATCATATTCGAGATTGCAAGAGTGATGAGAAGAAGTGCTATAAATGTGGGAAGACTGGTCATTTGTCTATTGATTGCAAAGGGAAGTCTGTTACTTGTTACAATTGTGGTGAAGAAGGTCACATTCGTCCGTAGTGTCCTAAGCCTAAGAAGAATCAGTCAGGTGGAAAGGTGTTCGCCTTGTCTGGATCTGAGACTACTCCAGAGGATCGATTGATTAAAGGTACGTGTTTTATTCATGGCACACCTTTAGTTGCAATTATTGATACTGGTGCAACTCATTCTTTCATTTCTTTGGTTTGTGCTGAGAGGTTGAAACTGGACATATCTGATATGCGAGGTAGCATGGTTGTTGATACTCCTGCATCGGGTTCAGTGACAACTTCACTTGTATGTAGGAATTGTCCTATTGAGATTTTTGGTAGAGGTTTCGGTATGGATTTAGTGTGCCTACCGCTGGAACAAATTGATATTATCCTTGGGATGAACTGGTTGGAATTCAACCGGGTTCATCTGAACTGTTTTGCTAAGACGGTGATTTTTTCCAGAAGCAGTTGGTGTCGAGAATTTGACTATGACTGCTAGGCAGGTACAAGAAGCAATGGAAGACGGTGCTAATGTGTTTATGTTACTTGCTTCGTTAGATGCAACAGGAAAGGTCAGGAGTGGGGAATTTCCAGTGGTGTGTGATTTTCCAGAAGTCTTTCCTGATGATGTTGGTAAGTTACCTCCTGAGAGAGAAGTGGAATTTTCTATAGATTTGATTCCTGGTACGAGACCGGTGTCGATGGCACCATATCGTATGTCTGCATCTGAGTTGGCTGAATTGAAGAGTCAGTTGGAAGATTTACTGGAGAAGAAGTTTATTCGTCCAAGTGTTTCGCCTTGGGGTGCTCCGGTATTGTTGGTTAAGAAGAAAGAAGGTTCTATGAGACTGTGTGTTGATTACAGGCAATTGAACAAAGTAACCATTAAAAATCGGTATCCTTTACCGAGGATTGATGATTTAATGGATCAGCTAATTGGAGCCAGTGTATTCAGTAAGATTGACTTGAGATCTGGATATCATCAGATTCGTGTGAAAGCGGAAGATATTCAAAAGACTGCTTTTCGAACGAGGTATGGGCATTATGAATATTCTGTTATGCCGTTCGGAGTTACTAATGCACCTGGTGTTTTCATGGAATATATGAACAAGATTTTTCATCCGTATCTGGATAAGTTTGTTGTGGTTTTTATTGATGACATTCTGATTTATTCCAAGAATGACGAAGAGCATGCGGAACATCTCAGAATTGTGTTGGAGTTGTTGAAAGATAAGAAGTTGTATGCAAAGTTGTCCAAATGTGAGTTCTGGCTGAAGGAAGTTAGTTTTCTTGGACATGTGATTTCTAAGAATGGCATTGCAGTGGATCCTACAAAAGTAGAAGCAGTATCTCAGTGGGAAGCGCCGAAGACTGTTTCTGAAATCAGAAGTTTTCTTGGTCTTGCAGGTTATTACAGAAAGTTTATCGAAGGATTCTCAAAGTTAGCATTGCCGTTGACGAAGTTGACTCGTAAAGGACAAGCGTTTATTTGGGATTCTGATTGTGAGAAAGGTTTCCAAGAATTGAAGCGGAGATTGACTAGTGCTCCTATTCTGATTTTGCCGAATCTGGTGGAATCTTTTGTGGTTTATTGTGATGCATCTCTGATGGGATTAGGTGGTGTTCTAATGCAGAATCAACAGGTAGTTGTGTATGCTTCGAGACAGTTGAAGGTTCATGAAAGGAACTATCCTACTCATGACTTAGAGTTGGCAGCAGTTGTGTTTGTCTTGAAATTGTGGAGACATTATCTGTATGGTTCGAGATTTGAAGTGTATAGTGATCATAAGAGTTTGAAGTATCTTTTCGATCAGAAAGAGCTCAATATGAGGAAAAGAAGGTGGTTGGAATTTCTCAAAGATTATGATTTTGGTTTGAATTACCATCCTGGTAAGGCAAATGTGGTTGCAGATGCTTTGAGCAGGAAATCCTTGCATATGTCTATGATGATGGTTCGTGAATTGGATTTAATTGAACAATTCCGAGATTTGAGTTTAATTTGTGAAAGTACTCCGAAGTGTGTTCGTTTGGGTATGTTGAAACTTACTAGTGGTATTCTAGAAGAGATCAGGATCGGGCATAAATCTGATGTTAATTTAGTTGATAAATTGACATTGATCAACCAAGGTCAAGGTGGTGAGTTTAGAATTGATGAAAATGATGTTATGAGATTTGGCGATAGAGTCTGTGTTCCTGATGTTGCAGAAATCAAGAAGAGTATATTAGAGGAAGGACATCACAGTGGAATGAGTATTCATCCGGGTGCCACGAAAATGTATCATGATTTGAAGAAATTGTTTTGGTGGCCGGGAATGAAAAAGGAAATAGCTGAATTTGTGTATGCATGTTTAATCTGTCAGAAATCGAAGATTGAGCATCAGAAGCCGTCTGGATTTATGCAACCGATGTTTATCCCAGAATGGAAGTGGGATAGTATTTCTATGGATTTTGTATCCGGGTTGCCGAGGACTCCTAAGAATTGTGAAGCGATATGGGTTGTTGTGGATAGACTGACTAAGTCTGCTCATTTTATACCGGTGCGAATGGATTACTCAATGGAGAGATTGGCACAGTTGTATATCGAGAAAATAGTGAGTTTGCATGGAGTTCCTTCTAGTATTGTGTCAGATAGAGATCCGAGGTTCACTTCGAAATTTTGGGAAGGATTGCAGAAGGCTTTGGGTACTAAATTGAGGTTGAGTTCAGCTTACCATCCTCAGACTGATGGACAGACGGAGAGGACGATTCAATCGTTAGAAGATTTATTGCGTGCTTGTGTTTTAGAGAAGGGTGGAGCTTGGGATAGCTATTTGCCATTGATTGAATTTACTTATAACAATAGTTACCATTCGAGTATTGGTATGGCTCCGTTTGAGGCATTGTATGGTAGACGGTGTAGAACGCCTTTGTGTTGGTATGAATCTGGAGAGAGTTCAGTAATTGGGCCAGAGATTGTTCAGCAGACTACTGAAAAGATCAAATTGATTCAAGAGAAGACGAGAGCTTCTCAGAGTTGTCAGAAAAGTTATCATGATAAGAGGAGGAAGAATTTAGAATTCAGTGCTGGAGATCATGTGTTTATGAGAGTTACTCCGATAACGGGTATTGGTCGAGCGTTGAAATCTAAGAAGTTGACTCCGCGTTTTATTGGTCCGTTTCAGATTACGGAAAGAATTGGAGAAGTTGCTTATCGTATTGCTTTACCTCCGAGATTTGCGAATTTGCACGATGTTTTTCATGTTTCTCAGTTGAGGAGATACATTCCAGACCCATCTCATGTAATCCAAATAGATGATGTACAGGTGAGAGATAACCTGACAGTAGAAACATTGCCTATGAGGATAGAAGATCGGGAAGTGAAACAGTTAAGGGGTAAAGAGATAGCATTAGTGAAGGTTGCTTGGGGAGGTCCAGCAGATGGAAATATCACTTGGGAACTGGAGAGCCAGATGAAAGAGGCTTATCCGGAACTGTTCGTCTAAGGTATGTTTTCGAGGACGAAAACTCTTTTAGTGGGGGAGAGTTGTAACGCCCCAGTTTTTATTATTTGATTTATTTAATTGGGAATTTATTTTATTAGAATTAATAAAATAAAAAGAATTATTTATTTTGGAATATTTGAAGAAAATAAAAGAAATAAGAAAGTATTGGGTTTTTAAGTTATTGGGCTTGGATGTCGTTAGTAAAGAGTGGGGGTGCAAAAGAAATAAGGATATATTTTGGAACTCAAGTTATTTTCTCATTATTCACGATAACACAGAATTTGGGAAATTTGGGAAGTTGAGCTCTGAAGGTGCGAAGAACGAAGAACATTGCTCAAAGAACTCAAGCTGCAATTTGATAAGGTAAGGGGGGCTACTACTCAATTTATATTTGCTTATGGGTTTAGATGCAATTGGTTGGGTAATCGTAGGATAACCCAATTTTCTATGATGTTCTTAGTGAGTGATAACTTTAGGGTCGAATCTTGTTAGAAAAGGTTTAGGTTCCCAAATTTTATGAATCAATTAGGGATTTTAGGTTCCTATGGTGGATTGGATGTTTTTGTACTGCATTGCACTGCCGTAGAAAGGTATTTTCGTGCAAAAATATGGGTATATGAGTTGCTGCAGGTACAGGAATTCCGGGATCGCGCTCATCAACACGGGCCGTGTTGTTTCACACGGGCACCCGTGTTGATCCACTGGATGGGTGAAAAAATGTGTTTCCAGGCACATTTCAACACGGGCCGTGTTGATTCACACGGGCACCCGTGTTGATCCCCTGTATTGGCAAAATAACGTGTTTTCTGGACACATTTCCACACGGGCAGTGTTGATTTACACGGGCACCCGTGTTAAACCTCCTGTGTTGGTTTCTGAACTTTGTTTTCTGTGCTTTGTTGTGATGTACAGGAATGATTTGTTTAATGTGCAGTATTTGTTAGTTTTGAACATGCTGCTTAATGATATGCATAGTGTTGTGGAGGCTTGTATCGAACAATGTTGTATGTTATGATACCAACACTATGTGGATTTCATTGTCATGCTTTTAGATAAACTTATCAAGCATGAATTATGATATAACTTGATATGATTGATTGATGTTTAATAGTATGCTGAGTGATTACATGCTATTCATATCATGTTGTATTTGATATTGTTGATGTTACATGATATGGTTTATTGATGTTAATAGTATGCTGAGTGTTACATACTGTAAATATCATGTTGCATTTGTTAATTCCCATTGTGTGGAATTAACATGGTGGCCAATATACGTGTCCGCGATTTAATGGAACGTTGAGGTGGTAGCCGTGTCCGCGATATAATGGAACGGTGAGTTATCCGTGACCCGAGATTTAATGGGGCGGTAAAATGGTACCACATGCATGGGTGTGTTGCATTACATTGAATATAACATGAATGGATGATTTTCCAATGTTGTATTTAATTGATTGTAGGCATGTATTGTTGCTAAATGGTTAACGATGTTTGATGTTAATTATAAATATGAAAAGTAAGATATTATGAATATATGAATTGTAAAGGTTTTCGTAAACTATGAAACATGCTAACTGTTTGGGTGATGCTTATGGTTTTCTGAATTGATTGTTATGAACGTATAATCAAATGTATAATTGAGATGCTCACCCTTACTGTTGAATATTTCAGATTGAGGAGCTTCGTTCAGGTGCTTGGCGAAGGCTTGTTGTTTCTAGTTTATTTCCGTTTAAGTATTGTCCGGGTCATGCTCTGATAGTTGTAACTCCGGGAACGTTTGTTTGTCGAGATGCTTTAGTCAGACTCGTTTATTCCTTATGTTTGTTATAATATGATGTTGATATATTCCAGGTGTTAATCCCTGATGATTTTGAAAATATTATAACATTGGTTTTGTTAATTAAATTATTCCGCTGTGTAAACATGTATGAGTTGCTTCTATGTTATGCATGACAGGAACTTGTTTTTATTAAAAGAGAATTGTGACATCCTCGTTAATACATGTACTCTGTAAATATGATTTTAATTAATTGCGAAATTTTATGCGGGGTTTTAGAGGGTGTTACAACCCGCGCCTGTCCCGTTTAACATCCTAAACACAAGGTTGTTTACCAAATGCAATGGTGAAACAACACTGTCAAAAGGGTTAAAAACATAAGAAAGATCTTTGAGTAAAATAGGGTAGACAAATCTTATTTACTTGATCAAAAGCTTGCAAAACATCCTTGCTATTTTCAAACACACTTCACAACACAATTTCTAAATATTACCCAAATCAAACTTTCAAACATTGAAATCTTTTCAAAAGACAAAAACCCCTTTGTATACATTCAAACAAGAATCATTACAAAGGTTGCCACAACGATGGCCTCTTTTCAAAACATCTTTCAAAACCACACACAAAGCACCATTTCAAACAATTGAAAAGCAAAAGCAAGTGATCTAAACAAATAACTAAGAGCCCATGGAAAATCATGGATGAAAAGGGTGCTTGCATCTTCCCTTTTCATAATCTACTCCCCGAACCCAAGAAAACATCTCAAAGGTCTTTCCTGTGATTTTTGACCTTTCCTTAGGATAAAATAAAAAGTCGATGGCGACTCTTGCTAAATCGAAACATTTGCAAACACAAACGCAAAACCTCAAGTCAGTTCTCCCACCGTAAAACAGAACTGGCGAATCTGCTGGGGAAAATTCTAAAAGTGGGGTTACCTTAGGGTTTTAGATCACCTTTACATGCTTACCTTGATTGCTTGGATTGCTTTACTTTTTGGGTTCCTTGTTTGGGTTTGTTTTAAATCCTACACCCGGATTTGGGGGCACCTTTTTAGGTAAGTAGCAATAAACTGTGAGGGAACTGTGCGGGGTATACCGACATGGTTGAAGCTGTGGCTACGTTAGTGCGACATATTTGTGGGTACCGGTAGCCTTTGAGTCAATCAAAGAGAATACGGGGCCGCTGAGTGATGTTATAAAGCACTAATGAACTCTTAGAACCTTACTTGACCATCTTGGCCTTTTTTAGGGGTAGTGAGATGACCGGCTTTGGTGCAGTCCGAAGTTGGTAGATACTAGATACTACACTCATTGAGGGTTGTTTTCTTGGAATATTTTGGTCGCCAGTTAAGTGGCTAAACCAAAACAATGAACACAGAAAATAATCCAGTGATATTGATCTCCTTAGAACCCGATTACTATTTATAGGACAGGTTGAGCCAACTAACTTCAAGAGGGTACTTACCTATGAAACCTCATGCAAGCCTGAAACTAGGATCTTGTGTGATTTGCTTGTACATGTGCTTATTCATACATCATGAACATCATAAAGCATCATATGCATCCACTAACCATTTCAAGGGTTTGGATCTTCATCTTTGTTCTTGTTTTGTAGGTCATGGAATCTCTTCGCAGGAAAATAATTCAACTTAACCTTGTGAGAATCCCTCCTCAACTCAAGGAGCTTACTTCCAAGATTCTAGAGAATTCTCTCTTCAGTGAAAGACATGGTAGACTTCTCAATTTGGTCAACTCCAACATTGAAGAAGACATGGTGAAAGTTCTCTTCCAGTTCTTTGACCCCCTACACCACTGTTTCACATTCCCTGATTACCAACTAGTACCTACTTTGGAGGAATTTTCTCAACTCCTGAGGATTCCTATTCTCCATCAACTACCCTACAACGGTACAGAAAGAGAACCAAAGCCTAAAGATGTTGCTCAAGCCTTACACTTGCAACCATCTGATATCAAAGGTCATTGGGAAACCATAAGTGGTGTCAAGGGTTTCTTGGCAAAGTTTCTGTTTGAGAAGGCACAAGACTGCTGTAATTCTCTAGATCTACAAGCTTTTGAAGAGATTGTGGCACTCCTCATCTATGGGTTGGTATTGTTCCCAAACCCTGATCAGCTTATAGATGTGAACGCTGTCAAGATTTTCATATCTCGGAATCCTGTGCCTACATTGCTTGGGGACATCCTACACTCATTTTACACACGAACAATGAGGAAAAGAGGTGTTCTCATGTGTTGTACTCCTCTTCTATCAAGGTGGTTTATTTCTCACCTTCCCCAAACAGTTTTGAAGAATGAGCAGGGTTTAAGGTGGTCATAACGGTTGATGACCCTCACACATTCTGATGTTCATTGGTGTTCCCGGTCCAGAGAAAATGTCATCATCATTGATCATTATGGGGAATTCCCTAATGTCCCACTACTTGGCATTAGGGGAGGCATCACCTACAACCCCTGTTTAGCTCTAAGGCAATTTGGATATGCTCGGAGGGATGGCCCTCGTGATATGCTGATCCCTGACTTGGTTTTTGACTTCGACAACGATGCGCAAGGACTTCGACAAAGGTTTATCAGAGCTTGGAGGATGCCCAACAAAGTGGATAGTAAGACCCTGGGGCACAAAAATTCCATCCCCCTTAGGCATTTATGTACTAATAAATTTCTTCTTAATATGACGTGTGCTCTTTTTGTTTGCAACAAATTTGAATTTCTGAATCCTTGAATGCATTACATGAATAACATATCATTCATCATATGCATAAACAGGTCTTCACACCAGGTTTCCTTATCTTTCTGCTGTTTATTTCAGCAAGATGGATTTGGAGCAGACGGTTAAGGATTTGCAAGCACAGAATTCGCAATTCCAGCAACTCCTCATGACCTTAGCAAAGGGTCAAGAGGACCTTAAAGCACTGTTGGAGAAAGATAAAGAGAAAAATAAGAAAAGGACCGGTATGGCCACTATGGGAAGAAGGTTTGAAAACCAGGCTAGAAAAGTTCTCGAGTTCCCCTCGACGTCTGATGAAGGGATTGGTAAAGGAAAAGGAACTGCGATGCCTTATGAATCTGAAGTTGAAGAAGAAGAGGAAGAGGATGAAGATTACTCCGAACAACAATATCCCCCGATGGATGATAAGTATAAAAATCTTGAGGATCGGTTGGCAGCCATGGAGTTGCAAAGGGTACCTGGTTTAGATTTCGAAGAACTAGGGTTGGTTGTTGGGATCGTCATTCCTCCCAAGTTCAAAGTACCTACATTTTCTAAGTATTACGGTTTGTCCTGTCCAAAGATGCATCTGAGATCCTACCTCAGAAAGATCCAACCTCACTCATCTGATAAGGATCTTTGGGTCCACTTTTTTCAAGATAGTTTGTCAGGCACACAATTGGACTGGTTCTATCAACTTGAGAGATCAGATGTTCATAACTGGGAAGACTTAGCTGCTGCTTTCTACCGACAATACCAATACAATGCAGATTTAACGCCTACTCGTACTCAACTACAGAGTATGGGTATGGCCTCTAATGAGGGATTTAAGGAGTATGCCCAGAAGTGGCGGGATTTGGCTGGAAGGGTGCAGACACCTTTGTAGGATAGAGAGCTGGTTGAAATGTTTTTAGGGACTCTGTCAGGTCCATTCTTCAATCACTTAATCGGGAGTTCATCTGCAGGATTCACCGAATTAATTCTGATCGGTGAAAGGGTCGAAGTTGGCATTAAAAGTGGTAAAATTCAGAAGGATGCCTCTGCTTCCACTGCTGTTAAGAAGACCTTCCCAGTCAAGAAAGAAGCTTCTGCTGTTTATTCCCAGAAAAGTCAAGGAAGAACGGAGCGCCGACCTACGGTGGGGGCTGTGATGATCCAAAACTCTTCAACCGATCAACCTCGAAGCAATCAACCAAGAGCTAATCAGCAAAGGGTAGAAAGGCCACAATGGCAATTCACCCGAATCAATATGGCACCGGCTCAAGTCCTCCCTCATCTGTTAAAGCTGAATCTCACCAACTTGAAAGAAGCGTCGAAAAACCCTAATACCTCTTCTCCTTATTATCACTCCAATGCAAAATGTGCATACCACTCTGACAGTGTAGGGCATGATACCAACAACTGTTGGGCTCTTAAAAACAAGATCCAAGACTTAATAGACGCCAAGGAGGTAGAATTTGATGCGCCCGAAAAGCCAAATGTGATTTCTTCCCCAATGCCGAAGCACGATCATAATGTCCATGCCATTATGGAGGATCTTCATGTCACCACCGTTAATGAATTAATGACTCTGTTACCAGTGATTAAAGTGAATTTGATGAAAGTCGGGATATTCCCAGGCTGTGGAAAAGACTGTTACTTCTGTTCAAACTTGCAAGCTGACTGCCCACTGTTGAAATCAGGCATCCAACGCCTGATGGATACCCAAGAGATCCTCTTTCAAAAGACTCTTGTTGATACTATCACTCATGTTACTCATATTACTTTTGATACTCCAACCAATGACATTGCTATAATAACCATCTTCGACGATCTTTCCAAGACCTGCAAAAGGCCTGTTAAGATTACGCTTGATCCTAAGTTTGTGCCGTTGAAAATTACCATGCCGGGGCCTGTCCCATATAAATCTAACAAGACGATACCATGGAACTACGAAGGAGAAATCTTCTACCATGATATCAAGCAGATAGAATCAGTCCAAGAGAATTCCGATGATGAAACCCCTAATATAGGGAATATTGCAGGAACGAGCAAGATAACTCGCAACGGAAGGATCTTCTCTCCCGAGATTGCTCCTCCACGGGCAGTCTTCGGACCCTCGAGAGTTTCTGTACCTATCAAGCCATCTGTACAAAGCCCGATAATTGAAGAAATTGATGTACCTGAAGCTAGACCTTCTGATGTTACTTCCAATAAAGGTAAGGGGATACTAGAAGCTCTTGTCAGGACGAAGGCTCAGACTGTGGTAATCCCCGAGACCACCTAGAAAGAGATGGAAGAAATCTTAAAGATAATCAAGAAGAGCGACTACAATGTCATGGAGAAGCTAGGGAAAACCCCTTCCAAAATCTCCATGCTGGCTCTCCTACTCTGCTCTGAGGCTCATGCTAAAGCCTTGATCAAATTTCTAAAGACGGCACACGTGCCTCAAGAAACTTCTGCTGACTAGTTTCAAGAGTGTGTGGCTAGCCTTACAGCTGATAATGGTCTTGGTTTTTCTGATGTTGATTTGACCCCTAAGGGAAGGAAGCACAACGACGCGCTGCATGTCTCGGTAGAATGCAGAGGGACCACACTTACCCATGTTCTGGTTGACACCGGTTCATCTTTAAATGTGCTACCGAAGAAGGCGTTGGATAGATTGGACTGTGAAAGTTTGACCCTAAAACCCAGTAACATCGTTGTTAGAGCCTTCGACGGTTCTAAGAGGATAGTTCACGGAGAAGTGGACATACCAATCAAAGTGGGCACAGAAATTTTCAACTCTACCTTTTATGTGATGGACATTCGTCCTTCATATTCATGCTTGTTGGGAAGGCCGTGGATCCACAACGCTGGGGCAGTCACTTCCTCTCTGCACCAAATGCTAAAGTATCCAGTTCAGGGTAAGATCATAACGGTCCATGGGGAAGAAGAGTACATGATAAGTCACCTTAACTCCTCCCGCTATGTGTATTTGGATGGCGAATTCATAGAAACGCCTTTCCAACATTTTGAAGAGTTTCCTCTTGAAGTCGCAGTTGCAAAAACAATGGCTGATGTGCCTATCATTTCCAAGCCTGTGTCTCAGATGGCATGCCTCAAGGATGCGGAGGCTGTAATCAAAGAAGGAAGGAGTACAGTATGGGGGCAACTGCCCGAGTTTTCTCACAAGACGGACAAGTTTGGACTAGGTTTTACTATTGCTGGCCAGAAGGCGGTGCTTCGATCCCGGGCTGGAGGACCACCCGTAAAGATCACTCACCATGGAATTAATGCCTTAGAAGATGATGATGAAGAAGACAACTTTGAAGATTGGATCTTTCCAACCGTCGAAGGAGGATTAAGCAACTGGGAAGCGAAAGACTTCGTTCCCATCACTTTCATCAACCAGTAATTTATCTTTGAACAATTTTCTATTTTGGTCTGTAATAATTAAACAATTTGTACACTATTTTCACCTTATGCCTTACCCGGGCATATAGGTCCATTTGTAAGGGCTTGATTTCTTCATTATCATATGCCATTTTTAAGTGAATCATTGGACGTTTTTATCTATAAACTGTTGTGTTCATTTTCTTTCCTTTTACATTTTATTTTGTTTAAGGATGGATATCCCTTACACACACCCACACTCACAAAATGCAGGTACCCATCCACTCCGGATTCCATGGGTGACTATTCTGATTTAGCCTTCGGTGACTCTGAAGATTTGGTCAATCATGCCGAGTACGAAGGTGATGAAGACTGTGAAGTGCCTGGAGAGTTAGCTAAACTTTTGCAACAAGAAGAGAGGGCTATTCTTCCCCATGAAGAGTTGCTAGAAACCATCTCTGGGAACAAAGGAAGACAAGAAAGAGGTTAAGGTGGGTGCCAACCTGGAGCCAAGTGTCAAAGAGCGTTTAGTTCAGCTGCGGAATGAATATGTTGAGATCTTTGCCTGGTCCTATGAGGACATGTCGGGACTAGATACAGATATTGTGGTTCACCGTCTCCCTACAGGAGAAGACTATCCACCGATCAATCAAAATGTTTGCTGAATGAGGCCCGACATGTCTGAAAAGATCAAAGTTGTGGTGATGAAGCAATTCAGTGCTGGCTTTCTGGCTGTTACTTCCTATCCACAATGGGTTGCTAACATTGTGCCCGTGCCTAAGAAGGATGAAAAAGTCAGAATGTGTGTGGACTACAGAGACTTAAACAGGGCTAGCCCTAAAGACGATTTCCCACTACCACACATTGACATCTTGGTTGACAACACAACTCAACACAAGGTACTTTCCTTTATGGATGGATTCTCGGGATACAACCAGATCAAAATGGCCCCCGAAGACATGGAGAAGACTACTTTTGTTACGCAGTGGGGTACCTTCTGCTATAAAGTGATGCCATTCGGACTGAAGAATGTCGGGGCAACCTATCAGCGAGCCATGGTAGCTTTGTTTCATGATATGATACATCATGAGATCGAAGTCTACGTAGACGACATGATAGCCCATTCACAGACAGAAGAAGAACACCTTGATCATCTGCAAAAGCTGTTTGTCATATTGAAGGAATATAAGCTCAGACTGAACCCTAGCAAGTGCACTTTTGGAGTCAGGTCTGGTAAACTTTTGGGATTTATCGTCAGCAACAAAGGAATTGAGGTTGATCCTGCTAAAGTCAAAGCTATACAAGAAATGCCTGCCCCCCGCACTGAAAAGGAGGTTAGAGGTTTCTTGGGACGCTTAAACTATATTGCGAGGTTTATCTCTCACCTAACATTTACCTGTGAGCCAATCTTAAAGCTGTTGAAGAAAGATCAGGTAGTTGAATGGAACAATGATTGTCAAGTTGCTTTTGATAAGATCAAGGAGTATTTGCTGGAACCTCCTATCTTGATGCCACCCATCGAAGGAAGGCCGTTAATCATGTATCTGACTGTTTTGTATAATTCAATGGGGTGCGTACTGGGCTAACATGACGAGTCTGGCCGAAAAGAGCATGCCATTTATTACCTTAGCAAAAAGTTTACCGACTGTGAGACCCACTACTCACTGCTCGAGAAAACTTGCTGTGCTTTGGTATGGGCTGCTCGCCGACTAAGGCAGTATATGTTGACACATACCACTTTGCTGATTTCTAAAATGGATTCGATTAAGTATATCTTCGAGAAGCCTGCTTTATCCGGAAGAATTTCTAGATGGCAGATGATCCTGAGTGAATATGACATCCAGTACACAACCCAAAAAGCTATAAAGGGGAGTGTACTAGTTGACCATCTAGCTCATCAAGCCGTCGAAGATTACCAATCTATGAGATTCGACTTCCCTGACGAGGATATCATGACGTTGGACAACATTGAAGGTAACAGACCGTATGACGGACCTGAAAATGGATCCCGATGGACCCTGTACTTTGATGGTGCTTCAAATGCACTTGGCAACGGTATTGGCGCGGTACTTATTTCTCCAGAAGGTTGCCATATACCCTTCACTGCCCGACTTTGCTTCAGCTGTACCAACAACATGGCTGAATATGAAGCTTGTATCTTTGGTCTCAAGGCTGCTATTGACTTGGGAATCAAATCTTTGGTCGTATTTGGGGACTCAGCTTTGGTTATCAGTAAAATCAAAGGAGAGTGGGACACTAAACATCCTAATCTTATCCCATACAAAGAACATGTCCTGACATTGTTGCCTCATTTCGAGCAGATTACCTTTGAGCACTTCCCGCGAGAAGAAAATCAGCTAGCAGATGCTCTGGCTACAATGTCTTCCATGTTTAAACTCAACTGGGATAATGAGGCTCCCCAAATCACCATCGAACGAATGGACGAACCTGCACACTGTCATGAGATTAATACGGAAGAAGTAGTGGAACAACCCTGGTTTCATGAAATCAAAAGGTATCTCCAGACTCGAGAATACCCTGAAGGAGCTTCAGTCAATGACAAAAAGTTCTTAAGGATATTTGCTGCCAAATTCTTCCTGAGCAATGGTATCCTATATAAGTGCAGCCATGATTGTGTTCTACTTCGTTGTGTGGACAAGGTTGAAGCTGAGTTGATCATGACCGAAATACATAGCGACACATTTGGCACCCACTTAAGCAGACATACGATGGCTAAGAAGATTCTAAGGGCAGGCTACTACTGGTCTACCATGGAAGCTGACTGTCATCAACATTCCCGTACTTGTCACAAATGCCAAGTCTATGCTGACAAGGTACATATTCCTCCAGTTCCTCTCAATGTTCTGATAGCTCCTTGGCCATTCGCGATGTGGGGAATCGACATGATTGGAGAGATCAAGCCTACAACATCCAACAGACATCTCTTCATCCTGGTGGCTATTGATTACTTCACTAAGTGGGTCGAAGCAGCTTCCTTCACCTCAGTTACAAAGAATGTGGTTGCCCACTTCATCAAGCAGAACCTCATATTCCGGTATGGTATCCCCGACAGGATTATCACGGACAACGGTACAAATTTGAATAACACTGTGATCACCGCTCTTTGCGAGCAGTTCAAGATTCAACATCACAATTCATCTCCCTATCTGCCAAAGATGAACAGTGTTGTCGAAGCCGCGAACAAAAATATCAAGAAGATCATTCAAAAGATGAAAGTCACCTACAAAGACTGGCATGAGATGTTACTCTCCACGGATATCGTACCACGGCACGTACTTCAACAGGGGCAACCCCCTTTTCTTTGGTATATGGCATGGAAGTTGTTTTACCTATGGAAGTTCAGATTCCTTCCTTAAGGATTATGAAGGATATTGGTTTGAGTAAAGACGATTAGATTCAGACCCGGCTTGATCAACTTAACTTGATCGACGAGAAGCGACTTACTGCTGTTTGTCATGGTCAGACATATAAAAAACGAATGATCAAGGCTTTCAACAAGAAAGTAAGGCGTCAGGTATATCAAGTCGGAGATCTTGTAATCAAGCGGATCATCTTGCCGCAAAGTGATCCCAGGGGCAAGTGGACTCCTACTTACGAAGGACCATTTGTGATCAAGAACATCTTTTCTGGTGGGGCAATGATTCTGACCACCATGGACGACGACGACTTGCCGCACCCTGCGAACGCAGACATAGTCAAAAGATACTACCCATAAACGACCAGACAAGTTGAAAACCCGAAAGGGAGACTTGGGCAAAAATGGGCATCCCGGTGAATCGAAAACCCGAAAGGGCGATTCAGGAAAAAATTAGGGATAAATAAAAAATTTGTACACCCGGTAAGTTGAAAACCCGAAAGGGCGGCTTAGGCAAAAAAGGGTTTCCCGGTGGATCGAAAACCCGAAAGGGTGATTCAGGCAAAAGTTATGGAATTAAAGCGTATGACTATGGCTCGTCGGATCACTTTAAGGACAATCTCTTCACGATCGAACTCCAAGCTTCTGATCAATCCAATCATCCGCAGACGATGCATCGAATGGACAAGATACTCAGAGTTGTGAAGGCTATAGCATAATGGGAACCCCATGGAATTGTTACACATAGCCATCTTTCTTTTTGTATAAATTTTTTCTCAATATTTTGACAACATTCTCTTACTAGGATGTTTGTCTCCTTTGTACAAAGATACTTACAAAAATTAATACAAAATACTTCAAAGTTCAGAAATTTGCTTGCCTTTCCTTTCTTTTTACACTTATGTTTTATTTGAAAACGTCCAATGGTGTGATAAATAGACATATGCATTTGAATATAATCACTTCTTACAAATAAAACGAAATGAGAAAGGATAATTACTGGTAGGTCAAAAGTGTAGGAAAATGTCTTTAGGCTATTCCAGAAGAAATCCCCTACAGTATGTCATTCAGATCCTCAACAAAGTTAAAACCTTGAAGTATATATCCCCAGCGGAATTAAATTTCAAAATTCCCATCAGAGTAAAGTCTCTAAACTCCCATTCCCCAGTGGAGCCCTAAAAAACTTTGAACTACAGCGAAGATGAAACCTTCTTCCCCAGCGGAGTCAAATTTCCAACTGTCAATCCCCAGCGGGAACCATTCAGTTTTCCCCAATTTCCCCAGCAGAATAAACACTCTCCCCACAGAGTTATTTCCCAACAGAACGAAGATTCTAGTTCCTGTTTCTCCATTTGAAGCCTCCCAGGTTTTAGTTCCCCAATAGAGGTCATCAGATTTTTTCTTATTTCCCCAGGAAAGTCATGAAGAATTCTCACATCCCCACAGAAGTTGTCAAAGCTCTTATTAAATCCCCACAAGTCACCAAGGATTTTCAATCCCCAGCAGTGGTCCCAGGATTTCTCATCTTCAACAATCAAAGATTTTTTAGAATCCCCAGCATTGGTCAAGGATTTACTTTCTCCAGTAGCAGTCAAAGATTTCATTATCTTTAGTTATCAAGGATTTATTTTCCTCAGCAAGACAGCTAATTAGCTTACATGCACATCCATTATATTCATATATCATAAACATTGGTGGAACACATTTTATTGCATCATACATATCATGCAACATAACTTTGTGTTTTATCTAACATTTTACCCTTTTCAGGATAAGATTAAAAAGCTATCGTTAACAACTATTCAGAGATTTCAGATACAGTATAGATACACCCCAAACACGGCGGTCATTCCATTACTCATTCAGAATTTTAAGTCAAGATACAGTATGGATACACCCCAGACACGAAGGTCATTCTATTACTCATTCAGACTTCAGCAATCAGATACAGACTAGATACGCTCCAGACACGGCGACCATTGTATTTCTTGTTCAAATTCAACTATCAACTTCAAGTTCAGATACACTCCAGACACGGAAGTCATTCTGTCACTTGACCAGATCCCAGTTACAGTACAGATACACTCCAGACACGAAATTCATTCTGATTCTCATACAGATCTCAACTTCAGATACAATCCAGATACGCTCCAGACACGGTTGCCATTCTGTCACTCATTCGGAATTTATCTCCAGCACATAGATGCTCCATACACAGATGTTTCTCTGTTACCCATTCAGAATACAGATACACTTCAGACACGGCAGTCATTCTGATATTCATTCAAGAATCAAGTACAGTTACAGCTCGGATATGCTCTAAACACAGACGCCATTCCTTTGCTCATACAAACCCAATCTCCAGATACAACTGAGATACGTTCCAAATACGGATACCATTCTGATGTTCATTCTACTATTTTTCAACAAACAACTTTTGGATGGCATATCTAAACCCATCTCCAGCAAGATTCCACCATCTCCAAATGGCATCTTTAAGCCCATTCCCTCAGCTACATTTTTGACGAGTGCAAATTTACGGGCACTCTAGTGTCCAATCCTCTTACCTTCGAGTCACGAAAGGCAAACTTGCCAATCTAACTCTTCAGGTTCAAGAAGATTGAACAGGGGCAACTGTTGTACCCTATAATTTTCCCTCTCATTTTATCAACATTTCTCATCACAAGGCTCTTGGAACTCAAGATCAAGCTAGGGTTTGCTCTGCTCAAGACATCTCCTTGCACTGATGACCTAAACTAGGGTTTGAGTTTGCACAGGGATTTTTGGACCTTCAATGCTCAAATTTACTTTCATACTTCATATTGGACTCATAAGTTTGTCCATACCAAGTTTCAAGCCTTGAATCAAATTTTCGCCCAGTCAATTGGACAGTTGACCTAGAAATCAGCTATATTGGGGAAAAAGTCAATTGTGGCCAATTTACAGTCAAACCTCATGAATTTTGACCCACATCAACATTATGAACTCATATGAATCATTGGATCAAGTTTGGACCACAATTCCACAAGAAATTTGATCAGATCACCAAAAAGGCAAAATGGTCTTTTTTAGGGTTTTAACTGTACAAAGGCAATTTTTGACTTTTTGACCTAACCAATGGAAAATTAGGTTCAACCATGGACTCAAGGACTCAATGGAATCATCTTGACTTATTCAACAAGTTCAAAAGATCTCAAATGCATGGGATTGACAGATGAATTTTTCAGTCAACTGATCAAAATTTGATTGTACACTGAAAAGTCAAACTTTGACTTTTTGGTCAAAATCAAGTGCCAAGGGTCATTTTTCATCAAGATCTGTCAAATTATGAAACTTGTTCATCAAGAAACCCAAAATTGCAAATTAGGGTTTGAAATTGAAAATTTTCATAACTTAGAATTTTTCTAAGTTATGAAATTTTTTTAATTTTTCCTAACTTTGTCCCACATTTTCATCATGATGAAAATGGATTCAAACAAAACTTAAAACATAAAAGTTGTATTCCTCCACAAAGTCTACAACTTTGATTCACAAAGTTTTCTCAAAAGAAGCTTGGATCTCAAGTTATGATTTTTGGAACAAGGGTCCCTAAAACTTTTAACTTAGTGAAATTTTGCCCTAGTTTAGGCAGGCCTCTAAACCACTTCACACTCCTTAATTAAATGCAAATCCATCAGTCAAAGATTTTGTTTTGGCCATTTGGATATTGTACACAAGATTATGCCTTAAGTAGAAAAAGGCAAATTCCCATTTTTGCAAAACTGTGCTTTATGTCAAACCATGATCTTTGAGCATAGAGCCAAGATCTCAGAAGCCAAATCAAATCCACAAATTGCAGGGACCAAGAGGATTGTATGCAGCATATTTGATGGCTTGTACAGGCCTGTAATCACAACTTCCACTTTCATACTTCAAAAACAAGAAATTGTCCAAACACTTGAGAACTTGGAAACCATCCATTGTGAGCTTACACAAACATTTCAAACATCTTTCACACAACCCTTTGAGCAAGAAACACGAGTGCTTGAGCCCCAAAACCTCCCATAGCCAGAAATCACACTTCTTTGGCAAAACAGAGAAGGTGCTGCAACTTGAGTTCTCCAGCTCATTTGGCTCGTGCGTTTTACCCCATTTTGCTTCAAACACTTTCCATTCAACTCACTCAAACTATCCCAAACCTCCATTACCAACTGTAACTCCATTTACAGTGTTCACCATTTTCATTTCAAGCTTGTGCAGGTTGAGTTCTATAAGCTGATTCAGGGACATTCAAGGCAAGCTAGCTATTGGAAAAGATCAAGTGAAGTTCAGGCAAGCTACCAGACACCTCAAAACTTGTTGAGAAACACTGCATTGCCCTACACGAATCCAACTGAAACAGGTTTTTCCTCACTTTCTATCTCTCTATTTAGGAACATTTAGCCTTAGGTTTGTGAATAAAAAATGTAGTGTTCATTCCTAGGAAGCCATACATATGCTCAGCTTTCATTTATATTAAGTGTGCTAGGAGAATTTCTCCATGAACATGCTGAAAAAACTAGGTCAGATTTTAGGGCCAGAGAAATTCTCTCTGGTCTTTGAGAGTTAGGATTAGTTGTTTATATGGTTGGAATCGTCTTGAAATTCTCTATAAGTTTGATGTTGTGAGTTTTGGCAAAAGATCATGTATGCAGGATGTCCCAGGTTTGTATAGACGCGCGCGTATTTTCAAAGTGCTGGAGGAAGAAGATGAAGTGGTGGGCTGGGCTTGGCCTGGCTTGCTTCTATCACCTCCCATTTTCATTTTTGCACCCCCTGGCCCAATTTCTTGAATAATTATATTTTTGCATTTTTGTTTTTATTTTTGATTTTGTTTATTTATTTCCAAACATAAAAAATGCTCAAAAAACATTTTCATATTTTTTACATTTACTTGGCATTTTATTTTAATTTTTCTAATATAGAAAACATTTTTAATACTTTTATATTATTTGTTTAAACTTAAAAATAATATGGAAATCATACTTTTATTTTTATTTCTTATTTTTATTCACACTGAAAATATTATTAAAAATATAATTTATTTTTGTATATATTTTATTTTATATTATACATTTTTAATACTTTTATATTATTTGTTTAAACTTAAAAATAATATGGAAATCATACTTTTATTTTTATTTCTTATTTTTATTCACACTAATATATATATATATATATATATATATATATATATATATATATATATATATATATATATATATATATATATATATATATATATATATATATATATATATATATATATATATATATATATATATATATATATATATATATATATATATATATATATATATATATATATATATATATATATATATATACATATATACTTTTATTTTATTAAATACTTAGAATAAAAATACAAAAATATTACATTTCTATTTTTATTATTATTTATACTAAAAATACCCTTTTTTAAGTATATTTCATTTTTACACATATTAATATATTTTTTGTATATAAATAATATATAGTATTTATTTTCTTAAAGAAATTAGGGTTTACCCTTAAAACAAATGAAATTAATCTTTTTTATGTATTTATTTCTTTATACTTTTTACATCAAAAATACTTTTACATACATAGGTAAACAAAAACTTTTTTTGCATAATACATATTATTTGATATTTATTTATTTTGTTTATTTAAATATTATTCATTTATTATTCATGCATTAAATTCAATTTGGATGTAATAGTAAATTAGGGTTTATATTTCTTGTCAAATACCCCTCATTCAAAATTGTACCCCATCCCCATAATCATGTTGTAATAGCTTAGAATTTAAATTCTCGCACTTTACGCTTTCAATTATGCCATGATTAGAGAATTAGGGTTTGTATGCAAAAATCCAAATCAACAAATAGCTTGACCTAATCAAAGACAAAAATGCATGAAAATCAAACACAGTGCACACTTGCACCCCTAGGGTTACAATCCACTTGTTGCCTTCAAAAATGGGCCATGGTATGCATGTTGGGTACTTTGGCAAAACAAAAACAAAACAAAAGATCATAGTCCCTCGATGACGCTATCTTGGTTGCCTAAACAAAAATGATCAAGTCCCTCAAGAAAATTGCCAAAGATACTTAACACAATTGTTATCATGGTCTATACGATGACCCGCGCCTGTCCCGTCTAACATCCTAACACAAGGTTGTTCACCAAATGCAATGGTGAAACAACACTGTCAAAAGGGTTAAAAACATAAGAAAGATCTTTGAGTAAAATAGGATAGACAACTCTTATTTACTTGATCAAAAGCTTGCAAAACATCCTTGCTATTTTCAAACACACTTCACAACACAATTTCTAAACATTACCCAAATCAAACTTTCAAACATTGAAATCTTTTCAAAAGACAAAAACCCCTTTGTATACATTCAAACAAGAATCATTACAAAGGTTGCCACAACGATGGCCTCTTTTCAAAACATCTTTCAAAACCACACACAAAGCACCATTTCAAACAATTGAAAAGCAAAAGCAAGTGATCTAAACAAGTAACTAAGAGCCCATGGAAAACCATGGATGAAAAGGGTGCTTGCACCTTCCCTTTTCATAATCTACTCCCCGAACCTAAGAAAACATCTCAAAGGTCTTTCCTGTGATTTTTGACCTTTCCTTAGGATAAAATAAAAAGTTGATGGCGACTCTTGCTAAACCGAAACATTTGCAAACACAAACGCAAAACCTCAAGTCAGTTCTCCCACCGTAAAACAATAGGTAATACATTAAGGATTGAAATATACATCAAACATTACAGTTCAACATCCACACGGACGTTGCAACATCATGATAATATCACCTACCGATCTCGAAACAGTTCTATCTAACTCGATCAGAACTTTCGCTTCAAAATGTGTTAAAGTATTCCATATAGCCCGTATATTAGTGTCGTTCTCCAGCTCACAGTTGATGAACTCAAGCTTCCCATCTTTGTCAACGGATGGCAAGCGGTACTCGATCTTCACAACTTTGTAATTGTCGCCATAAGATAACAGGTCTTGTAATATGTCTTGCAGATCTTCAAGAGGGGTGTACTCGGTGAACTTAAATTCTCGTGATGGTGTATTATCGGTAAAGTGGATATTTCTAATAAGCCACTTGGTGTTTATTCTAGTTTTTGGTGTTTTGGTATGAAATAATATGCCAAGTGAGCTTATTTATAGTAGTTAAAGGCAAACGTGGACCTTATAAATCCTATTCTGTGACACACTTTTAACCGGAAATTCATTTCCGATTCCACCAAAATATGTCCCGGAAATATATTTTCGGTAAGTCCTTTGGGACTAAAAATGTGAACAGAAATAGAAACAGAAGCATACATAGAAACAAAAACAAAAACCTCGTGTATTGAAAGATGATATTTTTGGTTAAACTATAAAATGGTTATATTCTACAGCATAATACATTGACAAAATGAAATATACAATAAAATAATACTTAACTATTTAAATGGTTCAAAATAGTTGTCGTCGGACAAATCCATAGGTGCTACCCTTTTTGATTTTTCTCTATTTTTTTCTATTTCAATTTTGTTCAACTTGTCGTAGTCTCGTATCCTTTCAATAAATTAGTCCGGCCAGGTCTCGAAAGAGGTTTTGTAATGATTTGCCCACTCCAGTGATGTAAGTGGTATTTGGCATCCCAGTTTCAAATATACTTAAAAATGGTGCGAATTTGAAACCCACCAAACACAGATGATATGATCATTGGGATTTGGTGGTGGAGCAGTGTGCAGTGGGAAAAAGGTTTATGAGAAACCGTATCTTGTAAGATTAATACACTCTCTCATACGCATTTGCTTGAGATAACTCATCTTAGGGAAGCACATTCATTTATGTTCTAGTGCATGTCTACTAACACAAGGTACTACCGCGTCATAAATCTCTTCAACTTTCGCTTTAGCCTGAGCACTGATTTGTATAATCCTGTATTGCTCCTTAACTCTTTGATAAGAGTATCGCGAACAAGTTGGTGATCATATTCCCATTTACCTGACAAACCAGAAACAGACCGAAAACCACAGTTTCCATCACCACCGACATTAACGATCCGTTCAATGTATTTATGCATAAACACCGACATCTCCTTGATGAATGGTATTTTTTGTGGAGTCGGTGTAGGAGGTGGTTTTCTAATACTGGCTTCTTTGAAAACACTTTTATGAGATTTTGGAGTAGGTGAATTGGGAAAAACTTTTTCAATATGTTCAAAATATGAAGGACTCCTCGTTGTTGAATTACCGCTTGCCGTTGATTTCACCTTCTTAGGTGCCCTTTTAGTTTTTACAGGTTGAAAGGGTGGTTTCAAGTTTGTGGTCTTCGGGAATGCAATCTTCCTCAACTGCTCTTTGATTTGGAGTTTGGTGGCATCATCGGCTTTCAAAAATATTTCTTTTATCGCTTCCCATTCAGTCAAGATAGAGATACTTGATTTATCGTCTTTCATTTTACCATCATCTTTAAAATTGAGTCTCTTCCAATGATTGAAGACCTCATCCATATGTATCGGGAAATCAACTTTCATCTTCTTATATATGACACAAACACAAGGGAGTCCATATGTTTTCACAATTGTGCAACCACACTTTGAGTTGTCGGAACCTACATTAGAAGCTTGTTTGGCTTCATGAAAAATATAATTCAGAGCTGACCGAGAGATGTTACCGACCAACTAAGAATATAGGGTGTTATCTTTGAACCTGTGTTCCAACACTGTGATACTACGACCAAATGTTATTTGTATATTATTATGCTGGTTTAGTATCATATGGTTCACAGAATCCCAGTCCGTAATCAAATCAACGTATAACTCTATTGTAGATGCATTTGTTATAACATTCCATGCATCCATAATTTTCTCCATAATAACGCCCTCCTTGACCAGTTTTCCATTTTCACTTGCAATTTGTTTTATCCCTGCTGCAGGTTTAACCCGACTTCTCACATTTTTAGTAATGTGGTACCTATAAAGTAGTGCATAAGAAGTGGGAAATACCATTGCAACCGAATTCATTAATGTTGTATCTCAGTCGATAACAATGAATTTCAGCATATCTTCTTGGTCCTTCAACATTGACCGACAAACCTCTAAATCCCATGCAAAATTATCCTCTTTTTCGCACTCTAGAAATGCAAAACCAATCGAATACGTATTCTCAATCGATGTAACACCAACAATTTCCAACAATGGAAGCCTGTACTTGTTGGTCTTATACGTTGAATCAATTATGAGCATGGTGGGAAACATATTGAACAATTTAATGGAATTAGGATGAGTCTAATAAATATCTCTTAATGTAACCCTATTCTCATATCTTCGGTGCCTAGAAACATAATTGTTTTCATCTAGAACTTTCAAGAGGTGTTGCATTTCAGCTCGATTCCCCCTAAGCGCTAATTAAGATAAATAGTGCCTATTGTACACTTTCTTGATATTTGATGTATTCTCGGATCTTTTGCGCTTCAAGGTTACAAGTATGTTTTTGGGCGGTACCAAATTCAATGTCATGCCAGAAACACATGTCTTCTCATCCGGAAGGAGCCAACATGCAATTGGATAACCGATTAACCTTAGACTTAAATCACGATTGTGTAAACCACATATCACATTAAATCTCCATTTCTTATTTTCCAATAGATAATCACACAACTTAAATGAACATTCACATTTTCTTGAACCGGGGTCGTCGCATTTTAAATTCTGGGTCCGACACATATATTTCCCACTTCTTTCGCATGCCAAAGTCACAAATGCACATCTTCTATCTATATCATTATCGGACCTTCCAATCACAACACCAAACCCTTGTTTGGTGGCCTTTGTAGGAATCCACTGCATCATGTCTTCATGTAATTCAAACTCTTCTTCAATTTCAAAATGGTCACGAATATCTACCTCCTTAGTTACGAAAGAAGATACGAGAGGTGAAACAACTTGAGACACATTATGTTGTACCCCAAAATTTTCCCTCTCATTTTATCAAGATTCTCCTCACAAGACCTCTTGGACTCAAGACCAGATTAGGGTTTGCTCAGCTCAAGACCTCTCCTTGCACTGATGACCTGAAATTAGGGTTTGAATTTGCACAGGGATTTTTGGACTTCCAATGCCTCATGTGACTTTCATACTTCATGTTGGACCTCTAAGATTGCTCATACCAAGTTTCAAGCCTTGAATCACTTTTTTGCCGAGTCAATTGAACAGTTGACCTAAAAATCAGTTGTATTGGGGAAAAAGTCAACCATAGCCAATTTACAGCCAAACCTCATAATTTTTGATCCATATCAACATTATAGACTCATATGAATCATTTGATCAAGTTTGGACCACAACTCCTCAAGAAATTTGATCAGATCATCAAAAGGGCAAAATGGTCAAAATTAGGGTTTTAACTGTAGAAGGGCAATTTCTGATTTTTCACCTAGCCAATGGCAAATTGGGTTCAAGCATGGTTTCAAGGACTCAATGACATCATCTTGACCTAATCACAAGGTTCAAAAGATCTCAAATGCATTGGATTGACATATGAATTTCCCAGTCAACTGATCAAAAATCAATTGTACACTGAAAAGTCAAACTTTGACTTTTTGGTCAAAATCAAGTGCCAAGGGTCATATTTCATCAAGATGTGTCAAAACATGAAACTTTTTCACCAAGAAACTTAAATTTGGAAATTAGGGTTTAAGTTTGGAAAATTTCATAACTTAGAATTTTTCTAAGTTATGAAAATTTCTTATTTTTTCCCATCTTTTCCCAACTTTTTCACCATGATGCAATTGGATTCAAAGAAAACTTCAAACATGAAAGTTGTATTTCTCCACAAAATCTACAACTTTGATTCACAAAGTTTTCCAAAAAGATTCTTGTATCTCAAGTTATGATTTTGTGAATAGGGGTCCAAAAACTTTTTAACTTAGTAAAATTTTGCCCTAGTTTAGGCAGATTTTTGACCTAACTTCATGGACATTTTTCACCTAGCTCTAAGAGTAATATCAAAATTCATTTCAAATATGGATTGTATAGCATGTTAAAAGATTTCCAAAATGTCTAAGAACTCTCCAAGATCATTTATGGTTAGGGAGAATCGAAGAAATGAAAATGGCATTTTATCACTTTTGTCCAAGGCATTTTTCACAATGTTACAACTTGCAAATCTGTCCTAAACATGCTTGTACTTGCATTACAGGTCCTAATCCTTTCTACACTCCAAAATTGAATGCAAACACATTAGAAAATGGCTTTGTTCTGAGCTATGGAGCTTTGTACAAGGAATTATTCCAAAAATGGCATAAAGGTTACAATGCTACTTTGATAAAGCATACTTTTTGCAATTTTGTTTATCTTGAGCCATGGACCTAATATCTTTGTGCAAACAAGATCCATAAACATCAGGAAAAGTTCACCAACCCTATGCAGACCTTGAGCTAGCCTGTACAAGCCTTTGCCTTTGTCACTTCACCCTTTCTTCAAAAACAAGAAAACTTGCAAAAGTCAATATAACTGGTCTATCTGATAAAACCAAGCCTAAGCATCATTTGAACCAATCTCAGAACTTTGTTGCAAGCCTAAATACGATTGCCCAACCTCTCAAACACCCTTAAACATAGAAATCACCATTTTTCTGCCGAAACAGGGCAACCTCTACAGAACCTTGGCCAAATCCATTTTGCCTCGTGCGTTTTGCTTCGAATCACTTCAAACACATTCCATACAACGCACCTGAACTATCCAGGCCCCTGTCCAGCAACTGTAACCCCTGTTTCAAGGATCACCATTTTCATTTTGAAGCTTTGCAGGTTGACTTCTACAGGGAGATTGAAGGAACTTCAAGGCAGGCTGAGCATTGAGAGAGGTTAAGGGAACTTCAAGCAAGCTCATACGATTTTCAGGACTCACTCAAAGTCCCTACATTGCAATATTCAAACTCAACTGAACAAGGTATTTGTCAAGTTTCTATCTCTCTATTTAGGCATCATTAATCTTAGGTTTGTGAAGAAAAAATGTAGTCTTTAAGTTGCTTGAGCTGTACATATGCATAGCTTCCATTTATATTAACTAAGCTAGGAGTATTTGATTGTTGAAGTTGCTGAAAAAACTAGGTCAAAATTTAGGGCCATTAAAATTCTCTCTGTCCTTTGAGAGTTAGGTCACAAAATGGATATGGTTGGAATCGTGATTAAAAATGCTATAAGTTTTATGTTGTAAATTTTTGATTTCATGCAAGCAATAGAGAGAACAGGATTTGCATAGCAGAAGCGTGCGCGTGGCTGTCTCAAGGTCAGGGATGAAGTTTGTATGGGCCAGGCGCCTTGGGCTTGGTTCTATTCACACCCCATGTTTACTTTATGCACCCCTTTGGCCCATTTTCTTTATTTTGCATATTTTTTTCATTTATTTCATATTTCTGACTTTTATTTATTTTTTCTGAATATTTAAAATCACAAAAAATATTTTCTTTATTTTTGCCATTTTATCATATTTTTATTTTATTTATTTTTGTATAATAAATAGTTTATTAGGTTTAATATACTTTATTTTCTTAAATAAAACTTGTAAATAATATAAAAATATCACATATTTTCATTTTTATTATTTATACACTTAAAATAATATTTTCATACAATATTCATTTTTTAACATTTTGTATATATTATTATTACTTTTTCTTGAACAAAATATGAATAAAAGGAATAATATTAGAATATATTTTCTATTAAACAAAATTAGGGTTTTCACCCTTTCAAAAAATAATCATTTTATTTTCTTATTTTTAAGACATAAATAAACTTATTTTTACATACATAAAATAAATACAAAAAAAACATTTCTTGCATATTTACATTTTGTTGCATATTTAAATATTTGCTTATTTATTTGTACAATAAATTCAATTTGGTTGTAATAGTTTTAGGGTTTTATTTTGTGCAAATATCCCCATTCAAAACTTGTATCCCCCTCCCCATAATATTGTTGTAATAGTCTAGATTTACTTTACGCATTTTATTTGCTTTCATATGCCATGATAGTAAACTAGGGTTTTGTATGCAAAGACCAAAAATCAAAACAAATAGCATGACTTAATACAAGACAAAAATGCATGAAAAATGACAACACATTGCACACAAGCACCACTAGGGTTTCATCCACTTTGTTGCCTTAAAATGGACATGGTATGCATGCTAGGTATCTTGGTAAAATCAAAACAAAACAAAAGATCATAGTCCCTCGATGACACTATCAAAATGTTGCCTAAAAACAAATGATCTTAGTCCCTAAAACTTGCTAAGATACTTGGCACCATTGCTATCACGGTCATACGATGACCCACGCCCGTCCCGTTTAACATCCAAAGATAGGGTTGTTTACCAAATGCAATGGTAAATAAACAATGTCAAAGGAATAAAAATGTGTAGGAAAGACTTTTGAGTAGGGTAGATAACTCCTAGTTACTTGATCTCTTTCAAACAATTCTTGCTATTTTCAAAAACACACACACAATTTCAAAAGATTTTCCAAACAAACTTTCAAACATTGAAACATTTTTCAAAAGACAAACATCTTTGTATACATTCTTACAAACAAGAATCATTACAAAGATTGCCAAAATGATGGCCTCTTTTCAAAATACTTTCAAAACCACACAAAGCACCATTTCAAACAATTGGAAAAGCAAAGCAAGTGATCTAAAACAAGTAACTAAGAGCCCATGGAAAACCATGGATGAAAAGGGTGCTAGCACCTTCCCTTTTCATAATCTACCCCCCAAACCCAAAAACAATCTCAAAGGTCTTTCCTGTTCTTTTTTACCTTTTCTTTTGGATAAAATAAAAGTCGGTGGCGACTCTTGCTAAACTGAAACATTTGCAAACACAAACGCAAAACCTCAAGTCAATTCTCCCACCGAATCACAGAACTGGCGACTCTGCTGGGGAATATTCTAAAAGTGGGGTTACCTTACGATTTTAGATCACCTTTACATGCTTATCTTGCTTGACTTGTTTGCTTTACATTTTGGTTCTATTGTTTGGGTTTGAATCCTCTATCCGGATTTGGGAAACATTAATAGGTAAATAGCAATACATTGTGGAAACTGTGTGGGGTATACCGACATCGTTGAAGCAATAGCTATATTAGTGCGGCATATTTATGGGTACCAGTAGCCTTTGAGTCAATCAAAGAGAATACGGAGCCACTGAGTGATGTCATGAAGCACTAACGAACTTTTAGAACCTTTACTTGACCAACTTGGCCTTTTTAGGATATAGTGAGATGACTGACTTTGGTGCAGCCCGAAGTTGGTAGATACTCGATACTACACTCATTGATGGTTGTTTTCTTGGAATATTTCGGTCGCCAGTAAAGTGGCTAAACAGAAACAATGAACACAGAAAATAATCCAGTGATATTGAGCTCCTTAGAACCCGGTCACTATTTCTAGGACAGGTTTAGTAAACTAAACTTCAAGAGGGTACTTACCTATGAAACCCCATGCAAGCCTAAACTAGGAGCTTGTGTGATTTTCTTGTACATATATACTTGTGCATAACATCATGAACATCATGAAGTATCATATGCATCCACTAACCATTTCAAGGATTTTTGGATTTTCATCTTTGTTCCTGTTTTGTAGGTTATGAATTCACTTCGCAGGAAAACTATCCAAGTCAACCTTGTAAGAATTCCTCCTCAACTCAAGGAGCTAGCTTCAAGGATTCCTGAGAATTCTCCATTCACCGAGAGGCATGGTCGTCTTCTCAACTTAGTCACTGCCAACACTGAGGAGGATATGCTGAAAATTCTCTTCCAGTTCTTTGACCCTTTGCATCATTGCTTTACATTTCCTGACTACCAACTTGTGCCTACTTTGGAGGAATTTTCTCAACTCTTAAGGATTCCTATTCTCAATCAACTACCCTTCAACGGTACGAAAAGCGATCCAAATCCAGAAGAGATTGCTCAAGCCTTACACTTGCAACCATCAGATATCACAGGTCATTGGGAAACTAGAAGTGGTGTCAAAGGCTTCTTGTCAAAGTTCTTGTTTGAGAAGGCCCAAAGATGCTGGAATTCATTGGACTTACAAGCTTTTGAGGAGATTGTAGCTCTTCTCATCTATGGGATGGTCTTGTTCCCTAACCTTGACCAACTCATAGATGTCAGTGCTGTCAAAATTTTCATGGCTCGCAACCCGGTGCCTACATTGCTTGGGGATATCCTCCACTCTTTTCACACTCGAGCAATGAGTAAAAGAGGTGTTCTCATGTGTTGCACTCCTCTACTGGCAAGATGGTTTATTTCTCATCTTCCCCAATCAATCTTGAAGAATGAGCAAGGTTTGAGGTGGTCACAACGATTGATGACTCTTACACATTCAGATGTTCATTGGTGTTCTCGATCTAAAGAAAATGTTATCATCATTGATCGTTGTGGGGAATTCCCTAATGTCCCTCTACTTGGCATTAGGGGAGGCATTACCTACAACCCCTGCTTGGCTCTGAGACAGTTTGGTTATGCCCGAAGGGATGGCCCACATGACATGTTGATTCCAGACTTGGTTTTTGACTTCGACAACGACGATCAAGGACTTCGATAAAGGTTCATCCGAGCTTGGAGAATGCCCAACAAAGTGGACAGTAAGACCTTGGGACACAAGAATTCCATCCCTCTTGAGCCTTACCTCAAGTGGGTACGAACCCGCGCCCAAAGTCTTATGATGCCTTACCCCTACATTCTTCCCGTGATTATAGAGCCTGTTATGGAAGGAGAGGTTCCATACACCCTCCTACATCCTGACATGCCAACATCACTCGAAGATCTGCAAAGGAGTTGGATACAGCTCAAGGGAGAACGTGATACTTTTGAAGCCCAATTCTACGCCAGCGAGAAGAAGGTTTTGGAACTCACTCGTCAACTTCATGAAGAGCAGACTCTCAACACCTACATTGCACCAAAGAGGATGCGCAACGTCTTTTTACCTTATAATTTTGTATTATTTTGCCCGTGGGGCATTGATGTACTAACAAGTTCTATCTTATTAATATGACGTGTGTTCATTTTTTGTTTAAAATAAATTTGAATTTCTGAATCCTTGAATGCATTACATGAATACATATCATTCATCATATGCATAAGCAGGTCTTCACACCAAGTTTCCTCATCTCTCTGTTGTTTATTTCAGCAAGATGGATATTGAACAAAGGGTCAAAGACTTACAAGCGCAGAATTCACAATTCCAACAACTACTTCTGACCTTGGCCAAGGGGCGGGAGGAGCTCAAGACTCTGCTAGAGAAGGAAAAAGAGAAAAAGAAGAAGAAGAAAGCTGGTGTGGCTACCTTGGGCAGAAGATTTGAAGGACAAGCCAGACGGACTTTGGATTTCCCCTTAACATCTGATGAAGAGGTAAGAAAGGGAAAATAAACTGAAGTGCCATCTGATTCTGAGGAAGAAGAAGAAGAGGAGGAGGATGAAGACTACTTAGAACAGCAGTACCCTCCTGTAAATGACAAATACAAGAACTTGGAAGAGCGTCTAGCTGCCATGGAGATACAGAGAGTGCCTGGGCTGGATTTTGAAGAGTTAGGGTTGGTTTCTGAAATTGTAATCCCTCCCAAGTTTAAGGTGCCTCTTTTTTCTAAGTACGATGGGTTGTCTTGTCCCAAGATGCACCTGCGATCTTATGTCAGGAAAATTCAACCACATTCTTCTGACAAGGATCTGTGGGTCCACTTTTTCCAGGACAGTTTGTCAGGGACGCAACTGGATTGGTCTTACCAGTTGGAGAGGTCTGATGTGCATAATTGGGAGGATTTGGAGGTCGCCTTCTATAAACAGTATCAATACAATGCGGACTTAGCACCAACCCGTACTCAATTATAGAGTATGGGTATGGTCTCAAATGAAGGTTTCAAAGAGTATGCCCAGAAATGGAGAGACTTGGCGGGACGAGTACAACCACCTCTATCTGAGAGGGAGCTAGTAGACATGTTCTTGGGAAATCTGTCAGGGCCTTTCTTTAATCACCTGATTGGAAGTTCGTCTGTGGGGTTCACTGAGTTGATTCTAACTGGTGAGAGAGTTGAAGCCCGCATAAAGAGCGGGAAAATTCAAAAAGATGCATCTGCTTCCGCTGCCATCAAAAAGAATTTTCTAGCAAAGAAGGAAGTATCAGCTGTCTACTCCCAAAGAGGTTAAGGAAGAGTTGAGCGTCGGCCAGCGGTGGGGGCCGTAATGATTCAGAAGTCTGCAGCTGATCAGCCCAGAAACAATCAACCCAGAACCAACCAAACAAGGGTGGAAAGGCCTGTACGGCAATTCACCCAGATCAACATGACTCCTGCTCAGGTTCTACCCCATCTCTTAAAGTTAAACCTTGCAAGTTTGAAAGAATCCCCGAAGAATCCGAATACTCCTTCTCCTTACTACCATTCAAACGCCAAGTATGCTTATCATTCAGATAGCCTGGGGCACGACACCAACAATTGTTGGGCCCTCAAAAATAAGATCCAGGATTTGATAGACGCTAAAGAAGTTGAATTCGACGCCCCTAAAAAGTCGAATGTAATCTCTGCTCCAATTCCAAAGCATGGCCACAATGCCCATGCTGTTGAAGAGGATCTTTTTGTTGCTACTGTTGATGATTTGATGACTCCTCTACCGATAATCAAGTTGAATTTGCTGAAGGCTAGGATTTTCCCAGGTTGTGAAGAAGATTGCTGCCTTTGTTCATCCTTACCAACCGACTATCCATTGTTGAAGTTAGGCATCCAACGCCTAATGAATAACCAAGAAATCCTTTTTGAAAAGACTCCTGTTACACCGACTCCTGTCAATGATGTTTCAATAATAACCATATCCGCAAATCTTTCCAAGGTCTCCAAAAGACCTGTTAAGATTACATCCGCTCCGAAGACTGTACCTTTGAAGATAACCATGCCCGGGCCCGTCCCGTACAAGTCCGACAGATCAGTACCGTGGAACTATGGTGGAGAAATCTACTACCATAGTATTAAACAAATTGAATTAACTGAAGAGAGTTCTGATGAAGAGACTTCCGACATTGGAAACATTGCTGGAACGAGCAAAATCACCCGCAATGAAAGAATTTTCTCTCTAGAGATTGCCCCTCCAAAGGCAATCTTTGGACCCTCAGCTGCTCCTAAGGTTACCCCTGTACCGATCAACATATATGTGAGAACTCCGATTATTGAAGAAATTGTAACTCCTATGGTTGTCCCCTCTGCTGCTGATGATGATAGAGGGAAAGGAATCCAAGAAGAGCCCGTCAGGACGAGGGCTCAGCCATTGGTCATCCCTGAGACCTCTCAAAAAGAAATGGAAGAGATTTTGAAAATAATCAAGAAAAGCGATTATAATGTTGTGGAACAATTATGGCAAACCCCCTCAAAGATCTCTATGTTGGCCCTGCTGCTTTGTTCAGAAGCTCATGCTAAAGCTCTGATCAGATTTTTGGAGACGGCCCATGTGCCACAGGAAACCTCCGCGGATCAGTTCCAAGAATGTGTAGCTAGCTTAACAGCTGACAATGGTCTAGGATTCTCCGATGTTGATTTAACTCCAAAGGGAGAAAACATAATGACGCTTTGCATGTCTCAGTGGAATACAGAGGGACTACCCTGGCACACGTACTGGTAGACACTGGTTCATCGTTGAATGTCTTGCCAAAGAAAGCCTTGGATAGACTGGATTGTGAAGGTTTAACTTTGAAACCCAGCAACATCATTGTCAGAGCCTTCGATGGTTCTAAAAGGATGGTCCACGGGGAGGTGGACATCCCGATTAAAGTGGGAACTGAAACCTTCAACTCCACATTCTATGTGATGGACATCCGTCCTTCCTATTCTTGCTTGTTAGGAAGACCCTGGATTCACCATGCTGGAGCCGTCACTTCTACTCTGCATCAAATGCTCAAGTACCCTGTCCAGGGGAAAATCATAACTGTTCACAGTGAAGAGGAATACATGATAAGCCATCTAAATTCTTTCCGCTATGTAGAATTGGATGGCGAATTCATCGAAACCCCTTTTCAGCATTTTGAAGAGGTAGCTCAAGAGATTGTGGCAACCAAGACAGTTTCTTCTGTACCCTTGATTAACAGACCTCTGCCTCGGATGTCGTCTCTCAAAGATGCAAAGGCTGTGATTGAAGAAGGAGAAAGCACAATCTGGGGGCAGCTTCCCGACTTTCCTTTCAAATCAGATAAATTCGGCTTGGGTTTCACTTCTTCTTCTCAAAAGGCTGTACGCCGCTCCCGTGCTAGAGGGCCACCAGTGAAGATCACCCATCATGGAGTCAATGCTTTAGAGGATAGTGAAGAGGAGAGCAACTTGGAAGACTGGATTTTCCCTACTGTTGACGGAGGATTGTGCAACTGGGAAGCAAAAGACTTTGTTCCGATTACTTTCATACCGCAGTAATTTATCTTTCAAACATTTTTGTTGGTTTGTAATAATTCTCAAACAATTCGTACACTTTTTACCTTGTGCCTTACCCGAGGCACATAGGTCCATTTGTAAGGGTTTGATTTTTCATCTTCATATGCCATTTTAATGAATCATGGACGTTTTCACATATAAACTTTTGTGTTCATTGTCTTTCTTTTTACATTTTATTTGTTTAAAGGTGGCTATCCCTTACACACACCCACACTCATAAATGCAGGTACCCTTCCATTCCGGATTCCATGGGTAACAGTTCTGCTATGGCCTTCAGTGACTCTGAAGATTTGGTCTACCATGCCGAATACGAAGGTGAGGAAGATTGTGAGGTGCCGGGAGAATTGGCTAGACTGCTACAACAGGAAGAAAGGGCTACTCTACCTCATGAGGAGTTGTTAGAGACAATCAACTTGGGTACTGAGGAAGATAGAAAAGAAGTCAGAGTGGGTGCCAACCTAGAGCCAAGTGTCAAAGAGCGCCTAATTCAGCTATTGAATGATTATGTTGAGATCTTCGCCTAGTCATACGAAGACATGCCGGGATTGGATACAGACATTGTGGTACACCGTCTACCCACAAGAGAAGACTGTCCACCAGTTAAACAAAAAGTCCGCCGCATGAGGCCCGACATGTCTGAAAAGATCAAAGTAGAGGTTATGAAGCAGTTCAATGCTGGATTTCTGGCTGTTACTTCCTATCCATAATGGGTTGCTAACATTGTGCCCGTGCCTAAGAAGGACGGCAAAGTGAGAATGTGCGTGGATTACAGAGACTTAAACAGGGCCAGCCCTAAAGATGACTTTCCACTTCCGCACATTGACATCTTGGTTGACAATACAGCTCAGCACAAGGTATTTTCTTTCATGGACGGATTTTCAGGTTACAACCAGATCAAAATGGCACCTGAAGACATGGAGAAAACTACTTTTGTTACACAGTGGGGTACGTTCTGCTACAAAGTGATTCCATTCGGACTGAAGAATGTCGGGGCAACCTATCAACGCGCCATGGTAGCCTTGTTTCATGATATGATACATCATGAGATAGAGGTCTACGTAGATGACATGATAGCCCGATCACAAACTGAAGAAGAACACCTCGACCATTTACAAAAGTTGTTTGTCAGGTTGAAGGAGTACAAGCTCAGATTGAACCCTAACAAGTGCACATTCGGAGTCAAGTCCGGTAAACTCTTGGGTTTCATTGTCAACAACAAGGGCATCGAGGTTGATCCTGCCAAAGTCAAAGCTGTAGAAGAAATTCCTGCTCCTCGCACTGAGAAGGAGGTCAGAGGTTTCTTGGGACGCCTAAACTACATTGCTAGGTTCATTTCTCACCTAACATCTACCTGTGAACCAATCTTCAAACTGTTGAAGAAAGATCAGGTAGTTAAATGGAATGATGACTGTCAAATTGCTTTCGATAAAATCAAGGAGTATTTGCTAGAACCTCCTATATTGATGCCACCCGTTGAAGGAAGACCGCTAATCATGTATCTGACCGTCCTAGAGAATTCAATGGGGTGCATATTGGGCCAACATGACGAGTCTGGCCGAAAAGAGCATGCCATTTATTACCTTAGCAAAAAGTTTACTGACTGTGAGACCCGATACTCACTGCTCGAGAAAACTTGCTGCGCTTTGGTATGGGATGCTCGCCGGCTAAGGCAATACATGTTGACTCATACCACTTTATTGATATCTAAGATGGATCTGATCAAGTACATCTTTGAGAAGCATGCTTTGTCTAGAATAATAGCTAGATGGCAGATGATCCTAACGGAATACGATATACAGTACACGACCCAAAAAGCTATAAAGGGGAGTGTGCTAGCTGACCATCTGGCTCATCAAGCTGTCGAAGATTACCAATCCATGAGGTTCGAATTCCCCGACGAAGATATCATGACATTGGACAACATTGAAGAGAACAAACCATATGAAGGACCTGAACAAGGATCCCGATGGACCTTGTACTTTGATGGTGCCTCCAATTCACTTGGCAACAGTATCGGTGCGGTACTCATCTCCCCAGAAGGTTGCCATACACCTTTCATTATCCGACTTTGCTTTAACTGCACCAACAACATGGCCGAGTATGAAGCTTGTATCTTTGGTCTCAAGGCTGCAATAGACCTGGGAATCAAATCTTTGGTTGTGTTTGGGGACTCAGCTTTGGTCATCAGTCAGATCAAAGGAGAGTGGGACACTAAGCATCCCAACCTCATCCCTTACAAAGAACATGTTTTGACATTGTTACCACATTTCGAGCAGATTACCTTCGAGCACTTCCCGCGAGAAGAAAATCAGCTAGCAGATGCTCTAGCTACAATGTCATCCATGTTTAAACTTAACTGGGATAATGAGGCTCCCCAAATCACCATCGAGCGAATGGATGAACCTGCACATTGTCACGAGATTAGTAGTGGACCGACCTTGGTTTCACGAAGTCAAAAGGTATCTCGAGGCTCAAGAATATCCTGAAGGAGCTTCAGTCAAGGACAAAAAGTTCTTGAGGAGATTCTCTGCCAAGTTCTTCCTAAGAAATGGTATCTTGTACAAGCGCAATCATGATTGCATTCTGCTCCATTGTGTGGACAAGATTGAAGCTGAACAGATCATGGATGAACTGCACAATGGTACCTTTGACACTCACTCTAGCGGGCATATGATGGCTAAGAAGATTCTACGGGCAGGCTATTACTGGTCTACCATGGAAGCTGACTGCTATTAACATTCCAGGACTTGTCACAAATGTCAAATCTATGCGGACAAGGTACATATACCTCCAGTTCCTCTCAATGTCTTAACACCTCCTTGGTCGTTCTCTATGTGGGGAATCGACATGATTGGAGAGATCAAGCCTACAACATCCAATGAACACCGCTTTATTCTGGTGGCCATTGACTACTTCACCAAGTTGGTCGAAGCAGCTTTCTTCGCATCTGACACAAAGAATATTGTTGCCCGCTTCATCAAACAGAACCTCATTTTTCGGTACGGTATCCCCGAAAGGATCATCACTGACAATGGTACAAACCTTAACAATACTATGATCACTGCCTTGTGCGAGCAATTCCAGATTCAACATCACAATTTATCTCTATATCGGCCAAAGATGAACGGTGTTGTTGAATCTGCTAACAAAAATATCAAGAATATCATACAAAAGATGGCAGTCACCTACAAGGACTGGCATGAAATGTTACCGTTTTCTCTTCACGTGTACCGTACCACGGCACGCACATCAACTGGGGTAACACCCTATTCCTTGGTATATGGCATGGAGGTTGTTTTACCTATCAAGGTTCAGATTCCCTCCTTGAGAATCATGAAAGATGCTGGTTTGAGTGAAGACGATTGGATTCAGACCTGGCTTGATCAACTTAACTTGATTGACGAGAAGAGACTTACTGCTGTTTGTCATGGTTAGACGTATCAAAAACGGATGATCAAGGCGTTCAACAAGAAAGTTAGACGACAAGTATATCAAGTTGGAGATCTTGTGATCAAGCGCCTCATCTTGCCACAAAGTGATCCCAGGGGAAAATGGACTCCTACCTACGAAGGACCATTTGTGATCAAAAACATCTTTTCTGGTGGGGCAATGATATTAACCACCATGGACGGCGACGACTTGCCGCACCCTGCGAATGCAGACATAGTCAAAAGATACTACGCATAAATGACCCACTAGGTTGACACACCTAGGCAAAAAAAAAGAGGGCATCCCGGTGAATCAAAAACCCGAAAGGACGGTTCAGGCAAAAGTTAGGGATAAATAAAAAAATCTATATACCCGGCAAGTTGAAAACCCAAAAGGGAGACTTGGGCAAAAAAGGGTTTCCCGATGGACTGAAAACCCGAAAGGGAGGTCCAGGCAAAAATTAGGGAATTAAAGTGTATGACTATGTCTCGTCGGATCACTTTAAGGATAATCTCTTCACAGACAAGCTTCGGGTTTCTGATCAACTCATTCATCTTCGGACAAAGCAACGAATAGACAAGATATTCAGAGTTACGAAGGCTATAGCAGAATGGGAACCCCATGGAATTTTTACACATAGCCATCTTTCTTTGTTTAAATTTTTATAATTTTTATGACAACATTCTCTTAATAGGATGTATGTCTCCTTTGTACAAAATACTTACACAAAGTTAATACAAAGATACTTCAAAGTGCAGAAAACTATTTGCCTTTTCTTCTTTTTTTTACACTTGTGTTTTATTTGAAAACGTCCAATGATTTATTAATGAGCATATGCATTTGAATATAATCACTGTTTACAAATAGAAGAAATGGGAAAGAATAATTACTGACAGGTTGAAAGTATAGGAAAACTTCTTTAGGCTATTCCAAGAGAAATCCCCTGCAGTACATCATCTAGATCCCCAGCGGAGCTAAAACCTTGAAATATATATCCCCAGCGGAATTATAATTTAAAATCCTTAATTCCCATCAGAGTTAAAACTTCAAACTCCCAATCCACAGCGGAGCAAAAAACTTTGAACTACAGACCCTCAGCAGAGATGAAACCTTCTTCCCCAGTCGAGTCAATTTTCCAATCCCCAGCGGGAACCATTCAGTTTTCCCCAAATTCCCCAGCAAGTTGTCTTAAAGTCTGAGAATCAACCAGATAACAGTTAACTTTTATCCCCAACCTAGGATAACTCCCCAGTAGAGTGGCACACAACCCAAACTCCTGAGCTTTTTCCAAACAGGAATAAGCTTTTTCCCCCAGAGTCCTGAACTTACTCTCCAGCAGGAAGCCTTCTTCCCCACAGAGTTTTTAACTCCCCAACAGAATGAAGATTCCCATTCTTGATTCCTCAGTGAAGTTGCCAGAGTCTTCATTGCTCCCCAGCATGAATTTGTCAGAATTTTATTCCCCTGCAGATCGAAGATTCTCATCCTTAGTTCCCCGCAGAAATCATCAGAATTTTCCCTATTCCCCAGCCGAGTAAGGATTCCCGTTATTTAACCCCCAGTAGAAGTCTTCAAAGTTCTCTGGATTTCCCAAGCATATTTCTCAAGCAGTTTGACATTACTCTCACAACAGATTTTGTCAATACTCCAACTTCAAGACATGAAGGATTCTCACATCCCCACAGAGGTTGTTAGGATTTTTCATCCCCAATAGTCACCAAGGATTTCTCATCCTCGGCAATCAAAGATTTTGAATCTCCAGCAGCGGTCAGGGATTTATTTTCCCCGGCAGCAGTCAAAGATTTCATTATCCCCAACCGTCAAGGATTTATTTTCCTCAGCAATACAACAAATCAACTTACATGCACATACATTGCACTCATATATCATAAACATTGATAAAACACATTTTATTACATCATACATTTCATGCAACATAACTTTGTGTTTCAGCTAACATTTTACCCTTTTCAGGATAAGATTAACAGCTATCTTTAACAGACATTCAAAGATTTCAGATACAGTACGGATACACTCCAGACACGAAAGTTATTTTGTTACTCATTCAGATCTCTTATTCAGATACAGTACGAATACACTCCAGACACGGAAGTCATTATGTTACTCATTCAGAATTCAAAGTCAAGATACAGTACAGATACGCTCCAGACACAGTTGTCATTCTGTCACTCATTCTGATTTTCCCCAGCTCAGATACACTCCAAACATGGAAGTCATTCTGTCACCTACTCAAGATACAGTCCAAATACGCTCCAGACACGGTTGCCATTCTGTCACTTATTCTGACTTTTTCCCCAGCCCATAGACGCTCCAGACACGGATGCCATTCTGTCGCTTACTCAAATTTCAAATATTCAGATACAATACAGATACACTTCAGACACGGAAGTCATTCTGTTATTCATTCAGATTCAAGTACAGTTACAGTTCGGATACGCTCCAGACACGGACGCCATTCCATTGCTCATACATGCTCAGTCTCCAAATACATTTCAAATACGTTCCAAATACGGACACCATTCTGATACTCATTCTTTTGACTTACAACTTGCAGTTCAACAAACATTCTTGGATGGCATCTTTAAGCCCATCTCCAACAAGATTCTATCACATCTCTAAATGGCATCTTTAAGCCCATTTCCTCAACTACATTTTGACGAGTGCAAATTTACGGGCACTCTAGTGTCCAATCATCTTTTACCTTCGAGTCACGAACGACAAACTCGCCAATCTAACTCTTCAAGTTAAAGAAGATTGAACAGAGGCAGCTGTTGTACCCCAAAATTTTCCTTCTCATTTTATCAAGATTCTCCTCATAAGACCTCTTGGACTCAAGACCAGATTAGGGTTTGCTCAGCTCAAGACCTCTCCTTGCACTGATGACCTGAAATTAGGGTTTGAATTTGAACAGGTATTTTTGAACTTCCAATGCCTCGTGTGACTTTCATACTTCATGTTGGACCTCTAATATTTCTCATACCAAGTTTCAAGCCTTGAATCACTTTTTTGCCCAGTCAATTGGACACTTGACCTAAAAATCAGTTGTATTGGGGAAAAAGTCAACCATAGCCAATTTACAGTCAAACCTCATAATTTTTTATCCACATCAACATTATAGACTCATATGAACCATTTGATCAAGTTTTGACCATAACTCGTCAAGAAATTTGACCAGATCATCAAAAGGGCAAAATGGTCAAAATTAGGGTTTTGACTATAGAAGGGAAATTTCTGATTTTTCACCTAGCCAATGGAAAATTGGGTTTAAGCATGGTTTCAAGGACTCAATGGCATCATCTTGACCTAATCACAAGGTTCAAAAGATCTCAAATGTATTGGATTGACATATGAATTTCCCAGTCAACTGATCAAAAATCAATTGTACACTGAAAAGTCAAACTTTGACTTTTTGGTCAAAATCAAGTGCCAAGGGTCACATTTCATCAAGATGTGTCAAAACATGAAACTTTTTCACCAAGAAACTTAAATTTGGAAATTAGGGTTTAAGTTTAGAAAATTTCATAACTTAGAATTTGTCTAAGTTATGAAAATTTCTTATTTTTTCCCAACTTTTTCACCATGATGCAATTGGATTCAAAGAAAACTTCCAACATGAAAGTTGTAGTCCTCCACAAAATATACAACTTTTATTCACAAAGTTTTCCCAAAAGATGCTTGGATCTCACGTTATGATTTTGTGAATAGGGGTCCAAAAACTTTTTAACTTAGTGAAATTTTGCCCTAGTTTAGGCAGATTTTTGACCTAACTTCATGGACATTTTTTACCTAGTTCCAAGAGGAATCTCAAAATTCATTTCAAATATGGATTGTAGAGAATGTTACAAGCTTTCCAAAATGTCCAATAAATCTCCAAGATCATTTATGGTTAGGGAGAATCGAAGAAATGAAAATGGAATTTTATCACTTTTGTCCAAGGCATTTTTCACAATGTTACAACTTGCAAATCTGTCCTAAACATGCTTGTACTTGTATTAAAGGTCCTAATCCTTTATACACTCCAAAATTGAATGCAAACACATTGGACAATGGCTTTGTTCTGATCTATGGAGCTTTGTACAAGGAATTATTCCAAAAATGGCATAAAGGTTACAATGCTACTTTGATAAAGCATACTTTTTGCAATTTTGTTTATCTTGAGCCATGGACCTAATATCTTTGTGCAAACAAGATCCATAAACATCAGGAAAATTTCACCAACCCTATGCAGACCTTGAGCTAGCCTGTACAAGCCTTTGCCTTTGTCACTTCACCCTTTCTTCAAAAACAAGAAAACTTGTAAAAGTCAATATAGCTGGTCTATCTGATAAAACCAAGCCTAAGCATCATTTGAACCAAGCTCAGAACTTTGTTGCAAGCCTAAACACAATTTCCCAACCTCTCAAACACCCTTAAACACAGAAATCACCATTTTTCTGCCCAAACCGGGAAACCTCTGCAAAACCTTGGCCAAATCCATTTTGCCTCGTGCGTTTTGCTTGGAATCACTTCAAACACATTCCATACAACACACCTGAACTATCCAGGCCCCTGTCCAGCAACTGTAACCCCTGTTTCGAGGATCACCATTTTCATTTTGAAGCTTTGCAGGTTGACTTCTACAGGGAGATTGAAGGAACTTCAAGGCAAGCTGAGCATTGAGAGAGGTTGAGGGAACTTCAAGCAAGCTCATACGACCTTCAGGCCTCACTCAAAGTCCCTACATTGCAATATTCAAACTCAACTGAACAAGGTATTTGTCAAGTTTCTATCTCTCTATTTAGGCATCATTAAGCTTAGGTTAGTGAAGAAAAAATGTAGTCTTTAAGTTGCTTGAGTTGTACATATGCATAGCTTCCATTTATATTAACTGAGCTAGGAGTATTTGATTGTTGAAGTTGCTTAAAAAACTAGGTCAAAATTTAGGGCCATTAAAATTCTCTCTGTCCTTTGAGAGTTAGGTCACAAAATGGATATGGTTGGAATCATGATTAAAAATGCTATAAGTTTCATGTTGTAAAATTTTGATTTCATGCAAGCAATAGAGAGAACAGGATTTACATAGCAGAAGCGCGCGCGTGGCTGTCTCAAGGTCAGGGATGAAGTTTGTATGGGCCAGGCGCCTTGGGCTTGATTCTATTCACACCCCCTGTTAACTTTCTGCACCCCGTTGGCCCATTTTCTTTATTTTGCATATTTTTTTCATTTTTTTCATATTTCTGACTTTTATTTATTTTTTCTGAATATTTAAAATCACAAAAAATATTTTCTTTATTTTTGGCATTTTATCATATTTTTATTTTATTTATTTTTGTATAATAAATAGTTTATTAGGTTTAATATACTTTATTTTCTTAAATAAAACTTGTAAATAATATAAAAATATCACATATTTTTATTTTTATTATTTATACACTTAAAATAATATTTTCATACAATATTCATTTTTTAACATTTTGTATATATTATTATTACTTTTTCTTGAACAAAAAATGAATAAAAGGAATAATATTAGAATATATTTTCTATTAAACAAAATTAGGGTTTTCACCCTTTCAAAAAATAATCATTTTATTTTCTTATTTTTAAGACATAAATAAACTTATTTTTACATACATAAAATAAATACAAAAAAAACATTTCTTGCATATTTACATTTTGTTGCATATTTAAATATTTTCTTATTTATTTATTTGTACAATAAATTCAATTTGGTTGTAATAGTTTTAGGGTTTTATTTTGTGCAAATATCCCCCATTCAAAACTTGTATCCCCCTCCCCATAATATTGTTGTAATAGTCTAAATTTACTTTACGCATTTTATTTGCTTTCATATGCCATGATAGTAAACTAGGGTTTTGTATGCAAAGACCAAAAATCAAAACAAATAGCATGACTTAATACAAGACAAAAATGCATGAAAAATGACAACATATTGCACACAAGCACACCTAGAGTTTCATCCACTTTGTTGCCTTAAAATGGCCATGGTATGCATGCTAGGTATCTTGGCAAAATCAAAACAAAACAAAAGATCATAGTCCCTCGATGACTCTATCAAAATGTTGCCTAAAAACAAATGATCTTAGTCCCTAAAACTTGCTGAGATACTTGGCACCATTGTTATCATGGTCATACGATGACCCACGCCCGTCCCGTTTAACATCCAAAGATAGGATTGTTTACCAAATGCAATGGTAAAACAACAATGTCAAAGGAATAAAAATGTGTAGGAAGACTTTTGAGTAGGGTAGATAACTCCTAGTTACTTGATCTCTTTCAAACAATCCTTGCTATTTTCAAAAACACACACACAATTTCAAAACATTTTCCAAATAAACTTTCAAACATTAAAACATTTTTCAAAAGACAAACATCTTTGTATACATTCTTACAAACAAGAATCATTACAAAGATTTCCAAAACGATGGCCTCTTTTCAAAATACTTTCAAAACCACACAAAGCACCATTTCAAACAATTGGAAAAGCAAAGCAAGTGATCTAAAACAAGTAACTAAGAGCCTATGGAAAACCATGGATGAAAAGGGTGCTAGCACCTTCCCTTTTCATAATCTACCCCCCGAACCCAAAAACAATCTCAAAGGTCTTTCCTGTGTTTTTTTAACTTTCCTTTTGGATAAAATCAAAGTCGGTGACGACTCTTGCTAAACCGAAACATTTGCGAACACAAATGCAAAACCTCAAGTTAGTTCTCCCACCGTATCACACATTAGATTTAGGAATGTTATCGGGATGCACCATACCTAATGTGATAAAAAAACATTAAACTAATTAATATACAGTTGTTGGAAAATTAAACACATCTAGGGACCGAAAATACATTTTTGGTTAAGTTTAACTACTAATCGAAAATATAATTCTGGTATTAGCGTAACCTTTTTTGAGATGAAAAGTAGATTAATATGAAGAATAAGGATTGAAATGAATAAACTTTATCTTAAGTTCCACTTCTTTGAGCTTCTTTTGATATGATGAACCAAAACAATAAAGATTTGGAGTGAAAAAATGAATTGAGAATGAAAGGGTTTTTGAAAGAGTTTATGGAAAGATGAAGAAATGACTTTGATGATGTTGATTACTGTTTTAAGTAATATGTATTTTTCATAATATCATAAGTATATTTCCGGTTACATATAAAATGACAAGGTGACAAATAAATTTAATCTTCCTACTATACAAACCGTAAATACAATACCGGATGCAACCAAAACTATATTTTTGGTTCTGTTTTTGCCTTTAGAATAGGGTGAAACTATATTTGGTCTATTTTGTGTGGTGCATGGTCCGCACCGAAAATAAATTTCTGATTTCAAGGGACATTTTAGGAATTGCGTAAGGTTTTTCTTTTCACTATATGGCGGAAATAGAAATTCTCATCACTTTTCACTTCTCCCGATTTAAAGGGATTTGGAGGGAAATGGAGGCATTTTATTTTAATTATAAGAGAAAAAAGGATATGAACTGAAAGTGTAAAATATCACAATCATGTTAAGTGCCAAGTCATACTGTTATTTTTAATTAAAATTATATGACATAGCTAAATGATGAATTTTTATTGGATGATGTAAAACTATTTTACACTGTCAATGCACTACCTTTTAACTCTAATTATAATTATATTTACACATTTGTCCTTATTTATTTATTTACTTAAATATAAATTTAATTTATTAAAATGTTAAAAGTTCTATGTTGAACAAATTTTATCTTTCTTTTATATTTCTTGTATTTTCATATCTTCATCTTATTATCATTATATGTATTTAAATTTTTTTTATTTAATATATTTTAATATTACTTTTTAGTTATTGTAATGGTCTTGTTTATAATAATTTTTATATATTTTATTATATTAAATAATCTTTTTAAAATTATATATCATAATCGTTACGTTAGTATAAAATCTTTTATAATGTTCTCTGTTGAATACTTATATTTCGTTATTGAATTTGTATTTTTAAATTATAAACGGTAAATATCACGAGTCTTATGATAAAATTACAAGGATATAAAAATAAATTAGTAGTAAAATACCTCCTCTCCCCTTGTGAACCAAATATATTTATAAATAAAATACCTTATTTTCCCTCCCCTTTATTATTTTGAACCAAACATATATGTGATTTAAATTCCTCCCCTCCCTTCCCCTCACCCCTCCTTAATAAAAATTCCTCTCCTCCCTTCCCCTCGATTGAACCGAACAGACCCTAAGAAAATTTCTTATTGACCAATTGCTTAAATCGCCTCTTGCATTTTTTAATGATCAAGATATATTACGAGGTTTTAACTTGCCACCTAGTCACATATACCTGAAACTCTCCATTTTGTATGATTTTATCATTATACTCTTGTCTAAAGTTATCAAATTTCAAAAAGTATGAGTTTTATCGTAAATTTTGAGGGTATTGGAAGTTTTAAAATTCCCATGAGTTTTTTACCGGAAATTTTGAAAAAAAACCAGAAATTTCCATGAGTTTTAATCGAATATTTTAAAACTATACCGAAAATTTCAAAATTTCCATGAGTTTTTACTGGAAATTTCAAAATCGTACCGGTAATTTGAAAAAAATACCAGAAATTTCGAAATGGTAAAAACTCCTGTATTTTTTTTCAAAATTTTTGAAATGCATGTTTCAGAAAATTTTGAATAAACTATCGAAAATTTTGTTCGGCCATTTTTATTTTTTATCAAGGACATTTTTGGCATTATGAGAAATGGAGGGTGTCAGATTTAATTTGTGGGATGGCGGGTTAAATCCTCATATATTACTTAGTTATGAAGTATATGAAATCTATAAAAGGTGGACTATGTACAAGTAAAATTATTATCAGTTGCATGTTGGCGTTAATCTATTATAAAAAAAATGTTAACCGGTTACACGCACAAATTTTTAGATTTTGGAGAAAATGAAACTGCAGAAGAGACGCATGTCAAATCCATAACTGATGAAAATGTGAGACGATCAACTAGACAAAGAGGTTTGCCTCAAAGACTCAAAGATTGTGAGATATTCTAGGATAACGAAATCAATAATGATGGTGATTTTGTCCATTTTACACTTATGGCTGAATTCGAGCCTGTTAAGACGAAAGAGGCTTTGAGTGATCCAAAGTGGATTGGTGTTATTAAGGAGGAACTAGAATCGATTGAGAAAAACAGTACTTGGGATCTGGTTGATCTACCTAAAGGTGAGAAGCCGATTGGTGTAAGATGGGTATATAAGGTGAAGGCAAATTCCAAAGGTGAAATAATCAAGCATAAGGCTCGATTAGTTGTGAATGGGTTTTTGAAAATAAAAGGTATATACTTTGTTGAGGTATTTGCACTGGTTGCTAGGATCAAAGCCATAAGGTTAGTTGTTGGTACTGTAAATAACAACAGTTGGTCTATCTATTAAATGGATGTGAAGTTCTCATTTTTGAATAGTCCGCTTGAAGAAGAAGTGTATGTAGAATAACCTTTAGGTTTTATTGTGAAAAGCGTTATATGGTTTGAAGCAAGCTTCGAGATCTTGGAATAAACTGATAAATGGTTTCCTAGTTAAGGTTGGCTTCGGGAAATGTGTGTCCGAACATGGAGTTTATGTGAAGATGAATACAAGTGAAGGTGCGATCATTCTTAGTTTATATGTAGACTATTTGTTGATCACTGGCAGCAATGAGAAGAGTATTTCTAAGTTCAAGAGTGAGCTTATGAAAAAATACGAGATGAGCAACCTTGATATCATGACATAATTCCTTGGAATAGAGTTCCACACGTCCAAAAGAGGACTGCTTATGCATCAAAGGAGATATGCCTTTGAGAGGTTGAAGAAGTGTGAGATGGAGCATTATAATGTTTCTATTACACCAGTTGGACCAAGGTTTCATCTGTCAAAGAATGAAGAAGATAAGAACATGGATCCTACTTAATATAAAAGGTTGATTGGATCATTACGTTACTTGTGCAATATGCGGCCAACATTGGCTTTTAGTGTTGGTATTACAAGTAGATTCATGGAGAGACTGAAGGTGTCTCACTTGGTAACAGACAAGAGAATCCTAAGATACATCAAAGGGTTTATTGGATGCGAAATTCTCTTTCTTACAGCGGATACGGGCATAAAATGAAGTTTGTTTGGTTTTACCGTTTCTAATTAATGCGGAGATAAAGGTGATTAAAAGTCTACAGCTAAATACATCTTTATGTTCGGTGAAGCACCAATCTCATGGGGCTCGAAGAAGGAACCCGTAGTTGCACTCTAGTTTTCTGAGGTCGAGTATATTGTCGCTTCGTTATGTGTGTTTCAAGCCGTATGGATAATGACTAATGAATTTATTAAAAGAGTTACACAACAATGAGGGTGAGGCTGTCACACTTTTGATTGATAATATTCCAGCCATTAATCTTATTAAGAATCCAATTGCACATGGGAGGAGCAACCACATTGAAATGAGGTTTCACTATTTGAGGGAGCTTGTTAGTGAAGGCAAGTTAAGATTGAGATATTATAAAAATGAATATCAAATTACTGATTTGTGAACTAAGAGAGTCACAAATGATGTTTTTAAAAGGTTGAAGATGAGCATCGACTTGAAAGACTTGGAGAACTTGAATTAAGGTGGTGTGTTGAGAGAAAACTAATAATTCAAGTGATGTAATCGGTTAACACGGGGGTGTAATCGGTTACAGCTGGAAGAAAAACACTTCTGGACAAGGAAAGTTGTTTCAGAGTTGTGTTACCCGGTTAATCAAATGCCTTTAATTAGTTACACCTGATTGTATATATTTTAGTTTTGTCAGCTGTAACCGGTTAACAACTTGTGTTAACCAGTCACAACCCTGAGTTTTGGCTTTTTCTTGTAATTTGTTGATGTGTTTTAGGTTCCAATCATTTTGTAACACTTGTTGAAATGCCTTGGAGGAATTCTCATCTCTAGTTAATAAAATTGATCATTCTCACCCTCAATTCTCTCTCTCTCTCTCTCCCTCTCTCTCTCTCTCTAATTCTCTCTTACCCCTCACTATCTTCTTCTCCACATACCCTAAACCCTCCATTATTCACCAATCGTGTGATTGCATGTTCCAACAAAATGAATCTCTCAGGCTGGAGGATCATCCAGCAGTTAAAGAAATAATAAGGTTTAATGACGATTCCGACGCTGAAATTAAAGCAGTGATTTTGATAATGAGATCAGAGGTTGACATTGTTAACCAAAGATATCTTCGAAAGAATTCATCGATGCTAAGAACTTGGTGAATTCAATGTGAACTTTTACGAGAATTAGAGGTCGATTCTCACAGACAGCATCATTATTTTAGTGTGGATTAGAAGATTCATGATGTGAAGAGACTGAGGTTTTTTTTGTACAGTGGTGCGAGTATATGATGCGATGGAGAAGTTGATATATGAAAGTTTAGAACTCCAACGATGAAGTAAATGAGGTCAGAGTTGTATAACTTTGCTATAGTGAATGAAAGAATACCTATTATGATGTGTGATTGAGCTTATATCTATCCCAATTTAGTATGACATGGGGTGTGGGTGACTATCTAATCAAATAGAACATCAGGTGGTGAACTAATAGCTTGTATCTAATGTGTGGTATTTTGGCAAGGATCTATCTGTTTAGGGAATTTCTTAGTACACCCTTATATGGGTGAAAAAACCTATGAAAACCCCAAAATATCCTTCAGATATGCATATCTGAACGAACCCCTAAATCAATTTTCAAGATGTTTCGCATATGCATATCTGAAACCCCCTTGTTTACACATTATAATTATTTAAATGTTGGATTTAAACATTAAGTGGCATTTTCGGATATGCATATCTGAAAATACCTTTATTATATAAGTTTGCTTCATGATCACCACTACCACTATTTCATTCCTTTTATTTCCTCACATAACCAAAACCTACCATAAAATCTCAACCATTTTTACTCATCTTTTCGTCTCCATACCAAGTTTCAAGTGTTTCATCATATCAAAGAGAGCATAGAAAGCTACAATTTTAGGTAAAAATTCCTCATTTTGTCTCTCATTTCCTTGTATTGATATTGAGTTTTGGTTGAAAATACAATGTCACTTTAGATATGCATATCTGAAATCGACCTAATATATTTGGGATGTGCATATCCGAAAACACGTCTGTTACAAAAACATAATTTTGTCTTGAATAAATTTTATGTTGTTTCCCGTTTTAGATATGGTGCACTCCGACATGTTTTTCAAAGTTGTTGTAAAGGATTCAGACAAGGTGGATGAGGATGCTAAGCCGAAAGAGTTGAAGGATGACGTTAAAACGAATATTATCGCGACAGATGTTCGACAATAATTTACAAATGATCAAATTTTTAGTGTTCGTCAAAATATGCTCGAATGAGTGCGAATTAAAGCTAGCAAACTCGGGTTTAGCATTGTGATTGGAAGGTATGACAATGGAACTAGTAGAAGGCAAGCATTTGTAACGATGACATGTGAGAGAAGTGGAAAACATGTTCCAAAAATTCAGAAGTTAGAATATAATCGAACCATTTTTAAATGTATTGACATGCACAATATAAATTCTATACGATTCAATACATATATAATATGTCTATTCAACATTTTACCGATGTTTACGATTATCGATTAAATTTTTTCGACATTTCGATGGTACTGATTCTGATAAAATTTAATTTGTCACTGGTTCTGCATATTTCGGATATGCATATCTGAAATAACCTATATTCTTTATAAAAAAAACAAAACAAGATTTATTTTGGATATTCATATCCGAACGAACTTTCATTTAAAAAAAAAACAAAATAAGAGTTATTTATGATATGCCTATTCGAAACCCCCTAATTTCGTTAAAAAAAGGTTAATTCAGATATATATCAGAAACATGCACTAGGATAAGGTTTATTGGGTTCAAATTTCTCCATCTCTTCTATAAATAGTGTCTCCAAACCATTTCTTCAACATCAGAAACCACAAATAGAGATGAGTAAAACATATTCTCACCTTGCTTTTGTCTACTTCAATGGTAACATGTCGCCACTTCAGTTCCGAGTCTCCGAGGACACACCTCTCGTCGGCTTGATTATCACAACTGAATTCTCTCTTACAATATCCAGAAAACCGAAAGATGATCAAGGTTGATTATCATTCACCCTCACTTGACACCAAAAGGTAAGATAAGGTTCATCAAGTTTGAGCTGAAGACGGATGACGATTTAAAGATTATGTGGCGTACTTTTCAGCGATACTCTACTAAGGGTCTGATTGAAGTAGATGTGAAGCTTCAAAGATCGGGTGAAAAAGATGTTAACAAAATGTTGCAACTGCCTCAACTACCCATTTATAACAATATGTAATGTTAAATTTATGTTCAATTATATATGTAATTTCGATAATTTATGTTAAATCTATGTTAAGTTGGTTTTCTTTCAAGGGTTTTGATTCATTCACTAGTTCTACATATTTCAGAAATGTATATCCGAAATAAAACTTTGGTATCTTTGGATATGCATTTTCGAAACTATTTGATAAAAATGAAATATGGTGAATTCGGATATGCATATCCAAATTCAGAGGGGGTATTATGAGAATCTTGTCAGGGGCCTCTAAGAAGGTACAAGGGTGTATTAAGATATTCCCATTTGTTTATTGCTCTCTTGTAAAGGTATTTCTGAATTGTGCTTTTGGTGTTAGACCGGTCTTGTTGGGCCTTTAGTCGGCCCAAAACAAGTTAAAATAGTTTTTTTCCGCATCTTATACTAGAGAATTTCTTTGTACACCTATTAGTGTTGATTTACACCTCTGGAAATCTGAAAGTACCCTTCAGAAATGCACATCCGAATGCACCCTATTATTGTAAAAAATGTATATTTCGGATATACATCTCCGAGTAAACCAATTTTTTGCGAAAAAATGTTTACGGATATACATATCAGAAATATTCACTGATATGTTTTTTTATTAATTACAAAAGGAATATTGACAATTAGTATTTTAGATCTCTCCATTTAATTTCCATATTTGTATTTTAGACACTTTTAAAAAAAATACTGTTAATGAAATATTTTACTGAATGAAATTGATTTCATTATTAAAACAAATCAATTTGATTGTCATTAAAAATAAATCAAACAACTCATCACACTTGATTGTCATTAAATTATTCAATAAAAATATTACAAAATATTTTAATTTATTTAACTATGGTTATGAAGTTACACGATTAACTTTGAAAATATTATGATCTTTTATTTGTCATTATCATCCACATAAAGTAACAAATGACAACAAATAGTAACAAATATTATTTCTATTGATTATTAAAATATTTCAGATATGTATATTCGAAAACACCCTAAAGACGAAATATTGAGTTACTTCAGATATGCATATCCGAAAACACCCTTAAAAAACTGAAATTCAATGTGTTCGGATATACACATCCGAATATTAAGAGTACTTTAGATTTTTCGCCAGAAACCTGCAAAAAGAGCACTAGGTGTACAAAGAAATTATCCTATATCATAAGGTGATATGCTAAATAGGCATGTAAACTTCTACCTAACTTTCATATAAATAATCAATAATTAAATTGCATACGAAATTTAAGATAAAAATGAGTACATTTAAGATGTTTTGGATCTCTAGATAACACCCATAAACTTGTGTATAATTCAATTCAACTTTCATCAATAATATTTGTACAACTATAAAATGACAAACGGGGTTACTTTTGGAGTACTTTTTTCTTACTATCTCTTGGTAATGGTACATAAGTGCAATGTGTGTGTGTTTTTTCTTCTTTTTGTTGGAGCAGTGAAATATTAAGTTGTAGAAACATCACTTATGAAGATAATACATGATGCAGATGCTTCACAGTTCAATTCTACTGGTTAGATGCATATGACTGACTATATATATTGATTGCGTAGCATTTTGTAAAGTAAATATGTGTTTCCAAATTTAAAATTCTTTTACTCTATAATCTATCTATGTCCATAAACTTGAGACCTTCACAAGTAGTTTTGCTGAGCCAGATGTGCTCAAAATCAAAAGCACATATATTTCAAGTCTACAGGGATATGCCTATTGGAACCAAAATTTCTAAACTAAAGGAATATTATATACATTGATTAGTATATACACAAACTCTATTCTATTCTATCTCTTCTATGGTTTGCGATTGCCTTTTCCTTGCTGATGAAAGTGCAGCTACGGCCTCTCCAACTGTCAAGAAAAGGTAATCTGGTCGTACGAAATCGTTATCTTCATCTGCTTTTTTCAGCTTTTCAATAACCTCAGCTAGAGGATTCACCAATATAAGCTGTCATAAATTGTTCCAATTAGTCATAGTTCATATATGGATTCTAAACTGTCAAGGTGCGTAAGTATTGGTGCAGACGAACGCTAGACACGACACTGATATATTGATACCGATATTAAAGTTGAGAAAGTAAATTAATTGAGTGTAATCACATATGTCAGTGGCAGACATCAGACACGCCTTCATCAAAAGTGTCGGTACTTGATGGGCGTAGATGAATAAGCTTGTCATAATTCAGCAACCTTACCTCGACACCTTTTATTTCCAATGCTACTTTCAACTCCTTGAAAAGTGAAACTCCACTTGTGTCTATGGAACTCACAGCTGAAAATTCAAAGACCATATCATTTATGATTGAATGTGTATGAAACATGTTAAGCAATATGCTCCAAAAAATCTCATTTCTAGCTACTTTAAGGTCAATTTGATGATGGAGTTACCTGACATTTCAAGAATCACATATTGAAGGCATGAGTTTTCTGTTTTGGTGTCCTCTTCTTCTTCTATCCACCGTAACATCCTAATAACAAAAATCAATGGTTTAATTAACTGAGAAAACAAAATCGAACGCAGCTAAAAAAGTTAGAAAAAATTGATGAATATCTTGAAACCAACCTCTCATGGAGATATGTAATATTAGCAAAATTGATTGGAGCCTCTATACTCAAAATTAGAAAACCAGGTACTCTTGTAGCTTCTTTATAATGGTGAATATTTCTATATATGGTTGTCGCTGGTATGTTCCCTAACATTGCTGTCTTAGGCCTTGTAATTTGCATAAGGATCCTAAAAATTGACAATCCCACCTGGTTAACAAGATGAACATCTTCCATTGTCAATTATGATTCATTCATCAAAGAGATCTTAGATTCTTTTTTACCGAATATTCATCAGAGTTACAAATTAGTTATATTAGTTAGAAGTTTGTTGTTTTCATTGACTATATAAGTTTCATTTTGCCCGTAATCATTTTAAAACATGTTGTAGAACAGACGAATGAACTTACCGCGAGAGCGAGGCCATATTGGACAGAGATGAAAATAACACCCAAAAAAGCAGTCAACAACACAATGAAATCGAATTTGTCGAGCTTCCAAATGAGAAGAGCAGCAGGGATATCAATAAGGCCAACTACTGCTGTTATTATGATTGCACCCAATACAGCATTAGGCGTGAATCGAAATAACGGCATAAGAAAAAGGAGTGTCACCATGACTGTCACAGCCATTACTAAGTTCGACATCGCTGTTTTTGCGCCCGCGTTATGATTTACAGCTGACCGAGAAAAAGATCCTGAAAATTTAATCAATTAAATAAGTTAATTACGCGTTTATCAACACGCTTCATTAGTTTTATTAGTTTTTAGAGTACAAAAATTAACAAGAACCTGTTGTGACATAGCATGATGTGGTAGAGCCAACCACATTCATGAACCCAATTGCCATCATTTCTTTATTTCCATCCAACTTGTAGTTTCTTAGAGTTGCAAATGTTCTCCCCACTGCAATTCCTTCCTGTTTCATATACTTATCCATTAATATTTATTAAGGTTCAAACGTTATTCGGTACACATACGGTTAAATATGTTTTTAATGCCTATAAATACCTCGTAAAAGAGAGTGAAACTTACAGTGAGTGCTAAAATGCCACTGACAATTCCGGTTTTGATGGTTAGGCCAAGATAATCTCCACTAAAAAGCAACATGTCGGCTGAAGCAGGATTTATTCCTTGTTGCAATTTCCCAACCTAGTAAATAACATGACATTGATTTTTAGCTAAGAGCTTACTCAGAATAATGTTGACAGAAGAAGCTTTAATTAGTTAGGAGGGAGAGACTTACTATACTGATGCTATGTTTTTGACCCTTGATTACAAAAGTGAGGATAGTGGAGATGATGACACATGCAAGAGGAGCTCCAGCTGACACCCAGAATAACTGTGGCTTCCTTATGCTCTGCACACATTTTCCATTCTGTTTTAGCTCTGAAGTTCCAAGTGTTACTTATATAAAAATTATATATAATTTCAATACACATTATTAAATATAAATTCTGCTAGTTAAGATTAATTCAAATTGTGTTGTTGAGTCTTATTCTCTCTTCCGATTCTGTTCTTGATGTTTACGTTCCAGCAAAAACAACATTTAACTTAATAATTACAACAACAAAAAATTAGAATAAAGTCTTACAATTTGTCTTGCAATCAGAAGTATCCCTAAGAAGGAAGCCCCCATCACTATTGTTTCCCATGACCACTGCACAAAAACCACAAAAAACATTATTGAAAATATACTACCTTTTTACTAGTTATAAAATTGTCCCTAAATAAAAAATTCCATCTTAAAAATCAACCTCATGAATATTGTCAAAAACAGAACACATGACAGGAATAATAGCCATCTTTTTAGTGAAATGTGTGATTCCAAGTAAAGCCTTTAGCTGTTGCAGAGACACAATTACAGCCGCTCCAGCCGTAAACCCAAGTAAAATCGCCTTCGATAGAAAATCAATGATAAAACCCAACCTGTAATCCAATCATTCAATATAACCATATACACACATATACTATTATATATATTGTGATTAATTAGTTAGTCATTTACCTTAAAATTCCAAGAGTAGCTTGAAAAATACCAGCAAAAAACGTTGAAGTAAAAGCTAACTGAATGAATAGATCAGACTGTGTTGTGGGAGACACTTCCTCTGCAATCATGAATCCCATCACAAGAGACGCAATGGAAACAGGTCCTACAGCAAGATCTTTGGAGCTTCCAAGAACAACATAAACTAACGGTGGAACAAAACTCGAATCTATGATTCATACACAAAAAGTAATCTATAATTAGAATAAATTTCCACTCACATTATCATATTCAAACTTATTATAACAACAATTAACATACTTACAGAGTCCTATAATCGGAGGAAGAGTTGCAAGCTTGGCGTAACTAATTCCTTGCGGAATGGCTAAGCTGGCAATAGTGAGGCCGGCAACAAGATCAGATTTAAAGAGATTGAAACTGTAATTAGGTAACCATTGAAGAATAGGGAAAAAGTATTGAGCTCCAAGGATGAGTTTGGTGTTGAGAGTTTTTCCTTTGAATTGTCGTATAGGATCGTCGGGGAAAAAGGTTTCCTTGAGTTTGATTTTGATTCTTTGTAGAGTGCTTACGTGTGGTGGTGGAACGACTTGGTGCACATCTATTGTTATTTCCACGAAATCTGAATGCATAACGTTGCTGCTAGTACTAGTACTAGGCTCGTCCATATTGGAATTACGTCGAATACCTTAGGAGCATGAGAATATGGAGAAAATTAGGAGATTTTGTGTAATGTTTTCTTGATGCATGCATGAGAGTAATGGTGCATGGAGTTGATAATTTTTTTTCTCCAGAATTTTAGCATAGAAATGTTGTTAGTTAACACATGGCGTGTGATGCTAATGATGAGTATGAAGTCTTTTTGCCATTCATTGTGTTTTTCTTTGATTCGGAGTTAGTGGAGGAGATGTGAGTGAGAATTTGAGGGAGGGAGAAAATCGGGGGAGTTCAGATCAATCACATTTTCTTTTTGTTGATTGTAAAAAATATATTGTATTTTTTAATTATACATATATATTTTTTAAATATCTTAGTTTAATATTGTATATTAATTATACAAGGTATAAATAATATTGTGTTGCTTTCCTTAAATATCTTTGTTTAATTAATATATAATGTATAACTGCTTGAATGAATTGAAGTGTTTCTAAATGAAATTGTTATATAAGATGATGATTTTTTTCAATATTGCTCTTTCATGTAATTGAAGTTTTCGATGGTTTATTTTGATAGATTTGAATAATAAATAAGATAGTTTGAGAATTGAAGTATTTAATGAAATTTGATTTTTTTAAAGAGTTTCTTAATCCACCTCTAAAATATGAGAATTTAATAGAAGAATCATTTCAATGATAATCTAGTCATGTCTGGCTGAATAACTTCAAAAAGAAAAGGAGATTGAATGTCAATAAAGAGAGATGAAATAGGAATTAGACTAAATAGGAAAAGGAGATTTAATATATATATATATAAAAGTAAAAAATAAATAATTTTACCTTTCCTAAACTTATTTAATTGCATTGTGTTACACAAGTAAAGTCATATTAACCCTAAATTACATACACAACACTCCTCATAAATCATATCAGCTAACTTTCTCATTTTCATTTGTTTCTTTAGGTAATCAAACCTTGTTTTCTTCACAAATTTGGTGAGTATGTATGCAAATTATAGTTCCGTCTTGCAATATTCAGTTTTCAACTTCTTTTTGCTCACTTGGTCTTTCAAAAAGTGTTATTTTTTCTTAATATGTTTGCTCCTACCATGACTCATTGGATGATTAGCCAAATAAATTATATATTTGTTATCAACCAACAATTTGATCTTTAATTTTTCTGTGATATTCAATTATTTCAATAGCATTTTCATCTAAAGTGCTTGATAAGCTTCATATGAAGCTGCTACATATTCACTTTCACTAGATGATTGAGTTATTATGTCTTACTTTTTTGAGCTCCATGAGATTGGAGTCGCTCCAATCATGAAAAGGTATTTTGCAGTAATTTTTCTATCATGTTGAAATTGCATTTACATCCTTTGTATGCTGAAATTGCAACCATTATTCTTATGGTTCCAAGCCCTGCAACTAGTGTATACCACCTCATTGAAGTCAATTACAGGCCTTTGAAGGAAGTCTTTTGTAACCAGTCTTGCCTTGTACTTGCCTATCTCACCATTTGGTCTAAGCTTAAACTTATAGACCCACTTGACATTTATAGCTTTCTTGTTTGACCTATTTACTAACTCCCCAGTTTGGTTCTTCTCAATTTCTTTGAGTTCACCCTTCATAGATTATTGTCAGCTCTCATCTTCTAGTGATTGGTTTTGGTCAATTGATTCTGATTCAATCATCATAGTTTTTTATACAAAGTCCCCTTCTTCATATATTGTTTGGTTTAGAAATCTCTCATAATCAATTAATCTTATTGACTGAGTTCTTAATCTAGTTTACTTTCTTACCTCATTTTCTTGTGCAACCTCCTCTACTTGATCTTCTTTTAGCATTAATTCATTATGCATTGGATTACTTAAAACTTTCATATAATTCCATCATTTTCTTTCATCAAATGGTACATCCCTACTTATTACCACTCCATTCTTATTTGATGAGAGTAGTTTATATGCACTTATTGAGTGATACCCTATGAGAATCATAAATTGACTCATGTCATCAAGTTTAATTCTTAATTATTCATGTACATGTCTAAAACAAAGTGATCTAAAAATTATGAAATGGCCTAAACTTAGCTTCAGACTTGCCCAAGCTTCATATGGTGTCTTATTCCTTAGCTTATTTTCCAAACACCTATTGATAATATGCACATCAGTTGAAGTTGCTTCACCCCATAAGTTATTTGGCATTTGTCTTGCTTTAAGCACTCTTCTTACCATATTCATTATGCTCATATTTCCATCTCAACAATGTCACTGTGTTGAGGTGTGTGAGGAGCTATAATTTCATTCTCAATGCCTTATTTCTCACAGATTTGTGTAAAATCATTTGAAACGTATTCACGCCATACATCAATTATCTTATTTTTTATACTACAATCAACTTGTTTTTAAACCAACAACTTAAATTTCTTGAACTGTGTGAATACTTTAGTTTTATTTCCATAAAATAAATCCACATGTATCTAGTGAGTTCACCTATGAATGTTATAAAGTAGAACTTAACTCCTATTGATTTCACTTCAAATGGTCCTCATACATTTGAATGAATAATATCCAAAAAATTCTTAGACTTATAGGCAAGTCATGTGTGAATGAGTTCCTTGCTTGCTTGGCCGCACAACATTCTTCACACAATTGTTTTAGCACTTTAATCAGAGAAAGACCATACATATTTTTCTTCATATAAATCAATCCCAATCTCCTAAAGTTCAAGTGGTCATATCTTTGATGCCATATCCAGTTCTGATCATTAGTAACTATTAATAAAAGACATTGATGGTCAAGCATATTATCATAATTTTGAAAGTTTCGTTGTGTTGAAAAAGGTGCTTTCAAAATTATATTTGCATTTAAATCAAATACATTTACCTCCTTATTTGGTAACTTTATGGTGTATTTTTTTATCAAGAAACGAACCCAAGCTAATAAGTTAATTTCCATAGAAAGACCATATATCACATAATTGATTATTACTTCTTGTCCATATTTGCTCTTCACAATAATGTTCCCCATGCTCTAGGATGTGACATAAATATAATGACTCTTCTCATTGATTAATCAAGTCTGATAAACCAACCCTTATTTCTAGTCATATAGTTGCTACAACTTGTGTTAAGACATCATGCATTAGTCTTATCTTGTGCCAAATGTGTATTAGTCATATGCATAACTTCATGAGAATCATTATTTCCTTCGTGTGAAAATTGTGCTTCTTTTATATCACTTGTATTGGTGTCTTTGTTGAAGTAGTAATTTATTGTATAATGACCTAGTTTTTACAACAATAGCATTAGACCTCCTCCATATCGATCTTATTCTTGAACTTCTTACTCTTAGAGGCAACAACGTTGCTTGAATCCATTTTGGTTCCTTATGTTCTTGCCATAAGCACCTTCATCATCCCACTTCTTCCTTTTCTGTTTTTCTTTTCCTTTTCTGATCTTTGATTCATTATTCTTCATATTCTTGAAGAACCTTGATTGTTAAGCTTATTCTGTGACTTTCTTTGAGTTTATCTGTTTCAATTTCATTTCATGAGCTTCAAATGAGGCTTTTAATTATTCAAGCTTTATCTCGGAAAGATTCTTGGACTCTTCAATAGACGTGATTATGTGATCCAATTTGGGAGATAAAGATCTCAATAATTTTCTAATATTCTACAATTCACTAATGTTTCACCATAAATTTTTATTTAATTAGTCAACAATACGAATCTTGAGAAGGAATTTGTGACATATTCATCATCATTCATTTGTGTGTTCTAATATTACTTTCTCAATGGATACAACTTCACCTTCTTCAGTTTTTCATCACAGTCATATAGTTTCTTAAGTGTATTTCATGTACTCTTAGCCATTTTTCTTATATAATCTTCTCAAAGATGCTCAAATCCATACAATTATTGATCAATAACAAACTTTTCCTATCCTTCTTACTCACATGAAGATGAGCATCCTTATGCGCATCAATTGCTTTGGCATATAATGCAAGTAAGTCATCATTCACTATTCCAAGAACATCTTGAAATTTGAATATGATTCTAATTTTCATGCACCACCTATCATAGTGTTCTCCTTTGAACATTGGTAGGTTTGTTGAGAATTAGTTTGAGGTTTTGTTTCCATTTTCCATTGATGAAATCTTGATCAAACCAACACTCTATGAAACCAATTTTTTTAGATGACTTGAAAGAATAAGAAATTTAATGGTAATAGAGAGAGATAAAGATGAAACAAGACTTAAAATTAGTGAATTATATGAAGAAAAATATATTGATTGAAATTAATCAAGTAAGTAATATAAGCTGACTATATATACATGTAGAAAGCAACTAATTCTAACTAACTTCATATGTGTGATACGGTGGGAGAACTGACTTGAGGTTTTGCGTTTGTTTTCGCAAATGTTTCGGTTGAGCAAGAGTCGCCACCGACTTTTTATTTTATCCTAAGGAAAGGTTAAAAAGCACAGCAAAAACCTTTGAGATGTTTTCTTGGGTTCGGGGAGTAGATTATAGAAAGGGAAGGTATTAGCACCCTTTCTATCCATGGTTATCCATGGGCTCTTAGTTACTCGCTTAGATCAACTTGCCTTAATTTTCAATTGTTTGAAATGGTGCTTTGTGTGTGGATTTTGAAAATGTTTTGAAAAGAGACCAATGTGGTGGCGACCTTTGTAATGATCCATGTTGGGATGTATACAAAGGTGTATGTCTTTTGAAAAGGTTTTCAATGTTTTTGAAAGTTGTTTTGAAAGTGTAGTGATGTGTGGTTTGAAAAAATAGGCAAGTGTTTTTGTTTTGCAAGGGGGCAAGTAACCAAGAGCTATCTACCCTAAATTTCTCAAAGATCTTTGCTATGTTTTAACCCTTTTAACAATTTTGTTCCACCATTGTATTTGGTGGACAATCTTGTGTTAGGATGTGAACGGGACGGGCGCGGGTCATCGTTTAGACCATGATTGCAATGGTGCCAAGTATCTTTGGGCAATTTTTCTTTAAGGGACTTGATCATTTTTAGGCAACTTTTGAAAGCGTCATCGAGGGACTATGATCATTTGAATTTGTTTTAGCCCAATGGTACCTAACATGCAATATGGCTCATTATTGAAGGCAACAAGTGGAATACCCTAGGGGTGCAAGTGTGATTAGTGTTGTCCATTTTCATGCTTGTTTATCTTGAAGTTAGGTCAAACTATTTTTGGTTAATTGATTTGCATACAAACCCTAATTCTAGCATGGTATATTTAGAAAGCTTTTAAAATGCGGAATTTAAAGGTCCTAAGTTATTACAACACAATATATGGGATGGGGGGTACAAATGTTCAAATGGGGATATTTTGACAAGAATTAAAACCTAAGCTATTACATCAAATTGAAATTCTACAAGGTATTTAATTGCACAATATTCAAATAAAATAAATAAATATGCAAGATGCAAAAATGATTTTTATATGTATGTGAAAAAGTATTTTTTATGTGTCAAATAAACAAAAATAAAATTAATTAATTTTTGGGATTTTTATGCATTTAGGGCAAAACCCTAATTCTACTAAATAAAATATATTTATTATATAATATATGCAATATTTACTAACTATGTACAAAAAATAAATAAAAAAAGAAAGTATGTAAAAAAAAGTAATTTTTAAGTTAAATATTAGTAAAAAATAAAATGTATTATTTTATTGTGTTTTTAACCTAAATGTATTAATAAATACATAAATATTTATAATATTCACTAAATACTAAATTTATGTATAAAAATAATAATATTTAATATTTACAAAAATGTATTTTTTATAAAAGTTTTTTCAAAGGTAAAATAAAACAAAAGTCAGAAAATAAAAAGTATTTGTATTATTTTAGTATTTTAAATAAAAGAGTATTTGTGTGTTATTTATATGTACAAATATCAATTTAAACAAATAAATGCTTAATAAATACAAAAATGGTTTGAAAAATATATTTTATATTTTTAATATTATGAGAAAAAATAAATAAGTCAGAAATAACAAAAAAAGTCAAAAAATGTTTCAAATAAGCACAATGGGCCAAGGGGGTTCAAAAGTAAAAATGTGGTGCAAATAAGAAGTCAACTCAGGCCCAGCCCAAGAAGACTTTGTCTTCAACCTCTGAACTTGCTTGAACAACAACACGCGTTTTCCTATCTCCAGATTCCCTGATTTTTAGCACAAACTCACAACACAAGAAATGTAGAGCATCAAGCCAAGATTCTGGACATATAAAGAAGTCAATCTAACTCTCAGAAATGAGAGAGAATTTCTTCTCCCCCAATTCCTGACCTAGTTTTTGTTCAATGTTCAGACTAAAAATTCTCTAAGTACATATAACATAAATGAAAAGTAATGATATGGGCAGATTCAGGGCCATGAATATGACATAATTTCTTCACAAATCTAAATCTAACTATGCCTGAATAGAGAGATAAGAGTTCATGAACTTACCTGTTCAGCTTGAATCGTATCTGGTAATGGAGGTGCTCTCAGTGCAAGGTGAGGATTGGTATAACTTGCTTGAGGTCCAGGGATGCTATTCCAACCTTTAGTTTGCTTTGAAACCAAGTGAATCGTGTTATGGCACTCCAACTGCAAAACAGAAAATATGAAAATGGTGATGTTGGTTAGGAGTGTTACAGGTCGTGTTTAGGGCTTGGAATAGTTTTAAGGGATGGTGTGGGATGTGTTTGAAGTGGTTTGGATGAAAGTGCACGATGGAAATGAGCTGTGGGATTCAAACTGCAACCTATGCCATGTTTTTGCAGTTTTATGGTGTTTTGAGGTTTGATGATGTTTGGAACTTGGTTGGCTCGTGTTTCAGGTCAGGGTTGGTGTTTGAAATGTGTACAACAACTTTGCTTAAGCTGGTTCTTGCTGGAATGAGAGTTGTGTTTAGTTATGCCAAGTTACTTCAACTTTAAGCAAGAAAATCAACTTGGTGTTTTAGACTTGTACAGGCCCCTCTATTGTGCTGCCTTAATCTCTCTTGGTCAGAGTGATTTGTGTACAAAATACCAGCTCAAAAGATTTTGCCTATGCTTCTTGGATTTGCATTTGACATAAAGTTCAACTTTTCTAAAATGGATATAATGCTTTTTCTACTTATGGCTTAATTTTGTATACAATGTTTGAACACATAAAATAAGGTCTTGGCACAATGGGTTAGCATTAAATTTATGAGTGCAAATGGGATATAAGACCTGTAATCAAGGAATGCAAGCTGAGTTCAAAATTGCCTAAGTGTATGAACATGTAAATTGGCCATAAACAAAGTGACTTTTTCCCAACTTGCCAAATTCGATTCTCCCTAACCGTGAGGTTGTTTGATGAGTTCTTGGACATTTTGGAAAGCTTGGAATGTGTACTACAATCCATCTTTGTAATGCAAATTGAAATTACAATTGGAAGCATGTGAAAAGTGGTCTTGAAGTTAGGCAAAAATCCTGCCTAAAATAGGTCAAAATTTCTCTAAGTTAAGAATGGTTTGGTACCCTTGTTCCAAAAATTGTAACTTGATCTACAAGCTTCTTTTGAGGAAACTTTGTGAATCAAAGTTGTAGATTTTGCAATGGACTACAACTTTCATGTTTTGACTTTTGTTTGAGTCCACATGAATCTTGATGAGAAAGTGGGACAAAGTTAGGAAAAAATTAGGGTTTTTCATAACTTAGAAAAATTCTAAGTTATGAAAAATCCTCATTTCAAACCCTAATTTGTGGTTTTTGATTTCTTGATGAACAAGCTTCATGATTTGGCATGTTTTGATGAAAAATGAATCTTGACACTTGATTTTGACCAAAAAGTCAAAGTTTGACTTTTCAGTATACAGTCAAAAATTGATCAATTGACTGGAAAATTCAACTGTCAATCTTGTGTATTTGGGATCTTTTGAACTTGTTGAGTATGTCAAGACAATTCCATGGGGTCCTTGAGTCCATATGTGAGCTTGGTTTGCCATTGGCTAGGTCAAACAGTCAAAAATTGCCTTTGTGCAGTCAAAACCCTAAAAATGACCATTTTGCCCTTTTGGTGATCCGATCAAATTTCTTGTGGAATTGTGATCCAAACTTGATCAAATGGTCCATATGAGTTCATAATGTTGATGTGGGTCAATTTGCATGAGGTTTGACTGTCAATTGGCCACAGTTGACTTTTTCCCCCATACAGCTGATTTCTAGGTCAACTGTCCAATTGACTGGGCAAAGGTTGGAATCAAGACTTGAAACTTGGTATGGATAAACTTGGGAGTCCAACATGAAGCATGAAAGTCATCTTAGGCATTTTAGGTCAAAACATCTTTATGCAAAGACAAACCCTAATTTGGGTCAACAGTGCAAGGAGAAGTCTTGAGCAGAGGAAACCCTAACTGGATCTTGAGCTCCAAGGGCCTTGTGATGAGAAAATGTTGAGAAAATGGGAGGGCAAATTTTGGGGTACAACAATATGCTTATGAAATTTCCTAACACTTTTGAATTGACTAGTGTTGTACCCCAAAATTTGCCCTCCCTTTTTCACAAGAAATCACAACTTCAGGGTTTTCCCTGACTTTTCAAGATTGACTCAAGAATTGGTCAAACAGGCTTTTCTTTATTAGTCAGTCCAGAATTAGGGTTTCCATTGATTTTGAATTGATCAAACAGACTTTTCTTTGACAACAAGTCCAAAATTAGGGTTTCCATTGATTGGGTTGAGATTGGCTCAGGAATTGATCAAACAAACTTTTCTTTGATAACAAGTCCAGAATTAGGGTTTCCATTGATTGGGTTGAGATTGGCTCAGGAATTGATCAAATAGACTTTTCTTTGACGACAAATCTGGAATTAGGGTTTTCGCTCGTATTTCACATAAGAAATTGAATCCACAATAATTCAATTGACTGTTACATTATTTTTACGCTTGTTTCAAATTACCGGTTGCTTCTCAAAACCTAAATATCTGGGATAGGAGCTGAGGCTTTGATTGAAACTTTGAGGCGGTGGTTTGATCAGTGGAGTGAAAATGTATGGAGTGCTTGTTTTTTTAAAGCATGGTTAATTGGAGTGCCAGGCGTATTGTGGTTAATGCAAGGTTACGAGATGGCAAAGTTTGTTGATTATTTATTTCATCTGGGTTAAAGTTATTGGGATATATTTCCAGTTATTTTAATTTAAGAAATTAAATAGACAGTGCAAAGGAAAGAAGGAAATATTTAACAGCAAAGAATTCTTATTTGGCAAAGACTTTTTATTTATTTATTTCAAATATTGTTACAAATTTTGTTCGAATACTGTAAATTTATAATTTACAGTGTTTACAATGATATTTATTACAATAAATGAAAAGAAAATAAATCTAAAGCCTAAATCTCTTGAAATCTTCTACTTTTACTGCATCCTCCATTATTCAACTGGTGCTTACCTGCAAAGGACAGAAGAAAAAAGAAATCAGTGCAGTTAAACTGAAAAAACATTTTCAAGCAGATAAATTTAAAGTCATCATTAAAGCTTGTTGGCCGAAATCAGATTGTTATTGGGTTCATCATATTTTACTTGTCCTCTTTGCAAATCACAAGAAGATTTCTCTTCTTGGTTCACAAAGAGGAAAGTAAAATTAATTTGCAAGCATACAATTAAATGCAAAGATATAAGGCAGCAAGGCAAAGCAAACTGAACAACAAACTGCATTAGTCAACCAAAAGCAAACTAAGTTGAAAAATTGTCACAAAGCAAACCAAGTACACAAAGTTGTCAAAGCACAAGCTATCGAAAAGAACAATGCAGAAATTATGGAAAAAAAGTACAGGATGCAGAGATAAACCAAGATACAAGCAAGAAGGCTTGTCAAAAACTTATCATCACATTCTGGCCAACAAAGCTTTTCAGAAAAAGAAGATAATAAGCAATTTAAAATGCTTTTATGGAGAGAGAAAGAGAGAACCAGAAAAAGGTTTTGCAGTTTGGCAGGCTGTACAAAGCAGTGAGAAAGAAAATAAATATAACAGTCTAACAGGTTCAAGAAAAAAAAGGAGCCACAAACTGCAACTCAATTCAAATTGCAGTCACAAGAACTGCAAGTTATCAAACCTGCAAAACTGCTTGTAAACACAAGCACAACAAAACACAACCTGCCTGCATAACCTGTAAAACTGCTTGTAAACACAAGCACCACAAATCACACAAGCCAGTTCAACCTGTAAAACTGTATCTCAAACTGGCATTCAAAACTCCAACCTATTCAAACCTATTCAAACCTGCAAAACTGCAAGTTTAAAACTCAAACAGCCTGCCTTAAAGATGGCAAACCTGCTATCAAGGCACCCTGCATAAAAACTGCAAATCAAATCAAAACAAGTCCAAGCCTGCCTTACAAACACAATGAACATACATTCCAAGCCTGCCTTACAAACACAATGAACATACAGTCCAGGCCAAAACATAATAAGCGTGCATAAAGGCCGAACAAACTCACAAACTTACAAACCTGTTTCGAAGGCCAAAGAACTGCAACTCAAGGCCAAAAATTGCCTAAGCTACAAACATAGCAGTATTCATCATCATTAAGCATCATCCAAAAGAAGAAAGGAAGAGAGTCAACTCAAAATCAGAATAAACAAGTTCATCATTGTCAAGCCATACAAAAGCTAACAACAAACAAACTTCAAAGTTCATCATCATCAGAATATCAGTACCCAAAGAAAGGAAGAATTTCAGAAGTACTCATCATCAACTCAAGCCAATAAAAACAAAGCAACACTCAGAGAAGAGGAAGAAGTACAGAAGTGAAGAAAATAGCAATACCATCTCAGAAAGTATTCATCATCAACGAAAAGTTCAACTCAAGAGCAATCTAGTTTTCAGAACAACGTCATCATCAACGAATCATCAAATCAAAAGCACAACAGAAATACCAGCAAGTTGTCATCCTCGTCCTCCTTCTCCGGCCACCAAGAGCGCCGCCGTTCCAAGCCCTCTCTCCATCATCCACTCTCCAGAAACGAAACCCCAAAGGTATTGTTTTCCTTTCCCTCTTTCTTTTTCTACACCTCACACCAAAACATAAAGGATTAAACATTGCAAAACAAGAAAACATACAAGAATTAAACATGCAAACTGTAAAAAACGCATTCAGAACAAGACAAAAAAAAGTATACCTTTCGAACCGTCGTTTCGCGCCGTCGTGGAGAGGAGAGGCGAAGAAGATGAGAGGAGCGGCGCCGTTGAGGCCAAAGAACCAAACCCTAGTTCTGAAAACGTGAAACACAAACCCTAAAAACGTTGTACGTTTCATTTGGGCTTTTGCCCCATAAACCACTAAAGCCCAATACGTTCCAGCGCCACACCCCCCCTTTCTTTTTCATTTCTGATATTCTTCTTGGGCCATAATGCATAGGCCCATCATCTCTCCATTTTCAATTTTTAAATATTCAAACTTTTATTTTTACTAATTAATTTTCTTTGAACCAATGCTTTCTTTCTTGTTATTATTTTATTTTGTTTTGTTAATAATAAAGAGAAATAATGAATTAAAGTTTGTTTGATATATTTTCTTTAGTATTTGTATATTTAATTAAAATACATAAGTAATGGAGCTTCAACTTAAAATAATTTTTCTTTTCTTTAAAACTATATGTTTATATAATCAATAAAAAACATAAAATACAAAAAAATAATAAATACTTAAGTCTTTAATTAGGTTAATTTTTATTTGAGCATTTGTGAATAAATATACGCATCTCATATTTTCTTTGATTTTTTATTATCTTATACCTTGTTACATTGAGAATGCGACAATTCGATTTGGTTGTAATATATACTTGGACATTACTATTCTGATAAGACTCATCCCCATTTGTAAACATTTGTACCCCCATCCGCGGATACTTATTTGTAATAACTTAGACTTTAAATTCCCGCAATTTATCGCTTTCCATATATTGTATAGTAATTAAGGTTTGTATGCGAAGATTCAAAATCAATCGCTAGATGACCTAATACAAAGACAAATGCATGAAAATTAATACACAATTCACACTTGCACCTCTAGGGTAACTTCGCTTGTTGCCTCGGAAAATGCAATCATGTCCCTCGAGTATGTGACACTCTAGAAAATGTCCCTTCGATAAACAAAGATCGTAGTCCCTCGATGTTGCCTTCGATAAAACGATCTCGTCCCTTACAAAATTGCTAGAGTGTCTCACAAGTTGCTTTCAATGATTGTATACGATGACCCGCGCCTGTCCCGTTAAACATCCTAACGCAAGGTTGTTCACCAAATACAATGGTGAAATAACACTGTTAAAAGGGTTAAAAACATAAGAAAGATCTTTGAGTAAAATAGAGTAGACAACTCTTATTTACTTGATCAAAAATCTTGCAAAATATCCTTGCCATTTTTCAAACACACTTCACAACACAACTACAAAACAATTTCAAAACATTGAATTATCTTTTCAAAAAGACACACACCTTTGTATATATTCAAACAAAAATCATTACAAAGGTTGCCTAGACAGGGCATCTTTTTCAAAGCATTTTCAAAAAAACACACACAAAGCACCATTTCAAACAATTGAAAAGCAAAGGCAAGTGATCTAAAAACAAGTAACTAAGAGCCCATGGATAACCATGGATGAAAAGGGTGCTAGCACCTTCCCTTTTCATAATCTGCCCCCCGAACCCAAGAAACATCTCAAAGGTCTTTCCTGTGCTTTTTGACCTTTCCTTAGGATAAAATAAAAAGTCGGTGGCGACTCTTGCTAAACCGAAACATTTGTGAACACAAACGCAAAATCCCAAGTCAATTCTCCCAACGTATCACAGAACTGGCGACTCTGCTGGGGAAATTTCTAAAAGTGGGGTTACCTTAGGGTTTTAGATCACATTTACATGCTTACCTTGATTGCTTTGATTGCTTTACTTTTTGGTTTCCTTGTTTGGGTTTGTTTTAAATCCTACACCCGGATTTGGGTGTACCTTTTAGGTAAGTAGCAATAAACTGTGAGGGAACTGTGCGAGGTATACCGACATGGTTGAAACAGTAGCTACGTTAGTGTGACATATTTGTGGGTATCGGTAGCCTTTGAGTCAATCAAAGAGAATACGGGGCCACTGAGTGATGTCATGAAGCACTAACGAACTCTTAGAACCTTACTTGACCATTTTGGCCTTATTAGGGGTAGTGAGATGATTGGCTTTGGTGCAGTCCGAAGTTGGTAGATACTCGATACTACACTCATTGAGGGTTGTTTTCTTGGAATATTTTGGTCTCCAGTTAAGTGGCTAAACCAAAACAATGAACACAGAAAATAATCCAGTGATATTGAGCTCCTTAGAACCCGGTTTCTATTTGTAGGACAGGTTGAGCCAATTAACTTCAAAGAGGGTACTTACCTACAAACCCCATGCAAGCCTAAACCTAAGGACTTGTCTGCTTTGTGTGAATATGATTACCTGTATATACACTTACTTACTTTTGCATACATGTACATAACATCATAACATCATACCATAGCATTTTCAATAACCATTTCAAGGATCTCGATGGTCTTTTGATGCAGGGTCACGTTGAACCAGACGTCTACCAAAGGGCAAGAGGATTCATCTGTCTATAAATAAACACCGTCAAAGATCAAGTGCAACAACTTGAATCGGGGGCTATGACCCACTTGACATGGTGAGCTTGATTCTCGTGGAAAGACATCCACCAATACAAAGTTCTCCAATCAAAGATGTTGGTCAAAATTCGACCTCTAACATTTTCTTGTGTTTACCCTGAGAGATCCTTGAAAACATGCATCCACATATCATGCATTGTATCATAACAGGTTTTCCTTTTTAGGTTTCCTTATTCTCCTACTGTTTATTTCAGTAGAGATGGCTCTAGAGAGGACTGTCAAAGATATCCAGGATCAAAATGCTCAACTTCAAGAAATGTTCTTGAACCTGTCCCAGGGGCAAGAAGAAGTGAAAGCTCTCCTCACAATGGGCATGGTCCTAGGGAATTCAAGCAGTGTCAGGAATGATCAGTTGGAAGAACTACAGATTGAACTGGCAACAATGAAGATCCAGATGATGGGACAACTGGTGGGCTAGATGGCTCTCATTCAAGACTTGGCTCAAAGACAAGAAGAGCTCAGGGTCCTCGTCAACAAGCTGCTTCAAGACAACCAAGTGGGGCAAACATTTAAGGTTGAAGATCAAGTCATCATTCAACCTCCTTTAAGACAATAAGACAAGGGAAAGGCTCCCCAACTTGCTTCAGGGTCACAAGCCCAGCAACAACCTCGTCAGCGTCAACAGGGTAATCGGCGTAAGAAAAATACGTCTGGAAGATATTTCTCTGAAACTGACATACCATCATCTCTAATACTGAAACGCTTGTTGGAGTTCAATCTGCTTGCTTTAAAGAATCCTATTCGGAAGCCCAATACCTCTACTCCTAGCTATCACCCCGACGCATTTTGTGTATACCACTCCCATAGTCCTGGACATGACACCGATGACTGTTGGGCTTTGAAAAACAAGATCCAAGACTTGATTGACGAAGGAGTGATGGAATTCATGCTGGATGGCGAGATGAAAATATTTCACTAAGGGTTCTCCACCTGAAATGACAAAACTAGAACTGAGAGACTTTTGTTCCATTTGAATTTTCAAGTTGTAATTTCTTTTGTTATTCAAACAATTATCTGTTGATGTCAAACTCTGTTTCATTAATGCATTGCATATGTTTGTCTTAAATTCATCCATTCGTTTTCACTATTCTTAAACTATGCTTTCTACTTTCTTTATGACATTTAACTCTTGCAAAAAAAATCTACAAGCCTTTAGAGGGAGGATGACGAAACAATACCATAATCTCATACAATATGCTTTTGGACAGACCTTGCTGACGATGTACAGGCGTTTCTTTCAAATCCTAAACACTGGAGTTATAAGGAAGATAATCCCTAGTCAACCCCTTCGAGCCAAAGAAGTAGAAGTTTTCTGTTTTTAAACACAAATTGAAACATTTGATTAAACCTGGGGCAGGGTAGTCTCTCAGTTAATTCAAAAGATGCACATTGAAGTCGCAAACTCTCAATTCGTAATACAACAAATGACATAAAAAAAATTCCTTTGGAACCAAAAGACAGTGATGGTTCCTTATCTCATAGGCAGTCATTACCTCTCAAAAGAGAAAAGCCCACTAAGCCAAAACCTATAAAGGAGGCTTAAGAAAGTTGGGGCATCCCGCTGACTGTAATCTCGAAAACCAGAACAGTCAGGAAAAACTAAGGGATAGCGAATCAAAAGAAAGAGGTCATTATAAATCCTCAACGACATGAAAAATGTTGCAAAAATGATGACGTCCTTCCATAAATTTCAACTGGTGTGAACCATCACCCAAAACGTCGTTCTAAACTCGAATAGAGTTCGACGCATAATTAACTGAGTTTAGGATTGAAGAACATCACGAAGAGCGGTGGGTACAAATATACTTTGAGCCTTTATCCTTTGTTTCTTAAACCGTGAACCAAGTCACGTTACAACCCTTCGAAAGTCCTAATTGAAGCATGGGTTAGTTCGAAAGCATACTGTTACAAAAGGTATCCTGACTCCTATAAGGCTTTGCCTTAAATCTTGTGTTGATTTTGTCTTATAAAAAAGTTTTCTGCTAAAAAACGCATTTTTCAAAACATCGAGACAAGCATAAAGTTTACATTATTTAAATATCGTTGTTTGCACATGTCTATTTGTTTGACAGCGGAGAAATTCACAACAGTGAATGTTCGGAGGAACGAAAGCTCTCTCAGTAAGTACAATCACTTCAAGTGGGATGACACTCCCATGGAAAAAATCTCCCATCAACAAAAAAAAGGACTTGGTATGGTATTGTCCAGTAAACCTGGGGCAGTCCAGTCAAGATTTCAATAAATCTTTCAAAGTTCAGTAAACCTGGGGCAGTCCAGTCAAGATTTCAAGAAATCTCTCAATTGCAGGATAACCTGAGGCAAGTCTCCCTCACCATCACTTGGGGCATTTAAACATCAATCTCAACAAAGGGTTACGTGCAGTCCTAGTTTCCTGGCAATACCACAAACATCTGATACTAGGGGCAGTGATGAACCTCTCCGAAATCTTTCTGAAAAGAAATTCAAGTGTCCTTGAGAAGGTTATCACCTCTCTAAGCAGACCAGCAATCATGGGTTTATTTCCCCAACATTTATCAAGGGTTTATTCTCCAAAACAAATTACATTTCAAGTTGAACGGTCGTTAAAAATTTCCTCCATCACCTGCTGGAAGTTACGGTCGTCATAAAAAATTCCTTCATCACCTGTTGGAAGTTACAGCCACCAACAGAATAACGGACAATTGAAGCTCCTAAAAATCTGTTTCTCTTAAGAATGAATGTTGCACCCCAAAATTTGCCCTCCCATATTCTCCAAGAAATTGCCAAGCCAAGTCACAAAATTCCCCAAGGGTTGTGCAGCTCAACTGTCTCCTATACAGTCAAAACTAGGGTTTGTGTTCTGGTCAAGAAAAGGAAGTTTTCAAAGGCCCAATCAAGTCTCACATGCCTACAAATGTGGTCAAGCATCCTCATATCAAGTTTCAAGGCATTCAGCTCAAAATTGCACAGTCAAAACCCTAAATTGCACTGCAGTCAACTGTAGGGGCAAAATGGTCATTTGACAGTTAAAAGTTCAAATTTTTGGTCAACATATCATTTTGAAGCCACAAACATCATTTGATCAATGCTTGATCATGATTCTCAAAATTTGGCTCAGAAATCATCAAAGATGCAAAAGTTACTATATTTGGACAGCTGAAAAAGTCAACTGAAATTGACCAGGGCATAACTTTCACATGGATTATCAGAAAAATTCCATCCAAAGCTCATTTTTAAGAGAAAGACATTTCCTACAACTCATCTTCATATTTCAAGTCCAAGAAATGCTCTCACAAAAAGTTATCAATTTCAACATTATAGGTCATTTTCAAAAGTCAACAAAAAGGGACTTTAAGTCAAAGGCCATAACTTGAGATTGGTAAATCAAAATGACATGGTACCAAAGGAATTGGTTAGAGGACTCAAAGACCTTTCCAAAATGTCCAAGAACATGTGAAAAGCTTAAAAATTGAGCAAGTTATGCCTTGTGGAAGTTGGGAAATTTTTGGATATTTTGAAAAGTCAACAATACTTCAAATGACCTAAATTTGCTAATGGGCCCATTTTTCTTCCATGATTCATCATTCCAAGCCTATGCACGACCACTTGGCCCAAAGGGAAGTATTTTATCATTTTTTATTTATTTATTTGAATTTCTATTAATATTAATTCATTTAAATTATATAAATATGTGGAAAATATAAAACTTACCTTAACCAATCTTTTTATGCATAATTTGCCATCAATATTTCGTGCATAGGTTAATAGGGAAAGATTTGGACTAATTGGATGCAAATTGATACAAAATGCACATGGAAAGATATGAAAAGGATCCTTAACAAATCAAATCCTTAATCCATAATTGCAAGAGATTTGTGCTAGTTTTGTTAACCTAATGCCTTCCATACAAATACAGGAATACAAACCTAATGCAAAAACACGGAATGCTGCGCAGAAAATCATTGAACAAACTTAGAATTTTTGGCAAAAAGTGCAAAACTGAAAAGCAGGTTCTAGGTCGATTCAAGGCACCAAACCCATTCCAAAAGCTTCCTTGGCAATTCCTGAACGCATTCCAATCAAAATCGTCCATCCAAACGCAAAGAATTGGTAACGAGGACCTCCCCTGTACAGAGAAAAAGTCATGATCGTGTTCTTAATTCTAGGCATTCTCATAGCATTCTAACCATGGATTTATATTGCTTATGATGTTTTGATGCTAACCAACATATCTAATTGTTTTTTTGTGCACTGTATACGATTATGCCATGTTTAAATGTTAGGGTTTGCAGAGCTTGAGATTGGGTTTTTTTACCCAAGGCAAAATTAGGATTCATGAGTAGTACCACTGGAATCACCATGCCCAAACGAACAAAGACCAACCCTCGCGCCTAATTTATGTTTGGAGATAAGCTAATCGCTATTTTTCAATAGCCTGCCTAAGGAAACGCATCATAAACCGTTGCCATATGCTTTTGTTTACAGGGACGACGAAGACGATGGTATCGTGGCAAAGCGTGATTCGTCTATTTAAAAGTTGGCGCGCAGGACCCACTAGCGTCTCACTTTTCGTTTATGTTATTTATTTGTGGCTAATATAATAAACGCGTTGAAATGCTTCAGTGGTACAGGTGTCGCTTTGCAATGTCCAAGACCTAGGTTCGAGTCCCAGGTCTGTATCATTCTCAATAATATTTTTCCATATATATTCCCATGCAGCGTAAGCATCATAGACTACCATATGCTCCTCATATCCAGCCATCCACGCGTCTAGCATATCCAGATCAAAGGCTCAGGATTAAGGAACACGTAAGTCCTGGTCAAACGCACTAACACACAACCTGGAAAAGTCAATAGATTTCAAGCTTATTGGGCCAGAACCTTTGGATCAACACCTCCATCTGGGACTACACCCCCACCCTGGTTTGCAAGTGTTTTTTTATTTTTCTCATATCTTTTTTAATTATTATTTTTTATTTGTTTTTATTGTTTTAATTAATTAATTATTTTTTTACAAAATATAAAAACATCACAAAAAATCAGAAAAAAGATAAAAAACATAATAAAATATTTAATGTTCATATTTTCTTGTAAATAATTAACATGTAAATATTTAGTTCTAATTAGGACATAATTTCAATTCCTTTTAAATAAAAAAATTGCAAAAAATATGTAGAAATAGGTTTAATTAATTTTGAGTCCTTTTAATTTCCCTTCTTACAATAATAATATTTATTTATTTATTTTCATAATTAAAAAATGCATGTAAATTAACTTAGGTTTAAATTAGTTAAAAATTTCAATATTTTCTTAATAACTAAAAAATAATTAGAATTAAGGTTTGACATTTTATTTTAATTAATCTTCTTTTTTTTCTTTTAAATCTTAAAAACATAAAAATACCCAAAACATTTAATTTTAATTTTAATTTTTTGCAAAAGGGTCCAACGCCCATGTTCGTAATTATTTAATTTCGCGCATTTTTTTATGTCGTTTATTATAATTATGTAACTCTCCCGAAGCCGTGTAAACAATTGCTCGCACTTTTATTTCTTTTGCTTTATTTATTTTCCGTCAAATCGGGTCCGGTTTAATTTTGGCGATGTGGACCCGCGCCATTTGTAATAGTTTAGAATTTACTTTCCCGCAAATTTTTACTGTTAAATAAGCATGAAAGAATGTATGGACATAATAAAATCAAGCGTAGATCACCTTAACATGACAAGACAAATGCAAACGAAAACGACACACAATTCGCACACACCACCCCTAGGGTACGCCTCACTGTTGCCTTTCGAAAGGTGATCGTCGAGTAGAGGATGTCTTAGTAAGTCCTCATGATCCGGGAACCTGGCATGAGGGTAGCTTCTAAGGTGTCTTCCCATTGCTCCGGAGATCACCATGTCCCGAACCTCGAATTGACCCGAACACCTCCAATGGTGGTGCTACCTACCTCTCAATGGTGGGATGGCACTACTTTAAAGGACATCTACACAGACGAATTCCTTAGGGTAGGTAGGTTCTCAAGGATACTTGCTCTCTTCAAAACAAACTGAAATCTTTTCACACCAACACATTTTCAAAAGCTTTCAAAGCAAATTTTTCAAACACTCTGACGTACGAGTCGATCTGAAATTTTTTCAAAGAAACTTTTTTAAACCCACATTGAAAAGCAAACAAACAATTTTGAAAACACAAATGAGCAAGTATCTAAGAGCCCATGGATAACCATGGATAGAAAGGGTGCTAACACCTTCCCTTTCTATAACCTACCTCCCGAACCGAGAGCAATCTCTTTAAAGGAATTTTTCTGTGCTTTTGTCCTTTCCATTTGGAGAAAATAAAAGACGGTGGCGACTCTTGCTTCCGCGACATTTCGCGAACCAACGTTAAACAGTCAGTTCCAGATCCACCGATCACAGAACTGGCGACTCTGCTGGGGATGATAACTGCAAGTGAGGTGTACCTTAGGGCTAGTTCATAACTGTGTTTTCAATTGTTTTCCTTGTATGCTTTAAATTGTGGGTTGCTTGGGAGTTCTATAGATCCTAAACCCGGATCTGGGGGATACCTTTCTTAGAAAGTAGCAACAAGGCTGTGAGGGAACTGTGCGGGGTATACCGACATGGTTGAAACAGTCTGCTACATTGATGTGGCACTTTGGTGTGTACCGGTAACCCTTGAGTTCAGTCAAGGAGAGTACGGGGCCTCCGCGTGGTGTCGTGAAGCATCAACAGACCTTAGGAACCTTAATTGAACTATCTTGGCCTCTTTAGGGTAGTGAGATAACTGACTTTGGTGCAGTCCGAGGTTGGTTGATACTCGATACTACGCTCAATTGAGGGTTGCTTTCCTGGAATATTTCGGTCGCCAGTTCAGTGGCTAAATCGAAACGATGAACAATGAAAGCAACCCCGTGATATTGGGAACCTTAGAACCCGGTTACTTTGATTAGGACAGGTTGAACCCACCAACTTCAAGAGGGTACTACCCAGACCCCATGCTGGCCTAAACCCTAAGGGTTTCTCTTGTATGACTTGTGTGCCTTTGTACTTGCCTACCTGCATGCTTGTTAGCTGACACGTGAACTTCTTGCAGGTCTTGTTTATAGTCCTTAACTAGGACTCATGACAGGGTTTACCAAATTTCTTGCAGGTTTTGTTTATAGTCCTTAACTTGGGACTCATAACAAAGTATACTGAATTTCTTGCAGGTTTCTGTTTATAGTCCTTAATAAGGGCTCATAACAGGGTTTATCCATTACCCCATGCATAGCATGACATCATACCATTGCATACATCCTAACCCATTTCAAGGATCTCAAGGGCTTGTGATGCAGGTCATGATAAATCAAACATCTAGCCAGGGGCAAAGAGGATTTATTTTCCTCTAGCCAAGGTTGTCAGGGGCTATGACCCACTGGATATGGTGAGCCTTTGACCCTTGATGAAGGACTCTCAACAAAATAAAGTTCCTTCGATCAAGCTACCGATTTCCAATGCTAACAAATTTTTGTCTACCCCGCGAGGTCCTTGAAAACATTACATGCATGTCATACATCTCATTGCATTGCAGGTATCCCTTTGACAGGTTGCTTACCCTTCTCCGCTGTTTATTTCAGCCGATCGTCATGAATCCTGAATCATCAGCCGAGAAGACTATCAAGGACCTCCAGGCTCAGAACGCCCAGTTCCAAGAGCTGATCATGAATTTGACTCAGGGGCAACAAGATCTGAAGGCTCTGCTCTTGAAGAAGGACAAGAAGAAGAAGAGGACTGTTTTGTTCAGCCCTAGACGCAGATCTGGGAACACACCACAAATTGAAACTGAGAGGACAACCCCATCTGTGGGAAAAAGCAGTCATCAAGAGGGAAGGGTGCCCAGTCCAGAGGTCTCTGACAATGAAACAGATTTCGACGACGAACAGTACCCTCCGGCTGAGGACAAGTACAAATAGTTGGAGGATAGGCTGAATGCTATGGAGATCCAACAGGTACCTGGGCTGGATCTTGGAGATTTGGGTTTGTCAACTGGTGTGGTTATTCCTCGGAAGTTCAAATCACCATCCTTTACTAAGTATGACGGGGCGTCTTGCCCCAAGCTGCATCTAAGGTCCTATGTTCGGAAGATTCAGCCATATACGGTGGACAAGAATTTATGGATCCACTTCTTCCAGGAGAGTCTTTCAGGGACTCATCTCGAATGGTTCTATCAGCTGGATGGGACCAAAGTTCGTAACTGGGAGGAGTTGGCTACTTCTTTCTATAAGCAGTATCAATATAATGCCGACCTTGCCCCTACGCGTACCCAACTCCAGGGTATGTCGTTAGGATCAAGCGAAGGTTTTAAAGAATATGCGCAAAAATGGAGGGATCTTGCTGGAAGGGTACAACCACCTCTGACTGATCGGGAACTTGTTGATATGTTCTTGGGGACCCTGTCTGGTCCGTTCTACAACCACCTAATTGGGAATTCGTCCGCTGGATTCACAGATCTCATCTTGACTGGGGAGCGAATAGAAGCTGGCATCCGGTCTGGGAAAATTCAAGAGGCTGCACCCTCTGATAAAAAGCCTCATCATGGAAAGAAAGAATCCAATGCTGTGCACGGTAAAAAGAGCCGTCATGAGGCAGGGGCAATCCAAATCTCCAATCCCGGACCTGCTCAACAAGGACAGGGGCAGCAGCGCAAGGAGAAACGACAGTATACCAAACTCAACATGTCGCTGGATCAAGCACTGCAACAAATGTTGAAGGCAGGGCTGATCACCTTAAGGGCTCCTCTCCGGAATCCGAATACTTCTGCTCCCAACTATCATCCCAACGATAGGTGCGCATATCATTCAGATAGCCCGGGGCATACTACAGACAACTGCTGGCCTCTCAAGAACAAGATCCAAGATATGATTGACGCCGGAGAGATTCAGTTTGAAGTGCCGGAGACTCCGAACATAATCACTGCTCCGTTGCCCAATCATTGAAGCCTTTTGTTTATTTGAATTTTTGAGTTGTACTTTTCTTTGCTTATACAAACAATTAATGTCATAGCAAACTCTTTTATTCTATTAATGCATCGCATATGTCTGTTTTGGAAATTAATACAATTATTTTCATTATGTTCAAATATCTTTTCATATTTTTTCTGATGTCAACTCTGGATCTAAAATTCTAAGCCTCTTGAGGGAGGATGACGAAAACGATACCATGATTTACAGTATGCTTTTGAACAGACCCCGCTGATGAGGTACAGGCATTGTTTCAAATCCTAAATACTGGAGTTATAAGGATGATAATCCCTCGTCAAACCCTCTGAGCCAAAGAAGTAGGAGTTTTTATTTTCGAAATTTAAAACCCTTAATCACAACCTGGGGCAGGGTAGTCTCTCAGTTGATCCAAGTGCATAACGAATGGCACCGAAGAGATCTTTACAAAACGAACAAAGACAGTGATGGTTCAGAACAATCAAAAGGACAGGCAGTCATTATCAAAAAAAATTTTCATAAATGAAAAGCCCAAAAAGTCTAAACCTACAAAGGGGACTTATGAAACTGGGGCATCCCGCTGACTGTAATTCCAAAAAAGGAAACAGTTCAGGCAAAAAAAGAAAGGGATAACAAAATCAAGAAAGAGGTCTCACAAACCCTCAACCAAAACAAAAATGACTGCCCATTCAAAATAAGTTATCAACATCTGAACCATTATTGGAACATCAAAGCAAAGACTCAAGCAAGGTCTAACGCACGATCAACTGAGTTTAGGTTTGGAGAACATCACGAAGAGCGGGTGGGTACAAATACTTTGAGCCTTTATCCTTTGTTTCTTAAACCGTGAACCAGGCCACGTTATAACCCTTCAAAGTCCTAGCTGAAGCATGGGTTAGTTCGAAAGCGTACTGTTACGAAAGGTATCCTGACTCCTTAAGGCCTACGGTAAATACGGAGTTGACATCACGTTTTACAAACATTCACTTGTTTTATGAAAAAAGAATGCATTTTCAAAATCTTCGAGACAGACATAAGCTTTGCATTTTTAACATAACTTTGTTTGCATATGACTATTTGTTTGAACAGCATAGAAATTCGCACAATGAAAGTCTAATGAACAGGAGTATCTCCAATCAAGGGGCATGGCATGATCATGGTCCGTCATCTGGGGCAATTCAATCAAGATTCGGAGAATCTCTCAAAGGCCAAACAGCCTGGGGAAAATCTCCGCCTGAGTCACTTGGGGCATTCCAACAACGAATCTTGCCTGATCAAACATCTTCTGGTGGCATGACAAAACACTTATAACAGGGGCAACTCCCTACATTCTGAAAGCATGAACATAGTCGAAAAGAATACTACGCACAATCAAAGACCCGCTAGGTTGACATACCTAGGCAAAAATAAGGGCTTCCCGGCGAACCAAAAGGGTTCGGGCAAAATAAGGGATGAAATGAAAAATCTGTACACCCGGCAAGTCGAAAACCTGAAAAGGCGGCTTGGGCAAAAATGGGTATCCCGGTGGACTGAAAACCCGAAAGGGCGGTCCAGGCAAAAGTTAGGGATCAAAGCGTACGACTATGTCCTGTCATCTTATCACCTGCCTACCAGAAGAAGGTTTGTCCATCAACCACTATCAGCACCCCACAGATGTCTTCTCCCATATAAACAGGGGCAATAAAGGTTGGTCTGAGCAGTCTGATTGTTCTATCCTCCAAGGTATCAGGGTAGGTCCTGTTGAAGAACATAACCAATACAGTTCAATACCTCCCCAGGAGAGTCCAACCCAGCTTCCCCAGGAAAGTTGGAATCCATCTCCCCAAGCAGTAAGCGTATCCCCAGTTGATTCTGGAAGCTTATCCCCACGCAGAGCACGAACGCGTCGTCCGGCTTGATTTAAAGAGTTATTTCCTTAATAGGATATAACTGGGTTATCCTCAGCCAAAAGCCACGGAAAGAGCGCCCTCGATACAGTCTTCTTACCCCAGCGAAGTCCATCAATACTTCCAACAACAAGGATGCCCTCAGCAGGTTACTATCAACAATCAGCAAGGCATCCCTCTTCCCACAGAGTATTACTTCCCAGCATGGCCGCTAGAGTATCTTTTCTCCCCGCAGAATCCTCCATTCGCCAAGTTTATTCCCCAACGGAGTTATCTTCGCCTATTGGAATTCTTGCAACTATTCTTCAACATCAGCCCAGGATACGACTTCCCGGCACCCGTCAAGGATTTATTTTCTTAGACAAACATACATTCATAAAACGTCACATACATCATTATAGCATGCATATGCATCATATTACACGAATCTCATTGATTTTGAAGACATACAGTTCATGCATCATGATTTTGCATACAATTATGTTCTACCTTTTCAGGAAAAAGATCAATACAAAAATGACTACTATCAACTATCGCAATTCATTCTTGATATAGTTTCAGATGTGAACCAGATATGGTGACGTTCTGACGCTACTTCCAGATTTCTTTCTAGATATAGTTTCAGATATGATCCAGATATGGTGACGTTCTGATACTGCTTCCAGATTTCCTTCTAGATATAGTTTCAAATATGACCCAGATATGGTGACGTTCTGATGCTGCTTCCAGATTTCCTTCTAGATATAGTTTCAGATATGACCCAGATATGGTGATGTTCTGATGCTGCTTCCAGATTTCCTTCTAGATATAGTTTCAGATATGACCCAGAGATGGTGACGTTCTGATGCTGCTTCCAGATTTCCTTCTAGATATAGTTTCAGATATGATCCAGATATGGTGACGTTCTGATACTGCTTCCAGATTTCCTTCTAGATATAGTTTCGGATATGACCCAGATATGGTGACGTTCTGATGCTGCTTCCAGATTTCCTTCTAGATATAGTTTCGGATATGACCCAGATATGGTGACGTTCTGATGCTGCTTCCAGATTTCCTTCTAGATATAGTTTCAGGTATGACCCAGAGATGGTGACGTTCTGATGCTGCTTCCAGATTTCCTTCTAGATATAGTTTCAGATATGATCCAGATATGGTGACGTTCTGATACTGCTTCCAGATTTCCTTCTAGATATAGTTTCGGATATGACCCAGAGATGGTGACGTTCTGATGCTGCTTCCAGATTTCCTTCTAGATATAGTTTCAGATATGACCCAGATACGGTGACGTTCTGATGCTGCTTCCAGATCTCCTTCCAGATATAGTCCAGATGTAAACCAGATATGGCAACGTTCTGGTGCTTATTCCAGTTGAAGATATTTCAAGGCCTTCTCTAGTCCAGCTAAATCGACTCCCAACAGATTTTTCTGAGGAAGACTCAGTAGAAGTTATCCTATGGTCCCCTCTCCGACAAGTGCGTGAGGTGGTAATCCCTTTTTCAGATGTTTCCCTCTCCGACGATGAGTGTGAGGTGATAGTCTCTTATGGTCCCCTCTCCGACAAGTGCGTGAGGTGGTAATTCCTTCTTCAGATGTTTCCCTCTCCGCCGAGGAGTGTGAGGTGATAGTCTCCTATGGTTCCCTCTCCGACGGTGCGTGAGGTGACAATTCCTTTTCCTATGATTTCCCTCTCCGACGGCGAGTGAGGTGATCCCCTTTCAGATTATAATGGTCTATGGTCCCTGTTCCGATATTGCAAAGATGGTAATTCCCGCCAAGATTTTTTCTCAATGAGCGTTGTTGAAGTTGAAATCACCCAAGGTTCTCTTACCATCCATACTAAGGCAGTAACCATCCCTGGTTCATTCATCATCGTTTGAAGCTCCAGACTCAGCTCCTGTAACCAGTCAGGACATATCTATGCCAAGCATCTAAAATCAGCTCCTGCAACGTGTCAGGTACTCATTTTTCTTTTGTAGGCATGCAGGTTCTCGCTAAGGAATCTCCTACGCGATCAACATCCAGATGGCATCTATAAGCCCATCACCCTATCCAGCAATCTCAAAATGGCATCTATAAGCCCATTCCCCCATCATCACTGCTAATATGTGAGCGCAAATTTCTGGGCACTCTAGTGTCCAATCATCTTCTACCCTCGGATTACGAAAGGCACGCCAGCCAATCTGCATCCTCAGGTCTAAGAAGATTGAACAGGGGCAACTGTTGCACCCCAAAATTTGCCCTCCCATATTCTCCAAGAAATTGCCAAGCCAAGTCACAAAATTCCCCAAGGGTTGTGCAGCTCAACTGTCTCCTATACAGTCAAAACTAGGGTTTGTGTTCTGGTCAAGAAAAGGAAGTTTTCAAAGGCCCAATCAAGTCTCACATGCCTACAAATGTGGTCAAGCATCCTCATATCAAGTTTCAAGGCATTCAGCTCAAAATTGCACAGTCAAAACCCTAAATTGCATTGCAGTCAACTGTAGGGGCAAAATGGTCATTTGACAGTCAAAAGTTCAAATTTTTGGTCAACATATCATTTTGAATCCACAAACATCATTTGATCAATGCTTGATCATGATTCTCAAAATTTGGCTCAGAAATCATCAAAGATGCAAAAGTTACTATATTTGGACAGCTGAAAAAGTCAACTGAAATTGACCAGGGCATAACTTTCACATGGATTATCAGAAAAATTCCATCCAAAGCTCATTTTGAAGAGAAAGACATTTCCTACAACTCATCTTCATATTTCAAGTCCAAGAAATGCTCTCACAAAAAGTTATCAATTTCAACATTATAGGTCATTTTCAAAAGTCAACAAAAAGGGACTTTAAGTCAAAGGCCATAACTTGAGATTGGTAAATCAAAATGACATGGGACCAAAGGCATTGGTTAGAGGACTCAAAGACCTTTCCAAACTGTCCAAGAACATGTGAAAAGCTTAAAAATTGAGCAAGTTATGCCTTGTGGAAGTTGGGAAATTTTTGGATATTTTGAAAAGTCAACAATACTTCAAATGACCTAAATTTGCTAATGGGCCCATTTTTCTTCCATGATTCATCATTCCAAGCCTATGCACGACCACTTGGCCCAAAGGGAAGTATTTTATCATTTTTTATTTATTTATTTGAATTTCTATTAATATTAATTCATTTAAATTATATAAATATGTGGAAAATATAAAACTTACCTTAACCAATCTTTTTATGCATAATTTGCCATCAATATTTCGTGCATAGGTTAATAGGGAAAGATTTGGACTAATTGGATGCAAATTGATACAAAATGCACATGGAAAGATATGAAAAGGATCCTTAACAAATCAAATCCTTAATCCATAATTGCAAGAGATTTGTGCTAGTTTTGTTAACCTAATGCCTTCCATACAAATACAGGAATACAAACCTAATGCAAAAACACGGAATGCTGCGCAGAAAATCATTGAACAAACTTAGAATTTTTGGCAAAAAGTGCAAAACTGAAAAGCAGGTTCTAGGTCGATTCAAGGCACCAAACCCATTCCAAAAGCTTCCTTGGCAATTCCTGAACGCATTCCAATCAAAATCGTCCATCCAAACGCAAAGAATTGGTAACGAGGACCTCCCCTGTACAGAGAAAAAGTCATGATCGTGTTCTTAATTCTAGGCATTCTCATAGCATTCTAACCATGGATTTATATTGCTTATGATGTTTTGATGCTAACCAACATATCTAATTGTTTTTTTGTGCACTGTATACGATTATGCCATGTTTAAATGTTAGGGTTTGCAGAGCTTGAGATTGGGTTTTTTTACCCAAGGCAAAATTAGGATTCATGAGTAGTACCACTGGAATCACCATGCCCAAACGAACAAAGACCAACCCTCGCGCCTAATTTATGTTTGGAGATAAGCTAATCGCTATTTTTCAATAGCCTGCCTAAGGAAACGCATCATAAACCGTTGCCATATGCTTTTGTTTACAGGGACGACGAAGACGATGGTATCGTGGCAAAGCGTGATTCGTCTATTTAAAAGTTGGCGCGCAGGACCCACTAGCGTCTCGCTTTTCGTTTATGTTATTTATTTGAGGCTAATATAATAAACGCGTTGAAATGCTTCAGTGGTACAGGTGTCGCTTTGCAATGTCCAAGACCTGGGTTCGAGTCCCAGGTCTGTATCATTCTCAATAATATTTTTCCATATATATTCCCATGCAGCGTAAGCATCATAGACTACCATATGCTCCTCATATCCAGCCATCCACGCGTCTAGCATATCCAGATCAAAGGCTCAGGATTAAGGAACACGTAAGTCCTGGTCAAACGCACTAACACACAACCTGGAAAAGTCAATAGATTTCAAGCTTATTGGGCCAGAACCTTTGGATCAACACCTCCATCTGGGACTACACCCCCACCCTGGTTTGCAAGTGTTTTTTTATTTTTCTCATATCTTTTTTAATTATTATTTTTTATTTGTTTTTATTGTTTTAATTAATTAATTATTTTTTTACAAAATATAAAAACATCACAAAAAATCAGAAAAAAGATAAAAAACATAATAAAATATTTAATGTTCATATTTTCTTGTAAATAATTAACATGTAAATATTTAGTTCTAATTAGGACATAATTTCAATTCCTTTTAAATAACAAAATTGCAAAAAATATGTAGAAATAGGTTTAATTAATTTTGAGTCCTTTTAATTTCCCTTCTTACAATAATAATATTTATTTATTTATTTTCATAATTAAAAAATGCATGTAAATTAACTTAGGTTTAAATTAGTTAAAAATTTCAATATTTTCTTAATAACTAAAAAATAATTAGAATTAAGGTTTGACATTTTATTTTAATTAATCTTCTTTTTTTTCTTTTAAATCTTAAAAACATAAAAATACCCAAAACATTTAATTTTAATTTTAATTTTTTGCAAAAGGGTCCAACGCCCATGTTCGTAATTATTTAATTTCGCGCATTTTTTTATGTCGTTTATTATAATTATGTAACTCTCCCGAAGCCGTGTAAACAATTGCTCGCACTTTTATTTCTTTTGCTTTATTTATTTTCCGTCAAATCGGGTCCGGTTTAATTTTGGCGATGTGGACCCGCGCCATTTGTAATAGTTTAGAATTTACTTTCCCGCAAATTTTTACTATTAAATAAGCATGAAAGAATGTATGGACATAATAAAATCAAGCGTAGATCACCTTAACATGACAAGACAAATGCAAACGAAAACGACACACAATTCGCACACACCACCCCTAGGGTACGCCTCACTGTTGCCTTTCGAAAGGTGATCGTCGAGTAGAGGATGTCTTAGTAAGTCCTCATGATCCGGGAACCTGGCATGAGGGTAGCTTCTAAGGTGTCTTCCCATTGCTCCGGAGATCACCATGTCCCGAACCTCGAATTGACCCGAACACCTCCAATGGTGGTGCTACCTACCTCTCAATGGTGGGATGGCACTACTTTAAAGGACATCTACACAGACGAATTCCTTAGGGTAGGTAGGTTCTCAAGGATACTTGCTCTCTTCAAAACAAACTGAAATCTTTTCACACCAACACATTTTCAAAAGCTTTCAAAGCAAATTTTTCAAACACTCTGACGTACGAGTCGATCTGAAATTTTTTCAAAGAAACTTTTTTAAACCCACATTGAAAAGCAAACAAACAATTTTGAAAACACAAATGAGCAAGTATCTAAGAGCCCATGGATAACCATGGATAGAAAGGGTGCTAACACCTTCCCTTTCTATAACCTACCTCCCGAACCGAGAGCAATCTCTTTAAAGGAATTTTTCTGTGCTTTTGTCCTTTCCATTTGGAGAAAATAAAAGACGGTGGCGACTCTTGCTTCCGCGACATTTCGCGAACCAGCGTTTAACAGTCAGTTCCAGATCCACCGATCACAATGAAGATTCTCATCCTTGAAACCTCAGAAGATTGGTATACTCCCAACCTCCTGACCCTTAACAGAATGAAGATTCTCATCCTTGAAACCTCAAGAGATTGGTATACTCCAAACCTCCTCACCGTTAACAGAATGAAGATTCTCATCCTTGAAACCTCGGAAGATTGGTATACTCCCAACCTCCTGACCATTAACAGAATGAACATTCTCATCCTTGAAACCTCAGAAGATTGGTATACTCCCAACCTCCTGACCCTTAACAGAATGAAGATTCTCATCCTTGAAACCTCAGAAGATTGGTATACTCCCAACTTTCTGACCCTTAACAGAATGAAGATTCTCATCCTTGAAACCTCAGAAGATTGGTATACTCCCAACCTCCTGACCCTTAACAGAATGAAGATTCTCGCCCTTGAAACCTCAGAAGATTGGTATACTCCCAACCTCTTGACCCTTAATAGAATGAAGATTCTCATCCTTGAAACCTCAGAAGATTGGTATACTCCTAACCTCCTGACCCTTAACAGAATGAAGATTCTCATCCTTGAAACCTCAAGAGATTGGTATACTCCCAACCTCCTAACCCTTAACAGAATAAAGATTCTCATCCTTTAAACCTCAGAAGATTGGTATACTCCCAACCTCCTGACCCTTAACAGAATGAAGATTCACATCCTTGAAACCTCAGAAGATTGGTATACTCCCAACCTCCTGACCCTTAACAGAATGAAGATTCTCATCCTTAAAACCTCAAGAGATTAGTATACTCCCAACCTCCTGACCCTTAACAGAATGAAGATTCTCATCCTTGAAACCTCAAGAGATTGGTATACTCCCAACCTCCTGACCCTTAACAGAATGAAGATTCTCATCCTTGAAACCTCAGAAGATTGGTATACTCCCAACCTCCCGACCCTTAATAGAATGAAGATTCACATCTGTGATCGGTGGAAATAGAACTGACTGTTTAAAGCTGGTTTCGCGAAATGTCGCGGAAGCAAGAGTCGCCACCGTCTTTTATTTTCTCCAACATGGACAGGACAAAAGCACAGCAAAATTCCTTATGAGATTGTTTCTCGGTTCGGGAGGTAGATTTATAGAAAGGGAAGGTGTTAGCACCCTTTCTATCCATGGTTATCCATGGGCTCTTAGATACTTGCTCTTATGTTTTCAAAGTGTTTGCTTTTCAAATGTGAGTGGGTTTGAAAAAGTTTCATTGACAGATTTCTGAATGACTCTTGTATCTGTCCTCAAGAGTGTTTGAAAAATTTATTTTGAAAGCTTTTTGAAAGTGTCTGTGTGAAAAGATTTTTGATTTGTTTTTGAAGAGAGCAAGTATCCATGAGTCATCTTCCTACCCTAAGGAATTAGGCTGTGTAGAAGTCCTTAAGGTAGTGCCATCCCACCATTGAGAGGTAGGTAGCACCACCGTTGGAGGTGTTTGGGTCAATTCGATTGTAGGGACAGTGTGGTCACCGAAGCAACAGTTAGGACACCTTAGAAGCAACCCTAATGTTCTAGATCCTTTTTTAATCCGAGGCAACCGTTTCGAGGCAACTGTTTCGAGGCAACTGGATCTTGGACATGAGAGCGACCGCTAAAACGTCCTATACTTGACGACCACGTTTCGAAGGCAACGAGTGAGGCGTACCCTATAAGTGGTGTGTGTATTGTATGTTGTTTTCATGTTAACATTTATCTTTGATCATGGCATTGCGAGCTACGCGTTGTTTTTAGTTATCATACATTCTTTCATGCGAGTTTAGTAGTTAGGAGCACGGAAAATTAAAAGACGGAAAGATAAAAGCTACGCTATTACAAGGCGCGGGTCTATACATCGCCAAAATACAAAGACCCGTTTTTGATAAAAATGCGGAAAGTAAAAGAAAAGCGATAAACCTAATTACTATTACATCCTTGAACATTTACATAATAATCAATAAGAAAATAAATGCGCGAAAAGAATTAAAATCAGGACATCCGAGGGTTTTGACCCTTTGCTTGAAATTAAATTAAATTAAAACCTAATTAATTATTTAAAGAAAAGAAAGTGTGTTTTTTATGTTTTTGTATTTAATGAAATAAAGAAAATAAAATCAAGAGAAAACCCTAATTCTAAGTTTATTTTAATTATTAATGAAAATATTAACGTTAACCTAATTTAAGCTAATTAATTAATTCACATGTTATTTACAAAAATAATGGTAATTAATAATAATAATAAATAATGATGAAAATAATTAATAAAAGAAGAATCAAAACCTAATTCTATAGAATTTTATTTATTAAGGAAAAGATTGAATTTTAAACCTAAATTAACCTCGATTAGTTATTAGAGTTTATTTACAAAAATAAATTAGTGAGGGAATTAATAAATAATTAAATATATTTTGTATTTTGATTTTCTGTTTTTATTATGGAAAAAATTATTTTATGGTGAATTAAGAAAAAAGGTTAAAACAATTAAAAGTATTAAAAAGAAAATAAAAATGTAAAAATGCAAAGCAAACCAAAGGGGGGTGTCAGGCCCAAAGTGGAGGTTTTTGCTGGAATTCAGGCCCATTAGACACAAGGCCTTGTTGACTTTTGGCATCACGTGCTTGCTGGCTGACTAGGGTGTATCATGGACTTCGTTCTGCAGCCATTGGATTATTGATCAGGACATCTGGCAAGCCAACGCGTGAGGGTGTATCATGGAACGTTTGAGAAGCGCTACACCTGAAAGCGTTAAGAAAAATATGAAGAATATATGGGGGGACCTAGGAATCGAACCCAGGTCCCTATGCTTGCAAGACACGTCCTCCACCATCTGAGCCACCAAGTGCGTTTGTTATATGAATGGACAATAAATATAATATAGAAAAAAAAGCCAGTTATGCTGAAACATTAAAAAACGCGCTAAGATTTGAATGCTCCAGTCACCTAATGCCACGCGTGCTTTCTTCCTCGTTTTCACCTGCAACATGAATAAGATAGCGGGGGTTTTAAACCCCCCACAAAGCACAAGTCCAAAAAATAGCGATTAGAGCTGTAAACCATATAAAAAAAAGCGCGAGGGTCTCAATGGATTCGTCTTGTTGCAACGAATTCGTCCATACAGGTTTGGAGGTCCAATTTTACCATACAAGGAAAGCCCCAATATGGAAGCTCTGAAACCCTAATATTCTTCAATGGTGGATTTCGATTTAGGAAGATTTAGCACAATTAAACCATCTCAAAAGCTTCAGGAAGGTGTCAGCAACATAAATCAATAATCAAAACATAACAATGATGCATAGAAATTAGAATTCGATTATGGAAATATTTGTTAAAATCGTGACTCTGTTCTACCGTTTCCTTGGGTATGAGAGCTTGTTCTTGATGATAGTAGCTTCCTGGAGACTCAGGCAATGTGATTGAATCCTTTTTAGGCTTTGAAATGCACTGCAAGTATGAAATCAGTTTCACAAATTTCTTTAGTTTTTTGCAAATTGGATATGGAATATTAGCAGCTTTCACGTGTCTCCAGCCTTAGGGTTTCACTTAGCATATGTATGTGATGCAAATTAGGTCAAAACCTTGGCCCAAAAGTCCATGAATTAATGTTTGCAATCTTTGATTTTTAATCATGAAATTTTCAATATTTTTCAATGAAAACCTTGCCAAATATGGATGATTTTCCTTGTTTGATTGAGAAACGACTTTGCCAGCTTGCCCTGATTAGATTTGCTCCACCAAAAGATCCAAAACATATCTTTGTTAATTTTCCTATAATTAAAACCAATTAAATGAATTAATAATAATAAAAATTCAATTAATTAATTAAAAATAAGAAAATAAGTTATTTTGAGCTTAATGGGTCGTGCATAGGCTTTGGGTAAAGATTCAAGAAAGAATTTGAGGCCCATTAGCAAATTTGAAGCTTCTTAGGCAAAGTTGACTTTTGAAAGTTCCCAAAAATTTCCCAACTTCTCCAATGCATATCTTGCTCAATTTTGAAGCTATGAACATGTTCTTGGACATTTTGGAAAGGTATTGAAGTCCTCTAACCAATGCCTTTGGTCCCATGTCATTTTGATTTACCAATCTCAAGTTATGGTCTTTGACTTAAAGTGCCTTTTTGTTGACTTTTGAAAATGACCTATAATGTTGAAATTGATAACTTTTTGTGAGAGCATTTCTTGGACTTGGAATGTGAAGATGAGTTGTAGGAAATGTCATCCCCTTCAAAATGAGCATTGGATGGTATTTTTCTGATGAACCATGAAGAAGTTATGCCTTGGTCAATTTGCAGTTGACTTTTCAGCTGTCCAGAAATAGAAACTTTTGCATCTTGAGACTTTTTGAGCCATGCTTGTGGAATTATGATCAAGAATTGATCAAATGATGATTGTGGCTTCAAAATAAGATGTTGACCAAAAATTTTGACTTTTGACTGTCAAATGACCATTTTACTCCTACAGTTGACTGTGAAGCAATTAGGGTTTTTGACTGTGCAATTTGATGTTGTGAGCTATGACACTTGACATATGAATGCTTGACAATGTTTATAGGCATATGGGACTTGATTGGACCCTTGAAAACCTCAATTTCTTTGCAAGAACCACAACCCTAATCTTGACTGTGTTAGGAGGCAATTGGACTGTGCAACCCTTGAGAGATTTTGAAGCTTGATCTTGCCAAATCTTGGAGAATATGGGAGGGCAAATTTTGGGGTACAACAGTTGCCCCTGTTCAATCTTCTTAGACCTGAGGATGTAGATTGGCTGGCGTGACTTTCGTAATCCGAAGGTGGAAGATGATTGAACACTAGAATGCCCAGAAATTTGCACTCACATAGTAGAATGTTAGCAGTGTGATGTAGGGAATGGGCTTACAGATGCCATTTGGAGAGATGATGGATAGGAGGATGGGCTTATAGATGCCATCTGGAGCTGTGACTGAGCCTTGTCGGGAATGGGCTTATAGATGCCATTTGGAGACTGTAATGGTAGTTGTGGAGATGGGCTTATAGATGCCATCGGGAGATTGTCGATCGCGTAAGAGATTCCTTAGCGAGAACTTGCGTACCTGAGAAAGAAAGATAATTACCTGGCCTGTTACAGGGGTTGACCTTCAAACTCTTTATGTGGATGTGCCCTGGCTGGATGCAGGAATCGGATCTTCAAACTCTTCAGACGTGCCCTGGCAGGATACAGGAATCGAGTCCGGAAAATAGTCGTCAACAGATACACCCTGGCAGGATACAGGAATCAGATCTTCAAACTCTTCAGACGTGCCCTGGCAGGATACAGGAATCGAGTCCGGAAAATAGTCATCAACAGATACACCCTGGCACGATACAGGAATCGGATCTTCAAACTCTTCAGACGTGCCCTGGCAGGATACAGGAATCGAGTCCGGAAAATAGTCGTCAACAGATACACCCTGGCAGGATACAGGAATCGGATCTTCAAACTCTTCAGACGTGCCCTGGCAGGATACAGGAATCGAGTCCGGAAATAGTCGTCAACAGATACACCCTGGCAGGATACAGGAATCGGATCTTCAAACTCTTCAGACGTGCCCTGGCAGGATACAGGAATCGAGTCCGGAAAATAGTTGTCAACAGATACACCCTGGCAGGATACAGGAATCGGATCTTCAAACTCTTCAGGCATGCCCTGGCAGGATACAGGAATCGAGTCCGGAAAATAGTCGTCAACAGATACACCCTGGCAGGATACAGGAATCGGATCTTCAAACTCTTCAGACGTGCCCTGGCAGGATACAGGAATCAGTCTGGAATATAGTCGTCAACAGATACACCCTGGCAGGATACAGGAATCGGATCTTCAAACTCTTCAGACGTGCCCTGGAAGGATACAGGAATCGAGTCCGGAAAATAATCGTCAACAGATACACCCTGGCAGGATACAGGAATCGGATCTTCAAACTCTTCAGACGTGCCCTGGCAGGATACAGGAATCGAGTCCGGAAAATAGTCGTCAACAGATACACCCTGGCTGGATACAGGAATCAGATCTTCAAACTCTTCAGACGTGCCCTGGCAGGATACAGGAATTGAGTCCGGAGAATAGTCGTCAACAGATACACCCTGGCTGGATACAGGAATCGGATCTTCAAACTCTTCAGACGTGCCCTGGCAGGATACAGGAATCGAGTCTGGAAATAATCGCTCACAGATATGCCCTGGATAGATACAGGTATCGAATCTGGAATTGCGACAGTTGATAGTAATCATCTTTGTATTGATCTTGGTCCTGAAAAGACAAAACGTTAGTTGTATGCAATGTCATGATGTATGACATGCGTGATGTTCTCAGAATAAATGAGATTGTATGTCCATGATGCGTATGTGCATGCTATAATGTATGAATATGTGATGTTTATGACTGTATTTTTGTCTAGGAAAATAAATCCTTGACGAATGCCGGGAAGTCAAATCCTGGGCTGATGTTGAAGAGTAGAGCTTTTTGTTTCCGCTGGGAGTGATGGTTGCGAGAATAAACTGTAGGAGGAGATGACTCCGTTGAGGAATAAACTTGGCGAATAGATTACTCTGCGGGGAGTAAACTCTGTGGGGAAAGAGAGGTACTTTGCTGAGGTTGATGATAACTCCGCTGGGGATACCATTGATATGTTATGTTGGAAGATTTGATGAACTCCACTGGGGATAGGAAGAATTTCGCCGAGGACGATCTTTCCGTGGCCATTAGCTGAGGATAACCCAGTTATAAGCTCTAGTGGGGAATAACCTTCTGAATAAAGCCGGGGAGATGTGTTCGTACTCCGCAAGGGATAAGCTTCCAGAATCTACTAGGGATAAGCTTCCAGAGTCTGCTGGGGAGGATGGTTCAACTCTCCCTGGGAAACTTTTTGAACTGTACTGGGGGAATGGCTCCACTGGGGTGTCTGGTATTCCGCCGGGGAACAATCTTAGATCAAGATTGTCGGGGATGCTTGCTAGGAATGTTTGTATACTCCATTGGGGAATGTTGAGATCTTATGAGGATACCCACTTCCTTGAGGCTGACTGAGGACTAACTCTGCTAGGGGAGAGTGTTGCTGACTTGCTGGAGGTACGGTGCCTTGTTAGGGTTGATGGGAGACCAACTGCTTGGGAGAGAATTGTTGAATCTTGTCTTACTCGGCGGGGAGTGAAGGTATCTGGGTTACGTTCTTCAGCCAAACCTACCTTGGTACCTTGGTGGACAGAGCAATTAGATTGCTTAGACAACTCATTATTTCCCCTGTTTCTGATGTTACCTGTAATTAATCCTTTGTTTCGTATTCGAATATTTATGAGTTAGCAATTAGTGTCAAATGCATATATCACAATTGAACATTGGACGTTCTTTACAAAACAAAACAGAAAAAGGAACAAACAATTGGCAATTTGGCTGGAAAAGTGAATTTGTATTGATTTTGAAATTTTCCCGAAAATAGGCGTTTTTGTACAAGAGGCTGACGTCCTAGTAAGAGAACGCCGCCAAACAACAGAGTTTATACAATTTGTACGAAGAAAACAAAACAGCTATGTGAAAAGAATAATCCCACTGGGTTCCAACTCTGCTATCGCCTTTATATCTTTGAGCGTCTCATCACTTGGCTGCTTAGTTAAAGATTAAGCTGGTTGATCGATGCCGTCTGAACTTGATGTTGATACCGGATTCTGGATGCAAGGTGATCCAATGAGACATAGTATTACGCTTTAATCCCTAACTTTTTCCTGGACCGCCCTTTTGGGTTTTCAGTCCACCGGGATACCCATTTTTGCCCAAGCCGCCTTTTCAGGTTTTCGACTTGCCGGGTGTACAGATTTTTTCATTTCATCCCTTATTTTTGCCCGAACCCTTTTGGTTCGCCGGGAAGCCCTAATTTTTGCCTAGGTGTGTCAACCTAGCGGGTCTTTTATCATGCGTAGTATCTTTTTACTATGTCTGCATTGGCGGGGTGAGGAAGGTCGTCACCATCCATATTGGTTAGAATCATGGCTCCTCCTGAGAAGACATGTTTAACCATAAATGGCCCTTCGTACGTAGGGGTCCATTTGCCCCTGGGATCACTTTGAGGAAGGATGATGCGCTTGATTACCAGGTCTCCGACTTGATACTCTTGTGGTTTGACTTTCTTGTTAAATGCCCTGATCATCCGTTTTTGATACGTTTGACCATGACAAATAGCAGTGAGTCTCTTTTCGTCAATTAGATTTAATTGATCAAGCCGAGTCTGGATCCAGTCATCTTCGCTCAAGCCTGCATCCTTCATTATTCGGAGAGAGGGTATCTGGACTTCAATCGGCAAGACTGCCTCCATGCCATAGACCAAGGAAAAAGGAGTTGCCCCGGTTGACGTTCTTGCTGAGGTACGGTACCCATGAAGAGCAAACGGTAACATCTCGTGCCAATCTTTATAGGTCACTGTCATCTTCTGCACAATCTTTTTGATATTCTTATTCGCCGCTTCTACAGCCCCATTCATCTTCGGCCGGTAAGGAGAAGAGTTGTGGTGCTGTATCTTGAATTGCTCGCAGAGCTCAGTGATCATCTTGTTATTGAGATTGGTACCGTTGTCCGTAATGATCCTTTCCGGGACGCCGTATCGACAGATCAGGTTGTGTCGAATGAACTGTGCCACGACGTTCTTGGTTACTGTAGCGTAGGAAGCTGCTTCAACCCACTTCGTAAAGTAATCAATCGCTACCAGGATGAAGCGATGCCCGTTGGATGCCGTAGGTTTGATCTCGCCGATCATATCAATGCCCCACATTGCAAAAGGCCAAGGCGCAATCAAGACATTCAGAGGGACTGGAGGACATGCACCTTATCAGCATAAATCTAGCACTTATGACATGTCCGAGAATGTTGGTAACAGTCGGCTTCCATTGTGGACCAGAAATATCTTGCCCGAAGGATTTTCTTTGCCATGGTGTGTCCACTGGAATGCGTTCCGAAGGTACCTTCATGCAGTTCTGCCATGATCTTTTCTGCTTCAGTCTTATCCACACACCGCAGTAAGGTTGAATCATGGTTTCGCTTGTAGAGAATGCCATTGCTGAGGAAGAACTTTGCAGCGAACCTTCTCAGAAACTTTTTGTCGTTGACAGATGCACCTTCAGGGTATTCTTGAGCTTCAAGGTACCTCTTCACCTCATGATACCAAGGTTTTTCAGTTACCACCTCAGCCTCGAGATCACAGCAATATGCGGGTTTATCCAGTTTCCAGATAATGATCCGGGGAGCCTCATTGTCCCATTTGACTTTGAACATAGAAGACATCGTAGCCAACGCGTCCGCCAGCTGATTCTCCTCTCTTGGGAAGTGTTCAAAAGTTATCTCTGTGAAATGGGGGATCATTGTCAACACACACTCTTTGTAAGGAATAAGGTTTGGGTGTTTCGTATCCTACTCGCCTTTGATATGATTGATCACGAGAGCAGAATCTCCGAAGACACTCAGAAACTTGATCCTTAAGTCAATTGCAGCTTGAAGACCCATGATACACGCCTCATACTCCGCCATGTTGTTGGTGCAGTTGAAACATAGCCGGGCAGTAAGTGGAGTATGAGTGCCTTTTGGGGATATGATTACAGCGCCGATACCATTACCCAAAGCGTTGGAGGCTCCGTCAAAGTGCATAGACCATCGAGATCCTTCCTCAGGTCCTTCATCCGGTCCAGGTACTTCACAATCAGTCACTACCATGATGTTCTCGTCAGGAAATTCAAAGTTCATTGACTGGTAGTCATCCACTGCCTAGTGTGCCAAATGGTCTGCCAATACACTTCCTTTGATAGCTTTCTGAGTCGTGTACTGGATGTCGTATTCTGTCAAGATCATCTGCCATCTTGCTATTCTTCCAGACAGAGCAGGCTTTTTGAATATGTACTTTATTGGATCCATTTTTGAAATCAATAGAGTAGTGTGAGTCAGCATATACTGTCTCAGCCGGCGAGCAGCCCATACCAAAGCGCAGCAAGTTTTCTCGAGCTGTGAGTATCAGGTCTCACAGTCGGTAAACTTTTTGCTAAGGTAATAAATGGCGTGCTCTTTTCGGCCAGACTCGTCATGCTGCCCCAGCACACACCCCATTGAGCTGTCAAGTACCGTCAAGTATAGTATTAGAGGTCTCCCTTCAACCGGTGGCATAAGGATGGGTGGTTCTTGGAGATACTCTTTGATTCTGTCGAAAGCGGCCTGACATTCATCATTCTAACGTACCACCTGATCTTTCTTCAGCAGCTTGAAGATTGGTTCACAGGTAGCAGTTAGGTGCGAGATGAATCGGGCAATGTAATTCAGACGTCCTAGAAAGCCTCTGACCTCTTTCTCTGTCTTGGGAACTGGCATCTCTTGTATGGCTTTAACCTTGGCAGGGTCCACTTGAATACCCTTATCGCTCACGACGAAGCCTAGCAACTTCCCAGATCTTACCCCAAATGTGCACTTGTTTGGGTTCAACCTCAGCTTGTACAATTTCAGACGGTCAAACAGCTTATGTAGATGGTCAAGGTGTTCCTCCTCAGTTTGGGACCTTGCAATCATATCATCGACGTACACTTCAATCTCATGATGGATCATGTCATGAAATAAAGCAACCATGGCACGTTGGTAGGTTGCCCCAGCATTTTTCAACCCAAAAGGCATGACCTTGTAGCAGAAGGTGCCCCACTGAGTAACAAAGGTAGTCTTTTCCATATCTTCAGGAGCCATCTTGATCTGATTATATCCGGAGAAACCGTCCATGAAGGAGAACACCTTGTGCTGAGCAGTATTGTCAACCAGAACGTCAATGTGAGGCAAGGGGAAGTCATCCTTGGGGCTCGCCCTATTCAAATCCCTGTAGTCAACACACATTCTGACCTTACCATCTTTCTTCGGCACCGGAACCACGTTGGCAACCCACTGAGGGTAAGAAGTCACTACTAGAAACCCGGCATCAAATTGTTTCATAACCTCAGCTTTGATCTTCTCGAACATCTCTGGACACATACGGCGGACCTTTTGTTTAACCGGAGGGCAGTCTTCCTTAGTAGGTAAGTGATGGACCAAAATGTCGGTATCCAACCCAGGCATGTCTTCATAATACCAGGCGAAGATCTCCACATAATCATGCAACATCTGAATCAACCGTTGTTTCACGCTGAGCTGCAGATTGGCACCAATCTTGACTTCCTTTCTATCTGTCTCAGTACCCAGATTTACCGTTTCCACTGGCTCTTCATGTGGCTGAATGACCCTCTCTTCCTGGAGTAACAATCTTGCAAGCTCACCAGACACTTCGCAATCATCTTCACCTTTGTCTTCGGCTAAGTTGATCGGATTTTCGAAGTCATAACTGGCAGTAGCAGAGTCGTTACCAGTGAGATCCAGAGTGGATTGGAACCTGTATAGGTGAGTGTGTGTAAATATAGCTGTTTTGCAATATATAAAGAAAGAAAGAAAGGGAGCACAAGATTTGAAATGCGGAAAACGTCCAATGTTTTTATTCATGATATATGGAAATGACAAGTAATAAGCCCTCACAAATGAAGCCAACGGTGCCCCGGGTAAGACACCGGGCCATAAAGTTTCACATTATTGTTCGTTACAAATTTAAAAAACAAAGGAATTCATTACTGAGTAACAAAAGTAACAGGTATGTTGTCCTTTGCAGTCCAGTTGCTTGGTCCACTGTCGGCCGTTGGGTAGATCCAGCTGTTGAACTCAGATTCCTCCACTTCGTCACCATCCCTGATAGCATTCACCCCATGATTGGGCATGGGAGCTGTCACCACATTAGGTTTCTCGGGCGCCTCGAACTGAACTTCTTTAGCATCGATAAGGTCTTGAACCTTATTTCTCAAGGCCCAACAATCATCAGTAGAATGCCCCGGGCTATCAGAGTGATAAGCACAATGGGCGTTGGGATTGTATTTCAGAGAGGTTGTGTTTACCACCTTCGGAGCTTCTCTGACGGTTACCAAGTTGGTCGATAGCAGTTGCGGCAAGATCTGCGACAAGGTCATACTAAGCCGAGTATATTCTCTTCTGGGTCTCTCACCCCTTGGTTGGTTAGGTTGCCGAGGAGCGGCAGCAGGCTTTGCAATTACCACCGCGTTGACAGCTTGGTGGTGTTCTGGTTTATTTTGCCTCCTGGGGCCATACACAGCACTGGCTTCCTTCTTGAAAGGCTTCTTCTCAGAACTTGAGGACGCACCTTTCTGTATCTTCCCTGATTTCATCCCAGCTTCTATCCTCTCTCCAGTCAGAATGAGGTCTGTAAACCCTGCAGACGAATTGCCAATGAGATGATTGAAGAACGGCACGGATAGGGTCCCTAAGAACATGTCCACGAGTTCACGGTCATTTAACGGCGGCTGCACCCTGCCAGCCAGGTCCCTCCACTTCTGCGCGTACTCTTTAAAACCTTCTCCCGATCCTAGCGACATACCCTGGAGTTGGGTACGTGTAGGAGCGAGGTCGGCATTGTACTGATACTGCTTGTAAAAAGCAGTAGCCAAGTCCTCCCAGTTACGAACCTTGGTTCCATCCAGCTGATAGAACCATTCGAGATGAGTCCCTGAAAGACTCTCCTGGAAGAAATGGATCCATAAGTTCTTGTCCACAGTATGCGGCTGGATCTTCCGCACATAAGATCTGAGATGTAGCTTAGGGTAGGACGCCCTGTCATACTTTGCGAAAGATGGTGCTTTAAACTTGTGTGGGATTACCACACCAGAAGATAGACCCAGGTCTCCGAAATCCAACCCAGGCACTTGTTGAATTTGAAGAAGTGAAAAACACAAGAAGGGGGGGTTGAATTGTAAAACTGAAAATCAATGCAATGAACAAGATATTTTTATCCTGGTTCGTTTGATCTCAAACTACTCCAGTCCACCCGTTAAGGTGATTTCGCCTCTCTCCAACGAGGTCTTAATCCACTATACTCAACTGAATATTACAAACTGCTTTAACAACTGCTAAAGCCTTCTTGATGCAAACCACAACCCGGTTTGTCAAGGAAACACTTTCTTACAAAGAAGATAAATCTAGGTGTGTGAATGTTTTCTACAAAACTGTATCACAACTGTGATGTGTACACAACTTAAGCTTATGAAACTAGATTGCTAAACAATGATTGAGTAAGGAGATATGTAGCGTTTAGCAAACTGAGAGAAGGAAGATTATGATTAGCTTTTAGGCGTGTAAAATGTTGGAGAGCATTAGCCAATTCAATCTTCATATTCTTGTTTATATAGCGCTGAGATTGTTGAACGTTGGAGCAATATTCTTGATTCAATGCTAATAACAAACTTTCCTTATTGAGCAGATCTTGTCTGGAATGAGGCTGTTGGTAATAATTTGCTTCAATGCACAGTACCGTTGCTTACTTAATGCATGTTCTGGCTTGGCTCATTCTGACTCTGCTTAACTGCTGATGAACTGTTGTTTTCTTTATCAGAGTGTTGAGCGTAGTTCTGTTCATCAAGCTTCAGCGTACACGTGAGTTAATCTTCTGATTCTGGTATTCTGATATAGCAACTTCTGATGCTGATGTCAAGCACCAAAATTATGATGCTGATTAAGTGTGCTCTTGCTGATACCTATCAGAGTTTCTGCAAAGCAGAACGTAATATTTTTAGGTAGCAAATAGTTCATACATGAATCATATAAATAATATATCATTTCATTTTGTTATCATCAAAACTTAAACAGAGGGTAGTAGATTCAAACTTTGTTCTAACAATCTCCCTCTTTTTGATGATGACAAAAACTAGATATTTTTTAATTGAAAATAACATGAAAAAGTATCAGAGGTAACTAAATGATAAGATGTATCAGAGTAAGAGGTTATCAAAGATAAGGGATAAGAGTTGAGAGATACTCCCCCTGAGTTTATTGCTTCCCTTTTTAATTCCAAGAGTTCTTCAGGATCAGATTTTTATTGCCTTTCTTTGAACATCAGATTCTCAGAGTTTTGACTATCAGAAGCTTTAGATCAGCATATCAGAGTAGAGCTTCAGATCAGCGTATCAGAGCTTTTCTTGTCAGAGCTTTGCTTTGGGTCAGAGTATCAGAGCTTTAGTCTTCAGAGTATCATGGAGCTTTCTTGTACCTGTAGACTTTAAGCAAAACAGAAAACATATTCAAGTATATCAGATTTAGAATGTTCGAGAATTTCTGTCTTAGTAATCCGTTATTATTTAAAATATCATTCTTGTTCTCCCCCTTTTTGTCAGCAATCAAAAAGTGTAAGTGATGTGCTAAAAACATTTAAGGCAGAAAAACTTGTCATATTAAAAGGTTCAGAATCAAACAAAACAGTACAACAGATAATCAAAGAAAACATGAAAAAGACATGAATGAAAAAACTAAGGTTGGGGAGGAAAGCGTGTGAACAGGTTCTCCAACATGGCTTTGATCTGATCAGCAGTCTCATTCTGCTTGTGTACCATGCTGACAACTGTGTCTATCTTGCTATCCTTCACATCCATCCTTTCTTTCATCTTCTGGTCATTTTCATCCATCCTTTGCTGCAGACGCATGCGTCAGCACATCTCTCAGCCATATCAATACAGCGGACGCCACTGCCACTGTAACCAATTAACCTTGCTATGTGATCCTCAGTGATCACAATCTTCTTCCCCATAATGTAGGAGGTGACTTGATGCGTTGAAGCCGTTGCATGAATCCAGAACTCCTTGACTAACATAGGGAATGTTGGTCCAACCAACCTGTCAAAATACCTTTCCCATTTCTGTGCCCTAACTTCTTCTGTTAAATCAAAACCGTTTTCCTTCAGACTTCCAAAATCAATGATCAATTCAGATAACACTTCAAGATTCTTCACAGGAGTGAGGAGTGTTCTGAATGGCACTTGATACTGTTCAGATGATGCTTTCTTCTGAGAACCTGCAGAAGCACTGCTGGAGGTTGCCATGTTCACACTTAGGGATTTTTGAGAAAAACTGAGAAAAAGAGTTTGAGAGAGATGAACACAGAAAAATGCAGAGAATACTTTGAGAAATAGTGAGAAACTGTAAAAGATTAAAGTGAGAGGTTAACGTGTTTAAATAGGGTTCAGAATATTTTGAAATTGTAAACGTTTTCAATAAAGAGGAATAAAATCATGATTACGTTTTAAAAACATGATTACTTTCATTTAATGCTTGCTGATTTTGGGGGATTTGAGAAAGATACTTAAAACGGTTACCAGACATGTGTCTCAATGCACCCAATCAGCGTTTTGCCTTCTCAGAAGCGTGCACGCGTTCTGCTTCAGAGATTTGTTGATGATTGGATGACACTTGTTTGATGTAGTGATCAGCACGTCTGTCTTTGAGCTTAGACTCTCAGATCTTTAGACTTGCATCTGATACAATCTGCATGTTCTATCTTTCTGAAAAGAGATTGATCAGAAGTTCACAGTAAAACAAATACATTCTGAAGATAAATATATGGAATTAAAACATTTTCACTCTGGGCAGATTTTCATGCTGAGATGTTTCAGAATGAAATTGAACCTATCTTCAGAAAGGGGTTTAGTGAAGATATCAGCCCATTGATGGTTTGTATCTATAAATTTTAAATTCAAAATTCCTTTTTGAATGTAGTCCCTAATGAAGTGATGTTTTATTTCTATATGCTTAGCTCTAGAATGTAAAATAGGATTCTTACTTAAGCAAATAGCAGAAGTATTATCACAGAGTATAGGAATGTTACTCTCAAAAATTTGGAAGTCTTCAAGCTGACTTTTCATCCAGAGCATTTGTGTGCTACATCCTGCTGCTGCTATGTACTCAGCTTCTGCTGTTGATAGCGCAATTGTTGATTGCCTTTTGTTGGACCAAGAGATCAGATTTTCTCTCAGAAACTGGCAGCTTCCAGAAGTACTTTTACTCTCCACTCTGTCTCCAGCAAAGTCAGCATCGCAGTAGCCTACTAAACTGTAATCACTAGATTTTCTATAAAACAAACCCAGATTAGTAGTACCTTTCAGATACTTGAAAATTCGCTTAACAGCTGTTAAGTGAGATTCTCTAGGATCTGATTGGAATCTAGCACAAATACAAACGCTGAATAATATATCAGGTCTTGAAGTAGTCAGATAAAGGAGAGAACCAATCATACCTCTGTAGACTTTCTGTTTTACATTTTTGCTTACCTCTTCTCTTTCCAGAATGCACGTGGGATGCATTGGAATCTTTGATGGCTTACATTCTGAGAGGTCAAATTTCTTCAGAATATCTCTGATGTATTAGCTCTGATGAATGTAAGTTCCCTCTGGAGTTTGATTGATCTGAATTCCTAGAAAGAATTTCAGTTCGCCCATGAGGCTCATCTCAAATTCTGCCTGCATACACTTAGCAAATTTTCTTCCAAGAGAAGGATTAGTAGAACCAAAAATAATATCATCAACGTAAATTTGACAGACTAAGATGTCATTCTTAACTGATTTACAGAATAAGGTAGTGTCCACCTTCCCTCTGGTGAATTCATTTTCTAATAGAAAGTTACTTTGCCTTTCATACCAAGCTCTGGGAGCTTGTTTCAGACCATATAGTTACTTCTTTAGTTTGAAAACATGTTCTGGATGTTTTGTATTTTCAAAACCAGGGGGTTGGTGCACATAAACCTCTTCTCCTATATAACCGTTTGAGAATGCACTCTTGACATCCATCTGATACAGAGTGATGCCTCTATTAACAACAAATGAAATTAAAAGTCTAATAGATTCTAACCTGGCGACTGGAGCAAAGGTTTCTGTATAGTTTATCCCCTCTTGCTGACTATAACCTTGTGCAACCAGTCGTGCCTTGTTTCTGATGACTTCACCTTGTTCATTTAGCTTGTTTCTGAAGACCCATCTTGTTCCAATGACGTTGAATCATTTTGGTCTGGGAACAAGATCCCATACGTCATTTCTGGTGAATTGATTCAGCTCTTCTTGCATTGCCAGAATCTAGTCATTATCCAGAAGTGCTTCATCAATAGAAGAAGGTTCAATCAGAGACACAAGTCCCATGAGTGTTTCTTCAGAGTTTCTGAAGCTTGCTCTTGTTCTGATTGGATCTTCCTTTCTTCCTAAGATAGTCTCTTCTGGGTGATCCAAGCTGCTTCTAGGTAATCTCTTCTGAGGTTGATCAACAACTGTTGTAGGATTGCTAGCAGTGCTCCTTTCAGATGTTGAAGGAGTGTCTGTGTTGAGAGCTTCTGATGACTTGTCTTCAGAACCTGTAAATTCAATTTCCATACCTGCAAAAACTTCATTCTGCTTTGACTTTTCAGAGTCAAGCTTATCATCAAAATGAACACTGATTGATTCTTCCACAATCTGTGTTTCTGTATTGTATACTCTGTACCCTCTAGAGCGTTCAGAGTATCCTAACATAATACATTTCTGTGCTATAGAGTCAAACTTGTTCAAATAATTCTTTGTATTTAACATAAAACAGGTACATCCAAATGGATGAAAATATGAAATGTTGGGCTTTCTGTTCTTCCACAATTCATATGGAGTCTTTTCCAGAATAGGTCTTATTGAGATTCTATTCTGAATGTAGCACGCTGTGTTTATTGCCTCTGCCCAGAAGATCTTAGCAACGTTTGTCTCATTGATCATGGTTCTGGCCATTTCTTGCAATGTTCTGCTCTTTCGTTCTACAACTCCATTTTGTTGGGGAGTTCTAGGACAAGAGAAATCATGCAGAATGCCTCTGTCATTAAAGAATGACTCAAAATCTTTGTTTTCAAATTCTCCACCATGATCACTTTTGACTTTAACGATTCTAAGATCCTTTTCATTCTGAACTTGGTTACAGAAGGTAACAAACACAGAGTGTGACTCGTCCCTGTGTCTTAAGAACTTTACCCATGTCCATCTACTATAGTCATCTACGATTACTAACCCATACTTCTTGCCACTGACTGAAGCAGTTTTAACTGGTCCAAATAAGTCAATGTGCAGAAGTTCTAATGGCTTAGAGGTAGAAACAACATTTTTAGATTTAAAAGAAGGTTTTGCAAACTTGCCTTTCTGACATGCTTCACACAGAGCATCTGAATTGAACTTCAAATCAGGAAGTCCTCTGACCAGATTGAGTTTGTTAATCTGAGATATTCTTCTCATACTAACATGCCCCAATCTTCTGTGCCAGATCCACTGCTCGTTGTTGACAGACAGAAGGCACTTTACATTCTGACTTTTTAGTTCAGAAAGTTTGATTTTGTAAATGTTGTTTTTCCTCTTACCATTAAACAGGATAGTCCCATCTTTCTGACTAACAGCTTTACATGATTTTTGATTAAAGATTATATCATAACCGTTATCACTTAATTGACTTATGGATAACAGATTATGCATTAATCCATCTACTAGCAGAACATTATTAATAGAGGGAAGATTTCCATTACCTACAGTTCCAGAGCCAATTATCTTTCCCCTCTGATTGCCTCCAAAGCCAACGTGGCCTCCAGGCTTAAGTTCCAGGCTTTGGAACATATGCCTTCTTCCCGTCATGTGTCGTGAGCAGCCAGAGTCCAGGTACCATGACTGGTGTTTCTGACTTGCTACTAAAGATATCTGCAACATGTATTATTTTATCCTTAGGTACCCAGATTTTCTTGGGTCCTGATTTGTTAGTTTTACCAAAACTCTGGTTGAATTTTGGTTTCACAGAGTACTTACTGCTAGTGTATTTAATATCATGTGTGTGACCATACACAAAATGTGAATTCAGAGGAGTGTGTTTAATGGTTAAGTCCATGACATTCTTTGGTGTAGGAACCTTACCTTGGTATCCTATTCCTTTCCTGCCGTTTCTGCTAACTCCATAGATCATTGAAGCCATTTTGCTTCTATCTATGCTTTTAGCAAGGAACTTCTGGAAACTGTGATCATACTCCTTGATGATCTCATCAGCGTTGCTGGGAGTTTCAGAAATTGGTTCCTTCTGAGAGTTTTGTAAAGTGTTCTCTAATTTTGAAATCTTATTTCTCAGCTCAGAATTCTCCAATTTAAGACTCTCAGTCTTATTAGAGTCAGATTCAAGATTCCTTTTCAGGTCTCTGAATTTAACTCTAATTTGCTGATACCTTTCCAGGATTTCATTAAGGCTTTCAGCAAGTTCAGCCTTGGTAAAATTAACAGCAAAGTTAGGAAATACCTCTTCAGTGTCTGATTCAGAGTCTGATTCATAAGCTTCACTATCTTCTGAAATGTTAGCCATGAGAGTTATGTTTGCCCTCTCATCATCTGATTCTGAGTCAGCTTCAGACGAGTCAGAGTCATCCCATGTAGCCATGAGACTTTTCTTCTTTTCTCTTCCAAACTTCTTTTTGGGCTTTTCCCTCTGAAGCTTTGGGCAGTCACTCTTGTAGTGTCCTTGCTCATTGCACTCATAGCAGATGATGTCCTTGGTGTTTGGCTTTTTGCTACTTGAGGAGCCTTCAGATCTTCTGTATCCAGAGGAAGAATCTGTCCTTCTGTATCTGGAAGAGGACTCGTTCTGATCAGATCTTCTGGGATTCCTGAACTTCCTTTGCCTCTGCTTCCACAGTTGATTTACTCTTCTGGAGAGGAGGGAGAGTTCGTCTTCTTCTGATGAGGATCCATCAGATGTTTCTTCAACTGCCTGCAAAACTTTAGACTCAAATTTTTTGTTAGATTTTAATGCTAAAGGCTTACCTTGCTTCTGAGGCTCGTCAGCTTCTAGCTCTATCTCATGACTTCTGAGGGAGCTGATAAGTTCCTCCAGAGTGATTTTGTTGAGATCTTTTGCTAGCTTCAGAGCTGTAACCATTGGTCTCCACTGCTTGGGTAAACTTCTGATGATTTTCTTGACATGGTCGGCAGTAGAGTATCCTTTGTCCAGAACCTTGAGACCAGCTACCAGAATCTGGAATCTTGAGAACATTGTTTCAATGGATTCAGATTCTTCCATTTTGAACGCCTCATACTTCTGAATGAGCGCCAGAGCTTTAGTTTCTATGACCTGAACGTTGCCCTCATGCGTCATTCTGAGTGAGTAAAAAATGTTCTTTGTTGTGTCTCTGTTGGAGATCTTTTCATATTCAGTATAGGAGATGGCGCTGAGAAGGATGGTTCTGGCCTTGTGGTGATTCTTGAAGTCACGCTTTTGTTGGTCAGACATTGTTTTTCTATCAATCTTCTGACCGCTTGCATTCACAGGGTGCGTGTATCCATCTGTCACCATATCCCACAGATCAGCATCATGTGCCAGAAAGAAGCTTTCAATTCTGTTTTTCCAGTAATCAAAGTTTTCTCCATCAAAGACTGGAGGTTTGCCGCTGAATCTGTCTCTGTCCTCATGGTTGTCATTGCTGGTGTGAGAATAGTTTCCTGCCATTGTGTTTTTTTGACGCTGGATCTTGTACTGACACGGTTAAGTGTTTTAGCTCAGAACCAGGCGCTCTGATGCCAATTGAAGAAGTGAAAAACACAAGAAGGGGGGGTTGAATTGTAAAACTGAAAATCAATGCAATGAACAAGATATTTTTATCCTGGTTCGTTTGATCTCAAACTACTCCAGTCCACCCGTCAAGGTGATTTCGCCTCTCTCCAACAAGGTCTTAATCCACTATACTCAACTGAATATTACAAACTGCTTTAACAACTGCTAAAGCCTTCTTGATGCAAACCACAACCCGGTTTGTCAAGGAAACACTTTCTTACAAAGAAGATAAATCTAGGTGTGTGAATGTTTTCTACAAAACTGTATCACAACTGTGATGTGTACACAACTTAAGCTTATGAAACTAGATTGCTAAACAATGATTGAGTAAGGAGATATGTAGCGTTTAGCAAACTGAGAGAAGGAAGATTATGATTAGCTTTTAGGCGTGTAAAATGTTGGAGAGCATTAGCCAATTCAATCTTCATATTCTTGTTTATATAGCACTGAGATTGTTGAACGTTGGAGCAATATTCTTGATTCAATGCTAATAACAAACTTTCCTTATTGAGCAGATCTTGTCTGGAATGAGGCCGTTGGTAATAATTTGCTTTCAATGCACAGTACCGTTGCTTACTTAATGCATGTTCTGGCTTGGCTCATTCTGACTCTGCTTAACTGCTGATGAACTGTTGTTTTCTTTATCAGAGTGTTGAGCGCAGTTCTGTTCATCAAGCTTCAGCGTACACGTGAGTTAATCTTCTGATTCTGGTATTCTGATATAGCAACTTCTGATGCTGATGTCAAGCACCAAAATTCTGATGCTGATTAAGTGTGCTCTTACTGATACCTATCAGAGTTTCTGCAAAGCAGAACGTAATATTTTTAGGTAGCAAATAGTTCATACATGAATCATATAAATAATATATCATTTCATTTTGTTATCATCAAAACTTAAACATAGGGTAGTAGATTCAAACTTTGTTCTAACAGAATTTCCATGGCATTCAGACGATCCTCTAACTGCTTGTACTTGTCTTCAGCGGGAGGGTATTGCTCTTCATTGAAATCAGTCTCGTTGTCAGAGACCACAGGACTAGGAACCCTTCCCCTTGGGGACTGCCTTTACCTACAGAAGAACCAGCTTGGTCAGCCTCATTTTGCAGTGTGTTACCAAACCTCCGGCCAGTGTTGAATAGTACAGTTCTCTTCTTCTTCTTCTTGACCAGCAGAGCCTTCAATTCCTCTTGACCTTGGGCTAAACTCATGATCAACTCTTGGAACTGGGCATTCTGAGCCTGGAGGGCCTTGATGGATTGCTCAGTAGATGATTCAGGATTCATGATGGCGAGCTGAAATAAACAGCGAAGAAGATTAAACCACCTATAAAAAGAGTACATGCTATGCACATGATGCATGATATGCTGTTTATGCAATGCATTCAAGGGTTCGAAAGTTAAAATTTGTTGTAGACAAAAAGGAACACACGTTATCATTAAGCAATAATTGTTCAGTACATCAAGGCCTCATAGGCAAAGCATTACAAAGTAAATTAATCCCAAAATACACTGCGCATCCTCTTTGGAGCTATGTAAGTGTTGAGAGTCTTTTCCTCGTGCAGTAGGCGGGTGAGCTCCAAGACCTTCTTCTCACTAGCATGTAGACTGGCTTCAAGAGAATTCCGTTCTTCCTTAAGCTGGATCCAGCTCTTCTGCATTTCTTCCCAGGATGTGGGCATGTCAGGATGTTGAATAGTGTATGAGACCTCTCCTTCCAACACTGGCTCTTTGATCACAGGGAGAACATGAGGATATGGCATTACTAACTTCTGGGAGCGGGCTCATACCCACTTGAGATAAGGCTCCAACGGGATGGAGTTCCTATGCCCCAGTGTCTTGCTGTCTACCTTGTTGGGCATCCTCCAAGCTCTGATAAATCTCTGGCGAAGTCCTTGTGCATCGTTGTCGAAGTATAAAACTATGTCAGGAATTAACATGTCATGAGGGCCATCCCTCCGAGCATATCCGAACTGTCTCAAAGCCAAGCATAGGTTGTAAGTAATACCCCCTCTGATTCCAAGTAAAGGAACATTAGGAAACTCCCCGCAACGATCAATGATAGTGACGTCTTCTCTGGACCGAGAACACCAATGTATATAAGCATGCGTAAGAGTCATTAATCGTTGTGACCATCTCAAACCCCGCTCGTTCTTCAAAACTGATTGTGGAAGGTGCGAAATAAACCACCTTCCCAGGAGAGGAGTGCAGCACATAAGAACACCTATTTTTCTCATGGTTCGAGTGTAACATGAGTGAAGGATGTCCCCAAGCAACGTAGGTATAGGATTTCTGGACATGAAGATCTTGACAGCATTGATATCTATAAGTTGATCGGGATTCGGGAACAACACCAACCCATAGACCAAGAATGCCACAACTTCTTCAAAAGCTTGTAGGTCAAGGGAATTCCAACATTCTTGGGCCTTCTCAAACAGAAACCTGGCCAAGAACCCCTTGATACCACTTCTAACTTCCCAATGTCCCTTAATGTCAGATGGTTGTAGGCATAATGCTTTAGCAACCTCTTCAAGTTTTGGCTCCTTTTCCGTACCGTTGTAGGGTAGTTGACTAAGGATAGGGATCTTCAGAAGCTGGGAGAACTCTTCCAATGTAGGCACCAGTTGATAATCCAGGAAAGTAAAGCAGTGGTGCAGAGGGTCAAAGAACTGGAAGAGGACCTTTATCATATCTTCCTCAATGTTGGTATTGACCAAACTGATGAGTCTTCCATGTTTCTCACTAAAAGAAGAGCTCTCAGGAATCCTGGATGTAAGTTCCTTAAGCTGAGGAGGGACCCTTACGAGGTTGATCTGAATTGTCTTTCTGCGGATAGTTTCCATGTCCTACAAAACAAGAACAAAGATGAAGATTCGAACCCCTGATGTGGTTAGTCAATGCATATGATGCTGTATGATGTTATGATGCTATGATAAAAAAACACACCACAAGTGTCCACAAAAAGAAAACATGGTAAGGCACACAAGTCACACAAGACAACCCTTAGAGTTCAGGCCAGCATGGGGTCTAGGTATTACCCTCTTGAAGTTGGTGGGCTCAAAACCTATCCTATCAAAAGTAACCGGGTTCTAAGGATCTCAATATCATTGGATTGTTTTCTGTGTTCATAGTTTCGATTTAGCCACTGAACTGGCGATAAAAATATTCCAAGAAAACAACCCTCAATGAGTGTAGTATCGAGTATCAACCAACTTCGGACTGCACCAAAGTCAGTTATCTCACTACCCTAAAGAGGCCAGGATGGTCAAGTAAGGTTCCTAAGGTCAGTTGATGCTTCACGACACCACGCGGCGGCCCCGTACTCTCCTTAACTTGACTCAAGGGTTACCGGTACTCACCAAAGTTCCACATCAACGTAGCAGACTGCTTCAACCGTGTCGGTATACCCCGCACAGTTCCCTCACGGTCTTGTTGCTACTTTCTAAGAGGTATCCCCCAGATCTGGGTTAGGATCTACAGAACTCCCAAGACAGGCCCACAATATTAAAGCACACAAATCAGGCAATTGAAAACATAAGTATAATCTATCCTAAGGTACACCTCACTTTAAAGTTATCCCCAGCAGAGTCGCCAGTTCTGTGATCGGTGGAAATAGAACTGACTGTTTAAAGCTGGTTTCGCGAAATGTTGCGGAAGCAAGAGTCGCCACCATCTTTTATTTTGTCCAACATGGACAGGACAATAGCACAGCAAAATTCCTTATGAGATTGTTTCTCGGTTCGGGAGGTAGATTTATAGAAAGGGAAGGTGTTAGCACCATTTCTATCCATGGTTATCCATGGGCTCTTAGATACTTGCTCTTATGTTTTCAAAGTGTTTGCTTTTCAAATGTGAGTGGGTTTGAAAAAGTTTCATTGACAGATTTCTGAATGACTCTTGTATCTGTCCTCAAGAGTGCTTGAAAATTTTGTTTTGAAAGCTTTTTGAAAGTGTCTGTGTGAAAAGATTTTTGATTTGTTTTTGAAGAGAGCAAGTATCCATGAGTCATCTTCCTACCCTAAGGAATTAGGCTGTGTAGAAGTCCTTAAGGTAGTGCCATCCCACCATTGAGAGGTAGGTAGCACCACCGTTGGAGGTGTTTGGGTCAATTCGATTGTAGGGACAGTGTGGTCACCGAAGCAACAGTTAGGACACCTTAGAAGCAACCCTAATGTCCTAGATCCTTTTTTTAATCCGAGGCAACTGTTTCGAGGCAACTGGATCTTGGACATGAGAACGACCGCTAAAACGTCCTATACTTGACGACCACGTTTCGAAGGCAACGAGTGAGGCGTACCCTAGAAGTGGTGTGTGTATTGTGTGTTGTTTTCATGTTAACAGTTATCTTTGATCATGGCATTGCGAGCTACGCGTTGTTTTTAGTTATCATACATTCTTTCATGCGAGTTTAGCAGTTAGGAGCGCGGAAAATTAAAAGACGGAAAGATAAAAGCTACACTATTACAAGGCGCGGGTCTATACATCGCCAAAATACAAAGACCCGTTTTTGATAAAAATGCGGAAAGTAAAAGAAAAGCGATAAACCTAATTACTATTACATCCTTGAACAGTTACATAATAATCAATAAGAAAATAAATGCGCGAAAAGAATTAAAATCAGGACATCCGAGGGTTTTGACCCTTTGCTTGAAATTAAATTAAATTAAAACCTAATTAATTATTTAAAGAAAAGAAAGTGTGTTTTTTATGTTTTTGTATTTAATGAAATAAAGAAAATAAAATCAAGAGAAAACCCTAATTCTACGTTTATTTTAATTATTAATGAAAATATTAACGTTAACCTAATTTAAGCTAATTAATTAATTCACATGTTATTTACAAAAATAATGATAATTAATAATAATAATAAATAATGATGAAAATAATTAATAAAAGAAGAATCAAAACCTAATTCTATAGAATTTTATTTATTAAGGAAAAGATTGAATTTTAAACCTAAATTAACCTAGATTAGTTATTAGAGTTTATTTACAAAAATAAATTAGTGAGGAAATTAATAAATAATTAAATATATTTTGTATTTTGATTTTCTGTTTTTATTATGGAAAAAATTATTTTATGGTGAATTAAGAAAAAAGGTTAAAACAATTAAAAGTATTAAAAAGAAAATAAAAATGTAAAAATGTAAAGCAAACCAAAGGGGGTGTCAGGCCCAAAGTGGAGGTTTTTGCTGGAATTCAGGCCCATTAGACACAAGGCCTTGTTGACTTTTGGCATCACGTGCTTGCTGGCTGACTAGGGTGTATCATGGACTTCGTTCTGCAGCCATTGGATTATTGATCAGGACATCTGGCAAGCCAACGTGTGAGGGTGTATCATGGAACGTTTGAGAAGCGCTACACCTGAAAGCGTTAAGAAAAATATGAAGAATATATGGGGGGACCTGGGAATCGAACCCAGGTCCCTATGCTTGCAAGACACGTCCTCCACCATCTGAGCCACCAAGCGCGTTTGTTATATGAATGGACAACAAATATAATATAGAAAAAAAAGCCAATTATGCTGAAACATTAAAAAACGCGCTAAGATTTGAATGCTCCAGTCACCTAATGCCACGCGTGCTTTCTTCCTCGTTTTCACCTGCAACATGAATAAGATAGCGGGGGTTTTAAACCCCCCACAAAGCACAAGTCCAGAAAATAGCGATTAGAGATGTAAACCATATAAAAAAGCGCGAGGGTCTCAATGGATTCGTCTTGTTGCAATGAATTCGTCCATACAGGTTTGGAGGTCCAATTTTACCATACAAGGAAAGCCCCAATATGGAAGCTCTGAAACCCTAATATTCTTCAATGGTGGATTTCGATTTAGGAAGATTTAGCACAATTAAACCATCTCAAAAGCTTCAGGAAGGTGTCAGCAACATAAATCAATAATCAAAACATAACAATGATGCATAGAAATTAGAATTCGATTATGGAAATATTTGTTAAAATCGTGACTCTGTTCTACCGTTTCCTTGGGTATGAGAGCTTGTTCTTGATGATAGTAGCTTCCTGGAGACTCAGGCAATGTGATTGAATCCTTTTTAGGCTTTGAAACACGTTGCAAGTATGAAATCTGTTTCACAAATTTCTTTAGTTTTTTGCAAATTGGCTATGGAATATTAGCAGCTTTCACGTGTCTCCAGCCTTAGGGTTTCACTTAGCATATGTATGTGATGCAAATTAGGTCAAAACCTTGGCCCAAAAGTCCATGAATTAATGTTTGCAATCTCTGATTTTTAATCATGAAATTTTCAATCTTTTTCAATGAAAACCTTGTCAAATATGGATGATTTTCCTTGTTTGATTGAGAAATGACTTTTCCAGCTTGCCCTGATCAGATTTGCTCCACCAAAAGATCCAAAACATATCTTTGTTAATTTTCCTATAATTAAAACCAATTAAATGAATTAATAATAATAAAAATTCAATTAATTAATTAAAAATAAGAAAATAAGTTATTTTGAGCTCAATGGGTCGTGCATAGGCTTTGGGTAAAGATTCAAGAAAGAATTTGAGGCCCATTAGCAAATTTGAAGCTTCTTAGGCAAAGTTGACTTTTGAAAGTTCCCAAAAATTTCCCAACTTCTCCAATGCATATCTTACTCAATTTTGAAGCTATGAACATGTTCTTGGACATTTTGGAAAGGTATTGAAGTCCTCTAACCAATGCCTTTGGTCCCATGTCATTTTAATTTACCAATCTCAAGTTATGGTCTTTGACTTAAAGTGCCTTTTTGTTGACTTTTGAAAATGACCTATAATGTTGAAATTGATAACTTTTTGTGAGAGCATTTCTTGGACTTGGAATGTGAAGATGAGTTGTAGTAAATGTCATCCCATTCAAAATGAGCATTGGATGGGATTTTTCTGATGAACCATGAAGAAGTTATGCCTTGGTCAATTTGCAGTTGACTTTTCAGCTGTCCAGAAATAGAAACTTTTGCATCTTGAGACTTTTTGAGCCATGCTTGTGGAATCATGATCAAGAATTGATCAAATGATGATTGTGGCTTCAAAATAATATGTTGACCAAAATTTTTGACTTTTGACTGTCAAATGACCATTTTACCCCTACAGTTGACTGTGAAGCAATTAGGGTTTTTGACTGTGCAATTTGATGCTGTGAGCTATGACACTTGACATATGAATGCTTGACAATGTTTATAGGCATATGGGACTTGATTGGACCCTTGAAAACCTCAATTTCTTTGCAAGAACCACAACCCTAATTTTGACTGTGTTAGGAGGCAATTGGATTGTGCAACCCTTGAGAGATTTTGAAGCTTGATCTTGCCAAATCTTGGAGAATATGGGAGGGCAAATTTTGGGGTACAATAACATCCTTGAAACCTCAGAAGATTGGTATACTCCCAACCTCCTGACCCTTAACAGAATGAAGATTCTCATCCTTAAAACCTCAAGAGATTGGCATACACCCAATCTTATGACCCAATACCTGAATGAAGATTCTCATTTTGGTTTCCCCAGTAGATTGGCATACACCCAACCTCCTGACATTCCCGACAGAGTGAAGATTCTCATTCTTAAAGTGGCATACAATCTAAACCTGAACTTCTTCCAGACAGGAATAAGCTTTTTCAGAATCCTGAGTTTTACTCTCCGACAGGATAGCCACTCTGCAACAGTATGTCTATTCCCCACATAGTTCTTACTCCCCAACAAAATCAAGACTCTCATCCTTGATTCTCCAGAGCTTTCTTTACTCTCGGCATGAATTTGTCAGGATTTCAAATCCCCTACAGATCGAAGATTCTTGTTCTTGGCTCCTCAACAATAGTTCCCCAAGCAGAATAAAGACTCTCATTCCCAATTCCTCGTAGAGTTTTTCAGATATTCCCCAGCAAAGATCTCCTCAAAACAGGAATCCCTAGTAGATTGGCATACAACCCAAACTCATCATTTCCTCAACAGTGGTCCCAGGACTTCTCATTTTCAACGATCAAAGGATTTTCTAGGCACTCTAGTGTCCAATCATATTTTACCTTCGAGTCGCGAACGGCAAAATTGCCAATCTAACTCTTCAGGTTCAAGAAGATTGAACAGGGGCAACTGTTGTACCCCAAAATTTGCCCTTCCTTTTTCACAAGAAATCATAACTTCAGGGTTTTCCCTGACTTTTCAAGATTGACTCAAGAATCGGTCAAACAAGCTTTTCTTTATCAGTCAGTCCAAAATTAGGGTTTCCATTGATTTTGAATTGATCAAACAGACTTTTCTTTGACAACAAGTCCAGAATTAGGGTTTCCATTGATTGGGTTGAGATTGGCTCAGGAATTGATCAAACAAACTTTTCTTTGACAACAAGTCTAGAATTAGGGTTTCCATTGATTGGGTTGAGATTGGCTCAGGAATTGATCAAACAGACTTTTCTTTAACGACAAATCTGGAATTAGGGTTTTCGCTCGTATTTCTCAGAAGAAATTGAATCCACAATAATTCAATTGACTGTTACATTATTTTTACGCATGTTTCAGATTACCGGTTGCTTCTCAAAACCTAAATATTTGGGATAGGAGCTGAGGCTTTGATTGAAACTTTGAGGCAGTGGTTTGATCAGTGGAGTGAAAATGTATGGAATGCTTGTTTGTTTAAAGCATGGTTAATTGGAGTTCCACGCGTATTGTGGTTAATGCAAGGTTACGAGACGACAAAGTTTGTTGATTATTTATTTCATCTGGGTTAAAGTTATTGGGATACATTTCCAGTTATTTTAATTTAAGAAATTAAATAGACAGTGCAAAGGAAAGAAGGAAATATTTAACAGTAAAGAATTCTTATTTGACAAAGACTTTTTATTTATTTACTTCAAATATTTGTACAAATTTTGTTCGAATACTGTAAATTTATAATTTACAGTGTTTACAATGATATTTATTACAATAAATGAAAAGAAAATAAATCTAAAGCCTAAATCTCTTGAAATCTTCTACTTTTACTGCATCCTCCATTATTCAACTGGTGCTTACCTGCAAAGGACAGAAGAAAAAAGAAATCAGTGCAGTTAAACTGAAAAAACATTTTCAAGCAGATAAATTTAAAGTCATCATTAAAGCTTGTTGGCCGAAATAAAATTGTTATTGGGTTCATCATATTTTACTTGTCCTCTTTGCAAATCACAAGAAGATTTCTCTTCTTGGTTCACAAAGAGGAAAGTAAAATTAATTTGCAAGCATACAATTAAATGCAAAGATATAAGGCAGCAAGGCAAAGCAAACTGAACAACAAACTACATTAGTCAACCAAAAGCAAACTAAGTTGCAAAACTGTCACAAAGCAAACCAAGTACATAAAGCTATCAAAGCACAAGCTATCGAAAAGAAAAATGCAGAAAATATGGAAAGAAAGTACAGGATGCAGAGATAAACCAAGATACAAGCAAGAAGGCTTGTCAAAAACTTATCATCACATTCTGGCCAACAAAGCTTTTCAGAAAAAGAAGATAATAAGCAATTTAAAATGCTTTATGGAGAGAGAAAGAGAGAACCAGAAAAAGGTTTTGCAGTTTGGAAGGATGTACAAAGAAGTGAGAAAGAAAATAAATATAACAGTCTAACAGGTTCAAGAAAAAAAAAGGAGCCACAAACTGCAACTCAATTCAAACTGCAGTCACAAGAACTGCAAGTTATCAAACCTACAAAACTGCTTGTAAACACAAGCACAACAAAACATAACTTGCATGCATAACCTGTAAAACTGCTTGTAAACACAAGCACCACAAATCACACAAGCCAGTTCAACCTGTAAAACTGCATCTCAAACTGGCCTTCAAAACTCCAACCTATTCAAACCTATTCGAACCTGCAAAACTGCAAGTTTAAAACTCAAACAACATGCCTTAAAGATGGCAAACCTGCTATCAAGGCACCCTGCATAAAAACTGCAAATCAAATCAAAACAAGTCTAAGCCTGCCTTACAAACACAATGAACATACAGTCCAAGCCTGCCTTACAAACACAATGAACATACAGTCCAGGCCAAAACATAACAAGCCTGCATAAAGTCCGAACAAACTCACGAACTTACAGACCTGTTTCGAAGGCCAAAAACTGCCTAAGCTACAAACATAGCAGTATTCATCATCATTAAGTATCAGCCAAAAGAAGAAAGGAAGAGAGTCAACTCAAAATCAGAATAAACAAGTTCATCATTGTCAAGCCACACAAAAGCTAACAACAAAAAAACTTTAAAGTTCATCATCATCAGAATATCAGTACCCAAAGAAAGGAAGAATTTCAGAAGTACTCATCATCAACTCAAGCCAACAAAAACAAAGCAACACTCAGAGAAGAGGAAGAAGTACAGAAGTGAAGAAAAGAGCAATACCGTCTCAGAAAGTATTCATCATCAACGAAAAGTTCAACTCAAGAGCAATCTAGTTTTCAGAACAACGTCATCATTAATGAATCATCAAATCAAAAGCACAACAGAAATACCAGCAAGCTGTCATCCTCGTCCTCCTTCTCTGGCCACCAAGAGCGCCGCCGTTCCAAGCCCTCTCTCCACCATCCACTCTCCAGAAACGAAACCCCAAAGGTATTGTTTTCCTTTCCCTCTTTCTTTTTCTACATCTCACACCAAAACATCAAGGATTAAACATTGCAAAACAAGAAAATGTACAAGAATTAAACATGCAAACTGTAAAAAACGCATTCAGAACAAGACAAAAAAAAGTATACCTTTCGAACCGTCGTTTCGCGCCGTCGTGGAGAGGAGAAGCGAAGAAGATGAGAGGAGCGGCGCCGTTGAGGCCAAAGAACCAAACCCTAGTTCTGAAAACGTGAAACACAAACCCTAAAAACGTTGTACGTTTCATTTGGGATTTTGGCCCATAAACCACTAAAGCCCAATACGTTCCAGCGCCACCCCCCCCCCCCCCCCCCCTTTCTTTTTCATTTCTGATATTCTTCTTGGGCCATAATGCATAGGCCCATCATCTCTCCCTTTTCAATTTTTAAATATTCAAACTTTTATTTTTACTAATTAATTTTCTTTGAACCAATGCTTTCTTTCTTGTTATTATTTTATTTTATTTTGTTAATAATAAAGAGAAATAATGAATTAAAGTTTGTTTGATATATTTTCTTTAGTATTTGTATATTTAATTAAAATACATAAATAATGGAGCTTCAACTTAAAATAATTTTTCTTTTCTTTAAAACTCTTTGTTTATATAATCAATAAAAAACATAAAATACAAAAAAATAATAAATACTTAAGTCTTTAATTAGGTTAATTTTTATTTGAGCATTTGAGAATAAATATACGCATCTCATATTTTCTTTGATTTTTTATTATCTTATACCTTGTTACATTGAGAATGCGAAAATTCGATTTGGTTGTAATATATACTTGGACATTACTATTCTGATAAGACTCATCCCCATTTGTAAACATTTGTACCCCCATCCCCGGATACTTATTTGTAATAACTTAGACTTTAAATTCCCGCAATTTATCGATTTCCATATACTGTATAGTAATTAGGGTTTGTATGCGAAGATTCAAAATCAATCGCTAGATGACCTAATACAAAGACAAATGCATGAAAATCAATACACAATTCACACTTGCACCTCTAGGGTAACCTCGCTTGTTGCCTCGGAAAATGCAATCATGTCCCTCGAGTATGTGACACTCTAGCAAATGTCCATTCGATAAACAAAGATCGTAGTCCCTCGATGACCCTCGATGTTGCCTTCGATAAAACGATCTCGTCCCTTACAAAATTGCTAGAGCGTCTCACAAGTTGCTTCCAATGATTGTATACGATGACCCGCGCCTGTCCCGTTAAATATCCTAACGCAAGGTTGTTCACCAAATACAATGGTGAAATAACACTGTTAAAAGGGTTAAAAACATAAGAAAGATCTTTGAGTAAAATAGAGTAGACAACTCTTAGTTACTTGATCAAAAATCTTGCAAAACATCCTTGCCATTTTTCAAACACACTTCACAACACAACTACAAAACAATTTCAAAACAACTTTCAAAACATTGAATTATCTTTTCAAAAAGACACACACCTTTGTATATATTCAAACAAAAATCATTACAAAGGTTGCCTAGACAAGGCATCTTTTTCAAAGCATTTTCAAAAAAACACACACAAAGCACCATTTCAAACAATTGAAAAGCAAAGTCAAGTGATCTAAAAACAAGTAACTAAGAGCCCATGGATAACCATGGATGAAAAGGGTGCTAGTACCTTCCCTTTTCATAATCTACCCCCCGAACCCAAGAAACATCTCAAAGGTCTTTCCTGTGCTTTTTGACCTTTCCTTAGGATAAAATAAAAAGTCGGTGGCGACTCTTGCTAAACCGAAACATTTGCGAACACAAACGCAAAATCCCAAGTCAGTTCTCCCACCGTATCACAACTAGTGTTGCAAGTAACTAACTTGCAACACAAGTAATACAATAATAATTTCCATTAATCACTACTTCAACCCTCTATTCCATGTGATACTTGAAGGTGATATAAACACAACAAAGAGGGTTTAAATTGTGTTGAATTTAAAAATGTTTTTTGATTGTCTAAAATGAAAATCAGTTCTAACTAAAGCGATGAAGGTAAAAAGACAAGGGAATAGAAATAGAAACAAAGAATTTATCTTGCTTCATCCTATAATTTGGAGTTATGTCTAACCCCATCACACTTGAGATATTCTCACTATAATCCAACTAATTATAATATTACTAAGGTATTTTCTATTCCAACTAATATATATTTTAGTTTTTTCAATCACATAAAATTGACTAAAACATAGACTCATTGATTTCTCAAAGAATCTTGCTACCACTTAACCTTTTGAGGAAATACAATCAAATAAAATTAAGTGTTTGTGTTTACAAATATCACTTAACAAAGGATGTAAGAAAAGCTTAGTGCACATCCAAGTGTTTAAGATTACAAAATCAAATTTTTATGCAATGTGAACACTTGAAACTTTGAGTAGTTTCTTTTATTAGTAATATATAGCTCTATCTCTAGATGTTTGTTCGTAAAAGTTTTTTTCCTCTACTTTTTATTTATTCTTCAAAATTGATTATCACAAAAATATGTTGTTATATCCAAGTTTCGTGTATAACAACTCTAAGAGAATTTGAGAATATATAAAACTTCACTAATCAGAATGTTGTAGGATTCTAAATGTTGGAATAAGATTCGTTGTAGGACATTGTAATATAGAGTAGGGTAATTCCATACAATCTTGTACTCACTGCGGAAATTGTCACACACTGCTTGCATTAGTGTGTTACACACAACATACATATTTGTATCTTATGCACTATTACTATTTGTCTCTCAAATTTGAACTCATTACATTGAGAGGGAAATCACCAAATTTCTTCTTCAAAGAATAATATCCTAAGATTTCACTGATTAGTCAATATAATATAAACTCATCGTCGGACGGGTGACTGTCGTCACCCTGTAACAGAAGGCAGAAACACGACTTTTGCCATGGGAGCTCTATGGAAGCACTGATTTTTATCCCAACCATTAAAAATAGTTCATAAAATTATCCCACATATTATATAACAATTGTACCATATCGATTCATCCATCTAATACATTTACTCAACTAATTTCATCACTTTGCAATTAATCCTAAAACCTTCAAAATCTCAACAATGACATGAACATGAAAGTGACTCAAAACAGAATTATCAACACATATTGGGACACGAAATTGATCATCAAAATTATCATACAACATCAACATAATACAATTATACAGATTTCATATGCAACCCATACAATCCTATTGGAGGTCAAGGAATCCTTAATATTATTGAATCAATTCTCCCCTTACCTAGTTATTCTAGCAGTGATTGATTCTAGTTTGATGAATACCATTCTTCCTCAAACTCTAAGCTTTTCTGTCATCTTCAGTCTTCTAGCCTTTCTTCCTCTTTAATTCTGTTTTTATGTACTGATAGAAAACTCCCCAAACTAAATTATGCTCTTAATTTATATTATTAGGGTAATCTTATTATAATTATAATTCTCACCCCAAACTCTCATCCCTCTTACTCCTTCCACCTCTCATAATTCTCATTATTGGCCCAAACCCTTTATTTTCCAATGAATTAATTAAATCTAATAAAATACTACTATTTAATTATTAAAATAAATTATAATTTTGATTAAACTTTATCTGCCCATAATTACTCTCCACACTCTCACCTAAAGGTCACACACCCCCACCATCCTAATTTATTTAATTAATATTATCCAATAATCAAATAAATACACAAAAATCATATAATTCAAATAATTTCAATAAATCAAAAACTGGGGTTTACAAAGTTCGATTGACAACGGGTGGAAGATTTAGTTCAACAACTTTGAGGTGAAAACGAATGAAGATTTAATGGTTATGTGGAGTATATTCCATCATTACAAAACAAGTGGTCTGATTGAAGTGGATGTGACAATTGAAAGATCGGCCGAAGATATTCTAATGATGCATGTAATGTTAAATTTATGTTAACCATTATCTATGTAATATTTAATTTATATTAAATGTTTTCTATATAATGTTACATATTTTGATGTTAATTTATGTTTTCCCCAAGTTTATGCATTTATCATTGGTTTGTCGTTTGAGCTAACAAATAGTGTTCTAAAGATGCATCTTTGTAAAATTCATTGAGTTTTAAAATACAGGTTATTTCAGAGGTGCACCTCTAGTTTAACCCTAATATGGATATTGTTCTGGACTGGGCTAGTGGTTAAGCATGACCCAATCCACTCCTGCATCCAAGACGACCCAAAAGCATTGGCCCAATCAACTAGGGCTAACAGGGGACACATCTCCCTTCTGCTTGAAATACCTGGTGAAATTAATGAAGTCGCCATTATCGTTTATTTATCCTAAGGACGGGGAAACTATAGGAAAACCCTAAAGTTGAAGGTAAGTCGGGTACGAGAGTCAGTTAAGTGAGGGGAAGGTGTTAGACACCCCTCACCTCAGTTGTACTCAATGAGAACCTTCTCTAGATCCAGGGTTAAGGTGTGTTTGCTAATGGTTTCTTACTTTTGATTATCTACTTGATTTTAATTTACATATTATTTATAAGGGAAATGGTGTTTGCACATGGGAAAAGAGAACTTAAATGTTAGTTGAATTATGTGAATTATGTACAAGATTAGTTTATTTATAAGTTAAATTAGTCGACGAAGGTTAAAAGATATGTACAAATTAAGTTAGTAACTTCACCACAAGAAATTAAATATCTAAATAAACTATATGAAACTAATTAAATGTTATAAAATAAATAGCACAGTGACAAATAAAAATAAGAAGCTAAACTAAATAAGTAAAATAACTAACTTAAATAAATAAGATAAAAGACTAAAGGGTGGAGAAAAGAACTGTATGATGTGAATCTAAAATTGAATTAAGGGCCCAAGCCCATATGAACCACCAAAATCTTAGTTTACCCTAAAATTAATTTTAAAAAGTAAAATAAAACAATCATAATGTATGTATTTCATATATAGATTACATACATTAATTATCAAATGTATCAAAAAAATTAATTTTTCTTATAATTCGTTATGGAGGGAGTACATTTTTAATGGAAGAAAATTTATTTGGACTTTTCAAAATAAAACAACCAAACAACAATCATAGTTGAACACGTGACAAGAAAATTAAAATTAAAAAATATGAGATCCAAGAGTACACTAACTTTATCTCTTCCTTCGATATCTTTCTCTCTTTCTCAAATCTGACTTCACAATAAGCTTAAAACTTTCATCCTTCAATCTCTTCTTCTCTCAAACAACAAAACTTCTCAAAAGCAAAGCTTTCCAACAATCCAAATGACTCAAAATTGAAATAAAATACAAGTAATCACATGATATTAGAAACCGAGAAAGTGTTGTTACTGGTGAATTAATCGGAGAAGATGGTGAGTGTGGAGCGGTGGCGGAGGCTATTGGTGCACAAAGGAGAGATGAAGGACAAAAGGAATATATTAAATGACGGCCACAAAATAAGGAGTAATAGATACATTGACCTACCTACTACTAGGCTATTTATACACAATATTAGGGTATATAAAATACCCTCTAACAGAGTTAGTCAACAAGACATTCCTAAAATATAAATTATTTCCAACACCATCCCTTAATTTATATTTACAGAAAACTGACAACACTAATTTCATCCTTCAAACAAAGAAATTGACCAGTCTTGATTGCCTTTGTTATAATGTCCGCCAATTTTTTCTGGGTGCTACAATGTACAACTTCTAATATTCCACTCTGAACTTGATTCCTCATAAAGTGATATTTGGTCTCAATATGCTTGCTTCTCCCATGCATCATTGGGTTCTTGGCAAGATTGATTGCATACTTGTTATCAATCATCAACTTCAGAGGCTTATTTACCTCGATCTTTAGATCATGCAGCAAGTTCAGAATTCACACAGCTTGGCATGCAGTCAGAGCACCTGCAATATAATAAGCTTCATAGGTTGACAACACAACAATATGTTGCTTCTTGGAACACTAATAAATAGGATCTCCCATAAATTTGAATAAGTACCCAGAAGTACTTCTTTTGTCAACTCTGTCTCCATAACGATCAGAGTCTGAATAACTTAGAAGTTCTTATTCGATCTTTCTTCCAGAAGGAAATAACACTCCATACTTCAGAGTTCACTTCACATACCTCAGAATCCTGACAGCAGCTTAGTAATGAGACCATTTTGGTTTACTCATAAATCTTCTAACCATTCCAACTGCATAGCAAATATTAGGTCAGATATTTACACAAATACCTCAGAGAACCAACTAAATGTTTGAAGGTTATATCATCCATATCCTCTCCATCAGAATCAGAGACCAACTTCTGATTCGTATCAGCAGGTGTGATAGAAGTTTTGCAATTCTCCAGCTTAAATCTATTCAGAAGCTCAAGTTCATACTTCATCTGATACAAAATGATTCCTTTCTCAGAGTACATAAACTCCATCCCTAGAAAGTAACTAATTTTCCCAAGATCTATCATCTCAAACTCATTCATCATAACCTTCTTGAACTTAACTATCTCTTGCTCAAAACTTCCTGTTAGCAATATGTCATCAACATACAAACATACCAAAATCATATTGCCATATAAATTGTGTTAAACATTGTAATACGGTGGGAGAACTGACTTAGTGTTTTGCATTTGATCGAAAATATTGCGGATAGCAAAAGTCGCCACCGAATTTTCTTTTATCCAATAAAGAAAAGGGTGAAAATAACGGGAAAGACCTTCTGAGAATTTTCTTGAGTTTGGGGGGTAGGTTATGAAAAGGAAAGGTGTTAGCACCCTTTTCATCTGTAGTTATCTACGGGCTCTTAATTGGTTGATCATTTAAAAATGCTTTGTGTTTGTGTATGTTGAAAGATGTTTTGAATATGTTTTTAAAGTGGTAATTTTACAATGATTCTCGTATTGTTGAGAATGTATACAAAATGCTTATTTTTGGAAATATTTTGAAAATGCCTTAGTGCAACAATTTTGCAATGATTCTCATATCATTGAGAATGTATACAAAATGTTTGTTTTGAAAATATTTGTCTAGAAAGAGAGTGTTTGAAAAGATGTTTGTTTTTGAAAGTGTGATGTGTGAAAATGGTTTTTGTTTGTGAGCAAGCAATTACGAGAAATCTACCTATTAAAAAATTATTTGTTCTTTTCCTCCTCCTTTATATAGTGCTTATTTTACCATTGGTTGGTAATGAGCCATACCATTGGATGTGAGGGACAGACGCGTATCATCGTACAATCATAAAAGGCAACTTGTAAGATTTTTTAGAAATTGTGTAAGGGACTAAGATTGTTTATTGAAGGCAACATTGAAGGGTCATCGAGGGACTATGATCTTTTAATCGAGGGTCTTTTGCTAAAACATCTCACGTTCGAGGGACATGACTGTTTTTTATCCGAGGCAACAAGTATGGATTACCCTAGAGGTGCATGTGTGCAAAGTGTATTGATTTCAAGTATTTTATCTTTGAATTAGGGTTTTGCTATATTTGGTTTTAAGTCTTGTCATGCAAACCCTAATTACTAACAATAATAAGAAAAGCGATAAATTACAGAATTTAAATGTTCTACGCTATTACAACGCTTTGGGGATGAGGGGTACAAATTTGTGAATGAGAGGAAGAAAACAATAAAGCCCTAATTATCTATTACAAACCATTGAATATGAATAATAATAAAATGCATAAAATGTAAAGATGAAGAAGAAAAAAAGAAATTGTTTTTGTGTGATTTTTATGGAAAAAAGGTTTTAATAATTAACCTAATTAAAATAATTAATTTTAATTACAAATTGAAATTAAGAAGATAATTAAAAACCTAAATCTAATAGTTTATTTCTAAAATAGTTTGAATGTTAATATCAATTTGTAAAAGAAATAATAAAATTTAATTTAATAAAATAAAATATTTACATTAAATATTTTTTATTTAATTATTTAAGAAAATATATTTTTGGTTAAATAAATAAATAAAAATATAAAGAATTTGGCTTGACGTTAAAAGAAAAATGGGGGTTAAAATTAGCAAAAAGGGCCCAAGTATGCTTTTGTTTGAGTCAGGAAACAAAAATAAAATAAAAAAGATAAATAGGCATGCGATGCTTTTTAGTAAAAGGGATGTGTGATCGGTGGAAATAGAACTGACTGTTTAAAGCTGGATCGTGTATGTCGCGGTAAGCAAGAGTCGCCACCGTCTTTTATGTTCTCCAACATGGAAAGGACAAAAGCACAACAAAATTCCTTATTGAGAATGTCTCTCGGTTCGGGAGGTAGATTTATAGAAAGGGAAGGTGTTAGCACCCTTTCTATCCGTGGTTATCCACGGACTCTTAGGTACTTGCTCTTATGTTTTCAAAAGATGTTTGCTTTTCAAAATGTGAGTGGGTTTGAAAAAGTTTCATTGAAAGATTTCTGAGTAACTCTTGTATCTGTCCTCAAGAGTGTTTGAAAAATTTGTTTTGAAAGCTTTTGAAAGTGTCAGTGTGAAAAGATTTTTGATTTGTTTTTTGAAGAGAGCAAGTACCCATGAGTCATCTAAGTTAGCACCACCATTGGAGGTGTTCGGGTCAATTCGATTGAGGGACAGTGTGGTCACCGAAGTTATAGTAGGACACTTTAGAAGTAACCCTAATGTCCTAGATCCCTTTTAATCCAAGGCAACCGTTTCGAGGCAACTGGATCTTAGACATAAGGGCGACCGCTAAAACACCCTATACTTGACGACCACTTTCGAGGCAACGAGTGAGGCGTACCCTAGAAGTGACAGGTGCATTGTGTGTTGTTTTCATGTTTATATTTATCTTGGATCAGGCAATTGTGAGCTACGAGTTGTTTTTAATTATCATACATTCTTTCATGCAATTTAGCAGTTAGGAGTGCGGAAAAGGAAATACGGAAAGATAAAAGCTACACTATTACAAGGCGCGGGTCTATACATCACCAAAATACAAAGACCCGTTTTTGATAAAGATGCGGAAGGTAAAAACAATAAACCTAATTACTATTACATCCTTGAATAGTTACATAATAATCAAATAAGAAAATAGTGCGCGAATAAATTAAACTGGACGTCCGAGGGTGTTGGACCCTTTTGAGAAATTAAGAGTTTTTGTCCTTTGCTTGAAGTTAAATTAAAACCTAATTATTTAATTAATTATTTACAAGAAAGATGTTTTTTATGTTTTTTTGTATTTATGGAAATAAAGCAATTAAAATTAAAAGAAAACCCTAGTCTAAGTTTATTTTAATTATTAAGAAAAATGTTAAAGTTAAACTAATTTAACTTAATTAATTAATTTTCATGCTATTTACAAAAAAATAATAATTAATTAATAATGATGATAATAATAAAAAAAAAGTCAAAACCTAATTCTATGCAATTTTTATTTATTAAAGAAAAAGGATTAGAATTAAAACCTAAATTAAGCTAAATTAATTATTAATATTTATTTACAAAAATAGGTTAATGATGAAATTAATAAATAATTAAAAATATTTACATTTTTGAGTTTCTGATTTTTATTAGGAAAAACTATTTTATGATGAATTAATAATAATTATTAAAAAAACAATTGAAAGAAATTAAAAGAAAAGAAAAGAAAAGAAAATTAATTATGCAAACCAAGGGGGTGTGTTGGCCCAAGTGGAGGTGAAATGTTGGAATTCAGGCCCAGGAAGCACAAAGCCTCGTTGACTTTTCCTGATCATGCGCTTGCTGGCTGACTAGGGTGTACCATGCTCCATATCTCCTGGCCTTCAGATTGTTGATCCTGGGCACTTGGCAAGCTTAGACGTGAGGCTCATGGTGGACTATTGAATCATATGCTGCACTGAAATTGGTTAAGAAAAATATGAAGAAATATATGGGGGACCTGGGAATCGAACCCAGGTCCCAGTGTTTGCAAGACACGTCCACCACCACTGCGCCATCTGCAATTGTTTGTAATAATAATGATCAATGAACATAATATATGAAAAATGCTAATTATGTTGGGAACACAAAAAGCGCGCCACTCAGGTTCATAAAACATCAAACTTCTTAGGTTCCAACGTTTTTATAATGGTTATGTCTCAACAATCTTTATTTCTAATATCCAATTATTGGTCCCACCGGGCGTGCCAATTTGTTTCCAGTGATTTCTGGTAAACAACCGCTAGTCTTCCAAACTATCGAATAATCTTTCTGACTGTTATTCAATTCCTCTGGTAACTCACAGGATCGACTAGATTGATCCTAGGATTCCTTGGACATTAAGGTTACTCTCACGATCGAACAGATATTCATGGTTGATATTTGAGTGTTATATATGCGTTTGGATTATTTCGATTTCTCTCTCAAAAAGTCTAAAGATGTAATCAAAATGTGCGTGTACGAAACTAAGTTGCATGAATAAATGTTAATTGTAAAGACATGTAAAATTGCATAAAAGTCAAGTAAATGGTTTCGAATTATAAAACAGTTAATGTAAAGGATTTCTGGAACGTAAAAGGTTTGAAATATGAAGAAAGCGTTTAATGCAAGAAATCTGTAAATGACTTTAAGTAAAAATATGCGTTCGAAGGATAAGACTTGAAGGTAAAGGTATGGAAAATATGACAGTTTTCTGAGATGTAAAGTGCTTGAAATGTGAAGAAAGCATTAAAATGTAAAACTTTGAAGAAGAGATTTCGAAGTGAAAAGACTGTAAATGAGAAAACTTGTAAATGTTATTTGAAAAAAAGATAAAGGAAAGTGCTGGAAATGGTAAAAGGTTTTCATTAAATCAGAAATACATGGTGCTATCATACGTACATTTCTCTTGCATTCGTTCCCCTTGCCATGTGGTAGTTTGAATGTTACTGAGTATTTAGTACAATAGATATGACACACGAAATCCTAATGCTAAGACTTCTATTTATACTAATTCGACCATAACGGTCTTGCTATAGGATTATGCCACGTTCAGAACATGCAGAACAATGCCTCTTTCTTCTTTCCACGTGTCCCCAAATGCTCCAGCACATAACTTTCAAACTTCGAATGTCCCGCTTCCATTTGAATTTCAAATGCTTTGGTACTTCTCCGTTTCGAACGCACTTCCCAGACACAGCCTTGTTGTTATTTCGAGACTTCTTTAGATATGTTCCCATAATTGCCACTCGAAGCTCCAAGCTTTGACATGCTTATTCAAAACACTGCTTCTGCTACTTCGAAACATGACGCTTTACCTCATTTCGATCGAAACTTTTAATTCATTTGGCTTCTAATAACATTATCAAAATCTTCAGCCAACAAATTGCCCCTTTAAAATATGTATTTCGATTCCTCTGAGAAATACCTATTTTAAACATCTACACAAGATTTTGATGTTTATTTGACTACAATTTTGGTTTCTTATATGTAATATTCGAACAACGCCATTTTGGCATTTTATCTTGCCATCTTGGCCTTTTATAACATCTTGGTTACGTTGTTACTATTCGAATCTCCTGCAGGCGTGGCTATTATTTCTTTAAATATTTCCCATTAACCTTTAGGATACGTTTATCATCCACGAGTTCTTCGATTTCGTATACATTGTTTGAGAATACTTTTAATATTCGAAAAGGTCCTTCCCAATGAGGTGACCATTTACCTAACGCTTTATTCTTCTTGTCCATAGGCAATATGACTCTCCAAACCAAGTCATGAATAATGAATACTTTTTTCTTCACCCTTTTATTGTATGTTCTGGCCACTCTTTCTTTTTGTCTCATCAAAATTTCCAATGCATGTAATTTAATTTCGTCCAACTCAACTAATTCATTCATCATCATTTCCCAATATAATGCAGCTGGGATTTCGTTTTGTCTTTGAATTCAAACTGATTGTAGATGAATTTCTACTGGCAACACTGCATCATGACCAAATGTGAGTTGGAAAGGCGTAGTGTTAGTAGCTTCCTTAGGAGATGTTCTACAAGCCCATAATATTTGGTCCAGAGTTTTGTGCCAGTTTCTTGGCTTTTTGCCAATATGCTTCTTGATTAATCCTATTATTACTTTATTTGCTGCTTCGACTTGACCGTTTGCTTGAGCATAATATGGCGTTGATGTTAGCAATCTAAACCCCATTTCTTGGGCAAATCCTTGCATCTTTCTACCAGTAAACACAGAGCCTTGGTCTGTGGTTATGCTCTCTGGCAATCCGAACCTATAGATAATGTGCTTTTGTATAAATTCAATAATAGCCTCTTGATCAGCAACTATCAGTGGTATAGCTTCGATCCATTTGGTAAAATAATCTATTCCCACCAAGATGTATTTCTGTCCTTTGGACGAAGCAGGATTTATTTCTCCTATCAAATCCAATGCCCATCCTCTAAATGGCCATGGTTTGATGATCGAATGCAACTCACTTGCAGGGGCATGTTGAATTCCTGCATGTTTCTGACATTCCTCACATCCTTTAGCAAAGTCTATGCAATCTTTGAGCATGCTAGGCCAATACAAGCCGTATCGAAATAACAGCCATTTCATTTTATGGCCTGCTTGATGTGCCCCACATGCCCCATTATGGACTTCAGACAATGCTAAATATGCCTCACTTTCTCCTAGGCATTTCAATAATACCCCCTCTTGGGTCTTTTTAAACAATTCGTTCCCCATGAGGAGATATGACAATGCTCTATATTTTGTCTTTCTATCCACATTTAGAGTTGGGTCTGCTAAATAACTCTTCAGTGGACTTCACCAATCTGCATCTGACAAAGTATTTATGGCTAATATTTTGAATCCCTGTTTCTCAGCATATCCCAATTTCATACTTTCCAGATCCGATGGTGTGAATCTAGTAGCCATAACTCTTCCCCTTAATTCAACCAAATCCTTGAAGTTCTTGGTAGACACTTTATAACCCGAAGCCAACTGCGCTAAGTCATTTGCTTCTTGGTTCTCTATTCTTGGTATGTGTTGAATATCCATGTATTCAAATTTCCTCAATAGCCTATTGACTATGACGAAGTATACCATTAAATTTTCCTTTATGCACTTGTATTCCTTTGTGATTTGTTTGACCACTAATTCAGAGTCTCCTTTAATTTCGACTCTGGTTGCCCCCAATTCCAACAAAGCTTCAAGTCCAACAATGAGCGCTTCATACTCAGCTTCGTTGTTCGAACAACGAGTACCATCTAATTTATACTTGAATTTTGTTGGAATTCCTTCAGGAGAAATCAGAAGGACTCCAACACCACTTCCATTCCTGTGGGTTGAACCATCAAAGTACAATTTCCATGGTTGCATTTCGACGTAACTCATGACAGTCTGCTCAACCAAAGAATGGTCCACAATGAAGTCAGGAATCACTTGACCTCTCATAGATTTTAAAGGCATGAAAGTCAAAGAATATTCTGTTAAGGCTAAAGCCCACTTGCCAACTCTGCTATGCATTATTGGTTTTGAAAGCATATGTTTAATGACATCGAAATGAGATGAAACATAAACATCAACAGGTTTTATATAATACTTGAGTTTCATACAAGAGAAATACAAGCAGAGACATAGCTTTTCTAAATTGTTATATCTGGTCTCTGCATCATTTAGCACTCTACTTAAATAGTATATGGCTCTTTCGATGCCATTGCTATCTTCTTGTGCTAGCATACTACCTATACTAACTTCAGAGGCAGATATGTACAATCTCATGGGCTTCCCCCATGAAGGTGGAGACAAAATATGAGGCTGAGAAAGGTATTCTTTTATCCTGTCAAATGCCTCTTGGTGAGCTTCGTTCCATTCGAAGGCTTGGCCTTGCTTTAGACGAAGTAACGGAGAGAAAGCTTGGGTTCTTCCACTTAGGTTCGAAATGAATCTTCTGAGGAAGTTAATTTTCCCTAGCAGAGATTGCAACTCCCTTTTTGACGTAGGTGCTTTCGTCTCCATTATGGCTTTGGTTTTGTTCTGGTTGATTTCAATTCCTTTCTTGTGAACCACAAAACCAAGAAAATCTCCAGCCTGCACAAAAAATGCACATTTAAGGGGATTCATATTTAAGCCATGTTTTCTCATTCGCTCGAATGATTGGCTTAAATGATGCAAATGTGTTTCTGCAGATATAGATTTGATGACTATATCATCAATATACACCTGCATGAAGGTTTCAATGAAATCATGAAAAATTGAATTCATTGCCCTTTGATAAGTTGCCCCAGCGTTCTTTAAACCAAAAGGCATCACCACCCATTCGTAGGTGCCTAAGGCTCTTGGGCAACGAAATGCTGTCTTTGCAACATCTTCTTCAGCAATGAAAATCTGGTTATACCCAGAGTATCCATCTAACATACTCAAGTATTCGAACCCTGCAGCAGAATCTACTAGCATTTCTGCCACAGACATGGAATATTCATCTTTAGGGGTTGCAGTGTTTAAATCCCTAAAATCTATGCAAATTCTTAAAGAACCATTTTTCTTAATAACAGGTACTATGTTTGCTAACCATTCGACGTACCTTGTTGTTCTGATGAATTTGCAACGCAGCAACCTTTCGATCTCAGCTTTAATTTTTATGAGAACCGCTGGTGCGAATCTTCTGGGAGTTTGTTTGATGGGCCTCTTGCCATCTTTGATTGGCAGTCTGTGTTCGACCAACTCCCTCTTTAAACCAGGCATCTCGTCATAATCCCATGCGAAGCAATCTTTGTTTTCCTTGAGGACTTCGATCACTTCCTTCTTGAGGCCTGGGCTAAGTTTAGCACTTATGTAGGTTACTCTTTTCGTTTTTTCATCCCCTAAGTTGACTTCTTCGAGTGGATCTTGTGCCACCATTTTGGCACCTGAGTTTATGGGGTCCCTTTCGAAGCCTAAGGGTTCTTTATCATAGATGGCATCCAACCTTTGATCCATCTCAAACTCTTCGAAGGGTGAGCATTTCGAACCATCCCCACTTACTTCGTTCATCTTTATAGTTGATTTATTTATTTCAGCCTCTAAGGCCGCTTTTGATTCGTTCTCAGCCATATAGGCCGAAATCCTTTCGAAAAAGGTAGACTCAGTCATGGATAAGGTTGTCGAAGTCCCAGCCTGCTGGCCATTTTTGTATAGTGCTTTCGACTCCCTCTTCTTCACTGATTATTGTTCTATCCTAGTAAAGGCCATCATGGCGAAGGGTCATGTAGTAGTGGGCGTTTCTAGTTTCATTAATCTCATCATTTGGAACACACGGAGCAATCTTTGCCAGATTTTTATCATAATCCCTCTTGTCAACTAAATTGACAGTTGACATAAAGTAACTCTGGTCTGCTTCGATGTTTTCCACGATTCCATCATTTCTCCACAGAACTAGTCGCTGATGCATTGACGAAGGAACTGCCCCCACGCCATGGATCCACTCCCTTCCCAGCAGTAAGTTATAGTTGGCCTTGGCTTCGATCACCATAAACATGGTGGGCCTACAGCTTGAGCCTATTGTCAATTCCAACTGGACCACTCCCAGTGTTTTGCCCACTTTTCCCTCATAATTGGACAGAACCATATTATGGGGCTTGATGTCTCCTTCGCGGATCTCTAATCTTTTTAGCATGAAATGGGGTATCAAATTGATTGCAGCACCCCCGTCCACTAGAACTTTGTTCACACCATGGACACCAACTTTCGCCCGAATAAAAAGTGGCTTGAGATGGTTCTTCATTGCAGGTTCTGGACGTTCGAAGAACGCATTTTGTTCCTCAACAGCCCCATTGTCCATCACATAGTAGCACACAGGCCTATGTTTCATCAAATTTGTGGTGTCTTCCTCCTCATATTCATCGATTTCGGTTTCCTGGCCAAATTCGCAGGGAAGCACAGACACCACGTTACAGTTCAGGTTAAATGAAGACTCCCCCTCCGATTCGAAGTTATCTGTTATCATATCTTCGTCCTCTTCCGGGCCTGGAGTGTATTCCTTTGGTTCATCGCGTTGTACTTCAGAGAAGAGCCTCCTATTGACTGGAGGTTTGTCTTCAGTTTGATTTTTTGGTTTGTTGGTGCTAGATTCACCTTGGTTTTTTGTTGAAGTAACCCCTTTGTTTGCCACAACTTCTCTCTCAGCCTTTCGAATCATTTGCTGTCTGCGCCACTGGGATCTTGACATGGGGTTCCTTCCTTTGTAATTTTCTAATCTCACCTTCTCCCTTTTTGCTGTGTTGAATTGCCTCCTGTATGTCACAGCATGGCGTGCATTTCGTTCAGCGTTTCTCCATCTATCTTTGCCTTTGTCATTTCTGACCTGTAACCATCTATCGGTTGGCACTTCAGCAGGGAGTTTGAAAGTCACTCTTCGAGCAGCCTTGAGGTGAGGGCTATCAGGCCTTCGCTGTTTGTGTCTGCTGTCGAAACGTGGGCCCATCTGGACAGTTTCTTGATGGTTCCAGCAAGGGGCGAAGGGAATCGTTTCGAAGGCCCTAGCCATGCTTTGGTCATACACAGCAGAACACCTTGGGCAAATCAAGCACTTGGTTGCCCCTTTGTAGCAGCGAAACACAAATTCCAGCAAACTTTCTCCAGCCTTGGGATAGCACCTAAAAAGTTGGTTATCCTGGCGCCAATTGTTGCCAGTTCGAGTCCTCTGTACCCTTTCGAAATTCGCAGCGATTCTTTGATTGCAGAGGATACTGCACCTAGGGCACAATATCATGCCTGAATCTCCTTTGTGGCATGTCATGAGATAATCCTTGAGACTAGCATCTCCAGTGTGATTATCCCCCATTCTATACTTTTCTTTTTCTAAGTATTTTTCTACTTCCTCCATCTCAGAGCGAGGTCTTTCCATATCCACCATATTTATTTCAACATCTTCCCCCTTAGCTTCATCATCGCCCCATCCTGTGGGCTTTATATCCTTAATCTGAACCTTCGAACTCTCTGGGGCAGAATATTTGACCAAATAGTCAAATTTTCCACTGGGTTCCCCTAGAGTGTCCCATATTTCCTTCTGAGGGGAAATTGGCTGCGTGATTTGGACTTTCTCCAATTCCAGCCTCAAGCCTTCAGTGACTTGTGTTAGTTCTTGGTTTTGATTTCCATGGCCTTCAGTAGCCTAGGTTTCTCTTGCAACAGCTACAGGTGCGGCAATCGAAGTCTCTGGCGTATTCTGGATGTCTTCAGTGACCTCCTTATTGACTTCGACCATCACCCAGTTTTCAGCTTCAGTACCCTTCTCTCCTGTTAGGGCGTCGCTTTTATCATTTTCCACCATGTTGACCTCTCCAATGCATGCAGGCTCGGAGTAGTTGGTGTCTGCGACGTCCAAGGGATCTTCGTCCACTTTCATCTTCACCTTATCAGCAAACTTTAGTCTGCCATCTTTGATCGCGTTTTGAATTAGGTCCCTGAAAAGAAAACATTGTGAGGTTTTGTGGCCTAGGAAACTATGATATTTGCAAAATCCTCTCTTCTTTCTCTGATCCAAAGGAGGTATTTTGACATTTGATGGCACAATTAGTTGGCCATCTTTGACAAGTAAGTCAAAAATCTCGTCACATTTAGTGACATCGAAGGTATAAACCTTCTTTGGAAATTTGTCACTTTTCTCATTTTCAACAATGTCTTTCCCTTTTGTGGGAACTAACAATTTGCAGGAATAAGGTGGGGCCTGTTTTAATTCAGCGAGTTCGATTTCGACTTCTTCGAATTCGAATTCAGGATATTTTTCTGCTTCCTCAGTCCCAACATAGGAAATCCTTTCTTTCTTGCTATTCTTAAAGACTCTGGCTTTTTCGGCCTTTAGTCTTTCGACCTATCGAACCCTATCGGCTAACTGAGCCATATCCCTCAAATATTAAGTGTCTAGTTTCTTTCGAATAGAATAATCTACGGGCTCTTAATTGGTTGATCATTTAAAAATGCTTTGTGTTTGTGTATGTTGAAAGATGTTTTGAATATGTTTTTAAAGTGGTAATTTTACAATGATTCTCGTATTGTTGAGAATGAATACAAAATGCTTATTTTTGGAAATATTTTGAAAATTCCTTAGTGCAACAATTTTGCAATGATTCTCATATCATTGAGAATGTATACAAAATGTTTGTTTTGAAAATATTTGTCTAGAAAGAGAGTGTTTGAAAAGATGTTTGTTTTTGAAAGTGTGATGTGTGAAAATGGTTTTTGTTTGTGAGCAAGCAATTACGAGAAATCTACCTATTAAAAAATTATTTGTTCTTTTCCTCCTCCTTTATATAGTGCTTATTTTACCATTGGTTGGTAATGAGCCATATCATTGGATGTGAGGGACAGACGCGTATCATCGTACAATCATAAAAGGCAACTTGTAAGATTTTTTAGAAATTGTCGTAAGGGACTAAGATTGTTTATTGAAGGCAACATTGAAGGGTCATCGAGGGACTATGATCTTTTAATCGAGGGTCTTTTGCTAAAACATCTCACGTTCGAGGGACATGACTATTTTTTATCCGAGGCAACAAGTGTGGATTACCCTAGAGGTGCATGTGTGCAAAGTGTATTGATTTCAAGTATTTTATCTTTGAATTAGGGTTTTGCTATATTTGGTTTTAAGTCTTGTCATGCAAACCCTAATTACTAACAATAATAAGAAAAGCGATAAATTACAGAATTTAAATGTTCTACGCTATTACAACGCTTTGGGGATGAGGGGTACAAATTTGTGAATGAGAGGAAGAAAACAATAAAGCCCTAATTATCTATTACAAACCATTGAATATGAATAATAATAAAATGCATAAAATGTAAAGATGAAGAAGAAAAAAAGAAATTGTTTTTGTGTGATTTTTATGGAAAAAAGGTTTTAATAATTAACCTAATTAAAATAATTAATTTTAATTACAAATTGAAATTAAGAAGATAATTAAAAACCTAAATCTAATAGTTTATTTCTAAAATAGTTTGAATGTTAATATCAATTTGTAAAAGAAATAATAAAATTTAATTTAATAAAATAAAATATTTACATTAAATATTTTTTATTTAATTATTTAAGAAAATATATTTTTGGTTAAATAAATAAATAAAAATAATGAAAATATAAAGAATTTGGCTTGACGTTAAAAGAAAAATGGGGGTTAAAATTAGCAAAAAGGGCCCAAGTATGCTTTTGTTTGAGTCAGGAAACAAAAATAAAATAAAAAAGATAAATAGGCATGCGATGCTTTTTAGTAAAAGGGATGTGTGATCGGTGGAAATAGAACTGACTGTTTAAAGCTGGATCGTGTATGTCGCGGTAAGCAAGAGTCGCCACCGTCTTTTATGTTCTCCAACATGGAAAGGACAAAAGCACAACAAAATTCCTTATTGAGAATGTCTCTCGGTTCGGGAGGTAGATTTATAGAAAGGGAAGGTGTTAGCACCCTTTCTATCCGTGGTTATCCACGGGCTCTTAGGTACTTGCTCTTATGTTTTCAAAAGATGTTTGCTTTTCAAAATGTGAGTGGGTTTGAAAAAGTTTCATTGAAAGATTTCTGAGTAACTCTTGTATCTGTCCTCAAGAGTGTTTGAAAAATTTGTTTTGAAAGCTTTTGAAAGTGTCAGTGTGAAAAGATTTTTGATTTGTTTTTTGAAGAGAGCAAGTACCCATGAGTCATCTAAGTTAGCACCACCATTGGAGGTGTTCGGGTCAATTCGATTGAGGGACAGTGTGGTCACCGAAGTTATAGTAGGACACTTTAGAAGTAACCCTAATGTCCTAGATCCCTTTTAATCCAAGGCAACCGTTTCGAGGCAACTGGATCTTAGACATAAGGGCGACCGCTAAAACACCCTATACTTGACGACCACTTTCGAGGCAACGAGTGAGGCGTACCCTAGAAGTGACAGGTGCATTGTGTGTTGTTTTCATGTTTATATTTATCTTGGATCAGGCAATTGTGAGCTACGAGTTGTTTTTAATTATCATACATTCTTTCATGCAATTTAGCAGTTAGGAGTGCGGAAAAGGAAATACGGAAAGATAAAAGCTACACTATTACAAGGCGCGGGTCTATACATCGCCAAAATACAAAGACCCGTTTTTGATAAAGATGCGGAAGGTAAAAACAATAAACCTAATTACTATTACATCCTTGAATAGTTACATAATAATCAAATAAGAAAATAGTGCGCGAATAAATTAAACTGGACGTCCGAGGGTGTTGGACCCTTTTGAGAAATTAAGAGTTTTTGTCCTTTGCTTGAAGTTAAATTAAAACCTAATTATTTAATTAATTATTTACAAGAAAGATGTTTTTTTATGTTTTTTTGTATTTATGGAAATAAAGCAATTAAAATTAAAAGAAAACCCTAGTCTAAGTTTATTTTAATTATTAAGAAAAATGTTAAAGTTAAACTAATTTAACTTAATTAATTAATTTTCATGCTATTTACAAAAAAATAATAATTAATTAATAATGATGATAATAATAAAAAAAGAAGTCAAAACCTAATTCTATGCAATTTTTATTTATTAAAGAAAAAGGATTAGAATTAAAACCTAAATTAAGCTAAATTAATTATTAATATTTATTTACAAAAATAGGTTAATGATGAAATTAATAAATAATTAAAAATATTTACATTTTTGAGTTTCTGATTTTTATTAGGAAAAACTATTTTATGGTGAATTAATAATAATTATTAAAAAAACAATTGAAAGAAATTAAAAGAAAAGAAAAGAAAATTAATTATGCAAACCAAGGGGGTGTGTTGGCCCAAGTGGAGGTGAAATGTTGGAATTCAGGCCCAGGAAGCACAAAGCCTCGTTGACTTTTCCTGATCATGCGCTTGCTGGCTGACTAGGGTGTACCATGCTCCATATCTCCTGGCCTTCAGATTGTTGATCCTGGGCACTTGGCAAGCTTAGACGTGAGGCTCATGGTGGACTATTGAATCATATGCTGCACTGGAATTGGTTAAGAAAAATATGAAGAAATATATGGGGGACCTGGGAATCGAACCCAGGTCCCAGTGTTTGCAAGACACGTCCACCACCACTGCGCCATCTGCAATTGTTTGTAATAATAATGATCAATGAACATAATATATGAAAAATGCTAATTATGTTGGGAACACAAAAAGCGCGCCACTCAGGTTCATAAAACATCAAACTTCTTAGGTTCCAACGTTTTTATAATGGTTATGTCTCAACAATCTTTATTTCTAATATCCAATTATTGGTCCCACCGGGCGTGCCAATTTGTTTCCAGTGATTTCTGGTAAACAACCGCTAGTCTTCCAAACTATCGAATAATCTTTCTGACTGTTATTCAATTCCTCTGGTAACTCACAGGATCGACTAGATTGATCCTAGGATTCCTTGGACATTAAGGTTACTCTCACGATCGAACAGATATTCATGGTTGATATTTGAGTGTTGTATATGCGTTTGGCTTATTTCGATTTCTCTCTCAAAAAGTCTAAAGATGTAATCAAAATGTGCGTGTACGAAACTAAGTTGCATGAATAAATGTTAATTGTAAAGACATGTAAAATTGCATAAAAGTCAAGTAAATGGTTTCGAATTATAAAACAGTTAATGTAAAGGATTTCTGGAACGTAAAAGGTTTGAAATATGAAGAAAGCGTTTAATGCAAGAAATCTGTAAATGACTTTAAGTAAAAATATGCGTTCGAAGGATAAGACTTGAAGGTAAAGGTATGGAAAATATGACAGTTTTCTGAAATGTAAAGTGCTTGAAATGTGAAGAAAGCATTAAAATGTAAAACTTTGAAGAAGAGATTTCGAAGTGAAAAGACTGTAAATGAGAAAACTTGTAAATTTTATTTGACAAAAAGATAAAGGAAAGTGCTGGAAATGGTAAAAGGTTTTCATTAAATCAGAAATACATGGTGCTATCATACGTACATTTCTCTTGCATTCGTTTCCCTTGCCATGTGGTAGTTTGAATGTTACTGAGTATTTAGTACAATAGATATGACACACGAAATCCTAATACTAAGACTTCTATTTATACTAATTCGACCATAACGGTCTTGCTATAGGATTATGCCACGTTCAGAACATGCAGAACAATGCCTCTTTCTTCTTTCCACATGTCCCCAAATGCTCCAGCACATAACTTTCAAACTTCGAATGTCCCGCTTCCATTTGAATTTCAAATGCTTTGGTACTTCTCCGTTTCGAACGCACTTCCCAGACACAGCCTTGTTGTTATTTCGAGACTTCTTTAGATATGTTCCCATAATTGCCACTCGAAGCTCCAAGCTTTGACATGCTTATTCGAAACACTGCTTCTGCTACTTCGAAACATGACGCTTTACCTCATTTCGATCGAAACGTTTAATTCATTTGGCTTCTAATAACATTATCAAAATCTTCAGCCAACACCTGGCTAGATACAGGTATCGAATCTCGGAACTCTTCATGTAGATATGCCCTGGCTGGATACAGGTATCGAGTCTACAATCAGTTACTCACAGATGTGCCCTGGCTAGATACAGGAATCGAATATGCAATTAGTCGTCAACAGATATGCCCTGGCTGGTTACAGGAATCGAATCTTCAAACTCTTCAGACGTGCCCTGGCTGGATACAGGAATCGAATCTGGAATTCAGAAAGGTTGGCGAGTTGTCTCTACTGACATGTTATCTCAGAAAACCTTTAGGGATTGATTTAACTGAACCAAGGGGTATTGTCTTCTCTGACGAGCTATCTCTTCCAGGACGGGTGGTCTTTAACGACGAGTGTCTATAACGACGAGGGTCTATAACGACGAGTGTCCATAACGACGAGTGTCTATAACGACGAGTGTCTATAACGACGGGTGTCTATAACGACGGGTGTCTATAACGACGAGTGTCTATAACAACGAGTGTCTATAACGACGAGTGTCTATAACAACGAGTGTCTATAACGACGAGTGTCTATAACGACGAGTGTCTATAACGACGAGTGTCTATAACGACGGGTGTCTATAACGACGGGTGTCTATAACGACGGGTGTCTATAACGACGAGTGTCTATAACGACGAGTGTCTTTGACGACGAGTGGAATTAATTTTAACTGGACTTGTCTTCTTTTGATTGAATTTGTCTACTTTGACTGGATTGGTTCCTTTTGACTGTATTTGTCTATTTTGACATAGCTGATCATTTAACTGTATCCTTCCTGAAAGGTAAAGGTCAGTCATATGTAATACATGGTATGGATCAAGCGATGATGTTCTCTACATAAGTGAGATTATATGACATGATGCATATGTATGTATCATGACAATGACAATGTGATGTTTATGAATGTATTCTCATTTAGGAAAATAAATCCTTGACTGATGCCGGGATCTTGTATCCTGGGCTGACGTTGAAGAGTAGAGTTCTTCGTTTCCGCTGGGGATGATGATTGCAAGAATAAACCGGTAGGAGAAGATGACTCCGTCGGGGAATAAAACTTGATGAAGAGATTACTCTGCGGGGAATTACTTTGTGGGAATAGATACTTCGCTGAGATTTTGATGATAACTCCGCTGGGGATTCCGTTGATATGAACTTCGCTGGGGGATAGGAAGAACTTCGCCGAGGACGATCTTTCCGTGGCAATTGGCTGAGGATAACCTAGTTATAAGCCCTGAAGGGAATAACTCTGAATAAATCCGGGGAGATGCGTTCGTACTCTGCAGGGAGTGAAGGTATCTTGGTCGTGTTCTTCAGCCGAATCTACCTTGTACCTGGTGGACAGAGCAGCTTGTACAATTCAGACCATTTCTATTGCCCGGGATAGGAAGAACTTCGCCGAGGACGATCTTTCCGTGGCAATTGGCTGAGGATAACCCAGTTATAAGCCCTGAAGGGAATAACTCTGAATAAAGCCGGGGAGATGCGTTCGTACTCTGCAGGGAGTGAAGGTATCTTAGTCGTGTTCTTCAGCCGAATCTACCTTGTACCTGGTGGACAGAGCAACTTGTACAATTCGGACCATTTCTATTACCCCAGTTTCTGCGCGAGAAGAAGGCCTATGAGGAGCTTGATAACTGCCGTTTGACAAATCTTCTTCTGGTAGGCAAGTGACGAGATGACGGAACATAGTCGTACGCTTTTGATCCCTAATTTTTTCCTGGACTGCCCTTTCGGGTTTTCAGTCCACCGGGATACCCTTTTTTGCCCAAGCCGCCTTTTCAGGTTTTCGACTTGCCGGGTGTACAGATTTTTTCATTTCATCCCTTATTTTTGCCCGAACCCTTTTGGTTCACCGGGAAGCCCTTATTTTGCCTAGGTGTGTCAACCTAGCGGGTCTTTGATTGTGCGTAGTATTTTTTTCGACTATGTCCAACCCTCAGGATGTAGGGAGGTGCCCCTGTCAGTAGCGTTGTGCTGCCCTACTACCAGAGGATCTTCGTTTGATCGTCCAATGCCCCAAGTGATCCAGATGGAGATTTGCCCCAAGCTGGCTGGCCTTTTGAGAGATTCTCCGAATCTTGACTTAACTGCCCCAGATGATGGATAATGATCACGTCTGCCCCTTGATTGGGAGTGCTTTTGTTCATCAGATATTCTTCGTGCGAGCTTCTATGTTGTTCAAACAAAAAGTCATATGCAAACAGTGTTATATCAAGAATGCAAAGCTTATGTCTGTCTCGAAGTTTTTGAAAATGCAGTTTTTTCATAAAAATAAGTGAGTGTTTTGTAAGCTGTGATGTCAACTCGTTATTTTACCGCAAGCCTTAAGGAGTCAGGATACCTTTCGTAACAGTATGCTTTCGAACTAACCCATGCTTCAGCTAGGACTTTTGAGGGTTATAACGTGGCCTGGTTCACAGTTTAAGAAACAAAGGGAAAAGGCTCAAATTTTATTTGTACCCACCCGCTCTTCGTGATGTTCTTCAATCCTAAACTCAGTTAATCGTGCATTAGACCTTGTTTGAGTCTTTGCTTTGATATTCCGGTGATGATTCGGATGTTGACAATTTATTTTGAATAGGCAGTCTTTTCTTTTTTGTTGAGGGTTTGTAGGACCTCTTTCTTTTTTTGATTTCATTATCCCTGTTCCTTTTTTGCCTGAACTGTTTCTTTTGTGATCACAGTCAGCGGGATGCCCCAGTTTTGTAAGTCTCCTTCATAGGTTTTGGCTTATTGGGTTTTTACTTCTGAGAGATAATGACTGCCTATTTTTTTGATTATTCGGAACCATCACTGTCTATTGTTTCAAAAGGACTTCTTTGGTGCCGTTCGTTGTGCACTTGGATCAACTGAGAGAACTACCCTGCCCCAGGTTATGATTAAGGGTTTTAATTTTCGAAAAGAAAAACTCCTAATTCTTTGGCTCAAAGGGGTTGACGAGGGATTATCTTCCTTATGACTCCAGTGTTTAGGAATTGAAACAATGCATGTACCTCATCAGCGGGGTTTGTCCAAAAGCATAATGTAAGGATCGTGGTATAGTTTTCGCCATCCTCCCTCAAGAGGCTTAGAATTTTCAATCAAGAGTTGATCATCACAAAAATATGAAAACAGTTTGCATATAGTGAATACGAAATAATTACTTCAAAACAGACGTGTGTAATGCATTAATGAAATAACAACGTTTGACATAAAATGTTTGAACAATCAAAGAAAATACAACTTGAACATTCGAATGAACAAAAAAATTCCAATCCTAGCCATGTTTTGGCAAGGGAGCATTGATCACATTGGGAGCCTCCGGAGAGTCGAACTGGACTTCCTTTGCGTCGATCAGGTCCTGAACCTTGTTTCTCAAAGTCCAACAGTCATCTGTAGCATGCCCCGGGCTGTCAGAATGATAAGCGCAGCGAACGTTGGGGTTATACCTTGAAGGTGTCCTGTTGGGATTCTTTGGAGGGTCCCTGAGAGTTACCAACTTGGTTTCTAGCAACTGTGGCAATATCTGGGACAAGGTCGTGCCGAGAGGAGTGAATTGCCTTTTAGGTCTCTCTTCCCTTTGTTGATTGTGACGCTGAGGAGCACCGGCCAGTTTTGAAATAACTACCGCGTTGACAGCTTGGCGGTGTTCAGATTTGTTCTGCCCGTTTGAACCATAGACAGCACCAGATTCCTTCTTGGATGGTTTCTTCTCAGTGTTCGAGGAGTCACTATTCTGTATCTTCCCCGACTTGATGCCAACTTCTATTCTTTCCCCAGTCAAGATCAAATCTGTAAACCCAGCAGAAGAACTACCAATCAGGTGGTTGAAGAATGGGCCGGACAGGGTCCCCAAGAACATGTCGATGAGCTCACAGTCAGTTAGAGGTGGTTGTACCCTTCCAGCAAGGTCCCTCCATTTTTGAGCATATTCTTTAAAGCCTTCGCCTATACCCATAGACATCCCCTGAAGCTGAGTGCGCGTGGGAGCAAGGTCGGCATTATACTGGTATTGCTTGTAAAACATCGTGGCCAAGTCCTCCCAGCTGCGGATGTTGGCTCCATCCAGTTGGTAGAACCACTCGAGTTGAGTCCCCGACAGACTATCCTGAAAGAAGTGAATCCACAAATTCTTGTCAGCCGTGTAGGGTTGGATCCTCCTCATGTATGACCTGAGATGCAGTTTAGGACAGGAAGCCCCGTCATATTTTGCAAAAGCAGGGGCCTTGAACTTGTGTGGGATCACCACCCCGGAGGATAGACCTAGATCTTTGAAGTCTAGGCCGGGCACTTTCTGTATCTCCATAGCACTTAGCCGGTCTTCTAGCTGTTTATACCTGTCCTCAGCTGGAGGGTACTGTTCATCATTGAACTCCGTCTCGTTGTTGGAGACCACTGGACTAGGAACCTCTCTCTCATGGGGACTGTCCTTTCCAACAGATGGGGTAGTCTGCTCAGCCTCATTTCGTGATCCATTCCCCGATCTGCGTCTAAGGTTGAACATCATCGTCCTCTTCTTCTTCTTCTTCTTCTGAATCAGAGTCTTCAATTCCTGTTGACCCTAGGCTAGGCTTATAACCAACTCCTGGAACTGGGCATTCTGGGCCTGGAGGGCCTTGATAGCTTGTTCGTTGGATGATTCAGGATTCATGATGACTGCTGAAATAAACAGCGAAGAAGGTAAGCGACCTGTAACAAGGGTACCTGTAATGCAATGATATGTATGATATGCATGCAATGTTTTCAAGGATCTCGCGGGGTAAATAAGAAAATCGTTAGAATTTTGAATTTGGTAGCTTGATTGAAGGCACTTCATATTGTTGAGAGCCCTTCTTCAAGAGTCAAGGCTCACCATATCGAGTGGGTCATAGCCCCTGACTCAAGTCATCAACCTTGTTTTGATTTCCAAACAACCTTGGCTAGGGGAACCTTCTTCAAGAGTCAAAGCTCACCATATCAAGTGGGTCATAGCCCCTGACTCAAGTCATCAACCTTGGCTAGAGGAAAATAAATCCCCTTTGCCCCTTGCTAGACAGCTGATTCATCATGACCTGCATCACAAGCCCTTGAGATCCTTGAAATGAATTAGTCCTTATGCAGGATGCATGTAATGATATGATGTTATGCTATGCATGGAGTGATATAAGTAGACCCTGTTATAAGCCCATATTAAGGACTGTAAACAAAACCTGCAAGAAACTTGTGTGTCAGATAACAAGTATGCAAGTAGTCAAGTTTGAAGGCACACAAGTCACACAAGAGAGCCCTTAGAGTTTAGGCCAGCATGAAGTTTGGGGTACTACCCTCTTGAAGTTGGTGGGCTCAAAACCTGTCCTATCAAAAGTAACCGGGTTCTAAGGATCTCAATATCATTGGGTTGTTTTCTATGTTCATTGTTTCGATTTAGCCACTGAACTGGCGATCAAAATATTCCAAGAAAACAACCCTCAATGAGTGTAGTATCGAGTATCAACCAACTTCGGACTGCACCAAAGTCAGTCATCTCACTACCCTAAAGAGGCCAGGATGGTCAAGTAAGGTTCCTAAGGTCAATTGATGCTTCACGACACCACGCGGCGGCCCCGTACTCTCCTTGACTTGACTCAAGGGTTACCGGTACTCACCAAAGTGCCACATCAACGTAGCAAACTGCTTCAACCGTGTTGGTATACCCCGCACAGTTCCCTCACAGTTTTGTTGCTACTTTCTAAGAGGTATCCCCCAGATCCGGGTTAGGATCTATAGAACTCCCAAAACAGGCCCACAATATTAAAGCAATCAAAAACAGGCAATTGAAAACATAAGTATAATCTATCCTAAGGTACACCTCACTTTAAGTATATCCCCAGCAGAGTCGCCAGTTCTGTGATCGGTGGAAATAGAACTGACTGTTTAAAGCTGGATCGCGTATGTCGCGGTAAGCAAGAGTCGCCACCGTCTTTTATGTTCTCCAACATGGAAAGGACAAAAGCACAGCAAAATTCCTTATTGAGAATGTCTCTCGGTTCGGGAGGTAGATTTATAGAAAGGGAAGGTGTTAGCACCCTTTCTATCTGTGGTTATCCACGGGCTCTTAGGTACTTGCTCTTATGTTTTCAAAAGATGTTTGCTTTTCAAAATGTGAGTGGGTTTGAAAAAGTTTCATTGAAAGATTTCTGAGTAACTCTTGTATCTGTCCTCAAGAGTGTTTGAAAAATTTGTTTTGAAAGCTTTTGAAAGTGTCAGTGTGAAAAGATTTTTGATTTGTTTTTTGAAGAGAGCAAGTACCCATGAGTCATCTACCTACCCTAAGGAATTAGGCTGTGTAAGAGTCCTTAAGGTAGTGCCATCCCACCATTGAGAGGTAGGTAGCACCACCGTTGGAGGTGTTCGGTTCAATTCGATTGAGGGACAATGTGGTCACCGAAGCAATAGTAGGACATTTTAGAAGTAACCCTAATGTCCTAGATCCCTTTTAATCCGAGGCAACCGTTTCGAGGCAACTGGATCTTAGACATAAGGGCGACCGCTAAAACACCTTATACTTGACGACCACTTTCGAGGCAACGAGTGAGGCATACCCTAGAAGTGACAGGTGCATTGTGTGTTGTTTTCATGTTTATATTTATCTTGGATCAGGCAATTGTGAGCTACGAGTTGTTTTTAATTATCATACATTCTTTCATGCAATTTAGCAGTTAGGAGTGCGGAAAAGGAAATACGGAAAGATAAAAGCTACGCTATTACAAGGCGCGGGTCTATACATCGCCAAAATACAAAGACTCGTTTTTGATAAAGATGCGGAAGGTAAAAACAATAAACCTAATTACTATTACATCCTTGAACAGTTACATAATAATCAAATAAGAAAATAGTGCGCGAATAAATTAAACTGGACGTCCGAGGGTGTTGGACCCTTTTGAGAAATTAAGAGTTTTTGTCCTTTGCTTGAAGTTAAATTAAAACCTAATTATTTAATTAATTATTTACAAGAAAGATGTTTTTTATGTTTTTTTGTATTTATGGAAATAAAGCAATTAAAATTAAAAGAAAACCCTAGTTCTAAGTTTATTTTAATTATTAAGAAAAATGTTAAAGTTAAACTAATTTAAGCTATTTAATTAATTTTCATGTTATTTACAAAAAAAAAAAAAATTAATTAATAATGATGATAATAATAATAAAAAGTCAAAAACCTAATTCTATGCAATTTTTATTTATTAAAGAAAAAGGATTAGAATTAAAACCTAAATTAAGCTAAATTAATTATTAATATTTATTTACAAAAATAGGTTAATGATGAAATTAATAAATAATTAAAAATATTTACATTTTTGAGTTTCTGATTTTTATTAGGAAAAACTATTTTATGGTGAATTAATAATAATTATTAAAAAAACAATTGAAAGAAATTAAAAGAAAAGAAAAGAAAATAAAATTAATTATGCAAACCAAGGGGGTGTGTTGGCCCAAGTGGAGGTGAAATGCTGGAATTCAGGCCCAGGAAGCACAAAGCCTCGTTGACTTTTCCTGATCATGCGCTCGCTGGCTGACTAGGGTGTACCATGCTCCATATCTCCTGGCCTTCAGATTGTTGATCCTGGGCACTTGGCAAGCTTAGACGTGAGGCTCATGGTGGACTATTGAATCATATGCTGCACTGGAATTGGTTAAGAAAAATATGAAGAAATATATGGGGGACCTGGGAATCGAACCCAGGTCCCAGTGTTTGCAAGACACGTCCACCACCACTGCGCCATCTGCAATTGTTTGTAATGATAACGATCAATGAACATAATATATGAAAAGTGCTAATTATGTTGGGAACACAAAAAGCGCGCCACTCATTTGAATGCACCAGTCACATGTTGCCACGCCTGTTGTCTTCTTCGTTTTTCCTGTAAAACAAACAAGATAGCGGGGGTTTTAAACCCCCACAAACCAAAAGTCCCAATAATAGCGATTAGCAGCACAAATCACATAAATTGAGCGCGAGGGTTTGGTTGAATTCGTCTGGCCTTGACGAATTCAACCATAGTCATGATATGGTCCAATTTTTCCTTATGCATAAAGCCCTAATTCAACAGCTTCGGAACCCTAATATGCTTCCATGGTGACTTTCGATTCAGAAGGTTATAACTCAATTAATCCACACACAAAGCTTCAGGAAGATGTCAGCAATACAAATCAATAAGCAAAACATGTCAATGATGCATAGAAATTAGATTTCGATTATGAAAATATTTGTTAAAACCGGGACTTTGTTTTACCGTTTCCTTGAGCTATGAGGTTGGAAAGTGCTTGCAATACGTTCAGGAAACTCTCAGCAAGGGATTAGAATCAACAAACTTCCTTGAATCTGCCTAGAAGTTAGAAAACAGTTTTGAACTTTTTCACTTTTTTTTCAATGTTGCATATGGTGTTCTTGCATCAATTGTGCGTGTAGGGATTCAGGGTTTCCTTCAGCATATGTATGTGATGAGAATTAGGTTAAAACCTTGGCCCAAAAGTCCATGAATTTATGTTTTCAATCCTTGATTTTCAATCATATAATTTCCAATCTTTTTTGGATGAAAACCTTGCCAAATATGGATGATTTTCCCTTTTTGATTGAGAAACGAGTTTTCCAGCTTGCCCTGATCTGATATGCTTCACAAAAGATCCAAAAACCATATCTTTTTAATTTTCCTATAATTAAAATCAATTAAATGAATTAATATTAATAAAAATTCAATTAATTAATTAAAAATAAGAAAATAAATCATTTTAAGTTCAATGGGTCGTGCATAGGCTTTGGGTAAAGATTCAAGAAAGAATTTGAGGCCCATTAGCAAAAATAAAGTGTTTTAGGCAAAGTTGACTTTTGAAAGTTCCCAAACATTTCCCAACTTCTCTAATGCATATCTTGATCAATTTTGAATCTATGAATATGTTCTTGGACATTTTGGAAAGGTCTTGAAGTCCTATAACTAATGCCTTTGGTCCCATGTCATTTTGATTTACCAATCTCAAGTTATGGTCTTTGACTTAAAGTGCCTTTTTGTTGACTTTTGAAAATGACCTATAATGTTGAAATTGATAACTTTTTGTGAGAGCATTTATTGTACTTGGAATGTGAAGATGAGTTGTAGGAAATGTCATCCCCTTCAAAATGAGCATTGGATGGAATTTTTCTGATGAACCATGAAAAAGTTATGCCCTGGTCAAATTGCAGTTGACTTTTCAGCTGTCCCAAAATAGAAACCTTTGCATCTTGAGACTTTTTGAGCCATGCTTGAGGAATCATGATCAAGAATTGATCAAATGATGATTGTGGCTTCAAAATAAGATGTTGACCAAAAATTTTGACTTTTGACTATCAAATGACCATTTTACCCCTGCAGTTGACTGTGAGGCAATTAGGGTTTTTGACTGTGCAACTTAATGCTGTGAGTCTTGAACCTTGACATATGGATGCTTGATAATGTATATAGGCATATGGGACTTGATTGGACCCTTGAAAACCTCATTTTCTTTGCAAGAACCAAAACCCTAATTTTGACTGTGTTAGGAGGCAATTGGACTGTGCAACCCTTGAGAGATTTTGAACCATTTGGAGATTGATCTTGACAAATCTTAAAGAATATGGGAGGGAAAATTTTGGGGTACAACAGGATGTATGAAAGTAGCAAAAATAAAAAGGAAAAAAAAGGCCCAAATCAGGGAGGCCCAACGTTTGGTTTGATTCCATATTGCTGGCTTGTTGTAATATACCATGACCTGCTCATGTGGTACGTTGGATTCAATCATGCAATGATCAGATGGTGATAAGATGAGGGAACATGATAGACTCATGGAGGCGCGCTGGATCTGCAAGAAATATGTGGAAAAAAACATAAAAGGGTACTACTATGGCTCGAACCCAGGTCCCTATAGATCAATGCCTTAGCGTACTCTTCTCTGCCACTAGGGTGGCTGTTTTATCCGGTCATAACACAAGTTGCAATAAATTTAAAATAAACTCAATTTTGAATATTTTAAATGTCAACTTCATCTTCTTACTTGCGTGCGCAGAACATCACCATGGCTCAAAACTGTAACTTCTTCATTTCTCAATCATTTTCAAAAATGTAAACATGAAAGTTGTTCCATTTTCAACACGAATTCAATCATATAAATAAATAAAGCTATAAATCAAAGATGAGTGTGAATTTTGTTGGTACCAAATTAAAAACTATTTTTTCCAGAAAGTTCAACTTCAAAATTCGCATCACTCAGACAACATAAATGAAAACTAAAGGCATGGTTAGATTCAGGGCAATGATGTCTACATTTTTCATTCACAAAGTAACTATTAATGATGCTTGTATAGAGAGTTAAAAGTTGAGAAAAATTACCTCAAAACTGGAAATCATGTTTGGAGTTTGTGCACTCCTGGAAGTGTTGTGATGATCTGGATAACTTCATTGAATTCCTAGGAAGCTAATGCAATGCTTACTTTGTGCTGAAAGTGCCCGGATCTCCCTGGAGAAGTCAAGTTGCAGGTTTGAGTTTTTGAGTTTGGAGGATGATGAAAATGAAGTTACAATTATGAAACAAGAGTGGGGATGAGTTGTATATGATGTATAGAAGCTTTGTGAATGATTTAGATAGGAAACGCACAAGTGGGTTGTAAGTTTGAAGTTCAAGGTCAGAAATGACAAGCAATGGAGGTTTTGATGCAATTTCTGGTTTTAGGGATTTTTAGGGTGTTTCAAGGCTTGTGTATTCATCTATTATCTTACCAAATAGTGTCGCTATTTATAGGGAAAGGTTGGAGGGAAGGAGAACACCTGGTTTGTAAGTTACAAAGTTATGGCTAGGTGACTTAGTTTTGAAGCAACATTGAGATAACCTTGTTCCAATGCATGATATGAAATGGCTAGAGCCTCTAGACAAGTTGCTTATGGATTTGAGATTGTGTGTGTTCAGAAGGAACAAGTGCAAAGCTCAAGGAGAGTGGACTTTGTGATTAAAGCCACTTTTCCAAAATGGCAACGTTACCTTTGTGCCAAAAATGGATTAATCACTTGGACAATGGATCAAGCACTTGGATCATAGCTCAATCATTTGTGTAAAAATTTCATTTTTGAGCGATTTTCAAGTTTGAAGGCCTACGAAGCAAGATTATGCAGCATGCTTGAAGATTGGATCATAAGGTTCATCACAAAATGACCTAAAATTCAAGAATGAATGCTCAACTTCTTCTCTTCGATTCTCCTAGCTCAAGCATGATCTATTCAAGTTCTTGGACATTTTGGAAATCTTGAAACATTGTCTAAAATCTTCATGTTGACCACTTTGTCTAAATCAACTTGGAACTTGGTGAAAAATTTCCAAGAAGTTGGGACAAAAAAATCTGCCTAACTTGATGAAAATTTCACCAAGTGTTTTTGATAAAAGTCGTGACTTCATGGGCCTATATCTCATAATCTAAGCATTTTTTGAACATTAACCCTAAGGGACAAAGTTGTAGAATTCATCAAGATCTACAACTTTCTTGTTGAAATTTTTTCTTGAATCATCTTGCATCTTGGTGAGAAATTGTCATGAAGTAGTGAAATTATCAAGGTTACAAAACACTTGGAATTTTTCTAAGTCTTGAAAATCTTGACTTTTGTTGACTTTTCTTGACTTTCTTGATTCCTGATGATCAAGTTTGATATTTTTGAAGGTCTTGATGAATCTTGATCTTTGAAATTCAATGTTGACCAAAAAGTTAAAGTTTGACTTTTTGTGTATCAGTTGACTTTTCATCAGTTGATCAAATTTCGACTATCAATCCATTGATCTTGAGAAACGATTTGAGCCATAAACTTAAATAAATATATTGTTTTTGAGTCCTTGAGTTCTTGCTTCAATCCATTAGGTCATGTACTAGGTCAAAAGTCACTGATGAGTCATTCTCAATCAAAACCCTAATTTTGACAATTTTGCCCCTTTGACGATTTGAATGTTTTTCTTGAGGAATTGTGATCAACCCTTAATCAATTGATGAATATAACTTCAAAATGTTTATGTTGGCCAAAAATCATGAATTTTGACTGTATGTTGACCACAATTGACTTTTACCCAATACAGTTGATTTTCAGTCATCTGAGTAATTAATTGAGCAAATTTGTGGTGCAAGACTTGAAACATGGTATGAGCATTATTAGAGACCTATAATGAACCATGAAAGTCATTTGAGGCATCAAAAATCCAATTGTCCTTGAGAAAACCAAAACCCTAATTTGTGGTCTCAATGCTTAGGAGGTGAGCTTGTCTGATCAACTCTTTGAGAATCATTGAGCATTTGAGATCTTTTGTGAGAAATGTCTTGAGAAAAGAGAGGTAAAATTTTGGGGTACAATAAACATAAACACCATACTCGATCTCACACTTCTAAAACCCTTTTTCCTTGAAAAATGAGTCAATCTTCAAATTTCTGGCTCTGGGCGCTTGCTTTAATCCATACAAGGCTTTGTGTAATCTGAACACCATTTATTGCTGATTATTTTTCTTAAATCCAGGAGGTTGTGACACGTATACTGTGATTCGGTGGGAGAACTGACTTGGGATTTGCGTTTGTTTTCGCACTTGTTCGGTTTAGCAAGAGTCGCCACTGACTTTTTATTTTATCCTAAGGAAAGGTCAAAAAGCACAGGAAAGACCTTTGAGATGTTTTCATGGGCTCGGGGGGTAGATTATGAAAAGGGAAGGTGTTATCACCCTTTCCATCCATGGTTATCCATGGGCTCTTAGTTACTTGTTTTAGATCACTTGCCTTTGCTTTTCAATTGTTTGAAATGGTGCTTTGTGTGTGTGGTTTTGAAAATGTTTTGAAAAAGATGCCTTGTCTAGGCAACCTTTGTAATGATTCTTGTTTGAATATATACAAAGGTGTGTGTCTTTTTGAAAAGATAATTCAATGTTTTGAAAATTGTTTGGAAATTGTTTTTGAAGTTGTGTTGTGAAGTGTGTTTGAAAAATGGCAAGGATGTTTTGCAAGATTTTTGATCAAGTAACAAAGAGTTGTCTACCCTATTTTACTCAAAGATCTTTCTCATGTTTTTTAACCCTTTTAGCAGTGTTGTTTCACCATTGTGTTTGATGAACAACCTTGCGTTAGGATGTTTAACGGGACATGCTCGGGTCATTGTATGCAATCATTGAAGGCAACTTATGAGACGCTCTAGCAATTTTGTAAGGGACGAGATCGTTTATTGAAGGCAACATCGAGGGTCATCGAGGGACTACGATCTTTGTTTATCGAAGGGGCATTTGCTAGAGTGTCTCATAATCGAGGGACATGATTGCATTTTCCGAGGCAACAAGCGAGGTTACCCTAGAGGTGCAAGTGTGAATTGTGTATTGATGTTCATGCACTTATCTTGTATTAGGTTATCTAGCGGTTGATTTTGAATCTTTGCATATAAACCCTAATTACTATACAGTATATGGAAAGCGATAAATTGCGGGAATTTAAAGTCTAAGCTATTACAAATAAGTATTCGGGGATGGGGGTACAAATGTTTACAAATGTGGATGAGTCTTATCAAAATAGTAATGTCCAAATATTATTTACAACCAAATCGAATCGTCGCGTTCTCAATGTAAAAATATAATCAAGGTATAAGAATAAAAAGAATCAGGAGTATTGTGAAATGTATGTAGTTATTTACAAATGATCAAAATATTAACCTAATGCAAATTAAGTGTTATTATTTTTGTGTTTTTGTTAATTATATATAAAAAAAGGTTTTTTAAAGAAAGAATTATTTAACTTAATAAATGTATTTTTTATGTATTTTTGTGTTATTAAAGGAAAACAAGATTAATAAAGAGATAATTATCTCTAAAAAAAGATGAACAAAAATTAATTAGTGTTATTAAAAAAGAAAACTAACTAAGGTTAGTTAGCAAAAAATTAATAAGTTAATAAAAAAGATTTTTGAAGTTTTTGAATGGGTTTGGGCCTAAAAACAAAAAGAAAATAAGACCAAGAGGGGGGGTGGCGCCAAAATTAATGGGCTTAGTGATTATTTTATGGGGCAGGCCCAAACGTTTTTGACAAAGTTTTTGTTAGGGTTTGGTTTTGTTTGGCTCAGAACCTAGGTTTACAGTTTGAATGACGCCGCTCTCCTCTCATCTTCTTCGCCTCTTCATCGTTCTCAAACACCCAGCAACTGATGTCTTCTCCTCTCTTTAGGCCACCAGAAAGCCACCTCCAATCTCTCCTCCTCGTGATTTATACAAGGCGGCGAAAAAGGTAACGTTTTCCTTCTAACGTGTTTTAGGGTTTTTGTTCTTTGCATGTTTAAACTTTTACATATTTTGATCTTGGATGCTTGTGTTTGTGATATGAGATGCGGAAAAAGAAAGGAGGAGAATGATACCTTGGTGTCTGTTTCTGGAGAGGAGGCGAAAGGTTGGACGGCGGCGCTCTCAGGTGGCCGGAGAAGGGAGACGCATGATGACCGCGCTCTGGTATTTGTACCTTTCTCTTTGAATGTTTAGTGATGAACTTCGTTCTGAAAACCTTACTTCTGAAAATGCTTGCTTTTGAGTATTTGTACCTTCTTCTGATTTTCTGAACGTTGGCTTTGCTCTTGTTAGCTTGAATTGATGATGGGAATTTCTGAATGTTGCTTATTGTTGTTTTGATGTTTGTTATTTGATTCTGATGATGGACAATTCTGAAGATTGTTGTTATTGTTGATTTGTGGTTTGTTGATTCTAATGTTCATGAACTTTGTTGATAGCTTTTGCAATCTTCCTCTTTCTTTTTGTCAATGATGATATTCTTCTGAGATGCTTGTTGTTCTTTCTTTCTGTTTCCTTTCAATGATGAATTCGTTTTGAGATTTCTTGTTGTTCTTTTCACTTCTAACTTCTTCCTCTTTGTGGGTTTTGTTGGTTTTCAATGATGAGTTTCAATCTGAGATATTGCAATTGTTGTTGTTTGGTTGTTTGATGATGTTGAATCTGTGATGAACTTTGTTCTGAGAGTGTTTGTTATTGTTTCTGCTGATTTGGATGTTGATGAACTTTGAAGTTGTTTGTTGCTTCTGACTTTTCCCTCTTTGGATTTTGTTGATTCTCAATGATGATGAGCATGTGCTCTGAGAAAAAAAAGAAATGTTTGTTGTTATTGGTTTTTGGTATTTGATGATGGACAACCTGTTTCTGAGGATGCTTGGTATGGCAGGCTGTTGAGTTCTTATTTGTTTGGTAAGGAAGGCAGACTATTAAGTTCTTGTGGTTTTGCAAGTTTGAAATTTCTGTAGGTTTTGAAACAGGTTTGAACCTATTGTTTGTTTGATGTTCTAACAGGTTACAAGTTTGAAACAGGTTTGTTGAGGGTTTTAGCAGGTTTTGAAACAGGTTTTGAATAGGCTTGTTTGGGTACAGGAAGGCTGTTGTTATGCAGGCAGGCTTGGATTGAGTTTGTTAGTTTGGTTTGAGTTTGTTAGTTTGAACTCGTGCAGGTTTTCTACTGGTTTTAGGCAGGTGGATGCAGTTCTGGATTTGTTGTTTGGGGGTTTTATGCAGGCTTGAGACTTGCTTGTTTTTGGTACAGGCAGGCTTGCTGTTATGCAGGCCCTGAAGGCTTGTTGTGCCTTAGGCTTGGTATTTGTAACACAGGTTTGGATTTGTGCAGGCTTATGCTTCTGCAAGTTTGTGTTTTTGTAAGTTTGAAGGTTTGAGGCAGGTTTGGATAGATTACTGTTTTGCTTGCCCTTACAGTTTTTGTGGTTCTTTTTTTGAACTCCTCCCTGTTGAACTGTTAGAACAATGTTATATTTATTTATCTTCTAAGCCTGCCAAACTGCAAACCTGCTTCACTCTCTCTTTTCTCTCTCCATAAAAGCATATTTAATTGCTTAAAGTACTTTTATTCTGAAAAGGTTGTTGGCCAAGAAAATGATGAAAAGGTGCTTTTACAAGCTTGCTTGCTTCTTGGTTTTCCTCTGCAATGTACTTCCATGTTTCCTGCCTTGACAGTTTGGTAGCTTGTATACAGTTTCTTGACAGCTTCTTGATAGCTTCTTGACAGCTTGTTGACAGCTTGTGTGACAGTTTCTTGACAGCTTGGTTTGAACTTGTGCAGCTTGTGCAACTTGGTTGTGTAACTTAGTTTGCTTAATTTGAACTTGTGCAGCTTTGTGCCTTCTATTTAATTGATTTATATGCTTGCAAACAATAGTTTTACTTTCCTCTTTGTGAACCAAGAAGAGAAATCTTCTTGTGATTTGCAAAGAGGACGAGTAAAACATGATGAAAACCAAAACAATCTGATTCTGGCCAACAATCTTTAATGATGAGCTTTTTATTTATCTGTCTGAAAATACTTTTCAATTTAACTGTATTGACTTCTTTTTCTGTCTTTGCAGGTAAATACCAGTTGGGGTAAGGGAAGCAGCAGTAGAAGATGAAGACTTCAAGAGACTTAGAATATAGATTTATTTTCTTTTCAATTATTTGTAATAAATATCATTGTAAATATTGTAAATAAATTTAAAGTATCCAAATAACATTTGTAACAACAATTAAAATAAATAAAAATCTTTTGTCAGATATTTCATTCTTTCTTTTACACTGTTTATTTAATTATTTAAATCTCTTGAATTAAAATGACTGGAAATGCATCCCAATTATTTTAACTTAGATAAAATAAATAATCAACAAACGTTGTAGTCTCACAATCTTGCATTAACCACCATACGCCCGTCATTCCAGTTAACCATATGCATTGCACAGTTAAACAAACAAACGTCCATACGCCTTTCACTTCACTGATCAAACCAACACTCCAACCTTTCAATTCAAAAGCCTCAGCTCTTAGCCTAGATGTTTAGGTTTTGAGAAACAAACAACAATCTTGAACAAGCGTAAAACAATGTAACAGTTAATTTGAAATACTATGGACTCAAATTCTCCTGAGAAATACGAGTGAAAAACCCTAATTCCAGATTTGCTGTCAAAGAAAAGTCCGCTTGATCAAACCCTGAGCCAAACTCAACTAAATCAATAGAAACCCTAATTTTGGATAGACTGATTCAAAATCAATGGAAACCCTAATTTTGGATAGACTGATAAGAAAAGTCTGTTTGGCCGATTCTTGAGCCAATCTGAAAAATCAGGGAAAACCCTGGGGTTGTGATTTCTTGTAAAAAAGGGAGGGCAAATTTTGGGGTACAACAGTTGCCCCTGTTCAATCTTCTTAAACCTGAAGAGTTAGATTGGCAGTTTTGCCGTTCGCGACTCGAAGGTAAAAGATGATTGGACACTAGAGTGCCCAAAAAATTTGCACTCGTCAAAGCGTAGTTGAGGGAATGGGCTTAAAGATGCCATTTGGAGATGTGACAGAATCTTGTCGGAGATGGGCTTAAAGATGCCATCTGGAGAATGTTTGTTGAACTATATGTTGTTGGTGAGTGGTTAAGTATCGGAAAGGTATCCATGTTTGGAACATCTCTGAGTTGGGAGTCTGAATAAGCAATAGATTGACACCCATGTTGGGAAGCATCCGTAAACTGTTTTCAGAGGTTGAGTCTGAATAGTGATCAGTCCGTGTAGAACTTCATTCCAAATTTCCTGATAGGAACCTGTGTAGAGTTGCTTTATGATGAGTCCATGTAAAACTGCATCTGAATTTGAGAAGGAACCGGTGTAGGGTTGCTTCATGATGAGTCCATGTAAAACTGCATCTGAATCTGAGAAGGAACCGGTGTAGGATTGCTTCATGATGAGTCCGTGTAAAACTACATCTGAATTTGAGAAGGAACCGGTGTAGGTTTGCCTCATGATGAGTCAGTGTAAAATTGCATCTAAATTTGAGAAGGAACCAGTGTAGGGTTGCTTCATGATGAGTCAGTGTAAAACTGCATCTGGGATTGAGAAGGAACCGGTGTAGGGTTGCTTCATGATGAGTCCGTGTAAAACTGAATCTGGAATTGAGAAGGAACCGGTGTAGGGTTGCTTCATGATGAGTCCGTGTAAAACTGCATCTGAAATTGAGAAGGAACTGGTGTAGGGTTGCTTCATAATGGTGGTCAAGCAGATAGTTGTCCTGGTTTGTCACAGGTGTTAATCTAGAACTTTTAAAAAAGCTGTTGTCGACCTTTTGCTGAAAAAGGTAAATTGTTAGTTGAAACACAAAGTTATGTTGCATGAAATGTATGATGCAATGAATTGCGTTTCATCAATGTTTATGATATATGAATGTAATGGTTATGCATGCAAGCTGAGTAGCCGTCTTGTTGAGGAAGATAAAATTCGGATAGTTGGAGATAATGGATTCTTTGACTGCTGTCGGGGAAAGTGAATCCTTGACTGCTGTAGGGGATGGAAAATCCTTTGATCATTGAAAATGAGAAGTCCTGGGACCGCTGTTGGGGAATCAGGAGTTTGGGTTGTATGCCAATCTACTGGGGATTCCTGTTTTGAGGAGATCTTCACTGGGGAATATCTGAATACCCTGTGAGGAACTGAGAATGAGAGTCTTCGTTCTGCTTGGGGAATAAGAATTCTGTGGGAAATAGCCACACTGTTGAAAGTAGCTATCCTGTTGGAGAGTAAAATTCAGGATTCTGGAAAAAGCTTATTCCTGTCTGGAAGAAGTTCAGATTTAGGTTATATGCCGCTTTAAGAATGAGAAACTTCATTCTGTCGGGAATATCAGGAAGTTGAATTGTATGTTAAGAAGCAGAAGGTATCTGCATTTGGAGCATCCCTGGGCTGAGGATAAATTCTGAATGAGTGATAGAATGACAACTGTGTCTGGAGCGTATCTGGACTGTATCTGAAGTTGAGATTTGTATGAGTAGCAAAATGACTTTTGTGTCTGGAGTGTATCTGAAACTGTAATTGGGATCTAAATAAGTGACAGAATGGCAACCGTGTCTGGAGCGTATCTGGACTATATCTGGAGTTTGAGATCTGTATGAGTAGCAGAATGACTTCCGTGTCTGGAGTGTATCTAAAACTGTAACTGGGATCTGAATAAGTGATAGAATGGCAACCGTGTCTGAAGTGTATCTGGACTGTATCTGAAGTTTGAGATCTGTATGAGTAGCAGAATGACTTCCGTGTCTGGAGTGTATCTGAAACTGTAACTGGGATCTGAATAAGTGATAGAATGGCAACCGTGTATAGAGCGTATCTGGACTGTATCTGAAGTTTGAGATTTGTATGAGTAGCAGAATGACTTCCGTGTCTGGAGTGTATCTGAAACTGTAACTGGGATCTGAATAAGTGACAGAATGGCAACCGTGTCTGGAGCGTATCTGGACTGTATCTGGAGTTTGAGATCTGTATGAGTAGCAGAATGACTTCCGTGTCTGGGGTGTATCTGAAACTGTAACTGGGATCTGAATAAGTGACAGAATGACAACCGTGTTTGAAGCATATCTGGACTGTATCTGGAGTTTGAGATCTGTATGAGTAGCAGAATGACTTCCATGTCTGGAGTGTATCTGAAACTGTAACTGGGATCTGAATGAGTGACATAATGGCAACCGTGTCTGGAGCATATCTGGACTGTATCTGAAGTTTGAGATCTGTATGAGTAGCAGAATGACTTCCGTGTCTGGAGTGTATCTGAAACTGTAACTGGGATCTGAATAAGTGACAGAATGGCAACCGTGTCTGGAGCATATCTAGACTGTATCTGGTGTTGAGATCTGTATGAGTAGCAGAATGACTTTCGTGTCTGGAGTGTATCTGAAACTGTAACTGGGATCTGAATGAGTGACAAAATGGCAACCGTGTCTGGAGCGTATCTGGACTGTATCTGAAGTTTGAGATTTGTATGAGTAGCAGAATGACTTCCGTGTCTGGAGTGTATCTGAAACTGTAACTGGGATCTGAATAAGTGACAAAATGGCAACCGTGTCTGGAGCGTATCTGGACTGTATCTGGAGTTTGAGATCTGTATGAGTAGCAGAATGACTTTCGTGTCTGAAGTGTATCTGAAACTGTAACTGGGATCTGAATGAGTGACAGAATGGCAACCGTGTCTGGAGCATATCTGGATTGTATCTGAAGTTGAGAGATTTCGTAAAATCTTGACTGGACTGCCCCAGGTTTAATGTACTTTAGAAAGATTTGTTGAAATCTTGACTGGATTGCCCTAAATTTGTTAGACAATACCAAACCAAGTCTCTTTTTGTCGGTGGGAGATTTTTGTAACGGAAGTGTCATCCCACTTGAAGTGATTTTATTCACCGAGAGAACTTTCGTTCCTCCGAACATTCACTGTTGTGAATTCCTTTGCTGTCAAACAAATAATCATGTGCAAACAATGATATTCAAATAATGCAAAGTTTATGCTTGTCTTGAAGTTTCGGAAAACGCGTTTTTTAGCAGAAAAACTTTTTATAAGACAAATTCAACACAAGATTTAGGACAAAGCCTTACAGGAGTCAGGATACCTTTTGTAACAGTATGCTTTCGAACTAACCCATGCTTCAATTAGGACTTTCGAAGGGTTGTAACATGGCTTGGTTCACGGTTTAAGAAACAAAGGATAAAGGCTTAAAGTATATTTGTTCCCACCCGCTCTTCGTGATGTCCTTCAGTCCTAAACTCAGTTAATTGTGCGTCGAACTCTATTCGAGTTTGGAACAACTCTTTGGTGATGGTTCACACCAGTTGAATTTTATGGAAGGCAGACATCATTTTTGCAACATTTTTCATGTTATTGAGGATTTATAATGACCTCTTTCTTTTGATTCGTTATCCCTAACTTTTGCCTGACTGTTCTTGTTTTCGAGATTACAGTCAGCGGGATGCCCCAGCTTTTTTAAGCCTCCTTTGTAGGTTTTGGCTCAGTGGGCTTTTCTCTTTTGAGAGGTAATAACTGCATATGAGATAAGGAACCATCACTGTCTTTTGGTTCCAAAGGAAAGTTTTTTGATGTTATTCGTTGTATTACGAACTGAGAGTTTGCGACTTCAATGCACATCTTTTGAATTAACTGAGAGACTACCCTGCCCCAGGTTTAAATCAAAGGTTTCAATTTGTTTAAAAACAGAAAACTCCTACTTCTTTGGCTCGAAGGGATTGACTAGGGATTATCTTCCTTATAACTCCAGTGTTTAGGATTTGAAAGGAACGCCTGTACATCGTCAGCAAGGTCTGTTCAAAAGCATATTGTATGAGATTATGGCACTGTTTCGTCATCCTCCCTCTAAAGGCTTGTAGCTTTTTATCAAGAGTTAAATATCATAAAGAAAGTAGAAAGCATAGTTTAAGAATAGTGAAAACGAATGGATGAATTCAAGACAAACATATGCAATGCATTAATGAAACAGAGTTTGACATCAACAGATAATTGTTTGAATAACAAAAGAAGTTACAACTTGAAAATTCAAAGAAACAAAGACGCTCTCAATGATTCGTCAAAGGTGCAGTGATTATGCTAGAGTCTCTGGAGGACCAAACTCAATCTCCTTGGCATCAATCAAATTCTGAATCTTGTACTTCAATTCCCAACAATCATTAGTATCATGCATGGGACTGTCAGAATGATAAGCGCATGTCGCATTAGGATTGTAGTTAGGAGAAGAAGTCTTGGGGTTTGGATGAGGTCCTATCAATGTAATTAGATTAATCCTCAACAAGTGTTGCAACGCTTGAGACAACGGCATGTTGATGTTGGTAAACTGTCTTTTAGGCTCATCTGGCCTTCGTTGATTTCCCTTTTGCTGTTGTCGGTGTGCTGCAGAATCAGAGACCAGGACTGCCCCTACGTGTCGGCCATGGTGATTTTTTTGACTGTTCACAGCATTGGACTCTTTCTTCCCATTGTAGGAAATTTTCTGAGCATCAGAGGGTGTATCTCCTTGGATCTTTCCACTTTTGATGCCAGCTTCGACCCTTTCGTCGGTTAGTATTAGCTCGGTGAACCCGGCTGAGGAGCTTCCAATTAAGTGATTGAAGAAAGGCCCTGTCAAAGTTCCCATGAAGATGTCAATCAGCTCCCTGTCAGTTAAAGGAGGTTGTACCCTACCAGCCATATCTCTCCACTTTTGAGCGTATCCTTTGAAGTTTTCATTGGAACCCATGGTCATGTTCTGCAATTGCACACGAGTTGGTGCAAGATCAACATTATACTGATACTATTTGTAAAAATCAGCAGCTAAATCCTCCCAGGTGTGGATGTGAGAACTCTCCAGTTGATAAAACCACTCGAGTTGAGTCCCTACCAGGCTTTCTTGGAAGAAATGGATCCAAAGCTTTGGATCAGTTGTGTATGGTTGAATCTTGCGGACATAAGACTTTAAGTGCATCTTAGGGCAAGAGACTCCATCGTATAGGGCAAAGATAGGGACTTTGAACTTTGGTGGGATGACCAATCCAGAAACTAAACCCATGTCTCCTAAATCCAAGCCAGGTATTTGTTGGATCTCCATAGCACTGAGGCGATCCTCCAACTGTTTGTACTTGTCATCAGCAGGAGGATATTGTTCTTCGGAGTAGTCGGCTTCAACCTCATTAATCTCCAAATTGTGGTTTTCTTCAAGACTATCCCCTATGTTGGGTGAAGTTGAAAGATCTAGGGTTTTAGGTCTTCTTCTCAAGTTCAGGATGCCCGCTGTCTTCTTGGACTTCTTCTTCTTGTCTTTGAGAAGGAAAGCTTTCAGATCCTCTTGCCCTTTACCCATAGCCAGAAGCATTTGTTGGAATTGAGCGTTTTGAGCTTGGAGATCTTTCACTGTTGGTTCCATATCCACCTTACTGAAATAAACAGTAGGAAGATAAGGAGACCTGTATGGGAGAAACCTGTCATGATGCAATGCAAGTTTTCAAGGATCTCGCGGGATAAACACAAGAAAATGTTAGAGGTTGAACCTCGACCAACATCTTTGATTGGAGAACTTTGTATCGGTGGATGTCTTTCCACGAGAATCAAGCTCACCATGTCAAGTGGGTCATAGCCTCTGATTTAAGTTGTTGCACATGATCTTTTACGGCGTTTGTTCAGAGGAAAACCCTCTTGCCTTTTGGTGGATGTCTGGTTCAACGTGACCCTGCATCAAAAGACCCTCGAGATCCTTGAAATGGTTATTGAAAATGCTATGGTATGATGTTATGATGTTATGTACATGTATGCAAAGGTAAGAAAGTGTATATACAGATAGTCATATTCACACAAAGCAAACAAGTCCTTAGGTTTAGGCTTGCATGGGGTTTGCAGGTAAGTACCCTCTTGAAGTTAGTTGGCTCAACCTGTCCTAAAATAGAAACCAGGTTCTAAGGAGCTCAATATCACTGGATTATTTTCTATGTTCATTGTTTTGGTTTAGCCACTTAACTGGCGACCAAAATATTCCAAGAAAACAATCCTTAATGAGTGTAGTATCGAGTATCTACCAACTTCGGACTGCACCAAAGTCGGTCATCTCACTACCCCTAAAAAGGCCAAGATGGTCAAGTAAGGTTCTAAGAGTTCGTTAGTGCTTCATGACATCACTCAGCGGCCCCGTATTCTCTTTGATTAACTCAAAGGCTACCGGTACCCACAAATATGTCACACTAACGTAGCTACTGCTTCAACCATGTCGGTATACCCCGCACAGTTCCCTCACAGTTTATTGCTACTAACCTAAAAGGTGCCCCCAAATCCAGGTGTAGGATTTAAAACAAACCCAAACAAGGAACCCAAAAAGTAAAGCAATCAAAGCAATCAAGGTAAGCATGTAAAGGTGATCTAAAACCCTAAGGTAACCCCACTTTTAGAAGAATCCCCAGCAGAGTCGCCAGTTCTGTGATACGGTGGGAGAACTGACTTGGGATTTGCGTTTGTTTTCGCACTTGTTCGGTTTAGCAAGAGTCGCCACCGACTTTTTATTTTATCCTAAGGAAAGGTCAAAAAGCACAGGAAAGACCTTTGAGATGTTTTCGTGGGTTCGGGGGGTAGATTATGAAAAGGGAAGGTGCTAGCACCCTTTCCATCCATGGTTATCCATGGGATCTTAGTTACTTGTTTTAGATCACTTGCCTTTGCTTTTCAGTTGTTTGAAATGGTGCTTTGTGTGTGTGGTTTTGAAAATGTTTTGAAAAAGATGCCTTGTCTAGGCAACCTTTGTAATGATTCTTGTTTGAATATATACAAAGGTGTGTGTCTTTTTGAAAAGATAATTCAATGTTTTGAAAATTGTTTGGAAATTGTTTTTGAAGTTGTGTTGTGAAGTGTGTTTGAAAAATGGCAAGGATGTTTTGCAAGATTTTTGATCAAGTAACTAAGAGTTGTCTACCCTATTTTACTCAAAGATCTTTCTCATGTTTTTTAACCCTTTTAGCAGTGTTGTTTCACCATTGTGTTTGATGAACAACCTTGTGTTAGGATGTTTAACGGGACAGGCGCGGGTCATCGTATGCAATCATTGAAGGCAACTTATGAGACGCTCTAGCAATTTTGTAAGGGACGAGATCGTTTTATCGAAGGCAACATCGAGGGTCATCAAGGGACTACGATCTTTGTTTATCGAAGGGGCATTTTCTAGAGTGTCTCATACTCGAGGGACATGATTGCATTTTCCGAGGCAACAAGCAAGGTTACCCTAGAGGTGCAAGTGTGAATTGTGTATTGATGTTCATGCACTTATCTTGTATTAGGTTATCTAGCGGTTGATTTTGAATCTTCATATACAAACCCTAATTACTATACAGTATATGGAAAGTGATAAATTGCGGGAATTTAAAGTCTAAGCTATTACAAATAAGTATTCGGGGATGGGGGTACAAATGTTTACAAATGGGGATGGGTCTTATCAGAATAGTAATGTCCAAATATTATTTACAACCAAATCGAATCGTCGCGTTCTCAATGTAAAAATATAATCAAGGTATAAGAATAAAAAGAATCAGGAGTATTGTGAAAGGTATGTAGTTATTTACAAATGATCGAAATATTAACCTAATGCAAATTAAGTGTTATTATTTTTGTGTTTTTGTTAATTATATATAAACAAAAGGTTTTTTAAAGAAAGAAATATTTAACTTAATAAATGTATTTTTTTATGTATTTTTGTGTTATTAAAGGAAAACAAGATTAATAAAGAGATAATTATCTCTAAAAAAGGATGAAAAAAAATTAATTAGTGTTATTAAAAAAGAAAACTAACTAAGGTTAGTTAGCAAAAAATTAATAAGTTAATAAAAAAGATTTTTGAAGTTTTTGAATGGGTTTGGGCCTAAAAACAAAAAGAAAATAAGACCAAGAGGGGGGGTGTGGCGCCAAAATTAATGGGCTTAGTGATTATTTTATGGGGCAGGCCCAAACGTTTTTGACAAAGTTTTTGTTAGGGTTTGGTTTTGTTTGGCTCAGAACTTAGGTTTACAGTTTGAACGACGCCACTCTCCTCTCATCTTCTTCGCCTCTTCATCGTTCTCAAACACCCAGCAACTGATGTCTTCTCCTCTCTTTAGGCCACTAGAAATCCACCTCCAATCTCTCCTCCTCGTGATTTGTAAAAGGCGGAGAAAAAGGTAACGTTTTCCTTCTAACGTGTTTTAGGGTTTTTGTTCTTTGCATGTTTAAACTTTTACATATTTTGATCTTGGATGCTTGTGTTTGTGATATGAGATGCAGAAAAAGAAAGGAGGAGAATGATACCTTGGTGACTGTTTCTGGAGAGGAGGCGAAAGGTTGGACGGCGGCACTCTCAGGTGGTCGGAGAAGGGAGAAGCATGATGACCGCGCTCTGGTATTTGTACCTTTCTCTTTGAATGTTTAGTGATGAAATTCGTTCTAAAAACCTTACTTCTGAAAATGCTTGCTTTTGAGTATTTGCACCTTCTTCTGATTTTCTGAACGTTGGCTTTGCTCTTGTTAGCTTGAATTGATGATGGGAATTTCTGAATGTTGCTTATTGTTGTTTTGATGTTTGTTATTTGATTCTGATGATGGACAATTCTGAAGATTGTTGTTATTGTTGATTTGTGGTTTGTTGATTCTAATGTTCATGAACTTTGTTGATAGTTTTTGCAATCTTCCTCTTTCTTTTTGTCAATGATGATATTCTTCTGATATGCTTGTTGTTCTTTCTGTTTCCTTTCGATGATGAATTCGTTCTGAGATTTCTTGTTGTTCTTTTCACTTCTAACTTCTTCCTCTTTGTAGGTTTTGTTGGTTTTCAATGATGAGTTTCAATCTGAGATATTGCAATTGTTGTTGTTTGGTTGTTTGATGATGTTGAATCTGTGATGAACTTTGTTCTGAGAGTGTTTGTTATTGTTTCTGCTGATTTGGATGTTGATGAACTTTGAAGTTGTTTGTTGCTTCTGAATTTTCCCTCTTTGGATTTTGTTGATTCTCAATGATGATGAGCATGTGCTCTGAGAAAAAAAAGAATGTTTGTTGTTATTGGTTTTTGGTATTTGATGATGGACAACCTGTTTCTGAGGATGCTTGGTATGGCAGGCCGTTGAGTTCTTATTTGTTTGGTAAGGAAGGCAGACTATTAAGTTCTTATGGTTTTGCAAGTTTGAAATTTCTGTAGGTTTTGAAACAGGTTTGAACCTATTGTTTGTTTGTTGTTCTAACAGTTTACAAGTTTGAAACAGGTTTGTTGAGGGTTTTAGCAGGTTTTGAAATAGGTTTTGAATAGGCTTGTTTGGGTACAGGCAGGTTGTTGTTATGCAGGCAGGCTTGGATTGAGTTTGTTAGTTTGGTTTGAGTTTGTTAGTTTGAACTCGTGCAGGTTTTCTACTAGTTTTAGGCAGGTGGATGCAGTTCTGGATTTGTTGTTTGGGGGTTTTATGCAGGCTTAAGACTTGCTTGTTTTTGGTACATGCAGGCTTGCTGTTATGCAGGCCCTGAAGGCTTGTTGTGCCTTAGGCTTGGTATTTGTAACACAGGTTTGGATTTGTGCAAGCTTATGCTTCTGCAAGTTTGTGTTTTTGTAAGTTTGAAGGTTTGAGGCAGGTTTTGATAGATTGCTATTTTGCTTGCCCTTACAGTTTTTGTGGTTCTTTTTTCTGAACTCCCCCCCCTGTTGAACTGTTAGAACAATGTTATATTTATTTATCTTCTAAGTCTGCCAAACTGCAAACCTGCTTCACTCTCTCTTTTCTCTCTCCATAAAAGCATATTTAATTGCTTAAAGTACTTTTATTCTGAAAAGGTTGTTGGCCAATAAAATGATGAAAAGGTGCTTTTACAAGCTTGCTTGCTTCTTGGTTTTCCTCTGCAATGTACTTCCATGTTTCCTGCCTTGACAGTTTGGTAGCTTGTATACAGTTTCTTGACAACTTCTTAATAGCTTCTTGACAGCTTGTTGACAACTTGTGTGACAGTTTCTTGACAGCTTGGTTTGAACTTGTGCAGCTTGTGCAACTTGGTTGTGCAACTTAGTTTGCTTAGTTTGAACTTGTGCAGCTTTGTGCCTTCTATTTAATTGATTTATATGCTTGCAAACATTAATTTTACTTTCCTCTTTGTGAACCAAGAAGAGAAATCTTCTTGTGATTTGCAAAGAGGACGAGTAAAACATGATGAAAACCAAAACAATCTGATTCTGGCCAACAATCTTTAATGATGAGCTTTTTATTTATCTGTCTGAAAATACTTTTCAATTTAACTGTATTGACTTCTTTTTCTGTCTTTGCAGGTAAATACCAGTTGGGGTAAGGGAAGCAGCAGTAGAAGATGAAGACTTCAAGAGACTTAGAATATAGATTTATTTTCTTTTCAATTATTTGTAATAAATATCATTGTAAATATTGTAAATAAATTTACAGTATCCAAATAACATTTGTAACAACAATTAAAATAAATAAAAATCTTTTGTCAGATATTTCATTCTTTCTTTTACACTGTTTATTTAATTATTTAAATCTCTTGAATTAAAATGACTGGAAATGCATCCCAATTATTTTAACTTAGATAAAATAAATAATCAACAAACGTTGTAGTCTCACAATCTTGCATTAACCACCATACGTCCGTCATTCCAGTTAACCATATGCATTGCACAGTTAAACAAACAAACGTTCATACGCCTTTCACTTCACTGATCAAACCAACGCTCCAACCTTTCAATTCAAAAGCCTCAGCTCTTAGCCTAGATGTTTAGGTTTTGAGAAACAAACAACAATCTTGAACAAGCGTAAAACAATGTAACAGTTAATTTGAAATACTGTGGACTCAAATTCTCCTGAGAAATACGAGTGAAAAACCCTAATTCCAAATTTGCTATCAAAGAAAAGTCCGCTTGATCAAACCCTGAGCCAAACTCAACCAAATCAATAGAAACCCTAATTTTGGATAGACTGATTCAAAATCAATGGAAACCCTAATTTTGGATAGACTGATAAGAAAAGTCTGTTTGGCCGATTCTTGAGCCAATCTGAAAAATCAGGGAAAACCCTGGGGTTGTGATTTCTTGTAAAAAAGGGAGGGAAAATTTTGGGGTACAACATATACCTATTCTTGTAATGGACCATTTAGAAATGCAAATTTTACATCTAAATGCATCAGAGGCCAATTCCTGTTAGCAGCTATTGCAATCACTAGTCCGATTGTTTCATGTCTCGCTACATGTGCAAACACTTCAGAGTAATCTAGCCCAGGCTTCTGTAAAAAACCTCTTGGTACTAATCTTGCTTTGTGTTTGCCAATTGATCCATCTGGCTTTATCTTCATCTTAAAAACCCATCTGATGCTGATGGATTTCTTGCCTTTTGGAAGTTCTATCAACTTCTAAGTCTTGTTTTTCTCTATAGTATCAAGTTCTTCTTTCACGACCTGCAACCAGAATTACTGCTTAAGAGCCTCTTTCGTACTCATAGGTTCAGAGTCAACTAACATTGCACACTGAATAACTTCTCCTTCGGAGTCTACTCGAGTGTCTTGCAGTATGTCAAACTCTGCAAATCTTCTTGGGATGCTTCTGACTCTTTGTTGCCTCTGAACTTGAATTTCAGAACCTCGGACACCAGAAATTTCCCCTTCAGAAGCTCTTGTTTCAGAAATTGGACTTTCTCTAGAACCGTGACTATCTTCAGAGTCTGGAAAATTCCCAAAGTCTGAATCACCATCAGAGTCAGAATCATCTTCACCTTTTGAATCTTCTTCAGAGTCAGAGTCACCATCATATGCATCTTCAGAGTCAAAATCTTTATCAACTTCATAAACATATGTTTATGACTTTTCTTCATGAGTTCTCTCATCAGAGTCAGAACGAGACTTTTCCCAATTCTAGACTTATGATTCTTTTACAATGACGTCTCTGCTGAACTCAACTTTTTTATTTTCTAGACAATAAAGTTTGTACAAACCTGTACTGTGGTACCCCACCAGTAATATTACTTTACTTCTATCATCCAACTTTTGTCTTTTGGCTTCTGGGACATATTTGTAACATACAGAACCAAACACCTTCAGATGACTAACACTTTGATTTTCTCCAGTCCACTTCTGAATATGAACTATTTCCTTCAGCTTCTTCGTTGGACATCTATTGAGCATATAACATGCAGTGGCAACAACTTTTCCCCACAAAGTATGAGGAAGCTTCTTCTCTTTCAGCATGCTTCTCACCATATCAAGAAAAGCATTGTTTCTTCTTTCAACAAGACCATTGTGTTGAGGAGTATAGGGAGCATTAACTTCATGCTCAATTCCATTCTCCTCACATAACCTTCTGAACTCTGTGGAGTTATACTCACCACCACCATCAGTTCTAAGAATCTTCAGAGTCTGGCCACTCTGATTCTCAACCTTCAGTATGAACTTCTTAAATTCAGCAAACATCTCATGTTTTAACTTTATGAGAGATACCCATGTCATTCTGGTGAACTCGTCAACAAATAACACAAAGTATTTATTCCCTCCAATCGATGCTACTGGAAATGGACCACACACATCAAAATGTACTACTCTCAAGGCATACTTTGCTCTTGGAGCTACTTCTGACGCAAATGGAAATCTTGGTTGCTTCCCTTCCATGCACACCTTGCATGACTTCTCAGGCTTCTTGATTGTAGGAATTCAATGTACCAGCCTCTTCGATTTCAGATGCTCTAAGCTTCTGAAATTCAGATGACCAGATCTTCTGTTCCACAACTCACTCTCCTTGACAACACTTATTGCACTAAGACGTTCAAAGTCTGCAGTTCTAAAATTCACCTTGAATGTTCTATTCCTTCCCCGTTCTAACTCCATAATTAGCTTCTGATTACAATCATACAGCTTCAGAAGACTGTCCTTCACGGTAACTGAAAAACCTTTCTCAATCAGTTGTCTCACACTCATCAGATTGCTTTTCGTACCAGGTACATACCACACATTCTAGATCACTGATGCTTTCTCATTGTTTAGAATGACTCTGAGATTTCCTATACCTTCTGCATTGAGGTATTTATCATCAGGACATATGATCTTTGTACTCTTCCCAGAGTCAAAATCAACCAACCATTTCTTGTTTTCAGTAAGATGGTTTGAACATCTTGTGTCCATATACCACCATTCTGATGAATTCATATCATCAGATTCAGAAGTCAACAATAGCACAGGTTCATCGTCAGACTCTCCTCTGGCTATATTTGCTTCTTCTGACTTCCTTTCTTTGTTTGACCAACAATCTTTGGCATAACGATCAAATTTCTTGCAACAGTAACACTGGACATTCTTCTTGTCAAGCTTTTCCTTTCCCTTCTAGACATTCTTCTTCCTATCAGAGGCTGAAGCTTCTGACCTCTGACCACCATTAGTTTTCTTTCTGGCTTCTGACCAAGTTTTCTTCTGATACTTCTTACCAGAAGTTGCTTTTAAAGCCTGCTGCTCTACTTCCCTCTCAGAAGTTCTCTCAGTCATATGCAACTCATGCTCCTCTAGACTACTTTGCAGCTCTTCAACTCTCATGGTGCTTAGATCTTTAGAATGTTCAATTGCTACCACAATGTAACCAAACTGAGAAGTTAAAGATCTCAATACCTTCTCTATGATTACTTGTTCAGAAAGGGTTTCTCCACAAACTTTCATCTCATTAGTGATCAGAATCACTCTAGAGATGTACTCATAAACCTTCTCGTTGTCCTACATGTTGAGATTCTCATATTGCTTTCTTAGGGACTGAAGCTTCACCTTCTTCACTGATGCATCTCCACCGTAACATCTGACCAGTGTGTCCCATGTAACGTTTGATGTTTCAGAGTCAGCAATATTCTCAAACACATTCGCATCCATACACTGATGGATGTAGAACAATGCTTTCTGATCTTTCTTCCTTATCATTTTCTGCGTTGTCTTTTGTACCTCCGTCGCGTCTACTTCTAATGAAACATAACCATCAGTGACAAGATTTAACATATCTTGAGAATCAAACAACACACGCATCTGGATCTTCCAACGATTCCAATCTTTGCCACGAAACACTAGAAGCTTGGAACTGATATCGCCGTTTCCGTTCATCTTCAACCTTGTGCAGTTCACTAAAAAATTCACTAACACACAATGTTTCCCAAATCCCACAAAATCAGAAAAATGTGATTCTCAATCATACAACACCTCACTGTTCACTCGTGTTTTCCCGTGGATTTTGAACCGCAGTTCTAAATACTAATTGTTGGTGCACAAAGGAGAGATGAAGGACATAAAAATATATAAAATGACGATTACAAAATAAGGAGTAATAGATACATTGACCTACTTACTACTAGGCTATTTATACACAATATTAGGGTTTAATAAAATACTAAAATATCCTCTAACAGACTTAATCAACAAGATATTTCTAAAATATAAATTATTTCCAACAGAGACGTGTCGGAGATTCAAGTTGCATCGACCGTGTTTGGGAGGATTCTGACGGTTTGTGTGAAGGAAGTCATTGTCCGCGGAGATGACCGCTGGTGCTGTAGCATGTTGCGGTTAACGATGACGGTGTTTCATGATGGCGGGTTGAGGGTGTGTGTCCGTGATGAGGTGTTCGAATATGATGGGGCAGTGATTCGGTCGAAGACGACAGAAACTAATCGTACTTGATGCTACAACTTGAAACTTGAGAAACTGAACCAGATCAAAACTTTAAAGCTTGAAAAAATAAATAATGGCAACAACTGGATTCTGCGAGCACCTTTTTTTTTTTAGCTTTGTGTTACAAGTTGGAATGAGATTTTGAACTTCTGTTTGAACCTTGGTGTAGTATGGTTAAATTCTTGTTTATTTTAGTGAATGGCTGTAGAAACAATATGATAAATAAAATATTTAATTCATTAAACTCTTCACTTACAAAAGAATTTACAAAAGAATCAATTTAATCTTATAAAATTCTATATAAAAATATGAAGAATAATATGCACACAATAAGTTTGTCCAATATTATGACGGTAAAGTGGGAATGAGGCATTGTTATTTTACTATAAAAAGTGCAAAGTGTGTCTCTAAATGTGTGTGAGAGTGGATCATATACAGTGGGTGCTAGAAATTGTGAATGAATATACGTGTGAATATGCAAAATTGTTTGTATAATGTTTAGTGTGCGAGAAAATTGCCTCAAAGATTTAATAAAATGAAGGGAACCATCAGGATCATCTCATTTGGATTAAAAACAAAGATTAAAGTAAATCAAAAAACTAAAAAAAAGTTTAAAAGGGTTTGTAGTGAGAAACCGTTAGTAAAACAATGTAAAAAGTGTAGAAGCCGAGGTTGGTGAATGATATATGGTTACTCTCAATGAATGGAGATCGTGTGAATGTGAAAATTTGTGAATGAAAAAGTTGGCCTCCCTTGTGAGTGAAAAAATGTGAGTATTATAAAGTGAAAATTAGGTCAATTAAAAAGGAAATTAGTAAAATATGACAAAGCATGACAAATTATAACCAATGAAAAAAACTCTATGATAAAATGGACTAATTAAAAGAGACTTGTGACACAATGAGACGAATCGAGAAAGTTTTTAATATTTTTAACTATTTAGTGCATAAATGATGAATTAAAATAAAAATAATATTAAAAAAAACACATAATTAATAAAAACAAAAATTAAAATAAAAAATGTATTATTTTTGTGATTTTTTGAATAAAATAAAAGTAAAAATGGAAATAAAGTTAGAAACATCAACAAGAGAAAAAATGTCAAAAATGGGGGAAGGTGGATTTCAAATCTGGGACCTCTCACTCATATCTCCTTAAACTCAACTTTTTTACCGATTGTGCTATCTCATTTATTTGAAATAAAATGCCACTGAAAACCATAGTAAAATGTCCGAGCAAAATTAGGGTATGACACTGTCCAACGACTGGGGTCGTGTGGTCGGTTGACCCCAGGGTCGACGAGACCACGACTACTCTTGACCACGTCTCTGCCCACAGTAACAACTAGTTTCAGACATCTTTGCCCATGATAACGGCTAGTTTCAGGCATCTCTTTCCAGGATAACGAGCACGAGCTGCCCGTCCTTGCTTTCACGCATAAATCTTGGTAGTTATCTATTTTTGGGTATGGATTATAGATGCCTAACCCATAATAGGAACCAATGACCAAGCGTCCGGGGCACTATAAATACCCTCACACGTATTCAATATTCAATTCAAACCTTATCCCTAAATTCTCTCATGTATCTATGAACTCTTACTTACTTCAGCATCAGAGTGTCTTGTAGGTACACGCCTCTCCTCCGTGATTTTAGCATTGCATACGAAGTTCTGGCCCATTACAGGTTCTAATCAACGGTAAGATCAGTGGTGCCGATTGCGGGGAATATATTTTCCCCATATTTCTTTCCCCGGAAACCAAATATTAAAGCAACATTTCAAGATTCCGATCATGGCCAGTCAAGATGACGACAACCTTGCTCACAAAACCATCATTTCATCAGTCCAATAAGTTGATAACGACGGAGAAATGCCACTTATCAAAGAGGTTGTTCCTCTGAAGAGGTACAGTCACACTGTATCTCCTTCCTCTGACGATGCAGAAGACGGTGATGTACAATTTGTGGAAACAATCAAGACAAAGAAGGCTCAAGAAATGGCACCGAAAAACTTTCATTCATTTCTGGTAACATCCAACACTGACCCAACTATGGCAGCCTTGCTCGCAGCATTCAATCAAACCAACACTTTTATCCTCCAAAAGAATAATAGGATCAAGGTATTTGAAAAAGGACGCCATTCAAGATCTCCATATCAGAGATACCAATGACGTGGGTTACACAACCCATCGCCCCAATGACCTAGTCGTCGATCAGTGCCAGAGAAACCAAAGGTTTCGTTCATCAAGAAACACATTCACACTCCACCCTGCAAGGACCATATCTCCCCAATTACCAAGAAGACCAAGGGAAATCGACGATCAGAAAACTGTAGTTCACCTTTCCCTAAGACAAAGGGTCGTTCAAGAAGCCTGTCTCCCCGTCGAGATGATAGCTCTCGTCGAGGAAAGAACAACTATTCTCCATCACAGTAACTAGGATGGAGCGATGAAGACGACCCCCACAGTCTGTTTTCACAGGAAATCATGGAAATTCCCCTACCTGTCGGGCTGTAAAAGCCTCCAAACTTGGGGACATATGACGGAACTACCAACCCAGACGAGCACATCGAGAATATTGATGCCCTTCTAGACTACCGGGGCATCAGGGGCACCATCAAATGTAGATTTTCCCCCCACCACTCTGAGGAAGGGGGCTTTGGGTTGGTATAAAAGCCTCCCCGATGAGTCTATCACCTCCTTGAAGAATCTTGGGAAACAGTTCTCCAAACACTTTACAACCTCTCGTCTCCACCCAAAATCTGAGACATCGCTCAAAGCGATCATATAGGGGAAGGACGAATCTCTTCGAGCATAAATTGAAAGATTCAACCGTTAAGTTGTTCAGATCTCCACGACCGACAATATGAAAAAGTATATGCTCGAGCGCGGACTGCATCCCTGCAGCAATTTCGCCAAGGCAGTTGGCATCGAAACACCCGCAACAATGGATACCCTCCTCCTCAAAGCCTATGCACACATCCAGTATGAGGAGAAAGAAGTTGTCAATAATGCTCGGGACTCACGACACCAAGAGAATTCCAAAGTTTAGAAGCATGATGATTCCTCGACATCTTGTTGGGGGAGCAGATAAAAGGAAGAAGACAGACTCCGTGAATCTCGAGATTACAAAGGGACAATTAGCCTCTTCCACGAATACACACCACTGGCCGCTTCACACAAGAGTATCCTGTTCGAGTGTGCAAACACGAAATTCCACCAAGATGAGGTCCATTTTCCCAGGCAAATTCCGTCTAAGCCGAACACGGACAAGACAAAGTACTGTCGGTTCCATAAGAGCCATGGGCATGTGACCAAAGAGTACATCCATCTCAAGGATACAATTGAGATCCTAATTAGGTACGGGCACCTAAAGCAGTATACCAAGAAGAAAGAGGGTGCTTTTAATGACACCGAAGAATTGAAAAGGGTCGAGGAGGAGAAACCATCCCCGATGACGCCAACCTACAGGTCGCGATGTAAATTTTACGACCAGAGAATTTTTACATCCCTGACGAGGCCGCCTTTCCCCTATACCTCGCCACACACAACCCCTGAGAGGAGTCCCCCTTCGCCATGGTCGTATCAGGCGATGGATTCAACAAATTCAACATGGGTTCGGTGAAAAGGAAGTTCAAACAACTCATCAACGTGAGCTCAAACAGAAACTCCACCTTGATAAGTTTCAAGAAGACTATGTTCCCATCACGTTTTATTGCAAAGAACTCCCTATCAGATCTCCCAACTCAAGCATCCCTCTACTCGTGAGAGCACATATGGCAAACTTCGATGTCCGACGCATTCTGGTCAACCAGAGGAGCTCAGTCGAAATCATGTACTCCCAATTGTTCTCCATGTTGCAGCTTAATGAGACGCATATGACGCTCTACATGGGCTCATATTTATAGGGCTTCAATGATGCATAAAACCACGAGGCTATGTCAAGATAATAGTCACCTTTGGAGTAGCAAAAACGATCAGATCCATTAAGGTTCAGTTCCTGGTAATAGATTACCCATCTCTATACCAGTGTATTATGTGAAGGCCAACTTTGGTTGAATTGATAACCGTGCCCTCTACCGTGCACTTAAAAATGAAGTACTACACCTCAAAGGGAATCATTGCCAGTCTCTATGGGGATATAAAGCTCGCGAGGAGATGTTTCGAGAAAGCCTCAAAGGGACTAATCGCCATCAGTGCGCCACCCATAACGACCAATAAAAATTCATGATCCAGTTGCTTGGAAGAGCCGAAGCCACTGCCTCACGTCGACTCAGTCGACCTTAATAGTCGTTTAGCTAAAGACGACCTATGGGATCAGAAGAGGAAGGAAAATGAGGCCCGACTGACTACATAATGTTCCTCGATGCCAGCTAGCTATGAAGAGCATGCCTGTTATACCCCAAAATTTGCCCTCCCATATTCCTCAAGAAATTGCCAAGCCAAGTCACAAAATTCCCCAAGGGTTGTGCAGGTCAACTGTCTCCTATACAGTCAAAACTAGGGTTTGTGTGCTGATCAAGAAAATGGAGTGTTCAAAGGTTCAATCAAGTCTCATATGCTTAAAAACATGGTCAAGCATCCTCATATCAAGTTTCAAGGCATTCAGCTCAAAATTGCACAGTCAAAACCCTAAAATGCACTACAGTCAACTGTAGGGGCAAAATGGTCATTTGGCAGTCAAAAGTTCAAATTTTTGGTCAACATATCATTTTGAAGCCACAAACATCATTTGATCAATGCTTGATCATGATTCTCAAAATTTGGCTCAGAAATCATCAAAGATGCAAAAGTTGCTATATTTGGACAGCTGAAAAAGTCAACTGAAATTGACCAGGGCATAACTTTCACATGGATTATCAGAAAAATTCCATCCAAATCTCATTTTGAAGAGAAAGACATTTCCTACAACTCATCTTCATACTTCAAGTCCAAGAAATGCTCTCACAAAAAGTTATCAATTTCAACATTATAGGTCATTTTCAAAAGTCAACAAAAAGGGACTTTAAGTCAAAGACCATAACTTGAGATTGGTAAATCAAAATGACATGGGACCAAAGGCATTGGTTAAAGGACTCAAAGACCTTTCCAAAATGTCCAAGAACATGTGAAAAGCTTAAAAATTGAGCAAGTTATGCCTTGTAGAAGTTGGGAAATTTTTGTGAAATGGCAAAAGTCAACTATCCTTGAAATTCCAATTTTTGACAAAAGGGTCCACTTTCTTCCACTTGATTCATCCTTGTCATGCCACACACGTGTCCCATGGTTAATTTCAAGACCAAATATTGATTTTTCTATTTTATTTAATTTTTGATAATTTAATTCATTTTAAATCTTTGAAAATTCAAATAAAATTCAAAAACCAATGGAATAGTGTCATGTGAATTTGGACAACTTCCTTGTATCATGGGCCAACTCAAAAACTCAGGCTAGGGTTAAGTTACACACTAAGTCTAGGTCTTGGCTAAAAAGAAGGAAAAATGGTTAATGGTGAAAACCCTAGGACTAATTCCCTCATGAGCATGAATCTAGGTCAGTTAGCAAGCCAATTCCCTTCCAGCATAAGCCCTGAGTCAAACCCTAACCATAATATACCATATGCTGCGCTGAAAAGCCAATGGACAATTTGAAAAAATGAGCCATATAAGTCAAATCTGAAATCAAAGTTAGAGTAAGTTTTAAGCCTCAATTCTTTTTCTAATAGTTTCCTGGACAAACTCTGAAGGTGTGCCAACCCCTAACCTCAATCAAAACGCGAAGAAACGGTAGCTACAACTCAAACTGTACAGAAAAATTGTTGAAATCGTGCATCATTTTTTAAGCATCCTTTGCACTTTTTCTTTGTTGATTCTTGTTCCTTATGAAGTTCTAAAGCTGACCATGGTATTTAATTGAACAATCATGCATCGTATGCGATTTTGCCATAACCAATTTCTAGGGTTGCAGGTTTTTTGATTTAGGGGTTTTCAGACCAGGAACAATTAGCCCATGAAAGTCACACCACTGCATTCCACGCATCCGGACGAAAAGATCCATACACTCGCGCCTAATTTATATTAGGAAATAAGCTAATCGCTATTTTTTTGTAGCTAGCCTAAGAAAACACAATGAAAACCGTGGCCAATGCGTTTTATGTTTCAGGGGGATGAGGACGATGATGTCGTGTCACACGGGGACAGGCCAGTTCAAATCTCGCGCGCGTTTTAAAGAGCACTAACCTTTTTCTTTTATAATATTTATTGACTATTATATATTAATTGAAATCAAAGTGGTTCAGTGGCAGGTGGAAGCGTTTGCAAGGCACAAGACCTGGGTTCGAGTCCCAGGTCTGGAAAATTTCCATATTATTTTTCTCTTAGTAATTACGTGCAGACATAACATTCAGGCTCACCATATTCCATTAGAAATCAACCTCCACGCGTCCCAGAGCATCCAAATCAACGGCCAAGATTCAAGGAACACGTGCACAAGGGTCAATGCATTAGCATACAAGCTGGCAAAGTCAATGGACTCAGGTGTTAATGGGCCAAAACTCCAGGCCTATACCTCCTGAATTGGGGACTACCCCCCCTGGTTTGCCTTATTATTTTTATTTTTATTCTTTCTTTAATTTTTTTTTTTTATTTCTTTTATTTTGCTATTTATTTAGTTAATTATTTTTACAAAAATATAAAAAACATTCAAAAATCAGAAAAGACCAAAAATAATAGAGATTTATATTATAATTATTTTCATAAATAAAAAATGCTTGTAATTATTTAGCTTTAATTTAGGTTTATCAAATATTTTTCATAATAAAAATCCAAACATAGAATTTAGGTTTAATAACTTTTTATTTTCTTTTTTAATTTTCTTTTTTTTTTCAGAATAATAATATTATTTATTTATTTTCATAAATTAAAAATTGTACATAAATTAATTTAGAGTTAAATTAGGTTAAAAGTCAATATTTTCATAATAAACTTAAAAAACATTAGAACTAGGGTTTAGCATTTTAATTTTAATTAATTTTTCTTTTTTCTTTTAAATCTAAAAAACACAAAAATACCATTTTTCATTTAATTTTAATTTTAGATAACTTAATTATTTTAATTCCTTTAAAGGGTTCAACGCCCTCGCATTTGATTATTTTCTTTTTCGCGCGTTTCATTTATTTCTTTTGTGAATATAATGTACTTGTACCAAAGCCATGTAATAGCTATTAGACATTTCTTTTCTGCAATTTATTTTAAATCGGGTCTGGATTAATTTGGCGTTGTAGACCCGCGCCCTTTGTAATAGCGTAGGACTTTTATCTTTTCCGCACTTTAAATTCCCGCACTTTTAACTGTTAAACAATAACATGAAAGAATGAATGCCCAAAAATAAAATCGAATCGTTAGATCACCAATGCATGACAAGACAAACAATAAACTGAAAATGACACACAATTCACACACCACCCCTAGGGTACGCTTCACTGTTGCCTTGCCCCTCGAAAGGTGATCGTCGAGTAGAGGATGTCTTAGTAAGTCCTCATGATCCGGGAACCTGGCATGAGGGTAGCTTCTAAGGTGTCTTCCCATTGCTCTGGTGATCACCATGTCCCGAACATCGAATTGACCCGAACACCTCCAACGGTGGTGCTACCTACCTCTCAATGGTGGGATGGCACTACTTTAAAGGACATTTACACAGACGAATTCCTTAGGGTAGGTAGGTTCTCAAGGATACTTGCTCTAATTTCAAACAAATCAAAATACTTTTCACACCAACACACTTTCAAAAACTTTCAAAACAAACTTTTCAAACACTCTGACGTACGAGTTGAACTGAAATTTTTCAAAGAATCTTTTTAAAACCCACAATTGAAAAGCAAGCAAACATTTTGAAAACACATTGAGCAAGTATCTAAGAGCCCATGGATAACCATGGATAGAAAGGGTGCTAACACCTTCCCTTTCTATAACCTACCTCCCGAACCGAGAGCAATCTCTTTTAAGGAATTTTTCTGTGCTTTTGTCCTTTCCATTTGGAGAAAATAAAAGACGGTGGCGACTCTTGCTTACCGCGACATTTCGCGAACCAGCTTTAAAACAGTCAGTTCCAGATCCACCGATCACAGAACTGGCGACTCTGCTGGGGATAAACTTAAAGTGAGGTGTACCTTAGGGCTAGTTCATAACTGTGTTTTCAATTGTTTTCCTTGTGTGCTTTAAAATTGTGGGTTGCTTGGGAGTTCTATAGATCCTAACCCGGATCTGGGGGATACCTTCTTAGAAAGTAGCAACAAGGCTGTGAGGGAACTGTGCGGGGTATACCGACATGGTTGAAACAGTCTGCTACGTTGATGTGGCACTTTGGTGTGTACCGGTAACCCTTGAGTTCAGTCAAGGAGAGTACGGGGCCTCCGCGTGGTGTCGTGAAGCATCAACAGACCTTAGGAACCTTAATTGAACAATCTTGGCCTCTTTAGGGTAGTGAGATAACTGACTTTGGTGCAGTCCAAGGTTGGTTGATACTCGATACTACACTCAATTGAGGGTTGTTTTCCTGGAATATTTCGGTCGCCAGTTCAGTGGCTAAATCGAAACGATGAACAATGAAAGCAATCCCGTGATATTGGGAACCTTAGAACCCGGTTACTTTGATTAGGACAGGTTGAACCCACCAACTTCAAGAGGGTACTACCCAGACCCCATGCTGGCCTTAAACCTTAAGGGCCTGTCTTGTGTGCCTTGTGTGCCTTACATGTTTGTCTTTGTAAATATCTGTGGTGTGTTTAATCATAGCATCATGACATCATCCAGCATCATACGCATTGACTAACCATTTCAGGGGTTCGAATTTTCATCTTTGTTCTTGTTTTGTAGGACATGGAAACTGTTCGTAGAAAGACAATTCCAATCAGTCTTGTAAGAATCCCTCCTCAGCTTAAGGAGCTTATATCCAGGATTCCCGAGAACTCTTCATTCAGTGAAAGGCATGGAAGTCTCATCAGCTTGGTCAATACCAACATTGAGGAAGATATGATGAAGGTCCTGTTCCAATTCTTTGACCCTCTGCATCACTGTTTCACCTTCTTGGACTATCAATTGGTACCTACATTGGAGGAGTTCTCCCGACTCCTGAAGATCCCTATCCTTGATCAGCTACCCTTCAACGGTACAGAAAAGGAACCTAAGCTTGAAAATATTGCTAAAGCCTTGCACCTACAGTCATCTGACCTCAAGGGACATTGGGAAGTTAGAAGTGGTATCAAAGGGTTCTTAGCCAGGTTTCTGTTTGAAAAGGCCTATGAATGTTGGAACTCCCTTGACTTGCAAGCTTTTGAAGAGGTTGTGGCCCTCCTTGTTTATGGTTTGGTGTTGTTCCCTAACCCAGATCAGCTCATTGATATCAGTGCTGTCCAGATCTTTATGTCCAGGAATCCTATACCTACGTTGCTGGGGGACCTCCTTCACTCATGTTACACTCGAACCATGAGAAAAAGAGGTGTCCTTATGTGTTGCACTCCTCTCCTGGGAAAGTGGTTTATTTCGCACCTTCCACAATCAGTCCTGAAGAACGAGCGGGGTTTGAGATGGTCACAACGGTTGATGACTCTTACACATGCAGATATACATTGGTGCCCTAGGTCCAGAGAAGATGTCACTATCATTGATTGTTGCGGGGAGTATCCTAATGTTCCCTTACTTGGAATCAGAGGGGGTATTACGTATAGTCCATGCCTGGCTTGGAGACAATTTGGTTATGCTCGGAGGGATGGTCCTCATGACATGTTGATTCCTGACATAGTTTTTGACTTCGACAACGATACTCAAGGACTTCGCCAGAGATTTATCAGAGCTTGGAGGATGCCTAGTAGGATAGACAGCAAGACACTGGGGCACAGGAACTCCATCCCTTTGGAGCCTTACCTCAAATGGGTACGAGCCCGCTCTCAGAAGTTAGTAATGCCTTATCCTCACATGCTTCCAGTAATCAAAGAGCCTGCCTTGGAAGGAGGGGTGTCTCATGTTATTCAGCACCCTGATATGCCCACATCCTGGGAAGAGATGCAGAAGAGTTGGATCCAGCTTAAGGAAGAGCGGAATTCTCTTGAGACTAGTTTGCATGCCAGTGAAAGGAAGGTCTTGGAGCTCACCCGCCTGTTGCACGAGGAAAGGAACCTCAACACTTACATAGCTCCAAAGAAGATGCGCAACATATTTTGGGATTGATTTGATCTTTTTGTACTTTTGCCCATGAGGCTTTGATGTATTAAACAATGATTTTCTTAATAATAACGTGTGTTCCTTTTGGTCTACAACAAATTTGAATTTTCGAACTCTTGAATGCATCGCATAAACACATATCATTCATCATGTGCATCATATGTACTCTTCTTTTCAGGTTGTTTACCGTTCTTCGCTGTTTATTTCAGCATCATGAACCCTGAATCATCAACCGAGGCATCTATCAAGGCTCTTCAGGCGCAGAACGTCCAATTTCAGGCGCAGAACGCCCAATTTCAGGAGCTGATCAAGGGCTTGGCTCGGGGTCAACAAGAGTTGAAGACCATGCTTCTGAAGAAGACTAAGAAGAAGAGGAGGACTGTGCTATTTAACACTGGGCGCAGACTCGGGAACACTTTGGTGGAAGCTGAAAGGACTCCTCCATCTGTGACGGAAGGTAGTCACCAAGAAAGGGAGGTCACTACTCCCGTGGGCTCTGATACTGAAACAGACTTCAACGACGAACAGTACCCTCCTGCTGAAGACCGGTACAAACAGCTGGAAGACAAGTTAAAGGCTATGGAAGTTCAGCGGGTGCCTGGATTGGATTTCGGAGACTTGGGGTTATCTACTGGGGTGGTGATCCCCCACAAGTTCAAAACACCTGCCTTCGTGAAGTATGACGGGGCTTCATGTCCCAAGATGCACCTCCGTTCTTATGTAAGGAAGATCCAGCCTTACACAGCAGACAAGAACCTTTGGATCCACTTCTTCCAGGAGAGTCTTTCAGGGACTCACCTCGATTGGTTCTATCAGCTGGATGGAATCAGCATTCGTAACTGGGAGGATCTGGCCACTGCTTTTTACAAGCAGTATCAGTATAATGCCGACCTCGCTCCTACGCGTACCCAGCTCCAGGGTATGTCGCTAGGGTCGGGTGAAGTTTTTAAGGAGTACGCCCAGAAATGGAGAGACCTGGCTGGCAGGGTGCAGCCACCATTGACGGATCGGGAGCTGGTAGATATGTTCTTGGGGACCCTATCTGGTCCATTTTTCAATCATCTCATTGGTAATTCCTCTGCTGGGTTTACTGATCTGATCCTGACTGGTGAAAGGATCGAGGCCGGTATAAAATCGGGGAAGATACAGAAAGTTGCCTCCTCCAGTACTGAGAAGAAACCCTTCAAAAAGGAGGCTAGTGCTGTATATGGCTCCCGGAGAACAGAGCGACCTGAACACCGCCAATCTGTCAGTGCGGTAATGATTGCCAAACCTGCTGCCGCTCCTCGGCCAACTAATCCTCAAAAGTTTGAAAGACCCCGGAGAGAGTATACCCGGTTAAGCATGACCTTATCACAGATCCTGCCACAGTTGCTATCCACCAATTTAGTGACTGTCAGGGAGGCTCTGAAGTTTCCCAATACTGCATCCCCCAAGTTCAATCCAAATGCTCGCTGTGCTTATCACTCTGATAGCCCGGGGCATAACACAGATGACTGTTGGGCCCTAAAGAATAAGGTTCAAGACCTCATTGATGCAAAGGAAATACAGTTTGAGGCGCCCGAGAGGCCGAATGTTGTAACTGCTCCCATGCCCCAGCATGGAGTGAATGCTGTTGAGGAGGATTTGTATGTAGCTTCGGTGGATGATGTTGCTACTCCGTTGCTGATGGTCAAGAGGAATCTGCTGCTAGCCGGTTTATTTCCGGGATGTGGTGAAGGTTGCCCTCTATGTGTTGCTTCCCCTGCTGGTTGTTCTCTTCTAAAGTCAGGCGTCCAAAACCTGATAGATAGTAGAGAGATTTTGTTCAGAAAGACTGTTGTTCCTGCTGCTCCTGTTGAAGAAGTGTCGATCGTTACCATCTTTAACAATCATTCCAAGGCTCCTTCAAAGAAGCCTATACAAATTTTGTCAGTTCACAAGAGTGCTCCCATCACCATTACTGTTCCGGGGCCTATACCCTACAAATCTGATAAGGCTGTCCCATGGCACTATGGGGCGGATGTTTATGTTCTAGGTGTGAAACAAGAGTGCAACATTGATACTGGTGTCTCCAACATCACTGGGCCTGCTAAGGTCACTCGTAGTGGAAGACTGTTCTCGCCAGACATTGCTCCTCCGGCAATTCATAGGCCTTTGATCTTCACACCTGCCAGAGAGCCTGTTTTTCCCCCTGACCAAGTATCCACCCCTGCTACTGAGTCATCTGATACTCGGGGCAAGGGAATTGCTGCTGATATGCCTGCCAGGACGGAGGCACCAAAGACCATTGTTGAGGCTTCCAAGCAGGAAATGGAAGAAATCCTCAAGATAATAAAGAAAAGTGATTTCAACGTTGTAGAACAGCTGGGGCACACCCCCTCTAAAATCTCCATGTTGTCACTGCTGCTATGTTCAGAGGCCCATGCAAAGGCTCTGATTGCTTTCTTAAAAACAGCCCACGTACCCCAAGAGACGTCTGCTGACCAGTTCACCGACTGTGTGGCCAACCTAACTGCTGATAATGGCCCGGGTTTCTCTGATGCCGATCTGACAGCAAAGGGGAAGAACCATAATGATGCCCTGCATGTCTCCATTGAATGCAGGGGCACTACTCTTGCTCATGTGCTGGTTGACACAGGTTCTTCATTAAACGTGCTGCCCAAAAAGGCTCTGGATAGGCTGGATTGTGAGGGTCTAGAGCTCAAACCAAGTAGCATTGTTGTCCGGGCCTTTGACGGGTCCAAAAGAATGGTGCATGGTGAAGTGGACATCCCAATCAGGGTTGGGTCACAGGTATTCGATTCAAAATTCTATGTGATGGACATCCATCCGTCCTATTCTTGTTTGCTGGGTCGCCCGTGGATCCACAAGGCTGGAGCTGTGACTTCCACATTGCATCAGAAGCTCAAGTACCCGGTCAGGGGGAAGATCGTAACCGTGCAAGGGGAAGAGGAATACATGGTCAGTCACCTCAACTCCTTCAGATATGTAGAAATGGATGGGGAGTTCATTGAAACCCCCTTTCAACATTTTGAGGAAGTACCACAAACCTTGGCAGCAGCAGAAGATGAAGAGGTTTCTCCTATGAAGATGGCCTCCTTAAAGGACGCCCGGGCTGTGATCGAAAAAGGTGAATGTGCAAACTGGGGCAAGCTCCCTGATCTTACTCCTAAGACTAACAAGTTTGGGCTGGGTTTCACCACAGAAGCTCAGAAAGCGGTGCGCAAGGCGAGAATTGGAAGACCTCCTGTGCTCATCACCCACTCAGAAGTGAATGCTATTGGAGAGGAAGATGAAATAGAAGAGTCAGAGTTCGATAGCTGGATCTACCCGACGGCCGACGGTGGATTGACCAATTGGACTGCTAAAGATTTTACACCCATAACTTTTGTTCCCCAGTAATGAATTTCTTTGTTTTTGATTTGTAATAAACAATAATTTGAAACTATATGGCCCGGTGTCTTACCCGGGGCACCGTGGTTTTATTTATGAGGGCTTTTGTTTGTCACTATCATATATCATGAATAAAAGCATTGGACGTTTTTCACAATTCAAATTTTGCGCTCCTTTTCTTTCCTTTCTTTACATATTGCAAAACAGCTGTATTTACACACACACTCACTCATACAGGTTTCAATCCACTCTGGATCTCACTGGTAACGACTCTGCTACTGCCAGTTATGACTTCGAAAATCCGATCAACTTAGCCGAAGACGAAGGTGAAGATGATTGCGAAGTGCCTGGTGAACTCGCAAGACTGTTACAACAGGAAGAGAGGGCAATTCAACCCCATGAAGAGCCAGTGGAAATAATAAACTTGGGTACTGAGGAAGACAAGAAAGAGGTGAAGATTGGTGCCAACCTAGAACTCAGCGTGAAGCAACGGTTGACTCAGATGCTGCATGACTATAAAGAAATCTTTGCCTGGTCCTACGAAGATATGCCCGGATTAGATACCGACATTGTGGTCCATCACTTACCAACTAAAGAAGATTGCCCTCCAGTTAAGCAAAAGGTCCGCCGTATGCGTCCAGAGATGTCTGAGAAGATTAAAGCCGAGGTTATGAAGCAGTTTGATGCCGGGTTTCTTGCAGTAACTTCTTACCCTCAGTGGGTTGCTAATGTGGTGCCGGTACCTAAGAAGGACGGCAAGGTCAGGATGTGTGTCGATTACAGGGATCTGAACAGGGCCAGCCCCAAGGATGACTTCCCTCTACCCCACATTGATGTCCTTGTTGATAATACAGCTCAGCATAAAGTGTTCTCTTTCATGGATGGTTTTTCAGGCTATAATCAGATCAAGATGGCTCCGGAAGACATGGAAAAGACTACATTTGTTACTCAGTGGGGCACCTTCTGCTACAAAGTCATGCCTTTCGGGCTAAAGAATGCTGGGGCAACCTACCAACGTGCCATGGTTGCTTTATTTCATGACATGATCCATCATGAGATAGAAGTGTACGTTGACGACATGATCGCTAGGTCCCAGACTGAGGAAGAACACCTTGATCATCTACAGAAACTGTTTGACCGGTTGAAACTGTACAAACTAAGATTGAACCCTAACAAGTGCACCTTCGGGGTAAGATCTGGGAAGTTGCTAGGCTTCGTGGTCAGTGATAAAGGAATTCAAGTGGACCCTGCTAAGGTCAAAGCCATTCAAGAGATGCCAGTTCCTAAGACAGAGAAGGAAGTCAGAGGCTTTCTAGGACGTCTGAATTACATTGCTCGGTTCATCTCACACTTAACTGCTACCTGTGAACCAATCTTCAAGCTGCTGAAGAAAGATCAGGTAGTACGCTGGAATGATGAATGTCAGGCTGCTTTTGACAGAATCAAAGAATATCTCCAAGAACCACCCATCCTTATGCCACCAGTTGAAGGGAGGCCTTTGATACTTTACCTGACAGTGCTCGACAATGCAATGGGGTGTGTGCTGGGGCAGCATGACGAGTCTGGCCGAAAAGAGCATGCCATTTATTACCTTAGCAAAAAGTTTACCGACTGTGAGACCCGATACTCACTGCTTGAGAAAACTTGCTGCGCTTTGGTATGGGCTGCTCGCCGGCTGAGACAGTATATGCTGACTCACACTACCTTGTTAATCTCAAAAATGGATCCTATAAAGTACATATTTGAAAAGCCTGCTCTGTCTGGGAGAATTGCAAGATGGCAGATGATCTTGACGGAATACGACATTCAGTACACGACCCAAAAAGCCATCAAGGGAAGTGTATTGGCAGACCACCTAGCACATCAAGCTGTGGATGACTACCAATCAATGAACTTCGAGTTTCCAGATGAAAGCATTATGATAGTAACTGACTGTGAAGTACCTGGGCCGGATGAAGGACCTGAACCAGGATCCCGATGGTCTATGCACTTTGACGGAGCCTCCAATGCTTTGGGAAATGGTATCGGCGCCATAATCGTATCTCCACAAGGTACTCATACCCCACTCACCGCCCGGCTGTGTTTCAACTGTACCAACAACATGGCGGAGTATGAAGCGTGTATTATGGGTCTTCAAGCTGCGATCGACCTGAGGATCAAATTTCTGAGTGTCTTCGGAGATTCCGCTCTTGTGATCAATCAAATCAAAGGAGAGTGGGATACGAAACACCCAAACTTGATTCCTTACAGAGAATGTGTGTTGGCCCTGATCCCCCACTTCACAGAGATAACATTTGAGCACTTTCCAAGAGAAGAGAATCAGTTGGCGGACGCGTTAGCTACAATGTCTTCAATGTTCAAGGTCAAATGGGACAACGAGGCTCCCCGGATCATCATCTGGAAACTGGACGAACCGGCATATTGTTGTGATCTCGAAACTGAATTGGTAACTGAGAAGCCCTGGTACCACGAAGTGAAGAGATACCTAGAGGCTCAGGAATACCCTGAAGGAGCATCTGTCAATGATAAGAAATTCCTGAGGAGGTTTGCAGCCAAGTTCTTCCTAAGCAACGGCATCTTGTACAAGCGAAACCATGATTCAACCTTACTGCGTTGTGTGGATAAGACTGAAGCAGAAAGAATCATGGAGGAGCTACATGAAGGGACCTTTGGTACGCATTCCAGTGGACACACTATGGCTAAGAAAATCCTACGGGCAGGGTATTACTGGTCCACCATGGAAACTGATTGCTACCAACATTCCAGGACATGCCATAAATGCCAGATTTATGCAGATAAAGTGCATGTTCCTCCGGTTCCCCTGAATGTTCTGACTGCGCCTTGGCCATTTGCAATGTGGGGCATAGACATGATCGGTGAGATTAAACCTACGGCATCTAATGGACATCGCTTCATCCTGGTGGCGATTGATTATTTTACGAAGTGGGTTGAGGCAGCATCCTATGCTACGGTAACCAAGACTGTTGTGGCACGGTTCATTCGGCACAATCTGATCTGTCGGTACGGTGTCCCTGAGCGGATTATTACAGATAACGGCACCAATCTGAACAATAAGATGATCACTGAGCTCTGCGAACAGTTCAAGATACAGCACCACAATTCTTCTCCTTACAGACCAAAGATGAATGGGGCTGTAGAAGCAACTAATAAAAACATCAAGAAGATCGTGCAGAAGATGACAGTAACATATAAAGATTGGCACGAGATGTTACCGTTCGCTCTGCATGGGTATCGTACCTCAGCTAGGACGTCAACCGGGGCAACTCCTTTCTCTCTGGTTTATGGCATGGAGGCGGTCTTGCCGATCGAAGTACAAATTCCTTCTCTCCGGATAATGAAGGATGCAAATCTGAATGAAGATGATTGGATCCAGACACGACTTGATCAGCTCAACCTTATTGACGAAAAGAGACTTGCTGCTATCTGTCATGGTCAGACGTATCAGAAACGAATGATCAGGGCATTTAACAAAAAGGTCAGACCACAGGAATATCAAGTCGGGGATCTGGTGATCAAGCGAATCATCCTTCCTCAGAGTGATCCAAGGGGCAAATGGACCCCTACGTACGAAGGGCCATTTGTGGTTAAGCATGTGTTCTCAGGAGGAGCAATGATATTAACCAACATGGATGGTGACGACCTTCCTCACCCCGCCAATGCAGACATAGTTAAAAAATACTACGCATGAAAAAAGACCCGCTAGGCTGACATGCCTAGGCAAAAATTAGGGCTTCCCGTCGAACCAAAGGGTTCGGGCAAAATGAAGGGATGAAAATGAAAAAAATCTGTGCACCCGGCAAGTCGAAAACCTGAAAAGGGGGCTTGGGCAAAAATGGGTATCCCGGTGGACTGAAAACCCGAAAGGGCGGTCCAGGCAAAAATTAGGGATAAAAGCGTAATACTATGTCTCATTGGATCACCGTGCATCCAGAATCCGGTATCTACATCAAGTTCAGACGGCATCGATCAGTCAGCTTCACCTTCAACCAAGGTCATCAAGTGATGAGACGCTCAGAGTATAAAGGCAATAGCAGAGTTGAAACCCGGTGGATCATTCATCTTTCACACAGCTGTTTTATTTTCTTTTGTACAAAACTTGTATAAACTCTTTTGTTCGGCGACGTTTCTCTTACTAGGACGTCAGCCTCTTGTACACAAAACGCCTATTCACAGGCTATTCAAAATCAATACAAATATACTTTTCAGTTAAACGTACCAACTGTTTTTCTTTTTTGTTTTGTTTTGTGAAGAACGTCCAAGGTTCAATTTGTGATATATGCATTGACAATAATTTGCTAGCTCATAAATATTTTCATACGAAACAAAGAATTAATTGCAGGTGACACTAGAAACAGGGGCAATAAAGAGTTGTCTGAGCAGTCTAATTGTTTTATCCTCCAAGGTACCAAGGTAGGTTCAGCTAAAGAACCTAACCAGGCATCTTAAATTCCCCAGAGAGTGAGACAGCAAGTCAGTGCATTCTTCCCCAAACAAAGTTAACAAGTCTCAAGGAAATTGGGTATCCTCCAGTAGATCCCAATATTCCCCAGCAGCATATATTCTTAACAAGCATCCCCGGCAGTCTTGGTCTAAAGATGGTTCCCCGGCGGCATACAAACATTCAAAGGAATCACTTCCCCCGCAGTTCAAAACTCCCCAGAAGAGTCCAATCCAGTTTCCCCAGGAAAATTGGAATTCATTTCTCCAAGCAGTAAGCTTATCCCCAGTAGATTCTGGAAGCTTATCCCCTCGCAGAGCACGAACGCGTCGTCTGGCTTGATTTAAAGAGTTATTTCCTCAACAGGATATAACTGGGTTATCCTCAGCCAAAAGCCACGGAAAGGTCATCGTCAACATAGTTCTTTCCTATCCCCAGCGAAGTCCATTAACACTTCCAACAACAAAGACATCCTCAGCAAATTACTACTATCAACACTCAGCAAAGCATCTCTATCCCCACAGAGTATTGCTTCCCAGCATGATCACTAGAATATCTTTTCTCCCCGTAGAATCTTCCATTCGCCAAGTTTATTCCGCAACGGAGTCATCTTCTCCTACCGGTATCCTTGCAGTTATCATCCCCAGCGGAAGCAAAATCTATTCTTCGACATCAGCCCAGGATACGACTTCCCGGCACCCGTCAAGGATTCACTTTCCTAGACAAAAATATACATGAAACATCACATACATCATTATAGCATGCATGTACACATCATATCTTACAAATCTCATTTATGTTGAGAACATCATTGCTTGATCCATATCATGCATTGCATATGACTGACTTTTACCTTTCAGGAAAGATCCAGTTAAGTTCTCAAGCTACATTTCAAGACCTAGACCGGTTCAGTTAAATCGTCCCAAGATTTTCCTGATGCTTATCCAGTCAAAGGCCTTCTCTGGTTCAGTCAGATCGACCCTAAGATCTCCCTGATGCTTATCCAGTTGAAGACATTTCAAGACCTAGACCGGTTCAGTTAAATCGTCCCAAGATTTTCCTGATGCTTATCCAGTCAAAGGCCTTCTCTGGTTCAGTCAGATCGACCCTAAGATCTCCCTGATGCTTATCCAGTTGAAGACATTTCAAGACCTAGACCGGTTCAGTTAAATCGTCCCAAGATTTTCCTGATGCTTATCCAGTCAAAGGCCTTCTCTGGTTCAGTAAGATCGACCCTAAGATCTCCCTGATGCTTATCCAGTTGAAGACATTTCAAGACCTAGACCGGTTCGGTTAAATCGTCCCCAGATTTTCCCGATGCTTATCCAGTCAAAGGCCTTCTCTGGTTCAGTCAGATCGACCCTAAGATCTCCCTGATGCTTATCCAGTTGAAGACATTTCAAGACCTAGACCGGTTCAGTTAAATCGTCCCAAGATTTTCCCGATGCTTATCCAGTCAAAGGCCTTCTCTGGTTCAGTCAGATCGACCCTAAGATCTCCCTGATGCTTATCCAGTTGAAGACATTTCAAGACCTAGACCGGTTCAGTTAAATCGACCCTAAGATTTTCCTGATTCTTACCCAGTCAAAGGCCTCTCTGGTTCAGTCAGATCGACCCTAAGATCTCCCTGATTCTTATCCCAGTAGAAGACACCCCAGATTTTTCTCAACGAGCGTTGTTGAAGTTAAAATCCCCAAGATTTTTCTCAACAAGCGTTGTTGAAGTTAAAGTTGCCCAAGGCTCTCTTACCATTCATGCTAAGGTAGTAATCATCCCTGGTTCTTTCATCGCCGTTTGAAGCTCCAGACTCAGCTCCTGTAACCAGTCAGGACACATCTATACCAGACATCTAAAAATCAGCTCCTGCAACGTGTCAGGTACTCATTTTCTGTTTTGCAGGCATGCAGGTTCTCGCCAAGGAATCTCTTACGCAATCGAACATCCAGATGGCATCTATAAGCCCATTCCCCCATCATTGCTAACATGTGAGCGCAAATTTCCGGGCACTCTAGTGTCCAATCATCTTTTACCCTCGGATTACGAAAGGCACGTCAGCCAATCTGCATCCTCAGGTCTAAGAAGATTGAACAGGGGCAACTGTTATACCCCAAAATTTGCCCTCCCATATTCCTCAAGAAATTGCCAAGCCAAGTCACAAAATTCCCCAAGGGTTGTGCAGGTCAGCTGTCTCCTATACAGTCAAAACTAGGGTTTGTGTGCTGATCAAGAAAATGGAGTGTTCAAAGGTTCAATCAAGTCTCATATGCTTAAAAACATGGTCAAGCATCCTCATATCAAGTTTCAAGGCATTCAGCTCAAAATTGCACAGTCAAAACCCTAAAATGCACTACAGTCAACTGTAGGGGCAAAATGGTCATTTGGCAGTCAAAAGTTCAAATTTTTGGTCAACATATCATTTTGAAGCCACAAACATCATTTGATCAATGCTTGATCATGATTCTCAAAATTTGGCTCAGAAATCATCAAAGATGCAAAAGTTGCTATATTTGGACAGCTGAAAAAGTCAACTGAAATTGACCAGGGCATAACTTTCACATGGATTATCAGAAAAATTCCATCCAAAGCTCATTTTGAAGAGAAAGACATTTCCTACAACTCATCTTCATACTTCAAGTCCAAGAAATGCTCTCACAAAAAGTTATCAATTTCAACATTATAGGTCATTTTCAAAAGTCAACAAAAAGGGACTTTAAGTCAAAGACCATAACTTGAGATTGGTAAATCAAAATGACATGGGACCAAAGGCATTGGTTAAAGGACTCAAAGACCTTTCCAAAATGTCCAAGAACATGTGAAAAGCTTAAAAATTGAGCAAGTTATGCCTTGTAGAAGTTGGGAAATTTTTGTGAAATGGCAAAAGTCAACTATCCTTGAAATTCCAATTTTTGACAAAAGGGCCCACTTTCTTCCACTTGATTCATCCTTGTCATGCCACACACGTGTCCCATGGTTAATTTCAAGACCAAATATTGATTTTTCTATTTTATTTAATTTTTGATAATTTAATTCATTTTAAATCTTTGAAAATTCAAATAAAATTCAAAAACCAATGGAATAGTGTCATGTGAATTTGGACAACTTCCTTGTATCATGGGACAACTCAAAAACTCAGGCTAGGGTTAAGTTACACACTAAGTCTAGGTCTTGGCTAAAAAGAAGGAAAAATGGTTAATGGTGAAAACCCTAGGACTAATTCCCTCATGAGCATGAATCTAGGTCAGTTAGCAAGCCAATTCCCTTCCAGCATAAGCCCTGAGTCAAACCCTAACCATAATATACCATATGCTGCGCTGAAAAGCCAATGGACAATTTGAAAAAATGAGCCATATAAGTCAAATCTGAAATCAAAGTTAGAGTAAGTTTTAAGCCTCAATTCTTTTTCTAATAGTTTCCTGGACAAACTCTGAAGGTGTGCCAACCCCTAACCTCAATCAAAACGCGAAGAAACGGTAGCTACAACTCAAACTGTACAGAAAAATTGTTGAAATCGTGCATCATTTTTTAAGCATCCTTTGCACTTTTTCTTTGTTGATTCTTGTTCCTTATGAAGTTCTAAAGCTGACCATGGTATTTAATTGAACAATCATGCATCGTATGCGATTTTGCCATAACCAATTTCTAGGGTTGCAGGTTTTTTGATTTAGGGGTTTTCAGACCAGGAACAATTAGCCCATGAAAGTCACACCACTGCATTCCACGCATCCGGACGAAAAGATCCATACACTCGCGCCTAATTTATATTAGGAAATAAGCTAATCGCTATTTTTTTGTAGCTAGCCTAAGAAAACACAATGAAAACCGTGGCCAATGCGTTTTATGTTTCAGGGGGATGAGGACGATGATGTCGTGTCACACGGGGACAGGCCAGTTCAAATCTCGCGCGCGTTTTAAAGAGCACTAACCTTTTTCTTTTATAATATTTATTGACTATTATATATTAATTGAAATCAAAGTGGTTCAGTGGCAGGTGGAAGCGTTTGCAAGGCACAAGACCTGGGTTCGAGTCCCAGGTCTGGAAAATTTCCATATTATTTTTCTCTTAGTAATTACGTGCAGACATAACATTCAGGCTCACCATATTCCATTAGAAATCAACCTCCACGCGTCCCAGAGCATCCAAATCAACGGCCAAGATTCAAGGAACACGTGCACAAGGGTCAATGCATTAGCATACAAGCTGGCAAAGTCAATGGACTCAGGTGTTAATGGGCCAAAACTCCAGGCCTATACCTCCTGAATTGGGGACTACCCCCCCTGGTTTGCCTTATTATTTTTATTTTTATTCTTTCTTTAATTTTTTTTTTATTTCTTTTATTTTGCTATTTATTTAGTTAATTATTTTTACAAAAATATAAAAAACATTCAAAAATCAGAAAAGACCAAAAATAATAGAGATTTATATTATAATTATTTTCATAAATAAAAAATGCTTGTAATTATTTAGCTTTAATTTAGGTTTATCAAATATTTTTCATAATAAAAATCCAAACATAGAATTTAGGTTTAATAACTTTTTATTTTCTTTTTTAATTTTCTTTTTTTTTTCAGAATAATAATATTATTTATTTATTTTCATAAATTAAAAATTGTACATAAATTAATTTAGAGTTAAATTAGGTTAAAAGTCAATATTTTCATAATAAACTTAAAAAACATTAGAACTAGGGTTTAGCATTTTAATTTTAATTAATTTTTCTTTTTTCTTTTAAATCTAAAAAACACAAAAATACCATTTTTCATTTAATTTTAATTTTAGATAACTTAATTATTTTAATTCCTTTAAAGGGTTCAACGCCCTCGCATTTGATCAAACCAACGCTCCAACCTTTCACTTCACTGATCAAACCAACGCTCCAACCTTTCAATTCAAAAGCCTCAGCTCTTAGCCTAGATGTTTAGGTTTTGAGAAACAAACAACAATCTTGAACAAGCGTAAAACAATGTAACAGTTAATTTGAAATACTGTGGACTCAAATTCTCCTGAGAAATACGAGTGAAAAACCCTAATTCCAAATTTGCTGTCAAAGAAAAGTCCGCTTGATCAAACCCTGAGCCAAACTCAACCAAATCAATAGAAACCCTAATTTTGGATAGACTGATTCAAAATCAATGGAAACCCTAATTTTGGATAGACTGATAAGAAAAGTCTGTTTGGCCGATTCTTGAGCCAATCTGAAAAATCAGGGAAAACCCTGGGGTTGTGATTTCTTGTAAAAAAGGGAGGGAAAATTTTGGGGTACAACATATACCTATTCTTGTAATGGACCATTTAGAAATGCAAATTTTACATCTAAATGCATCAGAGGCCAATTCCTGTTAGCAGCTATTGCAATCACTAGTCCGATTGTTTCATGTCTCGCTACATGTGCAAACACTTCAGAGTAATCTAGCCCAGGCTTCTGTAAAAAACCTCTTGGTACTAATCTTGCTTTGTGTTTGCCAATTGATCCATCTGGCTTTATCTTCATCTTGAAAACCCATCTGATGCTGATGGATTTCTTGCCTTTTGGAAGTTCTATCAACTTCTAAGTCTTGTTTTTCTCTATAGTATCAAGTTCTTCTTTCACGACCTGCAACCAGAATTACTGCTTAAGAGCCTCTTTCGTACTCATAGGTTCAGAGTCAACTAACATTGCACACTGAATAACTTCTCCTTCGGAGTCTACTCGAGTGTCTTGCAGTATGTCAAACTCTGCAAATCTTCTTGGGATGCTTCTGACTCTTTGTTGCCTCTGAACTTGAATTTCAGAACCTCGGACACCAGAAATTTCCCCTTCAGAAGCTCTTGTTTCAGAAATTGGACTTTCTCTAGAACCGTGACTATCTTCAGAGTCTGGAAAATTCCCAAAGTCTGAATCACCATCAGAGTCAGAATCATCTTCACCTTTTGAATCTTCTTCAGAGTCAGAGTCACCATCATATGCATCTTCAGAGTCAAAATCTTTATCAACTTCATAAACATATGTTTATGACTTTTCTTCATGAGTTCTCTCATCAGAGTCAGAACGAGACTTTTCCCAATTCTAGACTTATGATTCTTTTACAATGACGTCTCTGCTGAACTCAACTTTTTTATTTTCTAGACAATAAAGTTTGTACAAACCTGTACTGTGGTACCCCACCAGTAATATTACTTTACTTCTATCATCCAACTTTTGTCTTTTGGCTTCTGGGACATATTTGTAACATACAGAACCAAACACCTTCAGATGACTAACACTTTGATTTTCTCCAGTCCACTTCTGAATATGAACTATTTCCTTCAGCTTCTTCGTTGCACATCTATTGAGCATATAACATGCAGTGGCAACAACTTTTCCCCACAAAGTATGAGGAAGCTTCTTCTCTTTCAGCATGCTTCTCACCATATCAAGAAAAGCATTGTTTCTTCTTTCAACAAGACCATTGTGTTGAGGAGTATAGGGAGCATTAACTTCATGCTCAATTCCATTCTCCTCACATAACCTTCTGAACTCTGTGGAGTTATACTCACCACCACCATCAGTTCTAAGAATCTTCAGAGTCTGGCCACTCTGATTCTCAACCTTCAGTATGAACTTCTTAAATTCAGCAAACATCTCATGTTTTAACTTTATGAGAGATACCCATGTCATTCTGGTGAACTCGTCAACAAATAACACAAAGTATTTATTCCCTCCAATCGATGCTACTGGAAATGGACCACACACATCAAAATGTACTACTCTCAAGGCATACTTTGCTCTTGGAGCTACTTCTGACGCAAATGGAAATCTTGGTTGCTTCCCTTCCATGCACACCTTGCATGACTTCTCAGGCTTCTTGATTGTAGGAATTCAATGTACCAGCCTCTTCGATTTCAGATGCTCTAAGCTTCTGAAATTCAGATGACCAGATCTTCTGTTCCACAACTCACTCTCCTTGACAACACTTATTGCACTAAGACGTTCAAAGTCTGCAGTTCTAAAATTCACCTTGAATGTTCTATTCCTTCCCCGTTCTAACTCCATAATTAGCTTCTGATTACAATCATACAGCTTCAGAAGACTGTCCTTCACGGTAACTGAAAAACCTTTCTCAATCAGTTGTCTCACACTCATCAGATTGCTTTTCGTACCAGGTACATACCACACATTCTAGATCACTGATGCTTTCTCATTGTTTAGAATGACTCTGAGATTTCCTATACCTTCTGCATTGAGGTATTTATCATCAGGACATATGATCTTTGTACTCTTCCCAGAGTCAAAATCAACCAACCATTTCTTGTTTTCAGTAAGATGGTTTGAACATCTTGTGTCCATATACCACCATTCTGATGAATTCATATCATCAGATTCAGAAGTCAACAATAGCACAGGTTCATCGTCAGACTCTCCTCTGGCTATATTTGCTTCTTCTGACTTCCTTTCTTTGTTTGACCAACAATCTTTGGCATAACGATCAAATTTCTTGCAACAGTAACACTGGACATTCTTCTTGTCAAGCTTTTCCTTTCCCTTCTAGACATTCTTCTTCCTATCAGAGGCTGAAGCTTCTGACCTCTGACCACCATTAGTTTTCTTTCTGGCTTCTGACCAAGTTTTCTTCTGATACTTCTTACCAGAAGTTGCTTTTAAAGCCTGCTGCTCTACTTCCCTCTCAGAAGTTCTCTCAGTCATATGCAACTCATGCTCCTCTAGACTACTTTGCAGCTCTTCAACTCTCATGGTGCTTAGATCTTTAGAATGTTCAATTGCTACCACAATGTAACCAAACTGAGAAGTTAAAGATCTCAATACCTTCTCTATGATTACTTGTTCAGAAAGGGTTTCTCCACAAACTTTCATCTCATTAGTGATCAGAATCACTCTAGAGATGTACTCATAAACCTTCTCGTTGTCCTACATGTTGAGATTCTCATATTGCTTTCTTAGGGACTGAAGCTTCACCTTCTTCACTGATGCATCTCCACCGTAACATCTGACCAGTGTGTCCCATGTAACGTTTGATGTTTCAGAGTCAGCAATATTCTCAAACACATTCGCATCCATACACTGATGGATGTAAAACAATGCTTTCTGATCTTTCTTCCTTATCATTTTCTGCGTTGTCTTTTGTACCTCCGTCGCGTCTACTTCTAATGAAACATAACCATCAGTGACAAGATTTAACATATCTTGAGAATCAAACAACACACGCATCTGGATCTTCCAACGATTCCAATCTTTGCCACGAAACACTAGAAGCTTGGAACTGATATCGCCGTTTCCGTTCATCTTCAACCTTGTGCAGTTCACTAAAAAATTCACTAACACACAATGTTTCCCAAATCCCACAAAATCAGAAAAATGTGATTCTCAATCATACAACACCTCACTGTTCACTCGTGTTTTCCCGTGGATTTTGAACCGCAGTTCTAAATACTAATTGTTGGTGCACAAAGGAGAGATGAAGGACATAAAAATATATAAAATGACGATTACAAAATAAGGAGTAATAGATACATTGACCTACTTACTACTAGGCTATTTATACACAATATTAGGGTTTAATAAAATACTAAAATATCCTCTAACAGACTTAATCAACAAGATATTTCTAAAATATAAATTATTTCCAACAGAGACGTGTCGGAGATTCAAGTTGCATCGACCGTGTTTGGGAGGATTCTGACGGTTTGTGTGAAGGAAGTCATTGTCCGCGGAGATGACCGCTGGTGCTGTAGCATGTTGCGGTTAACGATGACGGTGTTTCATGATGGCGGGTTGAGGGTGTGTGTCCGTGATGAGGTGTTCGAATATGATGGGGCAGTGATTCGGTCGAAGACGACAGAAACTAATCGTACTTGATGCTACAACTTGAAACTTGAGAAACTGAACCAGATCAAAACTTTAAAGCTTGAAAAAATAAATAATGGCAACAACTGGATTCTGCGAGCACCTTTTTTTTTTTAGCTTTGTGTTACAAGTTGGAATGAGATTTTGAACTTCTGTTTGAACCTTGGTGTAGTATGGTTAAATTCTTGTTTATTTTAGTGAATGGCTGTAGAAACAATATGATAAATAAAATATTTAATTCATTAAACTCTTCACTTACAAAAGAATTTACAAAAGAATCAATTTAATCTTATAAAATTCTATATAAAAATATGAAGAATAATATGCACACAATAAGTTTGTCCAATATTATGACGGTAAAGTGGGAATGAGGCATTGTTATTTTACTATAAAAAGTGCAAAGTGTGTCTCTAAATGTGTGTGAGAGTGGATCATATACAGTGGGTGCTAGAAATTGTGAATGAATATACGTGTGAATATGCAAAATTGTTTGTATAATGTTTAGTGTGCGAGAAAATTGCCTCAAAGATTTAATAAAATGAAGGGAACCATCAGGATCATCTCATTTGGATTAAAAACAAAGATTAAAGTAAATCAAAAAACTAAAAAAAAGTTTAAAAGGGTTTGTAGTGAGAAACCGTTAGTAAAACAATGTAAAAAGTGTAGAAGCCGAGGTTGGTGAATGATATATGGTTACTCTCAATGAATGGAGATCGTGTGAATGTGAAAATTTGTGAATGAAAAAGTTGGCCTCCCTTGTGAGTGAAAAAATGTGAGTATTATAAAGTGAAAATTAGGTCAATTAAAAAGGAAATTAGTAAAATATGACAAAGCATGACAAATTATAACCAATGAAAAAAACTCTATGATAAAATGGACTAATTAAAAGAGACTTGTGACACAATGAGACGAATCGAGAAAGTTTTTAATATTTTTAACTATTTAGTGCATAAATGATGAATTAAAATAAAAATAATATTAAAAAAAACACATAATTAATAAAAACAAAAATTAAAATAAAAAATGTATTATTTTTGTGATTTTTTGAATAAAATAAAAGTAAAAATGGAAATAAAGTTAGAAACATCAACAAGAGAAAAAATGTCAAAAATGGGGGAAGGTGGATTTCAAATCTGGGACCTCTCACTCATATCTCCTTAAACTCAACTTTTTTACCGATTGTGCTATCTCATTTATTTGAAATAAAATGCCACTGAAAACCATAGTAAAATGTCCGAGCAAAATTAGGGTATGACACTGTCCAACGACTGGGGTCGTGTGGTCGGTTGACCCCAGGGTCGACGAGACCACGACTACTCTTGACCACGTCTCTGCCCACAGTAACAACTAGTTTCAGACATCTTTGCCCATGATAACGGCTAGTTTCAGGCATCTCTTTCCAGGATAACGAGCACGAGCTGCCCGTCCTTGCTTTCACGCATAAATCTTGGTAGTTATCTATTTTTGGGTATGGATTATAGATGCCTAACCCATAATAGGAACCAATGACCAAGCGTCCGGGGCACTATAAATACCCTCACACGTATTCAATATTCAATTCAAACCTTATCCCTAAATTCTCTCATGTATCTATGAACTCTTACTTACTTCAGCATCAGAGTGTCTTGTAGGTACACGCCTCTCCTCCGTGATTTTAGCATTGCATACGAAGTTCTGGCCCATTACAGGTTCTAATCAACGGTAAGATCAGTGGTGCCGATTGCGGGGAATATATTTTCCCCATATTTCTTTCCCCGGAAACCAAATATTAAAGCAACATTTCAAGATTCCGATCATGGCCAGTCAAGATGACGACAACCTTGCTCACAAAACCATCATTTCATCAGTCCAATAAGTTGATAACGACGGAGAAATGCCACTTATCAAAGAGGTTGTTCCTCTGAAGAGGTACAGTCACACTGTATCTCCTTCCTCTGACGATGCAGAAGACGGTGATGTACAATTTGTGGAAACAATCAAGACAAAGAAGGCTCAAGAAATGGCACCGAAAAACTTTCATTCATTTCTGGTAACATCCAACATTGACCCAACTATGGCAGCCTTGCTCGCAGCATTCAATCAAACCAACACTTTTATCCTCCAAAAGAATAATAGGATCAAGGTATTTGAAAAAGGACGCCATTCAAGATCTCCATATCAGAGATACCAATGACGTGGGTTACACAACCCATCGCCCCAATGACCTAGTCGTCGATCAGTGCCAGAGAAACCAAAGGTTTCGTTCATCAAGAAACACATTCACACTCCACCCTGCAAGGACCATATCTCCCCAATTACCAAGAAGACCAAGGGAAATCGACGATCAGAAAACTGTAGTTCACCTTTCCCTAAGACAAAGGGTCGTTCAAGAAGCCTGTCTCCCCGTCGAGATGATAGCTCTCGTCGAGGAAAGAACAACTATTCTCCATCACAGTAACTAGGATGGAGCGATGAAGACGACCCCCACAGTCTGTTTTCACAGGAAATCATGGAAATTCCCCTACCTGTCGGGCTGTAAAAGCCTCCAAACTTGGGGACATATGACGGAACTACCAACCCAGACGAGCACATCGAGAATATTGATGCCCTTCTAGACTACCGGGGCATCAGGGGCACCATCAAATGTAGATTTTCCCCCCACCACTCTGAGGAAGGGGGCTTTGGGTTGGTATAAAAGCCTCCCCGATGAGTCTATCACCTCCTTGAAGAATCTTGGGAAACAGTTCTCCAAACACTTTACAACCTCTCGTCTCCACCCAAAATCTGAGACATCGCTCAAAGCGATCATATAGGGGAAGGACGAATCTCTTCGAGCATAAATTGAAAGATTCAACCGTTAAGTTGTTCAGATCTCCACGACCGACAATATGAAAAAGTATATGCTCGAGCGCGGACTGCATCCCTGCAGCAATTTCGCCAAGGCAGTTGGCATCGAAACATCCGCAACAATGGATACCCTCCTCCTCAAAGCCTATGCACACATCCAGTATGAGGAGAAAGAAGCTGTCAATAATGCTCGGGACTCACGACACCAAGAGAATTCCAAAGTTTAGAAGCATGATGATTCCTCGACATCTTGTTGGGGGAGCAGATAAAAGGAAGAAGACAGACTCCGTGAATCTCGAGATTACAAAGGGACAATTAGCCTCTTCCACGAATACACACCACTGGCCGCTTCACACAAGAGTATCCTGTTCGAGTGTGCAAACACGAAATTCCACCAAGATGAGGTCCATTTTCCCAGGCAAATTCCGTCTAAGCCGAACACGGACAAGACAAAGTATTGTCGGTTCCATAAGAGCCATGGGCATGTGACCAAAGAGTACATCCATCTCAAGGATACAATTGAGATCCTAATTAGGTACGGGCACCTAAAGCAGTATACCAAGAAGAAAGAGGGTGCTTTTAATGACACCGAAGAATTGAAAAGGGTCGAGGAGGAGAAACCATCCCCGATGACGCCAACCTACAGGTCGCGATGTAAATTTTACGACCAGAGAATTTTTACATCCCTGACGAGGCCGCCTTTCCCCTATACCTCGCCACACACAACCCCTGAGAGGAGTCCCCCTTCGCCATGGTCGTATCAGGCGATGGATTCAACAAATTCAACATGGGTTCGGTGAAAAGGAAGTTCAAACAACTCATCAACGTGAGCTCAAACAGAAACTCCACCTTGATAAGTTTCAAGAAGACTATGTTCCCATCACGTTTTATTGCAAAGAACTCCCTATCAGATCTCCCAACTCAAGCATCCCTCTACTCGTGAGAGCACATATGGCAAACTTCGATGTCCGACGCATTCTGGTCAACCAGAGGAGCTCAGTCGAAATCATGTACTCCCAATTGTTCTCCATGTTGCAGCTTAATGAGACGCATATGACGCTCTACATGGGCTCATATTTATAGGGCTTCAATGATGCATAAAACCACGAGGCTACGTCAAGATAATAGTCACCTTTGGAGTAGCAAAAACGATCAGATCCATTAAGGTTCAGTTCCTGGTAATAGATTACCCATCTCTATACCAGTGTATTATGTGAAGGCCAACTTTGGTTGAATTGATAACCGTGCCCTCTACCGTGCACTTAAAAATGAAGTACTACACCTCAAAGGGAATCATTGCCAGTCTCTATGGGGATATAAAGCTCGCGAGGAGATGTTTCGAGAAAGCCTCAAAGGGACTAATCGCCATCAGTGCGCCACCCATAACGACCAATAAAAATTCATGATCCAGTTTCTTGGAAGAGCCGAAGCCACTGCCTCACGTCGACTCAGTCGACCTTAATAGTCGTTTAGCTAAAGACGACCTATGGGATCAGAAGAGGAAGGAAAATGAGGCCCGACTGACTACATAATGTTCCTCGATGCCAGCTAGCTATGAAGAGCATGCCTGTTATACCCCAAAATTTGCCCTCCCATATTCCTCAAGAAATTGCCAAGCCAAGTCACAAAATTCCCCAAGGGTTGTGCAGGTCAGCTGTCTCCTATACAGTCAAAACTAGGGTTTGTGTGCTGATCAAGAAAATGGAGTGTTCAAAGGTTCAATCAAGTCTCATATGCTTAAAAACATGGTCAAGCATCCTCATATCAAGTTTCAAGGCATTCAGCTCAAAATTGCACAGTCAAAACCCTAAAATGCACTACAGTCAACTGTAGGGGCAAAATGGTCATTTGGCAGTCAAAAGTTCAAATTTTTGGTCAACATATCATTTTGAAGCCACAAACATCATTTGATCAATGCTTGATCATGATTCTCAAAATTTGGCTCAGAAATCATCAAAGATGCAAAAGTTGCTATATTTGGACAGCTGAAAAAGTCAACTGAAATTGACCAGGGCATAACTTTCACATGGATTATCAGAAAAATTCCATCCAAAGCTCATTTTGAAGAGAAAGACATTTACTACAACTCATCTTCATACTTCAAGTCCAAGAAATGCTCTCACAAAAAGTTATCAATTTCAACATTATAGGTCATTTTCAAAAGTCAACAAAAAGGGACTTTAAGTCAAAGACCATAACTTGAGATTGGTAAATCAAAATGACATGGGACCAAAGGCATTGGTTAAAGGACTCAAAGACCTTTCCAAAATGTCCAAGAACATGTGAAAAGCTTAAAAATTGAGCAAGTTATGCCTTGTAGAAGTTGGGAAATTTTTGTGAAATGGCAAAAGTCAACTATCCTTGAAATTCCAATTTTTGACAAAAGGGCCCACTTTTTTCCACTTGATTCATCCTTGTCATGCCACACACGTGTCCCATGGTTAATTTCAAGACCAAATATTGATTTTTCTATTTTATTTAATTTTTGATAATTTAATTCATTTTAAATCTTTGAAAATTCAAATAAAATTCAAAAACCAATGGAATAGTGTCATGTGAATTTGGACAACTTCCTTGTATCATGGGCCAACTCAAAAACTCAGGCTAGGGTTAAGTTACACACTAAGTCTAGGTCTTGGCTAAAAAGAAGGAAAAATGGTTAATGGTGAAAACCCTAGGACTAATTCCCTCATGAGCATGAATCTAGGTCAGTTAGCAAGCCAATTCCCTTCCAGCATAAGCCCTGAGTCAAACCCTAACCATAATATACCATATGCTGCGCTGAAAAGCCAATGGACAATTTGAAAAAATGAGCCATATAAGTCAAATCTGAAATCAAAGTTAGAGTAAGTTTTAAGCCTCAATTCTTTTTCTAATAGTTTCCTGGACAAACTCTGAAGGTGTGCCAACCCCTAACCTCAATCAAAACGCGAAGAAACGGTAGCTACAACTCAAACTGTACAGAAAAATTGTTGAAATCGTGCATCATTTTTTAAGCATCCTTTGCACTTTTTCTTTGTTGATTCTTGTTCCTTATGAAGTTCTAAAGCTGACCATGGTATTTAATTGAACAATCATGCATCGTATGCGATTTTGCCATAACCAATTTCTAGGGTTGCAGGTTTTTTGATTTAGGGGTTTTCAGACCAGGAACAATTAGCCCATGAAAGTCACACCACTGCATTCCACGCATCCGGACGAAAAGATCCATACACTCGCGCCTAATTTATATTAGGAAATAAGCTAATCGCTATTTTTTTGTAGCTAGCCTAAGAAAACACAATGAAAACCGTGGCCAATGCGTTTTATGTTTCAGGGGGATGAGGACGATGATGTCGTGTCACACGGGGACAGGCCAGTTCAAATCTCGCGCGCGTTTTAAAGAGCACTAACCTTTTTCTTTTATAATATTTATTGACTATTATATATTAATTGAAATCAAAGTGGTTCAGTGGCAGGTGGAAGCGTTTGCAAGGCACAAGACCTGGGTTCGAGTCCCAGGTCTGGAAAATTTCCATATTATTTTTCTCTTAGTAATTACGTGCAGACATAACATTCAGGCTCACCATATTCCATTAGAAATCAACCTCCACGCGTCCCAGAGCATCCAAATCAACGGCCAAGATTCAAGGAACACGTGCACAAGGGTCAATGCATTAGCATACAAGCTGGCAAAGTCAATGGACTCAGGTGTTAATGGGCCAAAACTCCAGGCCTATACCTCCTGAATTGGGGACTACCCCCCCTGGTTTGCCTTATTATTTTTATTTTTATTCTTTCTTTAATTTTTTTTTTTTATTTCTTTTATTTTGCTATTTATTTAGTTAATTATTTTTACAAAAATATAAAAAACATTCAAAAATCAGAAAAGACCAAAAATAATAGAGATTTATATTATAATTATTTTCATAAATAAAAAATGCTTGTAATTATTTAGCTTTAATTTAGGTTTATCAAATATTTTTCATAATAAAAATCCAAACATAGAATTTAGGTTTAATAACTTTTTATTTTCTTTTTTTTTTCAGAATAATAATATTATTTATTTATTTTCATAAATTAAAAATTGTACATAAATTAATTTAGAGTTAAATTAGGTTAAAAGTCAATATTTTCATAATAAACTTAAAAAACATTAGAACTAGGGTTTAGCATTTTAATTTTAATTAATTTTTCTTTTTTCTTTTAAATCTAAAAAACACAAAAATACCATTTTTCATTTAATTTTAATTTTAGATAACTTAATTATTTTAATTCCTTTAAAGGGTTCAACGCCCTCGCATTTGATTATTTTCTTTTTCGCGCGTTTCATTTATTTCTTTTGTGAATATAATGTACTTGTACCAAAGCCATGTAATAGCTATTAGACATTTCTTTTCTGCAATTTATTTTAAATCGGGTCTGGATTAATTTGGCGTTGTAGACCCGCGCCCTTTGTAATAGCGTAGGACTTTTATCTTTTCCGCACTTTAAATTCCCGCACTTTTAACTGTTAAACAATAACATGAAAGAATGAATGCCCAAAAATAAAATCGAATCGTTAGATCACCAATGCATGACAAGACAAACAATAAACTGAAAATGACACACAATTCACACACCACCCCTAGGGTACGCTTCACTGTTGCCTTGCCCCTCGAAAGGTGATCGTCGAGTAGAGGATGTCTTAGTAAGTCCTCATGATCCGGGAACCTGGCATGAGGGTAGCTTCTAAGGTGTCTTCCCATTGCTCTGGTGATCACCATGTCCCGAACATCGAATTGACCCGAACACCTCCAACGGTGGTGCTACCTACCTCTCAATGGTGGGATGGCACTACTTTAAAGGACATTTACACAGACGAATTCCTTAGGGTAGGTAGGTTCTCAAGGATACTTGCTCTAATTTCAAACAAATCAAAATACTTTTCACACCAACACACTTTCAAAAACTTTCAAAACAAACTTTTCAAACACTCTGACGTACGAGTTGAACTGAAATTTTTCAAAGAATCTTTTTAAAACCCACAATTGAAAAGCAAGCAAACATTTTGAAAACACATTGAGCAAGTATCTAAGAGCCCATGGATAACCATGGATAGAAAGGGTGCTAACACCTTCCCTTTCTATAACCTACCTCCCGAACCGAGAGCAATCTCTTTTAAGGAATTTTTCTGTGCTTTTGTCCTTTCCATTTGGAGAAAATAAAAGACGGTGGCGACTCTTGCTTACCGCGACATTTCGCGAACCAGCTTTAAAACAGTCAGTTCCAGATCCACCGATCACAATGCCCATCCTCTATGCCTAATTCCAGACGGAGAGTTCGAGATCACCCTCCTGGGCAAAGATCCCAACAAGGGAGTAAAGATCGACACTGGCCTCCTCGACCTTGCAAGGAAGCAAGTGAAAGCATGCCTGAGAGAGAATGTTGATCTGTTTGCATGGAGTGCCTCTAAGATGTCCGGTTTGGACCTAGAAGTGGCTTGTCACCAGCTGACTATAGATCCAACCCTTAAGGCTGTATCCTAACATAGGTGTAAGCAGTCTCCAAAAAAAGGAAAGCTTCTGAAAAATCTGTAAAAGACATCCTAGAGGCAAACTTTATATGTGAAACCCAATACACAACCTGGTTGTCAAATGTTGTACTTGTAAAAGAATATGTCTGTTGACTATAATGATCTTAATAGGGCTTGCCCCAAAGATGCTTATCCTTTGCTAACATATATAGACTAGTTGATAATTCCGTAGGTTTTAAATTGCTTTCCTTTATGGACACATATTCTCCGTACAATCAGATCCCCGTGGAAAAGGGGGACAAAAAATACATGACCTTCATGACCGAGTTGAGCAACTACTACTATAACGTAATGACATTCGACTTGAAAAACGTTGGCACTACATACCAAAGAATGATGAACGAAGTCTTTCGAGGAGATATTGGAGACATGCTCGAAGTTTACATAAGCGACATGATCGTGAAGTACCAAGAGGAATCTGATCACACTCTCCACTTAAAAAGGGTCTTCGACCAGGAAAGGAAATGCAAGATGAAATTCAACCCGGAGAAGTGCACCTTTGGTGTACGAGTGGGTAAATTCCTTGGTCTCTACCAAACAAAGTGAGGAATCGAAGCAAACCTCGACAAATTCAAGGCCTTCTCCGAATTCCAAATGTTGAACCCAAAGAAAATAATTTAATCTCTGAATGGGATGCTCACCTCGTTGTCTCACTTCATGGAAAAATCTTCCCAGCACACACTTCCCCTTTTCAAACTTCTTCGCAAGGAAGCAACATTTGAATGGACCGAGGAGTACGATCAAGCCCTCCTCCACCTCAAATAAGAACTTTCACAGCCCTCAGTCATCTCGCAACCAAACAATGGAGAAACTCTCTACCTTTATCTTGCCATCGCTACTGAGGTCGTCATCATGGCCCTCATTCAGGAGACCCCTGAGGGGCAGAAACCCATATACTTTATGAGCAAGGCCTTACAAGGTCCAGAACTCAGATATCAGCAAATCAAAAAAGTAACCATGGCCCTCATCAATGTGGATAGAAGATTAAGACACTACTTCTGGGCCCACACGATGGTGGTACAAAAGGACCAACCAGTGAAACAATTGCTCGACCGTTCGGACATGGCGGACAAGATGCTCAAATGGTCGTTAGAACTATATGAGTTCGACATCCAGTACGAGAGAAAAAAGGCCCTTAAAGCCCAAGTATTGGCCGATATCGTGGCAGAAATGACCTTGCCAGCTTCCCCTACATACAGGGCACACAAATGGATCATCTTCGTGGACGGAGTCTCCAGCTCAATAGGGAGCTGAGCAGAGCGGACATCATTCTAGAGAACAAGGAAGGAATATTGATCTAAGTCTCCCTCACCTTATCTTTCCTAACCTCCAATAATAAGACATAATACAAAGCCTTCCTCGCAGGGCTGCGTTTGGTCAAAGATATAGGGACCGAGGAGGTAAAAATCTTCACTGACTCCCAACTCGTCACTTCTCAGGTCCGGGAGAATACCAAGTCAAAAAAGATAATCTCTCTAAATACTTGACCCTGGCCCGAGAAAGAATAACAAAATTTGGGCCCATAGAAGTAAAACACGTTCCCCCTGAACACAACACCCGAGCATATATTCTGTCAAAACTTGCATGCAAAAAGAAGAAAGGAGGAAACAAGTCTGTCATCCAGGAGATACTTCCTCTACCAAGCATCAAAAAACCATCCACGACTCTAGAGGTAAACACCATCGGCGACAACAAGTGCAGGATGACCCTAATATACAACTAACTCACAAAGGGAGAGCTATCATCCGACCAGAAAGAGGCTAACATGGTCAGGTGCAAAGTCTGCTCTTACGTTTTGGTCAAAAATAAACTGTACAGATGGAGATTCTTCACCCCTCCTCAAATTTATCGAATAACCCAAGGTCGCCCACATCTTGCACGAAATCCATGAAGGAATCAACTCCCAACACCACGGGGGAAGATCCCTCACCAAAAAAGCTTTGCGAGCAGGCTATTACTAGCCTACCATGCATCACGATGCATAAGAACACGTGAAAAAATGTGACAAATGTTAATGCCATGGGGACATGCACTTGGCACTTCCCATTGAGCTCAAAACTCTTTCTTCCCCATGGCTCTTTACAGGGTGGGGAAAGTATATCCTGAGACCATTTGTCATAGGATCAAACCAAAACAAGTACCTAATAATAGTTGTGGATTATTTCAGAAAGGGGATAGAAGAAGAGGAACTGGCTAAAATCATGGCACATAACATACTCAATTTCTACAAACAAAACATAGTTGTCTGATTCAGTATACCCTAAGCAATCGTCACTAATAACGGGACGCAATTCACAACCAAAATTTTTTAGGAATTCGTCAGCAAGTTGGGTACCACCCAACACTTTGCATATATAGAGCATCCACAAACGAACGGGAATGTCGAAGCTGCGAATAAGGTGATCCTACGAGGCCTCAAATGAAGGCTAGACGAAACCAAAAAGATGTAAGTTAAGGAGCTACGCAGCATGCTCTAGGCCTAACGAATAATCCTTCACTCAACTACCAGGGAAACCTCGTTCCGACTAGCATATGGAATTGAGGCAGTGATCCCAATCGAAATAAGAGAGCCTTATAGGTGGACCGAATCCCCTATCGACAAGGAGAGGAACGAGGAGGCACTAAGAGAGGAGATCGAACTTGTCTAAGAAGTTCAATCAGGAGCAGTCCTTTGAGAAGCCTCTCTAAAACAAAAAGTCTCCATATGTCATGACGACAAAATCATACGATGAGAATTCAAAGTTGGAAGCCTAGTCTTAAGGAGAAATCACAAAGACTCTCGGGAAGGAAAACTCGCCACAAATTGGGAGTCCTCTATCGCGTCTGAGCAAAAACGAAGAACATATACTACTGCCTCGAACATCTTATCGAGGAAGAACTTGCTCGACCATGGAACACTGAAAAGCTGCACCAATATTACAGTTAAGGCTAGAAAAGTCGGCGTGTTCTATCAAATGATGAACACAACATTTCCCGACAACATGTGCATGCTCAGGTACAATCACATCACCTCAAATTCGAACAAAAAAGTAAGTTTCCACTCTTTAACGAGCAGATTCTTGACCCGACAGGGAAAATCAAACGAGCTCCATCATCGTCGTACCATGATGGCAGAACACCCAGTTCAAGATGGGAGGTTCATGCCGCAGATCTCAGATCTCAAACAAGACCTAAGCTCCGCTCTCTGTCTGAAAATCAACCCCGACCATCCGATAAGTTCCCTGCAATGTCGAGCAATAATATTACCTAGCAAAACCACCGAAAAACACTTAGAAAAAATAACAAGAATAAACGTCTCAAGATGAAGAGCATACAAACATGCAAAGCTTAACAAAGGTAATAAATACAAGTCACATGCAAGATACTAAAAATGAAGTTAAACCTAAACGACCAAAAAGCCGGAATTCTCAAAATATTACATAAGTTGGGCAAAGCCCCATCCAAAAAAAAATCATTACAAAATTACGGCACACATGCCGGACAAACACACAACGAGTCAACACTTCATAAATTATTGGGCACCTGCCCCTCCTGGTTGGGCCTCATCTTTGAAGCAACTAGAGAAATCAATCTCAAACAATAAAGTCGCCATCGAATATTTATTTATCTCGCCGAAGGAAAAGGAAAACATCGAAGAAACCTGTAGAGGGTGAAATCAAGGTCTTGCGACCAAGAGAACAGGTAAGGGAGTCAATTATACAAGGGGGAGGTATTTATCATCCCTCACGTCTGTGGTACACCACAGGACCCACTCTTGTTAACTAATCTAAAGGGTATGCTTGAATCTAAAGCTATGTTACAAAGGGAATGCATGAATGCAAAGGATTATGTACAAAAAAAAAAGGTTTTATTAGTGCGCCCGCCGCGGTTTCGAGCCTTTGTGCCTACGTACCACCTTTCGTGCAATAAGGGATCATAGCACTCGTAGTTCACCTCAAAATTTTTGGTGTTTTGTATATTTTTTATGAATAATGCTAGCGAAGCATGTTATTTTTGAAAAGGTTTTAAAAGAAAAAGTATGAAGACAAAAAGGTTTGCATTTGTTAGTATTTTTTTACCTTGAACAAGGATTTGAGTAATCTTAAAGTGTTTTATGAATTTGATAAAGAAAAAGAGTTTTAGTTTTAAAAGGGATGCCAAAAAGAAAAGTCTAACAAAAAGGGAATCTCCATCCTACTTGTTTTCATGCTTGTGGACTTAAAGTTAGGATCAAGAGAATTCTACCTAATGTTGGCATATATGGATATCAATCCTAAGGTCTACTTAGTTCAATGTTGACCGAGAATAAAATAAAGATGCTATGGTGAACATGCGATCACACAAAAGAAAGAAACATGTAAGCAAACAAGAAGTAGACCAAGACATGAAAGCAAGCACACAATGCATGAGAAGTATCCACTCACTCAAGTAACAAATGCCTAACCATGATATCATGTCATCAAGGTAGGATAAGGGAAGAGGGGTAATAACACCTAACCATGATATCATGTCATCAAGGTAGGATAAAAGCTCTTAACCAAGATATTATGTCATCTAGGTAAGAGATAAGGGAAAGGGATGAACACCTAACCATGCTATCATGTCATCAAGGTAGGATATAGGCTCTTAACCAAGATATCATGTCATCTAGGTAAGAAATAAGGGAAAAGGATGAACACCTAACCATGATATCATGTCATCAAGGTAGGATAAAGGCTCTTAACCAAGATATCATGTCTTCTAGGTAATAAATAAGGGAAAGGGATGAACACCTAACCATTATATCATGTCATCAAGGTAGGATAAAGACTCTTAACCAAGATATCATGTCATCTAGGTAAGAAATAAGGGAAATGGTGAACACCTAACCATGATATCATGTAATCAAGGTAGAATAAAAGATCTTAACCAAGCTATCATGTTATCTAGGTAATAAATAAGGGAAAAGGATGAACACCTAACCATGATATCATGTCATCAAGGTAGGATAAAGGCTCTTAACCAAGATATCATGTCATCTAGGTAAGAAATAAGGGAAAGGGATGAACACCTAACCATGATATCATGTCATCAAGGTAGGATAAAGAATCTTAACCAAGATATCATGTTATCTATGTAAGAAATAAGGGAAAAATATGAACACATAACCATGATATCATGTCATCGAGGTAGGATAAAGGCTCTTAACCAAGATATCATGTCATCTAGGTAAGAAATAAGGGAAAAGACTGAACACCTAACCATGATATCATGTTATCAAGGTAGGATAAAATTTCTTAACCAAGATATCATGTCATCTAGGTAGGAAATAATGGAAAAGGATGAACACCTAACCATGATATCATGTCATCAAGGTGGGATAAAAGCATTGAACTAAGATATCATGTCATCTAGGTAAGAAATAAAGAAGTGGGGGTGTCGACTTGTAACCAAGATATCATGTCATCTAGGTAAGAGAAGAGAAAGGTGAATGTCATAAGAAACTAAACACCTAACCATGATATCATGTCATCAAGGTAGGAGATAGAAGACAAATCGAGTAAAACCCGAAGCATCAACGTTTACAAACGTGAGCAGAAGACAAATTATGGGGGCTGGTTACGAGCCCTACCTTCCACTTTTATTGACTCGATTGAAAACACAAAGTAAAAGGGGAGTGCATTATTTGAGGAATTTAAACAAAACAAGCTTTTCCCCCTTTTTGAGGTCTTTTGTAAACACACAGAATTTACCCCTTTTTGAGGTCTTTTGCATACACACAAAATTTCCCCCTTTTTGAGGTCTTTTGAAAACATAAATGTAAACAAACAAGTTCGCAATGCCTACAGGGGTAGGTCTTCAGCTCATGCATCTCTATTCCCACTTCTCATGGCAAGGAGTTTAAAAGACAATGCAAAATTAAAACATGATAGGAAAAATACCAAGCGAACAAATGTCCGTCGCAAAGTGTAACAAAGCAAAAGAAATCAAAGATCTTCGCGCAAGCTTCACCAATCAAAGAAAAGAGTCAAAAATCAAATGCTCGAAATAACCATCGAGTCAGAAATCAAATGATCATAATAAGCATCGAAGCATCATCGATGTGAAAGTAAATCGTAATTGGTAACTCAAACATATCTGCATATCAAACAAATAATTGTGCATAAGATATAAGTCTCGACAAAACAAAAAGCAGATCACAAGTCTCATGTACCGAGACACCTTCAGAAACTTTCACAATTCAAAAAATGAGTTAGTAATAACAAGAAACAATAATCGAAGTTAAAAATTTGCATCACAATTCAAATTGATATTAAACCATGGAGAAACAAATTCCTAATAAGTATCAGAACCATAAAACAAAATTCCGGGCAGCATGGTATTGGTTCATGAAACATACAAAAAGTCGAATTAAAATTAACAAAACTTGACACCAATGTCAAACAAATATTCAATTAAGCTCAAACACGCATTAAGTAAGAATTAAATTACAATGTACATGTAAAAACAAATTCCGGACAGCATTGTATTGACTCATGAAATGCTCAAAAAGTTAGTTTAAAACAACCAAAATCAACACCGATGCCAAACGATTGTCAAGTGTAAGCCAATTATGCAATGTGCAACAATTACATCATGATTTACGATGTATTTGTGAACTATGGGCAGAAATGGTTTATATGTCGGTGTTCACTTAAAATCTATTTGAAGTCAATGTTTTAATGCTCAAAATTTGAACATCGACATATGAAACCTCAATCCGGATGCACAAACAAATTGCAACCATTAAATAGGTACCGGTACCAAAAATTCCAAGCATCGAAACAAAAGTCATTCACGTGTCGGCATTAATTAAACAATTTGAAATTTGATTCCGATAAGTAAAATTAAACAATTATTCACAAGTATCAACTCATAATCAAACTTCGGCGCGCAAGATTCACCACATATGAACAATTATCAAAATTGACGCGTAAATTCCCCAATTATGAATAAATGATCAACCAATTCCATCATTCCTTAACATTATTGTAAAATCAAGCTTCTCAAATGCACTTTTGTTTTGATGAATACAAACCATGATTGGCAAAGAAGGAAAAGATTATTGATCAAGCTAAAAGCATCTGTGGATAAAGTCTTTGGTTCAAGCACTTAGCAAAATTTCAAGGTATAATGATAATACTTACTTTGAACTTAAGACATAGATGCTCAATGGTCAAAAGAAATATTTTATATTGTCCAAATCCATACTCAAGTTTTTCTAAGCTAAAAACCATTTTTCACTTGAGTGCAATCGATTTGCATATTAGTGCAATCGATTGCATGCTTCAATTTTTCAAAAACATTTGCTATTGTTTCTAAGTGCAATCGATTTGCATGTTTGTGCAATCGATTGCACTTAATCAATTTTTGTTACTGACTTCAAATGAAATCGATTTACACACTTGTGCAATCGATTTCACACTCAAAATATTTGAATTTCTAGCTGTTGAAACCCCGTGCAATCGATTTACACAAAGGGTGAAATTGATTGCATGCTGCACGATTTTGAAAAACAACAGCTTTACACATGCCTGTTCATAACACCATTTCATGGAAACCTTTCACTCAATCTTGGAAATTGTTCATGATTCATTTACAAAACTTTATGCTGTTTCAAAAAGGTGCTATGAACATATAAATACTCATTTTCAAAATCATTTCAACACCTCTTCCAATTATATTTTCTGAAATTTTCAAATATCAAACTCAAGCTTTTCTTCACTTTCATACACAAAGTTTTTATGCACACTTTCACATATTACCAAACAGAAAACTTTGAGCATTATATATCTTGAGTCATTGTATACTATTTTCATTGGAAGAGAAGATCAATTCATTGATAAAGTTACTCAAAGTGATCATTGCTACTCAAACTCACACAAATCAAATATTGCTATATACTTGCTTAATTTTCAGGATTGTTGGAAATAAGTTTAAGTGGTTTTATAAATCTTGTTTTTCCAGGATTGTTGGATACAAGTGAAGTCACTTTGAGAGGATTGTTCTCATTGTTGATATAGTGAAAATCCAAGAGGATTATTCTTGGTCCAAGAGGATTGTTATTGGTTTTGGGTATTTCTTGTTTAAGTTTGCCACAATAAGGAAATCTCTTTCATGTTGAAAGGGGTCTGGAGTACTCTCGGACTGTGAGAGGAACCAAGATATATCGCTTGTGTCTCTTTATTTTTCTGCACTTTACTCTTTCATAAACTCACAATAATTCAGAAAAATAATATCCATCATCACTAAAAACCAGAAAATTTTAAAGTACCTAATTCACCCCCCTCTTAGGAGCACTTCGTACTTACAATTGGCATCAGAGCAGGTTATAGGAAACTTGTTCCTAAAAGATCCAGAATGGCTTCCGTAAATCAAAATCCCATTTTCAGAGATGGTGGTAGTAACAACAAGCCTCATCTATTTTATGGTGAATATTTTGACTTCTGGAAAATACGCATGAAGGCACATCTAGAAACACAAGGAGAATAAATATGGGATGCCGTCGAGAATGGTCCTTTTATCCCTATAGCGGTAATCAATGGTGCTGGCTCATCAAATCCTAAGGATGCATGGGACGAAGATGATAAGAAGAAGGTTCTCTATGATAAAAAGGCAATAAATCTTCTTCAAGGTGAACTTAGCATGGATGAATTCTTCCGTGTCTCGGCATGCAAAACAACGAAATAAATATGGGGTACCTTGGTACAAACTCATGAAGGAACTGTTGAAGTTAAAAGATCAAGACTAAATACCCTGAGTCAAGAATACGAATTATTTCGAATGCAGCCCGGAGAAACCATTCTTGACCTACAAAAGAGATTCATGCACTTGACAAATCATCTAAGTACTCTTGGTAAGACTTTGACAAATGATGAACTAAATCTGAAAGTACTTAGGTCCTTGACTAGGGAATGGCAACCAAAGGTAACGAAAATTTCAGAAAAGAAAAGTCTCTCCTCAATGACTTCCGCAACATTGTCTAGGAAACTTCAAGAATATGAAACGGAACTCGGAAGACTTGAAAAACATGAAAATCAAGAGAAGAAATCCAAGAATATAACTTTAAAGATAGATTCCAAGGAAGTTGAAAAGGAAGGCAATCTGGAAGAAGATGAAAATTTCATGCTTCTTGTTAAAAGGCTTGGTAAGTTCTTTGGTAGAAATGACAAATCCTTTTCTCATTCAAAAGGAAAGAAACAATTCAAGAAAAAGGAAGCTTCAACATTAACACAAGAAGTCACATGTTATGAATGTGGTAAGCAAGGTCATATCAAGCCGGATTGTCCGAAACTCTCCAGGAAAGGTGGCTACAAAAGCAAAAAGCGATTCAATAACAAAAAGACCTATGTTGCATGAGAGGATAATGAAATAAGTTCCTCACCCGATTCCGATAGTGATGAAAGTGCAAATCTAGCATTGATGGTCTCACACCATTATGATGATGAAGAGAATGAGGTTAGTAATGAATTTTCTCTTTTTGATACTGATGCATAAGGTGCTATGGATGAACTATTAAATGAATGCAAAATTCTGTATAAAACTATTTCATCTCAAAAGAAACAAATTTCATCTTTAGAAGAAAAATGTGAATCTATGGAAAAAGATTTCAAAGAAGAAAAACAAAAATTAAGTGATGAACAAAAATAGAATTTTGTATGCAAAAATTGTGAATCACTCTCTTTCCAAATTTTCCAACTAAAAAGAGTCATTGAAAGATATGAAAAAGGCCAAATTGGATTGGAAGGTGTTCTTAGCCAACAAAGACACTCCAATGATAAAAGTGGACTTGGATATTCAAAGTTTTCAAAACCAAGTTCTAATAAAACTATCTTTGTTAAGGCTAGTGATCAATCATCCAAAGAGAAAGTGAACAAACCTAAAATAGTTCATCACTATCCTAAAAAGAAAACATTTCCTAAGAAGAAATCTTTTCCTTCTAGATATATAAGTAACTTTTAACCTACTTGTTTTTATTGTGGTATTAAAGGCCATACACCTAATGCTTTCTATGTTAGAAGCTTTAGTGTGGCAAGTGAGCATTATGTGTGGGTAAATAAAGGCACTAATTATGAAGGACCCAAAGCAACTTGGATACCTAACAAAGCCTAATTTGTTTTGTAGGTATGCTTGAAGACCACATGCAATCTTTGGTATCTTGATAGTGGTTGTTCAAAGCATATGACGGGAGACCTAAACCAATTTTCAAATCTAGTTCTAAAGGCCAAGGGTTTTGTCACTTATGGAGACAATAATAAGGTAATAATTATTGGCAAAGGAAAAGTTGGTGCTTCACCTTTCACATCCATTGAAGATATTCTTTATGTTTAAGGACTAAAGCACAATCTTCTTAGTATTAGCCAACTTTGTGACAAAGGCTTTAAGATCAAGTTCACCAAGGATGAATTCTTGATAGAAGACGAAGTCACACATGAGGTTATACTTAAAGGTAAAAGAATCAATAATATATTCATGATTTCCATTGATGATCCATATTTGAAGTTAAAATGTCTCATGGCGAACAACGATGATTCATGGATGTGGCACAAAAGAATTGCTCATATTCACATGGAACACTTGAATAAAATAATCAAGCATGATCTTGTCATTGGGTTTCCTAAAATAAATTTTGTAAAAAATAGACTTTGTGATGCTTGTCAAAAAGGGAAACAAACTAAATCAACTTTCAAATCTAAGAATGTGGTGTCTACTACAAGGCCACTACAATTGTTACATATGGACTTATTTGGTCCATAAAGAACAAGAAGTTTCGGAGGTAATGTATATGCTATGGTTATTGTTGATGATTTCTCTAGATATACTTGGACATTATTTTTAGCGTATAAAAGTGATGCATTCAAGGCGTTCAAGAAGTATGCTAAACAAATTCAAAATTAGAAGTCTCTAACAATTGCCTCCATAAGAAGTGATCATGGCGGAGAATTTCAAAATGCCCTATTTGAAGAATTTTGTGGAGAACATGGAATATCTCACAACTTCTCGGAACCAAGGACTCCTCAATAAAATGTAGTGGTGGAAAGAAAGAATAGGTCTCTTGTAGAACTTGTAAGAATGATGCTTAGCGATTCAAACCTTCCAAAATATTTCTGGTCGGATGCGGTGAGCACGACATGTTTTGTTAGCAATAGAGTTAACATAAGATCGATCCTGAAGAAAACTCCATATGAACTCTTCAAAGGGAGGAAACCAAACATTTCTTTCTTTCTTTCACATTTTCGGTTGCAAATGCTTTTACTTAAACAACGACAAAGATAACCTTGGTAAGTTTGATGAAAAATCCGATGAAGGTATTTTTCTTGGCTACTCTCTTTCTATTAAGGCATATAGAATTTATAACAAAAGAACTTTAAATATTGAAGAATCAATGCATGTATCTTTTGATGAAACTAACCCCTCCAAGGAGGATAATATTGTTTGTAATGTGCAATGACTGGTTTTTTAATCAAGAGTTGCCACTATTAGTTTTTATCCTAGGGAAGGGAACCTAACAGAAAACCCTAATTCGCAGACAAAGATTCTAAGTTTCGGACTCAAATAGACAAAAGGAAGGTGTTAGGTACCTTTCGTATACCTTGTTCACAAGGATATTAGCCCTAGGTTTAGGTTTGAGGTAAACAGTGTTTTAAGTTTTAATTAGCAAGACTCACCACGATTTTAGACCGCGTGCCTACGTATCCTCCTATGAGGAATCAGAGTCCCAATTCGTAGTTTGTATTGGTTGGTGTCTTTTAGGATTTTACAAACATATCTTGAATCACTTCGCACTCGGCCGGGAGTAGTGATTGCGGAGATTTTGACTGAGAATGCAATAAGTCAAAATTAGTTTGAAACCCATTTGCAAAAAGGATTGTTGATTAGCTTAGTTTTATTCGCGAAAATAGTTTGAGATTTGTTAGTGTTTTTTTTAAATAATATTAGTTGCAAAAATGTCTTGATTAATGCATGATTAAAAAAAGGTATTTAACGCAAAAATATATAAAATAATATATGCTATTTTGATATAAAAATAATTTATCTTCATGATATAATAAATAATAATATATATAATAATAATAAATATAAAAATTAATAATAATAACTATTGCAAATATAAATAATTATTATTATATAAAAATATATTTTAAATATAAGAATTAAAATAGATAAAAATATAATGTATTGAAAATAACAAAAGAAATAATAGATTTAACCCAGGGGGTGCGTTTTCTGGTTGTTAAGTAAAACAAGGGGGTGTCAAAAATAATCTGAAATAAGCCCAATACACAGGCTGGACAGGGGGTATGTTGTTGCGTGGTAATTTAGTAAAACTAGGGATGGGGGTGTTAAAAGAAATGGGCCAGACCCAAACACAACTTGAGAGGGGGTCAGATTGATCGTGTGTAGTGAAGGAGTGAGGGCATACGGTACGACTTGGCCTCATGGCCGCCTGATCACAATCTGAGGGCCAAAATAGAACGTATACAATTGCTATGGTGGGCGCGCTATACCGGATAGGAATGGATATTATAATTTGTTTTATTCGCTTTACAGTCATTAGGCTTTTTCCAAAAAAGCTTCATCCTCTCTCTCCCACGCCAACAGTATCCCTCCATCTTCTTCCTCTCACTGTTCTTCCTTCCTCTCAACCTCGCCCCAAACCCTAATATTCTCCGGCGGCGGCGGTTCCACCACCTTCTCCCTTACAGCAAATCAAAAACCCAGCACCCCAATACTAGAACAACAACAAAAGAAAAATCCAAGTGTTTTTACCCTTTGTCGTTCCGCCCTTTCTGTCCTCGAGCATCTGTATTTCAAGGCTAACCTTTCTTCTTCGTTTTGTAGGTCACAATAGCGGTGTCGGTTGAGGACAACGGTATACGTAGGCAAGGCGATAGCTAACGGTGGCGGCGGTAAGCAATGGTTAGTGATTAGGGTTTCCAATTCGGAAACCCTAATCGCCTTCTCTTCTCGTCTTCAAAGGTAAAGAGTCTGTTTGAGACTTTCTTCCTTGTCTCAGTAAGCTTGTCTTCGGTCAAACACTCGCCTTCTTCTTCTCTATCTACCACCCCCTTGTTCTTGTTTTTGTAAAACCCTCTTATGTTTCTCTCTCCAAAAAAAACCCCTTTATCTGTAAAACCTCAGTCTTTTTATAGTTTTCTCTTTTTAGGGTTTTTAGTGATTTAGTTTCGAATTGTTAGGGCTTAGATTTAGGGATTTTTTTATGTAACAACAATTTGTAGAATTTTAGCTCGTATATTTTATTTCTGGATTTGTAAAGATGTGGTGAAGATTGGATATGAGATTGTATAAATATTGGATTTTCTGCATATTGATTGTACTGTAAATTTATTCTGATTTACTGTTATTCTGGAGATTTAAGTTATGTTACTTTTGGTTCTTCTGTCATGTTTAATCATCCTTGCAGATTTGATTTTAGTAATTTTAGTCCCATTTTTGCAACTTAAGATTTGGTTCAAGATTGTAATTTTAGATTTGATTATGTAATAGAGGCTTAATTGATTACTGCAATACTTGGGATTATACCAGATTTGATTTTGTCAAGTATTGATTATGTGTAAGATTTTTTTCCTCCAGATTTTATATTATGTTTTTAGATTTGATTGATGTAATATAAATCTGGTATTCAGTTGTAACAAAGAAAGATTGGATTTGTTTAATCTCTATAGTGCCTGTTACTTGAAAGAAACGCGCGCGAATTGTCACAGTGCTTGTTTCTCAAACATGGGCCCCTTAAACTGCAGTAAAATATTATAGGCCCATTAATCCATTACAGCAAAAATATTTCTTTTGGGAAAACTTGGGCCTAAATTGTTTTTAATAAAAAATCCCTCATTTTCCAGAATAATTTGCTATACAAACCTTTTTAAAAAATTGATTTTTTCCTGGGTAGCAACATTATAGCAAACTGTTTTTTCAGTAAAACCAGGCCCAACTGGCCCAATTCTGGTTTATATTTTTCCCTTATACATTTTAATAAATAAATATCAAATAATATTTAATAATTTTTTTTGTGAAGCTATTATTATAAGAGCTTAACAATAAAAAGGAAAACAACAAGTATATTTGTTTTAACCAAATCTTAATGGGCTTTTAATTTGATGATCACACCCCCTATTCTCCGCTTAACACCACATACATTTGAATGGGCTTAATTATACTAAAATTCAACCTCTCCTAATAACAACTTTTGAATAGGATGACTTTAAATTAACTTAATTTCAGACAACTTAAACTAACTTAGTAATTAATTATTAATTTTAAAACAAATTCCCGTTTTCGAATCTCATGGGCCATAGGCCAACATGCTTCACGAATAAGTTCATGGGTCTTTCTGATTCAAAAAGCCCCTGTTAAAATACACGCCTAGTCTTAGATAAAGATGTGTCATCAGATATTTCTGTACCATCTCTAATAAAGTATTTCCTTTATTTCAATCTCAAATAATATAATCGCCGCAGTAGGACAAATTTGGGGTACGATAGCTGCCCCTATTCAATTATCTTTCAAACGAATAACGTGAGAAAAATCGAGTCTTGTGCATTTTAATTGAAAGTTTATTGAATAATAGAAGTATCCCAAAATTTGTCCTACAAACATAAGTGTTGTACCCCAAAATTTACCCTCTCACTTATCAAGAATTTGCTCACAAGATCTCCTTGGGCTTAAGACTGCACTAGGGTTTGATCAGCTCAAGACACCTCCTTAGGCACTGATGACCAAAATTAGGGATTGCGTTTGCACAAGGATTTTTGAACTATCAATGATTCATATGGCTTTCATGGACTATTATGGACCCCCAAGATTACTCATGTCAAGTTTCAAGCCTTGGATCACACTTTTGATCAGTCAATTGAGCAGTTGACCTTAAAATCAATTGTATTGGGGACAAAGTCAACTATGGCCAATTTACAGTCAAACTTCATAATTTTTTATCCACATAAACATTTTAAACTCATATGTATCATTTGATCAAGTTTGGACCATAATTCCTCAAGAAATTAGATCAAATCTCCAAAAGGGCAAAATGGTCAAAATTAGGGTTTTGACTGGGAAAGGGCAATTTCTGATTTTTGACCTAGAAAATGGTCAATTGGTTTAAGGCATGATATCAAGAGTCCAATTGCATCATTTTTACCTAATGAAATGATTTAAAACATTGCAAATCCATTGGATTGACAGATGAATTTTGCAGTCAACTGATCAAAAGTCAACTGTACACTGAAAAGTCAAACTTTGACTTTTTGGTCAAAATAAAGTATCAAAGATTAAAATTCATCAAAAAATGTCAAAATATGAAACTTATTCATCAAGAAATCAATAAATCAATAAATCAAGATTTCATTTTGAAAAGTCAAAATTTCTAAACTTAGAAATTTTTCTAAGTGTAAAAATTTCTTATTTTTCATAACTTTGAGCAATTTTTTCATTATGATGCAAGATGATTAAAAGGAAACTTCCAACATGAAAGTTGTAGATATCCATGAAATCTACAACTTTTCTTCACACAACTTCTTCCAAAAGTGCTTGGATCTAAAGTTATAATTTTGTGAACATAGGGTCATGAAACTAAAAACTTAGTGAAATTTTGCCCTAATTTGGCCAGGATTTTGATCTAACTTCATGACACTTTTTCATATAGTTACAAGGGGAATCTTCAAAATAAATTCAAATATGGTTTGTAGATCACATTGCAAGCTTTCCAAAATTTCCAAGAACTCCTTGAGATCATTCTTGAGCAGGGAGAATCGAAGAGATGAAATTAGGGTTTTGTCACTTGAATTACCAGTCATTTTGGATGAACACATGAACCAAATCAATGTTAGGCTGCATAATCTTTGCTTTGCAGGCCTCAAAATTGTTTGTCACTCCATAATTAATGGATTACACAAACTTTTAAGCTATAATCCAAGTGATTTAAGCTTTATCCAATTCACATTGCCATTTTGGGAAGAAAGTTAACAATACCATTCTTGAAAAGCAAGATTTATGCATAAAGTCCATTCTTGAGCCTCTAACTTATTCCCTATGATCACACTTCATCTACAAAGTCAGAAGCAAGTGTGTTTAAAGCATAACCACTCTATCTTAGAAAGTACACAAGGCATTGAAACTTGTTTTCTCAAAAATCACATGTTATGCATAAACATGTAATTTCAAATTCTGATCAACAACAAGTCTCCAAACTTGTTGCTTATAAATAGAAGCACTATTTGTAAGCTAGGACACGAGCTGGAAGACCCTTAAACTTACTCGAATTCCATCTAGCCAGAAATTATCTCAAAACACCATTGTTGTGCAAATTCTGACTTTACATACCAAACTCCAAATCCCCTCGTGCGTTCTTTGGCCTTTCACTTCCAAAAGCTTCTAAACATCAAATACAAACCATCCAAAGTTCATTTTCTCAATTGTAACACCTCCATCATCAAGTTCCATTTTCAAAAACAGGGGTCTGCAACTTGACTTCTCCAGAGCTCCTCAGCCACTTTCAGCTCAAGCTAATCATTGCATTAGCTTCCTGGGACCTCAAGGAAGCTAACCCGATCCTTGCAGCACTTTGAATCAAGCTCATTTGCATTTTACGATTTCCAGTTTTGATGTATTTCACTTGAACTTCTATCTCATCATTTAAGCATCATTAATGTTTATTTTGTGAAGGAAAAATGTAAACCTCATTGCCACGAAGCTGTACATATCCATAGTTTGCATTTACATGGCCCGAGCTTAGATAATTTTAGAGTTGAAGTTTCTGAAATTTTTAGGGTTCAAATTAGGGCCAGAGAAATTCTCATTTATCTTTGAATTTTAGCTTCAGTTATTTACATGGTTAGATTCGTGAGGAAGAATGCAACAACTTTCATTTTGTCATCTTCCATTTTTGTTGAGAAATGAAGAAGTTGCAGGTACACTGGCTGGAGGTTGAAGATGAAGTCATCAGGACTTGATTTGCCTTACATATTTATTGTTTCGTTTATATGAACGGATGTATAGCCACCACAGTGGTAAAGCGCGCGCCTGTTAATCTATGGGACCTGGGTACGAGCCCTAGTGGTACCCTTTTGCCCATTTTTCATATTTTTGACTTTCTAACATTTTTTTGTAGGCGTTGGGCCCTTTGGGCCTGGTATTGTTTTTATTTTTTATAGCTGACCTCCCTGCCTGCTTATGCACCCCTGACTCATTATTTTATTATTTCTTTTTACTTTTTTTTATTTTATTTTTATTTGACATTTTTATTTTATTACTTCTATTATTTTTATTATTAATACTATTTTTATTATTATTAACAAAAAATCCAAAAGTATTTTATTTATCATTTTTACACTTATTTATTTTATTTTCTTTATAAATACAAAAGAACAAAAAAAGAGAGGCATTTTCTCAATAAATTAATTTCCTTTTTAATAATTAATATTTAGATTTAGGTTTAAATATTATATTATTTTCTTGTAAATAAAATTAATTTAGAACTTAGGTTTTTTTAATTAATCAATTTCCATATTATTTTATTAATTTAAAACCTTTTCATAAAAAACCCTAAAAATACTTTTTTTTTTAATTTGATTTCTTAATTAACTTAATTAATTTTAATTAATCATTTTTCTTAATTAGATTTAGGTTAAAACCTTTTCATGAAAACCAAATAAAAATCATTTCTTTTCCATTTGCATTTGTGCATTTTTATTCAATTCTTGTACATTTATTCAATATGGTTGTAATAATTAATTAGATTTAATTTTCTTGCAATCCTCATTCACAAATTGTACACCTCCTTCCCCACAAATCATGTAATAGCTTAGTATTTTTATTTTCCGTAATTTAAATGCTTTATATTCACATGCTAGTAATTAGGGTTTGTATGGAAAGAATAAAATCAATCAAATAGAAAACCCTAATTCAAGACAAAAACAAGCATGAAAACAACACACTTGCACCCAAACACCCCTAGGGTAAACTCCACTTGGTTGCCTTATAGAAAATGGCCATATTACGCATGTAAGGTATCTTAGCAAAAACAAGAAAACACAAGATCATAGTCCCTCGATGATGCTATCTAAGTTGCCTTGCAAATGATCTTAGTCCCTAAAAAAGAATGCTAAGACCTTGCAACATTGCTAATCATGGCCATACGATGACCCACGCCCATCCCGTTTACATCCAAAGATGGGGTTGCTTACCAAATCAATGGTAAGACAACAATGTCAAAGGAAAAGAAAATGAACAAGAAAGACATTTGAGTAGGTAGATTACTCCTAATTACTTGCTCCATTTCAAAATAAACATCCTTTCTATTTTCAAAACAAACACATACGCTTTCAAACATCTTACAAAATTTAAAACATTTTCAAAAGATCAAATATCAATATATACATTCTTATGAACGAGAATCATTACAAAGATTGCCTAAACGATGACCTCTTTACAAAATACTTTAAAAAACCACACAAAGCACAATTTCAAACAAAAGCAAGTGATCTAGCAAGTAACTAAGAGCCCATGGAAAACCATGGATGAAAAGGGTGCTAATACCTTCCCTTTTCATAATCTACCCCCCGAACTCAAGAAATAATCTCAAAGGTCTTTCCTGTGATTTTTCACCTTTCCTTTTGGATAAAAGAAAAGTCGGTGGCGACTCTTGCTAACCGTAACATTTGTGATCAAACGAAAAACCCTCAAGTCAGTTCTTCCACCGTATCACAATAAGGTTATACTGATGTAGCATATCTTTATAAGTCTCAAGAAAGTAGGCAAAACTGACAATGCATCACTTACGAGGGTTTGATAACGAGGCAGATGGTGCAATTCTATATGTCTTGGCTTATTCACCCATTTAGAGGGTGAGTATAACAATGATTGATGATGCATGGCTGCTTGAAGACTGAGGCCATGGGCTACGTTTGTGAATCGCTGCATGACGTTTGAGGTGATGTTTTGAGCATGAATACATTGCGGCTCAGGGGCTATGTATTTGAGTCTGAATAACGCATTGCAGCTTAGAGGCAATGTGTTGGTTTGGATAATACATTGCAGCTTAGAGGCAATGTGTTTGAGTTTGAAGAATGCACTGTGGCTTAGAGGCAATGTGTTTGAGTTTGAGGAACGCATCGCGGCTTAGAGGAAATGTGTTTGAGTTGGAAGCATGCATTGCGGCTTAGAGGCAATGTGTTTGAGTTGGAAGAATGCATTGCGGCTTAGAGGCAATGTGTTTGAGTTGGAAGAACACATTGCGGCTTTGAGTCAATGTGTTGAATTTGGATAATACATTGCAGCTTAGAGGCAATGTGTTGAGTTTGCGAATACATTACGGCTTGGAGGCAATATGTTGAGTTTGCAAATACATTATGGCTTAGAGGCAATGTGTTGAGTTTTGAGGATACATTGCGGCTTAGAGGCAATATATTGAGTTTTGCAAATGCATTGTGGCTTAGAGGAAATGTATTTGAGTTAGATGATATATTGCGGATTAGTGGAAATATACTGAGTTTTGCGGATACATTGTGGCTTAGAGGAAATGTATTTAAGTTAGATGATATATTGCGGCTTAGTGGCAATATACTGAGTTTTGCGGATACATTACGGCTTAAAGGCAATGTGTTGAGTTTGCGAATACATTGCGGATTAGAGGCAATGTCTCGAGTTTGCGAATACATTGTGGCTTAGAGGCAATGTGTCGAGTTTTATTTTCTTTTGAACATGTAAGCATGAAGTTTGAGGCGATGATCGATGTTTAGGGAATAACATAATGTATTTCTACTCGAGGTCTGATGCAATGGGTTAAAGTCTTATTTTCTTTTGAGCATCGCGGCCTGAATTCTGAGGCGATGGTTTGTGTTACAGAGTAAAGAGATATACATTGCTGCATGAAGTCTAAGGCAATAATCTGTGTCGTAGAATAAGAAACACATTGTTGCATGAAGTTTGAGGCAATGGGTTAGGCTTGCAAGTCACTGCGTGAAGTCTGATGTGATAAGCTTAATTTGGTTTCGAACATTGTTGCATGAAGTCTGAGGCAATAATCTGTGTCGCAGAGTAGAAAACACATTGCTGCATGAAGTCTGAGGCAATGGGTTAAGTTTGCAAATCACTGCATGAAGTCTGATGTGATAAGCTAAATTTGGTTTCGAAAATTGCTGCATGAAGTCTGAGGCAATGATCTGTGTTGAAGAATAGGAAACACATTGCTGCATGAAGTCTGAGGCAACGTGTTAGGTTCGTAAATCACTGCGTGAAGTCTGATGTGATAAGCTAAATTTGTTGTTTCAAACATTGCTGCATGAAGTCCGCAGCAACAAGTTAGGTTCGTAAATCACTATGTGAAGTCTGATATGATAAGTTAAATTTGGTTTCGAACATTGCTGCATGAAGTCTGAGGCAATGATCCACGTCGCAGAGTAAGAAACACATTGCTGCATGAAGTCTGAGGCAACGGGTTAGGTTCGCAAATCAATGTGTGAAGTCTGATGTGATAAGCTAAATTTGTTGTTTCGAACATCGTTGCATGAAGTCTGAGATGATGATCTGTGTCGCAGAGTAGGAAACACATTATTGCATGAAGTCTGAGGCAACAGGTTAGGTTCATAAATCACTGCGTGAAGTCTGATGTGATAAGCTAAATTTGTTGTTTCAAACATCGTTGCATGAAGACTGAGACGATGGTCTGGAACTTGGCATAACGAAATACACTGCTGCGTGAAGTCTGAGGCAATGGATTAGGTTCGCAAATCGCTGCGTGAAGTCTGAGGCGATAAGCTAGGTTTTGTTTTCGAGCATCGTTGCGTAAAGTCTGAGGCGATGATCTAGGTTTTGCAAAAACATTATGGCTTAGAAGCAATGTAATAAGTTTCGAGAACACATTGCGACTTAGAGGCAATGTGTTGGCTTGGATAATACATTGCGGCTTAAAGGTAATGTGTCGAGTGTTGAGAATTCATTGCGGCTTAGAGGGAATGTACTGAGTTTTATTAGTGCATTACGACTTAGAGGCAATGTACTGAGTTTTGCGAATATATTGCGGCTTAGAGGAAATGTACTGAGTTTGTAAGGAACTCATCACTGCATGAAGACTTAGGTGATGGGCTGAATGTGTCACGACGGGTTGAACCGTAGGAGAAGTATTGCGTTGGTTGACCCTTAGATAGTTGAATCGAGGGTGAAATTATTTGTCTATTTTCTATGTGATACATGTGTATGAATGCGTATTGAATGTTGTATGTATGCGAAATGTATGATGTTTTGACATTGATATGGAACCCTGAATTTATTGAATATTGAAATGTATAGGGTATGTATGCTTTAGTTATGCAAAATGTGTGTATGTATGAAATGGGCGTAAGATGCGTATATGCCTTGAAATGTTATGAATACTAGTTCTGGCATTCTCTCCTTTAAACCATCGACTCAGAGTTACCAATTCCTGGCGTTATATGTTGTGTCGTCGTAGTACAGTTGAACTTGAACACAGTGGACAATGTTAGCAAAAGATGAGCATTGATTTTGTATTGCGGGCGTAAACATAGGCGTAGACATAAATGATGGGCTATGCGTAACTTTGTATGCAGGCGTAGAAACAGACATAGACATTGGTAATGGCCTATGCATATATTTGTATGCCGACGTATGCATGTGGTCTCTATAAGCCCGGGCGTAAGCATAAACATATATAGATTCGTACATTGTAGGCGTAAGCGTAAACATACATAGATTCGTATATCATAGGCACAAGCGTAAGCGTAAACGTATGTCGATTCGTATGTCGTAGGCGCAGGCGTAAGCGTAGACATGTGTAGAATTGGCAGGAGTACACCTGTGCATGGACGCATGTGCGAACATAGACTTTTTGTTGTAAGCGTAGGCATAAGCGCTGACATGGACGTAGACTTTGCGTAGACGCATAGATGTAGGCATAGACTTGGTATGGTTGAGTGCAAGCATAGGCGCAGGTGCAGACGTAGTCTTTTTTTGAACCGTGAGCATAGACATAGGCATAGACACGTGTATAGACTTTTGTATTATAGACGTAGGAGTAGATATGCATATATTTTGTATTGTTGAGTGCAAGCATAGGCGCAGGTGCAGACGTAGTCTTTTTTTTGCATCGTGAGCGCAGACATAGGCGTAGACACGTGTATAGACTTTTGTATTGTAGATGTAGGAGTCGATATGCATAGATTTGTATTGTTGAGTGCAAGCATAGGCGCAGACATGTGTATGGACGTAGACTTTTTGCATCGTGAGTGTAGATATGCATAGATACAGGCGTAGACAGGTGTATATATTTGCAAGACGTAGGAGTAGCCCTGTGTGTAGACGTGGATTTTCTTTTGATATTTTCCTAACCAAAATGGTTTTTCGATGTTTTGTCAAATGCTTTTATTTTGTTAAACCCTCGAAATGATTTCAAGACAATATTCACAAGTAATAATCGTAGTATTTTGTAAACAAGTCTGAAAAAAGGAAACGCAATTTGAAAGATATAAAGAAAGAAAATGTTTTATTGATATGCCTCTGAATAGGCAAGAGCATAAGATGCAATTCCTAGGAAGAGGTAATTACAGAAAGTTTTAAAACTGTAAATGGCAATGAAAAATGATAATTGCTACTGCTGTGCCCCAATATCCTTTTAATGATCTTATCTCCTTTGCTTCTGATTTGAATGATCCAGATCTATCTCCCCCGTCGTGGTTCATAGTCGCAGTTCTTAGATCGTAGTTTTTTTGTTCTTTATTATATATTTTTGCGTGAAATCCCTAACTTTTTCCCGGATTGCCCTTTCGGGTTTTCAATCCACTGGGATAATTTTTGTTATATGCCCCTAATTTTTGCCTGGATCTCCCTTTAGGGTTTTCGATCCACCGGGGCGCTCCTTTTTGCCTAAGTCGCCTGTTTAAGGTTTGAGCTTAGCGAGCTTCTTATATATAGTGTTTTTTTTACTGCGTCTGAACTGGCTAGGTGCGGTAGTTCTTCCCCATCCATTATTATGAAGATAAGACCACTACTAGAGAATGTTGTGTATGGAACTTCGTAATTAGATGTCCATTTACCACGTGAGTGGAGGCGAGGTAGCAGAATCTTCTTGAGTACTAGACCATGTTGTGGTTCGTCTTGTACAGTATACCGTTACCTAGAAAGAATTCCGCGGATGATTCTGGTAGGGTTTACTTGCCAATTCTAGAGGCATTTTCTGGATGTCGTGAAACCAAGGCTTGTTGTATTGTCATTTTTTAATAGCAAGGCAATGTGCGGGCTCTTCGAAGCGTTTGTTTGTGATGCGCGGTTTGTGGTTAGACCAAGTTGCTTTGAATGTAGACGATATAGCTGCCAGGGCGTTCGTCATTTGATTTCCTTTTCGTGAGTGAAAATGATCTTCGTGAATTCCACAGTCGATTTTAAAACATGATCTTGATAGAGAATCAATTTTGGATTTTTAGTATCCCATTCACCCTTGAATTGGTATATGGCTTGTGAGCATTCTTTGGGGGAGTCAATACTGCCCATATATCGTGCCTAAATGTATTTGAAGCTTCGTCAAACGTGGATACCCAATGTGCCCCTGGCTCGGGTTCTTCGTCAGATCTTGGTGTTTCACAATTGTTTATTTTTATGGAAATGTCTGTATTCGACTTTGGCCTGTTTCCGTAGATATGCGCAATAACTCGATCAACTTCTTTGTGGCTCCGCTCTTAACATTTCCCTTTAGCTTGGTTTCTTCCAGATTTTCCCCTGTACTCAGATTAATGGTTTTGATAGCCTCTAGATACGGTTGCGTATTGTTAGCTTTTTTTTTATATTTCCCTTGCCATTTTCTCAGATAGTTCAAGATATTTATCATCTTCCTCTTCAGCTTGGTTGATAAGTGCATCAAAATTATATCGGATCACATCAATAGCATTATCGGTGGTTTTGGGCATGAATTTGCACCTTTACCATGTTTTGGTGCAGCTTTAGTATTTGAATATTTGAAAATTCATATTGTGATACGGTGGCCAGAACTGGGATTGTTTTTAGGAATGCTGGTTTGTGTTTTGCGTTTGTGTTTGCAAAATGTCGCGGTAAGCAAGAGTCGCCACCGACTTTTATTTTATCCAACAAGGAAAGGAAAAAAGCACAGAAAAATTCCTTTTTCGAGATATTTCTGAGTACGGGGGGTAGATTATAGAAAGGGAAGGTATTAACACCCTTTCTATCCGTAGTTATCTATGGGCTCTTAGGTACTTACTCATCATTTTCAAAATTGCTTCTCTGTGTTTGTGTGCTTGTGTGATTTGAAAAGTTTTTGTTTTGACTTCTATTTAACTCTTGCTTCTGTCTTCAAGAGTGTAATGAAGTGTTTTTGAAAACTTTGTTTGTAAAGGAGTGTAAGTGTAAAAAATTTGTTTTGATTGAGCAAGTACTTAAGAGCTAATCTACCTACTCGAAAAAAGAATCGTTCTATGTTCGTTTCCTTTAGACAGTGCTATCCTACTATTAATGAGTAGGTAGCACTGTCGTTGGAGTTTGAGGGTCAATTCTAAAAGGGACGTACGGTCACTAAAGCAATGTTAGGACGTCTTAGTAATAACCCTAATGTCTTAGATCAGTTATTCGAGGCAACAATATCCGAGGAAAATTTTCCGAGGCAACTTTGATCTTTAGACAAAAGGACGACCACTAAAATATCCTATACTCAATGACCGTTTACCAAAGGCAACCAAGTGGGAGTGTACCCTAGGAGTGCGCATGTGCGAGTGATTCAATTTCAGATTATTTATCTTTGCACATTTTAGGGTTATCTAACTGTTTTAAAGTTGATCATACATTCTTGTCATGCATCCTAATATCATACATCTAACAGTTAATATTTTGCGGAATTTAAAGTGCGGAAATTAAACTACGCTATTACAAGGCTTCAGGTATTTACATAGCCAAAAATAAACCCTTGAAAAATAAAGCGGCAAATGAAAATAGAAGTCCTAATTAACTATTACAACTTGTGAACAGTTACAATAATTGGATAAAAATAAAATAAAGCGCGCGCAAAGAAATTTAGATCGGGAAGAAATTAGGGTTTTGACCCTTCTAACCTAATTAAAAGAAAAAAGTTTTTGTTGTTTTTAAGAAAAGAGTTAGGTTTTTAAATTAAATAACAAATTAATTAGTAATTAAATTAATTAATGAAAATAATTACATGGCCTATTTTTGTGTTTCGGTTATTTTTAGGAAAAGAAAATAATTAAATTAGAAATAAAAACCTATTTGTTCTAATTAATTTTTATTATATACAAAAGGAATTAAAGTTATCTAAAATTAACAACCTAATTAAATTAATTAATTTTTTGAATAAAAAATAAATCTAAACCTAATTTGTGAAAAGTATTATTTTTTTTTTATAAAAAGAAATAATTAATTGTGTTAGTAAATAGATAAATTAAATTAATCAAATAAAATATAAAAAGAAAAGGGATAAGAAATTGGGCCTGAAAGTAATTTAGAGGGGGGTGCAGATAGCAAGTTTTTTGGCCCAAAAGACTTGATCTAATATTGACTTGCTGAATTCAGTGCGTTGCATTGACTAGGCCCCATGGTGGTCTCTCACATGCTAGCCTTCAGATCTAGCTTCCAGGATGCCAATGGCAGGATGATGAGGATGTATGGTAGTCCTTGGTATTGTAAGCACATGGAATCTGTAGAATGAATTCAAGAAAAATACAAACGTTGGAGGCAGGGGTCGAACCCCTGACCTCAAGCTTCCTCAACGCCTTAACGCTAGCCTGGCTACCACTGGGCAATTTGTGTCAGTTGTAATAATAATACAAAACAATAATTATACTATAAACAAGCGTAATATAGAAAAAATCGCGCGAAAATTCAAATGGACGAATGGTTGTTTGCCAAGACACCTTCTTCCTCCTGGCTCCGTTGGTAAAAGTCCCAGACTTTTACCTACGGACGTTTGTCTGTCACTACAAGTCCTGTAAAACTCAAAACTCAAAACTCAACACAAGCGTGATAAATAAAAACAAAGGCTATGGACAGCTTCGTCTGGACCTGCTGAGTTCATTGGTGGCCCTTTCGTGGCCCAATTTTGCCTGTAAACAAAACTCCTAAATTGAACCATAAAACCCTAGCTATGGTGAAATCCAATACAAGCCATGAAAATGAAATCAAATGTTACAGGAAGCTTGCAAACATGATAGTGATCAAGAATATATCATTAATTCATGCTATCAATGTCTAAATCATGCAAACCGAATTCAAGAAATAAGCAATGTCGTGATGGACTTACAGCGCAATATGGGGCCTGGAAATGCTTGCTTTTGATTGCTTTTGCTTGCTGAGGATCCCAGGAATCGATTGAGATGGTCCAAGGATCTTGAGATTGCCTCTAAGTGGGAATTCGTGTTTGCACTTTTTCTTGTTTTTTCAAGTTTTTGTTCTTGATCACACGCCTCTTTCTCTAGCCTCTTTTGGTCTGCATTCCTTCTATATGTATTGAGGAATGAATTAGGGTTGAAAGAATGATCACAATCTTCTCCCATCAATGCTTTTGATTTTAATTTGATACACCTTGAATATCTTTCCAAAAATTGCATAATTCAATCTTTTTGTGCATACCATGCCTTTACACGACTTTGATCTCATGCTAGCTGGATATTAAGACCTGAATCATGTAAAAAATCTTGAGTTTTCAATATTTTGGATTTTCTATGATTTGTTTTGATTTAAATTAATTTAATTCAAATAAAAATCAAAATAAATAATAAAAACATGAAAATGACAAGTGGCAAAGTCTAGGGCTCGTGGACCATGTTTCCAACTCAAAACAAGTGAAAAAGATTGGGCCCATTTGGCAAAAATTGAAGTTTTAGGCATAGTTGACTTTTGGCAATTTTGCAAAAAAGGTCAACTTCACCAATGCATTACTTCCTCAATTTTGACTCTTTGAAGGTGTTCTTGGACTTTTTAGAAAGCTTGAGATGTCCTCTAAGCAACCCTTTTGGTCTCATCTCAATTTGATATTCCATGCTCATGTATGAAGCTTTGACAAAAAAGGTGTTTTTGTTGACTTTTCAAAATGACCTATAATGTCCAAATTCATAACTTCTTATGAGTGCATATTTTGAACTTGGGAGCTGAAGATGGATCTTAGAGCATGGAATTATATTCAAAATAAGCTTTGGATGGGTCATTTCTCATAAAGTATGAGAAAGTTATGCTTGGTCAAATTTGAGTTGACTTTTCCTACAAAACCCTAATTTAGCAACTTTTGGTTCTTGATGAATTATGAGCAATCCTTGATGAATCATGATCAACCCTTGATAAAATGATTAAATGTACTTCAAAATGAGGATTTTGACCAAAAATCTTGAAGTTTGACTGTATGTGGGCCACAGTTGACTTTTGCCCTAACACAGTCGATTTTCAGGTCTTTGAGCAATTGACTGAGCAAACTTTCTCTTCAAGGATTGAAACTTGACATGGATGATCTTGAGAACATATTAGGACAATGGTGAGCATTTGGGATCCCTTGTACTCAAGTATCTTGATGCAACATGAAACCCTAATTTGAGGTAGACTGCCTTAGGAGAGAGCTTGTCTGGTCAACCCTTGGACTTTCTTGAGCAACTTGAGAATCTTTCTTGAAATGTCTCGAGTAATATGGGGAATTTTTTTTATTAATAACCAAGTATTAAAAAAATATTTCGCGAATAACCGGGTTTCGGAAAAAATTACGCAAATAACCATGTTTGAGATGGCTCCATAAAGGAGGAGCCATCACATTTGGCGCATCCTCCTCTTTTTATAAGGGAGGCGCCATCTCATTTGGCGCCTAAGGGAAAATGGCAAGCCCTAAGCCAAGTGAGATGGCGCCTATGTACAAAGCTAGGTCAAAAAAAATTTTTTTTTTTCTTTCCTGCGCGTTGCGTATTAGACAGAGATAAACAAAATTGATTTTTTATTTGATAAAAAATAATTACATTGAACTGTTTTACATTTAAATAACAGTAAAAAAAAAGATACAAAAAATACTGGAAAAAAAAAAGATACATCAATGATCCCCAGGAACCCAGTAATGACCCCCAGTTCCGCATCCCCGTCCTCGCCTTTCTCTTGCTGGGTGCCGTCTCGTTTCCTGTTGCGGCAAGGTCGATGGCCCAGCGAAGTCAATGCGATCCGAATCCATAAAATCAGTAAGATCTCCATATCTCGAAGATCCGCTCTGGTACAGTCGGTTACCCATACCCTCGAAGTTTGGTCGTGTTGGCGGTGGGTGGGGTTCCATGGTTGGTCGGTAGCATTGGTCGTCTGAGTATGGGGGGTAGAAAGGAAATGGATCTTGGGGTGTTTGGTACTGTGGATGTTGGGTTGTTTGGTGATATGGTGGTTGATGGTAGGTTTGGTCGGGTTCGTCATAATCTTCTGACATTCCCATATCAGGGCTAAGGCTGGATGTTGAGGGCCCCATATTGGGATATGTGGAAGACTGAAATTGTGTATGGGGTATGTGGGTTTGCTGGTATTGGGGTTGGTATTGTGGTTGGGTTTGAGGCATATCTGGGTATTGGTAGTTTGGCGGTGACTGTGGTTGGTAGTAAGGCATTTGGTTGTAGTTGTGTTATGGTGGGGAATGTGGTTGTGTGTTTGTTGGTCTGTTTCTTCTAGGGGGTTGGTTTGAGGTTGATGGATTTTGGGTTTGTTGGTGGGGAATCGAGGGTTGTGCCCATTGTGTGCGTGGGTCAACCAAGTACCTCGGATGAGACACGTGCATATCTGGGTTACTAACCGACCTGTACCACGACATATATTGATCGGTGTGTCGCATGTTACCTTGAGTAAGGAAAATAGGGGATTGCAAGATGTAGCGGTGACGCCTTTGCCACATTTTACACCATTCTGGAGCAAAGTCTTTCCAGTTGGTTAGATTCCACTGGGCGTCGACCCTTTTTAGATGCCAGGGGGACAAATCTGTTGGATCACTTGGTATGTCTTGGATCATTCCGAACTGCATCTTCACACGGTCGCTGTGGTGCATCTCCACAATGTTGAACCGAATGAGTGCAGTCTTTGCAGTCTAAGTTGCTGCATCCTCTGGATTTGGAGAATGGTCCAAACCCAAATATGGTCTCCAGACGAACTGCGATAAAATTTAAATCAGGTAAGCGCAAAAGTAATGTATAAATAATTAAAATGAACAAAAGTTAAAAGCTACGACTTACGTCATCTGGGCCTAAGTGATCCAACAGATTCCGGTAGAGTGCGACATTGAATCTGGGATTCTTGCCGTAATCCATACCCCTCACGCAGTACCTATAGGAAATGAGAAACATGTTATTTTTAGCATATATTTTGGAAAGAGAAGAATAGTTATAAATGCTATAACTTAATGACTTACTTTGTTGCGTAAGGGAAACCAAAAGTGTTGTTGTTGATGGGGTTTAAGGACTCCATCCTCCACCAACCCCAGGCTTGTAGTAAAAATGCGCACCCATAAAATGTACATTTTTCCGTGACTGCGTTTTTGCACAAGGAACTGTACAGGTGGGCTAATACTGCAGAACCCCAACTAAATTTTCTAGTTTTATCAAAATTTGTTAGTAAATGTAAGTACATGAAATTTACACTATTTCCCGTACTTTCGGGAAATAAAAAAGTACCAAAAAGTATCATAATATAAGTTCGGGCTTTTACTACTCGGTCATTCTCTGAGGAATTTTCATTTAATTCCATACTTGCATAATGTCGTTTCAGGTCAGTGAGTAGTATTCCCTGCCCTCTTGCTCCACCACCTTCTACCATGTCCCTACCTAACAGTTCCTCACACTGTGAGTTGGGTTGTTGAACCGACCCGTTCACCGCTTTACCGTCAATAGGGAGGCCCAGTAGCATGTACACATCTTCGAGAGTGATGGTACATTCACCTATTGGTAGGTGAAATGTATGGGTCTCCGGTCTCCACCTCTCCAACATTGCAAGGATGAATTTAGAGTCAATGATGCAGTTGAAGATCTTTATCACGTGTCCAAAACCTGCATATTCCAGATAAGGGACGATGAAAGGGTCGGGAGCCAGGTATTTGTGCGAACGGATTCTGAATCTTTGTGTATCCTGAGATCATAATTAAACAAGAGTAAGATTAATTAAGATGAACAACACGTTTTTTAAAGTATGAAAATGTATAACCAAAGAAGAGACTTACAAATGCAGCAATGTTTTCCCTTGTGCCTCTGTGAGTTTCTCCCATTGTTAGAAGGGCCATTCTTCAGAACGCTTGAGAGAATGAAAGACTTAGGAAGAAATAGAGAGTATGATAGACTTAAGAAATATTTCGTAGCAGAGAGTGAGAGCCTTTGGGATTCCTTTCTCTGTTGCATGCAAGGCCATTGGAGTAGATGGGTGGCAGGCTTAGACAAAACATTAATGTGTGTATTATAGGGCCAGGCTAGGTGGCAGCATAAGCCCATGCATGTAATATTATTGGCAGCCTTGGGGGGTTGCATCACTTACTTAATTGAAATATTTTGCCTTAGGTTGAACATAACATTCATTCACATAAACTGTAAAATTTTCCAACCTTCGAATCAGTCATTTAACCTTCAAACATTCCAGCATTCATACCTTCATATAATCAATAAACCCAAAACATTCCCACCTTCATACCTAAAACAATTCTACACAATAGCCTCTTCACCACAATTTGTTGTCAAAGCACATTTCAACGGTGAGACATACATGTGTCCCACAGTTGGGTTTTTGTTTAGAAACACCGACAATGTCCGATTTCTCTTAAACGGGAAAGCAAATTTCTCCTACTTTAAGAAAAGATTGGAGGCCAAACTTGAACGAGGCCCGGTATCCCAGATATTTTATCAGAGTCCAGTCTTTTTTGGAAACAACCAAGTCATATTTTATAAGGTTGCAATTCAAGATGACGAGGATTTCCAGAACATGATTTCCAGCCATGTCTATTCTGGAAACGACTCTATTGAGTTGTACGTTCTGTTTCAAGAGCCTCCGGTGACACAGGAGGTAGAGCCTCCGGTGACACAGGAGGTTGATCCTTTGGAGAATGAGCAAGATGAGGTGGATGCAGTTGATGATGAAGAAGAAGATAACGAGTTAGAGTTCGATGAAATGGTGAACGACGATTCTGACGATGATGGCATCCCAAGTATTCCTACCGACAAAATCTACACACCACCTATGCACATGACAAACTTCAACATGGGCGGAGATGAACCTTCTACGGACTTGTTTTTCCAACCGTATATGCAATCAGATGAAAATTTAAAAGAGAAGGACAAGTTTCGTAATAGAGAGGAATGCATAAGGGCCATCAAAAAATTTCACATGCTCAACTCGGTTGATTATAAGGTGGATCGTGTAAACCCGGAAAGGTACAAGATCAAGTGTTTCCACCCTGACTGCATGTTCAAGCTGACCGCTTCATACAGACTAAGGGGTGACTGCTGGGTCATAGGTTCCATGACAACCCATACTTGTGTAAGTTCCACTCAATCACAAGACCACCGAAAACTCAACCATGATCTAATCTGTCAAGAAATCCTACCCCTGGTGAGCAACGACCCTTCTTTGAAGGTGAAAACAATCATCTCCCACATCACCACGGTTTTTAACTACACTCCGTCTTACCGTAAGGCGTGGTTAGCAAAGACTAAGGCGATTGAAAGGGTGTATGGAAACTGGGAGGAGTCATACCGAGAACTTCCCCGCTACCTCAATGCACTAAAGACATATTCTCCAGGTAGTGTTTATGTTTTGGAAACATTGCCCGCGTACGCCCAAGATGGTAGTGTACTACATGGCAACGGAATATTCAGTCGCGTCTTTTGGGCATTTCAACCATGCATCACAGGGTTTGCATCATGTAAACCAATTCTACAAATAGACGGGACTTGGTTGTATGGGAAGTACAAAGGCACGCTTTTGATGGCAGTTGCACAAGATGGCAACAATAACATTTTCCCTGTTGCGTTTGCCCTTGTCGAGGGGGAGACCGGTGGTGCTTGGAGCTTTTTCCTGAAAAATCTTCGTACACACGTGGCTCCTCAACCAGATCTATGTTTGATCTCGGACAGACATGCCTCCATTGAAAGTGCCTATAATAATCCGGCAAATGGTTGGCATGACCCTCCTTCTACGCATGTCTATTGCATCAGGCATATCGTCCAGAATTTCTCGAGGGAGGTCAAGGACAAAATTTTGAGGAAAGCGGTGATGAATGCGGGATACACACTGACACAGCCCACATTCAAATATTACCGCAACGAGATCCGTTTGTCTAACCCAGAAGCCGGTACGTGGATCGACAACATACCGGTCGAAAAGTGGACTAGGTCATACGACAATGGCCAAAGATGGGGGCATATGACAACAAATCTTATTGAATCAATGAATGGGGTATTCAAGGGCATACGAAACCTCCCCATCACTGCCTTGGTGAAATCCACGTATTTTAGGATGGCTGCGTTATTTGCCAAAAGAGGTGAAATGTGGTATTCGGTCTTGCAATCAGGACAACTATGGAGTGAAAGCTGTATGAAATACATTAAGGCTGAAAGTGCTAAAGCCAACACTCACATGGTTACACGGTTTGACCGCCATAGCCACAACTTCATTGTGAAAGAGACAATTGACCACAATGAAGGCCTGGCAAGACAGGAATACAGGGTCATTTTACCTTCTCAATGGTGCGATTGTGGCAGGTTTCAAGCTTTTCGTATGCCTTGCTCTCATGTCATTGCCGCTTGTGCGCATACCCATCAAGACGCGCTTCAACTGCTCTCAAACGTTTATAAATCTGAAACGTTGCTCAATGTTTACAACAACAACTTTCCTTTGGTGGCAAAACCGGACTATTGGCCTGAATACAACGGTGATATAGTTTGGCACAATGACCAAATGCGAAGGAACAAGAAGGGTCGTCCCAAAAGCAGGCGCATAACAACAGAAATGGACGATCTTGACAGGTTGGAAAGAAAGTGTGGTTTATGCCGTCAGGTCGGACACAATCGCAAAAACTGTCCGAATCGGCCGTCTGGCTCGACCACATAAATTCTGTAATACAATAAATCTTTTCAATATTTGTGTTGTAAACATTATGGGTTTTCCGTTAATAAAACTGTTCACACAATTTAAGAAATTCAATATAGGAAATTACATTAGGGTTTTTGCGTACAACAATGATTAACGATACTCAATCTAGGAAATTACAACTGTTAACACAATTTCATCTGACCCATGCATCATCATCATTACATCACTGTCTGTTTTGACTTCCTCCAACCACACATTAGGTCTTCCTGTCGCATACGAGGTTGTTGTTCGTTTTCGCTGGATCCTTCGAATTTTTTCCCCCTCGACGATGTCTCCATCTAGCCACTGCATCAACTCCCGCTTCAGACGCTCCATGGAGTGAATGTGCCAGAATTTCATTTTCATCGCAGGTTTCGTGGCGGAGAATATAACGTAACCATCTCTGCTAAAAATCATAGGCGACGTCATTACGTAAATAAGGGAGTACAAAATAAAAATACAGTGCGAGAAAGTGTGAGAAATTTCAAAGAAACGGACGAATTATTTATAAAACAGCAAAAAACCCTAGTTTTGCCCTAGGCGCCAAGTGAGATGGCGCCTCCTCTCCTTTTTAAGGAGCATGCGCCATCTCACTTGGCTAAAAGCCAATGGAGGCGCCAAGTGAGATGGCGCCTAGGGCAAAACCCTAGGTGCATGCGCCAAATGAGATGGCTCCTCCTTTGTGGAGCCATCTCAAACATGGTTATTTGCGTAATTTTTTCCGAAACCCGGTTATTTGCGAAATATTTTTTTAATACTTGGTTATTAATAAAAAAATTCTAATATGGGAGGGAAAATTTTGGGGTACAACAGCTGACCCTGTTCAATCTTCTTAAACCTGAAGATTTAGATTGTCTTGTCTGCCTTTCGTGATCTGAGGGTTGAATATGATTGAACACTAGAGTGCCCAGAAATTTGCACTCGCATGAAGTAGTATTCGTCTTGTGATGTCGGGAATGGGCTTACAGATTCCATTTGGAGATTGATGATGGGAGATGGGCTTAAAGGTGCCATCCGAAGGAGTGCCAATCGTATAAGAGATTCCTTAGCGAGAGCTTGTATACCTGTTGTTAAGGAAGATTCCGCTGGGGAATGTTGTTCTTTGTTGAGAGGAATAGAATTTTAGGAGCTTCGGTCGTCCATTATTCTACTGGTGAATTTTCTCTTCTTCTTGAGAAAAGTTGAATTTTAGGAGCTTCGGTCGTTCGTTATTCTACTGAGGAATCATCTCTGTTGAAGAGGTGAGAGTGAACTACTATCCAGTCGTAATCCAGGCTTCATAATGATAAGATCGACTATTATATTGTCGTAATCCAGGCTTTACAGTGACTTACTGGGGAGATGAGATTAAACTTGCTATCCAGGCTTCGCAATTTCTCGATTCTTATCTGGTCGTAATCCAGGCTTCAGAAGGAATTCAAATGTTATCCGGTCGCATCCGAGCTTCAACTTGAATTTAGGGCATACTAATGTCCGATCGACTCCGGGCTTATTAGTAATTGTCCATGTAAACTGCTATTTAGTCGAAATCCAAGCTTCACAGTGTCTTATACCACTATCTGGTCGTAATCCAGGTTTCACGATGTTCCATACCATTATCTGGTCGAATCCAGGCTTCATGGTGTTCTGTACTGCTATCTGGTCATAATCCAGGCTTCATAATACCTCACTTCTTATCTGGTCAAAATCCAGGCTTCAGAAGAAATTAAGTGGTTATCCGGTCGCATCCGGGCTTCCCTTTGACTGTTGGGCCTACTAATATCCGGTAGAATCCAGGCTTCATAGTAATTGGCCGAGTAAACTACTATTTGGTCGAAATCCAAGCTTCACAGTGTCCCTTACTGCTATCTGGTCGTAATCCAGGCTTCGCGATGTCTTCTACCATTATCTGGTTGTAATCTAGGCTTCATGGTCTTGTATTGCTATCTGGTCGTAATCCAGGCTTCACAATAACTTGCTGAGCTGTTATCCGATTGTAATCTGGGCTTCATGGCTCGCTGGGGATTAAACTATTATCCGGTCGAATCTGGGCTTCATAGGTTGCTTTTAAGAGATACCACTATCTGGTCGTAATCCAGGCTTCGTGGTAGTCTGATACTGTTATTCGGTCGTTCTCTGGGCTTCAAAATATGCTGTAGAAATCAAGATATTATTTGGTCGTACCCGGGCTTCATAGCTCGAATTTTGTGAGAATTTGAGTGTATCTTTCCTGAAAGGTAAAGGTTAGTCATATGTAATGCATGATATGTATCAAACAATGATGTTCTCAAAATAAATGAGATTGTTTTGTATGATGCGTATGTACATGTCATGACGTATGGACATGCAATGTTTTTATGATGTTCTCTTGCTGGGGAAAATAAATCTCGGATCACTGCTGGAGAGAAGAGTCGAATTATTCGTTTCCGCTGGGGATAGTGAATGAAGATGATTGTGAGCATAATCCTGTAGGAGAGAATAACTCCACTGGGTAATAATCTGACGAGGAAATGACTCAATGGGGGAAGAGATGCTCTGCTAGACGATCTGCTGATTTGGAGAAATAAAACTCAATTGTGGATGAATTACCGTTGCTAGTGATGATATACTCTGTCGGGGGAGCAAGTTTCCTGTTTGTAAAAGAAATGAACTCCGCTGGGGATAATCTTTTAGTGGCGACTTCACTGGGGATGGTCTTCTAGACTCCACTAGGGATGGTCTTCCAGACTTCGCTGGGGATAATCTTCCAGACTCCGCTGGGGATAGCCTTCCTGTGCTGGTGATGGATAAACTCTGCTTGGGGAGAATATTACCGACTCATTCGCGGTTACGAGTCTCAGCTGGGGGGAATTAACACCACTATTCTTCTCTTACTCTGTGGGGAGTGAATGTACCTTTAGTCATATTCTTCAGCTGGGTCTATCCCTGTACCTGGTGAATAGAGCAACTGTAAGTTTTGGACATTTCTTGTTTACCCCTGTTTTTGATATTACGAGTAATCGTATTTTGTTTCGCACATAAATATTTATGAGCAGCAGTTATTGTCAAATGCATATATCAAAAATGAACATTGGACGTTCTTTGCAAAACAACAGAAAAAGAAAAGCAATTTGAAATTTCTTTGTGAAAATGAATCGTATTGATTTTGAAGTTTGGCCTGTAAATATGCGTTTTGTACAAGAGGCTGACGTCCTAGTAAGAGAACGCCGCCGAATGATAGAATTTACACAGTTTGTGAAAAACAAAGAAAAATAGCTATGTGAACAATCCCACTGGGTTCCAACTCTGTTATTTCCTTTATGTCTCTGAGCGTCTCATTGCTTTGCTATTTGGTTGAAGGTAGATCAGATTGATTGGCGCCGTCCGAGCTTGATAGTCGATACCGAAGTCTGGTTGCAAGGTGATCCAATGAGACATCGTGTTATGCTTTGATCCCTAATTTTTGCCTGGACCGCCCTTTCGGGTTTTCAGTCCACCGGGATACCCTTTTTTGCCTAAGCCGCCTTTTCAGGTTTTCGACTTGCCGGGTGTACAGATTTTTTTCATTTTCATCCCTTATTTTTGCCCGAATCCTTTTGGTTCGCCGGGAAGCCCTTATTTTTTCCTAGGCCAGTCAACCTAGCGGGTCTTTAATTATGTGTAGTATTTTTTCACTATATCTGCATTGACAGGGTGAGGAAGGTCGTCACCATCCATGGTGGTTAGAATTATAGCTCCTCCTGAGAAAATGTTCTTAACCACAAATGGCCCTTCATACGTAGGGGTCCATTTGCCCCTGGGATCACCTTGAGGTAGGATGATGCGCTTGATGACCAGATCCCGACTTGATACTCTTGTCGTCTGGCTTTCTTATTAAAATCCTTGATCATCCGCTTTTGATACGTCTGACCATGACAAATAGCGGTAAGTCTCTTTTCGTCGATTAAGTTTAGCTGATCAAGCCGGGTCTAGATCCAGTCGTCTTCGCTCAAACCTGCATCCTTCATAATCCGAAGAGAGGGTATCTGAAATTCAATGGGCAAGATTGCTTCCATGCCATATACCAAGGAATAGGGTGTTGCCCCTGTTGACATCCGTGCTGAGGTACGGTACCCATGAAGAGCGAATGGTAACATCTCATGCGAGTCTTTGTAGGTCACCTTCATCTTCTACATAATATTCTTGATGTTCTTATTAGCCGCTTCAACAACTCCATTCATCTTCGGCCGGTAAGGAGAAGAGTTGTGATGCTGTATCTTGAACTGCTTGCAGAGCTCAGTGATCATCGTATTGTTGAGATTTGTACCATTGTCAGTAATGATCCTCTCTGGTATACCATATCGACAGATCAAACTCTACCGAATAAACCGTGCCACGACGTTCTTGGTTACTGTAACAAAAGAAGCTGCCTCAACCCATTTTGTAAAGTAATCAATGGCTACCAGGATGAAACGATACCCGTTGGAAGCAGTTGGTCTGATCTCACCAATCATATTGATGCCCCACATTGCAAAAGGCCAAGGAGCAGTCAAGACGTTCAGAGGAACAGGAGGTATATGCACCTTATCAGCATAGACTTGGAACTTATGACAGGTCCGAGAATGCTGATAACAATCGGCTTCCATAGTAGACCAATAATATCCTGCCTAGAGGATTTTCTTTTCCATGGTGTGTCCACTGGAATGAGTCCCGAAGGTACCCTCATGTAACTCTACCATGATTCTTTCTGCCTCGTTCTTGTCCACACATCGCAGCAAGGTTGAATCATGATTACGCTTGTAAAGGATACCATTACTGATGAAGAACTTCGCCATAAACCTCCTCAGAAACTTCTTATCATTAACAGATGCACCCTCAGGGTATTCCTGAGCCTCAAGATACCTCTCTACCTCGTGAAACCAGGGTTTATCTGCTACCTCTTCAGTCTCAATGTCACAACAATGTGCGGGTTCATCCAACCTTTCAATGGTAATCTGGGGAGCCTCATTGTCCCACCTAACCTTGAACATAGAAGACATAGTAGCTAGCGCGTCCGCTAACTGGTTCTCCTCTCTGGGGAAATGTTCAAAGGTTATCTCCTCGAAGTGCGGAAGCAACGTCAATACATACTCTTTGTAAGGAATAAGATTTGGGTGCTTCGTATCCCACTCGCCTTTGATCTGACTGATCACGAGAGCGGAATATCCGAATACCCTCAAGAACTTAATCCTTAGGTCAATAGCTGCTCGAAGGCCCATGATGCACGCTTCATACTCCGCCATGTTATTGGTGCAGTTAAAACATAATCGGGCGGTAAATGGAGTATGACAGCCTTCAGGAGATATGATCACGGTGCCAATGCCATTGCCCAATGAGTTTGTAGCTCCATCAAAGTACATAGACCATCGGGATCCTTCCTTAGGTCCTTCATCCGGTCCAGCTTCTTCACAGTCGGTTACCAACATGATGTTCTCATCCGGGAATTCGAAGTTCATAGACTGGTAATCATCCACTCCCTGATGCGCCAAATGATCTGCCAACACACTCCCCTTGATTGCTTTTTGGGTCGTGTATTGGATGTCATACTCAGTCAAGATCATCTGCCATCTTGCTATTCTTCCGGACAAGGCGGGCTTTTCGAAGATATACTTGATTGGATCCATCTTTGATATCAATAGGGTGGTGTGAGTCAGCATATACTGTCTCAGCCGGAGAGCAGCCCATGCCAAAGCGTAGCAAGTTTTCTCAAACAGTGAGTATCGGGTCTCACAGTCGGTAAACTTTTTGCTAAGGTAGTAAATAGCATGCTCTTTTCGGCCAGACTCGTCATGCTGCCCCAACACGCACCCCATTGAATTGTCGAGTACTGTCAAGTATAAAATCAAAGGTCTTCCTTCAACTGGAGGCGTCAGAATAGGAGGCTCTTGGAGGTACTCCTTGATTCTTTCGAAAGCGGATTGACATTCATCATTCCACTTTACCACTTGATCTTTCTTCAGCAGCTTGAAGATTGGCTCACAAGTAGCAGTCAAATGTGAAATGAATCAGGCAATGTAATTCAATCGTCCCAAAAAGCCTCTGACTTCTTTTTCTGTTCGGGGAGATGGCATCTCTTGTATAGCCTTCACCTTTGCAGGATCCACTTGAATACCTTTATCGCTAACGATGAAACCCATCAGCTTACCAGACCTCACCCCGAAGGTGCACTTGTTCGGGTTTAACCTCAGCTTATACAACTTCAACCTGTCAAATAGCTTCTGAAGATGGTCAAGATGTTCTTCCTCAGTCTGGGACCTCGCAATCATGTCATCAACGTATACCTCAATCTAATGATGAATCATGTCATGGAACAAGGCGACCATGGCGCGCTGATACGTTGCCCCAGCATTCTTCAATCCGAAAGGCATGACTTTGTAGCAAAAGGTACCCCACTGTGTAACGAAGGTTTTCTTCTCCATGTCTTCGGGAGCCATCTTAATCTGATTGTAGCCGAAAAAACCATCCATAAAGGAGAAGACCTTATGCTGTGTGGTGTTGTCAACCAGAACATCAATGTGAGGCAGAGGGAAATCATCCTTGGGGCTTGCCCTGTTCAGATCTCTATAGTCTACACACATCCGAACCTTACAATCTTTCTCCGGCACCGGCACCACGTTGGCAACCCATTGCGGGTAAGAAGTAACTGCTAGAAAACCGGCATCAAACTGTTTCATGACCTCGGCTTTGATCTTCTCAGACATTTCTGGGCGCATTCGGTGAACCTTCTGTTTCACTGGAGGACAGTCTTCTTTGGTTGGCAAGCGGTGAACCACAATATCGGTATCCAACCCAGGCATATCTTCATAAGACCAAGCAAATATCTCAACATAGTCACGCAGCATTTGTATTAACCGTTGCTTAACACTAGGCTCCAGATTTGAACCGATCTTGACCTCTTTCTTGTCTTCCTTGGTACCCAAATTTACTGTTTCCACTGGCTCTTCATGCAGATGTATGGCCCTCTCTTCCTGAAGTAACAGTCTAGCAAGTTCCCCAGGCACTTCACAATCATCCCCACCTTCGTCCCCGGCTTGGTTGATCGGAATTTCGAAGTCATAATTGGCAGTAGCAGAGTCATTATCAGTGGGATCCAGAATGGATGTGGACCTGTATTATGATATGTGAGTGTGTGTGTGTAAGACAAATAGTTGTTTGATAAAGTGCAAAATAGAAAATAAAACAAAGAGCACAAAATTTGTAATGCAAGAAAACGTCCAATGCTTTATTGATGATATATGGAAATGACACATAATAAGCCCTCACAAACAAAGCCACGGTGTCTCGGGCAAGTCACCGGGCCATAAAAGTTTCAAATTGTCTGTTACAAGTCTCAAAACAAAAGTCTATTACTGTGTAATAAAAGAAACTAACACGAAGTCCTTCGCCGTCCAATTGTTCAAGCCACCGTTGGTAGTCGGGTAAATCCAGCTGTCGAAATCTGACTCTTCATCATCATCTCCAATAGCATTCACTCCCGAGTCATGCTTGGGCATGGGAGCAGTTATGACGTTGGGTTTCTCCGGAGCTTCAAACTCAATCTCCTTAGCTTCAATCAGATCTTGCACTTTATTCTTCAGAGCCCAGCAGTTGTTGGTATCATGCCCTGGGCTATCTGAGTGATAGGCACAGCGGGCGTTTGGATTATACAGCGGAGAGATGGTATTGAGATTCTTTGGGGCTTCCCTTAGAGTCACCAGGTTGGTCTTCAATAACTGCGGCAGAATTTGAGACAAGGTCATACTTGTTAGAACAAAGTTTGAATCTACTACCCTAAGTTAAAGTTTTGATGATAACAAAATGCAAGATTAAATAAATTGTATAATTCATATGAGACATATATGCTACCTAAAAATTTATGCATTTACAGAAACTCTGATGGATATCAGCATAAGAATGTCAACATCAACATCAGAAGATGAAATATCATATGACAGCATCAGAAGATCAAAGCATGTGCTTACGCTGAAGCTTGATGAACAGATCTGCGCTTAACATACTCTAAACTCTGATCAAGACCAAACAATATCATCAGCACCTAGAAGCGTCAGAATAAGCCAAAGCCAATAACACGCTGAATTGACAACGGTACTGTGCATTCAAGACACTTTATTACCAACGGCCTTATTCCAAGACAAGGATCTTCTCAATATGGAAAGAAAGTAATGGGCATTGAAATGGAATAATTGACTACAACGTATCTTTTCCAAGGCTATATAAACAAGTCAGTGAGAAATGAATTGGCTAATGCTCTACAACTCTTTACACGCCTAAAGCAAATCATCTTCATCCTCACTCATACAACTTGCTATATCTCTCAAATTGCTTACTCTATAGTTATAGCATCCTAGTTTCACATAAGCTTAATTTGTGTATTATCATAGTTGTGATATAAAGTTTTTGTAGAAAACATTCAACACACATAGTATTCATTTATCTGTAAGAAAGAATTTCCTTGAGAAACCGGTCTGTGGTTTAGACTCAAGAAGGCTTTAGAAGTTGTTAAAGCAGTTGTAATATTCAGTTGAATATAGTGGATTAAGACCTTGTTGGAGAGAGGCGAAATCACCTTGACGGGTGGACTGGAGTAGTTTGAGATCAAACGAACCAGGATAAAAATAACGTGTTGTCTGCATTTGATTTCAAGTTTTACAATTCAACCCCCCCTTCTTGTGTTTTTCACTTCTTCAATTGGCATCAGAGCGCCTGGTTCTGAGCTAAAACACTTAACCGTGTCAGTACAAGATCCAGCGTCAGAAAAACACAATGGCAAGAACATATCAACACACCAACAATGACAACAATGAAGATAGAGACAGATTCAGCGGCAAACCTCCAGTCTTTGATGGAGAGAATTTTGATTACTGGAAAGATAGAATTGAAAGCTTCTTTCTGGCACATGATGCTGATCTGTGGGACATGGTGACAGATGGATACACGCACCCAGTGAATGAAAGTGGTCAGAAGATTGACAGGAAGGCAATGTCTGATCAACAAAAGCGTGACTTCAAAAATCACCACAAGGCCAGAACTATTCTTCTCAGCGCCATCTCTTACGCTGAATATGAAAAGATATCTAACAGAGACACTGCAAAGAGTATGTTTGACTCTCTCAGAATGACGCATGAAGGCAACATTCAGGTCAAATAAACTAAAGCTCTTGCGCTCATTCAGAAGTATGAGGCATTCAAAATGGAAGAGAGTGAATCAATTGAAACGATGTTCTCAAGATTTCAAATTCTGGTGGCTGGTCTCAAAGTTCTGGACAAAGGGTATTCTACTGATGATCATGTCAAGAAGATCATCAAAAGCTTGCCAAAACAGTGGAGGCCAATGGTTATAGCGCTGAAGCTAGCTAAAGATCTCAACAAAATCTCTCTGGAGGAACTTATCAGCTCCCTCAGAAGTCACGAGATAGAGCTAGAAGCTGATGAACCTCAGAAGTAAGGTAAGCCTTTAGCTTTAAAATCTAACAGAAAATTTGACTCCAAAGTTTTGCAGGCTGTTGAAGAAACCTCTGATGGGTCCTCATCAGAAGAAGACGAACTTTCCCTCCTCTCTAGAAGAGTGAACCAACTATGGAAGCAGAGGCAAAGAAAGTTCATGAATACTTGAAGATCCGATCAGAATGAGTCCTCCTCCAGATACAGAAGGTCAGACTCCTCCTCTGGATACAGAAGATCTAAAGGCTCTTCAGGAAGAAGAAAGCAAAACACCAAGGACATCATCTGCTATGAATGCAACGAGCAAGGACACTACAAGAGTGACTGTCTAAAGCTTTAGAGGGAAAAGCCCAAAAAGAAGTTTGGAAGGGAAAAGAAGAAGAGTCTCATGGCTACATGGGATGACTTTGAATCGTCTGAAGCTGACTCAGAATCAGATGATGAGAGAGCAAACATAGCTCTCATGGCTAACATATCAGAAGACAGTGAAGCTTCTGAATCAGACTCTGAATCAGACACCGAAGAGGTATTCCCTGACTTTGCAATTAATTTTACTAAGGCTGAACTTGCTGAAAGCCTTAACGAAATTCTAGAAAGATATCAGCAGATCAGAGTTAAATTCAGAAACCTGAAAAGGAATCTTGATTCTGACTCTAATAAAACTGAGAGTCTCAAATTGGAAAATTTTGAGTTGAAAAATAAAATTTCAAAATTAGAAAATCTTTTACAAAACTCTCAGAAGGAAACAATTTCTGAAACTCCCAGCAGCGCTGATGAGATCATCAAGGAGTATGATCACAGCTTTCAGAAGTTCCTTGCTAAAAGCATAGATAGAAGAAAAATGGCTTCAATGATCTATGGAGTTAGCAGAAACGGCAGAAAGGGAATAGGATACCAAGGTAAGGTACCTACACCAAAGAATTCCATGGATCTAATTATTAAACGCACTCCGCTGAATTCACACTTTGTGTATGGTCACACACATGACATTAAATATACTAGTAGTAATTATTCTGTGAAACCAAAATTCAACCAGAGTTTTGGTAAAGCTAACAAATCAGGACCCAAGAAAATATGGGTACCTAAGGATAGAATAATACATGTTGCAGATATCTTTAGCAGCAAATCAGAAACACCAGTCATGGTACCTGGACTCTGGCTGCTCACGACACATGACGGGAAGAAGGCATATGTTCCAAAGCCTGGAACTTAAGCCTGGAGGCCACGTAGGCTTTGGAGGCAATCAGAGGGGAAAGATCATTGGCTCTGGAACAGTAGGTAATGGAAATCTTCCCTATATAAATAATGTTCTATTAGTAGATGGATTAATGCATAATCTGTTATCCATAAGTCAATTAAGTGATAATGATTATGATATAATCTTTAATCAAAAATCATGTAAAGCTGTTAGTCAGAAAGATGGGACTATCCTATTTAATGGAAAGAGGAAAAACAACATTTATAAAATCAAACTTTCTGAACTGAAAAGTCAGAATGTAAAGTGTCTTCTGTCTGTTAACAACGAGCAATGGATCTGGCACAGAAGATTGGGGCATGTTAGTATGAGAAGAATATCTCAGATTAACAAACTCAATCTGGTCAGAGGACTTCCTAATCTGAAGTTCAATTCAGATGCTCTGTGTGAAGCATGTCAGAAAGGAAAGTTTGCAAAACCTGCTTTCAAATCTAAAAACGTTGTTTCCACCTCTAAGCCATTAGAACTTCTGCACATTGACTTATTTGGACAAGTTAAAACTGCTTCAGTCAGTGGCAAGAAGTACGGGTTAGTAATCGTAGATGACTATAGCAGATGGACATGGGTAAAGTTCTTAAGACACAAGGACGAGTCACACTCTGTGTTTGTCACCTTCTGTAACCAAGTTCAGAATGAAAAGGATCTTAGAATCGTTAAAGTCAGAAGTGATCATGGTGGAGAATTTGAAAACAAAGATTTTGAGTCATTCTTTAATGACAGAGGCATTCTACATGATTTCTCTTGTCCTAGAACTCCCCAACAAAATGGAGTTGTAGAACGAAAGAATAGAACATTGCAAGAAATGGCCAGAACCATGATCAATGAGACAAACGTTGCTAAGATCTTCTGGGTAGAGGCAATAAACACAGCGTGCTACATTCAGAATAGAATCTCCATAAGACCCATTCTGGAAAAGACTCCATATGAATTGTGGAAGAACAGAAAGCCCAACATTTCATATTTTCATCCATTTGGATGTACTTGTTTTATGTTAAATACAAAAAATTATTTGAACAAGTTTGACTCTAAAGCACAGAAGTGTATTATGTTAGGATACTCTGAACGCTCAAGAGGGTACAGAGTATACAATACAGAAACACAGATTGTGGAAGAATCAATCAGTGTTCGTTTTGATGATAAGCTTGACTCTGAAAAGTCAAAGCAGAATGAAGTCTTTGCAGGTATGGAAGTTGAATTCACAGGTTCTGAAGACAAGTCATCAGAAGCTCTCAACAAAGACACTCCTTCAACATCAGAAAGAGGCACTGCGAGCAATCCAGCAACATCTGTTGATCAACCTCAGAAAAGACTACCCAGAAGCAGCATGGATCACCCAGAAGAAACAATCTTAGGAAGAAAGGAAGATCCAATCAGAACAAGAGCCAGCTTCAGAAACTCTGAAGAATCCCTCATGGGACTTGTCTCTCTGATTGAACCCTCTTCAATTGATGAAGCACTTCTAGACAACGACTGGATTCTAGCTATGTAAGAAGAGCTGAATCAATTCACCAGAAATGACGTGTGGGATCTAGTTCCCAGACCAAAAGGATTCAACGTCATTGGAACAAAATGGGTGTTCAGAAACAAACTGAATGAACAAGGTGATGTCATCAGAAACAAAGCACGACTAGTAGCACAAGGTTATAGTCAGCAAGAAGGGATAGACTATATAGAAACCTTTGCTCCAGTCGCCAGGTTAGAATCTATCAGACTTCTAATTTCTTTTACTGTTAATAAATGCATCACTCTATATCAGATGGATGTCAAGAGTGCATTCTTAAATGGATATATAGAAGAAGAGGTTTATGTGCACCAACCCCCTGGTTTTGAAAGTACAAAAAATCCAGAGTATGTTTTCAAATTAAAGAAGTCACTGTATGGTCTGAAACAAGCTCCCAGAGCTTGGTATGAAAGACTAAGTAACTTTCTGTTAGAAAAGGAATTCACCAGAGGGAAAGTGGACACAACCTTATTCTGTAAGACAGTTAAGAATGACATCTTAGTGTGTCAGATTTATGTTGACGATATTATATTTGGATCTACTAATCCTTCTCTTGGAAGAAAATTTGCTAAGTGTATGCAGGCAGAATTTGAGATGAGCCTCATGGGGGAACTTAAATTCTTTCTGGGAATTCATATCAATCAAACTCCAGAGGTAACTTACATTCATCAGAGCAAATATGTCATAGAACTTCTGAAGAAATTTGATCTCTCAGAATGTAAGTCATCAAAGATTCCAATGCATCCCACGTGCATTCTGGAAAGAGAAGAGGTAAGCAAAAAGGTAGAACAGAAGGTCTACAGAGGTATGATTGGTTCTCTTCTTTATCTGACGGCTTCAAGGCCTGATATTTTATTCAGTGTATGCATTTGTGCAAGATTCCAATCAGATCCTAGAGAATCTCACTTAACAGCTGTTAAGCGAATTTTCAAGTATCTGAAAGGTACTGCTAATCTGGGTTTATTTTATAGAAAATCTAGTGATTACAGCTTAGTAGGTTACTGTGATGCTGACTTTGCTGGAGACAGAGTAGAGCGTAAAAGTACTTCTGGAAGCTGCCAGTTTCTGGGAGAAAATCTGATCTCTTGGTCCAGCAAAAGGCAATCCACAATTGCGCTATCAACAACAGAAGCTGAATACATAGCAGCAGCAGGATGCAGCACACAAATGCTCTGGATGAAAAGTCAGCTTGAAGACTTCCAGATATTTGAGAGTAACATTCCTATACTCTGTGACAACACTTCTGCCATTTTCTTAAGTAAAAATCCAATTTAGGATTCTAGGGCTAAGCATATAGAAATAAAACATCATTTCATTAGGGACTATATTCAGAAAGGCATTTTAAACTTAAAATTTATTGATACAGACCATCAATGGGCTGATATTTTCACAAAACCACTTTCTGAAGATAGGTTCAACTTCATTCTGAAACATCTCAGCATGAAGCTCTTCCCAGAGTGAAAATGTTTTAATTTCATATATTAACCTTTAGAATTTGTTCTATTTTACTGTGAACTTCTGATCAATCTTCTTTCAGAAATTTAGACATGCAGATTGTATCAGATTCTATCCATAAAGATCTGAGCGTTTCATTTCAAGGATAGATGTGCTGTTCACTAAACCAAACAAGTGTCATCCAGTCATCAGCTAATTCCTGAGGCAGAACACGTGTGCACGCTTCTGAGAAGGCAAATCGCTGATTGGATGCATTGAGACACATGTCATGGGTAACCGTTCCAAATATCTTTCTAAATCCCCTAAAATCAGCCAACATTAAATGTGAGTAATCATGATTTAATTCTCTCTCTTAAAATGTTTATGTTTTCAAAACATTTTTTGAAACCTATTTAAACTCCTTAACATCATTCATTCACTTTTTACCGTCACTTACAATCTTCAAAATATTTCTGTGTTCTTACTGTGTGTTCATTTTCTCAAAGAAACCCTTTTCAAGCTTTTTCTCAAAAACCCTTGTGTGAACATGGCATCCTCTAGCACTCCATCTGCAGGTTCCCAATAAGATGCTTCTTCTGAACAATATCAGATTCCTTTCAGAACGCTCCTCACTTCGGTCAAGAACTCGGAAGTTCTGTCAGAATTGATAGTAGATTTCAACAGTTTGAAGGAAAATGACTTTGATTTGTCTGAAGAAATTAAGGCACAAGGTTGGGAAAGGTACTTTGATAGGTTGGTGGGTCCAACGTTCCCCATTTTGGTTAAAGAATTCTGGATACATGCGTCTTCCTCAACTCATCAGGTTACTTCGTATATCATAGGAAAGAAGATTGTGATTACTGAAGATCACATTGCAAGGCTGATTGGATACAATGGTGGTGGTATTCGCTGTATTGACATGGCAGATAGATGTGTAAACTCTGCCCTAGTTGCAAGAGAGATTTTCACACATGGGGTTCCCTCCAGGAAAATAAGAGATTTGAAAGATCAGCACAGAATTTGGGCAAAGATTATTCTGGGCTGCTTCAACCACAGGAAGCCTACAAGCTCCCCTGACTATATAAACATAGATCAACAATTTCTAATTTATTTTATTGCAAAGAAGTCCAAGATCCACCTAGCTCATCTTCTGTTCAATCATCTGAAGACAAGCGTCAAGGAAACGAGAGAAGAAGAAAGGACTAAAAGGGATTGGATACCCTTCGGCAGATTGATATCAGATATTCTAACGAAGAATAGGCTGATTGGACACTTGACAGAGGCACAAGAAATAAGCTCTCTAGAACCTTCTGTTGGAAAGCAGATGAATGCCAAGAATATGAAGAAGATGAAGCTGATAGAGAACATAAGGAAGGAGCCCAGCGTCACTCCTCATGCTGAAATCACCAGCAGAAGAGTCCCTCTGGACAACTTTCCTATATTCTCTGAGATTGACTCTAAACCAGTCATTGTTCTCAGATACTTGGATGCTTGTAAAGCTGATGGCACAGATCTTGATCTGAACATTAAAGATCTGCACCAGTAAACACCAGAGGTTACTCTGAAGAAGACTAAGAAGAGAAAGGCTGTATCAGAAGGATCGTCTCAGCAGACCCCAAAGAAGAGAGGCAATCTATCTTCTGTTAATGTTTTAAATTCATCTGCTGTTCCAACATTTATTCCAACCCCAACTTCATTTGAAATCCCAATTCCCATTCCAACCATTGATGATACTGAACCTGAGTTTGACCCTTCTGAGTCATTAACCCTCAGAAGATCCCGCGCCAAACCTGATAATCCAAAACCTACAACCTCAACAGAACCAGAACTTGAAGAAGTTCTTTCTGAAATAGATCAACACTCTTCCGCTCCCCATACAGAAAATCCAAATCCTCAACCATAAACTCCCCATTCACCACAACCAGAAACTACACTCTCACCAATACCAGAAGATCCACACTCACCAAAACCAGAAATTCCACAACCTCAATATCCACAACCAGAACTTAATCCACCTTCACCTCAACACGAATCATCTCCACAACCTGAGTCTCAACACTCTGAGGCTCAATCCCTTGAACCTCAATCATCTGAATCCTCTGAACCACAACCCTTAGCCATACAATTTCCTGGTGGTACCACTGTTAATATCCCTCAACTACCATCCTCACCAGAAATTACTCCACCTAATACCCCATCCAGTCCAATAATCATTCCTGATTCTCCTACTCCCTCACCCAAGCAAAATCCAGATGACCACAGCAAGACCTTCATTGATCTAACAGTCCTTGAACGCCTTGCTGCCATTATCAATAAAACTGCCATTCCCAAACCCAAACAACCAGATGTTGGTTCTAGCATCTTGAATTTTGAAACAGATATGCAAAAGTGGATTTCTTCTATAAAACAGGCTAGTCTGGAAGTGATTGATCCCACTGTTTCAGACCACCTCTGGACACTCTTCAGAAGATGGGTATGAGCTGAAACCTTTAAGCTGCAGGACCAAAGCTATGGACAGGCTCAACAGAACTTCAGCAATCTGCTAAAAGAAATTGAAGGTCCAGTTTTGAGTCAGCGGCTGAAGGATGAAGTTCTTCATCTGGACAGTGAACCTTGGTCTGAAAAGCGTTCAGCTTCAATAGTTCAACCAGCAGAAGAACAGACGATTCCAACTGAAGATTTAAGTCAAGAAGAAGTTATTGCAGAAAGCTCTCAGAAGCATCCTGATTCTGACACCTCTCAAACTGCATTGGACAGGAAGACTCTTGAAGAGCTGAAGCAAAATGATCTTTGACTGCAGGAGAGAATGGATGAGAATGATCAACGAATGAAGGAAAGGATGGATGTTCAGGATAGTAAGATTGACTCAGTAGCCAGCATGGTGCATCAGCAGAAGGAAACCACTGATCAGATTAAGAACATGCTAGAAGCTCTGTTCACACGCCTTCCACCCCATCCTTAGATTTTGTTTCTTGATGTTTTCATTGTTTTCTTTACATGTTATCTGTAATATTTTCTGAGCTCTGAACTGAATACAATCGTTTTTCTACACTGATCATTTTTAACTTCAATTATTTTCACTTTTTGATTGCTGACAAAAAGGGGGAGAAAGAATGATATTTTTCAATAACGGATTACTGAGACAAAAGTATCAAACATTCTAACACTCTGATATACTTGAATGTTTCTTTGTTCTACATAAGCTTACAGGTACAAGAATCTGATGAACTCTAATACACTGAAGCTCTGCTCTGGTAAAGGAAAGATCTGATGCTCAAAGAAAGTTCAATAAAGATCTGATGCTAAAGGACTCATGGAATTAAAGGGAAGTAATAAACTCAGGGGGAGTTTTTCTGATCATAACTCTGATACCTTTTTATTCCCTATCTTCTTATCTTTGATACCTTTCTGTTTATCTCTGATACAATTTGTTATTTGGTTATCTCTGATACTTTTTTCGTTAAATTTCAATTGAAAAAAAATCCGGTTTTTGTCATCATCAAAAAGGGGGAGATTGTTAGAACAAAGTTTGAATCTACTACCCTAAGTTAAAGTTTTGATGATAACAAAATGCAAGATTAAATAAATTGTATAATTCATATGAGACATATATGCTACCTAAAAATTTATTATGCATTTACAGAAACTCTGATGGATATCAGCATAAGAATGTCAACATCAGCATCAGAAGATGAAATATCATATGACAGCATCAGAAGATCAAAGCATGTGCTTACGCTGAAGCTTGATGAACAGATATGCGCTTAACATACTCTAAACTTTGATCAAGACCAAAACAATATCATCAGCACCTAGAAGCGTCAGAATAAGCCAAAGCCAATAACACGCTGAATTGACAACGGTACTGTGCATTCAAGACACTTTATTACCAACGGCCTTATTCCAAGACAAGGATCTTCTCAATATGGAAAGAACGTAATGGGCATTGAAATGGAATAATTGACTACAACGTATCTTTTCCAAGGCTATATAAACAAGTCAGTGAGAAATGAATTGGCTAATGCTCTACAACTCTTTACACGCCTAAAGCAAATCATCTTCATCCTCACTCATACAGCTTGCTATATCTCTCAAATTGCTTACTCTATAGTTATAGCATCCTAGTTTCACATAAGCTTAATTTGTGTATTATCACAGTTGTGATATAAAGTTTTTGTAGAAAACATTCAACACACATAGTATTCATTTATCTGTAAGAAAGAATTTCCTTGAGAAACCGGTCTGTGGTTTAGACTCAAGAAGGCTTTAGCAGTTGTTAAAGCAGTTGTAATATTCAGTTGAATATAGTGGATTAAGACCTCGTTGGAGAGAGGCGAAATCACCTTGACGAGTGGACTGGAGTAGTTTGAGATCAAACGAACCAGGATAAAAATAACGTGTTGTCTGCATTTGATTTCAAGTTTTACAATTCAACCCCCCCTTCTTGTGTTTTTCACTTCTTCAATACTGAGCCGAGTATACTATCTTTGCAGTCTCTCTACTCTTTGTTGATTGTTGCATTGTGGTGTAACAATAGGTCTTGATAGTACAACTGCATTCACTACTTGGCGGCGTTCAGGTCGGTTTTGGCTCCTCGAGCTGTAAACTACACTAGATTCCTTCTTGAAAGGCTTCTTCTCTGTACTTGACGAGGCACTTTTTTGTATCTTGCCACTTCTAATACCAGCTTCTACCCTCTCCTCAGTCATAATCAATTCCGTGAATCTAGACGATGAACTACCGATCAAATGGTTGAAATATGGACCAGACAAAGTCCCAAGAAACATATCCACCAACTCCCTATCAGACAACAGGGGTTGTACTCTTCCCGCCAGATCTCTCAACTTCTGAGCATAGTCCTTAAAACCTTCGCTCGTACCCATAGACATACCCTGAAGTTGAGTACGCGTGGGAGCAAGGTCGGCATTATACTGGTATTGCTTGTAAAAATAAGCAGCAAGGTCTTCCCAGTTGCGAATATTAGCTCCTTCCAGTTGATAGAACCATTCAAGTTGAGTTCCTGACAGACTATCTTGAAAGAAATGAACCCAAAGGTTCATATCAGCAGTATATGGTTGAATCTTTATGACATATGAGCGGAGGTGTAGCTTCAGACAAGATACTCCATCATACTTAGCAAAGACAGGAGCCTTAAAATTGTGAGGAATCACCACTCCAGATGCTAGTCCCAAATCTCTGAAGTCCAACCCGGGAACCTTCTGAATCTCCATGGCACTCAGACGATCTTCAAGTTGCTTGTACCTATCCTCAGCAGGAGGGTACTGGTCTTCATCAAAATCAGTGTCATTGTCAGAAACCACAAGGCTAGGAGCCCTTATTTCCTCTTGATTCTCTCCTCCTCCATATGAATAAGACAAATCAGTTTCCTGTCGCAAATTGTTCCCGAATCTGTGACCCATATTCAACAGAACCACCTTCTTCTTCTTCTTCTTCTTCTTCTTGTCCTTCAAGATGAGAGTCTTCAAATCTTGTTGACTCTTGGCCAAGTTCAAGAACATCTCCTGGAACTGAGCATTCTGATCTTGAAGTGCCTTAATAGAGAAGACATGTTGTGCTGAAATAAACAACAAAGAAGATAAGAAACCTGTAATGGTACCTGTAATGAGGTGCATGGTAATGGAATGCGTATGAAATGATTTCAAAGATTTAGGGAGATTCACATTTGTAAACCAAAATGAAACACACTTTATTAGATAAAACTTGTAACAAATGTTTAACAAATGCCTTTAAGGTGTTACAAAAGAAATAAACTGAAAAGCAAATCTAAACTAGAAACAATAAAAGACATCAGTAATCCCATGGTCGTTTTCCTTTCGTGCTGACATAATCGTTGATTGTCCTCTCATTCTCAAGTGCCTTGTAAGCTTCAAGATCTTCCGCTCCTGCTCATGATACTTCTCTCTGTAGGTATCCATTTCTTCCCTCAACTAGATCCAAGATCTCTTCAATTCCCCAAGATCAATAGGCATATAAGGATGGAGGACTGTATAAGGAACACCTTCTTCATTAGTATGCTCTACAATTACCGGCAAGACAACTTCATATGGCATCCCCGACTTTTGAGCACGGGCTCGAACCCACTGGAGATAAGGTTGCATCGGGAGGGAAGTCTTCATTCCTATCTCATGTGGATAAGACCTGTTCACCATGCCCTAAGCTCGTATAAACCTGCGGCGATGTCCCTTAACATCCCCCTTGTAGTCAAAGACAATACCTGTAAGCAGCAACTCATGGGGACCGTCTCTCTGAGCGCGTCCAAACTGTCGTAAAGCCAAACAAGGATTATAGGTTATTCCTCCTCTAATTCCAAGCAATGGAACAATGGGGTATTCCCCATATTGATCAATGACAGCTACTATTTCCATATCTTTATAACTCCAAAGGATGTCCGTATGAGCAAGGGACATGATTCTGTAAGCCCAACCTACACCTTCCTCATTCTTCAATACAGATTTGGGGAGGTGTGAAATAAACCACCTCCCTAGCAGCGGCGTGCAACACATGAGAGTTCCCCTTCTCCGAACAGTACGACTATAAAGAGCATGCATAATATCACCCAAGAGAGTAGGCACTGGGTTACGAGACATGAAGATCTTGACTGCATTCATATCGACAAAAGAATCTGGATTCGGGAATAGAACCAAGCCATAGATGAGGAGAGCCAGGATGTCTTCAAAGGATTTAAAGTCCAAACTATCCCAGAACTGTTGAGCTTGATCGATCAAAAACTTAGCCAAGAAACCTTTAACCCCACTCTGAGTCTCCCAGTTAGATACTACATCATCCATTTTCATATGTAGGGCTAAAGCAATACCCTCTGGCCTAGGAGCTATCTCCAAACCTGTAAAGGGTGTCTGCTCGAGGATAGATATGCCCAGCAAGTCAGAAAGCTCCTCCAAAGTAGGGACTAACTTATAGTCCGGGAAGGTAAAATAGTGATGCAATGGATCAAAGAACTAGAACAACACGCTCATCATTTGCTCATCCAACTTGGAAGTGATCAGGCTAAGGAGATGACCACGTCTTCTAACAAAGGAATAAGTATCAGGAACTTTTGAAACCAACTCTTTGAGCTGAGCAGGGATTTGCACGAAGTTGACTCGAATGGTATTTCTGCACATAGAGGCCATGATCTGCAAAACAGAACAAAGATGAATCCCCTCAGTCTTTGAAATGGTTAGTCTAATGAAATATGCATGTGATGTCATGATGCATGATGTCATGATAAAACACATAATAGGTATAGCAGGTATCAAACATGGTAAAGGAAAACAAGTCACACAATAGCCCTTAAATTTCAGGCTGGCATGGAGTCTAGGTACTACCCTCTTGCAGTTTAGTTGGTTCAACCTGTCCTAATAATAGTAACCGGGTTCTAGAGGTTCTCAATATCACTGACCATCCTCCATCAGTCATAGTTTCAGCTCACGCAATCTTTTCTTGCGGTCGGAACCATCTCGAGAGTATGGTCTCAATGAGTGTAGCATCTCGCTACTTCCTATGTCCAAGTTGGTCAATTATAGGTTCTAAGGTCAGTTGATGCTTAACGACCCATATAGTAGCCCCATACTCTCCTTGTTGTTCCACAAGGGATATCCGTACCAACTAATGAGCCACATCAACGTAGCTATTGCTTCAACCGTATCGGTCTACATCATACAGTTCCCTCACAGTCTATTGCTACTTACCTAAAAGGTGTCCCCCAGATCCTAGTTAGGATCTATAGTAACTCCGATACAAAGCCCACAAAGATAAAGCAATCAAATCAAACATTAGAAAACAATATGATGAACTAATCCTAAGGTACACCCACTTATATTCTCCCCAGCAGAGTCGCCAGTTCTATGATACGGTGGCCAGAACCGAGACTGTTTTTAGGAATGCTGGTTTGCGTTTTGCGTTTGTGTATGCAAAATGTCGCGGTAAGCAAGAGTCGCCATCAAATTTTATTTTATCCAACAAGGAAAGGAAAAAAGCACAGAAAACTTCCTTTTTCGAGATACTTCTGAGTACGGGGGGTAGATTATAGAAAGGGAAGGTATTAGCACCCTTTCTATCCGTAGTTATCTACGGGCTCTTAGGTACTTGCTCATCATTTTCAAAATTGCTTCTCTGTTTGTGTGCTTGTGTGATTTGAAAAGTTTTTGTTTTGACTTCGATTTAACTCTTTCTTCTGTCTTCAAGAGTGTAATGAAGTGTTTTTGAAAACTTTGTTTGTAAAGGAGTGTAAGTGTAAAAAATTTGTTTTGATTGAGCAAGTACTTAAGAGCTAATCTACCTACTCGAAAAAATAATCGTTCTATGTTCGTTTCCTTTAGACAGCGCTATCCTACTATTAGTGAGTAGGTAGCACCGTCGTTGGAGTTTAAGGGTCAATTCGAAAAGGGACTGTGATACAGTGGGAGAACTGACTTGGGATTTTGCGTTTGTGTTTGCAAATGTTTCGGTTTAGCAAGAGTCGCCACCGACTTTTTATTTTATCCTAAGGAAAGGTCAAAAAGCACAGGAAAGACCTTTGAGATGTTTTCGTGGGTTCGGGGGGTAGATTATGAAAAGGGAAGGTGCTAGAACCCTTTTCATCCATGGTTATCCATGGGCTCTTAGTTACTTGTTTTAGATCACTTGCCTTTGCTTTTCAATTGTTTGAAATGGTGCTTTGTGTGTGTGGTTTTTGAAAATGTTTTGAAAAAGATGCCTTGTCTAGGCAACCTTTGTAATGATTCTTGTTTGAATATATACCAAGGTATGTGTCTTTTTGAAAAGATAATTCAATGTTTTGAAAGTTGTTTTGAAATTGTTTTTGAAGTTGTGTAGTGAAGTGTGTTTGAAAAATGGCAAGGATGTTTTGCAAGATTTTTGATCAAGTAACTAAGAGTTGTCTACCCTATTTTACTCAAAGATCTTTCTCATGTTTTTTAACCCTTTTAGCAGTGTTGTTTCACCATTGTGTTTGGTGAACAACCTTGCGTTAGGATGTTGAACGGAACGGGCGCGAGTCATCGTATACAATCATTGAAGGCAACTTGTGAGACGCTCTAGCAATTTTGTAAGGGACGAGATCGTTTTATCGAAGGCAACATCGAGGGTCATCGAGGGACTACGATCTTTGTTTATCAAAGGGACATTTGCTAGAGTGTCTCATACTCGAGGGACATGATTGCATTTTCCGAGGCAACAAGCGAGGTTACCCTAGAGGTGCAAGTGTGAATTGTGTATTGATTTTCATGCATTTGTCTTGTATTAGGTTATCTAGCGGTTGATTTTGAATCTTCGCATACAAACCCTAATTACTATACAATATATGGAAAGCGATAAATTGCGGGAATTTAAAGTCTAAGCTATTACAAATAAATATCCGGGGATGGGGGTACAGATGTTTACAAATGGGAATGAGTCTTATCAGTATAGTAATGTCCAAATGTTATTTACAACCAAATCGAATCGTCGCATTCTCAATGTAAAAATATAACAAGGTATAAGAATCAAAGAGAATCAAAAGTATTGTATGATGCATATGGTTATTTACAAATGATCAAAATATTAACCTAATGCAAATTAAGTATTATTATTTTTCTGTTTTTGTTAGTTTTATATAAACAAAAGGGTTTTAAAGAAAAAAGAAAGAATTGTTTAAATTCAAAAAATTCTATTATTTATGTATTTCTGTTAATGTTTCCCCTTTTTTAGAAAAAATGTTAATAAAACTTTAATATGTTCTCTTTATAAAAAAAGAAATTAGGTTATAAGAGTAAAAGCAAAGTAATGAAAAAAATGGGTTTTCAAGACATAAAAAAAAGAACAATGGGCTTTAGGGGATATGTTTAGCCCAAATAACAAAACAAAACAGATTAAAAAAAAGGAGGGTGTATGTACTGAAAGCCATTGGGCTTAAGGATTTAGTGGGGCAGAAGCCCAAATGCAGCGTTCAAGTTTTTGTTAGGGTTTGGTTTCATACTTTCAGAATTTAGGGCTTGGAGTTTTGTGAACGGCGCCGCTTTCCATCTTCTTCGCCTCTTCATCGTTCTCAAACAGAGCCACTGATGCCCTCTATGCCCGGCTACTGGAGCGCCGCCCCCTTTCACTTCTTCACTTTCTCCCAGTGATCCAAGTTTGGTGTTTCGGAAGGTGCGAATTGTTCATTCATATTTTTTAGGTTTTTCAGAGTTACATTAGTGTTATCACTTGCATGTTTTGATCCTTATGCTTTTTTGTTGATGTTTATATGTAGTACAAACTTGAGGGTTTGAGAAATTTACCTTGAATGTCTTGCTTCTGAGAACGATGGAGGGAGGAAAGGGCTTGGTGGCGCCTCCTTGGTGGCCGGAGTGGGGAGGACGTGATGACAAGCTTGCTTTCTGGTACTTTGTATCTTTAGCTTTGAATTGTTTTGTGATGAGCTTCGTTCTGAAAACCCTATTTCGTTAGTTTCTGAATCTTCTCCTCTTTTGGGCTTTGTTGATTTTCAATGATGATGAACTTTGATTATGAAGGTTGTTGATTCGGCTGTTTTTTGTTGATGAATATTAATTCTGAAACTTGCTTATTTGCTTCTGACTTTTTCCTCTTCTTTGGGCTTTGTTGATTTTCAATGATGAGTTTCAATCTGAGATATTGCTATTGTTGTTGTTTGGTTTTGGTTATGTTGACTCTGTGATGAACTTTGTTCTGAGAGTGTTTGTTATTGTTGCTGTGGATTTGGTGTTTGGATTTGTTTCAGTTTTGGTTTTGACAGGTTTTTTGTAAGTTTGATAACTTGCAGACTTGGCTTTATTGTTTGTGGTTTTGCAATTTTGAGACTTGCCTGTTTGGTGAGGAAGGCAGGTTGGTGTTTTGCTGGTTTTAGGCAGGCTACTGTAGGCTTGTTTATCTGGTACAGGCAGGCTTGAGTTTGGCTTGAGGCAGGCTTTGAGGATTCCTGTTGGTTTTGTTTGTCTTTACAGGTTTGAGTTTTCTTGTTTTCGTACAGGCAGGCTAGAGCTTTTCTTTGATAACTTGCAGTTTGCTTTAGGCAGGCTTGAAGTTTATGAAGGCTTGGAGGAAGCAGGCCTCAAGGCTTGTTGTGCCTTAGGCTTGTATTTGTAGCACAGGTTTGAGTTTTGTTGTTTGGAGGTTTTGATGCAGGTTACAAGTTTGTGTAGGTTTTGATTTTCTGCTTGTTTGTGCTTCTGGTTTTGAAAGCTTTTATGCAGGCAGGTTTGGATTATGCAGTTACAGTTTTTCTGGTTCTTTGGTTTAATACAGGCAGGTCTGAGTTAGTGTGTTCACAGGCTTGGTGTTCTGGTATTGATAAGGCAGGTTTTGAGGTTATGCAGTCCTAAAGGCTTGTTACTTCAGCTTGCAGTTTGCTTGCAGTTTGCTTGCAGTTACAGTTTTTTGGTTCTCTTTTCTGAACTGCCCTCTCTTGAACTGTTAGCTTGTTATATTTATCTATTCTTTAAGCCTTCCAAAACTGCAAACCTTTTTACTTTACTCTCTTTCTCTCTCTCCATAAAAAAAGCATATTTAATTGCTTAAGATCTCTTTTCTGAAAAGGTTGTTGGCCAAGAAAATGATGAAAAGTTTTGACAAAGTTGCTTGCTTGCATCTTGGTTTTCCTCTGCATTCTGTACTTCCATATTTTCTACATTGACAGTTTTGATAGCTTGGTTGACAGCTTCTTGACAGCTTGTTGACAGCTTGGTTTGCTTTTATGCAACTTGGTTTGCTTTGTTTGACATTGCAATTTGATTTGCTCAGTTTGACATTGCAATTTGGTTTGCTCAGTTTGACATTGCAACTTGTGCTTTCTTGTCCCTTGTATTATATGCAGCCTTGTGCCTTCTTTTTAAGTGATTTATATGCTTGCAAAAATTAATTTTACTTTTCCTCTTTGTGAACCAAGAATAGAAATCTTCTTGTGATTTGCAAAGAGGATGAGAAAAATATGATGAAACCAAAACGATCTGATTCCGGCCAACAATCTTTAATGATGAGCTTTTATTTATCTGTCTAAAAATACTTTTCAATTTAACTGTATTGACTTCTTTTTTTGTCTTTGCAGGTAAATACCAGTTGGGGTAAGGGAAGCAGCAGTAGAAGATGAAGACTTCAAGAGACTTAGAATATAGATTTATTTTCTTTTCAATTATTGTAATAAATATCATTGTAAATATTGTAAATAAATTTACAGTATTCCAAATAACATTTGTAACAACAATTAAAAATAAATAAAAAATCTTTGTCAGATATTTCTTTATTTCTTCTGCACTGTCGATTTAAATTATTTAAGTCTCTTGAATTAAAATAACTGGAAGTACACCCCAATAATTTTAACTCAGATAAAATAAATATCAACAAACTTTGCAGTCTCGCAACCTTGCATTAACCATAATACGCCCGACATTCCAGTCAACCATATGCTTTGTACAGTTGAACCAACAAACGTCCATACACCTTTTACCTCACTGATCAAACTAAAGCTTCAACCTTTCAATTCAAAAGCCTCAGCTCTTAGCCCAGATGTTTATGTTTTGAGAAACAAACAACAATCTCGAACAAGTGTAAAACAATGTAACAGTTAATTTGAAATACTGTGGATTCAAACTCTTCTGAGAAATACGAGTGAAAAACTCTAAATCCAAATTTGCCGTCAAAGAAAAGCTCACTTGATCAAACCCTGAGCCAAACTCAACCAAATCAATAGAAACCCTAATTTTGGATTGACTGACTCAAAATCAATGGAAACCCTAATTTTGGATTTACTGTCAAAGAAAAGTCTGTTTGACCGATTCTTGGGCCAATCTTGAAAGATTAGGAAAAACCCTAAAGTTGTGATTTTTTTGTGAAAAAGGGAGGGAAAATTTTGGGGTACAACAGGGACGTACGGTCACTAAAGCAATGTTAGGACGTCTTAGTAATAACCCTAATGTCTTAGATCAATTATTCGAGGCAACAATATCCGAGGCAACTTTGATCTTTGGACAAAAGGACGACCACTAAAATATCCTATACTCAATGACCGTTTACCGAAGGCAACCAAGTGGGAGTGTACCCTAGGAGTGCGCATGTGCGAGTGATTCAATTTCAAATTATTTATCTTTGCACATTTTAGGGTTATCTAACTGTTTTAAAGTTGATCATACATTCTTGTCATGCATCCTAATATCATACATCTAACAGTTAATATTTTGCGGAATTTAAAGTGCGGAAATTAAACTATGCTATTACAAGGCTTCAAGTATTTACATAGCCAAAAACAAACCCTTGAAAAATAAAGCGGCAAATGAAAATAGAAGTCCTAATTAACTATTACAACTTGTGAACAATTACAATAATTGGATAAAAATAAAATAAAGCGCGCGCGAAGAAATTTAGATCGGGAAGAAATTATGGTTTTGACCCTTCTAACCTAATTAAAAGAAAAAATGTTTTTTTTGTTGTTTTTAATTGTTTTTAAGAAAAGAGTTAGGTTTTTAAATTAAATAACAAATTAATTAGTAATTAAATTAATTAATGAAAATAATTACATAGCCTATTTTTGTGTTTTGGTTATTTTTAGGAAAAGAAAATAATTAAATTAGAAATAAAAACCTATTTGTTCTAATTAATTTTATTTATATACAAAAAGAATTAAAGTTATCTAAAATTAACAACCTAATTAAATTAATTAATTTTTTGAATAAAAAATAAATCTAAACCTAATTTGTGAAAAGTATTATTTTTTGTGATTTTTTTTTATAAAAAGAAATAATTAATTGTGTTAGTAAATAGATAAATTAAATTAATCAAATAAAATATAAAAAGAAAAGGGATAAGAAATTGGGCCTGAGAGTAATTTAGAGGGGGGTGCAGATAGCAAGTTTTTTGGCCCAAAAGACTTGATCCAATATTGACTTGCTGAATTCAGTGCGTTGCGTTGAATAGGCCCCGTGGTGGTCTCTCATATGCTAGCCTTCAGATCTAGCTTCCAGGATGTCCAATGGCAGGATGATGAGGATGTATGGTGGTCCTTGGTAATGTAAGAGCATGGAATATGTAGAATGAATTAAAGAAAAATACAAACGTTGGAGGCAGGGGTCAAACCCCTGACCTCAAGCTTCCTCAACGCCTTAACGCTAACCTGGCTACCACTGGGCCATTTGTGTCAATTGTAATAATAATACAAAACAATAATTATATTATAAACAAGTGTAATATAGAAAAACTCACGCGAAAATTCAAATGGGCGAATGGCTGTTTGCCACGACACCTTCTTCCTCCTGGCTCCGTTGGTAAAAGTCCCAGAATTTTACCTACGAACGTTTGTCCGTCACTACAAGTCCTGTAAATCTCAAAACTCAACACAAGTGTGATAAATAAAAACGAAGGCCATGGACAGCTTCGTTTGGACCTGCTGAGTTCATTGGTGGCCCTTTCGTGGCCCAATTTTGCCTGTAAACAAAACTCCTAAATTGAACCATAAAACCCTAGCTATGGTGAAATCCAATACAAGCCATGAAAATGCAATCAAATGTTACATGAAGCTTGCAAACATGGTGGTGATCAAGAATATATCATTAATTCATGCTATCAATGTCTAAATCATGCAAACTGAATTCAAGAAATAAGCAATGTCGTGATGGACTTACAGCGCGATATGGGGCCTGGAAATGCTTGCTTTTGATTGCTTTTGCTTGCTGAGGATCCCAGGAATCGATTGAGATGGTCCAAGGATCTTGAGATTGCCACTAAGTGGGAATTCATGTTTGCACTTTTTCTTGTTTTTTCAAGTTTTTGTTCTTGATCACACACCTCTTTCTCTAGCCTCTTTTGGTCTGCATTCCTTCTATATGTATTGAGGAATGAATTAGGGTTGGAAGAATGATCACAATCTTCTCCCATCAATGCTTTTGATTTTGATTTGATACACCTTGAATATGTTTCCAAAAATGGCCTAATTCAATCTTTTTGTGCATACCATGCCTTTACACGACTTTGATCTCATGCTAGCTGGATATTAAGACCTGAATCATGTAAAAAATCTTGAGTTTTCAATTTTTTGGATTTTCTATGATTTGTTTTGATTTAAATTAATTTAATTCAAATAAAAATCAAAATAAATAATAAAAACATGAAAATGACAAGTGGCAAAGGATAGTGTTAGAACAATGTTTGAATCTACTACCCTATATTTGAGTTTTGATGATAACAAAGTGAAAAGATATAGTATTTATAAGTTTCATGAATGAACTATCTGCTGCCTAAAATTACTATGTTCTGACTTGCAGATACTCTGATTGACATAAGCAAGATCACGTTTATTCAGCATCAGAATTTGATTTCATACACCAGCATCAGAAGTTGCTACATCAGAATGTCAAGATCAGATGATCAACTCACGTACATGCTGAAGCTTGATGAACAAGACTGCGCTCAAACACTCTGATACAGAAACACAATAGTTCATCAGCAGCGAAGCAGAATCAGAATGAGCCAAGCCAGAACGTGCATTGAAGAAGCAACGGTACTGTGCATTGAACGCTAATAAATTCCAACGGCCTCATTCCAGACAAGATCTGCTCAAAAAGGAAAGCTTGTTATTAGCATTGAATCAAGAATATTGCATTCAACGTTCATCTTCTCAAGTGCTATATAAACAAGGCTTCGAAGATTATAATGGCTAATGCTCTCCAAATCTCTACACGCACAAAGCTGAACCATAATCTTCGTTCTACCAGTTTTGCTAAACCACATATTCTGATATTCCATTACAGTTTAGCAATCTAGTTTCTAAGCTTCATTTTGTGTATACATCACAGTTGTGATAAAGTTTTGTAGAAAACATCCACACACATTGTTTTATACCTTTGTAAGAAAGTGTTGCCTTGACAAACCGGGTTGTGGTTTGAATCAAGAAGGCTTTAGCAGTTGTTAAAGCAGTCTGTAATATTCAGTTGAATATAGTGAATTAAGACCTCGTTGGAGAGAGGCGAAATCACCTTGACGGGTGGACTGGAGTAGTTTGAGATCAAACGAACCAGGATAAAAATATCTTGTCAATTGCTTTAAGATTTCAGTTTTACAATTCAACCCCCCCTTCTTGTGTTTTTCACCACTTCAATTGGTATCAGAGCGCCTGGTTCTGAGCTAAAACACTTAACCGTGTCAGTACAAGATCCAGCGTCAGAAAAACACAATGGCAGGAAACAATTCTCACTTCAGCAATGACAATAATGAGGACAGAGATAGATTCAGTGGCAAACCTCCAGTCTTTGATGGAGAAAACTTTGATTACTGGAAAGACAGAATTGAAAGCTTCTTTCTAGCACATGATGCTGATCTGTGGGATATGGTGACAGATGGATACACGCACCCTGTGAATGCAAGTGGTCAGAAGATTGATAGAAAATCAATGACTGATCAACAAAAGCGTGACTTCAAGAATCACCATAAGGCCAGAACCATCCTCCTCAGTGCCATCTCCTATACTGAGTATGAAAAGATCTCCAACAGAGACACAGCGAAGAACATCTTTGATTCTCTCAGAATGACGCATGAGGGCAACGTTCAAGTCAAAGAAACAAAAGCTCTGGCGCTCATTCAGAATTATGAGGCGTTCAAAATGGAAGAATCTGAATCCATTGAAACTATGTTCTCTAGATTCCAGATTCTGGTAGCTGGTCTCAAAGTTCTGGACAAAGGATACTCTACTGCTGACCATGTCAAGAAAATAATCAGAAGTTTACCCAAGCAGTGGAGGCCTATGGTTACTGCTCTGAAGCTAGCTAAAGATCTCAACAAAATCACTCTGGAGGAACTTATAAGCTCCCTCAGAAGTCATGAGATAGAGCTAGAAGCTGATGAGCCTCAGAAGCAAGGTAAGCCTTTAGCATTAAAATCTAACAGAAAATCTGAGTCTAAAGTTTTGCAGGCAGTTGAAGAAACATCTGATGGATCCTCATCAGAAGAAGACGAACTTTCCCTTCTCTCCAGAAGAGTAAATCAACTGTGGAAGCAAAGACAAAGGAAGTTCAGGAATCCCAGAAGATCTGATCAGAACGAGTCTTCTTCCAGATACAGAAGGACAGACTCTTCCTCTGGATACAGAAGATCTGAAGGCTCCTCCAGTAGCAAGAAGCCAAACACCAAAGACATCATCTGCTACGAGTGCAATGAGCAAGGGCACTACAAGAGTGACTGCCCAAAGCTTCAGAGGGAAAAGCCCAAAAAGAAGTTTGGAAGAGAGAAGAAGAAAAGTCTCATGGCCACATGGGATGACTCTGACTCGTCTGAAGCTGACTCAGAATCAGATGATGAAAGGGCAAACATAGCTCTCATGGCTAACATTCCAGATGATAGTGAAGCTTCTGAATCAGACTCAGAATCAGACACAGAAGAGGTATTTCCTAACTTCGCTGTTAACTTTACAAAGGCTGAACTTGCTGAAAGCCTCAATGAAATTCTGGAACGTTATCAGCAGATTAGAGCTAAATTCAGAGACCTGAAAAGGAATCTTGAATCTGACTCTAATAAGTCTGAGAGTCTCAAATTGGAAAATTCTGAGCTGAGAGATAAAATTTCAAAATTAGAAAACACTTTACAAAACTCTCAGAAGGAACCAATTTCTGAAACTCCCAGCAACGCTGATGAGATCATCAAGGAGTATGATCACAGTTTCCAGAAGTTCCTTGCTAAAAGCATAGATAGAAGCAGAATGGCTTCAATGATCTATGGAGTTAGCAGAAACGGCAGGAAAGGAATAGGATACCAAGGTAAGGTTCCTACACCAAAGAATGTCATGGACTTAACCATTAAACACACTCCTCTAAATTCACACTTTGTGTATGGTCACACACACGACATCAAATATACTAGCAGTAAGCACTCTGTGAAACCAAAATTCAACCAGAGTTTTGGTAAAACTAACAAGTCAGGACCCAAGAAAATCTGGGTACCTAAGGATAAAATAATACATGTTGCAGATATCTTTAGCAGCAAGTCAGAAACACCAGTCATGGTACCTGGACTCTGGCTGCTCACGACACATGACGGGAAGAAGGCATATGTTCCAAAGCCTGGAACTTAAGCCTGGAGGCCACATTGGCTTTGGAGGCAATCAGAGGGGAAAGATAATTGGCTCTGGAACTGTAGGTAATGGAAATCTTCCCTCTATTAATAATGTTCTGCTAGTAGATGGATTGATGCATAATCTGTTATCCATAAGTCAATTAAGTGATAACGGTTATGATATAATCTTTAATCAAAAATCATGTAAAGCTGTTAGTCAGAAAGATGGGACTATCCTGTTTAATGGTAAGAGGAAAAACAACATTTACAAAATCAAACTTTCTGAACTAAAGAGTCAGAATGTAAAATGTCTTCTGTCTGTTAACAACGAGCAGTGGATCTGGCACAGAAGATTGGGGCATGTTAGTATGAGAAGAATATCTCAGATTAACAAACTCAATCTGGTCAGAGGACTTCCAAATTTGAAGTTCAATTCAGATGCTTTGTGTGAAGCATGTCAGAAAGGCAAATTTGCAAAACCTTCTTTTAAATCCAAAAATGTTGTTTCCACCTCTAAGCCATTAGAACTTCTGCACATTGACTTATTTGGACCAGTTAAAACTGCTTCAGTCAGTGGTAAGAAGTATGGGTTAGTAATCGTAGATGACTATAGCAGATGGACATGGGTAAAGTTCTTAAGACACAAGGACGAGTCACACTCTGTGTTTGTTACCTTCTGTAACCAAGTTCAGAATGAAAAAGATCTTAGAATCGTTAAAGTCAGAAGTGATCATGGTGGAGAATTTGAAAATAAAGATTTTGAGTCATTCTTTAATAACAAAGGCATTCTGCATGATTTCTCTTGTCCTAGAACTCCCCAACAAAATGGAGTTGTAGAACGAAAGAACAGAACATTGCAAGAAATGGCCAGAACCATGATCAATGAGACAAACGTTGCTAAGACTTTATGGGCAGAGGCAATAAACACAGCGTGTTACATTCAGAATAGAATCTCAATAAGACCTATTCTGGAAAAGACTCCATATGAATTGTGGAAGAACAGAAAGCCCAACATTTCATATTTTCATCCATTTGGATGTACTTGCTTTATGTTAAATACAAAGAATTATTTGAACAAGTTTGACTCTAAGGCACAGAAGTGTATTATGTTAGGATACTCTGAACGCTCAAGAGGGTACAGAGTATACAATACAGAAACACAGATTGTGGAAGAATCAATCAGTGTTCGTTTTGATGATAAGCTTGACTCTGAAAAGTCAAAGCAGAATGAAACTTTTGCAGGTATAGAAATTGAATTTGCAGGTTCTGAAGACAAGTCACCAGAAGCTCTCAACACAGACAGTCCTTCAACGTTTGAAAGGAGCACTGCTAGAAATCCTTCAACAGCTGCTGATCAACCTCAGAAGAGACTACCCAGAAGCAGCTTGGATCACCCAGAAGAGACTATTCTAGGAAGAAAGGAAGATCCAATCAGAACAAGAGCAAGCTTCAGAAACTCTGAAGAAACCCTTATGGGACTTGTGTCTCTGATTGAACCTTCTTCTATTGATGAAGCACTTCTGGATAATGACTGGATTCTGGCAATGCAAGAAGAGCTGAATCAATTCACCAGAAACGACGTATGGGATCTCGTTCCCAGACCAAAAGGATTCAACGTCATTGGAACAAGATGGGTGTTCAGAAACAAGCTAAATGAACAAGGTGAAGTCATCAGAAACAAGGCACGACTGGTTGCACAAGGTTATAGTCAACAAAAGGGGATAGACTATACAGAAACCTTTGCCCCAGTCGCCAGGTTAGAATCTATCAAACTTTTAATTTCATTTGCTGTTAATAGAGGCATCACTCTGTATCAGATGGATGTCAAAAGTGCATTCTTAAATGGTTATATAGAAGAAGAAGTTTATGTTCACCAACCCCCAGGTTTTGAAAATACAAAACATCCAGAACATGTTTTCAAACTAAAGAAGTCACTGTATGGTCTGAAACAAGCTCCCAGAGCTTGGTATGAAAGGCTAAGTAACTTTCTGCTTGAAAATGAATTCACCAGAGGGAAAGTGGACACTACTCTATTCTGTAAAACAGTTAAGAGTGACATCTTAGTCTATCAAATTTATGTTGATGATATTATTTTTGGTTCTACTAATCCTTCTCTTGGAAGAAAATTTGCTAAGTGTATGCAGGCAGAATTTGAGATGAGCCTCATGGGGGAACTGAAATTCTTTCTAGGAATTCAGATCAATCAAACTCCAGAAGGAACTTACATTCATTAGAGCAAATACATCAGAGATCTTCTGAAGAAATTTGACCTCTCAGAATGTAAGCCATCAAAGATTCCAATGCATCCCACGTGCATTCTGGAAAGAGAAGAGGTAAGCAAAAGTGTAGAACAGAAAGTCTACAGAGGTATGATTGGTTCTCTCCTCTATCTGACTGCTTCAAGACCTGACATATTATTCAGTGTTTGCATCTGTGCTAGATTCCAATCAGATCCTAGAGAATCTCACTTAACAGCTGTTAAGCGAATTTTCAAGTATCTGAAAGGTACTACTAATCTGGGTTTGTTTTATAGAAAATCTAGTGATTACAGCTTAGTAGGCTACTGTGATGCTGACTTTGCTGGAGACAGAGTGGAACGTAAAAGTACTTCTGGAAGCTGCCAGTTTCTGGGAGAAAATCTGATCTCTTGGTCCAGCAAAAGGCAATCAACAATTGCTCTGTCAACAGCAGAAGCTGAGTACATAGCAGCAGCAGGATGTAGCACACAAATGCTCTGGATGAAAAGTCAGCTTGAAGACTTCCAGATTTTTGAGAGTAACATTCCTATACTTTGTGATAATACTTCTGCTATTTGCTTAAGTAAGAATCCTATTTTACATTCTAGAGCTAAGCATATAGAAATAAAGCATCATTTCATTAGGGACTATATTCAGAAAGGTATTTTGAACTTAAAATTTATAGATACAGACCATCAATGGGCTGATATCTTTACTAAACCCCTTTCAGAAGATAGGTTTAATTTCATTCTGAAACATCTCAGCATGAAAGTATGCCCAGAGTGAAAATGTTTTAATTCCATATATTTACTGTCAGAATGTAATTATTTTACTGTGAACTTCTGATCAATCTCCTTTCAGAAAGATAGAACATGCAGATTGTATCAGAAGCAAGTCTAAAGATCTGAGAGTCTAATCTCAAAGACAGACGTGCTGATCACTACATCAAACAAGTGTCATCCAAACATCAGCATATCTCTGAAGCAGAACGCATGCACGCTTCTGAGAAGGCAAAGCGCTGATTGGGTGCATTGAGACACATGTCTGGTAACCGTTTTTAAGTATCTTTCTCAAATCCCCCAAAATCAGCAAGCATTTAATGAAAAGTAATCATTCTTTTAAATGGCAATCATGATTTTTTTTCTCTCTCTTAAAAACGTTTAACTTTTCAAAACAATTTTGAAAACTCTATTTAAGCACATTAATCTCTCATTTATTCTTTACGCTTTCTCACAATCACTCAAGCATTTTCTGCATATTTCTGATGTTGCTGAAAGTTCTGAGAAGCCTCCTCCTTCTGATGCTTCTCAAGCTGCCTTGGATAGGCAGACTCTGGAAGAGTTAAGGCTGAATGACTTGCGTCTACATCAGCGGATGGATGATAATTATCAGAAGATGAAAGCAAGAATGGATGTGCAGGACAGCAAGATTGACTCTGTTGTCAGCATGGTGCAGAAGCAAAGTGAAACTTCTGAAAAGATTCAAGCGATGCTGGAGAGCCTGTTCACACGCTTGCCTCCTCAACCTTAAATCTTTTTCATGCATGACCTTTTTTCATGTTTTCTTCATTTTCTGATGTACTGTTTTGATTAAGTTTTTGTAATATTTTCTTGCTCTGATTCTGAACTATCTTAATATAATTTGTTTTTCTGATCTTAATTGTTTTTAGCACATCACCAACACTTTTTGATTGCTGACAAAAAGGGGGAGAACAAGAATGATATTTAAATCAATAACGGCTAACTAGACAGAAATTCTCAAACATTCTAACTTTATTACTTGAAATTTTTTTTCTGTTTTGTTTAAAGTCTACAGGCACAAGGAAGCTCCTGGACACTCTGAAGACTAGAAACTCTGATCAATGTTGCTCTGATCAATATGAAGTTCTGATCGTCCTAATACTCTGATCCAAAGCAAAGCTCTGACAAGAAAAGCTCTGAAGCTCTGCTCTCTGACAAGTCAAAGACTCTGATAATCTGATGTTCAAAGAAAGAAAAAGATCTGATCCTGAAGAACACGTACAATCAAAGGGAAGTAATCAACTCAGGGGGAGTATCTCTTAACTCTGACTTCTCCGTACTTCTTAACTCTGATACCTTTTCACGTTATTTTTCATTTAAAATATCTAGTTTTTGTCATCATCAAAAAGGGGGAGATTGTTAGAACAATGTTTGAATCTACTACCCTATATTTGAGTTTTGATGATAACAAAGTGAAAAGATATAGTATTTATAAGTTTCATGAATGAACTATCTGCTGCCTAAAATTACTATGTTCTGACTTGCAGATACTCTGATTGACATAAGCAAGATCACGTTTATTCAGCATCAGAATTTGATTTCATACACCAGCATCAGAAGTTGCTACATCAGAATGTCAAGATCAGATGATCAACTCACGTACATGCTGAAGCTTGATGAACAAGACTGCGCTCAAACACTCTGATACAGAAACACAATAGTTCATCAGCAGCGAAGCAGAATCAGAATGAGCCAAGCCAGAACGTGCATTGAAGAAGCAACGGTACTGTGCATTGAACGCTAATAAATTCCAACGGCCTCATTCCAGACAAGATCTGCTCAAAAAGGAAAGCTTGTTATTAGCATTGAATCAAGAATATTGCATTCAACGTTCATCTTCTCAAGTGCTATATAAACAAGGCTTCAAAGATTATAATGGCTAATGCTCTCCAAATCTCTACACGCACAAAGCTGAACCATAATCTTCGTTCTACCAGTTTTGCTAAACCACATATTCTGATATTCCATTACAGTTTAGCAATCTAGTTTCTAAGCTTCATTTTGTGTATACATCACAGTTGTGATAAAGTTTTGTAGAAAACATCCACACACATTGTTTTATACCTTTGTAAGAAAGTGTTGCCTTGACAAACCGGGTTGTGGTTTGAATCAAGAAGGCTTTAGCAGTTGTTAAAGCAGTCTGTAATATTCAGTTGAATATAGTGAATTAAGACCTCGTTGGAGAGAGGCGAAATCACCTTGACGGGTGGACTGGAGTAGTTTGAGATCAAACGAACCAGGATAAAAATATCTTGTCAATTGCTTTAAGATTTCAGTTTTACAATTCAACCCCCCCTTCTTGTGTTTTTCACCACTTCAGATAGGGCTCGTGGACCATGTTTGCAACTCAAAACAAGTGAAAAAGATTGGGCCCATTTGGCAAAAATTGAAGTTTTAGGCATAGTTGACTTTTGGCAATTTTGCAAAAAAGGTCAACTTCACCAATGCATAACTTCCTCAATTTTGACTCTTTGAAGGTGTTCTTGGACTTTTTAGAAATCTTGAGATGTCCTCTAAGCAACCATTTTGGTCTCATCTCAATTTGATATTTGTTGTACCCCAAAATATGCCCTCCCATATTCTCCCAGAAATTACCAAGTCAAGCTTCAAAATTCCCCAAGGGTTGCACAGTGCAAAGGTCTCCTATACAGTCAAGATTAGGGTTTTTGTTCTGATCAAGAAAATGAATTTTTCAAAGGCCCAATCAAGTCTCAAATGCCTACAAATGTGGTCAAGTATCCTCATATCAAGTTTCAAGACATTCAGCTTAAAATTGCACAGTCAAAACCCTAGATTGCACTACAGTCAACTGTAGGGGCAAAATGGTCATTTGACAGTCAAAAGTTCAAATTTTTGGCCAACATATCATTTTGAAGCCACAAACATCATTTGATCAATGCTTGATCATGATTCTCAAAATTTGGCTCAGAAATCATCAAGATGCAAAAGTTTCCTTATTTGGACAGTTGAAAAAGTCAACTGAAATTGACCAAGGCATAACTTTCACATGGATTATCAGAAAAATTCCATCCAAAGCTCATTTTGAAGAGAAAGACATTTCCTACAACTCATCTTCATACTTCAAGTCCAAGAAATGCTCTCACAAAAAGTTATCAATTTCAACATTATAGGTCATTTTCAAAAGTCAACAAAAAGGGACTTTAAGTCAAAGGCCATAACTTGAGATTGGTAAATCAAAATGACATGGGACCAAAGGCATTGGTTAGAGGGCGCAAATACCTTTCCAAAATGTCCAAGAACATGAGAAAAGCTTAAAAATTGAGCAAGTTATGCCTTGTAGAAGTTGGGAAATTTTTGGATATCTTGAAAAGTCAACATTGATCCAAATGACCTAAAATTGCTAATGGGCCCATTTTTCTTCCACAATTCATCATTCCAAGCATGTGCACGACCACTTGGCCCAAAGGGAAGTATTTTCTCATTTTTTATTTATTTATTTGAATTCTTATTTATAATAATTCACTTAAATCAATTAAATATGTGAAAAATATTTAACCTAACCTAACAAATCTTTTTGTACATGTTTTAGCCTCAAGATTTCGTGCTTGTACCAATATGGAAAGATTTGGGTTGATTGGCTTGATTTTGAACCAAAAACACATGGAAAAAGATATGAAAAAATCTTAGAAAATCAAATTTCCAAAATCAATGAATGCAATGGATTTGATTGATTTTTCTTGACCTAATTCACTACTACATATGCTAGGATCACAACCCTAATCAAGATACACATTGAGCTGCGCCCAAGAGCCATTGTAGAACTTGAAATTTCTCTCTAAAACCTCAACTCTGAAAATCACATTGGAGGGCGATTCAAGGCAGAATTTGTGTTTCAATAGCTTGCTCAAAGGTCATTGGACATATTCCAATCAGAAACAACCATCAAAACGCAAGGAATTGGTATACAGGATTCAAGATGTTTCATGAAAAATTCATAATCATACTTTGAAATCTATGCATTTTTATGGTATTTCAATTATTGATTCTTATTCCTTGAATGATTATGAAGCTAACCAACACATCTAATTGTATTTTTATGCACCCTACGTGAATCCACCATTATCGTTTTTTAGGGTTTGAAGAACTTGGAATTGGGGTTTCCCAGTTCAGGAAAAATTAGAGCCCCATGGTACCATAACTGAATTCAGCATGTTGGGACGGTTCAAAGTCAACCATCGCGCTTAATTTATGTGGCCTTATGGCCTATTCGTTATTTTTTCTAATGGTACATTACAGAACGGTTCAAAAACCGTTGTCTATTGTCTGTGTATTTTCAGGAAAATATAGCGCAATGAAGAAGAAGGGTACGTGGCCAACCATGACTGGAGGCTTTGAATCTTGGCGCGCGTTTTTTCTGATCAGGCCACTAGCGATTGTTTTGCTTTATAGTAATTCTCATGCGTATAATATACAAAGTAAACAATTTGGTTCAGTGGTGCACGTGTTGATTGGTAATCTTAATGACCTGGGTTCGATCCCAGGTCTTCTTCCTTTCCATTTATTTTTTCTCAATTAATGTTCATATGTAGCGCCTATGTTGAAGACTCCCATGCATCCTCAAGAATCAATATCCACGCGTCCAACCTCATCCATCCAAGGGCCAGGAATTAGGGAGCATGGTAAGCTGCAGTCAACGTGCTACATGCTAGTAAAAAAGTCCAACAAGGCCAAAGTCAAATGGGCCTGAATTGCTAAACTATACCTCCTATCTGGGGCCTGATACCCCTTTGGTTTGCAACTTCTTTTAATTTTCTCTATTTTTTATTCTTGTTATAATTTTTTATTTTTCTTTTAATTACTGTTTGTTTAATTAATTATATTTTCATAAAATCATAAAATCATAAAATACATAAAAAAGTCAGAAAAGAGCAAAAATAATCAATATTTTTATTTTTAGTATTTTTATAAATAAATTTGCATGTAATTGAATTTAGTTTTAAATTAGGTTTGCAATTTTAATTCTTTTAAATAAAAAATCTAAAAAATATAGAAATAGGTTTAATTAATGTTTTTATTCCCTTTAATTTTTCTTTTTATAATAATATTATTTATTTTATTTATTTTCATAATTAAAATTGTATATAAAAATTAGGTTTAATTTAGGTTAAAAACTGCAACATTTTTCTTAATAAATTAAAAAATAATTAGAATTAGGTTTAGCATTTTATTTTAATTTTAATTAATTCCTTTTTCTATTAAATCTTAAAATACTAAAAAACGCCAAAAAATAAGTTCTTTCTCTTTTAATTAATTAACTCTGTCATTAATTTAATTTTTGCAAAAAAGGGTCCAACGCCCTCGTTCTTAGTTTCTTATTTATTCGCATATTTATTTCATGTCATTTAAATAATTATGTACCTCTCCCGAAGCCATGTAAATTACTTCTCGCACTTTTCAATTCTTTATTTACTTTGTTTATTTATTTTCTGTCAAATTGGGTCCTGGTTAATTTTGGCGATGTGGACCCGCGCCTTTTGTAATAGCTTTAGATCTTTACTTTCCCGCAAATATTTTAGCTGTTAAAACAAAGCATGAAAGACTGTATGGACAAAATAAAAACAAACGCTTAGATCACCAATAACATGAACAAGACAAAATATCTGAAAACGACACAAATCACACACCACCCCTAGGGTACGCCTCACTGTTGCCTTGCCTCGAAAGGTGATCGTCGAGTAGAGGATGTCTTAGTAAGTCCTCATGATCCGGGAACCTGGCATGAGGGTAGCTTCTAAGGTGTCTTCCTATTACTCCGGTGATCACACTGTTGCCTTGTCCCTCGAAACGTGGTCGCCGACTATAGGACGTCTTAGTGAGTCCTTATGTTCCATTGATCTAGTTACCTCAAAACGGTTGCCTCGGAATAGTTGCCTCAGAATAAAAGATCAATGGCATAAGGGTAGCTCCTAAGGTATCTTACCTTTGCTTGGTGGCCACACTGTCCCTTAATCGAATTGACCCGAACACCTCCAACGGTGGTGCTACCTACCTCTCAATGGTGGGATGGCACTACTTTAAAGGACATCTACACAGACGAATTCCTTAGGGTAGGTGGATGACTCATAGATACTTGCTCTATTCAAAACAAAAAAAAAACAAATCAAAAACTCTTTTCACACTGACACTTTTCAAAAAGCTTTCAAAACAATTTTTCATACACTCTTGAGGACAGATACAAGAGTTACCTAGAAATTTTTCAAACGAAACTTTTTCAAAACCCACTCACAGTTGAAAAGCAAACAAACCATTTTTGAAAACACAACTGAGCAAGTATCTAAGAGCCCATGGATAACCATGGATAGAAAGGGTGCTAACACCTTCCCTTTCTATAAATCTACCTCCCGAACCGAGAGCGATCTCTATAAGGAATTATTCTGTGCTTTTGTCCTTTCCATTTGGAGAAAATAAAAGACGGTGGCGACTCTTGCTTCCGCGATATTTCGCGAACCAGCGTTAAACAGTCAGTTCCAGATCCACCGATCACAGAACTGGCGACTCTGCTGGGGACTTAACTTAAAGTGAGGTGTACCTTAGGACTAAGATCACTGTGTTTTCAATTGTTTTCCTTGTGTGCTTTACTATTGTGGGTTGCATCGGAGTTACATAGATCCTAACCCGGATATGGGGATACCCTGTTTAGGTAGCATAAGCTGTGAGGGACCTGTCCGGCGTAGACCGACACAGGTGAAGCAGTGGCTACGTTGGTGTGGCACCTTGGTCTGTACCGATATCCCTTGTGTCGCAACGAGGAGACTATGGGTCTTCTAAGGAGTCATTAAGCACCAACAACCTTAGAACCTTAATTGACACAACTTGGCCTTTAGAATTGTAGCAGTATGCTACGCCCATTGAGGCTAAACTCTCGTGATGGTTCTGGCCGCAAGAAAAGATTGCGATGCTGGAGTTATGACCGATTGAGGGTAGTCAATGATATTGGGATCCTCTAAGAACCCGGTTACTTTTGATTAGGACAGGTATGAACCAACGAACTGAAAGAGGGTACTACCCAGACCTCATGCTGGCCTTAAACTCTAAGGGCTTCTCTTTTGTGACTTGTGTGCCTTCGTACTTGACTACTTGCATGCTTGTTATCTGACATCCGAACTTCTTGCAGGTTTTGTTTATAGTCCTTATCTAGGACCCCTAACTGAATTTCTTACAAGTTTTTGTTTTAGTCCTTAACTAGGATTCATAATAAGGCTTACTAAGTTTCTTGCAGGTGTTCGTTTATAGTCCTTAATAGGGACTCATAACAGGGTATACTAAGCTTCTTATAGGTTTTGTTTATAGTCCTTAATAGGGACTCATAACAGGGTACCTAAGTTTCTTACAGGTTTTGGTTTATAGTCCTTAACTGGGACTCATAACAGAGTGTACTAAGTTTCTTGCAGGTTTTGTTCAGTCCTTAATTGGGACTCATAACAGGGTTACTTACATTACCCCATGCATAGCATAACAGCATACCATTGCATACATCTTACATAAGGACTAACCCATTTCAAGGATCTCAAGGGCTTGTGATGCAGGTCATGATGAATCAAACATCTAGAAAGAGGCAAAGAGGATTTATTTTCCTCTAGCCAAAGTTGTCAGGGGCTATGACCCACTCGATATGGTGAGCTCTGACTCTTAAAGAAGGTTCCCCTAACCAAGGTTGTTTGGAGATCAAAACCAGACATGATGATTAAAGTCAGGGGCTATGACCCACTGGATATGGTGAGCCTTTGACCCTTTGAAGAAGGACTCTCAAACAACATGCAGTTCCTTCAATCAAACTACCGGACCCGAGTTCTAACAAATTTTCTTGTTTACCCCGCGGGATCCTTGAAAACATTGCATGCATGTCATACACATCATTACATAACAGGTATCTTTGTTGCAGGTCACTTACCTTTCTCGCTGTTTATTTCAGCAATGGCTTGCCCACAAGATAACCAGGACTTTCTTGCTCAAGAGACTCGGTTCGGGGAAATCCTCCTGAATCTATCCAAGGGGCAGGAGGAGCTAAGGATACTTCTCACGGAGACCTTTGTCAGGAACAGGGCTGAGGATGAGAGGCTGAAACACCTACAAGCTGAGGTGGATGCATTGAAGGTCCAGATGCTGGGGCAGAGGAATGCCATTCATGGTTTAGCTCAAAGACAAGATGAGCTCCGGTTTCTCGTCAACCAACTGCTTCAGGGTAACCAACTGGGGCAAACATCTAAGGGTAAAAAGCCGGTCATCGTTCAACCATCTTTGAGACAAAGAGGCAAGGAGAAAGTTCCTCATATGGCTCCAGTATCACCAATTCAATATCAACCTCACCAGCTTCAGCCAGACAAGCCCAAAAGGCAATTCACCAAGCTCAACGTGTCGCTGCCTCAAGCCTTACAACAACTGCTGAGGTTGAACTTGGTAACTCTAAAGGATCCTCCTAAGAATCCCAACAGGACACCTTCAAGGTATGACCCCAACGCTCACTGCGCTTATCATTCTGACAGCCCGGGGCATGCTACAGAGGATTGTTGGACTTTGAAGAATAAAATCCAGGACCTGATTGAGGAAGGAGCTGTGGAATTCACCCAAGAGGGCCAGGCTGAGTACTTCTACTATCCTCATAGGATCCACTATGTGAAGTGACAAGCCCTGAGACTAGGAAATTTTTGTTCATTCGAATGTTCAAGTTGCAATTTTCTTTTGTTCAAACATTTATTCATGTTAAACATTGTTATTTCATTAATGCATCGCATATGTCTGTTCTGAAACAATATATTCGTATTCACTAAAGGCAAATTATTTTTTCTGATGTCAACTCTCAATCAATAATTCCAAGCCTCTTGAGGGAGGATGACGAAAACGATACCGCAATCATTACAGTATGCTTTTGAACAGACCCTGCTGAGGAGGTACAGGCATTGTTTCAATCCCTAAACACTGGAGTTATAAGGATGATAATCCCTCGTCAACCCCTCTGAGCCAAAGAAGTAGGAGTTTTTCTTTTCGAAATTCAAAACCCTTAATCATAACCTGGGGCAGGGTAGTCTCTCAGTTGATCCAAGTGCATAACGAATGGCACCGAAGAGGTCCTTACAAAACGAAGAAAGACAGTGAGGGTTCCGAGTAATCAATAAAGAAAGGCAGTCATTATCTCAAAAAAAAAATAAAGAACCCAATAAGTCAAAACCTATGAAGGAGACTTACAAAACTGGGGCATCCCGCTGACTGTAGTCACAAAAGAAACAGTTCAGGCAAAATTTAGGGATAGCGAAATCAAAAAGAAAGAGATCTTACAAACCCTCAACAAAAAAAAAATGACTGCCCATTCAAAATAAATCATCAATATCCGAACCATCATTGGAACATCAGGACAAAAACTCAAATAAAGTCTAACGCACGATCAACTGAGTTTAGGTTTGAAGAACATTACGAAGAGCGGGTGGGTACAAATAATTTGAGCCTTTATCCTTTGTTTCTTAAACCGTGAACCAGGCCACGTTATAACCCTTAAAAGTCCTAGCTGAAGCATGGGTTAGTTCGAAAGCATACTGTTACGAAAGGTATCCTGACTCCTTAAGGCCTACGGTACAATACGAAGTTGACATCACGTTTTACAAACAATCACTTGTTTTATGAAAAGAATGCATTTTTAAAAACTTCAAGACAGACATAGGCTTTGCATTTTTAACATAACTTTGTTTGCATATGACTTTTTGTTTGAACAGCAGGGAAATTCGCACGACGAATGCCTAATGAACAGAAGTACTTCCAATCAAGGGGCATGGCACGATCATGGTCCGTTATCTGGGGCAATCCAATCAAGATTCGGAGAATCTCTCTAAGGTCAAATAGCCTGGGGCAAATCTCCATCGGAGTCACTTGGGGCACTCCAACAACGAATCCTGCTTAATCAAACACTCTCTGGTGGCATGACAAAACACTTCTGACAGGGGCAACTCCCTACATTATGAAAGCACGGACATAGTCGAGAAAATACTGCGCAAAATCAAAGACCCGCTAGGTTGATACACCTAGGCAAAAATAAGGGATGAAATGAAAAAAATCTGTACACCCGACAAGTCGAAAACCTGAAAAGGCGGCTTGGGCAAAAATGGGTATCCCGGTGGACTGAAAACCCGAAAGGGCGGTCCAGGCAAAAGTTAGGGATTAAAGCGTACGACTATGTCCTGTCATCCTGTCACCTGCCTACCAGAAGAAGGTCTGTCCATCAACAAGCTATCAGCACCTCTTAGGTCTTCCTCTCCCACCTCAGAAACAGGGGCAATAAGGAGTTGTCTAAAAGCAATCTAATTGTTCTGTCCTCCAGGGTACCAAGATGGGTTCAGCGGAAGAACGTAACCAGATATCTTAATCCCCCAGAGAGTGAGCCAGCAAGTCAGTGCACTCTCCCCAAGCGAAGCTATAGTATCAAACTTAAGGAAGTTGGGTGTCCTCCAGCAGATCTCAATATTCCCCAGCACATCACTCTTAAACAAGCATCCCCGACAATCTTGGTCTAAAGATTGTTCCCCTGCGGTATATCAAACATTCAGTGGAGTCACTTCCCCGATACAGCTCAAAACTTCCCTAAGAGAGTCCAATCCAGTTCCCCAGGAAAGTTGGAATCCATCTCCCTAAGCAGTAAGCTTATCCCCAGTAGATTCTGGAAGCTTACCCCCGCAGAGCACGAACGCGTCTCCCGGCTTTATTCAAAAGAGTTATTTCCTCGCCAGGATATAACTGGGTTATCCTCAGCCAAAAGCCACGGAAAGAGCGTCCTCGACGAAGTCTTCTTATCCCCAGCGAAGTCTACTCAGCGCTCCCAACACAACAAGGATATCCCCAGCAAGGTATTATCAACAATTCAGCAGCATCTCTATCCCCACAGAGTATCACTTCCCAGCATGGTCGCTAGAGTATCTTTTCTCCCCGCAGAATCTTCCATTTGCCAAGTTTATTCCGCAACGGAGTCATCTTCTCCTACCGGTATTCTTGCAGTTATCATCCCCTGTGGAAGCAAAAGCTTGTTCTTCAACATCAGCCCAGGATATGACTTCCCGGCACCCGTCAAGGATTTACTTTCCTAGACGAAAACAAACATTCATAAACATCACATACATCATTATAGCATGCATAGACGCATCATATAAATCTCATTTATGTTGAGAACATCATTGCAGGGTCCATATCATGCATCGCATACGACTGACCTTTACCTTTCAGGAAAGAGGTAGTTAAATTCTCAATCATCTTTCAAGACCTAGACCGGTTCAGTTAATCGACTCAAAAGATTTCTTATCCAGCCCAAGGCCTTCTCTAGTCCAGTTAAATCGACTCCCAACAGATTTTTCTGATGAAGACTCAGTAGAAGTTATCAGATTATAATGGTTCCCTCTCCGACGGTGAGTGAGGTGGTAATTCCTTTCCCTATGGTTCCCTCTCCGACGGTGAGTGAGGTGGTAAGTCCTTTTCAGATGTTTCCCTCTCCGACGGTGAGTGAGGTGATAGTCTCCTACGGTTCCCTCTCCGACGGTGAGTGAGGTAATAATTCCTTTTCTATGGTCCCCTCTCCGATGGTGCGTGAGGTGGTAATTCCATTTTAGGTTATAATTTCCTTTGGTTCCCTCTCCGACGGTGAGTGAGGTGGTAAGTCCTTTTCAGATGTTTCCCTCTCCGGCGGTGGGTGAGGTGATAGTCTCCTATGGTTCCCTCTCCGATGGTGAGTGAGGTGGTAAGTCCTTTTCAGATGTTTCCCTCTCCGACGGTGAGTGAGGTGATAGTCTCCTACGGTTCCCTCTCCGACGGTGAGTGAGGTGGTAAGTCCTTTTCAGATGTTTCCCTCTCCGACGGTGAGTGAGGTGATAGTCTCCTATGGTTCCCTCTCCGACGGTGAGTGAGGTGGTAAGTCCTTTTCAGATGTTTCCCTCTCCGACGGTGAGTGAGGTGATAGTCTCCTATGGTTCCCTCTCCGACAGTGAGTAAGGTGGTAAGTCCTTTTCAGATGTTTCCCTCTCCGACGGTGAGTGAGGTGATAGTCTCCTATGGTTCCCTCTCCGACGGTGAGTGAGGTGGTAAGTCCTTTTCAGATGTTTCCCTCTCTGACGGTGAGTGAGGTGATAATCTCCTATGGTTCCCTCTCCGACAGTGAGTGAGGCGATAATTCCTTTTCAGATGGTTCCCTCTCCGACGGTGAGTGAGGTGATAATCTCCTATGGTTCCCTCTCCGACGGTGAGTGAGGTGATAATTCCTTTCAGATTATAATTGCATGTGGTTCTCTTCCCGATACTGCAAAGATGGTAATTCCCGCTAAGATTTTTCTCAACGAGCGTTGTTGAAGATAAAGTCGCCCAAGGTTCTCTTACCATTCATACTAAGGTAGTAACCATCCCTGGTTCATTCATCATCTTGTGAAGCTCCAGACCTAGCTCCTGTAACCAGTCAGGACATATCTATGCCAAGCATCTGAAATCAACTCCTGCAACGTGTCAGGTACTCATGTTTCTTTTGCAGGTATGCAGGTTCTCGCTAAGGAATCTCTTACGCGATCAACATCCAGATGGCATCTATAAGCCCATCATCCTATTCATCAATCCCCAAATGGCATCTATAAGCCCATTCCACCATCACAGCTACTATGTGAGCGCAAATTTCTGGGCACTCTAGTGTTCAATCATCTTCTACCATCGGATTACGAAAGGCACGTCAGCCAATCTGCATCCTCAGGTCTAAGAAGATTGAACAGGGGCAACTGTTGTACCCCAAAATTTGCCCTCCCATATTCTCCCAGAAATTACCAAGTCAAGCTTCAAAATTCCCCAAGGGTTGCACAGTGCAAAGGTCTCCTATACAGTCAAGATTAGGGTTTTTGTTCTGATCAAGAAAATGAAGTTTTCAAAGGCCCAATCAAGTCTCACATGCCTACAAATGTGGTCAAGTATCCTCATATCAAGTTTCAAGACATTCAGCTCAAAATTGCACAGTCAAAACCCTAGATTGCACTACAGTCAACTGTAGGGGCAAAATGGTCATTTGACAGTCAAAAGTTCAAATTTTTGGTCAACATATCATTTTGAAGCCACAAACATCATTTGATCAATGCTTGATCATGATTCTCAAAATTTGGCTCAGAAATCATCAAGATGCAAAAGTTTCCTTATTTAGACAGTTGAAAAAGTCAACTGAAATTGACCAGGGCATAACTTTCACATGGATTATCAGAAAAATTCCATCCAAAGCTCATTTTGAAGAGAAAGACATTTCCTACAACTCATCTTCATACTTCAAGTCCAAGAAATGCTCTCACAAAAAGTTATCAATTTCAACATTATAGGTCATTTTCAAAAGTCAACAAAAAGGGACTTTAAGTCAAAGGCCATAACTTGAGATTGGTAAATCAAAATGACATGGGACCAAAGGCATTGGTTAGAGGGATCAAAGAACTTTCCAAAATGTCCAAGAACATGAGAAAAGCTTAAAAATTGAGCAAGTTATGCCTTGTAGAAGTTGGGAAATTTTTGGATATCTTGAAAAGTCAACATTGATCCAAATGACCTAAAATTGCTAATGGGCCCATTTTTCTTCCACAATTCATCATTCCAAGCATGTGCACGACCACTTGGCCCAAAGGGAAGTATTTTCTCATTTTTTATTTATTTATTTGAATTCTTATTTATAATAATTCACTTAAATCAATTAAATATGTGAAAAATATTTAACCTAACCTAACAAATCTTTTTGTACATGTTTTTAGCCTCAAGATTTCGTGCTTGTACCAATATGGAAAGATTTGGGTTGATTGGCTTGATTTTGAACCAAAAACACATGGAAAAAGATATGAAAAAATCTTAGAAAATCAAATTTCCAAAATCAATGAATGCAATGGATTTGATTGATTTTTCTTGACCTAATTCACTACTACATATGCTAGGATCACAACCCTAATCAAGATACACATTGAGCTGCGCCCAAGAGCCATTGTAGAACTTGAAATTTCTCTCTAAAACCTCAACTCTGAAAATCACATTGGAGGGCGATTCAAGGCAGAATTTGTGTTTCAATAGCTTGCTCAAAGGTCATTGGACATATTCCAATCAGAAACAACCATCAAAACGCAAGGAATTGGTATACAGGATTCAAGATGTTTCATGAAAAATTCATAATCATACTTTGAAATCTATGCATTTTTATGGTATTTCAATTATTGATTCTTATTCCTTGAATGATTATGAAGCTAACCAACACATCTAATTGTATTTTTATGCACCCTACGTGAATCCACCATTATCGTTTTTTAGGGTTTGAAGAACTTGGAATTGGGGTTTCCCAGTTCAGGAAAAATTAGAGCCCCATGGTACCATAACTGAATTCAGCATGTTGGGACGGTTCAAAGTCAACCATCGCGCTTAATTTATGTGGCCTTATGGCCTATTCGTTATTTTTTCTAATGGTACATTACAGAACGGTTCAAAAACCGTTGTCTATTGTCTGTGTATTTTCAGGAAAATATAGCGCAATGAAGAAGAAGGGTACGTGGCCAACCATGACTGGAGGCTTTGAATCTTGGCGCGCGTTTTTTCTGATCAGGCCACTAGCGATTGTTTTGCTTTATAGTAATTCTCATGCGTATAATATACAAAGTAAACAATTTGGTTCAGTGGTGCACGTGTTGATTGGTAATCTTAATGACCTGGGTTCGATCCCATGTCTTCTTCCTTTCCATTTATTTTTTCTCAATTAATGTTCATATGTAGCGCCTATGTTGAAGACTCCCATGCATCCTCAAGAATCAATATCCACGCGTCCAACCTCATCCATCCAAGGGCCAGGAATTAGGGAGCATGGTAGGCTGCAGTCAACGTGCTACATGCTAGTAAAAAAGTCCAACAAGGCCAAAGTCAAATGGGCCTGAATTGCTAAACTATACCTCCTATCTGGGGCCTGATACCCCTTTGGTTTGCAACTTCTTTTAATTTTCTCTATTTTTTATTCTTGTTATAATTTTTTATTTTTCTTTTAATTACTGTTTGTTTAATTAATTATATTTTCATAAAATCATAAAATACATAAAAAAGTCAGAAAAGAGCAAAAATAATCAATATTTTTATTTTTAGTATTTTTATAAATAAATTTGCATGTAATTGAATTTAGTTTTAAATTAGGTTTGCAATTTTAATTCTTTTAAATAAAAAATCTAAAAAATGTAGAAATAGGTTTAATTAATGTTTTTATTCCCTTTAATTTTTCTTTTTATAATAATATTATTTATTTTATTTATTTTCATAATTAAAATTGTATATAAAAATTAGGTTTAATTTAGGTTAAAAACTGCAACATTTTTCTTAATAAATTAAAAAATAATTAGAATTAGGTTTAGCATTTTATTTTAATTTTAATTAATTCCTTTTTCTATTAAATCTTAAAATACTAAAAAACGCCAAAAAATAAGTTCTTTCTCTTTTAATTAATTAACTCTGTCATTAATTTAATTTTTGCAAAAAAGGGTCCAACGCCCTCGTTCTTAGTTTCTTATTTATTCGCATATTTATTTCATGTCATTTAAATAATTATGTACCTCTCCCGAAGCCATGTAAATTACTTCTCGCACTTTTCAATTCTTTATTTACTTTGTTTATTTATTTTCTGTCAAATCGGGTCCTGGTTAATTTTGGCGATGTGGACCCGCGCCTTTTGTAATAGCTTTAGATCTTTACTTTCCCGCAAATATTTTAGCTGTTAAAACAAAGCATGAAAGACTGTATGGACAAAATAAAAACAAACGCTTAGATCACCAATAACATGAACAAGACAAAATATCTGAAAACGACACAAATCACACACCACCCCTAGGGTACGCCTCACTGTTGCCTTGCCTCGAAAGGTGATCGTCGAGTAGAGGATGTCTTAGTAAGTCCTCATGATCCGGGAACCTGGCATGAGGGTAGCTTCTAAGGTGTCTTCCTATTACTCCGGTGATCACACTGTTGCCTTGTCCCTCGAAACGTGGTCGCCGACTATAGGACGTCTTAGTGAGTCCTTATGTTCCATTGATCTAGTTGCCTCAAAACGGTTGCCTCGGAATAGTTGCCTCAGAATAAAAGATCAATGGCATAAGGGTAGCTCCTAAGGTATCTTACCTTTGCTTGGTGGCCACACTGTCCCTTAATCGAATTGACCCGAACACCTCCAACGGTGGTGCTACCTACCTCTCAATGGTGGGATGACACTACTTTAAAGGACATCTACACAGACGAATTCCTTAGGGTAGGTGGATGACTCATAGATACTTGCTCTATTCAAAACAAAAAAAAAACAAATCAAAAACTCTTTTCACACTGACACTTTTCAAAAAGCTTTCAAAACAATTTTTCATACACTCTTGAGGACAGATACAAGAGTTACCTAGAAATTTTTCAAACGAAACTTTTTCAAAACCCACTCACAGTTGAAAAGCAAACAAACCATTTTTGAAAACACAACTGAGCAAGTATCTAAGAGCCCATGGATGACCATGGATAGAAAGGGTGCTAACACCTTCCCTTTCTATAAATCTACCTCCCGAACCGAGAGCGATCTCTATAAGGAATTTTTCTGTGCTTTTGTCCTTTCCATTTGGAGAAAATAAAAGACGGTGGCGACTCTTGCTTCCGCGACATTTCGCGAACCAGCGTTAAACAGTCAGTTCCAGATCCACCGATCACAATATTCCATGCTCATGTATGAAGCTTTGACAAAAAAGGTGTTTTTGTTGACTTTTCAAAATGACCTATAATGTCCAAATTCATAACTTCTTATGAGTGCATATTTTGAACTTGGGAGCTGAAGATGGATTTTAGAGCATGGAATTATATTCAAAATGAGCTTTGGATGGGTCATTTCTCATAAAGTATGAGAAAGTTATGCTTGGTCAAATTTGAGTTGACTTTTCCTACAAAACCCTAATTTAGCAACTTTTGGTTCTTGATGAATTATGAGCAATCCTTGATGAATCATGATCAACCCTTGATCAAATGATGAAATGTACTTCAAAATGAGTATGTTGACCAAAAATCTTGAAGTTTGACTGTATGTGGGCCACAATTGACTTTTGCTCTAGCACAGTCGATTTTCAGGTCTTTGAGCAATTGACTGAGCAAACTTTCTCTTCAAGGCTTGAAACTTGACATGGATGATCTCGAGAACATATTAGGACAATGGTGAGCATTTGGGATCCCTTGGACTCAAGTATCTTGATGCAACATGAAACCCTAATTTGAGGTAGACTGCCTTAGGAGAGAGCTTGTCTGGTCAACCCTTGGACTTCCTTGAGCAACTTGAGAATCTTTCTTGAAATGTCTTGAGTAATATGGGAGGGAAAATTTTGGGGTACAACACATATGCAGAGAAAGTATTGCCATTTTTAAATTTAAAATATAAATGCAAGATAACGAAAAGGGATCTTGATTGAAAATAAAATATAACTTTCATTAATCGTAAATATTGTCTGAAACAAAACGGGGAAACCCTTACAAGCAACCCCTATGTCTCGGGCTTGACATAGGTTCTTTAGAAAACAAGAAAAATTAATTAGGAAAGAAAAAGATCCCAGGAATCTCCACGGTCTTCCATCTTTTGGGTTTTCCTCCTGGGGCACATTCTCAGATGAATTCAGTTGCCCCTTTGGCGTTGGCCTTATTGGATATGTTCGCCATACGTCCTTCGTGCACTACTCCGTTGTTAACAAAGGTCTCGTGGATTGGAGGAAAATTTGCTCCTCCCTTCAGAGTAGCTTTATATTTTGCTTCAGGGTATTGTCCGAACTATACTATCCCCTGGTCCCATAGCCTTTGTAGATCTCTTTCGAAAGCTTCATTGTGTCCTAGCGGGAGTCCGCATTATTGGTTGAAATCTATAGGGCATGAGATGCCCCTGATTTTGGTAGAGGTAGGACAAACCCTTCAGTTTCAGTTTCTTATTGGGCCATGACGGACTTTTGGAGTCCTGCCTCTGACTCTTTCCTTAGTTGGTGGCTGCTTGATGCACCAATAGTCTGGGCTACATCCTCGAAAACTACCCTGGGAATTTGGTCTTGCTTGTCAATAATGTTCTTCAAAGCCAGAAGAACTTGACTCAAATCTCCTTTCATTGAACTTACGTCGCCCTTTACTTGGTCGAGATCTTCTTTGAACGCCACCTGATTTTCCTCAATTTTATCCATTGCTTTTTATTGATAAGCCCTTGTTTGATATGGAGGCCAAGGAGGTGGAGATCTTCTTCTACCAATGTTTCAACTGGAGAGATGTTTTTTTTTTGAAAGATGGGTTTTGATACGATATGCAGGTGTTCGTGAATGCAGGAGTGTGGATGAATGTGAATGTCTTATTCCTTTGGGTATATGCTTGTCCTTTATTATTTTACTTGGCGACTATCTTTAAAAATAGATATGCAAATGGTGTGTGGGAACAAAACGCCTTTATTGAAGGTAACATAACTCAGATATTGAAAAATATTACCATCTTTAGCCAAAACTTTATTTGCGTGAAATCAGGAAACAAGAAAATAAGTCTTCTAGGCGCGCCTGCAGATATATGCTTTTGAAACCATCCACGGTTGCTGGACAAAATTTGAGAAAGTCTTCAGCATGTTATTTCCCTTTTGTGGCCTTGATTTTAGGCATGTTTGGCGTGTTGACGTTGGCAAGTTGTTTCCTTCGGTATCCATTTTCAAAGACAGTCACCGAGATCTTGATTTCATTTTTATCTTTTATATCCCCCTGTGAATAAGACAAATGTAGGGTGACGAATATATGGAATGTATGACGAATACATGAAATGTATGAATGCATAGGTGTAATGTTGATTGACGAGATATTTGTGACAGGTTTTTGTGATGAGTACCCCTATAATGTAGGCTCCTTAATTTTGACCTACGGTAAATCTACCCTCCCAGAAGTTGGTTTCCTTAAGGGTATCATGAATAACACCAGAGGGAAAAGGCACAAGGGCTCCCTTAGGTGGAGCCTCTTTGCCGACCGAAAATTTCGTCTCAAAGTCGTGAAAGGTCTCGTCATGAGATTTTGGGTTAAGGTCATTACAAAGAGTCATGGGTGACCTTCCAAAGTCCTACTCTTTAAGAGGATATCTCTCGATAAGTATTCCTCTTTCAGAAGTTCACCGACTCTAAGCGAAGTCGTCACATAAACTCGCAGGGATGATATACCCCCTAAGCTAATAGACGAACCTTCTTTTTAAGGTTTATTGGAAAAAAATTTGAACTAAAAACCCGCCACATAGAAAATATACGATGATAAGGGAATTTGACAGTAAATAAATAAATGCGATAAAATAGATAAATGCAATAAATAAATAAATAAAGCAAAATAAAAATAAGAAACCCCTAAAAAAAACCTAAACCTAGGGTTAAGGAGAGTCCCCAGCAGAGTCACCAGCTGCAACGACTGGTTTTTTAATCAAGAGTCACCACTATTAGTTTTTATCATAGGGAAGGGAACCTAATAGAAAACCCTAATTCACAGACAGAGATTATAAGTTTCGAACTCAAATAGACAAAAGGAAGGTGTTAAGAATCTTTCGTCTACCTTGTTCACAAGGATATTAGCCCTAGGTTTAGGTTTGGGGTAAACAGTGTTTTAAGTTTTAATTAGAAAGACTCGCCACAATTTTAGATCGCGTGCCTATGTATCCTCCTATGAGGAATCAGAGTCCCAATTCGTAGTTCGTATTGGTTGGTGTCTTTTAGGGGTTTACAAATACATCTTGAATCACTTCGCACTCGGTCGGGAGTAGTGATTGCGGAGATTTTGACTGAGAACGCAGTAAGTCAAAATTAGTTTGAAACCCATTTGCAAAAAGGACTGTTGATTAGCTTAGTTTTATTCGCGAAAATAGTTTGAGATTTGTTAGTGTTTTTTTAATAATATTAATTGCAAAAATGTCTTGATTAATGCATGATTAAAAAAAGGTATTTAATGCAAAAATATATAAAATAATATATACTTTTTTGATATAAAAATAATTTATCTTCATGATATAATAAATAATAATATATATAATAATAATAATTAATATAAAAATTAATAATAATAATTATTGCAAATATAAATAATTATTATTATATAAAAAAATATTATAAATATAAGAATTAAAAATAGATAAAAATATAATGTATTGAAAATAACAAAAGAAATAATAGATTTAACCTGGGGGGTGCGTTTTCTAGCTGTTAAGTAAAACAAGGGGGTGTCGAAAATAATCTGAAATAAGCCTAATACGCAGGCTAAATAGGGGGTGTGTGGTTGTGTGGTAATTTAGTAAAACTAGGGATGGGGGTGTTAAAAGTAATGGGCCAGGCCCAAATGCAGCTTGAGAGGGGGTCAGATTGATCGTGTGTAGTGAGGGCGTACGGTATGGCTTGGCCTCATGGCCGCCTGATCATAATCTGAGGGCCAAAAACGAACGTACACAATTGCTATGGTGGGCACTATACCGTATAGGAATGTATATCATAACTTGTTTTATTCGCTTTACACTCATTAGGCTTTTTCCAAAAAAGCTTCATCCTCTCTCTCCCTCGCCAACAGTATCCCTCCATCTTCTTCCTCTCACTATTCTTCCTTCCTCCCAACCTCGCCCCAAACCCTAATATTTTCCAGCGGTGGCGGTTCCAACACCTTCTCCCTTACTGCAAATCAAAAACCTAGCACCCCAGTACCAGAACAACAACAAAAGAAAAAGCCAAGTGTTTTTACCCTTTTTCGTTTCGCCCTTTCTGTCCTCGAGCATCTGTATTTCAAGGCTAACCTTTCTTCTTCATTTTGTAGGTCACAGTAGCGGTGTCGGTTGAGGATAACGGTATACGACGGAAAGGCGATTGCTAATGGTGGCGGCGGTAAGCAATGGTTAGCGATTAGGGTTTCCAATCCGGAAACTCTAATCGCCTTCTCTTCTCGTCTTTAATGGTAAAGAGTCTGTTTGAGACTTTCTTCCTCGTCTCAGTAAGCTTGTCTTCTGTCAAACGCTCACTTTCTTCTTCTCTGTCCACCACCCCCTGTTCTTGTTTCTGTAAAACCCTCTTCTGTTTCTCTCGCAAAAAAAAACCTTTATCTGTAAAACCTCTGTCTTTTTATAATTTTCTCTTTTTAGGGTTTTTAGTGATTTAGTTACGAATTGTTAGGGTTTAGATTTAGGGATTTTTTTCTGTAACAGCAATTTGTATAATTTTAGCTCGTATATTTTATTTATGGATTTGTAAAGATGTGGTGAAGATTGGATATGAGATTGTATAAATATTGGATTTTCTGCATATTGATTATGCTGTAAATTTGTTCTGATTTACTGTTATTCCGGAGATTTAAGTTCTGTTACTTTTGGTTCTTCTGTCATGTTTAATCATCCTTGCAGATTTTATTTTAGTAATTTTAGATTTGGTTCAAGATTTGGTTCAAGATTGTAATTTTAGATTTGATTATGTAATAGAGGCTTAATCGATTACTGTAATACTTGGGATTATACCAGGTTTGATTCTGTCAAGTATTGATTTTGTGTAAGATTTTTTTTCCAGATTTTATATTATGTTTTTAGATTTGATTACTGTAATATAAATATGGGATTCAGTTGTAACAAAGAAAGATTGAATGTGTTCAATCTCTACAGTGCCTGTTACTTGAAAGAAACGCACGCGAATTGTCACAGTGCTTGTTTCTCAAACATGGCCCCCTTAAACTGCAGTAAAATATTATAGGCCCATTAATCCATTACAACAAACATATTTCTTTTGAGAAAACTGGGCCTAAACTGTTTTTAATAACAAATCCCTTTTTTTCCAGAATAATTTTCTATACAAACCGTTTAAAAAAAATGATTTTTTCCCGGGTAGCAACATTACAACAAACTGTTTTTTCAATAAAACCAGGCCCAACTGGCCCAATTCTGGTTTATATTTTTCCCTTATACATTTTAATAAATAAATATCAAATAATATTTAATTTTTTTTTGTGAAGCTATTATTATAAGAGCTTAACAATAAAAAGAAAAACAACAAGTATATTTGTTTTAACCAAATCTTAATGGGCTTGTAATTTGATGATCACACCCCCTATTCTCCGCTTAACACCACATACGTTTGAATGGACTTAACTATTCTAAAATTCAACCTCTCCTAATAACAACTTTTGAATGGGATGACTTTAAATTAACTTAATTTCAGACAACTTAAACTAACTTAGTAAGTAATTATTAATTTTAAAATGAATTCCTGTTTTCGAATCTCATGGGCCATAGGCCAACATGCTTCGCGAATAAGTTCATGGGTCTTTCTGATTCAAAAAGCTCCTGTTAAAATACACCCCCTAGTCTTGGATAAAGATAGGCCATAAGATATTGTTGTACCATCATTAATTAATTATTTCCTTTATTTCAATCTCAAAAAATATAATCGCCGCGGTAGGACAAATTTGGGGTACGACATAATGATGATGATGATGAAATACTAGAAGGTCCTCAAGAAAATACTTCCAAAGATCAACCAATTAAACAAGAAGAATCATCCCAACAAGAATCAAATTTCAATGATCTACCAAAAGAATGGAGAACTCATAGAGATCATCCTATCGATAAAGTAATTGGTGATATAAGTCAAGGTGTGACAACAAGACTAAATCTCAAAGATGCTTGCCTAAACATGGTGTTTGTCTCTCAAATTGAACCTTCCAAAGTTGATGAAGCCTTAGGCGATGACCAATGGATTATCGCTATGCAATAAGAATTAAATTAATTTGAAAGGAATCAAGTTTGGGAACTTTTCCCTAGGCCAAGCAACAAACACATTATTGGGACAAGATGGGTGTTTAAAAACAAACTTGACGAAAATGGAATAATTGTTTGGAACAAAGAAAGGTTGGTAGCACAAGGCTACAATCAAGAAGAAGGAATAGATTTTGAAGAATCTTTCGCCCCGGTTGCAAGGTTAGAAGCTATTTGTCTCTTACTTACCTATGCTTGCTCATTAAATTTTCAGCTTTTCCAAATGGATGTCAAAAGCACATTCTTGAATGGATATATCAATGAAGAAGTCTACGTTAAGCAACCCCTGGGGTTCGAAGATTTCAAGAATCCATCTCATGTATTTAAATTGAGAAAAGCTCTTTATGGTTTGAAACAAGCACCAAGGGCATGGTATGATCGGCTAAGCAACTTCTTATGCGAAAAAGGTTTTGAAAAGGGTAAAGTTGACAAGACTTTGTTTATCAAGAAAATCAAAGATGACACTTTACTAGTCCAAGTCTATGTTGACGATATCATTTTCGGATCTACAAACAAAGAAATGTGTGAAGAATTTTCAGCATTAATGTAAGGAGAATTTGAGATGTCCATGATGGGTAAAATGAATTATTTTCTTGGACTTCAAATCAAGCAATTAAAATATGGAATCTTCATCAACCAATCCAAGTATTGCAAGGAACTCTTAAAAATATTTGACATGGATAACTGTAAGGCAATGTCTACACCAATGGGTTCCGGTACATATGTTGATCAAGATGAATCAGGTGTTTCCATCGACATTACAAAGTATCGAGGTATGATTGGCTCCTTATTATATCTGACGCTAAGCCGTCTTGACATAATGTTTAGTGTTTGTTTATGTGCTCGGTTTCAAGCAAATCCAAAGGAATATCATCTCATGGCGGTAAAACGGATCATGAAGTATCTCAAAGGAAAAACAAATGTTGGATTATGGTATCCAAAAGGTAGTGTTTATAACTTAGTTGATTATTCTGACGCGGATTATGCAGGTTGTAAAACTGATAGAAAAAGCACAAGTGGTACTTGTCACATCCTTGGAAATGCATTAGTATCATGGGCCTGCAAGAAACAAGCATGCGTTGCTCTTAGTACGACCGGAGAAGAATATATTACAGCGGGTAGTAATTGCGCTCAAAATTTGTGGCTCAAACTACAACTTCGTGACTACGGACTCGATCTAGGATGCATTCCTCTACGGTGCGACAATACAAGTGTGTTGTACCCCAAAATTTGCCCTCTCATATTATCAAGATTTCCCCTCACAAGACTTCTTGGATTCAAGACCAGATTAGGGTTTTCTCAGCTCAAGACCTCTCCTTGGACCTCTAAGATTGCTCATACCAACTTTCAAACCTTGAATCACTTTTTTGCCCAGTCAATTGGATAGTTGACCTAAAAATCAACTGTATTGGGGAAAAAGTCAACCATGGCCAATTTACAGTCAAACCTCATAATTTTTGATCCACATCAACATTATAGACTCATATGAACCATTTTATCAAGTTTGGATCACAACTCCTCAAGAAATTTGATCAGATCATTAAAAGGGCAAAATGGTCAAAATTAGGGTTTTGACTGTAGAAGGGCAATTTCTGATTTTTCACCTAGCCATTGGCAAATTGGGTTCAAGTATGGTTTCAAGGACTCAATGGCACCATCTTTACCTAATCACAAGGTTCAAAAGATCTCAAATGCATTGGATTGAGAGATGAATTTTCCAGTCAACTGATCAAAAATCAACTGTACACTGAAAAGTCAAACTTTGACTTTTTGGTCAAAATCAAGTGCCAAGGGTCATATTTCATCAAGATGTGTCAAAACATAAAACTTGTTCACCGAGAAACTCAATTTTGGAAATTAGGGTTTAAATTGAAATTTTTTCATAACTTGGAATTTTTCTAAGTGTTGAAAAATTCTTATTTTTCCCCAACTTTTCCCAACTGTTTCACCATGATTCAATTGGATTCACAGAAAACTTCCAACATGAAAGTTGTAGTCCTCCACAAAATCTACAACTTTTATTCACAAAGTTTTCCCAAAAGATGCTTGGATCTCAAGTTTTGATTTTGTGAATAAGGGTCCATAAACTTTTTAACTTTATGAAATTTTGCCCTAGTTTAGGCACATTTTTGACCTAACTTCATGGAAACTTTTCACCTAGTTCCAAGAGGAATCTCAAAAAGCATTTAAAAGACGGATTGTAGAGCATGTTACAAGCTTTCCAAAATGTCCAAGAACTCTCCAAGATCTTTTATGTTTAGGGAGAATCAAAGAAAGGAAAATGGCAATTTATCACTTTTACGCAAGGCATTTTCACAATGTTACAAGTTGCAAATCAATTTCAAACATGTTTGTACTTGGTTTTACAGGTCCTAATCCCTTCTACACTCCATAATTGAATGCCAACACATTGGATAATGGTCTTGTTCTGACTTTTGAAGCATTGCACAATGAATTAATCCAAAAATGGCATAAAGTTCATAATACTACTTTCATAAAGCTAGCTTTTTACAACTTTGTTTATCTTGAGCCATGGACCTAATCTTTTTCTGCAAACAATATCCACAAATATCAGGCAACTTGTACTAACTATGTGCAGCTAGCAAGCAAGCCTGTACAGGATTTGGCATTGTCACTTCCAACTTTCTTCAAAAGCAAGCAAACTTGCAAAAGTCAATAGAACTTGTCCATCTGATAAAGGCAAGGCTTGGATTCATTTCAAACAACCTAAAAACATTGTAACAAGCCCAAGCACGAATTCATAACTTCTCAAACACCCTAAAACACAAAAATCCTAATTTTCTGCCCAAACAGGGCATCTTCTGCAGAATCTTGGCCAAATCAATATTGGCTCGTGCGTTTTGCTTCGAAACACTTCAAACACATTCCATACCTCCTACCTAAACTATCCAGGCCCTTGTCTTGCAACTGTGTGCCCTGTTTCAAGCTTCACCATTTTCATTTTGAAGGTTTGCAGGTTGACTCGTGCAGCAAGATTCAGGCATCTACAAGGCAAGCTGAGCATTGGAGAAGCTTGAGAGAACTTCAAGGAAACTCACAAGAACTTCAGGCCTCACTCAAAGCCCCCACATTGCCATATCCAAACTCAACTGAATAAGGTATTTGTCAAGTTTCTATCTCTCTATTTAGGCATCCTTAAGCTTAGGTTTGTGAAGCAAAAATGTAGTCCCTAACTTGCTTGAGTTGTACATATGCATAGTTTCCATTTATATTAACTGAGCTAAGAGTATTTGATTGTTGAAGTTCATGAAAAAACTAGGTCAGAATTTAGGGCCATTAAAATTCTCTCTGTCCTTTGAGAGTTAGGTCACAAAATGGATATGGTTGGAATCGTGGTTAAAAATGTTATAAGTTTCATGTTGTAAGTTTTTGATTTCATGCAAGCATGAGCAAGAACATGATTGACTCAGAAACGCGCATAGGAGGAAGAAGCCAACGACAGGGATGAAGTGTCTGGGCCTGACGCGCCTGGGCCTGGCTTTTTCGACTTTTTGCACCCCCTTTTACTTTTTGCACCCCCTTGCATATTTTTATATTTTTTGTATTTTCTTGCATAATTTATATTTTCTGACTTTATTATTTTTTTCTGAACATTAAAAAATTCCAAAACTTTTTTCTTAATTTTTTGCATTTTATTTTATTTTTTATCTTATTTTTTGCATATAAAAATAGTTTTATTTTAATAAATAGAAACCATTCTCCTAAAATAATTTGTAAATAATATAAAAATATCATACATTTTATTTTATTATTTTTTCACACTTAAAATACTATTTTATACATATTTCATTTTTTTCTAACATTTTGTACATATTATTATTATTTCTTTCTTGAACAAAAATGAATAATATAGAATATATTTTCTCTTAAACAAAAATTAGGGTTTTCATCCTTTCAAAAATAATAATTTTATTTTTATTATTTTTAAGACTTAAATAAATTTATTTTTACATACATAAAGTTAATATAAAAATATTTTTTGCATATTTACCTTTAATTGCATATTTAAATAATTGTTTATTTATTTATTGTACAATAAATTCAATTGGGTTGTAATAGTGGATTAGGGTTTTATTTTGAGCAATATTCCCCATTCAAAACTTGTATCCCCCTTCCCATAATAATTGTTGTAATAGTTTAGATTTACTTTACGCAATTTATCGCATTATATACATGTTTAGTAAATTAGGGTTTGTATGATAAGACAAAAAATCAAACAAATAGCATGACCTAATACAAGACAAAAATGCATGAAAAATGACAACACCTTGCACACAAGTACCTCTAGGGTTTCACCCACTTGGTTGCCTTACAAAATGGCCATGGTATGCATGCTAGGTATCTTGGCAAAATCAAACAAAACAAAAAGATCATAGTCCCTCGATGACGCTATCAAAAGGTTGCCTAAACAAAGATGATCTTAGTCCCTAAAAATGCTAAAGATACTTGGCACCATTGCTATCATGGTCATACGATGACCCACGCCTGTCCCATTTAACATCCAAAGATAGGTTTGTTTACCAATGCAATGGTAAAACAACAATGTCAAAGGAATAAAAATGTGTAGGAAAGACTTTCGAGTAGGTAGAATGCTTCTAGTTACTTGATCAAACTTCAAAACAATCCTTACTATTTTCAAAAATAATCACACAATTTCAAAACATTTCCAAACAACTTTCAAAACATTGAAACATTTTTCAAAAGACAAACATCTTTGTATACATTCTCACGAACGAGAATCATTACAAAGATTGCCAAAACGATGGCCTCTTTTCAAAATACTTTCAAAACCACATAAAGCACCATTTCAAACAATTGAAAAAGCAAAGCAAGTGATCTAAACAAGTAACTAAGAGCCCATGGAAAACCATGGATGAAAAGGGTGCTATCACTTTCCCTTTTCATAATCTACCCCCCGAACTCAAGAAAACATCTCAAAGGTCTTTCCTGTGATTTTTTACCTTTCCTTTTGGATAAAATAAAAGTCGGTGGCGACTCTTGCTAAACCGAAACATTTGCGAACACAAACGCAAAACCTCAAGTCAGTTCTCCCACCGTATCACAAAGTGCAATAAACATTACGAAGAATCTAGTCATGCATTCAAGAACCAAACACATAGATATACAACATCATTTCCTTCGTGATCATGTACTTCAAGGAGACGTCGAGGTAATATTTGTAGATACTCATAATCAACTTGCTGATATCTTCACTAAACCTTTGGCAAGAGAACTGTTTTACAAGATTCGACGAGAGCTTGGAATTCTTGATGAAATCGACATATAAGGTGCTTTCTATCCTTGTTATGATTTTATACATTTGTCTTATCCTTTTTGTATGTGAATATATATGTTAAGTGGTGTTTAAGTTTAAGAAAAATATGTTTTTGGTCATTTTTGGTTGATGCAAATCGATTGCACAATAGTGTAAATCGATTGCTTACTGAATGCTTTTAATTTTGACCTTTCTGTTTTAGTGCAAATCGATTGCACCATAAGTGCAAATCGATTTCACTCTGTGCATTTCAGTTTTATTTTGCTTCTGTTTTATATGCAAATCGATTGCATCTATATGAAAATCGATTGCACCCACTGTAACATGCTTTTATGACAGAAATATTTGTTGGTCAGAATTCCTCTCTCTCTCATATTCCCAAGCTCATCTCTATTATTGAAAAGTCAATTAAACTTCATTATATATAATACAACCCACTAATTTCTATTTACTCACAAATCATATCCAAACTTCAGCTCATCAAACATCTTCCTCTCAAAAACCTAAAACCCTCCAAACCCTAAAAACACCTTACCCATGGCTTCAAGGCAAAAACGAAAGGTGTCAGCTTCAGAGAAAGGGAAGAAAAAGGTTGGTTCATCCTCTGAGAATCCATTAATCTCATCTCTCACCGAAGAACAAGAAGCAAGATTTACAAAGGATTTTCAAAGAAAGATAGTGTCCAATCCTAAATATGGTATGCTATCATCTTTTCCCCAGGAATGTTTCTCTTTTCAAAATGATTTAACTGCTTATGGACTAGAACCATTAATTTCATCATTTGGTCTGTATTATCCGGATCTGGTAAGAGTATTTTTCAGCAATTTAACTCCTCATAAAGGCAAGATGGTGACATATGTGTTGGGTACACAAATCTCTCTAACCCTTGAGATTGTTGGTGAGATTCTACATATTCCCTACACTGGAAGCTCTTTGTACGACCCTGAAAACGAGGCATGGGATCACTACAGGAAAAAGGAATTTTATTACAGCATTGGGAGATTAAGTGAAGCTGAATTCCGTGCCAAAAGGATTCGTGGTCTAGGAGGAGTGATTCCCTCTAAAGACTCATGGAGTGCAGGTAACTTTTATATAGACGATCAACTATTTCATTATTTCATGGTCTATATTATGTTTCCACGGGCTAGAAACCACCACACCGTTACTGACCTGGAAATGCAGCTGATCTATGCAAGAAAGAAAGGTATAAGTGTTAATTGGGCAAGGCTCATAATGGTTCATATGCTGAGGGTTGATGCAAAATCAAAATTTCTACCATATGCTTACTTTGTTACATTAATTATGGAAGAATTTGGAGTTGATTCAGCTGGGTTTGAGAAAGTCAATATGGATCCAAATCTGCATAAGATTTTAATCAAGAATGTTGACTCAAGAATGGGTGTTCATTATAATCCGGAAACAAAGACTATAACTTACATTGGTGAAGATGTGGTCGGTGATGAAGGAAACAGTCAAGAAGTTAAAGGCGGTGAAGCTGTACCTCCTCCACCTACTGCCCCCTTTGGTCCAAGAAATCAAGATATTATGGATTTCATGTCTCAACAATTTGCTTCCATGAATACTGAGATACAGTGGGAGAACTGACTTGAGGTTTTGCGTTTGTGTTTGCAAATGTTTCAGTTTAGCAAGAGTCGCCACCGACTTTTATTTTATCCAAAAGGAAAGGTAAAAAAGCACAGGAAAGACCTTTGAGATGTTTTCTTGAGTTCGGGGGGTAGATTATGAAAAGGGAAGGTGCTATCACCCTTTTCATCCATGGTTTTCCATGGGCTATTAGTTACTTGTTTAGATCACTTGCTTTGCTTTTCCAATTGTTTGAAATGGTGCTTTTGTGTGTGGTTTTGAAAGTATTTTGAAAAGAGGCCTTCGTTTAGGCAACCTTTGTAATGATTCTTGTTTGAATATATACAAAGGTGTTTGTCTTTTGAAAAATGTTTCAATGTTTGAAAGTTTGTTTTGGGAAATGTTTTGAAATTGTGTGTGTGTTTGAAAATAGCAAGGATGTTTGCAATTTGATCAAGTAACTAGGAGTTGTCTACCCTACTCAAAGATCTTTCCTACACATTTTTAACCCTTTGACATTGTTGTTTTACCATTGTATTTGGTAAACAACCTTGTATTTGGATGTTAAACGGGACGGGCGTGGGTCATCGTATGACCATGATAACAATGTTGCCAAGTATCTTAGCAAGTTCTTTGAGGGACTAGATCATTTTTGTTTAGGCAACCAAGATAGCATCATCGAGGGAATATGATCTTTTTGTTTTGTTTTTGTTTTGCCAAGATACCTAGCATGCATACCATGGCCATTTTAAGGCAACAAGTGGATGAAACCCTAGGGGTGCTTGTATGCATTGTGTTGTCATTTTTCATGCATTTTTGTCTTGTGTTTAGTCATGCTATTTGTTTAATTTTGGTTATCATACAAACCCTAGTTTTTACTATCATGGTATATGAAAGCGATAAATGCGTAAAATAAATCTAAGCTATTACAACATTATTATGGGAAAGGGGATACAAGTTTGAATAAGGGATATTGCTCAAAATAAAACCCTAAAACTATTATTACAACCAAATTGAAATATTGCACAAATAAATAAATAGACAAATATTTAAATGTACAAATAAATGTAAATATGCAAAATGTTTTTGTGTTTATTTTTATGTATGTAAAAATGGATTTGTTGATGTCTTAAAATATAAGAAAAAATATTAATTATTTTTGAAAGGGTGAAGAAACCCTAATTTTTGGTTTTTTAAGAAAATATGCTTTATGTTAATTATTTATTCATTTATGTACAAGAAAATAAATAAAATATATATATATATATAAAAATGTTAAAAAATAATATTTGTGAGAAAAGAATATTTTAAGTATAAAAATAAAATGTATAATATTTTTATATTATTTATAAGTTTATTTAAGAAATTAAAGTATATTATTATTATTAAACTATTTCTATGTCTAAAAAATAATAAAAATAATAAAATAAAATGTAAAAATTAAGAAAATATTTTTGGTGATTTTTAATATTTAAAAATAATAATAAAAGTCAGAAAATATAAAAAGAAATGACAAATATATAAAATGCAAGAAATGGGCCAAGGGGGTGCAAAAAGCAGAGTGGGGGGTGTCAAAAGTAGAAGCAAGCCAGGCCCAGCCCAACTCACTTCGTCCCTGTTCTTGGAACAAAAATGTGCGCCTTGTTCTTCAAATCTGTATCTCCTGCATACGTGCTTAAAAATAAAAACTTGCAACATGAAAGTTATAGCTCATCATCACACGATTCTAACCATATAAAAAACTTGATCTAACTCTAAGAAACCAGGGAGAATTTTATCACCCCCAATTTCTAACCTAAAAAAATCAGCAACTTCAACATCCAAATTCTCCTAGCTCAGCTAACATAAATGAATTCTATGCATATGTATAGTTCAAGGACATTAAGGGCTACATTTTTGCTTCACAAACCTAAGCCTAATGATTCCTAAATAAGGAGATAGAAGTTTAGAAAATACCTGTTTCAGCCAAGTTTGGATATGACAATGTAGGAGTTTTGGATGAGGCCTGAAGGTCGTGTTAGCTTGCCTGAAGTTCACTCAAACTTTCCCAATGCTTGGTTTGCCTTGAACTTGCCTGAATGTGCTTGTAGAACTCAAACTGCAAAGCTTAAAAATAAAAATGGTGAATTGTGAAAAAGGAGTTACAGTGGCTGAACATGTGCTTGGATAGTTTAGGTATATTGTTTAGAATGTGTTTGAAGTGGTTTGGGACAAAACGCACGAGTGGAATTGGATTTGGCCAAGGTTTTGCAGGTATGGCCCTGTTTTGACAAGAACTTGGTGTTTTGTGTTTAAGGGTGTTTGAGAGGCTTGGAGCTCGTGTTTCTGCTTGGTGTGATATGCTGAAGTCGTTTGAAATGTGCACAAGACTTGGTTTTTAACAGATACAAGAGATATGCTGACTTTTGCAAGTTACTTGCTTTTGAAGCAAAAGTTGAAATGACAAAGCTTAAGGGCTGTACTTGCTAGCTTGGGGCCTGCTGAGAGTTGGTGAACTTTTCCTGATGTTTGTGGATGTTGTTTGCATAAATAAATCAGGTCCATGGCTCAAGACAAACAAAATTGCCAAAAGCATGCTTTATTAAAGTGGCAATGTTAACTTTTTGCCATTTTTGGAATAGTTCTTTGTACAATGCTCTAAAGCTCAGAACAAAGCCTTAATCCAATGTGTTTGAATTTAATTTATGAGTTTAGAAAGGATTAGAACCTGTAAACCAAGTACAATAAAGGTTTGGACAGATTTGCAAGTTGTAGCAATGTGCAAAATGCCTTGGCCAAAAGTGATAATTTGCCATTTTCAAACTTTCGATTCTCCCTAACCACAAATGATTTTGGAGAGTTTTTGGACATTTTGAAAGCTTGTAACATGCTATACAATCCATCTTTGAAATGAATTTTGAGATTCCACTTGGAACTATGTGAAAAGTTGTCATGAAGATAGGTCAAAATCCTGCCTAAACTAGGGCAAAATTTCACTAAGTTAAAAGTTTCATGGACCCTTATTCACAAAATCATAACTTGAGATCCAAGCATCTTTTGGGAAAACTTTATGAATCAAAGTTGTAGATTTTGTTAAGGACTACAACTTTCATGTTGGAAGTTTTCTTTTAATCCAATTTCATCATGGTGAAAAAGTTGGGAAAAGTTGGAAAAAAATAAGAAATTTTCATAACTTAGAAAATTTCTAAGTTATGAAAATTTTCCGTTTTAAACCCTAATTTCCAAAATTAGGTTTCTTGGTGAACAAGTTTCATGTTTTGACACATCTTGATGAAAAATGACCCTCGACACTTGATTTTGACCAAAAAGTCAAAGTTTGACTTTTCAGTGTACAGTTGATTTTTGATCAGTTGATTGGAAAATTCATCTATCAATCCAATGCATTTGGGATCTTTTGAACCTTGTGATTAGGTAAAGATGATGTCATTGAGTCCTTGAAACCATGCTTGAACCCAATTTGCCATTGGCTAGGTGAAAAATCAGAAATTGCCCTTCTTCAGTCAAAACCCTAAAAATGACCATTTTGCCCTTTTGATGATCTGATTAAATTTCTTGAGGAGTTGTGGTCCAAACTTGATCAAATGGTTCATATGAGTCTATAATGTTGATGTGGATAAAAAATTATGAGGTTTGACTATAAATTAGCCACAATTGACTTTTTCCATAATACAGCTGATTTTTAGGTCAACTGTCCAATTGACTGGGCAAAAATTTGATCCAAGGCTTGAAACTTGGTATGGGCAATCTTGGAAGTTCAACATGAAGTATGAAAGTCACATGAGGCATGGGAATTCCAAAATTCCTTGTGCAAACTCAAACCCTAATTTCAGGTCAATAGTGTAAGGAGATGTCTTGAGCTGAGCAAACCCTAATCTGGTCTTGAGTCCAAAGAGTCTTGTGAGGGGAAATCTTGATAAAATGAGAGGGAAAATTTTGGGGTCAACAAATACCAACATCAACAATCAATGGAATGCTATCAACGATTCTACAACAAGCCGAATTAATGACTTCCGCACATATGTGAATCAACAATTTTCTTACCTTTACTCTCATCTTCACATTCCACCATATGACCCAAATAATCTAGCTGCACCTCCACAACATTACAAAGAACCTCCTCTACAACAACAATTTCCAAATCAAGGATCTTGGTTCTATAACAACCGGGATATGAATCAACCATAAAGTTCTGTCCAACATTATTATGTCTACTGTTTTATGTTATGTCCTTGTTCAGTTATGCTACATTTTATTTGTTGATTAGATTTCTTTGTAATTGTTATGTTACTATGTCTATGACTATTTGTGATGCATGATTAATTAATTTCTTTCAATATTGCTTTATTATTGTCCATTTTTATTGCATCTTTCCCTTCTTTATGATAATGTCAAAGGGGGAGAAGGATGTGGCACTTTATGCTTGTATATTTCCTTGGCTTAAATTTTTATGGTACTCTTCAACCAAGATGAACAAATTCAAAGGATTCCAAGCTTCTCATAAAAAGGGGGAGTTATGCATCTTAGGGGGAGAAGCTTTTTACGGAAATTACAACGCATCAAACAAGATCATTTGTCATCATAAAAAAGGGGGAGAATGTAAAATCAAGCTTCTCAAATGCACTTTTGTTTTGATGAAGACAAACCATGATTGACAAAGAAGGCAAAGATTAATGATCAAGCTAAAAGAATCTGTGGATAAAGTCTTTGGTTCAAGCACTTAGCAAAATTTCAAGGTATAATGATAATACTTACTTTGAACTTAAGACATAGATGCTCAATGGTCAAAAGAAATATTTTATATTGTCCAAATCCTTACTCAAGTTTTTCTAAGCTAAAAATCATTTTTCACTTGAGTGCAATCGATTTGCATATTAGTGCAATCGATTGCATCCTTCAATTTTTAAAAACATTTATTAATGTTTCTAAGTGCAATTGATTTTCATGTTTGTGCAATCGATTGCACTCAATCAATTTTTGCTACTGACTTCAAATGCAATCGATTTACACACTTGCGCACTCGATTGCACACTCAAAATATTTGAATTTCTAGTGGTTGAAACCCCATGCATTCTATTTACACAAAGGGTGCAATCCATTGCATGCTGCACGATTTTGAAAAATAGCAGCTTTACACATGTTTGTTCATAACACCATTTCATGGAAACCTTTCACTCAATCTTGGCAATTGTTCATGATTTATTTACAGAACTTTATGCTGTTTCAAAAAGGTGATATGAACATATAAATACTCATTTTCAAAATCATTTCAACACCTCTTCCAATTATATTTTTTGAAATTTTCAAATATCAAACTCAAGCTTTTCTTCACTTTCATACACAATGTTTTTTTGCACACTTTCACATATTATCAAATATAAAACTTTGAGCACTATATATCTTGAGTCATTGTATTCTATTGTCATTGGAAGAGAAGATCAATTCAATGATTAAGTCACTCAAAGCGATCATTGCTACTCAAACTCACTCAAATCAAATATTGTTATATACTTGCTTATTTTTCAGGATTGTTGGAAATAAGTTTAAGTGGTTTTATAAATCTCGTTTTTCCAGGATTTTTGGATACAAGTGAAGTCACTTTGAGAGGATTTTTCTCATTGTTGACATAGTGAAAACCCAAGAGGATTTTTCTTGGTCCAAGAGGATTGTTCTTGGTTTTGGGTAGTTCTTGTTTAAGTTTTCCACAATAAGGAAATCTCTTTCATGTTGAAAGGGGACTGGAGTACTCTCGGATTGTGAGGGAAACCAGGATATATCGCTTGTGTCTCTTTATTTTTCTGCACTTTACTCTTTCATGAACTCACCATAATTTAGAAAAATAATATCCATCATCACTAAAAACCAAAAAAATTTAAAGTACCTAATTCACCCCCCCCCCCTAGGTGCACTTCGTACTTACAATTATCAACATCAAGATTCAATTGATTTATATAATTCCAAAATTCAAATCATGCTTAACCAAATAATCACTTAATTCAAGAAACAAGTCTCAACTCAACAATCAAATAAGCTCAAGAGTCAAAGAAGTTACTGAATTGACGTGAATATTAGAGTTGACAGATATATCTACCGAATGGAGGGAGGCGCACGAAGGAAGGATTAAACCGAGGGAGGCGGACCGAAGGGAGTTCGGTTGGTTGGGAGGTGCTGGCCGAGCGGATGGAGCATGGAGGGTAAGGTCGGTCGGGAGGTGTTGGCCGAGCGGATGGAGCGCAGAGGGGAAGGTCGGTCAGAGCTTAGCCAGAGAGAGAGATAGATAGAGAGAGAGAGAGAGAGAGAGAGAGAGAGTGAGGGAGAGAGAGAGAGATAGATAGAGAGAGAGAGAGAGATGGATCTTGGCAGAGAGAGAAGCTTCTTGGGATCTTGAGCTTTTTTTAGTGATTTTTGTGTATAATGAGCAAAAAGTACTTTTTGATTTGAATCAAAACAATATATAGAAGTGAGCTAAGGCTTTGTTTGGTAAATGGAATAAGAAAAATCAATTTTGGAGTCAAATTCCCTTGTTTATCGGGTTGTGCAGAATTTTCACCATATTTTTGTGTGCGGTTTGAGAAACGAGCCACCAACCATGACTTTCAGAGCATAATTCAAACTTGACTCTTGAATAAAAATTATAGATGACAAAATTTATGACATTGTGCCACAAAAATTGTCCTAAAATAATAAAAATTGAAAGAGTTGTGATTTTTACAGTAACGAGAAACTTGGAGTCATATATCTTTCTCTTTTTGGTTGCACGACTTTTCCACAGGTCGATTTGAGAAGCAAGCCATAAAGCGAAGCCTTCGGAACACAATTCAAACTCAAGCCTTGAAAAAAGTTGTAGCTAACAAAATTTGTGATACCATGCCTCGAGAATCTTCTCAAAATGTTGAAAATTGAGAGAGTTGTGATTTTTGCAATATCGAGAAAACAGTAGACCATAAATTTGTTTCATTGTGAAATTTTCAGGTAATTTTCACTTCCATAGATCTTCTTCAAAGAATTGGCTTCTGACTCGAACATATGAAATGTAGGGGATGTCGAGATGGTTTAATGCCCAAAAACCCACTAAACAATAATTTTCCGGTCAGAAGTTATGAATTTTTGAAGTCACATTGTGAAATACTGCTTTTCTGCTCAAATTGTTCTGAATTGACTAAAACGCTTGATTTTCTCTGTAATTTAAGGCATGCTGGAACACATGGAAGCTTGGCATGATGCAGACTTGACTAGTCACTGATTAGAAAGCCTGGAGGATGCTCTGAGTGCATTGACTGACGAAATAAACGTCTTCTGTAACCTGACAAAGCTTGAAAGAAATGCTTTGATCTCATGACCATAGAACCAATTATATGTTTGTATGCATATGATAATGAAATATAAGCCAAATGGGGTTGAAATGAAGAGGGTAAATTTTGGGGTACAACAACTGCCCCTATTCAATCGTCTTAAACCTGAAAACGAGATTGGTGTCAGCCTTTCGAGCGATAAAGTAGAAGGAGATTGAATACAAAATGAACTCAAAAATGTGTGCTCTAAATTAGGATAAGGTGCATCAACATTGGTAACTGTATTTTGGTAGATTTATGGTATCGAACCAAAAGAGATAGGTTCTACAAGAATGAAGGACTTGAAAAACGAGGACAGTAAACAATGGACTTAACCCAAGAAGACTAGTAACCAATAGACTCTAAAGATGTTGCATCAGGGAAGAACTATATCACCAACATTGAAAACATTACGCCAGGGAAGAACTGGATAACCAACAGGATAACGAGCAACCAACTCTAAAGATGTTGCGCCAGGAAGAACTGGACCATCAACAAGGCAAAGAGTGAACAACTCGACCCAATAATTCCAGAATGTTGTATTCTGAATAAGGTAACAAGTAAGCGAACTTGACCTTAATAGAAACTGGTGGCCACCAGACCTAAAAATATTACGCCAGGGAAGAACTAGACCTAAAATGTTGTGTCAGGGAATAACTGGACCACCAACAAGGTAACAAGACCTAAAAATGTTGCGCCAGGGAAGAATTTGACCACCAACAAGGTAACGAGCAACCAACTCTAAAGATATTTCGCTAGGGAAGAACTGGACCACCAACAAGGCAAAGAGTCACGAACTCGACCGGAGAAGACTAATAGCTTCTAGCTTATAGAGATGTTGCGCCAGGGAAGAACTGGACCACCAACAAGGTAACGAGACCTAAAGATGTTGCGCCAGAGAAGAACTGGATCACCAACAAGGTAACGAGACCTAAAAATGTTGCACCAGGGAAGAACTGAACCACCAACAAGGTAATGAGCAACCAACTCTAAAGATGTTGCACTAGGAAAGAACTAGACCACCAACAAGGCAAAGAGTGAACAACTCTACCAAAGAATACCATAATGATGTATTCTGAATAGGGTAACAAGTAAGCATACTTGATCTTAATAATAACTGGTGTCCACCAGACCTAAAAATGTTGCACCAGGGAAGAGCTAGATCACCAACAAGGCAATGAGACCTAAAAATATTGCACCAAGGAAGAACTGGACCACCAATAAGGAAGACTAACGACCATTAGTTTCTAGACATAGGGACGCATTGAATACTGATTGCAAAAATAGTGACATCATATGATAAGTACATCCTTATAGAGAACTGCTGAGAGCATCATGGGATGTCTACGGGTATTAGAGAATTACTGGGTATGTCAAGCAACTGAGTTAACTCATTGGAGAGGAAGGAAATAACATTGGCTTATAAATTCGATGGATGTTTGAATTTTTATATGGAGTGATGTTCCAACATGAATGGAAACACTACACATTTGAGTGAATGCAATGTAATGATGTTGTTTAGATGTTTCACAGGGGAATAACAAATTGAAAAACTAGTAACCACATGTCGTATTCTGATAAGACTTGCAAAAATAAATTGCAAACTTCACTGGAGAGAAAGCAAACACACTGCGCATTCTAAGCAAGGACGTCAATAAAGATTGGACGTTGCCGAGGGATACCAATAGCTATTGGATCTATGGGGAATAACTTATCAACCTTTTCGACTGGGTTGAAGAAAATTCTCAAGAAGAAAAGTGTATCAATAATATATGAGTACACTTGAACAAGAATGTCTCAATATCAATATATCTTTTGAGGATATGAGAGATCTTGACACAGAACTCCTAATAGGAAGAATCTACTAGGGAACAAGAGACTTGCCGCCACCACTTGGATGATGAATGGGGAAAATATATCAGTTAGTACAAAACTCTGCTTCGTGAATAATCGTTCATCAATAAGCTCATCTTTGCAAGCATTCACTGGGAACTTATGAATTTTTGTCAAGAAATCTATATCAATTAAACCTTACCAATCAAATATTATCTGTATAGTAATCCGCTGGGGAGAAGACAACTTCAAACTTCAATGGGGAATAAATCTTCATTCGAGGAGGAAAAAATTCTTGAACAAGGAAGACTCTCGAAAATCAACTTCCACTAGGGACTGATACAAAATCTCCTGTTGTTGGAGAGTAAGAGAATTCTTGGAAGAAATCTCACCAGTGTAAACTGCACTGGAGAAGCAAACCTTGTAAGGTATTAACCTTTATGTAACATCATTGGGGAGAAGGACCTCCTGAAAGCCACCCAAGTGTAGATTTCAACGAGGAGAAATTGGATTATGCACCCTCCACTGGGAAAGTGCAAAATACTTCACAGGGATGAATCAAGAAACTCATTAAGAGAAATCTCGAAATGGGCTGACTACACTGGGGAGTACTTCTTACTTTCATGCTGGTGTGTCATGCACCTGCGAGTGAACAACAATACCTGCAAAACAAGACCAACAATATGCTTCAGGTGTAGCATGACAACTTTGTCTACCAACCAGGCCACACAAGCTCTTACATCAAATTCAAATGTTTCTTGTCATGTGTAAAACCTCCAAATGTTTAAATGCAATGTTTATAAAAAAATTGGACGTCTTTTTTGCAAACAAAATAGTAAAAGTAAAATAAAGAGCGAGCTTTTGAATGAAAACAAAAAAAATTTATTGATTGGAAATCGGGATGTAAATAGGCAAGTACGTACGTCAAGAAGAAATTCCTAGGAAGAGGTAATTGCAAAATTGAAAACAAAAGAGTAATACAAGAATGGCAATGTGAAAACGAATTTCCCTCGGGTTCCGGCTCTGCTATAACTTCAATGACATCGACTATCTCATCCTTTCGCTTTTTGTAGAAAATGACTGAATTGATTCCTACCCTCCGGGGTTGCCAAATGTAGTAGTGAGATGGAATGAAAAATCCAACGTCAAACATAGTCGTTCACTTTAAATCCCTAACTTTTGCCTGAATCGCCCTTTCGGGTTTTCAATCCACCGAGATATCCTTTCTTGCCTAAGCCACTCGTATGGGTTATCAACTTAGCGGGTGTACTTATTATTTTTTCTTTTCAATTCTTATTTTTTATCCCTAATTTTTTCCTAAAACTTTTTATTCATTTTTGTGGTTCGCCGAGATGCCCCTTTTTGCTTGAGCCGTCGACTTAACGGATCTCTTCTTTATGCGAAGTATTTTTTTGAATACGTTTGCATTCATAGGGAGATGGAAGTCTTCACCATACATTGTTGTAAGTGTTGTATCCCAAAATTTTCCCTCCCATTTTTCTTCAAGACATTCTCAAAAGGTCCTAAAATGCTCAAGTTGGCTCAAGAGTTGATCAGACAAATTCTCCTCCTAGGCAATGGATCTACAACTAGGGTTTTATGTTTCATAAGGAAGATTGGGTTCTCAAGGTCTCAAGTGGTTTTCATGGTTCTCCATAGGTCTTTAAGAATGCTCGTGTCAAGCTTCATGCCTTGCATCACAAGTTTGCTCAGTTAATTACTCAAATGATTGAAAATCAACTGTATTGGGTAAAAAGTCAAATATGGTCAACATACAATCAAACCTCAAGATTTTGGTCAACATAAATTTTTTGAAGTGATATCCATCATTTTATTAAGGTTTGATCACGATTCCTCAAGAAAAGTCCTTAAATCATCAAAAGTCAAAAGTTGCCAAATTAAGGTTTCCTTAGGAGAAGTCAACTGAACTTTGACCAAGCATAACTTTCACATGCTTCATCATATTTTCCCCAAATAAAGCTCATTTTAAAGGAAATTCAATTCTCTACAACTTTTTCAATCTAATCTCAAGTCCAAAAAATGCATCATTTGAGATATATAAGCCAATATATTATAGGTCATTTCAAAAGTCAACAAAAAGACACTTTTTGTCAAGGCAACTTACATCAAGATAAAGTCTACAAAAGCAAAAATGATCAACATAGAGGTTGTAGAAGACATCTTGAGATTTCCAAAAAGTCATGGATAACCTTAAAAAGATGAAAATTGAGTAAGTTATGACCATTGCAAGTTGGGAAATTTTGAGCAAATGCATGAAGTTCAATTTGAGCAAGCTTGATATTTTGGGCTATTGAGCCATTGTTTTGATGTCCAAACGTGTACTATACTCTTCCCACACCTCGAACCTTGTTCATATACCCTTTGGCCTTGTTTTATTTTAATTATTTTCATTATTTTTAGTTTAATTCATTAATAATATAAAATAGAATAAGATAAAATTATATCTTACTACAAGAGTCCAAGCCCATCATTTGGTTGCCCTAAATTTCTCTATATATTCAGACATCAAGAGGGAACAAATGACCGTAAATCCTTGCACCACAAAATTGTCAAAAAACATCAAACTTTTCCAAGAACCCTAAATTTTTCAAACCCTTATTACACTACCTTTCACCACAAGCTTGTGATTCCAATCAATTCCATTCACTCCCAGGGAAAGACTGGATCACTTAGAACGATCCAAGTGACCAGAAAACATTCATGCGAACCTCACGATTTCATCCATATTTGAAATTATGTATTTCTTATTTTATTGCATTCTAACGTTTACTAATGTTTGCTATGTGTTTATGAGATCAAATAATGCATAATAGAACAACCGCAAAGGTCTCATGCATGCTAGATTGCAAAACACCATGTTTGCTCCGATCCGCTTTACTTGCCTCGTAGCTCAATCTACAGGGAGTTATAGCCAAAACTAAGCCTATATTTGGATTCAGGAGGATCGAATTTGGGGGGATAGGATGTTTTGGATCACTAACTATTTGAATTTGTAGGTTTTGGATAAAAAGGATAGCCAGAGAAGACGACCAGAGCTAGGGCTCTGGCGCCTCTCCGGTCAATGCAGGCTAGCTTATATTATATATTTATCGTTTCAATGATATAAACAGATGAAAACGCAAACCCAGTGGCAGAAGCGCGCACAATAAAGCATTAGTCTCAAAGGGCCTAGGTTCCATCCAGCCTTTTGACACTTTTTTTCTCTAATTTTCCAATTTTTTGCAGGTTGGTTGTAAAGTGTGTTGGAGGCGTATCCTAGACACAAGCGCGCACTTGGCCTGGTGGTATGCATACTGCATAAAGGTCTTGGGAGGCATGAGTTCAACACTCATCTCCAGCATTCTTTTTCTCTATTTTTTACTAACATTATTTTCTCTTTTTACCCTAACCCTAATTTCTCAATAACCTTAATTACTTTTCTTTAATCAACATTAAAACAAATTAGGTTTAGTTTCTTTATAATAAATTAATTTTTATTTTATTTTATTAAATTAATTAGGATAATTAGTTTCAATTAATTTAATTACCTAACTTTTTTCGATTAATTAAAATCAATTAGACTTTAGGTTAAATCATCCATTATTTTTCATCAAACAATTTCTCTATTTCTTTTACTTTTTATTGCTTCACGCGCTTTATTATTTTCGCATTAGTTTTTTCCCATTAGGTAATTGCTACAGAATGTAATAGTTTAACTAGGGTTTTATTTGCTTTCTATCTCCCCAATTTTATAGTTTGTATCCCCTTCCCCGAAGCTTTGTAATAGCGTAGGACTTTATTTTCTTCTCTTACTGCTTTCCTTATAACTATTAGTAATTAGGGCATGTATGGCAAGATCTAAAATCAACTGTTAGATAACCCTAAATACAAGATTAAATAACCGAATTCAATACACTCTTCACACATGCACCTCTTGGGTAACCTCACTTGTTGCCTTCGAATAAAACAGTCATGTCCCTCGAACGTGGGGATGCTTTAGCAAAGACCTTCGGTTAAAAAGATCGTAGTCCCTCGATGACCCTCGTGATGCTGCCTTCGGTAAACGATCTTAGTCCCTTACGATAAATTGTTAAAGCACCCTTACGAATTGCCTTCGATGACTGTACGATGAACCTCACATGTCCCTTCACATACAACGATAGGGCTTCCTACTAACTAATGGTAGGGTAGCACTATCTAAGGAGGAGGAAAATAACACGAAAGACTTTTTGAGTAGGTAGATAGCTCGTAATTGCTTGCTCAAAAAAACATCTCTTTTTACACAAAACACTTTTCTGAAATATTTTCAAAAAAACAAACACTTTGCATGCATTCTCAACTGATACGAGAATCATTAAAAAGTTTGCCGTACTTAGGCATTTTCAAAATATTTTCAAACACCTACACAAAAGCATTTCAAACAAAGTGAGCTAGCGATTAAGAGCCCGTAGATAACTACGGATGAAAAGGGTGCCAACACATTCCCTTTTCGTAACCTACCCCCCGAACTCAGAAAATATCTTAAAGGTATTTCATGTTCTTTTCACCCTTTCCTTATTGGATAAAAGAAAATTTGGTGGCGACTCTTGTTGGAGCGGTGTAGCGGAAAGCAACAAAAGTTTTGGAAATATTTATCCGGGAATTTATCGTGTCCACAGAGATTGATTATTGAATTTCCGTTCGACAAATTTCTCGTTAATGAGTTTGGGGATAAATGGGTTTGTAAAGAAAATGTTATCAACAGAAAATAAATGTAAACAAAAGGAAAAAAAACTAAGGAAGAACTTATCAAGCTTTCATATAATCTACTCATCACAGACTAAATCTATCGACCAATTAAATTCAACCTAACAATACTCATCAATGTCACTACATATCACTCACAACCTAAGTCATTTCTAACCTAAATCGAGAGACCGAATGTATCACCAAGGAATTGATCTCTCTACCTCCTCAACAACACAGAAGACAACTATGTAATCGCACTGACGATCTCTCAGCACAGCACAACCACACAAAGGCATTGAGCTCTGATACCCAAGTAGATGTTAGCTCTAAATCTATCTCTAGAGTTCAGAAACTAACAGATAATCATCCTAGATAAGAATATAAGCAGTATATGTCTATAACAAATCAAATCCATAACACAGAGCAAAAATACAGGACAACAATCCACAAAGATTTGTAAAGCAAGTTTTATATAACACCATGGGCGACAAATATACATAAGTTCGGAGTAAAATACATTTACAAAACCCAACTAAAGAGAAATACATAGAGAGGAGAAGAGATAAACCCCAAATCTTCCAGTTTGTCTGTGCTGGTCAATGAGAAATCCACCTCCAATCATCCATAAGCAAAGCCTTAGTGTTGTTATCTAAGCTAATCCACTACAAAAATTAGGTGGATGGAGTTAAGAGAACAAAAATCTCTCCCAAAACCAACACCTAACAAATGAAACAAAAAGGAAAATATAAAGAAAATCTGATCCGTGATAATCGCCCGGCAAAATAAAGCATCGCCTGACGAAAGCTCTTATTCACTTGGCCCAGAATAAGCCACGTCCTAAACTGATCAAAAATATCCTCCATCGTCTGGCGACCATAATTAATCGCCTGACGACACTCCTTATTTTCGCCTGGCGATGCAGCAGCGAAGCAAGGCAGGGACTTCAACAAAATTGTCTTCAAATTTTCGCCCGGCGATCCATGACAGGAAAGCAACTTTTGTTGCTTTTTCTGCATAACTTATTATGGCTCAAATCTTGGCCTTATTCCTTTATTGATCGAAAAATGCATCTTGAAGCTTTATTCCTATTGCTCCAACAATTCTCAAATACCTACAAAATAAATACAAAACAATCAAACGATGCCCTTTATACAAGAAAACGCATTATACACAAACTAAATGTATTTACACAAAAGTTGGGATTATTCAACAATATTATCAAACAAAAAGTCGATAAGTGCAACAAAACTTATATACAAAAATAGCTACAATTTGCACTTATCAAACTCTCCCAAACTTGAATAACATAAAGAATAAAGAATGATAAATCAAAGAATCACGAATCAACAAGTTTGGAAAATGGAAAACAAATGCAGTGGTTCAAATGAAAAACGGTACACACGAAGAAACATACTTACCACTAAACTACGACGATAACATAAACATAAAACAAATGCTAAATACAAAGAATATGCCAAACATTCTAAAATAATACTTGGTCACAAATGAATCACACCAAGCAAACATAATCATCGGTAGATGAAAAACAAACAAAAATGAGGTATTTTAACCCATCCAAAATTCTTACAAACAATAGACTAAATTATGCATTCATCCAAAAATTTACATTGAAAATATAAAAGCAAGAATCTCAAGGGCTTTTCAAGGTTGTAATGTGGCTTGGTTAACAAACAAGTGATAAGTCCTAAAGCTAATCGAAACAAAAACTTACCTAAACCTAAGGGAGTAATTACTTCCACAAAGTTTCAAACAATAGAATTTCAATCGAACTTCTTCTTCATCCCAAATTTTAAACCAACACACATCACTTATTCAACACAACATTATTCCATACTCTTTTTGTTTTTCTTTTTCAAAGCTTTTCTATTTTTTCCTTTCTTTTTCTATCACTTCTTTTTCACATTTTTTTTCTTTCTTTTCTTTTCTTTTTCTATTCAACCTCATAGCAATCACAACATAAGAACATAAGCATTCCTCTCCCCAACTTGAATTCAACCATCATCATAATGTGAATACTCCCTACTTTCTAAGGCAAGGTAAAAATTCAACTATAAATCATAGTTAAGGGTTCAAGAAAACAAGGAATCAATATCCATACAAAAAGGGAAACTAAACACTCATAGACAAGCATTTAGCAAATACAACATGGATATCGACAAAAAGCTCAAAGGGGTTACTAATGATCACACACTCACAAGGTGAATTGACTTATTTGTCCAAGGTAGTTGTGCTCAAAATGAAACAAAAAATGCCTTGATCATGTTCAAGCTTTCATACAATCAACACAAACAAAAGATTAAGCATAATAAAATCCAATTAAAACAAGAATTGTGGTCTCCAGCATATGCGAACAATGGAAAGCTACCTCACAAAAGGGTAGGAACTAAAGTGATTCACAAATGAACTAGTATACAAAAGAATGAATGTCATAAAAATTGTAAAAAGTCTAAGTATCATGAATATGGTAAAGTATAGAAAGCAATAAACACATACCTCGAACGTGTACAAAACTTTAACAAAATCATTACCACGCATTCGTAAGTCGAAAGATCAAACTTGACAAATCACCTCAATATCCTCAAGTTACCGGACCAAAACTTAAGTGCAAACAACAACAAAAGAATTAGAAAAATAATACTCCTACAAAATTTCAATGTACAAAATTTACAATATATACAACGAACAAAACTCCTCAAGCTAAACACGACAAGCTTTTGGAAAACACAAATTGACATAACAAAACAAATACAATTAACAATGTGAAAACCTGGTGAAAATGACATAACAAGTTGAAAAGTGAAGATTTGAAATTTAGAACATTTCCTTGTTTCAACTTGTTAAAGCACAATTCACCACACACATAAATAAATACAAACAAATATTCTTGTTTTACGTCGTAAGCTCGACGCCTTTATTGTGAGAGCTAGTAACCTCCTCTCATCATACCATGGTACTATGACACCGCACAAACCTAAAGAAAGTGTCCTAACAATCAGACAACAAATGTTACGAAAACGAGACAATTTACAACAATACGTGAAAACACATATATACACAAATATCATATACAATTTAATGTATAATTTCTATACAACATATACATTAATTACAAAACTAAAAAAAAAAAAATTATCGCAATGCAAAATCAATAGAACCAATCCCCGACAATGGCGCCATTTTGTTGGAGCAGTGTAGTGGTAAGCAACAAAAGTTTTAGAAATATTTATCCGAGAATTTATCGTGTCCACAGAGATTGGTTATTGAATTGTTGTTTGACAAATATCTCGTTAATGAGTTTGAGGATAAATGGGTTTGTAAAGAAAATGTTATCAACAGAAAATAAAAGTAAACAAAAGAAAAAAAACTAAGGAAGAACTTATCAAGCTTGCATATAATCTACTCATCACAGACTTAAATCTATCGACCAGTTATATTCAACCTAACAATACTCATCAATGTCACTACATATCACTCACAACCTAAGTCATTTCTAACCCAAATCAAGAGACCGACTGTATCACCAAGGAAATGATCTCTCTACCTCCTCAACAACACATAAGACAACTATGTAATCGCACCGACAATCTCTCAGCATAACACAACCACACAAAGGAATTAAGCTCTGATACCCAAGTAGATGTCAGATCTAAATCTATCTCTAGAGTTTATAAACTAACAGATAATCATCTCAGATAAGAATCTAAGCTGTATATGTCTATAACAACTCAAATCTATAACACAGAGCAAAAATCCAGGACAACAATCCATAAAGATTTGTAAAGCAAGTTTTATATAACTTTTTTGTACCCCAAAATTTGCCCTCCCATATTCCTCAAGATTTGTCAAGAATGATCTTCAAATTGTTCAAGATTGCTCAAGAGGTTGCACAGTCAAACCACCTCCTAAGACAGCTGAAATTAGGGTTTTGGTTCTTTCAAGGAATTTGGGGTTATCAATGGTTCAATCAAGTCCCATATGCATATATACATACACAAGCACCTACATGTCAAGTTTCAAGACTCACAGTGCCAATTTGCACAGTCAAAAGCCCCATTTGATCCACAGTCAACTGCAAGGGCAAAATGGTCATTTTGCAGTCAAAACTCAGAATTTTTGGTCCACATCTTATTTTGAGTCCACAATCATCATTTGATCAAGTCTTGATCATGATTCCACAAGAATAGCTCAAAAATCATCAAGGTGCAAAAAGTTACTATTTTTGGACAGTAGAAAAGTCAACTGTATCTTGACCAGGGCATAACTTTTTCATGGTTCATTAGAAAAATCCCATCCAATGCTCATTTTGAAGGGGATGACATTTCCTACAATCCATATTCACACTCCAAGTTCAATAAATTCTCTCACAAAAAGTTATCAATTTCTATATTATAGGTCAAATTCAAAAGTCAACAAAAATGCACTTTGAGTCAAAGGCCATAACTTGATATTGGTAAATCCAAATGACATGGGACCAAAGACATTGGTTAGAGGACTTCAAGACCTTTCCAAAATGTCTAAGAACATGTTCATATGATCAAAATTGAGCAAGATATGCATTGGAGAAGTTGGGAAATTTTTATGAATTTGCAAAAGTCAACTTTGCTCAAAACACCTTATTTTTGCTAATGGGCCTCAAATCTCTTCTTGAAACTTCATCCATGACTTATGCACGACCCATCAAGCTTAATTGAATTTATTTTCTTATTTTTATTAATTAATTGGATTTTTAATTGATATTAATTCATTTAATTGATTTAAATTGTAGGAAAATACAAGATTTGGTTTTTCAATCTTTTTGTGAAGCAAATATGGTCAAGATATGCTGGCAATTTCGTGCTCAAAGTCAAAGATGCAAAATCTCCAAAATTGGCAACCTTTTCCAATCATGAAAAATCAAAAAGATTTGATTTCCAATCAAGGATTCAATCATCAATTCAATGGATTTTTGCTCAAGCTTTTGACCTAATTCCATTCCCCTATATATATGCTAGCAAACCCTGATCAAAGAACGTGAGAAAACTGCAGAAAAAAGGCCATAGAATCTTGAGAAAATTCAAGAAAATTGCAAAACTGATTTTTGTATTCTAGGGCGATTTAAGGACTTTTGATCATTCAAACACATTACAGGAGGTTCCCAGAACGTGTGGCAATCAAATTCCAGCTTCATAACTCAAAGAATCATCGCTTACAGTTTCACGGTTTGCCATTTTTTTCCAGAATCGTAACTCATCATTCATGCGCATTTGACATATTTTCTTGATTGTTTTGCATTGCTAGAACCCATATGAAGCTAATGGTATAACTTAATTGAACTGAAACTCCCTAAATCCAAAGATGCCATGGACGATTTCTAGGGTTCTTAAGCTTTGAAATTGGGGATTCCTAAATCAGGAAAAATTGAGACCACTAAGGCACATGGTTGGAATCCTGAGAACCAGACGAATCCAACCCACCCATCGCGAAATATTTATATATGCTGTAGCTCTAATCGCTATTTTTCGTCGCCATAGTTTGTGGGGGTTAAAAACCCCCGCTATCTAATATTCTTTTTGCAGGTACAATGAGGAAGACGATGATATGTTGATACACCATTGGGTAGTTTGAAAACGCGCGCATGTTTTTTGTGTTACATCATATGGATTGATTTTTTAATATAATATTTACTTGTTATTATAATATCAAAAGCGTGCAAGTGGTGTAGTGGTTGTTGCGTTGGCTTGGAATCATTGGGACCTGGGTTCGAATCCCAGGTCCCCCAAACGCTTATTTGTTCTTTTTCCTCAGGCATTCTAGTGCAAAGCTTGCAAAGGTGGTACACCATACGCTTCTAATTCCCAGGCGCCAAGTGGCCACAAACTCAAATCCAATGGTCCTGAGTAGAAGACCACCATGCTCCCTAGTCAATCAACGCATGGGTGATTAGGAAAGTCAACAAGGCCTGCAGCATATTGGGCTTCAAATTGCTTTCTCACCTCCTAATTGGGCCAGCACCCCCCCTGGTTTATTCTTCTTTTATTATTCTTTTATATTTTTTTCATTTAATTATTTTACCATTAATTATTATTATTATTTAATTAACCCAATTAATTTTTTTTTCATAATAAATCCAGAAAACATAAAAAATAATAATATTTTTATTTATTAAATTTAATTAGTTATTTTGTAAATAAATACTAACATAAATTAATTTAGTTAATTAGGTTAATTTTAACTTTTTTCACAATAATTTAAAATCAACGTAGAAATTAGGTTTTTTTGACAATCTTAATTTCTTTTTATTTTATTTCCCTTAAAACATAAAACACTCAAAAACATATTTTTTATTTTATTAATTAATTAGTTTTAGGTTTAATTTAATTTAATTCATAAAAGATAAAAACTTCTTTCTTTCTCAAAAAAGGGTCAAAACCCTAAGAACTTCTCCGATTCAATTTTTATTCGCGCATATTATTTTTGATCATTATTATGTAATTGTTCCGAGGATGTAATAGCTTTAATTAGGACTTTTTATCGCTTTCTTTATTTTCTCGCATTTACTTTTCAAGGGTTGTTTTTGGCGATGTAAATACCCGACGCCTTGTAATAGCGTAGCTTTACTTTCCGCAATTTACTTTCCGCAACTCTTAACTGCTAGATGTATGTTAATTAGGCTATGCATGACAAGACTTATCTCTGAAATTAAAATCAAAACGTAGCTCACCACGAAATATGCAAAGATAACTTAACTGAATCCTGACACACTCGCACATGCCACTCCTAGGGTACGCCTCACTTGGTTGCCTCGACGTGGTCATTGAGTATAGGGTGTTTTAGAGGTCGCCCTCCTGTCTAAAGATCAAGTTGCCTCGAAACGGTTGCCTCGATAAAAAAAACGATCTAAGACATTAGGGTTACCGCTAAGGCGTCCTACTATTGCTTTGGTGACCACATGTCCCTATAATCGAATTGACCCGAAACTCCAACGACGGTGCTACCTACTTCTCAATAGTGGGATAGTACTGTCTAAAGGACATTTACACAGCTTAATTTCTTTTGAGTAGGTAGAGGTTCTCAGGTACTTGCTCTTTCAAAACGAAACAACTTTTTCGCACTTACACTTTCATTTCAAACAAAAGATTTCAAACAACACTTCATACACTCTTGAGGACAGATACAAGAATTAAATCGAAGTTTTCAAACGAAACTTTTTCAAAACCCACAAACACAAGAAAAGCAAAACTTTTTGAAAACATAGTGAGCAAGTACCTAAGAGCCCGTGGATAACCACGGATAGAAAGGGTGCTAACACCTTCCCTTTTTATAATCTACCTCCTGAACCGAGAAATATCTCGAAAAGGAATTTTGCTGTGCTTTTGTTCTTTCCTTATTGGAGAAAATAAAAGACGGTGGCGACTCTTGCTTACCGCGACATTTCGCGAACCAGCATTCCAAAACAGTCAGTTCTATTTCCACCGATCACAGAACTGGCGACTCTGCTGGGGAGAATATAAGTGTGGTGTATCTTAGGATTAAATCACTTGTGTTTTCAATTGTATGCTTTGTATGCTTTAAATTTTGTAGGCTTGTATTGGAGTTCTATAGATCCTAACCCGGATCTGGGGGTACCCTTTTTAGGTAAGTAGCAATAAACTGTGAGGGATCTGTCTGACATAGACCGACACGGATGAAGCAGTAGCTACGTTGGTGTGGCACCTTAGTCTGTACCGATATCCCTTGTGTTGAAACAAGGAGAATATGGGTCTTCTAAGGAGTCATTAAGCACCAACAGACCTTAGAACCTTAAATTGACCAACTTGGCCATAGAACAGTAGCAGTATGCTACACTCATTGAGACTAAACTCTCGCGATGATTTCGGCTGCAAGAAAAGGTTGCTAAACTGGAATTATGATCGATTGAGGGTAGTCAGTGATATTGAGATCCTCTAGAACCCGGTTACTATTTTTAGGACAGGTCTTAACCAACTGAAACTGAAAGAGGGTAGTACCTAAACTTCATGCTGGCCTAAACTCTGAGGGCTGTCTTGTGTGACTTGTGTGCCTTTACCATGTTTGCCTTTTGTGAATACTTGTGGTGTGCCTTTACCATGACATCATACCATCATAACATTGCATGCATCCTGCATAAGGACTAACCCATTTCAAAGACAAGAGGGTTTCATCTTTGCTCTGTTTTGTAGGACATCATGATGCCCATGCATAGGAATACTATTCGGCTCAACTTTGTTCAACCACCTGCTTTGCTTACAGAATTGGTTGACAGGATTCCAAACACTACTTCCTTCATCAAGAGGCATGGTTCTCTTATCGGTTTAGTCACTTCAAAGTGGGACCAACAACTGATGAGCGTCTTGGCCCAGTTTTATGATCCCCTATACCATTGCTTCACCTTTCAAGACTTCCAGCTGGTCCCTACCCTGGAAGAATTCACTGATTTTCTTGGTATCCCTATTTTGGAACAGACTCCGTTCACTGGTTGGGAAAAGACTCTTAGGCCTGAAGAGATTGCTGCAGCCCTTCCCTTGACTAAATAAGAGGTAATGGCTAACTGGGAGACTAGAAGTGGAGTTAAGGGCTTTTTGGCTAAATTTCTGGTTGACAAAGCTATTAGTTTCTGGAATGACTTAGACTTCAGGGCGTACGAAGACATTCTGGCTCTCTTAATCTATGGTCTAGTATTGTTTCCAAATCTTGATACCTTTGTTAATGTCAACGCCATAAGGATCTTCATCCCTCGGAACCCTGTACCCACTCTCTTGGGTGATATCCTGCAACAGCTCTATGCTCGTACTGCCCGAAGACGGGGAACTTTGTGGTGTTGGGCTCCTTTATTGGTGAGGTGGTTTATTTCGTACCTCCCTAAGTTCGTACTGAAGAACAAAGAAGGAAGGGGCTGGGCTCACAGGATAATGTCTCTCACTAATAATGACATCATTTGGACTCTCAGGTTTGGATGAGGTGGCTGTTATTGATTGTTGCGGAGAGTATCCTAATGTTCCATTGATCGGAACCCAGGGAGGAATCTCTTATAACCCATGTTTAGCTCTCCGTCAGTTTGGAAGAGCCAGAAGAGCAGGGCTTCATGAGATGTTGATACCTCACATCAGTTTTGAGTTTCAGGTAGATAGTGACGAGCTGCGTCGTAGATTCATCCGGGCTTGGGACAGAATTCACAAAGTTGACCCACATGAGTTGGGACCAAAGACTTCTCTACCAATGGAATCCTACTTCAGATGGGTCCGCATCCGTGCTCAGAAGTTAGGTATGCCATACGAAGCTGTCAGGCCTATTACTCTTGAAGTTCCTGATAAAGACGGGGTTCCTCCAACTGTTCTCCATCCTCAGATACCCACTGATATTGGTACACTAAAGAGGTCTTGGGCACAACTGCAGGAAGAACGGGATTCCTATCGGGAAAGGTTCAATGAACAGGAACAGAAGATCCAGAAGCTGACAAAGCAATTGGAGAACGAGCGGATCCTGAATGACTATATCCGCACCGAGAAGAAGAGGCCATGGGAGCATTGAGGGGCCTTGGATGTTTCTTTTACAGCTTTTGTTTACTTTTCAGTATTTTCATTCATGTAACGCCTAAGGGCAATTTGTTGAACAATTTAAATTCCAAAGTTGAATCTAATAAAGTGTGTTTCCTTTTTGTCTACAAAGTTGAATCCCGATTGTCTTTGAAAACATAAATCATACGCATCTCATTCCATCATATGCATAACAGGTACCCTTTTTACAGGTCACTTATCTTCTTCGCTGTTTATTTCAGCAATCATCATGTCTTCTGAACCTTCCACTGAACAAGCTATCAAGGCCCTCCAGGCCCAGAATGCCTTGGTTATGAGCCTAGCCAAGGGTCAACAGGAGTTGAAGACCCTAATTCTGAAGAAGAAGAAGAAGAAGAGGACCGTCTTGTTCAACACTGGACGCAGATTTAGGAATGGATTACAGAATAAGGTTGAGCTGACTACCTCATCAGTAGGGAAAGACAGTCCACAAGAAAGAAGGGTTCCTAGTCCCGTGGTCTCCGACAACGAGACGGATTATGATGAAGAGCAGTGTACAAACAGTTGGAGGACCGCTTAAGTGCTATGGAGATACAGAATGTGCCCGGGTTGGACTTTGGAGACCTAGGCTTATCCTCTGGGGTGGTGATTCCCCATAAGTTCAAGGCACCTGCTTTTTCCAAATACAATGGAGCTTCCTGCCCAAAGCTGCACCTCCGGTCGTACATAAGGAAGACCCAACCTTACACTGCTGACAAGAATTTATGGATCCATTTCTTCTAGGATAGTCTTTCAGGGACTCAACTCGAATGGTTCTATCAGCTGGATGGAGCCAGTATTCGTAACTGGGAGGATTTGGCTACTGCGTTCTATAAGCAGTATCAGTATAATTCCGACCTCGCTCCTACGCGTACCCAACTCCAGGGTATGTCACTAGGGACGGGTGAAGGATTTAAGGAATATGCTCAAAAGTGGAGAGACCTGGCTGGAAGAGTGCAGCCACCTTTAATTGATCGTGAACTTGTGGATATGTTCTTGGGGACCCTGTATGGTCCATTCTTCAACCATTTGATTGGGAATTCTTCAGCCGGGTTTACAGACCTTATCTTGACTGGTGAGAGAATTGAAGCTGGTATCAAGTCTGGGAAGATACAGAAAGGTGCCTCCTCGAGCACTGAAAAGAAACCCTTCAAGAAAGAATCTAGTGTTGTTTATGGTCAAGGAGACAGAATAAACCAGAACGCCGCCAAGCTGTCAACGCGGTGGTTATTTCAAAACCCGTTGCTGCTCCTCAGCATCATAACCAACAAAGGGGTGAGAGACCTAGAAGGCAGTTTACTCGTCTCAGTATGACCCTGTCTCAGATATTGCCGCAGTTACTGACAACCAATCTGGTGACTATAAAAGAAGCTCCGAAGGTTGTAAACACAACGTCCCCAAAGTACAATCCTAACGCCCACTGCGCTTATCACTCTGACAGCCCGGGGCATACTACGGATGATTGTTGGGCTCTGAAGAATAAGGTTCAGGACCTAATCGATGCTAAAGAGATAGAGTTCGAGGCGCCCGAGAGGCCCAATGTTGTGACCGCTCCCATGCCCAAGCATGGAGTAAATGCTATTAAGGAGGACGATGACGTAGAGGAATCTGAATTCGACAGCTGGATCTACCCTACGACTGACGGTGGACCCAGCAATTGGACGGAAAAAGACTTCATACCTATTACTTTTGTGACTCAGTAATGAACTCCTTTGTTTTGAATTTGTAACAGACAATAATTTGAAACTTTATGGCCCGGTGTCTTACCCGGGGCACCGTGGATTCATTTGTGAGGGCTTTTGTGTGTCATTTTCATATATCATTAATAAAAGCATTGGACGTTTTTTGCATTTCAAATCTTGCGCTCCTTGTCTTTCTTTATTATATATTGCAAAACAGCTATTTACACACACTCACATATACAGGTCTCAATCCACTCTGGATCTCACTGGTAACGACTCTGCTACTGCCAGTTATGACTTCGAAAATCCGATCAACTTAGCCGAAGACGAAGGTGAAGATGATTGTGAAGTGCCTGGTGAGCTCGCAAGACTGCTACTCTAGGAAGAGAGGTCCATTCAGCCACATGAAGAGCTAGTGGAAACGGTAAATCTGGGTACTGAGACAGACAAAAAGGAAGTCAAGATCGGTGCCAATCTGGAGTCTAGTGTGAAACAATAGTTGATTCAGATGTTGCATGACTACATGGAAATCTTTGCCTGGTCCTAAGAAGATATGCCTGGGTTGGATACCGACATTGTGGTTCATCACCTGCCTACCAAGGAAGAATGCCCTCCGGTAAAACAGAAGGTCCGCCGTATGCGCCCAGAGATGTCCGAGAAAATCAAAGCTGAGGTTATGAAACAATTTGACATCGGTTTTCTAGCAGTCACTTCTTACCCTCAGTGGGTTGCCAACGTGGTTCCAGTGCCGAAGAAAGATGGTAAGGTCTGAATGTGTGTTGACTACAGGGATTTGAACAGGGCGAGCTCTAAGGATGACTTCCCTCTGCCTCACATCGACGTTCTGGTTGACAACACTGCTCAGCATAAGGTATTCTCCTTCATGGACGGTTTCTTCGGTTATAATCAAATCAAGATGGCTCCTGAAGACATGGAGAATACCACTTTTGTTACTCAGTGGGGCACCTTTTGCTACAAGGTCATGCCTTTTGGGTTGAAAAATGTTGGGGCAACGTACCAACGTGCCATGGTGGCTCTGTTTCATGACATGATCCACCATGAGATCGAAGTATACGTCGATGATATGATTGCAAGGTCCCAAACAGAGGAGGAACACCTTGACCATCTACAGAAGCTGTTTGACCGGTTGAAGTTGTACAAGCTGAGATTAAACCCGAACAAGTGCACCTTCGGGGTGAGATCTGGAAAACTGCTGGGCTTCGTCGTAAGCGACAAAGGTATTCAAGTGGACCCTGCCAAAGTGAAAGCCATACAAGAGATGCCAGCTCCCAAGACAGAGAAAGAGGTCAGAGGCTTTCTAGGACGGCTGAACTACATTGCCCGATTCATCTCGCATCTAACTGCTACTTGTGAACCAATCTTCAAGCTACTGAAGAAAGATCAAGTAGTACGTTGGAACGATGAATGTCAGGCCGCTTTCGAAAGAATCAAAGAGTATCTCCAAGAGCCACCCATTCTTATGCCACCAGTTGAAGGGAGACCTCTAATCTTATACTTGATAGTACTTGACAACTCAATGGGATGTGTGCTGGGGCAGCATGACGAGTCTGGCCGAAAAGAGCATGCTATTTATTACCTTAGCAAAAAGTTTACCGACTGTGAGACCCGATACTCACTGCCTGAGAAAACTTGCTGCGCTTTGGTATGGGTTGCTCGCCGGCTAAGACAGTATATGCTGACTCACACTACTCTGTTGATTTCAAAAATGGATCCAATCAAGTATATCTTCGAAAAGCCTGCCTTGTCCGGAAGAATAGCAAGATGGCAGATGATCTTGACTGAATATGACATCCAGTACACGACTAAAAAAGCAATCAAGGATAGTGTGTTTGCAGACCATTTGGCACATCAGGCAGTGGACGATTACCAGTCTATGAACTTTGAATTTCCAGACGAGAATATCATGGTAGTGACTGATTGTGAAGTACCTGGACCGGATGAAGGACCTGAGGAAGGATCCCGATGGTCTATGCACTTTGACGGAGCCTCAAACGCTTTGGGTAATGGCATTGACGCTGTGATCATATCTCCAAAAGGCTCTCATACTCCACTTACCGCCCGACTATGTTTCAACTGCACCAACAACATGGCGGAGTATGAAGCATGCATCATGGGTCTTCGAGCTGCAATTGACCTAAGGATCAAGTTTCTGAGTGTCTTCGGAGATTCCGCTCTCGTGATCAGTCAGATCAAAGGCGAGTGGGATACGAAACACCCAAATCTTATTCCTTACAAGGAGTATGTATTGATGTTGCTTCCTCATTTCGAGAAAATAACCTTTGAACACTTCCCAAGAGAAGAGAATCAGTTGGCGGACGCGCTGGCTACGATGTCTTCTATGTTCAAAGTCAAATGGGACAACGAGGCTCCCCGGATCATTATTTGGAAATTGGATGAACCTGCACATTGTTGTGATCTTGAGACCGAAGAGGCAACAGAAAAACCTTGGTTTCATGAAGTAAAGAGGTACCTTGAAGCTCAAGAATACACCGAGGGCGCATCTGTTAATAACAAGAAGTTTCTGAGAAGGTTCGCGGTAAAGTTCTTCCTCAGCAACGGCATTCTGTACAAACGTAACCATGATTCAACCTTAATGCGTTGTGTGGATAAGACTGAAGCAGAAAGGATCATGGCAGAGCTGCATGAAGGTACCTTCGAAACTCATTCCAGTGGACATACCATGGCAAAGAAAATCCTTCGGGCAGGGTATTACTGGTCCACAATAGAAGCCGACTGTTATCAGCATTCTCGGACGTGTCACAAATGCCAGATCTATGCTGATAAGGTGCACATTCCTCCAGTTCGTTTGAACGTCTTGATAGCACCTTGGCCTTTTGCAATATGGGGCATTGATATGATCGGCGAGATCAGACTTACGGCATCCAACGGGCATCGTTTCATCCTGGTAGCAATTAATTACTTTACGAAGTGGGTTGAAGCAGCTTCCTTTGCCACCGTAACCAAGAACGTCATGGCACGGTTCATTCGGCATAACCTGATCTGTCGATACGGTGTACCAGAGAGGATCATTACGGACAATGGTACCAATCTTAACAACAAGATGATCACTGAGCTCTGCGAGCAATTCAAGATACAGCATCACAACTCTTCTCCTTACCGGCCGAAGATGAATGGGGCTGTAGAAGCGGCTAATAAGAACATTAAGAAGATTGTGTAGAAGATAACAGTGACCTACAAAGATTGGCATGAGATGTTACCATTTGCTCTTCATGGGTATCGTACCTCAGCACGGACGTCAACAGGGGCAACACCCTTTTCCTTGGTTTATGGCATGGAGGCAGTCCTGCCCATTGAAGTTCAGATACCCTCTCTCCGGATCATGAAGGATGCAGGATTGAGCGAAGACGACTGGATCCAGACTCGGCTTGATCAATTAAACCTAATCGACGAAAAGAGACTCACTGCTATTTGTCATGGCCAGACGTACTAAAAACAGATGATCAAGGCATTTAACAAGAAAGTCAGACGACAAGAGTATCAAGTTGGGGACCTGGTAATCAAGCGCATCATTCTACCTCAAGGTGATCCCAGGGGAAAATGGACTCCTACGTACGAAGGGCCATTTGTGGTTAAGAACATATTCTCAGGAGGAGCGATGATTCTAACCACCATGGATGGTGACGACCTTTCTCACCCCGCCAATGCAGACATAGTAAAAAAATACTACGCATGATCAAAAGACCCGCTAGGTCGACTGGCCTAGGCAAAAATAAGGGCTTCCTGGCGAACCAAAAGGGTTCGGGCAAAAATAAGGGATGAAAATAAAAAAATCTGTACACCCGACAAGTCGAAAACCTGAAAAGGCGGCTTGGGCAAAAATGGGTATCCCGATGGGCGGAAAACCCGAAAGGGCGGTTCAGGAAAAAGTTAGGGATAAGCGTAATACTATGTCTCATTGGATCACCCTGCATCCAAACTTCGGTATCGACTATCAGGCTCAGACGGCACCAATCAATCAGATTCATCTTCAACTAAGCAGCAAAGTGATGAGATACTTGAAGACATAAAGGCGATAGCAGAGTTGGAACCCAGTGGGATTTTTCACATAGCTGTTTTGTTTTCCTTTTCACAAATTGTATAAACTCTATTTTGTTCGGTGGCGTTCTCTTACTAGGACGTCGGCCTCTTGTACAAAACGCCTATTTACAGGCAAATTTCAAAATCAATACAAGTTTCATTTTTCAGACAAATTGCAAATTGTTTTTCCTTTATCTGTTTTGTTTTGCAAAGAACGTCCAATGTTCATTTTTGATATATGCATTTGACATTAATTGCTGATCACAAATATTTGCATGCGAAACAAAAGACTAATTACGGGTGACATTGGAAGTAGGGGCAATAAGAATTTGCTAAGCGATCTAGTTGCTCTGTCCACTAAGGTACTAAGGTAGGTTCAGCTGAAGAATATGACCAAGATACCTTCATTCCCCGCAGAGTAAGACAAGATTCGGCAATACTCTTCCCAAGCAGAGTTGGTCTCTCATCAGCCCTAAAAAGGCACAGTATCCCCAGCAAGAGTCAGCAATACTCTCCCCCAAGCAGAGTTGGTCTATCATCAGTCCTGAAAAAGTTGGGTATCCCCAGAAGATCTTAATATTCCCTAGCAGAGTATACAAATATTCCTCAGCAAGCATCCCCGGCAGTCTTAATATTCCTCGACAGAAATATAAGATTGTTCCCCGGCGGAATACAAGATACCCTCAGCGGAACCATTTCCCAGCACAGTCTGAAAAGCTTCCCCAACGGAGTTGAATCACCTTACCCAGTAGATTCTGGAAGCTTGTCCCCTGCAGAGAACAAATGCATCTCCCCAGCCTTATTCAGAAGGTTATTCCCCACCAGAGACTAACTAGGTTATCCTCAGGAAATTGCAACAGAAATATCGTCCTCAGCGAAGTTCTTTCTATCCCCAGCGGAGTTCATCATCGAAATCCCCAACAGGGTTTATCAACGGAATCCCCAGCGGAGTTATCGTTAAAATCTCAGTGAAGCATCTCTTCCCCACAGAGTAATTCCCCGCAGAGTAATCTCTTCACCAATTTTATTCCCCAACGGAGTCATCCTCTCCTACCGGTTTATTCTCACAATCATCTTCGTTCATCATCCCCAGCGGAAACGAAGAACTCTACTCTTCAACATCAGCCCAGGATTTAACAAACTCCCGGCATTCGTCAAGGATTTATTTTCCCAGACGAAGATACATTCATAAACATTTCACATTTCATACCTCCTATTTACATACATGATAAAGTGCATACGACACGATCTCATTTATTCTGAGAACATCATGCATTTCATACATCATGACATTACATACAACTAATGTTTTGCCTTTTTAGGAAAAGGTCAATCAAAAGATGATTACCATCAACCTTTCTTAAAGTTCCAGATCAATACCTGTAACTGGCCAGGAAATATATGTGGACGACTGATTGTAGATCTATACCTGAAACCAGACAGGAAAGTTATCTACATTGAAAAGATTAAAGATTAATACCTGAAACCAGACAGGAAAACTATCTTTCTTTCTCAGGTCAGAGATTAATACCTGAAACCAGACAGGAAAACATCTCATCGACCATCCTTCAAGTTCCAGATTAATACTTGTAACTAGCCAGGAAATATCTGTGAACGACGGATTATAGGTTAACACCTGAAACCAGACAGGAAAGCCACCTATATGAAGGGATTGAAGATTAATACCTGAAACCAGACAGGAAAACTATCTTTCTTTCTCAAGTCAGAGATTAATACCTGAAACCAGACAGGAAAACTATCTCATCAGCCAGCCTTCTTAAGTTCCAGATCAACACCTGTAACTAGCCAGGAAATATTTGTGGACGATTGATTATAGGTTAACACCTGAAACCAGACAGGAAAACCACCTATATGAACTGATTGTAGATCTATACCTGAAACCAGACAGGAAAGTTATCTATATTGAAGAGATTGAAGATTAATACCTGTAGCAAGCCAGGAAAACTATCTTTCTTTCTCAAGTCAGAGATTAATACCTGAAACCAGACAGGACAACTATCTACTTGACCATCATGAAGCAACCCTACACCGGTTCCTTCTCTTCCAAGATGCAGTTTTACACGGACTCATCATCAGGCAACCCTACACAGGTTCCTTCTTTCAACCTACCAAGTTACAATTCAACAAACAATCTTCAGATGGCATCTATAAGCCCATTCCCGACAAGATTCTGTCACATCTCCATATGGCATCTATAAGCCATCCTCCTATCCATCATCTCTCAAAATGGCATCTATAAGCCCATTCCCGACATCACATTGCTGATACTACACCATGCGAGTGCAAATTTCTGGGCACTTTAGTGTTCAATCATCTTCTACCTTCGGATCACGAAAGGCACGCAAGCCAATCTACATCCTCAGGTTTAAGAAGATTGAACATGGGCAACTGTTGTACCCCAAAATTTTCCCTCCCATATTCCTCAAGATTTGTCAAGAATGATCTTCAAATTGTTCAAGATTGCTCAAGAGGTTGCATAGTCAAACCACCTCCTAAGACAACTGAAATTAGGGTTTTGGTTCTTTCAAGAAATTTGGGGTTATCAATGGTTCAATCAAGTCCCATATGCCTATATACATCCTCAAGCACCTACATGTCAAGTTTCAAGACTCACAGTGCCAATTTGCACAGTCAAAAGCCCCATTTGATCCACAGTCAACTGCAAGGGCAAAATGGTCATTTTTGCAGTCAAAAGTCAGAATTTTTGGTCCACATCTTATTTTGAGTCCACAATCATCATTTGATCAAGTCTTGATCATGATTCCACAAGAATAGCTCAAAAATCATCAAGGTGCAAAAAGTTACTATTTTTGGACAGTAGAAAAGTCAACTGTATCTTGACCAGGGCATAACTTTTTCATGGTTCATTAGAAAAATCCCATCCAATGCTCATTTTGAAGGGGATGACATTTCCTACAATCCATATTCACACTCCAAGTTCAATAAATTCTCTCACAAAAAGTTATCAATTTCTACATTATAGGTCAAATTCAAAAGTCAACAAAAATGCACTTTGAGTCAAAGGCCATAACTTGATATTGGTAAATCCAAATGACATGGGACCAAAGACATTGGTTAGAGGACTTCAAGACCTTTCCAAAATGTCTAAGAACATGTTCATATGATCAAAATTGAGCAAGATATGCATTGGAGAAGTTGGGAAATTTTTATGAATTTGCAAAAGTCAACTTTGCTCAAAACACCTTATTTTTGCTAATGGGCCTCAAATCTCTTCTTGAAACTTCATCCATGACTTATGCACGACCCATCAAGCTTAATTGAATTTATTTTCTTATTTTTATTAATTAATTGGATTTTTAATTGATATTAATTCATTTAATTGATTTAAATTGTAGGAAAATACAAGATTTGGTTTTTCAATCTTTTTGTGAAGCAAATATGGTCAAGATATGCTGGCAAATTCGTGCTCAAAGTCAAAGATGCAAAATCTCCAAAATTGGCAACCTTTTCCAATCATGAAAAATCAAAAAGATTTGATTTCCAATCAAGGATTCAATCATCAATTCAATGGATTTTTGCTCAAGCTTTTGACCTAATTCCATTCCCCTATATATATGCTAGCAAACCCTGATCAAAGAACGTGAGAAAACTGCAGAAAAAAGGCCATAGAATCTTGAGAAAATTCAAGAAAATTGCAAAACTGATTTTTGTATTCTAGGGCGATTTAAGGACTTTTGATCATTCAAACACATTACAGGAGGTTCCCAGAACGTGTGGCAATCAAATTCCAGCTTCATAACTCAAAGAATCATCGCTTACAGTTTCACGGTTTGCCATTTTTTTCCAGAATCGTAACTCATCATTCATGCGCATTTGACATATTTTCTTGATTGTTTTGCATTGCTAGAACCCATATGAAGCTAATGGTATAACTTAATTGAACTGAAACTCCCTAAATCCAAAGATGCCATGGACGATTTCTAGGGTTCTTAAGCTTTGAAATTGGGGATTCCTAAATCAGGAAAAATTGAGACCACTAAGGCACATGGTTGGAATCCTGAGAACCAGACGAATCCAACCCACCCATCGCGAAATATTTATATATGCTGTAGCTCTAATCGCTATTTTTCGTCGCCATAGTTTGTGGGGGTTAAAAACCCCCGCTATCTAATGTTCTTTTTGCAGGTACAATGAGGAAGACGATGATGTGTTGATACACCATTGGGTAGTTTGAAAACGCGCGCGTGTTTTTTGTGTTACATCATATGGATTGATTTTTAATATAATATTTACTTGTTATTATAATATCAAAAGCGTGCAAGTGGTGTAGTGGTTGTTGCGTTGGCTTGGAATCATTGGGACCTGGGTTCGAATCCCAGGTCCCCCAAACGTTTATTTGTTCTTTTTCCTCAGGCATTCTAGTGCAAAGCTTGCAAAGGTGGTACACCATACGCTTCTAATTCCCAGGCGCCAAGTGGCCACAAACTCAAATCCAATGGTCCTAAGTAGAAGACCATCATGCTCCCTAGTTAATCAACGCATGGGTGATTAGGAAAGTCAACAAGGCCTGCAACATTTTGGGCTTCAAATTGCTTTCTCACCTCCTAATTGGGCCAGCACCCCCCCTGGTTTATTCTTCTTTTATTATTCTTTTATATTTTTTTCATTTAATTATTTTACCATTAATTATTATTATTATTTAATTAACCCAATTAATTTTTTTTTCATAATAAATCCAGAAAACATAAAAAATAATAATATTTTTATTTATTAAATTTAATTAGTTATTTTGTAAATAAATACTAACATAAATTAATTTAGTTAATTAGGTTAATTTTAACTTTTTTCACAATAATTTAAAATCAACGTAGAAATTAGGTTTTTTTGACAATCTTAATTTCTTTTTATTTTATTTCCCTTAAAACATAAAACACTCAAAAACATATTTTTTATTTTATTAATTAATTAGTTTTAGGTTTAATTTAATTTAATTCATAAAAGATAAAAAATTCTTTCTTTCTCAAAAAAGGGTCAAAACCCTAAGAACTTCTCCGATTCAATTTTTATTCGCGCATATTATTTTTGATCATTATTATGTAATTGTTCTGAGGATGTAATAGCTTTAATTAGGACTTTTTATTGCTTTCTTTATTTTCTCGCATTTACTTTTCAAGGGTTGTTTTTGGCGATGTAAATACCCGACGCCTTGTAATAGCGTAGCTTTACTTTCCGCAATTTACTTTCCGCAACTCTTAACTGCTAGATGTATGTTAATTAGGCTATGCATGACAAGACTTATCTCTGAAATTAAAATCAAAACATAGCTCACCACGAAATGTGCAAAGATAACTTAACTGAATCCTGACACACTCGCACATGCCACTCCTAGGGTACGCCTCACTTGGTTGCCTCGACGTGGTCATTGAGTATAGGGTGTTTTAGAGGTTGCCCTCCTGTCTAAAGATCTAGTTGCCTCGAAACGGTTGCCTCGATAAAAAAAACGATCTAAGACATTAGGGTTACCGCTAAGGCGTCCTACTATTGCTTTGGTGACCACATGTCCCTATAATCGAATTGACCCGAAACTCCAACGACGGTGCTACCTACTTCTCAATAGTGGGATAGTACTGTCTAAAGGACATTTACACAGCTTAATTTCTTTTGAGTAGGTAGAGGTTCTCAGGTACTTTCTCTTTCAAAACGAAACAACTTTTTCGCACTTACACTTTCATTTCAAACAAAAGTTTTCAAACAACACTTCATACACTCTTGAGGACAGATACAAGAATTAAATTGAAGTTTTCAAACGAAACTTTTTTAAAACCCACAAACACAAGAAAAGCAAAACTTTTTGAAAACATAGTGAGCAAGTACCTAAGAGCCCGTGGATAACCACGGATAGAAAGGGTGCTAACACCTTCCCTTTCTATAATCTACCTCCCGAACCGAGAAACATCTCGAAAAGGAATTTTGTTGTGCTTTTGTCCTTTCCTTATTGGAGAAAATAAAAGACGGTGGCGACTCTTGCTTACCGCGACATTTCGCGAACCAACATTCCAAAACAGTCAGTTCTATTTCCACCGATCACAAACGTCATAGGCGACAAATATACATAAGTTCAGAGTAAAATACATTTATAAAACCCACCAAATAGAAATACATATAGAGGAGAAGAGATAAACCTTAAATCTTTTGGTTTGTCAGTGCCGGTCAATGAGAAATCCACCTCCAATCATCCATAAGCAAAGCCCTAGTGTTGTTGTCTAAGCTAATCCACTACAAAAATGAGGTGGATGGAGTTAAGAGAACAAAAATCTCTCCCAAAACCAACACCTAACAAATGAAACAAAAAGGAAAATATAAAGAAAATCTGATCCGTGAGAATCGCTCGGCGAAATAAAGCATTTCCCGACGAAAGCTCTTATTCACTTGGCCCAGAATAAGCCACGTCCTCAACTAATCAAAAATATCCTCCATCGCCCGACGACCATAATTCATCGCCCAACGACACTCCTTATTTTCGTGTGGCGACACAGTAACGAAGCAAGGCAGGGACTTCAACAAAATTGTCTTTAAATTTTTTCCCGACTGAAACCACCCGGCCGGAACCTGTCATCTGGATGTAATGAAACATCAATGAAGTCGTCACTTAACGTCTTTTATCTCGCCGAAAGGGAAAGGTAAACATCGAGAAAACCTGAAAAGGGAGAAATCACGGTCTTTCGACCGAGAGATCAGGTAAGGGAGTTTGTTACGCAAGGGGAAGGTATTAGCACCCCACACGCCTGTAGTACTCTACGGTATCCACTCTTGTTGTCTAATCTAATGGGTGTGGTCAAGTCCTATGTCTATGGCTTAAATCTGAAAAGGGAATGCATGTGAAAGAAAAAGAAAACAATGTAGGGAAAATAAAAGTTGTGCTCGATCGGGCCCTACCCCAATGCCTACGTATCCCTTTTAAGGAATCAGAACAGTCGTAGTTCGGCTTACATATTTTGGTTGGTTTGTGTTTTTTATTTAAGACAACAAAAACAGTTAAGATGGCAAAACATCAAATAAAACAACAAACAAATGGGATGTTAAAACATCGGCTAAATAATAACAAAGTAACATGTCAAAGATGGCGAAACACCAAATGATAAAACAACACACCTAACAATGACATTGAGAGTCAAAGCAGGATAACAAACAGATGCGATGGTGAAACATCGGCTTCAAACAAATGTGTGATGGCGAAACATCGGTTAAGAGATAACAAGGTATCATGGAAAAGATGGCGAAACATCAATAAAACAGATGACAAAACATCACACCTAACAATGATATTGAGAATTAAAGTAGGATAACAAACATGTGCGATGGCGAAACATCGGCTTCAAACAAGTGTGCGATGGCAAAACATCGGCTAAAAGATAACAAGGTATCATGGCAAAGATGGTTTAACATCAATAAAATGGATGACAAAACATCACACCTAACAATGATATTAAGAATCAAAGTAGGATAACAAACATGTGCGATGGCGAAACATCGGCTTTAGACAAATGTGCAATGACGAAACATCGGTAAACCAGGTTTTAAAAAAAACAAATCCAAGAGGTGCACAGACAAATAAGATTGATTTGTATATTTTACCTTGAAGAAGGGTTTGAGTTTATTAGAAGTGTTTTATGATTTGCCAAGAAAATAATTTTTGTTTTAAGATGCAAAATGCAAAGGAAGGAAAAACAACTAAGGGAAACTAGCCTAGCACTATCCCTAATGTTATCATATAATGGTTGACCCTAATATTGAGGATAAAGGAAAATCCTACCCTATGTTAGCATACATGGATTCCTACCTTAATCAACATGTTAAAGGAAGCTTAACAAAACTATCATATAGGGAACATGCAATGAGAGCGAAGTCGTGATCTCAATTTCTAAATTCAGTGACTCATCGATCAACAATTAAAGAAGAAAAACAATAAACATCCTATAGGGAACATGCATTGAGAGTGAAGTCGTGATCTCAATTTCTAAATTGAGTGACTCATCGATCAACAATTAAAGAAAAAAAACAATAAAGATCCTATAGGGAACATGCACTGAGAGCGAAGTCGTGATCTCAATTTCTAAATTGAGTGACTCATCGATCAACAAATGAAGAAACAAACACAACACGTGTGTCAAACAAAAACAGAGGGCCTCCTGACATATATCAGCAACAGAGGTCCCATCATGCAAAATTGAACTATACAAAATGAAAATAGAAGAAAGGAAATAGTGCAATAACAAACGGATAACTATCCGTAGCAACTGAATAAGAATAAAAGAAACCCAGAGAACTTCAAGCAAGCTGGCATCAGCAGATAAATCAAGTCAGAAATTACGCCATCAGGATGTAAGTAATGAGATTATGAGATATGAACAGATCCCATGGAAATGTATGGCATTCATAATCATATGTATATATCCTGCATAAACTATCAAATATGCCAAGCACAAGAGTAGTGCCAATATAATAAATTGTGTTCCATGTATAAAGTGAAACACAATAGCCTCAAGTCAAGACTGGAAAACTTTTCTCAAAGTACCTCGCACATTCAACAACCAAGTTAGTATTCCCATAAATAGGATGATGATTCACATAAGGGATGGATGATGAAACCAAGATGAAATGAGAAAACATGATAGCAACTAACAAACATTAGTCATGATAGACAAAAGGAAACAGGCATATGCACAATTTGGTCAAAAGAATTAGAGGAATGTTGCTCCTTTCTATCACCATGTTGAGTTGACAATTGAATATCAATCAAGGATCATGGTAGCTTGAGAAGAATACAATCAAAGACCATGAAGGTCAGTAGCAAACACATTTCAATCATACTCAATTAATTCATCACAACTCACAAGCATAATAGAATAGGAATTCCACACAATGCATCAAAAGGTTCAATCATTCAAACATGGGGAATTAAGTGAAATGACTTGAGTTTATTTGGATGAACATATCGAACATGATCATTAGGTGCCCGATTATAGGCCTCACTCAAGTTCATTGGCCATCAAACAAATTGCAACAACATATGCAACATTAATTGGGTACCTTCACTTCAAAAATACATCAAAAATAGAAACAAGGATCAATAATTCAAATCAAAAATCTATTAGCATCTTTGAAGTGTGTAGAAGTCAGAAAGCAAGTCTTGGGTTCATGAATGGTTGAGGAGGGGATCAAATGAGGCCCAAAGTTCAAAACTAGTTGACCAAACTATCAAATCTAGACAAGTTTTCAAAATAATTCATGTAAAAATATCAAACCAAGTCAAATAATTCAAGAAAAATGGTTTTCAGATCCTCAATACATTCATGAACTCTAATCAAGACTTAAATCCATTTAAAATCCAGGGCATAATGGTTTTGAAAATGAAACTTGCAATGTAAGCTACAAAACCCTAATTGTTTGAATTTTAATCCTAAATATTAATTAGGTAAGATCAAAATTCAAACAATTCAAACCAAGATCACGCAAACAACAAGGAAACCCTAAATGTGATAATGCATATTTTTTCACATTTTTTGAATTAAAGAAAAGTCAAAAATAAAATCAAATTCAAACAATTAATCAATTAAACAAATAATCACATCTCAAAACAAAATTTTAATCAAAAAGTCAGAAAAATGTCCAACCAAAATTATATTCAAATATTAGAATTAAAAACACACCTCCCTGATTTTTTTTGTGGAATTTTTGAATTAGAGAAAATATTAAAATAAAAATCAAACAAACAATTAACAATTAAACTATTATTTAAAGGAAAAAAATGCAAACCCTAGCCAAAAGTCACAAAAAGGTCAAAATAAAATTATATTCAGACTCCATGATTAAAAACAAGCTTATATGATTTTTTTGTGAATTTTTGAATTAAAGGAAAATATTAAAATAAAATTGTGAAACAAAAAAAAAATCAAATAAAACTCCCAAATTAATCTTCTAATCAAAAATAGGAAATAATACCAAACAAATTTTAGAATCAAATTCTAAATAATTTTAAGAGTTCAAAACATTTTTTGTGGAATTTTTAGATCAGAAGAACTATTAAAATAAAAATAATATTTAAACAAACAAATATTTATACTTATGAATTTTTAAACCAATCAAAACATTTTTAAAAATTCCAATTAAATTACACAAGATAATAGAAATTATTTTGGACTTGTGGTAATGTTTTCAGAATTTTTTAAATTGCTTTGATCAAGAAATAAAAATCAGAAAATCAATTAAAATCAAATAATATGAAATGCATGATAATTTGAATCAAGGCAATCACAACGCGCCACCTCACTTCATCTTCAACCTCCAGCATAGGGAAAAACGCATGCAATACAACAATTCATGTGCCTATGTTCAGATCCATCAATCATGCTCGTTTCTCAACCAAAATCCATAAAATCAAGTGCAAATTAAAGCTAGCATATTGTGATCGGTGGATCTGGAACTGACTGTTTAACGCTGGTTCGCGAAATGTCGAGGAAGCAAAAGTCGCCACTATCTTTTATTTTCTCCAATATGGAAAGGACAAAAGCACAGAAAAATTCCTTATAGAGATTGCTCTCGGTTCGGGAGGTAGATTTATAGAAAGGGAAGGTGTTAGCACCCTTTCTATCCATGGTTATCCATGGGCTCTTAGATACTTGCTCATTTGTGTTTTCAAAATTGTTTGTTTGCTTTTTAACTGTGGGTTTAAAAAAAGTTTCTTTGAAAATTTCAGTTCGACTCTTGTATCAGTCCTCAAGAGTGTTTGAAAAATTGCTTTTGAAAGGTGTCGGTGTGAAAAGAAGTTTTTGATTTGTTTTGAAATTAGAGCAAGTAGCTACGAGTTCTCTACCTACCCTAAGGAATTCGTCTGTGTAAATGTCCTTAAACTAGTGCCATCCCACCATTGAGAGGTAGGTAGCACCACCGTTGGAGGTATTCGGGTCAATTCGAGGGTTCGGGACATGGTGGTCACCGGAGCAATAGGAAGACACCTTAGAAGCTACCCTCATGCCATGTTCATGGACATGAGGACTTACTAAAACATCCTCTACTCGACGATCACCTTTCGAGGGGCAAGGCAACAGTGAGACGTACCCTAGGGGTGGTGTGTGATTTGTGTGTCGTGTTCAATTATGTTTATCTGGTCATGCATTGGTGATCTACGCGTTGTTTTTATTTTTGGCATTCATTCTTTCATGCAAGTTATTAACAGTTAAAAGATGCGGAATTAAAAGTCCTACGCTATTACAAAGGCGCGGGTCTACATCGCCAAATTAATCCAAGACCCGATTTGAAATAAAATAAAATGCGAGAAGATAAATGTCTAATTAATCTATTACACGGCTTTGGGATAAATACATTATATTCACAAAAAGAAATAAAAATAAAATGCGAGAAGAAGTAAAGTCGGGAGTGCGAGGGCGTTGGACCCTTTTAAGAAATTAAATTGGAATTATGAAATTAATTAAGTTAAATAAAGGAAAAAGACTTATTTTTTGATATTTTTTGTATTTTATGAAATTAAGAAAATTAATGGAATTAAAACCCTAATTCTAAACTATTTTTAATTTGTTAAAAAAAAGGTTTAAGTTGTAATCCTAATTTACATTAATTATTCACATGACAATTTTATTTAAAAAAAATAATTAATATTTAATAATGGCAAAAGAAAAGAAAAAGAATAAAAGTATAAAACCCTAATTCTACATTTTTTAGTTTATTACAAAGATATTAAAATTAAAACCTAGAATTAGAACTAAATTAATTATTACATTTATTTACAAAATAAAAACATTAGTGAATTAAATAATAAAATAGATTTTTATTTTTTTGTCTTTCTGATTTTTTTGTTATTTTTTATGTTATGAAAAATTAATTTATGCATTAAACTAAAAATAAATAAAACAAATAAATAGAAAAATAAAAAGAATGAAAAATGAAATGCAAACCAATGGGGGTGTTGACCCCAATTTTGGAGGTAAATTGCCAGCAATCTGACCCATTTATTGGAGGCCTGGTTGACTTTTCTGGGATGCGTGTGGCACATTTGACTGATGCATATGGTGTTCTTCAGATCATGGCCATTGGATTGATGTTGTGGGACGCGTGGCCAGCTTAAGCGTAGAGTGCATGGTGGATTTCAGAAGGGAGCGCTGCATGGAAATATGGAAAGAAAAATAATATTGAGAAGGGAGGGGACCTGGGAATCGAACCCAGGTCCCAATGTTTACCAATCCTTTTTTCCACCAGCTGAGCTATTTGAGCGCGTTGTACATAGAAAAAAGGACAAATAATATAAAACACAATTGACGTTAATGATATGGAAATAAAAAAAAGCGCGCTGGAATTCAAACCATCCAACCAGGTCTCGCCACATAGTCTTCTTCTCCGCTCGTCCCTGAAATAAAAAGAGGTAGCGGGGGTTTTAAACCCCCCCAAAACACAGCCTTTTTGAAAATAGCGAATAGCTCGTGTGGACATATAAATAGGGCGCGACTAGTGGTTCTGAATCGTCCAAACGTCCTGATTCTAACCATGGTAATTGGATGTCCTGATTTTACAGTGTGTGCAAACGCCCAATTTGAAGCTTGAGAAACCCTAAAACATTTCAATGGCATATTTCGCTACAAGCATTGTTAGTCAAATTAAAGGTTACCATTAGTCTCAGAACCTTCATATTAGTCTAAATACATATTCAAAATGTATCAAAAATGCATGCATATTAGAACACGATTATGGAAAAAATTTGAGAAAGTTTGACATCTATATACCAATTCTTGAGGTTGGAGAATGTGGTTTCGATTCAGAGAGTTTCCTTGATGCCTCAGGAATGTAATGGAATTATTTTCTTGTCTTGAAACCTCTTCTAACTGTGTTTTCAGTTTTCAATTTTTGGACAAAAAATGCAAAAGGTGTATCTGATATGAGGCGCAGCTTCAAGGTCCTTGGCATTAGGTTTAGCATCCTGTATATGTATGGGACGAATTAGGGTAAGAATTTGAGTCAAAAAGCCTTTGCATTGATGAACCAAATATTTGATTTCCATGGAATCTTTTCAAATCTTTTTCATGTGCTTTTGATACCAATCATGGCCAAATCTTTCCAAATTGAGTGTGCACGAAATCTTGAGGTTTTATGGAGAGAATATGCTGCAAAAAGGGATTAAAAAACATGGTTTTCTATTTTTGTCATATTTTATTTCATTAAATGAATTAATGGTGATAAAAATTCAAATAAATAATAAAAAATGATGAAATAACTCCCCTTTGGGTCAAATGGTCGTGCATAGCCTTTGGATAATGATTCTTGGAAGAAAATGTGGCCCATTAGCAATTTTGAGGCATTTGAAGTAAAGTTGACTTTTCAAAATTCCCAAAAGTTTCCCAACTTCCACAAGGCATATCTTGCTCAATTTTTAAGCTTTGATCATGTTCTTGGACATTTTGGAAAGGTATTGAAGTCCTCTAACCAATGTCTTTGGTCCCATGTCATTTTGATTTACCAATCTCAAGTTATGGTCTTTGACTTAAAGTGCCTTTTTGTTGACTTTTGAAAATGACCTATAATGTTGAGATTGATAACTTTTTGTGAGAGCATTTCTTGGACTTGAAGTGTTAAGAGGAGTTGTAGGAAATGTCTTTCTATTCAAAATGAGCTTTGGATGGAATTTTTCTGATGAACCATGTGGAAGTTATGCCTTGGTCAAGTTACAGTTGACTTTTTCAACTGTCCAAATATGGAAACTTTTGCATCTTGAGACTTTTTGAGCCATACCTTGAAACTCATGATCAAGCATTGATCAAATGATGTTTGTGGCTTCAAAATAAGATGTTGACCAAAAATTTGAACTTTTGACTGTCAAATGACCATTTTACCCCTATAGTTGACTGCTGAGCAATTAGGGCATTTGACTGTGCAATTTTGTGTTGTAAGTCTTGAAACTTGGCATGAGGATACTTGACAATGTTTGTAGGCATGTGGGACTTGTTTGGACCCTTGAAAAATTCAACTTCTTTTCCATAACCAAAACCCTAGTTTTTGACTGTTAGGAGGCCCTTGAACTGTGCAACCCTTGAGGAGATTTTGAAGCATGCTCTTTGCAAATCTTGAAGAATATGGGAGGGCAAATTTTGGGGTACAACAGTTGCCCCTGTTCAATCTTCTTAAACCTGAGGATGCAGATTGGCTGACGTGCCTTTCGTAATCCGAAGGTAGAAGATGATTGAACACTAGAGTACCCAGAAATTTGCGCTCACATAGTAATGTGGTGGTGGGAATGGGCTTACAGATGCCATTTGGAGATTGATGGATAGGAAGATGGGCTTATAGATGCCATGTTGAGAGGTGATGGATAGGTGGATGGGCTTATAGATGCCATCTGGGTGTCGATCGCGTAAGAGTTTCCTTAGCGAGAACTTGCGTACCTGAAAAAGAAAATGAATACCTGGCCTGTTACCTGAGCTGGTCTTCAAACTCTTTGTATAGATGCGTCCTGACTGGTCACAGGAATTGAATCTGGAGCTTCAAACGGTGATGAATGAACCAGGGATGGCTACTACCTCAACGGGACGGTGAGAGAACCTTGGGCGATTACTACCTCAACAGGAACGCTGAGAGAATCATAGGCGACTTCAACCTCAACAGTAACGCTGAGAGAATCTTGGGCGACTTCAACCTCAACAGTAACGCTGAGAGAATCTTGGGCGACTTCAACCTCAACAGTAACGCTGAGAGAATCATAGGCGACTTCAACCTCAACAGTAACGCTGAGAGAATCTTGGGCGACTTCAACCTCAACAGTAACGCTGAGAGAATCATAGGCGACTACTACCTCAACAGTAACGCTGAGCGAATCTTGGATGTCTTCTACTGGGATAAGAATCAGGGAGATCTTAGGGTCGATCTGACTGAACCAGAGAAGGCCTTTGACTGGATAAGAATCAGGAAAATCTTAGGGTCGATTTAACTGAACCGGACAAGGTCTTGGAATCTTCAACTAGATAAGAATCAGGGAGATCTTAGGGTCGATCTGACTGAACCAGAGAAGGCCTTTGACTGGATAAGAATCAGGAAAATCTTAGGGTCGATTTAACTGAACCGGACAAGGTCTTGGAATCTAGCTGAGAACTTAACTGGATCTTTCCTGAAAGGTAAAGGTCAGTCATATGCAAGGCATGATATGGATCAAGCGATGATGTTCTCAACATAAATGAGATTTGTAAGATATGATGCATATATGCATGCTATAATGTATGGAAATGTGATGTTTATGAACGTATGTTTTTGTCTAGGAAAATAAATCCTTGACGGGTGTCGGGAAGTCACATCCTGGGTTGATGTTGGAGAATAGTGCTTTGTTGTTTCCGCTGGGGAAGATAGTTGCAAGAATACTGGTAGGAGAATATAACTCTGTTGGGGGGATAAACTTGGCGAATGGATTACTCTGCGGGGGGAAAAGTACTCTAACGATCTTGCTGGGGAACAATACTCTGCGGGGAGAGAGGTACTTGCTGGGATATTGATGGTAACTTCGCTGGGGATACCATTGTCTTGTTGGAAGTGTTAATGGACTCCGCTGGGGATAAGGAGGCTTCGTCGAGGACGATCTTTCCGTGGCTTTTGGCTGAGGATAACCCAGTTATATCCTGGTAGGGAAATAACCTTTGAATAAAGTCGGGGGACTCGTTCGTGCTCTGCGAGGGATAAGCTTCCAGAATCTACTGGAGATAAGCTTACTGCTTGGGGAGATGGATTCCAACTTTCCTGGGGAAACTGGATTGGACTCTCTTGGGGAAGTTTTGAAATGTATTGGGGACGTGACTCAACTGAACGCCTGATATACCACCGGGGAATAATCTTTAGGTCAAGATTACCGGGGATGCTTGTTAAGAATATTTGTATATCGTGCTGGGGAATGTTGAGATCTGCGGGGGTACCCAACTTCCTTAAGGCTGATAATAGCTTTGCTTGTATAGAGTGCACTGACTTGCTGGCTCACTCTCTGGGGACTTAAGGTATCTTGGTTGTTCTTCAGCCGAACCTATCTTAGTACCTTGGTGGACAAAGCCATTAGATCGCTTGGGCAACTCATCATTGCCCCTGTTTTTGAGGTGGGAGAGGAAGACCTGTGAGGTGCTGATAGTTGCTGATGGACGAACCTTCTTCTGGTAGGCAGGTGACAAGATGACATGACATAGTCGTACGTTTTGATCCCTAACTTTTGCCTGGACCGCCCTTTCGGGTTTTCAGTCCACTGGGATACCCATTTTTGCCCAAGCCGCCTTTTCAGGTTTTCGACTTGCCGGGTGTACAGATTTTTTTCATTTCATCCCTTATTTTTGCCCGAACCCTTTTGGTTCGCCGGGAAGCCCTTATTTTTGCCTAGGTACGTCAAACTAGCGGGTCTTTGATTATGCGTATTTTTTTCGACTATATCCATGCTCTCAGAATGTAGGGAGTTGCCCCTGTTAGAAGTGTTTTGTCATGCCACCAGAAGGTGTTTGATCAGGCAAGATTCGTTGTTGGAATGCCCCAAGTGATTCAGGCAGACATTTGCCCCAAGCTATTTGGCCTTTGAGAGATTCTCCGAATCTTGACTGAACTGCCCCAGATGACGGACCATGATCATGCCATGCCCCTTGATTGGAAGTGCTTCTGTTCATTAGGCATTCGTCGTGCGAATTTACATGCTGTTCAAACAAATAGTCATATGCAAACAAAGTTATGTTAAAAATGCAAAGCTTATGTCTGTCTTGAAGGTTTTGAAGATGCATTCTTTTTCATAAAATAAGTGAATGTTTGTAAAACGTGATGTCAACTCCGTGTTTACCGTAAGCCTTAAGGAGTCAGGATACCTTTCGTAACAGTATGCTTTCGAACTAACCCATGCTTCAGCTAGGACTTTTAAGGGTTATAACGTGGCTTGGTTCATGGTTTTAAGAAACAAAGGATAAAGGCTCAAATTATTTGTACCCACCCGTTCTTCGTGATGTTCTTCAAACCTAAGCTCAGTTGATCGTGCGTTAGACCTTGTTTGATCTTTGTCCTGATGTTCCAATGATGGTTCAGATATTGATGATTTATTCTGAATAGGCAGACATTTTTTGTTTTTGTTGAGGGTTCGTGTGACCTCTTTTTTTTGATTTCGCTATCCCTAGATTTTGCCTGAACTGTTTCTTTTGTGATTACAGTCAGCGGGATGCCCCAGTTTTGTAAGTCTCCTTCATAGGTTTTGACTTATTGGGTTTTTTATTTTTGAGATGTAATTACTGCCTATCCTTATGATTATTCGGAATCATCATTGTCTTCTCTTTTTTTCGTAAGGACCTCTTTAGTGTCATTTGTTGTGCACTTGGATCAACTGAGAGAACTACCCTGCCCCAGGTTATGATAAAGGGTTTTATTTTTTCGAAAAGAAAAACTCCTACTTCTTTGGCTCAGAGGGGTTGACGAGGGATTATCATCCTTATAACTCCAGTGTTTAGGGATTGAAACAATGCCTGTACCTCATCAGCGGGGTCTGTTCAAAAGCATATTGTAAGTGTTGTGGTATCGTTTTCGTCATCCTCCCTCAAGAGGCTTAGAATTATTAATCGAGCGTTGATCATCAGAAAAAATATGAAAATAATTTGCATATAGTGAATACGAATATATTGCTTCAAAACAGACATATGCGATGCATTAATGAAATAACAACGTTTAACATGAGTAAATGTTTGAACAAAAGAAAATTACAACTTGAAAATCCTAATGAACAAAAGTCTTTTCATCTCAAGGCTTGTTACTTCAAAAGGTGAGCCTTGGAGGGATGGTAGAAAAACTCAGCCTGACCATCTTGTGTGAACTCCAATGCTCCTTCATCAATCAGGTCCTGGATCTTGTTCTTCAGAGCCCAACACTCATTTGTATCATGTCCTGGACTAGCAGAGTGGTAGGCACACCTTTTATTGGGATGATAGGTAGGAGATGCTGTGTTGGGGTTCCGGGGATGAGCCCTTAATGTGATCAGATTCAATCTCAACAGGCGTTGTAAAGCTTGAAACAGCGACATGTTGAGCTGGGTGAATTGCCTCCTGGGCTTGTCTGGCTGAAGCTGGTGAGGTTGATGCTGAATTTGTGACACTGGAGCCATTTGAGGAGCTCTCCCCTTATCTCGTTGTCTCAAAGATGGTTGAATGATGACTGGCTCTTTACCCTTAGACGTTTTCCCCAGTTGGTTACCCTGAAGCAGTTGGTTGATGAGAACTCCGAGCTCTTCTTGTCTTTGAGCTAAACCTTGAATGGCAGTCACCTGCCCCAGCATCTGGGCTTTCATTGCATCCACTTCAGCTTGCAGACGTTTCAGCCGTTCGTCCTCAGCGCTGTTCCTGACCAAAGTCCCCATGAGAAGTGCTCTCAACTTCTCCTGCCCCTTGGATAGATTCAGGAGGATTTCCCCGAACCGAGTATCTCGAGCATGGAAGTCCTGGTTATCTTGTTGGGAAGTCATTGCTGAAATAAACAGCGGAGGAGGTAAGTGACATGTACAGAGGGTACCTGTAATGCGATGATATGTATGTACGCATGCGATGTTTCCAAGGATCTCGCGGGGTAAACAAGAGATTGGTAGAATCTGGTAACTGGTGGCTTGATTGAAGGCACTTCATATTGTTGAGAGTCCTTCTTCAAGAGTCAAGGCTCACCATATCTAGTGGGTCATAGCCCAGACTCAATTCATCAACTTTGTTTTGATTTCCAAACAAACCTGGCTAGGGGGACCTTCTTCAAGAGTCAAAGCTCACCATATCAAGTGGGTCATAGCCCCTGACTCAAGTTATCATGTTTTGGATGGAGGAAAATAAATCCCCTTTGCCCCTTGCTGGACAGTTTGATTCATCATGACCTGCATCACAAACCCTTGGGATCCTTGAAATGGATTAGTCCTTATGCAGGATGTATGCAATGGTATGATGGTATGCTATGCATGGGGTAATTTAAGTAACCCTGTTATGAGTCCCAATTGAGGACTGTAAATAAAACTTGCAAGAAATTCAGTAAACCCTGTTATGAGTCCCAATTAAGGACTATAAACAAAACCTGCAAGAAACTTAGTACACCCTGTTATGAGTCCCTATTAAGGACTATAAACAAAACCTGCAGGGAACTCAAGTGTCAGATAACAAGCATGCAAACAGTCAAGTTGGAAGGCACACAAGTCACACAAGAGAAACCCTTAGAGTTTAGGCCAGCATGAGGTCTAGGTATTACCCTCTTTCAGTTTGTTGGTTCATACTTGTCCTATCAAAAGTAACTGGGTTCTTAGAGGATCCCAATATCATTGACTACCCTCAATCGGTCATAACTCCAGCATCGCAATCTTTTCTTGCAGCCAGAACCATCACGAGAGTTTAGCCTCAATGGGCGTAGCATACTGCTACTGTTCTAATGGCCAAGTTGTGTCATTTAAGGTTCTAAGGTCTGTTGGTGCTTAATGACTCCTCAGAAGACCCATATTCTCCTCGTTGCGACACAAGGGATATCGGTACAGACCAAGGTGCCACACCAACGTAGCCACTGCTTCACCCGTGTCGGTCTACGCCGGACAGGTCCCTCACAGCTTATGCTACCTAAACAGGGTATCCCCAGATCCGGGTTAGGATCTATATAACTCCGATGCAACCCACAATTTAAAGCAAACAAGTCAAAGCAATTGAAAACACAGTTATGAACTATCCTAAGGTACACCTCACTTTAAAAGTGTCCCCAGCAGAGTCGCCAGTTCTGTGATCGGTGGATCTGGAACTGACTGTTTAACGCTGGTTCGCGAAATGTCGCGGAAGCAAGAGTCGCCACCGTCTTTTATTTTCTCCAATATGGAAAGGACAAAAGCACATAAAAATTCCTTATAGAGATTGCTCTCGGTTCGGGAGGTAGATTTATAGAAAGGGAAGGTGTTAGCACCCTTTCTATCCATGGTTATCCATGGGCTCTTAGATACTTGCTCATTTGTGTTTTCAAAATTGTTTGTTTGCTTTTCAACTGTGGGTTTAAAAAAAGTTTCTTTGAAAATTTCAGTTCGACTCTTGTATCAGTCCTCAAGAGTGTTTGAAAAATTGCTTTTGAAAGCTTTTTGAAAGGTGTCGGTGTGAAAAGAAGTTTTTGATTTGTTTTGAAATTAGAGCAAGTATCTACGAGTTCTCTACCTACCCTAAGGAATTCGTCTGTGTAAATGTCCTTAAACTAGTGCCATCCCACCATTGAGAGGTAGGTAGCACCACCGTTGGAGGTATTCGGGTCAATTCGAGGGTTCGGGACATGGTGGTCACCGGAGCAATAGGAAGACACCTTAGAAGCTACCCTCATGCCATGTTCATGGACATGAGGACTTACTAAAACATCCTCTACTCGACGATCACCTTTCGAGGGGCAAGGCAACAGTGAGACGTACCCTAGGGGTGGTGTGTGATTTGTGTGTCGTGTTCAATTATGTTTATCTGGTCATGCATTGGTGATCTACGCGTTGTTTTTATTTTTGGCATTCATTCTTTCATGCAAGTTATTAACAGTTAAAAGATGCGGAATTAAAAGTCCTACGCTATTACAAAGGCGCGGGTCTACATCGCCAAATTAATCCAAGACCCGATTTGAAATAAAATAAAATGCGAGAAGATAAATGTCTAATTAATCTATTACACGGCTTTGGGATAAATACATTATATTCACAAAAAGAAATAAAAGTAAAATGCGAGAAGAAGTAAAGTCGGGAGTGCGAGGGCGTTGGACCCTTTTAAGAAATTAAATTGGAATTATGAAATTAATTAAGTTAAATAAAGGAAAAAGACTTATTTTTTGATATTTTTTGTATTTTATGAAATTAAGAAAATTAATGGAATTAAAACCCTAATTCTAAACTATTTTTAATTTGTTAAAAAAAGGTTTAAGTTGTAATCCTAATTTACATTAATTATTCACATGACAATTTTATTTAAAAAAATAATTAATATTTAATAATGGCAAAAGAAAAGAAAAAGAATAAAAGTATAAAACCCTAATTCTACATTTTTTAGTTTATTACAAAGATATTAAAATTAAAACCTAGAATTAGAACTAAATTAATTATTACATTTATTTACAAAATAAAAACATTAGTGAATTAAATAATAAAATAGATTTTTATTTTTTTGTCTTTCTGATTTTTTTTGTTATTTTTTATGTTATGAAAAATTAATTTATGCATTAAACTAAAAATAAATAAAACAAATAAATAGAAAAATAAAAAGAATGAAAAATGAAATGCAAACCAATGGGGGTGTTGACCCCAATTTTGGAGGTAAATTGCCAGCAATCTGGCCCATTTATTGGAGGCCTGGTTGACTTTTCTGGGATGCGTGTGGCACATTTGACTGATGCATATGTTGTTCTTCAGATCATGGCCATTGGATTGATGTTGTGGGACGCGTGGCCAGCTTAAGCGTAGAGTGCATGGTGGATTTCAGAAGGGAGCGCTGCATGGAAATATGGAAAGAAAAATAATATTGAGAAGGGAGGGGACCTGGGAATCGAACCCAGGTCCCAATGTTTACCAATCCTTTTGTCCACCAGCTGAGCTATTTGAGCGCGTTGTACATAGAAAAAAGGACAAATAATATAAAACACAATTGACGTTAATGATATGGAAATAAAAAAAAGCGCGCTGGAATTCAAACCATCCAACCAGGTCTCGCCACATAGTCTTCTTCTCCGCTCGTCCCTGAAATAAAAAGAGGTAGCGGGGGTTTTAAACCCCCCCAAAACACAGCCTTTTTGAAAATAGCGAATAGCTCGTGTGGACATATAAATAGGGCGCGACTAGTGGTTCTGAATCGTCCAAACGTCCTGATTCTAACCATGGTAATTGGATGTCCTGATTTTACAGTGTGTGCAAACGCCCAATTTGAAGCTTGAGAAACCCTAAAACATTTCAATGGCATATTTCGCTACAAGCATTGTTAGTCAAATTAAAGGTTACCATTAGTCTCAGAACCTTCATATTAGTCTAAATACATATTCAAAATGTATCAAAAATGCATGCATATTAGAACACGATTATGGAAAAAATTTGAGAAAGTTTGACATCTATATACCAATTCTTGAGGTTGGAGAATGTGGTTTCGATTCAGAGAGTTTCCTTGATGCCTCAGGAATGTAATGGAATTATTTTCTTGTCTTGAAACCTCTTCTAACTGTGTTTTCAGTTTTCAATTTTTTGACAAAAAATGCAAAAGGTGTATCTGATATGAGGCGCAGCTTCAAGGTCCTTGGCATTAGGTTTAGCATCCTGTATATGTATGGGACGAATTAGGGTAAGAATTTGAGTCAAAAAGCCTTTGCATTGATGAACCAAATATTTGATTTCCATGGAATCTTTTCAAATCTTTTTCATGTGCTTTTGATACCAATCATGGCCAAATCTTTCCAAATTGAGTGTGCACGAAATCTTGAGGTTTTATGGAGAGAATATGTTGCAAAAAGGGATTAAAAAACATGGTTTTCTATTTTTGTCATATTTTATTTCATTAAATGAATTAATGGTGATAAAAATTCAAATAAATAATAAAAAATGATGAAATAACTCCCCTTTGGGTCAAATGGTCGTGCATAACCTTTGGATAATGATTCTTGGAAGAAAATGTGGCCCATTAGCAATTTTGAGGCATTTGAAGTAAAGTTGACTTTTCAAAATTCCCAAAAGTTTCCCAACTTCCACAAGGCATATCTTGCTCAATTTTTAAGCTTTGATCATGTTCTTGGACATTTTGGAAAGGTCTTGAAGTCCTCTAACCAATTACTTTGGTCCCATGTCATTTTGATTTACCAATCTCAAGTTATGGTCTTTGACTTAAAGTGCCTTTTTGTTGACTTTTGAAAATGACCTATAATGTTGAGATTGATAACTTTTTGTGAGAGCATTTCTTAGACTTGAAGTGTGAAGAGGAGTTGTAGGAAATGTCTTTCCCTTCAAAATGAGCTTTGGATGGAATTTTTCTGATGAACCATGTGGAAGTTATGCCTTGGTCAAGTTACAGTTGACTTTTTCAACTGTCCAAATATGGAAACTTTTGCATCTTGAGACTTTTTGAGCCATACCTTGAAACTCATGATCAAGCATTGATAAAATGATGTTTGTGGCTTCAAAATAAGATGTTGACCAAAAATTTGAACTTTTGACTGTCAAATGACCATTTTACCCCTACAGTTGACTGCTGAGCAATTAGGGCATTTGACTGTGCAATTTTGTGCTGTAAGTCTTGAAACTTGGCATGAGGATACTTGAAAATGTTTGTAGGCATGTGGGACTTTTTTGGACCCTTGAAAAATTCAACTTCTTTTCCAGAACCAAAACCCTAGTTTTTGACTGTTAGGAGGCCCTTGAACTGTGCAACCCTTGAGGAGATTTTGAAGCATGCTCTTTGCAAATCTTGAAGAATATGGGAGGGCAAATTTTGGGGTACAACACATATCATACTACATTATGAAATTTGAATCAACCTCAAAGATCAAGCATGGATCAAGAAATAAAGTCTCAAAAACTGAAAAAACTCACTGCAAACATCAAAGTCACGAACATGATATCAACAATTCTGCTTGAATCAAAGCTCAAATATACATCAATCCTAGTGATTGGCCAGCTAGCAACTCAATGAACATGATTTGCATCATCAATTCAAGCTGAAACACATAAATCAAAGTTCAAGAAACTCACATGGATGTGAAATCTGGATACACTATTCCTTCACTCCAGAAGTAATCCAATGGTGCAGGCTTGATCTCCTTACTTCACTGAAGCTGAATCACCAAGAATTTTGAAGAATGATCCAAGGAGAAGAGAGATTCGAAGCAATTTGCAGAGATGCTTCCAAAATGTTCAGATTTGCAATGTAGCGATTATGAGCTTCTCCCTTCACAAATGAGCCTTGATTCTTGTTATATAGCACTAGGGTAAGAGGATAGAAGTGGTATTTGGCACTTAAAACTGTTGGAGGGTAAGTTTGGAAGTTTTGGCCAAAAATGAGGATGCATATGGAATCTGCATTTCACTCGTGCATTTGCTTTCCTTTTGTGCGTTTTGTGAGCCAAATGAAGTCATAATTACATGCCCAAAGTGCCAACTCATGATTGTTTGAAATGAATAAGTGTTGGTGATTTTGCAAAATTGAGCATCTTTTGTGTTTTTCAATCCAATAAGTGCAAAACCAAATGAGGCACGAAATGGTGAGTGTGATGGGCCTCAGCATGTCACAAATTGCTCATGGGCTTGATTAGAAGCAAAAGGAATGGCTAAAACTTGAGTTTGCAAGAAATGACCATTTTGCATATTTGTCAAAATTCAATAAAATACCTCAACATTCCCAAGTCCATAACTTGCTCATATTTTTGAATTTGGACACAAATGAGTACAATTTGGAAAGGTATTGAAAATATATAAAATCCCTTAGTTTTTAGGTTTTGCAATTGAATCCATTGAGGTCCTCAAAATTTGAAATGAAATTCACTAAATTTGGAAAATGACCTATAATTTTGTGACTTCCAAGCTTTATAACTCTTGACTCTTTGCCAATTTGGACATGAAACAAAAAGGAGATGAAGCATCATCCTCTTATCTTTCCAAGCATACTTCATTTGCATTTTTTTGATCAAAGGTGAATAAAATGTGAATTTTTGAAATTAAGTCCTTATTTTCCAAAATTAGAAACTTTTAGGGTTTCTTCATGAACAAGTTTCAACCCAAACCTCAATCTCTTTGATACAATGATCACAATGGGCTTGAAATATGAAAAGTACATCCTTGAATTGATGGTTGACCAAAAATTCACTTGGTCAACCTTGACTTTGACTGATTTTGACCAAAATGACCATTTTGCCCCTTTGAATCAATTGATCCACTTCCCTTCAAAATTGATGATCAAAACTTCAAACATATGATCTTCCAAACATATAGAGGTCATGTACAAAGTTTCACTTCAAAATTCTCAAGAAATCTTGATGAAATCCCAAACCCTAGTTTTGGTTAACACCTTAAGAGACTGATGAATCATCTCCAAAATTTCAAATCCTCTGGGCATCTTGACCAATTTCTTGTACAAAGACTTTTCAAATACCAATGAGATTTTGTAGCTTCCAAATCAAGGCTTGTACATTGATCAATATCCTTGATCAAACAAAACCCTAATTTGAATGGTGAATCAAAAGAATGATTCTTCTTATAATCCAACACAAACTTCAATCCTCTGATTATCCAAAGAGATGGATAAAATATCTTGAGATATGCAATAACTTTTGAGCTTGAAAGATCCAGAGATTCAGATGATAAGGTTCTACTTGAGCAACTTGTCAATGCAATCAACCTTCAAAGCATGAGGAAGACTTGATAACCAAAGTACTTTGATCCCATCACAATGTATGAATGCAATGCAATATGATATTCATGATGAAACATAAGCCTAAATCAAGAGGGTAAATTTTGGGGTGCAACACCAACGATGCTCCCCTTTCGCCCGACGATCCATGACAGGAAAGCAACTTTTGTTGCTTTTTCTGCATAACTTATTATGGCTCAAATCTTGGCCTTATTCCTTTATTGATCTAAAAATGCATCTTGGAGATTTATTCCTATTGCTCCAACAATTCTCAAATACCTATAAAATAAATACAAAACTATCAAACGATACACTTTATACAAGAAAACACATTATACACAAACTAAATGTATTTACATAAAAGTCGGTATTATTCAACAATATTATCAAACAAAAAGTCGATAAGTGCAATAAAACTTTTATACAAAAATAGATACAATTTGCACTTATCAACTCTTGTTATTCGCAATATTTGTGATGAAATGCAAAACCAAGTCAACTTTCCCACCGTATTATAGAACTAACGACTCTGCTGGGGAAAACTAAAAGTGGGGTTACCATAGAGTTAGATCACTTTTAAATATTTTCCTTGTTTTGATTTGTCTGTTTGATTTCTAAGGGTTGTTTGGGTTTATTTTCTTGCAAAGATCCTATACCCGGATCTAGGGAACATTTTAGGTAAGTAGCAATAGATCATGGAAACTATATGGTGTATACTTATATTGTTGAGATGATGGCTATGTTAGTGCAACACATTGGTTTGTACTAGTATCCCTCGAGTCAGTCGAGGAGCATACTAGGTTACTGCGTGGTGTCATAAGCACTAACTGACCTTAGAACCTTAATTGACCCAACTTAGCCATTAGAAGATAGTGAGATAGTCGACTTTGGTGCAGTCCAAAGTTGGATGATACTCGATACTATACTCATTGAGATTCAACTCTCAAGTTTTGTTTTATGGTAAGTCAGTTGCCGTGCTAGACGAAAATTGTGGGAAAAATAAGTGATATTGAGATCCCTAGAACCCGGTTACTTCTCTAGGACATGTTGAGCCAACTGAACTTAAAGAGGGTACTTATCTACATACCCCATGCAAGCCTGAACCTAGGGCCTTGTGTGCTTTGCTTGTGTTTGATTATCTATTTGAACATGTTATCATGACATCATAACATCATCATATCATGACTAACCATTTCAAGGATCTAGGGGATTTATCTTTGTTCTGTGTTACAGGGTCATGTCTTCAGTTGTAGGAGTACCATCCGAATCAACTTCGTAAGGGTACCTTCTCAGCTTAAGGAATTAGTCTCAAAGGTTCTTGATAATTATCAATTCACCAAAAGACATGATCATCTACTCAGTCTGGTTACCACTGGCTTTCAAGAAGACATGACGAGCATCCTTTTCCAGTTCTTTAATCTGAAGCATCACTATTTTACTTTCCCATAGTATCAGTTAGTGCCCACAATGGAAGAATTCTCTAATTTGCTCGAAGTGCCTATTCTTGATCAGATACCTTTCACCAGTTTAGAACAAGTTTCGAAACCTAAAGACGTTGCAGTAGCCTTACATCTGAAACGACCGGACATTGTATCTACTTGGGAAATAAGGAATGAAGTCAAGGGTTTCTCTCCTAAATTTCTGATTGAGAAGGCTCAGGTATTTCTAGATGCCATGAGTTTTCGTGCTTTTGAGGATATGTCGGACCAATTCATAGATGTGAATTCCATCAAAATATTTCTCAATCATAATATGGTACCTACTTTTCTCGGAGATGCCCTGCATTCCCTCCACACTCGTACTATGAAGAAGAGAAGAACTCTTATGTGTTGCATACCTCTAATATCCAGGTGGTTTATTTCGCACCTGCCCTGATCAGTGATAAAGAACGAATAAGGTTTGAGGTGGTCTCAAAGATTGATGTCACTCACTCATGCAGATGTCTATTGGTGTCCTTGATCTCAGGAAGATGTCACTATTATTGATCGATATGGGGAATTCCATAATGTACCACTTCTTGGTATAAGAGGAGGCATCACTTATAACCTGTGATACGGTGGCAGAACAGACTGTTATACTGGTTTTACGTTTGTATTCTCAAATGTTGTGGTAAGTAAGAGTCACCACCGACTTTTCTTTTATCCAACAAAGAAAAGGGTGAAAAGAACAGAAAAAGACCTTTCAAGAGTTTTATGAGTAAGGGAGTAGATTATGGAAATGGAAGGTGTTATCAGCCTTTCTATCAGTAGTTTTCTATGGGCTCTTAGATGCTTAGCTCATTTTGAAATACCTTGTGCTTTGTGTGTTTTGAAAAGTATTTTTGAAAGCACCTTAGTGCGGCGAACTTTGTAATGTTTCTCGGAATAGTAGAGAACGTATACAAAGTGTTTTAAAAAATGTTTTTGAAAGAAGTTTTGTGTAAGTGTCAAAATTGTTTGAGCATAGCATCTAGGAACTATCTACTTTACTCAAAAGGGTTGTTCTTTTCCTCTTTTCCTTTAGACATTGTTGTCCTACTATTAGTGAGTCGGTAGCCCTAGCCGTTGGATGTTTGAGGGACATTCGAAGGGAAGTTTGTACAGTCACAAAGGCAACTGGGCAAGAAACTTTAGTAACTACCCTAGGGTTTTAAGATCACTTTACCGAGGCAACATCGAGAGGGTCATCGAGGGACATATGATCTTTAAACCGAAGGGTAGCCACTAAAATCTCTTACGTTTCAAGAGTTGTGACTGTTTTCCGAAGGCAACCAAAGTGGGATACCCTAGAGGTGTATATATGAAATTGTGTTGTATTCAGTTATTTATCTTTACATTTAGGTTTGCTAGCATTTTGTTTTATTCTTGTCATACAATCTTAATTAGCATACATCTGAGCAGTCAATAATTTGCAGTAATTAAAAGTGCAGAAATGTAAATCCTAAACTATTACAAGGCTTCGGGGAGGGGGATTATTAGAAGTCCAAAACTAGGAGGAAATAAAGCAGTAAATGTAAAAAGCCAACTTTAAACTATTACAATCAAGAAGCAGGTACAATAATATGAAAAAAGTGTGAAAAGAAATAACATGCGCGAAATGAAAATAACGTCTAAAACCTAAAAAGGGAAAATCTTTTTGTTTGTTTTTGATCATGGAAAGAAATTTAATTTAAAATCCTAAGTCTATTTATTTTTAAATTAAGAAAAAGGGTTAAAATAATTAATTAATTAATTTACAAAATTAATTTATTTGAGAAAATGCTAACCTAATATTTTTGTGATTTTTATCTGATTTTATAATGTTATTAAAAAAAATAAAACCATTAAAAGCAAATAAATAAAACAAAAAAAAAGTAAATGGGCCAGGATAGTAAAAGTAACAGGGGGGAGATCTGGAATTTGTTTGGGCCCAAACAAATAGAACCCAAGAGCTGCGTTGGATCCTATGTTTCTAGCCCTTGAGAGTCCACCATGAGGCTGCATATTTGAAGGCACTGGATCTAATGTTGTATGGATCTGATGGTGCTGATCTGATGGTACACGGTGCATCCATAGGATCATATCACACCGGATCTACAAGAAACATGTTAGAAAAATAAAATACACGACTTGGGTATCGAACCCAGGTCCTTCTCATTGCAGAGCATCTTCCTCACAAAATGTGCTAGCTATCGATTCGTTGATAAAAATAAAATTATAATATTACATATTAGGAACAATACAGTATTGATATAAAAATAACATCTGCATGCTCCCTAGGCTGAGTCAACAAACGGAGAGACGCTAGAGTCAAACTCCAGTCGTCTTCTCCGGTACACCAAAACCTGCAAACTCAACCAAACGTTAATTTAAAACAATGCAAAGGACCCTTTCCCACGTGAAATTATCCCCTGAATCCAAATTCGGGGTCTATTTGGCTTGAAACTGCCTGTATCATGAGCTTCGAAGGTAAATTCAAATCGTTCCCTAACAATGGCACGATCTTATTCTTGCATGTTATCTTACATGTAATACGTTCATACACACACAAACAACATTAGCAGCGCAAATATGCAAGCAATATGTATTTAAATGGCCTGGAAATACAGTTTTGATTTTGTAAATCCTTACCAATCGGAGATGCTTCGATCTGTAACCCTGGGCGTGGAAAAACTCGTGTAAGGGCCTGGGTGGCTTCCTGGAAGTCTCAGGAGAATGATTTGAGCGTTAGTTTGGATTGAGAAGGCATGTAATGCAGGTTTTGAATTTTGACAGCTTTATGCAATTTTGAGAATTTTGAGATGGTTTTCTCAGGCAGTGTGTGCATGTAGCTCTTTGAGGCAATTTTTTTGTGTCCCCTACTTCTGATTTGGTCTTGTATTTATATAGGGGTGTAGTGGTGAAAAAATATGGCATGAATCAGCCATTAACCATGGCTTTGAAAGCAAAATCGAAAGATTTGAAAAGTTGTCATTTTGAGATATTTCATGCCACTTTGAACTTTGAGTGAACCTGGACAGATTATGGTTGGTGTTTTGCATGAATTTGGGCTTTGAGCTAATCAGTCCAAGCCCAACAACAAGCTTCATCCCATTAGATTTCATTTCGACTTGCATCTCCATTTCACATCAATTGATTCTTTCGACAATATCCTAAGCTTTATTCTTTTCGATGGCTCTGAGTTCCAATTCGAATTGCTCAAGGCTTCATCATCATGGCTTCTTCGACTTAGTCATCATCTGCATCGACTGTGTAATCTGGAAACCCCTCATATCCAATTAGCCTAGTCGAACTCAGTTCTTGTTCCTTTCGATCTCCTTTCCTTTAATTCGACCAATCGAAGTATCACCTCTTCCTTTTGACTTGTCGAAGCTTCGTTCTGTTCTTTTTGATCTCCTTTCCTTCAATTCGACCAATCAAAGTATCACCTCTTCCTTTTGACTTGTCAAAGCTTCGTTCAGTTCTTTTCGATCTCCTTTCCTTCAATTCGACCAATCGAAGTATCACCTCTTCCTTTTGACTTTCGAAGCTTCATTATGTTCTTTTCGATCTCCTTTCCTTCAATTCGAGCAATCAAAGTATCACCTCTTCCTTTTGACTTGTCGAAGCTTCGTTATGTTCTTTTCGATCTCATTTCCTTCAATTCGACCAATTAAAGTATCACCTTTTCCTTTCTATACCTGAAACATATTGATCCAAAAACTCTAAGATGACTTATATTTGGCTTCAACCCTGTCCAAGCCTCATATGGTTCCTTTTTTGACCATCTTCTTCGTTGGGCATCAATACAAATATACTTTGAAGTGCACACTTTCTGTTTTTTGTGCAAAGATGTCCATTGACTAAAATTGAACGAACATATGCATGTGAGCATAATTAAAAATATTTAGCACATGTGTCCTACCAAGCAGCAATAAGCATCTCTTTATGCATTTGGGATGTCCCTACAGAGTTTTCCATTAACATTATCCCCACAAAATCCTTTTCATAGGATAGTCCCCAGCCAGAGTCTCAATCTCTTGACAGCCCTTCCCCCAGTCGAGTTGGTCCTAAAAGAAGAAGCCTTGTGGATCTCTTCCTAAAAGAACTCACCTTGTTAGCAGTTCATCAAATATTCCTCAATAGGGTTTATTTCCCCAGCCGAGTCTGTATTCCCCGGTTGAGCCTATCCTCTCCAGCTTGAGTTTGCCTATCAAACTATTACAAATCAGAGGACCACAACCTCTTTTCTCCAGTAAAGTCACCAACAAAGTCATTGCTATCTTCGGAAGTTATTATGAATACTGGAGCCCGACCAGATAACAATCAACTTCATTCTTTCAAACAAGTTACTATAAAGCCTGGACCCGACCAGCTAATAGTACAACTTTTAATTACTATGAAGCATGGACCCGACCATATAATAGTGTAACTTCTCAAAATACTATGAAGCCTGGACCCGACCAGATAATAGTTTAACTCCAATAACTATGAAGCCTGGACTCGACCAGATAATAGTTAACTTCTCAAGACACTATGAAGCCTGGACCCGACCAGATAATAGTTTAACCCTTCGAGATATTGAAAAACCTGGACTCAACCAGACAAGAGATTAATTTCTTTTCCCAATAGAGTTTTCCTCTACCCCAGCAGATTATTATGAAGTCTGGACCCGACCAGATATTAGTTCAACTTTATCTTTTCAAACGAGTTATTATGAAGCCTGGAATATGACAAGATATCAATTAACTTGATTCCCTCATAAATTTATTGTGAAGCCTGGAATTCGACCAGATAACAACTAATTTCAAGCAAGTTACTGTGAAGCCTGGATCCGAATAGATATCAGTTCCACTTCATCTATTCAAGCATGTAATTATGAAGCATGGAGTTCGACCAGATAGCAATTAACTTCATCGACCTCAGAAATCTATGAAACCTGGAATCCGACCAGATAGTGGTTTAATGTTAGTAAGTTTCTGTGAAGCCTGCAATACGGCCAGATAACAGGTTAACTCATCCTCCCAAGAAATTTTCTATGAAGCCTGGAATCTGACCAGATAACAGTTAATTTAATCTTCCCCAGTAAGTCACTGTGAAGCCTAGAACCCGACCAGATAAAAGTTCAACTTCAAGCAATTTTCTGCGAAGCTTGGATTCCGACCAGATAACAGTTAATTCAGATTTTCCTCTGCAAGTTACTGCGAAGCCTAGAATACGACCAGATAGCAGTCAACTTTATTATCCCCAACAAATTGCTGCCAAGCCTGGATTTCGACCAGATAGCAGCCAATTTTCGATGCTCTCCAGTCAGGAATAATTCCCTAGTAAGAGCATTGAACAATCAAAACTCCTAAACTCTTTTCCCCAATCAGAGATCAACACTCTCCATAAAGTCTCCTTAAAAAGTTAGTATTCCCCAGTGGAGTTTCTCCTCAAACAATAGAACAAGAATTCCCAGCGGAAATAGTTTAAACAAAGCTGAAGATACGCCTACTCTCCAACAACAGTTCAAGTCTCAGCCTCCCAAGGCTTCCCATCATGTTGTCAAAGATTTATTTTCCTAGACAAAGACACGCTGCAATAAACGCACCACATTCATAAACCATAACGCATACAGGACAAATGCATACAACATAATCTCATTTATTTTGAGAACATCATTGCGCCATGCATACATATGCATGCAACTAATATTTTTCCTTGCAGGAAATCAACATGCAAAAGACATCTACCATTTCAGTATAAACCAACCAAAAGATTTATCCTGATACCATCCATCATCCCTCCAAATGGCATCTTTAAGCCTATTCCCTCCACAGTCAGCTAACATATCATCGAGTGCAAATTTCTAGGCACTTTAGTGTTCAATCATCTTCCACCTTCAAGTCACGAATGGCAGGCTTGCCAATATAACTCTTCAGGTTTAAGAAGATTGAACAGGGGCAGTTGTTGTACCCCAAAATTTGCCCTCTCATTTTTCAAGGCCTTTCTCACAAGGATTCTCAAGGTTCAAGCTTGCACAAGTACATTGGGATTTTCCAGTACCAAGATTAAAAGGAAACTGTCAAAAAGGGAGAAAATAGATAAAAATAATATTTTGACAAAATTTGGAGAAAAAACAAGTGTTCTTCGATTCAGCTCCTATGATTGGCCTTTTGGCCTCCTTCGATGCAAGTTTGGCTTGCATCCTTCGACTGGGCATGGGCCTCTGGCACGTTGGCTTGGATTCACAAGGCACAAAGCCTCATGTAGCCTCCTTCGATTCCAAGGTAAAAGGCTCCCTTTTGGAATCCTTCGATTTGCACTTTTTACCTCCTATATGCCTCTTTCGAATCTGGACATTTTGGCCTCCTGCATGCACCTTTCTCTTGGGCATATGGTTCCTTAAGTACAAGGTTTTAGTCACACCTTTCGTTTGGGCACATGAATCCTTCAGCACAAGGCTCCCTTCATACTTGCTTTGTTTGGGCGCATGAATCTTTTAGTACAAGCTACTGGTCACACCTTTCGTTTGGGCATTGTGGTTACCTTCATGCAAGTTTAGTTTGAACATAGATCTTTTGCATGTTGGTATGAAGTCACAAGGCAGGGACCCTCTATGTACACTCCTTCATTTGGCCACTTGGACCTTAGGGCAGGCAAGCCTTTGACTGGACAAAACCACCTTCACAAGGTTTCCTTACATCCTGTGTCCCCATCGAATCATCATCTTTCGAATCCAACTCTGAGCATCCCATTTGAAGGACATGCTTGATGGTCCATTCGAAGGATTCGCAAGCCACTTTAAGGCATGTTTTTGGTGACCCATCCAAGGGTCACACTTTTGACTCATCCGAAGGATGCACAAAAGTGACTCAATCGAAAGGCACTTGTCAGAGGAAAATCAAATAGTTTTGTTTGGAGAAGAGACTGGTCGAAGAAGGGTCAAAATGAAAGGGTAAAATATTCAAAGATGCTTGCTTCCAAGTTCAGGCCTGATACACTAGCCATAAAACTCCAAAACTGCTGCACAGCAGTCCTGCAACACTGCCTTATTCCTTGCACCAAAATGGCATATAAACACTTCCCCTCGAAAGCTACAAACACAATATGCCTTTTTTGTTTAAATCTTTTGTTTTCCCTCACTACAAGAAAAATGATAGATTGGGACGGTTATTTTGGCTGATTACGACGGTTAAAACCGTCGCAATTTACAATCTACGACGGTAGAAGTACCGTCGCAGAATCGTGCGTCCCCAGCCTATTTCGCGACGGTTGCAAAAACTGTCACGCACAACAGATAGCGACGGTTATATACCGTCGTGAATTTGATTTTATTTTTTGTTTTTGTTGTTATTTGCGACGGTTATTCTACCGCCGTAGGTTAGAAATTGCGGCGGTTTTAACCGTCGTAATCTGATTTATAAATTTCAAATAATATTTTTATTTAAATTATTATTTAGTAAAATAATTTTAAATATAATATTATTTTACTATAATATTTTACTATTATATTTAAATTATTATTTACTTTAATATTTTTTTATTTATAGTATTTTTATTTTATTTTCTATCACTTTTCAACATAATAAAGTTAATTACAATAAAAACATTTAATATCAAATAATCATCAATAATATCAAAAAAATGTGATCAAAGGTAAAAAGAAGTGCAAATTTTACCAATAAACAAGAAAAATTCAAATATCATCAAATGCCAAATTTCATTTTAATATTTACATTGGTTTGCTACAACTTGAGAGAATTACAAAAAATGTTACAATATTTACATTGGTTTGCTACAACTTGAAAATATAAATCGAGCCTATTGTTCTATGTTAACCATGTACTCTAATTCGGTCATTTATCAGAGATCATGAAACACAAGAAGATCGTAGTTATTCGGACTTTTTGTCAGTCTCTACAGGAGCCTTAACGTCCAAGCCCATCTCTCGCATTTGATGTTCAACAGAGACTAAACCAGTTTCTGCAAGAAACCTGCAGAAAAATAAAAGCATTGGAAGATCAACAGAACAATCCTAACCAACAACTGATCTCATAGTTAGATGTTACAAGAAACACAAAGCATCTCATGAGTTTAATTTGATATCTGATACTACAACAATAAAACATGCATTTCCTTTTCATTTGGTTTACTCTCGGAAATTTTCCACCAGAAGGACGCTGAAAAGGTCTGAATCATTTCATCAAAACAGAACAAGCATTATGCAATTATGATACATCAACTAATCATATATGCACTTTTGTTCCTTCCTAGTCTAATGCACCGGGTGAAAGAAAAAACCTAAGTTCATGACTAACGATATTATCGATCCATCACAAAGCATTTGACATAGCAATACACAAGGCAACAAACACGCGCATACACATAAAACTTCACTAATACTTCATGTATAAAACCCACCCATTCCAACTACATTACTTCCAAACTAGAATATTTGGCAGCTTATACAGGCAAAATGTTTGCACAACATCAACATATTCCTAGATGAGATATTTTTCGTGAGATCAAATGGTGGACAAGTAGTTAAAGATAGGGAGACCTAGCAAAAATTAAACCATTTGAAAGATAGATCTAAAGCTAAATGATTCATAATTAAAGATGATTCATGGTAGGACATTATGATTAAGCTGTCACATACACAATGAGAAAAATAATTCTCCGATTGTTGTTGTTGTTCTGTTTTGTTAGGCTCAATTTTTAAAACATAACAAATGTAGAATAGAACTCACATACAGCTCCACACCAATCTAATATGTCTACAGAAAACTACTCCTGACTAGTTTCTTTCGAATCCAGATTTCCTCCAGTCTAGGAAGATATCTAGTCAAACAGTCAAGAGACAAGATCTCGACCACTGGATGAAGATCAGTAAACTCATGTCTAGTTTCACCAAACAAGCTTTAAAATACAAGTCATCCGATCAGCATCGAACGACAACATAAAACCCAAATCCTTACATTACATTATGGCTAGCAGATTATAGAGTGAGCTACTCAACAATCAATCAGCAGCATACAGAAACAAAAACAAAAGGGATTATGAATTGGTTCATGTTCAATCAATACTTCACATGAACACTTTACATACAAAACATGAATGATAATCAAAGCAATTACAATATACAATTACAGAAGGGATAAATTAGTGAAAGGGTAAGAGTGAAAGTACCAGCTAAGAAGAAAGAAGAGGGTAACACAAATTAGAACAAGAAACGCAACATGAAGCACCAACCACGATTTACAATTCTGTGTCGGTGTTAATTACAATTCTGTTCTGTTGAACAATGGGAAGCAACAACTGTACAAAAATAGTTACTTCGAATTTAGAAGGCATAAAATTTTGCAAACGTTAAGACACAAAAGTTGAAACACATTAAATCACCTGCACTTGATCAAGCCTGGAGTGAACTCCACCATCACTCAGTAGTCCAATGAGATGCAATGTGCCAGTTACAAAACTTTCCTTGATGTAATTGAAACCTTCTCCCTCAAAAATCTTTCCAGATTCAAGAGCAAGGTCAACAAGCTTTGCACTACAATAAACAAGCACAAATCAGTAATCCCAATCATCACTTGTTCTAGAAATACGATAGCACAGTCAATATGAATAGACAAAAGGAAAGCATCAGAAAAAACATTTCAAGATGGGAAGCATGCAACAACCAATCCTAATACCACTGAACAAATTTATTGACATCAAGATACAAAACAGTTTCCATTCAAACAGAAGAACGCAGTCCGGGGAAAAATGAGATGCACGGTAATGCAAAGCCACATAGATGTTGATTATTGTGTTGAATCTAAAACAAAACTAGGCAGAGCAGGGGAGCAAATTTGTACCTACTGATCCCATTTATGATAATTCAAGAAAAAAGGTGGATCATAGAACAAGACATAGCAGGAACTGCTATGCCATGACATAAAAGAATAGGCACAGCAAATCCAAATGTTTCAAGCAACAAAATTAGTTCACATTTTCTGATATGGTAAATCAAGAAACACCATACCAGCTACACAGTTTAAGAAACATCAAAGACCAATTCCTTACCAAGACATACATGAATAAATGGAAAAACGAGACCAAACCAAATAGATTGAGATTAGAAGCTATTTCAATTTACCCTTGAGCAAATATACGTCCAGCACCGAGTGCGTTGTGACCAACTTCACTGTTACCCATGTCATCCTCAGTTGGAAGCCCTACAGCTTTACCATGAGCCCTAACCAATCTCCAATGTTCAGGTGCACCCTACAACATAACAAAAAAAAACCACCACCATTAATTTTCATCTTCAAGGAAAACCCAAAACAGCAATAGATCTAAGCAGATTCAATCCAAAGTCCAAACAAGTTCAATCCAAAAGACAAATTGAAAAACAGAAAAGGTATATGCATAGTTATTATCATTATTATACCTTTTTAAGGGAATCCATGGTGGGTGTTTCGGCGATATGGATACAGTTGTACTCATTAGGGTTAGCCTCACCCCAACCATCCAAAACAACAACAGCAATAGTCTTTCCCTTTGGAAGCTTAGGATGATCCGGTAATTTCCATGAGAAATCTGAGCTACCCATCTTTCTTCTTCTTTTCTATAACAAACTCTGATTCAAAAATCTTAACAAACTAATCAAAAACAAATTCCATCATATATTATCTCTATAAACATCTACAGTTCTTGTGTCGGTGTTAATTACAATTCTGTTCTGTTGAACAATGGGAAGCAAAAGAAATGGAAAGTGTGTGATAGTAGTATAGGGGGCATATTAAGTGAGAGGATTGATTTATGAGAGGTGAGAGGATGTAACCGTTAGATCAAAAGATTAAATCCCTCAAAGTATCAAGATTAAATCCCTTAAAGTATCAAGATATAATCCGTGAACCACAACTGGATGTGATAAAGATTTCTTCATTCATTCTTGGGCAAAATTATTTATTCTTGGTTGTGATTATTAAGACTATGTTTTAAAACCACCCACCATGTTACATTTGAGTCATGACCTGTCCATTCAAATTTGAACAATCTCATACCACCTTCACCTTTGAGGAATCTCAATTAAGCCACGACCTGTGTCCTTCAAATTTGAACAATCTCGTACCACCTTAATCTTTGAGGAATCTCAATTGAACCACGACCTGTGTCATTCAAAATTGAAAAGGCTGGTGCCCCTCATATGAAGCTGTAAGTTGTATTGCAAGTAATCCCTGTTTCAATGAAAGAAAACCATTAATATATTTTTTTTTAACTTTTATGAAAATCAAAACGACAAAAACTGAATGTCAGTAAATCGTAACAGCAAGTCACTTGCTGCATAAATTTTCTTAAATTCTCAGTGACAGTACAGACATGCAGGGTGTCAGTGCATCTAAAAAACTTGTCTCCAGATGTATATTAAATTAATAATATTATATTTTTTTATCAAGCTAACTGTAAGAATAAATACCAGAAAGGAAGTGATGATGCAGAATCCTAATGTGTTGTAACGGCCGAAATATGTGTCAGAGACGAAAGCACCAAGCAAGGTAGCAACGTTGGTACTGCCATTGAAGATGTTGATGATGTTTGTAGCTGTGACGTTGTTTAGGTTGAATACAGTTGTAAGATACACCAACAGGTTCAGTAATGTTCCAATGGCTCCCAATTTCTCAAATGTTTCATTTCCTGTACATCAAAATTTTCAACCATAATTAGACTAAAAAACACTGTTTGTAAGAGAGTACATGTTTTTCTACTTCTTAGTTTAGTTACCTATAATGTAAGGCATGACCTTCCAACCTCTGTAGATGAGCTTAGAATCATCATCAATTTCATGTTTTTCACTCATCTCAAAGCTTTCTTTCTCAATTTTTTTCATTGTTGTTTCACTCTCTCCCATTATTCACAGTTATGTATGCACGTTCAAGATAAAAAGAAGCAAAGAGAAAGTAAACTTGCCTTCAAACACAATGTTGAGCGTTTGACAGCATGAACATTTGACATGTTTGGCACCTGATGGATACGAAAGCAGACGTCTACAAGAACCACAAACCATTTGAGCAAAACCTGTTAACACATATTTTCTAGTCAAACTCAACAAATTAAACTCAACAAATTAATACTCAGCAAAACCTGTTAACACATATTCAATCTCTATTACATAAATCCATATATTACAACAAATCAAAATCAATTACAGTAGTGAATCAAATCCCTAATTGGTTCTAAAATCTCTAATTTGTGCTAATCCAATTTGTAACAGCAAATTGATCTAAAACCATAAAATCTAAAGCCTATAAATACAGAAGAAGAATTAACAGAGGGGGGACTGAAGACAGAAAGGGGTCGATTACAATGAAGAAGAAAATCGAAAAAACGGACGAGAATACAGAGACAGAGGGAGAGAAAACAGAGAACTTGAAGAACGCGAAGAAGGAGATACCAGCGTTGTCGTTGAAGACGAAAAGAGAAAGAGCAATTAGGATTTAAACATCTAAAACCCTAATTGCTAATCACCGTAGCTTCGCCGCCGCTATTCCATTCGAACTCGCCAGAATCTACAAAGCAAGAGAGAAAGAAGATCAGAACAAATCGGACAGAAAGTCATAAAGCAATCGCGAAAGGGGTAAGATCTTTAGCTTTTTGTTTGTTTTTGGTGGTTGGGTTTTGATTGAGGGAGAACTGGGTTTGAAGGTTGGGGGGTGAGAGGCTGCGCGGGAGAGAGATGAAGGGTTCACTGTAAAAATAAAAGTGTAACAAGAATAATGAAATGAATAAGAGCTTTTTAAGAGCTTTTTAACTTTTTTACGGCGACGGGTGTTTTACCGTCGTGCCCATGAGAATTTTTAAAGGTTTTGGGTGCGACGGTTGTTTTACCGTCGTGAAATGAATTTTAGGACGGATAATTTTACCGTCGTGAAAGGTTTAAAGGTGCGACGGGTGCTTTACCGTCGTGATATGCCTTTTAGGACGGTTAATTTTACCGTCGTGACTAGTTGTTGGTGAAAAATCAATGTTAAAAGTGTTAAATGGGGGCCGACGGTTGTTTTACCGTCGTAAACACTGTCTCTATATGTCAATTACGACAGTTATCACATAACTGTCGCAATTTTTGTGTCGTTAAACACTAATTTTCTTGTAGTGCCTCCTAAAACATCAGCCCAGGCCATCTATAAATAAGAGACTCCACCACACATGTTGAGGGCGCCTGAAGGATTGCAAGAGAACACTTGTGAAAATTCCCAAAATTCTCAAACACTTCCAACATTTTTCAAACACTTCTAGAAAAAAACTCAACCCCTATTTTGTTATAAAAAGAACCTTCGATTCACCCCCAAGAGACCATCTAACTAGCCTTCGACCCATTTCCCCAACTACCATGCAATAGCCCCTTTGAGTCATTACATTACTTGTTATAAAAAGAACCTCCGATCCATTCACACAACCTCTTTCGATTCAGTGACTGCTTGTACAAAGTGGTTTAGTCTCAGGAAGGTCCCAACGAATTTCAATTCTCCACCAAGGAAGACACTTGCAGTTTCCTTCAATTTAAGAACTTCAAGAGGTAAGTTCCCTTTAAACTTGAATCTATTATATTTAAATATCATTTGCACATGCCAATAAAGAAAATGTATATATTTCATATAGGGAGCTTGACCATGTCTTAGCTTTCGATTCTGACTGCACATATGCTAAAAATCCCAAATTTGAATAGTTAGGCTTTGGACTTTGAGATCCAATGATTTTTTTGCTAACCCCTGGCCTGTAGTTACACTTGAATGTTGCATTTTAAGAATTTAAGACATGTTCATTGTACCTTTCAATTGGCTAAATGCACAAGCCCTTCGAATCACAATTTGAGGGCCCAATATGATTACAAAGAGTCATCAAGGAACCTGGGCAAAGCATGAGTGTTACTGCTTCTGGGTCTCAAACAAAGCCCAGAACCTTGTTATCTCTAGGCCTCAAACGAAGAATTGTGCTGGCTTCCAGGCCCCAATTGAAGGACACACCTACACTGGTGCCAGACCCCAATCGAAGGACACGCCTACGTTGGTGCCAACCTCCAATCGAAGGAAGCCAGAAAGTGTAGAATCGAAGGGTATCCTTCCCCAATCGAAAGACCCTCATTTCTCTTGATTTTATCTTATTTTTGTCTTTATATTTTCATGTACTTCAATATGGTTGTAATAGCGTAGGATTTTATCTTTCTGCATTTTATTTTTTTTGTATGCTTGCTAGTAAAATATTACATGTATGACAAGATAAAAACAACAAGTAGACAACCCCTAATCAAAGATTAAATGCATGTAAATAAAACACACTATTCACACATGCACCCCTAGGGTTAACTCCACTTGTTGCCTATAAATGGTCATGTTATGCATGTGAGATGTCTTAGCAAAAACAATTAAAATACAAGATCATAGTCCCTCGATGATGCTTCGAATTTCGCCTTACAAATGATCTTAGTCCCTCAAGAGAAATGCTAAGATATCTCACAACATTTCTATCATGACTATACAAACGTCCCACACCCGTCCCTTCATATCCAACGACATGTCTTCTTACCAAATCAATAGTAAGATAACAACATCTAAAGGAGGAGGAAAAGAACATTTAAGACATTTTGAGTAGGTAGGTTGCTCCTAGTTGCTCGCTTGCTCACGACAAAAAAATTTTATACACTAACACTTTCATTTTGAAACATTTTCAAAAGACAACACTCTGTATGCGTTCTTATAAAAACAAAATCCATTACAAAGACACCTTTTCAAAATACTTTAAAAACCCACACCACAAGCACATTTTCAAACAAAAACAATTGATCTAGCAAGCAACTAAGAGCCTATAGATAACTATGGATGAAAAGGGTTCTACCACCTTCCCATTTCATAACCTACCCCCCGAACTCAAGAAAATAATCTTGAAAGGTATTTCCTGTTCTTTTTAGCCTTTCCTTATTTGATAAAAGAAAAGTCGGTGGTAACTCTTGCTATCCGCAACAATTGCGATCAAACGCAAAATACCTAAGTCAGTTCTCCCACCGGGTTACAGAACTGGCGACTCTGCTGGGGAAATTGCTTAAATATGGGTTTACCTTAGGGCTAGATCATCGTTACTCGCTTTCCTTGTTTGACTTGCTTACTTTACATTTTGGTTCCTTGTTTGGGTTTGTTTGATCCTCTACCCGTATCTGGGGCACCTTTTAGGTAAGTAGCAATAAGTTGTGGAAACTGTGCGGGGTATACCGACATGGTCTAAGCAATAGCTATGATAGTGTGACACATTTATTGGTACCAGTAGCCCTTGAGTAGTCAAGGAGAATATGGGGCCGCTGTGTAGTGTCATGAAGCACTAACTGACTTTAGAACCTTTATTTGACCAACTTGGCCATTAGGAAGTAGTGAGATAGCCGACTTTGGTGCAGTCAGAAGTTGGTTGATACTCGATACTGCACTCATTGAGATTTAACTCCCGAGCTTTGTTTGGTGGCAAGTCATTTGTCAATCGGAACGAAACTTGTGGGAAAGATCAGTGATTTTGAGATCCCTTAGAACCCGGTTACTATTACTAGGACAAGTTAAGCCAACTAAACTTCAAGAGGGTACTTACCTATAAGACTCCATGCAAGCCTAAAACCTAAGAACTTGTTTTCTTTGCGCATATATGCTTACTTGTACATAACATCATGACATCACACCATTACATTTTTGCACTAACCATTTCAAGGATTATTGGGATTTATCTTTGTTTTGTTTTGTAGGACATGGCTTCCACCCGCAGGAATACTATCTAAGTCAATATCGTAATAATTCCTTCTCAACTCAAAGAATTAGCATCGAGGGTTCCTGAGAGTTCTTCATTCACCGAAAGACATGGCTGACTCTTAAATTTGGTTACTCCGAGCATTGACAAAGACATAGTGAAAGTGCTTTTCCAGTTCTTCGATCCTTTGCACCATTGCTTTACCTTTCCCGATTACCAACTTGTACCTACTATGGAAGAATTCACTCAACTCTTGAGGATTCCTATTCTTAATCAACCACCTTTCAACAGTACGGAAAGAGATCCGGCCCTGAAGAGATTTCCCGAGCGCTACACTTGCAACAATCTGATGTCACGACTAATTGGGAAACAAGAAGTGGTGTCAAAAGGTTCCTAGACAAGTTCCTATTGGAGAAAGCTCAAGATTGTTTGGACATTATGGATTTACAAGCCTTTGAAGAAATCTTGGACCTTCTCATCTATGGGATGGTACTATTTCCAAATCCTGACCAACTTATAGATGTACATGTTTTCAAAATCTTCATGACTCGTAATCCGGAGCCTACTTTGTTGGGAGATATCCTATATTTTTTCCACTCTCGCACCATGAGGAAAAGAGGGACCCTCATGTGTTGCACTCCTCTATTGGCTAGGTGGTTTGTCTCGTATCTCCCCCGATCCATATTGAAGAACAAGCAAGGCTTGAGGTGGTCCAATAGGTTGATGTCACTCAGACATTCGGATATTCACTGGTGTTCTCGATCCTTAGAGAACATTACTATCATCGGTCGTTGTGGGGAATTCCCTAATGTACATTTTCTTGGAATTAGGGGAGGTATCACTTACAACCCTTGCTTGGCTTTGCGACAGTTTGGGTATGCCCGAAGAGATGGCCCACATGATATGCTCATCCAATGATTAGTGTTCGACTATGAGAGCGACAATCAAGGCTGCCGTCAGAGGTTTGTGCGAGCTTAGAGGATGGTAAACAAAGTGGATAGTAAAATACTAGGACGCAAGAATTCTATTCCCCTCGAGCCTTACCTTAGGTGGGTACGAGCTCGTGCTCAAAAGCTCGTAATGACTTACCCCTCTATACTACCTATTATCATAGAGCCTGTGACTGAAGAAGATATCCCGTATACTGTCCTCCATCCCAACATGCCTACTTCTCTTGAAGACTTGCAAAAGGGTTGGGTTTAGCTAAAAGAAGAACGAGATAACTTTGAAGCTCAGTTCTATGCAAGTGAGAAGAGGGTTTTGGAGCTTACAAAGTAACTCCATGAAGAACAAAGCTTGAACGTCTACCTTGCACCGAAGAGGATGCGTTCGACCTTTTTGTCTTAAAGATTTATTTTGTAAGTCCAAGAGGCACGTTGTAACCATTTTGAACTAATTAATGCAATTTGACGTTTGTTCATTCTTTGTATAGACAAATTTAAATTTCATAAATCCTTGAAATCATCTGCATGCACATCTTCCATGCATCATAACATAACAGGTTTCTCCATGATAGGTTTCCTTATCTTTCTGATGTTTATTTCAGCAAGATGGATATCGAGAAAACAATGAAAGACCTACAAGCACAAAACTCCCAGTTTCAAGAGACTCTGCTGACCCTAGCCAAGGGACAACAAGAGTGGATGACGTTGTTGGCATCCAAAAAGATACCAAAAAGGAAACCCTTAGTCAACATGGATATAATATTCAGAGAGCCGATCCTCCAATTGCCAATAGCTGAATATTCGTCCGAGGAAGATGAAAATCAAATTGGAGAAGCAAGGAGTACCCAGGATGGGTGTATCAATGATCAAGTGTCTGATGATGAAGACTATTTTGACGAGCAGTATCCTCCTGCCGACGTTAAGTACAAGCAGCTAGAGGATAAATTGAAGGTCGTAGAGATTCAAGCCATCCCTGGTTTGGATTTTGATGATTTGGGATTAATATATGGGGTTGTCATTCCCCACAAATTCAAGATACCAGTCTTCGGTAAATATGATGGGTTTTCCTGCCCAAAACTTCACCTGAAGTCTTATGTGCGCAAAATACAATCGCACACCATTGACAAGAAACTTCGGGTTCACTTCTTTCAAGAAAGCTTGGTCGGGACTCAACTAGAGTGGTTTTACCAATTGGAGGGTTCTCATATCCATACATGGGAAGACTTGGCCACCGCTTTCTATCACTAATACCAATACAATGCCGACCTGGCGCCGACTAGGGTTTAACTATAAAACATGACAATGGGTAAAAACGAAGGGTTTAAAGAGTACGCCTAAAAGTGGAGGGATCTTGCCAGTAGGGTTCAACCACCATTAACTGATAGGGAACACATTGATATGTTTATGGGAACTTTATCTGGTCCATTTTTTAACTTATTGGTTGGTTGTTCTTCATCCGGTTTCACCGAGCTGGTCATAACCGGTGAAAAAGTTGAAAGTGGTATCAAGAGCGGGAAGATTCCTATAGCATCTACTTCCACCTCCAATCCCATAAAGTAACCCTTTACTAGGAAGAAAGAAATGAATGTTGTGTATGGGGAAAGGGTCCGTACCAAGAAGGATGACCGCCCGTCTGTTAATGTTGTTCGGATTTCCAACTCAACTCCTGTTCAAAGACCATCTTCCAATCATCAACGATTTGAGGCTCCGTGAAGACAATACACAAGGATAGGCATGTCGATATACCAAGCCTTACAACACCTGTTAAAGGCTAATTTGGTGACACTGCGTGATCCTCCGGCCAATCCAGATACTTCCTCACCTAAATACAATCCGAATACCAAGTGTGCATATCACTCGAATAGTCCTGGGCATGAGACCGACCAATGCTGGGCACTGAAGAATAAAATCCAAGACTTAATAGACAACAAGACGATCGAATTTGATTCGCCTCTAGTTCCCAATGTGATAACGGCACCAATTCCAAACCATGGAAAAGGTGTCAATGCAATTGAAGACACTGTTTTTGTTTCCTCCGTCGAAGACTTGACCACTCCGTTAACCATTGTCAAAAGGAACTTGCTGAAAGCCGGGATTTTCCCAGGCTGTTTAAAGGACTGTGATTGTTGCACCACACAAATTAATGGATGCAAATGGCTGAAGGAAGGCGTTCAATGCTTAATGAATAGTCATGAGATCCTATTTAAAAGAACCCCGTCCACCAAAAATCTGACTAATAAGATTGAATACCTCTCCATCATAACCATTTCAAACAAGCCTTTTAGGATCTCCTCAAAAGGTCCTACCAGGATTTCAAACGAACCGACTTTCACTCCTCTAATAATTACCGACTGTTGTACCCCAAAATTTGCCCTCCCATAATCTTCAAAGTTTTGCCTCAAAGGGTTCAAAGTCTACTCAAGGGCTACACAGTCAAACCATCCTCTTAAGCCAGTCAAACTAGGGTTTTGGTTCTTGCAAGGAAGTTGAAGTTTTCAAGGGCTCAATCAAGTCCCACATGCTCATATACAGTGTCAAGCATCCATATGTCAAGGTTCAAGACTCACAAGGTCAAGTTGCACAGTCAAAAACCCTAATTGCTCCACAGTCAACTGATGGGGCAAAATGGTCATTTGGCAGTCAAAAGTCAAAAAATTTGGTCAACATCTTATTTTGAAGCCACAATCATCATTTGATCAATTCTTGATCATAATTCCACAAGAATGGCTCAAAAATCATCAAGGTGTCAAAAGTTTCTATTTTTGGACAGCTGAAAAGTCAACTGTAACTTGACCAAGGCATAACTTTTTCATGGTTCATCAGAAAAATCCCATCCAATTCTCATCTTGAAGGGGAAGACATTTCCTACAATTCATCTTCACATTCCAAGTCCAAGAAATGCTCTCACAAAAAGTTATCAATTTCAACATTATAGGTCATTTTCAAAAGTCAACAAAAAGAGACTTTAAGTCAAAGACCATAACTTGAGATTGGTAAATCAAAATGACATGGGACCAAAGACATTGGTTAGAGGACTTCAACACCTTTCCAAAATGTCCAAGAACATGTTCATAGCTTCAAAATTGAGCAAGATATACATTGGAGAAGTTGGGAAATTTTTGTGAAATGGCCAAAGTCAATTATCCTTGAAATTTCATTTTTGACAAAAGGGGCCCACTTTTTCCACTTGATTCAGCTTAGCCATGCCTCCCACGTGTCCCACAATTTATTTCAAGATTTAAAATTAATTTTTTCATTTTTATTTAATTTTATTTGATTTAATTCATTTTAAATCTTTAAAATTCAAATAAAAATCAAAGAAATTAATGGAGGGATATATTTTGTGTTGATTAGCTTTGATACACCTTGAAATACCTTCCAAATTCGTGCAAGGCCAATTATGGGCATAAAAATTCAAATTTTCACAAATATGGCAAATGGTTCAATGTTGGTTATGGAGGAAATCAAGAACATAATTGCATAAGCTTAATGACCATAATTTTGATTGATTCTCATTCATTACTATATATACAAGCCTTCCCAACCTCATTCAAAAAAGATAGTGTGTGCAGAAACGGCCAAGAGCAAAAACCAAAAATTATTCAAAAAGTGAGAGTTCTAAAACATAGTTGCGAGCATCTTCAGATCAAAACAAGCACGTGGTTCTATTCCTTGCCACACCCTGAAGCTAAAGCAACCTTTGCCAAGCCCTGAGGCTCATACCGCGCTATAAGTTCTTCCCAGGTCCCCCATAATTCTCATATCATTTTTGTTAACGCGTTCTTGTGCAGTTTCTCAAGTAGTTTCCACCATAAGCCTCACCCATCCAACAAGTCAAGTGTCATTGGAGGCAGATCTAAAGGCCCATAATGCAAGAGTACTATGCTCTGGAGTCAGCGCATACGTAGGCAACCGAAAAAAGTCAAATAAGGCTTCTTGTTGTTGGGCCAGAATTACTTCAAAAAACCTCCATGAAGGTCATCTCACCCCCCTTGGGTTTTCTTACCTTTTTCTTATTTTATTTTGTTTTGTCATTTTCTTTTCTTTTAATTATTTGCCTTATTTTTTTTATTAACATAATTAACCAACTAATATTTTCATAAAAAAATCAAAAAAAAAATAGAATTAACATTATTACTATTTTATTTTGTAAATAAATATTAACAAATAAATAGTTTAATTAGGCAATTTCAATTTCTTTTCTTAATAATTAAAATGGATTTAGAATTAGGAAGAATTAACTTTTAGTTTTATTTCTTTTCATTTTATTTCATAAAAACATAAAACACAAAAAATGTATTTTCTTTTAATTAAATTAATTAATTAGTCATTAATTAGCTTTAATTTCATTTTAATTACAAAAAAGACCAAAAAATCAATTTCTTTTCTTAAAAGGGTTGAAGTCTAAGCTGTCCCAGAAGTAGTTAGCCTTGCCAACCAAGAACTTAGTCAGGAAACCCTTAGCTCCACTTCTAGTCTCCCAGTTAGCCATTACCTCTTCTTTGGTCAAGTGAAGGGATGCAGCAATTTCTTTGGGCTTAAGAGTCTTTTCCCACCCAGTGAACGGGGTCTGCTCCAAAACAGAGATACCGAGCAACTCAGAGAACTCTTCCAGGGTAGGAACCAGTTGGAAGTCTTGGAAAGTAAAATAATGGTACAGCGGGTCATAGAATTGGACCAGGACACTCATCATTTGTTCATCCAATTTTGAGGTGACCAAACTGAGAAGAGAACCATGCCTTCTGATGAAGGAAGTAGTGTCTGGAATCCTGACAACCAACTCTTTAAGCAAGGTAGGGACTTGGACAAAGTTGATCTGGATAGTATTCTTACGCATGGGCATCATAATGACCTACAAAACAAAGCAAAGATGAAACCCTCTTGTCTTTGAAATAGGTTAGTCCTTATGCAAAATGTATGCAATGTTATGATGTCATGATGTCATGGTAAAGGCACACCACAAGTATCCACAAAAGGAAAAACATGGTAAAGGCACACAAGTCACACAAAAGAGCCCTTAGATTTCAGGCTGGGATGACTTAGGTACTACCCTCTTTCAGTTCAGTTGGTTTAAATCTGTCCTAAAAATAGTAATCGGGATCTAGAGGATCTCAATATCACTGACTACCCTCAATCGGTCATAATTCCAGTTTAGCAACCTTTTCTTGCGGCCGGAATCATCGCGAGAGTTTAGTCTCAATGAGTGTAGCATACTGCTACTGTTCTATGGAAAAGTTGGTCAATTTAAAGGTTCTAAGGTCAGTTGGTGCTTAATGACCCCTTAGAAGACCCATATTCTCCTCGTTCCAACACAAGGGTAATCGGTACAGACTAAAGTGCCACACCAATGTAGCTAGTGCTTCAACCGTGTCGGTCTACGCCGGACAGTTCCCTCATAGTTTATTTCTACTTACCTAAAGGGTATCCCCCAGATCCGGGTTAGGATCTATAGAAACTCCGAAACAAGCCCACAAAGATAAATCATACAAAGCAAACAATTGAAAACAACAGTGATCTAATCCTAAGGTAAACCCCACTTATAAATCCCCAGCAGAGTCGCCAGTTCTGTGGTCGGTGGGAATAGAACTGACTGTTTTGGAATGCTGGTTCGCGTTTTGCGTTTGTTTTTGCAAAATGTCGCGGTAAGCAAGAGTCGCCACCGTCTTTTATTTTATCCAACCAGGAAAGGACAAAAGCACAGAAAAATTCCTTTTTGAGATGTTTCTCGGGTTCGGGAGATAGATTATAGAAAGGGAAGGTGTTAGCACCCTTTCTATCCGTGGTTATCCACAGGCTCTTAGGTACTTGCTCATTATGTTTTCAAAAGTTTGCTTTTTCTTTGTGATTGTGGGTTTGAAAAGAGTTTTTGTTTGAAAGGGGTGTAAGTGCGAAAAGTTTTTGATTTATTTTAAAAGGAGCAAATACTTAAGAACCATCTACCTACTCAAAAAGGAATTAAACTATACAAGTGTCCTTTAGACAATGATATCCTACTATTGAGGAGTAGGTAGCATCGTTGTTGGAGTTTTCGGGTCAATTCGATTAAGGGACGTGTGGTCACTAAAGCAATGTTAGAACGCCTTAGTGGTAACCCTAATGTCTTAGATCATTTTATCTGAGGCAACCGTTTCGAGGCAACTTTGATCTTTGGACAAAAGGGAGACCTCTAAAACTTCCTATACTCAATGACCACGTTCGAGGCAACTAAGTGAGGTGTACCCTAAGAGTGCGCATGTGCGAGGGTATTGCTTTTCAGTTATTTATCTTTGTACATGTTATGGGTGATCTATTGTTGATTTTAAATTAAAATTGATCTTGTCATGCATTGCCTAGTTATCAAACATCTAACGGTTAATATTATACGGAAATTAAATTGTGGAAAATTGAATCTAAGCTATTACAAGGTGTCGGGTATTTACATCGCCAAAAACAAACCCCTTTAAAATTAAATTGCGAAAAGTAAATAAAAGCGATAAATAAATAAATAAAATCCTAAGTTAAACTATTACATTCCCGAAGCAGTTACAATATTGAAATATGGATCAAAAATAATACGCGCGCGAGAAAATTAAATCGGAGTGTCTTAAGGTTTTGACCCTTTTTATTAAATAAAGCATATTTTTTTGTTATTTTTTGAATTAAAAATTAGTCTAAGTTAATAATTGAATTAATTAATTAAATGAAAATATTTTTGGGTTTTTTATTTTAATTAAGGAAATAAAATAAGAGTGGTTAAAAATATTAAAAACCTAATATTCTAATTTGATTTTAATTTATTACAAAATATATTATTGTTAAACCTATTTAAACTAAATTAATTAATTAATGTTTATTTAAAAAAATAAATAATGAAATTAATGGATTTTATAAAAATATTATTTTTTTGTTTCTGATTTTTTATGAGAAAAAAAAATTAATGGGTTAGTAATTAATTAAATAAAATAAGTAAATAAATAAAAAGATATAGAAATTAAAAGAAATACTCAGGGGGGGGGGGACTGAAGAGAGGGTTTGAGTTGCAATTTTTGAGGCCCATTAACGTTCAGCCTGCTTGACTTTTTCAGTTTGTTATGCGTGCATTGACTTGAGACCATGGTAGTCCCTCATTCATGGCCACCAGATTTGGCCTAAAGACCACCTGGCACGTTGATCCTTGAGGCGCATGGTGGTCTTTACGCTTGAAGATTCACTGGAATAGCTGCAAGAAAATAATAAGAAGCGTGTTGGGGGACCTGGGATTCGAACCCAGGTCCCAATGCTCAATGACACGCTCCCTTGGCCAACTCATCCATGTTGCTTAATTGTTAGTGGAATGTACAACAAACATTATATGGATAAATCAATTAATCATGCTGGAAAAAAAAACGCGCAATTTGTTTGAATGGACCAATAACGCTAGGACACGTCTTCGTCTTCTTCAACGAAGATTGGTTCGTTTACCTGCGGATTTTATTCCACAACTAAATCCATGGCATCATCCTATCATGAGCTACATGCCATATAAATGCCAATGGAGACCATCACTGCATTCGTCTCTCTCCCATGGTCATTCCTATACCCATCATTAGCCCCAATTTATCCTGCATCAAAAAGGCCTAAAAAGCAAGAACAAGAACCCTAGGTTCGGGCATCATGATACATGTTCTAAAAATAAAATTGAATAATGCCAAAACGTTCTAAATCAAACAACAAACACAAATATGCCAAGATTTTAAAGAAAAGATGCAAGAATTGGAGATTTGGATTCCATGTTCAGAGCTTGGTTCGTGATGACTTACAGTGCAATTGATGGCGTCTAAAGGGCTGGTTTTGATTGCTACGGCTTCAGGAGATGTCAGGGAAGAGAGCTACGTCAAGCTTTTTGCTACGGCTCCAATGTTATTTTTTATCTCCAAGTTTTCAAGCTTTTTCAAAAACTTCTTCTGGCCGTTTCAGCAGTGCTTTGTGCGTGTTTTTGCTTTGTGTGCTTGTACAAGTATTATAGGATGAATTAGGTTTAATCTTTTGGCCTGAATGCAAGTGCATTGAAGATTCATGATTTGATTTTGATCACCATTATCAAACTTCCAAAAATAGCTCAAATCTGATTTTTTTATGGATGAATAAGCCTTGATACGAATTGATTTGATGAATCATGACAATTGAAAGTTGTACCAAACACAAAGATATGATTTCATCAATTTTTAGATTTTATTTGATTTAATATTGATTAAAAATGAATTAAATCAATAAAAATTAAATAAAATAGAAAAATAAATGAATGTCCATGAAATCAAATATGGGACACGTGTGTGGCATGACAAGACCATATCAAGTGGAAAAAAGTGGGCCCTTTTGTCAAAAATTGGAGTTTTGAGGATAGTTGACTTTTGGCAAATTTGGAAAAATGCCAAACTTCAACAATGCATAACTTCCTCAATTTTGAACTTTTGGAAGTGTTATTGGACTTTTTAGAAACCTTGAGATGTCCTATAATCAACCCTTTTGGTCTCATCTCATTTTGATGTTCCATTCTCAATTTATAAGCTTTGGCAAAAAAGGTGTTTTTGTTGACTTTCAAAAATGATCTATAATGTCCAAATTTGTAACTTTTTTGTGAGAGCATTTCTTGATCTTGGGGTCCGAAGATTGATTGTAGGTAATTGCATCCTCTTCAAAATGAGCTTTGGATGGGTCATTTCTCATAAAGTATGAGAAAGTTATGCTTGGTCAAAGTTGAGTTGACTTTTCCTACAAAACCCTAATTTAGCAACTTTTGAATCTTGATGAATCTTGAGCAATCCTTGATGAATCATGATCAACCCTTGATAAAATGATGAATTATCCTTAAAAATGATAATGTTGACATAAAATCTTGAGGTTTGACTGTATTTAGGTCACAGTTGACTTTTGCTCTAGCACAGTCGATTTTTGGGCCTCTTGGGCAATTGACTGACCAAACTTCCTCTACAAGGCTTGAAATTTGACATGGATGAACTTAAGAACATATTAGGACATTGGGAAACACTTGAGGCCATCTGGATATGAGGACCTTAATGCAACACAAAACCCTAATTTTGACTTGACTACCTTAGGAGGTGACTTGATTGTCCAACCCTTGAGCCAACTTGAGCAACTTGAATATTATTCTTGACATGTCTTGAGGAATATGGGAGGGAAAATTTTGGGGTACAAAACTACCGTACTTCAGCTAGAACATCAACTGGGGAAACTTCTTTTTCTTTGGTCTATGGCATGGAAGTTGTCCTGCCAGTGGAAGTTCAGATTCCCTCTTTAAGGATTATGAATGAAGCAAGCTTAAGCGAATACGAATGGATTCATACAAGATTGGATCAGTTGAACTTGATCAATGAAAAGCGACTGGCTGCTGTTTTTCATGGTCAGATGTACCAAAAACTTATGATCAAGGCTTTGAATAAAAAGATCATACCTCGAGTATATCAAGTTGGTGACTTGGTAATAAAACACATCATTCTTCCACAAGGTAACCCCAGGGGCAAATGGACTCCCACTTACGAAGGGCTATTTGTTGTCAAGAAAGTCTTCTCTGGTGGTTCCATGATGCTGACTACTATAGACGGTGAAGACTTCCCACATCATGTGAACGCGGACATAGTTAAAAAATACTACACATAAGAGACCCGCTAGGTTGAAACACCTAGAAAAGATAAGGGCATCCCGAAAAAGCAAAATGTTTGGGAAAAAATTAGGGATATATGCAAAATTGTACACCCGACAAGTTGAAAACCCAAAAGCGTGACTTGGGCAAAAATGGCTATCCTGGTGGGATGAAAACCCGAAAGGGCGGTCCAGGCAAAAATTAAGGATTGAAAGCGTATGACTATGTATCTATGGAATCATCACAGTCGACTTTATTATCGAGGTACGAGTTCAAATGCTCCAATATCAATCCAATTAACTTCTGTCAATGGCAAGGGACGTTTAAAGACATTGGGGGAAATAGTAGAGTTGGAATGAAATGAAAACACTTCCACATGGCTATTATCTTTGTTTTCAATTTTGTTTTCCTTTCGACGATTTCCTCTTACTAGGATCTCCGTCTCTTTGTACAAAAAGGCATATTCATGGGGAAAATATCAATACAAATATACTTTGAAGTGAAAACTTTCTATTTTTTGTGCAAAGATGTCCAATGACTAAAATTTAACGAACATATGCATGTGAGCATGATTAAAACTATTTAGCACATGTGTCCTGCCAAGCAGCAATAAGCATCTCTTTATGCATTTGGATATCCCCACAGAGTTATTCCATTAACATTATCCCCACAAAATCCTTTTCATAGGGTAGTGTTGCACCCCCCAAAATTTTCCCTCTCACTTATCAATAATTTGCTCACAAAATTCCCTTGGGCTCAAGACTGCACTAGGGTTTGATCAGCTCAAGACACCTCCTTAGGCACTGATGACCAAAATTAGGGTTTGAGTTTGCACAGGGATTTTTGGACTATCAATGTTTCATATGACTTTAAAGGATCATTATGGACCCCCAAGATTACTCATGTCAAGTTTCAAGCCTTGAATCACATTTTTGATCAGTCAATTGGATAGTTGACCTAAAAGTCAGTTGTATTGGGGGAAAAGTCAACCATGGCCAATTTACAGTCAAACTTAATAATTTTTTATCCACATCAACATCATAGACTCATATGCATCATTTGATCAAGTTTGGACCATAATTCCTCAAGAAATTTGATCAAATCATCAAAAGGGCAAAATGGTCAAAATTAGGGTTTTGATTGAGAAAGGGCAATTTCTGATTTTTGACCTAGAAAATGATAAATTGGTTTGAAGCATGATTTAAATAGTTCAATTGCATCATATTTACCTAATGACATGGTTCAAAACATTACAAATCCATTGGATTGACAGATGAATTTTTGAGTCAACTGATCAAAAGTCAACTGTATACTGAAAAGTCAAACTTTGACTTTTTAGTCAAAATCAAATGCCAAAGATCATAATTCATCAAAACATGTCAAAATGTGAAACTTGTTCATCAAGAAATCAAGGGTTCAAGATTTTGTTTTGAAAAGTTGAAATTTCTTAACTTAGAAATTTTTCTAAGTATATAAAATTTCTTATTTTTTCTCAACTTTGAGCCAAATTTTCACCATGATGCAAAATGATTCAAAGAAAACTTCCAACATGAAAGTTGTAGATCTCCATGAAATATAAAACTTTGTTTCACACAATTTCTCCTAAAAATGCTTGGATCTCAAGATATAATTTTGTGAATACATGCTCATGAACTAAAATAACTTAGTGAAATTTTGCCCTAGTTAGGCAGATTTTTGACCTAACTTCATGGCAATTTTTCACATAGTTCCAAATGGAATTTTCAAAATAAATTCAAATATGAGTTGTAGATAACATTGCAAGCTTTCCAAAATGTCCAAGAACTCCTTGAGATCATTCTTGAGTAGGGAGAATCGAAGAGATGAAGTTGGTTATTTATCACTTTGATTTCAAGCCATTTCATGATGAACAAAAATTCAAATCCAAGCCTAGGCTACATAATCTTTGCTTTGCAGGCCTCAAACTTGTTTATCACTCCATAATTAAATATTTTCACAGATGTTGGAAGCTTTAAGCCAAGCATTTAATGCATTGTACAAGAACAATTCCATTTTTGGCACTAAGGTGTCATTTCGATTTTGATAAAGCACTACTTTTGCCTTTGTCAACTTCTTGAGCCTCTCAATTGTTTTCTCTGCACACAAGCAAATCCAAAACAAAAATCAACTTGCCTGAAGCCTCTACCAACTCAGATCAAGCTTGTACAAACTTGGAGAATTGTCTTCTCACTTTTCTTCAAAAGCAAGTTATAGAGCCAAAAGGCTATAACTCAGAAACCTGGAGTGGAGTTGATCTCTAACCTTTTCCATACATATACACAAATTTATTGCAACATAACACAAGAAGGATAAGACTCATAAACACTCCCAAACACTCTGCCATTGAAAATCTTCCATAGCTTGACAGTTTTGAACCTTACTCAGCCATCTCTAAATCCATTCGTGCGTTTTGAGTTTTAACCACCTAAACACTTAATATACATCACACCTAAGTGATCCAGACCCCTGTTCCCTCACTGTAACTCCTCCTCCTCCATCCACCATTTTCAAACATCAAGCTTGCAGGTTGGCTTGAGTAGGGAGATTCAGGGACTTTCAAGACAAAGTAAGGATTGAAATACACTCAGGGAGGTCCGGGCAAGCTAAACAGATCCTTAAGCATCTCAAAACTTACTCAAACTCCATTCACGATTCCAGCTGAAAGAGGTAAAAACTCAAACTTCTATCACTTCATACAAGCATCTTTTGGTCCTGATTTGTGAAAGAAAAATGTAGATATCCTTGCCCTAAATCTAACCATGTTCATAGTTTTCATTTATATTAACTGTGTATAGAGAATTTTTGATTTAAAATTTCTCTAAAAATTAGGTTTCAAATTAGGGCAAGTAAAATTAGCTTTGATCTTTGACTTTTAGTTTACATAAATTATATGGTTGAACTCGTGGGAAGAAACACCATAACTTTCATGTTTGGACTTTCTATTTTTATGGAGAAATAAGAGAGATGCATGTGGTCCGGCCATGGCTCAAGGTTGAAGATGAAGTTGCCTTTAAGGGGCATTTTCTAATATATATTTATGATTGTGTTTATATAAACGGATGTACAGCCACCCCAGTGGTAAGGCAGCGCGCAAAAATGCTATAGGTCACGGGTTCGAGCCTTAGCGCCTGCCTTTTGCAATTTTCTCACATTTTTTCCATTTTGTCCCTTTACAGCGCTGGGCTTTTTATTTCATGGACCTGTTGATTTTTTCTAACCTCCTACCCCCTGTCTGCTTGTGATACCCCTGGTCCAATATATTTTTATTATTCATTTTATTTTCATTTTTATTCTATTAAATATATTTTTCTTAATATTAAAAATCATAAAAAAATATAAAAATGATAGATTTATATTTTAGCTCATTTTATTTTATTTTTCTCACAAAAATATTTTTATTTTAGTTATATATTATCTATTTTTATTAAATAAACTTGTAAATTAAATTATAACTAGTTTAATATTTATTTTTCTTTATACTCATTAAATATTTATTTTAATATGAAAGGACCAAAATACCTCATAATGCCATATATTATTTTCAAGGCAAAAAATACAAAAATACTTACTTTTTCTTAAAGAAATTTATTTTCTTTTTAATCAAATAGAATTAGGGTTTTATTCAAAAATATTTTCTAAAAAAATAATTTCTTTTCTTAATTGATTTAAGTTAATCTTGATTTATTTATTAGGTTTAGGTTAAAACTTTTTCATATAAAAACCAAACAAAAATCTTCTTTCCATTTACATATCTTTGCATATTTAATTCATCTTGTATATTACTTATTCCAATATTTGTATATATTCAATTTGGTTGTAATAGATTAATTAGGTTTATATTATTGCAACCCCCATTTATAAATTGTATACCCCCCTCCCACAAGTGTTGTAATAGCGTAGTAATCTTTAAATTTCGCAATTTATCACTTTTGCATAACATGCTAGTAACTAGGGTTTGTATGACAAGATAAAACCAACCAAATAGAAAACCCTAATCCAAGGCAAAATCAAGCATGAAAATGACACACTTGCACACAAAACACCCCTAGGGTTATCCCACTTGGTTGCCTTATACAAAAATGGCCATATTACGCATGTAAGGTGTCTTAGCAAAAAACAAACAAATACAAGATCATAGTCCCTCAATGACGCTATCCAAAGTTGCCTTATAAAATGATCTTAGTCCCTCAAAAAATGCTAAGATACCTTGCAACATTGCTAATCATGACTATACGATGACCCACGCCCGTCCTGTTTACATCCAAAGATGGGGTTGCTTACTAAATCAATGGTAAGACAACAATATCAAAGGAAAATAAAATGAACAAGAAAGACATTTGAGTAGGTAGATTACTTTTAGTTACTTGCTCCATTTCAAAACAAATATCCTTGTTATTTTCAAAACAAACACAAACATTTCCAAACATCTTACAAACATTGAAAATATTTTCGAAAAGATCAACATCTTTGTATACATTCTTACGAACGAGAATAATTACAAAGATTGCTTAAACAATGGCCTCTTTAACAAAATACTTTCAAAAACCACACAAAGCACATTTTCAAACAAAAGCAAGTGATCTAGCAAGTAACTAAGAGCCCATGGATAACCATGGATGAAAAGGGTGCTAATACCTTCCCTTTTCATAATCTACCCCCCGAACTCAAGAAACAATCTCAAAGGTCTTTCCTGTGCTTTTTCACCTTTCCTTTTGGATAAAAGAAAAGTCGGTGGCGACTCTTGCTAATCGCAACATTTGCGATAAAACGCAAAACCTTCAAGTTAGTTCTTCCACCGTACCACAAAACTGGCGACTCTGCTAGGGATCGTTCTAAAAGTGGGGTTACCTTAGAGTTAGATCATATTTACTTGCTTTCATTGGTTGACTTATATGCTTTACATTATGGTTCTTTGTTTGGGTTTGAATCCTCTACCCGGATTTGAGATACATTATAGGTAAGTAGCAATACATTGTGGAAACTGTGCGGGGTATACCGACATGGTCTAAGCAATAGCTACGTTAGTGCGACATATTTGTGGGTACCGGTAGCCTTTGAGTTAATCAAAGAGAATATGGGGCTGCTGAGTGATGTCATGAAGCACTAATGAACTTCTAGAACCTTTACTTGACCAACTTGGCCTTTAGGGTGTAATGAGATGACCGACTTTGGTGCAGTCTGAAGTTGGTAGATACTCGATACTACACTCATTAAGGTTTGGTTTCTTGGGATATTTAGGTCGCCATTAAAGAGGCTTGAGCTGAAACAATGACCAAGGAAACAATCCAGTGGTATTGAGCTCCTTAGAATCCAGTTACTATTACTAGGACAGGTTTAAGCCAACTAAACTTCAAGAGGGCACTTACCTATAAAACCCCATGCAAGCCTAAACTAAGGACTTGTTTGCTTTGCTTGTATATGCATATTTGTACATAACATCATAAACATCATATACATCCACTAACCATTTCAAGGATTTTGGGATTTATCTTTGTTCTTGTTTTCTAGGATATGGACTCACTTTGCAGGAAAACTATTCAAGTCAACCTTGTGAGAATCTCTCCACAACTTAAGGAGATAGCTTCAAGGATTCCTGAAAACTATCCATTCACCGAGAGACATGGTCGCCTACTCAACTTGGTCACCTCCAACACAGAGGAGGACATGATGAAGGTGCTCTTTCAGTTCTTTGATCCTTTACACCATTACTTCACATTTCCCGACTATTAACCTGTGCCTACTTTGGAAGAATTCTCCCAACTCTTGAGGATTCCCATTCTCAATAAACTACCTTTCAACAGTACGGAAAGAGATCCAAAGCCAGAAGAGATTGCTCAAGCTCTACACTTGCACTCATCTGATGTCACAACTCATTGGGAAACAAGGAGTGGTGTCAAAGGCTTCCTAGCAAAGTTCCTGTTTGAGAAATCCCAAAGCTGTTGGAATTCCTTGGACTTGAAAGCCTTTGAAGAAATTGTGGCTCTCCTCATATATGGGATGGTTTTGTTTCCAAATCCTAACCAACTCATAGACGTGAGCACCGTTAAAATCTTCATATCACACAACCCGGTGCCTACGTTTCTAGGAGATATCCTACACTCTTTTCACAATCGCACAATGAGGAAAATAGGTGTCCTTATGTGTTGCACTCCTCTCTTGGCAAGATGGTTTATTTCTCATCTTCCCCAATCAGTATTAAAGAATGAGAAAGGTTCAAGGTGGTCACAAAGGTTGATGACGCTCAAGCATTCAGACATTCATTGGTGCTCCCGATCCAAAGAGAATGTTATCATTGTTGATCGTTATGGAGAATTACCTAATGTCCCTTTACTTGGAATTAGGGGGGAATCACCTACAACCCTTTCTTAGCCTTAAGACAGTTTGGTTATGCCCGAAGGGATGGCTTGCATGAGATGTTGATTCAAGGTTTGGTATTCGACTACGACAACGACAATCAAGGTCTTCGCCAGAGATTTATCCGAGCTTGGAGGATGCTAAACAAGGTGGATAACAAGACTTTGGGACACAATAATTCCATCCCTCTTGAGCCTTACCTCAAATGGGTACGAACTCGTGCTCAGAGTCTTATGATGCCTTACCTCTCTATTTTCTCGGTAATCATTGAGCCTGTCATGGAGGGAGACGTTCCATACACTATCCTACATCCTGACATGCCCACATCTCTTGAAGACCTCCAAAGGGATTAGATACAACTCAAAGGAGAGCGAGATACTTTCGAAGCCCAATTATACGCAAGCGAGAAGAAGGTTTTGGAAATCACTAGGCTACTTCATGAGGAGCAGACTCTGAATGCCTACATTGCACCAAAGAGGATGCACACTACTGTACCGGAAATTCAGTATAATCGACATAATTTGAACAAAAGGACACATCCACAATTACCTACTAATTAAACTTAGTTACCCGGTCAAATTTCGTTAAATTCCGGACAAGTAATTATACCGCCTAGTTTGGCTACTGATCAATGGTTCTATATAAGAAATTAATAGTTACTTAATCTTTTCTTCCTTCAACTAATTGATGTTTTATTCTCTATCACCCTATTTTATGTTTTGGCTTGCATAAGAATCAAACAGGACGAATCGGGTCCGAAAAATTGCATAAATCTAAGTTCAGAAATTTTTGCCATAGCAGCTGACACGGGTGGCAGCGTCAGCTGACACAGCCGTGTCAGGAGAGGAAAGGGGAAAACGTGAGGCATAGTGGCTGACACGGGTGGCAGCGTCAGCTGACACGGCCGTGTCAGAAGGCCTGAAGCTAAAGACTAGTTTTGCCTCCTTTTTCACATATGCCTAGTTCTTGTTCATTCTTGTTTCAATTCACCCATTTATCCTAGTTTAGGATTAATCCAACACAGTTCAAATACAACAAACAACAACACAACTCAAATCAATTGTCAATTTTAATAGCAACACAAACAATCTTTTTGCACAACATAGTAGAGAAACTAATACTCTAAACCCCAAATAAAATTTATCATACTCCCATTTATTTAGTAAGAATCTCACCCTTACCTTGGATCGAGTGCAGCTCTAAGAAACAAAGATGGAATTTCTAGGAATTGGCACTAGTGGCAACCTCCTCTTGTTCTTCTTCTCCTTTCCAAAACCATATTCTTCTTTCTCTTCTCTTTTTCCTTCTTTTTCTGATAACACTAACTCTCTACTTCCCTAACTCTATTTCTATATAACATATTATTGTACCCCAAAATTTGCCCTCTCATTTATCAAATATTTTCTCACAAGGATCTCTCTTGGTTCAAGACTGCACTAGGGTTGATCAACTCAAGACACCTCCTTAAGCACTGATGACTCAAATTAGGGTTTGAGATTGCACAAGGATAATTGAACTTTCAATGCCTCATATGCCTTTCATGGATCATTATGGACCCCCATGTTTACTCATGTCAAGTTTCAAGTCTTAGATCACATTGTTGCTCAGTCAATTGAGCAGTTGACCTAAAAATCAACTGTATTGAAGAAAAAGTCAATTGTGCACTGAAAAGTCAAATTTTGAATTTTTGGTCAAAATCAAGTGTGTAAAATCACAATTCACCAAAACATGTCAAAATATGAAACTTGTTCATCAAGAAATCAAAAATTCAAGATTTCATTTTGAAAAGTAAAAGTTTTAAAACTTAGAAATTTTTCTAAGTGTTGAAAACTTCATGTTTTTTCACAACTTTGAGCCAATTTTTAACACATTGCTTTACACAAATTCTCCTAGAAATGCTTGGATCTCAAGTTATTAATCCATGAAGTCTTGGTCATGAAGCTAAAGCACTTAGTAAAATTTTCAGCAATTTTTAGTCAGGTTTTTGTCCTAACTTCTTGGCCAATTTTCATCAAGTTCCAGCTTGATCTAACAAAAGCGGCGAACATGAAAGTTGTAGGGGAGGTTCCAATATTTCCAAAAAGTCCAAGAACTCATTGAGATCATTCTTGAGCTGAGAGGATAGAAGAGATGAAGTTATGGTTTCATTCTATAATTACAAAACTGAATTTGTGATGAACACTTGACTAAAATTCCAACCAAAGCTACAAGATCTCTCTTTTCAGACTATGTTCTCTCAAAATCTATGCATAATCAATAAATTACACAAACCCTAAGTGTATTACACAAGCATTTGAAGCTTTGTCCAAGTCTTGATACCACTTATGGTTAGAAATGCAAAAGCAACATTTCCATTTGCATAAAGCTTCACTTTTCCAACCATTCTCTTCTTTCAAAGCTTGAAATTTGTTCCAAAGATCACAAAAAAATATATCAACATCATAAGCAATCCACAATACCTGCAAAGCATGGCTAAGTTCCTTAATTCACTCCTTTCTTCATCATGAAGCAACTTGTCTTTATGAATTTGAAAAAAGGCATAACATGTGATTTTTAAAAGTCTGAGTTTTTCAAGTCTCAAACCTTCTCTATAAATAGAGAGGTCATTTGCAAGAGAAAGAGGTTAGAAAAAATAGAGAGAAAAGTAAGAAGTTATCTTGTGTAGAAGCCCTCAAAAATCCCTGCACTCTCAAAAAACCAAAAATTTTCCACAAAATTCCCATTGTTGAGCTTTGAAGTCCAAATCCTTGAACCTCTCATTCCTTGTAAGTTTTGTCCAAACAAACCATCAAAAAACTCCACATACATCATATAGAAGTTGTTCAAACACAATAAAAACTTCTGTAACATCACTATCATCACTTCCCAAGCTCAACAACAGCCAATACAGCAGCTCAAACTCAAAGCACAAATTTCAGTTTCAAGGTAAGTTTTCTTGACTTTGAACTCTTCAAACAAGCATCATTAATGGTTCATTTGTGAAGATAAAATATAGATATCATTGCCTTGAAGCTAACCATATGCTTGCTTTTCATTTTCACTAACCATGTATTCAGAATTGACTTTTACATGTAGCAAAACAGTGATAAAAACAAAAAAACAACAGTTATGCGTCGATACGAAATACTATGAGTCGACACATACTATGTTCAAAATAGGTTATGAGTCGACACGAAACACGTATGCGTCGATATGAAATGGTTATGAGTCGACACGAAATCAGTATGCGTCGACTCATACTGAGTTGTTTTGACTTCCAGGAGCAAGAAACACACATGAGCCAACACATGAGCCAATACAAAATCTGGATAAGCCAATACGGAATCTGGATGAGCCAATACATGAGCCAATACATAAGCTCATGTGTCCGCTCATAAAATCTTTTTTTAATCTTTTTTTTTCTTTATACTTTTATTATTATTTTCATATAAAAAATTCAAAAAAAAATATTTTATTTAAATATGTATACATACACTTTTGTTTTATTTTTTATTTTCTAAACTAAAAAAAAGACAAAAAAACATTTTCTTATTAAAATCAATTTCTTTTCTTAAAATTAATTTAAAATTTAGACTTAGGTTTTATTTAAATTTGGTTTATTTTGATTAAATTGATTTAGACATTAGGATTTTAATTAATTTCTTTTCAAATCAATTAGAACTTTTTTTCATAAAAAAACATAAAAAATAATTTCTCTTCTCTTTATATTTCTTTGTACATTTTATTATTCCGCACTATAATTATGTAGTTGTCAAAGCTTTGTAATAGTAAATTAGGTTTATTTGCTTTCATCTCCCCATTTGTAAATTTGTATACCCCATCCCCCTAATGATGTAATAGCGTAGTAAATTTATTTTCCGCAATTTAGCGCTTTCATATAAATGCTAGTAATTAGGATTTGTATGGGAAGATAAAAAATCGACAAGTAGATAACCCTAATCAAATATTAAATGCATGCAAATCAAACACACTATTCACACATGCACCCTTAAGGTTAACTCCACTTGTTGCCTAAAAAATGGTCATGTTATGCATGTGGGATGTCTTAGCAAAAACAATAAAAAATACAAGATCATAGTCCCTCGATGACGCTTCAAAAGTTGCCTTTCAAATGATCTTAGTCCCTCAAAGATAAATGCTAAGATATCTCACAATATTGCTATCATGACTATATGATGACCCACGTCCGTCCTTTTACATCCAAAGATAAGGCTTCTTACCAATCAATGGTGAGATACAAATATCAAAAGAAGAGAGAAACGAACATGAAAGACTTTTGAGTAGGTAGAACGTTCCTAGTTGCTTGCTCACTTTCAAAACAAACATCCTTGCAAACACACACCAAACACTTTCAAAACAAGAAATATCTTCAAAAGTCCAACACTTTGTATACGTTCTTACAAAACGAGAACCATTACAAAGTTTGCCTAAACGAAGGCGCCTTTTCAAAAATACTTTCAAAAACCACCACAAAGCATATTTTCAAACAAAACAAGTGATCTAGCAAGCAACTAAGAGACCATAGATAACTGTGGATAAAAAGGGTGCTAACACCTTCCCTTTTCATAATCTACCCCCCAAACTCAAGAAACAATCTCAAAGGTCTTTCATGTGCTTTTTCACCTTTCTTTTTGGATAAAAGAAAAGTAGGTGGTGACTCTTGCTAACCTCAATATTTACAATCAAACGCAAAACACCCAAGTCAGTTCTCCCACCGTATCACACATATTATTATATTACTTAATAAATCTAAATGGGCCTAAGTGACATACCCCCCTCCTCTATTACTTCACAACACCACAAATTAAGCCCAATCTCATATTTTGCTTAATAATAAAATAATACTTCAACTTAATTCCACCTAATTAAATCCGATTATTTATCATGCCACCAAATAAAATAATTCTGACTTCGACGATAAAAATTAGAATTAATATAAAATATTCAAAAATATTTAATTAAATAAATAATTAAATATCGGGGCGTTACAACTCTCCTCCACTGAGAATATTTTTGTGCTCGAAAATAAAAGTTTACCTAGTTCAAATAACTCGGGATAGGAGTCTCGCGTCTTGCTCTCCAACTCCCAGGTCATACTTTCTCCAGCAGCTCCTAACCACACAACTTTCACCAATGCAATTTCCTTTCCTCTTAGAATCTCCATCTCGCGATCCGCGACTCGCACATGCATCGCCTCCACCATGATATTATCCCGTACTTGCACATAGTCCATCGGAATCATATGAGACGGATCGGGAAAGTACTTCCGGAGTTGCGATACATGAAACACATTATGAAAATTAGCAAGATTTGGCGGTAACGCCACTCGGTAAACAACTTTCCCAACTCGATCCAATATCTGATACGAACCAATAAAACAAGGAGTGAGCTTCTTAGACTTCAGAGCTCACCCAACACCAGTCATAGGCGTGACTCTCAAAAATACATGATCACCAGCTTGGAATTCCAAATCTTTCCTTGTCTTGTCATGGTAACTTTTCTCTCCACTTTGAGAAACCTTCATCTTCTCTCGGATAAGCTTTACTTTCTCAATAGTATCTCGAACAATCTCAGGACCAAGTACCACACTTTCACCAGATTCATGCCAGCACAACAGAGTCCTACACCTCCGACCATACAACGCCTCAAAAGGTGCCATCCCAATACTCGAATGGTAACTGTTATTGTAAGTGAACTCAATCAACGGAAGATAAGTATCCCATGAACCTCCTTGCTCAAGAACACATGCTCTCAACAAATCCTCCAATGACTGAATCGTCCTCTCGGTCTGACCATCCGTCTGAGGATGATACGCTGGACTCAACCTCAACTTAGATCCCAACGCCTCTTGCAAACTTTTCCAGAAATCAGAAGTAAACCTCAGATCTCTATCTGACACAATACACAAAGTAACACCATGCAACTTCACAATTACTCTTATGTAAATCTCTGCCAGCTTCAAAATCGGATATGTGATGTTAATAGGTATAAAATGTGCCGACTTTGTAAGTCTATCAACAATCACCCATATTGAGTCATGTCCTCTCAAGGTACTAGGTAATCCCGTTATAAGGTCCATCAAAATGCTATCCCATTTACATTCTGGAATATCTAACGGTTGCATCAATCCTGCAGGCTTCTAATGCTCAATCTTTGACTTCTGACAAGTCAAACAAGCATACACAAATTGTGCCACATCACGCTTCATACCAGGCCACCAAAACAAACCTTTCAAATCTTGATATATTTTAGTAGCTCCTGGATGAATACTCAAACTGCTTCTATGACTTTCCTCAAGAATCACTTTCTTAATATCTTCATCATCAGGAATGCAAATACGATCTCGGAATATCAACACACCTTGCACATCTATCTTGAAATCATCATTCTCAGATTGATCAATTCCCATCATCATATACACCAACTTCACATATAGCTTTTGAGCCTTACTGATACTGTTGAGAAAGTCATTATTAATTTTTAACATTCCCAACATAACACTCTGCGGTGTCACTTCACAAACCAAACTCAAATCTTGGAATTGCTCAATTAACTCCAACTCTTTAAGTGTCATTGCCGACATGTGCAAAGTCTTTCGGCTTAAAGCATCAGCCACAACATTAGCTTTTCCTGGATGATAACTCAAACCGAAATCATAATCCTTCAGCAATTCTAACCACCTTCACTTCCTCATGTTCAACTCTTTCTGATAAAAAAGATACTTCAAACTCTTATGGTCACTAAAAACTTCGAATCTAGAACCATAAAGATAATGCCTCCAGATTTTCAACACAAAGACAACTGCAGCCAATTCTAAATCATGCGTAGGATAATTATTTTCATGAGTCCCCAATTGCCTCGACGCATAAGCAACCACCTTACTATTCTGCATGAGTATACCACCTAACCCCATCAGACAAGCATCACAATACACAACAAAAGGTTCTCCCGGAATAGGCAAAGTTAAAATCGGAGCCGATGTCAACTCTTTTTCAACTCGGTAAAACTTTCTTCACATCGACTATCCCACACAAAAACCATACCCTTACAAGTCAACTTGGTCAACAGAAACTTAAAAAAATCTTCGATAAATCGTCTATAGTAACCGGCTAATCCAAAGAAACTTCTAATCTCGGTAACTGACTTCGGAGCTTCCCATTGCAATACAACATCAACTTTAGAAGGATCCACGACAATTCCACTACCAGAAATGACATGACCAAGGAAACTAACCTCATGCAACCAAAATTCGCACTTGGACAACTTCTCATATAACTTCTTCTCTTTCAAGACTTGCAATACAACTCTTAGGTGCTCTTCTTGTTCTTCTTCCGATTTAGAGTAAATTAGAATGTCATTAATGAATACCACCACAAACCGATCCAAATAAGTATGAAAGATACGATTCATGTACTCCATGAATACTCCCGACGCATTAGTAACACCAAAGCATCACTGAATACTCGTAGTGTCCATACCGAGTTCTGAATGCGGTCTTTCGAATATCATCTTCTTTCACTCTAATTTGGTGATATCTTGACCTTAAATCAATCTTAGAAAACACACTTGCACCCACCAATTGATCCATCAAGTCATCAATTCTAGGAAGCGGATACTTGTTCTTAATCGTCACTTTATTCAACTGTCTATAATCGACACAAAGTCTCATACTTCCATCTTTCTTCTTTACTAATAACACATGCGCTCCCCAAGTCGATACACTTGTTCTTACAAACTTTTTCTCAAGCAACTCTTCTAACTGCTTCTTCAATTCAGACAATTCAGATGTAGACATCCTGTACGGTGCCATAGAAACAGGTCTGGTACTAGGTACAAGATCAATCGCAAACTTAACTTCTCTTTCTGGTGGTACGTCAGGAATTTCATCAGGAAACACTTCAGGAAATTCTCGCACCACCTGCAACTCATCAATCCTAACTTGGTTCTCAATAGATAGCGACGCCATCAACGAGAACATATGCGCTTCGTCTTGCATCAATTTCCGCAACTGTTTACCAGTCAACAAACCAACTTCTT